>CM062811.1:394620454-397596794 GCA_031772625.1 Pinus tabuliformis
AGAAGAATTCACTAGAGCTTTGGCTAGGAAAGTACACTCATAGATATTTCAGGCCCTCCTTGTTCTAGATATGGAGCCTACACTACAAGAAAGGAGGCTGGTTTAGCAAATATTTATGATGGTTCCATGTGTTTCTGGTGGAATTTCATTCAGTTCACTATTGTTGATTTCTAACATTTTAATTTCAATGTTATATGGCAATTTGTTGTCTCAAAGGGGCATGCATGGAGGGTTTGGGTCTTCTCTTGGCACTCAAGTTGTAAATTTTGCCCCTGCATTTGTCAAAACGAGGTGGTTGGGACTTGGACTAGATCGAACCAGTTCTGAGAGCTTGCGGTTGCACGAAAAATATATGGGCCAGATACGTAACAATGGGGAGTATCGGGTTCATATTACCTGTATGTTTGTTCACTCTGTTATTGGCTGGTCTTCAGGTAATCTTCAGTTCCACTAGGTTAGGAATGGGTAGTTGTGGTCCTCTAAAGCCAGTGTGCCTGACGAGTCAGCCATTGTTTGGCTTCTAAGTAAACCTTTGGCTCAGTGGGGCATGAAAGGGGATTCAAGGGACCGAATACCCGTCTGGCTATCAATTCTACAATGGTGTGGTTAAATTATTAGAATGAGAGGCCTGTCACGGGGGTACAATGAAAAGACGGAGGAAGGGAATGCAACCAAACATGGGCACGCCCTTTACCAACCTGTCTATCAATCCCGTCAAGGTCAGCTTTTTTGGACATTTTAAGGTCCAGAGGGGCATGAATGGTGAGCCGAAGTTACCAAACACCATGGGTCTATCAATTCAGTTAGGGTCTGGTCTACCACCTTTATCCCAATACTTGAGTGTCCCAACACTTGTGAGTCTCTCAATTTAGTTATGGTGGGGCTTCATAGATGGAGCGAGAGTGTTGGTTGGACTAGTGGGATAATAGTGAGGTAGATGGAGGGAGTTCACCTAAGGGCGGGTATAGAGAGGATGAACACAACTGATGAAGGGGTTGGGGGAAATTGGGCTTCACTCCTCAGACCAAGAAATGTGACGTAGAAATTGTGTTCCATAGGGAATGGATGGATGGAAAAACTCACATTTTGTTTGGTTTTAGCTTTTCTGCTTATGCTATCTTTCAGTTTCATATAATCTTCTTTTCCCTCCTACTCTGGCACTTCTGCTATGGGACAAGGAAAGAGATTGGGAGTTCCCATGGCTGAAGGAAACTTTGATCGAAGGCAACATGGTGAAGGCAAAAGTGGATCCAGGGAAAAGAGGGCACCATCGCAACTATAAATGGACTGACAACAAAAGGAAAATGTTGTTGAACTCAACCAACAGGACCCAATGAAAGAGGGGGAGGAAAACACAAGAGGAAAATATGAAAAAATTCATTCATGCCTATAGTGGGGGAACTCCAGCACTAGTCAAGTCCCTAATTTCTCGTGGGAGACAGAATTGAATTCTAAGGCTGCAACAAAGTCACTTACAGAATAGGATTGGGAACCCTTCCTTTTGGACCCTGAACGCACTCAACATAGGTAGACTCCCTTAAAACAGATAGTCCATCTCTACGGGGTTATGAAGATATTATTGGTAAAATCAATGACAGCTACCAGGAATTTGGAGGATTCGAAACAAACCCAACAAGAGTGGCCTAGCCTAAAATATATTCAACGAGAGATCCAAGCAATAGAGGTGCAACAATACCACCAAAATGCTCACTTAGGCTGCATGGAAAAACAAAATCAAAGCCCGTTGCAGAATGAAATTGCAGGGTCGAGTGATAAGGACCTAACTCCCATAGAATTGTTAAATGACTAAATGCTCAGAAGTTAGGAAGTTATGAAACTTTTTTTTTTTGTTTTGTTACAATGATATCTTCAGATAACATTTAGATTGACAGTGGTATGTTTAAACATATAGTAGACACAATAACTTATTTATCCTGGATGGACATGCTCAAACTGTTTAAGTTTGGATGGCATATGATGTTGATCGGTGGCCAATAGACCTGGTTTCCTTCGGGCAAGTTGAGGCCACTCAACATATTTTTGTTACCTGCCTTATTTATGATTAATAGAAAACGAAGGTATTGCCAAGCATACACAAAAAAAATAATAATAACATTAATATTAGTAACATCATTGATAATTATTAATAACAATATTAATAACACTATTACTATAAATAATATTAACATTAATATTGATAAATAATACTAACAACATTTAGTATTAACAATAATGAGAAAACAATTTAATTTTTTATTATTATTATTATTATTATTATATTAATATTAATATTATTAGCATTAATAACATTAAATATGAATTAGTTTTACTATTAATATTAATTTTAGTATTATTATTAATATTAATATTTATGAATATTAATTTTAACATTAATTAAGAATATTAATAACATTAAATAATCATGGTCCACCTTGGTAAAACATTGCATTGTGACAAATATTTTCTCAATATGAAAATCAACTATGTTCAATCATTGTCAATTATGGTCAACCATGGTCAATCATCGTCAACAATTGTCCAACATCACATTAACACAAAAATTGCCTTAATATGAAAATCAACCATGGTCATCCATCCTCCACCATGGTCAATGATGGTCAATCATGCTCAACCATGGTCAACCATGGTTAATCATGGTCAACCATGGTTAAAAATCATGGTCACATTTTGAAGAAGAATGTCAAATTGTTCAACGTCACATTATAACAACGATGGTTATTTATGGTCAACCATGCTCCAACTTCGCATTGCGATAAATATTGCCTCGGTACGAAAATCAACCATGGTCAACCATAGTCCAACATTACATTATGACAAAGATTGTCTCAATATGAAAATCACTCATGGTCAACCATGGTCCAATGTTGCATTGTGACAAAGATTGTGTCAATATGAAAATCAACCATGGTCAACAATGGTCAACCATGTTTATTTTAGGGTCTATATACCTGGGGTTTATAATATTAAACCCTTGGGTTTAACATTGCTCCCTTGATTTTATAATTCCTTGTGTTTTTAGTGTTAATCCCTTGTGTTTATTAGTCCTTTTGGTTTATAATATCAATCCCTTGGGTTTATTAATATGAGGGCTCATATTCCTAGGGTATAGTATTATTCTTATCATTTATAAAATTAATCCTAGGGTTTAATATAAATCTCTTGGGTTTATAATCATGGTCAACCATGGTCCAATGTCACATTGTGATAAATATTGTCTCACTATGAAAATCAACTATCGTCAACCATTGTCAACCATCATCATTCATGGTCAACCATGGTCCAACGTCACACTGTAAAAAATATTGTCTCAATATGAATATCAACCATGGTCAACCATGTTTAATCATGGTCAACCATGGTCAAATGTCGCATTTTGACAAATGTTATCTCAAAATGAAAATCAGTCATGGTCAATCATGGTTAATGATCAACAATAGCCATAGTCACATTCTGACAAAGATTGTCTCATGATCTAAAGTCACATTGTGACAATCATGGTCGAACATTGCATGTGACAAAGTTTTTCAATATTTAAATCAACCATGGTCCAATGTCACATTATGACAAAGATTCTTTCAATATGTAAATAATTCATGCTCAACAATGGTCCAAGATCACACTGTGAAAAATATTTTCTCAACATGAAAATCAACCATGGTCAACAATGTTTTTCTTAGGGTTTATAATATTTATCTTAGGGTTTATATACCTTGTGTTTACAATATTAATCCTTTGAATTTTCAATATTAATCCCCTTTATTTTATTAATGCCTTTTGTTTATAATATCAATCCTTTGGGTTTATTAATCTAAGGGTTCATATTCCTAGGGTAGAATATAATGATTGCGTTTATATATTAACTCTAAGGTTTAATATAAATACCTTGGGATTATAATCCATTGGGTTTATAATATAAATTCTTAGATTTTATAATATTAATCATAGGGTTTATATTCCAAGGGTTTAATATTTAGCCAAGGGTTTACAATATTAATCCCTTGGGTTTATGAGTTTTACGGTTTATATCCCTAGGGTTTAATATGATTCCTGTGGTTTAAAATGATTCCTCTCGGTCTATAATCCATTGAGTTTATAATATTAATCCCTTAGGTTTATAAATTCCTAGGGTTTACATTCCTAGGTTTTAATATTAAGCCCACAGTTTACAATATTAATCCCTTGGGTTTATTAGTCTTAGGAAATGGTCGAACATCTCATTATGACAAAGCTTGTCAATATTGAAATCAACCATGGTGAACCATGGTCAAATGTTGCATTGTGACAAAGATTCTTTCAATATGAGAATCAATCATGGTCAACCATTGTCCAACATGACATTGTGACAAATATTGTCTCAATATGAAAATCAACCATGGTCAATTATGTTTGTTCTAGGGTTTATAATATTTATCTTAGGGTTTATATATCTTGGCTTTAGAATACTAATCCTTTGGATTTTTAGTATTAATCTCCTTTTTAATTAATGCCTCGTGTTTATAATATCAAACTGTTCAGTTTATTAATATAAGGGTTCATATTCCTAGGGTCAAATATTATGGTAGATTTATATATTAATGCTAAGGTTTAATATAAATCCCTTGCGTTTATAATCCATTTGGTTTATGATATAAATTCATAGGGTTTATGATATTAATCATAGGGTTTATATTCCTAGGTTTTTATATTAAGCCAAGGGTTTACAATATTAATCATTTGGGTTGATGAGTTTTAGGGTTTATATTCCTAGGATTTAATATTATTTCCTTGGGTTTAAAATTATTCCCTTAGGTTTATAATATCAATCCCTCAGGTTTAAAATTATTCCCCTTAGTCTATAATCCATTGAGTTTATAATATTAATGTGTGAGGTTTAAAAATTCCTAGGGTTTACATGCCTAGAGTTTAATATTAAGCCTAGGGTTTACAAAATTAATCCCCTGGGTTTATGAGTCTTAGGAAATGGTCAAATGTTGCATTATGACAAATCTTATCAATATTTCAAAATCAACCATGGTCAACCATAGGCTTTAGAATGTTAATCATAGGGTTTATATTCCTAGGGTTTACAATATTAATCCCTAGGGTTTATGAGTTTTAGGGTTTATATTCCTAGGATTTAATATTATTTCCTTGGGTTTAAAATTATTCCCTTAGTTTTATAGTATTAATCCCTTGGGTTTAAAATTATTCCCCTCGATTTATAATCCATTGAGTTTATAATATTAATCCGTTAGGTTTATAAATTCTTAGGGTTTAGATTCATAGGGTTTAATATTAAGCCTAGGGTTTACAATATTTTTCCCTTGTGTTTATTAGTTTTAGGAAATTGTCAAACGTTGCATTATGACAAAGCTCATCAATATTAAAATCAACCATGGTCAACCATGTTTTTTTAGGGTTATAATATTTATCATAGGGTTTATATACTTTGGGTTTAGAATATTAATCCTTTAGATTTTCAGTATTTGTCTTTTTTTTAATTAATTCCTTGTGTTTATAATATCAATCCCTTGGGTTTATTAATCTAAGGGTTCATATTCCTAGGGTAGAATATTATGATAGGGTTTATATATTAATCCTAAGTTTGAATATAAATCCCTTGGGTTTATAATCCATTAGGTTTATAATATAAATACTTAGGGTTTATAATATTAATCATATGGTTTAATATTAAGCTTAGGGTTTACAATATTAATCCCTTATGTTTATGAGTTTTGGGGTTTATATTCCTAGGGTTTAATATTATTCCCTTTAGTTTAAAATTATTCATTTAGGATCATAATATTAATCACTTAGGTTTTAAATTATTCCCCTCGGTTTATAATTGATTGAGTTTATAATATTAATCCCTTAGGCTTATAAATTCCCGGGGTTTGCATTTCTAGGGTTTAATATTAAGCCCATGGCTTACAATATTAATTCCTTGTTTTTATGAGTTTTAGGGTTTATATTCCATTGGGTTTAATATTATTCCCTTAGGTTTAAAATTATTCCCTTGGGTTAAATTATTCTCCTCAGATTTTAATACATTGAGCTTATAATATTAATCCCTTAAGTTTATAAATTCCTTGGATTTATAGTACTAAAATTTTAGGTTTATAATATTAATCATAAGGTTTATAATATTAACCTTAGTGTTTATATTTCTGAGATTTAATATTAATCGTAAGCTCTAATGTTATTCCCTTGGGTTTATAATCCCTTCGGTTTTTAATATTAATCTAATGGATTTATTAATATATTAGATTTATAATATTGCTCCCAGGGTTTATAATATTAACCATAGGGTTTATATTCTAAGGGTTTAATATTAAGCCTATGGTTTATAATGTTAATATTAGGGTTTAATATTAATCCCTTTAGTTAATAATCCCTTGGGTTTATAATATTAATCCCTTTAGTTTATTAATCTAAGTCTTTATGTTCCTAGGATTTAATATTAAACCTAATGTTTAATGTTATGTCAATGATTGTCCAACATTGCATTGTGACAAAGATCACCAATATTAAAACCATCCATGGTCAATCATGGTCAACCAAGGTCCAACATTGCATTGTGACAGATATTTTCTCAATATGAAAATGAATCATGGTCAACCATGTTTGTTTTAGTGTTTATAATATTTACCTTAAGTTTTTATACCTTGGGTTTACAATATTAATCCTTCGGATTTTTTGGTTTTTAGTATTAATCCCTTGTTTTTATTAGTGTCTTGGATTTATAATATCAATCCCTTGGGATTATTAATCAAACACTTCATACTTTTATGATATACTATTATGATAGAGTTTATATATTAATCCTAAGGTTTAACATAAATCCCTTGGGTTTATAATCCCTTGGGTTTATAAATTAAATTCTTTGGGTTTATAATATTTATCATAGGGTTTAATATTAAGCCTAGGGTTTACAATATTAATCCCTTGGGTATATTAATTTAAGGGTTTATATTTCTGGGGTTTAATATTCATCCTAGGATTTAATATTGTTCCCTTATGTTTAAAATTATTCCCTTGGATTTAAAATTATTCCCTTGGGTTTATTATATTAATCTCGTGGGTTTAAAATTAGTCTCTTAGGTTTATAATATTAATCCCTTAGATTTATAATATTAATCCCTTGGATTTATAATATTAATCCCTTAGGTTTATAAATTCCCTCGATTTATTTTACTAATATCTTAGGTTTACAATATTAATTATAAGGTTTATAATACAAATCTTAGGGTTTATATCTATAGAAATTCCCACTGTAGATCAAAGATTATGCAATATATTAAAACACAATACAAGATCTACTTCTACAACTCTTTGCTGAAGCTTAATCGAATTTAGCAAGATCAAGAGAACACATATAACTGAGAATGAGAAATCAATCACACATAACAGAGAATAACTAACCCGGGGAAAGCCTCAGCCTAAAACCCCAACTCTGTATTATCATACAAGTGGAAATCTTGTTCAAGTTACAAAAAGAATCAGCTCTCAAGATATCCTTCTCTCTTTGCAATCAAACAATACACCTCACAGACTGAATAGACACTGTATATGTCCTCAAGCCCTCCAAGCCTCCTATTTCCTTGCACAGTTTTTCTTGGTGTCCAATGATGTCACATGTGTGAATTGGCCTCATCAAACTCATTAAACTTGAAGAAGTAATTGCATAATCCTCAATGAAAGAATTCCTTCTTCATGCAAGGAAGATTCACAATGGAATATTCTAGCAACTGAGAGTACACTGCCCCTCCATCTGATCTCAACTGGGTCTCTATCTCAACTGACATGCATGAGTTATTTACGAGAGAATACTGAGTTATCTGAAGTGCAGTAGTTACATGCATGCAAGCATTAACTAACTGAACCTACATTAATTCAACAAATTGTTTGAATTAATCTAACTGGACTTGACTTAGTTAACTAAGTCAACTAATTACAACTCATCCTTATCTTTTTAACTAATGGATAAATTCCTCAATTAATGGAGAAATTGTTGCATGTCCCCACATAGACTTCAAGTTTGATTTTCCTTAACTAATTAACTCAAGATGAATTGATTAATTATTTTACAAATTGCTACTAAGATCAAATTCGAATTTTACTTCATTATTTTAGTTTAGGGACTGACTAAAATAGGAAGGTATCTCGAAATGCTATTTATAGAATGTTATTTTTAGCACTTCAATTTTTCCATCTATTATTGCTAAGATCAACACTGGCTGAAGTACTATTTATAGTAGTGCTATTTCTAGCAATTTTATTTTTAGAATTTCTTGTTGCTATTTTCAACACTCCCTCTCAACAATAAAGGGATTATCAATAACCCCTATCCTATCTTTTTGGAACTCAAACTTTCATCTTGACATTGCCTTAGTCAAGATATCTGCATCATGTTCCTCGGTCAAAACATACAGCAACAAGATGATCCTCTTGACCACACAGTCTCGAAGATGGTGATACCGGATATCTATGTGCTTGGACCTGTCATGAAAAACTGGATTCTCCGAGAGTTTGATACAACTCTGGTTATCACAGTAGATAACTGTAGGATCCATCATCTGAACAAACAATCCCACTAGAATCTTCTGCATCCAAATGGCCTCACATGCAGCCTGACTAGCAGCCATGTATTCAACCTCTACTAAGCTAAGTGCAACTGATCTTTGTTTCCTGCTGTACCAGGAAACTATAGCTAAAACAAGGTTGAATATTCCTCAAGAAGTGCTCTTCCGGTCTGATGGACCCCCCACCCAATCTACATCTGTGAAGCCCTAAAGCTTCACTCCCTCTATCCGTCTATACCACAATCTGAACTAGGATGTGCCTCTGAGGTATCTCAGTACATGCTTCGCTGCCTTCAAAAATAGCTTGGTAGGCTGAACCATAGCTTGAATCAGCTGGTTCAAAGCAAAGCATAAGTTGGGTCATGTGTTCACCAGATACATAAGTGAAACCACCAGCTGCCAATAAATAGTAGCAACCACTACCTCACCTAAAGTAGCATCCTCCTTCCTCCATTTCCCAGCTAGAGGAGTATGGATGGGCTTGCACTTCTCCATGTGAAAGTGCCTGAGTATCTCATTGGAATACTTGCCTTGAGACACAAATACTTCCCCATCTTTCTACCACACCTCCATGCCTAGAAAGTAGTGCATAAGGCCCATGTCCTTCATCTCGAACTCTCTTGCAAGGTCCTCCTTGCAAGACTGTATCAACTGATCATCACCACTAAAAATCAGATCATCGACATAAAGAACAATGATCAATGGTTTGTCTTCTACCATGATGTCATAAAGGTTCGCATCTACTTCACACTTCGTGAAGCCCAAACTGGTGAAATAGTTGTTGATCGTCGTGTACCAAGCACAGGGTGCTTTCTTCAACCCATACAAAGCCCTCTTGAGTTTGCACACATGCAACTCACGCTCGAAGGCCTCGAAACCCTCTGGCTCCTCAACGTACACCTGCTCCTCAATCTTCCCATTGAGGAATGTTGTCTTCACATCCATCTAGTGGATCTTCCACCCCATTTGAGCTGATAGTGCCAACATTGATCTAATCGATGAGTACCTTGCTACGGGAACAAAAGTATCATCGTAGTCGATCCCCTCGACATGTGAGAAACCCTGGGCAACAAACCTTGCCTTATGTTTCTCAACACTACCATCAGCTACCTGCTTTACCTTGTAAAGCCATCTGGAACTCACCACTAACTTGCCCTCAGGCCTTGGGACAAAATCCCACACATTGTTTCAAATGATAGAGTCGTACTCCTCTACCATTGCATCAACCAAGACTGGTTGCTGCACTTCCTCCTCGAATGAAGAAGGTTTATTATCTACACACTCCCCAACCAGGGCCATGTACCCAGTGTACCACTTGGGTGACTTCCTCTGTCTACGCTGAGAAGATGGTTGTCCCACATTCTCCCATGCATCCAAAATCAACCTGTCAGCTTCCCTTGAGTGTTTTCGCCCATCTCTAGAAGTATGAGCATGAGTGGATGTCTCGACTCCCGGATCCTCTGCATGCGGCTGCAAAGCATCAATCTGAGGCTCCTCATCATTAGGAACTAAAATTTCCTCATATACATGCAATTCGGGCTCCCTCTCAAGTGATAAGGGCATGCCTTTCTACTCGTCAAACTTCAAATCCTTGCGTACCACAGTCCTCTGATTGGAAGAAAGGTACACTCAATAGTTGTGGGGTGTATCCGTGTACCCCACAAGTATTCCCAACTTAGCTGTTGGGTCTAGCTTCTTCCTGGCATCTTTGGTCACATGATAGTAAACTGATGATCCAAAGATTCAGAAGTGACTTACATCAGGTCACTTCTTCGAATAACCATCCATAGGTGTCTTCATTCCCAGTATATGGTGTGGATTTTTGTTCTGCAAGTATACTGTTGTATTGCATGCCTCAGCCCACAAACGCAGTGGTAGGCTTTGGTCATGCAACATCGCTCGAGCTTCTCCCACAATTGATCTGTTCTTCCTTTCGGCCACCTCATTTTGGTGTGGGTTATGGGGTGCTGTCAATTCCCATTTAATACCTTCTGCAGCACAAAAGTCTTTAAACTATTGGGAGACATACTCTCCACCATTGTCGCTATGCAAGGCTTTTATTTTCTTTCCAGATCCTTTCTCTACCAAGGATTTAAACTCACAAAACCTCAAGAAGGTCTCATCCTTCTTTTGCATAAAGGAGATCTAGCATCTACGAGAAAAATCATGAATAAAGATAACATAGTACCTTTGTTTAGTGATGGACACTATAGAGAAGGGCCCACAAACAAATGTCTGAACTCTCTCCAGGATTTCTCTAGCTCTACTGTCTCGATTCGGAATGGAATATTTCACATAATTACCCAAGGTACAACCTTTGCATGTAGTCTGCTACTCAATTTTTCCCTTGGGTAATCTGGTAGAAATATGCTACATGATCTTCAGGGCTCCATGGTGCAAGTGGCCCAGTCCTCTATGCCATAGCTCACCAAAATCTTGTCTCTGCACCATCTCATCTTTGGAACTCAAAGTAGCACATTCTTCTACCTCCATCTTCTAGAGATTCTTAACTCGAACCCCTATTCGCTTTGCCTATCCAGTACCGATATGCCTCAAGAATACCTTTCCTTGACTAAAGACTACATCATAGCCTTTATCTTTTAGCATAGCAACAGACACAAGATTCTTCTTCAGACCTGCTACATACTTTACAGCAGTTAGGGTGAGGGGAGCTCCATGCTCCCTCTGAAATAGAACCGTACCTTCACCTAAAACATGGTACTTTCCATCATCACCCATCTCGATCTGCATCTAGAGATCCTTCTCCTCTAAGGTACTGAAAAGATTCTTGTCACCTGACATGTGGAATGAAGCTCCACTGTCTAGGTATCACACACATCCCACCATGGATGAAACCATGCATGAAATAAGTGAGAAATCCAGCTCAAACTATGAGGCTAGTGGCTCACCATCAGATCCCTTTGAGGAACCCTACTTGGATTTCTTCTATGGACAATTCGTAGCATAATGGCCCACTTCATGACAATGAAAGCATCACACTTTTGATTTGGCAATCTTCTTCCCACCATGGGAAGAGTAGGATTTGGGATGGGACACCTTCCCTTTTCCTTTCCTCACCTTACTCAATAAGGCTAGGTTTTCCGCATCATCTTGCTTCGATGAGGATCCATCTCTGGTGCTTCTTCTTGTTTCCTCCTACATCAGATCCGACCAAAGTCGTTCCCAATCTGACAGTTTTTCTCTTCCATTAACTGATTCTTGATAGCTATGCCAGCTCTTATGAAGACCAAGGAGTGTAAGAATCACCATGTCATCACCAATGGTCTTGATCCCTACACTTCCAAGCTCATCCCTGAAGGTGGTGAGATTGTTCAGATATGTAGAGATCGTGTCACCCTTTTCACACTTGATCTTACGAAGTTTGTCTTTCAGCACTAGCTTCCTCTGATCGCTGTTGTTCTAATATAAATATTTCAATGTTTCCCACATCAAAAATAGTGTCTTCTTCCCATGGATGCTCGAGATAATGTGGTCTCAAACTCCCTCCAGGAGGATTCTCCTTGCTCTAGCCACACATTTCTTCCATTCCGCCAGTGGAGTAGCATCAGTCAACTTGGGGACTTCTTGATCAATGAAGTCCTTTAGACTGTTATCCTCTAAAACCGCCTCCATGTGATCCTTCCAGGCTATATAATTCGAGCTGCCATCAAGGGCATACTCAAGTCTTAAACCACTGAACGCCATTGGTGAAATTGAGATGTGATAAGAACTCGATTTCAATATTCAGAAACCACAGACTTCAAACTTCTCCTTATTGTATACTATTCTTTGCCTTGATCACCTTTGCTCTGATACCATGTAGAAATTCCCACTGTAGATCAACATATTATGCAATATACTAAAACACAATAGAAGATCTACTTCTACAACACTTTGCAGAATCTTAATCAAATTTAGTAAGATCAAGAGAACACATATAACTAATAATGAGAAATCAATCACACATAACACAGAATAAATAACCCGGGAAAAGCCTCACCCTAAATCCCCAACTTTGTATTATCATACAAGTGGAAATCTTGTTCAAGTTATAAAAAGAATTAGCTCTCAAGCTATCCCGCTCTCTTTGCAATCAAACAATACAACTCATAGACTGAATAGACATTGTATATGTCCTCCTCATGCCCTCCAAGCCTCCTATTTCCTTGCACAGTTTTTCTTAGGTCTAATGATGTCACATGTGTGAATTGGCCTCATCACACTCACTAAACTTGAAGAAGTAACTACACAATCCTCAAGGAAATAATTCCTTCTTCATGCAAGGAATATTCACAATGGAGTATTCTAGCAGCTAATAGTACACTACCCCTCCATCTAATCTCAATTGGGTCTTTGTCTAAACTGACATGCATGAGTTATTTACGAGAGAATAATTAGTTATCTGAAGTGTAGTAGTTACATGCATGCAAGCATTAATTAACTAAACTTACAATAATTCAACAAACTGTTTGAATTAATCTAACTGGACTTGACTCAGTTAACTAAGTCAACTAATTGCAACTCAATATTACAACTTATCCTTATCCCTTTAACTGATGGATAAATTCCTCAATTAATGGAGAAACTGTTGCATGTCCCCACATAGACTTCAAGTTTGATTTTCCTTAACTAATTAACTCAAGATGAATTAATTAACTATTTTACAAACTATTGCTAAGATCAAATTCAAATTTTACTTCACTCTTTTAGTTTAGGGACTAACTAAAATATGAAGGTATCCTGAAATGCTATTTATAGAATGCTATTTTTAGCACTTCCATTTTTCCATCCATTGTTGCTAATATCAACATTGTCTGAACTACTATTTATAGCAGTGCTATTTTTAGCATTTCTAGTCGCTATTTTCAACAATATTCCTAGGGTTTAATAGTAATCGTAGGCTCTAATGTTATTCCCTTTGGTTTATAATCCCTGTGGTTTTTAATATTAATCCAGTGGGTTTATTAATTTCTTAGGTTTATAATATTGATCTTAGGGTTTCTAATATTAATCATAGGGTTTAGTATTAATCCCTTTAGTTTATATTCCTTTGGTTTTATAATATTGATCCCTTAGTTTTATTAATATTAAGGTTTATGTTCCTAGGATTTAATATTAATTCTAAGGTTTAATGTTATTCCCTTGTGTTTAAAATTCTTTGGGTTTTTAATATTAATTCCTTGTGTTTATAATATCAACCCCTTGGGTTTATCAATTTAAGGGCTGATATTCCTAGGGTAGAATATTATCATAGATTCTATATATTAATCCTAAGGTTTAATATAAATCCCTTGGGTTTATAATCCATCGGGTTTATAATATAAATTCTTAGGGTTTATAATAGTAATCCATTGGGTTGTTGAGTTTTAGGGTTTATATTCCTAGGGTTTAATATTATTCCCTTGGGTTTAAAATTAATCACTTAGGTTTATAATATTAATCCTTCAGGTTTATAAATTCCTAGGGTTTACATTCCTAGGGTTTAATATTAAGCCTATGGTTTACAATATTAATCCCTTGGGTTTATAATTTTAATTCTTCAGCTTTAAAATTATTCCCTTAGGTTTATGATATTAATTCTTTGGGTTTAAAATTATTCCCCTCAGCTTAGCAGAAAAAATCGCCACCAGTCTCGTCCCCGTGAATCTGTCAACCCTAGTGCTGGTCCTATCCTTGGAGCCCGATGGTAGGCACGCAGCTGCAAGAAATGTTTTCCTTGTGCAACAGAGAAGCCCCACTTTGTGATCCCAATGAATAAATTGGAGAAATATGACAACTACATGAAGGACCATGCGATGATATGCAAATTTATTGGAATCTGGCTGAAAGAGAAGGAAGAGATAAAATGGATACAACACAAATGGCAGCCAAAATGTTATGTAGAACTAAAACTAGGGACCAGAGGATTATTTACCTGTAATCTTCTCAAACCTACAAGATAAGGAAATGGTTTTTGAAAATGGCTCATATTTCCACCATAATGCATGCTCTGCATGCGATACTTGGAGGAATGTTATAACCTAAACTATTACACAATAATTTGTCACTGACTTCATCTCAGTCCCTCCGCTATGTCATACATCAAATACACATGTCCATATCTTCCCATTCAAGCAAGAAGATTAAGCAAGTACTATCTAATGTTGAAGATTGACCCTCTTTGCCTAAGTTTCTGCATCATCGCTAATAAACCCTTTAAAAGTGCGACAGTTCCATATCATGAACTGTGTGGTTGCGACATCGTCACAGGGGTACATGTGTTTCCTATGATGGTCAAGTTTTAGGGCTCGACACAAGTCCTCCAAATGTTTATTGCGAAAATGGGTCTTAATGAATTGCTCCTTTGCGATGTCATCGCTAAGCCCTAGTTTATGACCTATGACGATCCAGATTTGGCAAATTAGTTCAAACAGTTAGCCTTCTGGGTGATTCTAGAACTAGTTGTTGGGTTAGATTGGTTCGCCTTTCCTCCTCTGGTATAGTAGTTCTACCTTTCATGAAACCTCCCTTGAGGATAAGCTCCCTCTCCCTCATTTCATGGAGGCTCCTCCTCCTATAAAAACACTCACCACTGCTATGATCAGCTAGTTTTTTGGGTTTCTAGTTGTTGATTGCTAGTTGGTTTGAAGTAGATTAGATAGCTTTGGTGTGAGTTTGAAAAGTGTGGAATTGCTGGTGGTTTGGTAAGAGGTTGTGGGGTGCTTTAGCCTTGCATTAGAGCATGTGAGTGAGAGAGAGATATCATCCATTTGGGAGACCCATTCTTAAGAGTGAATGCTTGAAGGAACATACCTGCTAGACCCTACGAGAGGGCTTGCGACATCAAGACTTGGTTGTAAGCTTTGATCTTGATTCATTTTAATACAATCAATGATGATTTCCTATATATTGTGTACAATTTACTTGATAGCTTATGATTTCTTGACTTTATAAGTAAATAGATCATTGTTGTTCTTGGTTACGTGTTCTGTTTTTTTCTTGGGGTGTTTCAGGTTAATTGCTCATTATGGAGAAAGAAACGGAAGCTGGAGCAGCGCAACGGAAGCTTCACCAAAACATCGGTTTGAGGTAGCCTCCAATGATGACTATTTAAGGAAATTGATTGTTGTTTTGTTTTTGTTGTGACTAGACCCACTATAGGGTTAGAGGGGTTGCCTTTGTCCATAGAGGGAACACTTTCCTACTTCACAAGTTGGTGACTCCATTGGTGGAGTCCTTTGTATGTTTTCTTCTTGTTTTCTCTTGGTTTACCTTTTGATTTAAGTGTCTCTTGATTTTTGGGGTTGCACCTTCAGTTTTTGGATTACCTGGGTCAATCTAGGAATTCCCCTTACTGTTTGGAAAAATAGACTGGTTTTTTTGTGGGTGTTGTCACTTATTTTTTGTCCCTTTTAAACTCATCGCTGAAGATATCTTAATAGCTGCGACGATGTTGCCCTATCCTCGTTATTAAATTTGTGCGTCATTGATTACCTGTCGCACACGCGTGACTGTTCCTGAAATCGGACTGTTGTAGAAGATAGGTGTACCCCTGCGACAATGTCACTCAGTTGCTGTCTCTACGGTTGTGACGATTCACTTATCGTCACAAGTTGCTTGTTATGAGCTAGCGACAATTCCTGTGCAAGTTTTTTTTTCACAACTTTGCCTCCTGAAACCATCAGTCCTGCTTACCCCCTGCTATTTTTTGCCTCCCATTGGCTTGTTCTAATTGCTTTGGTTAAGGCTTGTTTCTTTTTTATTTCAATTGAGTAAGTCTTGTGTTTTAGACTTCGTGACCTAGCTCTTTTAGGTGTTTCAAACCATTTGCTTGGGTTACCTGTCTAGCCAAGGTTCATCCACAAACCATCTTATTGATTTGCTTGAGGCTTTGGCTACTTGTTTTCTTGCTGATTGATTTTTAGTGTCGATTATTGAACCAGATTGTTCACATTGATTCAATTTCTTCACTGTCAAGCATATATCACAATTGTTTGGATCAATTAAATTTACACTACTTATTTGTCTCTTTAAACTCAAAAACCAAAAAAATCAAGGATTGCATTCATTTAGTATACGAAAGTGAAAGTACGTGTGCATTACAAATTTTCATGTTTTGAGAAATTGGAAAGCAAACTTTAATATTTCATTAGAAATATCAATGCACTGTAGGATTAATGTGTCGATGCATTGTGTTCCTTAGCACTTGCACTTGCTTGTCTTGGTTTTGTACTTACTTGGTATGAACTCTCTACCGTCATCTAAGTAGGTGTTCATCGAAACGATTGATACTTTACTCATTCTAGTTGCATCCTACGAATTTTTTACATACATACAATAGGGCCTGAAAACTGAAACCTAATTCAAGATCAACTCTAAAATCAATTGAATGAACTTAACAACGCATTGGAACTTAACAAACATTATTTAGAGCTTTGGGCTAGAGACATGCACTGGCATTGTTAAACCTAGTCACTATTGTTTTCACTTAAGTTTGGGTGATTCCTCCTTCTGTGACTCAATAGCTACTAGTACAGACTCGTGATCCCCATACCATCGAGTATATATCAAGAGACCCCACTAGGTTATCATCCTACATCCATAGGAATCCATGTCTATTTCCTTACGAATTGTAACACACCGAACACAACATTCGGGAAGATTGATTGTCGTATGGAAAGTCCTTGGTCATTTCTCTTTCATTTGATCACCAAGGTGTATATGCAGTTTTATGGATTGTCTGGTTAACCTTTTGCCTAGTTCTCTAGAGTAGTCACTTTCATTCCTTTTCGACTCCCTAAAATAAAAGGATCATCTGAGCACTTGTCCTTTTAGGCTCATTAAATATTCGAAGGTGACTAGAGTCATCTTTTGTCCTTTTCTCGACTCTTTAAAAATGAAAAGGTCAACTTTTTCTCCGGTGTCATAAAATTTATTCAACCACATTCACATTTCCTTTGCTAAATCTTGACTGTGTTTCAGTTTGCATAGGATTGTTTTCCCTACTCATCTATCTTTTCCTAGAACTTTTGAGTTAAATCATCCTAGCAGAATCACCGATCCCATCTCCCGTACCAAGTGACCAAGGCTCTGCGTCTTCTGTCACTTCTAAGGGACTGGTTGTTAGTGATACTTTCCAGGTTATTCCGAGTATTCAACTGCTTAACTCCTGTGCCCCGAATGAGGAGTTCTAAGATATCAATTGGAACCCTCTTTGGGAGCCTTCCGAAGCAGAGTTCCCTGTTACTCCTCTTGGTGTTTCGGTCCCGATGTCTTCTTCTAAAATGGATGAGAGGACCCCCGTCTCCAGTGAAGAAACTTTTATGGCAAGTGGAGAAATCCCTATACCTATGGAAACTTCACCCTTCCATGTCACCCCTCTTGGTATCACATTGCCTTTATGCTACCATGCTTTGGCTGATATCATGAGTTCCAGAGCTCCCGGTACAAGTTCTATGTGGTCTCGTGCTGTAACTCCGACCTCAGAACCTTTTATACGTCAGATTCACAATGTGACTATCACATATGTCCCGACTATACCTACTATTTGTGTGGCTTCTTCAACTCCCGCTGTTAGTGTTGTCACTGTGTCTTCAGTAGTGACCACTATTGCCAGAGCTTCAGTTGGTCCCCCAAGTGGTGGTCCTTTAGCATCGACATCTAGAGTTGTAAATCCCACTAGTACTGTTCTGCCTTCTTCTGGTTCCATTCTGGTAGGGTGGACGTACAACCAGTACATGCATGCTCTTTAGAATCCAGATCTACAATATTCGCTTCATTATTATGATTCTCGAGGAGCTCATATTTATCACACTGGATCTATCCCATCTCAGCCCGTGGTTGAGGTTTCAGTGTCGTTATCTGTTGCTTGGGGCCCCACTGGTTATCATGGTGGCCAAGCACAGCCTTCGACTTTTCAGGGTCCACCCTATCAAGGTCAGTTGTCTTACGGGCAGCCGTTCTATGGGCAACCTTACCCAGGGAAATCTGTTTGCCCGCAAGGACAATCCTTACAGGGACAACCTTCGGCCTTCACTGGTTCCTCTTTTACGTACTTCGGGCAACCTTTTGGTCAACCATGATAGCCTTATGTGCAACAAGGCCAATCTGGTACCCAGAAAGGTCACCCCTCTGGACAAGTATGTCAGCCTCAAATCCAGCAAGGCCAACTTGCTGTCCAGCCTAGTCAACCTACTGGATAGGTAGGCTAGCCTCAAATTTAGCAAGACCAACCTACTCTTCAGCCAGCTCAACCCTCTGGTCAGATAGGCCAACCTTCGATTCCGCAATGTCAACCCATTACCCAGCGAGCTCCACCTTCTGGGCAAATGAGTCAAACTCAGTCTCAACCAAGCCAACCTTTTAGGCACATGGGTCAGCCTTAGTTTCCATAAGGACATCTGTTTGGTCTCGTTCAACTAGGCACTCAAACACTCATTGTTTCTCAAGCTCCACCAGGGCTCTAGACCCAGTCTGGGCTCCAAACCCATTCTGGGCTCCAGACCCAGTCTGGGCTCGAGACTCAAGTTGGTTTTCAAACCCAACCTACTTATCAAATGTAGCCTAGACCCCAGGCATAGTTTGGAGCACAGCCACCATATGGTCTTGAAAACTTTCAGCAGCCTTATGGGCAGCCTCAAACTACTCCATATCAAAATTACCAACAACCGCAGGTCAATCCTTATCAGAATTTTCAACAGCCATATGATGCTCCTATTGGTCAACTTGGTAATCAATGGGCTACTAGTGGTCAAAGCCCAGGTCAACCATCTGGTTACACTTATAATCCCTATGGAAAAAAATCTTACGGACAAAACTCTTATGGGAAACATCCGTTCGGGAAAAATCAATGTGGGCAACAAGGAGCTGGATGGAACCCTAATGTTGTTTCCTATTCGTGACCTTAGATGTCCTTCAATCCTCAATTTCCTTTCTTGGTGACGTTGGAGCTCCCTGATGTGTCCAAACTGACAAATGATTCCATCCTTCATAATCCGTATTGGCCACCAGTTCTAACCAAGATTCCTGGTGATTGTCCCAAATTTGATGGTAAATCTGGAGAAGATCCTCAAGCTCATGTCATGACCTATCACCTATGGTGTTCATCTAATTCATGGTTTGACGATTCTATCCAGCTCCCTCTGTTCCAATGGACTCTCACTAGCTCTTCCACAAAATGGTATATTGAGCTAGCTCGTGGAACTTTCCAGAACTTTAACTCACTTGCTATGGCATTCTTAACTCATTTTCAGTTGCCCATATGGGCACACACCTCCTAACATCCTTGAAATAGGACACAGCCACGCATATTTCTAATCATATTCATGAATGGAGGAGGCGTCACCATTTGATTAAGTTTTGGATCCCTGACTGACTGGTTTACAACCTCATTCGTTAGTTGATAGCCTGGGATATTGCTATGGGGGCATGTGTTACTGAAGAGCAAGCTATTGCGCATGCTCAGTATCTTGACTTGGTTTACTCCCAATCTGGTACACTATATGATTATTTTCCTGATGCTCCGCACCCTGGAACTTCCAAAGCTCCATCAATGCCATTTGTTTATGGTGTCATTGGTTCCATTAATTCATCCTCTAGAAAGTCTTCTGCAAACCCTGCGAAGAAAAAATCTTCTACTCCAACTGAAAATGCTTCTCAGGCCCCATCCAAATCCTGGTAAAACTTCTGAAGTTAATGCTGTCCAGTCCACCATGGTAGATAAAAATTTGAAAGTTAAGAAAAAGGGAAAAGGGAAGAATAAACCTGATTAACCCAAGCAGGATCCTCCTAAGCCTCTAGTTGACGAAGGTGCCAAGCGCAAACCTAAGTACCCTTGTCTCATTTTCAATAAGGATCACTATACTAAAGACTATTCTAGATGGTTTGAGGTTAGTCGTTTAATTAAAAGCACCCCTGGGACTCCTATTGTGCCCAAAGAACCCTTTCCCTCACAACAGACTCAAATGGTGGCTGATCAACCCCAATCTTCTTCCACCTTCAGCTCTCAAGTCTTTATGGCTAGGATGATTCCCATCCTTATTAGTACTCGGTCAAAAGAATATCCTTCTCCTGCTGGCAAGGAAACTCAAATCCCCTCGAGTGTTCCTTCATCCAATACTAGTCCTCTCCATATCGAGTGACCTAGTACCGAGTCGGTCATTCAACCTCCTCCCAAGGGAGTACTTTGAAAGTCTTCTTACAACCCTAATTCTCATGCCACAGAGCACTACAACATTGTTGAGGACCTAGCCCAAGCCCCTTGGGCTATGTCTGCATTAGAAGTCCTCCAGAGCTGTCCCTCCCAGAGGAAGTCTCTGCTATTAGGCATTGCTGGCATTGACCTGGCCGATTCGCATTTGATCACTTTTGATCTTCATAATCATGTCTCGAGATTGCCTCATCAGATTGCTTTCCTCATTCAAGTCATCATCAACTCTAAGAATATTCATCACACTGTTATTGATGAGGGCGCCTCCACTTGCATCATGTTCATTGCTTGTTGGAAGGCTATTGGTTCCTCGACATTGAGTCAGTCTCTGAATACCTTAGAAGCCTTCGATGGAAGAGATTCCCGTCCTTTTGATATCCTCCCGCATTTGCCTATTACTCTAGAATGGAAGATAGTTGAAGTTGAGGTCGAAGTTGTCGATGCTAATTTGACTTACAATGTCCTCTTAGGACAAAGCTGGACATATGCCATGCGAGCCATGGCTTCATCTCTATTTCTTGTCCTTCATTTTCCCCATCAAGGGAAAATTGTCACAGTTGACCAATTCTCCTTCTTCACTTCTTCTTCTTCCCATGGAAACGTGCCTTTTGTGGAGCATACCGCTGTTCCATATGAGAGTGTGGGTGCTGGACTTTTTAATGATCCTGCCCTCATGGGTGTTTTTTCACTCCCACCTCCCAACATCGCTCCCATCAATATGATTTATTTCCGTTCTGATCCTTGGGTCCTTCCTCCCGTCAATTAGGTAGAATCCTGGGGTGATGTCATGCCATTGAGTCCTATCGAGTTCAACTATGTCAAAATTGTTTTCGCATTAGCTTTATCTTCTGAACCTGCTCCTTTGAGCAGGTCTTGATGCGTATGTAAAATCCCCTTAGCTCGGAGATGGTTCTTCTTTGGATCCGTTACAGGAAATATTTCCTTCTGATGAAGAGATTATCGAAACTATGTCTTTCAAGGAGCATCCTTGGTTTCATCATCACCATCGCTCTTCGTTTCTCCCTAGCCACGGGGCCATGACTACTTGTCTTGAGCAGTTTGCTTCTTGTGTCCCATACCAACCCCTTTAGATGCCTATTCAAGTCCATGAAGTTTTCTTTGAAGGCAATATGGGGAACATTACGCAAACCATCCCCATCGACATCTCTGTCAAACCAAGGATTTTTGAGACTATACATATTGGAGTAACCTGTACTCCGGAGGAGATTCAACTTTATACTGACCTTTTCAGAGAATTTCATGACGTTTTGACTTGGTCCTATGTAGAGATTCTCAGAATTGATCCTAGTATCATGGTGCATGAGATTCCTACGTATCCTAGGGCCAAACCTATTCGACAACATTTACGTCCCGTGCACCCACGAAAGGCTGCAGCTATTAAAAGTGAAGTTGAAAAACTTCTTAAAGTTGGGTTCATTTACCCTATCCCGCTTACTGATTGGGTCTCTAATATTGTCCCCATGACCAAGAAGTAGGGCACTATTAGGTTTGCGTTGACTATCACAACATTAATTGTTCTTGTCCCAAAGATAATTATCCTACACCTTTCATTAACTAGCTCATTGATGATTGTGCTGGTAGTGAAATTTATTCATTTATGGATGGCTTTTCTGGTTACAACCAGATCAATATATCGCCTTTGGATCAACACAAAATCGCCTTCATCTGCCCGTGGGGTACCTTTACCTATAAGAAGCTCCCTTTCAGTCTCAAAAATGTCGGTGCTACCTTCCAATGCGCAATGTCCTATGCGTTCCATGACATACGTCACATTGTGCAGCCTTACCTAGATGACCTTCCCACTCATTTAGCAATGCGCCATGACCATCCAAATCACCTTCGCGAAATTTTTCTTCGCTCTCGACACTACCGTGTCCATCTTAATCTGCACAAATGTCTATTCTGCATTAAATCCAGCAGACTTCTTGGGTTTGTCGTTTCCAAGGAGGGCATCCGACTGGATCCTCATAAGGTTGAGGGCATTTTGAATCTTCCTCCTCCTACTTCTTTGTAGCAGTTGCAGAGTTTGTAGGGTAAAGAAAATTTTATACGTCATTTGATTCCAAACTACGCTGAAATTGCTAAAGGCTATATGCGGTTATTAAAGCGTGACACCTCCTTTGTTTGGAATGTCGCTGCACAAGAGTCATTTAAGGACCTCAAGGCACTCCTTGTCTCTGCTCCTTTATTGCATCTACCAAATTATCACCATGACTATACTCTTTATCTAGCCGCCCTCGACAGCAAAATTAGCATGGTTTGGTCCAAGACGATGATGATGGTGCCGAGCATGTTATCTATTATGTTAGTCGCAATTTGCTTGAGATGGAAACTTGATATTCTTATGTTGAGAAGCTTGCTTTGGCAGCCATTCATGCTATTCAATGTTTCCATCACTATATCTTATGATACACGGTGACAGTGATTTCTAATTGCAACCTGATGACATACATCTTGTCGCGTCAGTTGCTGGGGGGGAATACTCCAAATGGATTGTTATCCTTTAAGAGATTGTCTTGGAGTTTACTATGGCCAAGTCTAAGAAATCCTTTGTCTTCACTGAATTGTTGTGCTCATTACCATCTGCTGCCACACCCTCTCGGTTAGAGGATCGCATTCCAAATGATACTCTTTTCTTGATTAGCACCCTCAATCCCTGGTATGGGGATATTGTTGTCTACCTCAAGACATCCTCTTTTCGTCCTGATTTGTCCAAGGATTCTCGATGACGTATTCGCCATCATTCTCAACCTTATCGCATTATCAGGGACACCCTTTACCATCTTGGCATTGATTCTGTTCTCCGTCATCGTTTGATGTTTGAGGAAGCTGAACGAGTCTTGAATGAGTTCCACTCTGGCGCCTGTGGTGGTCATATGTCCAGTGATGCTACTACCCAAAAGATCCTCTGTGCTAGTTATTTTTGGCCATCTACTTTTAAGATTTACATTCTTGCCGTCCATTCTTGTCATGCATGCCAAATATACCAATGGAAGACGTGTTCGCATCCCTCTCCTTTACACCCTGTCATTACCGTTGGCCCTTTTGCCAAATGGGGCATAGATTATATGACCTGTAACCTTCTCTCGGCTAGGGGCATGGGTATATCATCGTTGCCATTGATTATTTTATGAAATGAGCCAAGGCGATGCCTAAAATATCTAATGACGGTAAGACAGTGGCTCAATTTTTATTCAATCATGTAATTTCTCAATTCGGAGTCCCTCAAGCTATTGTTACTGATCATGGTTCTTAGTTCCGTTGTCATATGATGATTGAGTTAACAACCCAGCTAGGCTTGCGTCATGATAGTTCAACGTCGTATTATCCTTAGGCCAATGGCTAAGTAGAAGCCATCAACAAAGTGTTGGTCACAATGCTTCAACGTACCATCGACATGCACAAGTCTAACTAGCATTTGTTGTTGTTTTCTACCTTATGGGCTTACTGTACTTCCGTGAAGGATGTCACCGGATTTACCCCGTTTCAGCTTGTTTATGGTCTGGAGGCTACCCTTCTGATTGAATGCGAGATCCCTTCTCTTAAATTAGCTGTCGAATTTCTCCCTAATACTACTTTGGTAGAAGAACATCCTCCTTACCTAGAGCGGCTAGACGAGATCCGTCTACTAGCCTTTGTAGTCATAGAAGCACAAAAGAAGAGAGTCAAAACTCACTTCGATCAAACTATTACCCCTCGTTATTTCATTGAAGGAGACTTAGTCCTGCTCTATGATCAAATGAATGATAAGCTGAGGGTAGGCAAATTCGAGCCTATGTGCCATGGGCCTTATATTGTGAAACGTGTTTTGCAAAAAGGGGCCTATAAGCTGATTGATTATGAAGGGAACCCTCTAGATAAGTCCCGGAATGGGGTTTATCTCAAAAAATATTATTCATGAGTTTCGTGCATCTGCTGTGTAGATACGTGTGTTTTTAGTGTGTGTGCATGTGTGGCTTGGTGTGTAGGCATTATCGCTACTTATTGTGTCTTTTTGCTTCTTGTGCAGATGTCTGGTGCACCTTTCATTGGTTTCACTGATGGTGCCTGCCATAGTACTCGGAACCTTTCCTCCGCGGCATGGGTGATCTACGATCCCCACGGTGAGTTAGTGGAACTTCAAGGTGTTTGTCCAGGTTGTACCACAAAAAATGTCGCTGAATATAGTGATTTCATTGAACTATTGACTGAGGCTATTAACCTCGATATTCATGCATTGGTTGTGTATCTGGATTCTCAACTTGTTGTTCTCCAACTTAACGGGCAATATTCCATCAAAAATGCTCAAATTTTAAGGTTTTATTTGCATGTTAGATTATTGGAAAGAAATTTTGATTTTATCACATATCAACGCATTCCAAGAAGATTAAACACATCAACTGATGCATTGGCAAATCATGTATTAGACAGACATTTACGCAATTTATAATCAAAATATTGTATGAAAGCATTTAGACACAGTAATAAACCATAGATATATATATATATATATATATATATATATATATATATATATATATATATATATATATATATATATATATATATGTGTGGCGTACTGAGGCACTCAAAAATAGTGTATACGTCAAGAATAGAGTACATGTTTGCGTTACATCCGAGACATGTCTCTCAAAAATAGCAGAAAAAGAAACCTAGGTGTCTATTGTGGTGAGTTCTGCTACCTATAGTAGACCACCACTCACACTACTCATCTTAGGAGCTTATGAATCCTAGGTGTTATGCCCACAGTATGTCTCTGGTACTCTTGTGGTACCTCCTCGACCCCCGTGTAATCTGGGATCCACTTGGTTAGGCCTTCGAGGTTCTAGGCAATCTCCTCCTCTGCATCACCGCCTGGGTGTCGCAAAGCCAACTCTCTATTGTCCTCCCTCCATGCTATAGGAGAGAGACCCATAGGCCTCTCCGGTCCCATATCTGCAAATAAAACAAACATGATGATTAAAACATATACATTTAAAAATTCAAGAACATTATAAAAAACAAAAATACATAAATAGTGTGGCATTTAACCAAGCATGTTACCTCTCTCATCCCATTGCTCGCCAGGTGGGAGAAACATGTCAGGATCTCCTCGAAAGTTTGTGCCCACATAGGGCCAATCCTCAATGATAACCTTCGATCCAGCCACTCCCGGAAGAGTGTTCCCCATGAAATTGGCCATCTGCCACCTCCTCGTGGCATCTCATGTGCCCATCTGGTGATGCAAGTACCTCGCGGTCCTGGCACATACAGGTCCATGTCCTACAACTGAAGTGATGGTACCCGCTCTAGCATGAGTGGTATCAGGATGGGCCCATATCCAAACTATTTGGTCTCTCCATGCTGGCATTTAGTCAGTTGTCTCTTCATGTTCAGAGACACTGCCTCAACCCAGTCATACATGTTTGGGTTAAGGTAATCTAGAGCCAACCGTAATTGGGTCTTAGTTGCCTCATGATGTGCCTGAGAGCCTGCTACTCTCTTAATTATAAACAGTATGACACGAACTGTCAAATCCTCCACCGTTGGGATCTACAGTTTCCCGCTGGTGGCTGATTTGTGTGCCCCTAGGCACACTCGTGCAATCAGCATATCAAGGGTCTCTCCGACAACCCACATGCCCTCTATGCGAGGTTTCTTTCCTTGACGAGATAAGCCTGTCAGGTAGTATATGTTGGTCACATCGAACTCAACATCCTGACCCCGAATAACAAACTTTCCCTCCATAGGGTTCCATGAGTGAATCAGGTACTCAAGCAAGTCTAGCTATGCCCGAAGGAGTGGTGTAAGGAAAAATTTAAGTAGCCTGTAGTTTCGCAAGGCTCTTCTGCATTGAGGATCATTGAATTCTCTTTCATCATCAGCATCATGAGTTCACTCTTGCCACATGAACACCATTATTACTTCCTGCACAAACCAATAACACTAATTAAAATTGTTTGACCATTCAAAATATTCTTAAAATAAAAAATTTATATTTTCTGGCGCCGTTGCAGTTGTTTTTAAAACAGCAGCAATGGCTCAATTTCACAGTTCATTTTTTGTCAGATTGTCATAGCAGTACACCTGTTTCCTACGACAACTCCAATTGTGGTGTGTGTGAAAACCTCGATCGTCACTAACCCGTGAGGGATTTCCACGACGTCCAAGGCGCGTTTATGAAACAAAAAATTCACCTAAAACCACCTAAAACAAATGAAATTCGACTTCAAAACAATCAAAATGAAGAGAATGGCCTGATGTACTTACTTGGTGAAAGTTTCACACGAAATGGTCGACTGCAGGTACCAGAATTGAGCTCCCAAATCACACAGGTATGTGGTTGAAAAATTACGAAAGGGTAAAAACTCAAATTACAATGTAAAAATGATTTACCATAAGCCTTTGTATAGATTTTTTTCCAAATTTTATGGTTTTAAACTATAGGGCTTGGGGTTTTTTGCTATATTTTGGGTTTTACTTATGGTTTTATGGTTTTTTGACCTATCTTTTCAAATTTATAGTGCATTCTTGTCGAATGGGTATTATACTTAGTTTTTTTTGTGTAGGAACAAGGGCGATGGATATGTTTAATGATTAATACATGTTTGGCCATATTGTGAAATTTTCTACAAGTCTTCTTTAAGCCCTTTTTTGACTTATAAAATATGAAAAGATTGTCGAACTTTTGTCATTTCGAGTTCGATTTTGGTTATGAAATGACGTGTCTTCGATCGCTTTTTTTACTTTTTCGGATCAAGACCACTAATTATGAAAATTACTCCTTGATCATAATGGTCGAGCAGTTCTCTCGAGTATTGTTTTCTACTTCTTTGACCTCGAGCGACAAAAATTTATGAAAAAGGACCCCCCTGGAGTTTTCTTTTCCATGTCTTCTTCAAGCTCTCTAAACATGAAAAAGACTCTGATTTTTACCTATGCTGGACTCGCTAAACCCTGACGACATTGGACTCGTCATCATGATGAGACTCGAGCTTCTCCTCCCTAGGGCTCGTTAAACTATCACTAGGTTGGATTCGTCTGAAGGTCAAACTTATATTACAAACATATGCTATCCCCTTCAAGCTTGTTTTTCAAAAATAATTGGGGTACTCGCCAACAATGGTGGGGGAAAAATTTGGAAATCGTTGTTGGTTACCTACAACAGCTAATCACTCTTGAACATCAACACTCTTGCTTTTCGTCGGGTTGGGATATCCTCACATCATCATTGGCCTTTCGGGCTTTTGGGTTGCCATTTTGCCTCATTCCATCTGATCCATGTTTCCTTCATCAGCTTCAGATCCTTTGGTACCAAAATGCTGCCACATTCCGCAGTCGTGTCGCCGATATGTTCAAGAGTATAATCCTTCTGCAGTTCACACCCTTACCTCCTCCTCTGATTCTCTGTTTCACCATCTACCACTTGTTCCTTGTCTCATGTCGTTGATGGGGGAAACATTATGGCCCTCCTGCAACGGATTGCCTCCCGTTGACACTAGCTCATTATCCAAGAGTTAGATCTAGAGATCCTTTTTGGTACCTTGGAGCTTGCATGCCTCAATGGCAAGTTCTTCACACCTGACGATATACTTTCATCATTGGTCTTCGATTGGGTGATTCCACGAGTGTTTGACTTCAGCTCATTTTTCACACTTGGTGGATTGTATTGATAGTACCTTGAGAAGCATTGGCATTATTTGTGGTCTCTCTCGTGCTTGTTAACGGTTTCCATCATTGACCAGTAATCAAGAGATTTTCCATCATACTCAACTTCAGCACATCTATTTGCATGCTAGGATTTGTACTATGATTGGTTGGGTTTCAAGACCCCAGACTAAGATTACCTTTGTTCAAGTTGCATGGTGGTTCGTGATTATATACATGACTCTTTTATGGGATGGCTGCAACCATACTTGAGTCTTCATAGGATGGCTGCGACCATACCTTTATCGTTATATATGGTCTTATCGAATGGGTGGCTACATCCATACCACAGACCGAGTTTCATATGTCTTTTGGATGGCTGCACCCATGCCTAGCCTACATGTATTTCACTATCAGATATATCAGTTATGCTTGCACCTACAGGTTCTTCGTGGTGGTGTTCCAGTTCGGTTATGGTTTCATAAAGCATTTCACCCCTCCTACTCTCTCGGGCTTCATGCTTTAAGGGGCATCTGTTACACAGTAATTTGTCACTGACTCCATCTCACTCCACCCACTGTGTCATACATCAGATACACATGTCCATATCTTCCCATTCATGCAAGAAGATTAAGAAAGTGCTCTCTAATGCTAAATATTGACCCTCTTTGCTTAAGTTTCTACATCGTCGCTAATAAACCCTTAAAAATTGCGATGATTCCCTGTCATGAACTGTGTGGTTGCGACATCATCACAGGGGTACACATGTTTCCTGCGACAGTCAAATTTTATGGCTTGGCACAAGTCCTCCAGATGTTTATTGCAATGATGGGTCTGAATGCATTACTCCTTTGGGATGTCATCAATAAGCCCTAGTTTATGACCTACGACGATCAAAATTTGGCGAATTAGTTCAAGCAGTCAGCCTTCTTGGTGATTCTAGAACTGGTTGTTGGGTCAGATTGGTTTGCCTTTCCTCCTCTGGGATGGTAGTTCCACCTTTCATGAAACCTCCCTTGAGGATAAGCTCCCTCTCCCTCATTTCATGGAGGCTCCTCCTCCTATAAAAACACTCACCATTGCTATGATCAGCTAGTTTTTTGGTTGCTAGTTATTCATGGCTAGTTGGATTGAAGTAGACTAGATAGCTTTAGTGTGATTTTGACAAGTGTGGAGTTGCTGATAGTTTGGTAAGAGGTTGTGGATTGCTTTGGCCTTGCATTAGAGCTTGTGAGTGAGAGAGAGATATCATCCATTTGGGAGACCCATTCTTGAGAGTGAATTCTTGAAGAAACATACCTGTTGGACCCTTTGAGAAGGCTTGCGACGTCAAGACTTGGTTGTAAGCTTTGTTCTTGATTCATTTTAATACAATCAATGATGATTTCCTATATCTTGTGTACAATTTACTTGATAGATTACGATTTCTTTACTTTATAAGTAAAAAGATCATTGTTGTTCTCAGTTACATGCTCTGTGGCTTTCTTATGGTGTTTCAGGTTAATCCCTCATTAAGGAGAAAGAAACAGAAGCTAGAGTAGCACAACGAAAGCTTCACCAAACACCGGTTTGAGGTAGGCCTCCAACGATGACTATTTAATGAAATCGATTGTTGTTTTGTTTTTGTTGTGACTAGACCCACTCTAGGGCTAGAGGGGTTGCCTTTGTCTACAGAGGGAACACTTTCCTACTTCACAAGATCCCTTTCCCTCACAACAGACTCAAATGGTGGCTGATCAACCCAAATCTTCTTCCACCTTTTACTCTCAAGTCTTTATGGTTGGGACAATTCCCATCTATATTAGTACTCGGTCAAAAGAATATCCTTCTCCTGCCAGCAAGGAAATGCAAATCCCCTCCAGTGTTCCTTCATCCAGCACTGGTCCTCTCCATATCGAGCAGCCTAGTACCGAGTCGGTCATTCAACCTCCTCCCAAGGGAGTCCTCCATAAGTCTTCTTACAACCCTAACGCTCATGGCACACAACACTACAGCATTGTTGAGGACCTAACCCAAGCCCCTTCGGCTATGTCCGCATTGGAAGTCCTCCAGAGCTGTCCATCCCGGAGGAAGTCTCTACTATTAGCCATTGGTGGCATTGACCCAGCCGATTCATATTTGATCACTTTTGATCTTGATAATCATGTCCCGAGATTTCCTCATCAGATTGCTTTGCTCATTCAAGTCATCATTAACTCTAAGAATATTCATCGCACTATTATTGATGAGGGCACCTCCACTTGCATCATGTCTATTGCTTGTTGGAAGGCTATTGGTTCCCCGAAATTGAGTCAGTCTTCGATTACCTTGGAAGCCTTCGATGGAAGAGATTCCTGTCCATTAGGTATCCTCCCCGATTTTCCTATTACTCTAGAAGGGAAGACATTTGATGTTGAGGTCGAAATTGTTGATGCCAATTTGACTTACAACCTCCTCGTAAGATGAAGCTGGACATATGTCATGTGAGTCATAGCTTCATCTCTATTTCGTGTCCTTCGTTTTCCCCATCAAGGGAAAATTTTTACGGTTGACCAATTGTCCTTCTTTGCTTCTTCTTCTTCCGTTAGCAATGTGCCTTTTGTGGAGCATACCGCTGTTCCATATGAGAGTGTGGGTGCTAGACTTTTTAAAGATCCTGCCCTCATGGGTGTTTTTTCACTCCCACCTCCCAACATCGCTCCCATCAATATGATTTCTATCCATTCTTATCCTTGGGTCCTTCCTCCCATTGATCAGGTAGAATCTTGGGGTGATGTCATGTCATTGAGTCCTGCCGAGCTCAACTATGTCGAAATTGTTTCCACGTCGGCTTTATCTTTTGAACCTGCTCCTTCGAGTAGGGCTCTCGACGCATATGTACAATCCCCTTGGCTCGGAGATGGTGCTTCTTTGGATCCATTATGGGAAATCTTTCCTTCTAATGAAGCGATTATCGAAACGATGTCTTTCGAGGAGCCTCCTTGGTTTGATCATCAACATCGCTCTTTGTTTTTCCCTAGCAACGGGGCCATGACTAGTTGTCTTGAGTAGTTTGCTTCTTGTGTCCCATCCCAACCCCTTCAGATGCTTATTCAAGTCCATGAAGTTTTCTATGAATGCAAGATGGGGAACATTACGCAAACCATCCCCATAGACATCTCTCTCAAACCAGGGATTGTCGAGAATATACATATTGGAGTAACTTGTACTCTCGAGGAGATTCAACTTTATATCGACCCTTTCAGAGAATTTTGCGATGTTTTTGCTTGGTCCTATGAAGAGATGCCCAGAATTGATCCTAGTATCGTGGTGCATGAGATCCCTACATATCCTGGGGCAAGACCTGTTTGACAACGTTTATGCCCAGTGCACCCACGTAAGGCTGTAGCTAATAAAAGCGAAGTTGAAAAACTTCTTAAAGCTAGGTTCATTTACCCTATCCCACTTACTAATTGGGTTTCTAATATTGTCCCTGTGACTAAGAAGTAGGGCACTATTATGGTTTGTGTTGACTACCGCAACATTAATCATGCTTGTCCCAAAGATAATTATCCTACGCCTTTCATTGACCAGCTCATTGATGATTGTGGTGGGAGTGAAATTTATTCATTTATGGATGGCTTTTCTGGTTACAACCAGATCAATATATTGCCTACGGATCAACACAAAACCACCTTCATCTGCCCGTGGGGTACCTTTGCCTATAAGAAGCTCCCTTTCAGTCTCAAAAATGTCGGTGCTACCTTCCAACGCGCAATGTCCTATGCGTTCCATGACACTCGTCACATTGCACAGCCTTACCTGGATGACCTTCCAACTCATTCAACAAAGTGCCATGACCATCCAAATCACCTTCACAAAATTTTTCTTCGCTGTCGACACTATCGTATCTGTCTTAATCCACACAAATGCGTCTTCTGCATTGAATCTGGCAGACTTCTTGGGTTTGTCATTTCCAAGGAGGGCATCCGACTGGATCATCTTAAGGTTGAATCCATTTTGAATCTTCCTCCTCCCGCTTCTTTGCAGTAGTTGGAGAGTTTGTAGGGTAAAGCAATTTTTTTACATCGTTTTATTCCTAACTACACTAAAATTGATAAAGGCTATACACAGTTATTAAAGCGCAACACCTCCTTTGTTTGGGATGCCACTAATAAGAGTCATTCGAGCAATTCAAGGCACTCCTTGCCTCTGCACCTTTATTGTGTCCGGCAAATTCTCACTGTGACTATACTCTTTATCTGGCTGCCACCGATAGCATAATTGGCATGGTTTTGGTCCATGACGATGATGATGGTGCCGATCATGTTATATATTATCTTAGTTGCAATTTTCTTGACACGGAAACTCGATATGCTTACATTGAGAAGCTTGCTTTGGTAGCCATTCATGCTATTCAATGTTTCCATCACTATATCTTGTTACACACGATGACATTTTTTCCCGATTGGAACCTGATGTCGTACATCTTGTCATGTCAGTTGTTGGGGGGCAAACACTCCAAATGGATTGTTATCCTTCAAGATTTTGACTTGGAGTTTACTATGGCCAAGTCTAAGATATCCCTTGTCTTCGCTGAATTACTATGCTCGTTACCATCCACTACCACACCTTATCAGTTAGAGGATTGCATTCCAAATGATACTCTTTTCTTGATTAACACCCTCGATCCCTAGTATGGGGATATTATTGTCTACCTCCAGACGTCCTCTTTTCGTCCTGATTTGTCCAAGGATGCTTGGCGACATATTCGCCACCATTCTCAGCCTTATCGCATTAGCGAGGACACCCTTTACCATCTCACCATTGATTCTATTCTCCGCCATTGTTTGACAATCGAGGAAGCCGAATGAGTCTTGAATGACTACCACTCTGGCGCTTGTGGTGGTCATATGTCCGATTATGATACTGCCCAAAAGATCCTCCACGTTGGTTATTTTTGGCCATATATTTTTAAGGATTGCATTTTTGCCATCTGTTCTTGTCATGCATGCCAAATCTACCAACAGAAGATGCGTGCACCTCCCTCTTCTTCAAAACCTGTCATTACCGTCAGCCCTTTTGCCAAATGGGGCATAGATTATATGACCTGTAACCTTCACTCGGTCAGGGGGCATGGGTATATCATTGTTGCCATTGATTATTATATGAAATGGTTTGAGGCGATGCCTACATTATCTAATGATAGTAAGACAGTGACTCAATTTTTATTCAATCATGTAATTTCTCGATTCGAAGTCCCTCAGGCTATTGTCACTGATCATGGTTCTAATTTCTGTGGTCATATGATGAATGAGTTAACAACCCAGCTAGGCTTACGTTATGTTAGTTTTATGCTGTATTATCCTTAGGCCAATGGCCAAGTAGAAGCCGTTAACAAAGTGTTGGTCACAATGCTTCAACGTACCATCGGCATGCACAAGTCTAATTGGCATTTGATGTTGTTTTCTGCCTTATGGGCTTACTGTACTTCCATGAAGGATGCCACTAGATTCATGCCGTTCCAACTTGTTTATGGTTTGGAGGCTACCGTTCCAATTGAATGTGAGATCCCTTCCCTTAAATTAGCTGTCAAATTTCTCCCTAACACTACTCCGATAGAAGAATGGCTTCTTTACCTAGAGCGGTTAGACGAGACCCATCGACTAGCCTCTTTAGTCATAGAAGCACAGAAGAAGAGAGTCAAAACTCACTTTGATCAAACTATTACCCCTCATTCTTTCATTGAAGGAGACTTAGTCCTGTTCTATGATCAAGCCAATGATAAGCTGGGGGTAGGAAAATTTGAGCCTATGTGGCATGGGCCTTATATTGTGAAATTTGTTTTTCATAAAGGGGCCTATGAGTTGATTTATTATGAAGGGAACCCTCTAGATAAGCCCCGTAATGGGCTTTATCTCAAAAATATCATGCTTGAGTTTCGTGCATCTGTTGTGTACATACATGTGTTTTCAGTGTGTGTGCATGTATGGCTTGGTGTGTAGGCGTTATCACCGCTTATTTTGTCTTTTTTCTTCTTGCGCAAATGTCTGGTGCACCTTACATTGGTTTGGCCGATGGTGCCTGCCGTAGTACTCAAAACCTTTCCTCTGCAGCATGGGTGATCTACAATCCTCACGGCGAGTTAGTGGACCTTCAAGGTGTTTGTCTAGGTTGTACCACAAACAATGTCGTTGAATATAGTGTTGTCATTGAACTATTGACCAAGGTTGTTAACCTTGATATTCGTGCATTGGTTGTGAATCTGGATTCTCAACTTGTTGTTCACCAACTTAACGGGTGTTATTCCATCATAAATCCTAAAATTTTAAGGTTGTATTTGTGTGTTAGATTATTGGAAAGAAATTTTTATTTTATCACATATCAACACATTCCAAGAAGATTAAACACATTAACTGATGCATTGGCAAATCATGTATTAGACAAACATTTAAACAATTTATAATCAAAACATTGTATGCAAGCATTTAGACATAGTAATAAACCATAGATACTATATATATATATATCGTGCGGCACACCGAGGCGCTCAAAAATAGTGTATATGTCAAAGATAGAGTACATGTTTGCGATACATCCGAGACACATGTCTCTCAAAAATAACAAAGAAAGAAACCTAGGTGTCAACTGTGGTGGGTTCTACTCCCTATAGCAGACCACCACTCGCACTACTTGTCTTAGGAACCTATGAATCCTAGGTGTTACGCCCACAGTATATCTCTGGTACTCTCACAGGACCTCCTCAACCCCCATGTAATCCAGGATCCCCTCGGTCATGCCCTTAAGATTTTGGGCATTCTCCTCCTCTGCATCACCACCTGGGTGATGTAGATATAGCTCTCCGTTGTCCTCCCTCCGTGCTATAGGAGAGAGACCCATAGGCCTCTCAGGTCCCACATCTGCAAATAAAACGAACATGATGATTAAGACATATACATTTAAAAATTCAAAAAACATTACAAGAAACAAAAATACATAAACAATGTGGTATTTATTCAAGCGTGTTACCTTTGTCATCCCATTGCTCGCGAGGTGGGAGCAACATGTTAGGATCTCCTCGGAAGTCTATGCCTGCATAGGGCCAATCCTCAATGATAACCTTCTTCCGATCCAACCACTCCCGGAAGAGTGGTCCCCATGAAACTGGATGTCCACCACCTCCTCGTGGCACCACATGTGCCCATCTAGTGATGCAAGTCTCTCGCGGTCCTGGCACATACAGGTCCATGTCCAGCGGCTGAAGTGATGGTACCCGCTGTAGCATGAGTGGTATCAGGATGGACCCATATCCAACTGTTTAGTCTCTCCGCGCCAGCATTTAGTCAGTTGTCTCTTCATGTTCAGAGACACTACCTCAGCCCAATCATACATGGTTGGGTTAAGGCAATCTAGAGCCAACCGCAGTTGGGTCTTAGTTGCCTCATGTTGTTCCTAAGAGCCTACAACTCTTGTAATCATAAACATTATGACACGAAGTGTCAAATCATCCACCGTTGGGATCTGCAGTTTCCCATTGGTGGCCGATTTGTGTGCCTCCGGGCACACTCGTGCAATCAGCATATCAAGGGTCTCTCTAGTAACTCGCATGCCCTCCATGAAAGGTTTCTCGCCTCAATGAGATAAGCCTGTCAAGAAGTATATGTCGATCACATCGAACTCAACATCCTGACCTCGACTAACAAACTTGCCCTCCATCGGGTTCCATGAGCAAATCAAGTACACAAGTAATTCTAGTTGTGCCTGAAGCAGTGGTGTAAGCAAAAATTTCAGTAGCCCACAGTTTCACAAGGCTCTTCTACATTGAGGATCATTGAATGCTCTTTCATCATCAGCATCATAAGTTCTATGTTGCCACACGAACACCATTCTTACTCCGTGCACAAACTAATAACACTAATTAAAATTGTTTTGATCGTTCAAAATATTCCTAAAATCAAAAATTTATATTTTGCAGCACCATCGCAGCTTTTTCTAAAACAGCAGCAATGGCTCGATTTCATAGTTCATCTTTTGTCAGATCGTCACAGCAGTACACCTATTTCCTGTGATGATTCTGATTGTGGTGTGTGTCAAAACCTCGATCATCGCTAACCCATGAGGGGATTCCGCGACAACCGAGGTACGTTTATGAAACAAAAAATTCACCTAAAACCACCTAAAACACATGAAATTCAACTTCAAAACAATCAAAATGTAGAGAATGGCTTGATGTACTTACTTGGTAAAAGTTTCACTTGAAATGGTCGATTGCAGGTACCAGAATTAGGCTCCTAAATCGCACAGGTATGTGTTTGAAAAATTACCAAAGGGTAAAAACTCAAATTACAATGTAAAAATGATTTACCATAAGCCTTTATATAGCTTTTTCTCCAAATTTTAGGGTTCTAAAGTATAGGGCTTGGGGTTTTTACTATATTTTGGGTTTTACTTGTGGTTTTAGGGTTTTTTGACCTAATTTTTCAAATCTATAGTGCCTTCTTGTCAAATGGGTCTTATATTTGGGTTTTTTTTGTGCAGGAACATGAGAAATGGATACGTTTAATGATGAATACATGTTTGGCCCATATTGTGAAATTTTCTACAAGTATTCTTTAAGCCCTTTTCTGACTTATAAGAGATGAAAAGATTGCCGATTTTTCCTTTTTGACTCGTTAAATGAGATAAAAAGTCGGTCCACTTCCAGCTCTTTTCCAACCATATAAACATGAAAAGATCGCCAGACTTTTGTCGTTTCGAGTTCGATTTTGGTTATGAAACGACATGTCTTTGATTTCTTTTTTACTTTTTTCGGATTGAGACCACTAGTTACGAAAAGTACTCCTTGATTGTAATGGTCAAGCAGTTCTCTCAAGTATTGTTTTCTACTTTTTCGGCCTCGAGGGACACAAATTTACAAAAAAGGACCCCCCTTGCAGTTCTCTTTTACATGTCTTTTCCAAACTCTCTAAACATCAAAAAGACTCTGAGTTTTACCTATGTCGAACTCGTTAAACCCTAATGACATTGGACTCGTCATCATGATGAGACTCTAGCTTCTCCTCCCTAGGGCTCATTAAACTATCACTAGGTTGGATTCGTCCAAAGGTTGAAATTATATTATAAGCATATGCTATCCCCTTCAAGCTTGTTTTTCAAAAATAATTGGGTTACTTGCCAGCAATGGTGGGGGGGAAATTTGGAAATCATCCTTGGTTACCTACGGCAGCTACTCGCTTGAACATCGACACTCTTTCTTCTCATCGGGTTGAGATATCCTCACATAATCATTGGCCTTATGGGGTTTTGAGTTGAAATTTTGCCTCATTCCATCTGATCCATATTGCCTTCATCAGCTTCAGATCCTTTGGTGCCAAAACGTTGTCGCATTCCAAAGTTGTGTCACCGATATGTTCAAGAGTATAATGCTTCTGTAGTTGACACCCTTACCTCCTCCTCTAATTCTTGTTTCACCATCTACCACTTGTTCCTTGTCTCATGTCGTTGATGGGGGAAACATTATGGCCCTCCTGCGATGGATTGCCTCCTGTCGACACCAACTTATTATCTAGGAGTTAGATCTAGAGATCCCTTTTGGTACCTTGGAGCTTGCAAGCCTCAATGGAAAGTTCTTCACACCTGACAACAAACTTTCATCAGTGTTCTTCGATTGGGTGATTCCACGAGTGTTTGACTTTAGCTCATTTTTCACACTTGGTGGATTGTACTGACAGTACCTTCAGAACTATTGGCATTATTGGTGGTCTCTCTTGAGCTTGTTAATGGTTTCCATCAATGACCGGTAATCAAGCGATTTTCTATCATGCTTGACTTTAGAACATCTGTTCGCATGCTAGGATTTGTGCTATGATCGGTTGGATTTCAAGACCCCGAACTAAGATTACCTATGTTCGAGTTGCATGGATTGGTTCGTGATTATATACATGATTCTTTGATTGGATGGATGCGACCATACCTGAGTCTTCATAGGATGGTTGTGACCATACCTTTATCATTATATATGGTCTTATCGACTGGGTGGCTGCGTCCATACCACAGACCAAGTTTCATATGTCTTTTGGATGGTTGCGCCCATGCCTACACTACATGCATTTCACTATCAGAGATATCAGTTGTGCTTGTGCTTGCAGGTTCTTTGTGGTGGTGTTCCAATTCGATTATGGTTTCATAAATCATTTCACCCCTCCCACTCTCTCGGGCTTCATGCTTTAGGGGGCATCTGTTACATAGTAATTTTTCACTGACTTCATCTCAGTCCCTCCACTGTGTCATACATCAAATACACATGTCCATATCTTCCCCTTTATACAAGAAGATTAAGCAAGTGCTCTCTAATGCTAATGATTGACCCTCTTTACCTAAGTTTCTGCATCGTCACTAATAAACCCTTAAAAAGTGCGACGGTTCCATGTCATGAACTGTGTGGTTGTGACATCATCGCAGGGGTACACATCTTTCCTGTGATGGTCAAATTTTAAGGCTCGGTGCAAGTCCTCCATATTTCTATTGCGACGATGGGTCTGAATGCATTGCTCCTTTACGATGTCATCGCTAAGCCCTAGTTTATGACCTGCGATGATCTAGATTTGGCGAATTAGTTCAAACAATCGGTCTTCTGGGTGATTCTAGAACTGGTTGTTAGGTCAGATTGGTTTTCCTTTTCTCCTCTGGGATGGTAGTTCTGCCTTTCATGAAACCTCCCTTGAGGATAATCTCCCTCTCCCTCATTTCATGGAGGCTCCTCCTCCTATAAAAACACTCACCATTGCTATGATCAGCTAGTTTTTTGGGTTGCTAGTAATTGATTGCTAGTTGGTTTGAAGCAAATTAGATAGCTTTGGTTTAAGTTTGACAAGTGTAGAATTGTTGATAGTTTGGTAAGAGGTTGTGGAGTGCTTTAGCCTTGCATTAGAGCTTGTGAGGGAGAGAGAGATATCATCCATTTGGGAGACCCATTCTTGAGAGTGAATGCTTGAAGGAACATACCTGCTGGACCCTCTGAGAAGGCTTGCAACATCAAGACTGGGTTGTAAGCTTTGCTCTTGATTCATTTTAATAAAATCAATGATGATTTCCTATATCTTGTGTGCAATTTACTTGATAGCTTATGATCTCTTGACTTTATAAGTAAATAGATCATTTTTGTTCTCGGTTACGTGCTCTGTTATTTTCTTGTGGTGTTTCAAGTTAATCACTCATTAAGGAGAAAGAAATGAAAGTTGGAGCAACATAACAGAAGCTTTAGCAAACACCGGTTTGAGGTAGGCCTCCAACGATGACTATTTAAGGAAATCGATTGTTGTTTTGTTTTTGCTATGACTAGACCCACTCTAGGGCTAGAGGGGTTGCCTCTGTCTACAGAGGGAACACTTTCCTACTTCACATAGACAAGGTGCAATTTCTGGCAGGTCTTGTTTGAGTTTACCTCTTCGGTCTTCCTATCGATTTCTGAGATCCCGAAACACTCAAAGGTATTGGAAACTCAAGTGGCATATTTGTGAAAATAACATAATATAATAGTAGGGTAATATACACATCCTATGTGAGCATCTGTGTCTATATTAATATCTCAAAGCCAATCCCTGAATCAGTGGAATTGGAGTACCAGGAAGAGATCTCGCAACAAATCCTTGATTATGAGCACATACCATTTCATTGTTGCCGGTGTGATGAGTATGGACACCTCTACAAAGCATGTTTGTTGAACCAATCTGGCTTGGAAGACGTAAAGGTAATGCAGGAAAATAACCTCCCACAAGAAACAAATGAGGGGTTCAAAGAGGTTACACAGAAAAGGAAGGACACACGGATGCACTATAATGCATGATCCAATAACCAAAAGAAAAGGGAAAACAACAAAATATATGAGGTGCTACAAGAGGAAACAGAAACCTCAAAAGAGACTGAACTACCAGAGAATTTCGACCAGGATAGGGGAAGCGAACATGCTAGATATATGGCCACATCAAAGAGGAAAGCCCACATATAATTGATAGAGAAGGAGGAATCATAACCAATAGATCTTACTGTAATGGAGGTTGATGCCGCAAGGGAGGCATTAGGCATGGAGGAATTGGTTTTGAAAAGACTCCTGAACCAATGGAAGCACCTAGATGAAATATTTATGCCAGAATATCAAAATAATCTATATAAAGAAACGTTCCATCAATATATGGCTAATCAAGGGAAAAGACAGGGAGATCTAATGGATCAAATAGGCATGCAACTGGATAGCTCATAGGAGCAACATATCTGAAGCAAAGGAGGGAAGAAAAGGGGACGAAGAAACCTGTAGGATTTAATACAAATAATGGGAGAGATGTTAGTTAATATGAAAAGGGTAATACTGTTCTCAGTGGTATTACAACAATTCGACAAAATTTCCAAATGATAGCTATCCCCTAGAATGTGAGAGGCCTCAATAGTTGAGGCAGGCAAAGATACTTATAAGACCGACTGAAAAAGACGAAGCCTCAGATCATGCTTCTCCATGAAACCAAGGTATCAAGGGATAAAATAGAGGATATACTTAGAAGAATCAAACCCAAATATGAAGCAGTAGCATTGGATGCGAAATGAAATGCAGGAGGGATTTATATACTATGGAATCCTGTGGAGGTAATGGTGGAATGCTGGATGGATATGCCATGCATCTTATCAGGGCATTTCTGCAACATTGGAACCAGGGAATGGGTTCTTATCTCAGCGGTATATGGCCCTCACACCCCAGGGAAGAAGGAAGGCTTCCTTAAAAGGATAAGGAAAGTGAGTCAAATGCATACAAAAAAATTATGGTTGATAAGGTGACAATTCAACCTATTAACTTCACTTGCAGAGAAAAAAGGAGGGATAAGAAGAAAAGAACCGAAAATGGAATTTTTTAGGGACATGGAAGTGGACTTTCATCTGGTGGACATCCCAACCATTGATGGAATAGACACATAGAATAATAGAAGGGGAGGAGCTCATCATATGGCCTCAAAGTTGGATCGGTTCTTGGCATCTGAAGATTTAATCAACAAAGTTATTTACTATGAAGCCTCATTTTTTCCATGCCTGGTTTCTGAACATTAGCCTATTTGGGTGGAAGAAGACCTGAAACAGGGGCAACGAAACTAGCCTTTTTGGTTTGAAGCCTTTTGGTTAAGTGATCCCTCCTTCCTTGACAAAGTGAAGGACTAGTGCACTTGAAGTCCTAAACAGGGGAAAAATGTTATGCATACATTCCAGGTATGTCTGAAAGAGCTCAAGAGAAAGATCAAGAAATGGAACAAAGAAGAATTTGGAAACATCCAACATGATTAGGAACAACTTGAGGCATAGATGCAAAAATTCCAACAACAAATGATAATGAATGGCAGCTTAGGCTCCTTAGTAGAGGAAGAGGGCAGGATTTTGACTAGGAGTGAGGAAAGGAGGAAACAGAAAGTGATTTCATGGAAGCAAAAATAGAGAGTTTAATGGATCTGGGAGGGACAAAGAAATGAATGCTTCTTCAATAAAGCCATGATACAACATAGGCAATATAATCAGATATTCTCCTAATAGACCTGGGAAGAAACCGATTGCTTCATTATGAAGATATGGAAGATATGTTTCTTTACCATTTCCAAGATATGTTGTCCAAACCGTTGCCTAACAAATCAGAAGTTATTGACCAGAAAACCAGGCATATACCCCAACTAGTTAGTAGAGATAAAAACCTGGCACTCATGAGAGTTGGAACATTGCAAGAGGTGGAGGAGTTGGTCAAAGGACTAGAAAAAAACAAAGCACTGGGACCAGATGGATTCATAGTAGAATTCTTTCAAGCAGCTTGGCCAATTCTAGGTAACGACATCCTATAAGTGGTAGAAGAATCCAGAAGGATGAGAAAGGTATGTCCAACCCTCAACTCTAAATTCATAACTTAATTCCTAAATCTGATCACTCTAAAGAGCCTCATGGACTCAACCCTATAGCCTTATGTAACGTCATATACAAAGTCCTGTCAACTATTATGCTAAATCGGCTTAAATCAATCCTCCCAGCTCTAGTCTCCCTAGAGAAAACTAGCTTTGTCAAGGACCACTAAATACTGGATGATATTGTAACAACATAAGAATCCATTCACTCCCTTAAAATCCTTAGTTCAAAAGGTATGATGATTAAGCTGGACCTATCTAAAGCCTATTACCACTTGAGATGGACCTACCTTCTACATATTCTACAAGCCTTTGGTTTTGACCCCCGTTGGATCCACTGGATTTCCTCCATTATATCGACCCCATTGTTCTCTATCCTCCCACTCAAACGTTCAATGCCACTCAGGGGTTTAGACAAGGCAACCTCATTTCACCTTTCTTGTTTGTCTTAACAGCTGAAGGCTTGGGGTGATATTCCAAAGAAAAGGCTCAAGAAGGGAAATTTAAAGGGTTGTGCAAGTGGGGGAATGATCTCCCCTTAACTCATCAACAAATTTTTGATGAAATCATGATGTTATTCCAAGCTACTGTTAGAGAGGCAAGGTCCCTCCTATCTATCCTTCAAGACTTCATGAACGCCTCTGTAACTCTGATTAATAAAGATAAGTCAGATTTTTTTTCTTCAATATTGTTGTTCAATCACAAGCTTTCCTGGCTAGAATTATGGGCTAATAGGCACCCTGCCCTCAAAATATTTGGGTATCCCCCTTAGTTTCAACTCCCTCAGAGTGTCAAAATAGAAGGCTCTCCTTGACCGAATCCAAGGCTTCCTACAAAACTAGACCTTTCGATCCCTCAATATGGCAAGTGGATTTATCCTTCTGAAAGTGGTGCTAGAATCGATCCCCATCTACCTCCTCTTGGATCTAGTCGTGCCCAAAAAATCATGCACTAAAATTAAACATATCTTTAGGAAATTCCTATGGCAAGGGGCACAAAAAGCCAAGAAATGGGATCTTCTTTCTTAGAATTGGTTAATCAAGCCAAGATTAGTAGGGGGTCTGGGTCTTAGGGATCGCTATACTCTAAATCAGGTCATGGGAGGAAATCTATGGTGGAGATGGATCCATGGAGGAAATGATTTATGGAAGTTAATTTGGGAAAGGAAATACAAAACAGTAACGTCTACGGAAGGGAGACTGAGAATATAGGAATTAGCAAGGGGATCGACAATATGGAACCTAGTAGTAGAAAATCAATATATTATAAGGAACTGCAACTTTTGGGAGATCACGTGGGGAGACAAAGTAAGGTTCTTGAAGGATGAATGGAAATAGAGGGAAAAGCCCTTCAGTTGATAGGACCTTGTGGAGATATTCCTATTTAGAAACAAACCAGCAAACCTAACTATGAATAAATTATGGGATGCAGATGCCAGATCCACTTGGAGAGAGTGGAAAAGGAGACAACATTGGCCCAATGCACAAGAATCCCCCCAGTGGGCAACATATGATAAGGAGGTAAATTCCAAAAGACTAATGATCTCTGAATGCATGTATATTATCAGATGGGGATACAAGAATAAAGGCATCTTTAAATTACAGGTGGGATATCAATTGAAAGCATAAAACCAACAACATCATTTTCTACCCGTCTGGGGAAGAATATGGATGGGAAAATTATGGTCGAAGGTAGCCTTCTTCCTCTAGTTGGTTCACCATGGTCGATCCCTTACATGGGACCAATTACAAAGGCTAGGTGTTAAGGGACCTTCAGCATGAAGTATGTGCGAGGAACAAATGGAAACAATGGAACACCTCCTAAACTCAAGTCGCTTTAACAATGAGATGTAGTAGAATCATCACACCCTCCTTGGACATTCAGACCGAGATCACTCAAGCATTAAGGCAATAATGGAAATGTTACCTTGAGGGGGCCTGACCCAGGTTCAGAGTTAATTAGCCAAACAAATCCCTACACTACTGACCCTTTCGGCAACTTCCCATGGAACGCGGACTAGGGTCTCACCCGAAGTAGTATGGGGGGATGCTGGAACCAAGTTTCTGCACCATTGAGATTTCTGAGGGGTTGGTTTAGTCCAACTGTGAATACCTTCACACAAGTCACTTCGTGCATTGTCCTGACTTGTGAGACCTTCACGATCTGTTATAATCGCCTTTGCATAGCCCTAACTTGGGGCTGAGGTGATTTTGTGTTGCCCTAGAAGTGATCTGTGCTACTTCCCCAAGTTACACCATGTATGTTACTTATCTTCTTATAATAGTTAGTTATCTTCACGTAAACAGATACATTATCTTATATTCACTTTATCAGCACATTCATATATGTTCACGCATCATATAAACAATAGAAATGCAATCTATATCTAATACATTCAATGCACAAAATAGGAAAAAGATACACAAAAATGATGTAAAACTTCTCTTTATTACTTCTCTAAAGGTTACATACTCAACTCGCCCTACGCACTCAGTTGCAGGGGTTTGCACACTCAGGTATGGACTACTAGGCCTCTGCACACTCAGCTGCAGAGCCTTCTCCTACTCTACGACCCAAAGACTTGACTCTACACTTAGATAAGACTTAATTCTCCATCTATTGCTTCCACATCTCTAGCTGATTTACAACTTAGAGCCTCGCTCTATTTATATAATCCCATGGTCTGCGGACCATGGGTAGATTTCTAAAGCTGACATTACATTACAAATATGAGGGCAGACAACCCTATGACTCATTTAGAAGCTTGCACTCCACGCCCACAAAACGCGGAGTCTTTACATCAAATTTGGTCAAAATCTAGGCTTTAAGGTCCAAAACTTGTCTTTCGGGATCCCGTGCCCAATAGGCACCCAACACAAACATCATGACTTGCCCTCAAGTCACAATGTTGGTGAGGAGATCTTCGCATGGAGACCTCCCAACTCTGTTCGAACTGCTACAAGATCGGTAATGCACTGAGCAGCTGCCTGTTGTATCTCCTGCATGCGTTGTCCAGAGACTATTGTATCTGACCTGCTTCCTTGCATCTATTTATAGTCCTATGCCTCCTTTCAGCTACCTGGATCACTGAGACTGTGCTTCTTGTGGCTAGTCAGATGGGAAGAGTTTGCCATTTAACTTCGCTACTAGTTACTTTTCCTCGGAAGAGTCCACCATTTGACTTCACCAACCGCATCGCGCCCTTATCCAAGGTTTCCTTAATAACATACAGTCCAATCCAAGGCATCAAGCTAATCAACTCTCAGCGGTAGTCCCCAAATTTTTCAATGTAATCATGTGCATCCTTTTTTATCACCACAGTTTTCTTATCAAGAAAGTCCTCCTTTATTCCTTCCTAAAGCTTCTTGACTTCTTCTTTCGCCATGGCACTTTTCTCCCTCACCCAAACTCTTTCATTTATGAGTGCTTAGAGTGTAAGATCACCCTGCAGAATCTCCTCATTAGGTCCCAAGCGTTCTTCTTCGAGTTCTTCCATCTGGCGATCCCTTCTTCCAAGACTCCACAATCCGTCATATCCATGGGCGCTGCTATGCGCGGACTAGGCATGATATACTCCATTGACATTACAGCGTTCGCTCCATAGGCCGGCCTAGAAGGTGCTTGTCCTGTCAGTTTCTTGCACGTTGTCCTATAAGCCCATAAAATTGCTGGTATGCGCAGGTCCCAATCACTTCCCTACGCACTACATACCTTGTTCAGTGCTTCACACACCTCATTAAATGCTTCTACATGGATAACCTTCTGCGCAATCATTCTCTCCACATTCTGTCATTCCAACTTGAGGAGTCATCTGCACAATTTCCCCCCACCCCAACACATGATTATTGACCGTATCTCCCAATGTGAAGTTCATGTGCATTCGCGTAGGTTGTTTTGCATATGTTAGCATCCACCTGGCTAGATGTGCATGCGGTTTATCCTCGCCATTGCATTTATCTTTCAATCACACTCTAGGCTTCCCAAGCTGCATGCACATCATTCTTCTGCATTCGTGCTAGTCCTGAAATCTCCTTTTGTGCGTACCCCACCACCTTGTAGGCATAGCACACAATACCCAATTCAGGGCATGGAAACATTGATTTTCTAGCACCTCCCTTTCAAACCTATCTGGCAAAGTATCTACCTCACTTAACTCATCATAAGGAGGAAGACCCCTCACTTCTGCTGATACGCAGTGCAACAATCTTGTCATCATATTACAATTTAGTGTGGTTACCTCGTGTAACTGATTTTTCCATTGCTCTATCTCCTCATCAGAATCCGACATACAGGAGCTTTCGCACTCCCATGAGATGCGTCCTTCGATGGTGGGATTTACCCAGTCTTGCTCTCGCGCAGTTATCTTGTAAATGCAGTCCAAATTGTTATCACTTTCATAGTCGCACTGGCTCTATGTAGCGAGATCCCTCAGTAGGGTCTAAGGGTATAAATACGCACAGAGACTTCTTCTCAAAAATCACCTTGTGCTTCTTCGAATTAATCACCCTGTTCATGTCAGTGACCCAATCAATTCTTAAGAGAGCAAGGTAGGGATTGTTGTCATCAACAATCTCTATTACTTCAAAGTCTTCTAGCACGCTCGCTCCCTCAATATCCACAGTGATTCGCTGCAATCTCCCCACAGGTATTATTTTTCGTTGGTTTACCATTCATAGCTGAATAGCATACAATTGCAGCATAGGGTTCCCCATGCACTCCCATATTCTCCAAACTGCACGGTTAGCCTCATTTCTCTCCCTATCATAGTCTTGTGTTTTCCAATATTCTTGACTACGCACAGTTCTCCTGGCACGGTCCCAGCACATCTGTTAATGGGTTCCTGCAATCCTTTCACAGCCTTATTGTCACACAGTAGCTTCATGCATGTATCCAAGAACGTCGTAATCATAGATGGGTCCATTTCCAGCTCCACTCTATCTTTTCTTTTTGAAGTGGAGGCATCAGTGAAGCTCTTCTTAGCTTCCATGAGGTTTCCTTAGCACCCTCCAAATCAAACTCTACTTCTTTCGTCGGAGCCTCACGAACCCAAGTACTATCTTCGGGCTATTTTCATTTATCATCTCCCATTTCAATTCCACTTCAGAGCACATGTTCACATTTGGATCTTCCTCACACGTCTCACACCTCATCATCTGCGGTTCTGAGTAGGGGGAGGTGGTAGCACTCCCTTGTCGCGTATCCTAACTATAAATGTAGGACAATCTTGCATCTTATGATCAAACAAGGTACAATACAGACATGATGGACATGTTGGGTTCGTACAATCATGGGCATAATGTCTTGGCCCTCCGCAACTGTAGCATATTAGCTGTCTGCGACCTCTTCCAGCTCCTCCTCCTCCCTGGCCTTGTCTATGTGCTTGAAATCTGGTTCGCACCACTCCTGCGTTATGGTCTACGGGCCGCATTTTGGCCTGAACTCTATACGTGGGAGTTCTATCCATCATCAACTCATAGCTTCTACAAGTGCGCTCATCGTGTCCAGCCGATGTACAAAAATTACAGAACAATTGTTGCGAATTTTGTGTATACTTTTGTAACAAATGGCAGTTGTCTGTAGTTTGTTTTCCTCCTATTTGACAAATTGTGCACCACAAAGCAAGCGTCGCACTAGGTCCTTCTTGTGCCTCCGGTCTTAACAGCATTGGTCATCCTCCCGCAAGGTAATTCTGGCAATGGTCCTTATCATGACCCTAACCCTTGCATTTTACGGACCATACCTCTTCGCGCACGTCTGGTCAAGCTGTCTTGTCTTATTTTAGACTCTACATCTCAAGGCATAAGTTTTTCAACTGTGCATGGATCTATTAAAATCCGAAGTTATGATCCTGCATCAGGGTTTCACGTAGCCTCATCGCGATCTCAAAGGGCTCTACCTAAGTCATTAACTTCTGTTGCGACAACGCGTTCGTCAAATGTGGTGTTAGCAATGCTACAAACCATTTGTGGTGTTGTCCATCTGTTAAATTCATATTAGCTTCGTGAATCGTACACTTCAGTCTTTGATCCAGCTCCCAAGCAGTCTCTCCTCGTAGCATTGTGATCTCCTTGAAACAAATGATCAACTACGCTTCTGACTTCAGCCTGCTAATTTCTTTGTTTAGCACAATTTGGATATTCACTATTCCTACATTCGGATTGTCATTAGAATGCATAATATACTAGGTCAGCGAGTGGTCCTGCAGAGTGCTTACCATCACTGCTTTCTTTATATTATCATCTGTAACTCGCTGCACTTCCCATACGGCTCTTATCACGAACCAAAACTGGTCAAGATCTTCATTTCCTACTCCCTTAAACACATGCAACTTGATCGTGCTTGGGATATTGATTCGTGCTCCTGGTGGAGGTGGTACGGGTGAATATGGAGGTGAAGGCGGTGAAACTGGTGGCATTGTGGGTGGGGGTAGTATGCATGAAATCCTTTGCCTTATCAAATGGATCGCACTTCACGGTGAAACCATTGTGAGCTCTTCCCCGTCCCTTCATGGAGGTGAAATCAAAGGGCTATTCTCTGGTCCCTTACTTACTTTGCTTCTGTAGGTTTTTCTACTTCACGTGGCTCCAAACATCAAGGTAATTGCATAACCATCTTTGTGTACAAAAGAATTTTAATCCAAGTATTCAGAGACTTTATGTACTTACCTCGCGGTCCTTTGAGAAAGCGTCGCTCCACTTTGTTATAGCTGAATGAAGTATCTACCGCGAACTCAGTAATGAATCCTCCTATAATCTGATCGATCCAGTGGTCAACAATGCATGCGATCTTATCCTTCGATGCTTCCAATATATGCACCAACTATCGGGTCCATGTTATCACTTAGATTAACCTCAGGCTAAAGGGAGGCAATGCCAGGGTAACCAAAAACCAAGCTTAGCCATGTAGCTAGCCCTACTAGGCCAGGTGAGGGCTCTCTCTGTAAGGATCTCAGTCAATATGACTGGATCAGGTAAAGAATTTTAGGCTAGGTATAGTATCTCAAAAATTTTATTGGATTTTGTAAAGATTTTGTTGGATCAGAAGGAGCTGGGGAGTTTAGGTCTAGGAAACTAGGTTAGAAATGCAGGGTGTTCTATGGGGCAAGGTAGGCATAGGCTTTAGCACTCTAGGGCTTGATGAGGTGAGATGTTTTCAACTAGTGAGAAGCTAAGAAGGGCATGTGACAATCATGGATCCTTCTTGGAATCTATAAAACATGAAATGGTGAATGGTTTCCCAAGGCAGAGCACTGATGCAATGGATTCTACCTATCAAACTTGAAAACATTCAACTAGAAGCAATGAAATGATTGATGGCATACATAAAACATATAAACATATAATCACAGAAGAAGAAACTATACTAGAACTCCATACCATAGGGATCCCATAAAAATAGCTGCAATTCTTATTAATTTCCTGCCAAACTGCTTACAAAGGTGTACAATCAAGCTCTGAGCATCCACACTGATTCCAACCAACAAAATGACTAAGAAAATACATGATATATGCCTCAAAAAAAATAATCATAGCCTCAGGGGTTGAATTCATGAGAGGAGGAGCAGTTGCACAAAAGACTAAACTGAAAGCTAAAGACTAGGGTAGTCAAACTGACTCATCCCTAATATGAAGCAAGTTGATTCATTACATACCTCTTAGGCCATTCATCTAATGTATCTACCCTAGGTAACAAAAATACACTTTAATTACATCATCATTATGAATTACATCAGTGAAAAATCGAAATTGCACAGGTGAAAAGTATTTTCGGAGAGTAACAATGAAAAATTTGGTTGCCTATCAAGTGCACAGTGCCAGTGTCAAACACACAGCGCATGAAGGAAGTGTGCAACGCCATGTTCAAACCCACTTTTGACTACCTTCCCGATGTTCAAATCTAGCTTAGGATAGCTCATTGGAAAGCTTATCCTATCTAGTTTCCTGAGATGCCCCGAGCTACTAATTTGAGCTTGATTTGCCCCTCCAAAATAGCAATCTCCCAAGACTGCTCAAATGCGCAATGCCTGGCTCAAAAAATAGGCAGAAACATGATTTTTAGGTGTTTTTTTGCCTTTTCCACCTAGCAGTTTTGACTTTCAAATCTAGAAACATGGTTTTCTTGAGTGTAAATCCAATAGTGGTGGCCATTCGTCCAAAAGATTCCCCAAAAAAGTGTGCAGTGCCCTAGGTGCTGCGCGTTTGACCAAGGGACTCATACAAAAATTACCTAGCTGTGGAGTGCGTAGCGCCTGAAGGGAGTGCGCACTACCATATTTAGGGTGAGATTTGACTACCTTCCCGATGTCCAAATGGAGTGAAAGATAGCTTTTTGGAAAGCTTTTCGAGTCTACTTTCTCGAACATCTTTCATTTTTCAATTTGGAGCTCATTTTCCCTGCTAAAAGCTTAATCTCTCAAGACTAGTCAAAATGTGCAGAATGAGGCTGCCAAAATGCAGAGTGTTGTTTCAGTCAACTTTTGGAGGTCTTCCTCAACCCCAAATTGAGCTCATAATAGCTCATTGGAAATCCCCTTGTGTCTAGTTATCATTTGACTCATCAAGAAAGTCATTTGGTTACTCCAGCTAGGAGACATCTTGATTATGCCAAAGTCACTCTAGAAGGGCAACAACTCTCCTGTGACAAATGATTGTTAGGAAATTTCTCCCAAACCATGAGACCTATGTAAAAACCGAAGGATTTTTTCTTCTTGAGTATATTATGGACAAAAACCTCTCTCATTTTTGTCAAATTCATCTTTTCTTGCTCAGAAATATCATTTGAATAAAACTTATCTCGATGTGTGGAACAGGGGATTTATAGAAATGAAGGGAAATGAAGGGGATAAGGGGCTTATAATTTCTTGAGAAAGTTTTGGGAAGTAGGGAGGGATGTTAGGAAGTAGGGGAAAGTGGAATTTCAAATATTGACTGAGGAGAAGGGGTCCAAAAGGGAAAACACAGGCCTAACCTAGAAAAGTGTCAAATTGTAGCAATAGGCTAGAGTTTTTTGAAAAATGCTGAATTTGAGGGATATCATTGATGGGAAGTGTTTAAGAAGGTATTTCAAGGGTAGGGAAGGTGTATGAGCATCAGGATACAAGTTTTGTTGATGATATGACCATCCAAGGAAAATTACCTTCAAAACCCTAGGAGAGGGAAATGAGCCTTACCTAAGTACAACTGAAGCACGAACAATGTGTAAAATGACCCATTAGAACCTGAAATGATGATGACAACTCCTTCAATGATGGTACACTCAGCCAAATGTTGACATGGACCAATACTTGGAAAATTTAGGAAGGAGAGGAAAAAATCCTAGACCTAATACCCAGTGACCAAATTTTACTTGAAGATTGACTGAAATGACAAAAAAATGACTTTGACACCCCAAGACCACTTTGTAAGAGCATGTTTGATCACTGGTGGAAGACTGCCAAGACTGACACTAACATTGGCTCCATTGGGGATCGTAGCTCCTTGGAGGTGCCAAGAACACTGTAGACCAAGTAGCCTTATCCATTGGGCATGGAGTAAAAAAAACTCAATCTAAAATACATGAATGAATACTAATGACTCAAAGACAGAAACTGACTTTTACTCAACTTAAAACTATCTCAATTCTAAAACACAACTGAGAAACTGAAAAAGATGCTTGAAATGGAGATTATTCAATAAAACCTACTCTAACTGTTCCATTCATCACCTGATCAAGTGAAATGAAACAACCAATGCAACAAAGTAAGAATTCTGGTTGTTGTTTGAATTCTCCACAAGTGCTTGTTTATGAGAAAGAAGAGAGAACTATTGGAATGCAACTCCCATGAAAACTTGTAAACAGATCCAAATTTTCCCAGATTGAATAATATCGATTCTCTATCTGACTCCAAAAATATAGCATGAGGATCTTGAAATTCATGTGTACTGGGACTTGGCTCATCCAATGGATTATTGTTCTTCTCCTCATACCATGAACGCAAACTTTCATCTAAGCTTTGTGACAAGACTCCTGCTGAAAATGACAAAGAAATTGACTACTGGATCAAGTTTGTATCAATATTTTTTTCAAGCTCAAGGTTAGCTAATGGAGAAGGAATTTGACTGCAGATATCATCCAACACATTAGCTATTGGATCACGAAAAACTTGAAAAGACTATTGCAACCCATTTTCTTTTGGTTCCAATGAGATTACATGATTTTCTATAGGCTACTCATTTGAAGATATGTTATGCAAAATTCCCTTCAAAAACTGAAATGATTCAAAACATAATGGTACAAAATCATCTTGCATCATTTGATCATATGTTCTAGCTTCCAAGTCTTCATCTTTAACCTGACATTCAATAGAATTTGGGGGCTGAAAATCTACCTATGAGAAGTCTTAAACAAGGATTTCATTGCCCTATAGATGGTCCAGATCAAAACTTATCGATGATTGATTTCTAATTGCATGAAAATTGTCTCTAATGAACTGAAACAAAGTAAAACACAGAGGTGAAGATCCTTCACTTCTTCAAATTTTATGCACTTTCCTCCTCACTTCCATAGCTGATATGCATCAGCTGATCACTGTATTTGAGTTACTGAAAGTGAACTTCCTCCGTCCACAAACCAGCTGTTGATTTGTCTACAAAATTAGCTTCTGTTTGGAGAAGATAATTATCATCATACTGATCAAACTTAGGCAAATCATCAGTATAAAACACATCATCAAGCATACATGTCAGATCAACATATCTCTCTTCTCCAATATGATCTATAAAACAATCATTATCAGATCTATGACAACTGGGATAAGAAAGGAAATGTTTGGATCAACCACTTGTCTTTCCTCAATCAGCGAGCCATGGTTTTGGACATCATACTCATTCCTTATGGTGATCTTTTGCATCATCTCTTCCACTGCACTTACCAAAATGTCTAGCTTTACCTCTAAAGGTGTCGATTCCCTTGGTTCTATGTTTTTCATCTTTTCTTCCTTCAACTTTTCCCTTCTGATCAATAGATTAGCCTCTACATCCACTGCACTGTTTTGCATCTCTTCAAGTGTTGCCAGGTTCCTTTCCCTCAGTTGGAACTCCATATTCGGATCAAAGGCTTCTAGGTAGTGCAAGAGAGCGGATCGAGGAGGAGGTCTTATATTAGCAGGCATCGAAAAATAGACTTGGTTAAACCTGGCAGAAAACTGTTGTACTGTCTCCCCTGCCAGTCTTTTCAACTAGTTATACACTTCTAGAATCAAGAAAGGGTTCTGTCTGATCACCCACATGTCGTGGAAATCTTTGACAAACTGCTGGAAATCTGAGATGCTCACATCAAGCAGGGTTTTGAACCAACTCTTGACTTTGCCTTGCAAAGAAAGAGCAAAAAGCCTAATACTGACATCATTTTCATCAACTTCAAAAAGGTCAAGAAAAGACTCAAAATTCAGTACATTTCTCTCAGTAGTGATGTTGTCACATTCACCATCAAATCTTGGTAGATATAGGTAATGATTTTTAGGAAAATCATGGGATATAGGCGGTAAAATCAGAGGCTTGTATGTATCTGGAATTTTACAAGGTATAGGAGTATATATAAAAGTTGTAGAATCAGTCTTGGCCTCTTGAGGCTCATCAGTTTGGAGACGATCATCATAATATTCAGAAGAAGGGTCTTGATAAAGATCAAAGGCATGTGAATATTTTGTATTCACAATCTTCAAAGGGAAAGAATCACATGGAGGTCTAGGAGCCTCTCTTGAATACAATATACTTTGTAAAGCCTTCTTGACATTCTCAGGAAAAGAGAAGAAATAATTTATAACAAATAACATAATGTCTTGGATGAAATTCCAACTTGAATACTTGATCTTTCCATATTGTCCTTTCATGTTTCTACTGGTCAGGTTCATCCTCCAGTGGAGTCCTTGGATTTGATCTCAAAACTGATTTAGAGTTGCCAGGTAAATGATTTTAGCCTTCTGGTGTCTGATTGTTGTCCACCATCAAAAATCAGATCCAAACTTGATACATTTTGCTGAGGAACATAAAACTACATTCCCTAGTATGGTCGCCACTATGTTATTACCTAGATTGACCTCAATCTGAAGGGAGGAAATGCCAGGATAACCACAAACCAAGCTTAGCCAAGTAGCTAGCCCTACTAGGCTGGGAGAGGGATCTCTCTGTAAGGATCTCAGTCAAGATGAATGGATCAGGTAAAGGATTTTAGGCTAGGTATAGTAGCTCAAAAGTTCTGATTGGATTGTGTAAAGGTTTTTCTGGATCAGAAGGAGCAGGGCAGTTTATGTCTAGGAAACTAGGTCAAAAATGTAGGGTGTTATATGGGGCAAGGTAGGCATAAGCTTTAGCACTCTAGGGCTTGATGAGGTGAGATTTTTTCAACTAGTGAGAAGCTAAGAAGGGCATGTGACAATCATGGATCCTTCTTGGACTCTATGAAACATGAAATGGTGAATGGTTTCCCAAGGCAGAGCACTGATGCAATGTATTCTACCTATCAAACTTGAAAACATTCAACTAGAAGCAATGAAATGATTTATGGAATACATAAAACATATAAAAATATAATCACAGAAGAAGAAACTGTACTAGAACTCCATACCACAGGGATCCCATAAAAATAGCTGCAATTCTTATTAATTTCCTGCCAAACTCCTTACAAAGGTGTACAATCAAGCTCTGAGAATCCACACTGAGTCCAACCAATAAAATGACTAAGAAAATACATGATATAGGCCTCAAAACAACTAATACTAGACTCAGTGGTTGAATCCATGAGAGGAGGAGCAATTGCACAAAAGACTAAACTAAAAGCTAAAGACTAGAGTGGTCAAAATGACTCATCCCTAATATGAAGCAAACTGATTCAATACATGCCACTTAGGCCATTCATCTGATGTATCTAGCCTAGGCAACAAAAATACACTTTAATTACATCATCGTTATGAATTACATCAATCAAAAATCGAAATCGCACAGGTGAAAAGTATTTTTTGAGAGAAACAGTGAAACATTTGGCTTCCTGTCAAGTGCGTAGCACCAGTGTCAAACGCGCAATGCCTAAAGGAACTGTGTAGCACCATGTTCAAACCCACTTTTGACTGCCTTCTCGATGTTCAAATGTAGCTCAGGATAGCTCATTGGAAAGCTTATCCCATCTAGTTTCAAAAAATTCCCCTAGCTCTCAATTTGAGATTGATTTTCCCCTCCAAAACTACAATCTCCCAAGACTGCTCAAACATGTAGCGCTTGGCTCAAAAAATTGGTAGAATCATGATTTTTAGGTGGTTTTTTGCCTTTTCAACCTAGTAGTTTTGACTTTCAAATATGGAAACATGGCTTTCTTGAGTGTAAATGGTCTTCTGAATGCATTTGCGGTGGAAATTCCTCCAAAATATGCCCCAAAAATGTGTGCAGTTCCCTAGGCACTACCTATTTGACCAAGGGACTCATACAAAAATTACCTAACTGTGGAGCACACAACGCCTGAAGGGAGTTCACAGTGCCATCTTCATGGTGACTTTTGACTACCTTCCCGATGTCCAAATGGAGTGTGGGATAGCTCATTCAAAATCTTGTCGAGCCTACTTTCCAAAACATCTTGAATGTTCCAATTTGGAGCTCATTTTCCTTGTCAAATGCTCAATCTCCCAAGACTGATCAAAATGTGCAGAATGAGGCTACCAAAATGCAGAGTGTTGTTTCAGTCAACTTTTGGAGGTTTTCCTCAACATCAAATTGTGCTCATGATAGTTCATTGGAAAGCTCTTTGTGTCTAGTTATCATTTGAATCATCAAGAAAGTCATTTGGTCACTCCAACTAGGAGACATATTGATTTTCCCAAAGTAACTCCAGAAGGGCAACAACTCTCCTGTGACAAATGATTGTTTGGACATTTCTCCCAAACCATGAAACCTGTGTAAAAAATGAAGAATTTTTTTCTTCTTGAGTCAATGATGGACAAAATCCTCTCTCACATTTGTCAAATTCATCTTTTCTTGCTCAGAAACATCATTTGAATAAAACCCATCCCGATGTGTGGAATAGGGGATTTTTAGAAATGAAGGGAAATGAAGGGGATGAGGGGCTTCTAATTTCTTGAGAAAGTTTTTGGAAGTATGGAGGGATGTTAAGAAGCAGGGGAAAGTGGAATTTAAAATATTGAGTGAGGGGAAGGGGTCCAAAAGGGAAAAACACAGGCCTAACCTAGAAAAGTTTCAAACTGTAGCAATAGGCTAGGGTTTGTGGGAAAATGATGAATTTGAGGGATATCAGTGATGGGAAGTTTTTAAGAAGGTATTTTAAGGGTAGGGGAAGGTGTATGAGCATCAGGATACAAGTTTTGTTGATGATTTGACCATCCAAGGAAAATTACCTTCAAAACCCTAGGGGAGGGAAATGAGCCTTACCTAAGTACAACTGAAGTACGAACAAGGTGGAAAATGACCCATTAGAACCTGAAATGATGATGAAAACTCTTTGAATGATGGTACACTCAGCCAAATGGTGATGTGGACCAATACTTCGAAAATTTAGGAAGGAGAGAAAACAATCCTAGACCCAATACCTAGTGACCAAATTTTACTTGAAGACTCACTGAAATGACAAAAATTTGACTTTGAAACCCCAAGACCACTTTGTAAGAACATGTTTTATCACTGGTGGAAGGTTTCCAAGACTAACACTAACAATCCACATGATACAACTGTCGAGTTTCCACCTTCCTTGGCTATATGCTAGCTTCACGATTCACTCATACAGCTCAGTAGGGAAAGATACAAAAACGATTACGTGGATCTTTGTGTATAGGTGGCAGTCTAACCACTCTTCTTTTTTTAGTCGTGGGTTCCTGTTCTCCTGCACCACGAAATCGTGAATTCTTATGTCCAACCAACCTTCAATTTCCTTCTTCGTTGGATTCCAACGACATCAGACATCTTTATGTAGGTTTCGGTCCTGACAGCGGAACCATTTGTTGGCTTGAGGGGGGCTGACCCAAGTTTATAGTTAATTAGCCAAACAAATCCCTTCACTACTAACCCTTTCAGAAATAGCATGCGTAGCACGAACTAAGGTATCACCGAAAGCACTATGGGGGGATACTGGAACCAAGTTTCTGCACCCTTGAGATGTGTGAGTGGTCAGTTTAGTCCAATTGTGAATACCTTCACGTAGGTCACTTTGCACACTATTCAGACCTATGAGACCTTCACGATCTGTTATAATTGCCTTCGCACAACCCTAACTAGGAGCTGCGGTGATTTTGCACTGCCCAAGTAGCAATCTACGCTACTTCCCCAAGTTACACCGCGTATCTTACTTATCTTCTTATAACAATTAGTTATCTTCGTGTAAACAGATACTTTATCTTATATTCACTTTATCAACACATTCATATAATTTTGTGCATCATATAAACAATAGAAATGAAATTTATATCTGATACATTCAATAAACAAAACATGAAAAGTATACACAGGAATGATGTAAAACATCTCTTTATTACTTCTCCAAAGGTTACAGACTCAACTCGCCCTACGCACTCAGCTGTAGGGGTCCATGCACTCAGGTACGGACTACTAGGTCTCTGTGCACTTAGCTGTAAAGCCTTCTCCTACTCTATGACCCAAAGACTCGACTCTACACTTAGATAAGACTTAATTATCCATCTATTGCTTCCATTTCATTAACTGATTTACAACTTAAAGCCTCGCTCTATTTATACAATCCCATGGTCCACGGACCATGGGTAGATCTCTGAAGCTGACATTACATTACAAAGATGAGGGAAGACATTCCTATGACTCATTTACAAGCTCACGCTCCGTGCCCACAAAACGCAGAGTCTTTACATCAAATTTGGTCAAAATTTGGGCTTTAAGCGCCAAAACCTGTCTTGGGGGATCTCGTGCCCAACAGGAAAATTGGATAAGAATATATAAGAGCCCTCTTCTACAGTATCCCTATTTTGGTCAGTGTGGAAATAAAGGAACCAGAGGCTGTTGAAAGATGAGAAAAATATTGTAGTGGATGTCTGGAAGACTATTAATCAAAACATTCACAAAACCATACTGGGAGAGAAATCGTATCCAGAGGATTGGGAAGCCCCACCTCAGGAAGGTCATAGCTTTGCAATGCTCAAATTGTCTTTGCACATGTTAATTCCCAATTCGTGGAAATTAAAACCTGCTCCCATTCAATCCCCTTCACACTTCACATTCCCTCGAGAGGAATTCATAAAATTGAACTTCGATAGAGCATCCAAAGGAAATCCCGAAGAAGCCATATTCAGAGGTATATTCAGAGATCACAAGGGCCGAGTAGTCTGGTTGTTCGCATCAGACTATGTAATTGTGAGCAATAATGAGGTAGAATTCAATGCAATCAAACATGGATTGGTAATTGCAAGAAGGAAAAGAATAAAACAACTGGTGGTGGAAGGAGACTCCACCCTGGTGATAGATACTATTAAAAAGCTACAACAAGGTACACACTGGCAAAAACTAATCAAGAGTTGGAGAATAATGAGGTTGGTTTAGGAAATATGAGATCACATCCCCAATATAGCATACCTCATCTCAGTACATGTACGTCACTCAGGGAATACTGCAGTTGATTTCTTGGCAAACTGGCGATACAGTAACCTGGAAAAGAATCTGCACATCTCTGGGAATGGAACAAACCAGGCAGAAGGCATGGAGGCTCTGAGGGAGATTCTCAAAAAAGACAGGGAAGGTAGTCAGGGTCCCCAATTGGAGTGTGATGGGATAGGAGATCCCCACGCATATCATTGCCATGTGTAAGAGGATAGAGGATAGGCCAGGTAAGCGTCCCACCAAAATACCCCACATGAACACGGTAATAAAAACCTAGAGAGGATGGCCACAACTGGAAGCTATATTGGGAAGGAAAATGACAAAGGAATGAGGTATAAAAGCAGGAATGTGGCGAGGACTGTGATTATTTTCATGCACAGTCTATGGAGGAGCTTTCTAGTGAGAGATGAGGCTAGTAGCAGGGTGGCGGAATTCACCTACTTAAGTAGAGACCGATGCCACCAGTAGAAAGACGCCATTAGAGCGTCAGATAGATCGGGACACTTGTATGTATTCCAATCCATCCTTGCTCTAGATATGGATCCTATGCTGCAAGAAAGGAGGCTGGTTTGGAAAAGATTGGTAATGGCTCCACATGTTTTTGGTGGAATTTGGTTCAGTTCACTATTTCTGATGTCCGACATTTTACTTTCAGTGTTATATGGAATTTTTTTGGCTCAAAGTGGCATGCATGGAGGCTTTGGGTCTGCTTTTAGCACTCAGGTTGTAAATTTTTCCCCTACATTCCTCAAACCTAGGTGTTTGGGACCTGAACGGACCGAGGGTTTTCTAAGAGCCTCCAGTTGCCTAGAAAATTTCTAGGCCAGATATGGAAGAATGGGGAGTCTTGGGTTCATATTACCCAGATGTTTGTTTGGTCTACTATTGTCTAGTCTTTGGGTAATCTTCTAGTCCAGCGGGTTATGAATGGGGAGTCGTGCACCTCTCAAATAAGTGTGTCTAACCAGTTGGCCATTGTTTGGTTTCCAAGAAAGCCTTTGGCTCACTAGGGCATGAAAGGGGATTGAAGTGACCCTAATACCCATGCAACTGTCAATTCTACAACGGTGTGGTTAAATTATTTGAACCGGAGGCATGGAAGGGTTAAGGGTAGAATGAAAAGCCAGAGGGAGGGAATGCAATCAAACCTCGGCATGCCCTTTACCAACATATCTATCAATACTATCAAGGTCAGGTTTTTTAGAAATTTTAAAGTCCATAGGGGCATGAATGTGAGTTGAGGTCACCAAACACCAACAGGTCTGTCAATTCAGTGAGGGTATGGTTTGCCACTTGTGTCCCAATACCTGAGTTTCCCAACAACTGTGAATCTATCAACTCGATCATGGTAGCGGTTAATACATGGAGCGAGAGGGCTGGATGGACTGGGGGGAAATAGTGAGCCAGAGGGAGGGAATTCACCTAAGGCTGGGTACAGAGAGGATGAAGGCAACTTATGAAGCGGTTGGGGGGGAATTTGGTTTCACTCCTTAAACTAGGAAATTTGACTTAGTAACTACACTCCATAGGGAATGGATGGATTGAAACATTGACATTTGGTTTGGTTTTAAATTTTTTGTTTACACTACTCTTTCAGGTCCATCTAGTCTTCTTCTCCCTCTGACTCTGACACTTCTTCTTTGGGAAAAGGCAAGAGCTTGGAAGTCCTCGTGGTTAAAGAAAACTCTTATTGAAGGAAACATGGTGAAGGAAGAAGTGGGGTCGCAAAAAATAGGGTGTCTCCGCAACTATAAATAGATCGACAACAAAAGGAAAATGTCAGTGGCCTCGACTAGCAAGACCTAGAGGAAGAGGGGCAAGAAAATAGGGGAGGAAAATATGCAAAATCTCATGCACTCCTATAGTGGGGGAACTCCAACATAGGTCAAGTCCCTAATTTCATCATGGGAGGCTGAATTGAACACCAAGGTTGTGGCAGAGTCGCTACCAATGGAGGATTGGGAACCCCTCCTTTTGGACTCAGGACACAACCGAGTATGGGAAACTCTCTTCAATCAAACAATCTATCTCTATGGGGTTATGAAGAACGTATTTGCAAAGGAAATTATAGCTACCAGGAATTTGGAGGATCCGTCGCAAACCCAACAAGGGGGACCTAGCTTAAAAGATATTCAATGCGAGATCCAGGTAGTACAAGTGCAACAGTACACCAAAATGTCCCCTTAAGTCGCATGGAAAAACAAATTCAAAGCCTGCTGCAGAATTAAATTCCAGGGTCGAGTGTTGAGGACCCGACTGCCATAGAATCACAAGATGACTGAATGCTTAAAAGTTAGGAAGTTGTGAAGTTTCTTGTTTTTTGTTACAATGATCTAATCAGATAACATTTACATTGATAATAGTACGTTTAAACATATAGTAGCCATAGTAGCTTATTTAACCTGGATGGACATGCTCAAACTATTTAAGTTTTGGATGGCATATGATGCTAGGCAGTGGCCAATAGAATTGGTTTCCTTCGAGTAGGTTGAGGCCACTCGACATATTTTTGTTACCTTCCTTGTATATGATTAATATAAAAGAAAGGTACTGCCAAGATTACACAAAAAAAAAATATTCCCCACATATTATAACCCATTTAGTTTATAATATTAATCTCTTAGGTTTATAAATTCCTTGGATTTATAGCATTAATCTCTTGGGTTTATAGTATTAATCCTAAGGTTTATAATATTAATCTTAGGGTTTATATTCCTAGGATTTAATATTAATTATATGCTCTAATGTTATTCTCTTGGGTTTATAATCCCTTGGGTTTTTAATATTAATCCAATGGGTTTATTAATATCTTAGGTTTATAATATTGATCCTAGGGTTTCTAATATTAATCATAGGGTTTATATTCTAAGGGTTTAATATCAAGACTATGGTTTATAATATTAATCTTAGGGTTTAATATTAATCCCTTTAGTTTATAATCCCTTGGGTTTATAATATTAATCCCTTTAGTTTATTAATCTTATTGTTTATGTTCCTAGGATTTAATATTAAACCTAAGGTTTAACTTCATGTCAAACATGATCCAAAATCACATTGAGACAAAGATTTTACAATATTAAGCCAAGGTTTTAATATTAAGCCAAGGTTTTACAATATTAATCCCTTGGGTATATTAGTTTTAGGGTTTATATTCCTAGGGTTTAATATTCATCCTAGGGTTTAATATTATTCCCTTGGGTTTAAAATGATTCCCTCGTGTTCAAATATTAATCCCTTGGGTTTAAAACCATTCCCTTAGGTTTATAATATTAATCCATTAGGTTTATAATATTAATCTCTTAGGTTTATAAATTCCTTGCATTTATAGTATTAATATTTTGGGTCTATAATATTAATCCTAAGCTCTAATGTTAATCCCTTGGGTTTATAATGTTAATCTCTTGGGGTTTATTGATCGCTTGTGTTAATAATCCCCAAAGCTTATAATATCAATCCTTGGGCTTATTAATCCCTTGGGCTTTTAATATTAATCAACTCATCTTTTAATATGTTTGGATTTTGATATGAATAATCCCTTGGGTTTAATAATCTCTTTGGTTTATGATATTCATTATTGGGTTGATATTATCAATCCATTTGGTTTATAATATTTATCCCTTTTACAAATAATAATTATAATAATTATTAATAATAAATATTTAATAATTATTAATCATTAATATTAATTTTAGGATTATTAATTTTTAATATTAATATTTATATTATTTTGAGTAATTCATTATAAATATTTATATCTATATTATATTTACATTTAGGTGATTAATACCAATGTCATATTATGGCATTTATAAAATTAATTTTTGGGTTTATAATATTAACCCCTTGGGTCTATTATTCCCAAGGGTTTATAATATTAATCCCTTGGGTTTATTTTTATTAATCTTAAGGTTTAATATTCTCTTAAGGCTTATAATAGTAGGGTTTATAATATTATTCCTAGGGTTTTTAATCTCTTGGATTTATAATATTAATGCTAGGGTTTATAATCATTTGTGTTTACAATACAAATCTTAGGGTTTAATATTGTTCCCTTGGGTTTGTAATATTAATCTCTTGAGTTTATAATATTATTGGACACTTCGGTTTATTAATCTCTATTAATATAGTTAATATTATTAATATACTATATTATTTATATATGGGTCGATATTATTAATATTGTGATTATAATCTAAGTATATATAAAAGATATTGATAGTTATATTAATATGTTAATAAATGTATATTAATCATTAAGATAATGGTGAGAAATAAATAAGTATTATTAGTAATAATCGTATACTATTACTATATTATGTTAATTTTGTTATTGTTAGATATATAAATTTTTATATAAATAAATAAATAAATATAGATAGAGAGAGAGAGAGAGAGAGAGATGCAGTTGTACTTATTTATATAGTTCTTAATAAGTACAAATAGTCATTTTCTAATAGTCATAGTAACATTATACGTCTATTAATGTGATTGATAAATTCCTATCTGTGTATATCAACCACATTTACTAACATTGTTGTATATGTGATGAGCCTAGGTATTGTAGCAAGAATGCTGCAACTCACAGTGCTACCAGCTTTAGTTATCAACTCGGGGTTTGTACAAACTTGGAGGTGAATGTGCTATATACACAAGTAGAAGTGAAGGTACTTCTTGTTGTCACTGCTCATCTGGCAAGAGACCTCATGGGTTCCAAGCCAGAATTCTATAGGGTCAGAAGAAGCTTGATTTTGATCGAAGGAGAGCAAGCCTAGTATAAGGGAGAGCTATTCTACTGTAGAAATGAAGAAAGAAATCATGTAATGCTAATTTCCTAAGTTGTAGAAGTAAAAACATCAAAACCTAGACTAAGGGTTAAACAATGGAAACTAGGCTAGGTCTGTGTCTAAGCAGAAGAATGGTCAGAGATCAAAATGGTGCAAAGGGGACATAATGAGCAATAGTGCATAAGAACCGTTGGATCAGGCGGGTGGAAAGAGAGTGAAAAACTGAGATCAAATCGCAGGAGGCTACATAGGCAGATGGCCAAACATGGTCGACTAACAGGATGGACGGATGATATTATATCGCGGAATCTATCGGCAGATGGATGGCGGAGATCGTGGGCAAAAGGAACATGTGGATATGGTATCGGGTGAAGCAGTAGTCATCACATCAAGAGACAAATCGACGATGGAGATTGAAGCGAGCAAAAGAAAACATGCGAAAATGGGGGAGTGGATTTAGAGGATGGTAAGCAGAATATCATGCACCCTCGAAGCTGTAAGAAGTTTTGTAGAATTTCACGTGATTAGCCTCCCTGGCTGACACGTAGCACAGGGAAACTTCTGATATTGCATGCCCTTAGCTAGTTAACAGTCAGATAGGAGATCCACACGATATTGCGCGAAGGCCGTCGGATTTGGCAAGGTAGATCTACAGTTGGGAATGGACCGAGAGGCTTGGTGAGTGGTTTACGATAACCATCGGATCAGCTGAGGCAAATCGATGGTGGGGATTTAGAGGGTGGAAAGTCAAAAGCAAAAATGGAATTTGAGTGGTGATTGGTCAATTTTGCTATGTAAAGTGATTTACCGGAAAAAACTGTTTAAACATGAATTTAACAGCTTTTGCTTAGGAGTTTCGTGGTTAAGGGAAATGACATGGGAATGTGAGTGAGGTCTGAATGATAGAAAGAGAGAGAATCTAGCTAATGACTATTAAAGGGGCAGAGTGACAATGAACTCAGTGACTATGTTTAAAAGACAAACCCTTGTGAAAACCAAAACCCTATGTTTTTGGGGTTGCTGCATGGTTTCTTCCTCACATCATGGTCCAAGAGGGAGGAGGTGAGGTTGAGACACCTGTGAGCAACCTTATGGATATTTTCTTTGCTACTAGGCTAATTTGAAGCATAAATGAAGCAAACTAGCACACAACTAATATGTTCTGCACTACTGTAATGAGACGACACTACTTAACCAAATAAACTTAAAACATGAAGCTACTTCAGTGAATTAACATGAAAGCCATAACTCTATGCTAAACTACTGTAGTGAAAATGTATCTATTTAACCAAATGAACAATCAAACCATGCATCTATGCTATCGCTGCAATGGAAGTGAACTGCTTAAGTAAATGAATAAAACACATGAATCTATACTGCTCCTACTTGGTTGGAGGGAGGGAGCTAGCTGTACTGTTGTCGTAGATGTCTGATTAAGCAAATGAATAGAAAGTAGGAAGCTATGCTACTTAACAATACAATAAAGAGGAGCTTTGGCTGCAAGGGTTGAGCCCTAACCCAAGAGCTTCAATCCTCTGAGTTAACTCAGTGCTAGCTCAAATCGAAACTCATCTTCATTATAAAAGAACACTGCGTTACGTCAAACTGTTACAATTCCACACTTGACTATTGGTGACTAACTAGTTGACTAATGAATGGCTAACTGACTAAAAAAAATTGAGGTCCTAAGCCTCTCTATTTATACATCTGAACTCTCAATGACTTCCCTCAAAATTAGGGAGGTACAACTCCGAACTTAATTGTAACTTGTCCTTTCACTTTCACTAGCTCCACTGCCTTCTAGTAGGAAGGTTGCTTGTACTTCCACTTGCTTGGCTATCTTTTAGTACTCCTAATTTGGTTGTTTGTACTTTTAGCTGATGGAGGGATATTCGAATGGATGGACAATAAATGAGGAGGATTTACCTCCTGTAGTTCCTCTCCCTTGTCCCATCTGAGTTTTTACCAAGGTCTTTTACCATAGTTCCTTACTTTTACCTTTTATTCTTGCGTTACATGCACATTAGACCACAAATCAAAATATCCAACTCTAATTCAACCCATAAGCAAAATATAATCAAAAGTATGAAATAAGCTGTGAGAATAGTTGGTTTGACTAACTAGGAGGTGAATTAAGGCCAACTAAGGCCCATATAATTATTCAATGATGAGACTCGTCATCACCACCCTACTAAAGGTGTTTCTCATCCTCTGAGAAACTCAGTGGCTTTGGTAGTCTCTCTGACATCTCATGCTTCTGATGTGGTCTTTTATTCTAGTTTATAGAAACCTGCTTTCCTTTTCCCTTCCGTCCACTGATATTCTTTGATCTTCAAGCTATGTGGTAGTGTTTTGCATATTTTTTTAGCAGGCATGTATATTATCATTCTTTATCATCCTAAACATATCCTCAAAATGTAAAATTTCTTGCTCTTGGGCAGCAAGATGTCTAAGTGTTAGCTGAGGATTATTTACAATTAGATCATGAGTGCTGATTAAGGCTAAGGGATTTGATTGTTCAGCTGCTTCTCTATCCCTGTAGCCACTTAGCTCTTTTGTTTCTTGCTACTCTCTCTTTTTTTGTTTCAATGCCTTCTTCTTCTTCTATTTTTTTCTTTCTCATCTCCATCAGGTTCTTGCTTCACTTCATAACAAAAGCATAAATCATTCAGATCTGCAATCAGATACACAGTAATTCAGAAGCACTTATCTTTATTAATCTTCCGCTCAATACAATACAATTCCACCCTACGCACACAACTGCAGTGGTCTGTGCACATAGCTGCGGACTCTACCAAGCCTCTGTGCACATAGCTGCAGAGCCTACTCTACCCTCTACTACCCATGACTCAGACTTACAGACTCAGAGCACTCTCAATTTCACAAACCCATACATCAAAGCTATCATCCAAAAATTGTCTTCTAAACCTATAGCCTTGCTTTATTTATACATTCCCATGGTTCGCGGACCATGGGCAAGCCGACACATTCTAGAGTAATCTATAATATTTTAGGGTGGACTACCCTTGGACTTTACCCATTGCAATTTTCACTTCGTGGAACTTTCACCATACTTTTAAACAAAATTATGGGCTTCAAGCCCCAAAATCGTTACACGGGGGATCCACTACCTAACAGACTCCCAACACAATCATCATGAATTGTCCCAAGTCACTCAGTTGGTACGATGATCTTTGTGCAGAGGTTATTCAACAACTTCTACACTTCGCTTACTTCTGCAACACATTCTTCAGTCATCTGTTGTACTTGTTGAGTGCGAGCCTCTAACACATCATTATCAGCTTCACTTGCTTCTTTGAGTTTGTACTTGCCTGTATGTGGGCTAACTTTCCTTCGATGCTGGCGGTGACCACGAATGCCTCATCAAGCCATGGCTAGATGTGTTCTTTAAGGACTACTTCTTTCTATCCTTCGGAATCTTGGTCGTTCCTTTCCACGGAGAGATATATGGTGGTAGTATTATCGCCAAAGGTACTTGGGGAACATTTTCCTCTTCCTCATCCCGTGCTTCAATCTGAGCGATCAAAGCTAGTAGATCATCCTCATCTTACTTGAGTTATGTAGTGATTACCTTACCCTTTTCTACCATTGACAATTTACTGAATCGCGGTGATGCCTAGACTGGCCCCATAGCTTGTTTATCTTTTCGTGGTCGCGACGTACGTGGGGAACTTGGAATCTCTGGGGCAGTGGCTACCTCTCCCGGCTCTTGCTGGGTCAGATATGGTTCTTCCGCAAACCTAGCTCTGGTTCTAGACATGATTTTTATCCTGGATTCACTCGGTTGCATGGGTGGCCAGTTATCGTTTTTATAAGACCGTGTGAATTCGAAATCAACCCTTCCCTCCACTTCTAAGTCATTAACATCTTCTTGGCAGAATATCTTTTCATATCTACCTCGAAATGCTTCTCTTAATGGCCTGCCACCCACTCCTCTTGATCATAAATCAAACTTATTGTCATGAATAGTGTTGTCAACGATCACCTCCCAGCCTCTCGACGTAGCAGCACAACCCTTTATTCGTGACTGCGATCCGGATGATCTACTGGTTCTGCACATAACGTCTCTTCCATGCATCTCTCGTGTAGACTTGTTTATAGTCATGCGCCTTCTTTCAACTGCTTGAAGCACTGAGACTGGGCCTCCTACGGATAGTCAGGTGGTCTCACCCCCTATGTAAGGCTTCCACTTCCCTACTAGCCCAGGCAGTGGGCACCCTTCATGTACCTTTGTATCTAGTAGCGCGTCACATTCTATGCTCCCCTATTCAGTAGGGTGCGATTGCAACCATGATAGCAGGGTCACAACTTGTTCTAGTATCGTAGGAGAGCCAGCTAGGTCTGGGCCCCTTATTCCCAGATTCGTGTGCCCCTTTTGTGTGGCTCCACTTTTTATTTTGCTGATTTCTTCATCCAACCTCGCACTTTTCTTCCTCGGCCTTACCCTTTCTTCATCAAGTTTGTGAAATCTCAAGCTACCGTGCTAAATAGCTTCATGCAATTGCCGAATTCCTTCGCCCTAGTTAGTCTAAATCACAGGAGTGATGCGCTGGGAAATTCTCTCCGCCTTCCTGGTTTCATCCAATTTGAGCGCAGATAGTGTCATCTTCGCATGCCTCGTCTTGTTTATGGTCCTATATGCCCACCGAACCCTTGGTATGCACAGACTTAGTTGGGGCAATGGTTGTACAGCATACGGCTGCATCCTGTGTTGTAATTAGGTTCCCAAAACACTCCGACTTGGCTGCCCTGACCTTGTTCGACACTGAGAGCCTCCAACCTGTACATGTGGTCATCCTCTATGGTCGTGCCCATTCCACCTAATCTTCCCAGGCACTCTCCACCCTTGTATTGTTGTTGTGTGCAGCACCTCTTCTTGTGCACCGGGCTGCTTCTACTCTATAACTGTAGTTCCCTAGTGGTTTATGAATTTTTCCCCATTGGTTGCATCGTCACTAGCTGGTAGTGTCTTTACCTCAATTGTCACGTGTCGCAGTGATTTGATCATCATATTACAATTTAGCGTCGTTACCTCATGCAATCGGTTCTGCCAGTGCTCTACCTCTTCATCTGAATCTGACATGCAGGAACTGTCATGTTACCATGAGAGTCTTCTGTCTGCCGTTGGATTCACCTGGTCCTAGTCTTGTGCCATTATCTAGTAAATGCAGTCTAGTTCATCATCACTATCCTCATCGTGCACAAGTTTAGTGTATTGTGCTCCGTCGGCTAGATCCAGCTGAATAATTACATGTAGCGACTTTTTCTCTAAAATAATGTTTCGCTTCTACAGGTTGATGACTCCATTCATGTCTGTATCCCAATCTATCCCTAATAATGTAGGGTAAGGGTTACTGTCATCCACAATCTCTATTACCTCGAAATTTGTCTGTGTACTTGCACTATCAATATCCAAAGTTACCCCTTGTAGTCTTCCCATGGGCATGATATTTTGCTAATTTTCCATTGTTAATTGAATAAGAGACCACTGTAATGTAGGTCAACCCATCCATTCCCAAGTCTCTTTGGTAGCACATTCGCATCCTAACCTAGGTCAAGAACTACCTGATCCATCTCATATTCACTGATTTGCGTTGTCAGCTGCATTTCCCTCCCTGTATGCAAGGTATGCTTTCCCATCTTTCGGACTACGCGTAGCTCCTCTGGTCCTACGCACTTAGTGATCAACTCTTGGAGTCCTTGAACTACCTCATTATCTCATAGTAGCTTCACGTAAGTCTCTAAAAATGTAGTAATCATAGATAGATCCACTCTCAGTTCTTATTGCTTCTTACTACCTAAGGTAGAGACCTCCGCGAAGCTCTTCGTAGCTTCCATATCTATTTCCTTCTCTCATCTCGAGTCAAGTTCAGATGCCTTTGTAGGGGTCTTGCGGACCCATACATCATCCCTAGGTTTCTTTTCCCTATCCTCCTCTATATTTGTGCCACTTCTAAGCACCATATTCATAATGGGGTCTTCTTCATGCAGTTCCAACCTTATCATCTGGACATTTTGAGTTGGAGCAGGCAGTAGTACCCCCTTTTCACACATCTATGCGATCAACGTGGGGCAGTCTACCACTTCATGATCAAATTGATAGCAGTATGGGCAAATTATTCTTGTAGGATTCGTATAGTCATGCACGTAGTGCCTGGGACCTCCACAATTGTAGCAGATTAACTGTTCATGCCCTTGTCTTGGTCCCATCCCTCCTCGTCCTCGACCATGCCCTTGGAAGCCACCCGCGCTATTGTTGCAACTGGATCGAGGCCTCACGTTTCCATCTGCATTCGATAGGCCGGAGTCCTATCCATCATTAGTTCATAGTTTCGACATGTCCACTCATCGTGACCCACTAATCTGTAAAAATTACAATACAATTGCTGCGGAGTCTGGGTATACTTCTGCAATAGGTGACAGTTGTCTATTGCGTGCTTCCCCCCTACCTAACAAATCACGCACCAGAGAGTGGCGGACACACTCCGACCGACCCGCACCTCTGATCTCAACGACATCAGTCCCCCTCCTACCAAATAGTTTGCGAATACAGGACAGTGATCATTAGCATGACCTTGTCCCTTACATTTTATACACCGCACTTATTCTCGTGCCTCTGACTGAGGTGCACTATCCTTCTTCAAACTATGCATCTCTAAGCATAGGTTTTGAAATTGTGGGTGGATTTGTTGGACTCCCAACCCAGGATCTTGTATTGGCATTTCATGCAACCTCATCGCTATCTCTAATGCTTCGGCCTAGGTCGAGATCTTCTGTTGTGACAGTTCCATCTTTACGTGCGGTGTCAGGGATGCCACAAACTAGGCGCAGTGCTGCTCATCTGACAGCGTCATATTAGCTTCACGGATCATACCTTTCAGGCGCTAATCCAGATCCCATGGTGTCTCACCTAGAAGAATCGAAATTTCCTTAAATTCGATGATTGACTGAGTTTCCAATTTTGGTAGACTAAACTCTCTATTCAATGCATCTTGGATCTCCACTATTCTAGCATTCAGATGATCGCTAGAGTGCTTAATATACCACGTCAACAAATGATCCTGTAGCGTGCTCATCAAGGTAGCCTTTTTAATGTTATCGTCTGTAACACCTTGGGCTTCCCATATGGCCTTTACCACAAACCAGAACTGGTCTAGTTCCTCATTTCCTATGCCTCTAAACACAGGCAACTTGATCACACTCACCATTCCAACCCTTGGAGGTGGTGGAGGTGGGGTAGGTGGAGATGGGGTGGATGGAGGTGAAGAAGATGATCATGTGGATGGGGGTGGTGGCTGTGGAATGTGCTGCTTTATCAACCAGACTGCACTTCTTGGAGAAAACCCAACAAGCTCCTCCTCGCTTTCCCATGAAAGTGAAATCAGGGGACTGTTTTCTAATCCTTCGATCCCTCGGTAGCCTCTTCCACTCTGCGTTACCCCGGACATCAATGGATTCGCATAACTCATTTTTCACATAACAACATTTTAATCCAAGTATTCAACGATTTGATGTACTTACCTCGTGGTCCCTTAAGAAAGTGTCTTTCAGCTTCGCTATAGCTGACAATTGTGTCTATCGTGAATTTAGTGATAAACCCTCGTATTATCAGATCCAAGCAATGATCTACGACCTGCACAATCTTATATTCAGATGGCTCTGTCCTGCGGACTAACTCCAGAGTCCACACTATCGGCTAATCAAGCTTACACCTTCTTGTGCTCTCTACTAGCCTCGTGATCCACTCATACAGTTCTAACGAGAAGGACACGAAGAAGATCTCGTGTATTTCTGTGTATATATAATGATCCAGCCACCTCTTCTCAGATATCTGCGGGGTTTTATTTTCCTGCACCATGAACTCGTGAAGCTTCTGATCCAACCAATCTTCAATCTCCTTCTTCATAGGGTTCTAGTGTTCTAATGTCATACATCCCTTAGGTAGATCCTGGTCCTGGCAATAGAACCATTTATTGGCTTATTGGGCCCTGAGCCAGGTTCGAAATAGTTTTTAGCCAAACAAATCACATACTATCAGCCCTTTCGGCAACAATCCATCGAGCGTGGACTAAAGTCTCACCCGAGGCAGTATGGGAGAGTGTTGGAACCAGGTTTCCCCACCTTAGGGATATCTTGATGAGGTCAGGATGGTTCGCAACCCGTTCTATGCACTTATGTATTCTGTGTAGAAATTTGGCCTTTGCGAAGATCCACAAAGGGGTGGTTCTTATATTCTTAGTCTTATTGCAGTTATTATAGATCTGATTTATTCTTTAAGGTATTTAACCAAGCATTTAACAGTTAAGCCCAAAGCATGCAATCATATATCTAAAATAGAGTCATAAAACCATAACATAAGCATAAATCATTCTGATCTATAATCAGATACACAGTAATTCAGAAACACTTATCTTTATTAATCTTTCACTCAGTACAATACAATTCCACCCTGTGCACAGAGCTACAGGGGTCCACACACACAGCTGCGGACTCTACCAATCCTATGCCCACACAGCTATAGAGCCTACTCTACCCTCTACTACCCACGACTCAGACTTACAGACTCAGAGCACTCTCACTTTCACAAACCCATACATCAAAGATATCATCCAAAAATTGTCTTCTAAACCTAGAGCCTTGCTCTATTTATACATTCCCATGGTCCACGGACCATGGGCAAGCTGACACATTCTAGATTAATCTATAATATTTTAGGGTGGACTACCCTTGGACTTTACCCATTACAATTCACACTTCGCGGAACTTTTACCATACTTTTACCCAAAATTGCGAGCTTCAAGCCCCAAAACCGTTACATGGGGGATCCACTACCCAACAACTAGTGTGTTCTTTATCCATTTCACCACTATCTTGCTTGTGAGGCTTGAGGAAGAAATAAGCAACTTCTTTGAGGAAACAAAGTTTCATGTGTATTTAATGTACTAGCCTTTTTCAGAGGAAACTGGCCACCTTTTTACTTTCAAACCAACTACCTCTTAACCTTTACAACTTTTGATCAAATGATGCATATGAGTGAGAGAGTAGGATACTTACGTGTGGCCTTAATTCCACGCTGCAAGTGTCAAAGATCAGAGGTGTTGCTGATGGTCATTCTTCTTCCTCTTCTGCTATTTTTTTCTGTTGTGTAGTCATCTTTCTTCCTCCCCTGCTGTCTGCAGATGGTGTCTGTGAGGATGCTACAATGGATGGAAATAGGAAGTAGGTGTGTGTGTGGATGCATGGATGATGGTCATGGATAAGGTGATTCTGTAGAAAACACAATCTTCACCTGAATTGAAGCAATGGAGTGAAAAATAATGGAATTGATGGAGGGATGCATGCTAAGGAGTGGAGGATATGAATAGATGGGAGGTAGGGTTCCCTTTTCATCTTCTCTTTGCTCCCTGATTATCTTTCTCATCCACCTACAAAACATTTACATTTTTTTCTTTTCTTTTATTATTATTATTATTATTATATATATATATATATATATATATATATATATATATATATATATATATATATATATATATATATATATATATATATATATATATATATATATATATATATTAAAAACACCTAGGCTGCCCCAGCGAGGTTTTCACCCTAGGTATTTTCCCTAGACACCTCAAGGAAGGTTTTCACCCAGAGATACTCTTTTTCTTTCCATTTTTTCTCATCCTTGGGCTGCCTCATGGAGGTTTTCACCTAAATTCTTATTATGTTATTTTATTTTTTTAGTGGCCTGATGAGGGAGGAGTTGAAACTTGGTCCACCATCATCACTATCTTATTGATGCTATCAGCAAACTCTTGTTTAGATGAAGGGCTCTTGTACATTTTCAATCTGTATCCATTAGCTAGTAATGTAATGGCTTCTTCATCTATAGTTCTGATCTGCATTGATCCATTGTCATGGCATCTTCCACCATTGTATGGTTCGAGCCATATTCTTCTTAGCTTGCCCTTGAAGTCTTTGTACCTTGAATCATACAATAATTCCAATCTCCTTCTTGGAATAACTTCTCCTTAATATGTTTGTCATGCGAGATCTTTCTTTGAAGATAAACTATCTCTGTATGAAGGAGGGCCTGCATTCTGAATTCATCTAGTCCATTCAAATGGAACATCCTTTTTTTTTTGCATGACTGAGATCTAAATCTAGTTGGGCTACCATACTCAATATGTTATATTCAAATTCAACACATGTTGTATTATAGGCCCAGGTGGCCTCAACTAGTCTCTCAGCCAAGTCCTTTCTACTGTTGTTCACTACCTTGGCCAGGATGTTCTCCAATGCTCTGTTGGTCACCTCTACTTGCCCATTAGCTTATGGATGATAAGGAGTGGAGGTACTATGTCTGATCTTGTGATGATTTAGAAGTTATTCAATCAGGTTGGAGGTGAACTGGCTGCTTTGGTCTGTGACTAATTCTTTAGGGTACCCAAATTTGTATAATATATTCTCCCTTAGGAACTCAGCCACCTTTTCTTCTGTTGCTACCTTGATTGCTTTGGTTTTTGCCCACTTATTCAAGTAATCGGTGCACACAATGATGTGTTGTTTTTTCTTGAAAGGAGGGTTTATAGGCCCAATGAAGTCAATGCCCCACTTGTCAAATGGCTCGAAATTCACTTGAGGCTGTAGGGGAATTCCATCCCTTGGAGTAGGCTTTCACATCCTCTGGCAATGATCACACTGACTAACATACTTCTTCACATGCTCATGAAGAGTAGGCCAATAGTAGCCTGCTTGTAGCACTTTGAATGTTGTCCCTTTTGCTGCAAAGTGGCCTCCACAAGGCCCATCATGACAGGTCAGAAGGATGTCAAACGCTTACTCTTCCCTTACACATCTTATCAAGATTTGATCTGGGCCAAGTTCGAACAGATTGCCCCCAATCTAGGTGAAGGCAGAAATTTTCCTGATTATCTTTCTTCTTTCTCAAGAGGTGTGGAAAATAAAGGTTTTTTCCACTCTACAAGGGTGAGAATACAATATTTTATGTTTCACTTCAATCTATAGAGGTTCTTGTTGAGTACATTCATGTTAATATATCTCAACCATTTCAAGTCACAGGTTTCTAAGTTGGAGAACTTGTGGTGACTTCTGAAGGAGTCTGTTTTCAAGGTCTTAAGATATTAGTTGGTGGACAAGAAAGAGCTACAATAGATGTCCATGGATATTACAAAGTTGATCATGCAACATCAACATGCTACATAATCAAGGCTGAGAAGGATCACTTCGAGTTTAGCAGTTTGGAGAATTTCATGGTTGTTCCAAGCATGGCTTCAATCCCAAAGATAGAAGCAACACATTATAATTTTTGTGGTTCCATAAAATTAGTGACAAATTTCTATTATGGCAAGCATAGAGTTGGCTTGACACATGGGCCAGACAATGTTAAGCCTCAACTAAATAGGATTAATGATATGCGAAACTTCTGCTTCAAGGTTCAACCATGTTAATATCAAATATCCTTATTGACCACAATAGCAGAACGTGATTTTGGTTTTCAATTTTCACCATCACATATTGATGTGACAGTAAGTAGACCAATGTTTGGCATTGAATTTATAATGGCCCTCGTTGATATCCGTGGATCAGTGATATGCAAGGAAGGATGTGACTCTTTGGTTTCTATATCACCCACTTCTCTGGTTGTTGAACTCTAGGTTAAAAGAAGCTTAACTCTTTAAGTTTAACAAATGAGAGTGGTGACTTCATATTTCAGAAAGTCCTACCTGGTGCATTGCGTCTTGAGGGAAAACATGGACCTTCATCTGATCTGTTAGATTGGGATGATCACTGGTGTTGGGAGAGAAAGGTTATTGAAGTCAACGTTGGTGTTTCTAATCATTCATAGATAGTGTTTATCCAAAAATGCTATTGGTTGCATATTATGTCTACTCATCGTGTGGCTTCTTACATCGTACAACCAAACAAAGAACCAATGAATTTGTTGATTGAGAAAGGATGGTAGAAAATCTGCTTAGAAGCTTCTCATGTGCACATGATTCATTTCTTGAACTTGTGCATTTTCTTCGGAATGTATTCATTAGAATTCAATGTATTGAACCATAAGCCTATATATTTGAATGGTGAAAAATATCTACTGAGTTGTGAAATACATGTTGATTCAAGTTCTTATCCCAAAGCAAATGAGTTGTCTCGAAGCATTATTGTAGACATATGGAAAAAGGAGGGTGCATTTATAGATATGATCAATAATGTCGAACTCGTTTCAAGACTAATGGACCAAGAAACAATGTTGTATATCATTACACTCACTAGGCCAATATTGAAGATGAAATGGTCTTTGTTCTGAGAGATAAAAGGAATGCTAGTGAGAAAAATAGTTTTGAAAAGGTTTTGTTTTATCCAAGAAGTCAACATGTTGTTGTTAAAACTAATGGGTGCCAACCTGCTATCCCTTCCTTTGTGGAGTGCCTAGGAAAGTACATTCAAGGTTAGTGCTTCTAGCAATCCCAGGTGTTGACATTAAAATAATTGCTCAAAATGACAGTAGCAATGGTCTTCTGAAAAAGTGTGACTTGGTTCTTCAAACTTCAACAGGATTAGATGGTGTGTTTTTGGGTGGTCCTTTCTATGATGATACTGAGTACTATTTTGAAGCTTCTAAGGGATATCATTTTAAAAGCACGTGCATAGGACCCCTTTTAAATCTTAGCTGTATGCTCATCCAATTTGATCAGACGGCCCACTCGACTAGCCAAACCATAAAGAATTTTGATCATCAGTATTCGACCTTGTGTGCACTCCCCGCATTTGTGGTCCTCACTAGATGAATCACTGAATTTGCATCAAATAGCCACTAGATATGGACAAAACCTCTTTAACCACATTTCTTCAAACTACAGCCATGTAAGTCTAGATTTTACTATTACTTTCAATGCTTTACAATGAAACCAATGTAAATGCAGGTTGTATGTGGATAAAATATAAACCACTGTAAATGCAGGTTGTCTTGTATGTGTATGCAGGGGCATACATGATAAAATATTTGAGAGTGAATGGGATACTGTTTCAAGAGATTTCAAGCTCTATGTTGAGACTCACTATGGAACGTGGAAGCAATTTGACAGTACTAGAAATGGACTCATATCCCAATAATGCATACAATTTATTTGTGGACATATTGATTGAGATGATGGGGAGATTTAAATCATTAAAGGAGCTGGTGATATGTGTTGTGCCTTTGCTTAAATAAATATGTATCTTCTTAATTTGTTGTTTGAGAGGCTTCCTAATCTCCAATGTTTGTTAATGGGTGACAACTTTATCTTGGTAAAAACATAATTTCTGCTTTTCTTTTACATGTGTAATGAACAACATGTTTCAATGTTTAATAATGTTTTCATTTTCTACTTAGTTGTTAGGTATATCATAATTTTTTTTATAAAAAGCATATATTGATGTAGCTTAGGTTGACTATTATATTTTGGTTAATTATTATGTCCTGTTTGCAGATTCAATATATCCAATAGATATGAAACAAAACCAAGTAACAAATTTGTTTCATATCTATTCCTTAATTAAAATCTACACTACCTAAATTAAAAACGTTAACGTGCTATAAGATGTGAAAAAACCATAAAATTCTTCCATGGTTTTTTTCCATGATGTTCATAATGAATATTTATGTCTTTTACCTCGTAAATGAGTGCAAAGTTGGTTTATTCTGGTCTTGAAATGAAATGCAGGAACTTTAAAAATATCCCATACCTCGACATCTCATATCCCCACTCTCTCATCTCCTTATATACAGGTTTATGTAGACATAACTGAATTTCATGATAGGGAAATTAGTGTATTAGGTTTCTTTCTTCAGAGCACCCCCGCTCTAGAGATGATAGAACTTTGTTTAATTGATGACTTGAATTATGATGATCCAAGATATGTAAAGTTTTTGGAGGAAGTGATGTATTTGAATAGAGTTTCAAAGAAAGCAAGGATATTGGTATGTGAATCTTCTTTTTGAATACACGCCTCAAAATCTTTAAATTGTTGACCAGTAAAAAGCTTTCGAGCTTCATTTCCTTTTATTCTTTTCTTTACAGAAGGGTATGACCAGTGCAGGTTGTATGTGGATACGAGGATGAATTCTACTATGGATATGAGGATGTGGACACCAGTGGAATGAGCTGCTTAGTCTTGGGCAACATCGAGTATGGAAGGAGATGGTAGTCTCATGGAGTGGGTATGTGAAATTTTGCCCCATTTCCATTTTGTTTATCATTCATTGTTTGCATTGGTTCTAATAGTCAGTTTTGATTATTTTTCTTTCTGTCATTTATATCATTAACATTCCATGTATCCTAGGCAAGGTAACATCTTCAGTTGCTTTAGATGGGCAACCTGTAGGATTAGGATGTTCCCAAAGAGTTTTGAAAATTTTTCCAATATGCCTTGTCAATTTTGGATTGTCATTGCAGGTTATCGCTTTAATTGTTATACGATTTGACATTTGATTGACAATGGAATTCCATGCTTTTATAAATTATTTGTATGTTAATTTTTAAAAGTATTTAAGAAATTTGTCTTCAATAGTCGCACTTCAAACAATGGATTTCACACTACAAGGTTTAAGGTTTGGGTTATGTACTTGGTTAAAATTTCCCAAGATTTATATCATATCTCAACTGTCAGGTTTGGGTTATTTATTATGTCAAAATTTACCAAGATTTATATCATATCTCGGCCTTTTTAAATTCATGCATTCATGCCATTCGAATGTAACACATCACGACAAGGATAAACCCTATTAAGCTCACCAACTCTCTTACTATTATTCATGAATCATAATTCAAATGGACTCTGAATTTAGTTCTTTTACTTGACTAAAATGTATTAAGAAAAATCCTCTCATTCAAACTCAACCCCAAGTCATACTCAAAATTTTTACTTGTGAATAACATTGGCTCAGCAACAAGTTTGACACCCAAGTCCTTGCAAGTTAGACAAGACTGTCCATTTTTTTTAAAAATTGATCATATCGTTAAATTGTTAGCCCTTGGACTCCTTCATTAAAGAAAATATCATTTTATGATCTTGATAATTGGTCTATCAAAATGTGGATGGGGCGAAATATGAGTTAAGGAGTAGAGAAATAAATTTTCCTCGACATTGCCTAGAATATTTTGAACTTTTGGGGGCACATAACGTGACACTACCATCATGCCACCAACATTTTTTGGTAAAGTTCCACTGCAAGAGGGATCCATTGATTCACGTTCCTCAACTTGCAACTGTAAAGATGATTCTTCATCAACATTTTTTGTAGATGATGATAATGATATATAGTCCTTATCATCATAAAATATGGATTTTCTTTCTTCACCTGTGCTCCACCTTCCTCCTCCCAATTGTATATAAGCATTAGTTTCTCTTGCATGCTTCCCTCTGATTGCAAATTTATACCCATACCTGAAATCCTCATCTTGATCTTGGTTCTTATGCTTCACTTCTTCTTTTAAGCTAAGAAATCGGAAAAACATTACCTCCCTACCACCACAAATAGATAAACCATTTTTCCTACATTATCTTTCAAGCTCCACAAGAGGAATACTAAACAATTCTTGAGTTGTTGCTCCCTTTCCAATCACCATACGAACATCTTGATTTGGACGAAATCAATCTTTTATGTCTATAAGATTGGATTCAAAATTGTCAAGGTCCTTCAATGGTGGGGCATCTCCACATATTGAATGAAAGGGAGGGACACCTGAATTTCCAAACTGAAGAAAGGTAGCTCTCCGTCCATTCACATAAGCATATGAAAGGAGAAATGAGTTTGACGAAACCTGGAGAACTTTAATCACTCTCTCCTGCAAGGACGCCATAATGTAAATGTAAAAAAATTCACAAAAAGATCCACACAATCATTACACTAATTATGATATTTTTTTACGACTAAAAATTAGCATCCGCCTTGCTAATTGATGACCAATAAGGGGCTTGATCTTAATACATGATCTATTTTCATCATTACTATCCTCAACATGTTCTATTATTTAGAGTGAGATTTCGTGAATTGGCAGGCATGTTTTTCCACATTTCTATTTTTATATCCCACATAATTGGAATCCTACTACATTTGGCCTCCTCTACTTCCCTAGGCTACATGTGTTAAAGAGTGTACAAAACACTAATGATATGTTCTTTTGCCATAAGTTCTTCTCATTTTTTGGATGAATTCTGTGGAAATTTTATTCATCATAATTATGTGGTAGTAAATAATGTTCCATTATTCTTTTTTATCATCTCTTGTTTATGAGTTAGCATGCTTCTATTGTACTAGTTCATTCCGACTATGTCATGTAAAGATCAAGTTGAATGGATTTTACATTTGATTTCCATTTTAGTCAACAACTGAATATATACGTTTTCTATTAGGTTGAATGATGGGACAACACACTTTGTTTTCCACTAGTGCTCTCTTTTTCATATACTATCACAAGTGCACAAATACAAACTCACTTTTCTTTTTACCTGGATAAGGAAATGATGACAACTTTGTATTTTGTAGTGACAAGGATAATTACGCATTGGAGCTAGACCTTGAGCCCTTCAATTCATCCTTTCCTTACCCAATAAAACCATATCCTATTGGCAATGAAGTTCAATTTCTGAACGAACATGTCTCTTCAATATTATTTCATGATAAAGAAAGAACACAACCATTGTTGGATTTCCTTCGAGCACACAAATACCAAATCCATGTCATTTTTCTTTCCTTGGTCAATATATTTCATCCACTACAAGAAAAAAGGACATTGATGAGGGGAAAAAAATGTCACCATAAGCTCATTGGTGATCGTCAAAAGAGTATTCGTCACCAAACACTGAACATCACCAAAGGTGGCGTCACCAAAAGTATAGGTGTTGTAGTGACATACAATGTCAGTCACGAATAATGATTTATAATGATGAATAACAATCGTCACCATTTCATATGAGCAATGGTGATGAACCATAGCCTGCGTCACCAAAAACTAAATGTCACCAAAGGTGGCGTCACCAAAAGTATAGGTGTTGTAGTGACATTCAAAGTTCGTCACCAATAATGATTTATAATGATGGATAGTGACTGTAACCATTTAATATGAGCAATGGTGACGGACCATAGCCTCGGTCACCAAACACTGAATTTCACCAAAGGTGGCATCACCAAAAGTATAAGTGTTATGGTGAAATTCAAGGTCCATCACGAATATTGATTATAATGATGGATAGTGACCGTCACCATTTCATATGAGCAATAATGATTTATTGTGATGGATCTTTAATTGCTGTCACTATTGGTGCATTTATATGGTGACGTTCATTGACCGTCACCAAAAGCTGCATTGCTAGAAGTATAAGTGTTGTGGTGACATTCAATGTCCATCACAAATAATGACTATAATGACAGACAACGATCATCACCATTTCATATCAGCAACAACGATTTATGGTTACGTACCTTTGAAGGTGGTCACTATTTATGCGTATATAAGATGGCGTTTGTTGACTATCACCATTTCATATTTCTGGTGAGGGTCGAAAACTGTCACCAAAGCTCATTGGTGATGGCCAAAAGAGCCTCAGTCACCAAAAATTGATCATCTCCATTCCATATGGATTTCAGGGCATGATGGAATCAAACCACCAACCTCCTACTTGTAAAGCAGGTGCTCTTCCATTGAGCCAGTACCCTTTAAAGAATTATATTTCTTTAACTTAGACCTTGAAACTTCATAAATTGTAAATTCTAAAACTTTCAATCAATTAAAGACTTAGCAATATTTTACTAAACATGCAAAGCAACATCGAAGATGTAGGTACCTACCTAATAGTTATTGAAGTTATGAAAATTGAGTGGAGGGAAAAATAGTCATGTATAAGAGAATCAATATGTTAAGTTGAATACTCAATTAGAAGTGAAACTCTAAAAACATTTATAACATATAAATGACCTATAACTATGAAATGCACCAAATATTACAAAGGAAATGTCATAAGTGGATATCATATGGAAGAAGAGGAGGAATGGACTTGGAACCCTTGTACATCTTGGCATGCCTTAGTGCTTGGCACATCTTAGCTTGTTTGACATGTCTTCGTACTATCTGGCACATCTTAGCATGCCCTAGCATTCCCTAACACACCTTGGTAGTCATGACCTCACAACTAGCATTGCATTTTTCCATGACTTTGGAACCTTACATTCACTAGAACATCTTGGCACTCCCTAGTTGTCATGCCCTCTATTATCCTCCATAATGTCCCAGGCCAATGAAGAGATTGATGGAGGTAACCATACACCAAGCTTTTAGTTTGGTAGCTAGCCCTACCAAACCAGAGAGGGCTCTCTCTATGAAATCACAGCCAAGAGATGATTGGAATGTAAAGGATTTTAGGCTAGATAGCTAGGGTCAGGTGGGGTTTTGGAAAATTTAGGGACTTGGAACTCTATCCAACAATGTCTTGTCTGGAAGGGACTTTATCACGGAGGCAAGGACTTGGAACTCTGTCTAGGATAAATCGCCTAACTTGCATGACAAAATCTCCCTAGAATAGAGTACCTCCTACTTAGAAGAGTGTTACCTACTCAAAATATGGAACCCTTCTCTACTGTGCACTTTTCTTAAAGATAAATCTGTGCATAAAACAGTACTAAGAAAAACACCTAAATTAAAAAAAGTGAGCACCTAACTCAAACTGTAAAGGTATAATAAATATGGCTCTATAAGTCTTGGAAACACTAAACAAGTATGCTTTCATACAACAACAATAAGATGCCTAAAATCAATGTGATTCTTTCATCGTTGCTATATCCTCACAACAAAACTAGGATCTATAGCATGTACCCGAAGCTGCATGAATTTGCTGAAGGTGTAGATTGAAAGGATCTGCTGAGATGAAGTACTATTGAAGGAGAAACACCTTCAAGACAATAGATAAAGTCTATTGTGAATTCAACCCATTTACACACAGACCAAGGCTGCTACTGGGTACACTTCTCCACTGAATGGAAACTACAATGTATTGTAGTGCTGTTGAAGGAAAAACACCTTTGGTGCAACACGGATAAAACTCTAACATATATTGTCACTATGGCCTCAGTTATCGATGATCTCATCAATATAGGTAACAACTTTGATAATTGAAAAACTAAAAGGTGAGATGCATAGATAATTTGAAATGACAGATTTGGGCACACTTTATTATTGTTTAGGAGTGTTGGTATAGAAAATGCAAGGTAAATTATTGCTTCTTTATGTCACACGCCAAGGATGTGAAGAAATACATAAAATATTAAATAGCATGGTATAAGTCGATTGCAAGTTATTTTGAAACAGGAATGGAATTCTCCTTGTGTCGGTTCTAATCTAGTGGGTATAACTTTAAATAAGAAATTGATAGTTATGGGGTTGAAATTGTCTCACAATTCATGAAAAGTCCCAAATTTGTTCACTAGAAAGAAGTAGAGTGAGTCGTCAGGTATATGGGAGGGAACACCCTATTCACAGGAAGATAACTTGAAATTAGTCAATCATATTATTTCTCATCTTCTTGTACATGTGTCCTTTGAAAAGATAACCACATCCAAAGACTCAATAACAACTCTGGTAAAGTTTGTAGATGTTAAGCGCTTCTGAGAAAACCCATGACTTAATGACAATTGAGCGAGGAATATGTTGAAGGATTCAATCTTGCACTCAGCCATGAAAAGGAAGTTGGGGTATCCAACATCTTGCCAACCAACCAACTCCAACCATAATGTGGAAGGTAGGTTAACTGTGAAACCTCTTCCCACTTTGTACTATTATTCCCTCTCGAATTCCAACAGGTATCTGGCTGCTTAGATCCACAAAACTCATGCCAGGTAAACTCTCCATGATACAATTGTGACATGCAAGCTTGACACACACTCTAGTTTCCCTCTAAAAGAGGGTAAGTTAAAATATTATGACAATCTTAACTATAATTTGATCATACAATATTGAGGTATTGTATGGAATAAACAATATACTATCAATGCACTAATGAAGAACTCAAAATAAACGAATTTCTTATTGCTACAATAGCACCTCTTGGGATTCTCGGATAAAGCACCTAACTTGCATGGCAAAAGCTTCCTATAATAGAGTACCTCCTACCTAGAAGTGTATCCCCTACTCAAAATATAGAACCCTTATCTACTGTGCACTTTTCTTAAAGATAAATCTGTGCATAAAACAAAACTAAGAAAAACACCTCAATTAATTAAAGTGAGCATCTAAGTCAAACTATAAAAGCATACTAAATATGGTTGTAGACAATATTGAGGTATTGCATGGAATAAACAATATACTATCAATGCACTAATGAAGAACTCAAAATAAGCAAATTTCTTATTGCTACAATAGCATCTCTTGGGATTCTTGGATAAAGCACGTAACCTGCATGGCAAAATATTCCTAGAATAGAGTACCTCCTACCTAGAAGTGTGTCCCTTGCTCAAAATATAGAACCCTTCTCTACTATGCACTTTTCTTAAAGATAAATCTGTGCATAAAACAGAACTAAGAAAAACACCTAAATTAAGAAAAGTGAGCATCTAAGTCAAACTATAAAAGCATACTAAATATGCCTAAAATCGATTCACTTCTTTCATCACTACTACAACCTCATAGGAAAACTATAATCTACAACATGTATCCCAAGGCTGCATGCATATACTAAAGGTGCAGACCGAAAGTATCTACTAAGATGAAGTATTGTTGAAGGAGAAACACCTTCAAAACAACAAATAGAGTTTAATGTGCATTCAACCCATCTGTACACATGCCAAGGTTGCTACTGGGTACACTTATCCCCTAAATGGAAACTACAATGTATTTCTGCTCTACTAAAGGAGAAACACCTTCAGAGAAACACATATAAAACTATAACATATATTGTCATTGTAGTATCAGTTGTACAATTTCTCATCGATATAGGTGACAACTTTGATAATTGAAAAACCAAAAGGTGAGCTACATAGATCGTTTGAAATGATATATTTGAGCATACTTTATTATTTTTTTAGGAGTGTTAGTATCGAAAATGCAAGGTAGCCTATTGCATCTTTATGCCACAAACCAAGGATCTGAATAAATACATAAAATATTAAAAAGCATGGTACAAGTCGATTGCAGGTTCTTTCGAAACAAGAATGGAGTTCTCCTTTTGCAAATTCTAATCTATTGGGTATAGATTTAACTAAGAAATTTATAGTTATGGGGTTGGAATTGTCTCATGATTCATGGCAAGTCCCAAAGTTGTTCACTAGAAAGAAATAGATCGAGTCATCAGGTTTATGAATGGGAACACCCTATTCACACGTAGATAACTTCAAATTAGTCGGGCATATTATTTCTCCTCTTCTTGTACCTGTGTGCTTTGAAAAGCTAACCACCTCCAAAGACTCAAGAACAACTCTAGTAAAGTTTATAGGTGTGCAACACTTCAGAGAAAACACATCACTTAATGAAAATTGAGCGAGGAATATGTCGAAGGATTCAATCTTGCATTCAGTCATAAAAAGGAATTTGGGGTATCTAACATCTTGTCAACAAACTAACTCCAACCATAATGTGAAATCTAGGTTAACTGTGAAACCTCTTTCCCACTTTGTAGTATTGTTGCCTCTTGAATTCAAACAGGTATCTTGCTGCTTAGATCCACAAAACTTGTCCCAAGTAAACTTTGCATGATACAATTGTGATCTGCAAGCTTGAAACACACTCTAGTTTCCCTCTAAAAGAGGGTAAGTCAAAATATTATGACACAATTAACTGTAATTTGATCATACACTGTTGAGGTATTATATGGAATAAACAATATTCTATCAATGCACTAATGAAGAACTCAAAATAAACAAATTTCTTGTTGCTACAATAGTGCCACTCTTGGGATTCTCGAAGGAACCACTAATTTATACAGATTTGGAATCTTTAGCTGGTCTGCAGAAATATTAAACAATGGTAGTGTTCACTCTTTACCCTCCCATGGAAGGTCTATACAGAGTCAACAATAAATTGACTTAAAAGTGAGTTATATGCCTGAAAAATAGGAGTCTGACTCTTCAACTCTAATTTAGTGGCAAGGAAATATTCAACTATATATTCTTGATCTTCTACAGTGTAAATTTCTAGATAAATGGTTAGCGTAAATCTGTCCATTATCCACATCTCCCAAAAAGCCATGTATGTCTAGACTCTGGTTGTTTGTAAGAGAGGGGAGATCACATAAATAATCCATTATCAAAAGAAAAAGTCAAAGCACAACATTCTATGGAGAATTTTTTTAAAATTTTATTACATACCTTAGAAAGTTTGAAAGGACATAACGGAAGCTTCCCTCTCCTTCCACACTTCATTAAATATGCCCCTTTTCCAATGCAGATGTGGCCTGCAGAATCACAATTAGTAAATAGAATATGAAAAGTAAGTTTAATGAATTAAAGTAGCTTTGTTATACCTCAAGCAAATGGATTATGAGAAATTGGATTCATTCTCTACAAAAGATGATATAGCAAGATCTAATTAGATTTTTAACTGAAACAAAGGTAAATTTGATTCATGGTCTGCAATAGACAATATAATGAGATCTAATGACATTTTCATCTCAAACAAAGGTAAGTTGAGTAAGCTCAAGCTCCAAAATGATGGCATCCAACTTCTGAGTGGCAGTTACTGTATATATCTAGCTAGAGGCTATAACATAAAGATATTTGTTATATGTGAAGATAAAAAAATGAAAGGAATGTGAAATTTTGAGCATCAACTATAAGTTCCTTTCAAGGACTAAACCAAACCATAACATTGTTATCAAGATAATCAACTCACCCATTCTAGTATGCTTCTAGTAGATTCATGATAAAACTCAAACTCAATAAACTTCAAACAACATAAATTAACCAACAATATGTCTGAGATTGGTTACCTAAGGATTATATCATACTAAATTACTTTTTGCATCTAACATTGAAAATGACTGTGAAAGAAGTGAAGACAAATCAGTGATTATGATGGATGCATGCGATGAAATAAAATAAAAAAAGACCTTTCTTCTTGCTACTGATGAGCCTTCTAGGGGATTCTTGGATGAAGTTGATCTTGATCTACTTTCCAAAATTGAAGAGACACTTTCTAGCTACTCTGATTTGACGTAAAACAACCCTAATGCTTATGAAAATGAATATGGAAAGCAATAAGCATCAATGACCCTGGTCTTGAAGAAGGTGTCTCAAAGTCTAATATGGATAGTATTTTAGATTTCTATAGCTAGCAGAGGGTTTTCCCAGTTGGGTTCCCTAGAAAATTTTGTTTCTTCTACTATAGTGTGACTGTGTTTTATTTCTATTCTCTTCCACTGCAAATTGGTAGAGATATTTTCTGTCTTCATGCAACAATTAGTTTCAGATTTATTCGTTCAAGTAGTAGCAGAATTTCAAGGAAATTCTACACAAGGGACAATTAATCTATATTTCCACTTATATCTTTTGCAAGTAAAATTCACAACTAAATTTTCATCCAAAGTGTTTAGGTTACTAGCAAGTGGTATCACAACATATCTCAAGATTGCAAGGCATAAATCATATTATTCAATAAGGTTGAGAATTGAGATACAAAAATCTTTCCAAGCTATGCAAGCAAGAAAACTCCTGATTTTTAGTTCTAAATCTATCCAACCAATACAAAATTATGCCATTTTCAACACCCTCTAGTCAAAGTTATTCGTAGCCTCATTCAACTCAATTAAGAATATGTCAATCTCATTGAGATTTCTTCTTCATTTCATACTTATAAGTTATATATTTATGCAACGTAATATATCATTTATGTTCAATGATTATTCATTAGAAATTATTTGGTCTATCCAGCACATCTACCTAATTTTCTGATAAGTTTCTGGGAAGACTCTATCAGACATTTGCAGCAGAAAATTGAAGACTATTTTAGTACCTAGTGTTATAAAACTCTAATCTCGAAAATTTATTTTGGGTTGTTTCCCTAAAAATATTTACAAAATTTTCAATCCCAAAGCCATTTTAGGGAGAATTTTAGTGAGGGAGAAATTTAGTATTATTTTTGGAAAATTTGAATGCAAATAAAAGAAATTCATCCCATCAAAAGATTCCAGAACCAAATATGAGTGAATTCACAGAACTTGAGATTTGGAAATAATTAAATTTCATTTCACTTTTCCAGGACCATATATGACTAAATTCACAAAACCTAAGATTTGGATTCTGGAAACACTTAAATTTCACTCATTTATTAGGATTGAAAGTTCCCTAAGATACAAACATGTAGCATTAAGGATCTACTTTGCTTGTTTAAGGTCAAAGTTCAGTTTATAAATAGTGATACAAGAATCCTTGTATACATGCCTAACACAGTTCTTTGGTCACAACTAATGAAACTGAACTCCATCAGTACATAAAAGACAAGGTAGAATGTAAGAGAGCATATACTTTTCAACATATACTTTGACAAAAATAAACATCTATATAGTCATATAAAGTTGTCACTAGACCAAAGAAGGAATTAAAAACCAAAATAAAAGTAGGAGCAGGCTTGGATTGTTATGGTTACTCTAGCAAAATTTTAAATAGGATCAATATGTTAATATGGAAAATAGTGTAGTTGATTATGAGTTATTGAGCCCAAGGGGTTAGCCGAACTGAATGTCATTAATGTTACTAGGTATTTGGCTAGTTCTGTGCTGGTAGGTGCCCTATTTGAAATCCCTTGGGTGAGGTGCACTAGTCAATTCCAATGGGTTTACCAAGGATGCCATCCATGAATGTGGGGAAACATCCATTAGGATTCCCTAGAGAGTTTTTCTTGGAAAGAATAAGAATAGTATTTCCTAAAGAGAAATTTTGAGATGCATACAATGTACACCCAGTAAAATCAACCCTATAAAGACAAACCATAAAATAAGGAAAAATACAATTTCTTTTACCTATGTTCCCTCGTTTTCCCTCCAACCGTGTGAAAAGTTAAAATATGCTACTCTTAAACATAAAAGAAAGGATGAAAAAAATAGTGAATTTTGAACCAGTCCTCCTTATGTGGAAGAAGACTAAAAGGGGGGTGGAAATGCAGCGAGGTCAGAAATGAAACATACATGGGCACCATTAATGGATTGAAGAGGGAAAACTTTAACTCATGTAACTCTCTTCAAAACAAAATAGTGAATTTTGAACCAGAGATCTGAGGTGTGTGTACTCCTCCCTGTGTGGAAGAAGACTAAAAGTGGGGTGTAAATGCAGCGAGGCTAGAAATCAAACATACCTCAGTGCCATTAATGGATTGAATATCCAATGGTGGGGAATATGAGGTATGTGTACTCCTCCCTGTGTGGAAGAAGACTAAAAGTTGGGTGGAAATGCAGCGAGGTTAGAAATGAAACATACCTAGGTGCCATTAATGGATTGAAGATCCAATGGTGGGGTTCGATATCAGTCTGCTACTTGTAAAACCTTAATTCACAACACTCTTCAATATAGTTTTCCCTCCTGACCTGTGAAAAGTGAAAATATGATACGCTTAAACTTAAAAGAAAGGATGAAAAAAATAGTGAATTTTGAACTAGTCCTCCTTGTGTGATAGAAGACTAAAAGTGGGGTGGAAATGTAGTGAGGTTAGAAATGAAACATACCTAGGTGCCATTAATGGATTGAATATCCAATGGTGGGGTTTGATATGTCTGCTACGATAAAACCTTAATTCAAAACTCTCTTAAATCTCTATTTCCCTCCTGCCCCGTGAAAAATGAAAATATGCTACTCGTAAACTTAAATGCAAGGATGAAAAAAATAGTGAATTTTGAACCAGAGATCACATGTGTGTGTACTCCTCCGTGTGTGGAAGAAGACTAAAAGTGGGGTGTAAATGCAGCAAGGATAGAAATGAAACATACTTGGGTGCCATTAATGGATTGAAGATCTAATGGTGTTGTTCGATATCAATCTGCTACTGCTAAAACCTTAATTCACAACTATCTTCAATCTCATTTTCCCTCATGCCTATGAAGTGTGAAAATATGCTACTAGTTTTCCCTCGCTCCGCCGTATGAAAAGTGAAAATTTATTTCACAACTCTCTTCAATCTCGTTTTCCCTCCTGCCCTGTGAAAAGTGAAAATATCTATTAGTTTTCCATCCACCCTATGAAAAGTGAAAATATACTACTTTTTTTAGAAAGTAAATGAATATTGGAATTAGGAGGGTTTTTTTACATCAAAATTAAGGCTTAATTTTTTCAAAAATGTTAAAATTTTCCTCCCTAAAAAACAATAAATACAATATTTATAGAGTGTAGAGTAGATGTGTAGGTGTAATGTCAGTATGTAAACAATTCTAAATATGGGCTTAGCTAAAGAATAATAGTAATAATAATAATAGAAGTCAAAAGTATGGGGTTGAGTGAAAAAATCGAAATGTTGGCTCAATTAATAATAAAAATAATAAAATTCAATAATTTATATTTTCATTTTGTTATTAACTTCTGAATAGATTTTGTTACAATACCATGAGCCAATAATATGGCTTATCAATACGTCAATCCCAAAAAACATAACTTATTTCACAACCAAAATATTTTATTACAATATCACAAGATTCTTAACCATGTATATTCACCCCCCACTTTATAGTGGATATTTTTAACTTGTAAAAAAATGGTTTTTTTATAATACCATGGGCCAATACTATGGCTTATCAATACCACATGCTCTAAAAAAATTACTTATTTCACAATCAAAATATTTTATAACAATAACCATGGATATTCATTCTCACTTTACCATGGATATTATTAACTTGGAAATAGACATTTTTACAATACCATGGCTTATCAATATCACATGCCCAAAAAACATAACTTATTTCAAAATCAAAATATTTTATATGAATATGACATGATTCTTAATCATGGACATTCACCCCCGATTTGTCATTGATTTTATGAACTTGTGAATAGGCTTTTCTACAATAGCATGGGCTAATACCATGGCTTATCAATACCACATACCAAAGAATCATATCTTATTTCGCAATCTAAATATTTTATAACAATATGACAAGATTCTTAACCATCCATATTCACCCTCACTTTACCATGGATATTATTAACTTGTAAATAGGATTTGTTACAATACCATGGGCCAATATCATGCCTTATCAATACCACATGCCCAAAAACCATAACTTATTTCACAATAAAAATATTTTAATATAATTTAATTTTATAACATTTTTTATTTGAAGCTAATAGGAAAAGGGTTGTAATTAGTTTTGAGATATATATAAAACATCTATCCTCATGACTATTAAAATTATTCCCATATAAATTAAATTAAGGTTTTAATAAAATGAAAAATGAGAATACTTTTGTATTTAAAGATGTGAAATTTATATAATACAAATATTAATAAGAACCAACACAGATATATCTTAACTAAGGATCCAAGTGATGATAGCAAGCAAAGTGAAGGGAAGAGAGGGGGAGGGAGATAATGAAAAAGATGGTGGGTGGAGAGAGAAAGAGAGAGAGAGAAAGAGAGAGTGAGAGAGTGATGGGGGGAGACAGAGAGAAGTAGGTAGGAAGAGAGAGAGGGAAGAGAGAGAAGAAGAGAGTGGGTGAGAGAGATATGGAGTTGTAGGGGGAGAAAGAACTATGGAGTTGGAGGGGGAGAGAGAGGGAAGAGAGAACTAAGGCATAGGGAGATAGAGGTGGAGAGAGAGGGAGGAAAGAACTAAGGCATAGGGAGATAGATGTGGAGAGAGAGAGAGGGAGTGACAAGGGATAAATGGATAGAGAAAGAGGAAGAGAAGAGAGTAGGGGAGAGAGAGAATAGGTGGGGATAAAGATAGGGAGAGAAGGGGAAGAGAGAGAAAGTGAGGCACAAAGATGGAAGGGCAGAGAGAGAGAGTGATGGGAGGTGACAGAGGGAGGCGAGAGAGAAAGGGAGAGAGAGGACTAAGAGAGAGGAGAGAGAGATGAAGTTAGACGGGGAGATAGAGGGAAGGAAGAAGAAAGACATAGAGGGATAAAGGAAGAGAGAGAGAGGGAGTGACAAGGGAGTGATGGAGAGAGGAGAGATAGAGGGTAGAGAGAGAGATGGAGAGGAAGAGGGAGGGAGAGAGAGATAGATATGGAGAGAGAGTGTGTATGTTTGGGGGGTGAGATAGAGAGAGGGAATAAGAAAGAGACACATAGATACAAATATAGATATTATATAGTATTATATAACCAACCTAGATCCATCTTAACTTGGATCTACCAAGTGCCAAAAAAGAGGTTTTCACATCGAGAGATTTGATCCCTCTTGGCGCTTGATAGATCTGGGTTAAGATGGATCTAGGTTGGCTTAATAAGTTTGTAGTTGTAATTGATAAACTAACACTTTTTTGTATGGTTGTGTTTGAAAACAATTTTTCCATATTTGGTGTATTTATCATAATAATAATAATCTAATTTTTATTTAACTTTAATCTTACCTTCTTTATGCAATGATTCTATCGTTAGTTTATAGTGATAGACATGTTATACTTTTGGAATTTGAAAAGGAAACATGTGCTCTTAACTTGGTTGTATTGAAAACATTTAAGTGTAAGAAAGAAACATGCCCTCTTAACTTGGTTGTATTAAAAACATAAGTGTTCTTATATACTAGGTGGGTGCAAACAAGAGAGAGTATATGGTAAGTGGATTAAATAGTTAAAAACAAATGTTAGTTAAGGAGAAAGTTACAAAAATCTAACAACTAGGCTAGGGTTAGGATATTACTATTTTGGGACATCTAAAGTTGAAGATACATTTTATGGAGGTGTAGTCTAAGCCCTTCTGTGTGGGGCATATATTATGGGTATCTTGGACTTTTGGTGTGTGTTAGTTGTGTCAACTAGTGGTGAAGTGTCCAACCAATGAGTAGGCAAAGTTTTTCATTTACAAGGTTGGCATCAATCAAGTATTCTCCCTCTCTACCCAACTCTAAGATGAGGAGTGTGCATAATGGACTTATTATTGTAACAAATTACAAATATTTGATTATCTTTAAGTTCAAGGGCTTGAAGTGGTTGCCTCAACCTACAAATCTTTAAAGGAACTATGTGTTTTTCAATTAAACGCTTGTGATCAAGGAGATGCAAAAGAGGAAGGCCTTATTGTTATTTTTAATGGGTTGTAATGACCCTTGTCTTGTGGTAAATATGTAGATATGATGCTAATGGTCTTGATCATAGTACATTCCCCTATATAATGTAAATATTTTCCTATCACCTTGGATTGTGTAAATATGATAAATATTTTGTGGTTACCCTGATGTACATGTTGAAGTTCCACTTGCATGATTATGGGAAACACTTTTCAGTTATCCTTGTGTACATGGGGAAGATCATAATTACTCTATGCGATAAAAACACCTAGTACTATTTTCACACTGAACACTATATAATAAACTTAACCCTAATATCTTAGTGAAGAACAAGTAACTAGGTAGACTCTGGAAGGGTTTTTGGATTGACCTTTAGTGAAACTATTTGCAATTAGGTGTGCCAATACGTGGTGAGTGTTAGAGAGTGTTAGGGGAAACATAAGGGAGCACTAGGTCAAAATGCATGGAAATGAATGAATAAGAGTGTGTGATAGGGATTGTTAATGAGTTCCAGGTGTGGTAATAGGGGAGCGACATGGTATGCTAAGTAACGCTAAGTCATTCTAGCGTGCCAGAGCGACATGTAGCCAATATGTACTAGGTGCCAAGGTGTGCCAAATAGTGCTAGGAAGTGTTAGGGAGCATTAGGGAAACACAAGGGAGCTCTAGGTGAAAATAATGCATGCAAATCAATGATTAAGAGTTTGTGACATGAAGTGTCAGTGATTTCAGGGTGTGCTAAGGAGGGACTGACAAGGTATGCTAGGCAGTGCTAAGGCATTCTAGAGGCCAGGGAAACATGACAATATGTGTTAGGTGCTAAGGTGTGCCAATGCATGCCAGGGTGAGTTATGGAGTGTTAGGGAGAAACAAGGGAGCAATAGTTTCAAATGCATGGAAATGAATGAATAAGAGTGTGTGATAGGGATTGTCATCGAATTATAGGTGTGTTAAGGAGGGAGTGACAAGGTATGCTAGGTAGTTCCAAGGAATTCTAGAGTGCCAGGGTGACATGCCAAGATGTGCCAAGTCCTAGGGTGTGCCAATGTGTGTTAGGGAGTGCCATGAGAAGACAAGGGAGAACTAGTTCAAATTGCATGGAAATGAATAGATAAGAGTGTGTGATAGGGAGTGTCAGGAATTTCCAATTATGTTAAGGAGGGAGTGACAAGGGTATATGCTAGGCAGTGTCAAGACATGCAAGAGTGTCAGGGCATGTTAGGGAGTGGGAGGGTCTATTCAGAAGCAGATAATCATGGCAAGGAATGTAGGGGATGATAATGTGTGCCATGTAGTGCCAATGGATTGTTATACGTGCCAGATGTTATGGCATGGGAAGATGTAAACTATGTTGCTTAGTTGTTTTATGGGCACTGTTGGATGTGAGCCTTGACTTGGTAACCTATTAAGTCAGATGAGTTAATATTGGATAGGAGAAGCCTAAGATGATTTATAGTCCATTAGGGGAAAAAGGCATAGTTCTAGTTGTAGTAAATGTAACTTGGTAAAGTTGTTGTAGTCGAGGCACGACTTGGTTGGGTTCCTAAGTCTAAAAGAAAATAATGGTAGTTATGAGGGAATGATAATTAACTAGTGCCATGGCATGCCAAGGAATGAAAAGGTGTGTTGACATATGCCAGATAGTGTCAATGCATGTCAAGGAGTGTTTTGGAGTGTCAGGGAATCATAAGAGAGAACTAGGTCAAAGTGCATGGAAGTGAATGAATAAGGGATTATGCCAGGGAGTGTGAGTCAATTATAGGTGTCCCATGGACGAAGTGTTTTAGGAGAATTTCATATTAGGACTTGTAGGAGGAAAGCCTACGCTTGTGATAAGAGGATGGAAAAATAAGTTTGAGACAAAGGGAGAGTTTAGTCTAGGCACAACACTATTTTTTCGATGACTTGGTTAGGTTCCCAAGTCACAAAAAAAGTAAGGTTATCTATGAGGGCATGAAAAATAGGGAGTGCTGAGGTGTGCAAGGAATTTCAGGAAGTTCTAACACATGTTATAAAGTTCCAAGGAATGTTAGGCATGTCAAAGCATGCCAAGTGCTAAGGCATGCGAATGTGTGCTAGGTTCTAGGATGTGGCACCAACACATGCTAGGGATTGCCAAGGAAACACAAGGGAGGACTCGTTTCAATTACATGTAAATGAATGAATGTGCATGTGTGATACAGAGTGTTAACAAGTTATAGGTGTGCTAAGGAGGGAGTGACAATGTATGGTAAGCAATGTCAATAGAAAATAGAGTGCTAGGAAATCCTACTAAGATGTGACATGTGCCATGGTGTGACAATGTGTGCCAAGGAGTGTTAGGGAGTGTTAGGGAAACACAAGGGATCACCAGGTCGTAATCCATGGAAATGAAGGAATAAGAGTGTGATGCATGGAGTGTTAGTGAGTTCCAAGTGTGTTAAGGAGGAGTTACAAGGCATGCTTGGAAATGCTAAGGAATGCTAGAGTTCTAATGCAACATGTAGCCAAGATGTCCCAACGCGTGTAAGGAAGTGTTAACTAGGAGTGCCAGGGAAACGCAAGGAGAACTATGTCAAAATGAATGGAAATGAATAAATAAGAGTTTGTGATTAGAAGTTTCAATGAGTTCTAGGTGTGCTAAGGACAAATTGACAAGGTATGCTAGGGAATGGTAAGGCATGCTAGAGGTTAGGGTGACATGCCAAGATGTCATAGGTGCTAGGGTGTAACAACATGTGTCAAGGAGTGATAAGGAGTGCGAAGGAAAAACAAGGGAGAACTAGGTAAACATACATGGAAATGAATGAATAAGAGTTTGTGACCAAGAGTGTCAGCGATGTTTAGGTGTACTAAGGAGAGAGTGAGAAGGTATACTATGTAGTGCCAAGGAATGTTAGAGTGTTAACGTGGTAGGCCAAGATGTGTCAGGTGCTAGGGTGAGCTAGGGAGTGTTAGGGGGTGTCAAGGAAACATAAGGAAGCACTAGTTAAAAATGCATGGAAATTAATGAATAAGAGTGTGTGAGAGGGAGTTTCAATGAGTTCTAGGTGTGTTAAGGAGGGACTGACAAGGTTATATGCTAGGTAATGCCAAGGTATGCTAAACTACCAAGGCATGTCAAGAAGTGCCACGGTGTGCTAGAGAGTGTCAAAGCATGCCAAGGAATGTAGGGGATGTTAACGCATGCCACATAGTGCCAAGGCATTCTAAGACATGTCAGATGGTATGTCATGTCAAGATGTAAATTGTGTTGCTTAATTGTTTTAGACCAAGGTTGGATGTGATGAGCCTTGTCTTGGTAACTTGTTAAGTGGGATGAGTGAGATTGTACATGAGTACTCTAAGATGAGTTAGAATTAGTTCTTAGGTGAGCACGGCATATGTTGAATTTCCGTGACACATGAGAATCCGAGTTTTTCCTTAGAATTTTTTATGCAAATACACTTAAGTGCCACAACACATCTACTATGAAAAATGAAAGCTACCATGAAAGAAAAAAGTAATGGATTAAATGCAGATAGTTTAGTGGTTGCACATCTTCATATGTTAATGCTTTTTATTTTGATATACAATATCCATTTATATGTCCAGTGTAAGACTCCTCTGGAGATTTCTATCCAACAACAATATCTCTGTGGTAAAAGGTGTACTGTCAGAGGTTTCTCCATCAAAAATAGTAATAGAAAGGGACCTTACTATGCACACAGATGAAGAATTAAGAATATTGTTATCTATGAGTGTTGATGTGGAGATATGGGACAAAATTACACAGGCAACGAACCTTTTTGTTCAACCAATCAAGATATAAATAGGAAAATGTGTGATTATATATACATGTGTGATAGTATTTGGAGAAATGCCATCCTAAGCCACAAATTTCTTGACATTTTGTTGGAGCTGACCTATAATTGTTCCTGAACTTAATAAACATGTAAAATAGGACTCACTTTTCAATACAAAATATAAATTGAAAGGAACATGGCCAAATTGTGAAAGTGTAAAAATTGGTATGGTTTAAAGGGACCAATCCCTTTGAAAAGTCTTAAATGTGGTAATGAAGGTTGAGCCTTGTTCTAGAACCCCTTTGGGCATCCATCTTAGGAATTGGTGTAGGATGCAACACTTCAAAATAATTTGTGTAGTAGTGATGTCAACACTTGTATAGTGACATGGGGTTGGAGTTGGCATGTCAAAGCTCATTGGTCTACTTTGGAACTTCTCTAGGGTGATCCCTTAGATGATTTGGAGTATGAGGGAATTATTTGATATTTAGTTTGCATTGAAGAAGCTTTGCAGGCTAGATACTGTAGAAAAACCCCTTGTTCTGAACAAGGAGCACCTGCCACAAAAGAAAGTAACAACAAGTACACAAATTTGAAACTCAAATCACAACACTATTTATTACTCTTTGAAACAATAAATAACTAAATATTTCGAACACCACTATTCACTTTTCCTTTAGTCTAGAACGTACAATGAATCTGCAAACATGTACAACAATGTCTCAACTTTGTTAACTCCTAATCCTAATCCACCTTCCTTGCATGGATAGATAAGACAATTAAAGTCTGCCACTAGTGAATATGATATGAGATATGAAAACGTGCTTCCTTAGCTAAGGCTGAGAATTAATAACTAGGGAAGTGCTCCTTTTAACTGTGCATGCAAAAACTAAATAAAGCAAAGAGTTTCACTACTCCAGGTTCCAAAAATGAATCCACTTCCTAAGGTAAGTGCTTTGCCCAGAACAAGATATTAAGGACTCAGAAAGTTTGTTTCTTACTTCAAGATAGGTGTATTCCAAACAGAGCTAAGATATCATGCACTATCCTCCAAATTCATTCACCTTTAACAAAAATATTGTGCCCAGAAAAAGACAAGATACCAATATCCAACAGAATTCGCTGACCAGCCAGAGACCCTTGTGCTCAAACAATGAGATAATAAGGGAATGTCAACTAGGGTGGAATATTTCACCACCAAAATTGATAAGAGATAGAAGGGGTCAAAAACTATCAGACCTAATGCTCAAGAACAAATGAATTAATCCACACTTGGTAATCCAAAATGAATTCAATCCTTCTTTAGTTATAGATTTTGTAGAGGGGTCTCATATTCTTAAGTGATTGAGTAAACCTTACTCCAAACCCCAAATTTGTGTCTTTTAAGCCCAGTTTCCCCAAAATTGCCCAAAAATGGGTATTTTGGGGTTTTTTCCCCTTTATGGAGGACTATAGTCTACGAGGATGGATAGGATATTACATCCCATTCGTCCTCAATTTGTAGAGGACGTTACATGGCACCTAATAAAAGAAACAGTGCTTTAGTTTAGGAGGTAATAACTAAATGCTTATTTCTTTCCACATAGGACATACATCTTGCAAAAATGATCGTGGGGTACAAATACTACAAAAGGCCTAAATCTTACTAGCATTGTCATAGTCCAAGAATAAAAACCCTTTCAAGTGAAACAAGGTCAGTGCCACATACTACAAGCAAAAATGACAAATTCAAAAACAATATACTTATTCAATGAAAGAATGACAAATCATATTAGTGCACTTCAAATTTAATAGCTCTTGAGTTGCAGTGTAAATCAAAATTTCTCAGGTTGGATCATAATTAAATACTCAATGTTGTTTTGGGTAAAAATTGGGGAAAAGGAGGAGCTCTTGGTGACAATGGGATGATCAGGCTTTTCAGAAAGGAGTTCTGCTATACTTTTCAACATACAAGCCATTCATTCTAGTGAAGGAGATATAGAGAAGCCTTTAATAAGGAACTTTACAAGATCAATTTGGAGGAAAATCCATTTTCAAAGCTTAAACATAGTTCTATATTCAAACAAGGGTAGTCATTTTTCAAAACAATTATTAATTCCCAAGAAATTGGAGCCAAGTTAACATGTTGACCATCTATTCTTCTACTGGACAACGAAGCATTTATGAAAAGTACTTGGCCCTTTGATCCAATATTTAATGTAAATCTCTTGATTAGAAATTAAATAAGAGATGTAGTTTATGTTAAGGAAAAGGGAAAAGTAAAGGGTCAGATAATACTTATCTCTAAAAATCTCTCAATAGAATCCTAACATATTTGAAATGGAAAAGGATAACTCCATCGCTATTTTTTTCTTTAGAAACTTTGCTAATTTCCATGATTGAAGCATGTATTCATGCCTTGAAAGAAGCTCACAGATGCTTTTGATATTGGTTGAAGTAAAGAAAATGTGCAAAGCTACACTCACATAGAGGTATGGAAAAAAAGTACGTGTGTTATAGACATATTTGGGCACTGCAACCCCAATCAAATATGTCCATAAACCAAGGGCTTCTAAACCCCTAAAAGTGTTTTTTCATACCCTAAAGGAACAAGGTCAGCTGATTACATCATTTCCTAGAAGTTCTCCTTGAAACATTGCTCAAAACTAGACCATACAGACTGCTCCATGTTGAGGGTGTGATGCATCTCACCTATTACACACGGGGGGTGCAATGCATACTGAAAAGCCATTCTGTACGGTGCGATGAACGAGAGCAGACAAATGGCAGAAGCAATTTGCTAGGTGGAAACTCAAAGAATCTTCTAGAAACTGCTCATATGACACTTGCCTCTCTGAATTCACCCAAGGATGAGTAAGAGATCATGAAATATCCAAGTGGAACCAAGAACTATCAATGAAATGACACTAATCAAAATCCCAGAAGCTGACTCACTCTCCTACAAACATCTATATATGGATCCCTCATCCTAGAGATCCAAAGGCTGGAATTTTGTAATTTGCGAGGAAGTGTTGTTGGTTTCTCTTTGAAGGCATTCTTGAGTGATCTTGCTTTGTATGAGGTGAAGAGGGCTTTCATGATGGGAGGATGATGTTGGATCAGACAGCTTGGTTGTAATCCTCTCTTCTACTACTTTTATCAATAAAGCTATTTCAGTTTTCCTCCGTATGCTTGTATATCTCTGAATCTTGTATTTGTATATGCATTTGTATGGTTAATGTACATATGATCCTACATTGTTTATGGTTATAGATCTCTATGCTTTGACGGTACTTTGCTGCTTTGACTCTATAGGTGTTCTTTGAAGCGGGGCAAGTGAGAAAGGAGTGGCAAAAGCTCTATCAAAGGAGAGAGGAAACAAGCAAGGAGACTAGCGAAGGACTGAGGTTGGTACTCTCTGCTTCTCTCTCATCTATCTCTCATAAAGGAAAAGAGAAGTAACTTTAGTTTGCTTGTTTCTAAGATAGCTACCCATCCTAGTGGGACTAGCAGCTCTGAATAGACACTAGTTTTCCCAATAACAAAATGGCGACTCCACTGGGGAGCGAATAGTTTGTTTGTTTTGTTACTGTTGTTTGCTTATAAACCATAGATGCAGCCGAAAGTTAAGCCAGCTAGCCTTTGAACTGCTTTTGCTATGCAACTGCAAAGTAGATCAACGTTGCTTCAGTCAATCTTCGGGTTGGTTTATGAATTGAACAACTGACTTGCAAACATCCTAAGTGCCCTGGTGGTAGCTCAAATAACTTCATTAGATCAGCCCCTATACTTTGTGTTTACTGACTATCATTAGCTAAGCCTAAACCCCTGAACTTAGCTACAAACTGTGAGTGAAAACCAAGCTCAGTCTTGTCCCTGGACCATCGCACTGTCTCTCATTGGCAATCTGGATGCATCGCACCTCCCGTGTGTTGCAAGTGAGATGCATCCCTGTTTCCTTGTGTTACAGGTGCGATGATCGAATGAGACTTTTTTTGCCTCCAGATTTTGGTTTCTTCTTCATTGTCTTCAACTTTATTTAGTGGTTTTGCTGCCTATGATCAATATGTCATGTCGAAACCATCTTCCTTTGTATTATTCAGCCTCCACTGATAAGGAATTGTGAATGTTTTTTTATGTATTTTTCATCATTTACAGTTCTCCTTTGCAAATAGTAGCTTAATCAAACTATCGTCTTTTGATTTGAAAGTGTCGCAAGTGTCGTTTTCAGTGAAAAACAAAAGAGTGTCATAAAGCATTCATCTTTTAGATAATCGATTACACTTTTTCCATTGTATTTGATTTGAATTAATAGTATTTCAAGTGTCGAAAGCAATTTTAAGTTCAAAATCGCAAAGTGTCGTCTTTACCTTCCTTTCGCCTTTTGAAGAGAAAATTTTTAGTACTATCGCTTTGAAAGAAATAATTCAGATCTGTACTTAGTTTTCTTTTTTATCATTCTCACATTAAGGAAACTGAAAAGAAATACATGCATGTGCATTTGCATTTAGACTGCATGATGAATTTGATTTAGGAAAAGTGCATCTAGTGTGTGCTCTCAGCTATATGTTGAAAGAATTCCATTTCTCTTTCCTTAGTAGCTAGGATTTTCATTGCAAAAGTAAAGTAAATGACTATTTATCATCTTAGATTGCACATTTAGGAATTTTATATCTACATCACGCGGTGAACCTTAAAGGCAAACTTCTTAAGAAATATAAACTGTAAAATAAACCTCAATGAACATAAAAACGCTTTGGAACCTAACGCACAACATCTAGAAGTCTAGGCTAGAGACATATTCCGGTGTCGTAAAGCCTGGTAACTATCACTTTCATCATAGGTTGGGTGATTCCTCCTCTTTGAGATGACAAGTTCTACTACGGACTTGTGCTCCCATGTATCATCGAGTATATATTGGGAGACCACAATAGGCTACATCCTTTATCCTTAGGAAGCCGTGTCTGCCGCCATATCGATCGCAATGCACTGAACACAGCATTCAGTGAGATTGACTGCCCTAGTGTAAAACGTATTCTGCAGTTTTGCGATTGGTTTGGTAATCCCTCTATCTTCTAGAGTAGTCACTTTTGTTCCTTTTCAGACTCCTTAAATGAAAAGGTCCATCTGAGCACTTGTCACTTTAGGCTCATTAAAAATCGAAGGCGACTAGAGTCATCTTTAGCTTTTTCTCAACTCTTAAAAATTGAAAAAGCAAGTTGTGTCAAAGTGTCATAAAATTTATTTTAATCGAAATAATGTCACTATTCCCTCGTTGGTCTTAGGTTGAGAAAATGGAGTCTACCAATCAAGGATTTCCCCTTGGGGGAAATCCTAGTCCCTTCTCCTCTTGGGGAGATGTTGGTGCTCCACACATGGCTACATTGTCCCTTCCAGGACTCACAATTGGCCTACCAGTATTGCCTTTCTCGACCTATGTCATTCAAAACACCGCAATTCCTCAACAATCAAATGAGCAACCAGATGATACTGAAGTTTCTCCCCCACCTTCGACTTCGTTTGTTTCTCCCTCTACTTCTTCCTCTTCGCTTGGTGAAGCTAGTAGCACTAAAAACCAAGTAACTGAGAAGAAGAAGAAAGGGAAGGAGAAGAAGAAGAAGAAGCCAATGGCGAAAGGGGGGCAACCATGCATCATCTGGTGAAAATCCACACACTACACCATCCAAACCTAAATCTCCAAGTGTCATTTGCAAGGGAGACCACTACCATCGAGATTGTCCCTGCATCCCACAGATATTGAGGGACTGGTCTCCCCGCTTCCACAATCTGGTGTCTTCAACCTCTGACGATCATGTTGAGAGCACACCATCAACTAGTGAAATGGAAGTCAATGGAAAGAATGGAAGATCTAAATTTCCTTGTAGACTATGTGAAGGCGATCATGCCCTCCACTATTGTCCTTTCCTAGATGAAGCTAAAAGAGTCTTGGATAACTGTCTTGCTTCACCACAACAACTTCCTCGTGGATACAAGAAACTCTTGCCGAGTCCATCGCTACTTGAAAATCTAACTGACAGACCATTGTTGTTGGTCGAAGCACCTATCATTGAAGATAGACCCTTTGAGTCCACACCAAACCAATGTCAACAGGTCGAGACGGCAGTTGACCCAGTCTTGTCTTCAGAAGGCCCACCTTCAGATGATATAGTCACCAAAGAGGATGAGAACAACACCATTCAAATTCTTTTCATTAAAACAGAATCTGATGAACATGGGGGCAATCTGCCCATTCCTTTATCGTAGGAAGGAAGTTCGTCAGAGATTTATCCAGCCATTTATTCAGTCCATCCTCCAAGCAATCTAGTCGTTTCCTCCGATTCAAATATACTAGGGAGACCCCGCCTACCATCTAATGTACCATTCCGAATCATAGTACAAGCTTACAGAATGATCATGGTTGGTACTATCATAGATGAAGGGGCTTGTGAGTATCCTTTCCTCAACTGCTTGGAAAGTGCTTGGTTCGCCATCGCTTCTACCTGAGATTCGAAATCTGATAGGCTTCAACAAAGGAACCAGTCGACCGTTGGGGATCCTTTCAAATTTTCCTATAACTTTGAGAAGGAAAACCATTTAGCTAAATGTGATGGTAGTCTAAGGGCCTTTAGATTATAATCTACTCCTTGGGCATGACTACATTTATAGCATGCGAGCTGTTGCTTCCTCACTCTTTCGAGTGACGTGTTTCTCGTATGAGGGCAGAATGGTCCAGCTCGTAGACCATCTTTCATTCACTGGTTCAAACACGGCTACTAGTCAAATGCCATCCCTAAATGGTCTTTTTACACAAGGAATGTCTCATCAACCCCAGTCTGTGGTGAATGCGAATAAACACAGGAGACATGCGCCCTGGTTTGCTTTGGCAGGAAAACCCCAGATATAAGGTAGGTTTCTGCATAGGAATATGACTAGTCTGATACCCCTGTCCATTTAGGAAAATGGATTTAGATAGGAAAAGGATTCCCCTGTCAAAGGTTATGTGACTGGCATTGACAATAATCACCCTTGTCCATTCCGATGGATAAAGCCAGGGAAGTGTTTTGTTTGCAATGCGGATGGAAGAATCTTGCTAATGCAAGAACTTCCGTATGGCAACCTGGAAGCTCTATTTTGTTATACCTGGGGGCGTGCAAACCTTTTTGCATGCAAGTGAAAAGCGACCATTTATTTTCTTAGTTTGTAGGCTCTTAATCCTTTAAGCTCATAGGTTGGTCGTTCCTAGCTGCATAACAAAAGGCTTCAGTCCAAAGTTTCGAATGGTGCAAGCTCCCTAAAAAATGAACCTATCGATGAGACATCCTTATTATACGACTGGGATGAGCAGTTTTACGCGAAGTTCAAGCTCGTTAAAAAATAATAAACCTACCAATGAGAAAATGTTTCCATAGAGTTTAAGATCATTAAAAAATGAACCCACCTTCGGTAAATAATATTTGCAATCGCATAATTATCAGCTTTTGAACCTCGCTTGTGTTCTTACCATCACCTCCACTCTTTTTTAGCCGATCATACACCTCCATTTGATTCTTTACCCCTTTTGAGGAACAACTGTGACGAGTGATTCTATTAGCCACCTTATTTAGACTACACTGATTGAAAATTTCCAAGCCTTACCTGGAACCAGTTGCTATCCAAAAACATCACTCATTCCTCAAAAAATGAGTCTCCTTCAAGCTCTTTTCATCTAACTCGTAAAATATGAAAAGATTGTCGAGAAATTGGCCTCTCTAGCTCGTTAAAGTGATCGGAAGTGCCATCCTTCCTCTATATTTTAATATTTTTGGACCTGAGGGATCATTGCACAAAAAGATTGAACGATTGTCTTGTTCATCTCATTAAAACTATCGAAAATTCATCCCTTTCCTATTATTTTATACCTTTTCGGACTTAAGGGATTATATTACGAAAAAGGAATACTGGAGTTGCCTTTCCATCTCTTTTTAGACTCTCTAAAATTGAAAAGGACTGAGTTATCTTTATTGTTAAACTAATTAAAATAATAGCGACAAACTTGTCCATGCAAACAAGAGCGAGCTTCGCTATCAATAGGCTCGTTAAAACATAGCGATAGGTTTGCCTGAAGGGAAAATTATAGAACAAGCATATATTATCCTCCTCAAGCTTGAAAAAAATAAAGAGGTACTGGTCAGCAATGACTGGGGAAAAAGGGAATAGAACTTGAATAGCTTCATTGGTAGCAGGTCGCTCTTGAACATGACACTTTCACTCCATCACCATGATAGAGTCGGGTTGGGTTATTCCATTCACCGGTCATATCACCATTGGTCATCCATACCATCCATCTTGGGGTTAACGCTACCAATACATTTCAGTGTTGTCGATATGTTCAAGAGAAGCCACTTAGAGAATTCACCAACCTAGCTAATGCCTCATCCGCTGCAATACCTTCACTCTCCATTTTTCATGACCGCCACCCTGAACCTTGTATCATCAGATCGTTTTCACCTCCACAAAATCATTTGCTATGTTCCGTGTCGTAGATGTGGGATTCATTAAGGCCCTCCTACGACAGGTCACTTCTTATCAACATCAGCTCATTATCCAAGAAGTAGACTTAGGAACAACCCTTTCAGTAATTTGAAGCTTGCATGCCTTAATGGCAAGTTTCTCACTTCTGGCCATAGGTTTACATCAATGGCCTTCGACCGAAATATTTTGCGTGGTGTTCGACATCAACTCATGTATTCACACCACGTGAATTGTACTACAGTACCTTGAGGGTCATTATCATTATCAATGATTCCTCTCACGCCTGTTAATAGGTTACATCATTGGCTGGTAATCAGGCGATGTCTTTCCATGTTTGAGATCAGAACACCTTTTCACATGGATCGACTTGTACTTCAGGCGAACATTGAATGAGTTTGAAGACCTCGGGTCTAGTTTCAACCATCTGAGCTGCGATATATTCAGGAAAATAAAGACATCAAATGTACATCATTATTGCACAGATAATCATCCAAGCTAAGGGATAATGGCTCTACCAGAATCATCAGTCTGCCACAGAGCTGGTTGTCTGTCCTATGTACATGAAAATGAATTTATAAAGATGAGCATGGGAATGCCCGCCTATTATAGACATTTTTGGGCACTGCAACCCCAGTCATAAATGTCCATAAACCAAGGGCTCTTAAGTCCCTAAAAGTGTTGTTTCGACCCCTAAAAGAAAAAGGTCAACTGATTACATCTTCTCCCAGAAGTTCTCCATGAAAAACTACTCAGAACTGGTCAAAACTGGACCATTTCACTTGCTCTATGGTCAAAGTGCGTTGCATCCCACCTAAATACACACAGTAGGTGTGATGCATATTGGAAAGCCCTTCTATGGGGTGCGATGGGCGAGAGTGGACAAATGGCAGGGTCAATCTGCAAGGTGGAGAAGCAAAGAATCTTCTAGAAACTTCTCCTGTGACACTTGCCTCTTTGCATTTGCCCAGGGATGAGTAAGAGATCATCAATCTCCAAGTGGATTCAAGAACTATCAGAGAGAGGACACTAATCAAATCTCAAAAGCTGACTCACCCCCCTTGTAAACATCTATATATGGATCCCTCATCCCAGAGATCCAGAGGCTGGAATTTTGTATCTTGTAAGGAAGTGTTGTTGGTTTCTAGGTGCAATATCATAGTGTTGGGTGATCTAAGCTTTTCATGAGGTGAAGAAGGGCTTTCTTGCTGAGAGGATGATGCTGGGTCAGAACAATTGGTTGTAATCCTCTTTGCTCTTTCTTGATTATCAATAAGGCTATTTAATTTTTCCTCCACATTATTGTATGATTGATGTTATATGCATTTGTGTGGTCAATATATATCTGGTCCTATATTGTTTATGATAATAGATGTATGTTCTTGGATAGTGTTATGGTGCTTTGATTCTACAGGTGCTCTTTGAAGCTGGGTAGACGAGGAAGCAAGTGGCGAAGACCTATCAGAAGGGAGAGGAATCGAGCAAGGAACCAAGCGCAAGACAGAGGTGTGTTGCATTTCAGTTTCCATGTGCTATAGGTGCACTGATTAGGCCTCCTCTACTCTTAGATTTTGGCTTCTGTGTTCACTCTTTTCATCTCTATTCAGGAGTTTTGCTGCCTGTAGTCAGTACACCTCTGTGGAAACTATTGGGTCCCTATAATACTAGTGATTACCCCATTACTATTGTAGTTATACCCCTTATTTATATTGTTGTGCCCCTATTACCCCCATATTGTTATTTATGTGCCCCTTAGAATCCCTCTATTGTTATTTTTGTGGCTTTATATTATTATTGTTAGGTTGGCTGGATTATATTGTGACTCCTTAGACTCCTATATATAGAAAGGAGGTTTTGTCATTTGTATCATCCAAGAATTGTTCATTTATGTAATGTAAAGGAGGTTTCCCCCTCGAAGAGGCTGAATTCTAAGGCGTGGATTTATCTTTTCTATCTTTTCTTGAGCTGGTTTCATAACATTTGGTATCAGAGCTTTGGATTCTAGGGTTTCGCTGCTCCAAACAGGTCATCATGGCATTTTCGCTATAACTTTTTTTCTGTGACGTTTCAGAATTCGCAAAAAAAACCCATTTGAGAAGAATTGGTGGTGAACCTTGGGCCCAAATTCAGAGCATTTCGTGCTATATTTGCGGAGATATGATCTGAGGAAGTTGACCTTTTTGCAGACTCCTGAATTACATTCAAAACAGGTGACCTGGGGAAAATCGTCATAACTATCTCTCTGAGGATCGGATTGAAATTTCGTAAAAAGGTACAGAAAGAGGACGGACTGTTTTTTTTTGTATGTGTGTTTCAGATTCAAAGGTTGAAACAGTGACTCGTAGCACGTCGTACAATTTCGCTCTACTGAACCAGTCCAAAAGCAAGTCACTGTGGGAGATTTCACATAACGCTTCCTTGGAGAATCCAATTTGGCTCAGACTTGTGGCATTGGAAAGAGGACGCAAAAGGCTACTACAGGTAGAAATTTCAGAACTGGATGATTCGAAATCACAGAGATACATCAGATTCAATATCAGGCTTCTATAAAGTGAAAAAAGGTGTGTAGTTTTTTATAAATCTTTGTGTAAGCTTGGTTTAACGGAATTCAAAGGGCATAGTAAAGCATTATTATTGGTAACTGATGCCCCGAGGAAAGAAAATGCAAACACCTAGTAAGGAACCTGAAAGCTCTAGCATGACTCATGAAGAAGAAGAAGAAATGCTACATGATATATCAAAATTACAAGAACAAGTGCAACAAATGTCACGCTCACAAAAGCTAACAGAAGCTAAGATAAGTGGCGTGGAATCTAAGATAAAGGGCATGGAAGCTAAGATGGATGAATCGAAGACAGATTTGAAGAGAGACATGGCAGATTTGAAGATAGATTTGAAGACAGATATGGAAGAATTGAAGAAGTTGCTACAAGAAAGTGTCACTAATGGTGAAAAGGTAGTAAAGGAAACTCATGATGAGAACAAAAGAAATGTTAATCATGATACCATAGACGCTAATGTTGGATCGAAGACTCACCATGTTCCAAAAATCGATATGAGGAAGTTTGATGGCAAGGATCCCGCCACATGGATATTACAGATGGAGCAATTCTTTGATCTCAATAATGTGCAAAACACACAAAAGGTACGTATGGCAACCTTATATTTGGAACCAAATCAGTTTGTATGGTATCAATGGCTTTGTTCTCGTAAACAATTTATCACTTGGGCAATTTTTACGGAAGAATTGATAGCACATTATGAGGATACAAAAAGCAACACTTTTTTTAGCCAATTGATAAGTCTCAAACAAAAGGGTTCAATAATGGAGCACATTGAGGAGTTCCAAAAATTGAACATAAGGGTAAAAGATATTCCAGAGGAGCATAGGATTGATGTGTTCATAGGGTCTTTAAAGGATAATATCCAACATGATGTTCGCCTTTGGGAACCTGATTCATTAGAGAAGGCATTCAGGTTAGCAAGAAAAATGGAAAGCAAAATTATGGCAACTAGGAAGCATACCATTCACAACTATAAAGATGGAAGTGTTGTTGCCCATAGTCTTCCACAACCTACAAGGTTGACACCACAACAATTGGAAGAAAAAAGAGCAAAAGGGCTTTGTTACAATTGTGATAGCAAATACACAAAAGGTCATAAGTGTGCTGAGAAGAAATTATTCTACATAGATTGTGAAGAGGAAGAAGAAAAGGAGCAAGAAAGGTCAAAAGAAGAGGATATATTCCAGGAACAAAGCCTAGATGAAGAACAAATAAATCCGACCATATCTTGTAATGCATTGGCGAGAATTACCACTCCTCAAACCATCAAGATAGAAGGACAAATCAAGAAGAAAAAGGTAATAGTGTTGATTGATTCAGGAAGCACCCACAATTTTATTCATTGTAGGGTAGCAAAAGAATTGAATTGCTTCCTATATCCAGCACCAGAGTGTCAAGTGATGATTGCAAATGGAGGAACAATAAATTTTTCTGGAAAGTGCCATAATATCAAGCTATCCATGGGAGAATATGTATTGACTAGCCCAATGCTTTCCATTCCAATGGGAGGTGCTGATGTTGTACTAGGAGTCCAATGGCTACAATCCTTGGGTACAATAGCTTTTAATTTTCAAGAACTTTTCATGAAATTTTCTATGGAAGGAAAGGAAGTTGAATTAAGGGGTATTGCAGGGAAACCAGGAAAGATAATCAGCTCTAATGGCATGACAAAGCTTCTAAAAAAGGAGAAAAGAGGTGTAATTGCACAATTATGTTCGCTAGATGTTTCCACATTGGAATCATCTATTTCTCCAGATCTCCAAAAAGTTCTGGACAATCATTCCAAGGTATTTGAGACTCCCAAAGGTCTCCCACCTATGCGTGATCATGATCATGCTATTCATCTGATTCCAGGAAGTGTTCCTCCAAACATCAGGCCGTACAGATATCCATATGTCCAAAAAAGTGAAATTGAACGTATGGTTGCAGAAATGCTAGAGGCTGGTATAATTCAACCAAGTCAAAGTTCTTTCTCAGCTCCAGTAGTATTGGTGCACAAGAAGGATGGATCATGGCGCATGTGTCCAGATTATAGGGAGCTCAACAAGCTCACTATTAAAGATAAGTTCCCCATTCCTGTCATTGATGAATTACTAGATGAATTGCATGGATCAATTTACTTCACCAAGTTGGATCTTCGTTCGGGATATCATCAAATCAGAATGAAGATTGAAGACATTCCGAAAATGACATTTAGAACTCATGAGGGTCATTATGAATTTTTGGTCATGCCTTTTGGCCTTACCAATGCACCTTCAACATTTCAAGGTTTGATGAATTCAATTTTCAAACCATTCCTTAGAAAATTTGTGTTAGTATTTTTTGATGATATACTAATCTACAGCAAGTCTTGGAAGGATCATGTTGAACATGTTGACAAGGTGCTACAACTATTGGAGGAGAAACAATTATATGCAAAAAGATCCAAATGTTTCTTTGGAGTCCAGGAGGTGGAATATTTGGGTCATATTGTATCTCATGAAGGAGTTAAGGTAGACCCTAGCAAAATTAAAGCCATTAAGGAATGGAAAATCCCCACATCCATAAAGCATCTGCGAGGATTTCTTGGGTTGACAGGGTATTATCGCAAGTTTGTTAAGAATTATGGGAGAATAGCAGCACCTCTAACAACATTATTGAAGAAAGATTCATTTTCATGGACTCCGGAAGCAACAAAGGCCTTTAAACATCTTAAAGAGGCAATGTGCCAAGCACTGGTCTTAGCTACACCGGACTTCACAAAAACCTTTATTGTGGAATGTGATGCTTCAGGAAATGGAATTGGTGTTGTTTTAATGCAAGATGAAAGACCCATTGCTTTTGAAAGTCGTCCAATCAAGGGAAAGTTTTTAAGCAAAGCTATTTATGAGAAGGAAATGTTGGCAATACTCCATGCACTTAAGAAATGGCGACCCTACCTAATGGGAAGACACTTCAAGGTAAAAACGGATCATGATAGCCTTAAATACTTTTTAGAACAAAGATTATCCTCTGAAGAGCAACAAAAGTGGGTCACAAAGATGTTGGGTTATGACTTTGAAATCATCTACAAAAAAGGGAAGCAAAATGTGGTGGCAGATGCACTCTCAAGAAAGGATGAGGATATGGAAGCATTGTTGTGTGCCATTTCTATTATCCAACCAGATTGGATAAACGAAGCAAAGGAGGAATGGAAGAATGACGAAGAAGTGTGGGCACTTATTCGAAAGCTACAACAAGATTCCAGTACTTCTGATACATTTAGCTGGCAAAATGATTCGTTATGGTACAAAGATCGCTTATACCTCTGTAAGAATTCCCAGCTAAAACAAAAGATTCTTATGGAATTGCACACTTCTCCCTTAGGAGGGCACTCAGGATTTTTAAAAACTTACCACAGGGTTAAGAAGGAATTTTTTTGGGATGGCCTTAAATCAGATATTCAAAAGTTTGTGGCGGAATGTTTGGTTTGCCAACAAAATAAAGTTGAAACAATTAAGACACCAGGTCTATTACAACCTTTATCCATTCCAAGCCAACGTTGGGAGGAGGTTTCAATGGATTTTATCACAGGTTTACCCAAGTCTGAGGGAAAGAGTGTCATCATGGTGGTAGTTGACAGACTTACCAAGTATGCACACTTTTGTGCATTATCACATCCATTTAAAGCCAGTACAGTTTCTACTGCATTTATGGAAACGGTTCAAAAGCTACATGGAAACCCAAAGATTATTGTAAGTGACAGAGATCCCATTTTCACTGGAAATTTTTGGACAGAATTATTTTCTTGTCTTGGTACTCAGTTAGCTCATAGCTCATCTTATCATCCTCAATCTGATGGGCAAACTGAGATAGTAAACAAATTTTTGGAAGGATATCTTCGTTGCTTTGTATCTGATAAACAGACACAATGGGTCAAATGGTTGCCTCTGGCTGAATGGTGGTATAACACTTCCTTCCATACAGCAACAAAAATGACCCCATTTATGGCACTTTATGGGTACCAACCACCATCAATCACATCATATTTAAGAGAAAATTCTAAGGTTCAGGCAGTGGAACATCACATCGAACATCAACAACAAGTCCTCCAACTCTTAAAGGATAACCTCGTGTTGGCACAAAATAGAATGAAACAACAGGCAGATCAACATCGCAGTGAAAGAAGTTTTGATGTAGGTGATTGGGTATTCCTACGGCTACAACCATATAAGAAAATGTCCCTAAAGCAAGCTAAGAAGGATAATAAATTATCACCAAAGTATTATGGTCCGTACAAGGTGTTGGAAAAGATTGGTACTATGGCATACAAATTGGAGCTTCCTGCAGCTTCTCGATTGCACCCAGTTTTCCATGTTTCATGTTTAAAGAAGGTTATAGGTGACAAGCTCCCAGTTCAAACAATATTGCCAGAACTTGACGAGGAAGGAAAAATTATATTGGAATCGGAAGCAGTTACAGAAGCAAGAACTCGACAGCTACAAAATCGATCAATTTCAGAGTATCTTATCAAGTGGAAGAACTTATCCGCTGAAGATTCCACATGGGAGGATGAGAATTTTATGCAGAAGTATCCAGAACTGCTCAAACGTTGAGGACAACACTTTTTTGAAGGAGAGGGGCATGTTGGGTCCCTATAATACTAGTGATTACCCCATTACTATTGTAGTTATACCCCTTATTTATATTGTTGTGCCCCTATTACCCCCATATTGTTATTTCTGTGCCCCTTAGAATCCCTCTATTGTTATTTTTGTGGCTTTATATTATTATTGTTAGGTCGGCTGGATTATATTGTGACTCCTTAGACTCCTATATATAGAAAGGAGGTTTTGTCATTTGTATCATCCAAGAATTGTTCATTTATGTAATGTAAAGGAGGTTGCCCCCTCGAAGAGGCTGAATTCTAAGGCGCGGATTTATCTTTTCTATCTTTTCTTGAGCTGGTTTCATAACAGAAACCCCCTTCCTTGCCGTTATTCTTCCTCCATTGTGCAAAGAACTGTAAATGTTTTTATGTATTTTTGAGTCATTTTTAGTTCTCTTTTACAAAGAAGTAGCGTAATTGCACTGTCGTTTCTTGATTTGAAAGTGTCACAAGTGTCGTTTTCAGTCATAGAAGAGAATCTGTTTATTCTTGATAGTCGATTACACTGTTACTCTTGTATTTGATTTGAATTAGTAGTTTTTCAAGTGTTGAAAGCAAGTCTTCAATTCCAAATAACAAAGTGTCATCATTGTTCTCATTTTGTTTTGAAAAGAAGCTTGTTAGTAATTGTCGCTTTGAAAAATAATTCATATTTGCGCTTAGCTTTCTTTTTATCATTCACACATTAAGAAGGCTGAAAACAAATACATGCATGTGCATTTACATTTAGAGTGTTTGTTGGTTTGATTTAGGACAAGTGCATATAGTGTGTGCTCTTTGCTCTTTGTTGAAAGAACGCCATCTCTCTTTCCTTAGTAGCTAGGATTTTCATTGCAAAAAGAATATTAAACGACTGTTTATCATCTTAGATTGCATTTTACGAGTTGTACATCTACATCACGTGGTGAACCTGAAAGGAAAATTTCTTAAGCAAGATCAACTATAAAATAAATTTAATGAATCTAAAAATGCTTTGGAACCTAACGCACAACATTTAGAAATCTAGGCTAGAGACGTATTTCGGTGTCGTAAAGCCTAGTAACTGTTAGTTTCACTGTTGGTTGGGTGATTCCTCCACTTTGAGACGATAAGTGCCAGTACGAACTTGTGCTCCCACATACCATCGAGTATATTTTGGGAGACCACAATAGGATTTATCCTTTATCCATAGGAAGCCGTGTCTGCCGCCCTATCAATCGCAATGCACTGAACACATTATTCGGGAAGATTGACTGCCGTACCGTAAAAAGTATTCTGCAGTTTTGCGATTGGTTTGGTAATCCCTCTGTCTAGATTTCCAGAGCAGTCCCTTTCGTTCCTTTTTAGACTCCTTAACGGAAAAGGTCCATATGAGCACATGTCACTTCAGGCTCATTAAAAATTGAAGGTGACTAGAGTCATATTTTGTTTTTTCTCGACTCTTAACAATTGAAAAAGCAAGTTGTGTCAAAGCGTCTAAAATTCATCTAATTCGGAAACATTCTTCCCCTGATTTTTAGTTGATCGAGTAATCTGAAATCATGGAAGAAAGTCAATTGAAACCCTGTCGTTCGTGGAGGCTTACGAGTCAACCGTCTTTGTCCCCAGAATCGAAACTGTTACAGACAAAGCGAACTTGTTTAACCGGTTCCAAATCCCCTGGTAAAGTTAGAACAAGTGTTCCAACACCATCGGAGACTATGGTTACTCCAAACATTTCTGGTATCCCTGCCTTTAAAGAAGAAGTTCAACAGCCACCAAAGGACAGTAGAACTGATCCTAGTGTGAAGGTAAACACTTGTATTACTGAACCAACTCCATCTACAGTTGATTCGGAAGGTGTTATTCCCCAAGCATCTGTCGCTGTAGATTCTAGACCTTCTTCGGCACCAGAAATATTTTACAGACCAGACGGTCTACCTCTTCCACCTGGTCTGATTGCTATAGAAGAGATTGTGGAAGATCCTCCATCTAGTACTCCATCGCGGTTTGGAGTCAGGATCACTCTATATCCTTCTTCATCAGAAATTAGTCTACTGTCATCGGAAGCTCCTGTAGAATCGCTAGGCAATCTTTTGGATAGACTAGAAATGTCTGAGAAACCGTCGACATCTAGGACTGTGTCATCCGACACAACGACGATAGAACTTCCTGCTGTCACTCCAACAATGTTCGCCTGCATACCATCTATCCCAACTAGCTCTTAATCGCTAGAAGGAGCCCACTCAGGGGCTATTTCGATAGTATGGTCTGTTCCTGTTTTTTCATCTGGAATAGTATCCGGGAACTCTTATGTTGAGTCTCAGCAAATTGATCCTTCAAGGTGTCAATTTGGGCACTCCAGTCCTCAATGGCAAACAATTCCTTTAAGTACCGGATTACCGCCGTATGGGGAGAAGTATACCCTTTCATTGTCTCCTCTGGGAGGACAACCATACGAGAGTTCACAACAAAATTCAAGTTATGCTGGAATTACATCTAGCGGTTGGGTGCTGATACTGCCTCAACAACCAAGAGTTGTATATTCGATGCAACAATGTTTACCTATGTCAAATATACCAACTACGCCAGCTATTGTGATGGTGTCGCAAGTACAAGTGTTGCCTGTTGTATGCCAACCTTAGGTTTCTCAGGTTGTAATGCAGCAGCCTCTTGTCCCCGCGACTCAACCACAATCGCCAACTAGTGGAATGACACAGGCCCAAACGGGTACAATTACCCCTCATCTTGGTCAAACGGTCAGTATTGGACAACAGCACATGGCTTCACAACCATGGCTGGTGCAATACCAACAACCGCAATTCCAACAAGTAAACCAAGGATCTGAGCAACAAATCTTTGCAAATAGTGGGCAGCCGTATATTCAAAACGGTCAAAATCAACCATTATACAATGGTTATGCCCATCAACCTTACCAAAGTTACCAGCATCAAATTCATTATGCTGGTATGCAGAGACCAACTGCTCAGGCGATCCCATCTTATCCTGGGTATGCTTCGCCAAACCTGAATCAATAGTTACCCTTCGTGGCAACTTTGGAGTTACCGGATCTAAATCGGTTAACGAACGATCCAATTGCTTACGCCCCTTGGTGGCCAACGATTCCGCATAAACTTCCGTTAGATATTCCTAAATTTAATGGAAATCCGGGTGAAGACCCGTCGAATCATGTGATGACATTTCATCTGTGGTGTTCATCAAACACCCTAAATGATGATTCGATTAGGCTTTGCCTTTTTCAGAGGACGTTAACTAGTTTGGCAGCAAAATGGTATATCGAGTTACCCAGAGCTTCATTTGACAATTTCAGTGCCCTAGCCACAACCGTTTTAACCCATTTTCAGTTACCAATAAGGTACGAAACGAGAACAAAACTTATTACTAATTTCAAGCAAACAATGGCCACTCACATATCCGATCATATTCATGAGTGGCGACGTCGTCGTAGAATAGTAAGAACATATGTTCCTGATCAGATTTTAGCTGAATGGTTTATTAAGTCATTATTACCTTCCATTACAGAAGATGTGGCAAAAGGAGGAGTCGTCACTGAAGAGCAAGTAATTGCTCGTGCACAATATTTAGACTTGATTTATACTTAGTCTGGCACGCTCTACGATAAAATCCTTGACGCTCCTAGACTGGAATTTTCTGTCCCTCCTCCTCCTAAATCGAACAATGACTGTCATGCCGGCGATGGCATGATTGGTGCGACAAAAACGAGATCGACAAAGGCCACATCTAAAGAGGCCCATAAGATTTCTAGTGAAAATGCAAAAGAAGAACTTCTCGCCTCGGAAGTAAATGTCGTCTCAACTGATAAAGGAAAAGAAACCAAACAACCAGGAGGCAAGAAGAAAAACAAAGGGAAGAAGAAGAAACAGGAGGAATCATCACCTGAAAATTCTTCTGCAAACCCTCCTGGAGATAGGAAACCAAAAAATCCATGCGTAATATGTGATGAGGATTATTGGACAAAAAATTGTCCACACAAAGCTGAGCTTAAAAGATTCTTCAAGAATTCAAACACCTCGGTAGTATTGACAGATCCGTTTCCAAATCCAGGAATAAATCTGGTTGCTAGTGAAAATGCTTCCCCGTCCCAAGTGTTGATGTTGTCGGTTTCGAAACAACAACATGATGCTTTGATATCAACAAGGAATAAAGATTACGGGAATCCACAGCTGTCGAACAACAAGGATAAAGATCAACCTAGTAGTCTGACAACAACTTCGACAGAAGTTGCGCCGCCCATCGTTCCAGAGCTAACAATAAAACCACTAAAGGGAGTAGTACACAAGTAGACATTTAATCCTCATGCTAGAGTAGCACAACATTATAATATATTGGAAGATCTGGCCCAATCACCATCCGCTATGTCAACACTTGAGGTACTGCAAAATTGTCCATCCAAAAAGCAGGCTTTATTATCAGCTATAGGTGGGATAGACCCAAAGGATTCTAATATTATGTCCTTTAATCATAAAGGATACGATCCTCAGTTACCCGCTCAACTTGCTTTCCTCATTCAAGTGAAAGCCCTCAACAAAACTGTTCATCGAACAATTATTGATGAGGGGGCATATACATGTATTATGTCGATGAGTTGCTGGAAAACTTTAGGATCTCCAACCTTGTCACAATCTTCGACAACATTAAAAGCATTTGACGGATGAATTTATACCCCATATGGTATTCTAAGTAACTTGCAAGTTGAACTAGGAGGGAAAACAGTAGAAATAGATGTCGAAGTAATCGACGGAAACCTCGATTACAACATCCTACTAGGAAGACCATGGATATATGCTATGGCTATAGTTGTGTTGACCTACATTAGGAAGATTTCATTTCCTTTACAAGGAGGAATTACAATCATCACCCAACAAACATTTCTCCCCAATAGTTCCCAAGTTACGGGAAGCATTCCGATGATCCATGGAAGCCCCCATACGCTTCAACATATAGGAGTAGGCCTACTAAAAGACCCTATATTAATGGGGACTTTTGCCCTGCCGACTCTAATCAATCTGGCGAAAGTGGCGACGGTAGGAACCTGCAATATGATATCTTCGATTCAAAAGATCTCAGAAAACAATATAAACATGGATCATCCGCAGGCATTGCCTCCAAGCCCAATAGAAATATTGTAGCAATCAATGTTTTCGGCATGGGAGGCAGACCCAAATCAACGCTCATCAAGCGTTTGGATAGATAGGTCTAAGGAATATGGTACCTCTTCAGATCCTTGGTCGCATGTACATTCTACAGACAAATGAATCATTCAGTCAATGATGATAGGAGAGGCACCATGGGAAGATCACCACCATCATTCCCGTCTTCCGAATTACCACGAAGATAATTCCAACAACCTTAATCATCCTTCAAATTTTGATTTTCTATCAAATACTGTAAATACGGTGGATTCTGAGGATGGTTCTTATCTCGTGTCGACCTCGTTAAAAAATGAAACAAGGAGTCATGAGGATAGTTCTTTTACTGTGTCAACCTCATTAAAAAAATGAAAGAAATCCCTTTCCAAATATCAAAAGTAAACATTCATTCCAACCACCACGTTGAATGCAATGAAGCTTGAGGGGCATGCACCTCGATTTGCATCATTATGCTGGGGGCATGCAAACTTATCACGAGCAGTGTTACTGCAGGGTTAAAGCTCGTTAAAAAATAAACCCGCTTGAAGTAGTTTTAACACGGAATTCAAGCTCATTAAAAAATAAACATAAGCAATGAGCAAGTATTCCCCCAGCATTTAAGCTCATTAAAAAATGAACCATTTTCCGGTAAATAACCATCGTGAATGTATTATCATCAGCCTTTTGAAGCCTTGGTCGTGTTCTCATCATCACCTCCACTCTGTATTGGCCGATCATTCACCTCCACTTGATTGTTTACCGATTTTGAGGAACAGCTACGAAGAGTGATCATGTTAGCCATCCTTGTGACACTGCTGTGATTGGAAAATTCCAAACCTTACCTGGAATCAGCTGCTACCCGAATCTATCACTCGTTCCTCAAAAAACGAGTCTCCTTTAAGCTCTTTTCAACTAACTCGTAAAATATGAAAAGATTACCGAGCCATTGGCCTCTCCAGCTCATTAAAGTGACCGGAAGTGCCATCCCTCCTTTACATTTTAATCTTTTTGGACTTGAGGGATTATTACACAAAAAGATCGAGCGCTTGTTTTGTTCGGCTTGTTAAAAGTACCGAAAATTCATCCCTTTTGTATTATTTTATACTTTTTCGGACTTAAGGGATTAGATGACGAAAAAGGATTTTTGGAGTTTCCTTTACGTCCCTTTTCAGGCTCTCTAAAATTGAAAAGGACCGAGTTATCTTTGTCGTTAAACTCGTTAAAACCGAATAGCGACAAACTTGTCCATAACAGACAAGAACGAGTTTCACTATCGCTAGGCTCGTTAAAACATAGCGATGGGTTTTCCCGAAGGGAAAATTATAGAACAAGCATATGTTATCCTCCTCAAGCTTGAAAAAAATAAAGAGGTATTTGTCAACAATGACTGGGGAAAAATTGGGAAGAAAACTTGAAGAAACTTTGTTGGTAGCAAGTCACTCTTGAACATGACACTTTCACTCCGCATCCGAGTTGGGTTGGGTTGTTCCATTCACTGGTCACATCACCATGGTTCTGTCACACCATCCATATTTGGGGTTAATGCTACCAATCCATCATGTCAATGTCGCCAATATGTTCAAGAGAAGTCGGTCAAAGAATTCACCTGTGTCTCACCCACTGCAATACATTCACGTTCCATTCTTTCATGACCGCCACCCTGAACCTTATATCACCAGTTCGTTTTCACCTCCATTAAAATCATTTGCTACATTCCGTGTCATTGATGTGGGATTCACTAAGGCCCTCCTATGACAAATCTCTTCTTGTCGACATCAGCTCATTATCCAAGAAGTCGATCTAGGAACAACCCTTTCAGTACTTTGAAGCTTGCATGCCTCAATGTCAAGTTTCTCACTTCCGGTGACAGGTTTACATCAATGGCCTTCGACTGAAATATTTTGCGTGGTGTTTGATGCCAAGTCCGTTATTCACACCACTTGAATTGTACTGTAGTAGCTTGAGGTTCATCATCATTATCGGTGATTCCTCTCGTGCCTATTAACAACTTACATCATTGGCTAGTAATCAGGCGATGTCTTTCCATGTTCGACTCGAGAACATCTCTCACATGGATCGACTTGTACTTTGAGTGAAGATCGAATGAGATTGAAGACCCCGGATCTAGTTTCATCCATCCGGGCTGCGATATATATTCAAAAAAATAAAGACATCCAATGTACATCACTGCTGCACAGATAATCATCCAATCTAAGGGATGATGGCTCTACCAGAATCATCAGTCTACACTCAGACGATTGTCTGTCTCATGTACATGAAAATGAATTTATAAACCCGAGCATGGGAATGCCCGCATCAGCTAGATCATGAAAATATGATGAAGATAATGTATTGTATTGTATCTTATTACAGGTCACCTTCCGACTCGAAAAAACTTTGGATCCTCATGATAAAGCATTTCACCCGACATCAACAAATTAACGACCTCATGCTTTAGGGGGCAACTGTTATAGAAATTTTTGGGCACTGCAACCCCAGTCATAAATGTCCATAAACCAAGGGCTCTTAAGCCCCTAAAAGTGTTGTTCTGACCCCTAAAAGAACAAGGTCAACTGATTACATCTTCTCCCATAACTTGTCCATGAAAAACTACTCATAACTGGTGAAAACTGGACCATTTCACCTGCTCCATGGTCAAAGTGCGTTGCATCCCACCTAAATACACACAGTAGGTGCGATGCATGTTGGAAATCCCTTCTATGGGGTGCAATGGGCGAGAGTGGACAAATGGCAGGGTCAATTTGTAAGGTGGAGAAGCAAAGAATCTTCTAGAAACTTCTCCTGTGACACTTGCCTCTCTGCATTCGCCCAGGGATGAGTAAGAGATCATCAATCTCCAAGTGGATTAAAGAACTATCAGAGAGAGGACACTAATAAAATCTCAAAAGCTGACTCACCCCCCTTGTAAACATCTATATATGGATCCCTCATCACAGAGATCTAGAGGCTGGAATTTTGTATCCTGTAAGGAAGTGCTGTTGGTTTCTAGGTGCAATATCATAGTGTTGGGTGATCTAAGATTTTCATGAGGTGAAGAAGGGCTTTCCTGCTGAGAGGATGATGCTGGGTTAGAACAATTGGTTGTAATCCTCTTTGCTCTTTCTTGTTTATCAATAAAGCTATTCAAGTTTTCCTCCACATTATTGTATGATTGATGTTATATGCATTTGTGTGGTTAATATATATCTGGTCCTATATTGTTTATGATAATAGATCTATGTTCTTGGATAGTGTTATGCTACTTTGATTCTACAGGTGCTCTTTGAAGCTGGGTAGATCAGGAAGCAAGTGGCAAAGACCTATCAGAAGGGAGAGGAATCGAGCAAGGAACCAAGCGCAAGACAGAGGTTGGTCTCCTTATTCCTCTCTTATCTATTTCTCATAAAGGAAAATGAAAGTAGTTTTTAGTTTGTTTGTTTCTAAGGTAGCTACCGCCTTAGTGGGACCAGCAGCTCTGCATAGACACTAGTTTTCCCGATAACACTGCCTTAGCTAGATCATGAAAATATTATGAAGATAATGTATTATATTGTATCTCATTACAGGTCACCTTCCAGTTCAAAAAACCTCAGATCCTCATTATAAAGCATTTCACCCGACATCAGAAGATTTACGACCTCATGCTTTAGGGGCAACTATTATAGACATATTTGGGCACTACAACCCCAATCACATATGTCCATAAACCAAGGGCTTCTAAAGCCCTAAAAGTTCTTTTTCATACCCTAAAGGAACAAGGTCAACTGATTACATCATTTCCTAGAAGTTCTCCCTGAGAAATTGCTTAGAACTGGTCAAAACTAGACCATACAGACTGCTCCATGTTGGGGGTGTGATGCATATCACCTATTACACACGAGGGGTGCGATGCATATTGAAAAGCCCTTCTGTAGGGTGCGATGAGCGACAGAAGACAAATGGAAAAAGCAGTTTGCTACGTGGAAACTCAAAGAATAATCTAGAAACTGCTCATATGACACTTGCCTCTCTGAATTCACCAAGGGATGAGTAAGAGATCATGAAATCTCCAAGTGGAACCAAGAACTATCAGTGAAATGACACTAATCAAAATCCCATAAGCTGACTCACTCTCCTGCAAACATCTATATATGGATCCCTCATCCTAGAGATCCAGAGGATGGAATTTTGTAATTTGCAAGGAAGTGATGTTGGTTTCTCTTTGAAGGCATTTTTGGGTGATCTTGCTTTGTATGAGGTGAAGAGGGATTTCATGCTGGGAGGATGTTGCTGGATCAGACAGCTTGGCTATAATCCTCTCTTCTACTACTTTTATAAATAAAGCTATTTGAGTTTTCCTCCGTATGCTTGTATATCTCTAAATCTTGTATTTGTATATGCATTTGTATGGTTAATGTACATCTGATCCTACATTGTTTATGGTTATAGATCTCTATGCTTTGATGGTATTCTGTTGCTTTGAATATATAGGTGTTCTTTGAAGCAGGACAGGTGAGAAAGGAGTGGCGAAAGCTCTATCAAAGGAGAGAGGAAACAAGCAAGGAGACTAGAGAAAGACTGAGGTTGGTACTCTCTACTTCTCTCTCATCTATCTCTCATAAAGGAAAACACAAGTAACTTTAGTTTGCTTGTTTCTAATATACCTACCCACCTTAGTGGGACTAGCAGCTCTGAATGGACACTAGTTTTCCTGATAACAATGTGGAGCTTGTTGTCCCAAACTCCAAACAAAGAATGGACAAAAGGTTAAAAAACCAAGTCAAAAGCTATGTGTAGCTTTTGTCATGTAGAGGTAGGTGTTAAATCCACACTCTACAGTGAAGGCTTTGCGGCACAAGTGACACAAAGGTTTGCACGTAGAACTTTGGATTAAAAGGAGTGGAGCTTGATGCTACATGTCCACTATTACCCCTCTTTCTGTATGAGTTACAGGAGATAAAAATAATGAGATACGGGAGATACAAAGTAGATACCATTGTTATTCAAATTTAATAAAAAATATTACCTTTTCTTCCTCAACATAAAAGAAACATCTTCCATAAAATATTTTCTCCATGAACTTGATTTAAAATGAGTCTCTTCCATTGATGCGCCCAACCACAAATAGAAACGATGCCGATGGGCCACTTTTAGTTTAGAAAATTCACAGTTAGTTTCAATTGTAAGATCTCTTATTTTCATTTCAGATTTCAATTATAAGAAGTGAAACATGACTCGCTGATCAATCACAATTAATCACGAGTTGGAATCTACTCACTCTCCAAACTATCTGACCTAAATATTTGCGAGTCTAACTCACATTGACCAAGTTTAACTCATGGTCAATACAAGTTTGACATGAGACTTGCCGATTAAAGTAGATTCCTGTGATTGATTCCAATTTATTTGATTTCCATCCTTGACTCGACGAGCATGATTTTTCCAAGTTTAGGTATGCGGCATTGCTAAAAACTAAACGTCAGTCATTCCCAAATTTATTTCTCATTTCTCAGGCCCAAAACTCATACATTGAGACCTTCAGCAATCAATCAGTACTCACTATTACATAGTCTAGACCCAATATCAAGGAACTGGCAAGGTGAGCCTAAGTCCAAATTCCGTATTGAGTAGTCACCAGTGTGTGCTCTATCCATAATCCATATCAACCCTCAGGCAGTCGCGTGTCACCTTCAATGTGTGTTACCTTTAGGCTTAGCCACTTCACCATTTAAAAATTGATGTACATTGGCACTTGGCTTAAATAATAGGTATATTACTATATTGAATTTTCAGTGACATTTTCAATGGCAAGTTTCAAGTTTCACTGTTCAGCAATCGAATGTTCAACGCATTCCTTTGGTTATGACTTTTCAACCCTATAAATGGGACTTAAATAGATTTTAAAAATTCACTAATAAATGGTTTCGTACCAACCATTGACAAAGTCATCAAGCATTCCTTCCTTGGTCGATGTCTTGCCGACTTCAAAAGTTTTAACCATGCATTCACAACTTTCGGTATTTTTGTTCTTCCAGAATCTATTATTGATGTATTGGTTCAATTGTCTGATGCTAAACGAACTTTCAAATTCAAGATTACAATGCAATATATGTTGATAATATTTCCTTTAGGTAGCATTACCTCATATATACCTAATTGTGTTTCAAGGTCATAATGATATATTAGGTAGAAATGTGCTTGTGTTGCTCGATAGACTCCTCTTTGATCCTTAACAAAACCTCATATCCTTTAAAACAAACCCTCTTTTTTTTTAAGTTATATATGGAATTTTTAATTTTAATTTTTATTGTAATTTACAGGAGCCGAATTAAATAGAAGGCACAACTCCAAATCTAAACAAAATTTGCAATTTAAACACAATTCCTAAACAACAACAATGTCGAGGGAGAAGGACTTTGCTTGGGCTTATTGTGACAAGATTCTTGGAGACCCTAAGCTCCTTTCTAAATTATGCAAAGCAAAATGTAGTGGAGGCATTTATAGATTCAAGTACCACCTTGCAAAATACCCGGCCATGATATAGGTCTCTACAAAAATGTTGATGAAAATGTCAAACACCAAGCAATGTTGGCCATTGATATGTTCAGTCAGCATAATGCAAAGAAAGAAAAGCAAAAAAGGGAAATAGGTACTTGTGGAGTTGACAATTTTTCTTCCACTACCCCATTGTCATCTCCCTCTATTGAATCCTCAATGCAGTTCCTAAATTTCCCACACATGTCTCCAAGTCCAAGTCAAACTCAAGGCCAAACGAATCCTCCTGCATTCAACATTGGAGGTGGAAACATAAACACCTTTTTTTCTCCTTGCACAAAACCCGGTTCCCAACCTACCTTGGATACCACTGGTTGGGAAAAAATATCCAGAGTCAGGCAAGGAAGGCCATTGCCAACTTTTGGTACTATTTTGACATACCTTTCCACTATGCCATAAGTACTTCTTGGCAAGCTATGATTGATTAAGTTGTTGTTGCAGGTCCAAGGTCCAAAGCTCCTTCATTAGACAACATTAGGAAACAATTTCTATTAGAAAGTGTTGAAGATGCCATGCTTGTGCTATATGAGTTTCATTCATCATGTGTAGAAATAGGGTGCATGATCATGAGTGATCGATGGATAGATGAGAGGAATAAAACTTTAATAAATTTCCTTGTATCTTGTCCGGTAGGTACAATGTTTCTCAAATCAGTGGATACCTGAGACACAGTTAAGACTGCACAACTTGTTTGTGAAATGATGGAGGAAGTTGTTCAAGAAGTGGGAGAAGAACATGTTGTACAAATTGTCACCGACAATACAGCTAATTATACGGCTGCTAGTAGACTTTTTGAGATTAGGCACCCCACTGTTTTTTGGACCTATTATGTTGCCCATTGTATAGATTTAATGCTTGAGGACATTGGTAAGCTTCATTGGATACATGAGGTTGTGGAGAAGGAAAAATCCATAACCAAATACCTAGACAACCACATTATTGTCCTAAACACCATGAGAAAATACACTAAAGATAAAGAAATTGTTTGACCTGCAGTGACTAGATTTGCAACAAATTTCATATCTTTGCAATTTGTGGTTGAGTAAAAGATAAATTTTAAGAGGATGTCCTCGGGACCTGAGTGCATGGCATCTAAACATTCCAAGACCCTTGAAGACATTGAAGTTGTTGCACTTGTGTTTAATGACGGTTTATGGAAAGATGCCAAAGAGATTATTGTTGTGATGGAGTCCCTTTTTAGAGTTCTGAGGTACTTCAAGTCTTTTAACTTTTTCATGTTTTCAATCTCATTTCGTGCTTCTTTTTATTTTCAATGTTTCATATTAGTTTAAATTTGAAAGCTTGAACTTTCAGGATGGTTGGTGGTGACAAACCCACTATGGGCTACATTTATGATGCGATGGATCTCACAAAGGAGGCCATCAAAATAAGATATGGGAATGAGGAGGAAAAGTATATGGATTTTGGGACATTATTGACGCAAATTGGGATAGGAAATTTCATTCCCCCTTACATGCTGCTAGGTACTTCTTAAAGCCATAGTATTTTTATGATAAGAGAAAATTTAATGAGGATGGGGAGGTTCAGAGAGGACTTATGACATGCATGGAAAGGTTCTTCCCTGATCGAGAATTTCAAAGTCGTGTATTTTCCCAACTGTAGGATTATATATCACCACCTAAATTATTTTCCATACCAGTGTTATACGAGAAAGGTCTAAGGTGTTGCTGGGTACCCTTTGAGGCTTGAATGCTTTATCAGTTCATTAAATTTGTTTAAACTTTATTTTGTATGTTAAATGTTTTATTAAATTTTGTTGTCTTTTCAAGTTTTTACTATTTAGTATTTAGTACATCTACTCACAAACCCTTGCCACATGCTAGGTCTTTGGTGGCAAAACTTTTGTAGTGATACACCAGATTTGAAGAGGTTTTCCATTTGAATCTTAAACCAAGTATGTAGTGCTTCAGCTTGTGAGTGAAACTAAATCATATTTGAGAAAATACATTCTATGAAGCACAACCTACTGACACAAAACCGCTTAAATGACCTTGTATTTTTCCATTACAATGTACATCTTCGCAACAAGAAAATACTAGGTGAGTGCTTGAATTTGAAGCTTTCATAATCTGATTTGGAATGTGAAGTTTAAACTTTAAAGTTCAAATTCAAACTTAAATTCACATTTCAATTTCTCATGATAATGATAGGTTTGGATCATTCACCAATAGACCTTGAAGAGATATATTTGCAAACTACAAATGTAGCAAATTGGGTCCAATTAGAGGAGGCTCCTCTTTTAATCCTACATGACTTGAAGAACTTTGAGATTCAAGCAAGCGGAGGAGTGGGAGGAATTGCTTTTAGTTATCACTCTTAATAGTATTAGACTCTTAGTTACTGATTTTTTCTTATTAGTATGCAGTTTCTTGTAAATTTTAGAAGCAATTTTTTCTAGTTCTATGTAGTCACTAGTTCGGAGTCATGACTGAGTACATTGGATCATGTTTGGACTCATAACATATATGTGATGCTTATTCATTCATGATATTTTGGACATCTATTGATATTATGAACTCTTTGGACATGGCTTTAATGAATATCAATGAAAAATGTTTTTTTCTTAATTCAATATATGTGTATATTTTTATTTATTGAATTCAATGATTTTTTCCCAATTTGTTTCCAATTTTTCCCCAATCTGATTAAAACTCTTATCTCTTTTGCCTCGTTGATTTATTGTCTATTCCAAGTCTGGTAACATTGGTTACAAGTTTCATTCTTCACTTATGAGTTCTAATGTGTGCTAGAGAGTGCAATGCATGCTGAGGAGTGTTAGCGAGTACTAGGACAGCACAAGGGAGCACTAGGTCAAAATGCATGGAAGTGAATGAATATGAGGGTGTGTTGGGGAGTGTCAATCAGTGCTAGTTTTCATGCCAAGGAGGGAGTGAGAAGGTATGCTAGGAACGAGTAAGGCATGCCAGGGAATATCAGGGAATGTCAAGAAGTGCTAGAGTGTGCTAGGTAGTTCTGGGGTGTGCTAACATGTGCCAAATAGTGCCAAGGCATTCCAAGTGCTAGGACATGCTAGGATGTGCAGGGTAACAGAGTATGCCAATATGCGTCAAGCAGTTTCAAGGCAACAAAAGGAATAACCAAACTAAAATGAAAGGAAATGAACACGTAAGAGGGTTAATAGGTCAGGACTTTATCTTTTTCAAAAGGGGCATGCTAAGTGCATTAATAATATGTTCCAATACATGCCAAGTGGAAATGTGTGCCGAGTGATAATTTTTGTCAATGTAATATTATGCCAAGGATTTCGAGGGCATGTTAGGGACTACAAGGAATTCCAACACATGATAGGGGAGTGCTATGCTATGCTATGGCATGCCAACATCTGTTTTGGCATCGTACTCATGGCAACATGTTCTAGGTACAAAGGTGTTTCAAGACATGCGAGGTGCCAAGGAATGTTAGTGTATTGTTCCATAGCATGTTAAGGTGTTCCATGAGTGTTTAGGAGTGCTAGGTCTCTCTCATTAATAGAATTGACAGAGCTTGGTTATGTATTAAATAATATAATTCCTACACACACTAGTGGAACATTATTTAAAGGAAATTTTCTAGATAATAAACCTAATAGAGATGAGTCATGTGTTGATCATAGGAAGACTATATTTTTACGACTTGAGGGAAATGATACACACTAATTAATTCTTAACAAATTGACTAGCTATTATAACCACTATGACCTTGGACACATAATGAAAAAGACTCCACAACAATGTTCTTAAATCATTATATTTTGAAAAAAATATAGTAACAGGTACGTAGCGTCATTGAACCCTCATTGGAATGATCAATGATGACAAACATTTTTTTGACCGTCACCAAAAGTAACCAAAAAGAGCATTGGTGAGGGTCAATAAAAGATCATCACTCGAAGTGTCACGAAAGAGAGAATTAGTGATGGGCCTTTAACAACCGTCACCAAAAGTGTCACCAAAGAGAGAATTAGTGATGGGAAATTAACAACCCTCACCAAAAGTGTCATTGAAAATGTCTCTGATGACAAACCTTAAAGGACCACCACTATATACACTTACAACAATGATTTTTTAAAGTCTGTCACCATATGCGACATGGTGATGGACCTTAAAGGTCCGTCATAGGCATGAAGTGTCATAAAAAACTTATTGGAATGATAAATGATGACGAACATTTATTGACCATCACCAAAAGTAACTAAAAAGATCATTAGTGACGGTCAATAAAAGATCGTCACTAGAACTGTCACCAAAGAGAGAATTAGTGATGGGCCTTTAATGGCCCTCACCAAAAGTGTCACCAAAGAGAGAATTAGTGATGGGCCTTTAATGACCCTCACCAAAAGTGTCACCAAAGAGAGAATTAGTGATGGTCCTTTAACGACCCTCACCAAAAGTGTCATTGAAAATGGCTCTGGTGACAAACCGTTAATGAACATCACTATATACACTTACAACAACATTTTTTTAAAGACCATCACCATATGCGACATTGGTGATGGACCTTAAAGGTCCGTCACAAGAATGACCCTCACCAATGACCTTTTTTCTTGTAGTGATCATTGTGTTTGATAGTTAATTCATTATTGTTCTATGCCAATAAATCTGTATCAAATAGCAAAGAAGGATGACCTGGCTGCTTTAGAGATATATAATATGAATTAATTAAAAATTCACAGGGTTATTTCGATTATCATCTTTGTATTTCACTTCTTTTTTTTCACGTAGAAAAAAGTCGTAATTTATATTCATATGTGAAATAAATTACATTTTGTAGATGCTTAGAGCATATGCAGATAGCTGTCCAAGAATTAGGACAAAGTACACTGATAAAAAAAGAAATAATCAAAAAATAACATCAAGCCTATACTTTTCTTCCCTTCTTCTTTTCCACCCTTCGCCAACCCCCTGAGTCAGGTGGGGGAACAATGATGGCCTGCGGGTTCTCTTGTGCGTTCGCTGGAGGTTCTTTGTCGGATTCTGATCCTTCAGATCCATGTGTTCTTTTATTGCCGCTAAATTCCAGCTGTGGAGTTTGCTGCTGCTGTAAATGGTCCTCCGCTTGTGGGTCCGGTACTTTGTCTTCGTGTGTGCCCTTCTGTTCCATATTTATATCAGGTTTTTGTATTTCACTTCTTTAGAGGAAACTATATATTAAAATACCAACTCAACTCAAACCAAACTAAAATAGAGAAGCCTAGTTATGAAGATGTTTCTCTCTCCGTACCTTATAATGACATCAATTTTTTGAATTATACTTTAACTCACTGATAATAACCTGGATCTATATATTTATTTTAGCACCAAATTGAAGTCATGGTAAAAATATGAATATCCCATTAAATATGACCTAAAGATGATTCAAAGAATATCACCTTTAGTCTGAGCACGTTTCAAAGTAATTTTTGAGGTGTGAAGTTTTATTAGAGGCATTGTTTGTTTATTTGTTTTGGTTAGAAAATGGTTTTCTCTTGCTTTTATGTGACTTTCAATTTATCATTTCTAGCAGGTTGAGAAATGGGAAAGAATAATGTGTGACATTTCTCTTGTGGAAATTGATGTTGAATGAAAGGATAAAGAGTTTAACCAAGTTAAAATCCACTTTGGTAAACGTAGAGGGAAATTTTAAAAGGTTACCTAAGAATACACCATATACATAGTTTGAACATAAGTAATATATGGATTTTTCCTTTGCAAATATGTTCTTTTTTCTATCCAAGATATCACAAGAAGACAAATATTGATATTGTAGAAATTGTTAGAGGACCTCATTGAGGTCAATTTTTCTAATGTTCTACTTGATTGATACATTCTCATGACAGAAAGGCTTTAAATACAAATTAATATGCTACCAAAATAAATTATATTCAAAGTTTATACATATAAAAGGTAAAAGAAAATGTGAATTCCTTCATTTGATAGTTACTTAACTCTAGTTTGCGTAGGTTACATGAAATTTGATTGGAAAAAGGATGGGGAGACAATATAGAGATCATGTCTTGGATATGATTCATTTTTTGTTGGAGATCCTTCACGCACTTCAGCCATCGACTTTGGAAATGTTTCTAGTAAGTATTCCTATGGTTTTTAATGTTGTGATTCTTTCACCTCATGGTTATTTTGGGAAAGCAAATTTTTTAGGAATGCGTGATAAGATATCGATGGACAGGTAAACAAATTTTTTATAATTGCAATGTCCATTCCATGATATCCTCTCTTTACTGTTTGATTGTATTTTGAACGTTTATTTCAATTTCTCTTTGTATTTTAACTATGAAATTGAAAGTACTTGGTATTATGTCTATTTAAACAACAACCAAAGCTTGAAGATGAAATTAATATTACACGATATTGATTGAAATCATTTTAACTATTTTGTATTGAAAGATTTCCATGATTATTAGAAAAGTTTACTTTCATGTTATTATTTGAAGACATGTTGTTTATGTACTTGACCAAAGTCATGCATTAGACAACAAATTGTTGTTGCGAATAAAATGACAAGGATTAAAAATCACACCTTAGATTATTTGTTTTAACAATTTATTTACAGCTTGAGCTTTTAATCATGTAACTTAGTTCACATGATTGTGCCTAAGCTTTCCCTGAAGGTTGAATACTAAGTTACAATTAAGGTGTTATTTTCTATGCTGACTTTAATTTGTTTGTACAAGTCATCTAGCCACATAGTGGCCACTATTGCTCAACTGAAGAACACTTGTTCGAGTTTCTTGCTCTTATGGGGAAGAATGGCTTTAACATTGTTGCTGTTGAGGTATATGTAATATAAATCCTTTATAGTCTACTTTCATTTATATTCTAGTGTTCATCATCTTTCATGTCTTACCCTTTGCATTCTAGGTTCTTTTTTTTTTTCAGAAAAGGAACTCAATATTAATGGTAAGAGACAGGATTTGGAGAAAGAGGAGAACACTAACACTGGAGCGAAAAATGTAAAAAGAGAGAGAAGAGAACCGGTCTAGTGGTACCCTTAAAACCAATATCCTACATAAGACACACACATAAAGATTGATGTTCAAGTCTTCATAGTTGGTGAATTCACCTGCAATGACTTGACAACACAATAATAATGTTTTATAGTGATGAAACAACATTTCATGTGTAAATTGTAGTCCAACGAATGTTAAGTTGGAAATTCATATTGTAATACCCGACATTTCATATAATATAATTTCTGTGGTTGAAATTATTTATAGTTGCACTTGATATTATTTAGTATTTTAACTAACATATGTAATTTTGAATTTTCATATTAGATGAACCAATTCACATTGTATGATGTTTTTTTTAATTTAGTCACAAATCATACTAATTAATCTATGTTGATTAATAATGAACACATAAAATCAATCTGAAACTACTAAATTAGTAGTTTATATTGATTAATGATGAACACAAATAAAATAAATATATGACTAAATTAGTCATTTATAATGATTATTATGAAAATAAATGAAACGAATATAAACTACTAAATTAGTCATTTTGATAATGAAAATGAAACTACCAAAAAAATATAAATGACTACTGCAAATGATTAATTTTTCATTACAAATGACAACTAAATTTTTCATATATACGATTAGTATTAGTTAATCTACAGTATCCTATAACACGACAAAAATTTAGTCATATTTCTTTGGTCATTAATTGGTTTCAAATGATGACTAAAATTTTCATATATATGACTATTAGTAGCTAATTTGCAGTATCTTATAACACGACCAAAATTTTGGTCACATTTCTTTAGTCATTAATTAGTTTTCTTAGATGACCATATGGTAATATATTTTGTTGTATATTTGGTCATTAATTGTGGAAATTAACGACTAAATCAATAACTAAATTAATGTCCAAATTTATGACTAAATATACTACTAGATGATAAAATTGATACAATCAATTAATGACTAAGCTAAAAATGATTAAAAGTTGGTCACATTTTAAGATACTGTAAATTAGCTACTATAGGTCACCGACTGAAAAATTGTCATTTATATGCAAATTTTAGTCATTGTTTTAGTAACTAATTATCCATTTTGTACTAGTGATATATGTTTCATATATGCTTATTGATGTATATCAACCACATTGGTAAATGTGGTTGTGCTATTATTTAACCATGTTGAGGGTTGGTGTGCCCTAAGTCATGACAGGTGTTATCTCTAGATTACTTTAAAAATTAAGATGCCCCTAAGTAGTGACTACCTTTAGGTAGTGGCTACTGAATCCATTTGTTAGTAATACAGTTATCTTGAGACTCACATAAAATGACAGGCTCCAAAAAATAACAACCAATACTTAAGTAGATCAAGTATTATATATTATGGATAATTCGATTTCCATTTACACGCGATAACGAGAATGATGGAGAATCTGTTAGCATCTCGACTACCACTGGAATTTTAGATAAATGGACATTTTTCTTTTCTACACAAAGAATATCCACAAAGAAAATATTCGTCGGCCTCCTCCAAAGGGAAGCTACTGAGACGAAGGTCTATAACCTTCTGAAATCTGAATTGTCTTGGAGTTTCTCATTTTCTTCACTCTCTGCATGATGTTCACACCCTCACCCAACCTTGCTCTCGTCCAGCAGTTTTTTGCAAGTGGGCAACTTAAGAAAATCCACTCTAACACAGCATAGGTTTCTCTACTTGTCCATCTTTAGAGTATAAGAGTACTCTATAAATTCAATAATTAAAATATTAGACATAAGTGGCACTCACAAAATTGACTCTCATCTATCCTTTCACTTTAGATTGTTCGAGGGTATTTGCAACAACTATAGCGATGAGATGTTAGCATTGTGCGGAGCTTTGTAGGTGGTGCTTTGGCTCAGCATTGACAACATTTTTTTTCCTGGGGACTCTCTTTCCACAACTCGTTTGACACAATATTGCTTTGTTTTACAGGTCCCATCCCTCTTCAACTAGATGTAGCGTATCTTAAATCTCAAGGCTCTCTTCTCATAGGTTTCCTTTCAACATATATTTAGAGAGAATAATGTTGATGTTGATGCCCACTCCAAGCGTGCTCTTTCACTTTTGCCTGGGTATATATTTTTTGAACAAATTCTGGATGGATCTATTTGTAGTGAGGGCTCTTTTTCTTGTGTCTGATACATTGTTTTTTATCTGCGACCTTCATTTCCTTTTACGGGGTGGTTCCATGCTTTCTACCTTAGATTTTGTTTCTCCTTCAACATTTATTATAGGTTCCCTCAATGGCATGATTGCTGAGCAATGTCCTATTTCTTTATGAAGTGGCGAGGAATATTAGTGTTCTAATTTTTGTTAGATGTGAATCAGGGGTCTTTTTCCTTGGCTTACCAAAGGATGTATGTCTGTCATAGTTTCCAAAGTCCAAAGTGTACTAGAACCATGAATATGTAAAACATTTTATCTATATAATGAAAATGTTTCAGATTTTCTTCTTGAGAAAAAGTGGCACTCACAAAACAAAGCAAGAAAAAGTAGCATAGTACGTAATACTTTTGTCTTACGAGCTACACTGAGTTAAGGTTGTACTGCTTGTTATGTGCATTATCTGCATTTTCCTTAAGTCTAGACCACAACAAATAAATGAATGTACAGCAAATCTGAATATCATTTAAATGGGAAAGAGTTGGAATTAGTTTCCAGTAGTACTTATTTAATAAAATAAAGAGTAGGAGGTATCTATTATGATATAAGATCAAAGTAGGAAGAAGTTCAATTAAAGGGGATAGAGTTAGGAATTGGTTTTAATGGAATTTATCTAATATGATAAATAGATTAGAATGGCTATTAACAATAATATATAACAAAACTTAAAATATTTACTAACATTTACTATATTATATATTTTATTTGGTTAATATTTAAAAATCATAAAAAAAAACTAAATTATAATTATAATTTAAATAATTATCAATATTATCATTATTAAATAATAAAGGGTAGTAATGGCTGAGGAAGGCCTCCCCAACTTAGTAAGGTAGAGATGTTGTCCACACTAAATCAAATTACCTAAAAGAAAAACTAAAAAAAAAAATGTAAAGTAAACATTTTACTTTGTCAAAATAAAATAAAGAAATAAAAATAACAAAATAAAAATAAACCGATAAAAACAAATTATAAATGTCCATGGTATTGAGAACTCATGGTATTCATGTAGAATCTAGCGTATTCAAAGGGGAAATTAAACAAACCTAAATCCATCTTAACTCCAAATCTACAAGGCTGACATGGATCAAATCTCTTGAGATGTATCTTGAGATGCAAACGTCTTTTAGAGTGAAAAGGGATTGAGCCTAAATCCATCTTAACTCCAAATCTACAAGGACGAGAGGGATCAAATCTCTTGAGACGTCTATTGAGATGAAAACCTCTTTCAGACTGAAAATATATTTGATGGCTCTGTGTAGTTGGTAGATCCAAAGTTAATATGGATCTAGGTTGATATATAAGTTAATTGGCTAGTATGGTAGAGATGTTATATATATATATATATATATATATATATATATATATATATATATATATATATATATATATATATATATATATATATATATATATATATATATATATGTTGTAAACCTCTAAAAATCACTATTTTATAATTATAATTTATATTATTAGTATTATTATTATTATTAAGGGAATTAGTATATAAGTTACTTTATATACATTAAAAAAAAACATGGAACAATATTGTTAATCATTGATTTACTCTCATTTTACCATAAAGATTCATAATTTGTACAATACCATGGCTTCAATATCACATTCCCAAAAAACCATAGGTCACTTGATATGGCATTTGTTTAGATAATCAATTTAATTCAAAGGAGAAAACAAATCTCAAGATTTGATTTTCTGTATCCTACTATGAATATGGTACAATAAAATGTGAAGATTAAATCTCTACCATCCACTTAATATTTATTTATTAAACTAAAATTCTGGAAACCCTAGTCTAAAATACACAACTTAAAAATAGATATTTTCAACATTAAAATTTATTAAGTTTAAAGAGAAATGAGAAACTTTTATGTATAATGTTTTAATCATTTTATTTTATTTATATGCTAATGCATTGCATTCTTTATATTGTTAAATAATTTTATATTTGTTTGGAAAATCTTTATGGAAAGTATAATTTATTGAAGAATATGATGATGTATTTTGTATTAATCACAACATTAGGATTTGGTTGACGTTTGGAACCAACTAATGTGGTTCATCCTCAAGACAAAGGTGAGGATGAACCACATTAATTGGTTCGAAACTTCGACCAAATCTTAATGATGTGATTAATCCAAAAGACATTATTATTCACAATATGGATCACAAAAGTCTAAGATCTAACAATATCATGATGATTAATAACAATAATGCAAGGTTGGTTAAGTTTAGTAAAATTTTGTTAAAATGTGCTTTTTAGGTAACTAGGTTGAGTTTAGACTATCATAACCACATTAATAAATGTGGTTGATATAGGTTGATATTGTATATCAATCACATGTACAAACAAATTAGTAAATGTGGTTGATACCCACCGATATTAATATTCATATTTATAAAAATATAATTATAGTAATGATATTATAAAAATAATTATTATTTTAAAAAAATATTATTTTTTTTATATTAGAATTACAATAAAAATTATAATAATCATACTAATAATTTATAGCTATTATTATTATATTATAATAGTATGATAATATTAATGATATTATCAATAATGGTAGCATTCTGGGGCTCTGAGCTAGGGTTCTGAACGACCTACCTACGGCGCCGACAGTACAGCAGGAAAGACCCTCACGGACGAAGAGAGGACCCCTATAGCGTTTTAGAGCTGCAGGGCATTAGCGCATCGCAATGGCACAACCTCTGGGGGGGGCGTCAGAGCCCTCCTTGTCGCAGCGCGAGCTGGAGCAAACCGTTATTTTCGGATCTGTTGACAAGGAAATATTGGACAGAGGGAAGAAACTCCAAAATGACAATAGGGAAACTGGAAAGCGGAAGGACGAAGACAGTGATCCACAAGAAGGAAAAGAAACCCCAGAAGAAGGCCCGAAAATATCCTCAACAACATGCCGACCAGTGGCCAAGGAACGGCCACGAATAGAGCTGCCGGGAGACAAGATTGACAGACGAATAGAGTACATGCGAGATCATGCCCTCATTGGGAAGTTCATAGGGTTCTGGCCGACTGAGAAAGCCCTATATGGTTGGATCGCGGCGAAATGGAAACCCAAGGGAGATGTCACACTGCAGCTAGGGCCGAAAGGCTTCTTCACTGCAATCTTTTTCTGTCTAGAGGACAAATACAGAATACTAGGAGGAGGGCCTTACTTTTTTAACTCTGCAGGATTATATCTGAGGGAATGGATTCCCAGATTCAATCCAGACAAGGAAGATCTTACCTGGGCGCCAGTTTGGATCAGACTATACTCTCTCCCAGATGAATATTGGGATGAGGACCTCCTCAAAAGGATCGGAAATGGGGTGGGAGAGTACATCAGAGCAGCAGAAGAAACCAAATCGCGTAAGTACATCTCCTACGCTCGTATATGTGTTTTCATACGTCTGAATGAAGCTCTACCAGAGTCGGTAACTCTAGCCCATCGAGATGAAGAATGGATCCAGCCACTCGACTATGAACATGTTCCCTTTCGGTGCAGGAAATGTCATGTCCTGGGACATCTCTTCAGGGATTGCCCTCAAAATGCCAAAATCAGTACCCCTGACCCTTCCAATACCCTAACTCAGGAAGGCTTCACTAAAGTCCCAAGCAGGAAGCGCTCTCTCAAAAAACCCCAAAATGGGTACAAACCGCAAGCCAACAAATCCCATGGCCCAGTAACCAAGAACAGCTTTGATATTCTTGGACAAACCTCTGATGAGCTCCCTACTAACGCTGAGGCCAACCCTACTCACCCATCTTCCTCATCCCATCCCCCACCATCAAAATCCCCTCCGAAATCCCCACCCCCCATCATTATCCCTACTATCCTCAGTCGAGATCAGAAAGAATCAGAAGAGATCCACAAGGAAATGGAAGTTGACGGAAAAGCAGACCTCCCCCAGAATCCAGAGAACAGCATTGAAGACAGCAATCAAGGGCAACCAATGGAAGAAGAGCCAGAAAGCATAGATCTGAATGGCCTAGATATTCTGGAATTAGAACTTGCCTGCAAAAAGAAAGCATACGATTCAATTCCAGAGCACCAACTTAATAAGCTCGAAGTGATCATCTCGCGAGCTTATCATCAGCACCAACTCGGGATACAACCGGGAAGCCAATGGGATGGTAATCTACGCCCAAAGGATACAAAAAAGAGAGGAAGGAAAACCGACCTCCAAAGAACGATTGAGATTGGGAAAATCCTGGTAGACTCAGGCAGATATGCTAAGTTGACAAAGTACTACAAGCCCTCTGTCAATGGTTAAATCATGAAGCTAGTATCATGGAATTTAAGAGGGCTAAATAGCCCCGGAAAGCTCAGGATGTTAAAAAATATGATAAAAATGGAAAAGCCACAAATGTGCTTCCTCCAGGAAACTAAGTGTAACAGTTCTATGCTAGGCAGCATTCTCTCAAAAGCCTGGCCAGGATGTCGTTCGGTTGCAGTAGATGCCTCCGGAGCTTCAGGAGGGCTTGCTATAGCATGGAACACCCAAGCGGTAACCCTCACAGATTTTCATGCATCTCATCATCTCATACAGGCGACCTTTCACATTTTGGGTACCAATATTCATGGCAACTTATCAAATGTATATTTCCCGCAAGACACAGGAAGTAAAGTAGCGCTCCTTGACACGATAGAAGCTCTGAGCAACAATAGAAGGTACCCACTTTGGATTGTTGCAGGTGACTTCAACATGATCACTAAAACCGAAGAGAAGATAGGAGGGAGGAACAGAATGGAACCAGAAGCCAATCGCTTCAAGGAATTCATCCAATCAACGTCTCTCATAGATATGCCATTTTGTAACGGTACCTTCACTTGGAGCAACCGCAGGGCTGGAAAACATCAAATCGCCTCCAAATTGGATCGCTTCCTCCACTCAAACAACGCGGTTCACTTAGGAGGAGACATCTTAGCAGCTATTCTTGCTCACACAGGGTCGGATCACTGGCCGATCGCTCTACAATGGCAAAGACCAGGTAACTTAACAAAAAGACCCTTCCGCTTTGAAGGGTTCTGGCTTACGCATCCCACCTTCATGGACTTTTTCAAGACCACTTGGGCATCTTTCATCCCTCCAGAAGGCACAAAAATGTATCAATTCCAGCAGAAGTTAAGATTTCTCAAAAATCACCTAAAAAGATGGAACAGGGAAACCTTTGGAAATATCTTCAAGGCACAACAAGAATTAAATCAGGATTTGGCGGATCTCCATCAAAAAATTATATCGGAAGGGCACACGGAAGCAACCCTGGAGCAGGAACGGCTCATCCATAGCCAGATGGAGGATAGGAGAAAGCAGGAAGAAATCTACTGGAGGCAAAAGTCAAGAGTCAGATGGCTGAAGGAGGGGGAGCGTAACACCAAATTCTTCCACAGAACTACAGTGCAGAGGAGGATGCACAACAACATACCCTTCATCCAAAATCAAGTAGGGGCAAAAGTAGAGAAACACGAGGAAATTGAAGAGGTGCTCCTCAATCACTTTCAACATGTCCATCAAGAGCCAATAGAAGACCGGCAACAAGCTATTAGCAAAATAATCAGCAATGTGCCAAAGCTCATCACGGAGGAACACAATGAGATGCTCATGCACCCTATTCTTCCCCAGGAAGTGGATGAGGCGATGTCTCAGCTCAAAGAAGGTAAGGCCCCTGCCCCAGATGGATTCACTACCACATTCTTTCACACTTTTTGGGATATGTTAAAGATGGAAGTCTGGCAGATAGTTGAAGAATCCAGGGCCATGCGCTGGCTTCTTCCCTCCCTCAACTCCACTTTCATAACTCTCATCCCCAAAGAGGAGGACTCCATCACCCCTGATAAATTCAGACCAATTGCCTTATGCAACGTCATTTACAAAGTCATATCTAAAGTCATTGCAAATCGGCTTAAACCCCTCCTACCTCGGCTCATCTCTCCGGAACAGTCAGGGTACGTGGAAGGTCGACAAATAATGGATGGTATTCTACTCACTCACGAGATCATTCACTCCCTCAAGCACTCAAAGCAAGCAGGTATGCTTCTTAAATTGGATCTTTCCAAGGCATTTGATAAACTCAGTTGGAATTACATATCTCATATGCTAAAAGCTTTTGGTTTTTGCTCCACTTGGGTCCGATGGATTATGAGCCTAATCACATCTACTCAATTTTCAATCCTGGTGAATGGCATTCCCTCCCGCCCCTTCAAACCCTCTAGGGGTATCCGGCAAGGGGATCCCTTATCCCCCTTTCTCTTTGTTCTCATGGCTGAAGGGCTTGGTCGACACATTAAACAGGCCCTCCATTCTCATCAGCTCAAAGGCATCTCCGTTCACAACACTGCTGCCACCTCTCATCAGCAGTTCGTTGATGACACCATGCTTTTTGGCTATCCCTCTGTACAAGAAGCCTCCCGCCTAAAATCCCTCCTCCAGGATTTCTCGGAAGCCTCTGGCACCCATGTCAACTGCTCTAAATCGCAGGTTTTCTTCTTTCACACTCCCCCTTCGGTCAAATCTGCTGTAACTCGCATCTTGGGCTTCCCCTCCGCAACCCTCCCCTCCAAATACCTTGGTGCGCCCCTCACCGCTTCAGCCATAAAGCAGCCAGCATGGCGCACCCTCCTTGAGAAACTTGATTCCCGCCTCAACCTCTGGACTCATAGATCTCTAAACTTAGCCAGTCGCGTGGTTCTCATCAAATCTGTCCTTCAGGCAATGCCACTGTATTTGTTCTCTATCCTTGCAGTGCCAAAGTGGGTACTAAAAAGCATAAGGAACCTTCAGCGCAATTTTCTATGGAGCAGCTCGGCTACCAATCACAAATGGGCCCTGGTCAAATGGACCACTATATGCATGCCCAAAGATAAGGGAGGCATAGGGCTAAGGGACCCGGAGTACAGCAACTCCATTATGAACGCCAAGATTTGGTGGCATTGGATCACTAACCCAGATAAGACCTGGGTCAAAATCTGGACAGCCAAATATGCTGGCAACAGACCTCAAGAAGAACTCATCAGATTTATTCCCACCGAAAAGGGATCGCTAATATGGAATGCGGCCAAACAGCACTATCAGCTAATTCAACAGCACAGCTTCTGGGAAATCAGGAATGGACGTACGACAAGATTCTGGACAGATGCCTGGAACCAAATGCCCAAGCTCACAAGTGTTCTTCACCCTTCTCTGATACCAGATAGACAGGAGCAGCAGCAGGAAAAAGTACAACAATTTTGGACGCAGGAGATGGAGCATGGATTCAGAAAATGGAAACAGAGTAACCAAATTCTCAACAATACAGATGCTTGGAAGGAAGAAGAGTTGGGGACAGAGTTAAGGAAAAGAAGCATAAGGCAGGATGACGGCGGGGATATCCTCAGATGGGGATACCAACCCAAGGGGACCTATACTACCTCAGAAGCCTACAAGATGATATGCAATTTCCCCACTCCACCAGACCCTTTATGGAGCAAAATCCGGGGGCTCGGATCCTGGCCAAAAGTCTCCTGCTTTCTCTAGCTGGTAGGACATAAAAAAATTCTCACATGGGATAAACTTAGAAAACGTAACTTTCATGGTCCCTCTATTTGTTACAACTGCTTTCAAAGTGAAGAAACTCTTCAACACCTCCTGGATACTTGTCCACTTGCCAACCAACTATGGGATAAGGTCGGCTTCAGATGCCAGAAAAGATGCAGAGAGGAAAATGACATCATCAACTCCATAAGACAATGGCTAAAGCATCCCTACAAAAGCGAGATCCTCAACCATCTATGGAGCATCATCCCGGGGATCGTCTTATGGAACGTTTGGAAGGAAAGAAACCAACGTATATTTAAAAACAAACGCTCTCCTATTGAAGAAACCTGGAACAGGATACACAGGAATCTCCAAGAAACAATGTCGCTTCAATCGTGGACAAAGGAAGATCTCCCATCCACAAACAATGAAAAAAGCATTCTGGACAATTGGCAGCTGCATTTACCTCAAGAAACGCTCAAGAATAGCCCATCTAATAGCAACTGTAAGGACAACTGCCATTGGAAAGCCCCCCCTAAAAACTCATATAAACTTAACTTTGATGGGGCTTCCAAAGGTAATCCAGGAGCAGCTGGATTTGGCGGCATATTGAGGAACCATGAAGGCACTCCTATGCAGATATACTTCGGGAATATGGGGTGGGATACCAACAACTCAGCAGAGCTAGAAGGGCTTTGGCAAGGTCTCCTGCAAGCCTGGAATCTCAATCTTCAACCCCTGATTGTAGAAGGCGACTCACAGATTCTTATTAACATGGCCACTCGCATACAGAACGGCTCGCAAGCAAGGAAAGTAGCCCCCAGTTGGAGACTAGAAGCGAGGCTAAATGACATTGCACAAAAGCTGAGCAATCATAGAGCCATCTCCTTCAATCACACTAAAAGAGAGGGCAACAAAATAGCTGACCTCCTGGCCAACATTGGAGTTGAGACCGACCATATCCTCCTATTCGGAAACACGAACATCATTCCTAACATGCACCAGCTCCAGGAATGTGAAAGCCTGATCCAAGGAGAAGCCGCCTCCCCGGATGCGGGTGTCAACATGCCAGGCAGTGAGGAGCCACATGCCCAACATGTGCCACCTCGTGATCGCCAAGGGAGTTTAATGCCCCTCGCCGCCGAGGAGTTAAGACAGGAGGCGCAGAGCAGAAACCTTAATGAGGAAGCAGGGTACGATGACGAGCTTGCAGAGAGTAATCAAAGCGGGCAAAAATCGAGGGAATGTCTGTTGTTTTAAGAATGAAGGAATGTTGCGGTTTTGGACTCAGAGTGCAGAGCAAGCAGCTCAGATCTCTGAGGGAAATTGTCTCTTTCAAGCTTTTGTTCTTGCTGGGGGCGACGGCATTCATATTGACGAAGAAAACTTCATGCTTGTTTATCCGGGGTACCGCTGCTTCTGTGAGGCTGAGCTCTGTTACAGAACAGTGGGGGGACGAAATTCAGTTGGGGGGCGACTCAATCCCGACAAGCCCTCAAGCATTGTTCGGTTACCAGCTGTTGGCATCTCTGCAACCATGGCTTCTCCCCGGGAAAGGATGCCATGTAGAAGAGGTTCTGGGCGAGGAGGTTCTTCACGTCACCCTGCAGCGGATGCCCACCATCACTGTTGCTGCTGCTACTGCCATAGAAGGGTGGGAGCCACCCCTATACCGGCCAGTCAATTTATGGAGGCCGGCAGCTCCAATGATGGAGCGCCCCTGCTTCCAGCATTTGGCTCAGTCATATTCACCCTTGGCAGCTCGCGGGACAATCCTGGCATTAACGCACACATATCGGTTCTCTTCACAAAGGTTCCTCAGGAGGATGTCGAAGGAACACAACCAGACATTGCAGAGGAACATCCAGAGGGTAGTGGGGAGAAACGCCAGGATGTGCAGAAGGCAATTGCAGAGGATAATCCAGCGAAGGAGCCTAAGCAGACCCCCACCCGACTTCAAGAGCAGGAGACGCCAGCCTCCACGCAGGACCCCATGGCAATGTGGGAAGGCTGCCCAGAAGGCCACGGGTGGTGCAAAATTATTGAGGAAGAGCCAGAGGAATAGTCTCCAACAACCCACTCTGGCATACATTTTTCTCTCTCAGGTCTGGTATAGGATCTTGGTCTCTGTTGGGGCCTGGATTAGGCTATATATCTAGGTTAGTGTCTCTTTAGTTCTTGTTTATGTGCACGTTTACTATAGTCTGGGCAGTAGGCATTGCAAGGTCTGTTACGAGTCTTTTTGTTTGATGCCCCTGCGCGGGCTGTTTTGGTATGATCCGAAAACAACTCTGTGTTATGTCATGTGGGAAACGCTGCCCCTGCGAGGGCGAATTCTGAGTCAAGAAAAGCCACCCAATGTGCCACAGTTGGCCCTGGGCAGCCTATCTTTTTGATTGTAATGTTTGCCTGTACATAATATAATAGAATAGATATCTTTACCGAGAAAAAAATGATATTATCAATAATATTATAAACTCAAGGAAATAATATTGTAAATAGAATGGAATAACATTAAATCAAAGGGATTAATAAACCTAAATGATAATAAATATTATAAATGCAAGGAATTAATATTAAAAACCTAAGGAATTAATATTAAAAAAGAAAGGGATTAATAAATCCAAGGAATAAGTCTTATAAATCTAACGAATTACTAATATTATAAACCCGAGGGATTAATGTTATAAAACTTGAGGATTAATACCATAAACCCAATAGATTATTAATATTATAAACCCAATGGATTAATAAACCCAAGGAATTAATATTAAAAACTTAAGGAATTATTTCTATTAATAGACCTGAGGGATTGATTAACCCAAGGGAATAAAAGTATTATAAACTTAAGGGATTCAAAAGCCAAGGAATTATAAATATTATAAACTTAAGGGATTAATAAACCTAAGTGATTAATATTGAAAACCCAAGGGATTAATTAATATTATAACCCTTAAGATTAATATTATAAACCCGAGGGATTAATAAAACCTAGGGATTTTTAATATTGTAAACCCAAGGGATTAATAAAATCAAGGGATCATTAATATTATAAATCCAAAGGACGAGTATTATAAGCCAGAAGTATTAATATTAAACCCAACGGATAAATTTTAAACCCTATGATTAATATTATAAACCTAAGGGATTATAAACACTAGGATTACTATTATACAATGAATGTATTATAAACCCTATAATTAATATTGTAAATCCTATGATTATAAACCCTAATATTAATATTATAAACTCAAATGATTAAAACCTAGAGAATTATTGAGACTATAAACCCAAGGATTAAAACTAAAGCCTAACATTAATATTTAACCCTACGAATATAAACACAAACATAAATATTTTAAACCCAAGGGATTATAAACGTTGCCACAATGGGTATTAAATTGATTAATATTTCAAACACTCAGATTAATATTATAAACCTAATATTCAAAATCCCTATCATTATAAACCTAACATCAAACCCCAATTTTGTAATGTAACAATGCGACAATGATTGCCCGATTGATTGCCATATAGAGACAATGTTTATCATAATGTGATGTTGGATAGAAATTTGTACCATTCCAATGTCACGATACTAAACCCTTATATAAACCCTCACATTATAAAACCCTAACATTCATATTTTATATTAATCACTTAGGGTTTAATATTATAAAACCATGCGAATAATAACCCAGGCATTAGGCACTATTAATATTTTCAATCCATGGGATTAATAGACCCTTGAGATTAACGTCGCAATGCAATGTTGAATAAATTTCAATGTAATGCAAAATTGCAATAATGATTGCTAGATTGATTGTCTCATTAAGACAAAGTTTTTCACAACGTGATGTTGCGAAAATCATTAAACTCGAGGGATTAATATTATAAATCAAAGGAATTATAAATGAAGGGAATAATATTAAACCCTAGAATTAATATTAAAACATATTACCAAACTAAAGGGATTAATAAACTCAATATATGAATATGCAAGGGATTATTATTAAACCAGAGGGATAAATAAGCCTAAGGTAAATAACATTAAACCCAAGGGATGAATATTAATGTCGTAATGTGAAGTTCAATAAAGTGAAATGTAATGTCACAATGAAAAGTTAAATAAATTGCAATATCATGTAACATTGCGACAACGATTGTCATATTGATTACCTCATTGAGACAATGTTTGTCGCAATATGACACTACGACATATATTAAATCCAACGGATTAATATTATAAACCCAAGGAATTATATATCCAAGGGAATTATATTAAAGTGTAAGATTAATATTGAATACCTAAGATGAAAAATCCATAACGTTATAAACCCAATATTAAATCCTAGTTGTGTAATGTGACAATGTGATGTTGAATAAATTGTGATGTTGATTAATAAACCATGGTAAATTTTAGGGGAAAATTTTAGCCCAAGGGCGAAATTTAAGGGGTTTTTCATTTTAGAGGGGGGAAAATTTTATAAAACACCCATTTCATATATTTAGCATAGCTTTAATTTAAAAAATAATTAACTTTTTCATTTTGGCCCAAAAAAAGGGGCGTATAAACTATGAAAAGACTCATTTGACCCGATTCGCCTGGTTTGGGAGGTTATATTCCATTACAATCACCCGATTTTCTTCTTTGTAATGTTAAGCTCATTTGCAATTGCCTATTTTCTGGTTTGGGTGGTGGTTTGGGAGGTTGTATTCGGTGTAAATAGATAAAAATATAAATAAAGTGGAGGTCTCGTAAATAAATAAAACCTCTTTTTTATACTTACTCCAAAGGTATGGTAAATAAATAAAAATATAAATAAACTAGAGGTGTGGCAAATAAATAAAACCTCTTTTTGTATTTAGTCCATAACCCTCTTTTTATTTAAGAAGTCTCAAAAAAGAGGTTTTATTTAAGTGAATCCCTGGGCCAAATACCATATTTATAAAAGAGGTATGGTAAATTAATAAAAATATAAATAAACGAGAGGTATGGTAAATATTTAAAACATTTTTTAATATTTACTCCATAAGTCACATTATATTTACGAACATGCAAGGGTGTAAATAAATAAAAATATAAATAAAGTGGAGGTATGGTAAATAAATAAAAATATAAATAAACTAGAGGTATGACAAATAAATAAAACCACTTTTTGTATTTATTCCATAACCCTCTTTTTATTTAAGAATGCTCAAAAAAGAGGTTTTATTTAAGTGAATCGTATGAGCCAAATACCATATTTATAAAAGAGGTATGGTAAATTAATAAAGATATAAATAAATGAGAGGTATGGTAAATAGATAAAACATTTTTTTTATATTTACTCCACAAGTCACCTTATATATACGAACACTCAAAAAATGAGTTATATTTAGATGAAGCCTATGGGCTAAATTATTATTAATACCATGCAAAAAAACATTATTAACCCTAATATTAGTATTAATAAAAATAAAGATGTCACATGGTATTGACCCATGGTATTCACGTGGAATGTAGACTATTTAAAAGGGGGAATTGAATGAGCATAGATCCATTATTACTTTGGATCTACTAAGCACTGAGAGGGATCAAATATCATGATATGAAAACTAGCATAGAGTGAAAAAATATTTGATCCCTCTCGTGGCTTGGTAGATCAAGGGTAAAAATGGATCTTGTAATTTAATGTCACTTAAACATTTTAACTTGGTTAAAATAAAAATCAATTATTAATTTTATTAATTTTTATAAATTACTAATTGTAGTTTTTAAGCTCCACGTTTGTGATAACCCATGGTATTGACCCATGGTAATAACATGGTATTCATGTGAGCATAGACTATTTAAAGGGGAAATTCTATCAGCTTAGATCCATCTTAATTCTGGGTCTACCAAGTGCTGAGAGGGATAAATAAAATTCATCCCTCTAAGAGTGGTAGATATGGAGTTAAGATGGATATAGGTTGGTTTTTATGATAATGAAGATATTAAATAAACTTAGGAAATTATATTGTAAAAATCATCTTAAGGTGAATGCTTAAAGCTACATTTAGTCACTTCACAAAATTTAGTAAAAAATACTAATATCTCCATTAATATTGGTTTTTCTTATTTAAGAAAAAAAAAAACAAAACAGTGAAATCTTATAGCTCTTTTTGCATCACCCTTGTAGAAGAGAGATAGTCACTGCCCAAATTTCCCACCATTTTTCAAACGTTATCAATATGATATCTTCATGAAAAAGTTAAGGTACTGATATTGGATTAGTTGTTTGAAAAATATGCTGGTTTGTACAACCTTTCATCTTCTCTGTTATTCTGAGTTTGTCGTGATGCTCTGTAGAGTTTGGGCCACTGGACCATATTGTCCTAAAAGGCGGAGATTGTGCACCAAAAAGGAAATTAATCCACATGTTACAACTCTGTTAAAAAGTGCAAGATGTAGGAAGGTAGTGAATTATGCTAACAAGAAATTTAGATCGGGAGAGATGTAATTAAATTTTATTATTTAATTGAATATTTCCAATTAAAATAATAATAAATCTACCTTTATATATTTATATATTGATTGGAAGGCTTCTGACAACGATCACTTCTTTCCATTAGATCCCCTTCAGGCCTTTGGGATACCTACTACTTTCTCATATTATATAGTTGGGGCTTGCTACTTATTGCCGTGTTGGGGTAAGCAAACTTAATTTGTTTTTTTTTTATCTCGCAGTTGGAGTCTATGAAATAAGAAAGAAATTTGATAGCTTGACAAAAGTCGTAGCCTGACAAGAGTGGTAGAGAAAAGATTAATCTCTCCTACCTTGATAGAACTGGTGGTCAAGATCAACACCTACAAGAACTTTGTTTATGGAATATTATGAAAAATAATAGAAGGATATGAAAGAGTGTATAATAAGAACCTTGACAAACACGGCCACTGAAACTTGCAACATTGTTTGTAGGAAGATAAAATTTTGTTTCTTTTTTCCAAACATGTATGTTAGTATATTACAGTTTAATGAATATGTTTTCCTATTATCATATATGGTTTCATACTTTAACAAAACATTCGCCAAGACTTCACAATGTTTTATTATTCAATGAAATATTTTCCAAGATCTTACAAGATTTTATAAATTAGCGAAAGATTCGCCATGAATTTACAAGATAATATAATCTAGTGAGAGATTCGCCAAAATTTTTATATATACATATTATATTATTGATAAAATCACCTCCCATTTTTCCTATGTATCATGGGGATTCACCCATTTATTATACATATGAGTTTAGGGTGGTTCTTAAAATTTTCCCTGTGATAAACCCAAGTGATTAATATTATAAACCTAGGAGATTAATAAAACCAATGGATTATTCATATTATAAACCCAAGTGATTATTGATATTATAAATCTAAGGGATTAATAAACCCAAGGAATCAATATTAAAAACCCAAAGGATTAGTAATATAAACCCTTAGGATTTATATTATAAACCTAATAGCTTATTAATATTATAAACCTAATGGATTAACATACAAAGTTAATTAATATTAAATACCCAACAACTTAATATTAAACACCCAAGGGGTTATTAATTAATAAACCCAAAGGACTCATAAACACAAGGATTAACATTATAAACCCAACAGAATAATAATATTAAAAACGCAAGGGATTAATAAAACCAAGTGATTAATGTTGAAAACGTAAGGCATTAATATTATAAACCCTTGGGATTAATTATATAAACCTAGGGTATTAATAGAACCCAAGGATTCTTAATATTATAAATCCAAGAGATTAATAAAACCACAGTTATTAATTTTATAAACCCAAGGAATTGTTCATATTATAAACTGAAGGACTTAACACTAAATACTATGATTAATATTATAAACCCCTGGGATTAATATTATAAACCTTATGAATATAAACACCAGCATTAACATTTTAAAACCAAGGGATTATAAACATTTCCACAATGATTTTGAGATTGATTTTATTTTAAACCTTAGGAATAATATTCTAAACTATATGTTAAACCTCAATATTATAAAACCAATATTAAAAATTCATAATATTAAAAATCTAATATTAAAAACCCTAATATCATAAACGTTATATTAAACCCCAATTTTGTAATGTAAAAGTGTGACCTTCAATAAATTGCAATGTAGTGTGACAAGATGACAATGATTTCCATATTTATTATCATATTTAGACAATGTTTTCCATAATGCAATGTTGAATATATTTTTATACCATTCCAATGTGAGAATACTAAACCCTAATATAAAACCCTGACATCATAAAACCATAACATTTACCTTTGATATTAATGAGTTAGGGATTAATATTCTCAAGCCTTTGGATTCATATTTTAAAACCATGGGATTAATAAATTGAAGGGATTATTAATATTTTGAATCCAATGAATTAACAGAGCCTTGGGATTAATGTCACAATGTGACATTGAATAAATTACAATGTAATGTACATTGTGACAATGATTGCTAGATTGGTTGTCTCATTAAGACAATGTTTGTCACAATGTTACGTTGCAAAAACTATTAAACCCAAGGTATTAACATTATAAACCAAAAGAATTATACTGATTAAAAACCTAATATCAAACCCATGGGATTAATAAACCTAAGGTATTATTAGTATTATAAACTCATAGGATTAATAAACCCAATAGATGAAAATTATAAATGCAAGGGATTAATAGTAAACTACATATTAAACCTTAATATTATTTACCCTATATTAAAAATTATACTATAAACCGAGAATTGAAAATACCTAATATTATAAACCCAATACTAAATCCCAATTTCGTAATGTAACAATGTGACGTTCAATAAATTGCAATGTAGTGTGACAATGTGACAATCATAGACAAATTCATTGTTGTATTGACAAAATGTTCATCATAATGCGATGTTGGATAGACTTTTGTACCATTCCAACGTCAGTATACTAAACCCTATATAAAACTCTGACATTATAAAACCCTAACATTCACCTTTTATATTAATTAGTTGGAGATTGTTATTAGAAATCCTTGGGATTAATATTATAAAACCATGGGTGTGATAAGCCCAATGGATTATTAATATTTTAAACCCAAGAGATTAGTAGACCCTTGGGATTAGTGTCATGATTAGATGTTGAATAAATTGCAATGTAATGTAACATTGCAACAATGATTACTAGATTGATTGCCTGATTAAGATAATATTTATCACAATGTAATGTTGTGACAAACATTAAACCTGAGGGATTAATATTATAAACCAAAGGAATTATAAATCCAACGGAATAGTATTAAACCCTAGGATTAATATTATAAACCTAATATTAAACCAAAGGGATTATTAATATTGTAAACCCATGGGACTAATAAACTCAATGATAGGATATTCCGACACATAGGAAATAGTTAAGTATAACTTGGTCTAATATAGAGTTAGGTAAAGAGTGTTTCTTTACTATGGACATTTGTAACTTACAATCTGATGGTCACGATATGTTCTAGACATGAAGTGATCCGATGGTTCATTCTGTCCTCGGTATTACCGACACTTGATCCATGGATTAACAACTGATTGGTCCATGAACTATAGTTAAAGAGCATGGAGGGTTTGTAGGGTGAACGTTCATGATAGAAGCTTGTGTAAATTTTATTTCTTTTATTAATAAATTTCCTGAAGTGGCCACATTGGCTCATGCTGTGGAATGTTTCCCTCTTTGAGGCTTTTAACCACATCAATAATATTGGTGTATTGATCTGTGATCTATTTCTGAGTGGTGTCCTTTGGCGTTCTATATGAGGAACTTACCCTGTAAATTCCTACATGGTATCAGAGCTATTTGAGGGCAGCATCTGTTTTTGATCCAAATCAGAAGCCGATACAACTGCATTCGACTGTCGTTTCCTAGATCTATTGTGTCTGACTACTTTTGGGCTGAGAGGACTACTCTATTGTGTTAGGAGTTCTAGTGAGGAACCCCTTTCATTTCAAGTGAAAAAGTTACTGATAGCCCTAGCTATGTCATTTTTAAGATCTAGAGGTATACAATCTTTATTTCCAGTTTCAGTTATTTATCTCTCTGTTTATTTCGGTTTATTTATCTCCCTTTTTTTTTAATTACCAGATCTATACCTTTCATTTCTGCATATGCTCTTTGTCCTGTGACTTTATGTGATCTAGGAAAATCAGAAATAGAGAGGAAGGATTTTTCTCATGCATATGCTCTTTTCCGCCGCGCCCTAGTGTGATCTCAGAAAATCCGAAACATTGAGGAGAATATTTAGTTTCTGGCAAAAGCTAACTTCAAGCCATAAGGTTTTGTTTTTTTGTATATCTGTGTTGGGTTGTGTGGCTTTTTGTTTTGTAGGCAAAAAGAGTTTTTTCAAGTAAGCCACACCCCAAAGCTTCAGTAACTAAAAAAGAAAGAAAGAAAAACCCCTTCCTCTTTTCCAAAAATTACTAACCTTTTAAACTAGCTAACTTGGTCCAAAGTTACTTTATGAGAATAGATGTCTTCAGTTCAAGTCTTCTTTTTGTTGAGTTAATTTTTCAAAAAGAACATGTAACTTATGTTTTAAAGCTACTTTATGCAAAAATGTTCTCACCCATTATAAAAAGTGAGTCACTTATAATTCTAAAGTCTCTTTATCTTTTATTTAAGTTACAATTTAGTGGGTAGCTCATAAAGTACCATTGTAAAAGTGACTTTCACTTATTTATAAAAGTGGGTCACATAATTTTTTTTTTTAAAGTGAGCTAATTAGATTATGTTTGGAAAGTGGCGGGGATTTTTTTAAAATATAACATTATCATTCACTTTTGCACATTCACGCACTTCGTCGGCATCTTCAACAACTTTTCTTTAAAAAGCCATAACTTCTTCATCCAGAAGCCGTTTTCAAAGCTGTTTTTTTAATCTGCCTAATTTTTCAAGATATTTCCATTGGAACACTTAGTTTCACCATCTACAGCTTTAGTTTTTGTTAGAATGGAAAATCCATGCCAAGTTATTCTTGACAGCCCCAACTAGTTCCAATGGTGGTCCTACATTGTGGATTTACTTAGAAGTAAAGGTCTTTACAGAATAGCCTTAGGCCAAGAAAATAAACCTAAAGATGAAGATAAGGCAACCAAATGGGAAAATAGGCAAGATCAAGCATGTGGGTTGATAGGGATGTCTATTTCTCCGGACCTTAGATTCCATATCGCTGAACTTGATACCCCTAACGAGGAAATGAAACAACTCACTAAAGTTTTTGGAATTAAAAATGAAATTAGATCCCATCAACTCGAAAATGAGTTGCTTACGTTGGATCCCAATAATTTTTCTTCCATTGAAGATTTTTTGTCCAAGTTCAAGGCCCTTAGACTTCTCTTGGAAGGTGTTAAGGTTAGGAAAGAAGATGGTAGCCTTATCTATTCCATTCTTACTAAGTGGGGACTAGCCTACTTTGTGCTTGTTTCCACCTTCCATTCTACTAGAGAAGCCTTTATTTCTCAAGGAAAAGACTACAAGTCCCCTTCTTTTGATGCCTTTTGTGATTATTTAATAAGAGAACAAGAAAAACTCTTACACCTTGGTCTTCTTAATCTTGGAAACTCTTCTAAGAAAGCCTTGGCCGCCCATCAACAACCAAATTCAAAGAATCCTGGGAAGTAGTATCCTAAAAAGAATGGTCCTAAACCATACAAGGGTCTTAAGAAATTTCAGTCTCAAAACGAAAAATCAATTCAACAAAATGATAAGGCAAATAAAAACAAAGGGAAGAAGACTGATAGACACTGCAACTTTTGTAATTGAGATGCCCACTAAAAATCCAAATGCTTTAAGAGGATGGATGCCTTGGAAGAAGCAATGAAGAATCATAACATCCATTTGGTGCATTCTTCAACTTCAACTTCATCTTCAGGAATAGCACTTTCTACATGTGGTTGTCAAGCATCTCGATCTTGTTATGCACTAAATGTATCTTCTTCTTTTCATTCTCATGAGTGGCTTATTGATTCTGGAGCTTCTTATCACATGGTCAAAAACAAAGTCATGTTTTTTTCTTTAAATGATTGTAACACCAAAAATATATATGTTGATGATGATAGATCTCTTAGTGTTGTAGGGACCGGAACTATTCATCTAGACAATGGTCAATTTAATGATGTATTATGTGTTCCAACCTTATCTTGCAACCTTCTATCTGTATATTAGATAACTCATTCAGGTGAAGGTAAAATCATTGAATTCTCATCTCATGATGTTGTAATTAAGGACCTAAGAGATCCTAGATAGATTTTAGCTACTAGAATTGCTAATGATTCTACAAGATTGTATAAGTTTAACAACTTTGGGTCATCAACAATTCCCTAGATATTTGTTTCTCATAATGATGAAGTGAACAAACTTTGGCATGAGTGATTTGGTCACTTAGACTATCACTCCCTTCAAAATATATATAAAGAAAATATGGTGACAGGTCTTCGTATAGTATCTTGCATAGATGGTGTTTGTTCTGGATGTGTACTTAGAAAACATCATCGGAATAGTTTTGAAAAACCTGCCTCTTGGCACGCCTCAACCCCTTTATAGCTTGTGCATAGTGATTTACGTGGTCCACTTCCAGTTGTTTCATTCTTTGGATATAAGTATTTCTTAACTTTCGTTGATGATTTCTCTAGACTCACTTGGGTATACTTCTTAAAACTCAGGAGTGAAGTATTTAACATGTTGTTGGCCTTTAAGGCCTTTGTTGAGAAACAATATGGACATCAAATTTTTAAGCTAAGATCTGATAATGGTGGAGAATATGTTAACAAAAAATCCATCAACTTTTGCACTGAACATGGAATTCAAATGCAACATATTTTTCCATATACTCCACAATAAAATGGCGTAGCTGAAAGGAAGAATCGCACCCTAAAGGAAATGGCTAATTGTATGCTTCAATCTTAAGGAATTCGTTTTAATTTTTGGGCAGAAGTAATTAACTATGCAAATTACATAGTAAATTGCACTCCTACTAAGGTTTTAAAGAATATCACTCCAGAAGAAGCATGAAGCTCAATTAAACTAGATGTAAGTCACTTTCGTGTCTTTGGAAGTGAAGCATGGGCCCATATTCTAGATGAGAAACATAAAGCTTTAGAACCTAAGACTGAAAAATGTATTTTTGTTGGATATTCTGAAGATGTCAAAGGATATAGACTTATTCCACTTAAGTCCAAAAATGTTATCATTAGAAGACATGTAAAGTTTGCTGAAAAAATATCAGCCTACAAACCTAGTTTGGTGGATGTGCCACCTCACTCTATCCCTTCTACTTCTGAAAAAATTCTTCTTTAGATGATGACAATGAGGATGACAATCCTCCCCTACCTTCTCAGGATCCTCGTTCAACTCCTCACCTTCCAAAATGGGTCTGTGCTACTTGAGATGCAGCAGGTGCTCTTACAGGTGATCCTATAGATCAGCGACGTACACATTCTCAGTTTGATAGAGCCTCTTCTTTACTGGATCAAGCTTCAGTGAATCATGATCCTAACACCTTTGCAGAAGATTCAGGCCATCCAGATTGGGACGTAGCTATGAATGAAGAAGATCATTCATTATTAGAAAATGATACATGTGATCTTGTTCCTTTTCCAAAGCAAAGAAAACTTGTTAGATGTAAATGGGTTTACAGAACCAAGTTTGGACCAGATGGAAAAGTTGATAAACATAAAGCTCGTCTTGTTGTTAAGGGTTTTTCATAAGTTGAAGGTATCGACTATACTGAAACCTTCTCCCGTGTTGTGAAAATGAACTCCATCCACCTTGTTCTTTCCTTTGTTTCCTCTTTCAAATGGGAAGTCCATCAGATGGATGTTAAATCTGCCTTCTTGCATTAGGGACTTGCATGAAGAAATCTATATAGAACAACCTCCTGGATTTATACAAATGGACTCCAGCCTTGTATGTCGGCTTAGGAAATCCCTTTATGGTCTCAAGCAAGCCCGTTGAGGTTGGTATGACAAAATAGATAGCTTTCTTTCAGATACTGACCTTTCTAGGTGTCATTCTGACAATACTGTCTACACCAAGAAAGTGGGTAAGTTCCTTATCATTCTTATTCTTTATGTTGATGATTTTATCCTTACTGGTAGTGATCGCAACCTTATAAACCATGTGAAGTCCAACCTTAAAAACAAGTTTGAAATGATAGACATAGGACACTTGCATTATTTTCTTGCTCTTCAAGTCTTGCAATACAAGGAAGGTATTTCCCTTTCCCAGTCCAAGTATGCCTATGATCTTCTACACCACTTTCACATGGAAGACTATAAAACAACCCCTACTCCCTTTCAGTCACTTGTATTTCCCCTGAAGTTGATGCTACCTTATACCGTCAGCTTGTAGGAAAACTTTTGTAATTGAACCATACCTGTCTTGACCTTTCCTTTGCTGTTCGCCTTATTGCTCAATTTATGAAAAATATATATGAAAGTCAGTAGAAAGCAGCTAAAAAAATTCTTCGTTACATTCGAGGTAGAGTTCAGTTTGGGATTCATTACAGTGCAAAAGCATCTCCTCTATTGGTTGGTTTCACTGATTTCGATTGGGCTGGTGACCCTGATGATCGGAATTCTACTGCAAGTTATGTCTTCACTCTTGGTTCTATACCTATTACATGGGCTTGCAAGAAAAAAGTGTCATTTCTCTTTCTTCAGCAGAAGCATAGTATCGTGGTGTTGTAGAAGCTAGTAAGGAAGCCCTGTGGCTTTGTGATATCCTGTCAGAGTTCGGCTTTCAGTAGCAACATCCGACTACACTTTGGTGTGATAATCAAAGTGCCATTCAACTACGCAAAGATCCATTCCAACATCAGCGTAGCAAACACATTGAACTACACATGCACTTCATCGGAAATCTCATTCATGACCATGTTGTTGAAATGCAATATTGTTCAACCGATGATCAAGTTGTAGACATCTTTACAAAGGCTCTCATGGAGGTGAAGTTTACTAAACTTTGATTGGTGGTTGGAGTTCAGGAAGTTGTCACTAAGGGGGCATATGTTCTAATGCCTACTTCCTTCTCCTATTGTGTCATATTTGTACATCCTTCAATCCTATCCCAAGTTGTTCTTTAGGGGGGATGTTAGGATATTTTGACACATAGGAAATAATTAACTATAACTTGCTCTAGTGTAGAGTTAGGTAAAGTGTGTTTCTTTACTATGTACATTTGTAACTTACAAACCGATGGTCACGATATGTTTTAGACATGAAGTGATCTGATGGTTCATTCTCTCCTCGGTATTGACGACCCTTGATCCATGGCTTAACACCCGATTAGTCAATGATCTCTATTTAAAGAACATGGAGGGTCATTAGTATGGAGATCGTTCATGAGAGAAGCTTATGTAAATTTTATTTCTTTTATTAATAAATTGCCTGAAGTAGTCACGTTGGCTCAGGCCGTGGACTATTTCCCTCTTTGAGGGTTTTAACCACGTGAAGAATACTCGTGTATTTATCTGTGATCTGTTTGTGAGTAGTGTCCTTTGGTGTTCTATCTGAGGAACTTACCCTATAAATTCCTACACCCAAGAGACGAATGTTATAAATGCAAGGGATTAGTATTGATCCCAAGGGATTAATAAACCCAAAGGATTAATATTAGATGAAAGGGATAAATATTAATGTTGCAATGTGTCATTGAATAAACTGCCATGTAATGTAATGTTGCGACAATGATCATCCTATTGATTGTCACATTTAGACAATGTTTTTAGCAATGTGACATTGTGAAAACATTAAAACCAAGAAATTAATATTATAAACCCCAAGCATTATAAATCAAAGGGAATAATATTAATTTGTAGGATTAAAATTAGTACCTATTATTTTCCATAGGTCTTAGATAGTGGCGATAGGGTGCTTTGTTAAGACACTCCGTGATGTGAAGTTACTGGTTCAATTCCATGTCCTGGTCGAGGTGATATATTGGACATGATGAATATGTAGCCCTTCCAAGTATACAAAAAGATATTGAAGACCTAATATATAGAACCAATATTAAATTCAAATTTTGTAACATAAGAATGCGATATTAAATAAATTACAAAGGAACGTAAAATTGCAACAACGATTGTGAGATTGATTGTCATATTGAGACAATGTTTATCATAGTATGATGTTTGATAGATTTTTGTACCATTTCGACATCACAGTATTAAACCCTAATATAAAATCCTAACATTATAAAACCCAATAGAATAAATTGCAATGCAATGTAAAATTGTAATAAAGAATTTCATATTGATTTTCCTATTGACACAATGTTTGTCACAATGTCACATACGATAGATTTTTGTGCCATTCTGGTGTCATAGTTTTAAACCATAATATTAAACCTCAATTGTCTAACGTTACAATGCTATGTTGGATAGATTTTTGTACCATTCCAATGTCATGATATTAATCCCTAATACAAAACCCTAACATTATAAAACCCAATAAAATAAACCTAAGCTTACTATTATAAACCTTAAGATTATTATTATAAACACTAATACTATAAAGTTTATTTAGATATATTAAAACCTAAGACTATAAACCCTAGGATTTATATTATAAACCCTATGATTAGCATTCTTAACCCTAGCCATCCACTATAAGTCCACATCGTCAACCATGGCCATCCACTATGTTTCACTATAGGTCACTTATAGATAGACCATGATTCCTTAGGTAAGTATGATTCACCAAGGTAGTTGCATTCACTATTGTTAAATATGATTCACATGTTGACTATAGTTGACCATGTCCACAATGGTCAACCATAGTTAGCAGCGTTAATGTATAAATATTATAAACCCTAACATAGTTAATCATATTTATCGCTTTAGTGTATAGTATTAATTCCATGGATTTGTTAATTCCTTAAAACTATAATATTAATCCCCTAAGTTTATAATATTAATAATCCTTTGGGTTTATTAATATCATGGGTTTATAATATTAATAATCCCTTGAGTTTATAATTTCATTCTCTTGTGTTTATTAATCCCTTAGATTTTTAATATTAATCCCTGAGGTTTATAATACTAACAATCCCTTATGTTTATTAATCCCGTGTGTCTATAAAATTATTTACTTGGGTTTATTAATCCCTTGTGTTTATATAATTATTATGTTGGTTTTGTTAATCCCCTGGATTTAATATTATTCTCTTTGGTTTATAATATTTATCCCTTCGATTTATAATATTAATAATCCCTTGGGTTTATAATGTCAATAATCTCTTTTGTTTATTAATCCCTTTGATTTAATATTATTCCCTTGGGCCTATAATATTAATCATTTGAGTTTAATATTAATAAGTTGTCGGGATTATAAAATTATTTTGTTGAGTTTATTAATTCCTCGGGCTTAATATTATTCTCTTGGCTCTAAAATATTAATTCCTTTGATTTATAATATTAATAATCCCTTGGGTTTATAACATTAAGTCCTTAGGTTTATTAATCCATCCAGTTTTATATTATTCCCTTTTGTTTCTAATCCCTTGAGTTTACAATATTAATCTTTTGGGTTTATTAATCCTTTCGATTTATAATATTAATCCCTTAGATTTACAATATGCACAAATATTAATATGGAGATATATTAATGGAACTTTAAATCATATTTTTAGAATCCATTAAATTTTTATTTTTTATTTTTTTATTTTTATTAATAATTATATTATTAAAGAGAAAATATTATTTATATTATTTATTAATATTAATTTTAATAAACATAATATTGTAAATTGTAATATTAAAACCCAATATTTTAAAACTAATATTAAACTCAATATTATAAAGTCTAATATTAAAAACCAAACATTCTAAACCCAAATATCAATCTTAACATTATAAACCCTATATATAATAATATATGAATTCATAGTTATTAATATATTATTATAAAATTAAATAATGTTTAGATAATATTATCAAGATAATAAAATATTATTAATTAAAATATTATTAATATATTAAACTCTTATTAATGTTATTTAAGTATTATTAATGTTAAATAAATGTATTAATGATATTATATATATGTAATAAATTAATATCATATTTCCTTATTTAAAAAAATAAATATATCAAAATTATATATATATATATATATATATATTATTTAAAAAAAATAATATATTGATTATTAATAATATAGGTTTCTTGGGGCGTCAACTAAGAAATATACACAAACCCAATGGTGATAAGTGAGTGTTGGCTTATGATAGAATCAATTAATAAATGGTGTTTGACGACCACCAATATCAACTTTAATAATCAATATTATCAAGCTATGCTACTCTCCTAGGACTGGTTTCTACCAGAAAGGACATGAAAGGACGTGTATTTCATGAAAAGGTCATCATTGATGCAAGACATACATTCAAAACACCATAAACAATTTAGACATAGAATCGAGTCTAACATGTTCAATACAACATTGTAGCAGCAGCTGTAATGTGAAGTTCATCCAAAAAGGAATATATATTACATGGGCACGTCACAGACTGATTGTGTTAATGCTAATATCATTTACGGTGAACCCAAGTTCTATTAGTATTGAATGAAACTATTCATAAACTATAAGAAATACATGAAACTATTGAGAAAACATCAATTAAGCATATTCAATATATAATAGTTGACTATTTGAACTATTGATCACAGTTTCTATGGCCATTTGACATATAATTAACGGTTGGAATTTCTCTAAGGTCAATTTTTTTGTTGTCGAGGGCTGGACAGGTAACTCTTTGTTCTCTAGTGTTTTCATTGTAGCAATTGAATCATGTGTTTTGCCAGTCATATCATCTCGAGGATTCCCGCTGTGACCAATTTGCAACAGTCGTATGTTTCTCCACTATTCACATATAGGTGTTGTATCCATTTCCGTATTGTGAACCCTTTCTTCTCCCCAGATTCCACCTTACCCTGCCACTACCTCTTTTTTCTCAATGGACTCCACTATAGCATTCATTTGCATGAAAATCAATTTAAGATTGTAGCAATGTGAGATAGTTTATTGAAATGAAATAAAAAATATAAAAGCTCGGTGCTAGAAGAAATAAATCTAAACGATTCATCAATTCAAAATAAACTAAAACTGATACATAGGGAGTGGGAAAAATGTCTTGGCATTGCAGAAAAGTAAATTCAAAAGTTTCATCACTACAAAAGAAATCAATACTGAATTTGAGATAATGCAATAACATCTGCGTCACTCCGAAGTCGACAATGAAGTCACAGTCGTCGAAATTTCTCTCCTACGAGGAATATTATGTTGATATCAAATACAAAATTTATACAAGCCTACATGTTGTGTGAGCTGAAATAGATAGTCTATGGGTTAACTAGGGCTAGCTAATTTATTAGATGCACCAAATAGATCAATCTTCAACCTTGTTTGGATGCTTATTGGAATATTTTAACTTTCTCAAAAGTGGCTTCCATTCTTAAACTCTCCCTACTCACGCCAACCTCTCCATACCTAATAGGAACTAATAGATTAATTAAATCTTTTGAGAGGTGTAATACAAATAAACTATAACGAGCTTGGTCTTGCATTAGAGATGTACACCCAAAAATCCACAAGAGCACTACTACCATGGTTGATCACAACATAGAAAGGGTCGTGCCCTTTGGTATTGATAGGTCAACCTTTCAGTTACACTATATACTTCGAGAAAAATCCAATTTTACAAGGACATTACACAATCAACATATGTCATGCTGGTCGTTCCACTCCCATCACCTTCACGTTCCCTGAACCGACGTCACTTGATATGTGCATCGGTTAGAACCATCCTTCAACCGATGTCAGAAGATACATACTGACTCATACCCAAGGCGTGAACCAACCAAACTCTTTGCTCAACTGACCCATGTGCACATGCTCTTGCTACCATATTGACCAAACACATGAGCCATAATGCGATGTAATCAACATCTGCATCGAATTACGAAGGGCTGGAATTTCAAAACATATCCACCGAGTTTACAACTCCTAGTGTGTCTTTATAGTTTCAACGCAGAATGTTCACAATTTTGTAAATTTTTAAATTGTATTTGATAAATCAGCCTATGGCACTCAATTTTTCCATCCAATTCCATCCCTACCTTCGCTTCAAAAGGCATGCCCATGACATATATCTATACCATCATGTGATTGTGTGGCACATGGCCCGTAAGTTTTACCTATGACGAGCCATGGTGAGGGAAACCATAAATTGATGCGAGGACCCAAACCAAGGAAACTAAGTACTATTAGATAATGAAAAATGTGGAAAATATAATAGAGAATGAAAAAAGTGGAGAAAATATTACTCTTACAAATATTATCAAACAATTAAATAAAATTACCTAGAACACCTCAATAATAAATGACACAGTGAGACTCAAATAAAACTTACTGACACTAAAGTGATAGCAAACTAACTATGACATTTGGATGTATTGTTATGACACCTAACACTTGTTTGTAATTAGATTCTCCAACACGCCCCCTTAATTACAACCACACAAATTTAAACTAAGATGTGTGCTAGTCTAAGTCTCAACTAGGTTTAAAATTTTAAAAAAATTAACATCAACAAGATTTCCTTTTGTTTTTTCTTTTGTTCCAAATTCTATATCCTCTAATCTATTTCATATTTTCGTTTATGTTCTAGGTTTCAAATTTCACATTCTTCATTTGGTGGTGCAACTCTTCCATTGTTCCACGTTGTCTAAACATTCCCTTGAACTCTTCAAAAATTATTTTGTGTGTTAACCACTTCCACATGTCAACTTCTATTGTGTGCTTCTCATCATCATATTCTGTTGCAACATAAATCTATAGTAAAAAATTATCTCTTCAAGATTCTTGTTCATGAAGATATCATTAATGTTTTCATCATCCTTCAAAATTCATTTTTGTAACTTCTATGTAGATTTTATCAAAACATCATGTTGCAAGCCATGTTTCAAGTAACTTTGACTCTTCTTCATAGTTGTCTTGTTTACGTGCACACTGAAAGTCAATGGTAAGTTTAAAAACATCTACATAATCATTTTGATTCTCTTCTTTCATTCTTTCTCTGTATTTGTCACTAGAAATAATGGAAGACAAAATTGAATGGGAAAAAAATGGCAGTCCTTAGCTGAGGAGACCTTGAGGCTTCCCACAATGTTGGGAAATTCATTGAATTAACAACAATCAATTACAACCTTATAAAGATGCATAGGACTAGCATAGTTAGAACTAATTCCTAGAAATCAAGAAGTAATCCTTAATTGAAGCAAACATCTAAACAAATATCCGTTTCTCCATTATTTTCAAGTTCCCCCCTTAATTTAGAAATGATTGATTTGAAAACCTAGAATCTCTCTAAACACTTCAAATTTTATCATCCCAAGGGGTTTTGTGAAAATGTCAGTAGAATTTTCACAAGTATTACAATATTTAATAAAAATTTCCTTAGAATTACCATGTTTTTTTCTTGCATGAAAAACAGCGTATTTTCCAACTTGATTGAGGTCTCATTGTCACACTTGATCATTGTAGCATGCTTTCGTTCTTCTCCAACATCTTGAAAAACTTGCCTCAACCACACATCTTCATAAGTTGCTACACACAAAGCTTCGTAGTGTGCCTCTGTAAATGATAAAGATAAAATAGGTTGCTTCTTGATGCTCCATGAAACAATGAGAGGTCCAATACTAAATGCATAACATATAGTAGATCTTCTATCATCAGATGATGAGCCCAATATAAATCTGAGTAACCTGTCACCTTAACATCAACTGAATCGGTATATTTAAGACTGAAAACAATTGTACCTTTAATATACCTGAGTACTTCTTTCACTTCTCTCCAATTGATTTCTAGAGGTCTGGTCATGGATTGACTTAGCACACTAAATGAGCTTGTAATATCATGCCTAGTGGTAGTAAGATAATTCAAAATTTCAACTAGTTGTCTGTATAATCTACAATCAAACTCTTTTCAACCATCATCAAGATGAAGCTTCACATTCTATTGGATTGGAACAAAAGCATCTTTGCACTGATCCATCTTAAACATTTTAAGCACTTCTCTCACATACTTACCCTGTGAAACAAAAGTCTAACCAACACATTGCCAAACTTCAAGACATAAGTTGTAATGCAACTCACTGAGATATTTCATCTCAAATACTTGTGACATCTGCATCTTAATTTCATTAATTAACTTTGTTGAATTTCCTATAATGATTAGCTCATTAACATACAAATAAATCAACACCACATACCCCTTTGCATAAAATTTGGTATACAAATTCAGATCACTTTGACTTCTCATAAAACCCTGCTAAAAAAAAGAATCTCTCTTTTCATACCACAACCTAGGCACATGTTTCATCCCATAAAAATCTTTCTTTAATCTACAAACTAAATGTTCCTGCCCTTTTCTCACAAACTCTCTAGGTTGTGTCAAATACACCTCCTCCATTGAGTCACCATTCAGAAAATAATATTTTACATCTAGTTGGTGAATACTCCAATGATACTTTGTTAGCTAATGCAATTAACAATCTATTAGTGTTCAATTTAGCTATAGGTGCAAATATTTGTTCATAATCAATACCCTATTTCTGAGAGTACCCCTTTTCCACCAACCTAGCTTCATATTTATCTATGATGCCATCTCATTTAAACTTGGGTTTGTATAGATATTTGCATCCTATGGGCTCTTTTCCTTTACGAAATTCAATCCATTCCCACGATTTATTTTTAATTATAGATTCATATTGTTCCTCCATAGATTTTCTCCACTCTTCATATTCAATAGCTTCATTAAAATTCATGGGTTCTATGACATTCAAAACATTAGTCATGAGAGAATAGTCATTTTACCTTTCAGGTAGTCAAATATGTCAAGTAGATTTATTGCATGCTTTACTACTTTCACCTATGTTCTCTAAAATTACTTCTCCATTTCTGATTAGGCTGTAACCATTGATGATGTCCACATCACTGTATTCTTCCGCAAGCTTTTGCTGCTCACTATTTTCTTCTTTTTCTTCTACTTTATTGTCTTCAAATTCAAGAAGAATGTGTCATCTTTCATAGATGTTATCCTTGTTACCTTCATCTTCTTATTCCTGAAAAATGACATCTTTACTCACAAATACTCTATGAGTATATGGATCAAACATTTTATATGCTTTAAATTTTGAACAGTATTCTACAAAAATATATTTGATACCTTTAACATCAAGTTTCTTTATGTTCTCCATCGAAATATGTGCAAATGCCTTACACTGAAATATCTTCAAATCATGAACGGTTGGTTTAAAACCATACAAGGCTTCAAATGGAGTCTTGAAATCAAGATACCTTGCTGGACTTCTATTCTTTAAATAAAGAGCAGTACTAATGACTTCTCCAGAAATAACATTTGAGAGGTTCTTACCTTTGATCATACTTTGTGCACACTCCACTAATGTCACGTTTTTCCTTTGTGCAACACTGTTCTGCTGTGGAGTATAGGGTACTGTGAATTGTTGCACTATTCCACGATCCTTGCAATACTTGACAGAGTTCCCCAATCTATATTATCCCCCTTGATCTGCATGAAAGATATTTACAAACGTCCCTGTCTTCTTCTCTCCCATGTTTTTGGATTCTTTGAAATGCTAAAAAACACCACTCTTTTTCCTGAGGAAGTACACCTAAGTGTACCTTGTGCAATCATCAATAAACAATAAAAAATAATAAACTTCTCCTAGGGATCTGGTCTGCATGGGACCACAAACATCAGAATGCACAAGTCCTAATACTTCTCTTATTCTCCTATCAGAATTAGAGGGGAATTCATCTCTGCGAATTTTACCTAATGCACAACCTTCACAAGCAGCATATTCATTCTTTAACATAGGGAGACCTTCAACCATACTATGCTTCTGCAGCAACAATAAATCATGATAATTCAGGCCACCATACCTGTAATGCTAAAGAATTTATGTTGACATAGTTGTAGAATTTAGTGTTTGATGACTTTTTCTAGTAACATCAAGCGTGTACAAGCCTCCAAATCTTACTCCTGAAGAAACAAGTTTGGAGTGATCCAACAAATGTTTCACTTTGCAATGTGTTTTGAAGAATTCAACCTTCAAGTTCTAATCTATAATTATAGACACAAAGATCAACTTTTTCTTGAACCCAAGAACATACATAATATTATGGATGCACCTGATGCTTCCATTTGGTAAAGTCAGAGGTATATCGTCATATCCCATGATCTTATATGCACGATCATATCCAAGCTAGATGTTTCCACCATTGCTAATTTCCTTGAAATTTTTGTATCAGTCCTTATTGCATGTCATATGAATTGACGCTCCAGAGTCCACAAATCATGTATTAACATCATCCATTTCAGCAAGCAATGCATCATTAGACACAAATAACTTGATATTTTTGAGATCAAAATTCAGGGCTTCTTCTGCAAAATGTCTTGACTCTCCTCTATGTTTATGTCTAGATTTGTAATTTTTCTTCGTATAACAGTCTCTGGCCAGATGCCCACTTCTAAGACAATAAAAGAATTCCATTGCAGATTGCAAACCTTGATTTTATTTCGGAAATGGCCTTTTCTGGGATGAGCTTCCTCCTTTGTTTTCTCCTCCTCATTTCCATTTGAAGAATTTCTTCTTCGCCACAGTGGCAAATCTAGGTTTTGAGGATTGAAGTTCTTGCAAATCTCTTCTTCCTGCAATAGTATACTTGTCAATTCTTGATATTTTTACACTTTCACCTTTTCTAAAAGAACTATAATAAACATCGGGTAATCTTCTTACATTCCATTTAACGTCATTGTTATCCTTCTATTCTTTAATTCTAGAAATAAAGTCATTAATAGATTTGTTCTCTTTCATTTTAATGTACATGAGATTACTTTTCAAGAAGAGAACTCGATTTGTGTTTTTAGTCTCATATAATTCCTTGAATGTATTCCAAGTTTTAGTAGAAGTCTTACAATCACAAATATGAGGAATTATATTATCTTTGACAGACATTCTAAGCAATACCTTTTCTTTATTTTCTCTCTTCTTCGAGTCTTGAATTGTTGTAGTTGTCATGCCTTCAACATGTTTTGATTCATCCTGCGTTTGCAATGGTCTAGGCGCCATAGCCTTGTAGCATTGTCTGCAGCTTGAATTTCTAGTTAACATAGTTTGTGCCATCTAACTTATTGGCTTCATTCAAGTATGTCTCTACAAGTAATTTTCCATTTTCTTCCGATGAATCTTAAGAGAACTTTCACCAGCTCCAAATAAATTTAAATAGAGGCTAAAAGCCAATTAATAAGGCCTAAAAAGCTAAAGCCCTTTTTCTCAAATAAGTGCTCAACCTTAAAAAGACCCCTTTTCAAGTAGGATTGCCTTTCATATGTGCGCTCCAACAAAAACCAAAGACCATTTTTTTAAAACAAATACAGACTAGATCGGTTTCGAATATAGCGAAAGCGTTGTGGTCATTATTGACAAAGCTCATATGAAGAGGGGCGATAGTAGAATAAAAAAATGAGTGGACCGACCAACATTTAAACAAGTATTTTAATCTGCTTCAAACAAACTTACGTTGACCGAAGAGCGCTCAAGTCCACTCAACTTTGGCTATGACCACAACAGGTGTTGTTGGATGATCGGAGCTATGCATTTGTAAATATTTGGGTTTCATAAGTTTTCCATTGTCAAAGAAACTATCACATAGTTGGAGGATGCGGTGGTAGAAATAAAATTTTATTTTTGACCTTACCAAGGAGTTGATCTTCATTTCCTCCAGCTCCTCTGTGGCACGTTGCTTCAACACATTGGTTTTCGACTTCACCAAATATTCTCGACCGACTAATCAGGGTAGGTCAAATATCCTCCAGCTCTATTAGGCAAATCCACTCTTTCATAGGCTCAAGCAAACTCGACTTATCACAGGAAATGCAGACTTGGCTCGACATGTGGTGGAGAGTTCGAACAAGCTACTCTGACTCTGACTATCTCCTGTAAATATAGCTTAGCTCGTCCAACCGTCTCTCCAACAGATCAAGCTTACAAACATCTCAGCTTACGGGCAGCAGTAACACTATAGGCGGCTCAGCCCATCATTTCCTGGTTCATTGTATCGAGTTCACTGTTCTCCAAGAGTGAACAAGCTTCATATTTAGCAATTTAAAAAAGAAAACGCCAACGTTGATTGCATTAAACACAACTCTGCAATGTCTCTTTAGATTAACGGGCGCCACTGATAACACAGATCGGTCTGGTCCAAATCCCCAATTTCTCCACGAAGAAACACTTTCTTCAATCTAATACTCATAGAGAAGTCATTTCCCTGCGCCAAAAGAATACCTTTTCTTAGTAACCCATGACATCATGATTGCAACACCAAATCAGTTGCAAAGACCATACTTTAACACAGTTCGCCTCTACTCAACCTTCTACTATTTAAGAACTTGAAGGATCACACCAGAAGACGCTTCCTCTGCTCAACATTCCACATCTCCAACACACTAAAGTCAAGCATAGACAAACACATCATAAATTCTAGCACTTTACCACAGCGCTCCACAATACGACAAGGCCTCACCCAACAGAATCAAGTACCTAACCTCAGCTAGAGGACTATGTCACCTCTTCCCCGGTGCTCTGATACCAACTAGAAATAATGGAAGACAAAATTGAATGAGAAAAAAATGGCAATCCTCATGTGAAGAGACCGTGAGGATGGCCACAATGCTGGCCACAACACTGACAAATTTATTGAATTAAAAACAATCAATTACAACCTTATAAATATGCATAGAACTAGGATAGTTAGAACCAATTCCTAGAAATCAGGAACTAATCCCTAATTGAAGCAAACATCTAAATAACAATATATTTATTCATTATTTTCATGTGTGTGGCTTCTAGTTCTTTATGAACCTAAGCTACTTCAAAGACATTGTCTTCCACTTGGTTTTAGATCCAAGTCAGCTTCTATCACCAAATAATAGTTTATCAATAAGATGCTTTAGTTACATCATATGCAACCATTCATCATTATCCAAATGCTCTTCATGAAATATAACATCAACAAATTTCATTGCTAAATTCACCATAACACTCTATGCTCCAATGGCAACTTCATTTTCATCAACAAGCTCTCTTGTTAGATTCACTTGATTGGAATCCACTTGTGGTTGTGCACAATGGGATTGAGTGCTCTTTCTTTGTAGTTGCTAACAAACATTCATCATTTTCATCCACTTAAAAGTGCGATTCACCAAAATATTCACCTCATTGTAGATCTGATGTTATATATCCACCTTCATCCTCAACTTGAATGATCCCCCTTACACCAAAATTCCTCTCAATATTTCTTAGGCCTCCTTATTTTTCTTTGCATTGATAATGAGGAGAAGGATGTTATCATCAACATATTCTTTTATGCTTTTCAAGACAATGAAAAATCTTTTGCTTTTTTTTTTCCAACTCATTAAAATAGATCTGAAATAGCTCTTTTTGTTGCTTTGACTCTCTTAGCCTCTTAGATTTTCCCATCTATGGAGGGTTGGGAAAAGTGGCTTCTCTACTACAATCTCAGACTCTAACAACAATGGCTATAAATGTGGCTTAAAATGGCCCATAAAGCCTCCTCCACACCTGTTTGTATCTTAAGGCTTTTTTCTTTATCCTTGTAAAAAAGACTTTCAAATAAAACCCTTTTGTTTTAATAAAAAAAATTTCAAATATAAACAACTTCATAAATAAAATACCTATTATATCATTATGAATAACGCAAAAACTCCTATTTAAAAAAAAAAAAAAAAACCTTTAATAAGCCCTTTGAATCACATATATGTATTTTTCCTTATGAATATCTCATGAGAAGATTCGTACTCTTTTTTGTTGTTAAAAAGGGCTTCAAAAATAGTTTTCAAATGAACGCCTTACACCAAATAAAATGTGCTTCCATCCTTTGACTTTTCGTGGCCTTAATGGAATTCAGCATAAAGACCCACTGTTCATTAATACGTGCTCCTGTTCTTGAATTGGAAATCGGCGAACGCAATTGTTAAGGTTGTGTTGTAGCGTGTGACGGCAATCGAATGATTCTTCTCGACCTTTACCGACTTGGCGAAAACAAGATTCTTCAAACAGTGAAGGATTTCTCAATAACCACACACGGATCCTGGACGTTGCTTTGAGGGAGTGTTATGCAAATTTTCCTCTTCAGTTTGTCTGTTGTTCTCGAGAAGACTTATACAGAGTTAGCTCTAATTACATGTTAGAGAATAAATGAATGCACTCAGAGTGAATTAGAACTTAACCGAACTAGATGGATCTCAAAATAAATATGACACTTGGATGGACGATTATAACACCAACCTCTAGAAGGTGGTTGGAATTAGATTCTCCAACAAGTACTAATGGTCCTCTAACTATATGGGCATGGTGCATGAGCCCCCATTGTATTTCCAATTTTTCGGGAAACCAAACTAGTTGTAACCATATCATAGAAAATTTTAGGGCCGAATTTTAGCCCATGGACTAAATTTAAGGGGTTTCATATTTTATAGGGGCAAATTTTTTAAATTACACACTTTTCAATAGTTAGCAAAAATATATTTAAAATACAAATGATTATTATATTTTAGCCAATTAAAAATAGGGCAGATAAACATTGCAAAGCTGGCTTTGCCTGGTTTGGCTGTAGAACTTTCATGGCATTGCCTGATTTTTGGTTTGGATGTAGAATTTTCTTCTTGGCATCGCCCAATTTCTTGTTTGGTTGTAGAATTTTCTTCTTGTCATCACCCCCATTTCCAGTAATAGGACTGGTTAGGGTCTATGCCCATTCCTTGTAAAAACAAAACTAGGTTGTATTCTGCGTGGATTTTAGGGTGCATTGGTTGGAACTTTGATTCATTGAATTTGCATTGCATTTGACGTGCATTTGATTAGCATCTATGGTCTCTCATAGCCTCTAGCCCTCATTGGCACCAGGTTCGGTGGAATCTTGTTGAATGAGATATATAAAATGGAGGAGCTCATAAAACTGGACCTCTGAGCCAACGATGTTTCTGGGGACATTCCTAGATTTAGACAGTTGCCTAAGCTTGAGGTATTGTTCTTGTGCTCTAGCCTGTTGAATGGTACTAGCCTGCTTAATGGTATTTTTTCCTCCTTCCTTGGAAATATCTCTTAGTTGAAAAGCTTAACACTATACTACAACCCTCTAGCTCAAGGGGTAATCCCACATGAACTCGGGAACTTGTCAACGTTGCAGTACTTGTGGATGACAAATTGTAGTTTAGTAGGAGAAATTCCAGAGTCATTAGGGAATATAAGAGATATGGTACACTTGGACCTCTCACATAATCATTTATCTGGAAGGATCCCAAACACATTGATGGCCTTTTCAAAGATGACATATTTATTTCTATATAAGAACAATTTATATGGACCAATTCCAAACAATATCAACAATCTTAAGAGTCTTGTGAATTTGGATCTAGCAATGAATGAGCTAAATGGAAGCATCCCCAATGGGATTGGATATCTAACAAACCTAGAGACATTGCAGTTATACAGCAACAAACTCTCTAGGTCTATAACCTCTGGTCTTGATAAGCTTATTAATTTAGTCCATCTCAAGCTTTTTACGAACAAGCTCACACAACTATTGTCCCCAGGAATTGGGATGGGTTCTAAACTTGTTGAGTTTGATGTATCAACGAATGAGCTTTCAAGTCGTCTTCCGCAAAATGTCTGTAAAGGCAGAGTATTAATAGTTTTTATTATTTTTAAGAATAAATTTAATGGAAGCCTGCCTAAATTTCTAGGGGATTTTCCTAGTCTAACCAGTGTCCAAGTGCAGGATAACCATTTAAGTGGTGAGGTTCCTCTGGGGTTATGGATTTCTCCTCTCCTTGGAGAATTTAGATTTACAAACAATTCTTTCCATGGCCACATTCCTGTGAAAATCAATAAAGCATCCATTTTGTGGGCGTTGGAGATATCAAACAATCAATTCAGTGGAATAACTCCCTCTGGCACTGGACAATTGTGGAATCTCAACAACTTTATGGCCAATCACAATAATATATCCAAGCCTATTCCAGTGGAACTCACTAGATTATCCTCACTGTCGAGGCTTTCTCTTGATCACAATATGTTGTATGGGGAGCTTCATGAGACAATAATATCATGGAAATGTATCTCACAACTTAACCTTGCCAACAACCACATCATTAGATCAATTCCTACATTGCTTGGGTTGTTGCCTCTTCTTAACAATCTTGACCTCTCAAACAATTTGCTCTCACGGAATATACCTCCTGAGTTAGACAATCTCAAGTTGAGTTTTCTGAATCTCTCTAACAACTTTTTGTTTGGTTATGTTCCTCTTGGTTACAATAATCTCGCCTATGACAAAGGTTTTCTTGATAATCTGGGCCTTTGTGGAGGCATGCCATTAATGCTACCTTCATGTTTCCAGCAGAAAGGTAGATCTAAAGCTCATCTATATAGGGTATTGATTTTGGTTATTGTTGTGATAGTATTACTCTACTTGATTGGTATAGGTTTCTTGTATAAGATATAGAAGAATTTTCCTCTGGTTAAATCAAGTACAGAGTCATGGAATCTCACAACCTTTCACACGCTAGAATTTGATGAGTTAAACATTTTGAAGAGATTGACAGAAGATAATGTTATTGGAGATGGAGGTGCGGTAAAGTGTACGAAATGATGATATTGTTGCTCTAAAAAGGATTTGGAACAACATAAAATTGTAGTCTACCCAAGACAAGGGATTTCAAGCAGAGGTGTAGACTCTAGGGAAGATTAGGCATGCCAACATTTTCAAGTTTCTTTGCTACGTATCTAGTTCAGATTCTAATATGTTAGTGTACAAATACATGCAAAATGGTAGCTTGTATGAATGACTTCATAGTTCTCAAGTGGAAATGTTGGATTGGCCTACTTGTTATAAGATTTATTTTGGTGCTGCTAAGGGAATGTCCTACCTACATCTTGGTTGTTCCCCTCCAATAATACATAGGGATGTTAAATCTTATAATATATTTTCCGATTTTGAATTGGAGGTGCATATTACTCATTTTGGTTTAGCTAGAATTGTAGACAAGCTGGGTAAGAACAACATAGTATCAAGTGTTGTTGGAACATATGGATTGATTTCCCCACGTAATAATTTACAGCCGAATTGTTAATGCCTATGAATATATGTGTGTATATATATGCCCTAGTCAACATAAAATAAACAATTTTATATGAACTGATTTAATTGATGGACATGTATGCGTAGTATGCTTACACCCACAAAGTGAATGAGAAAAGTGACATATATAGCTTTGGTTTAGTCTTGCTCGAGCTCATGACTGGAAAGAAGCCCAATGATGTAGAATTTGGAGATTACTCACACATTGTTAGGTTGATTTAGAATAAAATTGACATCAATGTCAATAACATCCTAGATGCACAAGTAGAAAACTCATATAGAGAAGAAATGATGTTGGTGTTGAGGGTGGCTCTGTTATGCACTCGCACTTTGCCCATCAACAGGCCTTCCATTAGGGAAGTTGTGAAAATATTTCTTTTCTACAACACAGCTGAACGAATTAGAAAGGAAGCAACTACCACTTTGTCTCTCCATCTCAAGAGGGATCCCAGTTCTTTTAGATACGCTTCCTCTTTTGTATGCATTATCACATGTCCATTTACATATATTTATAGAAAGACAAATATATGATTTGACAAATAGAGTTTCAACAACATTTCTAAAGAAAAATGAAAATCTGAGTTCGTTTAGCATGGTTAGCATGAAAGTCTAGACTCCATTCCACATGGTCAAGAATTTTTCAAATCTACCTCGATGAAGAGGTTATTTAGGCCTAAATATCGATTCCATTCTATGCGCTCCCAAAAGAGAATGTTGTCTAAAAAAGAGTTGGCCTTAAATGAAGCTAGTTTGCTGAAAACACAACTATTAGTAGGATAAACGCCAGGGCCTTGGTCAGGTCCTTGTGGGATACGTTCAATAAGATAACTGGTTACCAAGAATTTAAAGATCCTAGGATTCATGTCTCCTCTTTCGCATTTGTAAAAATTACGGCTTGTCAAAATCCAAAGTTTCTTTCTAGAACTCACATGGGAATGCATCCAAGCTAGTATCTGTATCTTCCATTGTAATGTAAGGGCTCCTTATACTCATCAAGATTCAATGCATATGTGAATGTTGGTGTTAAGGGTGGCTGTGTTATGAACTAGCACTCTACCCATCAACAGGCCTTCCATGAGGGAAGTTGTCAAAATGTTTCTTTTTTGCACCATAGATGAACGAATTAGAAATGATGCATCTAACACATTGCCTGGCCATCTCAAGAGGAATCTGAGGGCTTTTAGATGTTCTTCCCCTTCTGTATGTACTAGCACATGTCCATTTAATGACAATAAATGTGTGACAAACTTGTGACATTTATCTTAATTTATATCTGATATGAAAAGCATTATTCAATGATTCCCTTTACGTTGTTCAACTGTAGGAGAATTTGATTCAAGGAGAAGTACTAGACCTCTATCTTATATTGGATTTATTAGTTTTTTCCAAACAAGAGATACATCTATCCAAGTGGAAACATTTCAGCAATCCCTCGCATAAAAGAAGTTGTTATACCCCAAATCACCAATAACAAACTTATATGAAAATAATAGACATGTTGGGTCTCGAACAAAGACATCGGGAGATCCTCCAACGAAATTTGGTAACAATTCATAATACATCTAGAATCTCACTTTCTTGATAGAAGCACATACATGAGCTATTTTTCTGTAGTAGAGCCTTCGAAACAAGAATCAAGTTGAGTTTCACATTCCCTTTAGTGTATATAATAGGCTATTTTCGTAGCCCAACTATGAAACATCTTATGCAGGGTAGCCTATTTTAAGATTGTTCTATCAAAGAGATGATGACAAAGGAATAGATGTAGAACAATGCGGTTTATTCTAAATTAAAAAGTATAGGGAATACAACTTGAAAAACCATATCATAAAGCACAAGGACAATCAAACAACCTTGTTAGGTGGATTAGCTATTTCCCTTTGATTTACATCTATTTATGGAAAGACAAATATATGATTCAACAAATAGAGTTTCAACAACATTGCTAAAGAAAAAGGCAAAAGCCCAATGCTTTTAGCATGGTTAGCATGAATGTCCAAAGTCCATTCCACATGGTCAATAATTCTTGAAATATACCTTGATGAAGAGGTTATTTAGGCCCAAATATTGAGGCCATTCTATGCACTCCCAAAAGAGAACGGTGCATAAAAAAAGTTGGCCCTGAATGAAGCTAGTTTATGGAACACATAACTATTAGCAGGATGTTTAAGCGCCAGTGCCTTGGTTAGATTCTTGTAGGATACATTCAATAAAATAATAGGTTACCACGAATTTAAAGATCCTAGGATTAATCGCTCTCCTTTCACACTTGTAAAAAATATGGCTTGTCAAAAATCCAGCGTTTCTTTCTAGAACTCACATGGGAATGAATCCTCACAAAGGAATGCATCCAATCTAGTATATTTATCTTCCATTGTTCATTAAGGGCTCTTGTCAAATCATCAATATTCAATGCATATGTGAATATTGGTGTTAAGGGTGACTCTATTATGCACTAGCGCTTTTCCCATTAATAGGCCTTCCATGAGGGAAGTTGTGAAAAAACTGCTTTTTCGGCACCACAGATGAATGGATTAGAAATGAAACAATTACCACTTTGTCTCCCCATCTCAAGTGGAATCTTAGTGCTTTTAAATATGCTTCCCCTTCTTTATGAATGAACACATGTCCATTTAATGACAATAAATGTGGCATAGACTTGTGACCTTTATCTGAATTTATATCCAATATTAAAAGCATTGTTGGGTGACGCCCTTTACATTATTGAACTATAGGAGAATTTGATTCAAAGAGAAGTACTAGATATGTATCTTATATTGGCTTTATTAGTTTGTTCCAAACTGGAGATACATCTATCCTAGTGGAAATATTTCACCAATCCCCTACACATAAGTAGTTTTTATCCCCCAAATCACCAAAAACAAAGTTGCATGAATATAATAGACATGTTGTGTCTTCAACAAAGGAATGAGGAGATCCACCAACCATATTTGGTAACAATTAATAACACAACTAGAATCTCACTTTCTCGATAGAAGCACATATATGAGCTATTGTTCTGTAGGATAGCCTTCAAAACAAGAATCAAGTTAAGTTTCACAGTCCCTATAGTGTATATAATAGGGTATTTTTAGAGCCGAACTATGAAACATCTTATGCAGGGTAGCCTGTTTTGAGATTGTTTTATCAAAGAGATGATGAGAAAGGAATAGATGTACAACAATGTGGTTTATTATGGATTAAAAGGTGTAGAGAGTAGAGCTTCAACAACCATATCATAAAGCAAAAGAACGATCAAACAACCTTGTTAGGTGGATTAGTTTTTTCCTTTTGATTTACATATATTTATAAAAATACAAATATATGATTCAAAAAAAAGATTTTCAACAACATTGCAAAAGAAAAAGGCAAAAGCCTAATGCCTTTAGCATGGTTATCATGAAAGTCCAGATTCCATTCAACATGTTCAAGAATTCTTGAAATCTACCTTGATGAAGAGGTTATTTAGGCCCAAAGATCAAGTCCATTCTATGCACTCCCAAAGGAGAACATTGTCTAAAAAAAGATGGCCCTGAATGAAGCTAGTTTTTTTAAGACACAACAATTAGCAAGATATATAAGCACCAGGAACTTGGTCAGGTTCTCGTAGGATACATTCAAAAAGCTAATTGGTTACCAAGAATTTAAAAAGCCTAGGATTCATGGCTCCCCTTTCACAGTTGTAAAAAATATGGCTTGATAAAACCCATAGTTTCTTTCTAGAGCTCACATGGGAATGCATCCTCACATGGGATGTTGAAAAGTGTGCAACAAGAAATGCTTGTTGAGAATGCAACAGGATGATGGAGCTTAGTGGAAAGGAGTCACCTTCACTAAGTGGTCCCGCAGGCAAGTTTTGGTGCAAAGTCTATTTTTAGACTATGTCTATTTTTAGACATATGGATCATGGTCTATGAGTTGCAGTTTGTTGTTTATGGATGATTGGTCATGTTGGGAAAAATAGATGGACTTCTATTTTTGGATCACAGCAGGAGTGATCAGAGTCTATTTTTAGACTGCTAGTCAAAAATAGAAAAGTCATATATTATTGTCTCATAATAATATTTAGACTATAAACTTTATCTTATCCTCTTGGAGCACTTCAGTTTGAGCTACATATGTGGCAGATGTAGCTGTCAGAAGGAAATAATCTTTCTTTGTGGGTCAGTTGAGCTATTGCATGTAGGACATCAGTTAGGACTCATGTGGTTGAGTTGTGTGGAGTTGGATGAGCAGTTAATGGAGTTGTCTTCAGTTTGACTTAGTTGAACCAGTTGTATTTAGTCTAACTGGCCAATAGACTAAGTGATGAGTTGTGTGAATTAGTTATTAATTAATTCACTAATTATTAACTCATAATGCAATTGCAGAATACATCAGTTAACTCAGTGCATGTACAATTCAGTGGAGACAGGTGTTAGAGGTTGAGATTGCTATCAGTTGTGACTATTGTTGTGCATGAGATCTTGCACAAGCAATGTATTGAGTATGCCCATGAGGATTGCACAACATATACCAAGCGATATAGCCTGTGCTCATGTGATTTCCAGTGTGAGTGATTTTCCAAGGTAAATAGAACTTGGAACGAGTTTGGATTCATTCATTCTCTTGCAGGATTGTGCAGTGGAGGCAGGCAAGCAGCGAAGGAGATTTGGAGATCAGATCTGAGCTGTATTATGTGTAACAGGTGGAGATAGTGCTAGATAATTGTGAGGAGTATTGTACTATGTAATGTTACATGTTCTCAATCATTAATATACAGATAGTGTGGGGTTTTCAGCTGTATGATTTCCCTGCGTTACATACTGTGTTAATGTGTGCATGCGATTGATGTTTCATTGTTTTTAATGCTGCTAAATTGATGATCAACGTAGAGGATATTATGTATTGTGCATGTATTCCGCAATAGTGTATAATCGAGATAATCTCTGTGAATAAGTGTTTATTATTCAAAATTTCTACATGGGAATGTATCCAATCTAGTATCCTTATCTTCCATTATTATGTAAGGGCTCTTGTATACTCATCAAGCTTCAATGCATATGTGAATTTTGTTGTTAAGGGTGGCTTTGTTATGCACTAGCACTCTACCCATCAACAGGCCTTCCATGAGGGAAGATGTGAAAATGTTGCTTTTTTGCAACACAGATGAACGAATTAGAAAGGAAGAAGCTACCACTTTTTGTAACCATCTCAAGAGGAATCCTAGTGGTTTTACATATGCTTCCCTTTCGATATGCACTAGCACATGTTGATTTAATGACAATAAATGTGGAATAGACTTGTGACATTTATCTTAATTTATATATGATATTAAAAGAATAGTTCAGTGATGCCCTTTATTTTGTTTAGCTATAGGAGAATTTGATTCAATGAGAAGCAATAAATCTCTATCTTATATTGGCTTTATTATTTTGTTCCAAACAAAAGATACATTTATCCGAGTGGAAACATTTCTCCAATCCCTTGCACAGAAGTAGTTGTTATCCCCCAAATCACCAAGAACAAAGTTACATGCAAATAATAGATCTATTGGGTCTTCAGCAAAGACATCAGGAGACCAGCCTGCCAGATTTGGTAATAATTCATAACGCAGCTAGAATATCACATTGTCGATAGAAACACGTATATGAGCTATTGTTCTGTATTATATGCTTAAAAACAAGAATCGATTTGATTTTCACACTCCATTTAGTGTATATAATAGGGTATTTTTACAGTCCAACTGTGAAACATCTTATGCAGGGTAGCATGTTTTGAGATTGCTCTATCAAATAGATGATGACAAAGGAATGGATGTAGAACAATGCACTTTATTCTAAATTAAAAGGTGCAGAGAGTAGAGCTTCAACAACCATATCATAAAGCACAAAGACAATAAAACAACCTTGTTAGTCTTATCGGGAAATCTAGTGTCTATGTAGAGCTGCTAGTCCCACTAAGACAGGTAGCTATCTTAGAAACAAACAGATTAAAGTCACTTGTTTTTCCTTTATGAGAGAGAGATGGGAAAGAAGCAAAGAGTACCAACCTCAGTCTTCCACTTTGCTCCTTGCTTGTTTCCTTTCCCCTTTGACAGAATCTCGCCATTGCTTCCTTACTTGTCCAGCTTCAAAGCGCACCTATAGATTCACAGCAGCATAATACCATCAAAGCATAGAGATCTTTCACTGTAAACAATATAGGATCAGATGTATATTGGCCATACAAATGCATATAACAAACATAATATTCAGAGATACACAAGAATATGGAGGAAAACTCAAATAGCTTTATTAGTAAAAGTCATAGAAGAGAGGATTACAACCACTTGGTCTGACCCAGCGCCATCCTCCCAGCTTGAAATCCCTTTTCACCTCACACAAAGCAAGATCACCCAACAATGTCTTCAAAGAGAAACCATCAACACCTCTTTGCAAATTACCAAATTCCAACCTTTGGATCTCTTGGATGAGGGATCCATTTATAGATATTTGCAGGGGGGTGAGTCAGCTTTTGTGATTTTGATTAGTGTCATCTCTCTAATAGTTCTTAGTTCCACATGGAGATTTTAGATCTCTTACTCATCCCTGGGCGAACTCAGAGAGGCAAGTGTCAAATGAGCAGTTTCTAGAAGATTCTCTGGGTTTCCACCTAGCAAACTGTTTGTGCCATTTGTCTGCTCTCGCTCGTCGCACCCTATGAAAGGGCTTTCCACTATGCATCGCACTTTTTACGTGTGGCAGGTGAGATGCATCGTACCTTTAGCACTGGGTAGTCTGTATGGTCCTGCTCTGACCAGTTCTGAGTAGCTTTTCATGGAGAACATCTGGGAGATGATGTAATCAGCTGACCTTGCTCCTTTAGGGTATGAAACAACACTTTTACGGATTTAGGAGCCCTTGGTTTATGGACATATGTGATTGGGGTTGCAGTGCCCAAATATGTCTATAACAGTTAGGTGCATTAGTTGTTTCCTTTTGATTTAGATCTATTTATAGAAAGACAAGTATATGATTCAACAAATAGTGCTTCAACCACATTGCTAAAGAAAAAGTCAAAAGCCCGGTGCTTTTAGCATGGTTAGCATGAACGTCCAGACTCCATTCTGCATGGTCAATATTTTTTGAAATCTACCCTCATGAAGGCATTATTTTGGACCAAAGATCGATTCCATTATATGTGCTCCCAAAAGAGAACGTTGTCTAAAAAAAGTTGGCCCTCAATGAAGTTAGTTTGTTGAAGACACAACTATTAGCAGGATATATAAGCGCTAAGGCCTTGTTTAGGTTATTGTAGGATACATTCAATAATCTAATTGGTTATCAAGAATTTAAAGATCCTAGGATTCATGGCTCCCTTTTCACATTTGTAAAAAATATGCGTTTCCAAAATCCAAAGTTGCTTTCTAGAAATCACATGGGAATGCATCCTCACATGGGAATGCATCAAATATAATACATTTATCTTCCATTTTTCTATAAGGGCTCTTCTCTACTCCTCAAGATTCAATGCATATGTGAATATTTCCATATGCTGTTTTGGTAGGTTACTTGACAATCGAGACTTTGTCTAAGCATCTCTACCTATCTTATGCTCCTTTATTTTTTGGGATTGAAAAACCAAGTTGTAATGGCTGAAAACATGTTTTCAATATATTCTAAGGAAAGTCAACCATTTATCATTGTTTTAAGTGCAAAAATTTCCCCTGGTGTCCTTAGTTACCAACACTATGAAAGAGCTTTAGCTCATTGGTCTTTAGTGTTCATTGAGTGCAAGCGAGTTTTGAGCTGTGCTCCTTTGGCTCAAAAAACATCATCCCAGAATTCACTGAGTTTGGTCATCCAATCTTGTTTTCCAGCATGGGATTTTCTGTCGAATTTGGGATATGTATTCCAAATCATTAACGAACATACTGTGATTTTTATGAATGTTGGAAATTTCCCACCTACGGCCACTTGGAAAGGCAAGTGGCTAGTAAATGGCACCCCCCCACTAGATGATCCCAATCTCCATCACCCTTTAACCTGTGTAACAAATTATATTTTTTTTTCACAATCTATACAACTGAGATTGTTTGGATGTGAAACAGTCAAGATATTGTTTATTCTCATTTTCTTGCACATCCCTTCCCACGAAAACAAGGACACAAATGTTTTGGTGGGGTGAGAGTGTGGCCTCCCCTAGGACTTTTATTGGCCTCTCTCTCGCAAATTTGAAATAAAAAGAATTTCTCCTCGAGAGCGTGGCTCAATATAACATTTTCATAATCCTCTCAAGACCTTTGCAAAAGTTATTGTAGGTTAACCAAAACTATACACGTCATGGAATCAAAATTTGTTATGGTCATACAACTGTAGGTTGAATTAGGCCATACAAGTTCATTTCTCCCATGTAAGTGGGTGAACCAGTAACATTCCTTTCCTTGTCTTATGAATTCTCTACCATAGCGTTCTGCAAATAATCTAGGGTGCCTTTGGCAACTAATCAGTAGATAACATCCAAAATGTTTCCCTTTCATGCTTGTAATTTGATATGTAGATCTTCGTTAGTCCAACAAGCTAACCATATAGGATAAATAAAGTCAAAACAAGTTATTTAGGTAGCGTCTATCCCCTTCTCAATAATCCCAGAAGCCAGCCAAGGAGATATTAACCAAAAGAATTAAAAACAGCGTTCAACCAGATAACATGCAAGGCTTTTCTCAACAAAAATGTTGTCATTTGACTTTGTAACTTTGACTTCTCGTAGACAAAAATAGAAGCTTTCTCAATGCTAAGCGAGGTTTGAACTATAATGTGTGTTTTAAGTGAACTCATACATGCACTAGATGTTCCAGGAAGTAACCGCATTGAGAAAAGGCAAGGATATCTGCCATCTCCTCCTCGTTATCTTTAAGGAATTCAAAAATCTGGAGGGGTTTGAATGTTTAGTTATTTATGCAAATCAGTGGTCCAAGGTGGTGATATTGGACTCTTTAGAAGTCCATTAGTTGAATCTTTAATCAAAGGGTTGAGCAGAGGGGCAGACAGTAAGTTCTATGACCATCACATTGCGAGGAAGGCATCAAGGTGGGGTGAGCCATTTCTTTCTTGGGTGGGTGCTTATTGGAGACACCTGGAGTAGGAGCTTTGGCAACATGAGCCTTTAAAGAACAATTTTTATTTTTTTCTTATTTTTTTTCAAACTAATTTGTCCATTTCACTGTCAATTTTATTAGTGGTTGAAGAATCACTTTGAGCTTGGATATCTTAGGTGACAGGTTCAAGAGTTTATGTGCAAGTGGTACGCTAGGTCATCATCAGCTAATAGTCCTAGATTTTGTCATATAGACTTTGGAACTAAAATCATATGGTTGGGAGGTGGTTTTACTTCACTAATAATTGTTTAGGCATCTTATCCCCCTCCCAGAGGAAGACAAATTCCTTCTAGTAATTGGAAAGTTTGTTGAAGAAGAAAACCCCTTTCTAGGGCTGAGTTAAAAATTGTGAAGACTCGTGGAAGTTAAACCAACCAATCCATGTGGAAAATGGATTTGAGGAAACTGTAGGATTGCATGGAATGTGGGGAAACTCTACCCACACTCGACAACAAAGTTGGGCCATCCACGTCACCAAGTAACTCTCTTCACATTGTGAAACACAACTGGAGTTTTTTTACACACCCAGATTCTGTGGGTATTAACTTAATGGACATTAGCCTTTTTAGTAAATTGAAATAGGAAGAAGACCTTATTCGGGCTTCTTGTTTAGAGGTAGCTTTGCCTCTGTAGTTCCCAAACCTTCTTAATGTGAATTTTAATGACAGACTTTTGTGTGACCCCTCCCACAAAATACCCTAGCAGGGATTACTCTCTAAAAGCAATACACATTATCATATTCAGACCAAGAAATATCAATAGGGGTTTTTCTAATTTGGGATACCTCATGGTATACTTTTGGATCTAAGTTGCTCAATGCATTTCATGTTATCGTCACTCCTACCAGTAATATGGTTTCCTGCAACGAGTTCTTGCAATAGTTGGTTCACAGATACATTATCAAGAGGAGGGGATGGCATTTAAGGGTTATTCAAGGTGTTGTGCCTAGGCTGACTACAAATCATGGTGAACTCAAGCTACTTAAATGCAACAAAAGTAGTAAGCAACACACAAAAATGTACACCAACTCAAAGCATAGCATCAATGGCCATTTTTTCTTATCACATTCTTTGCTTTTCTATTTAATATTATTTTGTGAACAATATGTATTAATGTTATTAGTCTAGACCCAAAATCTATTTAAAAATAATTTGAGTAAGCATGTGTAGATTTTTTAACTTATGCATGTTAATTTTTCTAACTTACATAGTTATTCCTTTATTCTTTTATTCTTTTATGGGATAATAGGCATTTGTGTAAGACTAGAACGATCCACTTTCTATGTACTCTGCAATTAGCAGGGAATGATAGATGGCAATTAATGAGTATATGTTATTAGATGCCAAAGTTTGTTGACACCTTAAGTTGTTGCATGTCAGCCTTCTAGTCATTCCTTTGTCAATCTTTCCAAGAGCACATAGATATTCATAATTGAAGGAATAGATATGTGAATTAGGCTACGAACAAAACAATATGGGTGATGGCTAGGTTATTTAATAGACTTATATATAAGTTATTAATATAAAAATAGATCATTAGCTATCTAACGAGGGGGGGCTATGACTCCACAAAAGAGGAACAACATAATACTAAGGGGGGCAAAGGGGCCAAAGCCTTGAAATAATGATATTTTATTATAAGCGAAAGTACTTTACCTTAAGCTATGCAAAGACATCAACTTTGGAAATGTGTGTCATGATAGTTGGGAAAGACTTCCTAGAGTGCAAAGTGGCAAGTTAAATCCATACATACATAATCCTTGCATTTAGGGAGTGAAGGGGGAGTCTCATGCGAATTCTGACCATGATTCTATCCAAGATTGCAAGATCGCCCTGTGTTGCAAGGTGGAGAGAAAAAACTAGTAATTGAAGACTAAGATACCTATATGTAATTATGTTTCCCAATTTCTTAAGAAGAATCCCTAGAGATTCTAGAATACATATTTCCTAGCGAGTCTATGTTGGAGCCCAAGAAGGATGTGTGATATCCCATGGGACTATATTGCTGAGAAGTCGATCCACCCTTTGGGTTATGCAGATTGAAGGGGAAAGAGTGTTGGTGATTTGGGATGGTTGGGTGAGTGACAAGGTTGTGTATAAATGAGAAAATTGGGCTAATTGAAAAGGTTCATTATTTCTTGCGAACTCATAACATCAATATAGGGATGGATTGTTGTAGAAAGACTCGGTTCAATAGTGCCTATGGCTGAGAGGAATGTCCCACATAACTAGCAAGTTATTGTACATTCTTTATAAAATATAAGTGTTTTGGTTATGGATTTCATGATGTTTTACATTATTATGTAATTATTGTTAAAAATTCTATAAATATTAATTATTTATGAATTATTACAAATATAAAATGTTTTCTTAGGAATTGCAAGTAATTTTTCATATATTAGTATGTGTAATGTTTTATTAGTTGTGAATGCAAAACAATGATGATAGTAGAGATGTATAGTATGTTCCAATGACGGAAATTTGTGAGAAATTTTTAATGCCTCTCCATCCCAGTAGGCACAGTGGAGGACATGCATGTCATAAAGTGGTATCAAAGCCCTATTGGGCATAAATAATTATAGTGTCAAAGTATGGAAAAGCCATATTAAAAAGGAATTTTATAAATTCATCTTTTATAGAGGTTGAACTTTTGTGACATATTCCTAGAAGTGAGTTTGGGGTGTATTGCAATGTGGTATCAAGTTAAAGCTACAACAATGGACCTACATAGGGAAAAATTAATATGTGAAAAAAATAATTACATAGATGAAACCTTTCGAGGATACTTGGAAATCATTTGTCAAAGGTTATTGTGAGAAAATTAGGGGAAATTTCTATGAAATTAGAGGAAATGGAATTCAAGGGTTAAAATATTTGTTTTTAATCTATGCTTGAGTGATTACAAGCCTAGAATTGGCCGAATTTAAAATTATAGAACAAGGAGAAGCAATGGAGAGTATTCTTGCAAAACATTGGAGGAAAGTCCTTGGATGAAATTTGGTAAAAATTAAAGGAAAAAACCCAAATTGTGGATGAATTTGGGGAAATTAGCAAAATCCTAAATTTTCATAGTCAATTTAGGTTGAAATCATGGCCATCATTTTCAAACAATTGAATACAGTAGCAATTCATTTGTTTGTAATGATAAATTTGGCTAGGGAAGCCAAATTACAAAGTTCCATGGTGGCTAAGGGAAAAATTTTAAAACTAAGCAATTTTGAAAATTTTGAAAATTATTCCATACATATTGACATGAAGGATATGCACCAAGTGAGGTGGAAAATGAAAATGGCACATGGAAATGGTAGGATACATGTGACAAAGGCCACAAAGGTAAAAAAAATGAAGGTTTGGTGCATGGTAGTGGGGCTAAGGGATGTTGTAGGGGTCATATAGCATAATTTGTTTGATCGGGAATTTCGAGTGATCGTTTTGAAAAAAAAAAAAAAAAAACCCTATGACCAATTAGATGGTGATGTATGGTAGCATCGTGGTAAGTGGTGTTGGGACTTGGAGGAAAAGGTAACCTCCTTGCAACTCAATCCCTTGTGATGTTGCACAACCATCTATTTTCACTCAATATCCCTCATTTGATACGGTGAAGGGCAAGTTATGTGCCAAGAGGGAAAGGATGTGGGATTGGCCTTACTTGTCACCTTAGCCTGTGAATAGGGAATAGGTAGAAGGTTGCTAGAGGATGTGGGACCCTTTTCCCATTTGTAACAAAAATGGTGGGTGGGTGGCTAGGATATGTGGGCCCTTGAAAAAAGTGTAAACACTATGATAAAAGGAAAATAAAATATGATGGAAGGAAGAAAGAGGAGTGGGGAGAGAGAGAGAGAAGGGTGATTGAGTGATGATAGTTCAAATAAAAGTCGGTCGTGGCCAAGGAGGTGATGTCGCAACTTCTTAGGGTGACATGTCGACCTAACATGCCACATAAACAACCACATTGACAACATCCCAGATCAGCAAAGTTGTTGTATCTTTCAAGAAAAAGAAAAAAATTGGAGCCAAAATCTTATTTTGGCCATAATAGGAGAAAAAAACACTATGTTAGATGAAAATTTTGGTTTAAGTCTATAATGTGGAAAATCATATAGGTGACAATGAGGGCCACTAACCAATTATGCACCTAGTCCCGCTTCATATCTTTTGTTGAACATTATCTTCTGGTTCTACTTCATATCTCCATTGCTACTACATGCATTGACAAATGATGTGTATGTTGGGTATCAAGTAAGACGCCATGTTGAACCATTGCTACTCATAGATTACCATGTATAGTAAGGTCAAAACCTATATATCTTCCTTCCTTCCGATATGTTATGATAGGAAGCTCAGAATCATCCTTATCTTTATTAAATGATTGTGATAAAAATGCCATTGATTGTGTCTCGCTACTTCCAAATGCTTTGATCATTGTGAAGAAAATGGTAAGCCAACCTTTGAAAGGCCCTGGTAGCATATTCAAGTTCCTCATACTCACCTCTCATACAATGGTATCATCTATAGGGAACTCTTCATGCAAAGATACATGGATCCTCCATATGACAGTTACAAAGTAGGACTCTTACAAATCGAGCAAGGAAAAAAAAGGGTTTTTGCTTTAGGGTTCCACATTTAATGCCCAATAGAATTGAGGGTACCATTATACAAAAACGTATATTCACCTATGAAATAATGGAAAGGGTTCCTCCCTTGCAATAATTTCTCAAGTGAACATTTTGGAGATTAACTTGCCATTATGGGTGTCGCTACATAGATGAAAGTTTTTTCAGAACCTGATAGGCCCTCTAGTTTTTGTCTTAATAAATTGGAAAGTACTGTTGAGCATGTATTCCTCAACCTCTTCCTAATCTGCAGCATAAATATTGGCTTATAAACATTACCTACCACCTCCATATATGCCCAACCAGTATTGGAAAATGTTTCATAAAATTTCTCAAATTGAAGTTGTTAATTTAACTCCCACAATGGCTTTGTATACCCAATCATTTAACTCCACCAAAATACAACTCGATGTCATTTTAAATACAATTTCTTTTGACTATTCTCATCTTTGCTCCATTATCCCACATGCCATCTGCAACATGAATGTTTGATAGAAGTTCATAAAATTTAGAATTTCGAGACTCTAAGTTGCAAAGGTGTTCCACTTTAACTCACCTACCTCAAAAATGTAATTAATTTAGGATGCATCAAATAAGGACCTAGACAATAGGACCATATTATATTGTCATATTTATTAGCAAAGTATTGATTCTATCTAAAATAATATGCATGACCAAGATGATCAACTATGAAAAAATAATATTTCTAGCACAACACTTCTCACTTGCACTCTCTCCATGTTTCTCCAACTCTCTCCATGAGTCCTCGATGACTGCAAGTACACAAAATTAAAAGAGATGAATTTGGTGAAAGGGAGAAAGAAATAAATACTTACATCCTTATACTTGTTACAACAGATATAAATTCAATACCAAGTGTAAGAAAATTCTAAATCCGTGCAGATGTTAATTTGACATTAGCACCAACTTTAGTCAATACTCTGAATTAACTTAATTATTTGTTGGAAAGGAAAGAGGGAAGTGTTGTTAAGATTATGAAGTAACTTAATAGCATAATAAAAATGTATCCTGAAAGGAGGCATATCCTTCAAACACAAAAATAACTATCTAGGTTGAAGCACAAACACCTAGCTATAGAACTTCACAAAGGAGGTAGTTGAAGATTCTAAAATGCATTAAGAGTACAATAAAAATGTAACTGAAAAGAAGAAATTTCCTTAAAATACAAAATTAGCTATCTAGGTTGAACCACAAACACCTAACTATATAACAACACAAAGGATACGGTTGAAGCATGTCAAGTGGAGGGATGGAATATTGGGAGAAAAAGATTAGATTAATGAAACATATCAAAAGTTTATGTTGCGCTTAAAACCTTTAAATAGTTGAAGGGTATGGATAGCCTACAATAATATTGTTGTCATTGACCTTTGTAGAGTTCATTTCACATAGAAATTAGTCAAAGTCTTTATGGTTGCCTAAAAGTAACCAAATCATGTTATAACAAGCATATATGTTGATGAGAAACAAATAATTAACTAGAAGAGCTTGAATGTTTTTTTATTAATTGTAACCTACCTCTAAGTTCAAAATGGGTAAGAATCAAACTTTTCCCATACCATATTTATTCTTTGCACCAACAGAAGAAGGGCGCTTGATAGTTGAGGGTGCGGGAGATCCCCATGTGTGGGTGTGTCACTAATACAATAAAATGAAAAAAAAAATCTATGTCTTATTCATTTAAAGACTTCAACATAAAATAAAAATGAAATGACATCATATTTATTTCAATTTCTATATTTAAATTTTAAGCAATTAGAAACCAACATAAATCCATCTTATCCTTGGATCTATTAAACATCAATAGGGATAAAAAAAGACAACATGCAAACCTCAAACATCTTTTCTCACACCAATGGTTATTGTTTGAACTAAAATTAGGGGGTTGTAGCTATACTTGTACAAATAATTACAACAAAAAAAATGGGAGAATTATATCTCCAATACTCATATCCGTCCATCTCCATTTCAAGATAGGTAGGAGGATGAATATTTTTTTCACAAACTCCATGCTCTAAAATAGCTACTTGGCAACTATTTTACAAACTAATTAGATTACAAGATACATAGATAGGTCATACCTAATTTTTCAATAGGCCTCAAAGGAAGTACCCAAACTTGGTGAGCAAGGATTGTAATCCCAATGCTTTGTTCCATTTAAATTCTTGTTCTCACATTTCTTTCCGAGATTTCCCCCCTCTCATGACTGGCATATAGCTTAATGTATGTTTAGGTACACTTGCATAAGTGAGAGTTATAATGTCTCCCTTTCTTACCCTAGGAGGAGGGGACATCTTCCCTCACTATCTCTAACCGTTGTTCCTCCCATGGATTATGAATTTGTTGTTTCACCATTTTTCCCATGTATTTCTTCTCCATTTTTGCATTATTCACCTTTTTTTATTTTTTGCACTTATCTTCTTAGTGTCAATTTTCTATGGACTTCTGGTGGCTCATTTCCCACTCCTTGCTCATATATTTATATTCCAATACATGAGAAATATCTTTATATTCCATATGAGGAACATACATATCTCAATAGTGGAGGGATGGTTTAGACAACAAGGCTCATAGCCATTACAAGAAATACTCATTATGAGTTCAATACATTGTCACATATAGGATTTCTCCTTTTCGTTCTTGATGGATTGCTTAACAAGGCTTGAAGCCACTACAAGAAATATGCATTACGAAATTTATTAGCCCTTTACAAAGCCTTTATTATTCAGTGAAAGATTCACCAAGATCTTAGAAGATTTTATAATTAAGCGAAATGTTCTCCATGATTTTACAAGATAATATAAATTGGTGAGATATTAGTAAAAAAATTATATATACATATTATATTATTGAAAAAATAGCATTCCATTTTTCCTATGTATCATCGCCTATTTATTATACATATAAATTTAGAGTGGTTCTTAAAATTTTAGATGAACCAAATTAGACTTTATCTCTTATAACATTTGATTAAAATTTTATTAAATTTAATCAATCTTATCTCATTATTATTAATATTAGTCATTATATATTTTCAATAATAATATATAGTTAAATGAAAGCAATTACCTTCACTGAATGAAAAGGAGGAGGCAATGAACATATTCAATTGAACAAATTTTTATAACTCTCATTTGTATAAATGAGAATGAGAGGGAAAATTGATTATATTATATTTTATTAATTTACATATTTACATAAATATTGTAAAATAAAGGAGTTTATTTTTATAACTCTCATTTGTATAAATGAGAATGAGAGGGAAAATTGATTATATTATATTTTATTAATTTACATATTTACATAAATATTGCAAAATAAAAGAGTTTGCTAGCTACGAGTATTTTAGGGTTGAAATTTGAAATCTCCATTTCCCTTCAAAAATTCTCTAGCTGTTATAGAAAAGTATAATTTTTTTATTAATGATAATTAATTTTTTTATTAATGATAATTAAAATAAAAAATTATTTGTCAAATTTAAAATTAAATTTACTTTTCAAATTTTTAATTACATAAAATTTTACAAACATTTAAGCTCACACATATTTCCTTATACTCTAAACTCATTAAATTAATCTTTCCCTTCAAATTTGATTTCTAATGGAAATTTGAGCAAAAATGAACCTACTATGAGATTTAGAATCCATGTGTGATTTTCCGATACTCTTCTTTTCCACTCACAATGCGCTGTTAGCCGTTCGGGAAAACAGCGACCCTGGTATCTAATCGTTTATTATTTAAATCATTAAGGGCGTGGGAATGTTAAACTTTCAAGGACACCGTGTTTAGTATATTTGATTAAAATAACATCTGTAGAGGAGACAATCATGGCTTGGCAAGAATTTGACGCACCTGTTCATTACTGTGAACAGAAGTTTGAGATTGTAAAGTAGTTTTTACATATACTAAAAATGAGAATAAGTGTACTTGTGTAGGGTTAGCATACCATCGGTTATGCTACAAATTCCTTAGAATCCTTGGAAATTGCAGATAAACTTTAGACAACACAAGTTGATCACCCTCCGGAACACGCTCTGTAACAACAACCATGATTATTCATATTCAATTTGTTGGGATTGTTTTTCGGGTAACTTGAAACGAAGGAACTGTATTTTCAAATTGTATGTAACATGCAGGGTACCCTAATTTGGCCACGAAATAAAATTGATTCTCTCGATCCGCCCATGCCATTATTCATCTTCTCCCGAACAGGCTTTGGAGCATTGAAAAATTGTTGCTGAATGGAACATCACCATGAATGATAAGCGGGAAGTAATAATGTTGAAAATAACTTTATTTGGTGGAGACGCCTTCTTAAGTAGGTCACTCAGTTTTTAAGATGGATCGAAGAGAAACCACATAATAACACAATTCGATAGGAGCTGTTGGTCACTAATTTTCATAATATTTTAAAGATGGATTGAGGAGAAACCACATAATAACACAATTCGATAGGAGCTGTTGGTCACTAAAAATTATATTAATGGCTTGAAGTTACATAATTTAATAGACTCTAAAATGCTGAAAATAGATATGCTAATTTTTGCTCACATATACATTTTTATACATTTTCTTTTCAAGGAAGAAAAAGCTGTTTCTTCATATTACTATAAAAAAAATAGTACATGTATTCAGAATCAAAAATAGTACATGTATTCAGAATCTCTTATTTTGTGTGTTTTTTATTTCTATTGTATCCTAATAATTTTTACTAACAGTCTTATATAGTACTTCCTACCTATTTCTTGTTTCATTGTTGTTCATATAAATCATTAATATATATTTCTCATATCTTCTGTCATCTATTCTATTAAAACTTTATATATATCTTATAAGTACAGCATACATCTTATAAATATTTCCTAAAAAATGTTATATTTTCATCTATGAATAGTTTATGCTGCCAGCATTAACCATTATCCCCTGTTCATAAGTTGTAAATATCTTTCTTGTTTCCTTAGCAACACCTCTATAGGGAAGAAGATCAGCAATGCAGTTTTGTTCCCTGTATATATGTGTAAGCTGTATATGTTGGAAAGTGCTTACTAGATTCCAAATGTGTCTCATCCAATTCTTAAGAATGGGTGGGTTGAATCTTGTGTTGTCCCTAGTCCATTCAATGAAGTCTTTAGCATTTTAGAAAACTTGTATACTCTCCAACCTCAACCATTTTATAGCTATAAAAATACTCCATAATGCAATGATCTTTACATTGTTGTTTATACCTTTCCCACCTTCCCACCAGAAATAATAGAACTTACCTGTATCAATGACAATAACTGTTCCATATCCACACTCCCTCGTATTACATGCTCCATCAAAGAAATCCACAAAATAATAATTGTTCCATATACTTGCATATACTGTATCTTCTATTCTTCTTCATGAACCAATGTCCTCTTCATGAACCAATGTCCTTGTAATATGCTACTGTCTTATTTAGGTCACATTTCTAGTAAGTCAGATAGACCACATAATGTATAGAGAGAGGGTCCTAAATTCTTTTTATATTTTGTTCTAATTTTTCAAATATGTGAAGAGTGACCAATTGCTAGGGACTGCTGTAATCTTTTCCATCTCAAAGTGCCTCCGCATACTGACATTTGTAGAGCAATTGTTCTGTTACATACACTTTTTAAATTAGAACTCTAGCATGATTGACACATTTTATATTTATATTATATTTAAAGCGGTCGAAACTGCACACTCACTAACTGTAACTCAGACAAAGCAGAGCCACGAAGAAAATACGCATTGGCCTCCTCCAAAGGGGAGCTGCGGAGACGGAGGTCTATAATGTTCTGAAATATGAACTGTTCCACTCGTGGAGTTGGTCGCTTTCTTCACCTTCTGCACGATGTTCACGCCCTCTCAACCTTGCTTTCTCCCACCGGTTTTTTTGCAACTAAGCAGCTTAAGCAAAACCACTCCAACGCTGCACACGTTTCTCTGTTTGTCCACCTGTGTGTAACCGTACTCTGTAAATTCAATAATTGAAATATTAGATGTAAGTGGCGATGGAAAAATAAAGCAAGAAAAAATAGCATAGTACTCAATACTTTTCCTTATAAACTAAAGCGAGTTAAAGCTGCACTGCTTGTTCCATGCAGTATCTGCATTTTTCATGACCTAATGAATATACAATAATCCCAATAGCATTTAAATGCGAGACAGCTAGAGCTGGTTATCAGTAGTGCTGATTTAATAAAATAAAGAGTGGGAGAGAGCTAGAGCTGGTTTTAAGTAGTACTGATTTAGGAGGTGTTTGCGATGATATAAGATGCAATTAACCAGAAGATCATTTAAATGGGATAGAGTTAGGAGAATGCATATATGGTGATTTAAAATAATTAATTAATTTATATAAATTAAATAGTTAATAAATATAGATAATCAATAAATAATTAATAAGTACTAAAATATTAATATTTATTATATATTAATTTTTTATGCGTTTTAGGTGGTTAAAATTAAAACAATCATAAAAATTAAAAAAATATACTTTAAATCATTATTATTATTAAATAATATATATTTAAAAAAATAGGAAACAATATTATGAATATTTATGCCTAATTTACTCTAACATACTAATCAAATAAAAATTACACGTATAAATTTTTTTTCTCATTAATTAATCAGATTAAGGTGTACATAAAGGGGTCTAGGTAGCGGTGGGAATTAAAGCGGTGAAACCCTACCATTTAACTCGATTGGTGCTTGCATGCCTTCGGGATCACCTCGCCATTAACGCGGAGCGAACCCGAGGTTTGTAGGCTGACGTGCAACATTAAATGTATTACACAGGGAATTGGATGGAATAGTCTCGAACTCCGGCAGTGGACACCATCTTCACCGTTGGATCAGAGAGATCCACGGCCTTGATGTCTCGGCGAATGCCGTGGAGGTTAATGTTCTTTGCGGTGAGGTAAGGGTCATTTGTTTCCTGCGATGTCATTGTTGTTTTGGCTCTGCAACAGAGAGTGGCCGGATGGCTGTAAGGCACCTCCTTCCGCGAGGACTACGTCGACAAGCCTTGCAGGTAAGGGGTAACGGACCTAAACTCTTCCATATTGTTTACTATCTTTCCGTTAAAGCTCCTTCTCTGATACATAGCCGGTTTCGTCCTTCTGGATCCAGGTAGAGGGTGAGTTGCTGATGGCTCGAGTCTCTGCAACAGAAGGAGGCGTTGGTTCACTTCGCGACTAGAGGTAATTTATCCAGCTACAGCAATGAACTTGTCATTTTGATGTGATCTTAGGAAACCCTAATGGCACCTCTCGCTTTGTCACGTACCTGATGCATTTTCCTTCTAAGCAACCTTACTCAGGTAAGTCATCCTTGGCTCCGGAATTTAATGTTAATTATTCTTTCTTTGAGTCGTTTTCTTTATCTAATCCAATGCGCCTTCGGTTCGCAGGTAAACTAGGTTGCGGTATGGTTGTTTACGGTTCCAGAGGGGTTTCGTTCCAACCGCTCTCTTACATCGGTGCTGCGTTTAAATTTCACGTTGGTATTCTTCCAGATTGATCCTTGCGATGTGTTTTCTCAAACTACAGGCCTTATTACTGGAGGAATAGTGTTATTTTAAAGCATTAGGTTCTTTTAAGGTTTATGACGTCGGCTAGAAAGCCACGGCTACATATGTATTACTGTAGTTATTTGTGGGCAAATGAGGAACCCGTTGAACAATACGATGTTTCCATTTGCAATATTGATAAGGATTTTTGTGGGTTCTGTAGATACATAGTTCTGTTAGGTTAATGTCTTCATGTCTTTCACTTGGTTGTACCAATTTCGACCGTCCACTGTTTCATCCTTGTTAAGTTTTAATGCTGCCAGGGTTTGAGTTTTAGAGCTGGGTTGGCCACTCAAATACTGTATTTATTTTGTGGGTATTCGTTGTTGCTTTGCATGTTAAGTTATATTTTTGGGTTTTGATATAGAAAGACGTTTTATTTATTCACACCACAATTCTGGGGTAGCGAACCATGTGTATAAAAATTTGTGATTTATGGTGGTAATTTATGATTTAAGGTGGTAATGGGTTTGTGAGCGATTCACTCAGAATCCCAAACGAGAGTCATATACCTTCACAGTATTTATTTTCTTCCATTCTTCTCACTGTTGCATGTAATGTAATTTTAAGTTCTCTGCTAATTGCTTTGCATTTGCCTAATACTACTAGAATGGAAATATACTTCAGAATTTTTAGGAGCTGATAAATGTCTATTTCAGTATTGATGAATTCTTCAACATAATTTGCATACAGAAAGTGAATAGAAATATGATTTATTCTGTTGTACTTCTTTCGTATACTATTATTTAAATAGCTAGTGCATTCTTTTTGGTACTCTCTCTTGAGTACATATTTCCTATAGTCTTTACTTTAATCATGCATCAGTGTTGGACATGCTAGAAATACAACAGAAACCAATAAATGTTGGATGCAGATTGTCATTGATGTCATTATGGCAATATTCAAGGAAGGAGACAGAGCCAAAGAAGAGGAGCAAATAGCCATTGGAGCAACAAAGCAAGCAGAGCAGACCAAGCCAAAGGAGCCACATTGGAGCAAGAGGAACAAACGAAGGAGCCATATATATATAACATATATATATGCCAAAGAAGAGGAGCTATCGGAGGCAGAACCCATATATATATGCATGCATTTAAACACTATCGAGAGCGGCCTTAACACTATCGGCGGGCAAGCTATGCATCCCTGGCAATACACTATCGGAGACCAAAACTCACGTATATATGTCGTTACACTATCGAACGCGGAAACGGGACTTGAAAATATATGCACGGCAGATTTGGGATCCTATCGGGTCTGACACATTGCATTGGCACTTCGGAAGCGGGCATTACAGCGTGTCAAGTGGCCCCTTTGCGATCGTCGATATCAATTATTGCATCGGGAAATCAGAGTGGAGGTAATTTAGTGTAAGGCCCTGACCATATGCGACTTGCGATCGCTGATAGCGATATCACATCGGACCTGACCCTGTGCGACTTGCGATCGCCGATAGCGATATCACATCGGACCTCCGCCAAGGGCAAATCCCGATTGCGATGAACGGATGCAGACCCGATGAGAATATCAACTGCTATTTAATACCATATCGCGTCCGCAGGAGGATCGGCCGATCGGCCATTGGTGATGTCATGAGGTCACTATATAAAGAACTTTGGGAAGCCACGATTTCCGATTGTGATAATGTTGTGGAGGAGCGAACCCGATGTCATTTAAATGTGGGTGTAATAATTCCTGAAGTTCGCCCCTTCAGTCTTTTCAACTGTAATCAAGTTTTTTGGGTTGCGCAAGGTTTTTTTGGGCCGAAAGGACTATGATAACTGTTCTCATGAATTAGAAGGTTGAGCGTCAGTTACATGGGGTGTAACAAGGCGATGGAGATTTCGATTGGAGCATAACATGTCCATTAAACAAAACAGTCTCGGTGGATGCCTGTTATCATTGAAAAAAACGAGCATCTATTATAGTTTTAACACACAGTGACTGTAAAGCCAAGAAGTTGAATGGAAAGCGAGTATAGAGGAAGCCATAACGACCAAGGAGGGAAGCTGAAAGATCAAGCGGGTCAGAGGAAACAACAGTGACTGAGGAGGAAGCCAAAGAGCCAACGAGTAAGCGGAAACAAATGGACTAAGGCATGAGAATGTATAAAACAGTAAAAACAGAGAACTGTTGGGGCTGTTATTATGGTGAAGAACCAGAGCGTGAGGTAGTAGAAGCAGCAGAGGTAGAAGAGGTAGCAGAAGCAGTGGAGGCTATAGAAGCAGTAGAGGCAAGAGAGTAGGAGTGAGAGAACCTTAGCTGAATAGAGTGCAGTAGCATAGTAGTGTATACCAAGATTGGGTTGGAGCCCAAGAGGTTGGAGCCTCAGAACTGAACAGGACTAAAGTTATTAGGGCTAGGAGCTCCTAAGTGCATAACCACTGCTAAACAGAGTTGGTGCTCTGGAGGTTTGAGCCTCACTGAAGTCCAAGTTGGAGCTTGGCAACTATTCACAGTCATATATATACTTATATTGTATTTATTTCATTGTACTGTATTGAGTTTTAATAAAAGAATCAACTATTCACAGTGAGATATATACTTATATTGTATTTATTTCATTATACTGTCTTGAGTTTTAATAAAAGCATTGATTCTACCTATTGGTTTTTGTACCTATTGGTTTTTGTGTTCTGTGTATACATATACATATCTATATATGCTTTTGGCAATCACTAGAATAAAAAAAAAGTAAGAAATACTCATTCGCCCCCCTCTCAGTATTTCCAACAATTGGTATTAGAGCAGGGCTTCTTCATACCAGCCTAACAGCTTGAAGAAGGATCTGCAACCATGATGAGAAATCATGAAGCATCAGGAAGACCTCCTTTGTTCAATGGCACTAACTTTGGTTTCTGGAAGAAAAGAATGACCTACTACTTAATTTCCCTTGGACCTGAAGTCTGGCATTTTGTTCAAAATGAATACAAAACTACTTCCACTCTTCCAACAGACCAAGATGAGAGGAAAGCCTACATCGCAAATGCAAAGGCCATGAACTCCATCACTAGTGGAATCACTGATTCCGAGTTTACAAAAATCCTGCACTGTACCTCTGCCAAAGAAATGTGGGAGAAGCTAGTTGGCTTGTACGATGGAGACTCAAAAGTAAAAAAGGCAAATTTTCAAACTCACAGAAGTCAATTTGAAAGTTTGAGGATGGAAGATGAAGAAGATATTGCATCATATCTCCTTCGAGTAGCTAAAGTGGTAAATTCCCTCAAAGGATTGGATGAAAATTTTGAAGAAAGTACCATTGTTCAAAACGTATTAAGGTCTCTTCGAGATAGATTTGACTCCAAAATAAGCGCTATAGAAGAAGCAAAGGATCTAGATACCCTCAAAATGGATGAACTCCATGGAATTCTCACTGCCTATGAAATGAGGAAAGGTGGCCCAAGCTCCAAAGATGCAGCATTCAAGGCCTCAAAGTCAAAGAACGGGAAAGAAAGGAATGACTGTAGTGATGAGTCAGATGTGGAATCCGAATTGGCTCAATCTATACGAAAGATGAAGAGAGGATCTAAGTTTAAAGGCAAGTATCCTCTTATCTGTTTTAAATGTGGTAAAATAGGTCATTATGCAGCAAGATGTCCTCAGAAACATGATAGTGATGATGAAGGAAATTCTAAAAGAATGGCACACAAAAAGAAAGGGTTCAATAAGAAAAAATTCTTCTCCAAGCAAGATGAGTCTGATGAGGATGAGTTTATGGTCATCATAAAGAAATTAGATGAGGAAAGTGATCATGATGAAAGCCAAGAAACATTATTCATGGCACTCATAGATGATGATGACTCAGGGCTGGAAGGAAATGTAGATGAACTGTTAATAAGCACCATTGAATAAAATGAGAAACTACAGAACAAAATCATTTCTCTCAAAGTGGAAAATGAGGAAATAAGGAGAGAAGATCTCTTGGAAGAAAAGCTTAACGAAAAGGAAGAGACTTGTGAAGAACGTGAGGCCGAAATAGTGTCTCTGAGAAAGGAGTTGGAGCAAATTAAAAAGGGCTGTAAAAGCTCTCAAATACTTGAGACTATTCTGAAAAGTCAAAAACCTCAACATGACAAGTCTAGAATAGGTTTCAAAGGAGAATCCTCAAGCACTAAGAATAGTGCGAAAAGCTATGCCGATGCACTTTCCTGCAATCCAAAAGATGAAAAAGTATGTTATCAAAAGTGCATCCCAGATCCCAAGAATGAAGAGAGAATTAGTGCAAAGAAGAATGTGGAGTCAAATCATGGGCATTAGAGCAAATACAAACTTGTACTCAACCAAGGGCCCATCGCAAATCCAAAGAACGAGGGAGGAGTAATTCCTAGGAAGGAAATCAACTCAAACCATGGTTGCTTCAACAAGTTCAAAACCATCTTTCTTGGACACTACTTTCACTGTAAAAACTTCGGTCATCAAGCGAGACATTGTATGGCTCGCATAAGTGAAAAGACAAAGCTAAAGGATAGAATAATCAACTCATATGCCCCCAAAAGGCAGGGACAAATCAAAACCTTCAGTTCATTTGATCCCTTGACCAAATTTGATCTGATTTGCTCTTTCTGCTACAATAATGGACACTATGAACAAGACTGCCCACTCAAAGGAAGAAAGACGAGTAGCAAGAACTCCAGCATGGAAAAATGTGGTCTGGCTCTATATGCTCAAAATAATAGAAACTAGTGGTTTATAGATAGTGGGTGCTCCAGACACATGACAGGAGACAGAAGGAAGTTTGTCTCACTGAGCAAAAAGGAAGGGAATGTGTCCTTTAGAAGCGGATCTGGTAGAATTGAAGGAAAAGGAATAGTTACTCTGATCAATGGAAAAGGAAAAGCTCAAGATGCTCTGCTAGTTGACGGACTCAAACACAACCTCCTGAGTGTCAGCCAAATCTGTGATCAAGGACATAAGGTTGTTTTCAGCACCAAAGACTGTGAAATAAGGAACTCTGCCTCAGGGAAACTTGTGGCAAAAGTGGTGAGAAAACGAGACAACATATACATTCGTAACAAGATTCAAGAAAATAAATGCTACTTGAGTCAGACAGATGAGAGTTGGCTGTGGCACAAGCGACTTGGACATACAAGCTTCAAAAATCTGATCAATATCAGCAAGATCAAAGATGTACGAGACATCCCAAGGCTGTTCAAACCAAATCAAGTAGTATGTGGACCATGTCAACAAGGAAAGTAGACCAGAATCAGCCACAAGACAAAGGAGCTCTCTACATCGAAGCCCTTGGAGATCATCCATGCTGATGTGTGTGGGCCAAATAGAAATCAAGCACTCCAAGGAGAAAGGTACTTTGTGTATTTGTTGATGATTATACTAGAATGATGTGGATATATTTCATAAGGTATAAATCTGAAACTTTTAAATGTTTTAAGAATCTAAAAGCCCTTATAGAAAATGAAAAAGATTCAAAAATTAAGTGCCTCAAAACAAACAGAAGAAGAGAATTCACATCAAATGAGTTAGTGAGTTTTGTAATATTCATGGAATTAAAAGGGAATTCTCAACTGCCAGAACACCTCAACAAAATGGGGTGGTTGAAAGAAGAAACCGAACAGTCCAAGAAATGGCAAGAGCTATGCTATTAGTAGCAGACTTACAACCTAAATTCTGGAGAGAAGCGGTAGGGACAGCTGTCTATACACTGAATCGAACTCAATTAAGACCAAATTGTGAAAAAACTCCTTATGCGCTATGGAAAGGAAGACCTGCTTCGATGAAGTACTTCAAGATCTTTGGAAGCAAGTGCTTCATAAAAATAAATGATGGCTCTCTCGGAATGTTTGATTCTCGGGTTGATGAAGGGATATTTCTTGGATACTTTACACGGGGCAAGGCTTACAAGTGCTACAATTATCGATTGAAGAAAATAGTGGAAAGCATTGATGTAAAGGTTGATGAAGATCTTCCAGAAAAATAAATTGAAGAACATGAAGATGACTCTCTCATTGAAGAAGAAGAACCTAAAGAAGAAGAAATAAGTGAAGAAGAAGAAGAAGAAGAAGAAGAGGTAAGAGAACCACCCAATACCCCTTCAAAGATGAAGTATGTCCAAAGACATCATCCAGAAGAGCAGATCATTGGAGATAAAGATGAAGGTGAGCAGACTCGAAGAAGGATAACAATCACACCTAAGAGAAAAGTCATTGCCCTCCTATCTATGATAGAACCAGAAACATTTGCAGAAGCAAGTAACGATCCTCATTGGGTAAAAGCCATGGAAGAAGAAATGTCCCAAATTGAGAAGAACAAGACATGGGAGCTGGTACCTCGTCCAAAGGACAAAAACATAATAGGAACCAAATGGGTGTTCAAAAATAAAATGAATGAGGAAGGACAGGTTATCAGAAACAAGGCAAGAATTGTCTACAAAGGCTATTCACAAATTGAAGGAATTGACTTTGAAGAGACATTTGCACCAGTGGCTCGTATGGAAGCTATCAGGATGTTCTTGGCATTTTCTTGGTCAAAAGGATTCAAAATCTATCAAATGGATGTGAAATCAACATTTCTAAATGGGGAACTCAAGGAGGAAGTCTACATGTAGTAGCCAGAAGGTTTTGATCTAACAGCAGGAAAGGACTTAGTCTGTAAATTGAAAAAGGCTTTATATGGGTTGAAACAAGCTCCTAGAGCTTGGTATGCAAGACTGGATAACTATCTACAAAAACAAGGCTTCGAAAAGGGAGTGGCTGGAAGTAATCTATACATAAAGAGAGATCAAGGTAAGTTACTAGTTGCTCTTGTTTATGTCGATGATCTGATTTTTGCTAGTAATAATGATGAAATGAGCCATGAATTTTCTCAAAGCATGTCAAAAGAGTTTGATATGTCAATGATAGGAGAGCTGTCCCACTTCCTTGGACTTCAAGTATCTCAAACTAGAGCAGAATTGTGTATATCTCAAACCAAATATCTAAAAGACATGGTCAAAAAATATGGAATGGAGGACTGTGCACTCGTGAGCACACCTATGACCACAAACTACAAATTGAGCAAAGACGATGACTCTCCTCTAGTAGATGCAACTCATTATAGGTCAATGATTGGATCCCTTCTATACTTAACAGCTACATGACCAGAAATAATGCAAGCAGTAGGAATGGTGGGAAGATTTCAATCTGCTCCCAAACAATCCCATTTATTAGCTGTAAAAATAATTCTCAGATATCTGAAGGGAACTTATGATTTTGGTCTTTGGTACCCAAAGGACTCAACACCGACTATAACTGCATACACCAAAGCTGATTGGTCTAGTAGTATAGATCATCGGAAAAGTACTAGTGGAAATGCATTCTTCCTAGGAGAATGTTTGGTATCCTGGCTCAGCAAAAAACAACCATCCATATCATTATCCACAGCCAAAGCCGAGTATATTGCTGCAGCAGACTGTTGTACTCAGATACTATGGATGAAGGAAGCTCTAAAAGATCTTGACATATGTACAGATCAACCAATTATCGTCTATTGTGACAATGCAAGTCCTATCAGTCTCAGAAAAAATCCAATGATGCACTCAAGAACCAAACACATACCAATCAAGTATCATTTCCTCCGTGAGAAAGTAGTTGAACAAAACATTTTCCTGGAATATAACAGTACTAAGGAGCAGATAGTTGATATTTTCACAAAACCTCTTCCTCGAGAAGCATTCAAACATCTACATCAAAAGATGGTGGTTATTTCTTTATCATCACTCAAGTTTAGTCATAGAGATGTAGCAGGACAGGGGGAGTCCATATGCATTCCTTTACCATTGATGTCAAAGGGGGAGAGAGCAGAAGAATATTTCCATCAATAACAAAGGGGGAGATTGTTGGACACAGATTGTCATTGATATCAATATGACAATATTCAAGGAAGGAGATAGAGCCAAAGAAGAGGAGCAAACAGCCATCAGAGCAACAGAGCAAGCAGAGGAGACCAATCCAGAGGAGCCACATTGGAGCAAGAGGAGCAAACGAAGGAGCCACATATATATAAGATATATATGCCAAAGAAGAGGAGCTATCGGAGACAAAACCCATATATATATATGCACGCATTTAAACACTATCGGGAGCGGCCTTAACACTATCGGCGGGCAAGCTATGCATCCCTGACAATACACTATCGGAGACCAAAACTCACGTATATATGTCATTACACTATCGCACGTAGAAACTGGACTTGAAAATATATGAACAGGAGATTTGGAATCCTATCGGGTCCGGCACAGCGCATCGGCATTTCGGAAGCGGGCGTTACAGTGTGTCAAGCGGCCCCTTTGCGATCGCCGATAGCGATTATCGAATCGGGAAATCGGAGCGGAGGTAATACAGTGTAAGGCCTTGACCATATGTGACTTGCGATCGCCGATAGCAATATCGCATCGGACCTAACCCTATGTGACTTGCGATCGCTGATAGCGATATCACATCGGACCTCCACCAAGGGAAAACGCCAATTACGATGAACGGATGCGGACCTGACGGGAATATCAACTGTTGTTTAATACCATATCACGTCCGCAGGAGGATCAGCCCATTGGCCATCGGCGATGTCATGAGGTCACTATATAAAGAACTTCGGGAAGCTGTGATTGCCGATTGTGATAAGGTTGTGGAGGAGCGGACCCGATGTTGTTTAAATGTGGGTATAATAATTCCTTAAGTCCGCCCCTTCAGTCTTTTCGACTGTAATCAAGTTTTTTGCGTTGCGCGGGGTTTTTTTCTGCCAAAAGGCCTATGATAACTGTTTTGATGAATTAGAAGGCTGAGCATCAGTTACATCGGGTGTATCAGGGCGATGGAGATTGCGATTGGAGCATAACATGTCCGTTAAATGAAACAGTCTCGGTGGATGCCGGTTATCATTGAAAAAAACGGGCCTGTGTTACAGTTTTAACACACAGTGACTGTAAAGCCAAGAAATTGAATGGAAATCCAGTACAGAGGAAGCCATAGCAACCAAGGAGGGAAGCTGAAAGATCAAGCAAGTCAAAGGAAATGACAGCGACTGAGGAGGAAGCCAAAGAGCCAGCGAGTAAGTGAAAACGAATGGACAAAGGCATGAGAATGTATAAAACAGTAGAAACAGGGAACTGTTAGGGGTGTTATTATGGTGAAGAATTAGAGCGTGAGGTAGTAGAGGCAAAAGATGCAGCAAAAGCAGCGGAGGCTATAGAAGCAGCAGAGGGAGGAGAGTAGGAGTGAGAGAACCTCAGCTGAATAGAGTGTAGCAACATACTAGTGTATACCAAGATTGGGTTGGAGCCCAAGAGGTTGGAGCCTTGGAACTGAAGAGGACTAAAGTCATTAGGGGTAGGAGCTCCTTAGTGCAGAACCACTACTAAATAGAGTTGGTGCTCTGGAGGTTGGAGCCTCATTGATGTCCAAGTTGGAGCTTGGAAACTATTCACAGTCAGATATATACTTATATTGTATTTATTTCATTGTACTGTCTTGAGTTTTAATAAAAGCATTTATTCCAGCTGCTGGTTTCTGTGTTCTGTGTATACATATACATATCTATATATGCTTTTGGCAATCACTAGAATTAAAAAAAAGGTAAGAAATACTAACTCAGCCCCCTCTCAGTATTTCCAACAATATATACCTATATAAATTTTAATAACCATCTTACAGTGATTGATTTGCATGCTACCTTGGTACTTTATTATACAAAAACAATTTAATCTTTGTTACTAGAAAGTATTTATCCAGTATTTCTTGCTGTAAATATGAATATGCAATTATTTCCTCTGTCTGGAAGTCTCACCACCAGCCATGTATCTAGAATTTACATCCAAAATCCCCCTCCCCCGAGCTCTTCCAACTCCTCTCAGTGGATGCTCTTCCAACTCCTTTCAGTGGATGAGGACAGTCTCGTACCTTGGGTGTCAAGACTGTGTCAAGCTTGAAGTCTTGTACCCTTGACCTATGTTACCAGAAACGAGAAACGGGAAACAAAATGAGAAATGACAATGGTACGAAAAACGGAGTTTGGAGGTTTCGCAATCAAGAAATGAGGAAAGAGAAAATGAAAAGAAAAATGAAAAATACAGAGTTAATTTCAATTTTCAATATAGTTTCAACTAAATTTCCAGCCCAAATTTTATTTAAAAACTAAATAATTTGAATACCAAACTGATGCTTAGCAAATTGACTATTAAATATATACATTCTTATGCATTTTGGGCATTCGGCTAATTATTGTTTCCTTAAAAAAATCCAAATATATATATATATATATATATATAGAATTTGCAATTAAATGTAAACTTCTTGAGCCACATATAGAATAGTGTTTAAACTATGAATTTTAACAATATACATGTTAAAGGAAAACAAATCAACTAAAAAAAAGACAATAGTACAGAAATGATCAACTTTCTGTATACTTGGCATAGGCCTCTAAGTTATTGAATGAATACATGCATGAAATCTACAATAAAGAGTGAAAATACAGGGCTAAAAACGACCTGCAAAAGAGCCAAGTACAACTTGTAAAATATTTCTCATAAAATATATACACCCGTTAACTAAAACGACCGTAGAAAATGGCGTTTAAGTCTAGTCTCGTTTCTTACACGTTTTTTACGGGGAACAGTGGCAACTGTCCTGTTTCTAGTAACATTGCCCTTGACTGTTATCCACAACCTAGCCTCAAGTCTTGTACCCTTCCACTGTTATCCACAACCTCTTCTCAGCCTCAAGTCTTGTACCCATGGACTCTTATACACAACCTTTTCCCACTAGCTAATTTATCGAGCTTAAGGAAGCTTTTCCAAGTAAGGCCACATTATTCTAGTTCCCATCCCTTTATAAGGTTCTGTGATTTCCTTTTTAAAGAATCATATGGGAAACAACTTGTAACTATTTTTTAGGAGTTATTTTTTTCCGAAGAAAAAACCGTAACTTTTTATTAAAAAGATAATGAAAAGTTACATCTGCATATGCACTGAAGCATACTGAGAACTGCCACAAAGGCTCTACGCAGCGTTAGTAAACTAACGTGCAAAAAGAAATAAGAGAAAGAAAAGAGGGAGAAGAGAATGTAAAGAGGCAAAAAAAACTGAAAATTGTTCAAGTTTTCCGCCCCTTTTTCTTTTCGACCTTACGCCACTCTCCATGGGTGGGCTCGGTCGGTACAATGATCAGCTGTGTTTCTACATTCTGTGATCCAATTTCTTTGTCTGAATCTGAAGTTTCTGAGTGGTGATGTCGCTTGATACCTCCTATGTTGTGTTCCACGCTTGTCATCTCTGCCTTGTTGTCTGTTGGGTTTTCTCTTTGTTTCTCCATTTCTTGAGCTTCCTCGGTCTTTTCTGCAAGGATCTCTTCCTCCACTGCTTCTGATTCTTCATCATCTGAAACTGGTGGTGAGAATTGCCATCCTTTCCTCTGCTTCCCTTTCTGCTTCTTTTTACTCTTGGCTTCTGGACATGTGCTTTGTAGGTGACCTGTCTGCCTACAAAGTCTACATCTGAAAGCAGTGTTTTCATAGTCTAACACTTGCATCCAGTTTTGTTGTTTGTAGATCAGCTTTATATTGTCCGGCAGCCCTTTGCTTAAATCTACTTCCACACAGATACGTGCGTAAGTGTAGATGCTTTCATCAATCCTGTCCAAATCTGTTTTGATATATTTCCCAATGCTGTTCCCAATGCCTTCCGGAACGCGTTCATTCCAAAAATGCAGCGGTAGATTATACAGCCTAACCCAGACCGGCATTTTGGTTACAGTCATTTTGTTTGGATCAAAATCTGGGAACCATGGGGTCATAAACAGCCCCGATGTTCCCCAAAACTAGGGTCCTGCACTAATAACTGTGTCTCTGACTTCCTTGGATGAAAATCTAACTATAAAAAACCCCTTTGAGCAGAGATGGATATCGCATTCCATGGTCCAGCTGGTGAAGATCCAATGAAATAGATCCAGGGGTTTAGGCCAGAAACTGTTGAAACGGCAAATGAGGGCTTGCGTTTCATAGGACTTTACGAAATCATCCACCCCAGAAGAATCTAAATTCAGAGTTGGGATTTGCTCTGCCTGATCTACTATATATGGCCTGGGTATATGGCTGGGCTTATTTCCTCCTTGGCCTGGCAAGGGCCCCGAATCTCTGTTGCCTTGTAAAATGTTTTTGTAGGATATGCCTTCTTTTGGTTGGTGCTGGGGTGCTGCTTTCCCCTTAACTCCCCCTGAATTGCTTGACTGTCCCTGAGGAGGAGCCCCTCCTCTCAGCCTCAGGTTTAATACAATGGTTGTTCCTGGTTTGATCTCATAGCTTTTCATCGTTCTATAATACTGGAGGGACCATCTACCCCTCACCAGATGTTGGATTTGTACTGGATACCCCACCTCTGTCCATATCTGGTGTTTCCGCTGCAAGATGGTGCCTTCTGCATGAACCCACAGTAATCGGGTTTTCCCCTCAGGGAGGTTAATAAAAATCTGAAAACGAGTTGATCTTACATGCTCTGGCTGTGACTAGACTTCCAGATCCGGTCTCGTTTTGAGTTGTCTTCCTTGGTGCATGTCTAGGTCTGCCTCCCCTCTGCTTGATCTTTGCTTGGTGTTACCGATCTGCTGCCTGTGGTCTCGAAAATTGACTGGTTCAGGTAGATCTGGGCCGGATCTGAAAAAATTAGGCCACTGCTTTGAAGGGGGGAGCATATCTGCAACATGCAGACCCCCCCTACCATTTCTTTTTGCGTTCTGGCACTTTCTGCTCTCAAAAAGCAGTGCGGCATGGCGGCGACCTTGCTCATAGTCGTAGTTTGGCCCCCCACTGCTCTGCTGCCTGGGGTTGGCTGGATCCGGTAGATCTGGGCCTGATCTGCAAAGTTTTGGCCATTTCATTGTAAGAGGGAGCAGATCTGCAGCATGCAGACCCCCCCTGTCATTGCTCTGTGCATTCTGGGATCGACACGTTCTGGTCTCTAGGTTCAATATAGCTTGATGGCGCCTTTGTTCAAAGTCGTGGTTGAACACCACGCTTCTCAATACCCAAAAAACCTCCTTGTTTAACCATGCACGGAGGTAGGCTACCACGGAGCGTCTTACTACTTGATCCCGTTGCAATTCTTGCAGGAAGGAGCGTTCGCACAGATCAGAACCCTCGGCCTCTTCAGTTAACGATTTCATCGGAATATAAGAGGAAACACCTAAATCATAGATCTGACCGGCTGTTTTGGGAAGATCTCTAATTTCGTGGGTCCTGGGCATTCCCTGCCGTTTCCAAATCAAAGAGACATAAACCCTTGAGGCAGAGAATTCCACCGATGCGTTGCCGTAGTGATCTGGACAGGTTTGGGGCCCTTGACTGCGCCATTCCACGGAGAGGACAGCGTGAATAATCACCGAAACTTCAGACCCTGAGGCGCCTTCAACCTTTGCTGCAGTCCCGGCTGCGACCACCCTCAGCTCTCTGCAATAGCTAACCCTTGCACTCGCCATCGCTCGTCCTTTTTCGTCCACAAGAACAAAGTTTTTGATTCATTTTTTAGGAGTTATTAAACTGTTCTTTAGTTCTTTTTACGACTGGTCAAATTTGTTTTAATTAACAATTACCAGAATGAGTTATAGCCTTTCAGTGTAATTCTTTAATAATTCAAGTTACAACATAATAAAGAAGAAAAACTTGAAAATAAATAGTAAAGCTTGGTAATAAGTAAATGTCGTGCATAAATGGGTGTTACATTTACCATAAAGTTTTTTAATTTTTAAATAAGTTTCATTACAATACCACAACCTATCAATATCACATGTACAAAAAATCATAAATCACTCTGCAATATTTTTTATATGATTTTTTTTAATTAATTAAAAAAAAAACTAAATTTTTTATTTTGTGTATTTTATTATAATTATTCTAGGATATAGTGTAAAGGTTAAATCTCTACCATCCTTTTAATATTTATTGATAATTAAATTAAAATAGTGGAAACCTATTCCTAAATAAACAACTTAAAAATAGACATTTTCAATTACAAAAAATTTATTAAATTTAGATAAAAATGAATATGATTATATATAATGTTTTTATAATTTGATTTTATTTATATATTAATATATTACATTTTTTATACTATTAAATAATTTTATATTTATTTATAGTCTAAATATTTAAATTAAATTAAATAGAATATATTTATTTCGTTAATTATTAACTATTAATATTATTACTCTACGGAGAGTATAATTGATTGACCATGAAGATTGGTTGATTTATTAAAATATCGTTAAAATAACCTTTTTTAGTCTAGACTACATCCATTAGCTCAAGCTTGAAAGCTCTTTGGAGGCTCCTTGGAATATTTTAACTTTTGACTTCAGCCAAAAGTTATCCACGGCACACTTTTACCTCGCTTGATCACCAGAGCACTTCTACCTCGGTTGATCACAACATACCAAGCGTTGTCCAAGCGTTAATCACAAAAGCACTTCTACCTTGGTTAATCACAACATAGGAAGGATCGTGCTCTTTGGTATGGATGGGTTCACCCTTGAGTTTACATGGACATTACACAATCAACATATGTACTGCCGATCATTCCACTCCCATCACCTTTACATCGCCCTGAACCGACATCACATGATGTGTGCCACCGTTAGCACCATCCTTCAACCAACTTCACACGATACGAACTGACCCACACCCAGAGCGTGAAACAACCATTCTCTTTGCTCAACCCACCCCTGCGCACGTTCTCTGTGTTGACCAAACATGTGAAGAAACATGCGATGTACTCAACCTCCACGAAGCGTTGGACTTTCAGAACAGATCCACCCGGTTTACAGACCTCCCTAGGTAGTTTTTACAGTTTCTTTTTGTAGAAGAATCTTAATAGTTTTTAAAATTTTAAATGGTTAGTTTTTAAAAGTTTAAATGTTTTTGTAAATTTTTAAAATATTTTAGAAGAAAATCACTTTTTTATAAACAAACTATTAGATTATCAAATTTAATATTTCCAAGGTTATTTGGTATTTAATAGACATGTATAACCATGTTAATACAATACTTTTTTTTTCCCTAGGAAAATTCGTAATTTTATTAATAATAAAAAAAATTGCATTTTGTAGATGCTGAAGCTCATATCCAAAAGCAAGTCAAAGATTGTTGTTTGATGGGATCAGCCCGTAGTTCCACGCAATAACACTAAACAAAAACAAAATAATGCACTAATCAATAAGTAAATGATCAAACAGTGATTTTGTGACTTAACAATGGTGATTAGTGGTTAATCTTAGGATGATTCTCGATTGCGTTTGGCGGCATTTATGACAGTCATTAATTTCGCTGTGCTGGTGGTCCTTGCCTTGGTTGTTGTTTCCTGCTCCTTGGTCTATGCCAAAACCCTACCTTCTATTGTTATTTTTTCATTTTTTATTCTGCAACTCTCCTGCGCTGAGGGTTTGATCTAGAAGCAAGTTTTTCGTGTTGCAAGTGTATGGTGGTAAGCCACGGCTCTGCGTGCGCCAGCCATGGGCTGTGCTGCTTGTATGGCACCTGCATTTGTCCTGGTGACTTATAAACTCAGTTCCTTGGGAACAGAGTGACGGTTGTGCTTGCTTGTGTAAGAAAAATGGCTACTGTATGTTTTGTTCGGTTATTCGACTTGTATTTTCTCCGCTGTTCTAGTTTTATTGTGGTTCTCCTGCTTATTACATTTGATAAATGCATATGCACGCTACAAGTCACAACTGTCGTGGCCTCCTCCAGCTCGCAATTCGCTCCAGGTAAGCTATCTCTCCATGATTCATCTTTCTCCTCTGTCTTCCTCCGACTCTAACAAGAATAGCTCCTTGGCTTCAGGATGTCACCATGCACTGTGGCTCAGGGGGTTTGCAGTTCTCCCACATGACTAAACCTCCAGCTAATTGATTCATTCACTGTGCAGATAATTCCTTATGCTTCGTTTGCTTTTCGCTGTGCCTTACTCTTCGTTTGGGCTAACAATGTTGCCATGTTTTGATTGCACAGGTTGGGGTTCATTCGTTGGCATGGTTAGTGTGAATGCTTCGGCTCTCTCCCGGTAGGCTCTGCCACTATTATCAACTTGTTTTTATTATTAATCTTTGTTGGTTTTGTTAGAGAGGGTCCCAGTTCTTGTCTGCGTATGCTTCTCTGTCGTCGCTATGCGACATAGGTTAATTTGTACAAACCCTTGTTTGTAATCCACAATTGTGTAATTGTAAAAATACTATTTGGAGGCCGTCCACAACCCTCATATGGGGTTCTACTGGTTCGGTTGGTTCTTTAGATGTTCCTTGGGATATCCCTGGACTCTGTCATATGTATACAAATATTTTGTTTTTGGAATGAAAGGAAATACAGTCTATTCGGTTGTATTTGTTACCTCTATCCTGGATTTTGTTACTCAACATTTATATACTCGTTCTTAGTTGCACTGTTCGTAATGCGCCTGGTTCTTTTTGTCGTGGACTATGTTTGTTGTTCGCTAGCCTTTGTACTAGAGTTTCTCGTGCAATTTTCCTTGTCTGCCTTCAATTCCTTAGGAGAGAAAAATAAATGAAAAGGTTATGCATGCATAGTGTCTGCTTATTTTGGTTTATTCAATGATTAGGGAAAAGTAGATAAATATTTCAATGACTATTACAGATGGACTCGAATGACAAAAAATTATTCTCTGTATTTTATTACTGTTCTCATATGTTGAACCCCTCAGAATGATTTACATTTCATATTTGTGCTGTTTGCCCATAGTCACCTGAACTGTGCATAGTTACGCTTCAGTTGTTTCTTTTATTAGTTACATAACTGTTAACTCATTCGGTTGTTCTTGCGCTGTAAGATTTTACAATTAATCATAGATGTCTTTTTTTTTCTAAATGGAAAAAACAGTTATTCGATAATCACTCACTAAAAGAGAGACAACTATGAAAGTGACCCTAACTAACTATACTATTCCCTAACTAATCATGAAATTAAAAAAAACAACAAGTCCCTACATTATGCTTTGACCAATTAAACATAAAAAAACTAAACACTGATAAATCTTTCCACCTTGGCAGAGACCAACACTCAGTCATGGTGCCTTTAGCTAGATGCTCTTGCATCAGGCTCCTGGGGTAAGAAAAATTCATGACTCCGGTCCATGAGCTTCTCGACTGAATAACCTGCTTGCTCTATCTGCCTGGCATCAAGCCACGAACTATCCTCAATAGGACAGTTCTTCTACTTGACCACATATTGCATATACTCTTTCCGCCAAGTTCACTGGGCCACCTGAGTGTCGAGGATCCTCTTGATCTCGGGGGGCTGAACGTAAGGCATTTGTCTCATCCAAGTCTCACTTCCGTCTTGGGTGTCCCGTGTAGGTCGTGCTGTACCGTCTTTCTCTGGATCAGCAGTGTATGGAAATAGGTCTGCCACATTAAAGATGGGCGAGATGCCTATTCTTGGTGGCAGCTGTATTTCATAAGCATTCGCTGAAAATTTGCCGAGAAATTTGCAGAGGCCTATCTTTTTGTACTTCAGCTTGTTGTATGCGCCTCTAGGAAAACATTCCTTATGCAAATGGGTGAGGACTTCATCCGCTACATTGAACTGGACCTCTCTCCATTTTAAATCTGCACATTGCTTATATTTTTGGCTGTTGTATTGCAATTTTATTTTCATCGCTTTAGCGTAATCCTCCCCCTCAGCACTCCCTCTTTCTTATTGTCCTAGATCTCGCAACTCATGCACTCCTTGAGGATGCATGCCATACAATATCTAGAAAGGATTGTGACCTGCGCTGCGATTGGGCAAATCATTGTAAGCGAACTCTGCTTAGGAAAGTACTCGATCCCACATCCCCAAATTTTTGCCAATTAAACTTTGTACCAGGTTTCCCAGACTTTTGTTTACCACCTTTCTTTGCTCGTCAGTCTACGGGTGATAAGCAGAGCTAAAACTTAATTGTGTCCATATTCTTCCACAGGGTGTGCCAAAAGTGCCCTGTAAACTTCACGTCCCTGTCAGAGAGAATGGACTTAGGTAGACCGTGTAGTCTGACGATCTCTGTAAAGAACAAGTGGGCCACGTGAGTGGCATCACTGGTTTTTCTTCAAGGAATGAAATGTGCCATCTTTGAAAACCGGTCCACTACTACCATTATTGAATCATAACCCCATTGTGTCCTTGGTAGACCCAAGACGAAGTCCAAGCTGACTAAGTCCCACGGTCTACTTGGAATGGGAAATGGCATGTAAAGTCCCGTATTTTGATTGTGTCCTTTTGCCAACTGAAACAATTTACATCTGGTCACAAATCTTTGCACATCCCTGCGCATTTTTGGCAAATAATAAAATTGGTTGAACTGCTCTAATGTCTTGTTGATGCCGAAATGTCTAGTTAGACCTCCATTGCGCTTCTCCCGAATGATATTCTCTCTCATTGAGCAGTCGGGGATGCATAACTGTCCCCCTCTGAACAACAGCTTCTCCTGCAAATCATAGTCCAACCACAGACTATTGTCTGTCACCAAAGAATTCTGGCATGCTTTGTAAGCCTCCTTGAAATCCATGTTAGTCTGATACAAATCTTTCAAGTGCTCAAAACCCAACACTTATATAGTACTATCCTGTAATAGTAAGGCTCTTCTCCTCATTGTATCTACCACCTTATTGGCCTGCCCACTGATGTGTTTCAACGCAAAGGTAAAACTCTGCAAATATTCAACCCAGTTAACATATTTGTGATTTAGCTTGTGTTGTTGCATCACATACTGCAGTGCGGAATTATCCGAGAATAAAAAAAACTCATTCCCCAGCAGATAGTGTCTCCAATGCTTCAGTGCTTGGACGACAACATAAAATTCCTTGTCGTAGGATGAATACTTCTACCTACTTTCATTCAACTTCTCGTTGAAAAATGCAACAGGTTTGTCTTCTTGGCTAAGTACAGCGCTAATGGTCGTACTGCTTGCATCATAGCGAACTTGAAAAAGATTTTTAAAATCTAGCAATCTCAGGATCGGTCTCTCTATGATCTTCTTCTTCAGTAGCTGAAAACTTCTTTCTGCTGCCTCGGTCCAACGAAAAGGCTAACTTGCCTTCTTTATAGTATCCAACATAGGTGCGCAGATTTCACTGAAATTTCTTATAAATTTTCGGTAAAAACTTGCCAGCCCATGAAAACTACGTACCTCAAACAGACTTTTCGGGGATGGCCAGTTGACAATTGCTACAATCTTCTCTGGGTCCATCTTCAACTCGTTTTCTGTAATCACAAAACCTAGATAAACCAATTCTTTTTGCAAAAAAAACACTTTTTTCAGATTTATCAGCAGCTTATTTTGCTGCAATTTTTCCAGCACTTTTCGAACATGTTGAAAGTGTTCTTCTTTGATCTTGCTCAAAATTAATATATTGTCCAGGTACACTATTAAAAACTTTCCAATGTATTCTTTCAGCATTCCATTCATTAATCACATAAAGTTACTGGGTGCATTGCTCAGTCCAAATGGCATTACCAGCCACTCGTACAGTCCCTCATTAGTTTTGAAGGCTATCTTCCACTCATCCCCTTGTCGGATTCGAATTTGATGATACCGACTCTTTAAATCAATCTTTGAAAAATATGTTGCCCTGCTCAGGCATTCCATCATGTCGTCCATCCGTGCCAGTGGAAACCTGTACCAGATGGTAATCTTGTTGATGGCCCTCAAATCTGTGAACATCCGCCATTCTCCTCCTTTCTTGGGAGGAAGAACTGTTGGACCTGTGCAAGGGCTCAAACTCTCCCTTATCAGCCCTTTATCTAGCAATTCCTGCACTTGTTTTCTGATCTCCTCATTGTCTCTGGGGCTCATCACATATGCTGCCTTATTCGGCAAACTTGTTCCGGGTATAAGGTCAATGTGATGACTTATACTTCTCTTAGGGTGCAATTTATCTCGCAAGTCATCCACTACTATATCATTGAACTCCTGCAGCATCTATTGAATTTCTGCCAGCAAATCTAACACCTCTGTGTGTAGCAACACTATCTTCGCTCTTCTGAAAACAACATAGCTCACTTCATTGTCTTCAATCTGCTTCAAAATCTGTTTTCCACCCATTAGTAACACTCTTGTCTCACTTGTTTCTACTGTCTATTCTTCCTTGATGGGAAAAAGTTTGTGCTTGATCCCATCTTTAACAAACTTATAACAGTTTGTCTTCCCGTCATGTACTACCTTCCTATCATACTGCCATGGCCTGCCTAGTAGTATGTGACATACATCCATTAGCATTATGTCACAAATGACCGTACCCTTATACTTGCAGATATGAAACTCCACTATGCATTGCTCATCCACCAATAGCTGATGGCCTTTTTGCAGCCATGATACCTTGTAAGGAGTGGGGTGTTTCAACCACTTCAACCCCAACTTCTCCACCATTTCTGTAGCAACCAAATTATCTGTACTCCCACTATTGATAATCAGCTTACAACACTTATAGTGTGACTTACAAACTGTCCGGAACAAGGCTTTCGTTTGAGTTTGTTCAGTTGTTTCTTTGGCTGGTTTCAGCAACACCTTGTTCAAAACTAAGGCTTCCCCTATTTTTGGCACATTTTTTGCTTCTTGGGGAGGTGCCTCTGTTTCCTCTGGCTGTGCAACATATGCACCCCTCTGTCCAGCTTGTTAAGCCTCATGACCATCAAAATATCTGTGCCCCCACTTATGGCACTTGTAGCACTGATAATTAGCTCCTCTACCTTGGCCATTTCCCCTTCCTCGCTGATATGGCGTACCACCTCTCGTGTTGTCACTTTTTTCTGCTATCCCGGAAGCTTTAGAACTGCTGCCTTCCTCATTACTGCTGGCAGTTCGCCCTCTCTGATAAGACTGTCCCCTTCCTCTATTGGTTCCCCATTCTCTCCTAGCATTTTGTTTTCTAGTGATCTTCTCCTCTGCTTTCATAGCACTTTGATATGCTTCTTCTATGTTTTTCGGGGAAAGAATGTTGATTTCATCTAATATTTCTAACCTTAAACCATTCACATACCTGGCTGTTTTCTCTGGGGTGTTCTCCATATAACCAGCTCTTAAATTTACCAGGTAGAACTCTTCAGTGTACTCTCTTATTGTCATCCCTTTCTGTTTCAGATTCTGCACTTACCGATGTAGTGCAATCTGGTAATCCTTAGGCGGAAATCTGCCTTTCAACTTGGCCACCATCTTTGACCATTTCTTCATTGGCAACATGTTCGTCCTCCTTCTCTTTGTTTGGAAATTTTCCCACCATAGGTCTGTGTGTCCCTTTAGCTTCGTTGCAGCGAACTTAACTCTTCGATCTTCACTGACCTCTTTACAATCAAAATATTTGTCCAGTTTGTTGATCCAGTCCAACAGAACCTCTGTGGAGAAGCTGTCATCATAATTTGGGATTTCTGGTTTAGGCTTGGTGCTCGCCAATAGGACCGACCTGAACAGTCTCATTTGCGGCCCTTCTTCATCCGATCCATCTATTGTCACTATGGCTTCTTCTTCGCTGTCATCTCCTACCTCTATATCCCTTCTCCTTCCTACTTCAACTGCCTCCAAACGGGCAGTAAGGATCCTGATCTCCTCTTGCAATCCTTCATCTACTGCTCTCCAAGCACCTCTTCCACATTCTCGTATTCCAACTTCCGTTTCTCAGGAAAACACTAAAATCCTACTCTGATACCACAATGATGGCACCAACCCGTAGTTCCATGCAATAATACTAAACAAAAACACAATAATGCACTAATCAATAAGTAAATGATCAAACAATGATTTTGTGACTTAACAATGGTGATTAGTGGTTACTCTTAGGATGATTCTAGATTGCATTTGGTGGCATTTATGACAGTCATTAATTTCGTTGTGCTGGTGGTCCTTGCCTTGGTTGTTGTTTCCCACTCCTCGGTCTATGCCAAAGCCCTACCTTCTATTGTTATTCTTTCATTTTTTTTTCTGCGACTCTGCTGCACTGAGGGTTTGATCTGGAAGCAAGTTTTTCATTCTACAAGTGTATGGTGGTATGCCATGGCTCTGTGTGCACCGGCTATGGGCCATGCTGCTTGTGAGTATGGTACTTGCGTTTGTCCTGGTGACTTATAGACTCGATTCCTTGGGAACAGAACGACGATTCTGCTCGCTTGTGCAAGAAAAATGGCTACTGTATGTTCTGTTTAGTTACTCGACTTGCATTTTCTCCACTCTTCTAGTTTTATTGTGGTTCTCCTGCTTATTAAATTTGATAAATGGATGTGCATGCTATAGGTCACAGTTGCGGTGGCCTTCTCCTACTTGCAATTCGCTCCAGGTAAGCTCTCTCTCCATGATTCGTCTTTCTCCTCTGTCTTCCTCCAACTCTAATAAGAGCAACACCTTGGGCTCAAGATTTCACCATGGACTGTGGCTCAGTGGGTTTGCAGTTCTCCCACGTGACTAACCTCCAGGTAATTGATTCGTTCACTGTTGTTTCCGAGAAAACTAGTGTCTTTTCGATCTGCTAGTCCCACTAAGACGGGTAGCTATCTTAGAAACAAATAATCAAAGCAATTCGTGATTTCCTTTATGTATGATAGATAAGAGAGAACCAAAGAGGACCAACCTAGATCTTCCACTTGGCTCCTTGCTCAATTTCTCTCTCTCGTGATAGAGTTTGCAACTCCTCTCCTACTTGTCCTGCTTTAGAGAATACCTGTAGAGTCAAAGTAACAAAAAACCATCAAAGCATCTTGATCTATAATATCATAAACAATGTAGAATTAGAAATACATTGACCATACAATTGCATTCACAAATAAAAAGATTCACAAATACACGATTATATGGAGGAAAACTCAAAGAACTTTATTAATAGTAGAAGAGAGGATTACAACCCGGTTGTCTGATCCAGCATCATCCTCCTAGCATCAAAGCCCTCTTCACCTCATGAAAATCAAGATCACCCAACAATACAATGTCTCTGCTCAAAGATAAACCAACGACACTTCCTTACAAATTACAAACTTCCCGCCTCCAGAACTCTCAGATGAGGGATCCATTTATAGATGTCTTGCAAGGGGGTGAGTCAGCTCTGGGTTTTCTATTAGTGTCATTTCACTGATGGTTCTTGGTTCTACTTGGAGATTTCATTAATCTCTTACTCATCCCTGGGCGAATTCAGAGAGGCAAGTGTCATGGGAGAAGTTTCTAGAAGATTCCATGAGTTTCCACTTAGCAAACTATCACTGCCATTTGTCCATTCTCACTCATTGCACCCTACAGAAGGCCTTTTTAGTATGCATCACACCTGGCTAGTGTAGCAGCCAGTATGCATCACACCTTGACCATGGAGCAGTCAGTATGGTCCAGTTTTAGCCAGTTCTGAGTGGTTTTTCAGGTGGAACTTCTGGGAAATGATGTAATCAGTTGACCACGATCCTTTGGGGTATGAAACAACATCTTTAGGGGTCGAAGAGCCCTTGGTTTATTGACATATGTGATTGGGGTTGATGTGCCCAAGTATGTCTATAACAGCTGCCCCCTAAAGCATGAGGTCGTAAATATTTTGATGTCGGGTGAGATGCTTTATCATGAGGATTCAGGGTATTCAAATTGGAAGGTGACATGTATAAGATACAATACAATACATCATCATCATATTATTTTCATGATCTAGCTGAGGTGGGAATTCCCATGCTCAACTTTATAAATTCATTTTCATGTACATATGACAGATAATCATTTGTTGTTGCAAACTGATGATTCTTTATATGTAGAGTCATCATCCCTTAGCTTGGATGATTATATCTGCAGCTTCTGTGTACAATTGATGTCTTTATTTTCCTGAATACATCGCAGCCCGGATGGATGAAACTAGATCTGGGGTCTTCAAACTTGTTCAATCTTTTCTCAATGTACAAGTCGATCCATGTGAAAAGATGTTCTGAAGTCGAACATGGAAAGACATCACCTGATTACCAGCCAATAATGTAAGCTGTTAACAGGCACGAGAGGAGTCACCGATAATGATAATGACCCTCAAGGTACTATAGTACAATTCACGTGGTGTGAATATATGAGCTGTTGTTGAACTCCATGCAAAATCTTTTGGTTGAAGTCCATTGATGTAAACATGTCGTCGGAAGTGAGAAACTTGCCATTGAGGCATGCAAGCTTCAAAGTACTGAAAGGGATGTTTCTAGGTCAACTTCTTGGATAATGAGATGATGTTGACATGAAGTAACCCATCGTAGGATGGCCTTGATGTATCCCATTTCTACGACATGAAACGAAGCAAACGATTTTTCTGGAGGTGAAAACGATATGATGATACAAGGTTCAGGAATGGCAGTCATGAAAAATGAAGGGTGAAGGTATTGCAGTTCATGAGGCATTAGCTGGACGGTAAATTATCTGAATGATTTCTCTTGAACATGTTGGCGACACTAAGATGGATTGGTAGCATTAACCCCAAAAGATGTATGGTACGGATGACCAATGGTGATATGGCCGGTGAACAGAATAACCCAACCCGACTCAATCATGGTGATGGAGCGAAAGTGTCATGTTTAAGAACGACCTGCTACCAATAAAATTATTCAAGTTTTCTTCCCTTTTTCCCCAGTCATTGCTGACCAGTATCTCTTTATTTTTGTCAAGCTTGAGGATGATAACAGGTGCTTGTTCTATAATTTTCCCTTCGGGCAAACCTATCGCTATGTTTTAGCGAGCCTAGCGACAATGAAACTTGTTCTTGTCTAGATGGACAAGTTTGTCACTATTGTTTTAACAAGTTTAACGACAAAGATAACTCAGTCCTTTTCATGTTTAGAGAGTTTGAAAAGGTACGAAAAGGAAACTCCAACAGTCCTTTTTCATGGCATAATCCCTTAAGTTTGAAAAAGTACAAAATAATATGAAAGGGATGACTTTTCGATCGCTTTAGTGAGCCGAAAGAGACAAGCACTCGATCTTTTTGTTTAATAATCCCTCAGGTCCAAAAATATTAAAATGTATAGGAGGGATGGCTTTCCCATTACTTTAACAAGCTGGAAAGGCCAATAGATCGACAATATTTTTATATTTAACGAGTCTAAAAAGAGTTTAAAAGAGACTCGTTTTTTAGGAACGAGTGGTTTTTTGGGTAGCAACTGGTTCCGGGTAAGCTTGGAACTTCTCAAAACATGGCAGTGTGAAGAGGGTAGCTAACAAGACCACTGGTCATAGCTGTTTCTCAAAAGGGTAAACAATCAAATGGAAGCGTATGATTGGCCAAAGGAATGGAGGTGACGGTAGGAACACGACCAAGGTTCAAAAGGCTGATAGCAGATCAATCACAAAGGTTATTTACAGAGGGTGGATTCATTTTTTAATGAGCTTGAACCAGGAGAAACTATGCTCATAGACGGGTTTATTTTTTAACGAGCTTGAACCTTGCGGAAACATTGTTCATACCAGTCATTTAAAGATGTCCCTCATTGGTAGGTTTATTTTTTAATGATCTTGAACCTTGCGAAAACATTTCTCATACCAGTCATTTAAAGATGTCTCTCATTGGTAGGTTTATTTTTTAGTGAGCTTGAACTCTATGATAACATGTGCTCATTTCCATTTTATGTAATCTAGAAACGACCAAACTACAAATCTAACTACACTAAAGCTAAGGAACTATTGAGGTTAGGTAGGATGATTTTGTCCTCCATCAAGGCAAAACAGTTCCTTTGCTTCATCTGTGCGATGCAGACAAAGGTGAATGGTGGGTTAGAAAAATCACCTAACCTAAGAAGTTGAACTAAAAAGCTAAAAACGCTAAAAAGATCAAAAATGAAATTGGTCATTTTTCACTTGCATACAAAGGTTTTCATGCCCCCAAGTTTTAAGAAAAGGAGAGTTTCTAGGTCACCATATGGAAGTCCCTGTGGTCAGGCAGGATTGTTTCTGTCAGCGGTAGACAAAAAACACTTCCTTGGATTTGTCCATCGAAATAGACGAAGGTGAATGGTGTGAGCTTCCAATCACATAACCTGTCGGGAAACCTATCTTTTCAGCTAGGTTTGCCTGTTGAAGCAGACTAGGGTGCATGCCCCCTAAGCTTCGTTACATTCATCGGACTACCCATGGTAATCAGGTGGATGAAATGAAGGTTGAAGAGACATTCTTGATGCAAAGAGACCATTTATGGATGATGTTTGACTCATAGTTGTGTTTGAACCAGGAAATGAAAGCTGGTCGATAAGCTGCACCATTTGGCCTTCATGCGGGAAACACATCACTCGAAAGAGTGTGGAAACAATAGCTTCCATGCTATAAACATAGTCACGCCCAAGGAGTAGATTGTAATCTAATGGCCCTTGGAATACCATCACGTTCAAGTGAACGATTTTCCTTTTCAAAGTTATTGGTAACTTTGGAAGTATCCCTAATGGTCGATTGGTTCCTTTGTTAAAGCCTGACAAATTTTATGTCTCAGGCAGAAGTGATGGCGAACCAAGCGCTTCCAAGCAGTTGAGGAAAGGATACTCACTGAAGCCCCTTCGTCTATGATAGTGCCAGACACGATCATTTCATACACTTATACTATGATTCAGAATGGTACATCAAATGGAAGGTGGGGTCTTGCTAGTTGATTCCAATCAAAGGAAATGACTAGACTGCTTGGAGGAGGTACCGGATAAACAATTAGATGAACCTCATGAAGTGGGGGGTTTTGTCCTGTTGTGAAGGAATGGATGGGTTGCCCCCAAGTTCATCAAACTTTGTATTGAAAAAAAGAATTTGAACGGTGTCATTCTCATTCTCTTTGGAAATTTTATCGTCTGAAGGTGGACCTTATGAAGGCAAGACTAGGTCAACTACCATCTCGACGTGTTGATTTTGGTCCAGTGTGGACTAAGAAGATTTACTTTCAACGATAGGTATTTCGACCAATGGTTTAGTTAAGTCAGTCATATTTTCAACTATGAAAACCTTGCGGTTATCCACACTATCAAAATGGTCAGAGTTCTTCTTAATATTAGATGATGTAGAAGAGATCATATGACAGGTTTCCACTGTGGCCACTTCCGCCAGATTACTTGGAGGTAGGAGGGAAAAAGTACCCATTAAGCAAGGGTCTTTTAGGAGACCTACTCAGACATTTTGAAGCAACTGAGAACTTCCATGGGTTAATGGAATGCTTCCAGTAGCTTGTGAATTGTTTGGGAAAAAGGTTATTTGGTCAACGATTGTAATTCAAACTTGGAAGGGAAATGCAATCTTTCTAAAATATGTTGACACAATGGTGGCCATAGCATAAATCCAGGGCCTTTCTAGCAAGATATTGTAGCCAAGGTTTCCATCAATGACCTCGACTTCAATTTCTACTGTCCTGCCCCCCAATTCAACTTGCAAGTTACTTAATATCCCATATGGCGTGTATGTTCTTCCATCGAATGGTTTTAATGTCGTTGAAGATCGTGACAAGGGTGGTGAGCCTAAAGATTTCCAGCAAGTCAATGACATAATACAAGTAGATGCCCCCTCATCAATGATTGTTCGATGAACAGTTTTATTGAGTGCGTTTACTTGTATGAGGAAAGCGAGTTGGGCTGGTAACTGAGGTTCAAATCCTTTATGGTTGAATGCCACAAGATTGGAATCCGTTGGGTCAATCCCACCTATTGTTCATAACAAAGCTTGCTTTTGGGAGGGGCAATTTTGTAGTACTTCAAGCGTTGACAAAGCGGATGGCAATTGAGCCAAATCCTCCACTATATTATAATTCTATGCTGCCCGGGCACGAGGATTAAATGTCGATTTATGTACTACTCCTTTTGGCTATTTTATAGTTAATTTAGGAATGATGGGTGGAACAACTTCTGGCGAAGTTGTTGTCGAACTACTGGGTTGATCGGTAGCCTTGCTGTTCGAAGACTGTGGATTCCCATAATCCTTATTCCTTGTCGATATGAAAGCATCATTTTGCTTTTTCGAGATGGATAGCATAAGCACTTGTGATGGGGAAGCATGATCAGTAGCAACTAGATTAGTTTCTAGGTTTGTAAACGGATCAGTCAATACCGCTGAGGTACTTGAAGTCATTAAAAACTTCGTGACCTCAGCTCGATGTGGACAATTTTTCGTATAATGGTCCTCATCACATATTAAACATCGCTGATTAGGTTTCTTTTGCCCAGTAGGGTTTCCTAAATATTTCTCAGGATTTGAACCTTCCTGTTTCTTCTTTTTGTTTGTCCCTTTCTTCTTGTCCCTTGGTTGCTTTGGATTTTTGCCCTTGTTAGAAGACACATCATTAATCTCCGAGGCAAGAGGTTCCTCATTTGCTTTTTGACTAGAAATTGCAAGGTTTTTTTTAGATGGAGCCTTCATAGTTTACATACTTGAGGTACCAATCATGCCATCGCTGACATGAGAGTCCCTGTTTGATTTAGGAGTAGGAGGAACATAAAATTCTGGTCTAGAAGAATCAAGAATTTTATCGTAAAGCGTGCCAGACTGAGTATAGATCACGTCTAAATATTGAGCACGATCCCTCCCTTTCCCACATCTTCAGTAATTGAACGTAATAATGACTTAATAAACCACTCAGCTAGAAGTTGATGAGGAACATACGTCTTTATCATCTAAGGACGACGTCACCACTCATAAATATGATCAAATATGTGAGTGGCTATTGTCTGTTTAAAGTTGGTAAGGAGTTATGTTCCTGTTTCGTACCTTATGGGTAACTGAAAGTGGGTTAGAAAAGTTGTGGCAAGGGTGCTAAAGTTATCAAACGAGGCTCTAAGCAATTCAATATACCATTTTGTTGTCGGGCTAGTTAGCATTCGCTGAAAAAGGTGAAGCCTAATCGAATCATCATTTAGGGTGTTAGATGAGCACCACAAATGGAATGTCATTACGTGATTCGATGGATCTTCACCTGGATTTCCATCGAATTTAGGAATATCAGAGGGACGTTTATGAGGAATCGCTAGCCACCAAGGGGCGTAAGCAATTGGATCATTCGTCACCAAATTTAGATCTGGTAATTCTACAGTTGCTACAAAAGGAAATTGTTGATTCAGGTTTGGAAAAGCATACCTGGGATAAGATGGTATCACCTGAGTAGTAGGTCTTTGCACACGAGCATAATGTATCTGATGTTGATAACTTTGATAAGGTTGATGGGCATAACCATTATAGTATGGCTGTTGATAACCATTTTGAAAATGTGGTTGCCCATTACCTACAAAGCCTTATTGCTCAGGACCTCGGTAAGCTTGCTGGAATTGCGTTTGTTGATATTGTACCAGCCATGGTTGTTGGACCATTTTCTATTGGCCAATACCAGATGATTGACCAAGATGCGGAGTGATAGTACCTGTTTGAGCCTGACTCATTCCAGGTAAGGAGGCACTAACCTGAGGTTATGATTGAGTCGCAAAGACAAGAGGCTGTTGTATTGCGACCTGAGAGACTTGAGGTTGACACACAATAGGTAATGCTTGTACTTGTGATACAGTCACAATAGCAGGTGTAGTGGGAATATTCGACACAGGTTGGACTTGTTGCAATGAATATAAAACCCTTGGTTGTTGAGGTAGTATTGGTACCCAACCACTAGATGTAATTCCAGTTTGACTTGAATTTTGTTGTAGACTCTCATATGGTTTCTCCCCAAGAGGGAACAATGAAAAGGCACACTGCCCCCCATATGGTGGCAATCTAGTGCTTAAAGGATATATCGGTCTTTGAAGACTGGATTGTCCAAATTGATATTGACATACAGGATCAAGTTGTTGAGTTTCAATATAAGAAATACCAGATGAGACTCCGAATGAAGAAATAGCAACAGACCATGTCGTTGAAATAGTCCCTGACTGGACTCCAACTAATGGTTGATAACTAGCCGTGACAGATGGTATACCAGCAAACATTGTAGGAATGGCAGCAGGAAGCTCCACTGTAGCTGTGTCAATTGACACAGTCCTAGATGTTGATGGTTGCTTAGACATATTTAGTCTATCCAAAATATTTCCTAGTGATTCGACGGGAACTTGCGATGAAATATGATTAAAAGAACTAACTTCAGGAGTATAAGGATAGAAGTGGATCCCAGTTCCAAAATGCAATGGAGTACTGGATGGAAGATCCTCTACTGTCTCCTCTATGGAAATCAGTCCAGGTGGAAGAGGTAGGCAGTCAGGTCCGTAAAATATTTCTGGAGCCAAAGAAGGTATAACTTCTGCAGTAACAGATACTGGAGGGGTGGCACCTTCTGAATTCTGGAACTCAACCTCCAGATGTTCAGGTAAGTGAACTTCAGTCTATAGTTCAACACTAGATGGGGCTGTCTCAGGTATAGAAGTCCCTATGTTACACTAGGATCAGTTCTAATGTCCTCTTGTAACCATGGAGCTTCTTCTGTAAAGGCAGATGTACTAGAAATGATCGGAGTAACTGTAGTCTCTGATGATGTTGAAACACAAGTTTTGAATAAATCAGGTGAATTGGACTCAGTTAAACAAGACCATTTTGCACGAAATGGTTTCCTCTCCAGAGTCAAAGACAGTTGACTCGCTAGTCTCCGCGAACGACGGGGTTTTGATTGGCTTTCTTCCATGATTGCAAATTACTTTATCAACTCAAAATTAAAAGGGAAAAAAAATGTTCCGTTTTAAATAAATTTTAATGACGCTTTGACACAACTTTGCTTTTTCAATTTTTAAGAGTCAAGAAAAAGCTAAAGATGAATCTAGTTGCCTTCGATTTTTAATGAGCCTGAAGTGACAAGTGCTCAGATGGACTTTTTCTTTTAAGGAGTTGAAAAGGAACGAAAGTGACTACTCTGGAAATCTAGACAGAGGGATTACCAAACCAATTGCAAAACTGCAATATACACCTTAGTGGTAAATTAAAGAGAAATTACCAAGGACTTATGTACGGTAGTCAATCTTCCCAAATGCTGTGTTGAGTGCATTGTGATCGATGGGGCGGCAGGCATGGCTTCCTATGGATAAAGGATATCAACCTATTGTGGTCTCCCAATATATACTCGACGGTATGGGGAGCACAAGTCCATACTAGCACTTGTCATATCAAAGAGGAGGAATCACTCAACGTTCGATGAAAATGATAGTTACCAGGTCTTACGACACCCGAACACGTCTCTAGCCTAGACTTCTAAATGTGTTGCATTAGGTTCCAATGCGTTTTAATGTTCATTGAGAATTATTTTAGAATTGATCTTGTTTAGAAGTTTGTCTTTCAAGTTTCACTATGTGATGTAGATGTAAAATTCCTAAATATGCAATCTAAAATGATAAACAATCATTTATTTTTCTTTTAGCAATGAAAATCCTAGCTACTAAGAAAAGAAGATTACAATTCTTTCAACAAAGAGCAAAGAGCACACACTAAATGCACTTTTCATAAATCATTTCCACACACAGTCTAAATGCAAATGCAAATGCATGTATTTGTTTTTCGTTTCCTTAATGTGAGAATGCCAAAAAGGAAAACTAAGTATAGATCTAAACTATTTTCTTCAAAGCGACATTTCGACAATTTCTTTTAAAAATGAAAGGAAGACTAAATGACACTTTTATATTTCAAATAGAAAACTGCTTTCGACACTTCAAATATTAACAATTCAAATCCAATACACGACAAAAATTACAATCAACTATCTAGAGGAAGAAGACTTTACGACACTCTTCTTTTTGACTCAAAATGATAGTTACGACACTTTTTGCATCAAAGCGATAGTTCAATTTAAGCTACTTTTTGACGAAGGATTGTAAATGATGAATAGATACATAAAAACATTTACTAATCCTAATCAATGGAGGATGAATTATGTAATGGAAGGAGTCTTCAGTAATTAGATACTAATCATAGGTAGCAACACAATCAAATAGAGCTGAAAACAAGGACAAAAAAACAAATTTCAAAGAGAGAAATAAGATCACTCAGTCATCGCACCCGTGCTTCAGAGAAACAGGGATGCATCTCACCTGCTACACATGGGAGGTGCGATGCATACTAGTTTCCACTTACAGATAGTGCGATGGGCTAGGGAGTGAAACTGAGTTAGGTTTTTGGTCAAATTTGCATCTCAGTTCAGGGATTTAGGCTAAGCTATTATGAATAGTAAAGAACAAAGTACAGGGGTATGATCTTATGAGGCTATTGAGCTACCACAAGGGTGCTTAGAATGCTTGTAAGTCAGATGTTTAGTTCATAAACCAACCCGGAGATTGACTAAAGTAGCATTCATCTACTTTGAAATTTCATAACAAAAGTGGTTCGAAGTCTATCTGGCTAGCTTCAGGCTCCGTCTATAGTTTATAAAGTAAAAAAAAATAACAAACAAACAAACTATTCAATCCCCAGTGGAGTCGCCATTTTGTTTCCAGGAAAACTAGTGTCTTTTTGATCTGCTAGTCCCACTAAGATAGGTAGCTATTTTAGAAACAAACAATCAAAGCAATTTGAGATTTCCTTTATGTATGATAGATAGGAGAGAAGCAAAGGGGACCAACCTGGATCTTCTGCTTGGCTCCTTGCTTGATTTCTCTCTCCCTTGATAGAGTTTGCAACTCCTCTCCTACTTGTTCTGCTTTAGAGAATACCTGTAGAATCAAAGTAACAAAACACCATCAAAGCATCTCAATCTATAATATCATAAACAGTGCAGAATCAGAAATATATTGCCCATACAATTGCATTCACAAATAACAAGATTCACAAATACACGATCATATGGAGGAAAACTCAAAGAACTTTATTAATAGTAGAAGAGAGGATTACAACCTAGTTGACTGATCCAGCGTCATCCTCCCATCATCAAAGCCCTCTTCACCTCATGAAAAGCAAGATCACCCAACAATACAATGTCTCTTCTCAAAGATAGACCAACAACAGTTCCTTACAAATTACAAACTTCCCGCCTCCAGATCTCTCAAATGAGGGATCCATTTATAGATGTCTTGCAAGTGGGTGAGTCAGCTCTGGGTTTTTGATTAGTGTCATTCCACTGATAGTTCTTGGTTCCACTTGGAGATTTCATTCATCTCTTACTCATCCCTAGGAGAATTCAGAGAGGTAAGTGTTATGGGAGAAGTTTCTAGAAGATTCGATGAGTTTCCACTTAGCAAAGTGTCTCTTCCATTTGTCCATTCTCACTCATCGCACCCTACAGAAGGCCTTTCCAGTATGCATCGCACCTGGCTAGCATAGCAGCTGGTATGCATCGCACCTTGACCATGGAGCAGTCAGTATGGTCCAGTTTTGGCCAGTTCTGAGTGGTTTTTCAGGCGGAACTTCTGGGAAATGATGTAATCAGTTGACCATGATCCTTTAGGGTATGAAACAACACTTTTCGGGGTCAAAGAGCCCTTGGTTTATCGAAATATGTGATTGGGGTTGAAGTGGCCAAATATGTCTATAACAACTGTGTAGATAATTCCTTATACTTCGTTTGCTTTTCGTTGCCCCTTACTCTTCGTTTGGGCTGACAATGTTGCCCTGTTTTAATTGCACAGGTTGGGGTTCGTTCTTTGGCGTGGTTAGTGTAAACGCTTCAACTCTCTCCCGGTAGGCTCTACCACTGCTATCAACTTGTTTTGATTATTAGTCTCTGTCGGTTTTGTTAGACAGAGTCCCAGTTCTTGTTCGCTTATGCTTCTTTGTCGTTGCTATGTGACCTGGGTTAATTTGTACAGACCCTTGTTTGTAATCCACAGTTGTGTAATTGTAAAAATATTGTTTGGAGGCCATCCAGAACCCTTGTCTGGGGTTCTACTGGTTCGGTTGGTTCTTTAGCTGTTTGTTGGGTTATCCTTGGACAATGTCATATGTATACAAATATTTTGTTTCTGGAATGAAAGCAAATACAACGTATTTTGTTGTATTTTTTACCTCTGTCCTCGATTTTGTTACTTAGCATTTATATACTCGTTCTTGGTTTCACTGTTCGTAATGTGCCTGGTTCTTTCAGTCGTGGACTCTGTTTGTTGTTCACCAGCCTTCGTACTTGAAGTTCTCGTGCAATTTTCCCTCTCCGCCTTTTGTTCCTTAGGAGAGAAAAATAAATGAAAAGGTTATGCATGCACAATATCTACTTATTTTGGTTTATTCAATGATTATGGAAAAGTAGATAAATATTTCAATGACTGTTACAGATGGACTCGAATGAAAGAAAATTATTCTCTATATTCTATTACTATCCTCATATGCTGAACCCATTAGAATGATTTACATTTCATATTTCTACTGTTTTCCCGCAGTTACCTGAACTGTGCACAGTTACGCTTTAGTTGTTTCTTTTATTAGTTACATCACTCTTAACTCATTAGGTTCTTCTTGCAGTGCAATATTTTACAATTAATCATAGATGTATTTTTTTCTAAATGGAAGAAACAGTTATTTGATAATCACTCACTAAAGGACAGACAATTGTGATAGTGACCTTAACTAACTATATTGTTCCCTAACTAATCATGAAATTAAAAAAGAAAACAAGTCCCTACATTCTGCTTTGACCAATTAAACATAAAGAAACTAAACACTGATAAATCTTTCCACGTTGGCGGAGACCAACACCCGGTCATGGTGCCCTTAGCTGCATGCTACTGTATCACTATTAAAAAAAACAAAACCAGAAAGAAATTAATGTACATTTGGGGAGAAAATAATACTTTTCTCCCTTTTTTCTTCTCGACCTTTCTCCACTCCCCTTGAGTCAGCAACGACGAAAAGATTACGAGTGAAGTGTCCTCCACAGGGAAAGGATTTTCCTTGTCTAAATCTCAGTGGTCTGAAGTATGATGTGTTTTGGCTCCACTGGTATCCATTGTGTCTACTATCTTTTCTGGCAAAGAGTCCATCAGGTCATGTGATACAAATTCCTCAGTTTGTGGTTCCTTGTTTGCCTGATTGTTCTCTTTGGGAATGGGCTGTTTCTCTTCCTTCTCTTTCTCCTCAACAGGGACACCATTAGCGTCTCATGAAGGGAATTTCCATCCCTTGGGCTGCTTTCCTACTTTCTTCTTCTTACGCATATCTTTTTTGGCTTCTAGGCATGTATTTTGAAGATGCCTTGTTTGGCGCCAAATTCTGCATCTGAATGCAGTATTTTCATAATCTAGTATCTAGGTCCAACATTTGTCTTTATACTTGAGTTGTATTTTGTCTCGTAGTCCTTTGCTGAGATCTACTTCCACACACATGCATGCAAATGTGTAAATTCCTTCCTCCATTCTTTCTGTATCCATTTTAATGAATCACCCAATGGTGTTGCCTATACTAGACAAGACTTGATGGCTCTAGAAATGTAGTGGTAGGTTGTGAAGACGAACCCATACAGGAATCTGCGATACAACCATTGTATTTCGATCAAATTCTAGGAATCATGTAGTAATGAAGAGACCCGTGGATCCCATAAACCATGGTCCTTCCGTCATAACAATGTCTCTTTTCTCTGCTGTACAAAATTTGACAATGAAGAACCCTTTGGAACAGAGATGAATGTCACATAAATTGGTCCAGGTTCTAAAGACCCAAAGGAAAAGGTCCATACTTTTGGGCCAAAAATAGTTGAATATGCAAATTAATACTTGCTTTTCAAAAGAAGAATAGAACTCATCTATTTCTGGTGTATGCATATTTAATTCTGGGGTGTAACTCAGTTGTTCCACAATGTATGGGGTGGATGTTATGCGAGCTTGTTTTGTTGATGTTGTAGCTTATTTATTTCCTTTAAGAATGTCTTTGAAGGTTTAAACTACACTTTTTTTCTTTTGATGCGTTTCTGGGATTTTCGTTGTGCTGCTTCCTATGCCACCAACTGAAAGATGTTTTTTGCGCTGCTCTGCTATGCCTCCCCTCAGCCGCAGGTTGAGAGTGATGGTAGATTTAGGTAAGATTTTGTAATCCATAAGAGATTTCTAGTCTTGGAGTACTCTGCCTCCAAAGATCAAAACCTGTGATCCTGTAGGGTAACTAGTATGCTGGAAGATGTTGTTCTTCAAAAGCTGTACTGATTTGGTGACCTGTACCCAAGCCAGATGTGTCTTCCTAGAAGGGGTTTTTATGAAGATTTGAAAGGGAAGAGGGTTTACCTGCGATTCAGGTTTTGGTTCTATCTAAGAGTAATTTTGTCCTTCTGCATTCGATTCACTGCACATCTTTGTATTCCTAGAGATATCCTTTCGAGTACGCTGAGTAAATGCTGAGGGGGTGAGATCTGGTCCTGGCTCAGTTGCTCCAGATGCCAGAAGACCTCGATCCATTGCCGAGGTTGTCCTATTCCATACTGCTATGTCTTTGCTTTTAGCTTGCCTTTCAGACCTTCTTCTACTGGTGGGTCAGGATAGGGTATTATTTCGGCACTTTTTTGCCACCAGATCTAAACTATCGGAGGGCAGATCAGTCTTATGTAACAGATTTGTTAGGTTGCTTTTAGATCTGAGGGTTTTTTCACCTTTCTTGGCATAATCGGTTGACCGAGTTCCATACAATGCCCAACTGAAGCATAGATCTACAGTGACATGCATCCTCAAGTCGGCACGCATAAATCCTTTCTTGTCTTTGAGGTTAGGTTTCCTCAGAATCTCGTCCTTCTTCTTAGCCTTGGAATCACTCCCTCTACAGTCCCCGCCCTTGGTGACGTCCCCTGTCCATAGTGCAACAATGAAAGCATGGTTATCCTCCAAGGCGCTTAGGTTGCATGCGATGTTTGCCTCAGATCCAAGGTCTCCCATGATTTTTTGGCAACTAAGCTCCACAACTTTCGAGTAGCTCCACTACAAGTTGTCACAACGTAGATAAGACAGTCCACCATGCTCATTCAATGCAACCTCAGTGCCCTAAAATTTAAAATTAAAATGTTATCTCAGTGCTTCAGTTGCCCATTAAATTTCAGAAATGAAACCATGGCAGAACTCATGGTAAATAGATATTTATTTTAAATTGGGCTGTTTACTTAAAAATTTTGGGCATAGAGATTTTTGTTTGTCATGTAAAGGGGATGTTGACTTTCTTCAAGGGAAACCATGTGCACATGAATTTTTATCATCTCATAGACATGTTTCACACTCACTTCACGCACTCTTGTCACTAAGGTCGTTTCATGAAGTAGAGTATGTTTTATACATTCTCGATGGTCTACGTTGTATCACTAAGTGTTCGTGTGTGATCATAGTCACGTTCTATCATTGTTTACTTTTACATTTGTGTCACTCATCTCACACTTAGCCATTTCCCGAGTAACCTAGCCTCATTGAACTTCTCGGAACTATGCACTTTTATTCTACAACCCTCAAGCTTTCTACCTTGCCTCTTGGAAATGTGTAGTGCGCAGAGACCCCAACCTCTCTTGGCATCCAAAAAACTGCGCAATGGTTTCCTTCCTCAAGTGTCACCATGCTCATTCAATGCAACCTCCATGCTAAAAATTTTAAAATTCAAAAGTTATCTCCATACTTGAGGTGCCCACTAAATTTCAAAAATGAACCCATGGCAGAAATGATTTTAGATATTTCGTGGGCACCTCTCGCTTGGAGATACCGTTCAAATTTTAAAATTTTTGGCATTGAGGTTGCATTGAATGAGCATGGTGGACTGCCTTATCTACATTGTGGCAGCTTGGAGCGGAGCTCCGTATAAATCATGGGAGACTATGATGGCATCTCCATATATATTGTATAAGTGCATTAAATATGGAATAACCTTAATAAGTGTATTAAATACCAAATAGCTTTAGAAATATTGGTTGCCATCAAATTCCATCCTTCCACGTTTAAATACATGCCTATGATGTATATCTATACCATCATGTGATGGGCTCGCATGACATGGCGTGCAACTTTTTACCTACCACAAGCCATGGTAAGGAAAACCATAAATTCATCTGAAAACCAAATTCAAGCCACTCAGTAAGGAAGGTCCTGTGGATATATGGGCATGCCGGCACGATTCCCCAATGTGCTAGGGAGACCATACTAGTTGTTGTTAGAAATTGTAATTACTCCCGCATGTGGAGTTGGCTAAATGTAGAGAGTCAAACTGAGTGATTGACTATTGAATCAAGTCGAGTTAAGTGGTAGACGAAGTTTAGTGTGTGATTGCATGTCAAGATATTTTAGGCGAGTTTCTAGTTGGAAAAGGTTTAAATACCATTCACTGGATTCATTATATGAATCAAGTTTTGTGTGGTCAATAGAAGAGCTACTCGTGTCTTTTATGTGTGAATTTATGTTTTGTCTCTTCTGTCTTTCCAACAAATTGATATCATAACAAAGTTAAAAGAAAGAAGGAGAATGGATCCGTGTGACCAGAGAAATTTTTTTTAGTAATTAATGCTATAACGCACTCACTCTGCTATACAGGACGTTATAACGCTTCTAAGCTTTCGTTCGTAGAGTTAGAGGAGTTTCTTACCGTGGGAAGCAATAATATGGTGTCCGAATACATCACAACCTACGTTACTCTTCATAAAAGTTACGAAAGTTTATATATATGGTGAAAAGTTTCTTTGCCATGGTTCGTTTATATACGTTGAGTGGAAAACTCCTTTTTTAAAAAGGAAGCGTATTAAAAAGGGCACGAAAATTCTGTAAACGGAGTCACGTGGTGAGAGTTGATTCAAGATATTTTGTGGGAGTCACGTGGTAAGACTTTTCATATGGTGTTTAAGGGTTTCATATAATGCGAGTTATTTATAAAGAGTGGAGAGTTGAGTGATAAAATCAAAGTGTATGGTGAAGAAATTTCTTTCTTTTTTTTTATAAGGAAAAGAGTTTTTGGCAAGAGTTTAGGGTTATGCAAAAGTTTTTCTATCTGCAAAATGTTTTGTTTTTTTTTCAAGTATTACAGTGTTTTGGGTGAAGATTGTGCCTTACAGGAGCACATATTGAAAATCATATTTTTATTTTGGACACGATATGGAAGACAACCTCGTGTAATTAGAAAAGCAACTATAAGAAAATGAATGACAACAATGATGGGTCACAAAGTGCGAGTAAAGAAGACTAAGAAAATGAATAAAAAAGAAGAAGCAAAGATCATTGCCATGGTTAGAGAGGTTCAAGCCATAGATGAGGAACTGAGAAGTCTAGCAGAAGACAAAGAAGAAATCGAGGGTGCTTGGTGTAGCTTTGATCTGCTACCACCTCTTATGTTTACATGTGAATATTTTAATCATTGAGTTATCAAGATGCTAGCTTTTCTTAGAGCTAAAGAGTTAAATCAGTATGAATCTAAAACTCATATGATGCAGTATGTGATGTTCTACCATTGAATTTTATAAAATAAACATTGGATGAGAAGTGTTTGTGTAAGGTAGAAAAATATATAACTTTAAAGGAAGCATGGAAGTTTCTAGAAGTAGAGTTTGGTGCAAGGGGGAGTGACATGCAACAACAGGTTATGTCACAAGGAAAGAAGTCATTCGCATATATGAGAGTAGATGAGAAAAAATCTAAGAGAACATGAGAGCTTGGAGAATCCCACTCAAAAGTGGATGATGTTTGCCAAGACCATAAAATTGAAACCCATTATGCGAGCATGGATGTGGAAGAAGAAGATGCAACAAAGATTGGAGAGAGAAGCAATAGCCTTTGTGTGTAAAACAGAGCAAGAGCATATAAATTCTCAAAGACTCCACTGTAACGTGGATGATGCAGATGATGATGAATCCCACTGTGATGAGACACATGTGGATGATGACTGCAAAGTGATATGTGAAATGATGAATCCCATCGCAGTTGATGGATTTGGTGAAGTTGAAATTGTCAATGAAATTGACAATGATCACATGCATGCTCGAATATCCCACCATAGTGTGGATGAACATTTTGTTGATGATATGTGTGGTTTCTTTTTTGAAACAGGGATTGATTGTGGAAATATGGTAACCACAATGTTTAATGAAACATTGAAGGTTGAAGCTACCATTGTAGCAGCAAGATATGAAGTAGTTGGAACTGCTCATGAAGCTGAATGTCATCTAGCAGAAGTTGATGATCAAGAATAGGATAAAGTGATTGAAGAGTTTTTATGAGAATATCCACTAATAGCATAATAGTGGAAGACAACCTCCATGCAATTGAAAAGAAGACAGATGTAGAGCAAGAATGTCTCACTGAAGATAGTCATATTAAAGATGTTTTTAACATTGGTTTTGAATATGAAGATGTTCACAATAGCATGGGAAAAGAACTTGAAAGCATGGTTGTTAACAAATTTGATGAATATTTGAAGCTCATTGAAGAATGGATTCGAAAGCCAATAAAACAAATTGATGTGAGTCTTAAAGCAACAACTGGAATAAAAGAATTGAATGAAATAGTCAATAATGATCTTGAGTATGCAGATTACTAGAAAAAAGTAGCAGTACCTAATGATGAAAGTGAAAATAATGATATGGATGTTTCTGAAGACAAAGATGAATGCATTGAGACCATTTTTCAACAATGGAGTCAAGAAGATATAAGATTCTGCTATCAAGAAATATGGCAGAAAGAAAGTCAGGAATATGAAGCACAAGAAGAAGAGAAAAGAAGACAGTTTGAAGATGCAATGTTTTGGCAGCAGTCCATAGTTGAATGAATATTTGAAGAGGAAGTTGTAAAAGACATGATTCAATTGTTTTTGAGAACAAGTTCAAGACAAGTCGAAGAAAAATTGCAGCAACGGAAAGTGAATAAAGCCAATAGCAAGAAAACGCAAGAGAAAATGAAGCAATTTTGAGGATTTAAAATTTGGAAGAAGAGAAAAAGAAAATAAAGTCGTGAGTCCTTGTAAGCTTAGCTGAGACATAGACCAACAGGCATGTTTGAGTGATAATTGAGTCAATTTCTATTATAAGTCTAGCAAGCATAGTTGAGACATGTTGAGTCATACGGTCATAATTAAGGGGGAGTGTCAGAAATTGTAATTACTCATGCATGTGGAGTTAGCTAATCATATAGAGTCAAACTGAGTGACTGAGTGTTGAATCAAGTCGAACTAACTGGTAGATGACTTTTAGTGTGCGGTTTCATGTGATTGCATGTCAAGATATTTTAGGCGAGTCGCTAGTTGGAAAAGGTTTAAATACCTTTCACCGTGTTCATTGTACGAATCAAGTTTTGTGTGATCAATAGAAGAGCCGCAACTCATATGTTTTATATTTGAATTTATGTTTTGTCTCTTCTTTCTTTCCAAGAGTTGTAGCCAAGTTAAGTATTTTAATAAAATTTTAATGAAGTTAATCAATTTTATATTATTTTTATTAATTGTTATTATTATATATTTTCAATAATAACAAGTGTAATATGCGGTGTTGTTACTTAATATTTTCTTTTTAGGTAAATTTTTTTTTATAGCTAATTTAGATTAATTTAAATGTTTATACAATTAAAACTTTTTAAACCATGTATATAAAAAATATCCCACATAGTAATCATAAACTGTAATTTCAAATAGTCTTACCTATAATATCATATTTATATATCTTAAAATTAAATTATTATGATGTAAAAAATTGTATTAAAAATTAAAAATATATAAATTTTGAAATGCAACATCAATATTTTTCATATAAAAAACATAAAAAATAAATAAATTATATTTAAAAGTAAATCTAATTATAAAAAAAAAATTAATTTAAATAAATATTATAACTAAAAATATGTGGTTATTTATATTATATTAAATTCATTATCCATTTATTAATTAAAAAATTATAAACTATCAAACTATAATTAATATCATATAATATGAATTACTATATTTATTGTCTTGCACATTTTTATTAGTAAAATATATAGTGAAAATAAATATTTAAAAAGTGAGAAGTAAATTTTTTTTATTAATTATAAATATTTAGATTTGATAGGTGTACTCCTTATTAAATGTTATGAGATTTGGTTTGGTACTTTTCTTTTTGAGAGAAAAAAACATCATGGATTTATATTAAGGAAATATAAAGATGTGCAATACATTACGTTTTTTTGGGGGGGCTATGAGATGCCCAAAACCAGATACCATATAGTGGAACAGATTTATCCAATTCACGGAACCCTGAAGCAAAACCTTACCCATATCTTCTTAACAGATTAGATTCAGTACATTCAACAACAGAAGTAAAAAGACACTAAGGAAAACTTGATAAGTCACATTCGTATAGAACTGAAGCTCAGAGAACTTGCTTGCCTTACTATGGAGAGGAGTCACATTCCGTTGATACTGAAATCCTGACAAATGAGTTTCATAAATATTTAGATTTGAGAGGTGTACCCTTTATTAAATGTTATGACACTTGATTGCATACAAGTTTTTAATTTTATTTTATGTTTTTTAAATAATTGTTTTTTGTGACAATTCAATTTTAAACACCATGAAATTAGTCATTTCACGTAAATGAACAAATCAAAAAATATATATTCAAATTTAAAAAATTTCAAATTTGATTTTAATTTTCAAAATATTTTATTTGATATTTAAAATTTTCAAAACTTTAATGAGCTTTATAAAATCTATTCACAAATTTCAAAACTAATTGAAATTCAAGTTTTTTTTTAAGTAAAATAAAAAATAATATATCTTACTTTCACTAAATATAATAATATATTCCATTTAACTTATTCAAAGCAGGAGATTATCTTAACTTAATGTGAAAAAAAATACAATCAATATTTAAATAATTGATATAATTAAAAAAAAAAAAAAAAATTACTGTATAAAAAGTTTAAATTAAAAAAAATTTAGATAATAAACTTTTAAATATATTTTCAAATTTAAATATTTTTTTAAAATAAATATTTTTTTTAAAATAAACTTAAAAAAACTAATATCAATTCTTATAACAAACGTAAAGTTATTTTATTTTATTTTATTCTATTCTATTCTATTCTATTTATTTATTTAAATAAATATTGGAAAATAAATATTATAAAAAAGTTATTAATCAATTTCGATTTGGGAATCAAAATTCAAATTTGAAGTTATTACTACCTTTTTAAGAACTCTCTAACCCATCAGAGAAGAAGTCTCTAACATATGATTAAAAAGTCTCTAACATATGATTAAAGGGCATAAAATTATTTTTCATACACATGTAAACTAAAATAAAAAGTTAATTGTTAAATGCAAAATGGAAATTGTTTTTGAATTTTTAATTAAAGAGTAAAAAAAATAAAATTATAATATGTTTTACTTGTGATTATTTTGATCATTTTTTCCTTTATTAATCATTCTTTATATGTAACAACAATTTAAAAACATGAATATTAATCAATTTTCTCCATAATGTTATAGTTCAAAAAAAATATTATCATTTTTACATAACAAAATCCTATTGTTAGGAGGGGTGCATCTATGTAGCACCAAATTATGTCGTAGTAGTGAATATGGAAGATCTTTTTGTTGCTGAGACCAGAAACGATTCCAAGTTGAATTGGCTTTATTTTGAATCACCAACTTATATCTTAGTATTGAACATGGAAGATCTTTTGGTTTCTTACAAAGGAGAAACAATTCCAAGTTGAATGGGCTTCATTTTGAATCAAATCGCTATCCTCTTGATCTTTGGATTTACAAATGGTACTTATCAATCCTTTATGATTCCACTTGGAGATATTCCCATTCCTACTCCACTTTTCCTTATTTTTTTTGCTTGCATTTACTGCATGCTGTGCATTTATGAATATCATGTATATGTATTCTTTATGCCAACTTATCATGAAGACATGACAAAAAGTACTAGACATCAAAATTGATTCAATGCAATTATGATTCCTTCTTATCATAAAGTCAACGCTAAATAAGTATTCATGAACATTTTGTTGAAAAAAATAATATTATTTGTATTCGCTTTTGTAGTGGGTGTCTTACATCATAGTGCACATGTGAATTAATTTTTAGGACACATGTGCACTACTCATTACTTATATAATTCTTATAGAAAAAGATTCTTGTAAGTTATATATATATATATATTTTATGGGAATTTTTAGATACCTTTTGTTGTTTATTTATTTATTGGAGACCACAATGATATCCATAAAATAATATCATATTTTGAGTGCAATAAAAAAATGCATTGTAATTGTTTGAATCATTGGACTAGTTACCTGTAAGAAAGGACAAATTTTCATTATACAATAAGGACATGCATGATATGAAACAGTAAAGAGTCCTATTGAATTTCCTCCATATGGTTCTTACATGGATAATAAGTAAATGGTAGAAGTGAATTCAGTGCATATGATTCATATATTAAGTCTATGTAAATGAGCCTATTAAATTCCTTCGATATGATTACTATATAGATTGTAATACTACAAAACTAGTGTCATCTAAGTGTACTTGAAGTTCTAGTTTGTAGACAAAATTCTTCTTAAGTCTACACAAATTACATAGTGGAAGGTGTGATGTGTAAAACATGCATAAAATTTAAAATTATTTTTAAAATTCATATGTACTAGATCCATTTTAATTCTGGATCGACTAAGTACTAAGAGGGATCAAATCTTTGAGGTGTCCACAAACCTCTTTTAGTGAGAAAAGGGATTTGATCCCTATGGCGGTTGATAAATGTGCAGTTAAGATAAGTCTAGGCTAGTTTATACATAATTATTTTGTCAACCAATATGACATTAATTACTAAATTTTTAATTAGTCTAACATTACATTAAATTTGTTTATATTAAATATTAAATTTTATAAACATTTATACTTACACATCTCTCACTATAATGGAATGTAAACAAACCTCTTGATATAAACAATATTTCATTTTAACTTGTCAATATTAATAACCCTTCACTTAAAATTAACCTTTCTCTTCAAATTTGATTTCTCATGGTAATGAGTAAAAATAGGCTTAGCATGAGATCTAGAATCCATGTCTGATTTTCTGATACTTGTCTTTTCCACTCATAATGCATTTTTACTCGTTCTAAAAGGCAGTGAACTTTATTATTATCCTATGATACTTGGCTTTTCCACTCCTAATGCATTTTTACTCATTAGAGAAAGCAGTGACCTTTATTATTAGGTAGTAGTGTGAATTAATCCAATTTTGAATAAAAATTAAACAAGTAATTTGCAAAATCTAAAAAGTACAAAACAATTTTTTATTTTTTTAATATTTTAAATCTATTATTTTACCTCGGCATTAACTCTTCTTGTACAATCATAATTTTCATTACCAATTAGATTGACAGGTACGAACTCCTCAGCTTCCTCGACACATTGCATTTCAACACGATTTTAATCTATTTTACTTTCCCTTTCTCTTAATTACGCTAGCGCGCCTCCAACTACGACGAACATACCATAACTGTCATCATCAGCTGCAAATAATTAGGCCGATAGGCCTTTCCTATGCATCAACTTTTCGTCAACACTTTTACTCTGATCCGTTAGATCAGATGAAACACTTTCAACCGTTGATCTGAACCAGAAAACAAAACAATGGAAAATAAAAAAAGCACGGAAAGTCAAGAAAGCACAAAAGCTCAAAAAAGATTCTATGCAAAAAAAATCAAGAAAGCACGAAAAAGATCATAAAAATCAAAGATCGAAAGAAAAAAGCTCAGAAAAGCAAAGATTTTTGAGGATTTTTATTTTTATTTTTATTTTAAATGCAATGTATTATTAATTTATTTTTATAATTTAATTGAAATATAAATTTTAAATTTTAAATTTAAAAATTAGTTTAGATTTATTTTTAGTTGTAAGTTTATTATGTGTTAAGAGGGATTTTTTTTTTGAGGTATTGATTTTTTAAGAGTGAAAAGAGATTTGATTTTTTTTGGCATTTGGTAGATGTAGAGTTAAAATGAATTTAGATTAGTTTAAATATTAACCTTTAAATAACTCACATTAAAGAAAAATACCATGGGAAAAAACCATAGATTAAAAATATAATAAGGAAAAACCATGGGTTGGAAAATTTTATATTTTATATTTTAATTTTAATTTGACTAAGTCAAAATGTTAAACATTGTAACATCTCTCTAAAATAAGTAAATTCAATTTAAGTCCATGCTAGCTCCCATCATTTTCCTGCTCAAAAGATAGGCGTTCTCAACAGCTTAGCTACTTCGGCGGTCGTTGCAAGTTTATGACGAAAATCACCTTGAAGATGAGAAAACTGACCTCCTGGAAGTTTTTAATAAGAATGGTTAATAGTAGGTCTCAAGGTCTTAAGGCTTTTCAAAATGCTGAAAAGGGTCCTAAGAGTAAGATTGACCCCAAGGATTGGTCTTCCGGTGTTCATCTTCCCTTTATTCAAGGGACCACGGATAAAATCGCTAGGATCTTGAGGAAGCATAAGATTCATTCTTCTTTCAGACCTCTTAACACTATATGAAGTTCTCTTCATTTTGTTAAGGACCCGATTAACCCCAAGGATTAGAAGGGTGTTTATATCATTCCCTGTTCTTGTCGAGCTCCTTATATTGGTGAGACCGGTCGATCCATTAACCAAAGGATTTGTGAACATGCTGCCGACATCAGGCATCGAAGGTCTCGCTCCTCCGCTTTGGTAGAGCATGCAGAAAAAACCAACCATGACATCTCCATTGAAGAGGCTAAGGTCATTGCGAGGATTGACCATTTTCATTATCATAAATTTAGAGAGGCCTTAGAAATTGAAAAAAAAGACTTGTGGATTTAAATAGAGATGATGGCTGGAGTATCAACAGATGCTAGATTCCTGCGCTTTCTTCCTAAACAATTATTTTTATTTATTTATAGATTAATTAATTAATTTTTTTGTTAATCCCCATATTGCTTAGTTTATGACTCTCTTAAATTATTTTTGGTAATATGAATAGGATTAAACCTTAATATTAAGATAATATTATATATAATAATATTCATTAATAAGATTATATAGGGTTATGAATCCTTTCTCACCTGAGGGGGGATGTGAAAAAGAGAGCGATGAGGGTTCTGTCGGCAGGAGGACTCGAACCAGGGCAGCCTAGGCCATCGGCCTAGGGTGCTGCAGACTAGACCTCATTTTGGATGACGAAGACTAGGAGGTACGGGGTGGGTCAACAGGTTTTCTGTGGAGATGGCCATACAATGGCCATGTAGGCTGTGGGTTGGATCCAGGGTGCTCAATCTGCAAGGATCCCAAGGAATATGTTTACTGGGACAAATTTCATCCAACTGAGGGGGTAAAGTGGACGATTGCAGAGGAGGTTTTGGATGGGGATTCTTCCTTCGTTTCTCCCATGAATCTCAGAGGCTTGATCCAGTACACAAACCCCACCCATTCCCCCTTTGGTCCTTTGTTTACGTAATAGATTATACCCTAAATTATTCATTAATCGAGCATGTCCAAAGGTATGAATCAACAATCCAACTGTATATATTTGTGATGCTTACTGGTGCAAATTTTCATTTTTTCACAAACGCGTAATAGCGAATAGATTTACCTTAAATTATTCAACGTCCAAAGATATCAATCAACAATCCAACTGTATAGGTATATGTGTGATGTTTACTGGTGCAAATTTTAATTTTTCACAAAAGAAGAATCGCTGTCAGGGTTTACCGGGAAAAGTTGTGGCAGTGTAGGCGATCAGACTGATTGAAGCAATATCTCTTCTAAAAAAATTCAACAATTCCAATTTAATAATCCTATCGGCCTCTCTTTGTACTTTTTGGGACAATTGCTAGTATACAGCGCTATCAATTTTCTTAATCTAGTTAATGCACGATGCCCTCCCATTGTGTACTACGTCAGTGGGTGTATCCGTTGCTAGCCGAACATTCCCATTTCTCGACATACTTGAGGAATATATATACATATTTTTTTTTTAAGTGAGGGAAATGAGAAACGGAAATGATTGATTTTTTCTTCGAATGCAAAGTGTATCCGTATTTAGTAACGACGATAACTTGTGTGTATTTGGAATGCAAAGTGTACGCGTATTTAGTAATGACGATAACTTGTGTGTATTTAGCAATGACGATAACTTGCTTCATCTTATCTGTATTTCTGCACTAAGAATAGTTAAGTGAGCCATATCTCATTTAAATGGTTTATTATATTAATGATTAAATTCTAGGTAACCGACATTTTATATATATTCTTTCCAGATTTATCGAGTGCTAACCAGAACTAAACCTATGATGATGCTCATTAGATTTGCTGTACGATAAATTTATATTAATCCATTAATCATACACCATGAGATCTAAATATTTATGCTCATCCTTTAATTGAAATGTGCATCACCAAGCCTATTTTTTTTGGCAATATGTATTGTGTGCACAGGATTCTTTAAAAATAAATGAAAGGCACCAATTTAATCATGTGTAGTCGCTTACTGTTCTTGCCCTTGCAATTAAGTCCTGAGTGGGCTTTAGTAGTAGTGATTAGCAATTTGATTGTCAATGGTTACCATTTAGCCGTGTCAATGGCACTGGCATTCACATCATTGTGAAATATGGTGGTTTGCCGCACTTTACAATGTCTCATTAGGTAAAATGGACATGCGCCCTGAACATAACTGGATTGCGGATCCGCGAAAAAATCTTGACTCGACAGACGTGTGCACTTTCTCTCCCAGTTATATGACTATTGTAAACATATACAAGAACAACAAGAAGTTTTGCTACACATAACATATTTCCAGTGTCCCCTACTATTTCTCTTGCTTCCATGCAGTTAACTGCTAAGCTACCTTTTAAACTAAAACACACTTCTTTAAAAAAAACCACATTATTTATATCCATGAAAGAGACAATATGATAATAATGAATAATTGTTTACATCACTTCATATTCAGCAAACTCATGTTTGCTTGTTTTAGAAGGATGAAAAGGATCATGATTTATATGCTTTTTCCATCGCACAAATAAAATATACCAGTTCAATGAAGATAAAATTAAATCGTATTTTGTCCTCTTGTTCTACAGTTTTTTAAAATTTTTTATAAACTAGGCTATTAATTTTTTTTATAAACTAGATTATGAATGATATTATCAATAATATTTGAAATTTTTTATTTAATCTATAGATAAATTTAAACCATTCATAATCTAGTTAAGCCAGTAGGAGTCCCTATTGGAATTGGCTACTTTAATCATTTTCCTAATTAATTTTTTTGATATGGCGGTTTAAATGGAAAGATGTCAGTATATTCTCTTAGTTATCACTCCATCTACTAATAGAATTAAAAGTGATAAATTTCATGCATATTTAAATCACATTTTTAAAACATAATTAAATTACTTTTTTACAAAACATGATTAAAAATTTACTATACCTGTTGTTGTTGATAACCAGGTATGATAATTGATTAAAAATGAATTTAAAAAAAAAACTTATAAAACATGCAGTATTGACTTTGAAACTTTGAAATGTTCACATTCTTAAACTTATCTCTATTTGTCAAGCCTTTTATTGTTTTTATCTAGTGCATTACCAAAGTGGTTGCTTGAATAAAAGTATGTAAGTTCAATGTATGGTTGATTGAACAAAATTATGTGTGTATGTTCAATAATTTTGGGCTCAATTAATTAAAGCATAATTTCCACTAATTTCTAAACGTTAAGTGCATTAAACATTAACCTAACCCTAAGAGCATAGACATAATTGAACTTGTGACCTTTCAATAGAAAATTAAAGTTCTTTAACAATGTGTACTCAATCAATCAAGAGCCTAACCCTCCAAGGGGCTAGTAAATAACTAGAATGATAAGGATAGTAAAAAATAATCAATAATTTCACCCCTCAACATTTATGTTATATTTTGTGGAATTATTTGTTTGACTTATATTTGAGTTTGGGAACCCTAAATACCTAGGATGATAAGGATCTTAAAAAATAATCAATAATTTCATCCCCTCAACATTTATGTCATATTTTTATAGAATTATTTGTTTGGCTCATATTTCAGTTTGGGAACCCTCTTATAAAGTCAACACTTGTATCTACTTTAACCATGAATTATTTGTTTGACTCATATTTCAGTTTGGGAACCCTCTCATAACTTCAACGCTTGTATCTACTTTAACCATGTCAAATTTCACTACACACAATTACAAACTAGAAGAATTTCAAAGTTGGAGTCACTCATAACCCTTGCCTTTGTGAGGGGCCAATTAATTAAAGAATAATTTCCACCCACTGCTAAATGTTAAGCAATTTGAACATTTACCTAGCCTCTAGAGCCTCAAGAGAATTGAACGTGAGATATCTCAATAGAAAATTCAAGTGCTCTTAGGATGGGTATTCAACAAGAAATGGAATAATAATATTGAACATATATCTCAATAGAAAATTGAGGTGCTTTGAGGATGGGCATTCAAAAGGAAATGGATTAATAATTTTAATTTAATATAGGCCCTTTGCAGCATGGAAAACCAAATTTCTATTTATTATTATCATTTTGGTTTCCATCCATGATAATAGTTTTTTTATCTCTAATTATTATTAATTTTATTTTTTTGTATCTTCTTTTACTTTTTGAAGATACTTCATTAGTTTATCTTGTCTTTTGGAATGAGCTCTTCTTTTATAAATATTCTTGACCTTTTAAGATGTGAGTTTTGCTAGGTATGCTTTGTTTATGCTCATTAAACCTTGTTTTAATATGAATATACATATCTTTATCTTTAATAATTTTGTTTATCCTCTTTCCTTATGTGAAAATTGGTTGAAGATGAAAGACACTTTCTCCTGGATTGTTAGGCTCTTACTAACTTTTGTTCCTATTTCCAAAACATTTTCCACACTACCAAGTGTCTTGACTTTTAACACAACTATAGTGATTTCAGAATACTTCTCTCCCTCTTTTTCTATCATAGAAATAAAATCTTAAAGTCTTATCTAATTTCTTTCTTTCTTGAAGTGTCATAGACATCATTACTTCTCTCCCTCTTTTTCTATCATAGAAATAAAATCTTAATGTCTTATCTAATTTCTTTCTTTCTTGAAGTGTCATAGACATCATTGATCTCTCTTAATCATCATTATCATTATCAATTTGTGATTTATTATTTAATTATTCCTTCCATATTGTTAGTGAATTAAACTTTATTTTTTTCAACCCAAAAATACTTTTCAATTAAAAAGTTAATAAAATTCAAAACTCATTTATTAACTTTTTCTCTAATTAACTTCTGGTCTAACTATATAAGCTGACTCTTTTATTAAACTCTTGATTTAACTTTATGAGTTTTTTTGGTTTTTTAGTTGATTTCATATTTAAATTATTTTTTAAACTCTAAGGCTTTCAAGGTTATAAACTCTATATTATGCTGGTAATGACTACTTTGTCAACCATTCTATTCAAATTGTTAGCTCACTCATTTGTTTTCTACGTTATAATTCATTACATTAAATATTTTATTACCACTACTCATTTGTTTTCTACACTATAATTCATTATATTGAATATTTAACTACCACTTATGAACAGAGACAATAGATCACATATGCTAATTGTCTACTCTCGTAGAAAATGTAGGTTGAAATTACTTAAAAAAACCCTCGTTTCCTTAATATTACTTATTTTGTTGGTATGGACAAAGTTGACATTGCCTCTCAGAAGAATTAGGATATTTTAGTACAATGAACGATTGATAAAAATGAAATGTTGTATATTAAATGAAATGAAACCCACTGGTCAGCTCTACGAAAGAGAGTCTTAACTAGGAGAGTCTCGCTCCCGAGAACGCTCTACATTGTTCATGTACATTACATAATATATAGTAATCACAGATTTAGAGAAGTTAGAACAATAACCTAAAAGATAGAAACTAATTCGTATATTGAGGTATTGTAAGATATTCTCCATTATCTCTAACACTACCCCTTAATAGAGAAGGTGTTCACAAATATGCCTAACATCTCCCTAAGCATTTCAAACTTGATTTTTTTAAGAGGCTTAGTGAAAATGTTTGCAACATTATCACATGTATTACAATATACCAAATGGATTTCTTTTGATTGCACTTTCTCCTACAAAGTGGAACCGTGTATCAACGTATTTAGTGTTTTTATGAAACACTCGATTATTAGCCAATTTGATTGAACTCTAATTGTCGCACTTGATCGTTGTTTCCCCTTTCTATTCTTCCCCAACATCCTAGAGAAGTCTCCGCAACCAAACTCCCTCACATGTTGCTGCACACATAGCTTGATACTTTGCTTCCACTGAAGACAAGGAAACTGTATTTTGTTTCTTGCTCCTCCATGTAATCATGCTAGATCCAATGTTGAATGCATATATTGTTATGGATCTGCGATCGTCTACATTTCCAGCCAAGTCTGAATCTGTAAATCATATCAATCTAACATCAGAGGAGTCAGTATATATAATACCATAATCTACAGTACCTTGTATATACCTCAAAACACTTTTTGCTACATTCCAATGACTTTCAAGTGGCTTGGATATATATTGACTTAGCACACTGACTACATAAGCCTAATCTGGTCTAGTAATGGTCACGTAGATTAGGCTCCCAACCAGTTGTCTGTAAAGTGTCGCATCTGCATCTTTAGAGCCATCCTCACTGTGCAGTTTGATGTTCTACTGTAATGGTACTGTTGTAGGCTTGCATTGATCCATCCTAAATCTTTCTAATAGTCCTTTGACATACTTTCCTTGGAACAAAAATGCTTTTCCTGAATCTCTCAAGATCTCGAGACCCAAACAGTATCTTAATTCACCAAGGTGTTTCATTTTGAACACATGTGACATCTGTTGCTTGATTTCTTTCATCGGATATGTAGCATCACCTATAATGATCAAATCATATACATACAAAGAAATCAACACTGCGCCATTTTTCATCTTGCATGGTATAAAAATTAGGGTCACTTTTGCTTCTGTTGTAGCCCAATTGTAGAAAAAATGAATCAATCTTTTCATACCAAGACCTGGGTGCTTGCCTTAGTCCATAAAGTGATTTCTTTAACTTACAGACTAAATGTTCTTTCCCTTTCTAGAAAAACCCTTCAGGTTGCTCTAAATAAACCTCTTCTTTCAATTCTCCATTTAAAAATGCAAACTTTATATCTAGTTGGTGAATCATCCAATGTTTCTTAGTAGCTAAAGCAATCAACATTCTGATGGTGTTAAGTTTAGCTACAGGGGCAAAGGTTTCTTCATAGTCAATGCCTTCTTTTTGTGAATACTCCTCTACTACCAATCTAGCTTTTAATTTATCTATAGTTCCATCTGCATTAATCTTTGGTTCATACAACCATTTATAACCTGTGGATTTTTTACCTCTAGGAAGTTCAATGAGTTCCCAAGTGTTGTTTCTGATTATAGATTCATATTCCTGTTCCATAGTTGTTTTCCATTCGCTACATTCATTTGTTTCCTTATAACTAGAAGGTTCAAAAATATTCATTATACTAGTTATAAAAGCATTTCCCTTATATCTTGCAGGCAACTGAGCTTTTCTATCAGATCTCCTAAGTGGTGGGGTAGCCTCAAACCTTGTCTAATCATCATTCACTTTTTCTTTCCACTGCTGTTGCTACTGTTGCTGTATCTACTGCTGTTGTTGCTGTTGTTCATCTTCTGCCTTTGTCTGCTTCTAATCCTGTTTGTTTCCTGTTTCTTCACTTTCTTCTTCCATGAAGCATGGAATATCCCATTCCTCATTGTGTTTATCAGATTCTTCACAATCCTGATCATGGAATATGACATCTCTACTTACAAAAAATTTGTGAGTAGAGGGATTAAATAATCTATAGGCTTTATATTGTGAAAAATACCCTATAAAGGTCCATCTGATGGCTTTTGAATCTAGTTTTCTTCCGTCTTCTTTTCGAATATGGGCAAATGTTTTAGACCCAAATACTCTTAAATGTTTTACTGCAAGCTTAAATCCATATAGTTCTTCATAAGGAGTTTTAAACTCAAGTCTCTTTGTAGGACTCCTATTTTTTAAGTAAACTGCAGCATTTAATGCTTCAGCCCAAAAACCATTCAATAGATTCTTACCTTTTAACATGCTTCTAGCACATTCCACCAGTGCTCTGTTCTTTCTTTTTGTTACTATGTTCTGCTGAGGAGTATGGGGTACTGTAAATTTCTGTAATATTCGATGATCTTTACAATACTTGATAAGCTCATCCTTCCTGTATTCTTCCCCTTGATCGGAGCGGAGAATTTTTATCTACTTCCCTCTTTGCCTTTCAATCATATTCCTAAACTACTTAAAGTATTCAAATGTGTGACTCTTCTTACTCAAGAAATATGCCCAAGAAAACTTTGTGCAGTCATCAATAAAGAGTAAAACATATAGTGCACCTCCTATTGATATTGTTTGCATGGGTCCACAAAGATCTATGTGCACTAATTCAAGTATATCTCTTTGTTTCTTCTATATTCAAACAAGGAATTCTTCTCTATGCATCTTTCCTAATGTATAGGCATCACAATCATTATGCACTTGTTTTAACATAGGAAAGTCTCTTACAATTTCCTTTTTCTGAAGTAACAGCGAATCATTGTGGTTGATATAACCAAATCTCTGATGCCACAACTCTTCTGTAGTCAAACCCATTGCTGTTAAAGCTCGAACTAGTGCTGGTCTTACATCCAATTTGTACAGACCTCCTGTTGGAATTCCTGTAGAAATTGTCTTCATGCCATCTAACAAATCTTTAATATAACAGTTAGATTTAAAAGATTCAACTTTAAGGTCTTGATCTATAATCATGGATACAGAAATCAAGTTCTTTGTTATACTAGGAACATACATAACATTATAAATTTGTCTTACATTACCATTAGGTTAATGACATAAATTTTCCCACATCCTTTGATCTCATGACTTCTATCATCACCTAGGTAGATTTGTGCTCTGTCGTTGATTTCTTTAAAATCTTCAAACCATTGCTTGTTCCCTGTCATATGTGTTGATGCTCACGAATCTACATACCAGATGTCTGCGTCAACATTCTCATCACGATCTACCACGAACAATCTGAAATTTGGCTTAAGATTATCATTCGTGAGATGACGTGGATGTATTTTTTACCTCTGTTGTCCTTCATGATATTTCTTCTTCCTTCACTCTCTAGCTATATGACCTAGTTTTCCACAATAAAAACACTTAATTACAAATTTGTTTCTATTTAGATTGATACCTTGGGTCAGGTTTGGTCTTTTTTGTGAGCTTCCTCCATTTTGTTATTGCGGATTTCCTTTTCCTTTGTATAAGTTCTTTTTCGCCATAAATGCAAGATCGACACTCTGGGGCTTCAGAGTCGATCTTCTTTCTTCTTCTTGCATCAGTATTCCTGTCAGTTTTTCAAACTTCGGGATTTTCTCTCTCGCATTTATCCTAGTGATGAACATTTGGTAGTCATCGGTCACACCATTCATGGTAAGTGTTACAAGATATGTATCGCCAATTGTATGAACAATGTCTTCCAACTTGTTCTTCAGGTCTTTGATCCTTGCTATGAAGGTAGCAACTGTTTCATTCTCCTCCATCTTCAGGGATAAGATCTTTCTCTTCAGAAAGAGAAGACGATTTGTATTCCTGATCTCATACAGATCCTTCAAAATTCCCCAAATTTCTCTTGTTGATTTACATTCTCTGATATGTGGTATGATGCAGTCTTTCACTGACATCTTCAGCAACATCCTTGCTTTACCCTCATGCTTCTCCCAATATGGCACTGTTGTAGATCCAGCTGCAGGCTTTTGTTCATCCCCATTTGCAATTGTCCAAGCACTTTGCACTTCTAGCAGAGTCTACATCTTGAATTTGAAATTCGCATAATTGGAGCCATCGAGCTTGTTATGCTCGTTCAAGCATTCTTCAAACATCTGTTTATTCATCTTGGTGATTAAAACAAATTTGAAAGGTAAAAAAAATTTGTTGGATTTACCCTAGATCTGTGTCAAAGACAGAGATTATTGATATCTAATGTTGCTTCCAATGGCCTCCTTATGGTCTTCGTCTCAGCGGACCTCAGCCTTCACACAGCCTTCTCTTTGGTAGCCACTGCCAAAATGTAGCCCCTCTTCTTGTTGTGATGTTGTTTGTTGTTTCCCGACCTCGCAACCTTCTCTCAGCTTCTCACCATGGTCGTCGCACTTATCCACCGCGGAGTTGCAATGATTGTTGCAGATGTACATGTGATAGCTGCGACTATCTCGTCGCAGATGTACACTTGATAGCTGCAACGATCCAGAAAATGAAAACGTGCAGAAGTGTTACAGTGTGATCATCGTAGTTGTACCTCAAAGACTTGCGACGATTTCACAATAGGCATGATTGGAAAGTTCCTCACTCGGTGAACAGGTTTTCTCAGCCCTGTCGCTCTGATACCATGATAAAATATGCAATGTTTTATATTAAATGAAATGAAACCCACTGGTCAGCTCTATGAAAGAGAGTATGAACTAGGAGAGTCTGGCTCTGCAGAATGCTCTACATTATTCATGTACATTACATAATATATAGTAATCACAAATTTAGGGAAGTTAGAACAATAACCTAAAAAATAGAAACTAATTCCTATCCTGAGGTCTTTTGAACCGAATCATTATTCTAAGATATTCTCCATTATCTCTAACAACGATGAAGGTGTATATGTAATTCAGTATTGAATTTGAAAATTAAGTCTAATGCTTTTTTTTTCCAAAGCCAACATCTTCAGTCGATGTATATGTAAAGGTTCATTAACATACAAAGGGATGGGGGATGACTGGGGATGACATACGCCTCACTGGTTCGCCGACTAAGAGGACAACACATTAGATATGTAACCTGATTGGGAGCTGGAAGGTATCCTAAGAGAGGTGATGTCTCTCCTTTTTTACTTAATTAGTAGCATTTATTAGGGTTGAGTAGGGACAGCTTTATTAGGGTTGAATCCATAAAGAAGCCTGCTTACTTGTAAAGGAAATCCTTATGGCCACTCACTCACCTATCTATCACTCATAGTCTCCACTGCCCCTTTTTATCCTATTGCATTTCAAAATTAATGGGATGCATTGATCATCTTTCATCGTGAGTGGGGAAAACATGACGGACCACTGGAATCAAATGAGAAAATGGTTGATTGAGTCCATTGATTCGGTTTTCATTATGTTGAGATTAACGTAGAAATGTCTTAATAGAGTAACAATTGAAACCGAACCTTAGATTAGGATTATGTTCATGTTTTCTACGGTGTTGTTTCAACTTCCCTAAATGTGTGTAAACTATAAATATCTCTCATGTAATGCATGTAAGTAGAGTGTGTTCTGCAGTGGCAGTCTCCTGGTGGAGTTCCACAACTGTGAGCTGCTCAGATTTGATTTAATAAAGTTTTATTCTTATTTTGACATGGTATGACAGCTACAGGGCTCAGGACGCCTGTAACCCTGAGTGGAGAGTGTCACCGGCACGTTTGAGGGGAGATCAGCACAAAATTTGGCAGGATAGTCAGTGAATCACCATGGTTGGTGAATCACACTGACGTTGAATTTCTACGTTTTGTTTCTTTTCATTGTTGCTGAGCTGAGCCTGCGACCTTGTGATTTGCAGGATCTCAGCGGCTATGGAGGAGGCTGAGATCAATGCTACATGACGTCAATATTTGAAGGAGCCCGCATGATGAGCCATTCTTGAAGAGGAGAAAGTTATGTTGAAGATAACCATGAGGGGAGAATCTGAAATCGAATTGGTATTTACTGATTGGAATTGAATGCAACAAGTGACCCATCGTGGTCCACATTTTCAGAGCCTGAATACTATGAGGGAAATATGTGCTGGGGTTTTCAGAGCATGGTTGTTGCTGGAAAAGCAGACTGCAGGGAGATGTAAAGGAACTAGCTAGCGAGAGAGACAAGCTCCAATGAGGCGGAGTTGGTCACGAGAAGATCGCTGACAGGAGGGTCATGTTTCACATCTACTGCATCTTGGACATCGTCGTAGGCTAAGATCACTTTAGGAGGCCACGATCATTTGTGTGGAGGCTGAGGAAGAGGCATGAGGTTTGTGTTGTTCATCGAGTCATGGCAGATCGAGAGATTTAAGCTGTTGTAACATCTGGTGCTGCCATTAGTCACACACACAAAGGCGTTGAATCCATGATCACCGCGTGGTTGAGGCCATATTTATTTTTGAACTAATGGTGAGAAAATTATAATCAACTAATTTCATGGCATAGTTGCCTCTGAGAATTAAAGTTTTTTAATTCTTTATAGTAAAGAATAATTATCGGTGAAGATTCTTTTTAATTAAAGTTTTTTCTTTTAATTCTTTAATTAAAAATGGAGGGGATCTTTATTTAATATAAAAAAAATGGGGGCGATTATTTTTTCTTTATAAGAAGGAATTGAAGTGATTTGGGCTCAGTTTTGTTTGGATTTGGCATTTGCAGTAGTTTTGAAGATTTGGGTTGTTGTTTTTTAAATTGTTGGGGTTGAAGTTTTTTTTTAACCATTCAAGATGAATAATCAGTTAGCAGAAGATTACCTAAATGAAAATAACAAGCTAGATGGATCCAATTACTTTGGTTTGAAATTCAAGTTGCAGACCCTACATGAGGGACACAATGCATGGACAATTGTGAATAATGATGAGGTGAAGCTGAACCTGGCTACACGAGGAACAACAACAACAATCCAAGATTGGGACAAGTAGGAGACTAAGGTGAGAATGCTCTTGAAATTGTTGGTCAAATATTGCATTATTCCACATATCCGTGATTGCAAGACTGCACTAGAGATCTCGAAGACGCTCAAGGATCTCTATCAGGTCAAGAACACCAATTGATTGTTGTTCATGAAGAGCAAGATTATCTCCATCAATATGGAGGAGAATGAGACAGTTGTAGAATTTATTTCATGAATCAACGAGCTCAAGAACAAGCTGGGTGATCTCGGTGAAGCTGTGTCAGATACAGATTTGGTCATGATTAACATGAATGGTATGACTAACGAGTATCAGATGTTCATCACTGGCTTGAATGAAAGAGAAAAAGTTCTTTTGTTTGAAGAATTGAAAGGGATCCTCATGCAAGAGGAGGAAAGACGATTGACTCATAAACCTCAGAGTTGAGATCTAGCCTTAATGGTGAAGAAGAAGCCCTTGAGAGGAAAGCTCGATGCAACATAGAAGAGCAGTGCAGTCCCATAGAGAAATATGCCCCCACCTCAAGGTACATCTTTCAATAGAAATGAATCTGCGACCAAATGTTTTTATTGTGGTAGAACCGATCATATAGCCAGATATTGCATTAAGAAGAAGTTTGATGAAGGCTAGAAGAAACATAAACATCATGCGGGTCATTTTGTTGATGAGGAACAGAGTCAGAACATCAGACTATTCATATCTAACTCTACACTTTCGGCTAAGGATGATGAAGCAGATACTTGGTTTGTGGACTTAGGTGCATCCATCCACATGACAGTGAACAGACAGTGGTTTGAAGACTTTGAAGAGACCAACAGTGGAGCAAACATCTATCTTGGCGATGATACAGGGTACCAAATAAAAGGTTATGGTAATATTCTTGTTGTTTTTACTAGATGGAAATATTCAACATATCCATTGTATGTATCCGGGATTAAAAGGAATCTAATCTTTGTTTCTACTATAACTGATCATAATCTCAAGGTAGAGTTTTATAAATCATATTGTGTCATTAAAGACCTGTTGAATTGTATGAAGCCTATTGCATTAGGTATTCATGTGGGAGGATTGTACAAGTTAAACATCAAAAGCACACCACATCAGTCATTGACATCATCTGCCATGACTACAGTGGACTTATGGCATGAGAGGTTCGGCCATATTAACTTCAATGATCTGTTGTTATTATAGAAAAGAGGTATGGTCGAAGGTCTTCCTGTTTTAAAACATGTTCATATTGATTGTGATGCATGTGGACTGGGAAATTTGCATAGAGATGAAGTTCCTGTGAATGTTGATAGAAGGAGGAGAGATATACTTGAGATGGTACACATAGATTTATGTTTGACTATGCACACAAGATCGTTAGGCGGTGCATACTGTTTCTTACTTTTTATTGATGGTTGTACTATATTTACTTGGGTGTATTTTCTCAGGAAGAAGAGCCACACTTTTGAATACTTCAAGGAGTTTAAAAGTATGGTTGAAAATCAGACAGGTAAAAGCATCAGGATTCTCCTCTTGGATCAAGGGGGAGAGTAGAAGAAAGCTTGTGTCCTCAAATACTGCAAAGATAATGGCATACAACAGAAGTTTACAGTACCCCACACTCTTCAACAAAACGGGGTTGTAGAGAGGAAGAACAGAACCCTTGTGGAGTGTGCTCGCAGTATGCTAAAAGGTAAGAATATTTCTAATGGGTTTTGGGATAAAGCGATTAATTTTTCAATATATCTAAAGAATAGGAGTCTGACAAGAAGTCTAGATTTCAAAACTCCTTTTGAAACTTTATTTGGTTATAAGCCTGTATTTAAGCATTTGAGAGGTTTTGGCAGTAAATCCTTTTCCCATGCCCCAAAGGAAGATAGAAAGAAATTATATTCAAAGGCCATAAAATGTATTTTTGTTGGGTATTGTATAGAATTTAAGGCTTACAAACTGTTTAATCCCTCTACTCATAATTTTTTTGCGAGTAGAGATGTAGTGTTTCATGAGTAGGTTAATGATGGAAGCCATCAGAGTGTTATTGAAGAATGGCACGTGCCATTGTTGGTGGAAGAAGGAAGTGATGAATCAGGTGACAACAATGAGCAAATGCAGCAACAACAGTAGGAAGGGAAGGAAAATGATGTAGCTGTCAAGCCATTTCCAGAAAATGATGATCATACAAGGTTTGAAGCTACCCTCCCACTTAGGAGATCAGGTAGGAAGGCTCAGTTGCCAGCAAGATATAGGGAAAATTCTTTTATGAATAGTATAATGAATGTTGTTGAACCCTCTAGTTATAAAGAAGCTAGTCAATATAGTGAATGTAGGGGTGCTATGGAAGAGGAATATGAATCAATCCAAAAAAAAAACTTGGGATTTAGTTAAACCACCTAAAGGAAAACAACCCATAGGATGAAAATGGTTGTATCAGCCTAAATTTGAAGCGGATGGGATCATAGGTATAAAGCTAGGCTGGTTGCAAAGGGGTATTCGTAGCAAGAAGGCATAGATTATGATGAAACATTTTCCCCTGTAGCTAAACTAAACACAATCAGAATGATAATTTCTTTAGCTACCAAACACCATTGGATGATTCACCAGCTAGATGTTAAATCTGCATTTTTAAATGGGGACTTAAAAGAAGAAGTCTACTTAGTGCAACCTGAGGGGTTTGTCAAACAAGGTGAAGAACATTTAGTTTGCAGGTTGAAGAAAGTGTTGTATGGACTAAAATAGGCACCCAGGTCATGGTATGACAAAATTGATTCATTTTTCTTGCAACATGGTTATAAAAGGAGAAAAAATGACCCTAATCTTTATACCATGTTTGATAAAGAGGGAAGGATTGTTTTGATTTCTTTATATGTAGATGATCTAATCATTACAAGGAATGTTGATAATCTCATTAAAGAAATCAAGGAGTAGATGTCACAAGTATTTGAGATGAAAGACCTTGGAGAGATACATTATTGTTTGGGTTTGGAAGTCTGGAGGGATTCTTGACAAACTTTTTTGTCACAGAGTAAGTATGTCAGGAGCTTACTGGAAAATTTCAGAATGGATCAGTGAAAAGATGCAGCAATACCTTTACAAAAGAACTTAAAACTTCAGAATGATGATGGATCTAAGGAGGTAGATGCGACTTTGTATAGAAAGTTGGTTGGGAGTCTAATCTACTTGACTACAACTAGGTCTGGTTTGGCTTATGCAGTCATTGCATTAAGCCAATCTCTGTCAAAGCCCCTTGAGAGCCATTGGGTTGTAGCAAAAGGTGTTTTAAGGTATATCCATAGAACCTTATATTTTGGTATTGTTTATATTAATTCATGTCATGTTAGATTGACAGGTTTTTTAGACTCTGGTTTGGATGGAAATGTAGATGACAGACGATCCATAACAGGATATGCATTTAGCATTGGATCCAGGGTCATTACATGGAATAGCAAAAAGTAGAACACAGTATCCTTTTCTTCTGCAGAAGCTGAATATCAAGATATGTGTGTAGCAACATGTGAAGTAGTTTGGTTGAGGAGACTTCTCCTTGACGCTCGAGAAGAACAAAAGGTTGCAACAGTTATCAAATGTGACAACTAGAGCTCCATCAAACTTGAAAATAATCCAGTATTTCATAAGAACACAAAGAATATTGATACAGAGTTTCATTTTGTCAGGGAGAAAGTTCAGTAAAAGGAAATCCATATTGAATATTATAATAGTTGTGACAATGTTGCTGATATTTTTACCAAACCTCTTGGTAGAATCAAATTTGAGTTGTTTAGGGAAGTGTTAGGCATATCTGTGAATCCATTTCTCCATTAAGGGGGAGTGTTGAGATTAATGTAGAAATGTCTTAATAGAGTAACAGTTCAAACCCAACCTTATATTAGGATTTTGTTCCTATTTTCTAGGGTGTTGTTTCAACTTCCCTAAATGTGTGTAAACTATAAATATGTCTCATGTAATGCACGTATGTAGAGCGTGTTCTCCAGTGGTAGTCTCCAGGTGGAGTTCCACACCATTGAGCTGCTCAGATTTGATTTAATAATGTTTGATTCTTATTTTGACACATTATGCCCATTTTTCAATCTTCTCCGTGATGAAGAGAAATGAAGGTTTAGTAGCAAGAAATAATTTATTGGTAAGAGTTTGGTATGCTCTAATCAAGATTCCTAGGCATTTGACACGAAGTATCCTGAGCTTAAGTGGCACTGAACTTGCACTGAAGTTGGAAAAGGGGTGGGTTCTCCCTCGACCTATAGGGAAAGGGTTGGTTGTTTGACTTACGGATTGCATTAGATGCTACTATTGGTACTATTGGTCCATAGATGAATGCAACTTGATTGTAAATATTTGAATATTTTAAAAATATTATAGAAGTAAGTAAAATCATTTATATAGTTATCTGAGCAATGTTGGTTAGATTTTTGGCCAATACTTATGGGCATGAGTGTTTTATATAGCTATAGAGGCCATTTATGTTTTAATTACCCTTATAGGTGCCCCTCCTATTGCAGTTGGCCATTTTAATCTTTTTGTTAATTAATCCTTTTGATGTTATTATCTAAGCTAAAATATGCAAGTATGTTCTCGTGCTAGCCACTACATCAATGAATGAAATTAAAAGTGATAAATTCCTTTCATATCTAAATCATGTGTTTAAACCATGCTTAAATTAATTTTTTACCAAATGATGATTAAAATTTTATTGTTCCTCTCATTTGTTTCCACATATGAGGATTAGTGAAAATTATATTAAAGGAAAAAATAAAAAGTAGATGAAATAATAAAAAATGGAACTATCATTTTCCTACTGAACATGGCACATGGTGTTATGCCCTCATTTAATCATGGAATGCCTAACTTTTGGAATTCTCCTGCCATAGCAGAACAAATTACTCCAAATGCAGTCCTTGAATTCAATAATTCAAATCGCATCAGTGTTTATGAAATGGACGGGAGCTTATGGGAGTCGATACGAGTCAATTAGGTTTGAGAGTGTGCTCTGATATGGCATGTCAAGTTCAAGCATGACATTCATGCCTCTCTCATTTTCCCCGAATGTTTCCAACAAAAGTCGTTCGGCTTTGGAAATGGAGGAGAAAGTGAGGTTCACTCATGTATAGCCTTACTCTTGTGTTTGAATATTAGGTTTAATTAGGTTGTACATGAAAGACTGTAATTATAATATATATATATATATATTTTCTTGTTGTAATTGTCCAATTGTAATATATAAAGCAGGCTCTAAAACACGCACATAAGATCAAGAGGTTGAGTCTCACTATTGAAAGGTTATAATATTAAACCCTTAATATATTCTAAGGTTTTCATGATTCCGCATAGATATTGAATGCTCTTTTTTCCCCGGGAAAAATTGTAATTTTATATTAATTGGAATATTACATGTTGTAGATGCCTAAGAGGCATATGCAGTAAGTTAGGCCATAGCCTTCAAAAATATAGGTCTGTACAAAATTACCCTCATGGGGTATACAGTGACTGTTTAGATAAAAAAATATATATATAATATATATAAAACATAGAGTTCTGATGGTATCTGCAAGTAAATAAACTGTAATTAGGGCCTATCGGCCCTCTGATATAGTTGATCAATATATGGCTTGTGGTAGTATTGGAAGTGTTCTGCCTCCCACTACTCTTGTATTAGCCATAAACCCGTGGGCTAGATCGTGGCCTCCTTGGATAGATGGTCAACAATCTGATTGCATTCCCTGTAAATGTGGTGACAAGAAATATAATCAAATTGAGATTTTAAAAGCATGGCTTCATCCAATATATTCCTAAGAGAGTGAACATGACATGTAGATGTATTATTGAACCAATTTATAATGATTTTGGAATCCCCGAATATCTGTAGTTGTCTGCAATCATGTGCCAATGCAAAATGAAGCAAATGTCTAAGAGTGATGAGTTCAATAAAATTATTTGTACCAACCTGCAACCCCATCTGAATGCAGGAAAAAATATTGTTCAATAGGTGTAATAATAGGCCCCCGCATCTTTGTTCTTGTGAAGATCCATAGAAAAAAGCACAAGGGTGATTCTGGTTTATAACTTCAGGTATCACAACTCGGACAGAAGGTGTAATATTATCATCAGGAATTTCATGGAAGGCATTGATAATCTGAGAAACTGATATAGGCCATCGGATGTCTTTGTCTCTAAATATGATTCCATTCATGTTTAACCAAATAGATGAGCATATAAGCAGAGGGAAATTGTGGTTTTTCTGGTTTGAGGACTCAACACACCAAAGGTTCCAAGCATGCATTATATTTTGACCATTCCATTACTGAGTGATCGCCAGAGAGGAGAGAACTTGTTCCCAAATATTGTTAATAGTAGGGAAAAAAAGGAAGAGATGTTCATTTGATTCCTCAGCCAGTTGGCATAATACACACCAAGTGGCGCCATAAAATGATCTTTTCATTATATTTTTTCCTAGCTGGTGATTTATTCATTAATACATTACACATAAAAAATTTGGTGCGAGGGCGTGATTTGAGTTTCCAAATAGATCCCTACCACCCCACCAACATAGGTGGCTTGTGTGAAGCATGGATGATTGGGTATCCTTCTTTGGGAGAATAAGATCCAGGCATTGCTGGTGCCCAAATAAGCTCACCATCTTCCTCTATATTCCAAACATGAGATTCAGTCAATGCTACAATATATCCCTCCCAATCCTAGGTCCACTGAGTTGGAATTTCCAGCTAGTCACTCATTTCGAAGTCTATGCAAATATGGTGGAGTTCTCTGAGTCTGCAATATTGGTAATCATGGCTATGCCCCTGTCCTTAAGAGAATTAATAGGATCAAGGTGTAAATGATACATATTTCCACAGCCAGTCCATGGATCCATAACAATTCACACAGATGTGCCAGCTTTAATATGCCATATAAGGCCATCTCTAATAGTGGGTAGAGTAAGAAGAACAACCCTCCAGATTGTCGAAATACCATTCCTGTGCCATGATGGAAGACGTATCCATTCCATGATATGTAGAGGCCATATGTATTTATAATGAACAACCTCTGTCCAGAGGCTATGAGAGTTAAGGATGAGCCATCCCATCTTTGCTGCTAGTGCATGAGCGAATGAAGGTAGATCTTTTAATCCCCATCCTCCCCATTTTTTAGGAAGTGCGATGTGACTCCATCCCACCCAAGCCTTCCCTTCCTTGTATCCATTCCAAAGGAATCTGCAACAAATTTTTTGGATCCAAGATAGTATTCCTTTGGGAATCCATGCCAAAGACATCTAATAAACTGGGGTTGCTTCCAGGACCAATTTAATAAGCACTAATCGCCCTGCTCTAGATAAGAACCTATGGCTCCAGTTGTGAAGTCTTTTTTCTACCTTGGCCACAAGCCAGATCCAATCCGCAATTTTATAATAGTGTGGTTTGATGCAGAAACCAAGGTATTTAAGGCCTTCTTCCAAATGATGTCTTTGAAATGGGAATTTCTGAAGGGAAAACTGAATTTCCTGTGGGGAGCATGTTGAGAAAGTAATAGTGGACTTCAGCCGATTCGATTCCATTCTAGTAGCAGTGTAGAAGAGTAACAATAGCTCATAAAATACAAAGAAGTCCTGAATACCCTCATTGAGGAAGATGAGTACGTCATCAACAAAAATTAGATGGGATATAGTGCAATGGTCAGTTATCTTGAGTCCCCGAAGTCACCCTTCTCTTCTTCCCTGCAATATCAATCTGCTTAGACCTTCCATTACAAGGAGAAAAAGAAGTGGAGAAAGAGGTGTTATCGGGAAATCTAGTGTCTATGCAGAGTTGCTAGTCCCACTAAGGCTAGTAGCTACCTTAGAAACAAATAAACTAAAACCACTTTCATTTTCCTTTATGAGAAGTAGATAAGAGGGGAAAGAAGGAGACCAACCTCTGTCTTGCGCTTGGTTCCTTACTTATTTCCTCTCCCTTCTGATAGATCTTTGCGACTCGCTTCCTCGTCTACCCATCTTCAAAGAGCACCTGTAGAATCAAAGCAGCATAACACTATCCAAGAACATAGATCTACTATCATAAACAATATAGGACTAGATATATATTGACCACACAAATGCATATATCATCAATCATACAAGAATGTGGAGGAAAAATCGAATAGATTTATTAATAATCAAGAATAGCAAAGAGGATTACAACCAATTGTTCTAACCTAGTGTCATCCTCTTAGCAAGAAAGCCCTTCTTCACCTCATGAAAAGCTTAGATCACCCAACACTATGATGTTACACCATGAAACCAGCAGCACTTCCTTACAAGATACGAAATTCCAGCCTCTGGATCTTTGGGATGAGGGATCCATATATAGATGTTTGCAAGGGGGGTGAGCCAGCTTTTAAGATTTTATTAGTGTCCTCTCTCTGATAGTTCTTGATTCCACTTGGAGATTGATGATCTCTTACTCATCCCTGGGCGAATGCAGAGAGGCAAGTGTCACAGGAGAAGTTTCTGGAGAATTCCATGATCTTCCACCTCACAGATTAACCCTGCCATTTGTCCACTCTCACCCATCGCACCCCATAGAAGGGCTTTTCAGTATGCATCGCACCTCCCGTGTGTATTTAGGTGGGATGCAGCGCACTTTGACCAAGGAGTAGGTGAGATGGTCCAGTTTTGACCAGTTCTGAGTAGTTTTTCATGGAGAACTTCTGGGAGAAGATGCAATCAGTTGACCTTGTTCTTTTAGAGGTTGGAACAAAACCTTTAGGGACTTAAGAGCCCTTGGTTTATGGACATTTATGATTGGGGTTGCAGTGCCCAAAAATGTCTATAACAGTTGCCCCCTAAAGCATGAGGTTGTTAATCTGTTAATGTCGGGTGAAATGCTTTATCATGAGGATCTGAAGTTTTTTCGAGCTAGAAGGTGACCTATAATAAGATACAATACAATACATTATCTTCATAATATTTTCATGATCTAGCTGAGGCGGGCATTTCCATGCTCATCTTTATAAATTCATTTTCATGTACATAAGACAGACAATCGTCTGAGTGCAGACTGATGATTCTGGTAGAGCCATCATCCTTTGGATTGGATTATTATTTATGTAGTAATGATGTACATTTGATGTCTTTATTTTCCTGAATATATATCGCAGCCTGGATGGATGAAACTAGATCTGGGGTCTTCAATCTCGTTTGATCTTCACTCAAAGTATAAGTCGATCCATGTGAGAGATGTTCTGGAGTCGAACATGGAAAGGCATCGCCTCATTACCAGCCAATGATGTAAGATGTTAACAGGCGCGAGAGGAATCACCGATAATGATGATGACCCTCAAGGTACTACAGTACAATTTACGTGGTGTGAATAAGGGACTTGGCGTCGAACACTACGTAAAATCTTTCGGTTGAAGGCCATTGATGTAAACCTGTCGCCGGAAGTGAGAAACTTGACATTGAGGCATGCAAGCTACAAAGTACTGAAAGGGTTGTTCCTAGATCGACTTCCTGGATAATGAGCTGATGTCGACAAGAAGCAATCCATCATAGGAGGGCTTTAGTGAATCCCACATCAATGACACGGAATGGAGCAAATGATTTTAATCGAGGTGAAAACGATCTAATGATATAAGGTTTAGGGTGGTGGTCATGAAAGGATGGAGTGTAAATGTATTGCAGTGGAGGAGACACAGGTGAATTCTCTGAGCAACTTCTCTTGAACATATCGGCGACACTGACATGATGGATTGGTAGCGTTAACCCCAAATATGGATGGTGTGATGGACCCATGGTGATATGACCAGTGAACGGAACAACCCAACCCGACTCGGATACGGAGTGAAAGTGTCATGTTCAAGAGCGACTTGCTACCAATAAAATTTCTTCAAGTTTTCTTCCCAATTTTTCCCCAGTCATTGCTGACCAGTACCTCTTTATTTTTGTCAAGCTTGAGGAGGATAACATATGCCTGTTCTATAATTTGCCCGTCAGGCAAAGCCATCGCTATGTTTTAACGAGCCTAGCGATAGTGAAACTCGTTCTTATCTGTATGGACAATTTTGTTGCTATTGAGTTTTAACGAGTTTAACGACAAAGATAACTCGGTCCTTTTCAATTTTAGAGAGTCTGAAAAAGGGACGTAAAGAAAACTCCAATAATCCTTTTTCGTCATATAATCCCTTGAGTCTGAATTAGTATAAAACAATACAAAAGGGATGAATTTTCGGTACTTTTAACGAGCCGAACAAAAAAAGCTCTCGATATTTTTGTTTAATAATCCCTCAAGTCCAAAAAGATTAAAATATAAAGGAGGGATAGCACTTCCAGTCACTTTAACGAGCTGGAGAGGCAAATTGCTCAGCAATATTCTCATATTTTACGAGTCAGATGAAAAGAGCTTAAAGGAGACTCATTTTTCGAGGAACGAGTGATAAATTCGGGTAGCATCTGATTACAGGTAAGGTTTGGAATTTTCCAATCACGATAGTGTCACAAGGATGGCTAACAGGATCACTCTTCGCAGTTGTTCCTCAAAAAGGGTAAACAATCAAATGGAGGTGAATGATCGGCCAATACAGAGTGCAGGTGATGATGAGAACATGACCAAGGCTGCAACAGCTGATGATAATACATTCACGATGGTTATTTACCGGAAAATGGTTCATTTTTTAATGAGCTTAAACTCTGGGGGAACATTTGCTCATTGCTTATGTTTATTTTTTAACGAGCTTGAATTCTGCATTAAGACTGCTCAATCCAGTCATATAATAAGGATGTCTCATATAATTGGCATTTTTCAAAGCTTTTCCCTGCATCCTTTCTTTATGTAAGTTAGGAAACGACCAATCCTACGAGTTGAAAGGGTTAGAGGACCTACAAATTTAAAAAATAAATGGTCGCTCTTTGCTTGCATGCCAAAAGGTTTGCATGCCCCTAGGTATAGTGAAAAATTTCTAGGTTACCAAAGATTGTTCTATCCATACTTCAGGCAAAACACTTCCTCGGCGATGTCTACCGAAATAAACAAAGGTGAGTGGCGCAACTGGCTCCACTCACATAGATTTGACAAAGGAATCTTATTCCAGTCTAATTTCATAAACTAGTCATATATCCTTCGTGGAAACCTACTCTATACCCAAGGTTTTCCTGTCGAAACAGGCCAGGGTGCATGCCCCCTGGGTTTCAGTCATGTCCTCCGAATCAATCGTGCTCATCTGGAGGACGGACTGGGGATTGATGAGACATTCCTTGTGTGAAAAGAGCATTCAGGGATGATATTTGACTATTTGCTATGTGTGAACCAGGGAATGAAAGCTGGTCTACGAGCTTGACCACTCTTCCATCATGCGGAAAACACATTACTTTAAAGAGTGAGGAGACAATGGCTCCCATGAAATAAATATAGTCGCGTCCAAGGAGTAGATTATAATCCAGGGGTCCTTGGACAACCATTACATTCATGTGAATGGTTTTCTTGCTCAATGTTATCGACACATTGGGAAGGATCCCTAAAGGTCGACTAGTTCCTTTGTCAAAGCCTGTTAGATTTCTCATCTCAGGCAAAAGTGATGGCGAACCAAGCGCTTTCCAAGCAGTTGAGGAAAGGATACTCACAGAAGCCACTTCAAGATTGATGGTATCGGCCATGACCATTCTATATATTTGAGAAATGATTCAAAATGGTACACTAGCTGGTAAACGGGGTTTGCCTAGTAGATTCCAATCGAAGGAAACAACTAGGTTGCTTGGAGGTGGGACCGAATAGACGGCCGGATATGACTCTGACGAACTTCCTTCCTGCGGTAAAGGAATGGGTAGACTGCCCCCATGCTCATCGGAGTCTGTGCTTACGAAGAGAATTTGAATGGTGTCGTTCTTGTTCTCTCCGGTGATTGTATCATCCGAAGATGGACCTTCTGAAGGCAAGACTAGGTCAATTTCCGCCTCGACCTTTTGACTTTCATCTGGTGTGGATTCAGAGGGTTTGTCTTCAATGATAGACGCTTCAGCCAACCACAATGGTGTGTCAGCTGGATTTTCAACTAGTGACGGACTCGGCAAGAGTTTCTTATATCCAGGAGGAAGCCGTAACGGTGAAACCGGGAGGTCATCCAAAACTCTTTTAGCCTGGTCTAAGAAGGGACAATAGTGGATGGCGTGATCACCTTCACATAGTTTACAAGGAAATTTACCTTTTCCCTTTTGTCCAAGGGCTTCACTTTCAGTAGTTGACGGTGTATTTTCAACATGATCACCAGAGGTTGATGACACCAGATTGTGCAAACGAGGAGACCAGTCCCTTAAGATCCGAGGGATGCAAGGACAATCTTGATGATAGTGGTCTCCGTTGCAAATGACACATGGCAATTTAGGCCTGGATGGTTCAGTGTGTGGATTTTCGCTAGACGATCCCTGGTTACCCCTTTTCACCTTTGGCTCCTCCTTCTTCTTCTCTTTCTTCTTCTTCTCCTTCTTCTTCTCGGTTACTTGATTTTTGGCTTTACCAGCTTCATCAAGCAAAGAGGAAGGAGGAGAGGAAGAATTGGATGAAGTAGAAGGTTGGGGGGTAACTCTAGTATCGTTTAGTTGCTGATTTTATTGTTCAGGAATCATGGTGTTCTGAATGACAGAGGTCGAGAAGAGCCATACGGGCAAGCCGATTGTCAATCCTGGAAGCGACAATGTGGCCATATGGGGTGCACCAACATCTCCCCAAGAGGAGAAAGGACTAGGATTTCCCCCAAGGGGAACTCCTTGGTTGGTGGACTCCATTTTTCTCAACCTAAGACCAACGTAGGAAAGGTGATATTTATTCCTATTAAAATAGCTTAGACACTTTGACACAACTTGTTTTTTCAATTTTTAAGAGTCGAGAAAAAACAAAAGATGACTCTAGTCGCCTTCGATTTTTAATGAGCTTGAAGTGACAAGTGCTCAGATGGACCTTTTCCTTTAAGGAGTTTGAAAAGGAATGAAAGAGACTACTCTGGAAATCTAGACGGAGGGATTACCAAACCAATCGCAAAACTGCAGAATACTTTTTATGGTACGACAGTCAATCTTCCCGAATGTTGTGTTCAGTGCATTGCGATCGATAGGGCGTTAGACACGGATTCCTATGGATAAAGGATAAAGCCTATTGTGGTCTGCCAATATATACTCGATGGTACGTGGGAGCACAAGTCCGTACTAGCACTTATCGTCTCAAAGTGGAGGAATCACCCAACCAGCAATGAAAACAACAATTTCCAGGCTTTACGACGCCGGAATATGTCTCTAGCCTAGACTTCTAAATGTTGTGCGTTAGGTTCCAAAGAATTTTTAGATTCATTAAATTTATTTTACAGTTGATCTTGCTTAAGAAATTTTCCTTTCAGGTTCACCGCGTGATGTAGATATACAATTCCTAAAATGCCATCTAAGATGATAAACAATCGTTTAATCTTCTTTTTTGCAATGAAAATCCTAGCTACTAAGGAAAGAGAGATGATATTCTTTCAACATAGAGCAGAGAGCACACACTATATGCATTGTTCTAAATCAAACCAACAAACAGTCTAAATGAAAATGCACATGCATGTATTTGTTTTCAGCCTTCTTAATGTGTGAATGATAAAAAGAAAGCTAAGTGCAAATCTAAATTATTTTTCAAAGCGACATTACTAACAAGTTTCTTTTCAAGACAAAATGAAGGCAATGACGACACTTTGCGATTTGGAATTGAAAACTTGCTTTCGACACTTGAAAAACTATTAATTCAAATCAAATACCAGAGTAACAGTGTAATCGACTATCAAGAACAATCATATTCTCTTTTATGGCTGAAAACGACGCTTGCGACACTTTCAAATCAAGAAGCGACAGTTCAATTACGCTACTTCTTTGTAAAGAGAATTGAAAGTGGATCACAATATATAAAAAAATTTACAGTTCATTTCACAATGGAGGCAAAATAATGGCAAGGAAGGGGGTTTCAACAGAGGTATAATGACTACAGACAGCAAAACTCCTGAATAGAGCTGAAAGGAGTGAACACAAAACCCAAAATCTAATAGCAGAAGAGGTCTTGTCTGATCAGCACACCTGTAACACAGGGAAAGTGAGATGCAATGCACCTACTACACACGGGAAGTGTGATGCATCTAGATCCCAAAGAAGAGACAGTGCGATGGTCCAGGGATGAGACTTCAACTAGGTTCCGGGTCACAGTTTGCAGCTCAGTTCAGGGATTTAGGCCGAGCAAGTGGTAATCAGTAAATAAATCACAGGGGTAGATCTAAAGAGGTTACTAGAGCCACCACAAGGGCAATTAGAGAGCTTGTAAATCTATTGTTCAGTTCATAAAAAAAACCCGGAGATAGACTGAAGCAGCAGTTCGAAGGCTAGCTGGCTTGACTTCAGGCTCCGTCTGTAAGTTTATAAAGTAAACAAATATAGACAAACAAACAATCTATTCTCTCCCCAACAGAGTTGCCATTTTGTTGTCAGGAAATCTATTGTCTATGCAGAGCTGCTAGTCCCACTAAGGCTACTAGCTACCTTAGAAACAAACAAACTAAAACCACTTTCGTTTTCCTTTATGAGATGTAGATAAGAGGGGAAAGAAGGAGACCAACCTCTATCCTGCACTTGGTTCCTTGCTTTTTTCCTCTCCCTTCTGATAGATCTTTGCCACGCGCTTCCTCGTCTACCCAGCTTCAAAGAGCACCTGTAGAATCAAAGTAGCATAACACTATCCAAGAACATAGATCTACTATCATAAACAATATAGGACCAGATATATATTGACCACATAGATGCATATATCATCAATCATAAAAGAATGTGGAGGAAAACTAGAATAGCTTTATTAATAATCAAGAATAGCAAAGACGATTACAACAAATTGTCTTGACCCAGCATTATCCTCTCAGCAAGAAAGCCCTTCTTCACCTCATGAAAAGCTTAGATCACCCAACACTATGATGTTACACCAAGAAACCAGCAGCACTTCCTTACAAGATACAAAATTCCAGCCTTCGGATCTCGGGGATGAGGGATCCATATATAGATGTTTGCAAGGGGGGTGAGTTAGCTTTTGAGATTTGATTATTGTCCTCTCTCTGATAGTTCTTGATTCCACTTGGAGATTGATGATCTCTTACTCATCCCTGTGCGAATGCAGAGAGGCAAGTGTCACAGGAGAAGTTTCTGGAAGATTCCATGATCTTACACCTCACAGATTGACCCTGCCATTTGCCCACTCTTGCCCATCGCACCCCATAGAAGGGATTTTTAGTATGCATCACACCTCCCGTGTGTATTTAGGTGGGATGCAACGCACTTTGACCATGGAGAAGGTGAGATGGTCCAGTTTTGATCAGTTCTGAGTAGTTTTTCATGGAGAACTTCTGGGAGAAGATGTAATCAGTTGACCTTGTTCTTTTAGAGGTTTGAAAAACAGTTTTAGGGGCTTAAGAGCCCTTGGTTTATGGACATTTATGATTGGGGTTGCAGTGCCCAAAAATTTCTATAACAAGAGGACATCCTTGTCTGAGGCCACACTCAGCATGAAAGAAATTAGATGTTGATCCATTAATAAGAACACTGAAGGACACAATAGAAATGTAACACATAATCCATTGAATGAAAGTGAGGGGGAATCCTAAATGAGTAAGGAGCATTCTAATATAAAGCCAGCTAACCCAATCAAAAGCCTTGGAGAGGTCGATTTTGAGAATGGATCCTTTTAAATGGTTCATGTTAATGGAGTGTAGTGTCACGTGGGCAGTGCCAATGGCCTCATCAATTTGTCTGTTATGCAGGAAGGAAAATTGCTCAGGTGAAATATGGGCTGAAAGGATGGGCTTGATACGGTTGGCAATGATCTTAGCAATAATCTTGTAGATACAGTTGCAGAGGGAGATGGGCCAGATATTGAATGCTTACAACCTTTATATTTAATATATTTTTGTTCTATAACCTTTATTATATTTTAGTTTTAATTTTACTGACTAATTTACATCTTGCCTGTGGGAATCACCCTGATTTTCTTTAATCTATTTTTGTTCTATACATTATGGCTTTTTCAACTACAAAGAATTATAAGAAATGGCCACTAGTGATCAGTGGCATTGCCAACATAAATAAATAATAATAGCAAGAAAGAATCCTATGACGTTGCATTATGATTTGAATTAGAGATGCCAATTTCAATTAAGTTGATTGGCGTGGTTGATAAAAATAGAGTTGAGAATTTTCACACATTTTACTTCTAAATATTTAAAACATTAAGTTGTGCAGCTTGCCAGACTCAGTGAGGCCAAATTAGAACCTACACAAACCAAATACATTATGGATTTTGCAACTACACAAAATTATAAGAAATGCCCATTAGTGATGTGTGACTTTGCCAACATAACAAAATAATAGCATCATGAATGAATCCATGGCGTTGCATTATCATTCAAATTAGAGATGCCAATTTTAATTAAGTTGATAGGCCTCATTTATTTTAATATTGAGTTTTGTACTTTTAATTTTAATAAAAAATTATGCATACATGGTTTAGATTTAATAATGCAAGAATAATTTTAGTTGTATATACTATTTAATCAATAAAATTAAGTATTTTTAATTTACTATTTTATTTGATATCTTTATTACTATGCAAATGATACATAAATATTATTAAATGAAAATCCACTAACTATATAACATTTAATTTTTGAGAAAAAAGGTTAATAATTTTCACACAATTTACTTCTAAAAAATTCAAACATTAAGTTTTTCGGCTTGCGAGACTTAGCCAAGCCAAATTAGAACCTACACAACCAAATATATTGTGGATTTTGCAACTACATAGAATTAAAAGAAATTCCCACAAGTGATGAGTGGCATTGCCAACAGAACAAAATAATAGCACGAAGAATGAATCCTATGGCATTGCATTATGATTGGAATTAGAGATGACAATTTTGATTAGTTGATAGGCATGGTTTATTTTAATACAGAGTTTTGTATTTTTATTTTTAATAAAAAAATATACATACATGGGTTAGATTTAATAATGGAAGAATAATTTTAGTTGTATAGACTATTTAACCAATGAAATTAAGTATTTTTAATTTTTTTTTTTTTTTTTTTTTTTTATATATATCTTTATTATTATGCTAGTATTGCAAATGATACATAAATATTTTTAAATGAATATTCACTAATTATATACCATTTAATCATATTTTTTTTACACAGTACCATTTCTAAGTGGGTCTGTGTTGAGAACAACAACAGTTATTGCTTCTCTAGTGAGATAAATTAATTTAGCACAACAATCAATTAGGATCTAATTGTTGTTGTTTCTTCACCCATATCAACAATTAGAGTCCCTCATATATATGACATTCATTTATATGTTAATCCTTTCATTCTACAAAAACTCATTGCCCCACTTCCATATTGTTAAATTGAATTACAAGGAAAATTGCAATTTTATCATTATCCAAGCAGTAGCACCTTGTAGCTATTCCTATTCGCATATATTTGGTTGAAACACACATATAAGCAAATTTTATTTTCTTGCAATATATTGCTTTAAAGTAATTTTTGTTCCTAGAATTTACACAATGAAATTCCTTCAATAAATGTACACAAGGAAACACTTATTTACAAAATATGCCCTAAACCTACTATAACAATGGTGTTGTTAGCTGAAGGTATAAGATTAATGGGAAGATTAATATTGTTTAGTTTGGTTTAATAGTTCTTAAATTTTGGTTTTCCTATATATATTTTGGATTATTCTTTTATAAATTATATATGGGTTTGTTAAAATTGTAGGTTTTAGTTAAGTAGTTTATAGTTTAAATGGAAAATTATTTTTTCTAGAAATTAAATTTATTTATATATTCAAAAATAAAATACCTCGGATGCAGGTGATTAGAAGCGCATTCAATGTGATGGGACTGGGTTGGGCGAAGCCGCGATGCCACTTGCCAGCCATGAACATAGGACTAAAAGCCATATGGGAGGAGGATCGCCCCCAGGTGGGTGTCATTGCGTGTAAGGGAATGTCTGAGGCCAACATTAATATGCCATCCCTCTTCGCATGCGATGATTGTTATTAGCCCTCGGCTCCCATGAATGCCATAGTTATGGCAGGAGGGTATCAAGGTGGAGGAAACTATTTATTATCCAGCTTCAGCCATGGCTATATGCTGCTATTTTTCATGTTGTTTTGGATGGTTGCGGGTTCTGCCGGTGCAAGGGATTCGTGGGGGTTGGGCTCTGGCTCTTATCCAAAACCCTCTGTTGTGGTTGTGGGCTCACGACCACAAGCCTGCGAGCTCTATTCGCGTGGTATCTCCCATGTTGTTTGTGTTGTTTACATTCACGCTACTGTCATGCCGAGGCCCTGCCAGAGGATGCTCAGCCGCAGAGGCTCAGGGCGGGGTGCCCCTTCACGCCCGACCTCCGGGAATGTCGCCTTGAGTCAAGATCCTCGACCTCGTAGTGGAAGTGGGAACACTCTGAGGCGCAGCCAATTCCTCGAACCCAGCTCTTCTCGCTCTTCATCTTCGCCCTCCTTTGGTTCTGCTATCTTTACATTCAATTTCTCCCTTAATCACCCTCGGATCACTGCACATGTCTCTGTCCTCTTTTTAGAGGAAGCCGAAGAAGAGGGCGGTCCCAATGCTCCAATGCCAATCACAGAGGATGAACATGAAGAAGGCGAACCCAATACCCTGATGCCAACTGTAGATTTGCAGCGCAGGATGGTACTTCTGGCTAGCACTATCATTCTCAATCCAATGGCGCCTACTCCTCCAGACATGAGAGAAGATGCAGTGGCCCAAGCTCAGGACCTGGTTGAAGGGGGTTGGTGGAGGATCGTGGAGGAGTTACCAGATGTGTAATCAAGCTTTCCAGTTGCTCAACAGGTTTTGCAGCCCAGTTGAAAGGGTTTTTTGGCTAAATGTGTTAAATTCTGTCTCTGCTACCGTGTCGAGATCGATTTCTAGTTTCTGTTGTGTTAGCTGGTTGTTTGTGTTCTTCTGGATCCCGTGCGTGGGAAATCTCGTCCATTTTCTAGCTTCTGTTGTGTTAGCTTGTTGTTTGTGTTCTTCTGGATCCCCTGCGTGCGAAATCTTGTCAGTTTTGGACAATGTCTGGCTCAAACGACCTTCCTCTTAGGCTAGTCGGTTCACCATGCTCAGCTTGTTGTAATTTTACTCTTTTACTGTGAATAATAATATAGACTTACTTAGAAAATATATATATATATATATATATATATATATATATATATATATATATATATATATATATATATAATTAAAAGATATATTAATATAACATTAAGATATAAATATTGAGATTTCTATGGTAAAGGAAGAAAAAATTATATAAATCTTAAATTAAAATCTCATTGTGCTATAAGGATGAAGATCTTTAATTTTTATAGTAGATGTTGAAATTTATATACAGCACAATGTGAAATTCATGAATAAGAAAAAAATAATAAGTACATTTTTTTGGTAGCAAAATGCACATATTATTCAAGGTAATTTGAATAAAGAAGAGTACAAATGCACTCGGATCAACAAAGATAAAATCAAAGTAAATGCATATAAGGTACAATGTAAAATGGGTGAATAAAAACCAAATAACAAGTATTTTTTATTGGCATCAAAGATGCACATGTTATGAAAAGTATTTTGAATCAACGAAGAATATAAATGCACTCCAAGCATCAAATATATAATCAGTGATGGATATTCCAATGAAAAAAGAAGTATAAATATAAGAAAAGCCATATTTTATGCCTTTTTCAATAAATTGAATGTAAAAACCTCATATGTGATGTCCACAATTTATAATTTTAGATTATTAAATTTTAAAAAAAAGATAACATTTCAAATATTAAATATAACTTTGATAAATCCTATTGGTTAAGACTTTATAATTTTAGGTTTTTGATTTTGAATTCTTTAAATATCAGTTTGATAAGTCTAATTACTATTTTCTTTTCTAAGTTAAGCTAATTGTATTACTGAAAAAATATTGTACACTGAGGCTTTAGCCTGTGCATATCCATGCCTTAGTGTTGGGCAAAAAAAGCAAAAACAGAGTCTGGACTGCCCATAATGGGAAACCAATTCGAATCAAAAAACTATTGCCAAAATTAACTTGCTGCCCACGTAAGGGAAGCCAACAATTGTGCAAGGTTTTTTATCAGTTTTTCAAGGAGAAAAAAAAACCACCCAAGTAACCAAATACCAACAGTTTTTCTGAAAGCCCCGTAAAGGAATCCAAAAAGCAAAATTCCTAAAACCTGAGAATAGCAGACACGTCACAAGTTGTGTAGCTAATCAGGTGTGAGGCGGAGACGACGGGTGTTACTCCATGATGAAGCATCGGTAATCCTCCATGTTGACATCTGCTTGTTTTGAAGCCTCCGTGTTGTCTGCTTGCTGCGCCGGTTGTTCCTCCTCGATAAAACATCAGTAAGGATCCATGTCTTCATCATCATGCTGGTCCTGGTCTGTCTCCTTCCCCGTTCACTGCATCCCTGCACTATGAGTGCTCTTCTGAATCATGGCTGGTTCTGCACTGGTGTGGCCACCACCTTCAGTGGCCTACACCGCAATTGTTCTTGAATGGTGGCCACCCTCAATTGCTTGCTCTGTCTCGTGAAAGGTTATGGATATGGTGGCAGTGATGATGGGCCTGTTCATTGAGGAACGAAAGAGGAATTGGGTGGAATGGAGATGCGGCCATGGATTGGAGGGAATGCCACTGGGAGGCGAAGTAGGATTGGAGGGAATGCCACTCGGACGTGAAGCAGGGAGCATTGGATGGAGGCGGTGAGGTTGAGAGCGGCCTCTTCCACTTTGAGTGTTTGGGTAGCACCGTGTAGTCTGCTCGGCCAAAAAGGATGTGGATTCAGAGGCTGGAGATTGAGGGGGATAAGTCAAGCTTCCTCTACATCCACCCCTACGACTATGCATTCAATGTCGCATTCTCAGCATGTTGACACCAGGGGTTTGAGAATTTCTTTCGGGATTAGGCTCAGATTGTTGAGAGGGCTCAGTAGAATTAGCAGGCGGCTCAGAGGAGGGACTAGCTGAATAGGCTGAGTGGAAGACGATATGGCAAGATAGGCTTTGAGTGAAGTGAGTTCCTGGGCCTAAATCAATGCAGCAGAGGAGGTTGCAGCACCTCCCCATGGTTGTGTGAGAACTAGGTGCTACAGCTGCCTGAGGGTAAAGACATTGCAGAGGTAGAGGATAATGGACAGGTCTGGTGGTATGATTATCACCAGAGGTCATCTTTGCGTGGAGCTCAGGTGGGTAGTTGTAGACTGGTTGAAGACGGAACCCACTTAAATGCCATTTATGGCTGGTGTTAATTCCATTTTTAGACTTATGTGCCAGATTACGGAGGGCCATGTGGTATGGCCACATGTTGTCCCGTTCTATTGCCACCTTACTGTCGTTGGAATAAGCATAATTACTTAAGGCATTATAATTTAGGTTTTATATTCTAGGTTGTTTATGGTATATAATATTGAGTTTTCTTAATATTTGATATAATTTGAATCTTTTATATTAATAAGTTTTTATAATTTGATTTTAGTATTGTTAACTTTAATTTTTAATAAATATTATCATTAAAATTATTGTAATAATATTTATTTTTTGAATTGAGGCTTCTGTGCTCCATATCAAGTTTATGAGAGATTTTTCGGCGTAAATCACATGAAATTTCATTTGTTGATGGGTTTTGAACCAACCAGTGTGGTTCATCATCAGGGCAAGTTGAAGAATTAGACCCAGCTTCGCATGTTAAATAATCAGAGCAGAACCTGCAACGGCTATACTAACGACTAAATTTGAATAAGAAATGGTTAGTTGGACTGGGCGTGGGGCATAACCATACTTAATGAAATTTCATGTGATTTACGCCGAAAAATCTCTCATAAAAATGATATTTATTATAAGTAAACTTTAACAAATATAATCTCATATTTATAAAATTTTATTGTCTTAAATTAGTTTATAATATTTTTTTATAAGTTTATAATAGTTAAATTATTATAAATAAGTAATATCTCTCAAAAAAAAATATAAATACAAATTATCATTAATAATAACAATAATATCCCCGGATGCGGGTGGCGGGACGGAAGAGATGGGCACGCCACATGCCACGCATGGGCTGCCCCGTGTAAACAATACGGCCACCAGGGGAAGGCCGTCAACCTTAACATGAACCCCCCAGCTGCGTTAATGCAGTTAATGGCAAGGGTGGTAGGTTTATGGATCTGCAGAGAGCACTTAATGCGCGCCTGGTTCGAGGGCATAAGGCAGAGTTTATCAGGCGCGATGGAGTGCGCAAGGAATTATTGTCTGAAGAATTTTGGAAGAGGGGAAATTACAGAGAGCCGAGGCGGTGGCAGCTTCGTTCACCTCGACGCCTGGTTTCTCGTGGTCACTGTCACTGCCATTGCCACTTTGGTTGCTGGTCATGTAGACGGCGGCAATTGGCTCAATTGCAGGGTAAGAACTGGAATTGGTCCACCTTGCTACCAAGGGACGGGTCTCAGAAAGGAAATTGGGCACCAGAGAGAGATCTGGGAAACAATTGGCTCTGTCTTCGACTCCAAGCTCACCTGCAAACACACAAGAAAAGATTCAGAATCACCATGGTTAAACTCCAACAACGACAGCCATGTAGGAGAGGTCCAGCAAGAGGTTCCTCCTCGCGAGCCCCAGCAGTGGATGAGCATCACCACTGCTACTGCTGCTATTGCCATAGGAGAGCCAGAGCTACCCCACTCCCCATCAGTCAGTTCTTGGAGGTTGGGAGCGCTAATGAAGAAAAATCCGAGCTTCCCTCCTTTGGCTCAGTGGTTTTCACATTGCAAAGTTCTGAGAGCAACCCAGGGCTCAATGCCCACATCTCAGTCATGTTCACAAAACTTCGGGAAGGAAATGGGGAGAACACCCCTCAGAACTTGCAGGAGAAGCAAGCGGAAGGCAAAGGCAAAGAAATTGACAAAGGAGAACATGAAGCAGGGAAACAGAGCTCAGCTATGGAGCCACCAGCGTCTGAGGCTGGACCGCACGATACCTCTCCTCCGGTGGGGCCAGCTCCTTCAGATATTGATGAAGAGACATGGAGAAAGATGTGGGAGGGACGACCAGAGGGGGATGGCTGGGCGTATGTTTTGGAGGACAAAAGCCTCACTGAAGAAGCTGATGCCTATTTCGCGACCCTTCCTTCATCTTCAACTCATCACAAGGATTAACGCAGACGCAGACGCGGGTACTTCTCTCTTGCATTTTCGTTTTGCTTGCTGGCAGCTGATGCTTGCATCGTCGCCATATGTAATTAAGCCTTGTCTCTGGTCTGATCTTAATTTCAGTTGGTCCACGTCGAGCGCTTCTGTCTTGCTCACTTCTATCTGGTTGTTGAGTCAGTCCCTTTTGGCAGTTAGCCCCTGCATGGGCAGTAACGTGTTGGGTCCTCTTTCTGTGGCTCCACTGGGAGTCCGTTGATTTCTAGAACTGTTTTTGCAATTTTGATCCGGTGCTGCCCCTGCGTGGGAGCTTTTAGTGTCGAGTATGGTCTGAATGGTTTTGATAAGGCTTTCCCTGCGTGGGAGCCTTCAGAATTTTGGTCAAGGTTCCCAGGGTGCTACCAGAGGCCCTGGAAAACTCGTCTTACAGTCTGTAATTTTTACTTGTACAGTTAATATATGACTTAGCTAGTTTTTACGGAGAAAAAAAAAATAATAACAATAATATTCAAATTCATATTGAAAACAATATTATTAGTAATATTTTTAATTAGAAAACTTTTTAATAACATCATTAATACAATATCAATCATGTTTTCAAAAAATAATGTTTATAACTTATTAATAATAATAGTTATTAAAAATTATTATCATTTAATGTTATTAACTTATGAACATTTAAATTATTAATATCATTTAAATTGTAACATTAATATTAATAATATTGATCACTAGAAAAAATAACATTTAATATTATCAATATTGAATATGGAATATTAAATATTATCAAAACCTATTTCCTATTTGATTAATATTATAAACATAAGAAATTAGTAAATCCAATGACTTAATCCCTTCAGTTTATTAATCCCATAGTCACCAAAATAAATGTTTTAAAATTGTCGTCAACCCATAGTCAACCACAGTCAACCATATTTATTTGAGTCAACTATGTTTATTTTAGGGTTTATAATTATTTTTTAGGATTTATATACCTTAGTTTTATAATACCAATTCCTTGGATTTAATATTATTCCCTTGGGTTTATAAAATATGGGGGTTTTTAGAACTATTCCCTTGGGTTTATAATGTAAAGATTTTGGGTTTATTAATATAAGGGTTTATATTCCTAGGGCATAATATTATTCATAGGGTTTATAATATTAATCATAGGGTTTAATATAAATCCCATGGGTTTATAATCATGGTTAACCATAGTCAAACGTCACATTCTGCCAAATATTATATCAATATGGAAATCAAGCATGGTAAACCATGGTCAACCATGTCTATTTTAGGGTGTATAATATTTATCTTAGGGTTCATATACCTTGGTTTTATAATATTTATCCCTTTGGTTTAATATAATTCCCTTGGGTTTATAATCCCTTGGGTTTTTAGTATTAATCCCTTTCGTTTCTTATAGCAATCCCTTAGATTTATTAATCTAAGGGTTCTTATTCCTTGGGCTTAATGTTATTCATAGGTTTATAATATTAACGCTTTGGTCTAATATAAATCCCCTTGGTTTATAATCATGGTCAACCATGGTCCAACATCACAATGTGACAAATATTTTCTCTATATGAAAATCAAGCATGGTTCAACATTTTATTATGACAAAGTATTGTGTGAATATGAAAATAAATCATGGTCAATTATGGTCAACCATGTTGCAATGTCACACTGTGACAAAGATTGTCTTGATATGAAAATCAATCATGGTCAAACATGATAATTATAGGGTTTACAATATTTATCTTAGGGTTTATATACCTTGGGTTTATAATATTTATTGCTTCTGTGTAATATTATTCCCTTGGGTTTTTAGTATTGATTCCTTGGGTTTATTATTCATGTGGGTTTATAATATCAATCCCTTCAGTTTATTAATCTAAGGGTTCATATTCCTAGGGTGTACTATTATTCATAGAGTTCATAATATTAATCCTTGGGTTTAATATAAATCCCATGGATTTAATTAATTAAATTGGGTTGATAATATTCATCCCTTGGGTTTAATATTACTCCCAACAATAGTCAACCATAGTCAACCATAGTCAACCATATTTATTTTAGTCAACCATGTTTATTTTAGGGTTTATAATATTTATTTTATGGTTTATATACCTTGGGTTTATAATATTAATCCCTTGGTATAATATACATTGTCAACCATGTTGCAATTTTGCATTGTGACAAAGACTGTCTCAATATGAAAATCAACCATGGTCAACCATGCTAGTTTTAGGGTTTACTTATTATGGGTTTATAATATTAATCCTTTGGGTTTATTAATCTAAGGGTACATACTCCTCGAGTGTACTATTATTCATAGGGTTCATTCTATTAATCCTTTGGTTTAATATAAATGTCATTGATTTAAATAATTAAATTGGGTTGATAATATTCATACCTTGGGTTTAATATTAATCTGAACCATATTCAACCATAGTCAACCATATATATTTTAGTCAACCATGTTTATTTTAGGATTTATAATATTTATTTCATGGTTTATATACTAGCTTTATAATATTAATCCCTTGTGTCTAATATCCATGGTCAACCATGTTGAAACATTGCATTGTGACAAATATTGTCTCAATATGAAAATCAACCATGGTCAACCATGATAATTTTAGCGTTTACAATATTCATCTTAGGGTTTATTTACCTTGGGTTTATAATATTAATCCCTTGCATTTTTTTATCCCTTTGGTTTATAATATTTTTCTCTTGGGTTTATAATATTAAATGCTTGGGTTTATTTGCTCTTTGAGTTTATAATATTTCTAATTCATTTTGTTTGTCATTTTATCCCTTTGGTTTTTTAACCCCCTGACTTTAAAATATTAATTTATAGGGTTTATTAATGGTTTAGGTTTTTAATATTAGCTTGTTGGGTTTATTTTTCCTTGGGTTTATTAATTTCTCAGGTTTATTAATCATTTGTTTTTATAATATTAATGCCTTGGGTGTATAATATTAATATTGCATTGGGTTTATTGATTTCTTGGGTTTATTAATCATTTGTTTTTATAATATTAATTCCTTGGTTGTATAATATTATTAATGCATTGGGTTTATTAATCCGTTGTATTTACAATATTAATAATCCCTTGGATATAATAATAATCCCTTCGGTTTATTAAACCCCAATATTAAGGATTTAATCTGTTAGGTTTATAATGTTTATCCCTTTAGTTTATTTATTCTTTGGGTTTATAATGCTAACAATCTCTAAGGTTTATTGATCGCTTGGGTTTATAATATTAATAATCATGCGAGTTTATCAATCCTTTGTTTTTAGAATATTAATTCATAGGCTTTATTAATCTCTTGTGTTTATAATATCAATCACTTGTGCTTCTTGATCCCTTAGGTTTTTAATATTTATCTTTTGGATTCACTAATTCCTTGTGTTTATAATATTAGATGATTGGGTTTATTAATTCCTTGGGTTTAAAATATTAATAATCCCTTTGGCTTATTAATTGTTTGAGTTTCAAATATTAATTCTTAGGGTTCATTAATTCAAACATGTTTATCTTAGTATTTTTTATATTTATCTTAGGGTTTTATACCTTGGGTTTATAATATTAGTCTCTTAGGTTTGATATTATTCCCTTAGGTTCATAATCCCTTGAAGTTTTAGCATTAATCCCTTGGGTTTATAATATCAATCACTTGGGTTTATTATTCCCCGATCAACGATGGTTTATTATGCTGCCAACCATGGTCCAACATGGAACTGTGATAAGGATTGTCTCAATATGGAAATCAACAATGGTCACTCATGTTTATTTTAGTGTTTATAGTATTTATCACAGGGTTTAAATACGTTGGGTTTATAATATTAGTCCCTTTGGTTTAATATTAGTCCCTTGGGTTCATAATCCCTTGGGTTTTTAGTATTAATCCCTTGGGTTTACTATTCCTCTCGGTTTATAATATCAATCCCTTGGGTTTACTATTCCATTAGGTTTATAATATTAATCATGGTCAACCATTGTCAATCATAGCCAACCATCATCAACCATGGTTGAATGTTGCATTTTTACAAGGATTATCTCGCCACGAAAATAAACCATATTTATTTTTTGTTTTTAATATCTATATTTGTGTTTACCAATGTTGGGTTTATAATATCAGTCCCTTGGGTTTAACATTATTCCCTTCAGTTCATAACCCCTTGGGTTTGTGATTCCATTGGGTTGATAATATCAATCCCTTGGGTTTATTATTAACTTGGGTTTATAATATCAATCATGGTCAACCATGGTCAACCATAACCAAGCATGGTCAACTGTGGAAAATCATGGTTTGATCTCGTATTATGAAAAAAGTGTCTCCACTTACACCTTAGGTTTATAATATTAGTCCCTTGGTTTTAATATTATTCCCTTAGGTTCATAATCCCTTGGGGTTTTAGTATTAAGCCCTTGGTTTTATTGTTCCTTTGTGTTTATAATACAAATTGCTTGGGTTTATTATTCCCTGGTCCACCATGGTTTATTACGATGTCAACCATGGTCAACCATGGTTCAACATGGAATTGTGATAAGGATTGTCTCAATATGAAAATCAACGATGACCAATCACCTGTATTTTAGTGTTTAAAATATTTATGTTAGGGTTTATATATGTTGGGTTTATAATATTAGTCCCTTGGGTTTAATATTATTCCCTTGGGGTTTTATTATTAATTCGTTGGGTTTATTATTCCTTTGGGTTTATAATATCAATCCCTTGGGTTTATTATTCCCTTAGTTTTATAATATCAATCATGGTCAACCATTGTCAATCATAGCCAGCCATGGTCAAGCATGGTTGAATGCCGCATTGTGACAAGGATTGCCTCACCATGACAATAAACCATGCATATTTTAGTGTTTATAATATCTATATTTGGGTTTACCAATGTTGGGTTTATAATATTAGTCACTTGGGTTCATAATCCCCTTGGGTTTTATTATTGATCCCTTTGTTTTATGTTTCCCTTGGGTTCATAATATCAATCCCCTAGGTTTATTATTAACTTAGGTTTATAACATCGATAATGTCCAACCATGGTCAACAACAACCAACCATTATCAATTGTGGTGAATCATGATCCGATCTCACATTATGAAAAAAAATGTCTTTATAATATTAGCTCCTTGGGTTTAAGATTATTCCCTTAGGTTCATAATCCCTTGGTGTTTTAGTATTAATCACTTGGGTTTATTGTTCCATTGGGTTTATAATATCAATTTCTTGGTTTTATTGTACCCGGGTCAACCATAGTTTATTATGATGTCAACCATGGTCCAACATGGAATTGTGATAAGAGTTGTGTCAATATGAAAATCAACGATGGTCAATCATGTTATTTTAGTGTTTATGATATTTATCTTAGGGTTTATATACGTTGGGCTTATAATATTAGTCCCTTGGGTTTAACGTTATTCCCTTGGGTTCATAATCCCTTAGGGTTTTAGTATTAATCCCTTGGCTTTAATATTCCTTTGGGTTTATAATATGAATCCCTTAGGTATATCACTCCCTTAGGTTTATAATATCAATCATGGTCAACCATTTTCAATCATAGGAAACCATGGTCAGCCATGGTTGAATGTCTAATTGTGACAAGGATTCGCTCACCATGAAAATAAACCATGTTTATTTTAGTGTTTGTAATATTTATATTAGGGTTTACCAATGTTGGCTTTACAATATTACTCCCTTGGGTTTATGTTTCCCTTGGGTTTGTAATATCAATCCCTTGGGTTTATTATTAATTTGGGTTTATAATATCAATCATGGTCAACCATGGTCAACCATAACCAACCATGGTCAACTGTGGTCAATTGTGGTCAATCATGGCCCGATCTCGTATTATGAAAGAAAATTTCTCCATATAAAAATTGTCGACAATCATGGTCAACCATGGCAACCATGGTTGATGATGGTCAACCATGTTTTATAGAATCAAACATAATTAACCATGGTCAAGCATGGTCAAGCATGTTCGAATGTCGCATTGTGACAAAAAATTTGTTGATATGAAAATCAACCATGATCAACCATGTTTCAATGTCGCATTGTGACAAAGATTGTCTCAATATGAAAATTAACCATGGTCAACCATGGTCCAACATGGCATTGTGATAAGGATTGTCTTAATATGAAAATCAACCGTGGTCAATCAAGTTTACTTTAGTGTTTATAATATTTATCTTACGGTCTGTATATGTTGGGTTTATAGTATTAGTCCCTTGGTTTTATAATATCAATCCATTAGGTTTATAATATTAATCATGGTAAACCATTGTCAATCATAGCCAACCATGTTCAACCATGCTCCAACGTTGTGTTGTGACAAAGATTGTCTCGATATGAAAATAAATCATGGCCAACCATTGCTAACCATGGTCCAACGTTGCATTGTGACAAGGATTGTCTCTATATGGAAATCAACCATGGTCAACCATGTTTATTTTAGGGTTTATAATATTCATGTTAGGGTTTATATACCTTGGGTTTATAATTTTAATACCTTAGGTTTATTATTCCCTTGGGTTTATAATATAAATCCCTTAGGTTTATTGACGTAAAGTTTCATATTCCTAGGCATTTAATATTATTATACAACGGTCAACCATGTTCAACCATGTTCAAAGTCGCATTATGAAAAGGACTATCTCAATATGAAAATCAACCATGTTTATTTTAGTATTTTTTATATTTATCTTAGGCTTTTTACACCTTGGGTTTATAATATTATTGCCTTGGTTTTCATATTATTTCCTTGCATTCATAATCCATTGGGGTTTTAGTTTTAATCCCATGGGTTTATTGTTCCTTTGGGTTTAGAATATCAATCCCTTAGGTTTATTGTTCCTTAGTCAACCATGGTTTATTATAATGTCAACCATGGTCAACCATGATCAACTATGGTCCAACATGTATTTGTGATAAGGATTTTCTCAATATGAAAATCAACGATGGTCAATCATGTTTATTTTGGTGTTTGTAATATTCATCATAGGGTTTATATACGTTGGGTTTATAATATTATTCCCTTGGGTTAAAAATTCCTTGGGGTTTATTATTCCCTTGGGTTTATAATATCAATCCATTGGGTTTATAATATTAATCATTGTCAACCATGGTCAATCATAACTAATCATGTTCAACCATGGTCAAATAAGGTTGGATATGGAAATCAAGCATGGTCAACCATGGTCTAATGTTACGTCCCACAAGGATTGTCTCAATATGAAAATCAATCATGGTCAGCCATGGTTGACCATGGTCCAACGTTACATTGTGGCAAGGGTTGTATCTATATGGAAATCAACCCTACTCAACCATGGTCAATCATATTTATTTTAGGGTTTATAATATTCATGTTAGGGTTTATATACCTTGGGTTTATAATTGTTATTCCTTGGGTTCATTATTCCCTTGGGTTTATAATATAAATCCCTTGGGTTTATTGATCTAAAGGTTTGTATTCCTAGGGTTTAATATTATTCAACAATTGTTAACCATAATCAACCATGGTCAATGCGGGTCCAATGTCGAATTGTGACAAGGATCATCTCAATATTAAAATAAACCATGCTCAACCATGTTTATTTTAGTATTTTTAATATTTACCTTAGGGTTTTTATACCTTGGGTTTATAATATTAGTCCCTTGGGTTTAATATTATTCCCTTGGGCTCATAATCCCTAGGGGTTTTAGTATTAATCCCTTGGGTTTATTATTCCTTTGGGTTTATAACATCAATCCGTTAAGTTTATTATTCACTTAGGTTTATAATATCAGCCATGATCAACCATTTTCAACTATGGTCAATCATGGGGTTTTAGTGTTAATCCCTTGGGTTCATTTTTCCCTTCGGTTCATAATATTAACGCCTTGGGATTATTATTAACTTTGGTTTATAATATCAATCATGGTCAACCATAAAAAACCATGGTCAACCATGGTGGGATGTCGCATTGTGACGAAAATTGTCTCCATATAAAAGTAATGGACAATCATTGTCAACCATGGTTAGCCATGTTTGATCACGGTCAACCATGTTTTATAGAATCAAACATGGTAAACCATGGTCAATATTGGGTTTTTAGTTTAAATCCCAATGCTTTGTTATTCCTTTGGGTCAAACATGGTGAATCATAGTCAACCATGGTCAACCATGCTTAAATGTCGCTTTGTGACAAAGACTGTCTGAATATGAAAATCAACCATGCCCAACCACGGTCAACCATGGTCCAACGTCACATTGTGACAAACAATTAATTATCATCATTATTAATTATTATTGTTATGAACATTATTAATTATTATTGTAATGAACATTATTAATTATTGTTATTATTAAATAATTATTGTGATGAGCATTATTATTGTTAATTAATATTACTAATATTATTATTATTATTATTATAATATAATATTACTATTATAATAATATAATAATAAATTTATTATATTATTATAATAATAATACAATATTCTTATTATAATATTATTATCATTTATTATTATTATTATTTTTTCTCAGTAAAAACTAATTCTATTAAGAGAACGTATGATACAATAAAATATTATAGCCAAGAGAAGCAAGAACACAGGCAGCCGGAAAGGATAGGCTATCCACCTCGGCCCCTAAGAGAAAAAGAGAAGAGAGCAGTGCTGAGCAAGAAGAGATAAGAGGAATAGAGGAGAAAGAACAGAACAAAGGATTCTACCCAACATGTGTAGAATCAACTATTCGGCATTTTTTCCCTTTCTTTTTACCAACTTTGACCCAATCAGGAGGATCCTGCTGAGCTGGCATGATTTGCAAACTGAGTTATGCTGACTGAGAGGTCTCCTTGTCTGAATCCGAGGTGGAGGATTCATGATTCCTTTTCTCTAAGACTTGTAGGACAGACAAATCCACAGGACCAGTCGAGGGCGGATCCTGTACCAGCTCTGTTGCCATTCCTTCCTCATTCTCTTCCTCTTCATCCGAGCTGAAATCAAAATCGTCCATGGGGGGAGGATCATGAGGCTTCCAGCTTTTGGATTTCTGCTTAGGATTGGCTTTCTTCTTTTGGGCAGGCATCATGGGGCAAGAGCTTTGAAGGTGTCCTGTTTGATGGCAGTTTCGGCAGCGAAAGGCTGTCTTCTCGTAATCCAAGGTTTGAGTCCAATGGAAGTCTCCAATTTTGAGATTGATCTGGTCCGGGAGACCTTTGCTCATGTCTATTTCTGCACAGATTCTAGAAAAGGTGTATAAGCCCTTTTCCCCTCTAGAGATGTCTGTGTCTAAAAAGTGGCCTAGAGTATTGGCAATCCCTTGGAATACAGCAAAGTGCCATAGATGCGGCGGGAGGTTTGGAAGTTTGACCCAGATTGGGAGTTTGGTGATGACTGCTGTACAGGGATCCAAATCTTGGAACCAAGGGGTGAGGAATAAACTAGGTGCACCCTAGAACCATGGGCCTTCAGTTAAGGCTTTTTGATAGTCCTCACCGAGAGCAAACACTACAATGAAGAAGCCCTTTGAGCATAACAGAACCTTGGAATTGTTGGTCCAGTTAGAGTTAATCCATTGGTAGAGGTCTACTGTGCATGGCCATAGCCCATTGAACCTGCAAATAATGACATGATCTGCAAACTTTTGGGCTTGCTCATCCAGTGTTGGATGCTTTTTTTCAATGGAGGGGGTTTCCTCCAGTTTATCCACCAAAAAAGGTTTGGGGGCTTGAACTGGTGGAGTTGTTCTCTTAGCCAACTGAGCATGGACAGTGTCCTTATATGAAAATGCCTCAGCTGAGGATGACTGTCCAACAGCTCCCCCTCTGAAACGAAGGGTAAAAGCAATGGAGGCATTTCTCTCAATGCTGTAAAAGGACACGAGGTGAAGATCCTCGAGTTGTTTACCTTCGTGGAGAAGTCGTTGAGCTGCAGAGGGAATCCCCAACTTGAGATTCAGAGCATGCTTGAGGTCTTGCAGTTGATCCGACGTGCTCACCCATTGTAGCAGATTTTTTCCAGAGATGAGCCTGATTAGGATCTAGAATGAGGCAGATAGATCAAAGTTATGCCCTTCTCTACAGATCTGAGACGCGAGGAGGCTGGAACTTTGAAGAGCCTTCGTTTCTTGAACTTGTCGCAGGGGTTTGTGAGGAGATGAGATGAGAGTCCTAAGGTTAATGAGTTTGCCCTTGCGTTCCACCCAAAGGAGCTTCCAGATGCTCCATCAAGGCTGATCCAGGAAGCTTAAAGAGTTCTGAAGGTCAAATACAGAGTATTGGCTATTCTGTGGGGACAGAGATGGTACTAATAGGAATGAGAAACCTTCCAGGGCAGAGTATTTCTTCCCAAGAGCCGCCGCCTGAGGAAAAATGAGAGCATATTCTGCATATTCGTCCTTAGCCAATGCATCTGCAATCTGATGGGGGCTGTTGTTACTAGAAGCAACAGCAGAGGGCCGAGAACTGGCTGCCCCAAAGTCCAGAGCTGAATAAATTAGAGGGAGGGGAGCTCTCAGAAGATTTTTTAAAACTTGCTGAACATAAATGAAAGAATAGGCCTGCACTCCCCGAATGAGATGCGCTTCTTCAACATCTGCAGGACCGAGCAGAGACCAAATGGCGGCCGAAGGAGAGGAGGCGGCGGCAAAGCTTCTAGGGTTCATCTTCGGAGCTCAGATCAAAATCCATTTATTATTAATATTAATTAATATTATTAATATTATTATTATAATATTAACATGATAATCATAAATATATAAATATTTAAGAATATGGTTGTTATTATTTATATAGTTATTAATAATTATAAATAGCCGGTCTTTAAGAAAGTACACATAATAATTATTAATGTGGTTGATATAAGCCTATCAACTTATACCAACCACATTGGTAAATGTGGTTGTTCTAGTACTATAGTTGTTATGTACAAGTCATTTGCATTTGGGTTGTTATTGCATTATTGTCCATATTTTAATGTCCAAGAACTAATTTCCTTTGTCAAATGGACTGCAAGATTACCCAAATGTATTGGGAGCTACAATGATCAAAGGGAGACTAGGGATATTCAAGGTTCTATTTAACATACAACATAGAGAACATTATCAAACATCAACTGTATCATAATCTAGGAAATATAAAATGTTGGGCTCAACTCCATTAGTATTAGGTTTTTGGTGATAATTTTTAATGCTCAATAACTAACCCTAATCCAAGCCCATCTTAATGATATGAAATGAAATGGTTGATAGAATGATCAATAATTGACAAGAAACCATGAATGTAAATGAATCACCTTCATAACATTGGCATCAACATTGTATTCACCCTTGGAAACTTAATACGATAGAATACCTAACCCTAAAACTACACTTAGTTAGTTGTTACACAGTTGATAGTTCTTAGAGAATCGATGTCGTATTACTGAACAATGGATCAATTCCTTGCAACACATGGGGAAATCTATGGCAAAGCTAGTTATCCAATAGAGATTTGAAAATATTGGCAGTTAAATGAAACTTCTACATTGTGGAGACTGGATAGCTTTGGAGTCTGAGATGAAACTTTTTGACAATTTTGAGGGCTACATCCACTAGCCATATGATTCTTAAGGAGAATGAACACTGAATTTTATACTACCTTTCACTAGGAGCACATGCAACACCAATTATGAATAGGAAGATTAATGTCATAGTTAACATATTCAGAGCAACCATAGATTATTGGTACTCATGGAGAGTTGTAAAATTGTAGTTTGATGTGGAAAGGGATTTTGCAACAATAAGATTGGAAGCATTATTTAAAAAATCTTGGTGATTTTCGGATGTGCTTCTATTTGGGTGGTTAACTAATCTAGGTATAAATGAAGGTCCCTATCACTCTTGTGCTATTACTATCGAAAAGAAAAAAATATGAGATGACATTATGGCTATGGCGAAATCTCCTCTTATGTTTGGTGGTGACTTTAAGAACATTGATTATATAACAATTAGTTTTATCACACACCCCATATAGTTAGTTATAACTGCATATGGCACTAATAATAAAAAGTCTTTAGGAATTACTTTCATTTGAGGGATAACCCACATGGAAGTAAAAGCAAGTCAGGGTTCGTTTAAATGCATCTCTAAATAGATACTAAGGCTTTCAAATTTCTAAAGGGAAAATATTGAAGAGATGCAGACAAAATTTCAAAAGGAGAAAACCAAAAAATCATGGGACCTTTCACAAATCCATATATGTATCAATCCATAAGAATAACTAGCTATCAAAATCACCCTTTGTTGCCAACTTCAAACCTTTCTCATACTTTTCCAATCAACTAGAGGAAAAATAATTTGGGAATATATCAACAACACCAACAAAAAATTCATTCATGATAAAGGGAGGGATAATTCCTGTCATGTTTTTATATCTTATTATGATGAAATATTTTTATCTACTTCCCTAATTATTGGTTGTGTTCTTGTAGCGATGAAGTTGGTTGTATTGCATCGTATAAATTCACACCCTATGGATTAAAGCTACAATGATTATTGTTGATTATATAAATGTATATGCTATGGTGTCAAAGATCATTATATTTATTTTGGCATATTACAAATATAATCATGCCATATTTATCGAGATGTGAAAATGCCAAAAGTTATGTAAGTGTTAATAACGATATGAAAGGACATTAAGGAAATGGAGAGTCATTACGAATATGAAAATTCTTATGGGTCAAGTGGGTCGTGAGGGAATTTCAAGAGTCATGGGAGACATGAAAGTTCACCCACCTATTTGCATAAACATATCCTCATTCCTTTGGAGGAGGGGAATTTTAGCACTTGATCTCTGCTAACATTTAGATAGTTATTTTTTCTTAGGGAGATTAAAGCATTATGCCCTTGGCAACTTTTAGGTTGAGCTATTGTGAGGCTCACATTTTGTTTTGAAGGTGATATGAGTAGTCCTCATTCCACTATTGGGTTTTTACAGGCTTGTGCAGTATGTACTGTTAATTTTTTTATTATTCTCTATTGTATCTGTTACATTAGCGCAATTTACTTCTTTATTAACAATGCATCCAATTATTAGCAGTATAACCAATCATAAACGTAACTGAAGAATAAACAATGTATAAAGTGAAAAAGAAGAAAACAACACAACCATAAGAGACAATAGATTGGTCTAGGACCAAGGAAAACCCCCACAAGGGGGAACCCTTTCAAATCTTCTTCTTTAATAGATCATCATAAAACGATTTTAGCAGAGAGTAAAATGAGCTCAATACATATGTTTGTAGTAGATACTAATAAATGAGATCTAAAAATATATAGATCTATATATTAGCAGAGATAAACCTAGATCTACCAGATCACTGAAGCGAACTGAAGGAAATTGATAAACCCAATATTAAAACCTTGGTCACTCTCAGCAAAATAGTGTGCATGCATCTAAAACTCTATGGACCCTCTCTTTGCCACTGTGTGAGGGTATCTCTAGATGCTCGAACACTCTCAGGAGGACTTGGTGCTTGTGTCTGGGGTCAAACCCACTACGTCTTACCAAAAAATCCTTGGCACACTCCTTCTCAGTTTCTATGCATACGTCTGGGATGGTCTAGACACTCTCAAGGCTACTATGTGTGAGTGTCTTGGGACTGACACCTTCAGATCTACCTTAGAACCCTTGGATGCTCCCTTAAGCCTTTGTGCCAACATCTAGGGATCTGTGGATTCTCCCATAATCCTATGTGCCAGCATCCAATGACTAAAAATCCCAGCTCTAGGCAAGCGTCGGGGGATCAGAAAAACCTAAGTTAGAGAGAAACTTACGCCTATGATTTCGAACCCTTGCGCGAACTCTTTTCGTCAAACATGTGGAACCAATACAAAAGAGAAGAATAGAATATGGCTTGATCATTGTGATAAAATAAGCTTGAGGTCCCTTCTATTTATAGGATTTTCTGAGGGTTAACTTGGGGTTAAGGCTGACCTTAGAAGTTACGCATGCGGTTAGGGTAGACCCATTCCATAATGCATGTATGAATAAAATAATTCAAAACTTAAATTACACTTGACCAAATTGGGTGATATTTAGGTCGATTTTGGTCCTCTTGAAAAGACGAATGTAATGAAAGAATCATCTTGGTAATTTGAGCCATCCATTGTGAAATTAGACCCTAGTTTCAAAAATTAACACTCCTTCTCAACTAGGAATAATTCCACCTGTCAACATCTATCAGTTGATCTTCACATCATCCTATAATGCTTTGAGTGTCTTTGCTCATCTCTATCTTCTCAAACTCTCTAGGATCTAAACGAAGAATAATTGGGAAGAAATAGCTTCCAAAAATACCAAGCAAGAGGATAAATCATCATACAGGGGAGAAAATCCTTGACCCTAGAATCTCACTGGGGAGCTTACCCTCAACCCAAAATCTCAAAAGGGGAGTCACTCTCAACCCAATCCTATTGCCTACCAATCATCCCAAAAATGACTCTTAGTAGTCATGTGGTTGAAAACTTCCATCATAATCGCCTTGGGTTGTACACCACAAAGTACACTGTCAACTTGTTGGCCAAACGAGGAGTGGTATTCCCAACAATACCTACTTGTGGTTATGATTCCAACTAGGGTATACACTGTAAAGACCAGACATGGTAGCATAATTCTATCACCCTATAAAGATAAGGGAGAAATATTCTCAACCCTATCGGTAACAAATAGGGAAGTACCCTATTGTCTAGATATCCCTCAACCCTATGAGGCCTCTATCTCGATTCCTCACCCTGGGAGCTCAAATAGGGTAGGAAGAGTTGGCTCATGTCCTTGATCAGCGCTGCCCCTTATCTGGAGGGGCCACATCCATTAGTCTAGGATGCTCTTTGAAGACCAAAAACTTTCTCTTTGGTAATGCCTTGGTGAGAATGTCTGCAATTTGTTCATATGTTGATATGAGATGGAGCCTGACAACTCCTCCCTACACCATGTCTCAAATAAAGTGATATCAAATCTCAATATGCTTCGACTTGTCATGGGACATGAGATTTTATATCGGACGTATTGCACTCTTATTATCACACTATATCACTATAGCATTTAGGACATGCTCAAATAGCTCTCTGAAGATCTTTCTCAACCAAAATTATTCACAACTAACCATGCTAGCAGAAATGTATTCTTCTTTAGTGGTGCTCAATGCTACACTCATCAAAGTATGGATTAGGGGCAAAAAATTGCTCAAAAATAAAAGTGTCCAAAATCGCTCGAAACTTAGACGGCCATGTCTCTCTCAGTGATATGATCCCAAAGCAACTTGTTTCACTCAAAATAGAGTTCGTATGATGAAGTTAGACCCTACTGACTATTTTACCAAACAAAAAAAATTGCAGGTACTGCCCAGTTAGCAGTCTGTATTGCTAACATGGTAGGTGACTGAGAAGGTCAAAGGTGGTCAATGCCCAATGCGGTCTCGCCAAGTGACACCTTGTGGTTGGTTTCCATTTGGTTGATGTGGCACAATTATGTTGGTTTTGGATGGGCCAATGAGAGGCTACCATGTGGCAAGCCCAAAGGTCACCACATGGCACCTCCCAAATGGCTGAACAAGATTTATATGCTTTGTTTAAAAAATTGGTGGAGGTCGGGGTTGAGTGCATGACCTCCCCTTCACCAGCCAACCACCATCACATTGCACCAAACTAAGGGGGGTCTTGTTAAACATTGGAACACATTTTAATATATTCTTTGTATTTAATTGCACAGTTAAGGCGCTAAACAAGGATTAGCAGATGATTAAACCTATTTTGCATTTAATTAATTTGGATTTTAATTCTAGGGTATTTATGGTGGAGCCACCAAACTTGGAAGACTTAACTAGAGTCTTTCCAGTTATAGTGGAGATTGTCGAGGCCAAACTGGAGAAAGCCATAGATTGCTCAATCGACCAACTTTTGAAGATGAATATTCAATTTTGGATGATTTTTATTCTCTGAACATAATGGAATAGGTTTCATATGAAATAGGAGATTTCTACATGTGATTTTTCCATAGGGAAGTTCAGGGAAGCCGAGGGCCACGAGGGAAGGAGGTCATGCCCTGATCAGCCAGAATAAATTTTTAGAGTTCTAATAGTCATTTTTGGGGTTTTTTGGTCCTATGAACCCAATGGTATAGTTTTCAAAGCCACTGGAGTTGAGAAAAATCTTTTAATAATACATTTAACGAAATAATTCCAAGAGAGCCTAGCCATTGAAGGAGGTCCAAGGAGATGTAGCCTAAGAGGATGGGGTGAAATCCCTTATCAGATGTGTGTATGATTTTAATGTGTATTTTCCCTTCAATTTAATTTGTTGTACATGTGTTTTTAATCAACTAATTAACTCATAAGTCACTCACATAAAAGACATAAAACTTGACACATAAACCTCATTCATAACTGGGTAAATGAGACGATCCTAAACATATTTTTTAATTAATGAGGGAGATTTAATAGCATTAAAAAAATTTCCCAAGATTTCAGAGTAGGTTGGTATTAGAGCACTTGTTAGCTCATTTGAACCCTGAGATGGTTTTCCAAGGTTAGCTAAAGAATTTACTATTGGTTTTGAATTTGTGTAAGGATCATTTAACTCTGTGCAAGTTTTTGAGTACAAGTTGAAGAAAGGAGAAGCTCAATATTGAGAGCTTGGTTCTCAAATCACAGTAAAGAAGTTTGTGAAGTTTTGTGAATTGTTGTGAATCTCTTCAATTCATTACATTTGTGAGGGCAGCTTCAAGAAGTGATATTTCTAATCCATCTTCCTTAGCAAGACTCTTTGATGAAGAGATGTTGCAGGAGTTTATCGTCATGAGAGATATGGTGCAAGAGATGTATGAAGATAGGAAGGATAACACTATACTTCAAAAGTTTTTGATGGCCATGAAGGAGGAGAATAATAAACTTTTTGGAAAGATGCATCAGATGGAGAGTCAGCTCCATGTTGCAAAGGAAACCCTAGCAAAGTATGTGCACGAACAAGAGGTATGAAAATAAAGTTTATCTTTAATTTCCTCTCAAAATGAATGTTTTTCTTCTTTTGAAAGGCATACCAAAGGAATAGGGTCCAAATTATTGATGAATATGGGCTATGAAGGTAGACGGTTAGGCAAACATGCACAAGGCATACTTGAGCCAATTGTTGTTGAGGAAAGGCCTAGGTATTTGGTTCTTGGTTATGAACAACATGATGGAGAATGCTCCAAAGCCAATGAGGCACATGAAGGTGTTCCAAGAAGGACTTTTGTTTTAAGGTCATCACCTCAAGCTTGTAAAGTTTGTGTTCATGAGGAATGCGAAAGTTATATAACCACTTTGCAAGAAAATGTTGATAAGCATGCAAACAATGGTTTCAATGAACAAGAGGATGTTGAAAGCTCTAAGGTTATTAACACCATTGTTGGTATTTCGAAGAGAGCCACTACCTCATCAAATTCACCTCCTCAAGAAGGTGACAAAGGTGAATGTGCAAGGTATAAATCTACCTTTAATCAAGTTTATTTTGATTATAATAAACATGGTAAATATTCACATAAGAATTGGAGAGAATTTACATTTTCTTTTTGTTGTTTGAATAACCATAATGTTTCAAGATGTTGGAAGAAAAACCACATACAGGAAACTTTCAAAGCAAAAATGACAAAAAACCAGAGGTCCATTGGACAATGGAAACCATGTTGCAAAGAAGATGCAATTATGTTTCACTCATTGACATAAGCGAGGTCATCTCATAGGCAAATGTTGGACTTTTTATCCATAAACTCATCCACGACATTTGAAGATGGTGGAGAGACACTTTGGCAAGAATGAAAAATAGGATTCCATAATTGATGTGGGTCAAGATGATTCATAAGATTATGGGCAGCTGAAAGAAGCACCATGGAAATGGTTTGGTAAGAGGTGGTTTGATTTCATATCCACATAAGGCTTGCATTTCTTTTGTTCATAGATGAAATTATTTGCCTTAAAAATGAATTGATTTGCCTTGTGAACGCATTAATTTTCTATTTAAAGTATGCTAAAACTTGTATGATGCAAGATGTTGAAAGTGGATTTCTCCTTGACTCAATTAAATGCAACAAAGAAGGAAATTTGTGGTTACAAATTTGTATGTGAATGTATTTCTTTTGAATTAATTCTTGATGTTGCATATTTTCACCAGGAATGTGTGTGAAGGTGGGGTATGTTACTCACTTCATTTGCAACAAATTTGTCAATTCAGCTCTTATCTACCCATAAAAGTTTTTGGGCTTATTTTACTTGTGTTTGTACTTGAGGGAGAATTGAAGAATTGAAAACATACATGAGAGTTTGTGTGTGTGTGAATAGTGGAATTGTTGCTAGTTTCATTGTGTTTGGATACATGGATGAGTGTCAACTTGTGTCGATTGTTGTCACATGTATGTCATATCAACTTGGAGGAGTTGATTTTATATTCAGAGATGGAATGGAGATGTTGATATATTATTGCATGAGATGTGAAATTCTTGTTGTTTTTCCAAAGAATCGTCAAGTTTCTATACATGCTTATGTTTGGCTCTAAAGTCAAGTCAGTTGTTTGAGGAAGTATGTTTTGTCAACTTATGTTTAGTTGATGATGTTTCTTCGACTTGTGTTATTTGATGTTTTGTACACCAAGATGCAAGAGTACATGGTGATGTTACATGATGTGACAATTTTTTCTTTGAAGGAGAAAAAGAAGAGGTTGTCGATTTTCATTTCTTACATAATGTGTTTTTCCATTTAATAGTTTTATTTGTGACAAAATGTCACAGGATTTTTGAAGTTCCATTCTTGAGCAAGATTCTCATGCTTAGCTTTAATTCTCAAATAATGACATGAGTTTCATGTTGAGCTGGAGGATGATAGAGGCAATAAGCGAAAGTGGATGAGATGCCAAAAATTTGTGGCCATTGTAGACCGTTGTATGTGTTGACACCAAGATTCTCTGTGGGAAGGCTATCACATTGTATCAGTTTTCAAAAATCTGAGCAATGGATATGTACAAAAAAGGTATTTTTCAACGAAAAAGTGGCCAACAAGGGTGGGATTAGGTCAGCAACAAAAGAAGAATAATGGTTGAGGGACATAGTCATTTGTAATGCAAGCGGTGTCAATGTACCAAAGTGGTTGTCATGGAGACCTTTCAAGTACAATCAGTTGATAGAACTTGGGAAGGAGAACATTTTTTAGCTCTCATTAGATAACCAACTTTTGTGGGTCCAAAAGCCTGTAAGTGGGAAGGAGTGATCGAAATTTGGATTAGGGGCAAAAATTTGTTCCAAATTCAAAGTGTATGGAACTACTCGAGACCTGAACGACCGCGTTTGTCTCAGTGATAAGATCCCAACGCAACTCATTTCACTCAAACCAGAGTTCATATGAGGAAGTTAGAGCCCCTGACCATTTCACCAATCAAAAAATAAGATTGCAGGTACTCCCGAGTCAAAAATCTGTACTGATCAGATGGAAGGTGACTGACCAGGTCGAAGGTGGTCAATGCCCAATGATGGCTCACCAAGTGTTAGCTTGTGGTTGGTTTCCAGTTGGGTGATGTGGCACAATTCTGTTGGTTTTGGATGGGCCAATGAGAGGCCGCCACGTGGCAAACCGAGAGGCCACCACCTGGCACCTCCCAGATGGCCAAACATGGTTTATACATTTTTTTTTAAAATTGGTGGAGGTCGAGGTTGAATCCACAACTTCCTCTCCACAAGCCAACAACCATACTACTGAGCCATGCTAGGGGGTCTTGTTAAACAATGGAGCACATTTTAATATATACTTTCTATTTAATTGACCAGTTATGGTGCTAAACACAGATTAGAAAATAATTAAAGCCATTTTGCATTTAATTAATATTGATTTTAATTTGGCGAGATTTATGGCGGAGCCACCAAATTTGGGCCTACCACCAAACTTGGCAGACATAACTTGAGTCTTTCCAGTTTTAGCACAATTTTTTAAGGCCAAACTAGAGAAAGCCATAGATTTCTCAATTTTGACCAATTTTTGAAAATGAATACTCAATTTTGGATGAATTTGGTGCTCAAAAGGCAATGGAATAGGTTGATGAGGAAGTGTGAAACTTCTACATGTGATGTTTCCACAAAGAAGTTCGGGGAAAACTAGGGCCACCGGGAAGGAGGTCATGCCCTCATAAGCAAGAGTTAGGTTTTAGAGATCTAATAGTCATTTTTGGGGTATTTGGGTCCTATGAACCCAATGGTATAGTTTGAAAACCATTGGAGTTGAGAAGAAGCTTGTAATCTGACATTTGACCAAATAATTCCAAGAGAGCCTAGCCATTGAAGGAGCTCCAAGGAGATGTAGCCCAAGAGGATGGAGTGAACTCCTTTATCAACTATGTGTATGATTTTGCTGTGCATTTTGTCTAAAATTTCATTTTTTTTACATGTGTTGTTAATCATCTAATTAACTCATAAATCAATCCCATAAAAGACATAAAACTTGACACATAAACCTCTTGCATAACTAGGTAAATGAGACGATCCTAAGCATATTTTTTAACTGATGAAGGAGCTTGCATAGAATTAATAAGTTTTCCCTAGATTTTGGATCATACAAATTTTTTTTTCCTTCTCATCCCAAATATCATGGTAGATCCAAGGCTAAAACAACATCCACATGTACTCATTCTATCGATAACATTTTTAGCTCAATCAGCATTAGTGTATCCATGAAATTGAATATTTATAGCAAAATATCTCAGGCCAAGTATGATCGACCCATGCAAATATCTCAATATGTGCTTGGTATCTATCCAATGTACCTTGAGCGGCTCGATCATGAATTGACTCAATGTGTTTACTGCATAGCATATGTTTGGATGGGTGTTCACAAGGGACACCAGAGCCGCAATTAGTTGTCTATACTTGGATGGATTTTCCATGTCTAGTCCTACAACTTATCCACATAACTTATTGAATTTCATTTCCATTGGTGTAACCATGAATTTTCATTCATTCATTCCAAATATTTCTAGAAGGTTCACAATGTATTTTCCAAGAAAAATCTCATCGGGCCTTTGCCACACCTCAAGGCCTAAAAACTAGTGTCTTTCATCTCAAATTCAAAGGTTATCATTCTCTTACACTTGATCATCAGAGGATGATTATGTGTCAAGAATAAATCATCAACATATAAAACCAAAATCAATGGCATAACTTGGAATTTGTTGAAGTAAAGGTTGCGGTCGACATTTATTCTTGTGGATTCTGGCTTCACTAAGTAATTGTCAATGCGTGCATACCAAGCTCAGGGAGCTTTATTCAAATAATACAATGCCTTCTTCAACCTGCAAACATGTGTTCTTCAATCTTCCACTTAAAATCCCTGTGGTTGTTCAACATATACTTCTTCCTGTAACATGCCATGAAGGAATGCGGTCTTTAGATCCATATGATGTAATCATAGCAAGGGAAACTATAGAACGGATTGTCATATATCGAGCCATGGGAGAAAATATGTCATCATAGTATTCTCCCTGTTTTTGAGATAATCCTCAAGCTATGAACCTTGCTTTGTATTTCATAATGTTTCCATCAATTCCATATTTGATCTTGAATAACCACTTTAAAGTCACAACATACTTCTTATTCAATCTAGGGACAACATCCCAAACATCATTTTTCACAATTGATTCATATTCCTCAGCCATAGCATCCTTCCAAACTTGTTATTTTACATATTCCTCGAATGACGATGGTTCATCTTGAATCATAGTGCTCATAGCTACAACATATCCCTGCTACCTGCATGGTTACTTCCTTTCTTTGAATGATCTATGAATAGGAACATTTCTTTTAGCATTATGTAAAGTATCACAAAGCGAAAGTGGTCTCTTCCTACTAGGAGTATAACTTTTAGGAGGATCTAAGAAATCCATAGGCTCCTTGGGATCATCATCAGTATCATACATGGGTACAGAAGGACCATCTAGAATATCCCAGTCATTCAGACTGGGATATCTCTTTCTTTTCGAAGAGATGCATCTTCATCAAATGTTATGTCGCTACTAATTTTGACCTTCCTCTGACTAGGAATATATATTTTATATTCTTTGGAATTTTCACAATAACGCACAAACATACCTTTCCTTCATGTAGTTTCCAATTTGAACAATGTAAACTTTGAAACGGGAACTATAAACTCAAAATGGGAACTCTAGCCAAAAAACGCTAAAAAAACATCAAAAACAGTGCTAAAAACGAAAAGTGTGTACACTGGAACGATGTTTTTTTTTTTAGGGACAATTTTGAACATGTTTTAAAAATGGCAGTGGAAACAAAATTTTTGTGCAAAATATAGCTTGACAACAAAAAAGTGATTATACTGGAACAATGACTTTATTTTTAGGGTAAATCTTCAAAATTTAAAAAAAATGCTAGTGAAATGATCTAACAATAGAAAAGTGACTCATAACTTCTCATTTAACACCATATGGAAATAAAAAATTTTATTTCAAGAGATGATGCATACATCAATTAGATAAATTGTCTTAAACAATTATTCAAAATTACTCATATTTTCTTACACGCCATCATAATTCACATCTTCATATCAGTCACTAGATGTTGATGAAGATGTTCCACATTCTTCTCTTTCATCAACTAGTGCCCCATCTGAGTCCACATGCATGCCCATCATTTCAGGTTTCAAAATTCTTCTAGATCTACGATTGGTTTCAGCAGACTCCCATCTCAATACTATTCCTTCTGGTAACAACCTTTTCCGAATCTCTATCGTCTTGAAGCGAAGAGTTCCCCTCTTTGTTAAATTGAAGTCATAAACAAGTTTGTCAACATCCTCCAATTTCAATATGTCTGTGCAGCGACGATTTATGTTCGTACCCTTTCCTTTTCTCTTTCCGCCATTTTTTTTGTCAACTACCATCTCTGGCTTATACGCACCATTGAATGGGTGTGTATTTGTGGCATACCAATGTACTTCAACACTTGTAACATCCTCATTTTTTGTAAATACCTTTATAACTTTAGCAACCCAAAATGGATAGCCATTGAGATCTCCATTTGCTAGCACTGCAATCATGCAACCCTCCTTAATATCTTGTACTGAACCCCTGTAAAGGTCTTCCATGGATTCACGTTGTGCACGAGATCTTATGGAACCAATATACATCTCTCTTTCCTCTGCCTGTGAAGAATTAATGATACCTTGAGATTGTTGTTGTTCAATAATGTTTATTTCCAAATGTGCATTCGACACATTTTGTGGCCAAATAAATGAATTTTTCAAACGTATATCTTCATTTGTTCTTGTTGAAATGATATCACTTTGATTATTGAAAAATGACTCCCACCAAACTGAATCAGCAATGTCAAACTACTCATATGTATATCTAATACATTTTTTAATTTCTTCTAGGAAATCAAAATAATTTATATCTCTGTTTTGTTTGTGTGCATTATGAAATTCACCAACTGATTGTAATAACAATATTTTCGATGCAAATATTGGATGATCTGGAATGAACTTCAAAAATTGAAAACCTGATGACGGTGCCCATTCTATAGTAGTTGAATACTTATTGCCCCATATTAGTGTTTTCCCATCAATTTTTTTGATACGAAATTGATGTTGGAAGCTAATGTCATTAAGTTGTTCAATGCATTTCCCCTCGCCATATGATCCCATAATAAACCTTTTCATGTCAACAGTTTCTTCCAACACATCAAAAGTAGGCTTTAGCTTGTATGATTTCATAATAAATTCAATTAATGATGGCAAGCTCCCAGCTTCCTTCCTCCTCAATGTGACTGAAAAACGACTGAACATCTGATCAATATGGTCATGAGTGTGCCCAACAAGAAGGAAACCAACTTTTACCTTCCGAAAAATTCTCAATTCAACAAGCATGTTTAGATATCCAAAAACAACCTGATTTTTGTTTTCACGGCAAGTGTTGTCCAATTGTAGATACAAAACTTTAGGAAGATTACCAGACCAATGAGAAAGCACATCATGAATTATGGTTATGGTCAAATTTGCATCATTATGAATATTTGGAGCTATGAAGTACTCCTTTGGCAACATTTTCCCATTGAAGACCATACAACCAACCAAGTGATACTGAATAAAATTTTCCTCCTATAAATTTTTGCATGTGCAAACAAAATGTGGTAAAAGTGTTTTCTTCTGGTCCATGCCATCAATTATCAAACCCAAATATTTATTGGGATTATCATAACACTTCTTTCGATGCTTGCACAACTTTTTTCCGTTCATTTGTTTGTTGTTCGCGATGATCCTGAAGTTCTTTGACAATTGAATCTACACAACATAAAAGAAAGCCATTAAGAAATATGTTTTCATACTTGATGAATATACAATCTTAAAAGTTAAAGTTATGAATGCCTACCTCTTTCTGACCCTTCACATTTGTCCCTTTTTTATTTAAGAGAAGCACATGTACTGCAAATCCCCATCCTTGTCTTCTTAGGAATATGGACATTGTTGAATTCTTTCTTCCATATGTTCACAAAATATTGATATGTAATATACCGGCCATGTCCCTCAGCACCTTCTGCATATTATTTGTATAAGTTGTAGAGTTCGCATCTCGAAAAATTATCTGGAATATGTATTGTCTCTCTATTTGGCATACACTCTCCATGCTTTGAAAAGAAATCTTTCATCCATGACATTGCAATGTTTGATAATGGCCCAAACTATCATTTATGACGTATTTCAGAATAAAATGTGGGATCCTTTTCCAAATTTTCTTGAATTCTCAAGAGACGAAAATTCCAAATCGAATGAAACATTTTGAAAGCTTTTCTACAGATAAATAAAGTCTTAATATGATAATCATAACCTAAAAATGTAGATTGCATGCACCCAACTAAATATGAATTTTGCATGCTTTTATTCGTTGACAAATATCTCTTCCTACTCTCAAATGCAAATTTGAAATCCATATGTTTCAAGCAATCTTTTTGGCAACATTCACTTGAAATGAGTGTGCTGATAGAACTTCTTCTCGTCAGATATTCTGCTCTACCCCTTATATAACTAGAACATCTTGCATTGATATGAAAAGGTCTGCTCCTACTCCTCGATAAAATATTTCTTGGCAACATCTCCATCATTACATCATCATTTGTATAAGGATTTTTATCATCATTAAGAGGAATGTTATCCACACTATGATCAACCATTCTTTTCAAATACTGACTTGGAGGATATTCTTCATCTTCCCCTTCTTCAGTGCTATTGTCATAGTCCATAGAATTCAGACTCAATGGAAATTTTGACTCGATGTTTATTGGATATTCTTCCTCATGTGCATTTTCAGTGCTTCTCTCACGGTCCATAGAATTAGGACTAAGTGTATCATCTTGTCCTTCATCGCTGCTACCTTTATACTCATTAGAATTAGGACTAAGTGCATCATCGTGTCCTTCATCACTGTTGCTCTCATAGTCCTTAGAATCAGGACTAAGAGGACACTGTGACACTCCATTCTTTTGAAATTCATCATCGCGCTCTTCATCACTGTTGCTCTCATAGTCCTTAGAATTAGGACTAAGTGGACATCATGACACTCCATTATTTCGAATTTCATCATCTTGCTCTTCATCACTGCTGCTGTCATAGTCCTTAGAATTAGGACTAACTAGACACCGTCGCACTCCATACTTTTGAAATTCATCATCCCGCTCTTCATCAAAGATGCTTTCACAGTCCTTAGAATTAGGACTAACTGGACACCGTGGCATTCCATACTTTTGAAATTCATCATCCCACTCTTCATCAAAGCTGCTCTCATAGTCCTTAGAATTAGGACTAATTGGACACTGTGACACTCCATACTTTTGAAATTCATCATCATGAACTTCATCGTTGCTTCTCTCATAGTCCTTAGAATTAGGACTAAGTGGACACTCTGAAACTCCATTCTTTTCAAATTCATTATCACGCTCTTCATCATTGCTACTCTCATAGTCCTTAGAATTAGGACTGAGTGGACACCGTGACACTCCATTCTTTTGAACTTCACCATCCTGCTCTTCATCACTGCTGCTTTCATAGTCCATAAAATTAGGACTAAGTGGACACTGTGAGACTCCATTCTTTTGAAATTTGTCATCAACCTCATCATCACTACTGCTTTCATAGTCCTTCGAATTCGGACTAAGTGGAGTCTGTAACTCTTTATTTATTTGAAACTCTCCATCCCCTCTTTCATCGATGCTGCTCTCATAGTCCTTAGGATCAAGACTAAGTGGAAGAATTGACTTTCTATTCATTGTGGAAGAATTCCCACTATATTCATCCATATGAATAGAGTTGTTACACGATGAAGATGTTGATGCTGTATAAATCAAAACTTCACTATCAGGACAATCCATCCCTTTCAAATAGAAGATGTTGAATGATACAAATGGAGAGTCTCCTAAAGCTATTATATAGCTTAGAGAATGAAATTTTCCCTCCAAAAATTTTCCAACCAAAAATTTTTGCGATAATATTTCCCTCCTAAAAGTTTGTGAGATATATTTCACTTCATTATTTTATTATGCAATTTAATGAAAAATGTAAACTTAATTTTTTTTTATGAAATAAATCATTAAAGTTAAAATTGTAAACTACAACTTCTACCTAAATTATTTTAATAGTCAAAGTATATAATTTTTACTAAACAATTGAATGTTTTTTTAAATTTTTATAATACATTTAGAAACAAGGTAATCCCACATTCACCCCGCTATAAAACAATTCCAAACTGTTCACTTTATCATATTTTCATTCATCGCCATAAAAAAATTAACATGTTAAAATTTATTAAAACTAATTAATCCAGCATTCACCGTATGATAAAACATCTCCGTAGTTTCACCTAGATATTCCATTATCACTATTACTCACGTTACATCAAGGTTTGTTGAGGTTCGTTAAAAGACTTGGAATGAATTTCTGGAGCAGCTATATTGGGATCAACAACATATTCAATGAAGAATTTCCGCAATTGAAAGGTCAGTTAATTTTTTTTCCTAGAAATTTCTCATATTAAATTAGTTTAACAAAGTAGATTTTTTTTCTAAACTTAAAATTTTTTGTCAACCAAATTAAGAAATATTTCCGTCATGAGCATGGTGGGCCCAGGGCAACCCCATCCTGCAATCGACCGGCCACTAGATTTTTTTTTTATAAACTTAAAATTTTTTGTCAACCAAATTAACAAATATTTTCGACATGAGCATGGTGGGCCCAGGGCAACCCCATCCTACAATCGACCGGCCACCCACTCCCTCTGCACACCCTTTTGGGCCCTTCCCCAAACTCAGCAACCCCTTTCCCCCTCACCCCTCAACCCCCCTTCCGCCCGACTTCCCTACCCCACACGACCCCCTCACCCCTACCGACCCCCTACCTCACTCCCCTGGAGCCACCCACCTACCCCCCTACCCAACTCCCCTTCCCTTCCCCCTCACCTCACCCCTCGTTTCTCCCCACTCTACCCCTAAAGCCCCCTTACCCCCCCACCACAACCCCAAACTCCCCCCACCACAACCGCACCCTCTCCACCTCACCCTTACCTCTCACCCCCTGGCCCCCCCTCCATAACCCCCCCAACCCCTCGGCCCTCCCCCTCTACCCCTGGGACCCTACCCTCACCCTCACCCTACTCCCCCCCTCGGCGCCCCCCACTAAACCTACCACTACCCCTACCCCCGGCGCCCCCCCCTTAACCCTCCCCCCCACCCCACCTTAACCCTCGGCGGCCCCCCCTTAACCCCCCTCCAATGCACCCCAGCCCGCTAAACCCCCCCCCCCCCCCCCAAACCCATCCCCACACACCCCCTTAAACTCCCCTTAGCCCTACCCCATCTGCCCCCGGCCCACCCCCTTATCCTTACCCCATCCCCCCCAGCTGCCCCCCCCTTAACCCCCCCCGCGGGGATGGGAGGGGGCGGGGTTACAGGTTGGGGCAGGGTTACGGGTTTGGGGGTGGGTTAAGGGGGCGAGGGGGAGGGGCGAGGCGGGGATGGGAGGGGACTGGGTGGGGATGGGAGGGGGCAGGGTTATGGGTGGGGGCGGGGTTACGGGTGGGCATGGGTGGGTGGGTTAAGGGGGCGGGGGTTAAGGGGATGGGGGGTGGGTTAAGGGGGCGGGGGTTAAGGGGATGGGGGGTGGGTTAAGGAGGCGGGGGTTAAGGGGATGGGGGATGGGTTAAGGGGGCGGGGATGGGTGGATGGGTTTCGGGGGGGGCGGCTTGGGGGGCAGGGATGGGTGGGTGGGTTTCCGGGAGGGGGGCGGTAACGGGTGGGTTAAGGGGGCGGGGGTGATGTGTGGGTGGGTTTGCGGGGGTGTTGGGGGGGGGGGGAGGAAGGGGAGGGTGTGGGAGGGGAGGGGGGTTCAGGGAGTGGGTTAGGGGGGATGTTGGGGGAGTGGACGGTGATGGGTGTGGGGGACGAGGGGGCGGTTGGGGTGGTGGTAGGGGTAGGGGACGCAGGGGTTAAGGGGGGGTGCCGAGGGGGCAGGATGGGGTAGGGGGCAAGGGAGGGGGACAGGAGGGGTAGGGTGGAAGGGGGCGGTAGGTGTTAAGGGGTGAGGATGGGGGGGGGGTTACGTGGAGGGTGAGGGGCGGTGGGCGGGTTATGGGATGGGCCAAAGGGTGAGGGGAGGCTAGGGATAGGTTGAGGGGGGGTGTGGTGAGGGCGGTGTCGAGGGGTTGTGGGGAGAGGGTGTTAAGGGAGGTAGAGTTAGGGTGGGTGGAGGGAGTTAAGGGTTCGGGGGAGGGGGGCGGGCGGGTAGAGGGGGTGGGGGGAATGAGTGGGGTGGATGAAGGGGAACGAGGGGCCCTGGGTAGAGGGGTGAGGTGAGGGGGAGGGATGAGAGTTAGAAGGAGCTAGAGTGGGGTGGGAACGAGGGGTGAGGGGGATGAGGGGGAGGGTGGGGGACCCGGCTAGAGGGGTGAGGTTAAGGGGAGGGATGAGGGGGAGAAGGAGGTAGAGTGAGGGGGGGAACAATGGGTGAGGTGAGGGGGGGGGGGGGTATGAGGGGGAATGAGGGGCGAGGGGGGAGTGCTAGGTAGAGGGGGGAGAAGGGGAGTGAGGGGAGGGATGAAAGGTGAGGTGGGGGTGGGTAGGTAGAGTGAGGTAAGGGGGGGGTGAGAGGGGTGGAGGGGAACGAGGGGTGAGAGGGAAGGTTGGGAAGGAGGAGGTGGTGAGGGGTGAGGGTGGTCTGGGTAGAGTGAGGGGGAACAAGGGGAGTGAGGGGGGGGTAGAGTGAGGGGGAACAAGGGGTAGGGGTGGCCGCAGGTAGTTGGGGGGGGGAGGGGAGTGAGGAGGAGGGGTAGGAAGGGGGGGGGGATTAGGGGTGAGGTGAGAGGAAGGGAGGAGGGGTGGATGAGTGGTGAGTCCAGGGGGAGTGAGGTAGGGGGGATGAGGTAGCGGGGGGGGGGGGGGGGGGGGGTTAAGGGCTAGAGGGAAGGAGGAGTAAACATGGGTTGGGGTAGCCATTCGATTGCGGGGAGGGGTGGTTCATTTGGGGGCGAGACAGGTAGGGGGAGTAGGTGGAAGGTGGGTAAGGGTGGGCTGGGGTGGTCGTCTGATTGCGGGGTGGGGTGGCTTGGTTGGGGGGGAAGGGGGTAGGCTGTTGGGGGTTGGGAAGAGTAGAAAGGGGGTGAAGTGGCATTGGGGTTGTGGGCCGGTAGGGGGGCTAAGGGGTGGATAGGGGCGTGGAGGGGAAGTGGTTGGGGGGTGGGGTGGCGTGGGGGTAGGGGGGAGGTGTGGAAGGGGGGTAAGGGTGCGGTTGGATGGCCGTCCAATTGCGGGGTGGGGTGGCGTGGGTTGGTTGAAGGGGAAGAGGGGTAGGGGCGTGTGGGCTAAGTGGTGGGGAAATCGCCCGCCACTCTGTGGATGGACAGGGTGGTGTCAGTGGGCTTTTGCCATTTCTTAGTGTTAATATTTTTTAATTTCAATTATCTGATTATACAAATTAAAAATTTAGGATATATTTTCGTTGTGGATTTAAGTTAATATGTTTTCGTTGTTTACTAATCTGTGTTTCTATTTTTCAGGAAAATGGCATCAAAGAAGATTTCTGTGAATATGTCTAGACCAAAGACACTTAAAGGTGCATCTTCAAAAAACATTGGTGAACAAACTCCACCTGAGCTCATGGCTACAAATCTTTCAAGTGCCTCAAATGATAAGAAGATGATTTCAGACTGGAAGAATTCAAAAGAGTTGAAATTCCCATCAAGAATATGGTATGTGAAAGAAAGAGAATGTCAAAGTGTGAACATATATCTATATATTGATATACTGAATGAAAATGGAATTTTTGAGCTGATGGGAAGAGTCATAGATATGTGTTCGGTACCAGACACTGAAGATGTTTACATACTTACAAAAGCTCCCAAGTCACATGAAAGGATTAAATATCAACTAACATATTCATTGTATGACACGAGAGATGTATCTACAAAGTTGTGTAAACAAATCGTAAATGAGATGAAACAAAACATCGTAAGTATTGTCATTTATATTTGTATTTTGTTTTCTTGAAAGTGTCTCGCTATATTTTTTTAATTTCGTTTTTATTGACATATGATATTCTATTTGGCAGAATTTTGTTGAAAGTTGTTCAATTAGGTTGGGAGGCATTCATTTCATATAGGATGATATCATGGAAGTTGTGAGCAGTTTTTACTCAGCGTCAGAAGAAGATATGGAAAACAAGCAAAACGTAGTAATTGATGATGCTACAAAACTTCATCCAAAGGATCAGAAAAAAAGGCCTCTAGTGGATAAATCTAACAAGGGTAAACAGGTTACTTTTGAGGGAAATGATGTTGAAACTGACAGTGAAGCATATGTTGTCGTTACTGAAGATGACATTGGAACTGAGAAGAGCCGTAAAAGACCAAAAGTAACAACGCCCAAAAATAAATCTGTTGAGAATGCTATGATGAAGAAAAGTAAAGTTGAATATTTTGAAGTAGTCATTACCAACAGTCAAGAACCTAGTGAAACTTCAAAAGAAAGCAGATAAATCATTACACCAGGAGCTGATTTAGAGGATGCAATTATCAAAACACAAAAAAATGCCATTCAACAGAATTTGACAAAGAAAAACTTAATTGATGGTGGCCATACATTTCAGCTTAATGTCAGACAAACCTATAAGGCAATTGAAGGAGAATTTCAATATCAAGTCAAAAAGCCACACCATTTGCATGTTCACAACTTGAAGACGTTGATGAGGTATAATCAATATGCTCATGTGGTTAATTATGTGCTTCTTCTTAATCCAGTTCAAGTTCCCAACAAAGAAGCATTTGATAAGTCAAAATGTTTTGAATACAATTATTATGTGCTTGGGGGGAACCATTCTGTAGAAGCTCAAAGACAATTGATGGAGGAATATCCCAATAACCCACGTTTTGAAACAATGAAATGTATCATTTACACTGGTTTATCGGATATAGAACCAAAGTTAGGGGCATGGGATCATAATTTAGATAATGAATATAGGATGCCTATGACTTTCATCCAAATGGTTAGATTTATTCATAGTGAATTTCAAGAAAAATGTGGTGGGGATAGGAAAAATGTTACTACAGATTTTCGAAGGGAATGTTGTATGGAAATAGGCTATCAAATTGAAGAGAAACCCAATTCAAAAGGTGGAAAATGCAACCTTCCTAGTGATATATTCAGAGGTGTTGATAACATTTTCCAATTGGCATTTAGAACTAGAGATGTTTGGAACTTGATTGATGAGATTTTTAGCATGTGGGAAAACATTGGCATTAAAAACCAGAAGGTTAAAAAGTCTAAGCCATTGATATGTGGCGACAGTAAATTAGGTCCTGACTTGAAGTAGCTTCCAGAAGATATGACTATCACACCTTGGAGAGAAATGCAAGGAGTGAAAGATGAAAAATTTGTCAAAACAATATTATCTCATGTAAAGTCAGGGGAATTAGCATTGGAGGAAATGTCCGAGGAATTTCAAAAGTAAGTTTGTTGAATTATTTTTATTTATTTCTAGATTATAATTTTCTTTTAAATAAAACATGTTATTCTTGGTAGTATTTGTTATTCATATAATTATATTGACTTTTTGTTACTTTATCTATGTACTCACAAAGTTTACATGAAAATTCAAGACCAAATGGTCAGATTGTTGAATGAAGATAGTTTGGATGATGTTGTACGCAACTATCCAGATTCAAGTTCTACATCAACATTAAAAGCTTTTTATCTTCCATTTAAAAAGGTATCTTGATTTACACATTTGTTTTTATTCATCTGTGTACTATTTTAAATTTATAAATTACACATATATTTGTTTATTTTATAAAAGATGAAGAAGGATGATAATGGAGCGCCAACTAGCTTCAGAACCTTTATTGAAAAAATAAAGACCGAAAGACTGAGGAAGCAACGTGTTAAGAATGTTGAACTTGATCCAACTCTTACTCATTTCATTTGGAATGGGATAGCCACTATTCAATATCAAGTAATACAAGACGACTGTGAAGACATTGCTAAACTCATACCTAAAAGGTAGTATGCCCTAGTTATTGCAGATATTCCCCATGGTTTCAATGTTCCAAATATTGACTATGATAGTGACCCTTATACTTATCAAGCTTCTAGTAAACTGGTTGCGGGATTTGTAGAAGTCACGTCATCACCATTATGGAGATTTGTGAAATTTCATTCAGACACACAATTGGCAATGATATTGTCAAGCTTCAAAGGGAAAACAAATTCAAGGATGCAGCTTACATGGTAAGACATTTAAAATGTATATGTGATTAATGTTGTAAAATTCATTTGTGTACAAGTTGATTGAACTTTTACTATTTCATGTTACAGGAAAAAGTCAAATCTTCTTAACCATGATGATCATGTATTTATAAATGATTGTGAGTTCGTTCATATTGATAGTTGGGCAATAGATGATAGATGTATGTCTATGATTTTTAATCGGGTGGACGAAAAGAGTCATAGCAAAATAGTGAGTTATGATGCTATTGTGAGAAAACTAACATATGAAGACAAAGAAGTAAAAGGAGAGATAGTTAACATTTATCAAAAACCACAGTTATTGATTAACTATCTTATAGACATATGTTCGAATGAAGGAGATTGGGTTCTGGATTTTTTTTCTGGCAGAGGTAAGTTTTATTATATCGAATTGAATTTCAATATGTTATTTTTTTAATTACTATGTCATTGTACTAATTTACTTCATTATTTCATTTGTGCTTGATAACTAGGTACAACACTAGCATGCTACCCTCAAAAAGGAAGAAATTGCATTGCAATTGAAAAAGATCCATTACAATGAAATTTCATTCGGCAAAGAATTAATGCTCTTCAATTTCTTCCAGATGCAATGCAAGAAATTGGGTTGAAGAAAGGGGACTTTAGTGAATCACGTGTCGCAAAAAAGGCAAAGGAACCTCAACCACCATTACATGGGATGTTTGGAAAGACATACATTGGGAGATTGGCAGACATGAAAGATCCATTAGAAGACAAAAATGAGAAAAAGGAAGCAGAAAATATTGATTGAGAAAACAATGATGAAACTGTAGAGGACGAAGAGTTTGGATTACGTGACATTGTTGATTAAATTTAAGTTATGCTTGGAAATCAAGCTCATTTTTTGTAACTATTAAGTAGGTATACTTGCAATGTTTTGACTTTGACATTTTATGAGAAGAATATACACTCAATTAAGGTTGTTATGCGTTGAATATTTGCAATATGTGTTTTTCGCATTAATTTTTAAGTTAACCATTATTTTTTGAAAAAAAAGTGATTATTATTATTTTTTTGATATGAAATTCATAAAAAAACTATTATTTAACTATTTTTAGTTAAATTTTTCGTATAAAAATTATGATTTTCACATGTCAATTGTAGAAAAAAATTATCAAAACATGTAGTTGCTTAGTTATATTTATGTTAAAAATGGCTATTTTTATGTCAATTGTTAGAAAATATTGTTTTTTAGAAACAATTATTTCTTGTGGATTGAAAAATTAATTAACAATGTATAAATATGTAGAATATTGAAAATTCAAAATATCAACCTTCTTTTTTAAATATGCGAAAGAATAAAAACCCCACTACAAAAAAATAAAATTAAAAAAAAAAAAATATGAAGAAAAAGACCACTTCAAAAGTTATTAAGTTTACAAAATAATTATTTACATTTCATACATTAGAAAATCAAAAAAGTAAAAAAAAAAACCTTTTAAAAAAAGAGTCTGGTGCAGAATTACCACGTTTTTAAATCAGCATAAAAAACACTACCATTATAAAACGCAATGTACATAAAAAAATTTATAGTGCCAAAAACTAAGCTTTAAAAAACACGTGTGTTCTGCATAACCCCTTTTCAAAATCGGGTCACTTTTTTGCTATCTCTACAAAACAGGTAATAGTATGGGTTCCCGTTTCAAAGTTTACATTGTTTTTGTTTTGTTTTTCCTTCGAATCATGAAAATATATGGGCAATCCAAATACACAAAGATGGCTAATATTAGGCATGATACTTGTGAATATTTCTTTAGGGGTCTTGTTTTGTAATGCTTGATAAGGCACCCTATTTTGAACGTACATAGCAGTATATGTAGCTTCATCCCAAAGGAACTTTGGCACATTCTGATCATGGAGCATAGCACATGAAACTTCTAATATAGACCTATTCTTCCTTTGAGCTATACCATTTTGTTTAGGAGTATCTGGCACAAATGCTTCTTTCTTGATCACTTCTTTCTTGCAAAATGCTATGAATTCTTTCGACATGTATGTCCCTCCATTGTTGGATCTGAAGACCTTGTTCTCTTTCCTCATTGATTTTCAATCAAGGCTTTGAATTCCTTGAATATTTCAAAGGCTTCATCCTTGTGCTTAAGATAGTATATCCATGTATTTCTTGGGAAGTCATCAATAAAGATGATGTAGTAGAGATGACCACCAACATAATGTATAGGCATCAGATCACATATATCAGAATGAATGAGATGAAGGATGTCATTTGTCTTGGTCTTACTAAAGGGAAATGGCCCCCTTGTTTTCTTTCCACTTGCACAACATGGACAAACTCCATCATGATGAGCTTGAACTTCGAGAATACCTAAGACCAATTTCTTCAACTTTATAAGTGCATCAGAGTGTAGATGAACTAGTCTAAGGTGCTAGAACTCGCTCAGATGATTGGTATTATGAACCAATTATAGAAGAGGTCTTCCAATGACTCTATAGAGTCCTTCAAATTGTGATCATAATGTGAATGTATCTCTCACAGGTGAATCATCGAACCAAGTTAGAACTTTTCCTTTGATGAAGGAAACCCTCATCCCTTTATCTTCCAATGCATATATATATATATATATATATATATATATATATATATATATATATACTCGAACCTTCATTAATCCTGGTACATACATAACATCATGTAATAGAACTGATTCCTGAGAATTCAGCTAAAATTTGACGGACCCAAAGCCTTTCATGGGATGAGTGGAGTTGTCTCCAAGAATTATCTTCAACTTAGTCTCCCTCTCTACTAGATTATAGAGGACTTCCTTGTATCTAGAGATATGATGAGTGGCCCCACTATCAACCAACCAACTATCCCATGAATCTGGTTGAGAAACTAGTAAGAGTAGAAATACGAATGTATTCAGATTTATTTACAACATTACTTTCATACTTGGGAGCCCTTGACATCTTTCTAGTAGGATGATCTTCTTCATAGTCGCTTGAGGAGTCTCTTCTTCTTCTTTCATATCTTCTATCACAGTTATTTCTTTCATTGCCATTTCTTCTTTGGTTATTGTAGTCTCCTCTAGTGTTGTAACATGGTCCTTTTATCCTCTCGGGAAAATCACGAGAATAATCACCTATCTTGTGGCAATTGAAACATTCAATATGAGATAACGATTTGTCATTCCTTCCTTTTTATTTTGAGGAGGAGACTTCCTTGATGGACCTACTTTTTCCTTCTTCCTTTTGTAATGACTGATATATGTCGCGAGCTATCCCTCTTCATTCTTTTGAATCCTTCCTCTTGCTATCATCCTTGGTTGTTCTTGAGTGAGCTTCCCAACAATTTCATCAAATGACGGAAGGCGATTATTGTTTCTAATTGTAGTAATGAATGTTTCACAAATATTTGGAAGACCTATAAGAGTCACAACTACTAGCTCCTTGTTGGGCACATTTTCTCCAACTCTATGCAATTGATATCTAAGGCGAGATATCCTCATAATGTAGGATTTAACAACTTCTCTTTTGTTTATCTTAGTTTCACTTAGTTGATCTTTGAAGGTGATGATCTCATTCAAGTTGTTGATTTCATACATGTCGGCTATATTGTCATACATATCTTTAGACTTTATTAAATTCCCACCATATGAAACTAAATGATCTTGTAAACCATCAACTATATTTTCATTTTCTTTGGACTCACCATTCTTGTAACTATTCTTGAGGGAAGTGGAATCATTTTGGGGAGGCTCGGGCATCCTTCCATGGATGTATTCTACCACATCATTGTTGTCATCTATCATCTCCAATATGACTTTCCATGCAACAAAGTTTGATGCATCACCAAACTTTTCATGCTCCTTGAAGGAGGAGGATGACATCTTGACCTTGACTAGGCAATCTACTTTCTGAAAGTTACAACTTCAATGCTTGTCTTATTTTGGGTTTGTCCTTCACCTCACCTCTGATACCATGCTAAATTTTCTGATTGTTTTATGTTCTATCAGTTACATTAGCCCTATTTACTTCTTTATTAACAATGCATCCAATTATTAGCAGTATAACCAATAACACATACTTCATTAAATTTGGAAGTAGTTAATGGATCTAGAATTTAAAACTTTAACTAGATTAAGTCTTTTCAAAATGAGGAATTAGAAGGTCACTTAGTTCACTAATTTTAATGTAGACATTCACTATTTTTTGTGTAAAAATTATCATAATAAACTTTATTAGACAAATTTATATAAACTTGCAAAAGAAAATCTTTCACATCTTAATCTTGGATTCCTTACATGACCTATTTTAATATTTTTTATGGTATGTATTAAAAGATAAGTTTGTTAAGGTTATTTTATGAAAATAATGATGTGTATGTTACTATTATTAACCCATTTAATTATAATCTGATATAGTAAATATCATGTATGTGTTTAGTTACGATTATTACTAAGACAATGTTGGCACAACTGAAAAGTTTATCACCTTTGGAACACTGATAATATGGTTGAATATTAAAAAAATCTCCTAGATCATATAGTTTATACTCATATTGGTCTTAAATTTCAAAATATTCGTGACACTACCAACCCTCTTGAACTTCTAACTAAGAAAAATTATGATGATCTTGAAACACTTCTTTTAATGCTTTTTGAGCATAACAATAAAATTTGAAATAATTTTGAGTAATATCTTTTTGCCTTCTTATATACCATATTTGGTCTTAATGGACGATAATCATCATTATCACCATCATCATTACATACTATTGTAGGAAGTTTGCACCATTTTAGAGTTGAGGAGAAAATATTTTTTTAGGATCAAATTAAATGTTGAATGTGAGTAGTAGCATAATTTATTTATTATTTATTATTTGTACTTTTGTGTTAAAATCTAAGTTTATTGAGGCTTACTTAATGAATAATATATTAATATGCAAGATATATATTAAGTATAATGTTATTCAACGAAAAATGATCATAGTAATGTGTCCAATATATACTAGCATAGATCCATCTTATGTACGGATGTAGGGATCAAATTTCCCCACATGCAAACATTTTTAGAGTGCAAAATATAATGTGTTATTTTTCATTGTTGAAACTGTATTTTTGAATGTTAAATAGAGTATGTACAAAACCAAATAAAAAATTTAAGCATAATGTTATATCTATATATATATATATATATATATATATATATATATATATATATATATATATATATATATATATATATATATATATATATATGAAGTTGATATTGACATAAATTTGTTAACATAGATCTTCAAATAGTTTATTTCAATCTCTAGCTGAAATATTTTTGAAAAGTATAAGATTTAAACATCTAATACACACATTTTTTTGGCTTCTAATTACTTTACAACATATTCATTTTTTTAGTTTTCTATTTAGAACATAATTTTTATTTTAAAGGGGCACATACAAACATGCAAACTTACGCATCCCCTCATACTACGTTGTATAATGAGCCTCTCGACTAATTAACTAATCATTTTAATGATCAAAATCAATCATGAATTTGAATAGTAACAAAGTAGTACAATTTGATTATTTTCAAATACAAGAGGAAAGAGAGAAAATTGACTAAACTATTTATTACAAATGCTTAGTTTTTATTCTTGTTGTGTTTAAAGATATTATATTGAAAAGAACATATTAACATTCATCTAAAACTGAGAATCCTTACATTATTTCTATTTATGTATTAAATTTGACTCATGAAAAATAGATTTTGTAAAACAAATATTACTTATAAAGTTATTTAACAATATATTAATGTTGTTTTCCTTACTATTATTGACCATTTTAAATTGACACTATCTACTTTTCCTAATTTGAATACAAATTTATTATACTAGTACAATGTTGGAAACACTTCAAAATATATAAGAGGAAATATTGTATAAGTCTAGTTGTGTTGTTTAATGATCAAAATAATTTCTTTATAAATTAGATTGCAATAAAATAACAAATTTAATTTAAATAAATTATAGTAAGGAATATTAAGGAAAACTCATGTCAAATATTATTACAAGTGTCTAGCATTTATTCATTAAGTATTTAAAAGTTTTATATTAAATGTAATACTAATTTGGTACTCCACTACATTTTTAATAGACCAAGTTTAGAAGATGTTTTTATGTGCATTATTGAATTTGATTATGCATAATTGATATAGTCAGAAGTCATTTTGGTCAAATAAAGCTTTGAAAACTTAAATATTTTATGGAAAGTCAAATATTTTATGGAATTGTCATGTAATTTCTATCAACACACGATTACATTGAAATACTAAATAATATAAAACTCCTCCAAAAATAATATGAAGATAATATTTGATATACAACAAATATAGAAAAGTGTATCTGAATGTATATTAGTAGATCCTTCAAAAAAAAATTACATTCATGAATCATATAAATATATTCACCCAAGTAGATCAAGAACAACTTATACACCATATTTATTTATCTTAGTCTTCTTGCAATGTTCTTTCTTTGGCATCCATGCCCACACTAAGGTATTAATTGGAATAGTGCCAATTTTTGTGTCATCAAGATTTGGTACCCAATATTTCTCTAAAACATTTCCATTCTATTTTCCTGACATAGGCTTCCACCAACAAACCTTTATATTAAGATCCTCACTTTCATTGTCCCTAAAGATATCTGAGATGGATTTTTCCATCCAAATCATCTCTCTTGCATCCTGATTTCCTGATCTAACTAGCAACATCTTTCCTTTGTCAACATCAATCATCGGATTGAATGTTGGATTTGTTTCATTTCATTTGGGTCCAACATATACTGATTCATTAATCGCATTATCAAAATCTCTATTCATAATATTTGAGATTACATGGAGTGCATTACGATCAACATCAACAATGTGCCTTGTCTTGGGCCATAAATCCTCAGAAGATGAATCACTTCCATCTATTATTCTATAACCATTATAGATTCCATATAATGTATCAAGAACTCTTTCCCAATACAATACTTTATTTCTCCATTCCTCTGTAACAATTGGTGAATCCTCATTCCCAATAGTGTCTTTCCACATTTTTTATGTATGATGTTATCCCTTGCTTTAGTTCTTTTAAATAGACATCATTTTATTTGGAAGTTAAGAAAGATGGCTTCCCTATGGGAATTATAGATCGAACTTCATCATCTGTATTCCATAACTTTATTGGTTCTAACCACTCAATATCTGTAACTGATTCTTTGTACGTTAGTACTGGAACATCATTGAGTACAAGAAATTGCAAGTATTGGAAATTAAGATGTCCAACTAGTACATTTTTTCCCTCCTTGATGAATCCGTTAAGGAAAATTTTGAAGTCATAGACCTTGTCAATAAGTGTGGGTGGAAACACTTGATTTTATTCAATTATGTGATATGTATCCATCATTTAAGGTAAAGAAAAAATATATTTTCTTTTTAGGTTGGAATACATTCTTCCGTAGGTTCCATTTATGTCTTCATGGGTGTGCCCCACAAGAAAGACCCAAACCTGAATAGTGATGGTGACACCAAGTGCAGTTAAAAGTGATAGAAACATGAAAAGATAGTGATTCTTATTATCACTTGCTGCACTGTCAAATTTTAACAACAAATGTGGAGGAAGAGATTTAAAATCAACATTTTGACTTTTTAATCTTCCATGAGATATAAAATCATCCTTGTACAATTGACATTTTGAGTAAACAGAGGTATCAAGTAATTCATTTGTTAGTGGGTTTGTTGAACTTTCACTTTCATAACGTATATCACCATACATATCCATTTGTGGGTCTTCAAGGCCCCTCGAGTACTTTGGAAAGGATGTAATAGTAAATTTTGATCCCATATGTACAAATGGTAGGGATAAATGACCAAAACCTCCTATCTTATGCCCATGTGTAAACATATTTGTCAATGACAAACCTAAATTTGTTACTACAATGGTTTTTTATTTGACACGTAGCCTTGGGATTGAACTCCTTGTTTTTTCCATTTTATCATGGGTAATGCTCAAATAATCCTTTGGAAACCACTCTGACATAATTCTATGGGCATAGTAGCAATATCTTCCACACATAACAATATTGTTATGTTTGTTCATCCTACCTCATGCCTTTTCTTCCAACTCTTTTGTAGTTTCTAATGTAATTTGTGCTTTCGACATAATACATTCACTGCATTTACTAAAGTTGGTGTTCTTTGAAAATGCCACATCTCGAAAGTTAGTATTCCAAATCTTTCTCATTCTTGATTGCGATATTGATGGGAAATTGAACTTTTGAAGAGCCCCATTTATCTCTTTTAACAAATAATTTTGTGTGTAAGTCAAAGGAATCAATCCTAAAGGAGAATATGTTCCATCTTCTTCAACTTGACGTGTTTGGTTTGGTGAAAAATCTAATTATCCATTACAATTTTGTGTAATATTTCTAAGGTTGCCACTATGTGAGCTCATGCTTTGAATGTGTTGGTGTTACCATGAATAGATTTGATCTGTCCATGTTGGAATTAATATTGGTAGTTATATAATGTTCTTGGAGGAATCTTATGTATCTTATACCTTCTTTCTTACAAATAATATTCCCATTAAATCTCATGTCCTTTACATTTCTACCAATAGGTGGTATGCCATGGCCATGGCTCTTTGACATGGTCGTGTTTGACATCAGTAATGCCCCAATACCATTTTTATTTATTTGTCTCATACCCCTTCTATCACATCCAATGGCCTTCCTATCCACATTTTTAAGACAATCTTTTCTACAACATACATCTGCTTCCAGAAGTCAAATTTTTTTCTCCTCATTTATTTTTGTTTGACAGTTTGCAATTTTTTTTGTAGCCATAAATCGTTTAATCCTTTTAGATGGACTTGTTACATGCATATCAATCAAGCTTATATATTTTTCATTACAAATATACCCATCCCATTTGTTTAACGGATTTGTGTCCTCTATAACATCCCATATCACCATTTCCGTTGGTGGCTCCTTGAACTTTTCCTTGACCCTTAATATCACAACTTTTTTGTCCACCAACTTATTTATTGGCCATCTAACCAAAAAATGTATATAATTATCCCAAATTCTACATATCTCACAATTTCCACCTATCTCTTCCAAAAAAGCACCAAATTCCATTTCACCTAGTGCTTCACCCTCAACAATGTCATCCTCATGGACATTAACTAACATTCCTTTGGAAATGCACATGCTTGTTCCCATGCATTCATGTGTAAGAGAAACCTTTGTACATATGAGTCTAACCATATCTTGGGAGTATTTATGGCATGATCATGACAGTGAGGATCCAAATCTAATTCTGGCCAAATCTCATAAAATACCAATGCACCCCATAGTGTATGCTCAAATATTGTTGGATGTGGTAAAGGAGCATCATGTTTTATATTAACTTCTCAATTTTAACCACTATGCATCCTTTCTTTACCATCTTTACATGCACTTTATTCCCAAGATTTGTATTGAATATGAAGCCCTCACCCACCTTCACTCCATGTTGTAGAAGATCTACCTTATCTCCAATAGGAAATTTAGAAGAAACATTTGCACATATATACGAATGTAAATAAGCTTAGTATTTACTCAAAAAAGCATTTATTATACTATCAATAATATTTAACACACGCTTCAATATTTTGATTTACCTATGTTGTGTCTCAAATTCATGATTCTCCATGGATGTATGTCCCCTTCATTAACCTCCCCATTAATCAAAAGTGGTTTAGTGTCATCAATTATCAAAATTGTAACATAACTTGCGTTAATGCTTTCCCCAATGTAATAAGTTCTAGACTCTGCAGATTCTACCCTCCCTAGCCCAATGAATTGATCATTAATAAGGAGATCAACATAGTCCCCTTTTCCCAAAAATATATTTTCCATTGTAGCCTGTACCAATTTTGTAACAACAATTAAATCGTAGCTTGTAATTAAAAGGTTGAACCATGTAAAGTGTGACTTTATATTTTCGTGAAAATACACAAATTACAAAAAATTAATACATATGCAATAATTTAAATAGTATGGAAGTCATATTGTATGTAATGAAACATTGTTTCCCACCATCTAGTTCCTACTACCAAAAATTACAATACATATAAATTACACAAAAATATATATATGACGACCAAGAAATTAGAGATGTCGATAGCATAATAGAATGACAAATATAAACTTATATCAAACCACAAAGTTCCTATTTAAATTTAGAAATTAAACTTGTAGCATTGATGCATGTGTATGAATAATGATCATATGAAATTTGTAGAAGTTGAAGAACCAAAACATGGTCCTTTTGAAAATATAATAAATTCCACGATTCATGCTACATAAGATGTATAAAATTCCCATGAGAAGGAGAAATTATATTTATATTTCACTTAGTGAGGATGTTTGATGTTTTAACTTGATAATCGAAAGCCAAACTAGAGGTTTTCTTCGAAATAAAAGTTTTGGTACTGTAAATACTAGATATTTCTCATTTTTATTCTAAAAGCAAAGAAATTGCATTGGAGGAAAAACTATAATATACCTCAATAATACATTTATTCATAAACTTCAAAAATATACAAAGATCACATTATTCTCCATGGATTAAATAATTATGATTGAATTATTGTGTTTGTGCGAAAAGGAAACCTATACCACTATCTTTACTTCCAAGTTAAGCACAAATGTAGTGCCAACAATAACATAAATTTATATACACTTCTTTTGCACTATCATTGATCTTCATAAATTGTTCCAAATTGAATAAATAGGCATCATAAACTACAACTCTAACTATTGTGATCATTGAGACAATTTCACAGCTAGAGCATTGGTTGCATAAGTGTAACGGTGTCTAGAACAAAGTTAGTAATCACTAGGTATCATTCTTGCATAATCACAAATGCACTTCCAAGAACAGTATTAGAGCACCAACAGTGGTGAGGGTGAAATCTTTATAGTTTTCGTTTGGCAGAAGAACAAAGAAATCTAGTGCATTCTATAATTCCTTCTAACAAAAATACAAGAACATTTCCAACAATAATGTTGCATTGCGAAAAAAAATTAATACATGCAAGATTTACTTCTATCAAAAACACAAACACATTTTCAACAATAACATTGCAAGATGAATGAAATTTAACACAGTCTAACCTTGCTTCTAGCATAATGACAAACATATTTATAATAAAAACATTGCATTATGAAGGAAAGATAATGTGTTCTATCACATGTAGAAGTCCATTTCGAACAACAACATTGCACCTCAAATGAAAGCTAACAATCAATATCATTCCTTCTACTATAAACATAAGCATATTTTTAGAAGCAACATTACATGGTCAAATAAATCTAGCACATGCTAGACTTCCTTCTGGCACAAACATAAGCACATTGGCAATAAAAATATTCTAAGGAGAACAAAATGCAGCACATGTTAAATTTCCTTCTAACATAAATAGAAGCATATTACTCACAGAAACATTGCAAAGTAAAATAAATATTACACATTCTAGAGTTTCATCACATTGCCAAAAACAAAATCACAGGGTGGAAGATATCTAGCATACGCTTGATTTAATTCTAGCACAAACACAAGCACATTGCCAACAATAACATTCTTAGGGAAAACGAAATCCCATGTGTGATAGAATTCCTTCTGGCACAAACACAAGTATATTTCCAACAATATTGCATTGAAAAAGAAATCCAATGCAGGTTATATTTCATTCTAGCACAAATACAAGCATGTTGCCAACAACAATATTGCATTGCGAAAGAAATCTATTGCATACTAGATTTTATTCTAGTACAAACACAATCACGTTGCTAACACCAATATTTCATTGCAAAATAAATTTAGTGCATGTTAGAATTCCTTCCACCATACACAAACATATTGCCAACATCAATATTGTAGGGTAAAAGAAATCTATCTCATGATAGATTTTCTTCTATCACAAACATAAGCATATTTCCAATAACAATATTGCAAGGTGAATTATATCTAACATGTTATTTATACTTATATCTCAAACACAAACATGACTGCAATAACAACATTGCAAGGTGAATGAAATATAACACTTGCTAGATTTCCTTCTCTCACAAACACAAGCACATAACAATATTGTAGGGTGAAAGAAACATACCGCATATTAGATTTACTTATATCACAAATAATCATATTACCAAAAACAACATTGCAAGACAAAAAAATCTAGTGTGTGGTAGATTTCCTTCTAGAACAAACACAAACACATAACCTTGTAGGGATAAATAATCTAGTGTATGCTATAAGCTATATTTTGTTATAGCATAAACACAAACATATTACCAACAACATTATAGGGAAAAATAAATATAGCACATACTAGATTTCCTTTTAGCACAAACACAAGAAGATTGCTGATAACATCATTGTAAGGTGAAGGAAATATGACACATACTAGATTTCCTTCTAGCACAAGCAATTGAATTGCCAACAACAACATTGCAATGCAGAATAAATCTAGTGCACACTAGATTTCGTTCTAATGTATATACAACAACATTGTCAATAAACTCAAATAAGGGTGAAAGAAATCTAATGTATGCTACATTTCCTTCTAGCACAAACACAAACACATTATAACATTTCTAGATAAAAGAAATCTAGCAAATGGTAATATTTACTTCTAGCTCAATCAAAAACATTTTTCCAACAACCACATTGTAGTGAAAAAGAAATCTAGTGCATGCTAGATTTCTTCAAGCCAAAATAGAAGCATGTTGCCAATAACAACATTGCAAGGTGAAGAAAATATAACATGTGTTAGATTTACGCATAGCACAAACACAAGAACACAACAACATTGTAGGGTGAAAGAAATCTAGCGTGTTAGATTTTCTTCTAGCATAAACAAAATCATATTGCCAACAACAACATTGCATGGAAAAAGAAATCTAGAACAACTTCTATCACAAACACAATCACATTTCCAATAACAACATCACAAGGTAAAATAAATTTAATGCATGCTAGCTTTACATGTAGCATAAATACAAGCATACTACCAGCAACAACATTTCACTCCAGTAGAAATCTAGCACACACTATGTTTCATTCTAACACAAACACATGCACATTGCCAAGGTGAAGGAAATCTAACACATGTTAGATTTCCTTCTATAATAAACAACCAAATTGACAACAACAATATTGCATAGAAAACGAAATCTAGCACAACTTCTAGCCCAAACACAAGCACATTTCCAATAACATTGCCAAGGTGAAGGAAATCTAAGGCTTGCTAGATTTCCTTCAATCGTAAACAAACAAATTGACAACAACAATATTGTAGAGAAAAATAAATCTAGCATAATTTCTAGCCCAAACACAAGAACATTTCCAATAAAAACATTTCAAGGTGAAAGAAAGTTAATGCATGTTAGCTTTACATGTGGCACAAATACAAGCATACTACCAACAACAACATTTCATGCCAAAAGAAATCTAGTGTGTGCTATGTTTCTTTTTAACACAAACACAAGCACATTGCTAATAATAACATTCCAAGGTGAAGGAACTCTAACACATGTTATATTTACTTCTATCATAAACAACCATATTAACAACAATAACATTGCATTGTGAAAGTTCCTTCTAGCATGTCAATAAAAATATTGCAAGGGGAAAAATGTAAGGTGTGCTAGTCTTGGAAATATTGAGAGGGGGGTTGAATCAATATTTCTTTACAATTGTTATATTATGCCAGTTAAAATCACCAGTTAAACCAAAACACAAGATGTGCAACAAGAAAATAATTTTATTAATGAAAATGATGAGGACTCTAAAAACCCAAGCTCCAACTTGTACAACAAAGTCTTTAACTCCTTCAAGGCTCCAACCTTAAATAAGGACTCTAATATTCAACTACAAATCCAAGCTCCAACCTAGTGTCTCACAAGATTACAACCTTGTATGAGGAATCCAATCCTCACATATTAATCCTGGATCCAACCTATTTTCTCATAAGGCTCCAATCTTGACTTCAATCCTCTAGTGATCCAACCCTGTCAGTTTGCTTCAATCCCTTAAGGTGACTTCAATACTGCTTCATGCCTGAGCCATCAAAAACTTCAAATACTTCTAAAAACTTTATCCAAGATAGGTCTACAAAGTTCTCTTAAATCTACCTCTATAAAAACTTTAGGTCTGCTTCAGAAAAAACATCTATGGTGGCACCAACAAAACATGTCTTCAAGTGTTCATCTTCAACTATGCTCCAAGGATGACTTCCCCAGAAAACAAGTCTTTAATTATTGGTCTTCAACTCTACTCCAAGGACCACTACTTCAACAAAACAAGTATTTAATCATTGGTCTTCAACTATGCTTCAAGAGTGACTATTGTTTCAACAAAGGCTTGAAGAATTCTCAATTAATGTCATCATGAATGAACTCTATTGTCAACTCAAAATATGCCTTAAGTATGCTATCATTTTATCATTCGATGAAGGTGTCTCATAGGCTCTTCATGTGTGCTTTAAAGAATGTCCTTCAGTCTGCAAGGATTATTTTACTTCTATTTTAGATCTAACTTTAAGTCTATTCAGGAATGCTTCAAAGGATTTCTTCAAAGGCGCTCCAAATAATCTATTACAAAAAAACTCTTCAAAAACTAGTTTGAGAAGTACAATCAAATTGGATTTTATGACAATCTTTACTTCACAGCAACTCCAATTGGATTATATTCAACTCAAACTTGATAAGCTTGATCATCCTTTCTCCTTTCTCCGTAAGAAAACAGAAAGCTTGATCACAACCTTGAATCCCATCATAGTAGCCTCTCATCAAATGTTTACCCCAGTTGGTCAGTTAATTGGGTAGATGTGGGAGGAGGGTGTTACGATGTGAATGAATAACAACATATCTAATAAACCAATAATTAGCACAATAAAACCCCTGGCATGAGCTCCAGCATTTTGGCTATGGCTCCAAGTGGCAATCTATATCCTTCCTGAACTTGTCAATCCTTGTTGAAACCTGGAGAGCCAAATCTTATAGGAATGTGGAAACTTCTCTCAAACTAAATGAGGATAATGCCTCATGAAAATTTCCATGAAACCAATTTTGATGTGAGAAAGCTTAGCATATTTATGGGACCACATCACACATGTTCATAGGATCATGTTGGACAATCTTTCTATTAATTATTTGTGAGCAAAACTCCCTTCCAATGAAACATAGAAGAAAAAATAATTTTGGTAACTATATCCAATAGAAATCAAATCCCAAAATGTGTGGACAACTAAACAATTCCACATCACATGCTTAACCATTTTAGGATTGTGACAGATTAAATTACGTCCAAGTAAAACTAGAGTGTTATAACCAATCCTTGCCTATGAAACTATCACAGAGAATCATCCATTTCAATATGTGTATACGAAAAGGAAGAATGAGACTTCTAGATGCCTTGGCGGTGTTAGATCCACCCAACCTTAGAATTATTGATATTACACTTTGTTGTAACTCTGAGGAGATAATTCTACGCTATGGGGAACTAGTGCCAAAGACATCTTGAGATTTATTAGAAATTGTTAAAATCAATGGATGGAAGAACAGGCCATGTGGGGTTGCAAGCAAGGCTTCTATTTCTGAAACCCTAGCCTTCCAAAGCCATATTTTCGCCAGATAAACTATGCGAGTTGTAGAGTGTTGGACTAAAGGAATGGATTGAAGAGGAATATAAAGTAGAGTTAAAACTAGGCACTTAAGAATCATAATTTAAACTACTGCAAAAAGAATAACGCTGGACTAAGAAAATGTGAATGGGATTTCTGGATGTGGAGCGCTTCATTAAAGGCCTCGAGGTTAAAAACTAAACTAAAGCACCAATTGCATCTTAGATTGTCCAAGAGAGGAAAAGAAATATATGAATGTTGGAACATAGGGGAAAAATAATCACCACAACTTCCCAATGCTAGAATCAAACTGCAATATATAGTCACATTTCAAAGATAATTTTTGTTTACAATGCCAGTCATTGTTGATTGTGCCCATCTAAACCCTTCCAATGAGGGGAATTATGGTATTTTATTCTTGATGCTAGCCCTAACTGCCTAACTGTTATAATCAGTTTGAAAATTGATTCTCAAACAATTTCCAAACTACTGCTTCTTGAAAAGATTCTAAAAATAATAAAAATTTACAATGATAACTTTAAATATTATATATATTATATAAATAATATATATAATGTTATTAAATCCACTTCCTTTACAATTCTTGTCACATTAAATAAAATTAATTGCAAAACAAAATGGTAGGACCAAAGATGGACATGGATGGCATGTGGGTTTGACTGTTGTACATGGGAGGTTTTTGAAGAAATTGTTTCCTGCCTCGGGACCACCTGTAGTGGTTTCTGGAGATGAGGAGGGTGTTGTTGTAATAATTAATAGCCATCAATTTTTAGATGGGTAGTTTGAGAAAACTTCCTTGTGGCACCACATAAACCATTGAGATCCTTTGATCCATGTGCCCTTGGGTAACATTGGATCTTGATCAATTCATTGAAGCTTCAATGTATGTGTCTTGGGATTCAACATTTTCATTTCTAACCCACAAATTTAGGTGCTCTTTTTCCCCTAACTCATCATCCTTTCTTCCTTTTTCTTCCTTTGAACACCCCACGTAATAAATGTTCCTTCTTATTTCACAATGGTGTGTCAAACTGGTGAAATATTGTGTCTGGTCGAAGGTGATTGGCACAAACATTGGTAGATATCTCTGAGAGAAATCCACCCCATGTCTATGAATCTCGATCTCTTTCTACGTGGAGGGAAAATTTTAAGGATGGAAAATTATCATAAATTTTAGAAACTTTGGCTAATATTACTAGTCCCTAATATGCAAATCGTAAAATATTTTTAGATATATCAATACAAAATATTCAAATTTATAATGATCTTATACATAGTGTCTATAAAGGTTTGGTGACATTTAAGGTAAAAAAAAAAAAATTATAATGTAAAATTTAGGCGAATCTTTTTTAGAAAAAATGGAAATTGGCAAATATTTTTTTTGGAAAAGCTATGGAAAATTAGGCCACGTATGAATATTAGCCCATAAACTTTTCCATGTCTACCGGTATGATCTAAATCATGGATTTGCATCCCTGGTTTCCAGCAGATGAGAAATATTTTTCCATATAGATGATCTGGTTGACATTCTTCATTTTCCTGTCACCTAGAGCTTTTACCTCTTGAGGATTTCTTGTAATAGATCGGTCATTGCACGCAGTTCTCATCTTGATTTCTAACGAGGGATTCATTAAGGATACTTCTAATAAATTAGCATATTTCTTACCATATAAGATCTTATGAGCATTCACATTGGCAGTGTTGTTCATGGTGTCAGAATATCTTTTCTCTCCTTCTCAACCATTTACTTTTGTAGATTTCAAAGTTGGGCCTTTGGCATTAGTGGAAAAATAGAGATTTCAAAAAGTTTTCTTTAAGAGTTCCTGCAACAAACATATGCCATGTTCGAATTCCTTCTACTAGACATTGCCACTCATCATCCAGAATTATTGAAGTATTCATAAAACCTTAAGTAGATGGAATTTGATTAGAGATAGTCTTTTAGGCTTTGTCATGGCAAAAATGAATAAAGTTTATCATTAGAGATATGCAATATCCCACTCACAAATTGAGCAATAGATAATTCCACACACGAAGTTAAAGGATCCTTTCCAAGTCTTTGAAATTCCACCATTAATTCTACATAGGATTTGAAAACACAAGCCATCAATTCCTTATTCCAAGAGGCAATAAGTTGATTGTGTGTGTCATGTTTATTTCCTAAAGTAGTTACGAAGACTTCATTCTCAAATAGATATTGCCCTGCATTGTGGCATATATGAAAACATCCATAGTCATCACTAACATGATGATTAAAAAATTCAATGGAAAGGGGGATAAGATGCAATTATCTGAGCAAACCCTCATATTTCTTCCATTCCAGGACACATTTGTAGTAATACCAGAAATTTGAGCCATGTTGTAAGATATATACCTCTTGTCCAATGCCATATTTCTTGTTTGTCTAGAGCCAAGGGTAATGAAAAAAGGACATTTGTTAGTAATTTCACTCCCATCTTCAACTATGCATACATCTATAGTATGCAATTTTGGCGCAACACTTGAGCTACTAAATAGATTTGATATTGGAAATTTTCTCCACTTTTTGTTTTCAGGAAATAAACTCCTTACAATGGCGAATGTGGTACCCACAAAGACAACATATTTCTGGCATGGAAATCATAATCCTATTTCCCGAGTTGATAAGAACACTTGTTCAAATGAATTAAAAAACAAGAATACATCATAATCATGATGTTTAAATTTGTTAAATAATCATTTGATTCTTTCGTCACAACTTTCAACACTATCATTTACAGAGTTAGAATTCGAAGGAATACAAATAATTGTAGAAATATATGAGCCCCATGAAAGAGTTTTGCTAACATAAAGTGGAAGAAATTGATCTTGGAACTTCCTAGGAAAATTCGTGCCTCGTAAATAATGGATTTTTTCACTTGCTAATATTGAAGGTATAAAATCACCAAGGTTCAAAGACATATTAAGGACCAAACCTAAAGCATCAAATAAATAAATATATCCATCATAAACTATCAATGGAAGGTGACATATCTGGTAACAAATCAGTAAGCCTGAGCCATATGTAAGGCTTTGACCTCGAAGTTTCCATGGAGGATTAGGATGGATAATGCATATTTCCTCCATACTTAGTATAGCCTCACCAAAATGAATTATCAAAGTAGGCCCCTAGAATTCAACTAGATTAGGTTGAATTAAAGATTGTCATGGGTGCTCCCACTTATCATATATAATGTGTAATTTCTTTGCTTGGCATTGGTCTGTTATCTTTGACAGGTAAAAAAATATAAGGTCGTCATTCCCATATCTTTGAAACAATTCAGTTATTCTAGTATGATACATACAAGGAAAATCTTTTGTCATTTCTTGATCTATAAAGGACATATATCGTAGTGAATTTGCACCAAGTCACTCAACCAACTCATTACTTATAAATCAACAATGCGTAATGGTGATTATCTATTGTGAAGACCCATATGAAAAGTGGCATAATGCTGATAAGGCCAATGCAGCTACTGCAAAGATACCCACTCACCTTTCCCTTTATCCTACAAAACACTCCCAAGTGTGAAATCCTTTTCTTTTTCTGGGTGTTTGCTTGTGAATGGGAAAATTAATGAATAATTTCTCCTGGCAGAATAACTTTCTTTGGGTAAAACTAGGTGGAAAACATGAAGCCTCATCTCCTTACCAAGAAAGTAAGGCTAACTAGGCTTGATTGATATCCATGGTTGATGAACCATATTAGTGTTAAAATTTGTTGTTTGCAGTATGATTGGTAATGAACCTTGAAAGACACACGTGATATCATCTTCAAAATGTTAACAGTGACACATCCATGGCATCTTTGGTTCTTCCAAATTCTATGACATAATCAGTGGAGTTGTAGCCTTCGATATTTTTGGATCTAGTGTTCTTAGAAGAATGTGGCAGGCTTAGAAGTTAGTGTCCAATCAGTTACTCACGTTTATCGCAAGCTGACCAACTAGTTTTCCTATTCTAGATTACTCTCAAGATCTACTTAGATGCCACAGACAAAAGAAAGTATTGTAAAGACAATCTCTCTCTGTTTCTAAAGGAAAACAATCTCTGAGAAATGACCAAAGATATTTTTTTGTTATTTTTATAACAATTGCTTTGAGAACATTTCCCGAGAACTCATAATCCATTGCACCAATTTCAAATGACATAGTTCATTGATTCTCAAGCATTTATTGTTTGTTATAATGACATATGTCCTATAAAAGGTAAGTATGTCAACCCAAAATTTCATTGCACAATTGGAGGGTTAATCCATCTAGATTCCATCATGCTAGTTTGTTAAAATTGGAAAATAGGGCTAAATTCCACATTGGATAGCTCATATGGGAAACATTATTGCAGCATTGAATTCCTCCCTTTGAGAGGAAGAAAATCGATCTAAAGACAGTCAAATTTGGATAAGGAAAAATGGGTTTTTTAATTTATGTTCTCACAAGTAAATTTATAAGGTTAGTCTCATCCTTATGTCGTCTCATCAAGCTAAATGGTGACATCCCTTGACCACCCATAAAATTGTATATAGAGAGGTGTCCTCTCACCTCATGTGGACACATCCAAGTGCATCATCCACGACTCTGAAATAGGCTGACATCTAAGGTAGGGATGCAGGTGTTAGGAGTCAAGTTTATGAAGACATTTACCTCTATTTAGGGTGTGATTTCCTAGGCAGAGAGTCACAGGTATGAGGCACCATGCATGGAGGATAGAGGACTGTCTCGGAAGTTTAGCTCTTAATTATGAGTGTGTGCTTATTATTGGATAGGGAGGTGTTGCACTAAAAATTGTCACCTTGACATTCTGCAATCTGTGTGAGTCCATTACCACTCATACTTTCCTCCTTTGCAAGTCTTAAGCCTCAATTCTTCATATCAAGCCTTGAAAATAAGAGAAAGTCCTTAAAAGTCTCTAAAACTCTAGTTCCGCACTTTCTCTTAGCATTACCTATGGTCCCGCACCTAATGGTCATGTCTCCTGTGCATTTGACAGCTCTGTCTCTGTGTTATGGGTGCGGACCCTTGTAAAAGTTAAAAAGGCGCAAGTATATTCTTAAAAAATCACTTTGAGTCATTTCTAGAAGCTTCTAGAAGGAATCTTGAGGTGGCAAGTTCGCTCCCTTAAGGTTCATGCATCCCATACCTTAAGGAGCTAACCCCTTGATGTGAGGAGCTTATCCCTTTGAAGGAGGACTCTATCCCTTCATAGGTGGACCTGTAAACTCCTTCCTCTACACTATAAAATGAAGCATTGGGCTGGTTACTGAGGAGGTTGAAAGTTGAATACTTTTGAGGTGAAATGCTGTTGGAACTTAGTCTTTCTAATTGATCTTTTATGAGGAGAGATTACATACCTCTTTGATGTCATTTGGAAGAGTGTAAGGCTTGTCAAAGTAAAGGAGATTCCTATTTCGGACCCTGGGAAGAGCTTGTTCAACATCAAGGCACCAAAGGGTGTAAGGTTCTTCTACTTCAAAGTTAATACAAATAAGTTTGTTTTTCTCAATAAGCTGTGTTTTATGGTTTATTTTATGGATTTCTTGATCACCATCATGAACATGATTTATGATATTAGCTATGCAGGTGTTATTTGATGTTTGCTTGTTTGTGTTTGCAGGTTCTCAAAAGGAAACTCTTTCGGACGGTTGAAGGATGGTTGCTACAAACTAGCGTTGGACTTAAGGTAGGGTCTTAACACCTCTATAGTTTTTATTAATGAATTGCAATATGTTTAGAGAAAGATAGATTTGCTTGTCTGCTTTTTGCTAGATATCTTTTGATACTAGGGAGATCAGCCTTGTCCGCAAGCTGGATTCATCCAGCCAACAAATTGGCGACCATACTGGGGAACTGAATTTGGTTTTTGGTTTTCCTTTGTCTTTGACTTGAGAAACTTGTTTTCGTTTCTGGTTTTTGCTTGATATGTCTTGGATTGGGTAGTTTTTAGGATCTGGATTATTTTTTGTTTTTCAAAGTTTTCAGGGGACCGCACTTTATATTTATAGACAGTGCGGGCATATCCACACGTTTCGTTTAGTACACAGAGCGGTACCGCATCTAATTCTTATGGAAGCCTGCGGACCCTATGAGTTTTCTTTAATAACCTAAAATGTTTTCTTCCAGCTAAGTTTAGGTTTTACTTATGGCTTTTAGTGTCTACCTAGATCTGCATGTGTTCTGTCAAAAATCTCTTGTGAGTGAGCTCCATTGGCATTTTTGTTTTAGATGATTTTCTAGCAGTTTTGCATGCCTGGAGTAGTTTTCACTTGGTCTATGTAGTGACTCAAAGATCAGAAGCCTAAGAAACCTTAGATTACCTTGGTTTCTTTTTGTCTTCTTGATGAGTCTGACCTATTTGTGAAATCTGTCCTTTGCAAGAAACACATTTAGTTTTCTCATTGCAAATCTTTGAACGAACTTGGTTATAAGTTTTGAATTTCATTTTTAAAAAAGAAAACATATCTGGATGTTTTTTTGATTGATTTGTTATTTTGAACAAATTAATCCTTAGTTTACTGAAAAACTAAGTAAAACATCCTCAAAAAAAATTGAAGATTTTATTTATTTAGATTTTAAAATTTCTAGATCTTTAAATTAGTTTTTGTAGTTTTGAGTGTTTTCTAGAACTTGTAAATCGCTTTTGAAAGAAATTTTTTTTTGTAGTTTTGAGTTTTGGAAAAGGAAAGGGATTTATTGTTAGCTTTAATTAGTAGTCTCATTTTGAGTTCTTATTGAAAAAGACAAAAATATTTTCTTTCCATTTACATGTTGAAAGAAAGACTAGTTTCTTAAAAAATTGTATTTTCAAACTCTTTCTTCTAGCTACAATTTCATTGAAAGAAAAACGAATTGTTTATCATCTTAGGTGCATTTTTTTTAGTGTTTTTGGAGTCAAGTCTTCACACCATCAAAGTTTCATTTCCATACCTATTGACTTAAAGAACAACCCATAAAAGTAACGCTTAATTAAAATTGGTCTAGCAATCTTTTTATTTCTAGGGCTCTTATCACCAATATAACTTAGGCTAGTATCTTGGAGTAGGGAGTAATTAACTCTCCAGGATAGTTAAAACAAACAAGTAGCTATATCTTGTGGTAAGAAATAAATCCAATTGTAATTGATATAATCTAGGAAGCTTCTCTTAAAGGAGTCAATCACGAGATCATGTCCGAAGCTTTGAGACAATCAATTCTGTTTCATTGGGAAAGATAGAAGATTTGCGCGTATTAAAAACGGTAAACCTCGGATTAACCATTTTCGAGGAGCTTGGGGTCACTTGTTGTAAACCTCGGATTGACCATGTCGAGGAGCCTTTAAGGGGATTGAGCTTTGTTACTCTACCCTTGCGCGTGGATCGTATCGTAGACTATTCCCCCCATTGTATTTGTTGTTGTTGGTAACCATAGTGTCTATAAACTTAAGATTATTTCCTAAGGTGATAGTGAAGGATGGGTCTCAGTGTACCTAGAGCAAATGTCGACTAGACTCACTTGGACTCTTTGGGGGGTTCTCGTCACTCGAGATGGTTTTGTGAAGAAACTTGTGCCAGTCTGTTTCATTAAGTAGGTTGTCGGGGTAATTGTTCCAACCTCCCTTTCTGTATTAAAATTATACGACGTTGGATTTCATCATGAACTAGTGTTTTTAGTACAAGAAGTTACTATTTGTTTGTGGTTTGAACTCTTAGATTTTTTAGGCGTGTGATTCAGTTGTTTATTTCTTTAGAGACTTTAGGTGTTTTTATTGAAATTTTCTTTGTTTGCATGTGATTATTTTCATCCTACACCCAGAGATTATTATCCTTGGTCAATCATGTCAAGACAGTCATCTATGTTTTCCCAATCACAGGAAACATTTTTATATGGCGTTCCTACTGTTCCTTTGGGGTACCAGTCACTTTCTGGTAATTTTTCAGGAGCAACTCCTCGACCGAATGAACATCCGTTATCACCTGGTAGTAATAGAACTAAAACATTGAATGCAGAACAAATCTTTATGATGTCTGGTAGTATTTCAAATCCTTAGCCTCAAGGTAGTCAGTTACCGCTTGGGGGGCAAGGTAGTTAGTTAGCCTCAAGGTAGTCAGTTATCGCCTGGGGGGCAACCCCAAGGTAGGCAGTTTCCGCTTGGAGGGCCACCACAAGGTTTTCAACCTTTAGGACAGTACATATCCCAAGGTCAACCCCATATTCCTCAGGATGCTTTTCAATCCTTGATTGAGTACGTGCCTCAGGGTTATCCTCAAGGTCAGTACCCAACTCAAGGTTTCCAACCGCTTTCTGGTCAATCATTTTTACAAGGAACTGGAAATGTACCTCCTAATTATCAACCTTATGTTCAACCAGGTTATGGTCCTCCTTATGTACAACCTTTTATGGGTCCTACAATGAATATGGTGTGGGATCTATCTCAAACTCAACAGACTTTGCAACCTAATGTGCAGTTACCTTATCAAGCTGGATAGCCTCTGGTTTCTGGTTCAACCTAGTAACCTGTCAAACCTATTATTCAAACCTCTGCACCTGGTTTAGTTCAGCAGCCTAGGCTTGGCTCACCTCATTCTTCGCCTCGAACTGCTACATTTTCTGCTCAACCTACCACACCTATTTCTGGAGTATTTGTAGTTCTAGTTTCTACTATCCCTACATCAGTGAAAACTCCTCAAGTCTCTGTGCCCCAGTCCGGACCTACAATTCAGACTTCGGTCCACATGCCTGCAGGACAAGCTGGTCCAAATACTGTTGTCACAGGTCAACTACAATTTACTTATCAACCGTACCAGGGATAGTACCAATTCGGTCCTACTGTACAAAACCTAGTTTATCAGTATCAACCATACCTTGGATATACTTATCAGCAACCTCAACAACCCTAGTTTCGTCCGGTTAATCCTAGTTTTTTGGGAGGTTATAATATTCCTAATGGAAATCCAATTCCAGGTTATCCTGGATATCCTCCTCCTAGGGCTGGTCTTGTTACCCAAGCTTTTCAGGTCCCTAACCGTCAGTTTCCTTTTATTGTAACTTTGGATTTACTTGATTTGTCACGCCTTACGAACGATCTAATTTACTATCTTCCGTATTCTCAGCCAATGCCTAATAAGTTGCCTAGTGATATCCCGAAGTTCGAGGGTAAGCCAAGAGAAGATCCATCAAATCATGTGATGACTTATCACCTCTGGTGTGCATCTAATTCCATTATTGATGATTCAATTCGCTTACATCTTTTTCAACGAACTCTGAATGGTCTTGCTGCCAAATGGTACATTGAGTTACCACGAGCCTCTTTTTATAATTTTAGTCAGTTAGCTACTTCTTTCTTAACTCATTTTCAGTTGCCTGTCAGATACGACAATGGCACGAAATTATTAACTTCATTAAAACAATCCACGTCCACATATATTTCTGATCATATTCATGAATGGCGATGTAGAAGGCATTTAGTCAAATTTTTATTCTGGATCAGATTTTAGCGGAATGGTTCGTAAAATCATTGTTACCTAAAATCACTAAAGATGTAGCTAAGGAAAGATTTGTTACTGAAGATCAAGTCATTGCTCAGGCTCAGTACCTTGACCTCGTCTATACGCAGTGAGGTACTTTACATGAAAAAATCCCCGACCTTCTAAAACACAATAAAAAAACTACAACTCCTTCAAGGTCTCATGCCGCTAATGGTATGATTGGTTCAGTTAGTACTAAAAGCAAGAACAAATCTTCAAAGAATTCTTCTCCTACAATAACTTTACCTGATTCCTCGAAAGGAATTTCTTTCGCTGAAGTTTCTAACAACGTCCATGTCATAGATTCATCTACGACCAAATCCAGTAGTAAAGAGAAGGGGAAGAACAAAAAAAATCAAAATTCAAAAGATAAAACAAATAAAAATGAATCTATTGACGAAAAATTAAAACCTTGCTATCCTTGTTTCATTTGCGACGAGGATCATTTTAGCAAAGAATACCCATATCGAGCAGAGTTTTTGAAATTCGTTAAAGGTTCTCAAACACCTGTTGTCTTGAAGGATCTTTCTCCTACTCAAGATAGTAAAGTGGTTGCTTCTTCCTTGAATACCTTAGAAGAACCCATTATCATGATGTCTCATGTCAGGATTGCGACACGATCGCAAGATTATGGTAGTAAAAATCCTGTTGATGGTAAAGAAGAAGAATCTTCTAATTCAAGCACATCAACAACACCTCCTCCTGGGTCTGCCCCACTACAGATTGAGAAACCCAACCCAGACTTAGTAGCCAAACCACCTGCTAAAGGTATATTTCGGAAGTCAGCTGCGAGAGCTGCTCAGAATTATAACATTGTTGAAGACTTAGCCATTGCCCCTTCAACAATGCCGACTTTGGAAGTGCTGCAATCATGCCTAGCACAGCGTAAATTACTATTGTCTGTTATAGGAGTTGTCGATATTCAGGATTAAAACCTAATAATCATCAATTTAGAGGATAGTACACCCCGCCTTCCTCATCAAATGGCTTTCCAGATTCCAGTGTTAGTCAAAAATAGACCTTACTTTCAAACTGTGATTGATGAGGGAGCTTCTACGTGTATTATGTCGATCTAGTGTTAGAGATTGCTTGGTTCGCCTACACTTAATTAGTCTCCGATGATTCTAAATTCTTTTGATGGTTGAGGGTTCCATCCTTTTGGTATTTTGGAAGATTTACCTATAGGGGTCGAAGGCAAAACCGTAAATCTAGATGTGGAAGTGGTTGATGCCCCTCTAGATTACAACCTTCTCCTAGGTCACAGTTGGTCTTATGCTATGACTGCTATTGTTTCATCGGACTTTCGGCTTATTAAGTTTCCTCATAACAGAAAGATCATTACGATAGACCAGCTGACTTATTTCTCATCCGACCCAGCCTCTTCAGATAGTATTCAGAATGTCGGTAAAACAACTATCCCTTACAAGGATGTTGGGGTAGGTTTGATTAAAGATTTTGGTTTACTAGGAACTTTTTCCTTCCCTCCTTCTAACGTACCACCTTCTACTGCAAATATTCATATGATTTCATCGAATACTGTTGCTTTTGATGATCCTTGGATCATACCTTCTGATTTTGAGGTGGACTCATTTCATGACGTGATGCCTTTAAGTACCTTTGAAATTGCATATCAGGCTGTACAGTCATTTTCTGATTCCTGACCTATCGCGAGGATAGTTTCTTCTTGTATCAACCTCGTTAAAAAATGAAACTTGATGTTGCGAGGATAGTTTCTTCTTGTATCAACCTCGTTAAAAAATGAAACTGGATGTTTTAAGTGTAGTTCCTTGTCTTGTGTCAAGCTCATTAAAAAATGAATCAAGGGTTTAGAGCATAGTTCTTTGTCTTGTGTCAAGCTTGTTAAAAAATTAATCAAGGGTGAGAAGCATAGTTCCTTGTCTTGTGTCAAGCTTGTTAAAAAATGAAACAAAGGGTTTTGAGGATAGTTCTTTTCCTGTGCCAACCTCATTAAAAATTGAAACAACTCCCTTTCCAAGTCGAGTCTTTCCAAGGTCTTGAAAGTGAACCTTCATTCCATCCACCTGGTTGAATGCAATGAAGCTTGGCGGCCATGTACCTTGATTTCTGTCATTATGCTGGGGGCATGCAAACTTATAACAAGCATAGTTTTTTGTTTCAAGCTTGTGTAAACATGAAATCGAATCCAAGCAGAGTTCTCTATGGTTCAAGCTTGTGTAAAAATGAACTCATACCCGATTTACATCTCGTGATTGCCGTTTTTATCCACTAAATTTTGTTAGATGAGCCTTGGTTGTTTTCATTCCATTGCCACCATCTCTTTGGCTGATCATATGCTTTCCCTTGGTTGTTTTTCCTTTCTTGAGGGACCGCAGTTATGAGTGGTTTTGTTAGCTAGCCTCTTAACCATTACATGTTTTGAGTAGTTCCACCATTGCCGGAACCAGTTTCTACCCTGTATACCACTCGTTCCTCTAGGACAAGTACTCTTTAAGATCTTTTCTGACTCGTAAAATATGAAAAGATTGTCGAGTTTTTTCCTTTTTAAACTCGTTAAATGGAATTAAAAGTGTGGTCCACTTACAGCGCTTTTCTAACCATATAAACATGAAAAGATCAACAGAATTTTGTCATTTCAAGTTCGATATTGGTTATAAAATGACGTGTCCTCGATCACTTTTTTATTTTTTCAGATCAAGGCTACTAATTATGAAAAATACTCTTTGATTGTAATGGTCAAGCGGTTCTCTCAAGTATTATTTTATACTTTTTCGGGCTTGGGGGACACAAATTTACAAGAAAGGACATCCATGGAGTTTTCTTAAGCTTTTCTTCTGACTCCCTCAAAATTGAAAAACAACGAGTTTTTCCTATACTCAACTCGTTAAAATTTAACAGTAAAGGACCTGTTCAATTTCAAACAGGAACGATCCACTCCTTCTTAGGGTTCGAATTTTAAACTAAGTTGGACTCATCCGAAAGATGAGCTTATAAACAAGCAAATGTTATCCTCCTCAAGCTTGTCAAAAATAAAGAGGTAATTGCCAAAAATGGTGGGGGAAAAGAGAGAAAAATGAACTTGTTTGTTACACTTTGTGTTTTAGAAAAGAAGTTAACCACTCTTGAACATGACACCTTTTTTTCACATGGGTTGGGAAATTCTTTGCCTAATAGTTAATCAAACTATATTGAAAGTCTTCAGCCGGTTTCTGGGTATTAGCTTTGGGTCAATTGTCACCAAACCATCTATAGTGTCGTTATGTGTTCAAGAGGCCAGTTCAAATAAACCATTCATCTGGAAAATATCTATCATCCATTTTGACCATCCCTGAGGTAGTCTTTGCCAAATATATTTCTTCAAAACTTCATCTATGATTTCGTGTTGTGGGCTTGCCTACGACAGATCACTTTCTATCGACTTCAGCTCATTATCTAGAAAGATGATCTAGAAATCATTAGTACCTTGGAATCTGCATGTCCTAATGGAAGGTTTCTTGCTTTTGATGATAGGTTGCAGCATTGACCTTCGATCAAATGATTCCATGAAATGTTCGACATCAACTCATTTATTCACATTTCATGGATTGTATTGAGTACTTTGAGAGCCATTGACATTACTGGTGGTTTCTCTCACACTTGTTAACAGTTCACATCATTGACTGGTAATCAAGTGGTTTCTACCATGTTCGACTTCGACACATTCTTTCACATGGATAGAATCATACTAGTTCGGGAAGCATAAATCAAGACGCTGGATCTTGTTTCCAACATCCAGGTTGCGAGGAATTTTGTTATTCATTGTACAGTGGACTATACATAAAAAGATGGATGCGCCCATACGGTGTCTACATATGTCTATACTCGTGATCTATTACAAAATCATTCTTGTATCCGAACAATTTAGTCAATTTTCTAGTCAGTTTTGATCTGAGTATGGGAATGCCTACCTCAGCGATGATATGTTCACATATATATATTTTTCATTAAATGTTTTTATAGGTTCTGACTGGGGTGTCCGCAACATGATCCTTGAAATGATAAAGTAGTTCACTCTTCATACATGAAAGATTTCATCTTCATCTATTACAGACTTTGCACTTTAGGGGGCAATTTTGTTAGGGTCCCACCCTAACCCCATTATTTATGTCATGGGATCACGTCATAGTCAAGAGTCAATAAAGCCCATATTAATATTTGTAAGTGGTTAACCCGCAATTAATGACGGGACCACAGTTAGTTGCAAATGGGCCGTAGTATTAGATAGATGGTATTAGTAAAACCCACGGTATTGGCCCGTGGTATTGCATGTATGAGTCATATATAAAGGATAGAGACTCCCTGCGAGGAGCATTGTGTCTTATTTTGTAGTCGAGCTCTGCTCTATTGGAGGTTGCCCCCTCGAAGAGGCAAGTGAACATTACTCTCTGAATAATAAAATTATTGCTATTCTGTTTTCTGGGTATCTTTTCTTCGCATATTCTGTATTTGGGTATCATTTTGCAGGTTAAGAGCATAACAAGTGGTATAAAAGCACTTTCCAGGGCTGGTGGGATCTCCAATTCTTAGCAAAAAAAAATTTCAGCTAGAGACATGTTCCGGCGTCTTTAAACCATGGGATCTATCGTTGAGCGCATAAACCTGTGGATTTGGGGAGGCATGCACGGAGGAAATACAAGAGGTGGTCATGTCTGTTGGACTCCCTTGTAACCCCTGTGGGTACCCCTTCGAGTAGTAGCGCATTAGACAGAACCGCGCACGGACTATCTTCCACGTACCCTCTGGGTATATCCGAAGCCCCCTAGGCTCCCTTGAAACCTCGCCATAAATAAATCGTCGGCCGTCTTGTGGCTACAGTACACCAAGAACAGCACTCGGAGAGATTACTCGCCCATACGATAGCGAAGTCGGGTTGTATGGCTAAGGGTACGGTCGATCCTCCTTAGTTAGAGCCCTGAAACATTGGGCCGAGTACTACTGCCAGATCCTTATGTATATTGTGATCTGTAGCACCTGACACTCCTCACGACCATAGTTTCCTTTTCTATCGGGGGATCACACATCATCTATTCCTGATCCGTGTGTTTAAAGAGGTGCAGTAGCAGCAGACATCAGTCCCACAGATCCATCAGATCCGCCGCAGCAGTTGTTCCACCATTACCCACCAGATCGGAGTTGTTGTGAAGGGTTCCTATACCGGGGTATACTTTTCACAGGACTTTTAGCAGCATTGACATTATGAAGATTTGGCGACTGCAGTATTGATCAAGGAGTAAAACTCCGTTAGGAGAGATCTTCCGGGGCGCTTATTGGTGATCTAGCCCATCAGAATCAGGACGACGAGCTGAGCAAGGTGGTACCATTCAATTTATTGGTCAAATTTTTTCGGCGGTCCCAATTTTTCATCAGGTTGGTGTATGGTAGAGACTAGAGCTCAAGCGATGGCAAATGAAAGGATGGACAAACTCGAAGACTCCGTGCAATCCCTCAAACATGAGCTTCGTGGACTAAGTATCCAGATACAACAATTACTTCCGAAGGGCAAGAAGCAAGCCCATGAGGAGGCGTATAATGGAAATGAATACAATGAGGGTGAGTCTAGCCACTCTCCTCACGTCTGGCACACCCATCCACCACCCAGTCAGCGACCTCCCAAGTTGGATGTGCACAAATTTGACGCTTCTCACCCGTCTGCATGGCTAGCACAAATGGAGCAATATTTCAAATTGAATCATATCCCAGATGATGCGACTAAGCTTATGTTGGGGAGCATGTACTTGGACAATGAACGGTGGCAATGGTGGGAATGGCATCAGTGTTGCAATGGACCTTTTAGGACTTGGACACAATTTACCAAAGCTCTTCGAGATCGCTTTGAATAGGAAGACTCTTTTTTGGGTCATCTCACTAAGCTCCGACAGACTGGTACAGTGGATGAATATATTACCGCTTTTGAAGCCTTAGCCTTCCGCACTAGGGGTCTCACAGATGAGTTCTACACGGAATGTTTTATCAGTGGTCTTAAAGAAGCCATCAAAGCTCAAGTTCTACTTCACCACACTCCCACGTGGACGGAGGCTTGCCAGGTAGCTCGTAAGGTGGAACGTGCATTAGAAGCCCAATACAGTCGCCCAAATTTCCCCGCTAAAGGTCGTCCCCCACAGGCTCACAACAGGACTCAAACACTTAAGGTCCAAAACGTGTCACCTACGGAAATGGCCGAAAGAAGGAAGCAAGGACTATGTTACTACTGTGATGAAAAATACTCCCCAGGTCATAAATGCAAGGAGCCCAAATTTTTTCAAATAGATGCCACTGACTACAGCTCAACAGAGGAAGATCCACCACTTGAGGAACATGAGGCGCTAGAAGAAGACAACCCAAAGGAGAATGTCTCTGATGAACAAGTTATTTCGTTGCATGCGTTGGCATGGATTTCTTCCCCTCAAACTCTCAGTTGCCTGTCAGATACGACAATGGCACGAAATTATTAACTTCATTAAAACAATCCACGTCCACATATATTTCTGATCATATTCATGAATGGCGATGTAGAGGGCATTTAGTGAAATTTTTATTCTGGATCAGATTTTAGCGGAATGGTTCGTAAAATCATTGTTACCTAAAATCACTAAAGATGTAGCTAACGAAAGATTTGTTACTGAAGATCAAGTCATTGCTCAGGCTCAGTACCTTGACCTCGAAGATACGCAGTCAGGTACTTTACATGAAAAAATCCCCGACCTTCTAAAACACAATAAAAAAACTACAACTCCTTCAAGGTCTCATGCCGCTAATGGTATGATTGGTTTAGTTAGTACTAAAAGCAAGAACAAATCTTCAAAGAATTCTTCTCCTACAATAACTTTACCTGATTCCTCGAAAGGAATTTCTTTCGCTGAAGTTTCTAACAACGTCCATGTCATAGATTCATCTACGACCAAATCCAGTAGTAAAGAGAAGGGGAAGAACAAAAAAAATCAAAATTCAAATGATAAAACAAATAAAAATGAATCTATTGACGAAAAATGAAAACCTTGCTATCCTTGTTTCATTTGCGACGAGGATCATTTTAGCAAAGAATACCCATATCGAGCAGAGTTTTCGAAATTCGTTAAAGGTTCTCAAACACCTGTTGTCTTGAAGGATCTTTCTCCTACTCAAGATAGTAAAGTGGTTGCTTCTTCCTTGAATACCTCAGAAGAACCCATTATGATGATGTCTCATGTCAGGATTGCGACACGATCGCAAGATTATGGTAGTAAAAATCCTGTTGATGGTAAAGAAGAAGAATCTTCTAATTCAAGCACATCAACAACACCTCCTCCTGGGTCTGCCCCACTACAAATTGAGAAACCCAACCCAGACTTAGTAGCCAAACCACCTGCTAAAGGTATATTTCGGAAGTCAGCTGCGAGAGCTGCTCAGAATTATAACATTGTTGAAGACTTAGCCATTGCCCCTTCAACAATGCTGACTTTGGAAGTGCTGCAATCATGCCTAGCACAGCGTAAATTACTATTGTCTGCTATAGGAGTTGTCGATATTCAGGATTAAAACCTAATAATCATCGATTTAGAGGATAGTACACCCCACCTTCCTCATCAAATGGCTTTCTAGATTCCAGTGTTAGTAAAAAATAGACCTTACTTTCAAACTGTGATTGATGAGGGAGCTTCTACGTGTATTATGTTGATCTAGTGTTAGAGATTGCTTGGCTCGCCTACACTTAATTAGTCTCCGATCATTCTAAAGTCTTTTGATGGTTGAGGGTTCCATCCTTTTGGTATTTTGGAAGATTTACCTATAGGGGTCGAAGGAAAACCCGTAAATCTAGATGTGGAAGTGGTTGATGCCCCTCTAGATTACAACTTCCTCCTAGGTCACAGTTGGTCTTATGCTATGACTGCTATTGTTTCATCGGTCTTTCGGCTTATTAAGTTTCCTCATAACAGAAAGATCATTACGATAGACCAGCTGACTTATTTCTCATCCGACCCAGCATCTTCAAATAGTATTCAGAATGTCGGTAAAACAACTATCCCTTACAAGGATGTTGGGGTAGGTTTGATTAAAGATTTTGGTTTACTAGGAACTTTTTCCTTCCCTCCTTCTAACGTACCACCTTCTATTGGAAATATTCATATGATTTCATCGAATACTGTTGCTTTTGATGATCATTGGATCATACCTTCCGATTTTGAGGTGGATTCATTTCATGACGTGATGCCTTTAAGTACCGTTGAAATTCCATATCAGGCTGTACAGTCATTTTCTGATTCCTGACCTATCGCGAGGATAGTTTCTTCTTGTATCAACCTCGTTAAAAAATGAAACTTGATGTTGCGAGGATAGTTTCTTCTTGTATCAACCTCATGAAAAAATGAAACTGGATGTCTTAAGCGTAGTTCCTTGTCTTGTGTCAAGCTCATTAGAAAATGAATCAAGGGTCTAGAGTGTTATAGACAATTTTGTGCCTGGCAGCATCAGGCATGAATTGTCAATAATCCAAGGGATCCAAAGTCCCTAAACATGATGTTCCTGCCCCTAGAGGAACAAGGTCAGCAAACCAACAGCTCTCAGATCAGTTCTCCACCTGAAAACACTCAAAAACAAGCAATCCTGAAATCAAAGCAGGTGCTCCACTAGGCTTCTGCGCTGAAACTCAACTCCTCCATGGTGTACCTGCGTTGCAAAGCAGGTAGAACAAAGGCCACCTGTGCTGAGCGAGATGTGACAAGTGGCACACTGAGTCATTGCTCTGGAATCTTCCAAAAATGACACTTGGATCAGGGATTTCGCCTTGTGATGAGTTAGAGGCTCTGTTTCTCCAAGTGGAAGCAAGGTTCTCCAAGTGGACTCAAGAACTGAAGATCAACTGAAGAGAGAGAGGACACAAGGCAGCTACACATCAGTTGCAAGATGACTCATCCTTTCTCAATTCATCTATATATTGAGCTCTCTCCTATGAGCTCTGGAGGCTGGAATTTTGTGCAAAGTAATGATATGCTGTTGGTTTCACTATAGAACTATTGGGTGATTGTTTGAAGGAGGTGAAGAGGAGAAATTCTTTCTGTTGGGAGGTGTTGCTAGATTGGGGCCTTCAATGGTTGTAACACTCTCAGAACTTTACTTCTTCCATTAATAAAAGCTATTGAGGTTCTTCTATATGCACTTGTTTCAATGATGTATTGTGATAATTGTATATTTGATTTATGCTAATCCTTGAATCAGTTATGATTGCATGCTTCTTGTAGTTTCCTTCTTTGTTATTTTGCAGGATCTCATTGTAGCTGGGCCAGCAAAAGAGCAAGGAGCTGGGAGCAAGCAGCAAAGAGAAGAGTTTGGATTCGACATTAAGCGCAAGGCAAACAGTTAGTGCATTTCTTCATTCTCTCTTGCTTTCATAAAGAAGTAAACCTTAAGTAGTTTTCTTTACAGTTGTTGCTGAGGTACTATCACCTTTAGAGTGGGATAGGGTCATCCGAGTCGGATACTTTTCCCTACAACAAAACTGGCGACTCCACTGGGGATCGTATCTATTTGATTGTTTGTAGTATTTTGCTATTCATTTCCTGAACAAAAGAGTACCAAATCGAAAAGCTTTTGACTATATCAAAAGCGAAGTAGAGGGCAGCTACTCTAGCTCATTTCTGAGCATGTTCATGATTTGAAGAGCTGATCTACAAGGATCCTTGTAAGCTCTTAGTGATAGCTTTTCATCTTCCTTGTCATCCCTTAGTGTGTGCTTGACTGATAGCTTCTGATTTGAGCAAAAACTGTGAATTTTTGAGAAAATTGTGACCCGGAAACTGAGAAAACGCAACTTTCGTTTTCCAAAGCAGGTAGTACACAGGCTACCTGCTTTGCAAGGCAGGTCTCGAAGGGGCTACCTGTGCTGAGAGCCAGACTGGCTGTGCAGCACCTGCGTTGGCCCAATTTTGCCTTGTGCATTTGGGGTTTCCTCGCTTTTCCTTGCCTGTTTTCACTATAGATTTTGCAGCCAGTTACCAGTCTTGTACCTGTTCTAAAACCAACCTTACTTGCCATCATTACGCCTCTGTTATATAACAAAATTGTACTTGTTCTTTTGTATTTCTTACATCATTTACAATTTCCCATAACGAAAGTGAACTAGTCTTGCTTTGGCCTCTTAGATCTGAACCTGTGTTAGGCATTTTGCTGGTCTAAAGAGTTAGCTTGTTTGCTGTCCATAACTGATTAGTCTTTTTACTTTCGTCATTATGGTTTGATTTCATGTATTTCCAGTGATTAAACAAGTAAATCTTAAGGTGTCTTTTGATTTTGGACAAGCTTGTTTGTTTTCGCTTTAAATCGAAATCAAAGTTATATAACAACTTTCTTTTTGTAATACATCAACATTAAGAAAGGGAAAAGAAAATACATGCATTGTGCATTTTGCATTTGACTGTTCGCATGCTGATTTAGGAAATTTTGCATTAGTGTGTGCTCTATGATCTGTGTGAAAAGATTTAACAAAGTGTCATGTTCAAGAGCGACTTGCTACCATTAAAGCTGTGAGGTTCTCCCAATTTTTCCCCAGTCATTGCTGACCAGTACCTCTTTATTTTTATCAGGCTTGAGGAGGATAACATATGCTTGTTCTATAACCTGCCCTTCGGGCAAGCCCATCGCTATGTTTTAACGAGCCTAGCGATAGGGAAACTCGTTCTCGTTTAAAGACAAGTTTGTCGCTATTTAATGAATTTAACGAGTCTAACGACAAGGATAACTCGGTCCTTTTCATTTTTAGAGAGTCTGAAAAGGTACATAAAGTCAACTCCAGAATTCCTTTTTCGTCATCTAATCCCTTAAGTCCGAAAAAGTATAAAACAATACAGAAGGGATGAATTTTCGATTGCTTTAACGAGCCGAACAAAACAAGCGCTCGATCTTTTTGTGCAATAATACCTCAGGTCCAAAAAGATTAAAATCTAGAGGAGGGATAGCTCTTCCGATCGTTTAACGAGATGGAAGGCCAAAACTCGGCAAACTTTTCATATTTTACGAGTCAGGAGAAAAGAGCTCAAATAAGACTCGTCTTTTGAGGAACGAGTGATAAACAGGGATAGCAGCAGATTCCAGGTACAGGTTGGAATTTTCCAATCACGGCAGTGTCACAAGGATGGCTAAGTGAAATCACTCTTCGCAGTTGTTCCTCAAAATGGGTAAACAAACATATGGAGATGAACGATTGGCCAAATGAACGGATGGAGGTGAGACTGCAAGAACACGACCAAGGGCTTTAATATGGCTGTCAAAGGTTACATTTACCAAGGTTATTTACCGGTTCATTTTTTCTGGGTGAGCTTGAACTCTAGGGGAAGATTGCTCACAACTTATGTTTATTTTTTAACGAGCATGAACTATGTGCGAAAACTGCTCGGATCTTGCGTTTATTTTTTTAACGAGCATGAACTTTGTGCTAAAACTGCTCGAATATACCAGTCATAATACAAGAAACGCCTCAGGTGAGATAGCTATTTTTTAAGGAGCTTTATCTCACGAAGCTATGCTCCTATTTGGCAAGTTTTGACTTTTGCCCCACATCCTTTCTTTATGCAAGCTGGAAACGGCTAATCCTACCAGTTTAATGGGTTAGACCTACAGGTTTAAAGGGAGGACCTAAAAATTTAAAAAATAAATAGTCGTCCCGTGCTTGCACTCCAAAAGGTTTGCATGCCCCCAAGTATAAAGTACAATTTCAAGGTTACCCCTACTTCGTTCCGCCAAAACTTTCGTTCTACCGAGAGAGGCCTACCTCTTTCTGGTTACCCGAAGAATGGTTTTATCCACTGCCGCAAATGAAACTCTTTCTTCGGCGATATCTATCATTAGGTTACACAAGGATGGTTACAATTTGTTGCAGCAATAGAAACTCATTCTTTGGAGGCTGCCCCTACTTATCCTTTAAAACATTTGTTTTAATGGGTGAGGCTTGCCTTTTATCCAAAGACGGTTACTACCTACTGCCACAAACAGATCCCCTTCCTTGGTAGAGCCTACTTATTTAGATAAAGATGAATGACCTTTGTCAAACAAGTAACCTTGACAAAAGAATCTTATTCTAGAACAACCCCTCTTCCATGCCGGATGGGGTACGGACTAGTCATCTTCCTCCGCGGAAATTGACTTTATACCCAAGGTTTCCTCTGCCCAAGGCAGGCCAGGGTGCATGCCCCCTGGGTCCCAGTTATATCTTTCCGAATCACTCGCACTCATCGGGAAGTAGAACTGGGGGTGGAGGCATTTCTTGAGTGAATAAGCCATTCAGGGATGGTATTTGACTATTTGCGATGCGAGATCCCGGAAATGAAAGTTGGTCTACGAGCTTGACCATCTTTCCTTCGTGTGGAAAACACATTACTCTAAAGAGTGAGGAGACTATAGCTCCCATGCAATATATATAGTCCCGTCCAAGGAGTAGGTTATAATCCAAGGGTCCTTGGATGACCATGACGTTCATATGAACTGTCTTCTTCCTCAATGTAATGGGAACATTGGGGAGGATCCCTAAAGGGCGACTGGTCCCTTTATCAAAACCTGATAGATTTCTCATCTCAGGTAAAAGCGCTGGGGAACCCAGTGCTTTCCAAGAAATAGAGGAAAGGATACTCACAGATGCCCCTTCATCAATGATAGTTCCAGCCATCACCATTCTGTAGATTTGGACGATGATTCTGAATGGGATACTGGCTGGTAACCGGGGTCTACCTAGTTGATTCCAATCAAAGGACACAACCAGGTTGCTTGGTGGTGGGACCGAATACACGGCCGGATACGACCCTGACGATGTTCCTTCCTGCGATAAAGGAATGGGCGCGTTGCCCTGATGCTCATCAGAGTCTGTGTTGATGAAAAGAATCTGGATGGTGTCATCCTTATTCTCTTCAGTGAGGGTGTCATTCGAGATGAATCTTCAACGACAGTGTCATTTGAGGATGAAACCTCTGAAGGAAGAGCCGGGTCAACTGCCGTTTCGACCTTTAGACTTTCGTCTGGTCTGGATTCAGTAGGTTCATTCTCAACGACCGACACTTCAGCTGACCACTTGATCGGGCCAGCTGGATTTTCAACTATCGAGGGACTTGGCACGAGTTTTTGGTATCCAGGAGGAAGTCGTAACGGTGAAACCAGACGATCTTCCAAAACTCTCTTCGCCTCATCTAAGAATGGACAATGGTGGATGGCGTGATCGCCTTCACACAGTCTGCAGGGTGATCTTGGTCTCCCTCTTTGTCTTTCACTCTCGCTAGTTGACGGAATGCAATCAACATGTCTATCAGAGGTTGATGCTACCGGATTGTGCAACCTGGGGGACCAGTCCCTTAGTATCCGGGGAATACAAGGACAATCACGGTGGAAGTGGGTCCCTTTGCAAATGACACATGGCGATTTAGGCCCGGTCGGTGCAGTGTGTGGATTTTTGTCAGATTTCTTTTGCTTGCCCCCAGTCGCCTTCGCCATAGGCCCCTTCTGCTTCTTTTCTCTCTTCTTCTTTTCCTTCTTCTCCATGGGAGGCTGACTTTTGCCGGCTCTACCTTGCGAAGATGAAGGATCAGAGGAAGAATTGTAAGAAGTGGAAGGCTGGTGGGTAGTTCTAGACTGGTCTGACTGTTGATTCGACTGCTCAGGATCCAAGGAGTTGATCTAGGAACAACCCCTTCAGTACTTTGAAGCTTGCATGCCTCAATGGCATGTTTCTCACTTCCGGCGACAGGTATACATCAATGACCTTTGACCAAAAGATTTTGCATGGTGGTCGACGCCAAGTCCTTTATTCCCACCATGTGAATTGTACTGCCGTACCTTGAGGGTCATCATCCTTATCGGTGATTCCTCTCGCGCTTGTTAACGGTTTACATCATTGACCGGTAATCAAGCGATGTCTTTCCATGTTCGACTTCAAGAAATTCTCACATGGATCGACTTGTACATCGAGTGAAGATCGGAAGAGATTGAAGACCCCGGATCTAGTTTCATCCATCCGGGCTGCGATATATATTCAGGATATAAAGACATTTGATATGTACATCATTGCATCAGATGATCATCCTTCTAAAAGGATGATAATTTCAGCAGAGAATTATCAGTCTACCATCAGACGATCGTCTATTCTATGTACCAAAATGAATTTATAAAGCTGAGCATGGGAATGCCCGCCTCAGCTAGATCATGAAAAAGTATGAAAAATAATGTATTGTATTGTATCTTATTACAGGACACTTCTCAGCAGATTGAATGAACTTCGGATCCTCCTAATAAAGAATTTCACCCGATAAACGACGTCATACTTTAGGGGGCATCTGTTATAGACAATTTTGTGCCTGGCAGCATCAGGCATGAATTGTCAATAATCCAAGGGATCCAAAGTCCCTAAACATGATGTTCCTGCCCCTAGACGAACAAGGTCAGCAAACCAACAGCTCTCAGATCAGTTCTCCACCTGAAAACACTCAAAAACAAGCAATCCTGAAATCAAAGCAGGTGCTCCACTAGGCTTCTGCGCTGAAACTCAACTCCTCCATGGTGTACCTGCGTTGCAAAGCAGGTAGAACAAAGGCCACCTGCGCTGAGCGAGATGTGACAAGTGGCACACTGAGTCATTGCTCTGGAATCTTCCAAAAATGACACTTGGATCAGGGATTTTGCCTTGTGATGAGTTAGAGGCTCTGTTTCTCCAAGTGGAAGCAAGGTTCTCCAAGTGGACTCAAGAACTGAAGATCAACTGAAGAGAGAGAGGACACAAGGCAGCTACACATCAGTTGCAAGCTGACTCATCCTTTCTCAATTCATTTATATATTGAGCTCTCTCCTATGAGCTCTGGAGGCTGGAATTTTGTGCAAAGTAATGATATGCTGTTGGTTTCACTATAGAACTATTGGGTGATTGTTTGAAGGAGGTGAAGAGGAGAAATTCTTTCTGCTGGGAGGTGTTGCTGGATTGGGGCCTTCAATGGTTGTAACACTCTCATAACTTTACTTCTTCCATTAATAAAAGCTATTGAGGTTCTTCTATATGCACTTGTTTCAATGATGTATTGTGATAATTGTATATTTGATTTATGCTAATCCTTGAATCAATTATGATTGCATGCTTCTTGTAGCTTCCTTCTTTGTTATTTTGCAGGATCTCATTGTAGCTGGGCCAGTAAAAGAGCAAGGAGCTGGGAGCAAGCAGCAAAGAGAAGAGTTTGGATTCGACATTAAGCTCAAGGCAAACGGTTAGTGCATTTCTTCATTCTCTCTTGCTTTCATAAAGAAGTAAACCTTAAGTAGTTTTCTTTACAGTTGTTGCTGAGGTACTATCACCCTTAGAGTGGGATAGGGTCATCCGAGTCGGATACTTTTCCCTACAACAAAACTGGCGACTCCACTGGGGATCGTATCTGTTTGATTGTTTGTAGTATTTTGCTATTCATTTCCTGAACAAAAGAGTACCAAATCGAAAAGCTTTTGACTATATCAAAAGCGAAGTAGAGGGCAGCTACTCTAGCTCATTTCTGAGCATGTTCATGATTTGAAGAGCTGATCTACAAGGATCCTTGTAAGCTCTTAGTGATAGCTTTTCATCTTCCTTGTCATCCCTTAGTGTGTGCTTGACTGATAGCTTCTGATTTGAGCAAAAACTGTGAATTTTTGAGAAAATTGTGACCCGGAAACTGAGAAAATGCAACTTTCGTTTTCCAAAGTAGGTAGTACACAGGCTACCTGCTTTGCAACGCAGGTCCCGAAGGGGCTACCTGCGCTGAGAGCCAAACTGGCTGTGCAGCACCTGCGTTGGCCCAATTTTGCCTTGTGCATTTGGGGTTTCCTCCCTTTTTCTTGCCTGTTTTCACTATAGATTTTGCAGCGAGTTACCAGTCTTGTACCTGTTCTGAAACCAACCTTACTTGCCATCATTCCGCCTCTGTTATATAACGAAATTGTACTTGTTCTTTTGTATTTCTAACATCATTTACAATTTCCCATAATGAAAGTGAACTAGTCTTGCTTTGGCCTCTTAGATCTGAACCTGTGTTAGGCATTTTGCTGGTCTAAAGAGTTAGCTTGTTTGCTGTCCATAGCTGATTAGTCTTTTTACTTTCGTCATTATGGTTTGATTTCATGTATTTCCAATGATTAAACAAGTAAATCTTAAGGTGTCTTTTGATTTTGGACAAGCTTGTTTGTTTTCGCTTTAAATCGAAATCAAAGTTATATAACAACTTTCTTTTTGTAATACATAAACATTAAGAAAGGGAAAAGAAAATACATGCATTGTGCATTTTGCATTTGACTGTTCGCATGCTGATTTAGGAAATTTTGCATTAGTGTGTGCTCTATGATCTGTGTGAAAAGATTTAACAAAGTGTCATGTTCAAGAGCGACTTGCTACCATTAAAGCTGTGAGGTTCTCCCAATTTTTCCCCAGTCATTGCTGACCAGTACCTCTTTATTTTTATCAGGCTTGAGGAGGATAACATATGCTTGTTCTATAACCTGCCCTTTGGGCAAGCCCATCGCTATGTTTTAACGAGCCTAGCGGTAGGGAAACTCGTTCTCGTCTAAAGACAAGTTTGTCGCTATTTAATGAATTTAACGAGTCTAACGACAAGGATAACTCGGTCCTTTTCATTTTTAGAGAGTCTGAAAAGGTACATAAAGTCAACTCCAGAATTCCTTTTTCGTCATCTAATCCCTTAAGTCCGAAAAAGTATAAAACAATACAGAAGGGATGAATTTTCGATTGCTTTAACGAGCCGAACAAAACAATCGCTCGATCTTTTTGTGCAATAATCCCTCAGGTCCAAAAAGATTAAAATCTAGAGGAGGGATAGCTCTTCCAGTCGTTTAACGAGCTGGAAGGCCAAAACTCGGCAAACTTTTCATATTTTACGAGTCAGGAGAAAAGAGCTCAAAGAAGACTCGTCTTTTGAGGAACGAGTGATAAACAGGGATAGCAGCAGATTCCAGGTACAGGTTGGAATTTTCCAATCACGGCAGTGTCACAAGGATGGCTAAGTGAAATCACTCTTCGCAGCTGTTCCTCAAAATGGGTAAACAAACATATGGAGATGAACGATTGGCCAAATGAACGGATGGAGGTGAGACTGCAAGAACATGACCAAGGGCTTTAATATGGCTGTCAAAGGTTACATTTACCAAGGTTATTTACCGGTTCATTTTTTCTGGGTGAGCTTGAACTCTAGGGGAAGATTGCTCACAACTTATGTTTATTTTATAACGAGCATGAACTATGTGCGAAAACTGCTCGGATCTTGCGTTTATTTTTTTAACGAGCATGAACTGTGTGCTAAAACTGCTCGAATATACCAGTCATAATACAAGAAACGCCTCAGGTGAGATAGCTATTTTTTAAGGAGCTTTATCTCACGAAGCTATGCTCCTATTTGGCAAGTTTTGACTTTTGCCCCACATCCTTTCTTTATGCAAGCTGGAAACGGCTAATCCTACGAGTTTAACGGGTTAGACCTACAGGTTTAAAGGGAGGACCTAAAAATTTAAAAAATAAATAGTCGTCCCATGCTTGCACTCCAAAAGGTTTGCATGCCCCCGAGTATAAAGTACAATTTCAAGGTTACCCCTACTTCTTTTCGCCAAAACTTTCGTTCTACCGAGAGAGGCCTACCTCTTTCTGGTTACCCGAAGAATGGTTTTATCCGCTGCCGCAAATGAAACTCTTTCTTCGGCGATATCTATCATTAGGTTACACAAGGATGGTTACAATTTGTTGCAGCAATAGAAACTCATTCTTTGGAGGCTGCCCCTACTTATCCTTTAAAACATTTGTTTTAATGGGTGAGGCTTGCCTTTTATCCAAAGACGGTTACTACTTACTGCCATAAACAGATCCCCTTCCTTGGTAGAGCCTACTTATTTAGATAAAGATGAATGACCTTTGTCAAACAAGTAACCTTGACAAAAGAATCTTATTCTAGAACAACCCCTCTTCCATGCCGGACGGGGTACGGACTAGTCATCTTCCTCCGCGGAAATTGACTTTATACCCAAGGTTTCCTCTGCCCAAGGCAAGCCAGGGTGCATGCCCCCTGGGTCCCAGTTATATCTTTCCGAATCACTCGCACTCATCAGGAAGTAGAACCGGGGGTGGAGGCATTTCTTGAGTGAATAAGCCATTCAGGGATGGTATTTGACTATTTGCGATGCGAGATCCCGGAAATGAAAGTTGGTCTACGAGCTTGACCATCTTTCCTTCGTGTGGAAAACACATTACTCTAAAGAGTGAGGAGACTATAGCTCCCATGCAATATATATAGTCCCGTCCAAGGAGTAGGTTATAATCCAAGGGTCCTTGGACGACCATGACGTTCATATGAACTGTCTTCTTCCTCAATGTAATGGGAACATTGGGGAGGATCCCTAAAGGGCGACTGGTCCCTTTGTCAAAACCTGATAGATTTCTCATCTCAGGTAAAAGCGCCGGGGAACCCAGTGCTTTCCAAGCAATAGAGGAAAGGATACTCACAGATGCCCCTTCATCAATGATAGTTCCAGCCATCACCATTCTGTAGATTTGGACGATGATTCTGAATGGGATACTGGCTAGTAACCGGGGTCTGCCTAGTTGATTCCAATCAAAGGACACAACCAGGTTCCTTGGTGGTGGGACTGAGTACACGGCCGGATACGACCCTGATGATGTTCCTTCCTGCGATAAAGGAATGGGCGCGTTGCCCTGATGCTCATCAGAGTCTGTGTTGACGAAAAGAATCTGGATGGTGTCATCCTTATTCTCTTCAGTGAGGGTGTCATTCGAAGATGAATCTTCAACGACGGTGTCATTTGAGGATGAAACCTCTGAAGGAAGAACCGGGTCAACTGCCGTTTCGACCTTTAGACTTTCGTCTGGTCTGGATTCAGTAGGTTCATTCTCAACGACCGACACTTCAACTGACCACTTGATCGGGCCAGCTGGATTTTCAACTATCGAGGGACTTGGCACGAGTTTTTGGTATCCAGGAGGAAGTCGTAACGGTGAAACCGGACGATCTTCCAAAACTCTCTTCGCGTCATCTAAGAATGGACAATGGTGGATGGCGTGATCGCCTTCACACAGTCTGCAGGGTGATCTTGGTCTCCCTCTTTGTCTTTCACTCTCGCCAGTTGACGAAATGCAATCAACATGTCTATCAGAGGTTGATGCTACCGGATTGTGCAACCTGGGGGACCAGTCCCTTAGTATCCGGGGAATACAAGGACAATCACGGTGGAAGTGGGTCCCTTTGCAAATGACACATGGCGATTTAGGCCCGGTCGGTGCAGTGTGTGGATTTTTGTCAGATTTCTTTTGCTTGCCCCCAGTCGCCTTCGCCATAGGCCCCTTCTGCTTCTTTTCTCTCTTCTTCTTTTCCTTCTTCTCCATGGGAGGCTGACTTTTGCCGGCTCTACCTTGCAAAGATGAAGGATTAGAGGAAGAATCGTAAGAAGTGGAAGGTTGGTGGGTAGTTCTAGACTGGTCTGACTGTTGATTCGACTGCTCAGGATCCAAGGAGTTGATCTAGGAACAACCCCTTCAGTACTTTGAAGCTTGCATGCCTCAATGGCAAGTTTCTCACTTCCGGCGACAGGTATACATCAATGACCTTCGACCAGAAGATTTTGCATGGTGGTCGACGCCAAGTCCTTTATTCCCACCATGTGAATTGTACTGCCGTACCTTGAGGGTCATCATCCTTATCAGTGATTCCTCTCGCGCTTGTTAACGGTTTACATCATTGACCGGTAATCAAGCGATGTCTTTCCATGTTCGACTTCAAGAAATTCTCACATGGATCGACTTGTACATCGAGTGAAGATCGGAAGAGATTGAAGACCCCGGATCTAGTTTCATCCATCCGGGCTACGATATATATTCAGGATATAAAGACATTTGATATGTACATCATTGCAGCAGATGATCATCCTTCTCAAAGGATGATAATTTCAGCAGAGAATTATCAGTCTACCATCAGACGATCGTCTGTTCTATGTACCAAAATGAATTTATAAAGCTGAGCATGGGAATGCCCGCCTCAGCTAGATCATGAAAAAGTATGAAAAATAATGTATTGTATTGTATCTTATTACAGGACACTTCTCAGCAGATTGAATGAACTTCGGATCCTCCTAATAAAGCATTTCACCCGATAAACGACCTCATACTTTAGGGGGCATCTGTTATAGACAATTTTGTGCCTGGCAGCATCAGGCATGAATTGTCAATAATCCAAGGGATCCAAAGTCCCTAAACATGATGTTCCTGCCCCTAGAGGAACAAGGTCAGCAAACCAACAGCTCTCAGATCAGTTTTCCACCTGAAAACACTCAAAAACAAGCAATCCTGAAATCAAAGAAGGTGCTCCACTAGGCTTCTGCGCTGAAACTCAACTCCTCCATGGTGTACCTGCGTTGCAAAGCAGGTAGAACAAAGGCCACCTGCGCTGAGCGAGATGTGACAAGTGGCACACTGAGTCATTGCTCTGGAATCTTCCAAAAATGACACTTGGATCAGGCATTTCGCCTTGTGATGAGTCAGAGGCTCTGTTTCTCCAAGTGGAAGCAAGGTTCTCCAAGTGGACTCAAGAACTGAAGATCAACTGAAGAGAGAGAGGACACAAGGCAGCTACACATCAGTTGCAAGCTGACTCATCCTTTCTCAATTCATCTATATATTGAGCTCTCTCCTATGAGCTCTGGAGGCTGGAATTTTGTGCAAAGTAATGATATGCTGTTGGTTTCACTATAGAACTATTGGGTGATTGTTTGAAGGAGGTGAAGAGGAGAAATTCTTTCTGCTGGGAGGTGTTGCTGGATTGGGGCCTTCAATGGTTGTAACACTCTCAGAACTTTACTTCTTCCATTAATAAAAGCTATTGAGGTTCTTCTATATGCACTTGTTTCAATGATGTATTGTGATAATTGTATATTTGATTTATGCTAATCCTTGAATCAGTTATGATTGCATGCTTCTTGTAGTTTCCTTCTTTGTTATTTTGCAGGATCTCATTGTAGCTGGGCCAGCAAAAGAGCAAGGAGCTGGGAGCAAGCAGCAAAGAGACGAGTTTGGATTCGACATTAAGCGCAAGGCAAACGGTTAGTGCATTTCTTCATTCTCTCTTGCTTTCATAAAGAAGTAAACCTTAAGTAGTTTTCTTTACAGTTGTTGCTGAGGTACTATCACCCTTAGAGTGGGATAGGGTCATCCGAGTCGGATACTTTTCCCTACAACATAGAGCATAGTTCTTTGTCTTCTGTCAAGCTTGTTAAAAAATTAATCAAGGGTGAGAAGCATAGTTCCTTGTCTTGTGTCAAGCTTGTTAAAAAATGAAACAAAGGGTTTTGAGGATAGTTCTTTTCCTGTGCCAACCTCATTAAAAATTGAAACAACTCCCTTTCCAAGTCGAGTCTTTCCAAGATCTTGAAAGTGAACCTTCATTCCATCCACTTGGTTGAATGCAATGAAGCTTGGCGGCCATGTACCTTGATTTCCGTCATTATGCTGGGGGCATGCAAGCTTATAACAAGCATAGTTTTTTGTTTCAAGCTTGTGTAAACATGAAATCGAATCCAAGCAGAGTTCTCTATGGTTCAAGCTTGTGTAAAAATGAAATCATACCCGATTTACATCTCGTGATTGCCGTTTTTATCCACTAAATTTTGTTAGATGAGCCTTGGTTGTTTTCATTCCATTGCCACAATCTCTTTGGCTGATCATATGCTTTCCCTTGGTTGTTTTTCCTTTCTTGAGGGACTGCAGTTATGAGTGGTTTTGTTAGCCAGCCTCTTAACCATTACATGTTTTGAGTAGTTCCACCATTGCCGGAACCAGTTTCTACCCTGTATACCACTCGTTCCTCTAGGACAAGTACTCTTTAAGATCTTTTCTGACTCGTAAAATATGAAAAGATTGCCGAGTTTTTTCCTTTTTAAACTCGTTAAATGGAATTAAAAGTGTGGTCCACTTACAGCGCTTTTCTAACCATATAAACATGAAAAGATCAACAGAATTTTGTCATTTCAAGTTCGATATTGGTTATAAAATGACGTGTCTTCGATCACTTTTTTATTTTTTCAGATCAAGGCTACTAATTATGAAAAGTACTCTTTGATTGTAATGGTCAAGCGGTTCTCTCAAGTATTATTTTATACTTTTTCGGGCTTAGGGGACACAAATTTACAAAAAAGGACATCCATGGAGTTTTCTTAAGCTTTTCTTCTGACTCCCTCAAAATTGAAAAACAACGAGTTTTTCCTATACTCGACTCGTTAAAACTTAACAGTAAAGGACTTGTTCAATTTCAAACAGGAACGATCCACTCCTTCTTAGGGTTCGAGTTTTAAACTAAGTTGGACTCATCCGAAGGATGAGCTTATAAACAAGAAAATGTTATCCTCCTCAAGCTTGTCAAAAATAAAGAGGTAATTGCCAAAAATGGTGGGGGAAAAGAGAGAAAAATGAACTTGTTTGTTACACTTTTTGTTTTTGAAAAGCAGTTAACCACTCTTGAACATGACACCTTTTTTTCACATGGGTTGGGAAATTCTTTGCCTAATAGTTAATCAAACTATATTGAAAGTCTTCAGCCGGTTTCTGGGTATTAGCTTTGGGTCAATTGTAACCAAACCATCTATAGTGTTGTTATGTGTTCAAGAGGTCAGTTCAAATAAACCATTCATCTGGAAAATATCTGTCATCCATTTTGACCATCCCTGAGTTAGTCTTTGCCAAATATATTTCTTCAAAACTTGATCTATGATTTCGTGTTGTGGGCTTGCCTACGACAGATCACTTTCTATCGACTTCAGCTCATTATCTAGAAAGATGATCTAGAAATCATTAGTACCTTGGAATCTGCATGCCCTAATGGAAGGTTTCTTGCTTTTGATGATAGGTTGCAGCATTGACCTTCGATCAAATGATTCCATGACATGTTCGACATCAGCTCATTTATTCACATTTCATGGATTGTATTGAGTACTTTGAGAGCCATTGACATTACTGGTGGTTTCTCTCACACTTGTTAACAGTTCACATCATTGACTGGTAATCAAGTGGTTTCTACCATGTTCGACTTCGACACATTCTTTCACATGGATAGAATCATACTAGTTCGGGAAGCATAAATCAAGACGCTGGATCTTGTTTCCAACATCCAGGTTGCGAGGAATTTTGTTATTCATTGTACAGTGGACTATACATAAAAAGATGGCTGCGCCCATACGGTGTCTACATATGTCTATACTCGTGATGTATTACAAAATCATTCTTGTATCAGAACAATTTAGTGAATTTTCTAGTTAGTTTTGATCTGAGTATGGGAATGCCTACCTCAGCGATGATATGTTCACATATATATATTTTGCATTAAATGTTTTTATAGGTTCTGACTGGGGTGTCCCCAACATGATCCTTGAAATGATAAAGTACTTCACTCTTCATACATGAAAGATTTCATCTTCATCTATTACAGACTTTGCACTTTAGGGGGCAATTTTGTTAGGGTCCCACCCTAACCCCATTATTTATGTCATGGGATCTCGTCATAGTCAAGAGTCAATAAAGCCCATATTAATATTTGTAAGTGGTTAACCCGCAATTAATGACAAGACCACAGTTAGTTGCAAATGGGCCGTAGTATTAGATAGATGGTATTAATAAAACCCACGGTATTGGCCCGTGGTATTGCATGTATGAGTCATATATAAAGGATAGAGACTCCCTGCGAGGAGCATTGTGTCTTATTTTGTAGTCGAGCTCTGCTCTATTGGAGGTTGCCCCCTCGAAGAGGCAAGTGAACATTACTCTCTGAATAATAAAATTATTGCTATTCTGTTTTCTGGGTATCTTTCCTTCGCATATTCTGTATTTGGGTATCATTTTTCATGTTAAGAGCATAACAAGTGGTATCAAAGCACTTTCCAGGGCTGGTGGGATCTCCAATTCTTAGCAAAAAAAAATTTCGGCTAGAGACGTGTTCCGGCGTCTTTAAACCATGGGATCTATCATTGAGCGCATAAACCTACGGATTTGGGGAGGCATGCACGGAGGAAATACAAGAGGTGGTCACGTCTGTTGGACTCCCTTGTAACCCCTGTGGGTACCCCTTCGAGTAGTAGCGCATTAGACAGAACCGCGCACGGACTGTCTTCCACGTACCCTCTCGGTATATCGGAAGCCCCCTAGGCTCCCTTGAAACCTCGCCATAAATAAATCGTCGACCGTCTTGTGGCTACAGTACACCGAGAACAGCACTCAGAGAGATTACTTGCCCGTACGATAGCGAAGTCGGGTTGTATGGCTAAGGGTACGGTCGATCCTCCTTAGTTAGAGCCCTGAAACATTGGGCCGAGTACTACTGCCAGACCCTTATGTATATTGCTATCTGTAGCACCTGACACTCCTCACGACCATAGTTTCCTTTTCTATCGGGGGATCACACATCATCTATTCCCGATCCGCGTGTGTAAAGAGGTGCAGCAGCAGCAGACATCAGTCCCACAGATCCATCAGATCTGCCGCAACAGTTGTTCCACCATTCAGATCCCTCAGACCCACCAGATCGGAGTTGTTGTGAAGGGTTCCTATACCGGGGTATACTTTTCGCAGGACTTTTAGCAGCATTGACATTATGAGGATTTGGCGACAGCAGTATTGATCAAGAAGGAGTAAAACTCCGTTAGGAGAGATCTTCCGGGGCGCTTATTGGTGATCTAGCCCATCAGAATCAGGACGACGAGCTGAGCAAGGTGGTACCATTCAATTTATTAGTCAAATTTTTTCGGCGGTCCCAATTTTTCATCAGGTTGGTGTATGGTAGAGACTAGAGCTCAAGCGATGGCAAATGAAAGGATGGACAAACTCGAAGACTCCGTGCAATCCATCAAACATGAGCTTCACGGACTAAGTATCCAGATACATCAATTACTTCCGAAGGGCAAGGAGCAAGCCCATGAGGAGGCGTATAATGGAAATGAATACAATGAGGGTGAGTCTAGCCACTCTCCTCACGTCTGGCACACCCATCCACCACCCAGTCAGTGACCTCCCAAGTTGGATGTGCACAAATTTGACGCTTCTCACCCGTCCGCATGGCTAGCACAAATGGAGCAATATTTCAAATTGAATCATATCCCAGATGATGCGACTAAGCTTATGTTGGGGAGCATGTACTTGGACAATGAATGGTGGCAATGGTGGGAATGGCATCAGCGTTGCAATGGACCTTTTAGTACTTGGACCCAATTTACCAAAGCTCTTCGAGATCGCTTTGAACAGGAAGACTCTTTTTTGGGTCATTTCACTAAGCTCTGACAGACTGGTACAGTGGATGAATATATTACTGCTTTTGAAGCCTTAGCCTTCCGCACTAGGGGTCTCACAGATGAGTTCTACATGGAATGTTTTATCAGTGGTATTAAAGAAGCCATCAAAGCTCAAGTTCTACTTCACCACCCTCCCACATGGACGGAGGCTTGCCAGGTAGCTCGTAAGGTGGAACGTGAATTAGCAGCCCAATACAGTCGCCCAAATTTCCCCGCTAAAGGTCGTCCCCCACAGGCTCACAACAGGACTCAAACACTTAAGGTCCAAAAGGTGTCACCTACGGAATTGGCCGAAAGAAGGAAGCAAGGACTATGTTACTACTGTGATGAAAAATACTCCCCAGGTCATAAATGCAAGGAGCCCAAATTTTTTCAAATAGATGCCACTGACTACAGCTCAACAGAGGAAGATCCACCACTTGAGGAACATGAGGTGCTAGAAGAAGACAACCCAAAGGAGAGTGTCTCTGATGAACCAGTTATTTCACTGCATGCGTTGGCAGGGATTTCTTCCCCTCAAACTCTCAAAATCTGGGGTTTCCTTAAACACCGCCCAGTAGTAGTCTTGATTGATAGTGGAAGTACCCATAATTTCATCCATCAAAAAATAGCAGAAGCAGCGCATTGTTTTGTACGAGCAGTTTCTAACTTCCAAGTCCAAATTGCGGATGGGGGCACAATGAAATGTGAAGGCCGCTGTGAAAATGTCAAGCTTCAAATGGGGGATTATCATTTGAAAACCCACATGTTTGCCATACACATGGGGGGTTGCGACATTGTCCTCGGTGCTGAATGGCTCAGCACTCTTGGGCCAATCACAATGGATTTCCAGGAGTTATATATGCGTTTTAAGCAGAACAACTACACACATACCCTCCGTGGACTCCAGGCGGGAGCCCCCTCTATCATCAGCTCGCATAGGATGGAAAAGTTGTTAAAAAAGGGCCATCATGGAGTAGTAGCTCAATTTAATGCCATCCAGGTAGTCGAAACCATGTCTCTGCCAATTCATCATGAGATGCAACAGATTTTAAATAACCATTGGACGGTCTTTGACAAGCCTCATGAGCTTCCACCCTTGCGAGGGGAACATGATCATAGCATCACCTTGGTTCCAGGGGCCCAACCCCCAAATGTGCGGCCATACAGATATTCGTTCACCCAAAAGAATGAAATAGAAAAAATCATCAAGGAACTGTTGGAAGCAGGTGTCATTCGTCCCAGCATTAGTCCTTATTCATCCCCAGTGGTCATGGTGCTCAAGAAAGATGGAGAGTGGCGGATGTGTCCCGACTTCATGGCCCTCAATAAGTTGACAGTCAAAGATAAATTTCCCATCCCGGTGGTTGACGATTTGCTAGACGAAATCAATGGGGCTCAATTCTTCACTAAGTTGGATCTTTGCTCAGGCTACCACCAAATTTGCATGAACGAAGTCGACATTCCCAAGACGGCTTCTAGAACTCATGAAGGCCATTATGAGTTCCTGGTCATGCCATTTGGTCTTTGTAATGCCCCCTCTACTTTTCAGAGCCTTATGAATCACATTCTCAATCCATATCACAGAAAATTTGTCCTTGTCTTCTTCGATGACATCCTCATCTATAGTGGCACTTGGGCTGCATGTCTTCAACATGTAGATCTACTCTTACAACTGCTCCGCAAGCATAAATTATTTGTCAAGATGTCCAAGTGTTCGTTTGGCATGGAAGAAGTTGAGTATTTGGGCCACATTGTGGGGCGTGAAGGTGTCAAGGTGGACCCCAAAAAGATCCAGGCAATGCAAGAATGGCCTCAACCTAAGACCTTGAAGAGCTTGAGAGGATTTTTGGGTCTCACAGGCTATTATCATAAATTCGTCCGCAACTATGGCTGCATAGCGAAGCCCCTCACTCAACTCCTAAAGAAAAATTCCTTCTTCTGGAACGAGGAAGCACAACAGGCATTTACCGCTCTCAAAAACGCCATGTGTTCCACTCCAGTCTTAGCACTACCTGACTTCACCAAATCCTTTGTCATTGAATGTGATGCTTCGGGTACAGGTATTGGGGCAGTCTTAATGCAAGAAGAGCGACTGTTGGCCTTCACAAGCCAACAACTTAGTGGGAGGAATCTGGGCCAATCTACCTACGAGAAGGAAATGATGGCCATCTTACATGCAGTCGAGACCTGGCGACCTTACTTATTGGGGCGACATTTCCAAATCCGCACAGATCATCACAGTCTTAAATATTTTTTGGAGCAACACCTATCCTCCCCACAACAAAATAAATGGTTAGCCAAAATTCTGGGATATGATTATGAGATAATTTACAAGAAAGGGAAAGACAATAATGTAGCAGATGCATTATCTCGCCAATTTGAGGAGGAAAGTACTCTGCTCACAATTTCCCTCCCCATTCCAGACTGGATTGAAGAGGCTCGCAGGGAATGGTTTTCACACCCCAGGCTCTCCCAACTCATTTCTCAATTGCAGGTAGATCCTAATTCCACCAAGGGCTACTCGTGGCAGAATGATATTCTTCGCTACAAGAACAGAGTTGTAATCTCACCAACATCCACCCTCAAAAGTCGCATTTTGGCAGAATTGCACTCATCTCCCATTGCAGGACATTCGGGCTTCCAGAAGATGTATGCTCGCATCAGAAGATCATTTTTTTGGACAGGCATGAAAAAGGACATCCTTACCTTCGTAGCAGAATGTGATGTCTGTCAACGCCACAAAGGGGAAACCGTCAACACACCAGGCACATTACAACCATTGCCCATTCCGGCATCAATTTGGACGGAGGTTTCTATGGATTTCATTACAGGTCTTCCAAAGTCAGGGAACAAGTTAGTCATCGTGGTGGTTGTGGACTGACTATCGAAGTATGCTCATTTCTGCGCCCTACCCCACCCGTTTACACCAACTTTGGTTGCTCAATCTTTCATGGATTGGATCTTCAAATTGCATGGCATGCCCACTTCTATTGTGTCCGACCGCGACTCGATCTTCACCAATAATTTTTGGCAGGAACTCTTCAGAATACAAGGCACTCAACTCAAACTCAGTACTTCATATCATCCGTAAACAGATGGTCAAACCGAAGACGTCAACAAATGTCTAGAAACCTACCTTAGGTGTTTCACTTCAGAAAAGCAACACCTTTGGGTACAGTGGTTACCTCTGGCTGAATGGTGGTATAACACCAACTATCATGCCACCACCAAAATGACTCCCTATGAAGCAGTATATGGTCAACTTCCGCCTTCCCCTACTTCTTATCTCAAGGGGTGCTCCAAAGTACAAGCAGTGGATCAACTCCTACAACACCGCGCAACCATGCTTGCCCATCTTAGAGAGAATCTTCATCAAGCTCAGAACCGCATGAAACAACAGGTCGACCAGCATCGCTCAGAGCGCCAATTTCAAGAAGGGGATCAGGTCTTTTTGACGCTGCAACCATATAAGCAAACCTCACTCAAAGACAAGGGTTGTCAAAAGCTCTCTCCAAAATTCTATGGACCATACCAAGTACTTCAGTGCATTGGAGAAGTGGCTTACAAGTTGGATTTGCCACCTACGGCAAAAATCCATCCAGTTTTCCATGTATCATGCCTCAAGAAAGTGATTGGAAACAATTGCCGAGTTCAAACCAGTCTACCTGAATTGGACGAAGAAGGGTCAATCTGGCTTCAACCCGAACAGGTTCTAGACACACGAGACAAGCACCTGCACGACCGCATGATTAAGGAAGTCCTCGTCAAATGGAAAGACACCTCTCCGGAAGATGCAACTTGGGAACCAACCACTATTCTTCAGTAGTTTTCGCAGCTTCAGCCTTGAGGACAAGGCTAGTCTTAAGGGGGAGGGCATGTTAGGGTCCCACCCTAACCCTCTTATTTATGTCATGGGATCACGTCATAGTCAAGAGTCAATAAAGCCCATATTAATATTTGTACGTGGTTAACCCGCAATTAATGACGGGACCACAGTTAGTTGCAAATGGGCCGTAGTATTAGATAGATGGTATTAATAAAACCCACGGTATTGGCCCGTGGTATTGCATGTATGAGTCATATATAAAGGATAGAGACTCCCTGCGAGGAGCATTGTGTCTTATTTTGTAGTCGAGCTCTGCTCTATTGGAGGTTGCCCCCTCGAAGAGGCAAGTGAACATTACTCTCTGAATAATAAAATTATTGCTATTCTATGTTCTGGGTATCTTTTCTTTGCATATTCTGTATTTGGGTATCATTTTGCAGGTTAAGATCATAACAAATTTGTTGCACTAAAAATTGTCACCTTGACATTCTGCAATCTATGTGAGTCCATTACCACTCATACTTTCCTCCTTTGCAAGTCTTAAGCCTTAGTTCTTCATATCAAGCCTTGAAAATAAGAGAAAGTCCTCAAAAGTCTTTAAAACTCTGGTTCTGCACTTTCTCTTAGCATTACCTACAGTCCCGCACATAATAGTCATGTCTCATGTGCGTTTTATCGCTCTGTCTCTGTGTTATGGGTGCAAACCTCTGTAAAAGTTAAAAAGGCACAAGTATATTCTCAAAAACTCACTTTGAGTCATTTATAGAAGCTTCTGGAAGGAATCTTGAGGTGGCAAGTTCGCTCCCTTAAGGTTCATGCATCCCATACCTTAAGGAGCTAACCCCTTGATGTGAGGAGCTTATCCCTCTGAAGGAGGACTCTATCCCTTCATAGGTGGACCTGTAACCTCCTTCCTCTACAGTATAAAATGAAGCATTGGGTTGTTTACTGAGGAGGTTGAAAGCTGCATATTTTTGAGGTGAAATGTTGTTGGAACTTAATCTTCCTAATTGAGCTTTTATGAGGAGAGATTACATACCTCTTTGATCTCATTTGGAAGAGTGTAATCCTTGTCAAAGTAAAGGAGGTTCCTGTTTCGGACCCTGGGAAGAGCTTGTTCAACATCAAGGCACCAAAGGTTGTAAGGTTCTTCTACTTCAAAGTTAATACAAATACGTTTGTTTTTCTCAATAAGCTATGTTTTATGGTTTATTTTATGGATTCCTTGATCACCATCATGAACATGATTTATGATATTAGCTATGTAGGTGTTATTTGATATTTTCTTGTTTGTGTTTGCAGGTTCTCAAAAGGAAACTCTTTCAGACGGTTGAAGGATGGTTGCTACAAACTAGCATTAGACTTAAGGTAGGGTCTTAACACCTCTATACTTTTTATTAATGAATTTCAATATATTTGGAGAAAGATAGATTTGCTTGTCTGCTTGTTGCTAGATATCTTTTGATACTAGGGAGATCGGCCTTGTCCGCAAGATCGATTTATCTAGCCAAAAAATTGGCGACCATATTGGGGAACTGAATTTGGTTTTTTGTTTTCCTTTGTCTTTGACTTGAGAAACTTGTTTTCATTTCTGGTTTTTGCTTGATCTGTGTTGGATTGGGTAGTTTTTAGGATCTGGATTATTTTTTGTTTTTTCAAAGTTTTTAGGGGACCGTACTTTCTGTTTATAGATAGTGCGGGCATATCCACACTTTTGCTTTAGTACACAGAGCGATACCGCATCTAGTTCTTCTGGAAGCCTGCGGACCCTATGAAATTTTTTGAAAAACCTAAAATGTTTTCTTCCAGTTAAGTTTAGGTTTTATTTATGGCTTTTAGTTTCTACCCAGATCTGCATGTGTTCTGTCAAAAGTCTCTTGTAAGTGAGTTCCATTGGAATTTTTTTTTAAGATGATTTTCTAGAAGTTTTGCATGCATGGAGTAGTTTTCACTTGGTCTATGTAGTGACTCAAAGATTAGAAGCCTGAGAAACCTTAGATTACCCTGGTGTCTTTTTGTCTTCTTGATGAGTCTGACTTATTTGTGAAATCTGTCCTTTGCAAGAAGCACATTTAGTTTTCTCGTTGCAAATCTTTGAACGAACTTGGTTATAAGTTTTGAATTTCGTTTTAAAAAAAGAAAACATATATGGATGTTTTTTGATTGATTTGTTATTTTGAACAAATTAATCCTTAGTTTACTGAACAACTAAGTAAAACATCATCAAAAATAATTGAAGCTTTTATTATTTATATTTTAAAGTTTTTAGATCTCAAAATTAGTTTTTGTAGTTTTGAGTGTTTTCTAGAACTTGTAAATCTCTTTGGAAAGAAATTGCTTTTTGTAGTTTTTAGTTTTGGAAAAGGAAAGGGATTTAGTGTGATATTTAATTAGTAGTCTCGTTTTGAGTTCTTATTGAAAAGATAAAAATATTTTCATTCCATTTACATGTTGAAAGAAAGACTAGTTTCTTAAAAAATTGTATTTTTGAACTCTTTCTTTTAGCTAGAATTTCATCAAAAGAAAAATGAATTGTTTATCATCTTAGGTGCATTTTTTTTTTTTTTTTGGAGTCAAGTCTTCACACCATCAAATTTTAATTTCCATACCTATTGACTTAAAGAACAACCCATAAAAGTAACGCTTAATTAAAATTGATCTAGCAATCCTTTTATTTCTAGGGCTCTTATCACCAATATAGCTTAGGCTAGTATCCTGGAGTAGGTAGTAATTAACTCTCCAAGATAGTTAAAACAAACAAGTAGCTATATCTTGCGGTAAGAAATAAATCCAATTGTAATTGATATAATCTAGGAAGCTTCTCTTAAAGGAGTCAATCACAAGATCATGTCCAAACCTTTGAGACAATCAATTATGTTTCATTGGGAAAGATAGAAGATTTGCGCGTATTAAAAACAGTAAACCTTGTATTAACCATTTTTGAGGAGCCTGGGGTCACTTGTTGGTAAACCTAGGATTGATCATGTCGAGGAGCCTTCAAGAGGATTGGGCTTTGATACTTTACCCTTGTGCTTGGATCATATCATAGACTGTTTCCCCAGTTGTATTTGTTGTTGTTGGTAACCTTAGTGTCTATAAACTTAAGATTATTTCCTAAGGTGATAGTGAAGGACGGGTCTCACTGTACCTAGAGCAGATGTCGACTAGACTCACTTGGACTCTCGGGGGGGTTCTCGTCACATGAGATGGTTTTGTAAAGAAACTTGTGCAAGTCTGTTTCATTAAGCAGGTTGTCGGGGTAACTGTTCCAACTGCCCTTTCTGTATTAAAATTCTACGACGTTGGATTTCATCACGAACTAGTGTTTTTAGTATAGGAAGTTACTGTTTGTGTGTGGTTTGAACTCTTAGATTTTTTAGGCGTGTGATTCAGTTGTTTATTTCTTTAGAGACTTTAGGTGCTTTTATTGAAATTTTCATTGTTTGCATGTGATTATTTTCATCCTACACCCCTAGATTATTATCCTTGGTCAATCATGTCAAGGCAGTCATCCATGTTTTCCCAATCACCGAAAACATTTTTATATGACAGTCCTACTGTTCATTTGGGGTACTAGTCACTTTCTGGTAATTTTTCACGAGCAACTCCTCGACCGACTGAACATCAGTTATCACTTGGTAGTAATATAACTAAAACATTAAATGCAGAACAGATCTTTATGATGTCTGGTAGTATTCAAAATCCTCAGCCTCAAGGTAGTCAGTTACTCCATGGCGGCCAACGTAGTCAGTTACTACCTGGGGGGCAAGGTAGTTAGTTTCTGCCTAGGGGGCAACCTCAAGGTAGTCAGTTATCACCTAGGGGGAAACCCCAAGGTAGGCAGTTTCCACTACGAGGACTACCACAAGGTTTTCAACCTTCAGGACAGTACATACCCCAAGGTCAACTCCAAATTCCTCAGGATGCTTTCCAATCCCAGATTTAGTACGTACCTCAGGGTTATCAACCTCAAGGTCAATACCCAACTCAAGGTTTCCAACCACTTTCTGGTCAATCATTTTTACAAGGAACTGGAAATGTACCTCCTAATTATCAACTTTACGTTCAACCAGGTTATGGTCGTCCTTATGTACAACCTTTTATGGGTCCCAGAATGAATATGGTGTGGGATCTGTCTCAAACTCAATAGAATTTTCAACCTAATGTGCAGTTACCTTATCAAGCTGGATAGCCTCTGGTTTCTGGTCCAACCCAGCAACCTGTCAAACCTATTATTCAAACCTCTGCACCTGGTTTAGTTCAGCAGCCTGGGCTTGGCTCACCTCAGACTCCGCCTCGAACTACTACATTTTCTATTCAACCTACCACACCAATTTCTGGAGTATTTGTAGTTCTGGTTTCTACTATCCCTACATCAGTGCAAACTCCTCAAGTCTCTCTGCCCCAGTCAGGACCTACAGTTCAGACTTCGGTCCAGATGTCTAAAGAAAAAGCTGGTCCAAGTATGGTTGTCGCAAGTCAACTACATTTTACTTACCAATCGTACCAGGGACAGTACCAATTTGGTCCTATTGTACAAAACCCAGTTTATGAGTATCAACCATACCTTGGATATACTTATTAGCAAACTCAACAACCCCAGTTTGGTCTGGTTAATCCTAGTTTTCCGGGAGGTTATAATATTCCTAATGCAAATCCAATTCTAGGTTATCCTGGATATCCTCCTCCTGGGGCTGGTCTTGTTACCCAAGGTTTTCGAGACCCTAATCGTCAGTTACCTTTTATTGCAACTTTGGATTTACCTGATTTGTCACGCCTTACGAACGATCCAATTTACTATCTTCCGTATTGGCCGCCAATGCCTAATAAGTTGCCCAGTGATATCCTGAAGTTAGAGGGTAAGTCAAGAGAAGATCCATCAAATCATGTGATGACTTATCACATTTGGTGTGCATCTATTTCCATTATTGATGATTCAATTTGCTTGCGTCTTTTTCAACGAACTCTGAATGGCCTTGCTGCCAAATAGTACCTTGAGTTACCACGAGCCTCTTTTTATAATTTTAGTCAGTTAGCTACTTCTTTCTTAACTCATTTTCAGTTGCCTGTCAGATACGACAATGGCACAGAATTATTAACTTCATTAAAACAATCCACGTCCACATATATTTCTGATCATATTCATGAATGGCGATGTAGAAGGCATTTAGTGAAAGTTTTTATTTCGGATCAAATTTTAGCGGAATGGTTCGTAAAATCACTATTATCTAAAATCACTAAAGATGTAGCTAAGACAGGATTTGTTACTGAAGAGCAAGTCATTGCTTAGGCTCAGTACCTTGATGTCGTCTATACGCAGTCAGGTACTTTACATGAAAAAATCCCCGACCTTCTAAAACACAATTAGAAAACTACAACTCCTTCAGGGTCTCATGCCGCTGATGGTATGATTGGTTCAATTAGTATTAAAAGCAAGAACAAATCTTCAAAGAATTCTTCTCCTACAATACTTTACCTGATTCCTTGAAAGTAATTTCTTCCGCTAAAGTTTCTACCAATGTCCATGTCGTAGATTCATCTACGACCAAATCCGGTAGTAAAGAGAAGGGTATGAACAAAAACAATCAAAATTCAAAAGATAAAACAAATAAAAATGAATCTATTAACGAAAAATGAAAACCTCGCTATCCTTGTTTCATTCGCGATGAGGATCATTTTACCAAAGAATGCCCATATCGAGCATAGTTTTCAAAATTCGTTAAAGGTTCTCAAACACCTGCTGTCTTGAAGGATCTTTCTCCTACTCAAGATAGTAAAGAGGTTGCTTCTTCCTCGAATACCTTAGAAGAACCCATTATGATGATGTCTCATGTCAGGATTGCAACGCGATCGCAAGATTATGGTAGTAAAAATCCTGTTGATGGTAAAGAAGAAGAATATTCTAATTCAAACACATCAACGACACCTCCTCCTGGGTCTGCTCCACTACAGATTGAGAAACCCAACCCAGACTTAGTAACCAAACCACCTGCTAAAGGTATATTTCAGAAATCAGCTGCGAGAGCTGCTCAGAATTATAACATTGTTGAAGACTTAGCCATGGCCCCTTCAGCAATGTCGGCTTTGGAAGTGCTGCAGTCATGCCTAGCACAGTGTAAATTACTATTATCTGCTACAGGAATTGTCGATATTTAGGATTCAAACCTAATAATCATCAATTTAGAGGATAGTACGCCCCGCCTTCCTCATCAAATGGATTTCCAGATTCCAGTGTTAGTCAAAAACATACCTTACTTTCAGACTGTGATTGATGAGGGAGCTTCTACGTGTATTATGTCGATCCAGTGTTGGAGATCGCTTGGTTCTCCTACACTTAATCAGTCTCTGATGATTCTAAAGGCTTTTGATGTCCGAGGGTTCCATCCTTTTGGTATTATGGAATATTTACCTATAGGGGTTGAAGGTAAAACCGTAAATCTAGATGTGGAAGTGGTTGATGCCCCTCTAGGTTACAACCTTCTCCTAGGTCACAGTTGGTCTTATGCCATGACTGCTATTTTTACATCGGTCTTTTGGCTTATTAAGTTTCCTCATAATAGAAAGATCATTCCAATAGACCAGCTAACTTATTTCTCATCCGAACCAGCCTCTTCAGATAGTATTCATCATGTCGGTAAAACAACTATCCCTTACAAGGATGTTGGGGTAGGTTTGATTAAAGATTCTGGTTTACTAGGAACTTTTTCCTTCCCTCCTTCTAATGTACCACCTTCTATTGCAAATATTCATATGATTTCAACGAATACTATTGCTTTTGACGATCCTTGGATCGTACCTTTCGATTTTGAGGTGGATTCATTTCATGGCACGATGCCTTTAAGTCCCTTTGAAATTGCATATCAGGCTGTACAGTCGTTTTCTGATTCCTGACCTATCGCGAGGATAGTTTCTTCCTGTATCAACCTCGTTAAAATATGAAATTAGATGTTGCGAGGATAGTTTCTTCCTGTATCAACCTCGTTAAAAAATGAAACTGGATGTCTTAAGCATAGTTCATTGTCTTGTGTCAAGCTCATTAAAAAATGAATCAAGGGTCTGGAGCATAGTTCTTTTTCTTGTGTCAAGCTTGTTAAAAAATGAATCAAGGGTCAAAAGAATAGTTCCTTGTCTTGTGTAAAGCTCGTTAAAAAATGAAACAAAGGGTTTTGAGGATAGTTATTTTCCTGTGTCAACCTCATTAAAAATTAAAATAACTCTGTTTCCAAGTCAAGTCTTTCCAAGATCTCGAAAGTGAACCTTCATTCCATCCACCTAGTTGAATGCAATGAAGCTTGGGGGGCATGTACCTCGATTTGCGTCATTATGCTGGGGGCATGCAAACTTTTAACAAGCATAGTTTTTTGTTTCAAGCTTGCGTAAACATGAAACCAAATCCAAGCAGAGTTCTCTATGGTTCAAGCTTGTGTAAAAATGAACCCATACCAGATTTACATCTCGTGATTGCCATTTTTATCTGGTAAATTATGTTAGATGAGCCTTGGTTGTTTTCATTCCATTGCCACCATCTCTTTGGCTGATCATATGCTTTCCCTTGGTTGTTTTTCCTTTCTTGAGGGACCACAGTTATGAGTGGTTTTGTTAGCCAGCCTCTTAACCATTACATGTTTTGTGCAGTTCCACCCTTGCCGGAACCAGTTGCTACCCTGTATACCACTCGTTCCTCTAGGATGAGTACTCTTTAAGCTCTTTTCTGACTCGTAAAATATGAAAAGATTGCCGAGTTTTTTCCTTTTTAAACTCGTTAAACGGAATTAAAAGTGTGGTCCACTTATAGCGCTTTTATAACCATATAAACATGAAAAGATCACCGGAATTTTGTCATTTCAAGTTCGATATTGGTTATAAAATGACATGTCTTCGATCACTTTTTTATTTTTTCAGATCAAGTCCACTAATTATGAAAAGTGCTCCTTGATCGTAATGGTCAAGCGGTTCTCTCAAGTATTATTATATACTTTTTTGGGCTTGGAGGACACAAATTTACAAAAAAGGACACCCATGGAGTTTTCTTAAGTTTTTCTTCTGACTCCCTAAAATTGAAAAACACCGAGTTTTTCCTATACTGGACTCGTTAAAATTTAACAGTAAAGGACCTGTTCAATTACAAACAGGAACGATCCACTCCTTCTGAGGGTTCGAATTTTAAACTAAGTTGGACTCATTCGAAGGATGAGCTTATAAACAAGAAAATGTTATCCTCCTCAAGCTTGTCAAAAATAAAGAGGTACTTGCCAGAAATGGTGGGGCAAAAGAGAGAAAAATGAACCTGTTTGTTACACTTTGTGTTTTAGAGAAGCAGTTAACCACTGTTGAACACGACACTTTTTGTTCACATGGTTTGGGAAATCCTTTGCCTAACAGTTAATCAAACCATATTGAAAGTCATCAGCTAGTTTCTGGGTATTAGCTTTGGGTCAATTGTCACCAAACCATCTATAGTGTCGTTATCTATTCAAGAGGTCAGTTCAAATAAACCATTCATCTGCAAAATATCTGTCATCCATTTTGACCATCCCTGAGATAGTCTTTGCCAAATATATTTCTTCAAAACTCGATCTATGATTTGTGTTGTGGGCTTGCTTACAATAGATCGTTTTCTATCGACTTCAGCTCATTATCTAGAAATATGATCTAGAAATCATCAGTACCTTCGAATCTGCATGCCCTAATGGCAGGTTTCTCACTTTTGACGATAGGTTGCGTCATTGACCTTCGATCAAACGATTCCATGACATGTTCGATATCAGCTCATTTATTCACATTTCATGGATTGCACTGAGTACTTTGAGAGCCATTGACATTACTAGTGGTTTCTCTCACACTTGTTAACAGTTCACATCATTGACTGGTAATCAAGTGGTTTCTACCATGTTCGACTTCAACACATTCATTCACATGGATAGAATCGTACTAGTTCGGGAAACAGAAATCAAGACCCTGGATCTAGTTTCCAGCATCCAGGTTTCGAGGAATTTTGTTATTTATTATATAGTGGACTAGTCATAAAAAGCCGGCTACGCCCATACTGTGTCTACATATGTCTATACTCGTGATGTATTACAAAATCATTCTTGTACCAGAATAGTTTGGATAGTTTTCTAGTCAGTTTTGATTTGAGTATGGGAATGCCTACCTCAGCGATGATATGTTCACATATATATATTTTGCATTAAATGTTTTTGCAGGTTACGACTGGGGTGTCCGCAACATGATCCTTGAAATGATAAAGTACTTCACTCTTCATACATGAAAGATTTCATCTTCATCTATTACAGAATTTGCACTTTAGGGAGCAATTTGTTGCACTAAAAATTGTCACCTTGACATTCTGCAATCTGTGTGAGTCCATTACCACTCATACTTTCCTCCTTTGCAAGTCTTAAGCCTCAGTTCTTCATATCGAGCCCTGAAAATGAGAGAAAGTCCTCAAAAGTCTCTAAAACTCTAGTTCCTCACTTTCTCTTAGCATTACCTATGTCCCGCACCTAATGGTCATGTCTCCTACGCATCTGACTGTTGTGTCTCTATGTTATGGGTGCGGACCCCTGTAAAAGTTAAAAAAGTGCAATTATAATCTTAAAAACTCACTTTGATTCATTTCTAGAAGCTTCTGGAAGGAATCTTGAGGTGGCAAGTTCGCTCCCTTAAGGTTCATGCATCCCATACCTTAAGGAGCTAACCCCTTGATGTGAGGATATTATCACTTTGAAGGAGGACTCTATCCCTTAATAGGTGGACCTGTAACCTCCTTCCTCTGCACTATAAAATGAAGCATTGGGCTAGTTACTGAGGAGGTTGAAAGATGAATATTTTTGAGGTGAAATGTTGCTGGAACTTAGTTTTCCTAATTAAGCTTTTATGAGGAGAGATTACATACCTCTTTGATCTCATTTGGAAGAGTGTAAGGCTTGTCAAAGCAAAGGGGATTCCTGTTTCGGACCCTGGAAAGAGCTTGTTCGACATCAAGGCCCCAAAGGTTGTAATGTTCTTCTACTTCAATGTTAATACAAATAAGTTTGTTTTTCTCAATAAGCTGTGTTTTATGGTTTATTTTATGGATTCCTTGATCACCATAATGAACATGATTTATGATATTAGCTATGCAAGTGATATTTGATGTTTGCTTGTTTGTGTTTGCAGGTTCTCAAAAGGAAACTCTTTCGGACAGTTGAAGGATGGCTACTACAAACTAGCGTTGGACTTAAGTAGGGTCTTAACACCTCTATAGTTTTTATTAATGAATTGCAATATTTTTAGAGAAAGATAGATTTGTTTGTCTACTTGTTGCTATATATCGTTTGATACTAGGGAGATTGGCCTTGTCCGCAAGGTCAATTTATCTGGCCAACAGGAGGCAGTTTGAGGTATGCTCGTTGGGTATTTTTTTGTGCCATTTGGTGTGTTGTATCTCTATTACAAGCCATAGAAAGAAGGCTGCTACACTAACTTATTGGTAAGTAGTTTGGAGGGTGTAAAATCCTTCACTCTGGGCTGCATATGCCCAGGATAGAGTGCAGCTAGTTCAAGCACTCTTCCATGTGTTTGGGACTGCTTTGTGATTTCTCACACATCCGAACTGCAACAAGGAGGAAGATGCATCCGACAGAGAGTTTTGTACATCATTTGGGCTTGTCATAGTTGGATTTGTATCTCCTACAGTAGGTCGTAGCTCTAGTTGTGTGTTACAGGTAGGCCACTAGCCCTAACAACCTTGGATAGGAGGTCAAAATGGTCGCAGGAGGCCACAGGCCTTGGATCTCTTGGACAGGAGATTATGACTCTTATATTTTGTTTAAATACTAGTCCAAATCAACAACAAATTGGAACATAGGTGTTTAGAGGAAGGATGTAGTCAGGTAGGGATCCTAGAAGAAGGAATGAAGGTTGTAATAGTTCTGCATCAAACCCTCTTAATAATTGGCATTATCTTGGTTCCTCATTATAGAAGTGTTTCGGCCCTCTAAGATCCTTGACCTGCATTGTTTCTATGAATCACATTTTATTATTCACATTCTATAAACTCTGGCCCGCCTGGTGTTCATACACATCACTGCATGTCTCTCTGGTGGCATGACAATGACTCATTATGTCTACACAACGGCTTGATATGTAAAATATTCTATTCAAACTCTATATTTTCCATGATACAATGGATAAGATATGATAGATGGACAGTGATACTATGCAAAGCCCATGACAGTGACTACAATTCTCATCTATAACATATTTGTACCAATCTAACCTCCTAGTATAACATAATTCGGATTTCATTAACTTACTACTAATCAAGTTTGAACCTATGGTTACTATTTGAAGCAGTCTGAACTATAATCTAGACAAAGATAGCTTGCTCTTGCAATATGACATTATCACAGTGCCCTAAAATTAGTATTTGTGATATATCTCCTTAGATCTAGGTTATAAATTGACAAGAACCTTGTAGTTGCTAGTATATGATATAAATAGAGATGGCACAATCCCAAGGGTGAAGATAAATGACAGAAGCATCATATGGGGTTCAATTTGATCACACCATTGCATTATGTGAATATTTGAAGATCTAATTTTATTAGTTGAAATACCTATGTGGCTAAAATCTAAATAATATAATCTGAGGTAGTCTGCCCTAAGCTTTTCATCTTGTGAAGATCACCCTTGGAACACTATGATGATTGTTGTTTTCACTTGATCATCCATAATTGATTGGTGGCTTACTATTACTGAACCTTGCTATATCCCTTTTGGAGATTGAAATATCAAGTCACTATCTCTAAAGAAATAGCTCAAAAGGTCACTTCAATTGCTTCTCTAGATATTCTATTGACGATACTTTCAAATAGTTACATTTGTTGAGAGTAGGTGTTGTATGCCTTTTGTAAAGGATGAGAATTGTGAAAGTATTGACATTGAGATCACTATACATGAGTCAGTAATATTGCATACATAATTTTCAAATAATGGTTCCAGGGTATTACAATGCACATCACGATTGAGAGTCGATGTTCTTGGTGTTTCCTAGGGTTTGCCTTTGAGTGAGATTTGTCGAAATTCTGTATAGCTGATTTACAGTATTGATATCTCATATGAAAAGATGCATGTGGAAGAAGATGAAAGATGGAAGACTTATTGATTAGAAGTTATAGGGCTTTCTTGATAGCTTAAGCAAATCTACCAAGGTTTTTAGAGTATTTTCCATATGTCTACAACTATATAGAATATTAAAGAAGTTTCATTGATATCCTAGGAAGTCAGAATCTATTACTATTAGTATGATTATGTGTGACAGTCAAAGTACATATTGATGATTTATTATCTTTAGTTTGCCAGAAGTACACTACCTTGATTTGGCATATTGAACCTTAAATAAAATCTATTGTAAGGATTCAAAATCTATTGAGCAATCAATATATCTTAGGGTCTATATTTGATGATTGTTGTATCTAGGTATTTATAGTGATAATGGATTGCTTAGAGTCAGTTTCAATAGATTCCAAGAAATTGCTATTTTTTTCAATTTTCTTTTTCCTCGGAACAACAGTTCCATGGCTCACATGGCAGGGATGTGTGCATAGATTGCTCCTCAAAGTGATTTTGTTTTCATAGGGCCAAAAATGTCACTATGAATTAACTCGTGATATGTGTTGCTCTAAATTTAGATATTTCAAATCTATCCATATTTTTCTTTCCAAAAACACATGCTTTAGCTTTGACGCCATGTCAAAATTGAAGCACATGAACGTCATGTTATCATTGGAATTTGATCACATAGATCATTCAATAAGCCAAAAATACTATGAATCTAGACCTTGAAAATTTTATTAAAAATATAGATAAAAATGAAATGGATTTGGAAGCATGTGAACATATAATAGAGCTTTGAACCCTAAACATTCAAATTCCTATGACTCTTTATTTGCCCAAAAACTTTTCACTTCCTATAATCTCTCTCTCACCATATATGTAGCCAAGTTTGTCCCCTTATAGAGTTGCCATTTTACAAACCCTCAAAATTCAACACACACAATTGTTTCATGTACTCTAAATTGAAAATTTGACCATTACTTTAATGGCCTAACATTTTAACAACAAAACTAAGGCAAGCCTTTCAAGACCTTTCATATAATAGCTCACATCAAATCAGAAGATCCCAAAATAGCTTTTCTTGGTTGGGATTAACCTCTAACAGATATGTCACATGTACTAAAGTGACAGAATAAGCATGTTTATCATAATGCATGACACAAATTCATGCCATTAAAGGTGCTTTCACCCACCATAAGCCATATGCATTAGATAGGGAATTGTTTGCTAGGGAAAATAAAGTGGAAAGATGAATAAGGTGTAGGATGATTTTGGTGAGACCTAACCAATTTTGGGAACAAAAGGGTTATCGCAAAAAATATGCACAACTGTGGTATCATTAAAATAGATTATTTAATCATTAATATTTGTGCACAAAGCTATCAACGAAACAATGATCCTCATTAACCCTTAGTGACAAACAAAGAGCATCAAGAGAAAGTTTGTAAAAATAGTTTGTAGTTGTAGCTAATAAATGTAAAAATTACTTTAATGGATTTCTTGGAATTTTTCTAAATCAAATCTTGTTGGAACTATCTCGCTACAGGAATACAAATACACATAAGAGCCATAAGACTATATCTTCTAAAGGTTGTTCACGAAAACCCTAGTTGGTTATTAGAGAATGATAAAATTTATTTCCTGTCATATCTTCAATTTTATATATAGAATTATGTGTATGCAAGTTCATCCTTTTAGGATCTGAAGCACCCATCAAAGTGCCTCTGCATATCATTGATGACATAAAATAGTTTGTAAATAGTTGAATTAATACATGAATACACTCTGAGAAATAAAATATGCATGGCATGTTGGTAGAATATCGAATATAACAATAATTTTTATGTATAGCATCAGTAACTTAAATTATTGGGACAAGAGACAATTATCCATGTATATCATAAGCCTTTGTAATTCCTTCAAATACACTCCGAGGTGCGCGAAAGACATAATTTTAACTAGATTTCTTTCTTGCAAAAATGTACTATGGTCACCAAATACGTTAAAGGTAAACACAACCATAGTTATATAGATGTTCTAGGAATACCCAAGCCACTCCATTTCTTCCAGCTATATTAAAAGTTCCTGAATTTATGAAAAGTTGAAAACTATCCCCCCACCAAAATTGGCACAAAGAAGCAAACAAGGGAACCCACAATAAATAATAATATGCATAGGAGCCAACACTTGACACAGATTTGAAATCATGATGCTAAGGTCTTGGGCTTATAAATCCATTTACCGAACTTATTTTCCCACATTTGGGTAAGCATGTCCCATTTTTCCTCACGTGTTCCTTGAAAAGAAAATGAATTCCTAGGGATTTAAAAATCTAGCTTCACTTGACCCAAACCCACCCTTGTGTTTTAAGTGAATCTGGAATCTTCTGTGAGCTCTACCTTTAAGTAAATCAGTCATTTTCTATGAGCTCTACCTGTAGTAATAGGTTTTCACTCATTGAATGTTTAGAGCTAAGGGCCTTGCAGAAAATGCCCAAGTAATCTATAACACATTATCAATTGACTCCAAACTAGAAAGATGAGTTTTATCCCATACAAAAGATGATTTGGATACGGTTTGTGCAGATGAATCCTCTTTAATGACACCTTGCTTGACCCTATGAGCTATCAAACACACACTAGCCTTTGTTTGGCAACTCGATTGGAAAAGGATTAACTCTGGTTTACACACTTTAAGAGAGAGGCAACGTTAGGTCTTGGTGGATAATATCTTCAAATCCTTTAGAGAAATTGATTCAAATCCAAGAGGTAGAATAAAGGGATACCATACTATCGCATAATTTTTCTCAAAGTTGGTTTTGATGACAAGGATGTTACGGCCATAATGACTAGGCCATTCCATGCCTTCACAGACTACAATAATATTGGCGGTGATGAATCACCCTTTAATTTCAAAATTCTGCCCAGCTTTGGTAATAATCATGAAAAGATGCTTGATTGTGAGGGTTGATCTTTGGTAAGTCTATTACTTGCGTCATTCAACAGAGTGATAGGATTCCATCTCATATTCAATTTTGAATCATTGGGCTTGGGTATAAACTTGGTAATACCTTTGTCTAAGTTGGTTCTCAAGGATTTCTCTTGTGACGGATTCTTTGCAAACCTCTAAAAAATGTTTATATTGACAAAGTACTAGGTAGAATTGTAGAATTCACACTGGAATCTATCTAATCCCCAGACTTACCATCATCATTGATCATGCTTGAGAGTGTGGAAGCTAGCTTACCTAAGGTAAAAGACTAGTCACATAATATTGTTTCTGCTAAGTCTTTGGAATTGAAAATTATTTTGTAGGGAGAATTAAGAAGTAAAATGTTTTTCAATTTCATCTTTTACATAAGCCTACCCTTGGTTGATTTGATAGTGGAGATGTTGGGATGGGGTCCCCTAGGTCAGTTTTGGGGTTAAAATAACCCAAGTTTTGATATAACTTTTGTAAATGATGTAAAGTATTCACGATTTGTGGATGTGGAGCATGTAGAGGATTAGGAGTCGAAGGGGTTCTAGCCCCTTGTTTATGAAAAGTTGATTCGGTTTTGAGATCCACCCATAGTCCGCGGACCATGGGATTATATGTAAAAGGCTATAAATAGGTGTGTCTTGGAGATTCTAGGGCATAAGGGATGTGGATAAGGAATGGAGTCTTAGATGTGATAGAGCAAAGAAGTGGGTTAGATAAGAAAGAAAGTCTCTATAGCTAAGTGCACAGTGGCCTAGGTAGAGTCCGCAGCAGAGTGTGTAGACCCTTGCACATGAGTGCTCAGGGTATTTTCGAGTCTTAAACATGAACTGAAGATCAATAAAGAAGAGTATTGAAGAATTCTTGTCTATATCTCTTTATTTCTATTTACTTTTGTTTAAGATATACGGTGTGGATGAATAATGTGTTTATAAAATGTTAACCTAATGATGCATGATTCTATTGAATAACTCTTAATGGATGTATGCAATGCATGTTAAGTATTTTCGTGAAGACTGTGATGAATTTTATTATGTTTACTAAATAAAATAAGTAGATCTGTGTGAACACAAATCTAGGATTGATTTTTGGTATGCGTAAGTGGATAAACTAAATGTTAAGGGTCTACAAAGGACAATTGTAGACCTTCACGAAGGTCTAAAGGCTATTTGAATAGAGTTGCAGTATTGAGCCCTAGGAGCTTCTAGATCTACATGAAGGTAGATCTAGGGTTCTAAAATACATCACACTGATCTCTTGATGCGGAAACTTGGTTCCAGCATCCCCCCATATTGCTTCGGGTGAGACTACGGCCTGTGCTATGTGGGTTGTTTCCGAAAGGGACAGTAGTGTAGGGTTTTGTTGGTTGGAACAACTAACCCTGAACCTGGGTCACGACCCCATAACCCAACAAATGGTTCTGTTGCCTAGATCAGGATCTTCTTGAGTAGATGTGTGATGTCGCATCACTGGAGCCTAACAAAGAAAGTAATTGAAAAGTGGCTGTATAGAAAAATTCACAAATTTGTGGCACAGGAAAAAAATAATCTCTGCCTGTCAAAGGATTAGTGGTTGGAAAAATATTTGTATACAGAGATACACGAAATTTTCTTATGCACCTTCCTGATCAAGTTATACGAGTGGTTCGCTAAGTTGGTAGACAATCAAGGGAGGTGGAAGCTTGAGGGTCCAATAGTGTGGACTCCAGAACTAGTATGATGATTAGAAGCCTCTGAAGATAAGATCATGTGGGCTCTCGATCATTGGGTCGATCGAATTATAGGAGGATTTTATATAGAATTCGTAGTTGATACTCATGAAGCTACAACGAATCAGAGCGACAACTTTTCAAAGGACTGAGATGTAAGTATTTAAGATCTTTGAATACCTAGATTAAGATATTGTTATGGGAAAAATGGGTTATGCCATTGCCTTGATGTTTGGAGTTATGCGAAGTGGAAAACTCTTCGGAGATTGAGAGAGATCAGGTCCTGAATATAGCCCGTTGATCGGACCTCCTTCTAGTGACAAAGAGGGAGCAGTATAGGCCTCACCATGGAGTGTTTCTCAGCTGATAAGACAGGGTTTTCCACAGACACATCATCCATCCACCCCACCTCCACCTCCACCTCCACCACCACTGCCACCATTCAACATGTCGAACATAATGAAGGTGCCGATTTTCAAGGGCATAGGGATCAAAGATACAAACAAGTTTGGTTTGTTATGAATGTTGTGTGGACAAAGCAGAAGATCACTAATGAAAATATAAAGAAGGCGCAGTTTGTTACAGATTTTTAGGATTACGTGCTAATGTGGTATATTAAGTATTGTTTTGATAATTCTCTAGCAACACTAGCAAAAACTAAGGATGCTTTAAACAAATAGTTTCGTGGGCTGAAGTCTAACTCACAATTAGTAGTTTGATTTAAGGAGATCACGCTGAGGATTGATGAGACGCCTTGGGAGTTAGATCAAAGGCTGAAATGTGTGATCCGAGAAGCTAACATGCAACTCACAAATGGTCAGCATCGTAAATGGTTTATAGCTTTGCTTCTGCCCCACCTGAGGCTTTCTCTATCGCAACGAAATATAGTAACTCAAGAAGAAGCCCTAAAGATCATGATGAGGTTGCATGCAACCCGTATTCAAGATGTGACCCTGGGGGTACAAAAGATTCATTCCCAGTTACAGAGCCTCTGCTTAGAATTGCATAGCTTGAAGAAAGATAAGGAGACTAGACCAGAGGTGTGGGCGGAAGTCTGGTGTCTGAAGTGTAAGAGCTAGGGGCATGATAAAGACCACTGTCCTATATTTGTGAATTATATCATGGAAGGGGGATGAATTCCCCTAAGACCAGAAGCTCCAGCAGGGTCGAGCGTAGGGGCTGTGTTATTATGCGCTATTTATCAGGATGTTGTACAACACGTGATGGATAACTGTCATTTTCTTGAAAAGTTTGTCCAAACACCTCAACAACTGTTCTATAACTTCTGCAAATCTGTGGGCCATGATGAGTGCCACTATTGCAACTATGAGTTGATGATGGAAAGAAAACCTACATATCAGATGCAAAAAGAAAATCATCCTCCAAGGCACGGCACCGAAGGAGCGCATAGAGGATATCAGGGATGAGAATGAGGATGAGGAGGAGGGCCTAGTAGAGGTCGAGGAGGAGAAGGGCTTGGTAGTGGCTGAGGATAGGTTATCTGCTACAACTATGGAACACTAGGGAATTATGCGTGGAAGTTTCAAAATCATACATGCCTGTCATGTCAATACTGCAACCAATTTGACCACACCATAGAAGAATGCCTGGTGCTGATAGCTAAGATGCATGAGAAAAAACCATAGCCTCAGCAAACCTACACAGAAATTGTAGATGATGAGAGCTGAGCCCCACGAGGAAGACTAGAGCATGAATATAATGCTAAGGAGTGGAATAAAAACTAGCGATGATAAGGGAAAACAACCTGAAGAGGATGAATGGGTCTGCAAGGCCTCAAAAAAGGAAGTTGGTTTTGATCTGGAATGTGCTAAGGAAATTTTTATGGATGCCAAGATGAGCTTCGCTAAGGCATCCACCTCAGGAAGTCAGGACAAGATGCAAGAAACCAACGGGCCTTCAGAGGTTGATCCCTATGTCCATACGATGTTCTTGGAGACCTGCATGAAACTGTTGTGGGATATAAAAGTTGTGAAGGGCCTACAAGAGTTAATAAACAAATGTGACAACAAAGAGGACGTCCCCGATGGACACCACGTAGTTAGAAAAATTGGAAAACATAAGGCAATGACAGGGCACAAGATGAGGCTCACCACGCATATAGAAGATTATGGGATGGACTAGGTCATCTTCGATCTAGGGTCTGATGTGGACGTTTTGCCAAAACAAACATGGGAAAGAATGGGGAGACATGTGCTACAGTGGTCTCTCATCCATCTCAGAATGGAAAACCAACAGAAGATCATTCCTATGGGACAACTATATGGACTAAAAGTTGACATAGAAGGTGCAAGCAAGATGGTTGATTTTGAAGTGATAGAGATCATTGATGACAAAAATCCATACCTTGCGCTCCTGGGAATTGACTCGACCATTGACATGAAAAAGGTCATCAACTTAAATAAGAGGACAATGTCATTTGAAAGGAAATCACTTCGGGTTGTAGTGTCATTGGACCGTGCAAAAGGGGCGTGCTACACTAAACCAGTCCATGATTATGAAGAAACTGATGATGAAATGGATCAGATCTACAAAATAACAGCACAAGACCAGGACTGGATCAATCTTATGGCAGATGGATAGATGGCATGGGACCGGGAGAGTTCCTGCACATATGATTCAAATGAAGAGTTGGAGCATTGGCAAATTTTTTTGGATGAAGTATCTACACTACGCTGTGTTTTGTCAGAGGTAAGGAATTTACCCTATTATGATGGTTTAACTGACGTGGATAAGTTTTTGGATGTGTTTGAGCATGAAGTCCCTAAGCATCACCACTTCCAACCATTAGATTTGGCATTGCGTGCTACGCCTGCATAATGGAGGGGTATGCAGAACGATAGATTTGATAGATGGCGGGAGTACAGAAGAATGATGAGGTTACAATTTGGGTGGCCTAACACTAGATTGGCTGAAAAATATAGCGAGAAGGATGATCTCCATGATCATTTGGAAAAATTGAGTAAATTTTATGGAATAGAGACACAACTGGAGTGGGTATGCCTATTTTTCCATACTTTGGATACAATTCCCATGAACTGATTTTTGGAGATGGAGCTCCGACATGGCACCGCGGAGTGGGATATATTGAGGGAAGGTTCTTATTGACCTTCCATTTTGAAGACAGATTCCTGAGTATCGATGATTCCTTACAGGAGATTAAGGCAGTTATCTTTAGAATGCCACAAGATCCATTGGAGTGGGTCCAACCAGATTGGAGCACCCAGTTGCGCCATATGCTGGAATGCTATAATGTGATCATTGAAGAAGATCATGAGGACCCAAGGAACATCAATATCCTAGAAAGAGAAGGTAATCGCAAAGTTGAGGGCCCACAAATAGAGAACCCAAACATCACTGTGCCATTGAAGACAAAGCAAGTAAACATTGGTACTGAAGCAGAACCGATGTTTGCAAAAATTAGAGATTATTGGAACGATGCTACTGTAGATAAGGTTTCTGAGTTACTCTGCGAATATCAAGATCTTTTCCCTACCAAGTTTTCGGATTTGAAGGGAATAGTAGGGGATTTGGGCATTATGAAAATCATTCTAAAGCCGAAATCGAAGCCTGTTAAGCAGAGGCCGTATCACCTGAATCCTAAATACAAGGAAAAGGTTCGCTTAGAATCAGGTAAGATGCTAGAAGCAGGCATCATAGAACTAGTTGAAGAATCTGATTAGGTGAGCCCCATGGTGGTTCAAGAGAAGTAGAAGGGTGAGATAAGGATTTGCATAGATTTGAGGAAGCTTAATGATGCCTGTGTCCATGAGCCATTCCCAACACCGTTCACCGATGAAGTATTAGACAATGTTTCGGGGTAGGAGGCCTACTCTTTGACTAATGGATTCTCTGGATATCATCAGATAAATATCGTGCCTAAGGATAGAAGGAAAACAACCTTTGTGACGGAATGGGGATGTTTTCAGTGCACTGTAATGTTTTTTTGACTTAAGAATGCGCCTACGATATTTTCTCGCACAGTTATCACAACATATAAGGAGTTCATTCATAAGATCGTGGAAATATACTTTGATGACTCGATAATGTTCGGGTTAGTAAAGCGCCATGTGGCGAGTCTACGCTTGCTATTGGATACATGTCGTAGATACTAGATCATGTTGAATCTAAATAAATTCATCTTTTGTGTTCCCTTTGGGATCTTCCTGGGTCATGTGGTGTGCAAGAAAGGGCTGATGGTGGACCCTGCCAAGATTGCGATGATACTGAATCTGTAGGCCCCAGAAATGTTAAGCAACTACGTGCAACATTGGGACATAAGGGATATTACAGAAACTTTATCAAAGCATATGCTCAGATTACCGTGCCTATCGAGAAACTACTAAAGAAGGATGCAACATTCTGGTGGGATGAAGAATGTTAGCACAGCTTAAATGTTATGAAAGAAAAGATCGTCACCACGCCGATCTTGGTATTCTTGGATTGGAAGAATGAATTTCACGTACATGTGGCACCTCTTACATTGTGTTTGGTGCAGTATTAACTCAAGCTGGTGAAGGAGAAATGAACCACCCCATAGCCTTAATGAGTAGGAAATTATCAAAGGCTGAGAGGAATTACTCAAAGACTGAGCGTGAAGGATTGGTCATGGTATACGCACTGTAGAAGTTTAGGCATTATCTATTAGGAGGGCATTTTAAGATGTACACATATCATTCTACCTTAAAATACCTGGTTAATATGCTTGTTTTGGGGGGGAAGATCTACCGATGGTTGCTGCTATTCGAGGAGTATGACTTTGACGTAATTGTGAATCCAGGAAGGTTGAATGCAGGGCTTGACCATCTATTGTGGATTGAAACAGGAGAGGAACCTACTAATTTGGAGGAAGGATCTCTAGACGCACAACTCTTCACGGTGCGCATAGCGGATAATGATTTTGTAGATATTATTCACTTTTTGACTATGGGGATGGCACCAGAAGTGTATACAAGCTAGAAAAATAAGGAATTAGTAGTGCGCATAGCAGATGTTTCGGTGATTGCAGGACATTTGTATAATATGAGTGTAGATGAGAGATTTCAAAGATATGTACTAGATTTTGAGAGAAATAGCATTCTCACTGAAGCTCATGGAGGGCCTATGGGAGGACATTAGGTAGGAAAGGTGACTGTGCATAAGATTTTGCACACAAGGCTATGGTGGACAACAGTGCACAAGGACTCCAAATAATATTGTAAGGCATGAAATGCATGTCAGAGAACTGGCAAACCATCACGGAGGGATGAATTTCCATTGCAACCTCAAGTATCATTGTAGCCATTTGAAAAATGGGTGATTGCTTTTGTTGGGCCAATTCAATCCCTAGGAAAGAAAACTAGTGCGTGCTACATCATCACTGTGATGGAGTATCTAACTAGATGGGAAGAGGCATAGCTGGTTAAGGATTGTACATGGGGTCACAATAGTGAATTTTTTGTTTGAATACGTCTTAACTAGGTTGGATGCTTGAAAGTGTTGATGAGTGACAAAGGTATGCAATTTCTAAATGAAAAAATCAGCACGTAAACTGAAGAACTCCAATTTTACCATCAGAAGAGTACACAATATTGCCCATAGGCTAATGGAACTATTCAGGCCTTCAACAAGATTTTGGAGAACATACAACGAAATGACTGGGATGTTCGTGTATGTGGAGTATTATGGGCATATAAGAATACTTGGAAGAAGTTGACAAGACAAACACCATTCAGATTGGTCTATGGCGTAGAAGTTGTGATGCCTATGGAGTATATTGTGCCTAGTCTGCACATAGCTGTTTTGGGAAAATTTAGTGTTTCTACAAATTCCTAACTCTCTCGACCTAGTAGCTAGTCTAGAAACAACAGACAAAGTAATTCGTTGCTTTTCCTATGATTAACAGATAAGAGATGGAGGAAAAGGAAACAACCTGTAACTTTCGCTCGATCCTTCTCTCCTTTGACTGATTTCACCGCTCCTTTCCATACTTAACTTGCTTGGAATGTACTTGCACACAAGCCAAGATAGAAACCCATCAAATCATACAATAAAGATATGTTAATTAAACATATCATAGAATCTAGAATACGTTATACATCATATAAACACATGAATGGAAAAAGCTTAGAACTCTTTATTGATAAAAGGAAAGATTACAACCCATGAATGTTCATTCTTGATTCAGTGTCCTCCTTCTAGTTTCAATCCCTTCTCCCCTCATGAAGCAACAATTCGGCATCATTACAATACTCTTACTAATCTCATTGAAACAGCATTTACTTGGCTCAAGAAATTCCAACCTAGACCAGCCTTTCAATGTTTTGTCAATTTATAGCTGAATGGAGGAGGTTAAGCCATTAATGGCCCTCATGAATGCTCTGTCAAAATTGGGAAGTGGTTCCATGGAGTTAGGGATAACGGATTGAGGTTCATTCATCTCCTTACTCATCCAAATGCGAGCTCAATAAACTTGGAAACTTCCAGAAGCATCCATTGGATGACGAATCCAATGGATTCATTTTAAAAAATTGGATGAATCTCACTCAACATAGGTGAAACAAAGGCTAACTGCGTTGTAGTGCACCTAACTAGTGTAGCTCCTGCATTGCAATGCAGCCTGATAAAGGGCCACCTGCATAGATCTCCTTAGGGGCATTTTTTGGATGAATGGTGACATGGAAACTCTTCAGAGGCAAGCATGATGTAGGTTGAATTAATTAGGGAATGAAAACAACTGAATTAGCGTTTGATGGACCCTAAAAATACGGATCTGGAAGTCAGGGTTGCTGTGCCCAAATTGACCTATAACATTTTCCCCCTAAAGCATGAAGTCAAAAATAAACATGTCAAGTGAGATGATTTACCACTTGGAGAGAAGGTTTCAAAATGGAAGGAGACCTGCATCAATTAGAATACAAATATCATGATACTCTGAGTTTTTCTCACGAATTAGCTGAGGGAAGGCATACCCATGCTCATCTTATAAACTTTCATTACATGTACAAATATAGTCGTCTACAGATATAGACCCATGGATGACCATGAATGTAAGGCCATTTGTACATTTGATATAGTACTCCTGAGAATATATCATAGCCTGGATGGATGAAACTAGATCTGGGGTCTTCAATCTCATCCAATCTTTCACTCAATGTACAAGTCTAACCATGTGAATAGATGATCTGAGGTCGAACATGAAGAGACATCGCCTAATTACCAGCTAATGATGTAAGTCATTAACAGACACGAGAGGAATCACCGATAATCATAATGAACCTCAAGGTACTACAGTGCATTTCACAGGGTGTGAATAAATGATTTGATGTTGAACACCATACAAAGTCTTTCAGTCAAAGGCTAGTGATGTCAACCTATCGCCAGAAGTGAGAAACCTACCAGTGATGTATGCAAGCCTCAAGGTACTGAAAGGGTGTTTCTAAGTCAACTTCTTGGATGATATGCTGATGTCGACAAGAAGTGACTCGTCACAGGAGGGCCTTGATGTATCCCACATCAACGACACGAAACAAGGTAAATTATTTTGGAGATGAAACATCAATTGACAACTCAAGGTTCAGGAATGGATGGCATGAAAATGAAGGTTTTCAGTATTGTAAAGGATGAAGTTTTGAATTGAATGACTTCTCTTGAACATATCGGCGACACTCAAGTGAATTTGTAACATTGACCCAAAACAAAGTGATAGATGGTATGATAGACCAACGGTGTGATAAACATCAAGCTGAATGACCCAACCCACATAGTCACGGTGATGAGGTGAAAGTGTCGTGTTCAAGAGTGACCTGCTACCATCAAGTGTTCTCGGCTTTTTCCCATTTTCCCCAGTCATTTCTAACCAATACCTCTTTATTTTTTATCAAGCTTGAGGAGGATAACATATGCTTGTTGTATAATTCCACCCTTCAGTTGAATCCATCACTATTTGATGTTTTAACGAGTCTAGCAAAGGTAAAACTCAGTCTTGTCTAGATGGACAAGTTTGTCGCTATTTAAAGCTTTTAACAAGTTTAACAACAAAGATAACTCAGTCCTTTTCATGTTTAGAGAGTCTAAAAAGGGACTAAAAGAAAACTCCACAAGTTCCTTTTCATAAATTTGTCTCTCAAGCCCAACAAAGCATAAAACAATACAAGAGAGAACCTATTGATCATGTTTAATCAATGAGTATCTTTTTTGTAGTTAATCTAACTCAGCACGAAAAAGGGGTAAAACTATACTAAGTAGATATCGATTCTAATCCATTAACGAGCTAGAAATGAAAAATGCTCGGCAATCTTTTCATGTTTAGAGAGTTTGAAAAGAGCTTAAAGAGGACTCCAGGGGGTTTCTTTTTTATTTTTAACAAAGCTCAAAAAAGTGATAAAATTTTTCTTTGTGGTTAAAGATGTTCAATTTACATGTAAGCATAGCATAACTGCATCACTGATTAACCCTGCTCTTGATATCATCAAAATAGATTAAAAAATACATGTTCATGGATTAAATAAGTCAAAACCAATATTTACTCGATTAATGTGCAAAGAATAAATATAAAATCTGGTTCATACCATTCATTTTCACCATCTTGTTTTTACCTTTTGATATCTGGAGCAGTTTCTCCTTGTAGTTCACCAGTTGATCCAGAGGATTCAACGGATCATTCCTTGTGCTGTCTAGATCAGGTAGGATCTAATTTTGTTCTATTTCATTTTATTCTCTGTTTTAGTTAAGAAACGTTTTAGGGTTTTGAGGCCCCTAGGTTTTCTTTTTCCAATTCAGGGATTAAAATGGTAATCATATGGAGAGAACGAGAGCATGAAGAAAAGGATATCATAGCCTTGAATAATCAGGGAATAGACGAGGCCCCATGAAATTGTGGGTTACTAAAGTATGTCAAGTTATCCAACATATGGCAGTAGATGGATCTTCTATAGTTCCTTGTTCAATCATGGGATCCGACCGATCAATCCTTTCACATTTGAGACAAAGAGGTCCCTTTTACCATGAATGATATATACTTCCTAACTAGAATGTCGAGGCTGGGTGCCCCCATTTCACTAACAGGACTTTCCCATGGGGGTAGGCTAGTGAAAGAGTCTGCGAAACCAGAGACTCTAGGTTCGATCCCCAGTGGAGTCGCCAATTTGTTTTGGGCAAATTTAGTGTTTCTACAAACGCTTAACCCTCTAGACCTAGAAACAATAGACAAAGTAATTCGCTTCTTTTCCTATGATTAACAGATAAGAGAAGGAGGAAAAGGAACCAACCTGTAACTTTCCCTCCATCCTTCTCTCCCTTGACCAATTTCACCGCTCCTTTCCATACTTAACTTGCTTGGAAAGTACCTACACACAAGCCGAGACAGAAACCCATCAAAGCATACAATAAAGATCTGTTAATTAAACATATCATAGAATTCAAAATACAATATACATCATATAAACACATGAATGGAAAAAGCTTAGAACTCTTTATAGATAAAAGGAAATATTACAACCCATGAATGCTCATGCTTCATTCAGTGTCTTCCTTCTAGTTTCAATCCCTTCACTCCTCATCAAGCAACAATTCAGCATCATTACAATACTCTTACTAATCTCATTCAAACAACATTTCCTTAGCTGAAAAAATTCCAACCTAGACTAGCCTTTGAATGCTTGGTCAATTTATAGGTGAATGGAGGAGGTTAAGCCATTAATGGCCCTCATGAATGCTCTACCAAAATTGGGAAGTGATTCCATGGAGGAAGGGATAATGGATTGAGGTTCATTCATCTCCTTCCTCATCCAAATGCGAGCTCAGTGAACCTGGATACTTGCAGAAGCATCCATTGGATGAGGAATCCAATGGATTCATTTTAAAAAATTCGATGAATCTTGCTCAGCGCAGGTGAAACAAAGGCTAACTGCGCTATAGTGCACCTAACTAATGGAGTTCCTGCATTGCAATGCAGCCTGATAAAGGGCCACCTACGCTGATCTCCTTAGGGGAATTTTTTGGATGAATGGTGACATGGAAACTCTTGGGAGGTATGCATGATGTAGGTTGACTTCATTAGGGAATGAAAACAACTGAATTAGTGTTTGATGGACCCTAAAAATACGGATCTAGAAGTTGGGATTGATGTGCCCAAATTGACCTGTAATAATAACAACCCCCACAGGTATGGTAGATAACGAAGCCTTGGAGGAATGCACTACATGCAAGAGTGATAGAGGAATTGAGAGCTCAGGAGGAGCACGCTCTCAATCTCATCAGCGAATACAAAGTGAACAATGAGAATATGTTCGCTGAGAAGACGTAGGACTTGAAATAAAAGGAGATGTTGCAGGCATAAAGTTCCCAACTAGAGTTCGCAGTCACAAAGGCATGCAGAACAATGCTCGAGCTTCACATTCCTGAAGATGCACAATCAGAGGTGAAGATCAAAAAATTAGTCGCTGGTGTGCGCAAAGCCAAGGCAGAGGATGGTCGAGTTCAATTTGAACTCAATATGAAAATAACTGAGTTGTAGTTAAAATTGCATCCCATGATTCCGCCTGAGGTCCGAGAGTAGAACGAAGCCACCATTAGAGAAGGAATAGCGACCCTGGATGGCACAATTATTGATTGTTCAGCATTATTTGAGCAAGCAATGGAGCTGGTGATAACTTTGCAGGAAGATCCAAACATATAATCACTGAACACAGATGTCAGGGAGCTGTAGAAGTAGTATGATGAAGTCAGGGAAATGGTCCACTCCATTGCACTAGCGCAGCGACTAGCCAAATGGCAAGAGGGGAAGTAGATCCTCACACAGGTCGAGGCGATATAGAAGAAGGAGGCCTTCCTTAAGGTGAGGTTGGAGCCTTGGTTACAGGGGGCTTACCAGGTCACGACCAATATTCAAGAGAAGCTAATAGGCTTGCAACAGATGCAACGAAAAATGAGGCTAGCTGCCGAAGGACCAGCTATAGAGAAGCTGGTTGAGGAGGTCAAGCAGGTAGCCACTCAAATAACTGTCGAGGTTGTAGTAGTTCAAGTGGAGTTGGGGGATCTTTGTAGCAATATAACAGTGTTAGCTGAGTGACTCGAGGGTGAGTCACGATCTTTGTGTTTGGGGCTTGTTGTGATGGAGCTCGTAGGTCAGTTTTGGGGTTAAAATAACCCAAGTTTTGATGTAATTTTTGTAAATGACTTAAAGCCTCTGCAATTTTTGGATGCAGAGCACGTAGAGGACTAGAAGTCAAAGGGGTTCTAGCCCCTTATTTATGAGAAGTTGAGTCGGTTCTAAGATCCACCCATGGTCTGTGGACCATGGGATTGCATGTAAAAGGCTATAAATAGGTGTGTCTTAGAGAGTCTAAGACATAAGGGATGTTGATAATAAATGGAGTCTTAGAAGTGATAACATAAAGAAGTGGGTCAGATAGGTAAGAAAGGCTCTGCTATTGAGTGTGCAAAGGCCTAGGTAGAGTTAGCAGCTGAGTGTACGGACCCCTGCAGCTGAGTGCGCAGGGTAGTTTTGAGTCTGTAAACCTAAACTGAAGATAAATAAAGAATATGATTGAATAATTATTGTGTATATCAAATTATTTCTATTTACTTCTATTTATGATATACATTGTATATGATTAATATATTTATGAAATATTAACCTAATGATGCGTGATTCTATTGAATAGCTCTTAATGGATGTACGCAATGCATGTTAAGTACTTTCACAAAGATAGTGATGAATTATGTTATGTTTGCTAAATAACCTAAGTAGATGTATGCAAACACTAATCTAGGTTTGTTTTCAGGTATGCGTAAGTGGACAAACTGACTGTTAAGGGTCAGCAAAGGCCAATTGTAGACCTTTGCAAAGGTCTAAAGGCTGTTTGAATAGAGGTGGAACAGAGTTGTAGTATCGAGCCATAGGAGCTTATAGCTCTGCACGAAGGCATATATAAGGTGCTAAAAAACATCACACTGATCTCTGGATGTAGAAACTTGGTTCCAACATCCCCCCATACAGCTTTGGGTGAGACTGCAGCTTGTGCTACGTGGGTTATTATCGAAAGGGCCAATGGTGTAGGGTTTTTTTGGTTGGCACAACTAACTCTAAACCTAGGTCAAGACCCCCTAAGAGATTCTCTTCAAGTCTTTTCTTGAATATCGGTCCCCTAAAAATCCTTGCACTTTGATGTTCTATAGATTATTAGATCATAAACAACCATACAAATGACAATTGTTTTCCATTGAGAATAATATATATACCCCTCTCAAATTCCTTCAAGGAAAGGACATGGACTGAAAAGAATATATATACTCTTCTCAAAATATTCCTAGTTCTCCAAATCGCAACCGAGCCTCAACAACTATATAGTTGTGAAGCATTGAAACCCATATTATTGTACTCTGGTTTACGTCATATGATTAGGCTAATAAATAACTATACAAACATATGTGTCCTATTGAGAAAATTTGTATACCCCTATCAAGGTATTTCAATATAAGGGCATCGATTGAGAAGAGTCTATATACTCCACACAAAATATTCCATGTTCTCAGAGTTGCAACTAAGCCTCAACTAGTGTACATTTGCGAGGCATTTAAACTTGTATTCTTATAACTTTGTTTTCGTTCAAATGATTACATAATAAGAAACTATACAAAGTCAAACAACCTCTTCATTCCCATGAGAAGACTCTATATCCCCCTCTCCAAGTCTTGCAAGGAAAGGGCTTACCTTGATAAGAGTTTATATACTCTCAAAGTCTTCCAACATCACGTAATCACAATTGAGCCTCAACAACTATACAGTTACAAGGCAGTCTAACCCATATTCCTGTACTCCATTTTCCTTTAGGTGACTACGTAATAAACAACAATACAGACAAATATGCATTCTATTGACAATAATATATATACCCCTATCAAGGTCTTATAAGGAAAGGGCATGCATTGATAAGAATCTCTATATTATTCTCGAAATGTTCTGATATCTTAGAGTTGCAAACTCGGCAATAGCAACACTATACTTGTGACCCGTGAGGCATTCAATCCCATATGCTTGTAATTTTCTTTTCTTTAGATTACTAGATAATAAATAAGTTTACAAAAAATATTTTCATTCCACTGAGAAGAATTTACAGATCCCTCTCAAAGTCTTGTAAGGCAAGATACAGATTGAGAAATTGTGTACTACTCTCAAAACCATCTGAGTCTTGGAGTTGCAACTGAGCCTCAGGAACTATAGATTTGAAGGAATCGATCAAACACATATTCGTGTACTCTATTTTTCATTCATATGGAACTTGAGGTTCAAAATCTTGAGGTTTCATATTTCAAGTTCCAATATCTAATATCCATTTATATGAACTAAAGATATGCATCATTGAGCTTCATAACCTCTAGGTGCTTAATGTACTTAGGTTTGAATAGGTCTGCGCTCATGCTCATGTTGAATGTACTAGTCCACCCTCTGGATTCAATTCAGTGTTACACGAACACGACCATTTCCATTCCCACCCAAGTTGTAGAATGTACCTTACTAATCTTGTGCACTTAGATAATATCTTCTGTAAAAACACAAAAACTATAATAATATTGGATCCTAGTACTCGATAAGCAAATAATTTATATTTCTTCCTGTAAATGTAATTCACCCTAATTACATCAAACTTCCCCAAATTTTGGAGCATTATCTATCAGCAAACCACCAATATGATAATCGTCAATAATAATGGAGGTTGTCGAATTTCGGTATGAAACTTTGAGTTCCCCCTAATGTACTCCTCAACCTCATCAATACAGATCCCAAATAAAGTCAACAAGTAGGAGCATCCCTACTTAAGCCCAATGGTTGTTTTAATAAAGTCAAAGTCCTTGAGTTGTACAAAACCAACCTACAACAATCTCAGAGTTCCTCTCATAATAGCAAGTTGCAATAATGAGAGGATCAGATATTGCAATATCATGCAATCTTTGACAAGAACGAGTGGCATGGCACAAAATTAAAGGCTTTCATGAAACTCACAAAAGAATGAAATTCTTCTGAAAATTATTTCCTAGCCTTTTCAAAAATATCTCGAAGTGTGAAAATGTGATAAATTATGTAGTAGTCCCTTTAAAAACTTACTTAGCCTTTGGCTTAAGTTTACTTCTCTCCAAATACTTGAAAATCCACATGTTCAAAATTGTGGCATAAAGCTTGGAAAAGTATGCCCAATCCTAATGACCATATAATTTTGTTCATAATTATTACCTTGTTTGATGATAGGGTGAATAATATGTGTGACCATAATGGAAAAAAAATTGAGAAAACTACATGAAAGAGATCAACAATTTGGAGAGCAGGAGAGTTATTCCATATTTTAGATATTAAGTTGGAAACCCTTCCCAATCAGTTATCTTTATAAAATGCTAAATCCAAACAACTATTTTAATATCTCCGAACACCAATCAGTGATAAGGAAGGAGAGATAACAATCATAGAGAGATTGAATCAACACATAATAAAGGGAGGTAGCTTGAGAGACACAATATTGGAAATAAATATCAAAGGGGTGAGGGGATTTCCTAGGAAAAAGAGTATATCAAAAGTAATATTGGAATAGTAGGGCACTAAAAGTAGCTAACATTTTCTATAAGCAAGAAAGTCATGCCTCTTGTGCCATAGGAGATGGTGGCTCTGTATGTTCACTCATAATTGTAAGTTGGTAATGGACAAGAACAAATAAAGTTACCTATAAATAACATTATGTTCCTCATCATACCATTCATTCACAATTACAATGAAAACATTTCCTCTTTGTTTCCCCACATTCTCCCAAAAAGGGGACCTCGAGAAATGTTTCCTTAGGAATTCACTCATCCTAGGAGCATGGGAAACATGGGGAGCACACATCCCACCTAGAGGATGTATCCCTATGGAATACTGTAAATTTCTTAAAACACACTTCAAAAATCAACATTATACATGAGGTTAATTATATACTATCTTGAGAAAAAATAAAAGTCTTAGATTAGATCCATTTGTCCAAAGGGAATATCTTCTATTGATAGTCCAATTGAGGGATTTTTCGAGTTCCAATGATATGAAAACAAGTATCACTGATAAACACCCTCCAAATTCATAAGATTAGTTCTTTATGGACAAGCTACTTTGTGACCCATGAGGCCCCACATTAAACCCCATTCCTCATCAAAGAACAACTATGTGTTGATGTATCTGTCCTAGTTTCTATGACAGAGCTGCATGAAAACAAGGAGCATGATAATAATTTTCACCATTACAAGGATGTCAGTTTTGATTTACTAGATGACAAAGTGATAAACAAAGGAAATGAAGAAGTTTTGAGTATTTCCACCAATGATACAACCCATATGCAGTTGTAGGCAGCTAGAAACCATGTTTCTACCCCAAAATACCAACCATATGAAAAGTATTATGAAGATCATGCTTTCCTTGCTGATAACTTAAATCTTGAAAACACTCTTGAGATCACAAAAATATAGTTCAATCACACTAATACTATTTTCACGGAAACTGAAAGTAAGGGAGCTACAGACTTTCATGGTAATGTACTTGGCACCTCAACATTACATTTTGAGTTTGAGTAGGAGTAATGTAACCCCCACTTTTCACTTTGATGTTAATCATGGTCGTGTAAGAAATAAATAGAAGTAATCATGGTTTCTTCAAGTTTGAGGTCAATAAACTCAAAAGGTTTTTCAAAGCTAGCAAAGTAATAATGTGACCACTATGATTATCTGAGTGGAGAAACAATTAATTTTATATTTCAATCCTAAAAGACCCTATATCATGGAATCTGACAGTGTTGCTATTTTTTATGCCTACAATCTGAATTTATTCCTCAAGCCTGATGGGATAGGGAAGTGTCTTCCTTTTACTGTGAATACTCGTCTGGAAGACAAATTTATTGACTTATGTGATGGATATTCCTTGGTAGAAAAATAAAGGGCATGTTATAAACACACAATTATTGAAGGTTTTAGTCATACAAATCCATTTCCACCTCTAGATAGCTCTATCGTTGACAATAACAAAGTTGGACAACCCTAGAAGATTGAAAAAACCTATAATGAAACCCTCAATGACATATACAACTACAATGTTGAGAATGAAAATGATGTCAAGAAAATCATCAATGAAGAATAAAGGCTTGACCAAATAAAAAAATTCTTTGTTGACCACATCAAATGCAAAGATGTTCTCTTCTCCCTAAGCATGTGGGAAATCATTCATTCACTATATTTTTTAAAGGGAATGTATAAAATGAACCTCTAACAACTCCACATGAAGTCAACATAGAGGGATCATTTTGTGGCGTTGAAAAGTTGCACTACGGAATAATTGATGACATATGTCAAAATGATCTTGAAACTAGGAAGAAGACATTTTCTCAACGTAGTCATAAACAAGATCTAGCAACTCTTACCACTCATCTTATGGGATTTAGGGTTTGATGATGATACAATCACCACTATGAAGTGTTGTGTCTATGTATCAATTTGTAGGAATTTTATTTCATAAACATACACTAAGATGTTACATATCCTGGAACACTAAAATAATCAGGTTCCATCTTTCTAATTTCCCTCACTGTGTGTTCAATTTTTGAATGAGAAATGACCTTTTGTGGGTATTATTGGTCTTATGGATCAATATAAATTGCATCAGATATTCTATCGAGTTTTAAGAGATTCGTTTGGATAATTCTCATTCTAGATGATAGACAAAAGCTCTATGCACTCGACTCCCATATAATACTTATTTTCCTACCCCGAGGATGTATAATTGCATTCTCTCTCTACCATGCATTTTGGGTATGTATATTTTACAATAGTGATTTTGATACTATGACTTTTCATCCCCACATTTGACATGATTTGATGTATGGCTTCTCCATATCCAATGTATGTTTTCTTCAGAATATTTTTGCCACCATATATGTTGGTCTAGCTTTCTGTTCAGGACAATGGCATGATTGTAATCCTGAACTATAGTATTGATATCCGTACTTCAGCAAATTGGCATCTCAGTGAATTAGTTATCACAATGGTATGGAAACTCAGAGACCTTGTCAAAGGTGTCATCACTGTTAGGTTTAGTCTCTGATTAGTTAGCATTACATATAGTCTCTCCAGACTTGTAATTATGTATAGATAAGTTTGGATACTTGTGAAATATATATAGTTAAAGTATTGAACGAGTGATGATAGCTATGTTATAGATCGTTTGACCATGACAGTGTTATGTAGTAGTCTTGTTCACAAACGAAGTTATGAACAAGCTTGATTCACATCTTGGATAGCTTGATTCATAATATTTTGTACTTTGTATCATTTTGATGAACTTTTGATGACAAATAATTGAAGAAGAGTAAGGATCAAGTGCAAGAAGGACCATTTGAATCCAACCTCTATTCTTTTGGATCATTCTCTTAATATAATTCTGATTAGCATATATATCTTTAGTACACCGACCAATATTGGCATTAGCAGTCATCACCAAAAGAAACATTCATTGTTCTCTCTAAAATTAAGTATGGCCTTAAGGAACTTTAAAATATTTGTCAAGAAGACAAACTTTGAAAGGGATTATGGGCTTATAACTTATTTTATTCTTATAAAGTTTGTGCTCATTTGCATATGGTTCTCCGTATGTCATAAATTATGGACTTTGAAGTAGTCAAGGGTTATACTACATCTGTAACATCTCGACCCTCTAAGATAGTTCAAAATTCTTGTTACTGCATCAAGATTAAAAGAGAAGGCTCAACCCTCCACTAAGTGTGATTTAACTATGTTTTCGACACTACAATGGTTAAGTTATGTTTCGATCTCATTCGATTCAACTTTAGTTTCAGGCTCCTATTCAATGTATCATAGATGTTCTTAATTTATGTTCAATCTTGGCCGTCGAGACCATCAACATCATTGTCATATTATCTGAGCAGTAGAGTTATTTGGCCTACCGTGAGATAAAATAAATCTCGTATGGATCTTTACAGCTCCCATTATCAACAAGAAATAGTTTAGGGTTCTTGTAATCATTTAAAGACAATGATTTTGTTTAAAGCACATTCTGTCAATAAATCAAAGACCTTCATGACAATGATTATGGGAACAAATGATAGAGTGACAATTTTTGTAATAAAGGATGTGGCCTTCTAAAAAATTTACCTGTGATTGAACTTGGTTGTGATCCTACATTGATTCTCCTGACAATAATATTGTAGCATGAAGCATGATTGACATGACATCCTGGTGAAGACTGCAAATCACTAATTACTATGAGCTTGTAGCTACATATGGAAATAAGAAACCAAAAAGGAACAACAATTCTAGGCCAAAATGCAACCTCTCAAGGATCTGTCAATAGAGGAAATTGTAACACCTTTGATAAGAACTACACCTCACCTAAAGCCTTCAATCCTGAAGATCATCTAGAAGAAGTGCATAGCACTCTCACAAGTTCTCTATCAATCCTTGTGAAAATTAGAAGCAACTATAGAAGAAGAATAATCAAAAGAACCTGACATCTTGATTGCACTAAGTCAGGCTTTTGTGAAGAAGAGTTCTACAAATATGAATTCCCGATGAGAAAGCCTTCTTACCATCATGAATTGAGTAATATGACATAATCAAGGATGATACAACTAGGACTATGATGACTCAAACCTTTTCTAAAGTTGTTGCATCATATGACTTAAAGAAAGGCTTAAGAGGGAGCCATAAAATATTCGATGATTATTCTTGTCGGATGATTCCTCATGAAAGGCATGTCTTGATAACTGAATTTGATATAAGCTGCATGATTATGATTGGATAATTCCAACACATGGACCATATGATTAAAATTAGGTTTCAGATAGCTCAATGCTTATGTTTTAAGAAAGCTTACCTTTCAATCATTGCGAGGTAGATGTGATGTTATAATATGATGTTTGATGACTCTTATTACTTAAGAAGCAGTATGATTGGCTAGCTTTGGTGCAGACATGAATACTAGGGTGTTAATAGCTTGATGGATATGCTTCGAACAAGAATTATTTTCCAATGTTCAGAGGAATATATGATCTGACAGATAATGATTCCCAAGTTATCTGACTTCCAAACTTTCAAACTAAGTGCACTTGTCAGTGCCTACTAGATACTATTGTTATTGTCACCCACTGATGCCTAGCAATAATAAATATTAATTTAAAGAGAAGGGAGCTATGAATAGGTTGGGATAGAAAGTTAAATAGGCTTGATTATGGTGAATAACGACATGGTTAAGTGTCCTTTGAGCCAAGAAGCCTTAAAATGGTGATGTGAGATTCCTGTGATGTCCTCGTTACTAGGGATAAGCCTCATAGGTGACAATTGATGCCATGTGATTTCATTTCACTATATTCAATGCCACTTCTTCACCCTCTCACCTCATGTAGTGAGACATGAGAAATTGGTCATTATGACCAATGCTCTGCAAGATGAGTCACATTGAATAGCTTTATATTCTAGAAAATTCCCTTGACTCAATGAGTGCATGAAAAATTGTTCGTTATGAATAATACTCAGGGATGTGGGTTGTGTAGAATGACTTAATAATCTTGCAAGCTCATTGTAACCTAATACAATGAATAGGTGATAAATTGATCGTTATGATTAATGCTGATTGGAGATGAGATTGCACGAGAAATTGAGCATTATGACTAATGCACATGAGAAATGGGTGTTGCCAAATGATTTAATATTCTACCCAGTGCCCTTGATGCAATGAATGAGAAATCGATCATTATGAATAATGACTAATGGTCATGGGATATGCGTAATATTGAATAAATTAATACGCTATCTAGTTTACCTAATGTAATGAGTGTATGAGAAATTGTGTTGAAAATTTGTAGGTAAGGGATGAATTTCCTTGAATAGAATTTCATTTCTGACTATTTTATAGTAACTTTCTAAATATAGAAAATAATGTCTATCATTGAAAAAATGACTTTGTTGGTCAAGGTTTTCATTGATGTCAATATGGCATTATATTTTATGGCAAATATTCTTGTCATACATGTCCTAAAAATGTTTCCCTAACCCTAAGCATGAACATGATGCATAAACTAATAATGAATATGGAAGTCCTAGAAACCCTCATAGGCACACGCATGCATAATAATGACAATATGATATTCTAGCATTGTTGAAGATGCTTATGATTCCCTTAAATACTTGCCCTAATGAAACCCCAGCTATATGAAATCCTTGTTCTTGATGAAGAAGCCCCAAAGCCTCATCATAATAATGATTGCTAGATGTCCTAATCCCAAGGCCTATGTCTATATAGAAGGTGCCCTAACATTGTCCAAATAATAAATTCCTAAAGACTGCAATGGATAAATTCATTGATAAAAATATAAGCACATTACATCTAGGGAAAGCCTCTCTCATTTGATTCCACTAGCTAAAAAATGTTTTATTCGATGATATGAAGAACTAGGGTTTTTTTTCAATGAGAGACAATGTAATTTTTTCCAAAACATTCTATTTTGCAAGATAATAATTCCAGAAATTGTGGGTATTGTTGTCATGTGGTCCTTTTCCAAACACACTTGCAGTAGCCTACAAAAGAATTATGTTGCTCGGTTTTGATTTTCTGCCCCTGAACAAAATTCTCATTCTGTCCCTATAAGGTTTCAATAAGTGAGTTCCAACTCACATTAAAACTATAATTTGGACTCCAATCGAAAAACCATTGATCACATTATAATTATAAAATTGAATGACAACTAGGAGTACCTCTCTCATTTGATGCCATTATCAATTTCACGAGATGTTGCAAAGGAAACTTCATAAGGCATAAATTGAAGAAGAATTGTGACATGTAAATTATCATTAAAACTAAGGTTTATTAAACAATATTCCATGCAAAGGTAGAAGATGAAGGTAAATGATTTATATTATGTGAAATTTATAGAATGTGTGGTGGTTATCCTTTGATGTTTAAATTTTCTTAACAACTTTTTGAAGACATCAGAGAGTAGAAGAAGTAATAAGCAACCCACAAAAGCAATATTTTGTTCAAAATATATAGAAGAATTATTATTATTTTAAATATGGATTAATTGTTAAAATTGACTATAATGAGTTTGCATGTGAATTGTGTCATAATGAAATTGGAGTGAATGAAATTGAGCTTACCTTTGTCATTGGAATTTCAATACTTCTAGATGAAAATGCAAGGGGGATGATGGCGTATCGAACACCATTGAAGATTTATGCGTAATTGAAGATGCATATTTTTAATTTCCAGTATGTTCATATTTTTTGCATTTTGTCCTATTCATGTATGTGGATTATACATTTCAGAGTAGATTTTATTCTTAGTAATAATTTTATAGTTGGTCGAAGGGAGTATAGCAGTATATTTGGATTTGAAACTGGTAAAAATATTGTTTCTATATTGTGTAATGTAGTCATTGATTCCTCTATTTATTTGCAGTAACTATATAGTTGTGATATCTGTGAGTCCACACATCCTCTTTCAGAAGATAGATAATGTTAAAATAAGGTAGTTAAAAAATATAATAACAATGTAATATTTGCAACTATGTATTAATAATGAGTGAATTTGACTATTGTTAATAGATAGAAAATGTATGCGATAAAAATAGGTTAATCTTAATAATTATGGGAAACCTTTTGGAGATATTAACTTATGGATTGGAGCAGGTCATTTGGAGGAGACATTGAATGAAGAATTTCTTCTGCATGTTTTCTGCGAGAAATATTTTTGTTGTCTTTCATTGTTATGGAACGATCGAAATTGAATGCGGGGCAAATTCGGAGATCTTGTAGACAATGCAGGTTCGAAGAAGCAATGTCAAGGAAGACTGGGATTCAAATAAAGAAGGAAGGGAAGATGCTTAATTTGTAAAACGTTTGGTCACTATGCAAGGAAGTGTCATAATAGAATGGATATACCTCGGGATGATGACAACAATTGCCACAACAATTTTAGGGGCAACAACAATCAAAGGAATGTCAGGTTCAACCAAAAAGGAAAAAGGAATGCTCCCACTACTCAACATGGAAATGGTCGACCTCTCAAAAGATCAAGAAACTCCAGGTACGTTGAATCTAATGTTGTAGATAACAAACAAAAATAATTTTATCTTATATATTCCCTCTCTACTTCCTCTCCTCTGGATACCTTGGGAAATTGGTTGATTGAGAGTGGTGCTTCAAGGAACTTCACTTGGTACAAGGAATTTATTTCAAATCTAATAGGAAAGGATACAACTTTGGAAATAATTCTTGGAGACAATCCCATCTATCCCGTGAAAGGAGTTTGGATTGTTACTCTTCAATTGAATCAATGTAAAACTGTTCATATACAAGAAGTACTATATGTACCCGATCTAAATAAGAACCTGGTATTTATCTCGACCATGGAAGCCAAAGGATTCAAGGTGGCATTAATTGATGGAAAGGTATGTGTTTGGAAAATGAATTTCAAAGAAGCATTTACTCATGGATTCAGGGTTGAAAACTTATATCAAGTTGGAGAAAGTCCACTCGAAGCTATGTATTGCACATAACTGCTAAATTCTATTATAGAAGATGGACGAAAACTTGGGGGAGATACACACTTGCCCTAGTAGACATAAACTCTCTCATTACATTGGTGTCAAGTGAAAGGGTTGATGCGAAGTTGAATATTTAAATCAACCATGTTGAAGCCAAGAAACCAATGGTTCAGAACTATATGCCTATTGAGCACCATGCAAATATAGCTAAAGGAAAACATTCTCATGCAGAATTTAGTACCAAAAGCCATGTACAACACAGTCAAGAAACTAACATATTTATCAAAAAATTTAAGTGCAACTTACATGACATGATCCCAAAGGTAGTTGTAGTTGTATATTTGTCCCTGACCACTCTGTATAAAGATCCAGGGACACAAATGACAAATGAAGTCATACCCACTCTTTATCATGCTTTGGGGGACAAGACTAGTTCTAATATAATTAAAAAGGATGCACGAATTGGCAGATTTGATTAACGTGAAATATTTTTGAAGAGTTATCTTCATGTAATCTAACTCACGTGATATTTTATATCTAGAGGAACAATTGGAAACATACCCCCTCCATGATTACGAGTTCCTTATCCACAATGAGATAATGGAAATAATTGAAAGCATTTTGAGCTTAAAAGATTCATAGTTCTAATTTTTACTACAGAATGGAAGGGTGACCAACCAAGAGTAAATTATGATGCAGAAACCATCTTAAAATAGCCTGACAGAAAAGAAAATGTGTTTGTACTATAGATTACTTAGTGTTTGATATGAGACTAAGAAATGAAATTTGGATTTTAGAAGTATTTCACATGGATGAATGCTTGCCCAAAAAATAGGGGTCAGTTTAGTTGGATCACTAGCACTTGCAACATAAATAGGGGTAAGTTTGATTGGATCAATAGGACTCGCAACAGAAATAAGGGCCAATGCCAGTGCTAGTGACACATAGGCAATCCACCTCCAACATGTTCTCTTCTAGAAAATAGTGTTGCAAAATTAAATCACATCATAATTGTTTTCAGATTCTAAACAACATGCAGTAAAATTGATATTATATTGTGCAAAATGCAATTGTTATGAGATACATCCATGTACCATGGGCCACATCTAGCTACCAGTTTAAACTAATTTACCATAATATTGTGGCCATGCTAGATAGCTAAGATTTAAACTAGAACCTAAACTTTGACTGGCATAAGAGTGAGAGAATGTTAGGCTTATGAAAAGATTGGCAAGAGCCTGAAATAGTCTAGAAAAGTAGACAAAAACAATTAATAGTGACTAGTCTTTATTAGTTTGTAAAGCAGGGGCATTTCTTAGACCCCACTAAGGGTCATTATTTTGTGTGAATGAAACCGGATTCAATCCTACAAAATCTGGGATAATAAATACCCCAGCCATGGCTCCTCAATGAAAGGGATTTGATCACATTCCATTGTAGTAAACCTAGAATGAGGAAAGGCACATTTGCAACACATATATAAAAGGAAGCATCTTGTCAAATGAACCAAAAAAGAGTCAATACTTTTATTTTAAATAAATTCAAAAACTAAAACTAAGAGACGTAGGAAATTCAAATAGCAAAGGAATGACTGAAAATAGTGACAAATAGACAGTATTATAATCAAAGTGAAACAAATGAAAGTAGGCACATAGAAGACTTATGTAAGTAATATAAAGCACTAACAATGACACCTCCATTGATATAAATGATAGGAACAACACTTATTTCTCAGTAGTTATATTTTTTCTTATAGGCTAATCGGGAATGGACATTGAAGTTTTGTCTCTAGCAATTACTCACCATAAAGAGAGCCCTTGAAAGGGTAAAGCTACAGATATAATTTCAGCATAGTCCATTGGAGGAGAAATTGTGTTGCAAAAGATATCAGATTTGGTGTTGAATCCAGAGCTGCAATGCTCCAAGGTGTGGAACAACTAGCAGGGTGAAATGGGAGCTCCTAGGTTTTGGATTGGCTCTGCTACTAGCACTAGAAAGGATGTTGAATCTAAAGTTAGCATAAAGGAAAATTTGTCAATTGAAGTGCCTTGCAGTTTCTACAACCTATCAACCTATCTTTTATGGACGGAAAAAGTGTAATCAAAGAGAGATGGGAGAATTTTTTTCCTTATTCACCTAATGGAGATGATAATTTATTCACAGAGCTATTTTTTAAGAAAAAAAAGAAATCCAAAAAACTATACATGTTTTAGGAAAAAACTATGGAAGATCGGGCCTCAGAGAAAGAATGGTTGTAACTGCAGAGCTCGTTAACCTATCTTTGTAGTCTGAAAGGGTTTTTACGAGAAGGGCCTCACTTGTTAATGCTCCACGATACTCCCGGAGCATAGTGGAGTTAATGTGTGCACCAGCTAATGCTCCTCAAACGATGGATTATTTGTCTACTCAAAAGTTTCCCAAAATTCTTGAGACCAAATTGTTATAGAACCACTTGATTTTTTAAATTTTCCACAAAAATGTTAGAAAAGTGCCCGATCAATGTTGGAAAAAGGACTCTTCATTAATTTGATTTATGTAATAATTACATAAGATCCTCTTTGCAATTTTAGGAGAACTAAATATGTGGGTTTAGGAGAAATAAATATGTATACGAGAGAAGTTACGATATAAATTTAAATGATATGAAAGGTGAGAAAAAATATTGTTTTTAGACTATTTCAAATGTGAATGTCTAAAGAAGAAACTAGGATCTCATCTTATTTTTTATGTTACTGGTAAAATTAATATGGCTTGATTATTCAATATTTCTTGTAACTGAACCAAACTTATGTATCAGATGAACACTTATGGGTAATAATTCCTATAAACTATCATGATTACTCTGTCACATATTGATATATTTAATTTCATAAATGGTTTCATCATATCAAATAGATAAAATAACCATGACTTTAGGTAGCACTTTTGATGGATTTTTCTCATTGTTAACTAGATGTATTATTTCTTTGTGACTGAAGTTGAAAAGTGGATATACAAATTATTTAATAAATGAGTAAAGATTATTTGAAGGGTGTTATCAAGCATATGGCTTGAGGTTTTATATGATACAACTATATATTGCTAGAACAATAGAGGACGAAAGATAAAAAGTGTAGCAATAGGAATTAACATATAACATGGAAATTTTCAAACACTTTTTCATGCTATATATTTCAAAATCTATAGTAGCAGTCAATAGGAATGGGCCAGTGAACGAAAATATTAAACATTTTCCATACAACATACATGGGGAAAATATTTTCTTGTTCGGGGTTGTATTGAAGTGGTTTGGGAACTTATACATGGACCATGAACATTATGTTACACCTCTTTTGCGCCCTCGGGACTAGTTTTCATCGTTGAAAAATGTTCAAGGCCCTAAGAGCCATTCGCTAGATGGTCTCCCTAAGCATGCCTATGCAAACTATTCACCTTAGAGGCACCGGGTGGTGGTTTTATACCATGCGCATAGTCTATATTATTATTAAGCCCTAAAACCCACTCGTAGGCCCTAGTATGGTAATGGTGTTTCTCCTTTGATGATGTCCAAGGCCCCAACAAATGCCATCCTTGTTGGGAAAATCCTCACATTGGAAACCATACAACATATGTATACCCATGGTTTATAATTATGGAAAATAGTGGTCCCCATCACCTAATTGCACAAGAAGCCCCAACTAACCTAGATTCCATGTCAAACATGTCCTCGATATTAGTAGATCCTACATTATGCATTAACTCATGGAGATAGAGGGTTCAAGGACTGTCACTTGACGATTGGGGACTAGAGTCCATCGAAACGCCAAATGTCGAGCTAACGGTATTAAAGACACCTCAAGGTCAACCAACCCTAATGAAATGTATTGGTTGTTGGAACATCGACATATCAAAATGTCACAATATCAGGTACTAGACATCGGTAAGTAGGCAACTAGTCACCAACAAGAAACTTCGATATTGATAGAGTAATGATGTGGTGAGTTGATGTGGACCCAGGGATATTGCATGTCAATTCTGTGGCAGCTAATCTGACAAGTTAACGTCTCATTATGATGTGGCTCCAATGTGGGTCTAGCTGACATGACATATCAATGGGGCAAGTGATGTGGTAATGGAGGGTTGATTTGGCGCCAAGGTGATGGCTAGGTGGTAACCAGATAGAAACGATGTGGATGTTGGGCTTTTGGATGTTAAGATATCAAATAGTTAGTATCAATGACACTCTTTAGCCTCTTCCTGAGAGCCCAGTGGCTTGATAGCCCAACCATTAGACTTTCAAGATATCAGGTATTGAGACATTAGGGCTTCAAGCTACAAGTTTGTTTGTATGTTAGGTGTCAAGTATCGAGACAATACGTATGTATAGAGCATTAAGTATCCTAGGGGGATAGGGGCTCAGTGTTTTGGTAGATGGATAAGGTAGATGATGGAAAGGTAAATATGTTAATTGATGACTCATTGTCTGGTTATGTGAAGACCGAGTAAGCAAGTTTTAAACTAATGTGATATTTCCCAAGAGGTTGATAGTGGATATAATAGCCAATTGACTAGGTAGGTTGTCGTGGAAGTTGACAGGCCAATTTATAATGGTGGCATGTGGGAAAAGTGTTGCCACGTGTTTGACAGGAACCAACTAAATATGTATACGAGAGAAGTTACAAAATAAATTTAAATAATACCAAAGGTAAAATAAAACATTTTTTTATACTATTTAAAATGAGAATGTCTAAAGAAGAAACTAGGATCTCATTTTATCTTTTATATCATTGGTAAAATGAATATGGCTTGATTATTCAATATTTCTTGTAATTGAACCAAACTTATGTATCAGATGAATAGTTATAGGTAAGAATTCCCATAAATGATCATGATTACTATGTCATCTATTGATATATTTAATTTCATAAATAGTTTAATCATCTCTGATAGATAAAATAATCACGACTTTAGGTAGCACTTTTGATGGATTTTACTCATTGTTAACTAGATTTATTATTTATTTTTTACTGAAGTTGAAAAGTGGAAATACATATTATTTAATAAACAAGAGTAAAGAGTATTTGAAGGGTGTTATCAAGTGTATGGCTTGAGGTTTTATATGAGACAACTATGTATTGCTAGAAGAATAGAGGTTGAAAGCTAAAAAGTGTAGCAATATGCATCAACATATAACATGAAAAATTTCGAACACCTTTCCATGCTATCTATTGCAAAATCTATAGTAACAGTCCATAGGAATTAGCCACTAAAGGATAATATTACACATTATCCATACAACATACTTGGGGAAAATATTTGCTTTGTAGGGGTTGTATTAAAGTTGCTTGGGAACTTACACATGAACCATGAACATTATGTTATACCTCTTTTGGGCCCTTAGGGACTAGTTTTCATCCTTCAAAAATGTTCAAGGCCCTAAGAACTATCTCGTAGATGGTATCCATGAGCACGACTAGGCCAACTATTCACCTTAGACGCAGTGTGGTGGTTATGTACCATGTGCATTGTCTATATTATTACTAAGCCTTAAAAACCACTCGTAGGCCCTAGGAAGGTAATGGAGTTTCTCCTTAAATGATGTCTAAGGCCCCAAAAAAATCCATCCTTGTTGGGAAAATCCTTAGATTAGCACCCGTACAACATCTATTTACCTATGGTTTATAATTATGGAAAAAAGTGCTCCCCATCACATAATTGTGCAAGAAGCCTCAACAAACCCAGATGCCAAGTCAAACATGTCCTCGATATTAGCAGATCCTTCATTATCCATTAACTCATGGAGATAGTTAGCTTAAGGACTGTCATTTGATGATTGTGGACCAGATTCCATCAAAAGGTCAAATCGACCTATCAATGTATTAGTTGTTGGAAAATCAATCTATCAAAATGTCACAATATTGGGTACTAGACATTAGTAAGTAAGACACTAGTCACCAACAAGAAACCTCAATATGGATAGAGGAATGTTGTGTTGAGTTGATGCAGACTCGAGGATATCACATGTCAATTGTGTGGCAGATGACTTGACATGCTAATGTCTCATTATGATGTGGCACCAATGTGGGTCTAGCTGAGATGGCAGACCAATGCCGCAAGTGATGTGGCATGTTGAAATTGTAATGAAGGGTTGACTTGGCACCAAGGTGATGGCTAGTTGGAAACCTGATAGAGACAACGTGGATGTTGGGCTTTTAGATGTTACAATATCAACTAATTAGTATCAATGACACTCTTTAGCCTCTTCCTGAGGGTCTTGTTGCTTGATAGCCCTAACATTTTCCTTTCGAGATATCAGGTATCGAGACATTAGGGCTTCAATCAAAAATCCCATATTGTATGTTAGGTGTCGAGTATTGAGACAATAAGTATGTATAAAGCATTAAGTGTCGTGGGGGGATAGGGGCTCATTGATCTAGTAGATGGATAAGGTAGATGATGGAAAGGTAAGTATGTTAATTGATGACCCATTTTTTAGTTATGTGAAGACCGAGTAAGAAAGTTTTAAACTAACTTATGTGATATTTCCCGAGAGGTTGATATTGGATAGAATAGCCAATTGACTAGGTAGGCGACCATGAAAGTTGATAAGCCATTTTATAATTGTGACATATGGGCAAAGGGTTGTCGCGTGTTTCACAAGAAGCATCAAATGGACATTGGTGTTCTTTGGAAGATAATCATCTAGTACTCTATTTTTTAGGCTCATAAATTTGCTAATGCCTTGCTTCAAGTGAACACCTTAAGAAACAAGACCAATTCAATAGGTGATTAGATCATAAAATGAAACAATATGTTCAATATATCTTGGCATTTAAAAAAATGAAAACATAAGCACTAACACAAAGTGATTAAATATAAACCCAAAATATTTACTTTAAAATTTTTTAAGCTAATAAATTCTCAAAATCTCTACTTTTAATTTTTTTAATAATTAATAAATTCCTTATTTGAAATAAGGAAAAATCTTTAATTTTCTTTTTTTTTCATAATTAATAAATTTTTTATTTGAAATAGTTCCTTATTTAACATAAATAAATAAATAGAAAATTATATTTTTCACTACATGTGCAAGGAACTTTTACTTGCAAATCCATTCCAAACACCATTTTTTTCATACATAATTTTTTTAAATTTTAAATTTTTCATTTACATCACTTTCAAAAACTCGGGATGATATTCATAGGCACAATTTTGTCTGACTTTCACAAGAACAAATCTTCAAATTTACAAGACATGCAACACACATTTTTGCTTCATATTCTTCTCTTTTGGAAGTTTCAGAGTTCATGCAAAATACAGGTTTTTTCCTACTTCTGAATGTAATTCTAGTTACCTTTGTGTACTTTTTAAAAATAGTTTATGCCATGTCCTTTTAATATACTCTTTTTTTCTGTTAATGGAAATGATTTTTACACAGAATTTGTCCATGCTGGGCTGTAAGTATTTGCAATTTGCCGTAATTTTCCTTGATTTGCAGTGATCCAGTTTTTTTTAGATATTAAAAAAAATGTCTTCCATTAAGAGTCTAAATGGAGTTTGCTGTTGATCTATGGTCATAGTAGTCCACAAACCCATAGGATGACTTTTCTTTCTTGATAACCTTGCATCCCTCGAGTGGGCCAATACTAGCAAACACCTCTACAAGAAGGCTTTCTATGACATGTACGTTGTGCCATGCACTTGAATCAAACCCGGGTGGTAGATTTCCACTTGGAATTGGCTCAATTTGGGACAACGACGCCAAAAGGATGGCATGATAGAGAGATTGTTGTTGTTGAAGCATGGCCTGCTGCATTAGTAGTTGTTGCTGCTTCAACCTCTGCTGCAATTGTTGGTCTTACTGAACAACACCGATTTGATCATTGAAAGCATGAGCCCATTATAGCAGGGTATCTCCCCTTCAATTCAAAAACTTGTCTGTTGTACAATGCATTACAAGTTGAGAAAATACACTCTACTCAATCAGAGCCCTAATTTTTGCAACAATCAACTGTGTATTGCACGTACATCCAAAATATTTCAACAAGGTTGCTCCAAGTAGAAGCACGATCACAACAAAAAGAAATAAATGCATAAAATATTATCCTCATTTCCTTTGATGCCTTTCACGTATGTCCAGTAGTAGACGCGATCATAATAATCTGACATTGAAGAAGTTATGAGAAATTTACATGAAACAGGACATAAATCCAAAATCCCAATTCCACTGAAACATGTGAATATATGTTCTAGTAAGTGAACATGTTTGGCAATCTTCACATCAATATTATTTTTTCAAAGATTAGCGTAGCGAAAAATTCTTTAGTTGATTGTTAAACTTACTTGATTTCTCTAAGTGCACACCCTACCCTGCATCCTTGAACAACGCAAGCTCTGCTCCATCACCCAGATGCCTGCCACACTCAACACTCAAACGGGGTTAATAAGATGAAACAAATGAAAATAACTAATATTATGAAGCCAACGATTATAGTCAATGTGTGCAAACCTCTTCAATCTATTTCCCAACTCAAGTGGAAATATTTGATCATTCTCCCCACAAATTATCAAAGTTTCCTGCATGGAAAGAACAAGAATACATTCTATTTCCTCCCTAAAAGTATTTCTTCCCCTTCTATTTCCTCCATCATCACTCCATCTACCTCTCATACTTCCTCCCTACCATCGTTCCCACCCCTATAAAAAGAAACTCCTCTTCCTTCATTCCAACTGCCAAACTAACCAACACCCCCTCTTGCTCCACCTCCTCCATCACGACCATGTGGTGGCATAGGCAAACCACTTGGAGGTCCATCCCTAACATTATTATGATTAACATCACTCCCATCTGTCCTTGAACCTAGTGTTGGGGACCTCTCATAATGTTTACTTGACTGGCCCTGCCATCCAACATCTCACCCCCACCACTATTTGTGGCAGAACCTCCCCAGCCACTGCCAACCGAACACCCAGAACCACCTCCTTATACAGATCCTCCAGGGCATGGGGTCTTTAGGGGAACCATTGTAGCGACATATCTTATTGGAGGAAGAGAATCCTGAACAATATCATTGATGTGCTTATGTGAATGAGCAATAAGTTTGTCACGATTGTCAAACATCCTTTTTTTGAATTTGAAAGCTTTAGGATATAACCCCACATACTCACCATGCGGATCTGTGCCCATGATATAAGAGAGGATAAATGCACCACGATGTTCATGTTAAACAGATAAATAATATGGAATTCTTGTTGGATTTTCAAATTTTCCTTTCTGCAACACATCATCAACCTCTGTCCTTGTTCCCCTTCTAGATTTATTGTAAGCAAGGATTGCCTTCATATTGCTCACAAGTGGGTTCACATAACTTTGAGTGACCTTGTCAAGATCCTCAAAAAAGTGTCTTCCCCAAACGAAGGTAAGTGTATTCCCAAATGATAGTGTTTTCTTTGATAGCTTAAAAAATTTACCCACATAATTTTTGATTCGGTTGTTTGTATTTAACTTTGGCATAACTGTTATAGACATTTTTGTGCCTTACAGCATAGAGCATGAAATGTCAATAATCTAAGGGATCCAAAGTCCCTAAACAAGTTGTTCTTACCCTTAGAGGAACAAGGTCAGCAAACCACAACACTGCAAATCAGTTCTCCACTGAAAAACACCCAAAAACAGGTCAATTTTGGATCAAAGCAGCTGCTCCACTAGGCATCTGCGCTGCATAGCAGGTACAACAAAGGCTACCTGTGTTGCATAGCAAGTAGGACAAAGGCTACCTGTGCTGGGCGTACTTGGACATGTGGAGGAATCTTTTTCTCAAAGTGCCAGTGCCCAGGAAGCTTCTAAAAAGACACTTGATGATAAGATTCGCCTAATGATGAGTTAAGAGCTTCTAAAACTCCAAGTGGAAGACAGAAACTCCGAGTGAAGAACTGAAGAACAACTGGAGTTGAAGAGGACAACAAGTCACACATCAAGCTGACTTATCTTCACTCCAAAACTCTATATAAGGATCTCATCCCATGGGATCTGGAGAGGGCGGAATTTAGTGCAAAGAATTGTTGTTGGTTTACAATTGTGAGCATTGGGTGATTGCTTGAGGGAGGTGAAGAAGAGATTTCTCTCCGTCGGGAAGGTGATGCTGGATTGGACCTCTCATGGTTTTATCACCGCCTGAACCTTACTTCCATATATTAATAAAGCATTTGAGGTTCTTCTATTCGCATGTGTTTCAATGATGTATTGTCTTACTTGCGTATTTGATTTATGCTAATCCTTGAATCAGTTATGCATGCATGCTTCTTGTAGTCTCCTTTGTTTGTCTTGTTTGCAGGATCTCATGTAGCTGGGCCCGTGAAAAGACTTGGAGCTGGGAGCAAGCGGCAATCAAAGGAGATTGGATCGACCATTTGCGCAAGACATCGGTAAGTGGATCTCTTCCTTTTATCTCTTGCATGTCATAAAGAAGAAACTTTAGATAGCTTTGCTTTCAGCTGTTGCTAAGGAACTGTCACCCTTAGAGTGGGTTAGGGTCATTCCGAGTTGGATACTTTCCCCCACAACAGACTGGCGACTCCGCTGGGGAGCGTGTCTTGTTGGTAGCTTGTGTTTCTTGCTATTCATTTCTTAAACAAAAGAGTACCGAATCGAACTGCATGCGAATCCTTCGAATGCAAAGTAGAGGGCAGCTACTCTAGCCCAGTGCTGGGCCTGTTTATGATTTGAAGAGCAGATCCACAAGGACTCTTTTTAGCTCTTTGTGATAGTGTTCATCTTCCTTTAATCATCCTCTAGTGTATACTTGACTGGCAGCCTCTGATTTGGCCAAAAACCGCTCATTTTTTAGCAAACTGTGACCCGGAATCTCTGAGAGACGTGACTTGTCTCATCAGTGCAGCTGCCACAAAGGCTACCTGCACTGCAACGCAGGTCCCGAAGGGGCTACCTGTGCTGCATCTCAGATCCACAGTGCAGCACCTGCGCTGATCCAGTTTTGCCTTGTGCAACTTGGATTCTCCACTGTCTGTTGCCCAGTTTTCAGTATTGTTTTTGCAGCCAGTTGTCAACCTGTATACCCAGCTGAAACCACTTCTCTTTGCCTTCATTCCGCCTCAGTTGTATGAAGAAACCGTGATTGTTCTTATTGTATTTCTTGCTGTCATTCACAGTTTCCCATAGCGAAAGTGAACTAGTCTTGCTATGACCTCTTGAATTTAGACCTGTGAGAAAGTGTCGTTGTGATTCTAAGAGTTAGTTTATTGTTGTTCATAGCTGCTTGAGCTTTTTCTTTCGTTATATGGTTCGAATTTCAGTATTTCTTGTGTTGGAACGAGTGAATCTTAAGGTGTTCTTTTGATTATTGGACAAAAACTTGTTTTCTTTCACTTGAAATTGAATTCGAAATTATACAATAGCTTTCTTTTTGTAATACATCAACATTAAGGAAGAAGAAAAGAAATACTTGCATTGTGCATGTGCATTTTGACAGTTTGCATGTCGATTTAGGAAAAGTGCATCAGTGTGTGCTCTATGATCTGTTTGAAAAGATGATGTCTTTCTTTTCCTTCAGTAGTTAAGGTTTTCATAAGTTAAAAGAATTGAAAAAGCTTGCTTATCATTCTTAGACTGCATTTAGGAGTTGTATCATACATCACGTGGTGATCCATAAAGGCAAACTGCTAAGCAAGATCAACCTAAAAAGAACTCAATTTATCTAACAATGCTTTGAAACATAACAAAACACAGTAGAGGTCTAGGTAGAGACGTGAACCGGCGTCGTTAAACATAGTGACTGTCGATCTCTACGAAGGTGGGTGATTCCTCCTGAGGGATGATAGCACTAATACGGACTTGTGCCCCCGCGTACCGTCGCGTATATTGGGGGACCCCTATAGGAACAAAGCCTTTATCCATAGGAAGCCGTGTCGACCGCCCTACTGATCGCGATGCAGTGAACACAGCATTCACGAAGATCGACCACTCGTACCGTAAAACGTATTCTGTGGTTTCGCGAAAGGTTTGGCACACCCTTGCCTAGAACTCCAGAGTAGTTTCTTTTGGCCTTTTTCAAACTCTATAACTGAAAAAGTCCATCCGCGCATTTGTCACTTCGGGCTCGTTAATACATCGAAGGAGACTAGAGTCATCTTTAGCTTTTTCTTGACTCTTAAAAAATGAAAAAGCAAGTTGTGTCTTAAAAGCGTCTAAAATTAATTCAATTCGAAAACACATTTTACCCTGTGAATTGTTGGTTGATCAAGTAATCCGCAATCGTGGAAGAAAGTCAATCGATGAACCGTCGTTCGCGGAGGAATACGAGACAAACGTCTTTGTCCCCGGAACCGAAAACAACCCGGGCAAAGCGACCTCGTTCAACTGGTTCCAAATCTCCTGTCAAAGTTAGAACAAGTGTTCCGACGACATCTGAGGTTCCGGTTACTCCAAACATTTCTGGAAACCCTGCCCCTATTGAAGAAGTTCAGCAGCCCCAGAAGGACAGTAACGCTGATCCTAGTCTGAGAGCAAATACTTGTGTTACTGAATCAGTTCCATCAGTGGTCGGTTCAGAGAGTCTTGCTACTCGAACAACTGTCGTTGTTGAAACAACCCCTTCTTCGGCACCAGAGATATTCTACGGACCTGACGGTCTTCCTCTTCCACTCGGTCTGATCGCAATAGAAGAGATTGTAGAAGATCCGCAAGCAACTACTCCAACACATTTTGGAGCAGGGATCACTCTACTTCCTACTGCATCAGAAGCAAGCCTATCACCCAGAGAAGTTCCTGAAGAATCACTAGGAAATCTACTGGATAGACTCAAGATGTCTGAACAACCGTCAACATCTAGGACTGTGCCAAATGACACAGCGACAGCAGAACTCCCTGCAGTCATTCCGACAATGTTCACCGGCATACCATCTGTCCCTAACTCTCAATAGCTGGAGGGGGTCCCTTCGGGGGCCATGACGACAGTATGGTCTGTTCCTGTTTGTTCTCCCGGGATAATGCCCGGTAACTCCTATGTTGGAACTCAACAGATTGATCCTTTTGGAAATCCGTTGGGGCAATCCGGTCCTCGAGGTGTAATAAATCCTCTCGGTTCCAGACCACCACCGTATGGGGGGCAATATGCTTTCTCATTACCCCCTCCGGGAGGTTACCCATACGGGAGTTCACAACCATACCCAAGTTATACTGGAATAACTACCAGTGGTTGGATACCTATGCTACCCCAGCAACCAAGAGTTGTGTATTCTATGCAACAACAGATGCCTGTGACGAACATCCCGACGACACCAACTATTGTGACTGTGTCGCAAGTTCAAACAATACCTGTTGCATGTCAACCTCAGTTTTCTCAGGTTGTAATGCAACAACCCTTTGACCCTGCAACTCAACCACAATCGCCAACTGGCGGGGCAACACAAGCACAAGCGGGTACCCTTACCCCTAATCTTGGCCCAGTGGTAAGCATAGCACAACAACCAATGGCGTCACAACCATGGTTAGTGCAGTATCAACAACCGCAGTTCCAGCAAGTGTACCAAGGTACCGAGCAGCAAATTTTTGCGAATAATGGACAACTGTACCTACAATACGGTCAAAACCAACCACTCTACGGTGGAGTAGTCCATCAACCGTATCAGTCATATCAGCATCAATTACATTATGCTGGTATGCAAAGACCAACTGCTCAGGCGATTCCATCGTACCCTGGGTACGCTTCACCTATCTTGAGTCAGCAGCTGCCATTCGTGGCAACTCTGGAGTTACCCGATCTACATCAGTTGACAAACGATCCTATCGCCTATGCCCCTTGGTGGCCCATGATTCCTCACAAACTTCCATCGGACATTCCTAAATTCAATGGAAATCCAGATGAAGACCCGTCGAATCACGTCATGACCTTTCATCTGTGGTGTTCATCGAACACCCTGAACGATGATTCGATAAGACTTCGCCTCTTCCAGAGGACATTGACAGGTCCGGCGGCTAAATGGTATATAGAATTGCCAAGAGCCTCTTTCGACAATTTCAGCTCCTTAGCCACGACTTTTTTAACCCATTTTCAATTACCAATCAGGTATGAAACAGGAACCGAGATACTGACCAACTTCAAACAGACGACAGCTACTCACATATCTGATCATATACATGAGTGGCGTCGCCGTCGTAGGATGGTGAAAACATACGTTCCTGATCAGCTACTAGCTGAATGGTTTACAAAGTCACTGCTTCCAGCTATAACGGAGGATGTGGCCAAAGGGGGAGTCGTAACAGAGGAGCAAGTCATTGCTCATGCTCAATATTTAGACTTGGTATATACTCAGTCTGGCACGCTCTATGACAAAATACCTGATGCCCCCAGACCTGAATTTTCAATTCCTCCCCCTCCTAAATCGAATATTGACTCTCATGCCGGAGATGGCGTGATTGGCACTGCAAGCGCGAAGTCGAAAAAGGCTTCACCTCAGAAAGCCCGTAAGACTTCAGATCGAGATGCCCATGAAGAGATTCTTGCTTCGGAAGTAAATGCCATATCAGCAGATAAAGGCAAAGAAACCAATCAACCAGGAAGCAAGAAGAAACAAAACAAAGGGAAGAAGAAACAACAGGATGATTCGTCACCTGAAAAAGCTTCTTCAAGCTCTCCTAGGAAAGGGAAACAGAAAGGGAAGCCACCTCATCCATGTTTTATATGTGACGAGGATCATTGGACACAAGATTGTCCATACAAAGCTGAGCTCAAGAGATTCTTTAAAAGTCCAAAGAACCCGGCTGTGCTGACTGATCCATTTCCCAATCCAGGTCAAAATATGGTTGATAGTGGAAATGCTTCCCCGTCGCAAGTGCTGATGTTGTCGATCTCTAAGCAGCAAAATGATGCTTTGATTTCGACAAGGAGCAAATATTACGGGAATCCGCAACTGTCAAACGAAAAAGGTAAAGATCAACCTAGTAGTTCGACAACGACTTCGTCAGAAGTTGTCCCACCCATAATGCCAGAATTAACGATAAAACCACCTAAGGGTGTAGTACACCAGTCGACATTTAATCCTCGTGCCAGAGCGGCGCAGCATTATAACATAGTAGAAGATTTGGCTCAATCGCCATCCGCTATGTTGACTCTAGAAGTACTACAAAATTGTCCATCCTAGAGGCAGGCATTGTTATCGGCAATAGGGGGGGTTGATCCTAAGGATTCCAATCTTGTGTCCTTTGATCACAAAGGGTATGACCCTCAGTTACCAGCTCAGCTAGCTTTCCTGATTCAAGTGAAGGCCCTCAACAAAACTATTCACAGAACAATTATTGACGAGGGAGCATCGACATGTATTATGTCGATGAGCTGCTGGAAAACGCTAGGGTCACCAACCTTGTCGAGATCTTTGACAACACTAAAGGCTTTCGACGGTAGGACATATACCCCTTACGGTATCCTAAGTAACTTGAAAGTTGAACTAGGTGGAAAAACAGTAGAGATTGATGTTGAAGTCATAGATGGAAATCTAGATTACAACATCCTACTGGGAAGACCATGGATTTATGCCATGGCAGCTGTTGTGTCGACTTATTTTAGGAAGATCGCTTTCCCGTTTGAAGGAGGGATTACGGTCGTCGACCAACAGAACTTCCTCCTTAATGGTTCACAAGTTACGGGAAGCATTCCCATGATCCATGAAAGCGACCATTCAATTCAAGATATAGGAGTAGGACTGTTGAAAGACCCCACGATGATGGGGACTTTCTCGCTACCAAATCATATGTACATAGGAAATGTACCGTTGGTGGCCACCTGCAACATGATATCTTCCACGAAGGTCGCAAAAGACAAAGTCATCATGGATCGGGCAATGGTGTTACACCCGAGCCCAATCGAAATATTGTAGCAATCAATGTTTCAGGCATGGGAGGCGAGCCCAAATCAATGCTCATCAAGCGTCTGGGTAGATAGGTCAGGAGAATGTGGTACCCCTTTGGATCCTTGGTCACGAGTGCATGCAAGTGACGAACGAATCCTGCAGTCAATGTTGATTGAGGGGGCACCATGGGATGATAACCACCATCGTTCCCTTCCTCAGGAAGATACTCAAGGCGACCTGTATCACCCCTCAGTATTTGAATTCCTAACAAATACTGTAAATAAGGTGGATTCCGAGAGAAACCTATCCAATATAGAAGAGACTATAGCCATAAATATCTCGACCAAAACAGACATTGTAGAGAATATTTATGTCGGCAAAGGTTGTTCCCCTTCAGAACAAGAAATATATAAAGCTCTTTTCTGTGAATTTAGAGATGTCTTTGCTTGGTCATATGATGAAATGCCAGGCATTGACTCGAGTATCGTTGAACATGAAATTAAAATGTATCCTGATGTCAAACCAGTAAGACAACGGCTTCGGCAGGTACACCCCAAGAAAGCCGTTGCTATTAAGGCAGAAGTTGAAAAACTCCTCCATGCTGGTTTCATCTACCCGGTTCCTCTAACCGATTGGGTATCGAATATTGTCCCAGTTATGAAAAAACAAGGAACAATACGAGTGTGCGTCGATTATAGGGATGTAAATCAAGCTTGTCCAAAGGACAACTACCCTACACCCTTCATCGACCAGATAATTGATGAATGCGCCGGATGTGAAATCTTTTCATTTATGGACGGGTTTTCCGGGTATAATCAAATTAATATCCGCCCACAGGACCAGTCAAAGACTGCATTTATTTGTCCGTGGGGCACATTTGCTTATCAAAAATTACCCTTTGGTTTAAAGAACGCAGGGGCGAAATTTCAGAGAGCAATGAATTATGCTTTCCATGACATCAAGAACATCGTTCAACCTTATCTCGACGATCTTCCGGCTCATTCACAAAAGCGGATTGATCATCCGCATCATTTAAGAGCGATATTTCTATGTTGCCGACACTACAAGATAAGACTCAATCCGCACAAATGTGTGTTTTGCGTCGGTTCTGGTCGTTTACTTGGCTTTATAGTCTCCAAGGATGGGATTTGTCTCAACCCTTGCAAGGTGCAGGCAATCATTAATTTTCCTCCACCTTCGAACTTGCTTCAGATTCAGAAACTCCAAGGGAAAGCAAACTTTCTGAGGAGGTTCATTCCAAATTACGCAGAACTTGCTAAAGGTTATACCCGTCTCCTGAAAAAGGATGTACCTTTCGTCTGGGACCAAGTTGCACAAGCTTCCTTTGATGCTTTGAAAGAAGCGCTAGTCAAAGCATCATTAATGTACGCCCCAGACTATCTAAGGGATTTTAACCTGTATCTGGCTGCAGCAGATACGACCATTGCGATGGTTTTAGTTCAAGAAGTCGACGGAATTGAACACCCTATATATTACTTAAGTAAAAACTTAAATGATACGGAAAGTAAATATTCTCATGTTGAAAAGCCAGCATTAGCAGTTGTTCAAGCGATTCAAAGATTTCGACATTATGTCCTCTTTAGGAAGACCACTGTATTGTCAGATTGCAACCCCGTGACTTATATACTGTCGCAACAGTTGCTTGGGGGCAAATATTCAAAGTGGATAGCTATCCTTCAAGAGTTTGATCTGGAATTTGTGAAATCCAAATCAAAGAAAGCCTTAGTTTTCGCAAAATTATTATGCAATCTCCCGTCATCATACAACGATGAAACGTCCAAAGAATCGATCGTGGACGAAAGCTTGTTTATGATATCAGCAAGTGATGATTGGTATGGAGATATAATAATTTATCTCCAAACCCAAAATTTTCGGCCAGACACCTCTCACTCAGAACAAAAACGCATTCGATACCAAGCAAAAGACTACATGATCATCGGTGATACGCTTTACCGTCGTGGTGTTGATACGGTTATGAGAAGGTGTCTAACCCATGAGGAAGCCGAAAAAGCCCTGAATGAATGTCATTCAGGCACCTGTGGGGGGCATCAATTTGGATATGCTACAGCTCAAAGAATCTTACGAGCAGGATACTTCTGGCCAACCATGTTCAAAGATTGCATAACTGCGGTTAGAAGTTGCCATGCATGTCAGATTTTTGATAGAAAAACCAGAAGACCCCCCGCTCCTTTACAGCCAATAATAGCTGTGGGGCCTTTCGCCAAGTGGGGCATCGATTTCATGCAATGTAACCCCACCTCGACCGGGGGGCATGGGTATATTATAGTCGCAGTTGACTATTTTACCAAATGGGCCGAGGCGATGCCTACGTTGGATAACACTGGTGAAACAGCAGCCCTATTCTTTTTTAATCATGTAGTCGCCAGATTCGGCGTGCCACAGGCCATAGTAACAGATCATGGATCGCATTTTCGCAATCACATGATGGTTGAATTAACTACCAAACTAGGATTGTCTCACGATAGCTCTACTCCGTACTATCCGCAAGCTAACGGACAAGTTGAAGCGATCAACAAAGTCCTGAAGCGCATGCTGCAAAGGATGGTGGGGGTTCACAAAAGAAGATGGCATTTGATCCTATAGTCGGCTTTGTGGGCCTACCGAACATCGGTAAGGAATGCCACTGGGTTCACACCGTTTCAATTGGTGTATGGCCTGGAAGCGATCCTACCAATCCAGTGCGAAATTTCGTCCCTTAAACTCGCAGTTGATCTCCTCCCCGGAACCTCAGAAGAAGAAGCTCGTTTCTTAGAGTTAATCCAGTTGGATGAAACTCGTCGTGATGCCGCCTTGGCTAACGAAGACCATAAGAAACGAGTCAAAGCGCAGTTCGACAAAAATGTCAAACCTCGTGTCTTCTCGGAAGGTGATTTGGTCTTGCTTTATGACCAAGAATCCGATAAATTGGGAGCTGGGAAATTCAAGTCCTTATGGATGGGCCCTTATATTGTTAAAAGTGTGTTAGTAAAAGGTGCCTACGAGTTAGTAGATTATGACGGAATCCCACTGGCGCAACCCCGCAACGGGTTGTACCTTAAGCATTACTATGCCTAAATAGTAACCTGTATGTTTTTGTTACATTTTTGTTTTCGCTAAAGCGTTTGTTCCGGTTTAAGTAATCCGCTTTTTACACTTATTGCAGATGTCAAATCCATTGGAACCGTGGGTTGGATATGCTGACGGAGCGAGTCATAGTTCGAGGAACCTATCCTCTGCAGCATGGGCCATTTTTAACCCAAGCGGCGAGTTAGTGAGTTTCAGGGGGGTATGTATTGGTCAATCAACAAATAATATCGCTGAATATAGCGCGTTGATAGAGCTCCTCTCTGATGCCATCACCCATGGCATACGCCGGCTAGTCGTCAGGCTAGACTCACAGCTCGTGGTACTACAGCTCAGTGGTACCTACTCTGTCCGAAATCCAGCTATTTATCGCAAGTTCCTAAGAGTTAAAATCTTGGAAAGACAGTTTGATTTTATCCAATATCAACACATTTCCAGAAACTTAAACACATTAACCGACTCATTAGCAAACTATGTGTTAGATAGACATCTGCAAAATTGATAAAAAGAGAAGCATCATCGATGTTTCATACATGGATCACATAAAAACTGGAATAAACTCCGAAAATCAAAAATATACATAACTGTTTACGGTTTACATGTAATGTTCTGTAACCAAGACAAAATCGGTCATATGACCCCAAAACTCAAAAATGGCTGGGGGGCACCCTAGCCTAGTGATGCTCATGATAACATGCCACGGCCTGTGCAATCATGCGCAGAAGATGAGATCATCGTCTGGGAACACCAACAGTATGTCGCTGCAATCGTAGAGGCAACTCGTCGATCCGTACATCCGGAATCCCAAGGGTAAGACCCTCAACATGTTCCTGCACAGTTGTAAGAGTCTTGGCCAAGTCAAGGTCACGGAGAATAGCTCTCCCAGGAGCCTCCCCTGCAGGGGCAACGGCCGGAGCTCTCGGACGAACTGCTGGACGGACAGGGCCCACATCGGCATGCACACATGAGTTTGATTAGAGTCTTGATAGAATAAAACACAAGGACATTATAAATAAAAACAGTAAACAGTGATAAGGTCAAAATATTTACCAAGATCACCCCACTACTCGCCATCTGGTAGTACCAAATCCGGATCACCTCGGAAGTCCATGCCTATATATGGATACTCGGAAAAAGCCATATCCTGCCGCTCAAACCACCTAAAGAAGGCATCAGTAAAAGTAATCTTAGATTAACCCGCATGTCTAGCCATGTGGTCAACCCACCTCTGCATGCGTGGCACAGTAGGAGATGGCAAGTCGAGAATAATGTACCGAGGTTGCATCAGGGGTATCTTCTCCAAAGCGAAGACAGTCAAAACTGAACCGAAGCCAAAATTCTTCAGTTTCCCGTCCTTTACTTTGGTCAACTGGTTTTTCATCTGAACTAGTACTGCATCACACCAGTTAAAAACTTTCGGCTGAAGACACTCCAGGGCGTGCTGCACATATGACCTGTTGGCAACATGAGGGGATGCACTACCGGCCATCCTACAAATCGTGTACAGAATAGACCTGAGAGACCTGTCAGTGACATCACAGATAGAAGTCTTGCCGTCTCTGCTCGGCTGAGATCCCTCCCTGCAATACTGACGGATATAATCTTTCACGGAATCACTCCCTCGGGCCGAACCGGACAAGGAAATGGGGGCACCCCGCCTTGACAACCCAGTCAAGAAGTAAATGTCCACTATGGTCAAAGGGATGGACTTGCCCCTAATCTGGAACACTTGGTTAACATGATCCCAAGCATCAAGCAGGTACTGCATTATACGTATCTGTGCCCTCATGCTAGATATCCAGAAGAATTTTAGCAAGCCACAGTTCCGCAATGCGCTCACGGTAACAGGATCATGGAGGGCAATCATGTCCTCCTCTTCATGCTCTCGTTCTCGCCACGTAAGAGTCATTATGCTCCAATAAACTCTGCAAAACAAACAAGAGGAGGAGTAAGCTCCCTGACTCAGTAAAGAAAATGGAAAAAATCTCATGAAAAATTGTGCAACCAAGATGTTTTCTGCGCCCAACGCAGGTAGGGAAGGGTCTCACCTGCGTTGGGGCACAAACTGCCTTTGAAGATGAGAACCCCAACGCAGGTTTCGATATAGGGAACCTGCGCTGATGGCAGAGCGCCCTAGAGAAACCCCAGGGGCTCATGGGGGCAGGAAAACAAGCATAAAATTGAGAAATTAAACCATGAAAAGATAGAGCTAGGGTTTAGCTCCTACCTGGTGGAAACGGCGCTGAAAATCGTCCACAGAATCTCCCGAAATCAGCTGGTGAAAAATCAAGAGGAAGAGGCACCTCCAAAGCTCCAACAAACCAAATGCACATGAAATGGTAAAGTGAGAGGTAAAAACATCTTTTAATTGCTTTTTACGTAGTTCGAAGTGAAATATTAGTATTTTTACTTCATGTTATCCGTTTCTAACAAAGTTTGTTGCAGCAATTGATGATATAGTACTATCTCTGAAAAAGAAAAAGCTAGTCATGGTAAAATATGAATTTGATCTTATCAACCGAGCAGTTTTTGCAAGTGTTCATGCTCGTTAAAAAATAAACGCACATGTGAGCAAGCTTCCCCCAGAGTTCAAGCTCATTAAGAAAAATGAACTGGTAAATAACCATTTGAGACCATAAATTCATCAGCCATAAAAGCCTTGGTCGTGTTTGTGTGCCGTCACCTCCACTTTTCATTTGGCCGATCATTCACATCCACTTGATTGTTTACCTATTTTGAGGAACAGCTGCGAAGAGTGATTTCACCTAGCCATCCTTGTAATACTGCCGTGATTGGAAAATTCCAACCTGTACCTGGAATCTGCTGCTATCCCTGTTTATCACTCGTTCCTCAAAATACGAGTCTTCTTTGAGCTCTTTTCACTGACTCGTAAAAAATGAAAAGTTTGCCAAGTTTTGGCCTTCCAGCTCGTCAAAAGGACCGGAAGAGCTATCCCTCCTCTAGATTTTAATCTTTTTGGACCTGAGGGATTAGTGCACAAAAAGATCGAGCGCTTGTCTAGTTCGGCTCGATAAAGATATCGAACATTCATCCCTTCTGTATTGTTTTATACCTTTTCGGACTTAAGGGATTAGATGACGAAAAAGGATCCCTGGAGTCTACTTTATGTACCCTTTTCAGACTCTCTAAAAATGAAAAGGACCGAGTTGTCTTTGTCGCTAGGCTCGTTAAAAATATTAGATAGCGACAAACTTGTCTTTAGACAAGAACGAGTTTCCCTATCGCTAGGCTCGTTAAAACATAGCGATGGGCTTGCCTGAAGGGCATGTTATAGATCAAGCATATGTTATCCTCCTCAAGCTTGACGAAAATAAAGAGGTACTGGTCAGAAATGACTGGGGAAAAATTGGGAAGAACCTCAAAGCTTAAATGGTAGCAAGTCGCTCTTGAACATGACACTTTTGCCTCCGTAAATATCGGGTTGGGTTATTATCATTCACCGGTCCCTTCACCATGGTCTCGCCATACCATCCATACATGGGGTAATGCTACCGATCCATCACATCAGTGTCGTTATATGTTCAAGAGATGTCATTCAGAAAGTGTCAACCGGGTCCCATCCACTTCCATACATCATCTTTCATCCTTCCATGACCGCCACCCTGAATCATATTTCACAGATCGTTTTCACCATCATCACTAGCTCCGTTCCGTGTCACTGATGTGGGATTCATTAAGGCCCTCCTTTGACGGATCACTTCTTGTCGACATCAGCTCATTATCCAAGAAGTTGATCTAGGAACACCCCCTCAGTACTTTGAAGCTTGCATGCCTCAATGGCAAGTTTCTCACTTCCGGCGATAGGTATACATTAATGACCTTCGACCGGGAGACTTTGCGTGGTGTTCGACGTCAGATCCTATATTCACGCCACGTGAATTGTGCTGCAGTACCTTGAGGGTCATCATCATTATCAGTGATTCCTCTCGTGCTTGTTAACAGTTTACATTATTGACTGGTAATCAAGCGATGTCTTTCCATGTTCGACTTCAAGAAATTCTCACATGGATCGACTTGTACTAGAGTGAAGATCGGACAAGTTTGAAGACCCCGGATCTAGTTTCATCCATCCGGGCTGTGATATATATTCAGGAGATAAAAACATAGACATGTGCAGCAGATGAGCATCCTACTAAAAGGATGATAATTAAAAGCAAAGAATTATCCGTCTCTTATCAGACGATCGTCTGTTTATGTACGGCAAATGTATTTATAAAGCTGATCATGGGAAATGCCCACATCAGCTAGATCATGAAAAGAAAGTATGAAAAGATAATGTATTGTATTGTATTTTGTTACAGGTCACCTCACGGCGATTGAATGAACTTCGGATCCTCCTAATAAAGCATTTCACCCGATAAACGACCTCATACTTTAGGGGGCAACTGTTATAGACATTTTTGTGCCTTACAGCATAGAGCATGAAATGTCAATAATCTAAGGGATCCAAAGTCCCTAAACAAGTTGTTCTTACCCTTAGAGGAACAAGGTCAGCAAACCACAGCACTGCAAATCAGTTCTCCACTGAAAAACACTCAAAAACAGGTCAATTTTGGATCAAAGCAGCTGCTCCACTAGGCATCTGCGCTGCATAGCAGGTACAACAAAGGCTACCTGCGTTGCATAGCAATTAGGACAAAGGCTACCTGCGTTGGGCGTACTTAGACATGTGGAGGAATCTTTTTCTCAAAGTGCCAGTGCCCAGGAAGCTTCTAAAAAGACACTTGATGATAAGATTCGCCTAATGATGAGTTAAGAGCTTCTAAAACTCCAAGTGGAAGACAGAAACTCCGAGTGAAGAACTGAAGAACAACTGGAGTTGAAGAGGACAACAAGTCACACATCAAGCTGACTTATCTTCACTCCAAAACTCTATATAAGGATCTCATCCCATGGGATCTGGAGAGGGCGGAATTTAGTGCAAAGAATTGTTGTTGGTTTACAGTTGTGAGCATTGGGTGATTGCTTGAGGGAGGTGAAGAAGAGATTTCTCTCCGTCGGGAAGGTGATGCTGGATTGGACCTCTCATGGTTGTATCACCGCCTGAACCTTACTTCCATATATTAATAAAGCATTTGAGGTTCTTCTATTCGCATGTGTTTCAATGATGTATTGTCTTACTTGCGTATTTGATTTATGCTAATCCTTGAATCAGTTATGCATGCATGCTTCTTGTAGTCTCCTTTCTTTGTCTTGTTTGCAGGATCTCGTGTAGCTGGGCCCGTGAAAAGACTTGGAGCTGGGAGCAAGCGGCAATCAAAGGAGATTGGATCGACCATTTGCGCAAGACATCGGTAAGTGGATCTCTTCCTTTTATCTCTTGCATGTCATAAAGAAGAAACTTTAGATAGCTTTTCTTTCAGTTGTTGCTAAGGAACTGTCACCCTTAGAGTGGGTTAGGGTCATTCTGAGTTGGATACTTTCCCCCACAACAATAACCATCTTGGTTGTTTACAATAATAAAAAAAAAAAAAACATTATTTTTTTTTAGATCTCTTTCCATATTTTTTAATTTCCATTTTATTTTTAAATTGACTACACAAATCCATTATATATATATATATATATATATATATATATAGAGAGAGAGAGAGAGAGAGAGAGAGAGAGAGAGAGAGAGAGGTTGATTACAATTAACTAAAATATGTGATTTTAGAATAAGAAAAAATGTAATTATGTTAAAACTCTCAAACCTTACACCAACATTTGAACTTGTAATTTCATAAGTATATTATTTTGAACTTTAAAATTTCTCACCTCAATATGAAATGTGTGACATATCTAATGAAACTCTAAAATTTATTTCAAATATTTCTATTTTACATTCACATGTCTTTCATATAAAATTCTTATTGATCTAATATTTGATTTTTCTCTTAGGAAATTTCCAAATTTAACTATATTATTATTATGAAATTATGATTCACTTAAAATTTATTTTAAAATATGAAACAATTTCCTTGAATTTAATTTCAATTTCTTGACTCATTATTAATGGTTTTTATATTAATTTTTTTTCTAATTATGAAATATCTTAATGTTGTTGTGTTTTTTTTGTAAATTAATATTTTATATTACTAAAAAAATTTCAAATATACATGGTTGTAGCATATATCCAAAAAAGGATTTCTTTGTGTATTTATTAGGCTACCAATCTCCCAAAGACTAGAACTTTCCTGAAAAAATGTTTCTTCAAAATTAGGCCATGTAACTATATCTAGACTACAAAATCCCTTGTTATTGGGTTGTCCAAGCCATACATGACAGAGAACTAAAAAGATGATAAGAAAGATAATCATTCAGACTTAGAAAATGAAGTGGAAATTGGGTCTCTGACACTCGATCCTAGAGGTGCAAAAGTGTTAGGGTCACATTATAAGTGTCCCTCCACATGGGCAAGCATTGCATCCAACCTATCCAGGGTGAAGTGTTGGTTCCTCAACATTGTTGTAATGTCTTCCAAGGTGGTAAAGAAATTATAACTCTCAACCTATTTTTCCTTAAAAACCAACCTCAATAGAGTTTTCATCTTGAAATGCAATTTTCCACTAAGTTGAAATACGTCTTCTTTCATCGGTCTAAATCCAACTATATACCTCGTTCATAATTTTATAATTTGAGTGCATTACCTCTCCACCCCATCTTGGGATTCACACTAGCAAATTTCTCTCATTGTCTCAAGTGGCACAACATTGAAATACCTAGTAGGATCATCGTGAGCAAAAGGCATCGTTCTACGTTGGCCTTTCAGGATGCTTCCCCCACTTCGCCAACAACACGTGTATTTCTTGGGAAGTGTGAAGGAAATAAAGGGTTCACACCTATATAAATTGTTATAACTTACACGAGCTCCAAGAAATAAGAGAATATACCAACGACAACTTCCTCAAGCCTTTGACACCAACATAGAAATTCATCACCTAGACTCATCAAACAGACCGAGATGCTTGAAGGGATCACCATATCAACCCCCATTGAAGTGGATACCCCAACATTAGAACGCACATACCCCAATACAATTAGCCAAAAACAAAGCCACAATTTTCCTAGAGGGAAAACTTTACAGTAAACTCTATAAATTAGGATACACTAGGAGTATGAAGATATACCTAACTAGAGTCATCTATTTTCCCTATGAATGCCTAGACCATCAAAGAAGTCAAGCACAAACATTCCAATACCAAACTTTCTCAGTATATACATCAAATAAATGAAGTTGAGACAACTAGACAACAAACACAAATGTTGCTCACTACCTGTTTTTGGGAAAACTAGTATTCCTAAAGAATGCTAGCCCTGTAGGTTTGGTATCTACCCTAGAAACAATAGTTTAAAGCAACTCAATGATTTATTCTATGTGTAACAAATAAGAGAAAGATAATGGAACCAACTAGGAACTTCCGCTTGACCTCTCTCCTATTTGACAGAACCAGCAACTCCTCCCCATACTTAACACGCTTGGAGAGTACCTGCACAAGTACAACAACAAAGAATAGTCAAAGTATCATGATCTATTACAACATAAACATTACAGAATCAGATATATAATGAACAAATGATAGCATTCACAAATTACACAACCATATGGAAGAAAACTTCAAGATCTTTATTGATAGAAGGGAGAATTACAATCAAGTTGTCTCATCTAGCATCATCCTCCAAGCTTCAATCCTTCTTCACCTCATGAAATAGCAACATCACTCCAACGAGAATACAATGCTCACTCCTCAATTACAAACTATCAGAACTTACCTGCAATTCACAACATTTCAGCCTCTAGATCTCTTGGATGAGGGATCTATTTATAGATGTGTGCAAGGGTGTGATTCATCCATGGGGTTTGATTAGTGTCATTCCACTTGTTACAATTGGTCCATAAGAGAAGGGATAACAGACAGTTTTAGATCCCTTATTCATCCTTGGGCAAATTCAGAGAGGCAAGTGGCATAGGAGAAGTTTCTAGAAGATTCCATGAGCATCCAATTAGAAAACTGTCTTGGACATTTGTCCATCCTCAACCATCGCACCCTATAGAAGCCCTAGTCAGTATGCATCACACCCTGGTAGTGTACCACTCAGTATGCATCACACTTTGCCAGTGGAGCAGTCAGTATGGTTTAATTTAGGTAATTTCTAGATGGTTTCTCAGATGGAACTTTTGGGGAATGATGTATTCAAATGACTATGTTCCTCTAAGGTATGAAGCAACTCTTTTACGACTTTGATGAGCCCTAATATATTGACATATAAGCTCAGGGTTGAAGTGCCCAAATATGTCTATAACAGTTGCCCCCTAAAGTAGTAGGTTGTAAATATTCATTTCGGGTGAAATGCTTTATCATGAGGATCCGAAATTTTGAACTGGAAGGTGACCTGCATCAGTGACAATACAATACATTATCATAATATGATTCCATGATTTAGCTGAGGGAGGAATTCCCATGCTCAGCTTTATAAATTTCATTTCATGTACATAGATAAGATAGTCGTCTATAGATACAGACTGGTGATTCTTCAGATATAGAGTCATCATCCATGGTTAGGATGATGATATGTCCAGAGCCTTTGTACATTTGATGTTTTTATATCCCTGAATATATCACAGCCCAGATGGATGAAACTAGATCTGGGGTCTTCAAAACTCGTTCAATCTTCGATCGATGTACAAGTCAATCCATGTGAAGAGATGTTCTGGAGTTGAACATGGAAATACATCGTCTGATTACCAGCCAATGATGTGAACTGTTAACAGACGCGAGAGGAATCACTGATAATGATAATCACCCTCAAGGTACTACAGTACAATTCACGTGGTGTGAATTTATGATTCGATGTCGAACACCACGCAAAATCGTTCAGTTGAAGGCCATTGATGTCAACCTGTCGCCGGAAGTAAGAAACTTGCCATTGATGTATGCAAGCTTCAAAACACTGAAAGGCTTGTTTCTAAGTCAACTTCTTGGATAATGAGCTGATGTCGACAAGAAGTGACTCATTGTAGGAGGGCCTTGATGTATCCCACATCTACGAAACGAAACGAAGCAAATGATTTCTGAAGGTGAAAAAGGAACTGACGACACAAGGTTTAGGAATGGCAATCATGAAAAAATGAAGGTTGGAGGTATTGAAGTGTATGAGACACTAGCTGGATGGCAATTTATCAACTAGATCACTTCTCTTGAACATGTCGGCGACACTGAGATGAATTGGTAGCGTTAACCCCAAAATATGGATGGTATGAAAGACCAATGGTATGGTGACCGGTGAATGGAATATGCCAACCGAACTTAATAATGGAGATGAAGTGAAAGTTTCATGTTCAAGAGCGACTTGCTACCATCAATTCTTCAAGATTTTTCCCCTTTTTCCCCAGTCATTGCTAACCAGTACGTCTTTATTTTTGTCAATCTTGAGGAGGATAACATATTCTTGTTCTATAATTCGCCCTTTGGGCAAACCTGTTGCTATTTAATGTTTTAACAAGTCTAGCGACAATGAAACTTGGTCTTGTCTAAATGGACAAGTTTGTCGCTATTGTTTTAACGAGTTTAACGATAAGGATAACTCAGTCCTTTTCATGTTTAGAGATTTGAAAAGGGACGAAAAGAAAACTCCATAAGTTCCTTTTTGTAAAGTAATCCCTCAGGTTCAAAAAAAGATAAAATAATACAGGAGGGATGACATTTCCAATACTTTAACGAGCTGGAAAGGACAAGCGCTCGACAATCCTTTCATATTTAACAAGTCTGAAAAGGGTTCAAACAGGACTCTATTTTGAGGAACGAGTGGTGTTTAGGGTAGTAATTGGTTCAAGTGATGTTGGAACTTCTCAAAACATGTTGATTTATGTGATGAGGCTGGCTAATAAGACCACTCATTGCAACTATTCCTCAAAAAGGGTAAAACAACCAAGCGAAAGTGTATGATTGGGCAAAGAGATAGTGCTGATGAGATGAAAACAAAGAAGGCTCAAAAAGTTGATAGAATGGCAATCACAAGGGTTAGAAATCGAAAATAGGTTCATTTTTAGATAAGCTTGAACAATGGGGAACTATGCTTGGATTCGGTTTCATGTTTACACAAGCTTGAAATGAACAAACTATGCTTGGTTTCAGTTTCTTTTTTACACAAGCTTGAAATGGAAAGAATGTTCTTGAATTGATTTACATGCCCCCAACATGGTGAAAAGGAGAGTCTCTTGTAACCAGATGGAAATCACTGCGGTGAAGCAGGACGGTTATCTAATGCCTCTTTGGCTTCGTTCAAATAGACAAAGGTGAATGGTGTGAAAGACCAATCACATAACCTATAGGGAAACTTATCTTTACCACAAGGTACATGCCTCCCAAGCTTCATTACATTCACCTAAGTAGACTTCTCATGGCTTTCAGGTGAATGGAATGAAGGTTCTTTTACGAGATCAAGTGAAAGACTCGACTTTAAACTTGGGACCTTGTTTCATTTTTAAAAGAGCTTTAGACAAGACAAGGAACTATGCTCGGAGACCCTTGGTTTCATTTTTTAACAAGCTTGACCCATGATAATGAACTATCCACTGAGACACTTCAGTCATAACTCATAAGTGGTCATGAAGGTAAGATCTGGTTCCAATGCCCCCAATACATAATGTACAAAATCACTAAATTGATCGTCAGTCGATGTAGGTATGGAATAGGTTGCCACATAATTAACCCGTGGCAGGGATGATACCATTGGCATAAGTGGACCATTTAGGGATGATGGTTGACTTGGAGCTATATTTGGACCGGGAAATGAAAGCTGGTCAACGGTGACAATCTTGCCTTTATGCGGGAAACACATCACTCAGAAGAGTGTTGAAACAATAGCTTCCATGTTATAAACATAGTCACGCACAAGAAGTAAATTGTAATATAAAGGTCCTGCGACTACCATCACGTTCAGATGAATGGTCCTTCCTCCCAAAGTTATAGGTAACTTAGGAAGGATCCCTAACGATCAACTAGTTCCTTTGTTAAAGCCTAATAGATTCTGTGTAATAGGAACAAGCGGTGGCGAACCAAGCACTTTCCAAGAAGTTGAGGAAAGGATACCCACTGATGCACCTTCATCTATAATAGTGCTAGACATAATCATTTTAAAAAATTGTAGTATGATCTGGAAAGGAACATAAGAAGGAAGGCGGGATCCTGCCAGTCAATTCCAATCAAAGGAAGTGACTAGACTACTTGGAGCGTGTTCTGAAGAAATGGGAGAATTAACCTCTTGAGTTATGAGAACTGGAGGGTTTTCCTCCTATCTTGATAGAACAAGCAGATTTCCTCCAAGTTTGTTAGAATCTAAAGTAACAAAAAGAACTTGAACGATATCATTTTCACTCTCTTCGGGAAAGGTATGATTAGCTGAAGGTGAAATTGGGTCAACTACTACCTCGACCTGTTGATTCTGGTCGGGTATAGACTCATAGGATTCACTTTCAAAGAGAGCGGTTTTGACTAACGGTTGATTTAAGTCTGTCGGTTCATCAACTAGTGAAGGATTTAGGGAGAGTTTCCTCTAACTAGATGGAAGTTGCTGCGGTGAACCCGGACGATTATCCAACACTCTTTTGGCTTCATCCAAAAAGGGACAAAGGTGAAGGGAATGATTACCTTCACATAACGTACATGGAATCTTGACCCTTCCCTTCTGTCCATGAACTCTACTATCACTAGTTGACAGTGTGTTACTAGCATGATCCCCAGAGGTTGATGACATGGGATGGTGTGAACGGGAAGACCATTCTTTCAAGATCTGAGGAAAGTAAGGAAAATTTCAATGAAAATGGTCTCCCACACAAATTATGCATGGATATTTGGGTTTGGGAAGCTTAATGGATGAATTTTCATCAGATGTTGCATCTAGAGCAATGGTTGCTTTGTTGCCCCCTTGCTGAATTGGCTTCTTCTTCTTCTCCTGCCCTTTCTTCTTCTTCTTAGCCACCTGGTTACTAGTATCAATACTTTCACCAAGCGAAGAGGAAGAAGGGGAGGAAGAAACAAGCGAGGAAGAAGGCAAAGGGTTAATTTCAGGATCAACTGGAGGTGTACTCGATTATGGAGAAATCATGACATTTTGAACCAAAGAGGTTGAAAATAGCCTTACTAGCAAGCCAATGGTAATTCCCAGAAGGGACAATGTAGCCATATAAGGAGCACCAATATTTCCGAAAGGAGGAAAAGGACTAAGATTCCCATCAAAAGGGTTTCCTTGATCAGTGGAATTTGGATTTGTTTCCATATATCTCAACTTAAGATCAACTGTTATTCCGAATTCAATTAATTTTAATGACGCTTGGACACAACATTGTTTTTTCAGTTTTTAAGAGTCGAGAAAAAGCGAAAGACGACTCTATTCTCCTTCGATTTTTAATGAGCCTGAAAGGACAAGTTCTCAGATGGACCTTTTCTTTTAAAGAGTCAAAAAGGAAGGAGAGTGACTACTCTGGAATATATGGGCAGAGTGATATTGCTATTTCATGAGGTGAAGAAGGATTGAAGCTGGGAGGATGATGCTGGATCATACAACTGCATTGTAATTCTCCCTTTTGTCGATAAAGCTCTTCAAGTTTTCTTCCATATGATTGTATAATTTGTGAATGCTATCATTTTTTCATTATATATCTGATTCTGTGATGTTTATGTTGTAATAGATCACGATGCTTTAACGGTTCTTTGTTACTGTACTTGCGTAGGTACTCTCCAAACACGTTAAGTACGAGGAGGAGTTGCAGGTTCTATCAAAGGGGAGAGAGATCAAGCAAGGGATCAAGCAGAAGTTCCAGGCTGGTTCCATTATCTTTCTCTTATCTGTTACACATAGAAGAAATCATTGAGTTGCTTTAAACTATTGTTTCTGGGGTAGCTGCCAAACCTAGAGGGCTAGAATTCTTTAGGAATACTAGTTTTCCCAGAAACAAATTGGCAACTCCGATGGGAAAGGGAGAGAAGCTTGTTTGTTGTTATTGTTTGTTTTATGTTCAATTTGATAAACTATAGACAGATCCAGAAGTTAGCCAAGTAGCTTTCAAATTGCTCTTGCCTGCAATCGCATAGTAGATGAATGATGCTTTAGTAAATCATCGTTTAGTTTATAAATTAAACATTTGACTTACAAGCACATCTAGAAACCCTTTTGGTAGCTCATCAACCTTTGAAGACATACCATCATACTTTTCTCATCATTGTTCATCAAAACCCACCTTAACTCATTGAAAACAACCCCACATTTGAGCCAAAACCCATTTTAGTTGTGCTCCCTGGACCATCGCACTGTCTTCCACTATGAATCACTATGCATTAGCACCTCCTGAGTGTAGTAAGTGTGATGCATCTCGTATTCTATGAATCCTAGGTGCTATGATTGACTGAACTCATTTTCCATCTAGAAATTGAGGGTTTTTGACCTTGTTTTCAGTTTTGTTTGGTTGTTTTGCTGTATATGAACATTGCCTGTTTACTGAAGCTTACTTGTATCACTTATATCAACCACAATTACATTAGGATTAGTGAATTTTTTTGTGTATTTTTTCATCATTTAAAATCCTTTGTCGAAAATTTGTTTAAATCGATTTGCCACTTTGGTACAAAAAAGTGTCGTAATAGTCAGTTTTTGTCGAAAAGAGAAGTGCGTGAATTCTTCCTTCCCTTGATAATTGATTGAACTTTTCTTGATGCATTTGATTTGATTTTATTATATTCCAAGTGTCAAAAGAATTTTTATTCGAAATTGATTGTGTCATTTAGAGTCTTCCTTTCACTTTGGAAGAAAAAATTGTAGAAAATGTCATTTTGAGTGAAATATTTCAGATCTTTGTATCACTTAGTTTTCCTTTTTACATCTTTCACTTTAAGGAGAATGAAAACAAATACACAGATTTGCATTTAGCATTTTTTAGTTTGCATGCAAAAAGAGGATTTAGGAAAATGCACTAGTGTGTGCTCTTTGCTCTTTGCTTAAAAGCACTGTTATCTTCTTCCCCTAGTAGCTAGGATTTTCATTAATCAAAGAAACAAAGATTGTTTATCATTGTAGATTGCATTTTAGGAATTTCAGATCATCATCACGTGGTGAACCACTGAAAGGAAAACTCTAAACAAGATCAACTTTAAAATGAGTTTCAATGAACCTAACAATGCTTTGGAACTTAATGCAACATATGTAGTGGTCTAGGCTAGTGACGTGTTCCAGCATTGTTAAAACTAGTGGCTATCATTTTCATTGAAGGTTTGGTGATTCCTCCTCGTTGATACGACAAGTGCTAGCATGGACTTGAGCTCCCCGTACTATTGCGTATATATTGGGAGACAACAATAGGCTTAAATCCTTTATCCATAAGAAACTGAATCTGTCGCCTTATTGATCGCAATGCACTGAACACAGCATTCAGGAAGATTGACTGCCGTACATAAGTCCTTGGTAATTTCTTTTTAATTTATCACCAAGGTGTATATTGTAGTTTTTTAATTGGTTTGGTAATCCCTCTGTCTAGATATTCCAGAGTAGTCAATTTCGTTCCTTTTCGACTCTTTAAAAGAAAAGTTCTATCTGAGCACTTGTCCTTTCAGGCTCATTAAAAATTGAAGGAGACTAGAGTCATCTTTAGCTTTTTCTCGACTATTAAAAACTGAAGAAGCAAAGTTGTGTCCAAGCGTCATTAAAATTAATTGAATTCAAAATAACAGTTGATATTAAGTTGAGATATATGGAAACAAATCCGGAGTCCATTGATCAATGAATTCCTTTTGATGGGAATCCTAGTCCTTTTCCTCCTTTTGGAAATATTGGTGCTCCTTATATGGCTACATTGTCCCTTCTGGGAATTACCATTGGCCTGCCAGTATGGTTGTTTTCAACCTCTTTGGTTCAAAATGTCATGATTTCTCCACAATCAAGTACACCTCTAGTTGATCCTAAAATTAACCCTTTGCCTTCTTCCTCGCTTGTTTCTTCCTCCCCTTCTTCCTCTTCGCTTGGTGAAAGTATTGATACTAGTAACTAGGTGGCTAAGAAGAAGAAGTAAGGGCAGGAGAAGAAGAAGAAACCAATTCAAAAAGGGGGCAACAAAGCAACCATTTCTCTGGATGCAACATCTAATGAAAATCCATCCATTAAGCTTCCCAAACCCAAATATCCATGCATAATTTGTGCAGGAGACCATTTTCATCGAAATTGTCCTTACTTTACACGGATGTTGAAAGAATGGTCTTCCCGTTCACACCATCCTGTGCCATCAACCTCTGGGGATCATGTTGGTAACACACCGTCAACTAGTGATAGTAAACTTCATGGATAGATGTGAAGGATTAGGATTCCATGTAGGTTATGTGAAGGTAATCATTCCCTTCACCTCTGTCCCTTTTTGGACGAAGCCAGAAGAGTGTTGGATAACCATCCAGCTTCACTGCAACAACTTCCATCTGGTTATAGGAAACTCTCCATAAATCGTTCACTAGTTAATGAAATGACAGACTTAAATCAACCATCAGTCGAAACCACTCTCTCTGAAAGTGAATCCTATGAGTCTATACCCAACCAAAATCAATAGTTCGAGGTAGTAGTTGACCCGATTTCACCTTCAACTAATTGTACCTTTCCTAAAGAGAGTTAAAATGATACCGTTCAAGTTCTTTTTGTTACTTTAGATTCTAAGGACCTTGAAGGCAATCTTCCTGTTCCATTAAGACGGGAGGAAAACCCTCCAGTTCTCGTAACTTAAGAGGTTAATTCCCCCATTTCTTTGAAACACCCTCCAAGTAGTCTAGTCACTTCCTTTGATTGGAATCGACCGGAAAGATCTCGCCTTCCTTCTTATATGCCTTTCCAGATCATAGTACATGTTTGTAAAATGATTATGTCTGGCACTATTATGGATGAAGGTGCATCAGTGAGTATCCTTTCCTCAACTACTTGGAAAGCACTTGGTTCGCCACCGCTTGTTCCTATTACACAAAATCTGTTAGGCTTTAACAAAGGAACCAGTCGACCATTAGGGATCCTTCCTAAGTTACCTATAACTTTGGGAGGAAATAATGTTCATCTGAACATGATGGTAGTCCTAGGACCTTTAGATTACAATTTACTTCTTGGACGTGACTATGTTCAAAGCATCGTGATCTATTACAACATAAACATTACATAATCATATATATATAATGAACAAATGATAGCATTCACAAATTACATAATCATATGGAAGAAAACTTCAAGAGCTTTATTGATAGAAGGGAGAACTACAACCCAGTTGTCTGATCCAGCATCATCCTCCCAGCTTCAATCCTTATTCACCTCATGAAATAGCAAGATCACTCCAACAAGAATACAATGCTCACTCCTCAATTACAAACTATCAACACTTACTTGCAATTCACAACATTTCAACCTCAATTACATTAGGATTAGTGATTTTTGTGTGTATTTGTTCATCATTACAATCCTTTGACGAAAAGTTGTTTAAATCGATTTGTCGCTTTGGTACAAAAAAGTGTCGTAACTGTCATTTTTTGTCGAAAAGATAAGTGTCGTGAATTCTTCCTTCCCTATATAATCGATTGAAATTTTCTTGATGCATTTGATTTGATTTATTTATATTCCAAGTGTCGAAAGCATTTTCATTCGAAATTGAAAGTGTTGTTTAGAGTCTTCCTTTCTCTTTTGAAAAAAAAATTGTCGAAAATGTCATTTTGAGTGAAATATTTCAAATCTTTTTTGCATTTAGTTTTCCTTTTTGCATCTTTCACTTTAAGGAGAATGAAAACAAATACATGCATTTTCATTTAGCATTTTTTGGTTTGCATGCAAAAAGAGGATTTAGGAAAATGAACTAGTGTGTGCTCTTTGCTCTTTGCTTGAAAGCATTGTTATATTCTTTCCCTAGTAGCTAGGATTTTGATTGCTCAAATAAACAAAGATTGTTTATCATTGTAGATTGCATCTTAGGAATTTCAGATCATCATCATGGGGTGAACCATTGAAAGGAAAAATCTAAACAAGATCAGCTTTAAAATGAATTTCAATGAACCTAACAAGTCTTTGGAACTTAACGCAACATATCTAGAGGTCTAAGCTAGTGATGTGTTCTGACGTCGTTAAAACTAGTGGCTATCATTTTCATTGAAGGTTGTGTGATTCCTCCTCCTTGATATGACAAGTGCTAGCACGGACTTGTGCTCTCTGTATCGTCACGTATATATTGGGAGACCACAATAGGCTTAAATCCTTTATCCATAGGAAACCGAGTCTGCCACCTTATTGATCGCAATGCACTGAACACAGCATTCGGGAAGATTGACTGCCGTACATAAGTCCTCGGTAATTTCTCTTTAAATTATCACCAAGGTGTATATTGCAGTTTTGTGACTGGTTTGGTTATCCCTTTTTCTAGATATTCCAGAGTAGTCACTTTCATTCCTTTTCAACTCTTTAAAAGAAAAGGTCCATCTGAGCACTTGTCCTTTCAGGCTCATTAAAAATCGAAGGAGACTAGAGTCATCTTTAGCTCTTTCTCGACTCTTAAAAACTGAAAAAGAAAAGTTGTGTCCAAGAATCATCAAAATTAATTGAATTCAGAATAACATCATTTTCCCCTTAATTTTGAGTTGATCAAATAATCCGAAGTCGTGGAAGAAAGTCAATCAAAATCTCATCGTTCGTGGAGACTAGCGAGTCAACCGTCTTTTCCCAGGAAACAAAGCCAATCTGGACAAACCGGTCTCGTTTAACTGAGTCCAATTCATCTCATTTATTTGAAAATTTTGTTTCAACATTGTCAGAGTCTCCAGTTACTCTGATTATTTCTGGTACATCTGCCTCCACAGAAGAAGTTCCACAGTTCCAAGAGGACATTAGAACTGATCCTAATGTAACAGTAGACAATTCTATACCCGAAGCGACTTCATCTAGAGTTGATCCAAAACCCGTCTCAGTTCAAGCTGAGGCTACATTTGAACCTGTAGTTGTTCAAGAACCTCTCTTTGAGACTGAAGTTCATTTACCTAAACATCTGGACATTGAGTTTCAGTATTCAGAAGGTGTCACCCCTCCAGTACCTGTCAGTGTAGAAGCTATACCTTCTTCAGCTCTAGGAATATTTTACGGACCTAATGGTCTACCTCTTCCACCTGGTCTAATTGCTATAGAGGAGATAGAAAAGGATTCCCCATCTAGTACCCCGTTTCATTTTGGAATTGGGATTCATTTGTATCCTTCTACTCTCGCGTTTGGTTCTTTTAATTCTCCTTCATCGCAAGTTCCTGTCGAATCGCTTGGAGAGCTTTTGGATAGACTAAACATGTCTGAGCAACCATAAACATCTAGGAATGTGTCATTTGATGCAGCTACGGTGGAACCTCCTACTGATATTCCTACAATGTTTTTTGGTACACCATATGTTACAATTGGTTATCAATCACTAGCTGGAGTCCACTCAGGGACTACCTCGGAACCATGGTCTACTCCTATTTGTTCATATGGAGTCCCATCTGGTCTTTCTTATGTTGAAACCAAGCAATTTGATCTTGCATACGAGTATCAATTTTCACAAACTAGTTTTCAAAGTCCAATATATCCTTTAAATACTAAACTTCCGCCATATGGAGAGTAGTATGCCTTTTCATTGTTTCCTCCTAGGGAACAACCATATGAGAGTTTCCAACAATATTCAGGTTAAGCTAGAATTACATCTAGTGGTTGGATACCAATACTACTAGAACAACAAAGGATTGTATATCCAATGCAACCAATCCAACCTGTGTCAAATATTCCCATTACACTTGCTATACAACAACTACTTGTCTCAATGGCACAATCGTAACCTTGGGTTAGTGCTCCTTCATATGGAACGACTCAGGCACTGACAAGTATTGTCAATCCGCAACTTGGTCAATCTTGCGGCATTGGGCAACAACAAATGGTCCAACAACCATGGCGACCACAATATCAACAACCGCAATTCCAACGGACCCAACCTCAGTTTGGACTTGTTCTACAAGCTCAGACTAGATTTTGTCAATATCAAGCCTACCAAGGACCTAGGCAACAAGGCTTTGTAGGCTATGGACAGATGCATTTTCAAACCAGTTATCAACAACCACACTATACTGGTTATGTCCAACAAACTTATCAAAGTCACCAGCAACAGATGCACTATGCTAGCATGTAAAGACCTACTGCTCAGGCGATCCCATCTTATCCTGGGTATGCTCCACCCAATCTGAATCAGCACTTGCCTTTTGTAGCAACTCTAGAATTACCAGATTTGAACCGGCTAACGAACGATCCAATTGCATATGCCCCATGGTGGCCGGGAGTTCCTCATAAACTCCCCTATGATATTCCTAAGTTCAATGGAAATCCAGGTGAAGATCCATCGAATCACGTAATGACTTTTCATTTGTGGTGCTCATCTAACACTCTGAATGATGATTCAATTAGACTTCACCCTTTTCAGAGAACACTCACTGGTCCAGCAGCGAAATGGTATATTAAATTGCCCAAAGCATCGTTTGATAACTTCACCATCCTTGCCACTACTTTTCTAACCCACTTTTCGTTACCCATCAGGTATAAAACTGGAACAGAACTCCTTACCAATTTTAAACAGACCACGTCAACTCACATATTTGATCATATTCATGAGTGGTGGTGTCGTCGTTGAATGGTAAAAATGTATGTTCCTGATCAGCTTTTAGCTGAGTGGTTTATTAAGTCCTTATTTCCATCTATCACTAAGGACGTGGTGAAAGGTGAAGTTGTCACTGAAGAGAAAGTCATTGCTCATGCTTAATATTTAGATTTGATCTATACTCAGTTTGGCACACTCTACGACAAAATTCCTGATGCTCCAAGACCAACATTTTCCGTTCCACCTCCTCCTAAATCGAGTAGTGACTCTCATGCTGGTGACGGTGCGATCGGTGCCTCAAGCACAAAAACCACAAGAGGTCCATCTGGTCAAGCTCTTGCTATTTCTAGTCAAAATACAAATGACAATTCTCTTGCCACAGAGATTAATGTCATGTCATCTGACAAAAGCAAAAATCCAAAGCAACAAGGGGGCAAGAAGAAAGGGAAAAATAATAAGAAGAAACAAGAGAATTCCACTCCTAAAAAATCATCTAAAAACCCTACTGTGGTAAGGAAACCTCCTCGTTATCCATGTTTGATATGTAATGAGGAGCATTTTATGAGAGATTGTCCACATCGATATGAGGTTTCAAAAATTTTGAAGGCTTTGAATGGCTCAGAGGTTTTAACAGATCTGTTTCGAAGCCCAAAAGCTAATATGGTTGCTATCGATAATGCTTCCACATCCCAAGTGCTAATGCTATCCATCGAAAAAAAGTAAAATTATGCTTTGGTATCGATAAGGAGTAAAGATTATGGGAATCCATCGTTCTCGAATAATGATGCTATTCATCAACCTAATGCTTCGACAACGACTTCGCTAGAAGTTGTTCCACCCGTTATTCTTGAATTAACTGTTAAGCCGCCAAATCGATTCATACATAAATCAACATTTTATCCGTGTGCTCGAGCTACTAAGAATTATAATATAGTGGAGAATATGGCTCAATCGCCATCTGCTATGTCGACACTTGAGCCATTGCAAAATTGTCCCTCCCAAAAGTAGGCTTTGTTATCAGCAATAGGTGGGATCGATCCAACGGATTCTAATCTTATGGCCTTTAATCATAAAGGATATACACCACAGTTACCGACCCAACTCACTTTCCTTATACAGGTAAAAGCCCTCAATTAAAATGTTCATCGAACTGTCATTGATGAGGGGGCATATACCTGTATTATTTCAATGAGTTGGTGGAAAACTCTTGGTTCGCCACCCTCGTCATGATCACCAACAACATTAAAAGCGTTCGATGCAAGAATGTACACTTCGTATGGGATTTTAAGTAGCTTTCAAGTTGAACTGGGGGGAAAGAAAATAGAAATTGAAGTCAAGGTCATTGATGGACTCCTTGACTATAATATTTTACTAGGAAGGCCCTAGGTTTATGCTATGGTTGTTGTTGTGTCTACATATTTCAGAAAGATTGCATTTCCCTTCTAAGGTGGAATCACAATCATTGACCAACTAGCCTTTTTTTCTAACAGTTCGCAAGCTACTGGAAGAATTCTGTTGATCCATGAAAGTTCACAATCACTTCAAAATGTTGGAGTAGGTCTCCTAAAAGACCCTTCCTTAATGGGTACTTTTCCCTCCCGTCTCGATCTAGTTTCGTGGAAGTGGCCACAGTGGAAACCTGTCATATGATCTCTTCTACATCATTGAAATTAAGAAGAGTTCCAACTATTTTGATAGTGAGGATCATCGCGAGGAGTTGCCACCAAGCCCCATTGAAGCTTTGTAGCAGTCAATGTTTTGGGCTTAAATGGCAAATCTGAGTCCACACTCAACAAGTGTTTGGGTAGATAGGTCTTTAGAATATGGTACCTCTTCTAATCATTGGTCTCGTATATGTTCTACAGAAAAACGAATCATCCAATCAATGATGATAGGAGAGACGCCGTGGGAAGAATATCATCATCATTCCCACCTTCGAGATGTCAATGAAGATTATTCAAACAACCTCAATCACCCTGCAATTGTTGATTTTTTATTAAATTCTGTAAATACAGTAGATTCCGAGCAAAATCTCTCCAACATTGAGGAAACTATCGCCATTAATATTTCGACCAAACCTAATATTGTAGAGAATTTTCACATCGGTAAATCTTGTTCTCCATTAGAACTAGATAACTATTGTGCTCTTTTTCGCGAATTCAGAGATGTATTTGCATGGTCATATGAAGAAATGCTAGGCATTGACTCGAGAATTGTTGAACATGAAATCAAGATGTATCCAGATGTCAAACCAGTACGACAACAACTTCGACCTGTTCATCTGAAGAAAGCTACTACTGTTAAGGCAGAGGTCGAAAAACTTCTACGTGCTGGCTTCAATTACCCTGTACCTCTCACTTATTGGGTATCGAATATTGTTCCTGTGATGAAAAAACAAGGAGCGATAAGAGTGTGCATCGATTATAGGGATGTAAATCAAGCATGTCCAAAGGAAAACTATCCTACACCCTTTATTGACCAGATTATTGATGAATGTGCTGGATGCGAAATCTTTTCGTTCATGGATGGATTTTCCGGTTACAATCAAATCAATATCCGCCCACAGGACCAGTGAAAAATTTCGTTTATATGTCCGTGGGGCACATTCACATATCGTAAATTACCTTTCAGTTTGAAGAACGCAGGGGAACATTTCAGAGGGCAATGATCTACACCTTCCATGGCATCAAACACATCATTCAACCATATCTCAACGATCTACCGGCTCATTCGCAAAAACCGATTGATCATCCGCAACATTTGAGAGCCATATTTTTATGTTGCTGACACTACAAGTTACAACTAAATCCGAAGAAGTGTGTGTTTTGAGTTGGTTTTGGTTGACTTCCTGGTTTTGTAGTTTCTAAGGATGGAATTCGACTCGACCCATTTAAGTGTCAGGCAATTCTTGTCATGCCTCCACCTTCAAATTTGCTTCAGATTCAGAGACTCCAAGGGAAAGCTAACTTTCTGAGGAGGTTCATTCCACATTATGCTGAGCTCACTAAAGGTTATACACATCTTTTGAAAAAAGGGGTACCCTTCCACTGGCTCAGGTTGCACAAGCTTCCTTTGATGCTTTAAAACATTCCCTGATAAAAGCATATTAATGTATGCTCCTGACTATCAAAAAGACTTCAAATTGTATCTCGTCGTTGCAGATACAACCATCACTATGGTTTTAGTGCAACAACATGACGTTATTGAACATCCTATATATTATTTAAGTCGTAATCTTAATGATACAGAAAGAAAGTACTCATATGTTGAAAAGTTGGCTTTAGCAGTTGTTCAAGCAGTACAGAGATTTCGACACTATGTACTCTATCGCAAAACTACCATTGTGTCAGATTGCAACCCTATGAGATACATTTTGTCACGTCAATTGCTGAGGGAAAAATAATCCAAATGGATAGCCATTTTGCAGGAGTTTGATCTGGAATTCACCAAATACAAATCAAAGAAGTCTCTCGTCTCTGCAGAGTTACTTTGTGACCTTCCCTCATCCTCCAACGATTTAACATCAAAAGCATCAATCGTCGATGAGACTCTATTTCTGATATCGTCAAGTGATCTGTGGTATGGGGATATACTAGTCTATCTCCAGACCCAAACTTTTAGGCCTAGCACATCTCGCTCTAAATAGCGATATACTTGATACCAAGCCAAAGACTATCTGATCGTTGGTGATACACTTTATCTTCATGGTGTTGATACAGTTTTACGAAGGTGCCTCATGCATGAGGAGGCTGAAAAAGTTTTGAATGATTGTCATTCAAGTGCTTGTGGGGAGCATCTATCTGGTTACACAACTGCACAAAAAATATTACGAGCTGGTTACTTCTGGCCCACCATATTCAAAGATTGCATAATTGTAGTCAGAAGTTGCCATTCTTGTTAGATTTTTGAATTCAAAACCAGATTACCACCTGCACCAGTGCATCTAGTCATTGTTGTTGGCCCATTCGCTAAATGGGGCATTGATTTCATGACATGTAACCCCACCTCGGCCGGGGGGCATGGGTATATTATAGTCGCTCTCAACTATTTTACGAGATGGGTTGAGGTGATGCCTACACTGAACAACAGTGGCGAAACAATTGCTCTTTTATTTTTCAATCATGTAGTTTCTAGATTTGGTGTACCACAAGTTTTAGTCATAGATCATGGGTCATATTTTCACAACCACATGATGATCGAATTAACTGCCAAATTAGGATTGTCCCATGATAGTTCTACTCCATATTATCCGCAGGCTAACAGATGAGTTGAGGCAATCAACAAAGTCCTTAAGCGCATGCTACAAAGAATGATTGGAGTCCATAAACAGAATTGGCATTTAATCCTGTACCCATCTCTGTGGGCATATAGGACTTCGGTGAGAAATGCGACCGGATTTACACCATTTCGGTTGGTGTATGGTCTGGAAGCAGTCTTACCAACTCAGTGCGAAATCTCATCCCTCAAGCTTGCAATCGATCTACTTCCTAAAACTTCTAAAGAAGAGGCTCGTTTCTTGGAATTAATCCATTTGGATGAAACCCATCGTGATGTCGTGTTAGATAACGAAGCACATAAGAAACGCGTCAAGGCATAATATGACCAAAATTTCAAGCCTCATGTCTTCTCAGAAGGTGACTTGGTGTTGCTCTATGATCAGGACTCTGACAAATTAGGAGCAGGTAAATTTGAACCATTATGGATGGGCCCTTACATTGTTAAACGTGCATTGACAAAAGGAGCCTACGAACTAGTCGATTATGATGGGATTCCACTGTCGCAGCCCCGAAACGGGTTGTATCTTAAATGTTACTATGCTTGATTAAGTGTAGTAAACTCATTATACATATCCTTTCATTGAATTTTTTGAGTGTTTTATTTTAGAGTTGTCATTTCGGTTAGGTAATCCACTTTGGATTTTGTTGCAGATGTCAGACTTTTTGGAACCATTTTTTGGGTATGCCGACAAAGCTAGTCGTAGTACACATAACCTATCTTCTGCGGCCTGGGCCATTTTCGCTCCAAGCAGCGAGTTAGTGAGTTTCAGGGGGATATGTATTGGTCAATCGATGAAAAACATCACCAAGTATAATGTGTTGATTGAACTTCTCTTCTGATGCCATTTCACATGGCATATTTCGACTCATTATCATGCTAGATCCACAACTCGTCATTCTACAGCTTACTGGGATTTATTCCGTTCAGAACCCAGCTATTTATGGCATGTTCCTAAGAGTTAGGATTTTGGAAAGACGCTTTGATTCATTTCAATATCAACACATTTCTAGAAACTTAAACACATTGATTGATTCATTAGCAAAGTATGTGTTAAATAGACATTTGCAGCATTTGTAAAGAAAGCATTTCACATCAACATTTGCATTATGATTTCATCACTTAGCCAAAATAAAACTCCAAAAATAAAAAATACATAGATGTTTATAGTTTTCACAAAATGTTTTGTGTCCAAGACAAAATTGGTCATATGGCTGAGAAACTTAAAGTAAATGCATAAAAACATCCTAGACTAGTGATGCTGGTGATAACATGTCACCGCCTATGCTATCATGTGTAGGAGCCTAGTCCAATGACTTGGTACACCAATAGTATGGCACTGTAACATCAAAGGTAACTCATCGATCCTGACAACTTGAATGTTAGGAGTGAGGCCCTTGATCTGATCCTGCAGCACTGCCAGGGTCTCTGATACATCTAGATCTCGAACGACAGCCCTCCCTACAGCCTCTCCCACTGGAGCGTCATCTACTCCTCGTGGATGTGCCACTGGTCGCACTGGTCCAATATCTACACACATATATGAGTTTTTTTAGTCTTGGAAACATGAAAAACACAAAAACATTATAAAATTGAAAAAACAAAGATGTGGTCGAATCATTTTACCTGGTAAAACCAAATCCGGATCACCTCAAAAATCCATCCCAGTATATGGATACTCCGCAAATACCATCTCCTGGTAGTTGAACCAATCGAAAATGGCATCTGAGAAGGATATCTGTAATTGGCCAACATGTCTAGCCATAAGGTCCACCCATCTCTGCATCTGTGTTTCCCTTGGTGCAGGCAATCCCAATGAAATGTTTTGAGGTTGCATCTGTGGAATTCTTTCCAAAGCAAAAGAAGTCAATATGGATCCATAACCAAAGTTCTTCGTTCTTCCGTTCTTTAAATTGGATAGCTGTTCTTTTATGACACGAAGTATCGCCTCACACCAATTGAACACCTTCTGTTCCAGGCATTCCAGGGCATACTACATGTAAGATCTATTCGCTAAATGTAAGGCCACACTACTAGCCAATCTAGAAAAGGTAAATAGAATGGTCCTCAAAGGTCAATCTGTGACATCTCAGATATTAATCTTACCATCTCTACTGGGTTGAGATCCATTGCCTCAGAACTGACAAATGTAATCTTTCACAGATTCGCCCCCATGAGCAAATCCTGATAGTGAAAGAGGGGCACCACACCTCGACAAACCCATCAGAAATTAAATATCCTCGACCGTGAAAGGAATCAAGGATAATTTTAGGGGCGAATGTTCGCCCTTTGGCGAAATTAAGGGGTTTTAAATTTTTAGTGGGCGAATATTTTGTATCATAGTACATTTTTACAAATGACCTCAAATAGCACACCTTATTTTAAGGGAGAGGGTAAAAAAGGTAAACTTAGCCCTTGAAATTAGGACTTACAATCTTCCATTCGCCCATTTTCATGAATAGGTTTTATTTAAGTGAATCCATTCGCCCATTTTCAAGAATAGGTTTTATTTAAGTGAATCCTATGGGCCAAATACCATATTTGTAAAAGAGGTATGGTAAATTAATAAAAATATAAATAAATGAGAGGCATGGTAAATAAATAAAACATTTTTTATATTTACTCCATAAGTCACCTTATATACATGTAAGGGTGTAAACAAATAAAAATATAAGTAAAGCGGAGGTATGGTAAATAAATAAAACGTCTTTTTATACTTACTCAAAAGGTATGGTAAATAAATAAAAATATAAATAAACTAGACGTATCGTAAATAAATAAAACCTCTTTTTATATTTAGTCCATAACCCTCGTTCTATTTATCAAGGCTCAAGAAAGAGGTTTTATTTAAGTGAATCCTATGGGCCAAATACCATATTTGTAAAAGAGATATGGTAAATTAATAAAAATATAAATAAACGAGAGGTATGGTAAACAAATAAAACATTTTTTTATATTTACTCCATAAGTTACCTTATATTTACGAACACTCAAAAAATGGCTTATATTTAGGTGAAACCTATGGCCAAAATACTATGGGACAAATACCATGGAATAGATTGTTATTAATACCATGCAAAAAACCATTATTAACCCTAATATTAGAATTAATAAAAATAAAAATGGCACATGGTATTGACCCATGGTATTCACGAAAATGGCACATGGTATTGACCCATGGTATTCACCTGGAATGTAGCCTATTTAAATGGGGGAATTAAACCAGCATGTAGCCTATGCTAAGATTCACTAGGACTTTACAAAGTTTTATTATTTAGTGAAAGACACGCCAATATCTTACAAGATTTTATAATTGAGTAAAATATTCGCCATGCCTGCTGAGAGGTTCGCCAAAAAATTATATATACATATTATATTATTGATAAAATTGCCTTCCATTTTTCCTATATACCATGGAGATTCACCCATTTATTATATTTATAAATTTAGAGGGGGTTCTTAAAATTTTCCCTGAAAGGAATATATTTACCTCTAATCTGGAATACCTGGTCAATAGGATCCCAAGCATTGAGAAGATATTCCAACAAGTTGATCTATTGTCTCATGCTAGATATGCGGAAAAACTTTAGTAAGCCATAGTTTCTTAATGCATCCACTGTGCCCTAGTCATGTAAGGCAATCATATCCTCCTCTTCATGTTCTCATTCATGCCATGTGACAACCATGTTGATCCAACAAATATCTGAAATGTGAACAATAGATGAGTTAGGATCCAATTTTGAGAAAAAAAACAGGTAAAAATTTGATGAAAAAACACTGTATAAAGTTTCCCTTCTGCACTGATCGCACCCTGCCTTTAAGCAGGGTGAGATGCATAATGATTGGCCTTTTGGCAGCTTATTATGCATCACACCTTTCGATATAAGCTAGGTGTGATGATTGGGGAACGAAAGCTTTAACCCCAGGGGCCCAGAAAAGTGAAAAAACTTGCCCAGAATTAAGAAAAGAGGAAATGAAAATGAAGAGCTTGAGGGTAGCTCCTACCTGCTCTTGACGGCATGGAGAATGGTCCACAGGATCTCCCAAAATCAACTGATGAAATTTGAGGGGGAAAACTGCTTCAGAGCTCCAAATCCCAAATGTGAAATGGAATGATGAAAATGAAATGTTAAAACTACTTTTTATGTCACTATTCATGTACTTCAAAATGAAATGTTAGTTTTAGTTAATTTTTCTTCCATATATATATATATATATATTTCTAATCAATTTGATGGAGTTTTGAGTAGGTCGAACAACTGATGAAAGGATTTGATGTGCTAAATAGTGAATTGGACATCTTTGACCACCGAGCAAACTTTTCGTCTTCTTCTCGAGCTTTGATTAAAAGATGAAAAGAAAAATATAGAGTCCTCTTTAAACCCTTTTCGGACTCGTTAAATATGAAACGATTGTGTGATTTCCATTCTGTCAGTTGAGCCTTGGTCATTTTCATCTCATCACCACCATCTCTTTAGCCAATCATACGTTTTCACTTGGTTGTTTTACCCGTTTTGAGGAACAGTTGCAATGAGTGGTCTTATTCGTCAGCCTCTTCACATAAATCAACATGTTTTGAGAAGTTCCAACATCACCAGAATGAGTTGCTACCCTAGACACCACTCATTCCTCAAAATAGAGTCCTCTTTAAACCCTTTTCAGACTCATTAAATATGAAAGGATTGTCGAGTCCTTGTCTTTTCCAGCTCGTTAAAGTACTGGAAATGTCATCCCTCTTGTATTATTTTATCCTTTTTCAGACCTAAGGGTTTACTTTATGAAAAAGAACTTAGGGACTTTTCTTTTCGTCTCTTTTCAAACTCTCTAAACATGAAAAGGACTGAGTTATCCTTATCGTTAAACTCGTTAAAACAATAGCAACAAACTTGTCCATATAGACAAGACCAAGTTTCACTGTCGTTGGACTCGTTAAAACATTAAATAGTGACAAGTTCACCCAAAGGGAAAATTATAGAGTAAGCATATGTTATCCTCCTCAAGCTTGACAAAAATAAAGAGGTACTGGTCAGCAATTACTGGGAAAAAGGGGGAAAAACTTGAATAATCTATGGTAGCAGGTCGCTCTTGAACATGACACTTTCACTTCATCTCCATTATTGAGTTGGGTTGGGTTATCCCGTTCACCGGTCATCATACCATTCATCTTTTGGGGTTAATGCTACCAATTCATCTCAGTGTCATTGACATGTTCAAGAGAAGTCATCCAGTTGAGAAATAACCATCCAATTAATGTCTCATACACTGCAATACCTCCAACCTTCATTTTTTCATGACTGCCATTCTTGAACCTTGTGTCGCCAGTTCATTTTTCACCTCCAGAAATCATTTGCTTTGTTTCATGTCGTAGATTAGGGATACATCAAGGCCCTCCTAAGACGAGTAACTTCCTGTTGACATCAGCTCATTATCCAAGAAGTTGACTTAGAAACAACCCCTTCAGTGCTTTGAAGCTTGCATACATCAATGACAAGCTTCTCACTTCCGGCAACAGGTTGACATCAATGGCCTTCGACCGAAAGATTTTGCGTGGTGTTCGACATTAGATCATATATTCACACCATGTGAATTGTACTATAGTACCTTGAGGGTCATTATCATTATCGGTGATTCCTCTTGCATTTGTTAGCAGCTCACATCACTGCTTGGTAATCAAACGATGTCTTTCCATGTTCGACTCCAGGACATTTGTTCACATGGATTGACTTGTACATCGAGCAAAGATTGAATTATTTTTGAAGACCTCAGATGTAGTTTCATCCATCCGTGTTGTGATATATTCAGGGATATAAAAACATTAAATGTACAAAGGCTCTGCACAGATGGTCATCCTAACCATGGATGATGAATCTATATCTGAAGAATCACCAGTCTGTATCTGCAGATGACTATCTCATCTATGTACATGAAATGAAATTTATAAAGCTTAGCATGGGAATGCCTCCCTCAGCTAGATCATGAAAATCATATTATGATAATGTATTGTATTCTAACTGATGCAGGTCACCTTCCAGTTCGAAACTTCGGATCCTCATGATAAAGCATTTCACCCGACATGAATATTTATGACCTCATGCTTTAGGGGAAAACGGTTATAGATGTATTTTGGAACTTCAAACCCAAGCTTATATGTTAATATATTAGGGCTCATCAACCCCTAAAAGAGTTGTTTCATACCCTATAGGAACATAGTCATCTAAATACATCATTCCCCAAAAGTTCCATTTGAGAAACCATCCAGAAATTGCGTAAATTAAACCATACTAATTGCTCCACTCGCAAAGTGCGATGCATACTGAGTGGTACACTGCCAGGGTGAGATGCATACTAATTAGGCCTTCTATAGGGTGCGATGGGTGAGGATGGACAAATCTCCAGGATAGGTTACTAAGTGGATGCTCATGGAATCTTCTAGAAACTTCTCCTGTGCCACTTGCCTCTCTGAATTCGCCCAAGGATGAATAAGGGATCTAAAACCATCTGTTATCCCTTCCCTTATGGAAGAAATTGTAACAAGTGGAATGACACTAATCAAACCCCATGGATGACTCACACACTTGCACACATCTATAAATGGATCCCTCATCCAAGAGATCTAGAGGCTGAAATGTTGTGAATTGCAAGTAAGTGCCGATAGTTTGTAATTGAGGAGTGAGCATTGTATTTTTGTTGGAGTGATCTTTCTATTTCATGAGGTGAAGAAGGATTGAAGCTGGGAGGATGATGCTGGATCAGACCACTGGGTTGTAATTCTTCCTTCTATAAATAAATCTCTTCAAGTTTTCTTCCATATGATTGTGTAATTTGTGAATGCTATCATTTGTTCATTATATATCTGATTCTGTAACAGATAAGAGAAAGATAATGGAACCAACCTGGAACTTCCACTTGATCCCTTGCTTCATCTCTCTCCCCTTTGACAGAACCCGTAACTCCTCCCCATACTTAACATGCTTCGAGAGTACCTGCACAAAGTACAACAATGAAGAACTGTCAAAGCATCGTGATCTATTACAACATAAACATTACAGAATCAGATATATAATGAACAAATGATAGCATTCACAAATTACACAATCATATGGAAGAAAAATTGAAGAGCTTTATTGATAGAAGGGAGAATTACAACCCAGTTATTTGATCCATCATCACCCTCCTAGCTTCAATCCTTCTTCACCTCATGAAATAGAAAGATCACTCCAACAAGAAGACAATGCTCACTCCTCAATTACAAACTATCAACACTCACTTGCAGTTCACAACATTTCAGCCTCTAGATCTCTTAGATGAGGGATCCATTTATAGATGTGTGCAAGGGTGTGAGTCATCCATGGGGTTTGATTAGTGTCATTCCACTTGTTACAATTGGTTCCATAAGAGAAGGGATAACAGATGGTTTTAGATCCCTTATTCATCCTTGGGCGAATTCAGAGAGGCAAGTGGCACAGGAGAAGTTTCTAGAAGATTCCATGAGCATCCACTTAGCAAACTATCCCGGACATTTGTCCATCCTCACCCATCGCACCCTATAGAAGTCCTAATCAGTATGCATCGCACCCTGGTAGTGTACCACTCAGTATGCATCACACTTTTCCAGTGGAGCAGTCAGTATGGTTTAATTTAGGCAATTTCTAGATGGTTTCTCAGATGGAACGTTTGGGGAATGATGTATTCGTATGACTATGTTCCTCTAGGGTATGAAAAAAATATTTTAGGGGATAATGAGCCCTAATATATCAACATATAAGCTCGGGGTTGAAGTGCCCAAATATGTCTATAACAATTGCCTCGTAAAGCATGCGATCGTAAATATTCATGTCGGATGAAATGCTTTATCATGAGAATCCGAAGTTTTGAACTGGAAGGTGACCTACATCAGTTACAATACAATACATTATGATAATATGATTTTCAATATCTAGCTGAGGGAGGCATTCCCATGCTCAACTTTATAAATTTCATTTCATCTACATAGATCAGATAGTCGTCTCCAGATAAATACTGGTGATTCTTCAGATATAGAGTCATCATCCATTGTTAGGATGACAATCTGCGTAGAGCCTTTGTACATTTAATGTTTTTATATCCCTGAATATATCGCAGCTCGGATGGATGAAACTAGACCCGGGGTCTTAAAAACTCGTTCAATCTTCACTCGATGTACAAATCAATCCATCTGAAGAGATGTTCTGGAGTCAAACATGGAAAGACATCGTCTGATTACCAGCCAATGATGTGAGTTGTTAATAGACACAAGAGGAATCACTAATAATGATAATGACCCTCAATGTACTATAGTAAAATTCACGTGGGGTGAATATATGATCCGATGTTGAACACCACGCAAAATCGTTCGGTCGAAGGCCATTGATGTCAACCTGTCCCTGAAAGTGAGAAACTTGCCATTGATGTATGCAAGCTTCAAAGCACTGAAAGGGTTGTTTCTAAGTCAACTTCTTGGATAATGAGCTGATGTCAACAAGAAGTGACTCATCATAGGAGGGCCTTGATTTATCCCACATCTATGACACGAAACGAAGCAAATTATTTCTGGAGGTGAAAAACGAACTGATGAGACAAGGTTCAGGAATGGTGGTCATGAAAAGATGAAGGGTGGAGGTATTGCATTGTATGAGACATTAACTGGATGGCGATTTCTCAACTGGATGACTTCTCTTGAACATGTTAGCGACACTGAGATGAGTTGGTAGTGTTAGCCCCAAAATATGGATGGTATGAAAGAACAATGGTATGATTACCGGTGAACGGAATAACCCAACCCAACTCAATAATGGAGATGAAGTGAAAGTGTCATGTTCAAGAGCGACCTGCTACCATAAGTTCTTCAAGTTTTTCCCCTTTTTCCTGAGTCATTGTTGACCATTACCTCTTTATTTTTGTCAAGCTTGAGGAGGATAACATATGCTTGTTCTATATTTCGCCCTTCGGGCAAACCCGTCACTATTTAATGTTTTAACGATTCTAGTGACAGTGAAACTCGGTCTTGTTTAGATGGACAAGTTTGTCGCTATTTTTTTAACAAGTTTAATGACAAGGATAACTCGGTCATTTTAATGTTTAGAGAGTTTGTAAAGGGATGAAAAGAAACCTCCATAAGTTCCTTTTTGTAAAGTAATCCCTCACGTCTGAAAAAGGATAAAATAATTCAGGAGGGATGGCATTTCCAATAATTTAACGAGCTGGAAAGGACAAGAGCTCAAAAATATTTTTATATTTAACGAGTCTGAAAAGGGTTTAAAGAGGACTCTATTTTGAGGAACGAGTGGTGTCTAGGGTAGCAACTAGTTCTGGTCATGTTGGAACTTCTCAAAACATGTTGATTTATGTGAAGAGGCTAGCTAATAAGACCACTCATTGCAACTATTCCTAAAAAAGGGTAAAACAACCAAATGAAAGCATATGATCAACCAAAGAGATGGTGAGGATGAGATGAAAACAACCAAGGCTCAAAAAGCTGATAGAATGGCAATCACAAGGGTTAAAAATTGAAAATGGGTTCATTTTTAGACAAGCTTGAACCGTGGGGAACTATGCTTGGATTTGGTTTCATGCTTACACAAGCTTGAAATGAAAAAACTATGGTTGGCTTCAGTTTCTTTTCTACACAAGCTTGAAACGGAAAAATATGTTTGAATTGATTTACATGCCCCCATAATGGTGAAAAGGAGAGTCTCTTGTAACCAGATGGAAATCACTGCAGTGAAGTAGGACGGTTATCCAACACCTCTTTGACTTCGTTCAGATAGACGAAGGTAAATGGTGTGAAAGACCAAGCACATAACCTATAGTGAAAATTATCTTCACCACAAGGGGCATGCCCCCCAAGCTTCATTACATTCACCTAAGTAGACTTCTCATGGCTATCAGGTGAGTGAAATGCAGGTTCTTTTACAAGATCAAGTGAAAGTCTCAACTTTGAACTTGGGACCTTGTTTCATTTTTAAAAGAGCTTGACACAAGACAAGGAACTATGCTTGAAGACCCTTGGTTTCATTTTTTAATGAGGCCGACCCAGGATAACAAACTATCCTTTGAAACCCTTCGGTCACAACTCATACGTGGTCGTGAATCCGAGATATGGTTCCAATGCCGCCAGTACATAACGTACAACATCACTGAATTGATCATCAGTCGATGTAGGTATGGAACATGTTGCCACATAATTAACTCATGGAGGGGATGATACCATTGGCATAAGTGGACCATTTAGGGACGATGGTTGACTTGGAGCTATATTTGGACCGCGAAATGAAAGCTAGTCAACGGTGACAATCTTGCCTTTTTGAGGGAAACACATCACTCGGAAGAGTGTTGAAACAAAAGTTTCCATGTTATAAATATAGTCACACCCAAGAAGTAAATTTTAATCTAAAGGTCCTGGGACTAACATCATGTTTTGATGGATGGTCTTTCCTCCCAAAGTTATAGGTAACATAGGAAGAATCCCTAATGGTTGACTGGTTCCTTTGTTAAAGCCTAATAGATTCTGTGTAACAAGAACAAGCGGTGGCGAACCAAGCACTTTCCAAGCATTTGAGGAAAGGATACTCACTGATGCACCTTCATCGATAATAGTGCCAGAAATAATCATTTTACAAACTTGTACTATGATATGGAAAGGCACATAAGAAGGAAGACGGGATCCTGCCAGTCGATTTCGATCAAACGAAGTGACTAGAACGGTATCATTTTCACTCTCTTCAGGAAAGGTACGATTAGTTGAAGGTGAAATCGAGTTAACTACTACCTCGACCTGTCGATTTTGGTCGGGTATAGACTCATAGGATTCACTTTCAAAGAGAGTGGTTTCGATTGATGGTTGATTTAAGTCTGTCGGTTCATCAACTAGTGAAGGATTTAGGGAGAGTTTCCTCTAACCAGATGGAAGGTTCTGCGGTGAAGCCGGATGGTTATCCAACACTCTTTTGGCTTCATCCAAAATGGGAAAAAGGTGAAGGGAATGATTACCTTCACGTAACCTACATGGAATCCTGACCCTTCCCTTCTGTCAATGAACTTTACTATCACTAGTTGACGGTGTGTTACCAACATCATCCCCACAAGTTGATGACATGGGATGGTGTGAATGGGAAGACCATTATTTCAAGATCCGAAGAAAGTAAGGAAAAGTTCGATAAAGATGGTCTCCCACACAAATTATGCATGGATATTTGGGTTTGGGAAGCTTAATGGACGGATTTTCATCAGATGTTGCATCTAGAGCAATGGTTTCTTTGTTGCCCCCTTGGTGAATTGGCTTCTTCTTCTTCTCCTGCCCTTTCTTCTTCTTATTAGCCACCTAGTTACTAGTATCAATAATTTCACCATGTGAAGAGGAAGAAGGGGAGGAAGAAACAAGCGAGGAAGAAGGCAAAGGGTTAATTTCTGGATCAACTAGAGGTGTACTCGATTGTGGAGAAATCATGACATTTTGAACCAAAGAGTTTGAAAACAGCCATACTGGTAGGCCAATGGTAATTTCCGGAAGGGACAATGTAGCCATATAAGGAGCACCAATATTTCTGAAAGGAGGAAAAGGACTAGGATTCCCATCAAAAGGGATTCCTTGATCAGTGGACTCTGGATTTGTTTCCATATATCTCAACTTAAGATCAACTGTTATTCCAAATTCAATTAATTTTAATGACGCTTGGGCACAACTTTGCTTTTTCAATTTTTAGGAGTCGAGAAAAAGTTAAAGATGACTCTAGTCTCCTTCAATTTTTAATGAGCCTGAAAGTACAAGTGCTCAGATGGACCTTTTCTTTTAAAGAGTTGAAAAGGAATGATAGTGACTACTCTGGAATATCTAGACAGAGGAATTACCAAACCAATCGCAAAACTGCAATATACACCTTGGTGATAAATTAAAGAGAAATACCAAGGACTTATGTATGGTAGTCAATCTTCTCAAATGCTATGTTCAGTGCATTGCGATCAATAAGGCGACAGACTCGGTTTCCTATGGACAAAGGATTTAAGCCTATTGTGGTCTCCTAATATATACGCAACAGTACAGGGAGCACAAGTCCGTGCTAGAACTTGTTGTATCAAGGAGGAGGAATTACCCAACCTTCAATGAAAACGATAGCCACTAGTTTTAATGATGCCAGAACACGTCACTGGACTAGACCTCTAGATATGTTGCGTTAAGTTCCAAAGCGTTGTTAGCTTCATTGAAATTCATTTTAATGTTGATCTTGTTTATAGTTTTCCTTTCAATGGTTCATTGCATGATGGTGATCTAAAATTCCTAAGATGCAACCTACAATGATAAACAATCTTTTTTTATTTGAGCAATGAAAATCCTAGCTACTAGGGAAAGAAGATAACAATGCTTTTAAGCGAAGAGCAAAGAGCACACACTAGTGAATTTTCCTAAATCCTCTTTTTGCATGCAAACCAAGAAATGCTAAGTGCAAATTCATGTATTTGTTTTCATTCTCCTTAAAGTGAAAGATGCAAAAAGGAAAACTAAATGCAACAAAGATCTGAAATATTTCACTTAAAATGACATTTTCGACAATTTTTTCTTCAAAAGAGAAAGGAAGACTCTAAACAACACTTTCAATTTCAAATAAAAATGATTTTGACACTTGGAATATAAATAAATCAAATCAAATGCATCAATAAAAGTTCAATTGACTATCAAGGGAAGGAAAAATTCACGACACTTCTCTTTTCGACAAAAAATGACAATTACGACACTTTTTTGTACCAAAGTGACAAATCAAATTAAACAACTTTTCGACAAAGGATTGTAAATGATGAACAAATAGACAAAAAAATCACTAATCCTAATGTAATTGAGGCTGATCCCAGTGATACAAGTAAGCTTCAGTGAAGAGGCATTGTTCATATATAGCAAAACAACCAAACAACATTGAAAATAAGGTAAAAAACCCTCAATTTTTAGATGGAAAAAGAGTTCAGTCAATCATCGCACCTAGGATTCACAAAATATGAGATGCATCACACTTTATACACTCGGGAGGTGCTATGCATATTGAGTCATAGTGGAAGGCAGTGCGATGGTCCAAGGAGCGTAACTGAAATGGGTTTTGGCTCAAATGTGGAGTTGTTTTCAATGAGTTAAGGTGGGTTTTTATGAACAATGATGAGGAAAGTATGATGGAATGTCTTGAGAGGTTACTGAGCTACCAAAAGGGCTTCTAGATATGCTTGTAAGTCAAATGTTTAATTCATAAACTAAACCAGAGATTGACTGAAGCAGCATTCATCTACTATGCAATTGCAAAGCAAGAGCAGTTCAAAAGCTACCTAGATGACTTCAGGCACTCTATATAGTTTATCAAATTGAACATCAAATAAACAATAACAACAAACAAACATCTATCCATTCCCCAGCAGAGTCGCCAATTTGTTTCTAGGAAAACTAGTATTCCTAAAGAATGCTAGCCCTCTATGTTTGGCAGCTACCCTGGAAACAACAGTTTAAAGCAACTCAATGATTTCTTCTATGTGTAACAAATAAGAGAAAGATAATGGAACCAACCTAGAACTTCCGCTTGATCCCTTGCTTGATCTCTCTCCCCTCTGACAGAACCCACAACTCCTCCGTGTACTTAACATGCTTGGAGAGTACCTGCACAAGTACAACAACAAATAACCGTCAAAGCATCGTGATCTATTACAACATAAACATTACAGAATCAGATATATAATGAACAAATGATAGTATTCACAAATTACACAATCATATGGAAGAAAAATTGAAGAGATTTATTGATAGAAGGGAGAATTATAACCCATTTGTCTGATCTAGCATCATCCTCCCAGCTTCAATCCTTCTTCACCTTATGAAATAGCAAGATCACTCCAACAAGAATACAATGCTCACTCCTCAATTACAAACTATCATCACTTACTTGAAATTCACAACATTTCAGCCTCTAGATATCTTGGATGAAGGATAAATTTATAGATGTGTGCAAGGGTGTGAGTCATCCATGGGGTTTGATTAGTGTCATTCCACTTGTTACAGTTGGTTCCATAAGAGAAGGGATAACAAATGGTTTTAGATCCCTTATTCGTCCTTGGGTGAATTCACAGAGGCAAGTGGCACAGGAGAAGTTTCTAGAAGATTCCATGAGCATCCACTTAGCAAATTGTCCCAGACATTTGTCCATCCTCACCCATCACACCCTATAGAAGGCCTAATCAGTATGCATCACACCTTGGAAGTGTACCACTCAGTATGCATCACACTTTGCCAGTGGAGCAGTCAATATGGTTTAATTTAAGCAATTTCTGGATGGCTTCTCAGATGGAACTTTTCGGGAATGATGTATACAGATGACTATGTTCCTCTAGGGCATGAAACAACTCTTTTAGGGGTTGATGAGCCCTAATATATAGACATATAAGCTTGGGGATGAAGTGCCCAAATATGTCTATAACACTACCCTCCCAATCTACAGACGAGATTCCATAACCCAATGAACCATGAAGTGTTGGTAACATTCTCTACCTGTTTATCATTAGTGGATTCTACGTGTGGAATATTGTTGTCATGAAAAGTAGGTTTATCAATAATTTGAGGAATTTGTGGGGGTGCGAGAGAAATTTTTTTTCTTATGCTTGGGAAGATAGATATGGAGGGAATCATAGAGAATAATGTTGCATGGATGGCGTTAGCCTATGTCGAGTTCTACCCTTTGTTTAGACTTCATTCCCATTAGCTGTTTGCCCCGGATCAGCTAATTTTCTATCCACTCCCATTGAACTTGTAAACAAACAGTTCTTCCCATTTATTGTAGACTTGCTTCCCACCACAGCTTGTCCAGTTCCTTCTGACGTTGAACTTAACTGAGGTTGTTTTCCTTTTGAAATTGCATGTATAAAAAACACATGAATAATATCACCACTCCAGTATAATTAGAACAAATGTAATTGAAAGAAGGTATGTTTTCATTCAATAGGGACAAACTTAATTTAAAAAGGTATGTTTACATTCAATAGGAAGAAATGTAATTGAAAAAGGTATGTTTTCAGTCAACGTGAACAACCTTCAAGGCCATACCTCCTAAATTCACCAAAGTATGGTTGAAATATGGGGAGCTTATAGTAACAAGAAGAGATTAACAATCTTGTACAAGTGCTTTAATATTGTCCTAACTTCATCTCTTCTATGTGCTCAGATTTCACTTCAAATATTGAGCTTATTCCATGTCTTGAGACCATTCTTTCTCACAAAAACATCAAAATCCAGTGAATATAACAAATAACTGTTATCATCAAACATTTTAGAGGAATTCGCAGTACACCCCAGCCATTCCTACAAGCACAAGAGCTTGAATTGAAATTCAAGAGGACCCATAATATTACCAAAACAAAATAACGTATAATTTGTAAATCCAAAAAATTAATTCGCATTAAAAAAATAAATTACGAAAACAAAAAGGCTGACAACCCTAGAATCCCTCGGCCCACATGAGCATCCATAGACAATGACCCTGATTTTCCTTTTCCTCTGAGCATCACCTCCACCTGTTTGATTTTCACACCTGCCTTAGACATGTGTGGGGGCCACGTTGTTCTCTTTTGATTTAACTAGATATACCTATCCCATTTTAAGTTTCCTTTTTGACCAAATTTAGCTTTGGTTGAACTAGACAGTACACGTCACCTTCAAGGGAAGGCGTGGCCTTCCAATTCCTACCATTTTTATTCATCTTTCATTCTACAAAGCTTTGGGGCAACACACCCCAAGTTTTGAATTGTCACCTTTGAATTTTTTTTATTGGCCTTGTATAATAGATATCAGGAATCTTTTATTTTACTCGTGTTTATATTCTTCCCCACAACATAGTATTAAGGCGTAAAATGTGATATCAGCTGTAAAATGTGGTTCCGATGTGCTAATATGTTAGCTTTAAAATTGAACATATGTTATGCTTAAACAAAAAAGGTAGACTAAAATTCTAGGTTAATTGATTCAAAAGAAAGGTCTATTGACCTAAAAATATAGTCAAAATGCCAAAATCCTTCGATGTTTATTCGCTCCCACCACCATTTCAGAGTTGAAAATTCCATTTCAACTTCGTTTCACAGATTCCTTACGTTTTTTTGATTGATAGCCTACTTGTGCATCCTTTCTTTCTATCCATCCTTCATGAGGTTCATCTTGTCTCCCCCATAAACGCCCCTTTATGGAAAGGTACACCAGGTAAGGTGGTTATGTATTTGTACCCTGATCTGCTATTGGTGCTTAAACCACTGCTACTGATACTCGCTATGGATATGTAGTGTAAGCCCCTGTCTTTGTTGTAGTTATCCCTTAGACTGAGACTCTTACTGCTGGTAGTAATGTCGCTTCAGCATAGCCTTTGTGATGCGTCTGTCTCTCCCAGAACTGTGTTAAGGTCAAGCCACTAAGGTAGTTGTTGCACTGCCTCGATATGAATTGAATTAGAGATTTGTATAATATATTAGATTTTTAGTTTGTAATATGAATGTAATGAACAATTGACATACATATATCCTTCAAGAAATATATAATCATATTCAACAAACATTCTTAGATATGATTGTGGATGTAATTGATTGATATACACCTACCAACATATAATAACAACATTTATTTAAATAAATGTAGTTGTGCTAGTTTATTTTAAATAATATGTATGCATAAAAATTGGTATGTAGGTGTGAAAATAACATGCATACAATGAATCAAGAAAAATGGATACTTATCTCTTGAACTAGGCATTAAACTCATATGCCTCACCTGAATTGTGGTCGTTGTGGTCTTTAAGATATAACTTGGGTTGTCATTTTATGATATGTGTTTATAAGTTGAGTGTGTGTTTGTTTGGTAAGGTTGTGTGAGTGATTGAAGACAAGAATCAACTCACACATCTTAATGAAAATCCTTTACACATGAAAGAACAAATTAAAATGGTTATATTACCTTGAGTTTTAAGAAAATTTAGATATTATATGAAATTGTAAAGAGATTGAGTTGATTATATATATATATATATATATATGAATGATAAAGTGAAAATATTATAAATATGTGTCATAGTTATATAATTATTAGTTAATTATGTATACAACATTCAACAATATAATAATAAATGAAAATGAAACTCAATAAGTTCTTCGACGAAAAAATAATATTTATCATTCATCATTCCCAATGGGTATTCAATATGGTCCTTGTTAGGAATAAGAATGTAGAAATAAAGATTCGCATTGATTTGAAAAATATCAATAAATCTTTAGATAAATATAACTACCTAGTTCCAACCATGGAACACATCCTCTAGTGTGTTTTAAGTTCTAAAATGTTTTATAGGTTGGATGATTTTTCTAACACCCTGGCTCCAACCCCTGGATTATAAATATCATGTACATGCAAAGATTAGGCTAGGGGGGTATAATTCCCATGTGCATGTATGTGTATATGTTTTGGGACCAGAGTGTGAATGTGCATATGCTTTTATATGTTTTGAGGCTAAAACATTTGGTGTTGTAAATATGATATTTTGTGCACACTAATAAATGCATTACTACTGCATACCAAATAACATGAAAAGAGTATACGAGTTTCATATAACTTAATAATTATGATAATTGTGTATTGTCTTCTCAAAAAATTCCATGAAATGACTTGAGGGGTCCTGGGTGTCAAGAAAGAGACATGAAAATAAAATTAAGTGTGGAAGCTACTAAGGGGTCTTAAAGGATTTTATGGGAGGGGAGGGACAATAGGAAATCCTAGAGCCACCTTGGAGGTAGTGGCTCATAATAAGGAGTATATGTGTAGAGAAGCGGGTGCACTAATTGGGTTTGTGTTCAAGGGGGGTAGCTATATGTTGGAGGTTGGTTCTTTTCGATGGAAAATAATGGATGACCCTATGAAATGTGGGACATGATTCCCATTGTGGCCCTAAAGGGCACTTGGATACATTGGAGGGTGCTTAGAGACCCAAGGTTTGGAAGTGGTTGTGTAGGTAATTGAGTAGGTCTATGAGGTGGTTGTGCATGGGGTTATTGGAGAGGTTAACTAGAAGTCAACTGCGGGTGTGGCTGAGGTTATTATTGAGATAGATAGTATGGTTTTTGAGATTGATTATAAGGATATTAAGGATATGATGGATAAAATTGTGGATAGTTTCCTCCATATGATCCTCACCATCCTTGTTCCCATGATTCATTTTGAGGATGGGGTGGCCAAGGTATCCAAGGTAATGGTGTATTTCAATTACTTTGGGGGTGTTGTGCATAAGCTTGAAATTCTTGGGTAGGGTCTTGAATTATACCTGGTTTTCAACACTGCGAAGGTCTTCTTGGTGCCATAAAGCAGAGTTGTTTCAAGGATTGATTTGCTCCATTATCATTGATGGGCCTCCCAAATAGGTATAAAATAACACCCATCTAACCTTTTCTTCTACCCTCAATAATGTATTTTTCAACTTTAACATGTTCTTACGAGGGTTAAGAGATGATTTCCATTTCTTGTATGTTTGATTCATTTATTTTGCATGATATTGAGACAACTTGATGTAGATCACATAGGAGTATAGCAAGAGAAAAATATAGGGCTTCCCCCGTGTTGAAAGATAATCAAAACTTGGTTGGCTCAAGGCCATTAACACTTCTGTGATGTTGTAATTTTATGAAAATTTGGTTGTTTGTACTATAAGGAAATATAGCATGAATTATATTTCCTTCACCTTGCAATGTTGTTATTAGCAATGTGCTTGTGTTTGTGCTAGAAGGAAATCTAGCATATATTAGATTTCATTGGCCTATGATGTTGTTATTGGAAATAGACTTGTGTTTGTGCTAGAAGTGAATCTAGCATGTATTACATTTCTTTCACCTTGCAATGTTGTTTTTAGAAATGTGTTATGGCTTGTGATAGAAGTAAATTTAACATGTTATAGATTTTTTTTTCTTGAAATATTGTTCTTGGCAATATGCTTGTGTTTGTGCTAGAAGTAAATATAGCACATGTTAGATTATTTCTCTCTGCAATGTTGTTATGCGATTCTATTTGTGCTAAAAGAAAAAATATAGAACACATTAGATTTCTTTCACCTTGTAATATTGTTGTTAATAATGTGGATGTATTTGTGCTAAAAAGAAATCTAGTGGGTGCTAGATTTCTTTTACCCTGTAATATTGTTGTTAGTAATATGTTTGTGTATGTGCTATAAGTAAAATTAGCATGCCTTAGATTTATTTAAGCCTACAATGTTGTGATGTGCTTGCGTTTGTGCTAGAAGGAAATCTAGCATCCACTATATTTATTTTTCCCTACATTTTTGTTGTTGGCAACATGCTTGTCTTTGCACTAAAAGTAAATCTAGCATACATTAGTTTTTTTTTTCACTCTACAATATTTTTATGTGTTTGTGTTTGTGCTAGAAGGAAATTTAGCATGCACTAGATTTCTGTCACTTTGCAATATTGTTTTCGAAATGTGCTTGTGTTTGTGTTAGAAGGAAATCTAGCATGTGCTAGTTTTCTTTTTCCCTACAATGTTGTTGTTGGAAATGTGTTTGTGTTTGTGCTAGAATTAAATCTAGCATGCACTAGATTTTTTTCACCCAACAATGTTGTTATGTGCTTGTGTTTATGCTAGAATGAAATTTAGCATGTGTTAGATTTCTTTGAACTTGCAACTTTTTTATTGATAATGTGTTTGCATTTATGTTAGAAGGAAAATTAGAATGTGCTAGATTTCTTTCAAAATCCAAGGTTGTTATTGACAATTTGGTTATTTACTCTTGAAGAAAATATAGCACATGTTATATTTCCTTCACCATGCAATGCTATTATTGGCAACGTGCTTGTGTTTTTTGCTACAAGTAAATCTAGCATGTGCTAGATTTATTTTGGCTTACAATGTTGTTGTTGGCAACATGATTTTGTTTGTACTAGAAGTAAATCTAAAACAAGTTAGATTTATTCCACTTTGCAATGTTGTTATTGACAATTTTCTTTTGTTATAGAAGAAAATATAGCACACAATAAATTTCTTTTTGCTGCAATATTATTGTTAGCAATATTATTTTGTTTGTGCTAGAAGTAAATCTAACAAATGATATATTTCTTTCACCATGCAATGCTATGTTCTTGTGTTTGTGCTAGAAGAAAATCTAGCATATGTTATATTTCTTTCATCTTGAAATGTTGTTGTTTCCAATGTGCTTGTGTTTGACTGCCCTAGATTTCTTTTTCCTTGTAATGTTCTTGTTGGAAATATGTTTTTGTTTCTGCTAGAAATAAATATAGCATGCACTATATTTCTTTAACCATACAATGTTGTTATGTACTTGTGTTTGTGGTAAAAATAAATCTAGCACACTTTAGATTCTTTCATCTTGCAACATGCTTGTATTTGTGCTAGAAGAAAATCTAGTAGGCACTGGATTTGTTTTTCCCTACAATTTTGTTGTTGGCAACAAGCTTGTGTTTGTGCCAGAATTAAATCTGGCACACTAGATTTCTTTCACTGTATAATGTTGTTATGTTCTTGTGTTTATGTTAGAATGAAATCTAACACATGTTATATTTCATTCACCTTGCAATTTTGTTATTAGCAACATGCTTGTGTTTAAGCTAGAAGGGAATCTAGAATTGCTCAAATTTTTTAGGTGTAATTTTGTTGGTGTTATGTTTGTGTTTGTTCTAGAGGTAAATATAGCATGTGCTACATTTATGTCACCCTGAAACATTATTATGTGCTTTTTGTGAGCAAACATCAAATTTGTTTCACCTTGCAATGTCGTTATTGATAGTGTGTTTGTGTTTATGTTAGAATGATGTCGGTCTAAGCTGAAAATACCCACATTACGCATATAAAATTCATAATCTCATTCATCCCAGGAATTTCAATCTCCCTGCCTAGTCAACCCTTCATTAATTATGGTTTAAGGGCCCTTAATAAAATCTCTTGTGAAAATGTTTACTATTCACTAGTCTAAACCTTAATTAACCTCTCCATTGGAATCTTATTCAACCCATGCATATTAACCTTAAATCTTAAACCCATGCATATTAACCATACCCTCTTATTCTGGTCTCGGATTTACTTAACACTACTCATACCATGGTTAATTGCCCTTAATACACTTTATTTCTATAATAACCTCATATAATAGAAATATACATAAATCGCATTAACCTTACCTTTCCACTTTTTCCACGGCCTTAACACATTTTCTGAGGCCCACATTTATCAGTTCAATCTCCACCATTGATTTCATTCCATTAGATCAAAGGTTGTCGCGTGATCTCCACTCATCCTCTAGAACTCAAATAACTTTAACAACAGTTGAACAACAATTGAACAACAACTAAACAACAATTGAACAACAATTGAATAGCAACAAAACCCACGTTGACTTCCCACATTGACTTTCCCTTTTTGCACAGGCGCTTCACTCTACGTTGTTGATAAAAGCGTGTTGGATCCAATGGTTCACAGCGATATCGGCCAGGGAACTTGTGTGACACTTAACCACCCTTACGGAGCCGATAAGGATTTTAAATCCTTAATCTATAAAAGTTAGGGTCCGCCTTTGAAGTTAAAGTCTAATCTCTTATGGCCCGATATCAGTTGGATAACGAAGTCCATCAAATCCTATGATTTGCAGCCCTTCAACTAGTACACGGATTACCATACAACTCAACCCACATAGTTGATTGTAACGTAAGCATTTGAAATTTAGATGGACGATTGTGATTGAGTGTGGGCCTTCGACCATGATTAAGACATTTCTACACACCTATCCCCTGCAATTTATTCCTCCACCATTCTATTTCTACCATTAATATCCATCGATATAAAATATCTCATGGCTCTTGTTCTTTTTTGCCTACTTCGCATTTAGGCCATTTCTTAGTGTTCTTGTGGTTTCGATTTTCTTCCACGGTTATGGTCTTTAGTTGTTCTGCAACACAAATTCCTCCTAAGCTTAACTCCGCTCACAGCTTTATGCTCTCTCCACCTTCACAGTAACATTAAAGGCTTCCTCCTGTACTCTCTGCGTGTACAAAGTCGTAACACCTCTCTGTTACTCTTCTTTGTATTTTGCCTCTGATTCTGCACATGCAACTTTTGTTACATAGAACTTACTCTAGTTCACACACAGATTATAACTAAATTACTCGATATACACACACAAAATCATAATCAAGTTGTTTGTATTAATAAATAGGTATTTACATAGTTTCTTCTCTCAGGTCTGATTTCCAATATTAGTGGCCTCTGTTTCACAATATTCCTGTAGGCTTACAATCAAACATCTAACTCACAACCTTTAACTACTAACTTGAATTGACTAACTAGCTAACCAGCTAACTATCTAACTTCTGACTATGCCTTTTAGGCTTACATTTATACAAAAGGATTCTACAACCAATTCCTATTTTGAATCCATAACTTTCTCAACAAAATCCTAAAATCTCTTCCTTATATCCTAAAATCTCTTCCTTATCTTTAAGGATCCTCTCTAATCCACAAAATCATGAACTAACTTCTAATCTAATATTTTCAATTAATTCTCAAATCTCTGAATCTCTCAAATATCCTAATTCTGTCCTGTTCTCCTACATTCGAGAACATTTACAAATATGCCACACAATACTTAATTAAATCCATACTCTAGCTTCTATCACTCAAAACCTTAATAAATACATTAAGTCAACACTTAGGAAACCAACTTCCTTAAAACACAAGACCCCCCTATGTCTACTAAAATACAATGATTCTTCTGAGCTGAATGCTCTTGCACCAGACCCCCAAATTAGAAAACATTCATGATCGCCTGAACACGTGCCTTCATATGTTGATAGAAAACCTCCAAGGTCCCAAAGTTTAGTTTGTAGTTGTCTGAATGCTCTGCACCTTTGCTACTGTTGTATGTATACTGTATTCTGTTTTATTTTTCTCTCATTTTCAATCAGGTTCAAGTTCTGATTGGTCATCCTTCCTGCTGTCATTCTTCTCCATATGGACTGTTTCACCATCAACTGCCATAGTTTTCCAATTTCCATTTCCAACACATCCTTGGGCTGGTCCATACTCTGCCACTTAATGTTACCTCTTTCTCTTTGTTTTAGGTTGTTGTCGTTGTCTACTAACTCTTCAAATTGTTGTTCTTCTCTTTGAAATTGTTGAATTCTATCACTTACTCTTTTTCCTATGCTTACTTTTTCTTCTCTTAGTTTTACCTATTCTGCCTCCCTTTCATCCTTACCCTCTTTCATGATCATCTCTTTCTGTATTGAAACCCAACTGTCCAACATTCTCTCCAGCAATTGAACATCTTTGTTCCATGGATTAAATACTTCCCCAGAATCTTCCTCTTTCATTTTTATTTGGCTACTCATTTGTGCCAAATTTTGTCCGTCATCTACAACTAAACCTGCACTCACAAAACAATTATTAAAATAGAAAACATAAGGCCTCACTGCCTCTTCTTCCTTTGGAAACACTTTAGTATGCTGCCTTGAATTTTCATTAGAATTCATGAGACTGTAACCTACTCTCTCCTCCACACCATCTATTTCAATGATGCCTTCCTGTCCCTGTCCACTGTAGTGAACTTCTTCATTCTCATTCTGTTCTGATTTTACAACTTGAACACTTACTTTTTGGTTTTCTAGCCTTTTCTCCAAAAGACATAACTCATGCCATAAATTTTCCATCTCACTTGGAATTTCTCCTAAAAGATTTGTACAATCCCTACTATATTCTTCTTTGTCACAAGTATAACTTCTTGTTGACACTACTTCTTCATTCTGATCCTCCATCTCTGTGATAGTTTTAGATGTCTGTCCATCACTCTCCCTTTGGCCATTTAATAGAATCAATTCCTCTTTGTCCTCATCAATGACAAATTCCTTATCATAAGACATAACTATCTCATCTCTACTGAAGATATTTCTTTTACTAAGAAAGGAATTTATGAACTCCTTCTGTTGTAATAACTCAGCTTGATATTCATTTGAAAGATAGTCATCATCATACTTTTCTTGGAAAATTTCAGCTTCATTCAAGACAGTTCCATAAGATGGTTTGTCTTCTGCAAATACCTACATTCACACAAAACTTGTTAGTTGTCAAACCACAAGACCTCATGATCTCATTTGATGATTCAATCACCAAGTCCTCCTACTGTTCCAGGTCCCTTACATGACATAGAAATATTTCAATGGTCTTCTCTTAAATCTCATCACATCCTTCAGTTGATTGCTTGATATCCTTCTCTATAGAATTTAGATTCTGCCTATCTTCTTCTTCTTTATGACAATATCAGAAAATTGTCCTTCCTCACATGTTTAACCTAAAAACATACACAAATTGTGAAATTTAAAATCATGTGACCCTTAGTTCTCACTTAAAGTTTCAGTCTCCAAGTCTTGATCTTCACCGAGAACTTCAGTCTGTTCTACTTCACAAATGAAGACTTCCATGTCCAACGCATCTTCTCTGACTTTTTCCGCCAACCACATTACTTGCTTCTGTCGTAGCCTTCTCTGTAACTTTTCCACTTCATTGGCTTCTTCTTCAAGACCCAACCTAGTCTTTGGCTTTCCTCAAGTATCATCATTAATGCATTGAGTCATTCTTTCATCTCAACAATCTCATTGTCAATTTCCTCTTGACTCATTCTCTTGCCATTTGTCTTGGCATTCCCTTTCATCACTTTTTTCTCCTCCTTCTAGGCTTCAACTCATCTGCATCTTCTAAGAACACAATTTTCCTCTTTATCCAACCTCTATTGAAATTCCTCAAGGTCCTGCCACATTCTTCATTCATTCAGAAACTTTTACCCGCTTCTTTTATCCCTTAGAAATTCTACCCACATCCTTTGTGAAATTGCCCTTTTGAGCTGCAACAATACCTTTGCAGTAACAAGTCTCCTTCTTGCTAGCTATGCCTCACTAAGCTTCTCTCCTCTAAGCTTAGTGTTTTAGAATTTTTCTTGTTTTCTTCTCTGGAACCAATTGAGCACTCCTTGCTCTAGGTTGTTGCAATCTTTTCACCTTCTTATGCTACTACCTGTGCACCAATATAAAGACCACACACTCTCTAATCTTCAAATCAAATTAAAACAAAACATATCATCTCACCTTCAAGACCTCTACATGATCTTGTTCTACCATTCACCTGCACTTTGTATGGATTGTCCTTTATTTCATTGCATCTACAAGTTTTACTACACTTTATCCTTGTGTGTCTACTATTTGTCAGATTAGAATCTGATCTCCTCTTGCCTACATACACATCTTAACAAATAACTCTGTTCTAAATTTTCTCAAAGATATTTTCACACAGGATTTCTTTATTCTCTTCCGATACCAAATGTTTTAACCACAATTATGCTCTGATACCAAAATGATGTTGGCCTAAGCTGACAATACGCATAACATGCATATAAAATGCATAATCTCATTCATCCTAGGAATTTCAATCTCCCTGCCTATTCAACCCTTCATTAATTACGGTTTAAGGCCCCTTAATAAAATCTCATGCAGAAATGTTTCAAAGACTATTCACTAGTATAAACCTTAATTAACCTCTCCACCGGAATCTTATTCAACCCTCATAAATTAAGGTTGATTCTTAAACATGCGCATATTAACCATATCCTTTTATTCTGGTCTCGATTTAGTCAACACTAATCATACCATGGCTCATTTCCCTTAATCTGATTTATTTCTATAATAACCTTATATAATAGAAATACACATAAACCGCATTAACCTTACCTTTCCACTTTTTCTGCGGCCTTAACACATTTTTTGAGGCCCACCTTTATCGGTTCAATCTCCACCATCAATTTCATTCCATCAGACCAACGACTATCGCGTGAACTCCACTCATCCTCTCGAACTCAAATAACTTTAACTCGTGTTGATAAACTTCTCGGGTCTGCTCAGCAATTGAACAACAGTTGAACAACAATTGAACAGCAATTGAATAGCAATTGAACTGTAAGTAAACCCATGATGACTTCCCACATTGACTTTCCCTTTTTTCACAGGCGCTTCACGCTACGTCATTGATCAAAGCATGCTAGATCCAATGGTTCACAACGATATCGGCCAGGGAACTTGCGCAAAACTTAACCAACCTTACGGAGCTGATAAGGAGTTTAAATCCTTAATCTATAAAAGTTCAGGTCCGGATTTGAAGTTAGAGTTTGATCTCTTTATGGCCCAATATCTGTTGGATAACAAAGTCCATCAGATCCTACGGTCTACGGCCCTTCAACTAGTACCCGGACTACCAAACAACTCAACTCCCATAGTTGACTGTGACGTAAGTGTTTGAAATTTATATCGACGATTGTGATTGAGTGCGGGCCTTCGACCATGATCAAGACATCGGTACACTCCTATCCCCCATGGTCTATTTGTCCACCATTCTATTTCTACCATTAATATCCATCGATCTGAAAGATATGATGGTTCTCATTATTTTCTACCTACTTCACATTTAGGCCAGTTCTTAGTGTTCTTGTGGTTTTAGATTTCTTCCAAGGTTCTGGTCTTTATCTGTTCTGCATCACAACTTCCTCCTGAGCTTAACTCTTCTTGTGCCTTTATGCTTCTTTCACCATCACTGTAATATTAAAGGCTTCCTCCTGTACTGTTGGTGTGTACAAAGCCATAACACCTCTCTGTTACTCTTCTCTGTATTTCGCCTCTGATTCTGCACATGCAACTTCTATTACATATAACTTACTCTAATTCACACACAAATTATAACTAAATTACTCCATACACACACATAAACTCATAATCAAGTTGTTTCTATTAATAAATAGGTATTTACACAGTTTGTTCTCTCAGGCCTGATTTCCAATATCAGTGGCCTCTGTTTCACAATTTTCTCAAAGGCTTACAATGGAACCTCTAACTCACAACCTATAACTACTAACTTGACTTGACTAACTAGCTAACCAGCTAACTATCTAACTTCTGACTATGCCTTTTAGGCTTACATTTATACAAAAGGATTCTACAACCAATTCCTGTTTTACATCCATAACATTCTCAACAAAATCCTAAAATCTCTTCCTTATCTCTAAGGGTCCTCTCTAATCCACAAAATCATGAACTAACTTCTAATCTAAGATTTGCAATTAATCCTCAAATCTGTCAATCTCTCAACTAACCTGATTCTCTCATGTTCTCCTACATTCGAGAACATTTACAAATATGCCTCACAATACTTAATTAAATCCCTATTATAGCTTTTATCACTCAAAACCTTAATTATTACATTAATTTAACACTTAGGAAACCAACTTTCTTAAAATGCAAGACCCCAATATCTCTACTAAAATACAATGATTCTTCTGAGCTGAATGCTCCTACATCGTAGAAAAAAACCTAACACGCATTATATTTTTTCCACAATGCAATATTGTTGTTGGCAACTTGGTTGTTTGTGCTAAAAGGAAATGTAGCACACATTATATTTCCTTCCCCTTGTAATGTTATTATTGCCAATGTGTTTGTGTTTGTGCTAGAAGAAAATTTAATAGGTGCAAGTTTTCTTTGGCATGCACCTTTGTTGTTGGAAATATGCTTGTCTTTCTGCTAAAAGTAAATCTAGCACATGCTAGATTTATTTCACCTTGCAATGTTGTTATTGACAATGTGCTTGTATCTATTATAGAATAAAATCTAGCACATAGTAGATTTGTTTTTCCCTGCAATATTGTTGTTGGCATTATACTTGTGTTTGTGTTAAAAGTAAATCTAACACGAGCTAGATTTCTTTCACCCTACCATGTTGTTATGTGCTTGTGTTTTTTCTATAGGAAAATCTAGCATGGGTTAGATTTCCTTCACCTTGCAATGGTGTTATCAAAAATGTGTTTGTGTTTGTGAAAAAAATAAATCTAGCATGTGCTTGATTTATGTTGTGATGCAATGTTGTTATGTGACTATGTTTGTGCTAGAAGAAAATCTAGCACTTGTTAATTTTTCACCTTGTGATATTCTTATTGATAGTGCTTATGTTTGTGCTAAAAGGAAACCTAGCTTGTGCTATATTTCTTCCAAAATGTGATGTTGTTATTGGCAATTTGGTTGTTTGCGCCAGAAATAGATTACCATGTGTTACATTTCCTTCACCTTGTAATGTTATTGTTGGCAATGTGTTTGTGTTTGTGATAGAATAAAATGTAGCATGCACTAGATTTTTTTTATCTACAATATTGTTGTTGGAAATTTGTTTGTGTTTGTACTAAAAGTAAATCTAGCATATGTTATATTTCCTTCACCTTGCAATGTTGTTATTGGCAATTTATTTTCTATTTTTTATAAACGAAAATCAAACATGTGGTAGAATTCCTTTGTCCTATACTATTGTTGTTTACAATATGCGTTTTTTTGTTTTAGAAGTAAATCGAACATGTGCTATAATTATTGTAGCATGCAATGTTGTTATTCTCTTGTATTTGTTCTAGAAGGAAATCTAGCACACGTTAGATTTATTGTACCTTGCAATGTTTTTATTTATAAGGTGTTTATATTTGCGATAGAAGAAAATCTATCGTGTGCAAAATTTATTTTACCTTGAAATGTTGTTGTTGGCAATATAATTGTGGTTGTGCTAAAAGTAAATCTAACATGTGTTGAATTTATTTAATCCTACAATTTTTTTATGTGCTTATGGTTGTGCTACAAGAAAGTATAACACGTTCTAGATTTCTTTTTCCCTGCAGTGTTGTTGGAAACATTCTCATGCTTGTGTTAGAAGTAAGTCTAACAAGCACTAGATTTGTTTGGAGCTATAATGTTGTTATGTGCTTATTGGTGCTAAAGGAAATCTAACACTCGTTAGATTTCTTTGATCTTACAATGTTATTATTAGCAATACACTTGTGCTTATGATAGATTGAAATCTAGAATGTGTTAGATTTATTTCTCTTAACAATGTTTTTGTTGGCAATAGGCTTGTATTTTTTCTAAATGTAAATATAACACATGCTGGAATTTTTTCACCTTACATTGTTTTTATGTGCTTGTGTTTGAGCTAGAAGTAAATTTAACATGAACTATATTTCTTTCACAATGCAATGTCGTGGTTAGAAATTTGGTTGTTTTTGCTAGAAGGAAATATGCTAGAAATCTTCGACCTTTCTATGTTGTTATTGGAAATATGCTTATGTTTGTGATATAAATGAATTTAGTGTGTGTTATATTTCTTTAACGCTACAGTGTTGTTATGTTCTTGTGTTTGTGCTAGAAAGAAATCTAGCACGGGTTAGATTTCTTTCATCCTGTAATGTGCTTGTGTTTGTGTTAGAAGCAAATATAGCGTGCACTAGATTTCCTTGCCCTGTAATGTTGTTGTTAATGAGAGTGTATTTTGGATTAATCACATCATTAGGATTTGATTATTTTGAAAGACATTCTCATTTAAAATATTGATGACAAAAGCCTAAGATCTAACAAAGTTGTTATTGTCAACATGGTTGTGTTTGTGCTAGAAGTAAATCTATCATGTGATAGAATTCTTTCACCATATAATGTTTTTGTCTTCTTATGTTTATACTAGAAGGAAATCTAACAAACATTAGATATATTTCACCTTGCAATGTTGTTATTGGCAATGTGCTTATCTTTGGGCTAGAAGGAAATATTGCATGCACTATATTTATTTCAGAGTGCAATGTTGTTGTTTGAATATGGTTTCTTGTGCTAGAAGGAATCTAGCATGTCTTATGTTTCCTTTAGCTTGCGATGTTCTTGTGTTTGTGATAGAAAAGGATCTAGCATGAACTAGACTTATTTAGTTCTACAATGTTGTTATGTGTTTGTGTTTGTGCTAGAAGGAAATATAGCATGTGTTATATTTCTTTGAAATTTAAATGTGCTTCTGTTTTTTTTGAAGAAAATTTAACACAAGCTAGATTTCTTATTCTCTACAATGTTGGTGTTCGCAACGTGCTTGTATTTGTGGTAGACATAAATCTTGCACATGCTAGATTTCTGACTCTACAATGTTTCTATGTGACTATGTTTGCGCTAAAAGGAAATATAACACATGTTAGATTTTATTTTACATTGGAATGTTGTTATTTCTAACACATTTTATTTGGGCTAAAAGGAAATATAGCTTGTGTTAGATTTCTTTGTCCTGTATTGTTGTCATTGGAAATATTTATATGTTTGTGTTAGAAGTAAATATAATGCAGACTAATATTTTCTCACCCTACAATGTTGTTATGTTATTAACGCAGACCAATATTTTCTCACCCTACAATGTTGTTATGTTATTATTCTTTCATTAGAAGGAAATATAGTATGGATTATATTTCTTTCACCTTGTAATTTTGTTTTCTAGAATGTGCTTGTGTTTTTTATAGGAGGAAATTGAGCATGTGTTAGATTCGTTTGTTTAGTAATGTCGTCGTTGGCAATATGTTTGTTGATTTGTACTAGAAGGAAATCTAATACGGGTTATATTTTGTTCACAATGTAATATTATTTTTGAAAATAAAATGCCATAAGGAAATCAAATGCCTTGCATTGTTTTTATTTTTGAATGTGCTTCTATCTATGCTAGAAGGAAATTTAGAATGCACTAGATTTCTTTTTTTCTTGTTGTGTTGTTGTTGACAGTATGCTTTTGTTTGTGATAGAACTAAATCTAGCACATACTAGATTTCTGATCCCCTGGAATTTTGTTATGTGCTTGTGTTTATGATAAAATTAAATATTGGACACATTAGATTTCTTTCACTCTACAATGTTATTATTGGCAATGTGTTTTGTTTTTTCTAGAAGAAAATATTGTGGGTGCTAGGTTCCTTTTGCCTTACAATGATGTTATTGGTATTATGCCCTTGTTTGTGCTAGAAGTAGATCCAACATATATTAGGATTCTTTAGCCATACAATAATCCTATTTACTTATGTTTGTGTTAGAAGGAAATATAGCACGTGCTAGATTTTCTTTTACCCTGTTGTAATGTTGTTGTGAATAACATATTTGTGTTTGTGATAGAATTAAATCTATCACATGTTATATTTCTTTCACCTACCAATGTTGATATGAGTTTTTCGTTTTTTTTTCCAGAAGGAAATGTGGCATGCTGATTTTTTTTCCCTTCCAATGTTGTTATTGGCAATGTGCTTGTGTCTGTACTAGAAATAAATCTAGCATGTGCTACATTTAATTTTCTTTACAATATTGTCATTGGAAACATGTTTGTATTTTTGCTAAAAGTAATTCTAGAAAATGTTAGATTTATTTCACCCTACAATGTTGTTTTGTGTTTTTTTTATGCTAAAATTAAATTTATTGTACAATATATTTATTTCAGCTTACAATGTTTTTATTGGCAATGTGTTTGTGTTTGTGATAGAGGGTAATATAGAATGTTTTTTTTTTTCAGAATGTAATGTTGTTGTTGGAAACATGCTTATGTTTGTACCATATGCCATTCTTAGACCACATATTCCATACGAAGGGTCTTCTAATCATTTGAGGGTTTAACATTTTTTATATTGTAACAATAGTCTATGTAGGCATGGAGTAAAACCTCATTTTTTCTAAAAGGAAAGGTTAGATGTCATAATCATGGAGATGTCCCTGGAAAAATTATTATTGCAATGTTTTTATTGACAACGTGTTTGTGTTTGTGTTATAAGTAAATTTAGCATGCACTAGATTTACTTTACAATGCAATATTATTGTTGGCAATCTTCTTGTACGCATAGAACAGAGTTTAGCATGCGTTACATTTCCATTGCCTTGCAATACTTTTAATGACAATGTGTTTGTGTTTGTTCTAGAAGGAAATCTAGCTTGTACTATATTTCTTTTGGTTTTCAATGTTTTTCTTGGAAATATGCATGTGCTAGTGCTAAAAATAATTCTAGCATGTGCTAAATTTCTTTCACCATACAATGTTTTTATTGGAAATATCCATGTGTTTGTGATATAAAGAAATCTAGGATGCAAGTATTTATTTTTATTTGCAACATTCTTGTTGGCAATATGCTTGTGTTCCTATTATAAGAAATTCTATCACATTCTATATGTCTTTCACCTTACAAAATTTATATGTGTTAGTCTTTGTTCTAGACAAAGATCTAGAAAAAATCTAATGATCTCCATAGTTAATGTTCTTTCATTGTGTTTTGTTTTTATGGTTTGTAAAGAAAACTAAGAATATGCATGACTATAAGAGATAATTTTTTTGTATATATGATGTTGTTTTAGTCTCTACAGTTGTTTTTATTTATTCAAAATGTAATGTCTTTTTGAAATGTGCTTATGCTCTTGCTAGAAGGAAACCTAGTAGGTGTTAGCTTTCCTATAGTCACGATTAAAATAACATAATAAATTATTTTGGGGTGACCTTTTTCTAACCATAATTAGCTATTATTGGGAGTTCTAAACTTGTTATTGTTCTTGTTCATTTTGTTACACATATAATGATGTGAGTAGCTAAAGTATTTATAAATTCGTAGTTTCTTCAATAATTCAAAACTGTGCCCCAAATGCGGGTGTTAATTATGGTAATTAAGCTGATGAGACGGGGTGACGGCAGACAGGGTGGCCACATGGCCCTCTGCAACCTTTCCAAGCTCACCATGAATGGCATTCATGGCACCTCGCAGGAGTCATTTAATGCCTGCTCAAGTCGAGGCAAGGCCATTACCCGCTTAACCATGAAGCTGGAGAAATTTACTGTTATTCTACCCCTGATTCACTGTGTATGCCCTCCGCAGGCAGGAGAGCCGACTAAATGCACCAGCACTAGGCAGAGATGTTGGCTTGTGAGCTGCATTGATTTGGGTAATGGCTTCCAACATTCCCACACAGACCTTTGTAATTCAGCTCGCAACCTCCAGCCCTCTATAATTTGAGCGCAAAGCTCTTCTGTCAATTCCTCTTTTGCTCCTCCTGACTCTCTACCTGTTCCCATATCCACCATGGTCCGCCATCGTATGCGTAGCCGACGTGGTGGCATGCGAGGTGAGAGTTCTTATTCCCCTGCTTTGCATAGCCCTGACTCTGCTTCCCCTGCATGCTCTACCGAAAATCCCCACCAGCATAGCTTTGCAGGTCAGTATCTAGATACAACAAGTGGCAGAGGTAGAGTCGGCCTCCACAGATCAAGACGTGAAGCTAAAGCTGTTCGCACTGCAACCTTTCCTCTGCCTCCGCATCCTGTTCCTCACACAATGCAGTTTCGATTTCGCAGCTCTTTGAACTGCCTAGTTATTGTAGCCACTGTCTCAATTTCCAGTACAGAAGAGACCGAGCAGCATATTCCCATGACCATTTCTATGGAGGAGACCAAAAAAGCTGGCCTCAGTAGGAACAGGCACAACAATGATGAGCAGATAGTTGATGGAGGTCAGAACAGAAGGCACGGTAAAGCCATTGCTGGCAGTTCGCATGTTGAGATGGGCGTTCACAGTGACATGCAGGCCTTCGAGAGCCATTTGGATGACACATCGGGCCCGCAGGTTGAGGCTAGCAGCATGGAGGAAGGCCATCAGGCATTGGGACATGGCGAGTCAGACAACCCAGATGACTGGGCGTGTCCAATTGTGGAGGAGCCTGCTCCGGAAGACTTTGAGCCGCGTGTCATGTCTGCCAGGTGGCATTTCTTCTAGTTCTTGGTTTAGCTTTATCCAGTCTTATGTGTCCTCAGCATAATCTGTTGGTCGGCTGGTCTAGTCAAGATAAACTGTTGGTTTTGGTGTTGGTTTTGGTCAGTTGGTCTAGTCAGGAAAACTGTGGGTTAATTTTTGGATATATTTTGGACATATCTTTGGACTGGTTTCCCCTTTGTTGGGGCAATCTCAGACAACTATCATGGATGCGTGTTGACTGAGGCCAGGTTCCTCTGTGGCCAAGAATCACTGTAATTACTCTTTTTTGTATCATACTAATAGATTAACCTTACTTAGAAAAAAAAAATTCAAAACTATGATAATAGTTTTTAAATTTTTTTTCAGAAACCATGGACAATGAAGCTAGTGAGAATTCAAAGGGAGCATCCAAGGACAAAGGAAGTTCAAGAAACACGACACCAAATTCTTTAAATGGTATGAAAATTTTAAAATTACTTTATACTTTGTTACAATCGTTAGACATTATGCTAATAAATGGTTGTTGATTAATAAAACCCATGGAAATAGCCTTAAGAGTAGGTTTTTAATGAGGACAACCCATACTAACATGGGCATTTGCTTTCCAAGGAATTTTAGCTAGGTGATAACTTTTGGTGTCATACAATAAACTTGCATAACATATGTACTCATTTATTATTGTGCATGTAAATGGAAATCATGCATTATAAGGTTGTTTAATAATATTTGGTATTTCATGTCTTCGATAATTTATTTTCTAGAAACTGTGGAATCTGGTGTGCTTAAAAATTGAAGTAAAGTAGTGAAGAGAAAATACAAAACAAGTGATATACAAATGATGCCTTCCTCAACTAGTATGGTGGTTTTATATTTTATGTACTTTTTTAGAAATGGTGGGGTCAGGTGGTTTCTTTTCCTAGAAATTTTATGTAGTTGATAACTTTTGGTGTCATATAGTAAACTTGAATAACATATGTACTCATTTCTTATTGTGCATGTAAATGGAAATCGTTTATTATAAGGTTTTTTAATAATATTTGGTATTTCATGTCTTCCATAATTTATTTTCTAGAAACTATGGAATCTGGTGTACCTGAAATTCGAAGTAAAGTAGTGAAGAGAAAACAAAAAACAAGTGATATACAAACAATGCCTCCTTCAGCTGGTATGGTGGTTTTATATTTTATGTATACTCTCTTAGAAATGGTTAGATTAGCCAGCTTTTCAAAATTTAAAAGAACATTATGTGACAATATTTGAAATTATAATTTCATTTTGATTCATGCAAATATTTTATTGTTGTTGTTTGTAGAATTGGTTGGCCCAAAAGAAAATGAAATGTTACAACCATCACTTAATAAAAATAAAAGTTATTCAACTCCAATGGCAGTATTAATAACACCTTCTACTACTTTTGAAATGACTAAAAAATAAAATACATCTAATAAATATGAGTTTGTGCAAGATTGGTACGTCCAAATAGAACCTCCCATGAATATGTTTCTGATATTTATCTATTTGGATCCATAGATGGAAAAGAACTAAAGATATTAGGAATGATTATTAATTGTTATGCTTGGAATGAAAATGATATTGACTTTCAAGTGGAGGTGATTAAACAAAATGAGGAAAAATTAATTTCTTGTTAAGTCGAGTATACAAAGTTTAGGCCACATTTGATTGAAGCTTCAAGTACTCATTCAACAAATACGATAAAGAATTCAATGTTCAGGTTGCATAGCTATGAGAGACTCACTAAATCTGGACTAAATAGTTGCACAGATATTTTTAAACACATCGCCATCGTTCTGAGATATCTCTATGTAAGATGTAAAAAAACATCATGTGTACTTTTTCATTTTCAACAAAAAGGTAAACTTCTTAATAAAATACCAGATGATAAATTTGACCATCAGTTACTTGCTTTGAGAAGAGTATGTTTATCTTATTTGGAGGAGAATGTAACAAAAACAGATTTCAAGCCTACTACAAACTTTCAAAAACCTAGAAAAGCTAAATCGGAGATAGCGAAACTTGCAAATCAATGTGATGAGATTCATCAAGCCTTCAAGCATTTCTATACATTTTCAAGCTCCTTTAGTAAAAAAGTGGTTGTTGAAATATGTACAAAAGCCCCCAAAGTGTTTAAATTGAGATCATGAGATGATTTGAATGTTCAAGTATTAGTGAAATGATTCCTAGAGAAATTTCAAACCTCATTGTCTGATGCTCTTCTAATTCCATTTGACATCCATGAGTCTGTTCCATTGGTCAACTCTATCAAAATTATGAATGAGACATATATAAATACTAGTAATATCAATTTTTTGATAGTTTATGGTGAACATACCATTCAAGCAACGAAAGAAATTTTAACAAATCCTAAATATAATGTACCTATGGAGGTGAAACAAAAATATAAAAAACATAATGCTCGATTCTTGCATCCATCAGTTGACCCGCTGAGGTGATCCACATTTGGTGTTAATTAAATTATGCAAATAAGGTATTATACAAAACCATTTATTGATTGTGTCAGCTCGGCAACACATTTCTTAATTTCTAATGACAAATTAAAGAAGAGGAGGATTGGATGTTCTAGGACAGCTGAAGACAAGGTATGTAATTTTCATTATTTTTACATTTAACATTTTACTATTGTATCTCTTTTTACTATAGATAAATGATTAAAGATGATAATATAAGTCATATTTTCTCATATTTATAATGAATTCTCATTAGTTTATCACAACTTATTTAGTTTCATTTCTCCATTGAATTTTTATTAGTTTATATTTATTATTTTATCATGTTGATGATGAAATGTTGTGCTCCTTCTTCGACGGACTAATTACAATTTTTTCTTATAACTAATTTATCTTTTATCTCGATGAACCTATTTGGGATAAATGGGACATTGTTTTTAACTGTTACCAACTAGGCACATTAAAGTTTTCTCCAAGACAACCTAATTTTGAGACCTACAAGAGAAATATTTTAGATAGTTTGACAACAACTACTCTTTGGCCCCTTCAAGGATTAACGATGGAAAAAATTTATTCAGTAGAGAATAAGATATTGGATGGAACCATTTGGTTTTCTATTCCACTTAATCATCCAACAAAGGTCATAAAATTAAAATATTATTGTTCTAAATTGGAAACCAACATAACAATATTAGATGGAATGGTTACCTATTGTCAAATTCATGATCAAAACTTGAATGAGAAGACTCTTACCACATTCAACATTCTTGAGCATTATGAAAGTAATGATATCATATTTTCCAATTTCTACAACATGGTGGATGGATCTACTTATGTCAAAGGAACACATAATACAAAGATAGAATCCCTTACTCAGTAATCATGTGGAGTCATTGGTAGAATGCTAAATGGATCAACAAGTGTTCAACAGGTTGACAACAATTTTGAATTTGGTTGTCATTTTGGGGGCCCTGATCCTTTTTCAACAGTTATTCGCTCTTTTCCATGTCAGTTGCAACCAATTTTACATACATACCTTGATCTTATGGATACACACGCTTTGAAAAATAACAATTCCACAAGGGATATTGTATTGAATTTTTCTGATTTCTTATCAAAAAAAATGAGTTGAATGACTTTGCTACAATTCTATTAGTATAACATTGGTTTTTTAATGATGTACGTAATTCTTTGAAAATTTCCATAAACAACTCCAAGTTCAACTATAAAATGACTAGTGGCATTTATGAATATAAGTCCCAAAAATAGTTATAGTTATGATATAGTTCTTACTATACATTTCTATACTTTAGAATTAAAAACTTTGTAGGCTTCAAAATAATCTGACACATTTAAAGACACATTTGATGAAAATGAGAGAGATTATGATTTCTGGATGGATTTATTGGAAAAACACCAACAATTTAGTGATGCAAAAGTGGTTATTTCTCTTTATGCAGGGACAAATTTAATCAAGGCTTGTTGTACATATGGAAGAATAATTTCACGTGTTGTGAAAAAAAAAGTCACAAAGGACAATCATGTTAAATAATTACAAATATTTTCAACTATCAAATCCAGGATCCATTAACTTCTTGGAAAATTCAGGTACTACAATTCCTTTGTTGTTTCTCTTATAATACTTTGGATACTATTTTGTTCCTATTCCTTAATTGTCAAACTATTTACTAAAATGACTAATGATGGAGATTCTAAAACAAAGAATGATGAAAGTGGGAAGCAAAAAAATAATCAATATAATGCTTATGATTTTGACAAAAGTATAGAGATGGAAATAGGAGGGGAAGGAGGAGAAGGAGGAGAAGAAGTTATCATAACAGGTACATAATTTGTTTGGTTGTTTCTCTTGATAGTTTTTCAATTTATTTAATTTCCATATTCATAACATTTTTGGATGACTATTATAGGGAATTATGAGAAGAACGAAATTAATCAAGACAATGACCATGGAATGATGTAGATAGAAATGGGTATTAATCATTGTAACTCTATTTTTTTTTTACTATTACTCTAAATTATTATTTTTATTATCGTGATTCATATCATTTCATATGTTGATTATAGTTGGAAACAAAGAGAATGAATATAGTGACCAGGGGAATGTCCCACAAAACTACAATCAAGACCAAAATATTATATGGACAATTAAAGATGATTCATTTTTTGTATAGTTGTTTAATTAATTTTGTTCATTGTCACAATTTATAACATTTTTTATGTTTATTATAGTGATAAGCAAGGAGAACTAAGACATTGATCAAATGAAAGTGAAACCAAGATTTAATCAAGAACAAATATAATATGAGGTACTTATAATTTGTACACTTGTTTGCCTTATTATATAATGATTTTATCCATTTTCACAATTCAAAATATTTTATATGTTTAATTTAGAGACAAACAAAGGTAACAAAGATGATGATGAGGTGCAAAGTTACAAATTTGAAGATAATTTCATATCAAATTTTTATAACTTGTCTTCTTGTTTACTATATTATTATTCAAACTCCAATGCTTGTATCTACCATGACGTTTTATATTTTTGTTATAGGAACAAATAAAAAGAACAAAATTACCAATAAAAATAATGTTAAAGGTACATGTGTGTGTGTGTGTGTTTCTTTTTAAAGGTTTCATTACTAATGTTTTTCTGTTATTAATATTTTATATAAGGTTTAATAATAAGTACTATTGGTATTTGATTGAATATTTAATATGTTTACTCCAGGTTCTAACGATATCATAAAATAAATTATTGTCTCATTTATAAATAATGAAAAACCCACTTAAGATAATTGTATCATTTCAACAATTTATTAGTAATTTTTGTAACATGAATAAAATGGTTTGACTAGATTATTTTTTATTGTGTTGCAGCCAAAATAACTGAAAAGAAATTTGTTATTTTTGAACTAAAGGACATTTTTTTATCATAGCATTGATGATGAAGCAACAAAAAAAGGTAATATTGACAAAATCAGAATTGATGCTAATTACAAATAGAGAAAAAAATATTTTGGATGCATCCACATGCAAAATCATTTTTTGAAATGTGTTTCAAAATTGAATCTCTTAACATTGCAATTTGGATGACATCTTTGAAACAAAGCACAACATATTTCTAAAAAATTTGGTTTCAGAAAAATTACGAGATAAACTTGTGCTTAAGTGGACTGCTTCAGAGTGTAAACCACAAAAGGGACATAAGGTCATTGACAATCCAATGAAATTTATACACACTAAATCATTGAAAAATGTGTGGGAAATGGATACCCAATATGATGCAACCAATACTATTATAGTGGATTGTTTACTTGAGGGAGTGAAAGAGAATCCCAAAGAAAATGTGATTCTTGATTGTCCATTCATTGGAGTAAATGGAGAGGATAATTGGTTGATTGATGAACCATGGAGAATCTTGCATCAACTCAACAAGGCTATGGATGTGTGAGATACTTTGAAGGATGTTAAATTACATTTAGAAGTACCTTAAGATTATCGATGTCTATTCAATGCTATTATATGTATGACATCATGAATTATTACTTTTATTTCATGACACTAATAAAAGAATTATTGATTTGGTTTTTCATTCCTAAAAATAAAATATTTTTACTTTCTTTATTTTTGGTGAGATATTGTGTTGATAACAATTATTGATTTGAATGGTCATTTAATGTTTTCATATCAAAATTTCCCATGCTATAGAAATTCAATGGATTACATTGTATGTAAAAATTAATAGATAACACGTCTATTTGTTTTAATTAGATCATTACAATTATTTGTTTCAAATGTGGTTTAAGTTATCATTATACCTCTTAGAAATTAGTAATGTGAAGGATGACTGATTGCATTCTTATAACCATTTTTATTCCATATAAGTTGAAAAACTATATTAGGTTCTATGTAGCACCAATAATAAACATACAATTTGTACTAAAAGAAGCACTAAAAGAAAGTAACGTAGAGACTCTAGAAATTAGCATATGCTTAATTAGGTCTGAATTTGTAAATTGTATTATATTGTATATGGAAATTAGTATATAATTAGTTTGTTTACTTGGACTAGACGATTGTAATTATATTTGTCAATTGCAATTAAATAAATAATTGTAAGTCTTAAAATCAATGATTTAAATGGTGGGTCAATGCATTCTTATAAGAATTTTATTCCATACAAACTAAATAAAGGTATTAGGTTGTATGTATAAAGTAAACATATTATTAGTTTGTTAATTTTAATGGGGCAATTGTATTTATATTTGATAATTACTATTAACTCATTGTAAAATTCCCTTTGCATACAAATGGAAATAATTCATAATAAATATTATCATCATTTTTAAAATGGTATGTTTTTATGTCGTTAAGAAATCAAGTGTTGAAGTGGAGATATGTTAATATCATACATGTGGTTGCAGTGTAGATGCAGATGGGAATTACTACAAGTCAAAATATGTTGTTGATATTTGAACTGGAAGGAGTATTCTTCCAATAATACACCAAAGATGAACAAAAATTTCATATTCAAAGTGAACCAAATTGATAGTTTGGTGAGAGTTCCTATTTTTCAAGGCCTCTACAATCATAAGTATTAACTTATTGTTTAAAAAATTATGATGTCAGAATATGTACATTAAATTTCACTAAAAAGTACATCCAATAAGTACTTGAAAAATCAAATATTTATATAGAGTACTTTAAATTTACATGGGACAAGTCTCATTGTCTTTTGCAAACAAAATTGGAAGCACAAAGAACAATATAATTTTATGAGAAAAAAATGATTGATGTGTGGTTCCAATATGGAGATAATTATGAAGAATCAAAAGTATTGCTAATAGATACAAAAAAAAACATACTTCTCAATTCATTGGATATCGATCAAACCACATCTTGATAAAATCCTATATAGGAAAAGAGCAAGATACTTCGCTTATGCAAGTTTTATTCCCCTTTCTTAAGACACTTCATCATATCAAACAAAAACATGAGTATATTTGAATGTTCAATAGAACATGTACTTCATTCTAGTGGATGGAGATAATTTCCTTTATAAATTTTCTAAAAAGTACATTCTAATTTTATATTTTTTGAAATATATGGGAATTGCAACTTATATTAATGTGTATATTTCTTATTATTTATAATTATTTTTGCAATGACTTTGTGGTATCGATTTTTTTTTTCTAAGATGTGTGTGTGTTCTTAAGTGAATTATTTTCCATTCAAATTATCTTACATGAAGTTGTTGATGCCTCGAAAATTGTTGCAACAACATTTGGGGATAACCACCCGGTCCGGACCTTAAAGCAGCTCCTTTTCCATTTGGTGTCGTGCCTCCGACTCATTTAACTAGGTCCAGTTACCTTCTCCCTATCGCTATTAGTTTATGATGTCTCTTTAACTACCAATAGTTAGGGATATTAGATCACTTCTTCTTGCTGATCGGGTAAGAGAATGACTCTTACGCTGATTTGGGTTCAGCCAAGCCACAACTAAAATTTTTCCTTTTTTGAGAAGAGGACTTAAAAGAATGTAAAAATTATTCTAAATGCAAACTTATTCTATAATGCAAGCAAAATAATCTTAATCTAATCTCAATTAGGTAGATATAGATCTAACCCAACCAAGAGCAAGGTATTTAAAGTATTGGGATTTAAATATGTCTTGTTTATAATGAATATCAAGTTAATGAAACAATTCAATTAATCGACATTATGGATACCAAAACACATCATTTTGAGACCTATTAACTGAAATAATCGGTCAACAACACTCAGGAAGAAATTCACAAAAACATTATTGATTGTGAAATCAGTAAATCCAATAATCAAACTATAATATGAAAAATTAGTTCACAACACATTACCATTCAATAAATCAGTTTTATAAGACAAATTTATGAGTAAATAGTTACTCAGAAATCAGCAATTAATTCATAAGAGAGAGATACATAACAACCACATTGAGAAAAATTACCCATATTGACAAAAGTGCACAAACATGAATAAAATGACACATTCCTGTTATCATAAAAATGAAACTAGTATTTGAAACAATAGTATTAGAAATACCAGTTTATTGCATCAATTTCTCTGACCCTAGTCTCGAACAATCCTTTACATTGCTTCAACTTCTTCTTTCAAAGCTAAAGCCACAATAGTGCAAACTTTGCCCATCATGCATAATTCAAGATACAAAAGAAAAATCCTCAATAATCCCCAGATCTGAGATTTTCTCTCCTCTCTCCTACAACTCTAAATTCCTATTACAGAAATGCTTTTGGAAGTCCAAAATTGCAGAGGATAGTAGCCCCTTATTACATTCTGCAATCTGCCATTTATAATATTTCCAAAAGTATTTTGAGAGGAGAGTTTGTTGAAGAAAAATCTACCCAATCAATTTTATTTGCTCAAAATTCGAAACTTTAATTATTGGAACATTCTCATTGATTGAGATATTTTTCTCCATATCTCTTCTACTATTTTCCTACAAAAAGAAATCAAAATAAATTAAGATGCAATAATAAAATCAAAATATCATTTCTGGCATTAAAACAAATCCAATCAAATTCAATTTAAATAAATAATTGAAAATAAAATATAAGCTCTCTATTGATGCCTGGGATGGTTTAATTGGCCAAGGATATCATTGATGAATGGATCTACAATTAGAAGAGACTTGGAGAAATGAAAATGCAGAAAATAAAACTCAGAAAATTGATTTTGTTTTAGATATTTGGGGCTTGATTTTCTGCATGATTTTTGACCTAATTATTGATCAAATCTGTTAGTGAAACCTCCTTAGAAATGTTCTCCTTGATTTTATCTTTCCAATGAGTGGTCCTGGGCCTCATTTGGCCAAGTAAAACTCAATCTATGAGCTTTCAAAGTTGATGAGTCAAATCTAGCATAATTCTCAAATTTTCTGTTGCTGGGCTAAAAAGGAAAAAATCAGAATTTTAATTAAAAATTTAATCCCAAATTAGACTGTAATTATCTTATAATTAATTCTAATTAAATTGTTAATTATGAATTAAACTAATTATTTAATAAACTGTTATTAATTAATCTAACTAATTAATAATTAACTATTTATGACTAATTAATCTAAATAATCTAAATATTAATTAAATTTTATATATTAATTAAATTAATTAATTAGAATTTATTATCTAAATATTAAATATTTCAAAATAATAATAAAAAAGAATTAACCTACACTACCTATTTCATAACTACCCTACCACTCCACTTTACTCATACGTATGAGTAATTTATTAAACTAAAACCAAAAATAATTTAATGCCTCCTTCTAATTTTTAATGACTAGTAATCGACATCGGGGGAAATGAAGGTGTCGGGGTTTTTAAATAGGTCGCGATTAGAATCTCCGATCCGATCAAAAACCCCGATGCGATTGAAATTTGTTTTATTATTATTTTTTAATTATATATGTATTAAATTTTAATTTAATTTAATTAATTATATTTAATATATTAATTAATTTAATTAATTTAAGATTAAATATTAAACATAAAAAATAAAAATAAAATATTTTGGTTTTATTTTCAAGAATTTCAGTTTCTAAACTACAACCACTTTGAAAATAAAAGATAAAAATAAACTATAGCCACTTCGATGTTCTGGGTTTTGGAGATTAGTAATTAATTTGAGATTTGGAATAAATTACTAAAATCTCGATGCTTCATGATTTGGGTGAAAAATGAAAAATGTTAGTAATAACTACCTAGAGGTTAGTATTTAAAATAAATGCATTATTGAACTAATTTATTTACAAAAATGGAATATTGTACATTTTATGCATTTTTAACCCAGGTGACATAAATGATTAGACTTCAAAGGAGTTTTGTTAGTGAACCAATTTACCAAATGAGGTGAAACAAGCGTCAATGGGAAGCTTATAAAAAATCGATTTTAACAAAGCAATCTAAACAAGAATCTAAAGAAAATGAAAAATTAACAAAGTGTAGGATAATCAACTAAATAAAAATCCTAAAATGTGTTTAGCCAAAATTTTTATAGAAAGGGTCCCCATTATTTGAGGTGAACAAGTCAAAAATGGGGGGGTTGTGTTTTACCTCAACAACGGCAACACACGGGAGAAGAACAAGTTATCTCTGTTTAATATGAATGAGGTTTTTCCAAAATTCAAGTAAAAATAATTAAAGATAAGAGAATTGTGTTTGAAATGCTTGACTAGGTTCATTAGTCTGAAATAAAAACAAGAATCATTTTATTGTAATTTTTCTTAAAATTCCTCATAAATTAAAATATTTCAAAATTCTATATCAGTCCTTAATTAGTTGTAGAGATAAAGCAGGGGTCACTTTACAACTTAGCTTTTAAAATATACTCATTTGTCACAGGTAGAGCCACTGCTACCAGCAAACATCTATAGTCTCGATAGGGTTACCTTTTAATCATCAATGATTTAGAATCCCATCTCTTTAAGAATTATTGATCTAGAGATAAATATATTTATATATGTTTATTTTTTATTTTTTTATCTTTTAGTTCTTAAAAGCCATTGTCCTGGTTTGATAGCCAGATAATTGAGAATTCCATTCACTGGTTATAATTAGACTGAACAAGCTGGCTCATGATGAGACCCCTTGTTTTATAATTGTTTGCAATCATAAGCCATTACTCTTCTTTGTTTAGCAATGTTCGTAATGTCAGCCTATTTTCCACCTATGATCATGATAAGCAGGCTCATGATGAGACCTCTTATCTTTTAAGTTTTAAATATATTTTTGGATTACCCTCTAGAGAAATAAGACTTTTTGGACAGGAAGAATCATTGACTCCTTAAGAGTTAAGAATGACAATTTCAGAGTTAAAGATGCTTTGTTGTAAAGTGTCTTTACTTGGTTAAAAAAAAAAATTCTTGACTGATAATAGAACTTTGAAAGATCTTAATAAAATATTGAAATCTCAAAATGATTACAATTTTGATGAAAAAGAAATTTTTCAGATTTTATGATACTTTGTCAACTTCTTTGGATTGGTAATCTCCTCCATAAGTATGTCTACCTTTATAATTAAGAAAATCACACTTTATTAAGAGAGTTTTTAAGAAAAAACTAATAGGTGACTATTAACAATTTTTCCCTATGTATGTTGACCATTATTATGTAAAAAGAAGGCCTTCCATATAAATCTGGCAAAGTCACCCGAAATCAAAACTGAAAACCAATGGAAACGAATTCTTAAGCCAAAGTGAGAAAAGAAATCAGCAAACAAAAATAACAAAATGAGGTAAAGGAAAATAATGATGTAATCATTCCTTCTTATGTCGAGATTTAGAGAAATCATACCTTGTAGGGTTATAAATGTTTTAGGCTTTAGATAGCAGTGATGATAAAATTCAGCCACAATGAAAAATTTATGTTTGATGTTAATCTTCTTGTTTCAAAGCATCATGTTAATCATTTTCTAAAAAAGAAATGCTTAGAGAAATAGACTAAAGGTTCAAAAACTTCCTAGTGTAGCTCTTTCAATGAAGATTATTATTGCTTCTTGAAATAAAATGAGGAGAAGAGTATATAACTTTGAAAATATGATCTGGCAAAGAATTGGAAGCTTTCATGAAGAGCTGCAAAACGGATTTATATATCAGAAAAACAATACTGAAACTAAAGTAAGGAAATGGAAATTAATGAAAGTGGGTATATGAATCTTACCATTGGATAATTGCTTTTGATATTACCTGAGAGGTATCAGTTTCTCCAATACTAGCTGACTTCTTCTTTTCGTTAACATTAAAACCATGAAGAAGACAAACTAACCAAAATCCTATAACCCAAAATAATTATTTATTTTATTTAAACTAAAGCAAGAAGTAAAATGCAAAAATGGAATGCTTAGTGTTCAAGGGAATTGAAATTAAAACCAATGCATTAGAAATGACAATGAGAATTTGCAGTAATGAATGTTCTCAAAATATTATAAGTTTCATATAAACTCCATTATTTTATAAATTGTTCAGAATTAAGACCAAGTCCAAGATAATGAAATTCAAATGTGAAGATAGAGAGGTCTTTGAATTTCATAATAATTATGGAATTATATATATAACTGAAATATATGAGAAATAGAAATGATTTAAATATGCTACAAATTTTTCATCAATTGCTTTAGTACCATAGGGGTTACCTAAGATTGCTTTTAAAATAACACAATGTCGTATCGGATGATTCACATTACATGTTTCTTCACCATGCTTAAAGTTTAACTTGCAAGATTTCACCATTGTTGCTACGCCATATATCGATTAAATGTTAATGGCTTAGAGGCATGCATTGGAGTCTATCGCATCAGAAGTTGCAATGGCAAATTGACGATATGAGAACATGCGATGAGAATATGTGCGATGAGATGGAGCAATTATACCATTGAAGAAATGCTATATTGAGGATTGGGGACAGTCATGTCACAAATTGCACATCGCACACTGCACCTTGTGATTTGTACTTCACGCATCGGACATTCAGAATAGTGGTATGACCATGAATAAAAATGCGATGAAGCGATTGTGATATCGGCGTATCAGAATATCGAAAAATAGTCATGTCATAAATGGCAATATGATTTTTGTGATAGCGGCGATGCAATGGATGACGTGGCTAATCAGCGATCGACGAACTTTAAGTACTGAATGAAACACAATATGATTCTTGTGATGCCGATATGTGATGAATGATGTGGCTAATCGATGATCGGCAATCTTAAGCACATGATGTAACACTTGTTGATACGCTGATATGCAATGAAGAGTGGACCCGATAACTTTATGATGGGATTTTAATAACATATCGGATCTGAGACATCGATCCTTTTAAAATTATGCTCTTATCACTATTGTGATTGAACGAATGCAATATTTCTTGTGAACTTGATTTAAATTTCATATCGGGTCCAGAATTATGTGGACATCGCAATATTGATAAGGTCGATTATCACAGATCGGTGATTCAAGATAATGGGAGTATACTCAAATAAAAACCTTTGATATGTGAAACGCGATATGGCATTTTATGAGAAACTGAATGAGGTAACACATCGGAGGTCTTGTATCAACAATTTTTTATCGGTAAACACTAAGAATCACTTCTGATGGGATATTGCGAATATATATCCATTGTAGTATCAGCAATATGAAAGTCAAGTTGAAACGTTTCAGACATGAATCTTGCGATATTGTTTTAAATTTCAATTGGGTTTTCTAATAAATGAAAGCAAAGTTAAAGAATGCTCAAATTCTAATGAATCACAAAATAAAATTTCCCTGAACCTATTGCAAATTTGAAATGGGTTTTCTGCTTACTTCAAGTTTGGAAAACAAATGAAAACTTGAAAATAAAACAGAACAAGAATAAAAAATAAACTAAGGAAAAGGAAAAATAATAATAGATGAGATCGAACATGTAAATGCGTACCTGGAAGGAAATTGTCTGTAGATTTTATCTCATGAATCTTTAAGTTCTTCCTTCGTTTTATTAAAATTCTTACTTTGTTCAAAATCATCTCATTATTTATTCTAAATTAGAGTGGGCAATCAACCTAAATAAAATATGTTTATTCATGTTCAGGAAATCTGAAACTCATAAACTTCATCAGAAATAAAATGAAAATATGCTTCCCTTTGAATTGTAACAATAATTTATTACCTCTGCTCATTCCGAATTAACTTGAGAAAAATCTGTATTGTTATAGTGACTATTCAATAATGGCTTCAGTAAATAAATATGATCTGTATTGCAACATTAGATAATAAACTAGAGATTAGAATGGGACAAAGCCACTAGTTGTGGAAAAAAAATACTAGCACAGATTTAAATGTATGCATATAATAGCATGGACACCCTTAAGGTCATTTTAACCAATTTCGAGGAAACTAACTTAAACTTCATGTGATTATAGTGAAAAGTTAGACTGAATAATAATGATTGAATTGGAATTAAGCTTATAATAGACAGTCATATTTTCCACGGGATAATGATGTCAAGAAGCTTTGTATCACTGAAACCTTTAACAAATAAATTTCAGAAGAAAATCTTATAAGGACATCTTGAAATGGAGAAAATTGGCTTTGAGGTGATGGGTGCCAAGTACAAACTCAATTGAATTTAGTGAGGCCATTATTCAAAATAGACAGAGTAGAGGTATTGTTGTAGTAGATTTTGATTTTAAAAAATTGGAAGAAAGAATTAGAAATTTTCTGATGAGAGAAAAATATTTCCTTGAACATGTATGAGAAGGATTAATTGCTTTTTTTTATTTTTTTAATCTACAAAACTGTTGAAAACAAATTAACTACATAAAACAAACTAACTAAATTAATTCTACTCCTATTCTAACCATATACATGAAAATGACTAGGTATAGTCATATTTCCAATGTAACCATTTTCTCATTTTAATTCCTGCATGTATGTACAATTCAAATGTTAGTAATAAAAATACAAATCTAACTAAACTAAGGAAGATAAATTTGTAAATAGAATTTACAGTTATTGTTAGCAACTTAATTAAAATCTCCTTCTCTTGAAATTTCCTTTCCAATTGAATACCAATTGGATCATAGAAATCTGGATGGATTTCTATTAAGGATTGGGAAATGTTCAAAAGAAGAAATGACAGGCTAGATTGTGGATATGAACTTTTACATTCAAAGGCCTAGAAAAAATTGTTAGTGTTATGTACAAATTCTAAACTATTAACAATCTTCCTTGAAGGAAAATTTTTTAAATAATTTTCAAATAAGCTAATGAAAAATCGATGGAAATCTTTCAAATAAAATGGAAAATTATTAATTAAATTGGATTGCTGGCCAGATTGTAAAAATACATTCTCTTGTTGACATTGCCTTTGAGAAGATAGAAGCTTTTGATGAAACATTAGCATTGATTGAAATTGAAATATTAATAGCTTTTGATGCTCATGATTATAATATGAAACTTCAATTTTCCAACAAGTCAATGCATCAATTGAATGTCTGATAGTAAAATGCTCAATATGCCAGCATAAAGTATCAGAAATCTAAAAAATGAAATTAGAAATAAAATCTTATTTTAAACAAAAAGAGTGAGGAAACAAAAATAAAATGAAATCACTATTGTTACAACTAATGTTATAGCACAATTGGGATCATTTTGAAATAATTCCTTTTTCACAAGGATTGGTTAGAATTATGAAATTTGAGTAATTGTCAATTCCAACTTGTGAATTAGAAAACGAATTATGATTATGAGTAGGAATGAGAGCTTGATCAGGATAAGAATCATACATTGGAATGTTTTCTTGAATAGTGAAATCATGATGATAATTTGTTGCTTTAGAATGAGGAGTTGTTGGAATAATTTCTAAATTGAAATACCCCTCATTCTCAAATGTTATTTGAATTTTCTCATAAGGATAGTAATCAACATTCTCATTGTCGGAGTAATTATCATAAACGACTTCACAATATTCTCTAGAATTACCTTCAATCTCATCCAATATATCAAAACAATGAGGAATAAAAATTTCAAGTTCAGTAATGACAAAAGAATGATCAATAATCGTTTCTCTATCTTGATAAAAACTTATTGGTAATTCATTTAGATCATCCTCTTTATCTTCTAAAATATCTTTAATAGCAAGAGGGGGAAAATTAACATCATTAAAAATATCAGGATAAAGGGAAAAATGTGAACCTGAAACAATGTATTTAAAACTGTCTCTGTCTGAGAACTCTTGTGCATTATGTTCATTGTCAATTTTAGATTGCACATCATTGTTTTGTGTATTCATGCTTTTTTGAAGAAGTTTTCTTTGCTACTCTGATTTTGACATTTGATTGTCATGAAAAAATTCAGAAATTTGTACATCAGTTTGCTTGTTATTATTTACTTTGATTGCTACTTGTACTTGTTGATTTGCGATTTCATTTTCTGAATTTACGTCAAAGTAGCTTTCAGATTTCAAGGCAGATCTTTCTTCGAAATTTCTATTGTTGTTTTCTTGCATTTGATAAGAAATATTTTTTGAGCTTTGTGAAACCACTTCATCATAATTTATTTGCACATCCAAATTAGAATTCTCATTTATGTTAGAAGGGAATGGAACAAAACTTGAACTAATTTCATATGCATTGGGAAGGGAAGGAAGAGAACAAATATATTCAAACCAATCTAATGATTTTTCTTCCGTAGGTTTACCTTCAACTTTAAATCTTAAATAATTCAAATGAAATCAAATATTAAAATCAATAATAGACTCATTTTCAAACTTTCGTAGATATTTAATTTCATCACATACTTGTTCATAATTATAGTCGTCAAATTTACAAATGAAAATTGTAAGAAATTGATCTCAGTTGTGGATTCAGGCAAATTGAAGAGTTCTACACCAGTTTCTAGCTTTTGCCGCGAATGTGAGAGTAAAAATTCTGCATAAAATGCCTTCATCAATTCCTTGAAAATCATCATTTGAAAATTTTTGAATAAATTGAAAGACATGATTAAAAACATAAGAATTTCTCTTACCATTAAAATTTACCTGAGACAAGAGTCTTACCACTTCGGGTGGAGTATTGGAAGATGCACGCCCATGGATACAACTCCAAATTGGAAGCTTAATAGGAGCCATCATAATAAATAAAATGTTAAAATTGAAAAGACTCCAATAGACAAAAAGTCTTAGGCCTTCCTTCAAGCACCAAAAATGTTGATGCCTCGAACATTGCTACAACAAAATTGGCAGATAACCACCCGGTCCAGACCTTCAAGTAGCTCATTTTCCATTTGGTGTGGTGGCTTTGACTGGTTTAACGAGGTCTAGTTACCTTCTCCCTATCGCTATTGGTTTATGATTTATCTTTAACTACTAGTAGTTAGGGATATCAGATCACTTCTTCTTGCTGATCGGGCAACATAATGACTCTTAAGCTGATTTGGGTTCAGCCAAGCCGCAACTAAAATTTTTCCTCTTTTGAAAAGAGGACTTAAAAGAATGTAGAAATTATTCTAAATGCAAACTTATTCTATAACGCAAGAAAAATAAACTAATCTTAATCTAATCTCAATTAGGTAGATATAGATCTAACCCAATCAAGAGCAAGATATTTAAAGTAGTGGGATTTAAATATGTGTTGTTTATAATGAATATCAAGTTAATAAAACAATTCAATTAACTAACATTATGGATACCAAAACACATCCTATTGAGACCTATTAACTGAAATAATTAGTCAACAACACTCAGGAAGAAATTCACAAAAATGTTATTGATTGTCAAATCAGTAAATCCAATAATTAAACAATAATATGCAGAAAGAGTTCACAACACATTACCGTTCAATAAATCAGTTTTATAAGAGAGATTTATAAGTAAATAGTTACTCAAAAATCAGAAATTAATTCATAAGAATAGAGATACATAATAACAACATTGAGACAAATTACCCATATTGACAAAAGTGCACAAACATGAATAAAATGACACATTCCCGTTATCATAAAAACGAAACTAGTATTTGAAACAATAGTATTAGAAATACCATTTTATTGGATCCATTTCTCTGACCGTAGTCTCTAACAGTCCTTTACATTTCTTGAACTTCAGCTTTCAAAGCTAAAACCACAATAGTGCAAACTTTGCCCATCATGCATAATTCAAGATACAAAAGAAAAATACTCAATAATCCCCAGATTTGAGATTTTCTCTCCTCTCTCCTACAACTCTAAATTCCTATTACAAGAATGCTTTTAGATGTCCAAAATTGCAGAGGAGATCAACCTCTTATTATATTCTGTAATCTGCAATTTATAATATTTCCAAAAGTATTTTGAGAGGAGAGTTTGTTGAAGAAAAATCTACCCAATCAATTTTATTTGCTCAAAATTTCAATCTTTAATTGCTGGAGCATTCTCATTGATTAAGATATTTTTCCTATCTCTTCTACTATTTTCCTGTAAGAAGAAATTAGAATAAATTAACATGCAATAATAAAATCAAAATATCATTTCTGGCATTAAAACAAATCCAGTCAAATTCAATTTAAATAAATAATTGAGAATAAAATATAAGCTCTCTATTGATGCTTGGGATGGTTTAATTGGCCAAGGATATCATTAACGAATGGATCTGCAATTAGAAGAGACTTGGACAAATGAAAATATAGAAAATAAAACTTAGAAAATTGATTTTGTTTTAGAAATTCGGAGCTTGATTTTCTGCAGGATTTTTTACCCAATTAATGATCAAATCTGTTAATGAATCCTCCTCGGAAATGTTCTCTTTGATTTTATATTTCCAGTGAGCCATCCTAGGCCTCATTTGGCCAAGTAAAACTCAATCTATGAGCTTCCAAAGTTGATGAGTCAAATCTGGCATAATTCTAGAATTTTCTCTTGCTGGACTAAAAAAAAAATATCAAAATTTTAACTAGAAATTTAATCCTAAATTAGACTTTAATTATCTGATAATCAATTCTAATTAAATTGTTAATGATGAACTAAACTAATTATTTAATAAACTATTATTAATTAATCTAACTAATTAATATAATTAAGTATTTATAACTAATCCATCTAAATAATCTAAATAATAATTAAATTTTATATATTAATTAACATAATTAATTTAAAATTTATTATTTAAATATTAAATATTTTAGACTAATAATAAAAAAAACTAACCTACACTACCTATTTCATAACTACCCTACCACTCCATTTTACTCATACGTATGAGTAATTTATTAAACTAAAACCAAAAATAAGTTAATGCCTCCTTCTAATTTTTAATGACCGGCAATCGGCATCGGGGGAAATGAAGGTGTCAGGGTTTTTAAATAGGTCGTGATTAGAATCTCTGATCTGATCAAAAGACCCAATGCAATTGAATTTTTTTTTATTATTATTTTTTAATTATATATGTATTAAATTTTAATTTAATTTAATTAATTATATTTAATATATTAATTATTTTAAAATTAAATATTTTATATATATATTGGTTTTATTTTCATGAATTTCAATTTCTAAACTACAGCCACTTCGATGTTCCGGGTTTTGGAGACTAATAATTAATTTTAAATTTGGAATAAATTACTAAAATCTCAATGCTTCATGATCTCGATGAAAAATGAAAAATGTTAGTAATAACTAACTAGGGGTTAATATTTAAAATAAATGCATTATTGAACTAATTTATTTACAAAAACGGAATATTGTACATTTTATGCATTTTTAACTCATGCGACATAAATGATTAGACTTCAAAGGAGTGTTGTTTACAATCCAGTTGACCAAATGAGGCGAAACAAGCGTCAATGGGAAGCTTATAAAAAATCGATTTTAACAAAGCAATAAAAGCAAGAATCTAAAGAAAATGAAAGATTAACAAAACGTAGGAAAATCAACTAAATAGAAATCCTAAAAGGTGTTTAGCCAAAAATTTTATAGAAAGGGTCCTCATTATTTGAGGTGAACAAGTCAAAAATGGGGGGTTTGTGTTTTACCTCAACAGAACCATTGAAGCATGTTATTTTTATTGACTTATGTTTACTTATATGCATAAAAAATCATAAATAAATGTGAAATATAAGTTTTGAAATAGAAGTCCTTGCAAACATAGTTGTTATTATTACTAAAGAAATTATAATAATTTACTTGATAAATGGTATGTGCACTATTAACTATTGACAGTGCATTATTCCCTATTAAGGCTAATGGGAAACGTGTCATAGGTAAATGATTTGACCTTTTTTAAGCATAAGATATGTAATTTCTCAATTGATAATCTTCATAAATTTATATGCTTAAATCAATTAATGGTTGTAACTGCAATCATATCATGTTGAAAATCAACAAGGCACAAAGTCAGATACTCATTGTTTACATATAAAATGCACTAATATGAGTGCATAAATGTGATATGCAGTTTTTGAGATAAAAATATATTGTAAATAATTTTGCATTTCTTAAGAAAACATATAATTGATGATAATGATTTCTAATTTGATTATCAAGGTTTGATTAGAAACTATCATGGATGAATTATGTCTTTGAACTTTTTGAACTATAAGGCATCTAATTTCATTATTTAAAGTTATTTTTTTGTAAATTTGTATTTTAAATAAACTGAAATCATATAATTTGAGCTAGAATTATATTATTGACTTGTACTTAGTTATGTCCATTAATATTAGTGTATAAATGTGATTTATAATAGCCATATACTATGATGCATTTCTTTGAAAAATAGGTCTTTTAATTTCTCGATAATAAGTTCTAAGTTGACTATTTAGGCTCATGGGTGATGACCCATAGGTGAATACTACTCGTTAAATTGTAGGGAATTCAATTTTTAATCCATAATTTTTCATATATATTCCTAAATCAACTATTTGTATAAGCAATCATCTATTCTCATATAATTTAATTAGAAATCCATTTATTGACTTTTATTTGTCTATCATGTAACTTATTAACAGTGTATTAATGTCATATTGTATTGTTTTGAAACAAAACTCTATGTAAAGCAAAATTCTCTTCTTAATAAAACATCGAACAATTAATTAACAATGTGTTAAGTGGATAGTCTACACTCATTAAAGAGATGGGTCAACAATGGTTGTATTTAAACTTTTTGTACCCTAAAACATTGATTTTCCAATCCATATTAGCATTTTGCCATTTTCAATTCTTAAATACTCTATTTGTCGTTTAAATAATTTCATAGAATCCAATATGACTTGAAGAATTCTATTTGGCTATATGCATTGAGAGAAGTTCATAAATGTGACACATTTTTTAAATGTACCTCTTAATGTAAGTAAATGTATATATTTTACAAAACAAATTATAATTAATTGATAACGAGTTCTAAGTGGTCCATATAAAGCCATTTATCAACGTTTATTTTCCTATCATGAGGTTTAATATAAATGTGTAAATGTGGCATTTTTTAAAATAAAACTCCATGTAATATGAAATGTTGTTCCTAACAACACAAGAAATAATTAATTGGTAATTAATGTTAAGTATATTATTCAAGGTAATTCAATATACGGGTCATAAAAAAATTATTTAAACTTTCTGCAACATACGACATTTGATTTTCCCACCTCTATTGACATTTGGTAAATTTGAATTCTTAAATAAACTATTTGTAATTGAAATAATCTCATAGAGATCAACAAGAAAAGTATGTATTAAATTCTGTTTGGTATGTATGTATGTATAAATGCAATTTATTTTTTAAATAAAGATCTTAGTGTAAGTAAAAATATTTTTTTAGAAAATTAATAATTTAAAATCAATTATTGATGATTTCTAACTAGTTTATTCTATTTTGAATTGACAACATTTTCTAACTCTACATTATTAAATCAATTATTTCTATATGCAATCATGTCATGTAAGTCAATAAGTCAAGAAACCATTAATTGATTTTATTTAACTATCATGTGGTTTAATATGAATGTATAAATGTGACAATGTTATTTCTAGAATAAAAATCCATGTAAAGAAAATGAATTTTCTAATAAAACATGGATTAATGAATTGACAATGAGCAATAATTATACTATTTAAGCTCATACAAGAGATGGACCATAAATGAATGTCTTCAAAAAATTTGTACCATATGACATGATTTTCTCATCAATATTAAGATTTTGTAAATTTCAATTCTTAGATAAGCTATAATTTTTACTTAAAATAATCTCATAGAATCCAACAAGACTTAGAAGCTCTTTATTGAATTCCATTTAGTTATATCTATCCATATAAGTTTATAAATGTAATTTATTTTTGAAATAAAGCTCTTAACATAAGTAAAGATATATCTTTTACAAAAATAATTAGAATTAATTCATAATGAGCTTTAAGTGGTTTATTCAGAGTACATGAAAAATCAAGTGTTATATATGAATGCCTTTTAATACATATTTAGTATTCAAAATCAATATCTTAACAATAATTTATTTGTATTTACATTAAGTATTTAATAATTAAAGAACACACAGACTTATATAAATTTCAACTAAAATCCATGAGTTATGTTTCACAGTTATTTCATCAACATTAAAAATGTTTATCATTTTCTCTTCTTACTGAAAGTAATGGTCAATCATGGTTTTCCATACAATTGGTTGACGCTATTACATCGAGACTATTATTGGTTTTAACAATGTTGAAAAGGAGATATCAATATCCACACTACCATCAACTGTATTAATGTTTGAAAACCCTTGCCTCCGCTACTTACAAGAAGTCACCACTAAAATTTCTTGTTTACTTAAATTTGTGAAACTATCCATCACAATGGAATGACTTGAATACCCATTTAAGAACTCTCATTTGATGTACCTGGATTTAAGTGGAGAGAGATCAATAGTGCCTGACCTTCTTTAAATACCTAGATCAACAATGTCTAACTTTTATAGTGTATGCCTAGATGATATGAAGGTGAATGATCATCCCCTAATTAGTGCTTCATAAAGGCACAAAGGGACTGTAAGAAATTGAGCACAAGAACATTTTACTAAGTTCTTAGTAGACTAGTTTCAATGCAATGCAAGGGATGCCTATCCTTGCCCTCTACACTAAGATCCTCACATCAGCATCATTCAATCAACAAATCCCCCACAAGTTGGGGGAAATGGGGTTAGATTCGTCACACACAAAATTCAAACATCAAGGAATCTAGTATGTTATCCATAACTATAATATCTTTATTGCATGTGAGACATATTAATATGATTTAGCTTAAATCAATTTCTTCTAAGAGTTTTATTTCACACCTATTGTGTATTGATAATATTGTACATAAAAACCCCATGTTTGACCTATTCATGATCTCTAATTGGTTTGAAATTACTAAAATTATTTTTATGCTCAATTAAGTTAGTATGGCGATTTACAAAAGAATGAATGTTGTTAAAGGCCTTGTTATAGAAAACTTCCAAATTTAATGAAATATGGGTTCAATCATAAACCTAACTGAAGATAGAACAATGTATGTAGTGAAAAAGAATACAATAGCACAACCATTAGAGACAGCAGATTGGTGCAAGACCACGGGAAAACCCCACAAGGGGGAAACCCTTTCAAATATTATTCTTTAATAGACCACCATAAAAATATTCCAGTAGAGAGTACAATGAGCCCAATACATATGTTTACAACATATACTTATTAATCATATGTACAGATCTATATATCAGCAGAGATAAACCCAGACCTACCAAATCACTAAATCCAACTGAAGCCAATCAGTAAACCTAAAATCGAAACCCTAGATGCTCTCGAAAAAATTGTTTACGTGCATCTGAAACTCTCTATATGCTCTCTATGCCACTTTGTGAGGGTGTTTATAGCTACTCGGACGTTCCCAGGAAGACCCTATGCATGCGTCTAGGGTCAAACCCACCATATTTTCTTAAAAAACCCTTAGGTGCTCTCTTCCATTTGTTATGCATGTGTGTAAGACGATATGAACGCTCTCGGGACTACTCTGTGTGAGCGTCCATGGACCGAGACCTTCAAATTTGCCTCAAAAACCTTGGACACTTGCTTAAGCCTCTGTGCCATCATCTAGGGCGCTCTAATGCTCCCATAATCCTGTGTGCCAGCGTCTAGGGACTAAAATTCCTTGTTCTATGCCAACGTCTCGGGATCAGAAAACCCTAAGTTAGAGCGAACCTTACTCCTGTGATTTTGGAGCCTTGCATGAAGTCTTTCCATTGCACGTGTGCGAACCAAGAAAAAATAGAAGAATAGAATATGGCTTGATCGTTGTCATGAAATGAGCTTGAGGTCATTTATATTTATCGGCTTTTTTGAGGGTTCACTTGGGGTTAAGGTCGAACTAAGTAGTTACCCATATGGATAGGTCTAACCCATTCCATAATGCATGTATGAATAAAAAAATTCAAAACTTAACTTTTGCTTGACCAAATCAGGTGATCTTTAGGTTGATTTTGGTCCTCCCAAAAAGAGGAATTTAATGCAAGCATCATCTCATTCATTTGAGCTATCCATTATGGAATTTGACCCTAGTTGCAAAAATTAGCATGTACCTATATTTGTATCATAACTAATGAGAATTTGTTCAAGTTTTAGCGTAGATTCACATGCATTCCTCTATTAGGCGTTATGGCTAACTGATGCTCCAATAAAGTCTACATGTGTGCTTTCATATTATCTTGATGTTGATGAACTATTTTTTTTTTTCTATTTATTATACTTTTTCTTCAAATATTTTTTTTATTATTCCACCCTAATGGTAGTAATTAACTATGCAATAATTCGCAATTGACCTCTCGTACTTTCCTGCTTGTATGTCTCAGATGGTCTTGGCTAACTGATTCATCTTGAGGTGTTATTTTCTTAATTTTTTGTTGTTATGTTCTTGTACATTTCTCTCCTAGTTTGCCAATGGTGCGTTCATTTCATCCTCACTATCTAGGCATTTCACACTTAATCTCATTCTAAATTCTCTACATTTGAAAACCAAGATTAAAACACATATGGTGCCACTGAGGCCCACACACTAGATGGGGCTCCTATCCCAAATGATGCATGGTCTAATTGCGTCTTCAAATCAGGGAGACCCTCTTACTACTGGTGGTACATTTTTCCTCATCAACATTATCATTTCAACAAATTAAACCATATATACATAGAAATTATATATTCCTATAACAAATATATGATATGGTGTACATTCTTAGCAAATATGGCCCTACACCACTCAACAAGCACAGTAGATTGTCTACTAGAAGTTGAAAATTAGAGTAACAACATATATTCAGTTAAATAAGCTTGGAGCAAGCTCCAAAAGATTGGAGCCTAGCTACAAGGATATTTCTCCAAGTATTATAATTATGAACTCTAAATATCTCCTCTTTTGAAATGGAGAAAGCACTCTTATTTATACATGAGTTGCTTTAAGAGGAAGATAAGCAACTAATAAGTTTAGATCCACTTTTCTCTCAAATATGTAAAACCAATTTGCTAATAATGAGAGCATAATTATCTCGACAAATCCTCTCGAAAATATCTAGTATCTTTGATAATATATCTTATCATAAGTTCCATGACTATTATCCATTGAATGTTCTTGAATAATTATCTCAAATATTCCTCTAATCTTCAAAGGTTGAAGAAGAAATTCGAATTCAGGTCTAAGTGGTCAAATATGACTTTGTTGGAGCCTCGAAATATGACAATAATCATAAAACTCATCCAAAGTTTAGATATAAGTGAAAACATGCTATTTTTCTAATATTTAATCATAATTCGACTCAAAATACTAACATAAATGCTTTGGAATGTTGGCCCAAAACTCACACTGAGGGGATGGTGAATCAATGTGAAGTGAATTTTACAATTTTTAAATCTTAATCAATCATGCATCCATTTAGTGGTGATCAAAAATATTATACCAGCATTTATCACAATGTATCACCACATTATCAACATAACTAGAAACAACACAATAAGGACTGACATCGCAAGGAGACACAATATTTTATGTTGAAACCCAAATGGGAGAAAACTAATAACTCTTCTTTTTCTTTGTTTTCAATTCTTTACATAAATTGGTAGGCTCAACCTATTGGAGGAAAATACTCCCAAGCTATGGAAGCTTTCAATTGTAGTAGGCTACAACTTGATTGAGGCACCAACCTCGAAAGATGTAAGAAACTACTCACTATATTCTATGATTGGATTGAGACTCGCACCAAAATAATGAGTAGGGTCCAACCTACTATAGGATCCAACCTGATTAAGAGTCCAACCTTAATCTTAAAGTTCCTTGTGGACCTTTATTTCATATCATTTTCAAACTATATCCACTATAATCATATATAACTCAATATATATATAAGGATACCATCACAACCTACAATCACAATCTGCAAACATTACCACTGTACCAATCATTGTCTCTGCCACACAACCTACAATCACTACAATAACATACAACTTACAACCACTTTAATTCTATACCATATACACCACAATGGTCATATCAATCACTTCTATTGGTTGTCATACAACTACTCATACTATGCTTCGACCATATCTTCAATCTGGTCATTCAAAATATTGTTTACTTAGTGTATCCAAAACACCTACAACATGCTCATATGCCTTCAAATCGAACATAATATAGTTTTGCCAACAAATATGACTCAAAAAAAAATCAAACCCTTTTGGTTACATTTATCTCTGAGCTGAGATCATCTATGTTCTTTAGAATTTTAATCTGGACAAATAATTCTCCCAAAAATAAAAAGTACCATATACATCTATATAAATAATTAAATGTTCTACAAACTAAGCTTTTCTGGGAACCCTCTAAATGACTTACAGAGTTACGGCACTGGCCACCATAAGGTGTGAATTATACAACAAAATTAAAATTATTGTATATAAAAAAACTTTATTTGTTGTCCGCTAAAATTCAAACCTCTAACCTTAGCCTGTCATGCATAGTCCAATACCAATTTATTTATGCGTTGTTTCTAAGTATAACATATTATACTATTAATTTTAATCTAAAATACAAATGGTGTTTTGACTCCATGCCACATGGCTACACTACTACAGCCCTTCAGGTGGTCATAATACCAACATATGAGGTTTCATTACATCGATCTCGATCTACTATACAACTTGGCTTACCCTTCCAAATCCTACTTGTAATGTATCAACGTGGTGAATAGTCTACACGGAAATCCAAATGTAATGAAACTCATTGTTTCATAAACATAACCTATCGAAACCCTCCAATAGATAGGTGAAACTAGATCTCCTTCAATGACAGAAAAATTACAGAGAAACATGACTTTAAATAAACACATATTAGATCACAGTATTGAACCTTCATATGTATTACATATGATAAAGCTTATTACTATTCAATAATTTTGGTTGGTGTCGGAGAAATTTATATACACCACTATCAGTTCCATGTCAAGTGAGAGTCAACCATGGGCCAATATTTATGCCCTGCTTATCCATATTTTAAAAACCAAAACCATGCTCATGTGACCATTCATAGGAAACACTATGCCTAGGGGTGAAATCCAAGGAGCCCTTTTTTCATGTGACCATAACCATATGACCTAGACCCAAGGGTCATTGGTGATTTGCATGATGGCATCAAGATCATTTGATTAAGGCACATGGAATCCCATGTGGACTTCCATGTGTCACGTATTTTTGAGCTTCTTACCAATCCAAAACCACCATTCTTCAATGCCATGTGGCATCCCTTGGTGGTATCACATCATCATGTTGATGTGTCATGCCAACTATGAAATTGTGCCACATCTCATTCATCGATAGGTCCATGTTGTCATTAAAAAAACTCTTCCATTTGTCATCATCCAGTTGGTCCAACAAAGGTGATTAACTATCATGCATATTAACCTTCATCTAATAGTTAACATGTTGGGAGCATCATTGATTGAACCAAGATTTGCATGCCCTTTAACAACATGAATTAGTGTGCAACTATGCACATTCATGGTCATTGATCTACCTATTCAATGGTATATCCACCCAGATCTTAACCATTTTTTAATAAATACTTCCTTGGGTGTGAAGCTACAATTTACCATTTTAAATATAACCCAACTAATGTTGATTTTCAGCTAGCAATAACTTTTCATCTCGGAAGATTTTTTTCTTAGTAGGATATAATGTTGGAAAGGTATCGATGAGGTCTATTCAAGCACAGAATTTGTAGGATATTTTGAGCATCATAACTTCATAAAAAACTTGAATAAATTGAAGTACCCATATCTTCATGGAATGAGATCTTGCAAAAGGCTAGACTATTATATTGGTTCAAAAAGGATCCCACTACTTCCTTGATCATCAAGGGTGGTCCTGTTTCTATTGTCCCATACATCTTCTTTGAAATAAATTACATCTTTTTGTCATCAATGACAACAGTATGTGCAACAATATCTCCCTTTTTCATTAATGGAAACACCCCTAAATATTTATGGCCATTGCATGTCAAGAAAAGCCGAGATATCTTCCTATAGACATGAAGTGTCTGCTATGTCTCCCTACTCAAGTGTGAGTGCAATGCATGTAATATCTCCCTATTTAAATTCCTTCTTCTTGTTACATCAATGTCTGCAATCGCTCCCCATTTGACATCAATGGAAAAATATATATAGAAAATTATCATGTTGATGATCCTATATGAGTAGTTATGCCTAAGTTATCCTATGGAATCAACTAAACCATGCTCCTTACTTGCTAACATATAGTCTCCACCCGAGACCATGCTTTGACTACTTGATTGCGATTCTTCTTATTACCCCCCTTAAAACCATGTTACATGTATTCTTGTGCATGTACTCCCCTAAACATCATACTTTTGTTGCTTTTCTGTGACTGTTCTAGTTATATTCTTGCATTTTTTTTACATCTAAGATATCACCATCAAAACATAGTCCACATAATTCCTTTGTACACTAATTTCTTCTTCAAGTTTTTGATTTTATGATTAATGGTATTGAAGAATATTTCTTCAAGGGATTAGTTCTAAGGAATCATATCTAATCAAGGTCCTCCTTGACCTCTTCTCCATCTACCAACACTAACGGAAAATATTTCTCTATTGTACCATCTAGTGTTAAGTTTTCAATCTCATGCTATATGGCCTTATTTGTGACATATGCTACATTTAACATCAGACTTCAAAACTTCTGGATATGGTTGAGGCATTCTCTTAATTTGTTCCGCAGGCCTCCATCTAGGTACCTGATCGTATCCTCTATACTTAACTAGGTCAATGGTCCTGCAATCCTTTTCTTTATGTAAAAACCTTGTGCAAGAGAAAAAATAACCAAAGAACATATTTTTATACCTATATATAGAAGGAGATCATGGTCTTTTTAAGTTTCTTCTTGGAGAAGAGACGTTTCCTCGTTGTTCAACCATTACATGAGCCATATCTATTTGTTGATTTCCAACACATATTACAATGTGGCTTATGGATACTTTGTGATGATCCATATTTATAGTCTATCATATATCATTCCTACTTCTGGATCCCTTCTCTTCATTCTAATTCCTACATTTTTCTCCTTTATAGAATTTCCTTGGGTATCATTAAAGTGAACATTCTTAGCTTGTTGTACTGCTTCATTTGGGTATTCAAATGAGATGTTGCTGAATGCTATAAAAGTATGATCAATATTCTTGGGATGTCATTCATTTTATCATATTAGGGGATCATTTTTTTAGATACCTCACATTATTTATAGTTAAGACATATCTTGATAAGATGAGACCTTTGCATGCTAATAATACGGTGTAAGGATTTTTTACCCTTGTAAAATTTTGAATTAATTTTTTCCAATACTTCTCCTATAAGGAAAAATTACTTTTCCATACTTTCACACATTTTTTCCTTCTCATTTAGATATTCTCACAAAAACTCCTTTATCCATTTTTCTTCTTCTAGTATAAATTTGGGAGAAACAATAGTGTCTTCATTTAGACTCTTGCCTTGAAGATGCTACACCAATTGACTTTCTCGTTTCCTGAGATTATTGGTTTCCTTTAATGCACTTTCACGTTATCCTTCAAGATCCAATTCTTCTTTAGGTTCTTCAACCTTAGCATGAATATTATTTCATTCCCTCCTTCATTGGCCATGCTTGTATTACTTTCACTATCACTTTGTTCCTTTGACTAAAAATTATTTTTATTTCCTATTTTCCTCCTCTTTTGATACATAGGTTTGAATAATGATTCATCATCACTTTCATTCATCATAGCATAAGGAAATTTATATGCACAAGGATTAATGATTCCACATTAAAAACACTTAAAATGAATCTTACCTTTAAACTTGTTGGTCACTCTCTTGAGCTTTCCAACAAACTCGGTTTTTTCTTCATAGAAATTTGAGTATTCGTGATCCTTGGCTTCTTACCTTCTTTTTCTACCTTCAAATCTACTTCCTTGATTCTTCAATTTCCTTCCTTGATTATTAACTGATATGTGAGAAGAATTCCATGAAGTTGATCTATTATTGTCTAGTCTACTTATGTTAGTTCTTCAAGGGCTGAGACCTTAGGATTCCATCTTGATGGGAGTGATATAAAAAAAAATTGAAAAAAATACCTATCATAAAAGTCTTCACCAAGGCCTACAATGGAATTAACTATGGTGTCTACACAAAGGAAATATGAAGAAACATCCTCATCATCTTGCATATTGAAACTTTAAAATTGTCCCCTAAGAGCTAGCAATCAAGCTTCTTTAACTTTCTTATCTCCTTCATAATAGTTTGAATTTCATTCCATACCTTGTGAGACATCTTTCACTACATCACTTTGATGAATTTTGACTCTACTCAACCACTTCATATAGCACAATTAGCTTGCACATTATATGTGTAAGCTTCCCTCTCTATTGCATTTGTCAGAATGGAATTAAAAACATTATATTTGGTGTTTATAATTTCCCAAATTTTTTTTCCCAAAGAGATGAGATATATCTCCATCCTTATTTTCTAAAATGCATAATTAGTACCATCAAACATAGGGGGTTTCCCCACTACTTTGGTAGTGTCCATTTCTTCTTGATCATTTACCTTCGATTAATTACTTGTTCCTAAAGGAACCTACTATGATACCACTTTTGGCCTAAAGTCACACTTCGGGGGGATCAATGTAAGGTCAATTTTATAATTTCTCAATCTTAACTAACTAATCATACATTCATTTAGCAATGATGATAAATTAAATATCATCATTTATCACAATGCATCCTCACATAATTATCATAACTAGAATCAACACAGGTAGATATCACATCTGAAGGAGACACACATTTTTAGGTGGAAACCCAAATGGGAGAAAACCACCAACTCTTCTTCTGCTTTGTTTTAAATTCTTTACATTGATTTCCAGGTTTTCACCTGCTAGAGGAAATTACCCCCAAAATATCAAGTTTCCTCTTATGGTAGGCTACAACCTGATTGAGGCACCAACCTTGAAAGATGCAAGCAACTATTCACTATATGGTATGACCTAACTGATGCTCCAACCAAAAGAGTGAGTAGGCTTCAATCGGCTCTAGACTCCCAACATAATTGAGGTTCTGTCATTGATCTTAAACTTCCTTATGGACCTCTATTTCATCTCTTTTTGAAAATGGATCCACCATCATCATATATCACTAAATCTATATATAAGCAGACTATCACAATCAACAAACATTGTCACTGTGATAAACACTACCATTGTACCAATCACTATCTATGCCACACAACCTACAATACATACACTTCTATAAAACCTAAAACCACTATGCTACTATACAACATACACCAAAATTGTCATATCAATCACTTTTACTGGCTATCATACAACTTCTCATGTTTTTCTTCAAAAACATATTCAATATGGTCATTCAAACCCCTATTTAATTCATATATCACAAACGCCTACAACATGCTCATAGGCCTTCAAAATGGACATAGGATATTTTCCAATCACATATGAGTAAAAAAAATCAAACCCTTCTACGTACATTTGACTTTGAGTTAATATCATCCAACTTGTTTCAGATCTTTGTAACAACCCTAGTTAAAAGTTCATGTAATAAAGTAATAAACACAAGAAAAACAAGTTCATGGGACACATATTCCAAGCCGAATATTGGGAAAAAACATAGTGATGGGAATCATTGGTGATTAAATAATGGCATCAAAATTTTCAACGGATTTAGAAAGGAAACATGGCATTTATTGGAATTTATTTACGAAAATAATGGAAAATAGGAGAAAATGAATGTGAAAGGTCACAAAATTACATGTGAGGAAAACTGAAGGCAAAATGATTGTAAATGAAGAAAAATGAAGGCCTCAATGATAAAAAGGCTTCTAAGGATCAATTCACAACTTTCGTCAGTTCAGTCTTTGCCACTTTCATTCTATCCTCTCTCTCTCTCTCGCTCTCTCTCTGTCTCATACTCTTGCACACTTAGAGAAATTTTGGAGCATTGTTGGAGCATTCTTGGAACAAAATAGTTTTCATTGGATTGAAGAAAGAAGGTGATGGAAAAGTACAAAAGTGCAAGGTGACAACAAGAATAACGACTACAACTAGATTTATTTATAGGTACTGAGTTACATGTATGATTTCCTTTCTAGTTTTGGAATGCGTGGTATATGAATGTGGCTATTTGGTTATGATCTATCATTGGCATGGAGGATTGTCTAGATTGACAATGGTTTTTCCTAGCCTTGTGATTTCTTGGAGAGCCATGGTGTTGTGGGTTTCCCACTTGATTGTTTTGATTGATGCCCATGTTTCGTATGGTTGTGGGTTGAGTTACTAGTTCCTAGGAGAGCCTTGGTTGGACAAATTCTCTCGAGGCCCTAGAACAACTAAAATTTAGTTACTAGTCATAGAAGCCTTGGTTGGAAAAACACTTTGGAGTCCTTGGTGGGATGAGTTACTAGACCTTGAGCCTTGGTTGAGAAATGCTCTAGATCCCTATGGTAGTTGTGGGTTGATTTCCTAGTCTTGGAACTGGGTTGGCACAAACACTCTAGAGCCCTCGACAACTTTGGTATAGACCAATCTAGTGTAGTTATGTACGACCATGAGGTGGAATCACTAGTTGACGGTTGAGGTGGTTTGGCATTTGGAATTCCTAGTTTAGTTTTTCTTGGTTCATTCCATGAGATACCACATTCATACTTGCAATATGGCATGAGGGTGATTGGCGGAAAGAGAGATTTGGTTGAACCCAATCTATGGTTGGGTGGTATGTGGAAGTCCCAAACTTGGTTGGATTTTCATATGTTAATAAGAGTTATTTTCCTCTTGTAAATTTATGAGTAAATGTACTTGACATTATGTGATTTTTATGGTCTTTCTATCATTTTTATTATTTTGGTTATATGTTGGTTATATGCTCCTTATAAGCATGGTGTTATGAAAAATTCTAGTTATGTATTTTATCATGTTTGGATAAATAAATTAATGGTTATTAAATGCATGATCTAATAGATGTATTATATCTATTATCGAAGGGAATTATGCCTTCTCGCTTACTTTCATATAAATATCAAACCTTTATGTTCATATATGTATTCATGACCCATAGATTACGTGTCTACCATACATTTGAAGAAATGAGTGTCATGGTTAGGCCTCATTAGCTTAAGTCCTTGATCAAGTTTTATGTTAAAGGATTTCTATGTGTGTTATTTAATTTTTTGGAAAGTATCATTAAGTTATGGGAAGTGATCTAGAGTGTAGCCCTAAAAAGGTGGCACTGATGTCACGATTACATGCTCAGAAATGGGAAATTGGGACTACATTCACTACCTTGAAGGCTAATTCATGTGACTAGAGGCCTACAGTTGTACAGATGCAGGCTTGTGCATGTGATTAGGAGCGTAGGTTAGTAAAAAGTACTCTAGCGTAGGGTTAGGGCACCTGGAGTGGTTGTTTAGCTCCTATGGTTGTAACTCCTAAGGAAGGTTAGTAAGGTTTCATTTTGTTGACTCCATTTCCTTAATGTGATCTAAGAGGTTGAGTCATGTCATAGTATCCCTTAGTTCATGTTTACCCTGGCATGCTAGTGAAAGTGGGTGATATGGGGGGTTGGTTACAGAATGGTATCCGAGCTCTCAGGTTCAACACTTCGGCTGGATGGGCGGAATGTGTTTGCCATGAATGCATGTCGGTTGTATATCTTTTCATTATTCATGTCAGTTTTTACATTTTTTTAATGTATGTATTGTTATGGTTCTAATTTTTTTGCATAAGGTCATGGTATGCAAATGGTGTTTTCATTCATGATTGATCCCGTATTTGGGGGGATGCCCCCAAAATCTAAAAATTTGAAATGTCAGAAGAAAAGAGGAGAACACACAATAAAAAAAACCACAAAGAAACTTTTTTTATTAAAGCAGATAATAATTGTAAAGGCTACATTATGGTGGACAATTTATCCTTTTAGAAAATTTGGCTTGTTACTTATAGCTTTTTTTGTTACAATACCACAGGTAAATTGTATGGGTGGGTAAATAACATGGGTGGATGTCACTTACGATACCATGGGTAAATTCCATGAGTGGATAAATACCACGGGAGGATGATACAAAGGATCGATGCCATTTACAATACCATGGGAAACTACCATGGGTGAATGAATACCATGGGTGGATGCCACTTGCAATATCATGGGTAAATTCCATGGGTTGATGAATATCATGGGTGGATGCCATTTTCCATTCAGATCATTCCTCCCTTCTTAAGAAGCAATGGTCCCCATTGCATGAACCTCCCTCCTCAAAAGACTTTGTTGATTATGTAGAGCCATTGAAGAGAAGGGGTTTCTGGAGTTAACCCATAACTGTGATGAATAAAGATTTGGGGATGGAGATACCCTGTAATGCTTGTGAACAACTGTGACATTGATAGTTTGTGGCTGAGCAAATGGACTTCGATGAAGTGTGGGTTTGTGTATGACCTATACCCATGACGAATGAAGATCTGAGGATAGAGATACCCTATAATGCTTGTGGCCAACTGTGATACTAACAGTGTGCGACCTAGCAAATGGACTTCAATGACAAGGATTTGTGCGGTTGACCCATAACCATGATGTTGATTGTTGATGAAGTAGCAGGTGCCTACATATCTTGGGGTGGGAGGGCATGTCTCCAAAGAACCCAATCCAAATGTTTTTATGCTGACACCGATGAATGTGAAGCAGGTGCCTACTAAAGCGGGGTGGGAGGGCATGTCTTGAAAGGGAACCCATTTTGAATGCTACTCCATAATGAAAATGGACATAACTCGATCAATATAACTCAGAATATTTATTATAACTCGTTTTTTGGAAACAAAATGACCATTCTACATCTTCCCATGTTTCGGCAATCATTATTTGGAGACTCTGAAATCTCATATTTGAGATGTAACTATTTTGTCAACACAAAAGTTCTGAAAGGATAGTTGGATTTAAGTCAGTGATATCTCCCACATCCAAACTCTGATTCGACCCATTTTATTTTTGAAATTTGGTGATTTTTCAAAAGGAGCTCAGATTGACGATAAGTTTTCTAAAATTCTAGACAAAAACTACAAGAAAAGATAGGAGAGTCATCGTCCATGAGTTATCGTTAGAAAAAATTCTGCAACATAGTTGATTTTAAATTAGCGATATCTCCCTCATCCAGACTCCGATTTGGCAGATTTTTTTTTGAATTTGGGTATTTTTTTCCAAGGAATCCAGATATATTATTTTGTTTTTAAAATTTTGCACCAAACGTTTCATATCTGATCTATGAATTCGCCACCCAAAAATATTCCTACAAAAAAATTAAAAAATAAAAATTCTTCCTGCTTTACCCAAGAAAGTGTTTTTTGTAGGTCATAGCACGTGCCCGAATTTTGTTGAATATTGCTGCAAAAAATTGAAACTGAAATATGCATCAAACCCTCATTCCCATGGAATCATAACCTAGCACTGATACCACTGATCCCGATCTTGGGGGGATGCCCCCAAAATTTAAAATTTAAAATGTGAGAAGGAAAGAGGAGAACACACAATAAAAAAAAACCACAAAGAAACTTTTTTTGTTAAAGAAGATAATAATTATAAAGGATACATTGTCATGGACAATATGTCCTTTTAAAGAATGCGGCTTGTTACTTATATCTTTTTTTGCTACAACGCCATAGGTAAATTCTATGGGTGGGTAAAAATCATGGGTGAATTAATACCATGGGTGGATGTCACTTACAATACCATGAGTAAATTCCATGAGTGGATAAAAACCATGCGAGGATGAATACCAAGGTTCGATGCCAATTACAATACCATGGGAAAATACCATGGATGAATGAACATCATGGGTGGATGCCACTTACAATATCATGGGTAAATTTCATGGGTGGGTGAATACCATGGGTGGTTGACATTTTCCATTCGGATCAATGATATTGACATATTGATATGATTATCTATATATACATGTATTCTACTAATATGGATTGATGTTGTAGATGAGATAGACGCCCATGAACTTCATTAAGGTATGTTTGGTTGTGGTTACATTTGGTTTAGCTAAAATTGTATTCTTACAGGAAGAAGATCAAAGATGACAAGAAAAATGGTGGACTACGTTTCACATGATTCTCCCTACTGATTAGATGAGTAGCATGGCAATGAGTATTCCCCTGACATAGCAGATACATTTAGGAGTTTTAAGGAAGAGATAAGATGTTGCAACGCAGGCAATGATAGGATCATTCAGTCATAGGAAAGACTTGCTAGGGAATAGGAGAAAAGTCAGAGGTTAATGCAATGATTCTTTAGAGTTTATCATATTTGCAGAGACACAGACCAATTAGGATCAGTCATGGACAGGAGGAAATGATAAATGGTGGATATAGAAGTAGGTCTCAAACATGACACAGGTTGGATAGATAGGATACATTTAGAGATGGCATACTTTTAGGGACACCTAGATGGAGGGGTAGTGGTGATGGATTCTATCCTAGTTTTTATTCAGATAGATAGTATGGTCATCACGGCCACCATCCGTATAGGAGGAGTGAGAAGTAGTATTTGCAGAAGAGTTCAAGAAATAAAATCCTCCTACATTTTATGGAGAAATGAATAAATCAAAGGATGTAGAAGCTTAGCTGCATGGGATGAATAAGTTCTTCATATTGCATGACTACTTAGAGAACATGAAGGCTAGGATAGCTACCTTCAGTCTTAAAGGGGAAGAAGATATATAGTGGGAAGGAGGGAAGAATGTCAGAGGCATTTGGGAAGAGGAGTTGACTCGAAGGGAGTTTGAAATACATTTTAGGAAGAAATTTCTATCTGACAGATACTATGATGACACAGAAAAGGAATTATATGAGCTAAAGATGGGATCTATGACCAATGAGGTGTACACTAGTAGATTGTTGGAGTTGTTGAGATATTTTCCTTATCTTAAGGAAGAGAAAGAAAATATTCAGAGATTCATCAATGGGTTGTTGGTATCATTTAAATACATGATTGAATTTGATGAGCCTATATTGTTGAAGGAAGCCATCAGAAAGTTGAAACATTGTTTTGAGAAATCAAAGCATAGGCATGAATCTAAATAAGATTGGAAAGGTAATGAAAAGTATAAGGGAAAGTGGGATAAAAAGCGAGCAATAATACAACACACACGTAATAACGAAAATGCAGCCCCACACAAGAAGTTCAATGCATTTGACAGAGGACAAGGATTTCAGTCTAGGGAGTAGAACAAGGGCGAAAATAAGAAGCCTTTATAGTGTTGTATTTGTGGCAAGGATAATCACAGAAGATATTTTAAACAATATCAAGGTGGCAGACCATAGATTTGTAGTGATTAGGAGGCACATACAGTGGGGGATGTTGGACAAATTATTCCTCAAAATTATGTAGTGTTGGATGATAGGCAGGAGGATCAACATGTATCTATTATCGAGATAGACGGTAAGGTTTGTGATCAATTTTTCCCTATTTTGATTAAACCTCAATATAATTATATTTATGTTAATCATGACCTGGCAGATAAGTGTGGTTTGAGAAAAGAAGTGCATACAAATTCTTCATCATTTTGGTTGTCTGCAGGTACTAAGAAAAGAGTTCATCATTTGGTAAGATCATATGAATTTAAGTTAAATGATATGCCTACATTAGTGTATCTGAATATACTTGAATTTTGATTGTACAGTATGATTTTGTGTATGGATTGGTTTTATCTTCACAGGAATAAGGTGGATTGTGATGAAAAATCCATTGAGTGCTAGGATGACAATGGAGAATAGAGAATCTTGCAGGGTAAGAAGAAGGAAATATCAATTAGAATCGTTACAAATAGGTAGGCGAACTAGAGTCGCAGGAAATGATGTGTGTTATTTGTAGTTCATATATCCATTGATAAAAGTAAGGATGTTGATGATGTATAAGCGTTGAAGAGGTACCCAGTTTTTTAAAAATTGCAGGATGTCAAGCTTTTAGAGTTTTTGCCTCATATGTAAGTGTACTTTTCTATTGAGTTGATACGAGGAGCAACACCAACATCGAAGGAACCTTACAAGATGATCACTCTAGATTTATTATAAATAGGTTTGTAGTTGAAGGAAGTTCTTGACGAGGGATACATTAGGCCAAGTGTGTCAACTTGGGTTGCACCAATGTTTCTTTTGAAGAAGAAGGGTGACACTTGCATATTATGTATTGATTATAGGTAGTTGAACAAGGTGAAAATCAAGAATAGGTATTAATTTCCAAGGATTGATGACTTGTTTGACCAATTGAAGGGAGCAATAGTGTTCTCAAATATTGACTTTAGATTAGGATATCATGGGTATGCATCAAGGAAGAGGAAATCTAGAAGGCTTCTTTCCAAACCAAGTATGGACATTATGAGTTTCTTGTGGTTCCTTTTGGTTTAACTAATGTTCTATATACATTTATGTCTTTGATGAAGTGTGTTGCGTCCTTATCTGGACAAGTTTGTGATTGTAATCATTGATGATATATCGATATATTCTATGAATGGGGAAGAGCATGTTGTTGGCTTTAGGGGCTTGGACCCAGGTCCAAAACGTACTACGTACCAAAAAAACCCTCAACCACTGGCCCTTTCGGCAACGACCTACAAGAAGATCGCAATCTCACCCAAAGCGATTATGGGAGGTTGCAGAACAAGGTTTCTGCAGCCAGAGGGATATTGTGTAGAGGCATCTGTGCGTTTTCTTATGTTTTATACTTATCTACAACTTCAAATACATAAAAGACTTTGCGTTGATGCTTTACTTCAAAAAAATTCATTTATTACATAAACATATTAGAGAACAATATAACATGTATTATTTCACATAAATAAGTAAAAAGCATGCATATCAATACATATGAACACAGAATATGAATACAGGTACACAAGACTTTGCCAAAGGTTATTTTTCTTTATTAAGATAGATCTTTTAGTACATATAATTTCTTTGAACTATGCACCCAGCTGTAGGTGGTCTGCACACTCAGTTGCAGACTCTTCCAAGGCATCCACGGACTCAGTTGCAGAGCCTATTCTTAAGGCCCAATATACAGACAAAACACCAAAAGTATGATTAATTCAGTAATATCTCCCTATCATGTAAAATAATTACATCTCCTTATATATATTTTGTTACTACAAATCCATGGTCCACGTACTATGCATTCAACAAAATAATGAGCTAAAACCCTGATACCCATTACAAAATGAGGGGCTTTGACCCAACCCAAAATCACCTAGACATTACATGGTGAATAAAACTTCTTGGACTCCGTGCGCTCAAACTTTCAAAATGTAGATTCTTTGACAAAAATTGGACCAAGTTGGGCCATGCCCAACAGACCCTCGACACTCACATGTGACTCATCCCGAGTCACTCATGTGTTGTTCCCCGAACCTTTGTTGCGATTCTCATGTAGGCGACATTATATTGTTGAACTATTTTTGCTACTTGCTTCTTCTCGCGGCATAATTCTTCTAGAAATGCCTTTATTGTTGGTTTGACAGTCTTCTGTAGCACTTCTTTCTGCCTCTGTCATAGTTCCACGAGCTTACTGTCGATTTCTTGTGAAAGCTGGAAGGCCTCATCCTACCATGGTTGATTCCTTCTCGTCAAAATTTTCTCCTTTCGTCGAAGGTCTTTAATATTATTTTGAAGAGTCTTGGGCCTCCAATGATCCTTACGAGCCTCTGCAAGACTGGTAAGGTCTTCGCAGTTTCCTGGATTTTGTCCAACTAATTATATTTCATGTAGAGCCCCTCGCCAATCCTTTAAATGTTTCAATCCTCTTGCAGTGAGGTCCAAATCTACACGGTTTCATCCAGTGGTTTGGCATCATTCACCACTATGTTAGAGATGACTTTGAGTGAATATTTCAAATCCCTTTCCCTCTTCTCAAGTACTTCTAGTGGCATGACTCGCTACAGTGTCATTTGTAGCTTAGTAATCTTTAATGCATATTGAAACTTCATCTCTACAAGATTATTCTTCGACTCTCTTATCACGAGGGAAAGCTTCGCGAATTTTTCTACTGGTGACAGCTCTTTGCGTACCTGCATGTCTGGAACTGTGCTACAAGTATCTCTAATGATTTTTCTAGCTGTTGTTGTTGCTGGTGTGCTCCATCCCTTGCCTTAATCAATTGATCGAACTCCTTCCTCAACAAATATCTATCCTTTCCCACCCAAATACTTAACATTGAAGTGCGTTGTTCTTTCTCCTTTAGTTCATCTACAATACTTTGAAAAATCTCATGTAATACCTGAATCGATAATGCAACAATGTTCATTTTGACGTTGTCCCAGGCGTTTTCTCGTTCTCCATCCTCTAGTGATTTAAACAACAATCCTACAGCTAGTACTTGCAAAATCCTTACTCCAAATGTTGTTTCTATTCGTCACTCTAGCTTGGGTAGATGACTTATCTATGTTGGTTGTCTAGCTATCTATGCCATTACCTTTAACTCCGCAATGCCTTGCTACACCTCTGTCAAGATCATTTTGTAGTGATCATCGAACTTGTCCCAGGTCTCATCTGTTACTTCCTGGAACTTCTCCCCATTATCAATGATGTCCCCATCAGTGAGGACAAGTGGTATCGTGTCCATAGATTTTCTCGCCTTCTATTTCTTCCTTGGGCCCAACATAGTTACTATAGGTACCCTATTTTTTATGATGAATGGCGATTCCTCTATTGGAACTACGTCATTGAGAGAGTCCTATATATATTGTTCTATCTCTGGCTGTAGCTTTGGTTCTAGTTCCTCTTCTTCTTTTCCTTTGTCTATCCCACTTAGACTTGCATGCTACACGGTGCTCCTTGTTGCTTCAGTTTCGTCTATGGTTGGGGTCATCCAATCAGCTAACCATTGTCATATTATTGTGAGCATGTCATTTTTAGTGACCAAATATGGCAGACGGTGCCATATTTCCATTGGATCCTTCTGAGCCTTGATGTATACCTTATGAAAATCTTCCTTGAATGTTGCAATGTTGCAATACTACTCATACAAACTAGGTGATAACCTGGGATATTGGTTCACCACCATGTGCAAATCCATGCTCAATATCACAAAGAAAATTATGTCCTCCTATGCCCACAACAATTCCTTAGTATGCCACAGCGACGCATACCACACAACTTCACATACATCTGTTTGAATGATGGGAAACTATGAGTCCTCTAGCTCCTTCCACGTGATCAGTGCAATGAACAAGATCAACCACGCGTAATGAAATGTTTTCCCTTCCTCCCGTGCTTCCCAAAAATCCTCCAAAATATCCTTGCATAAGTACTCAGCCCAATTCAATTAAACCCCATCACTGCACTCTGCAGCCAAAGAAACTACAGCTGCTAGAATTTCATTCGATCGCACTTCCTCATTATTTTTCCTGCTAAAATATGTGCGGCAAAGTGCACCCCTTAGTTGTTGATAGAGTAAATATCATAACTGCGCAATGTCTTGATAATCCCAAACTTCTCCTCCATGGTTTGTACCATTGCCTTGTCTTGGTTTTAACCAACGAAATCTGCAGCCGGCCCCTTTCCTTTGTGAGGTGGCTCAATAATCCTTCTTATGAGCATTTCGTTGATTGGGATCCTCATCCCTAGTTAAAGGAATCCATCATGCATCAGTGCTAGTAATGGTCGCACACGGCTGTATTAGATGCGATTTTACCAAAGTGTAGCACATATAGCATGTTTAACAACCCTGATCTCTTGAATCCTATAGCCCACCGGTGTGGTTCCAACCTTGCAACTCTACTTTCTAGATAATAGACCTAGTGTAGGTACTTGCTCGACTCGAAATGTAGATATTTACTTCTACCATTAAGGAGCCAATCCTCCATTTTTAATTGCGGGATTTTCCTTAACACTTCACATTTAAATGGTGCTTTCTCTAGTAGCAATGTTGTGAACATGTCTAACTTTGTATCTTTTAGATCTTTGACAATCTTAGTGCTTAGTTTCCTTGATGGAAAATATGGTGCAAGTATAGAGGGAATTTTTGAACCCTTTGTCTCTATCTGGGGCATCTCGGCTTCCTCCTAACTGTCAAGGATTTCCTTTGGTTCTTCTTGTTGTACTTACTTCTTCACATTCTCCTTAGGTTTCTTATCTTACTTGGGCTTCATTTGATGCTCCTTTTATGTATTCTTCCTTGAGGAAGTTCTTATCTCTACTCCTTCAGTTGGCCTATTTCGGGTCTTTTCTTAGGTTGTTCTCCTGTAACTACTTGTTTCCATAGTGATGCCACGCGTCTTGGTGATAGGGGTACATTCATTTCTTTGGATTGACCAACCTTGACATCCATGACTCCTGCTACCCTTTCTTTTCAAATTCTCTAGTGACTTCCTCAAATATTATCTCAGGCATAAAAAAACTCCCTTCTCTTACACTTAGTTGCAAATTCTCAAACTAAATTCTCTAGAGAGAAAAGTGTAAAATGTGGTGTGGGACAGGCCTTTATAGTGAATTTGGATTTTTAACCTCATGATTGGGTTATATTTTTCTCATTTAATGTAGCTATGGTGCTAGATTCAGCCAACTATGTGTCGTAAATGCATTTCTCCCGTTCCATTTAACATAAATTTTCTTTTACTGATATCTTTTTCCATTCAACGGTTATATTTTCGGTTATATTCGAAATCGCGTAGTAATTTTCTCTTTGTCATGGTTCTTCTGAACTTCAACATACTTCATAATATCACACAGTAATCCTCCTCCAACGTAGTAGTTTCTGACTTCAACATACCCCTAAATATTATTAGGTAGCCTTCTTCTGCAAAGGCCCCTTTGCGGAGTAGTTTATAGTCCAGTGCCCACTTTCAGCTATAGGTGGAACTAAGACTCTTCTCCTTTTGTTCTTTAGTGTGAAGCTCTAGGGACAAAGTCATCCCTTTATATCGTCAATCTGCTTCCATTCACTTGTCCTAGGATGAGTTGACTGTTTAACTTCGTGAGTTGAACTATGACACCATCAGAGACATGTTTGATGATATATGGTCCTTGCCAATGTGTCTTAAATTTTCCTGGGAACTTTGTGAATTTTCTATAGTACAAGAATACAAGATCTGCTTCTGAGAATATTTTTTTCTTTATGTGCCTCTCATGCCAAGCTTTCTCCCTTGATTTTTTTTACTTGTTGATGAAAACCTACTATAATTTTTTTTCCTTCCAAAGCAAGTAATTGTACCATCCTCTCCTCCATTATATCAAAATTAGCCTTGTCTTCCAAGGCTACAATTCTTAAACTAGGCACAATGTACTCCATAGGCATGAATGATGCTTGTCCATATACCAACCTAAAAGGTGTATGGCCTGTTAATTTCTTGCATGTTTTCTTGTATGCCCAAAACACTATTCGAATTCTTAGATCCTAGTCATTCTTGTTCACATTGCACACCTTTGTGATTGCATTGTCCATAATTTTATTGAAAGCTCTAAATATCCCATTCTCTTGAGGGTGATATGGGGTACTTTTCTAATGGTGTACTTGAAACTCTTCAGCCAATGCCTCAATAGTCTAATTCAAGAAATGTGAGCCTTGGTCACTCATTAATATCTTCAAACAACCAAATTGGGATAGAATGTATTCAAAAATGATGTTCGCAGCGGTATCTTCATTGCAATCCTTCACTGGCTATACCTCGACCCACCTTGTCAAATAATCAGTTCCAGTGATTATGTATCTTGTGTTGGTATTCTTTCCTGTTGGGTTAATAGGTCCAACAAAGTCAATACCCCACTTGTCAAATTTTTGAAACTTCACTTGTGGTTTTAATGGCATTTCATCTCTTCTAGATGGCCTTCCTTTTCTTTGGCATATATCACATGCTCAATAAACTTCTTTTGCATCCTTATGTACTGTGGATCACCATAACCTAGCCCTCAAGATTTTTTGCACAATGGCCTTTCCTGCATAATGTCTACCTATGACTCCTCCATGAGATTCTTCTAGAATACTCTACCTTCCATGTTCAGGGACTTATCTGCGTAATATTTCATCTAATCCCATTGTGTACAACTGCCCTGCAATCAATGTGAAATCAGTTGCTTTTATCACCAAATCCTTCTTCTGCTATGTAGTGTACTCCGCGGGCACCATTCCTGTGGCGAGAAACTGAATAATATCCATGAAGTGATCATCTGCAACCCTGATTGTGAGCAAATACACATTGGGTAGTTTATCTTCGATACTAATGGGTTCTTCTCCAGTCTCCAACCTCAAAAAATTATCAGGCCTAATATTCAATCTTCTTGGCTTGATTATAACCTCAAAATCATATTCTTGGAACAACAAAAACCATCAACAATTTTTTCCTCCTAAAACAGGCTTATTCACAAAATATTTCAATGCAAAGTTACTAGTGAACATATTGAAATGTGCTCCCAGCAAGTACTGCCTCAACTTATGTAACACATACACCATGGCTAACCTTTCTCTTTCTGTTGTAGTATAGTTCTTTTCTGCCTTGGAAAAATTTATTCTTGCAAAAGCTATGGGGTGATCAATTTCTCTTGATCCTAATTGTGTCAACACTATACCCAACGCTATGCAAGATGCATCGAAATGTACATGAGACTCCTTATTCCAGTCTAGAAAAGCTAATATCAACACAGTTACCATCTTCTCCTTTAGTACATCCTGGATTTTTTGACATTCTTTGTCCCATTTAAACATGACATTTTTCTTCAATAACTTCTCCATTGGTTTAGTTATCTTTGCATACGCCTTTATAAACTTTTTGTAATACCCAGTGTGTTGAAGTGTCATGCACAGTTGTCTCACTATTTTTAGTGCTGCCAAGTTCACAATGACTGCTATCTTCATGGGGTCTACCGTCAAACCATGTATGCACAAAATATGCCCCAAGAGTATGCCACAAGGCACACAAAATATACATTTCTTCAAGTTAAGTGAAATATGATGTTGCCTACATGTATCCAGCATAAGCCTTAAGATCGCAATATGCCTATTTAATATCCCAAAGACTGTCCAATCATCAAAATAAACTTCCAAGAATTTATGTATGTACTCCTTAAATGTTGCAACTACAAATCTAGAAAATATGGCAGGCACATTCTTCAAGCCAAAATTCATTGCCGTGTACTAAAATGAGCCCCACTTTGTTGGAAAAGTTGTCTTATGTCTATCTTTTGGCACAATTTTTATCTTATGGTAACTCGAAAATCCATCTATGAAAGTATAGGCTTCGTGACCTCCTACATTATCCAATACTTCATATGTAAATGGTGTAGGGAAAAGGTCATGCACACATCCATCATTTAGTTTCCTCAAGTCAACACAAACTCTGATCCCTTCTTTAGTCTTCTTTTCTTGAACTATCATGAGACTTACCCATTCAGACTCTTCGATAGGCTCAATGATCCTCGCTGCTAGCATTTTGTCCAGCTCTTCCTTCACTTTTTCCTTATATTTATGATTCAACCTATAGGGTCTTTGCTTCACAGGCTTTGCTTCAGGTTTCAGAGGGATCCTCATAATCCTTATGTCCCCTAATATGCCCTTCATTTATGAAAACTTCATATGGAATAGCTCTTGGTATTCATGTAGAAGCTTCATCATTTTACTAACTGTATCTACGTCCCAGTAGTCTCTAATGGTCGCGAACTTTAGGTCTTCCTCTGACCCAATATTCACTTTGTATGTTCTTACTCTCTGAGTGATATCCTGTATATTTGCTTTTGGTCCACCAAATTCGTAATGTCCTTCTGATTTTGGTATATCAATATTGCACGGATCTTCATCTTCTTCGGCAATGGTATTATAACAGTCCAATCAATTTTGTAACACCTTAGCCCAATCATGCTGCCAAGATAATAGAGCTTCATTCTCAAAAACCTTTTCTCTTATTTCCTGAAGATCTATGTCTATACATGGACAATCATCTTCAAAATTGAATGTTAGCTCAAACCTTCAACCAAATCTATCCAGTTCATAGTTCCATGTTGCAATTCTATTTCAAGGTATCAATTCATAGGAATCATTTCTAGTGTGTGGATAAACCCATGTACCCACTCTTGTTGTAGAATTTTTTCCAAGCCAAAGTGCAGTGATGAAAATGCTTATGGTGATTAACCTTACCATCATACTTTACTTCTATTTCTCTATCAATTAAGCCAAAATTTATTCACATTAATATTCTACATTTTTGCCAATCTGCTATGTTTATTTTATGAGTACCTCGCCATCTAGCAGGTGTAGCCTTCAGGGCTACATCCAAAGCTTGCAACCTCTATTCTTCTAGTATTTATCTTTCATATTCTTCAAGAAACTGGCTTACTTCTCCTATCCCCTCATAGTAAGGTAGATTACATACCCTAAAAGTTATGCAACGAAGTGATTTTGTGGTAGAGACTTCATATAACATGTTCTGCCAATTTTCTAATTCTTCCTCAAAATCTGAAGTATAAGAATTGTCTTGTTCGCAACCCAATTGTCCATCCATAGTGGTATTAATCCTATCTTCCTCTTTAGCTATTATCTAGTAAATTTTTTCAACATCTGTATCGAAGTACTCATCATGAACAGGCTTTGTATAGCGCACTCCTTCTGATGGGTCTAGAGGGACAATGACCCTCATGTCATATTTTTCAAACACCATTTGTCTCTCCTTCAAATTGATTATCGCCAAATTATATAAATCCTAATCCAATCCAAGCAACTCAAAATAAGGGTTGTTATCTTCTACAATATCAAACAATTCAAAGTTTGCAATGGTTCAGACTCCTTTGATGTCTACTATGACACCAGGTAACCTTCCCATAGTGACGATCTTTGGTTGGTTAGCCATCCTCAACTGTATTGGCACCATTGAAACTTTGGTCTTCCCATTGAATCCCAAGTTTTCTTAGGTAACACGTTGGCATTGGATCCTAAATCAAAGATTACCTCATCCATACCATATTCCTTGATCTTCTCATTTGACCTCATTTCCTTCACCATTCTCTTCTTGTGTCGGTGTAAATTATTTACTGTGCACATATATAATTCCTGTGTCAGAGTAGACACTTTCTCACAGTCGTTCTTTGGAATTAACTTCGGTTGTGCACTAGATGTTGAAGCCCCGACATCCATGAAGCTTTTCTTCGCTCCCATGAAAGTTTCTTTTTCCTTTTCGATACTAAACCCATCCACCTTTTTTGTGGTATTTCTTACTCATGTATCTTCTACTTTCTTCTTACCTTTATCATCTCTCATCACAACTCCACTCCATGTTATGATGTTGATGCATGGTTCATCTTCCCTTGGCTCAGCGATCGTCATTTGAATATTTCCTACAAGTTGTTGGTTTCATTTCTCCTACATCTTTGTGATAAGGATGGGACATTCATATATCATGTGATCAAAATATTTGCAGTAGTTGTAGGTTGTTGTAGGGTTTTGAAAATCCCTTACAAAGTGTCCTATATGTCCACAGTTATAATAGATTATCTAGATGTGTCCTCGACCAACTCCTCATCCTCATCCTCATCCAGTTCCTTGGAAGCCTCCTTGACCAACATGCTAGCCTACCTCCTCGTGTGTATGTCCTTCAGCTTGCAGTCCATAAACATCAGGACTGCATTCCATCATCAAGTCATAACTTCAAAAATTTCTCTCATCATGGCCCACTGACTTACAAAAGTTAAAAAATAGTTGCTTTGCCATCTACACATACTGTTGTAATAAATAACAATCTCTAGAGTGATTTTGGACTCTTGTTCTACAAATCTTGCACCACAAACTTCATCCTGGGTTTACTGGATTAGGTGCTCCACTTTCCAAGTAATCTTTGAACATAGGGCATTGATCCTTATAATGTCCCTCTCATTTCCATTTTTTACACCACACTTATGATCTGGTTTCTTTAACTTTCTTGAGATCTTGCAATTCCAAGGTCAGATTTGCTAGTTGACCCTAAATTTGTTGTACTCCTACATGAGTATCTCCGATCGCCAAGGATTCCAACTTCATTGCAATCTCCAACACTTCGACTTGAGTCACGATCTTCTTCTGCATGAAGGGTAACTTTATATGTGGCACCAACGTAGCTATAAACCATTCTTTATGTTATTATGGGGGCATGCTAAAGCTTACTTGCCCCATTAACACCTTGAATCATTTATCCAACTCCCACATAGACTTAGTAGCCATTTTTTTTATTTCCTTCAGCTCTGTAAGGCACTGTGATTCTGATTTCAGCTTCTTGAATTCTGATACCAACGCTTTCTTAATATCATCCAACAAAGCAGGCAGATTAGTTGTAGAATACTTCATGTGCCATGTTATCACTCTCTCTTGTAGTGCCATGATGGGTTGTGCCTTATTTACATCTTCGTCAATGATCTATGTTTCTTCCCATAGTGCATTAGCTACAAACCATAATTCCTCAAGATCCTCTGATCCCAGTCCTCTAAATATAGGTAGCTTATTGTCATCACCCATTTTTATTCTTAGAGGGTAAAGGGGAGGGAGATGATTAGGAGGAGGGGGGTGGGGGGTAAGGGGAGTGGATGGATGGGGAATCCCAAAGATGCCCTGATTTGTATCAAATCCTAACTTCGAAGCACCTTCAGGATGGGATGAGGAATACTACGGGGTTGTGGGGTTACTTCCTTTTTATTCACTCTTAGGCCCACATAACAAGGGACTATAGTCAATTTGAATAATGTTATTTGGTTCATGATCTACTTTATATCTCTTTCCACTTCATGTAGATCCTGGTCCTGGTTCAGACTTATTCCCTCTTCGTCCAAATATTAATCTAACTACATTTGTATTACACTCTTTTCACACAAAATAATTTTAATCCACAACTTCAAATAATTTTAGTACTTACCTCGCAGACCCTTGAAAAATAATCTCAGCTTCATTGTAAGATACAGTCATGTCTATTGCAAACTCAGTAATAAATACTCACAAGATACTCTCAATCTAAAAATAAACAGCTCTTCAAATACTGTTGTCAGTATTCCTGAGTCGTTGTCTCAATTCAGGGCTTCACGCAATAGGCTCGTCATTTTTGAAACGGGTCTTATGCTGGGTCAACTTTGATACCCATTCATATAATTCATTAGGAAACGTTGTGAATAATAACTCATGTTGCTCTATAAAGAGATACTTTTGTAACCAAGCTTTCGTCGAGAATCACGGATTTCTATTTTCCTGAATTGCATATTCTCACTCTTTGTTTCCAACCCATTCCTGGATATCCTTCTTCAATAGACTCCAAAACATATCCCTCAAACAGATCCTAGTCCTAGAAATGAAACCATTTGTTGGCTTAAGGGGCTTGGAACCACGTTCAAAGCGTACTACGCACCAACAAAACCGTTAACCACTAGCCCTTTCAGCAATGACCTGCAAGTAGATCGTAGTCTCACCTAAAGCAGTTATGGGAGGTTGCAGAACTAGGTTTCTGCAACCAGAGGGATATTGTGTTGAGGCACCTGTGTGCTTTCTTATGTTTTGTACTCATCTACATGTTTGCATACATAAAATACTTCGCGCTAATGCTTTACTTCACAGATTTTCACTTATTACATAAACATATCAGAGAACAATATAACATGTATTCTTTCACAAAAATAAGTAAAAAGCATGCATATCAATACATATGAACACTGATTATGAATACATATACACAATAATTCACCAAAACTTCTTCTTCTTTACTAAGATATATCTTTCAGTACATATAATTTCTTTGAACTGCGCACCCAACTATAAGTGCTCTGCACACTCAGTTGTGGACTCTTCCATGGCCTCCGCGCACTCAGCTACAGAGCCTATCCTTAAGGCCCAAAATATAGACTAAAGACAAAAAGTATGATCAATTCATCAATATCTCCCTATCATTGACAAAGAATTACATCTCCTTATATATATTTCATTACTACAAAACGATGGTCCACATACTATGGGTTCGATAAAACAATGAGCTTAAACCCCGGATACCCGTTACAAAATGATAGGATTTGAACCAATCCAAAAGCCCCTAGACATTGCATGGTGAATAGAACCTTGTGGAGGATCCTTTGACCAAAAGTGGACCAAGTTGGGCCGCACCCAGCACATGTTGAACCTGTAGCAACAGTGTTGATATTTCTATGAGAGCATCAGTTGTATGTCAAGCTTAGTAAGTGTACTTTGTTTCAGACAAGGGTACATTACTTAGGGCATGTTGTTTCCAAGGAAGGATAGTAGTGGATCCAGAAAAGATAAAAGCTATCATGGAATGGGAAACTCCTAGAAATGTGGATTATTTTAGATCATTCATGGGGTTAACATGTCACTACAGGAGGTTCATTAAGAAATTTTCATAGATTTCCTATCTGATTACATTGTTGTAGAGGAAAGGAAATAAATTTCAATGGATAGAGGAATGTGTAGCAAGTTTTGAGCAGTTGAAGCAGTTGTTGACAAATGCTCCAATTCTAAAGATTGTAGATCTGGAAAAATAGTTTGTGGTATGTACGAATCTTGCAAGAGAGGACTTGGTGGAGCCTTGATGCAAGGGGGATAGGTGGTATGCTATGATTGAAGGAAACTTAATGAGAATGAGCATAACTATGTGACACATGATCTTTAGTTGGAAGCGATCATAAATGCATTAAAGACGTGGAGGAACTATCTTCTTGGAAGGAGGTTTTGTCTGATGAGTGATCACCTTGGGCTAAGGTACTTGTTTGACCAACTAAATCAAAATTCCAAGTAAGCTATATGGTTATCTAAGCTCAGTGAGTTTGACTTCAAGATCAGGTATATTAAAGGAAAGGAGAACAGGGTTACAAATTCTCTTCATAGAGCGATATAGGTAAATCATATAGCATCTATGACTTCTTATGTGACAAATTTACATGATCATATCTTACAAGTAGGACAATAGGATGACATGTACAAGGCGCTTAGGTACATGTTACAACTGTAGGGTATAGGTGGACAAGATGTAGACTATCATCTCACAGAATATGGTTTGGTCAGATTTAGGGTTAGGACAAATGTGTCTCACAATAGTGAGTTCAAGAAGCTCATATTGAGGTAATTTCATGTTAATCTATATTTGGGATATCTAGGGTATCAGAAAACATTGAAATATGTTAAGAAGTTCTACCACTGGTCGAATTTGGAGAAAGAGGTGGTTGCGTTTGTGGCGATATGTTTGGACTGCCAACAGGTAAAAGTAGAGTGTAATCATACATATGGGTTATTAAAGGCGATTCCGATTCGAGAGTGGAAATGGGAGGTCATTTCCATGGACTTCATAACCATTTTTCCACGGACATCTACACATCTTGATTTCTATTATGGTGGTGGATGATAGGTTAACCAAGGTAGCACACTTCATTCCAGTAAAGTCTATGGATTTAGCGAGTGAGGCAGTATAGGTCTTCATAAAAAATATAGTGAGTTTGCATGGTGTTTTGAAGAATATTGTGACAGATAGAAATGCCAAGTTCACTTCTTGGTTTTGTAAATATTTATTAACAATTTTTGGGACAAATTTGGCCTTCAGTACAACCTATCATTCATAGATAGATAGACAAACAGATTGGGTCAACAAGATTTTGGAGGACATGTTGAGAATGCATGATATGCATCAACAATGAAAGTGGGAAGTGTATCTTCCACTGATGGAGTTTTCATATAACAATGGGTATCAAGAGTCACTGAGATGAGTCTGTTTGAGGCACTTTATGGGTGGAGTTGTAATACTCCTATTAGTTGGAGTGATCCAGTTAACGAGGTGTTGATTGGATTAGACAAGTTGGTAGAGATGGAATAGGAAATGTAGGTTATCAAGAAGAATTTAAAGGGAGAACAAGACATGTAGAAGAGTTATGAAAATTAACACTTAGTTTTTAAGGAGTTTCAGGTTGGGGAAAATGTGTAATTGTGCATCAATCCCAAGAAGATTTCCTTGAGGAATGGATCGTGTGCCAATTTTGAAGCTTAGTATTGTGGGCCTTTCAATATTCTTAAGAGGATTGGACTAGTATCCTATTGACTAGCATTTCCTATGACAATGAAATTCGATGATGTTTTCCATGTTTCATTTCTTAAAATATATGTGAAAGATGTTGAGCATGTGATTGATTGTTTTATATTACAGGTGGAGCTAGAAAGGGAATCCCAACCAGAACCCCAGTGAATTTTGCAGTGAAATATGCTCATGCTCCTGAATTGACGAATCAAGTGAAAGTGCAATGGAAGCACCTTGGGCCCGATGAAGCTACATGTGATATGGATATATTTTCTTCTCTATTCATTGGTTGAGAAGATGTCTTTTGGTATATGTTTTTATGTTGTTTTTTGGTTATGTATATATATGCATATGTATGATGTAGATATTGCATGAAGCTGTGTTATAAAGCTCCAATAAGTGGTATGGTGTTCATGATATGTTGGTTATGTCTTAGCAGATGGATATGATATAAATGTTTCATTGAACTATGCTATAAAGATCCATGGGAAGCAAGTGTTTTCTTGTTTATAGGTGTCATTGAACACTAAGGATGGTGCTCCCTCAAGAAGGAGGGTTTTGTAACAACCATGGTTAAAATTTCATGTAATAAAGTTCATAAAGACAAAATAAGACCAAGTTCATGGAACACATATTCCAATTTGAATGTTGGGAAACAAATTAGTGATGGGGATCACTAGTGATTAATTAATTTCTATGGAAATTGCCAAAGGCATCGGCAAAGACTTTGGAAAGGAAAAGTGGCATTTATTGGCATTTATTTATGAAAATAATGGAAAATAGGATAAAAGGAAGGTGAAAGGTCACATAATTTCATGTGAGAAAAATTGAAGGAAAAATTAACGAAAATGAAGAAAAATAGAGGCCTCAATGATGAAAAGGCTTATGATGATCAGTTCACAACTTGTTTTAGTTCAGTCTTTGGCACTTTCATTCTATTCTTTCTCTCTCATACTCTTGCAAACTTAGAGAAATTTTGGAGCATTGTTGGTGCATGCTTGGAGCACTCTAGCTTTCATTGGATTGAAGAAAGAAGGAAAAGGGAAATCAATACAGTGCAAGGGGACATCAGGATCATTGTGTTGTGTGTGGAGCATGATTGTTCAGATGTCTTTGTTTTAGCTGGATGTACACCCCAGGAAGTTTGTACACCCCTCCATGCGGGGGGGTGCGGGGGGGACTTGTCCCCCCCGCGGGGGTCCGGGGGCGCCAATCCTCCCCAGCTGGGGGGTCCAGGGGCCAACGGTCCCCCGGCGGGGGCTCAGGGGCAGCAACCCCAAAGCCAAAAATAGATGTAAAATTGCCTTGTGAAAGTATAGTAATTTCTAGTCAATCTGGGCAGTTCATTAGGCGAATGATCTGACGGTAGAACTTATGTTTAGTTTAGGCTTTTTTTCCCTAGAAGGCAACTGCCTCTCTTTGTATGAGCGCATTGTATTTGAGGCTATGAAATAGATGTGTATTCTCTAAGCGAGAAATAGAGAGGCGAGATTGTGAGAGAAAATAGAGGATATTACAGTGGATCTGTTGTAGGTTGTCTCTTCATTTTGCTGGATAATAGAAAGGAAGGACTGGTTGTCCAGGGTGGACGTAGCCCGAACTAGGTGAACCACGTATATCTGTGTCTCACTTGTCTTATGTGTTTTTTGTGTTTATATTTCTGCAATATTTTATGTGTTCCATTGCTCTGTAATATATAATTTTCTAACAACTGGTATGAGAGCCGAAGGTCTATTTGGCTGATAAACGTGCAGGAAAGAAGGGTTCCTCGTTCAAGTGGGAGAAATGGCGGAAGATAGTAAGTTTAGGCTTGAGAAATTTAACGGCCAAAACTTCTCGTTATGGTAGATGGAGATGGAAGATTATCTGTATCAGAAAGATCTGTACCTACCATTGAGCGGAAAAACAAAGAAGCCGACGGCTATGACAGATGAAGAATGGAAACTTCTCGATAGAAAGGCACTCCGAACAATACGGTTGTGCCTCACTGCATTAGTCACCTTCAACATTTCGAAGGAAACAATGACAGAGGGTTTGATTCAGGCGTTTTCGAAACTATATGAAAAACCCTCGCCCTCAAACAAGGTATTTCTTATGAAACGGTTATTTAATATGAAGATGTCGGAAGGTGGATCTATCGCAAATCATTTAAATGATTTTAATACAGTTACAAGTTGGTTAAGTTCTGTAGGGGTAAACTTTGAAGATGAAGTTAAAGCTCTGTTATTCTTGTGCTCATTGCTAGAAAGTTGGAATGGTTTAGTAATGACCATTAGTAACTCTGTCTCTGGATCTAGTACTTTAAAGTTTGATGATGTTGTTTGTGTTATCCTTAGCGAGGAAATGCGACGAAAAGCTCCGGTGGGACATCGGGTAATGCTTTGAGTGGAGAGTCTAGGGGAAGAAAAATGGAAAGCGGAAAGAGCTCAGGATATCACAGTAAATCAAGGAAAGGCAGATCCAAGTCCAGATCGGGGATAGTGTGCTGGAAATGTGGAAAGAAAGGACACATAAAGAAAGACTGTAGATCTCAGAAGGGAAAAGAAGGAGATGCACGGCAAGAAAATGATCATGAAGCAAATGTGATCGGTGAGGTGTTACAAGATGCTTTGATTCTTTCTTTCGAAAATATTACTGATTCCTGGGTGGTAGATTTAGGGGCCTCATTCCATGCCACACATGATAAGAAATACTTTCATTACTATGTTCAAGGAGATTTTGGACAAGTTCGTTTGGGTGATGATAAACCCTATAAAATTGTTGGAATGGGTAAGGTTGTTGTAAAACAGCAGAATGGAAACCAATGGCTACTAAAGGAGGTAAGGCATGTTCTAGATCTGAAGAAAAATCTGATTTCAACAGGGCAGTTAGGGAGTGAAGGTTGTGTGACAACTTTCACAGATAAAGCTTGGAAGGTCACCAAAGGGGCCCTGGTAATAGAAAAGGGCGAAAAGGTTGGTACATTGTATTTATGCAATGGTATTTCTAACTCTGTTAATGCTTTAACTTCCAAAGGAGAAGATGTAGAATTATGGCATCATAGGCTCAAACACATGAGTGAAAAGGGGATGAAGATTCTTCACTCAAGGAATTTGTTGCCGGGTTTGAAGAATGTTGATTTGGACTTCTGTCAGAATTCCATTTATGGAAAACAGAAGAGAGTCAGATTTCTCAGAGCTGGGAAAGAAAAGAAGAGCGAAAAATTAGAGCTTGTGCATACAGATGTATGGGTACCTGCTCAGGTATCGTCTCTCAGTGGCTCTCGTTATTATGTTACTTTCATTGATGATGCAACTAGAAAAACTTGGATTTATTGTATTAAGAATAAATCTGATGTATTTGATACTTTCAAGAAATGGAAAGATTTGGTTGAGATTGAGACAAGAAAGAAATTGAAGTGTCTCAGATCAGACAATGGAGGTGAATGTTGCAGCAAAGAGTTTGATAAGTACTGTTTAGAGCATGGAATTCGCAGAGAGAAGACAGTTCCAAGAACACCACAAGAAAATGGTGTATCAGAAAGGATGAACAGAAAAATCATGGAGCATGCAAGGTGCATGAGATTACATGCAGGATTGCCTTTACAGTTTTGGGCAGATACTGTAGATACTGTTGTTTGTCTAATAAACAGATGGCCTTCAAGTTCCTTGTATGGTGGTGTTTCAGAGGAAGCATGGATAGGTAAAAGGGTAAACTACTGCTTTTTAAATCCTTTTGGTTGTGAGGCATTGATAAAGAAAATAGAACAAAGCTTGAGGCAAAGTCAAAGAAATGTACCTTTATTGGATATGGTGTTAATGATTTTGGTTATCACTTATATGATTACGAAAATCACAAAATAATTAGGAGCAGAGATGTAATATTCAATGAAAAGGTCTTGTATAAGAATCAGTTGCAGGAAAAGAAACAGGAAAAAGAAAACAAGGAAGATGCAATTCTTGATGAAATTACTGAAAAAGTAAAGGTGCCTGAAAATAATAATAATCAACAACCACAACAAAAACAACCACCACAATAGCAACAGGCACCCCAAACACCTGAAAGTGGTGTTAGAAGATCTACCAGGATAAGTAGACCCCCTGAACAATACTCTCCTTCATTATATTATTTATTGTTGACTGATTCTGGTGAACTCGAATGTTATGAATACGTAATGCAAGTTGAACGCGGGAAGAAATGGGAGCTAGACGTGGAAGAAGAGATGGACTCCTTAATGCATAACTAGACTTGGGACTTAGTCAGGTTGCCTGCAGGTAAAACTACATTGCAGAATAAATGGGTTTACAGGCTAAAGGAAGAAGATGGAGGAAAACAGAGGTACAAAGCTAGACTTGTGGTGAAGGGGTTTGCACAAAAGAAAGGCATTGATTTTGATGAAATATTTTCTCCTGTTGTTAAAATGACTTTAATCAGAACTATTCTAAGTCTAGTAGCAGCTGAAGATTTGCATCTTGAGTAGTTAGATCTAAAGACAGCCTTTCTCCTTGGGGATTTGGATGAAGAGATATATATGCAACAGCCACAAGGATATGAGGTAAAATGTTATGCCCCTATACTACTAGTGTAACACCTTATTTTTATTAGTAAAACCCACTTATTATATTGATGTACCCATGTAGTGCCCATATTGTTACTAATGTACCCCATAGAAGCCCACTATTGTTATTATTGTGCCCTTACATTATTATTGTTATGTCGGCTCTGATTATGTTATGACCCCTTATACTCCTATATATAGAAAGGAGGTATTTTCATTTGTATCATCCAAGAAATGTTCATTTATGTAATGTAAAGGAGGTTGCCCCCTCGAAGAGTCTAAATTCTAAGGCATTAATCTATCTTTTCTATCTTTTCTTGAGCTGGTTTCATAACATTTGGTATCAGAGCTTTGGATTCTAGGGTTTCGCTGCTCCAAACAGGTCATCGTGGCATCTTCGCTATAACTTTTTTTCTGTGATGTTTTGGAAGTCGCAAAAAAAAACCCATTTGAGAAGAAATCGTGTTGAACCTTGGGTCCGAATTTCAGATCTTTTCGCACTATATTTGCGGAGATATGATCTGAGGAAGTTGGTCTTTTTGCAGACTCCTGAATTACATTCCAAACAGGTGACATGGGGAAAATAGTCATAACTTTCTCTCTGAGCATTGGATTGAAATTTCGTAAGAAGGTACAGAAAGAGGACAGACTTTAGTTTCTGGTATATCTTTTTTAGAGCCAAAGGTCTAAAAATTGACACACTTCATACAAGTTCGCTCTTCTAGAAAAGTCTATAATCAGGTCATCTTAGGAGATTGTGCATAACTCTTTTTTGGAGAATCCAATTTGGATCAAACTAGTGGCATTGGAAAGAGGACACAAAGGGCTACTACAAGTAGCAATTTCAGAACTTAAATATCCAAAAGTACAGAGTTACAGTGGTTTCAAGATCGAGGTCCTAAAATCAAGAAAAAGAAAGATGAGGAAGTTTGATGGCAAGGATCCGGTAAATTGGATACTTCAGATGGAGCAATATTTTGATCTACATGGTGTACCACTGTTACAAAAGGTATGTATTGCATCTTCATATTTAGAACCGGATCAATTTTTATGGTATAAAGGGCTTTGTTCTTGTAAACAACTTGTTACATGGTCAATTCTCACGGAGGAAATGATAGCACATTATGAGGATACAAAGAGCAACACCTTCTTTAGAGCAACACCACAAAAATTGGAAAGAGTAAAAGGGCTTTGTGACATATTTGAAAGTAAAATTATGGCACCAAGGAAGTCTACCCCTCACAACTTTAAAGATGGACGTGTTGTTTCTCCTAGCCTTCCACAACCTACAAGGGTTACACCACAACAATTGGAAGAAAAAAGGGAAAAAGGGCTTTGTTACAATTGTGACAGCAAATGCACTAAAGGTCATAAGTGTGCTGAGAAGAAATTATTTTACATAGAGTATGAAGAGGAGGAAGAAAAGGATCAAAAAACATCAAAAGAAGAGGATATATGCCAGGACTCGACCCCAGAGAAAGAAGAAATGAATCAGAACATATCTTGTAAACTATTGGCAAGAATGACCACTCCTCAAACTCTCAAGATAGAAGGACATATCAAGAAGAAAAAGGTGCAAGAAGTGAAAGATCACATCAAGAAAGAAGAAACGAATCCAGCCATATCTTGTAATTCACTGGTTGGAATTACCACTCCTCAAACTATCAAGATAGAAGGACATATCAAGAAGAAAAATGTTCAAGAAGTGAAAGGTCACATCAAGCGTCAAGAAATGAATCCGACCATATCTTGTAAAGGATTGGAAAAAAATTACCACTCCTCAAACTCTAAAGATAGAAGGACATATCTAGAAGAAAAAGGTTCAAGCAGTGAAAGATCACATCGAGCATCAACAACAAGTTCTCCAACTTTTAAAGGATAACGCCACTTCGGTACAAAATCAAATGAAACAACAGGTGGATCAACATCATAGTGAAAAATGTTTTGATGTAGGCGACCGGGTATTTTTACTACTACATCTAAAGCAAGCTATTTATGAGAAGGAAATGTTGGCAATACTACATGCACTTAAAAAATGGCGACCTTACCGAATGGGAAGACTCTTCAAGGATGAGGATGTGGAAGCATTGTTTTGTGCTATTTCTATTATCCAACCAGATTGGATAAACGAAGCTTGGGATCAATGGAAGAAGGACAAAGAAGTATGGCCACTTATTCAAAAGTTGCAAAAGATCCCAATTCAAACAATATTGCCAGATATTGAAAAGGAAGGAAAAATCATATTGGAACCTGGAGCAGTCACAGAAACAAGAACCCGACAGCTACGAAATCAATCAAATTCAGAGTATCTCATCAAGTGGAAGAACTTACCCACTGAAGATTCCACATGGGAGGACAAGAATATAATATAGAAGCATCAAGAACTACTCAAGCATTGAGGACAACGCTTTTTGAAGGAGAGGGGCATGTTAGGCCCCTATACTACTAGTGTAACACCTTATTGTTATTAGTAAAACCCACTTATTATATTGATGTACCCATGTAGTGCCCATATTGTTACTAATGTACCCCATAGAAGCCGACTATTGTTATTATTGTGCCCTTACATTATTATTGTTATGTCAGCTCTGATTATTTTATGACCCCTTAGACTCCTATATATAGAAAGGAGGTATTTTCATTTGTATCATCCAAGAATTGTTCATTATGTAATGTAAAGGAGGTTTCCCCCTCGAAGAGGCTGAATTCTAAGGCGTTGATCTATCTTTTCTATCTTTTCTTGAGCTAGTTTCATAACATAAAAGGGAAGGAGAAACTAGTGTGCAAGTTGAAGAAGAGCTTGTATGGCTTAAAACAGGCTCCAAGGCAGTGGTATCTAAAATTTGACAAGTTTATGTCTGAACAAGGTTATACTAGATGTCACTCTGATCATTGTGTTTATCTGAAAAAAGCAAAATGATGGCAGCTATATTATATTGTTATTGTATGTAGATGACATGCTTGTTGCAGGGTCTAACATGTAGGAAATAAATGTGCTCAAAAGAAAATTGGCAAATTCATTTGCAATGAAGGATTTGGGAGCTGCAAAACAAATCCTTGGCATGAGAATAACTAGAGACAGGAAAAATCGCAAATTAACATTGTCTTAGAATGAGTACATACAAAAGGTGTTGAAAAGATTTAATATGCACAATGCAAAACCAGTTAGTACACCTTTTGCTAGCCATTTCAAACTTAGTAAGGAAATGTGCCCAAAGACCCAAGAAGACATGGACTATATGTCTAAAGTTCCATATGCATCAGAAGTTGAAAGCTTAATGTATGCAATGGTCTGCACAAGGCCTGATATTGCACATGCAGTGGGAGTTGTAAGCAGTTACATGAACAATCCAGGAAAGGAACATTGGATGGCAGTGAAATGGATTCTCAGATATTTGAAAGGTACCACAAATAAAGTGTTGGATACCTATACCAATAGGTTTCATATTTCGTGATTGGCCAAGGAAAGTCCAAATATGCTCTGCTTTGATATCACAAAGATCCCATATTTCCTAAAGAGAAAGAAGGTGTGTAAAGTGTTTCAAATGTTGATGACCTTATTTCAAATTTTGATGGATGATCCAACAGTCTAATCTGGATCATGCCATGTGTTCAATTTTGTGTTGTAGACTAGAGAAAGAAGTCTGTCCAAACTGTTTAATCTTGGCAGACAACTAGTTTAGGTAGAGAAGAAAAGGATCCCAACAGCCTAATCTGGGACCTTGGAAGAGATAAGGGCAGAAGTAGATAGAAAAGAATAAAGAAAAAGCCAAAGAAAAGAAAAGGCAAGTAAGGGTTTGCAAGTCCAAGTGCACCCTCCAATGGAGAAACAAAAAATTCTAGGAAAATAGCTGGGTAAGTAGTTGTGGTTGCAGAAAGGGCCTTTTCACCATTGCACATATGTCAAAAGATGTATTGCCAAGGCAAAATCTATCAATGGACAAAGTGGTCAATTCCATCAAATTGCAGCAAGGAGCATGACTAACCTCCCTTTCCCCCTTCACTCCATTATTAACATTCCCTGTTCAGCTGAGATTCATGGGGAAAGATCATGGTTTTATGGTGGTTCTTGTTCATACAAAGGCCACATTTCTTGTCTAAGATCTTTTCATTTTGATCTACTCTCAAAACTAAATCAATTTCAGATAAACTCAGTGAGATCCCCTTCATTTGCTCCCTCATTCATATTAACCTCTAATTCTACTATATAGCTCCCCTATCTTACCCTTCCCCTAATAATATTAACACTATGGTGTATAAAGCCACAAATTCTATAAATACTCCTCCTCTTGGCATTATAGCCATATGTTCTTCAAAAGGAACCAAAGTGACCTCTGGTCACCTTGGTGAACCTATCACGTCCCATTCCCCCTTTGCTACAAGCCAACTTGCTCCTCAAACCGCCATTTGCATTGAAAAAACCCTTATAAACCCTCTTTTACCCTTAAATCCTTGCAAAAATTACCCAAAGTCTAAAAAGCCCGCCTCTGGCACATTTCCAAAGGGTTAGCGCGCAGTTTGTTTAAATGGAAAAACATTGAAAAACCATTAAAAAACCCACAACCCAAAGTTTTCCGCCCGCGCATATACTCCGAGCACGTTGTTGCTCCGCCTACCGTCGGATCAGGTCCCGAGGATCCGACGATCCACAGTAATATCGGAGCAGCCCCCGCAGCCGACCGTTAACGCCCGAGAAGGTGACGTTGCGTCACGTCAGGGCCACTCCACGCGTCGCGCGATGAAGGCTCTCGGAGCCGGGTCTGACAGTTCTGAGACCGTACCTAAACCGCCCCGAGAGACCGTAGCGGCTAGCCTTAACTGTAACCGCTACGGTCCTAACCGCCAACTGTTTTCCACCAATACATCGCCACGTCATGTCTGCTTGTCCTCACCCCTGTTATTCGTCCACCTGGCCGCTGACATGGCTGCCACCGCACCATCCCCCATGGACCAACAGTGTACTGACACGTCACCCGATGACGTCAGCTGACGTCACTTGACCTTGACCCACCAATGACGTCATGCTGACGTCATCACTAAAAAGCGCCAAAATCATAAAAAGCCCATATTAAGCCAAAAAACGTCTATTTTTCCATTGTTTGCACATTTCTCTACTGTTTTCTCTGCATGAGCGTTTACGTCCTAAAAACTCTGCCAACGTGCTCAATTGACCAAGGCGACCTCCACAGCATCAACCGTGCGCGCCCATGCGACCTCTGTTCGTCAATAAACAGGTATTTACCGCTTGCTGCCCTCCATACGCCTGTTATTGAAATTAAAGTCACTCAGAGGGCTAAGGAGACCTTAAAAGTTATATTTTCACCGGCCATTTCCCTCTGCACATCCACATTTGCAACTGTGAAGTCCAAAAATATCGGCCGAGCCTTAATACCTGTAATTTCGCTCAAAAACATCATTCACTGCATATTCCCGGCAAATTTCTGGTTAAACTCAATTCACCCGCTAAAAGAGGACATAGTGAGACCATAGAGAAGCCCTGCTCCTGAAACAAACAGTATTTCAACTGCTGTTGTGTAAATTCCTCCTCTGGTATCTGAGATACAAACTGCTTTTACAGAAAATCACTTCTATTCTGTGTTGCTTCCATTAAACCATCCACCTACAATTGTTGAACTCTGAAGAAGATCATGGAGACTCCCATTGCTCTCAACATCAAGCCCCTCAATGCCCCTCACCAGGAATTGGAGTGGAAAGCCATGGGAGATATGGATTACCAAATGCTAGACTGGTTTCTTATGGGCTCCAAATACAATATCCAGATGCTGAATGAGTTGAAAGCCCAGCACCTGAGTGGAGCAGACATCTTGGGGATTTGGGACTCAAACCTGCCAATCTACAACCTCCCCCAGGTAAATCCTATGCCAGAGTTGATATACAGCTGCCAGGAATGCTATGACCCAAATCAAAGAGCTGTCATCAGCCCCACAGGCTCAGTCCTGTTCCAGATCACCCCAGAGAGTATTAATGAGATGCTGCACTTCCATACTGCCAAGCAATTGACCCCCCTCAATATGCAGAATTTGATAAAGAAAGGGAGCAAGCTGTCAATTGACCAAATCATTAAAATCAATCAGTTGTTTGTAAAACCAGGCTCTGAATCAGTCAGAACTCCTCCTATTGGATATCAGTACTTGAATGAATTGGGCAGGATGTTAGTGGATTTGATCAGCTATGCCCTAGGATTCAAAGGAATGGAGGATGTGGATGAAACCATAATAGCAATCCTGTCTCTATTCTCTCCTGGTAAGCCCCCAGCTGTGCATTATGATTATGCTACATACATTGCAGATAAAATCCATGACCAGTTTATGAACTTAAAGAGAGAAAGATTATTCAGGTATACCTCATACATATACCACCTCTTCTTGTTTTATCAACCAGCTACCTTCTCTTTTCCTTTGAAGCAACTCAATGCCAAAGGAAATCCAAGATCAGTGGTGTTCTGGACCTCTGTCTTCCACTATACATCTGTGTCACCTTACACATACAATGAGTTCATTGACTTATTCATTTATCCAGCCTTGACAGTATTGCATGGTATTCCTCCTCCAAGGCTAACTGATGACATGAAGAGAGTTCTTCACCTAAACAAAACCTATAGCATTGGTAATTGGTACTTCTACCAAAACCACACAGTCATCAGAATATATGGCTGTGAGTTGACACCTTTTAGATTGCCAAGGTATGTCCCCATGAGGCTTTTTGCTTTGGAATATTTCAGACAGTTTGGCAACTCAGACTACCTGCATTTTCAGAGCAAGAACAAGAAGTCACAGCTAAAGGTGAGGAGCCAGCTGGGTCCTTTCCTATATAACAGAAAAGAGGAGGGATGGAAAGAGGCAAACACTATCCTGGAAGGCCTCAGACTGCAAACTAGTTTTGAATGGATACCCTATGACCCCAATCATTTTGTCTCCCTCAGGAGGATAAAATACAAATTGGGTGGCTATGCACACAAGAGACAACCTGAGATTGAACAGTATGCCAATGCATTAAGCTGGGAAGAGGGTACCTTAGAAGAAGAAATAACTGCTGAAGAGCTTCTAGAAAGAGAAGCTAGAAATATACAAAAGCAAGCTGACTTGGAAAATTGTGGACAGGTTCCTCATTCATACAGAAGACAGCTTGGAGCAGCTACTACATCATCAACAACACAGCAGCAAACTGCCGAGAAGGCACCGCAGACAGCAAGCAAAGATAAAGGGAAGCAGGTGGAACGGCCACCTCCATTAACAGAAGAACAAGTGGAGACATTGCTACAACAGCAAGAAGAGATGGAACAGCAGGAACAAGGGCAGCAGCAAGAAGAAATGCCACTTAAGGAACAGCAACCCTTGCAGCAAGAAAGGGTGATTGACACTCCTAGTTCCACTGAGCAACAGGCTCAGAATATAGTGCCTCCTAGGGCAGAAACTACCTTTGATACATCGGTCCTCCAAACCCCACAAAAGGAGGACTTAACCAGGAAAAGAGATAGAGAGACTCCCCTGACTTCATCCATCGATCAGGGAGAGAAAAGGCAAAGGTTGAATGACTTCCCAGAAGATGATGAGGCAATAAGACAAGCATCGGGCATGGGCCCACCCAGCCGAGAAGTATCAACCAGTTCTTTCCAGCATGAACATGATAGAGCTATGGGAGGGGAGGTCAGCTCCTCCAGCCAGCACAAAGAAGGACAGGTAAACATCAAACAGCAGTTTATCGACATTAAAAGGAGGAGTGATCCTATTAAAGTACAGCTGTACAATCATTTGTTGAACCTGGCTCCCACCAATCAGCAAAGACTCATGTCTGCCTTTGATGTAAGTGAAGGCAAAATGATCATGAGTCACTTCATGCCCACAACTCTGCATCCCCAATCTACCTCGGATTACCTACGGACCAACATGGAGGTACTGGCCAAAGATATACACCCTATGGATAAAATCGAACTGCATAAACAAACTGGTGAAATGGTGTATGCCTCCTTGGCAGATGAAACATTGGAAAACTACAAATTGAAGAGCAGCCTTGATAATACAGCCTCTCAGCTGGAATTGGAGAGAGCATCATCACAAGCCAAGGACAACAGAATCAAGTCCTTGGAGGAGGTAATTATAGAAATAGGACATGATCCTAAAGATGTTAAAGGTATCCAAGAACTGTTGAAGATAAGGGATCAAGACATGGCTGCCTTAAGGAAGAAAATCAAGCTCCCAGCCACCATCCATCCTCAAACAGATGAAGTTGCTCAGCAAAGGCTAGAAAAGGATGCTACGGATTTGATGATATCCTTATACAAGGAGCTGGTTCGGATTCAAGACCAGCTAGGACAATCAGAAGCTGCAAAGGCAGCATTACAGACAGCATTAAAACAGAGAGAAGAGGGCCAAACTTCCCAGCCCCCTCCAGAAGTAAGCAATCTTGAAGAAGCTCCTCCAACTACTACACTTCCTCCTCAGCAGACAGGAACTACAGCACCATCTACAGCAACAAATACGCCAACAATAGAGCAGACTCCTAGTCTGGATATGCAGAAGCTGCAAGCTGAGATCCGAGTTCTTGAATCCCAAATGAAAGAGCTTGATGAAGTCAAAAGGTCTTTGACTAAGGTAAATGAAAGATTTGATAAGAGCAAGCAGAGTGAGGCTGCAAAGGAAAGGGAAATAAAAGCTCTAAAAAAGAGAATAGCTGAACTAGAAAAAGAGCTTGCACTAGAAAAGGTAACAGCAGAATTAAAAGCAGTCCTCTGGGGCAACATTGGTCGATCCATCACCAATCAGTGGCAGTATATTGAGACTATGGATGAGAAAATAGTACTCATCACAAAGGCAAACAAGGAAATACACAGAGCAAGAGCAAGCCTTGGCCACATGCCAGATGCTGCCAGCAGAATGATCAATATTTTAAATAACAAGACAAGCTCTCAGCTGGCCACCATGGGAATTACTAACAGGACTGAAACAATCTCAGTAGTTAAAAGAGTCCTGACACTAAGAAGCCTAGTTGGAACACTGGAGAGGAGAACACAGGACATGCAGACCGAAATCAACAAATTCCTGGACAGATTCCTGGCATTACAAAGCAGAGGCCTCCCCAGCATTTTAAGCAGTGTAGGAAGACTGCTTACCCTGGAAAATTACATCAAAAGGGTGGATGCCCATGCTGCAGCCCAAATTGCAAAACAGCCCAGTACCTCAGCAGAAGCAGGGCCAGCATCAGGACAGAATTTGTATGATAGGGTGGATAACCTGTTTTTTATCATGAATGAAATTGATCACCTGTTTGATACACCACCAAATTTCTTTAAGTATACAGAAGCAGATGAGACTATGGGGGCAATCATAAATCATCAATTGCCCACACAGGAAGTATGGAGGAATTTGACACAGATAATCTTATCAAGCCAGAACCTGTAGCGTTAATTTCCTCCAGTTTATGAACAGTCATGAACAGGCAGAATTTTGGTGGATAACTCCACAAGGAAAAGACAGATGCTGAGCCAGCTCGGCAGAGCTATTTACTCACCACAGCAGCAATCACAATCACAGGTGGCAGACCCAAAATACAGCGCACGAGCCATAAAGTCGGGTTCTCCAGCATTTGATCAAAGTATCCCAACCGACTTAGCAGCTCCCAAAGGCCAAAATATCTTCTGACAGAACATCAAGACGCCTTTATTTTGTATTCAATGCTGTAATAAATTTATGATAATAATATCTCAAAATTGGGTGAGAACATTAAGTCTGAGATAACTTAGAACTCAGATATTTTTGTAAAATCGTATGTATATATTCGCCCCTCACTGAAGCTTGGGGGGTTGTTGTTATTTTCATTTTGGGAGATCTCACTTGCTGTAAAATTCTCAGAGAAATAATACAAAGGGTGAATGGAATTTCCAAAGCTTGGCGTACCTTGATGCATTGTGATGAATGGTGAATGTTGCAGGATTCCAGAGTGTTTCGTAAAACAATAAGTCTTTCTTAAATCTCTGTGTTACATTTTTTCGAGTCTTTTGTTCTCTTTTATTGTTTAAATGTGTTACACTTAATAGCAAAGTAGAAGAATAGTTCCAGGATTTAATCACTGATTACCCTGAACTCAATCTGAGCTATTATCCATGTTTTCTTCAGATACTGTGAATGAAGTGTAATTCTTAATTGCTGCACTTTAAAACTATATCTTTTACAGTGATAGACATTCCCAGGGATTCAAGTTTGCTCCTGAGACATCTATCCGTTTCTCATATCTAGTTTGGTGGAAATACTTAAATACTTTAGTGAAAATTCTTAATTGCTTTCACTGGTTTTTTCACCTGTTTGTGTTATAAATCAAAAATTTTGTTGTATGAAGTATCCAAATGGCCCTGTAAGTTTCACCAATTCACCTCAAGGTTTCTAGACACCTACAGCCATAGACTCCATTGCCCAATGATATTTGACTCTTTGAACATTATATCACAAGACCTGAAAGAAAATCTTCAACCAAAACATAAACAAAACCTGTGCGTAATACCTAGCCTAAAACACTATCATAACAGATACAAATCATAAAGAGAGAGCCCTCTCTGATCACAGTTTGGCTAGAAACGGTGATCAAAAGATTGGTTAGTGGTTACCCCGGCCGTATTCCCTTGGGAGTCATAGGGAACAACCTGGGTGTTAACATAATTGGCGACTCCACTGGGGACTTCTTAAGATTTTTCAATTACTATCTATCTTCCAAAGCTACCATCAAGCCTGAAACTAGCCAAGAGGCCTTAGAACTTTTTCTGTAATACAGGGACAGCTTTAGGGAAGAGCTAATTAGGGAATCTTCATCCCAGCTTTGGAACATATATAGCCATTCCAAAATTCACATCCAGTCCTTGCATATATAAACTTCTTGTACAAATTCAAAAGAAATTAGAAGCTGGCTCCCAAAAGAAACCCAAGGCACACTAGGGCAAACCCTGACCCTAATCAACCTATCATTGTTGATAATCCAAATATCATTCCAAAGAACATTAGGAGACAGCAAAAGCAGGAGAAGCCTGCTGAGTCAGATATAATTTCAGATCAGCCTATCTGCATTCCCACACCCTGCAAAGTTCTTTTCCGGTCCACTCCAAGTTCCCCTAGTTCATCATCAACACCTCAAAGTTCTCCTCTTACATCTTCACCCACTGCACATACTCTTTCAACCAGTTCCCCATTTGTTACCCATCCCATTAACCCTGTTACACCAGTAATCCCTGCTGTCCCATTTATTCCTGTCAACCCTGTAAATCCCATAAACATGGCCAACAAGTATGCACCTCTGCAGATACCAGCTAATGCTCCAGCTCTACCCCAAGACTACCAAACCAAAATCTCATTTTTTGACTCCCATGGCCCTTTGACAGCTGTCCAGCATGCTAAGAAGATGCAAGACCACTTTGAGACCTATGAAATAGATGATAACAGTGTCAGGATGAGAATTTTTGTTCAAAGCTTAACTGGGGATGTTAGAACTTGGTTCAGATCCCTCAATGCAAACTCCATTGCAACACCTGATCAGCTTTACGAAGCCTTACTGAGAGATGGGAGAAGAAGAAAGATCCTCTCCACATACTTGGTGAATATAACACTATTAAAAGAGGTCCCCAAGAAACAGTTTTGGAATATTGTGCTAGGTTTAACAATGTATATAATGCTATCCCACAGAACTTAAGGCCCCCTCCTGATTTGGCCTTGTATAACTTCCCTGACGGTTTTGATTCTGATATGGCCTATCAATTGAATGAAAGAGACCCCCCCACCCTTGCAGAAGCTCAAAGGGTTGCAGTCACTGTAGAGGCTAACCTAATTGCCAAAAGAAACAGGGCAAAGTTGGAAAAGAAGACTGGCTTCAGAGAAGAACCCTCAGGTTTTGATCAAAAGCTGGATGCAATACTAAACAGCATGAAAAGATTGGGTGAAAGAGTGGAATCAGTTGAAAGAAAATCATCATGGGAGGCATCACAAAGCAACCCTCCTAGAAACCCGAATTTTAGGAGACCTCAGAACCCAAACATAGGAAAGACAAGTGCTGACCAAGACATTAGACCCCCTTTTCAAGAAAACTATGCAGAAACTTCCACAGCCAATCAGCTCAATGAAGATCCTGAAATCAACTTAATGGGTCTGGATGGTAAAAGCCATGTTTTCCTAACACAAGAAGACCATGAGGAGGATGAAAGCAAAACATTCCAAACTAAATCAGGAGAATCCTTTGACTTTAAACAAGGATATGATACTGCTGTCTATGAAGTCCATAAACAGTATAAACTGAGGAGTAGGACTGTGAATGTAAACCAGCCCGACAAGATAAAGGATAAACAGAGGTCTAAAGAAACCATGATCACAGAACCCGATGACAAAATAAACCTTCCTGCAGAAGAAATTGTAGTTGAGGAGGTTACTGAACTGCTGTCCCCACTACAACAGCCCATGGCAACTTCGTCCTCTCACCCTGATTCAAATCTTACCCCTCAAGACATGAGTAAAAGGGGCAGGTCTCAAAATCAAGATGAAATCCAACAAGAAGATTTAACGAACAAAGAAAAGACTGGTATCCGTGACTCTAAAACCCAAGTTGACAAACCTTTTGACCTAGGCACAGAGATTGGCAAGCTAAAAATAGCAATTCCTCTCTCAGAGCTAGCCAAGCATGACATATACAAACAACAGATCAAAAAATCCCTTCAACTCACTACTAGCAAAGATGATGTAAATGTGCTAGATGACACTCCAGAATTACTGTTTGGCCCAGAGGTAGATGGAAAAACAATAGTCACAGGGGTTTTACCTTTTTATGTCAGCCTGCATGTTCATGATAAAATACTGCATAATGCAATGTTCGACTCAGGCGCCTCTCACAACCTTATGCCAAAAGCAGTCATGGAAAGATTGAACTTGGATATAACAAGACCATACAAAGACCTGTTTTCTTTTGATTCTAGCCAAGTCAAATGTTTAGGCCTAATAAAAGATTTATGTGTGTCTCTGGTTCAATATCCCAACAAAACCATTCTAATGGATGTTGTAGTCGCTGATATCCCACCCAAATATGGGATGCTGTTATCAAGATCATGGGGAGCCAAGCTCCAAGGCTCCCTGCAATTAGATATGTCATATGCCACTATCTCTGTCTTTGGGCAACCAAAAAGACTGTACAGGGAAACACTCATGAAGTATATGGTCAGCAGTGAAGAAAAGCCTCAAAACTTTCCAATATATGCTGTCCATTCGGACGTAGACTCCTTCATCCTCTTTAATGACAGCACAAGCCTCTCAAACAATGACATTAGCACCGAAACACTCATACAAGAACAAAACATTGATCAAACAAGTATCACCTGCCAAACATCAATCAGCCCAACAATACACAGTATCCCTCCTCTAGTTGTCAAAGATTGTCAAAAAAGTGATGAAATTGTCCTAGAAAACAAATGGGAAAAGAAACCCCAACTCATGCTCACATTGCCACCCCATGAACAGAATTTTAAATCTCCTGTTCAGCAAGACATCCTGTGGGTCCTAGAATTTGATGGCTCAGTTAACAAGTTAGGGGCAGGAGCTGGAGTGTGGATACATAACAAAGAGAAAGACTATGCAGAAGGCAGGGCTTATAGATTGAATTTTAGATGCACTAACAATATGGCAGAATACGAAGCTCTGTTGCTGGGCCTAAAGCTAGCAAAATCACTACAAGCTCCTAAACTCTCCATCATGGGAGACTCTGATCTAGTAATTCAACAAGTAAAAGGAAATTTTGTCACCAATGACAAAAGATTGAGGTCCTACAGGTCTGCTGTAATTGAAATATTGGAGACTTTCTCTGAGTTCTTTATCACAAAAATTTCAAGGGGCCACAATCTCCACGCACACAGTTTGGCAACATTTGCCAGCACCTTCAGATTCCCACTAGAACCCAATAACTGTTTCACAGCCGAGGTCAAATACAGACCCTCTATTCCAAACAATGTCAAAGAATGGCAAGTATTTGAGGATGACATGCAAATAAACAATTTTTTAACCTTGCAACAAGAGTTCACAGGATTAAATATTGATATTGATGGAGCAAGTCAATCACAAATACTTGAGTCAGCAAGTCAATCACAAATACTTGATGGAGCAAGTCCATCACAAATACAGTTTCAACAGTCTGCTCACCCAATGTCACCTAGAACAGCAAAACAATTACTGACTCCAACCATTTTCAGGAATGAAAACATTCAGCAAATTCACCAAATTGACTGTGAAGAGATGAGCAACGCCGAAGCTGAAATCATACAACTCAAAGACAATTTCCTTCCAGTAGGCCTTACCCCACTAGAGGATATTTTTGATTCAAATGACATCCCTAGGAAACCAAAAATGCAGCCATTAGATGCAACAATTGAAGAATGCAACATTGGTACCACTGACAAGCCTAAAATAATAAAGCTATCTGCCTCTTTGCCCCCTGATCAAAAACCCAAATACATTGATCTCTTTAAAGAATTTCAAGATGTTTTTGCTTGGGGATATGAGGATCTAAAGTCTTATGATACCTCTGTCATCCAGCACACCATTCCCCTCAAGCCTAATCAAAAACCATTCAAACAGAAATTGAGAAGGATCAATCCTGTGCTCCTTCCTTCCATTGAAAAAGAATTACAGAAAATGTTCAAAGCGGTATCATAGCACCAATCAGGTTCTCTGAGTGGATTTCAAATTTGGTCCCTACAAGAAAGAAAACTGGTGAGATTAGACTTTGTGTAGACTTAAGGAATTTGAATCAAGTATCACTCAAAGATAACTACCCTTTACCCAAAATGGATCACATTCTTCAAAGAGTAGTAGGGGCTTCAAGGATATCATTGCTTGATGGATTCTCAGGCTTCAATCAAATCCTAGTGCATCCTGATGATCAAGACAAAACTGCATTTACAACCCCATGGGGAACTTTCAAGTATGTGAAAATGCCCTTTGGATTGAAAAACGCAGGGGCAACGTTTCAAAGAGCAATGGACATTGCTTTTGCAAAAGAGATTCATGACTTCTTGGTCATTTACTTAGATGATCTTACACCCTTTTCAAAATCTGACCAAGAACACTTGAAACATTTGAGACAGATTTTCATAACATGCAGGAAATATGGTATTTCCTTAAACCCCAAGAAGTCATTATTTGGCTTGGAAGAAGGGAAACTCTTAGGGCACATTATTTCAAAAGATGGCATAAGAATTGATCCGGACAGGATACAAGCTATCCTACAAATGCCTCACCCAAGGAACGTCAAGGAATTGCAAGGATTCTTAGGGAAAATCAACTTTTTAAGAAGGTTTATCCCTAATTTAGCAGAATTAATCAGATTACTAAACAATATGCTAAAGAAAGATTCAAAGGTCAAATGGACTGTTGAAGCAAAACAAGCCTTTGAAAGTATAAAATTGGCCTTGACTCAAACCCCAGTGTTAACCAATCCTCAGTTTGACAGAGACTTTATCATTTTCTCCTTTGCCTCCCAACATACTATTGCTGCTGTTTTATTACAGAAAGATGACCAAGGGAATGAGAAACCTATTGCCTTTTTCAGCAGAGCTCTTAGAGATGCCCCCCTTAAGTATCAAATTATGGAGAAGCAAGCCTATGCTTTGATCAAAGCTATTAAAGACTTTAGGATTTACATCCTTTACTCCCATGTTGTGGCTTATGTACCAAGTCCTATTGTCAAAGACATTCTTACCCAAGAAAACTTAGAGGGTAGGAGAGGAAAATGGATTGCCAATATACTAGAATTTGACATTGAAATAAAACCTACTAAGCTGATAAAAGGGCAAGGTTTGGCCAAATTAATGACAGAAGCAAATTTCCAAGCCTTAGATATCAACCAACTGGACAGTGAAACAGAGCTGGCGACTCCAAAGATCAATGTAGCCTTTGAACAATCTCCTTGGTACTCTGATATCTGCTATGTGTTACAAAACCTGTGTGCTCCCCCAGGACTGTCCAGAACTAAGTGCAGGTTCCTAAAAATGAAAACATCTAGATTTTGTGTGATAGATGGAAATTTACTTTGGAAAAACCATGAAGGAATATTGCTGCACTGTCTAATGGAGAATGAAACTAACAATATCATGCAAGATTTCCATGCTGGAGACTGTGGTGGACATTTGTACTGGAAGTCCACTGTGGACAAGATATTGAGAGCTGGTTATTACTGGCCCACCATGTTCTCTGATGTTAAGAAATTTACAACCTCATGCCACAAATGCCAACTGTTTGAAGGCAAAAGACAGCTGCTGCCGCTTCCTTTGAAGCCCATTGCAACAGAAAGACCTTTCCAACAGTGGGGCTTGGATTTCATTGGGGAAATTCATCCCTCATCTTCAGGACAACACAGATGGATTTTAACAGCAACAGACTACTTCACCAAGTGGATTGAAGCTGCCCCATGCAGACAAGCAAATGATTCAGTAATCATTCAGTTTTTGGAAAACAATATACTGGCTAGATTTGGCTGTCCGGACAAGATAATAACAGACAATGCTGCTGCCTTCAGATCCAAGAAAATGGTGAACTTCTGCCATAAATTTCACATTACTTTGGGCCATTCTACTGCTTACTATCCTCAAGGAAATGGCCTTGCTGAATCATCAAACAAAAGTTTAATAAATATCATAAAGAAGGTGCTAGAAGAGAACAAAAAGAACTGGCATAAGAAACTAGTCAATGCTTTATGGGCAGACAGACTAACAACAAAAAGATCAATTGGGACCAGCCCATATGAGTTAGTCTATGGATTAGAAGCCAGATTTCCTTCATCACTAGGAGTACCGGTTATGAAGCTTCTGCAAGAAAGTCAAGCAGAGCCAAATGATATGCAAAGGAGGATCAATCAGATAATCTGTTTACAGCAAACTAGAGAACAAGTTTTCAGCAGAGTGCAGATATTACAAGAAAAATTGAAAAAGGCCTTTGATAGGAGAACCAAAGCAGAAGATTTCAATGTGGGGGACAAAGTCTTAAAGTGGGATGCAAGAAGAGAAGAGAAAGGAAAACATGGAAAATTTGATTCTTTATGGAGAGGACCATTTGCTGTCCAAGCAGTGCAAGGTAACAACACTTACTTCCTCAAGAGTCTGACTGAAACTGACTTGGATGAAGGTCCTGTCAATGGCAGGATGCTGAAGCATTATTTTGATTATTTCCCATGATTGCAACATCAGGTTCCCTTGTATATATGCAGATGTACATATTATTTCTATTTTAGATTGTAAAAATGCAGTTTCCTAAGTGATTCACCAAACAGCAAGAGGCAAATAGAATCAGAGGTCTTCCAAGAAAGAAGCGCACAGTTTTGACACATCAAAGCAGCGAAATTTCAAGATTGAGGTGGGCAGTCAAAGAACAAGGCAATCTGACCTGCTGTTCTTGGTCTTTCAAAAGAAAAACCATCCCCATGTGGAGCCACTGTTGGATACCTATACCAATAGGTTTCATATTTCATGATTGGCCAAGGAAAGTCCAAATATGCTCTGCTTTGATATCACAAAGATCCCATATTTCCTAAAGAGAAAGAAGGTGTGTAAAGTGTTTCAAATGTTGATGACCTTATTTCAAATTTTGATGGATGATCCAACAGTCTAATCTGGATCATGCCATGTGTTCAATTTTGTGTTGTAGACTAGAGAAAGAAGTCTGTCCAAATTGTTTAATCTTGGCAGACAACTAGTTTAGGTAGAGAAGAAAAGGATCCCAACAGCCTAATCTGGGACCTTGGAAGAGATAAGGGCAGAAGTAGATAGAAAAGAATAAAGAAAAAGCCAAAGAAAAGAAAGGGCAAGTAAGGGTTTGCAAGTCCAAGTGCACCCTCCAATGGAGAAACAAAAAATGCTAGGAAAATAGCTGGGTAAGTAGTTGTGGTTGCAGAAAGGGCATTTTCACCATTGCACATATGTCAAAAGATGTATTGCCAAGGCAAAATCTATCAATGGACAAAGTGGTCAATTCCATCAAATTGCAGCAAGGAGCATGACTAACCTCCCTTTCCCCCTTCACTCCATTATTAACATTCCCTGTTCAGCTGAGATTCATGGGGAAAGATCATGGTTTTATGGTGGTTCTTGTTCATACAAAGGCCACATTTCTTGTCTAAGATATTTTCATTTTGATCTACTCTCAAAACTAAATCAATTTCAGATAAACTCAGTGAGATCCCCTTCATTTGCTCCCTCATTCATATTAACCTCTAATTCTACTATATAGCTCCCCTATCTTACCCTTCCCCTAATAATATTAACACTATGGTGTATAAAGCCCCAAATTCTATAAATACTCCTCCTCTTGGCATTATAGCCATATGTTCTTCAAAAGGAACCAAAGTGACCTCTGGTCACCTTGGTGAACCTATCACGTCCCATTCCCCCTTTGCTACAAGCCAACTTGCTCCTCAAACCGCCATTTGCATTGAAAAAACCCTTATAAACCCTCTTTTACTCTTAAATCCTTGCAAAAATTACCCAAAGTCTAAAAAGCCCGCCTCTGGCACATTTCCAAAGGGTTAGCGCGCAGTTTGTTTAAATGGAAAAACATTGAAAAACCATTAAAAAACCCACAACCCAAAGTTTTCCGCCCGCGCATATACTCCGAGCACGTTGTTGCTCCGCCTACCGTCGGATCAGGTCCCGAGGATCCGACGATCCACAGTAATATCGGAGCAGCCCCCGCAGCCGACCGTTAACGCCCGAGAAGGTGACGTTGCGTCACGTCAGGGCCACTCCACACGTCGCGCGATGAAGGCTCTCGGAGCCGGGTCTGACAGTTCTGAGACCGTACCTAAACCGCCCCGAGAGACCGTAGCGGCTAGCCTTAACTGTAACCGCTACGGTCCTAACCGCCAACTGTTTTCCACCAATACATCGCCACGTCATGTCTGCTTGTCCTCACCCCTGTTATTCGTCCACCTGGCCGCTGACATGGCTGCCACTGCACCATCCCCCATGGACCAACAGTGTACTGACACGTCACCCGACGACGTCAGCTGACGTCACTTGACCTTGACCCACCAATGACGTCATGCTGACGTCATCACTAAAAAGCGCCAAAATCATAAAAAGCCCATATTAAGCCAAAAAACGTCTATTTTTCCATTGTTTGCACATTTCTCTACTGTTTTCTCTGCATGAGCGTTTACGTCCTAAAAACTCTGCCAACCTGCTCAATTGACCAAGGCGACCTCCACAGCATCAACCGTGCGCGCCCATGCGACCTCTGTTCGTCAATAAACAGGTATTTACCGCTTGCTGCCCTCCATACGCCTGTTATTGAAATTAAAGTCACTCAGAGGGCTAAGGAGACCTTAAAAGTTATATTTTCACCGGCCATTTCCCTCTGCACATCCACATTTGCAACTGTGAAGTCCAAAAACATCGGCCGAGCCTTAATACCTGTAATTTCGCTCAAAAACATCATTCACTGCGTATTCCCGGCAAATTTCTGGTTAAACTCAATTCACCCGCTAAAAGAGGACATAGTGAGACCATAGAGAAGCCCTGCTCCTGAAACAAACAGTATTTCAACTGCTGTTGTGTAAATTCCTCCTCTGGTATCTGAGATACAAACTGCTTTTACAGAAAATCACTTCTATTCTGTGTTGCTTCCATTAAACCATCCACCTACAATTGTTGAACTCTGAAGAAGATCATGGAGACTCCCATTGCTCTCAACATCAAGCCCCTCAATGCCCCTCACCAGGAATTGGAGTGGAAAGCCATGGGAGATATGGATTACCAAATGCTAGACTGGTTTCTTATGGGCTCCAAATACAATATCCAGATGCTGAATGAGTTGAAAGCCCAGCACCTGAGTGGAGCAGACATCTTGGGGATTTGGGACTCAAACCTGCCAATCTACAACCTCCCCCAGGTAAATCCTATGCCAGAGTTGATATACAGCTGCCAGGAATGCTATGACCCAAATCAAAGAGCTGTCATCAGCCCCACAGGCTCAGTCTTGTTCCAAATCACCCCAGAGAGTATTAATGAGATGCTGCACTTCCATACTGCCAAGCAATTGACCCCCCTCAATATGCAGAATTTGATAAAGAAAGGGAGCAAGCTGTCAATTGACCAAATCATTAAAATCAATCAGTTGTTTGTAAAACCAGGCTCTGAATCAGTCAGAACTCCTCCTATTGGATATCAGTACTTGAATGAATTGGGCAGGATGTTAGTGGATTTGATCAGCTATGCCCTAGGATTCAAAGGAATGGAGGATGTGGATGAAACCATAATAGCAATCCTGTCTCTATTCTCTCCTGGTAAGCCCCCAGCTGTGCATTATGATTATGCTACATACATTGCAGATAAAATCCATGACCAGTTTATGAACTTAAAGAGAGAAAGATTATTCAGGTATACCTCATACATATACCACCTCTTCTTGTTTTATCAACCAGCTACCTTCTCTTTTCCTTTGAAGCAACTCAATGCCCAAGGAAATCCAAGATCAGTGGTGTTCTGGACCTCTGTCTTCCACTATACATCTGTGTCACCTTACACATACAATGAGTTCATTGACTTATTCATTTATCCAGCCTTGACAGTATTGCATGGTATTCCTCCTCCAAGGCTAACTGATGACATGAAGAGAGTTCTTCACCTAAACAAAACCTATAGCATTGGTAATTGGTACTTCTACCAAAACCACACAGTCATCAGAATATATGGCTGTGAGTTGACACCTTTTAGATTGCCAAGGTATGTCCCCATGAGGCTTTTTGCCTTGGAATATTTCAGACAGTTTGGCAACTCAGACTACCTGCATTTTCAGAGCAAGAACAAGAAGTCACAGCTAAAGGTGAGGAGCCAGCTGGGTCCTTTCCTATATAACAGAAAAGAGGAGGGTTGGAAAGAGGCAAACACTATCCTGGAAGGCCTCAGATTGCAAACTAGTTTTGAATGGATACCCTATGACCCCAATCATTTTGTCTCCCTCAGGAGGATAAAATACAAATTGGGTGGCTATGCACACAAGAGACAACCTGAGATTGAACAGTATGCCAATGCATTAAGCTGGGAAGAGGGTACCTTAGAAGAAGAAATAACTGCTGAAGAGCTTCTAGAAAGAGAAGCTAGAAATATACAAAAGCAAGCTGACTTGGAAAATTGTGGACAGGTTCCTCATTCATACAGAAGACAGCTTGGAGCAGCTACTACATCATCAACAACACAGCAGCAAACTGCCGAGAAGGCACCACAGACAGCAAGCAAAGATAAAGGGAAGCAGGTGGGACGGCCACCTCCATTAACAGAAGAACAAGTGGAGACATTGCTACAACAGCAAGAAGAGATGGAACAGCAGAAACAAGGGCAGCAGCAAGAAGAAATGCCACTTAAGGAATAGCAACCCTTGCAGCAAGAAAGGGTGATTGACACTCCTAGTTCCACTGAGCAACAGGCTCAGAATATAGTGCCTCCTAGGGCAGAAACTACCTTTGATACATCGGTCCTCCAAACCCCACAAAAGGAGGACTTAACCAGGAAAAGAGATAGAGAGACTCCCCTGACTTCATCCATCGATCAGGGAGAGAAAAGGCAAAGGTTGAATGACTTCCCAGAAGATGATGAGGCAATAAGACAAGCATCGGGCATGGGCCCACCCAGCCGAGAAGTATCAGCCAGTTCTTTCCAGCATGAACATGATAGAGCTATGGGAGGGGAGGTCAGCTCCTCCAGCCAGCACAAAGAAGGACAGGTAAACATCAAACAGCAGTTTATCGACATTAAAAGGAGGAGTGATCCTATTAAAGTACAGCTGTACAATCATTTGCTGAACCTGGCTCCCACCAATCAGCAAAGACTCATGTCTGCCTTTGATGTAAGTGAAGGCAAAATGATCATGAGTCACTTCATGCCCACAACTCTGCATCCCCAATCTACCTCGGATTACCTACGGACCAACATGGAGGTACTGGCCAAAGATATACACCCTATGGATAAAATCGAACTGCATAAACAAACTGGTGAAATGGTGTATGCCTCCTTCGCAGATGAAACATTGGAAAACTACAAATTGAAGAGCAGCCTTGATAATACAGCCTCTCAGCTGGAATTGGAGAGAGCATCATCACAAGCCAAGGACAACAGAATCAAGTCCTTGGAGGAGGTAATTATAGAAATAGGACATGATCCTAAAGATGTTAAAGGTATCCAAGAACTGTTGAAGATAAGGGATCAAGACATGGCTGCCTTAAGGAAGAAAATCAAGCTCCCAGCCACCATCCATCCTCAAACAGATGAAGTTGCTCAGCAAAGGCTAGAAAAGGATGCTACGGATTTGATGATATCCTTATACAAGGAGCTGGTTCGGATTCAAGACCAGCTAGGACAATCAGAAGCTGCAAAGGCAGCATTACAGACAGCATTAAAACAGAGAGAAGAGGGCCAAACTTCCCAGCCCCCTCCGGAAGTAATCAATCTTGAAGAAGCTCCTCCAACTACTACTCTTCCTCCTCAGCAGACAGGAACTACAGCACCATCTACAGCAACAAATACGCCAACAACAGAGCAGACTCCTAGTCTGGATATGCAGAAGCTGCAAGCTGAGATCCGAGTTCTTGAATCCCAAATGAAAGAGCTTGATGAAGTCAAAAGGTCTTTGACTAAGGTAAATGAAAGATTTGATAAGAGCAAGCAGAGTGAGGCTGCAAAGGAAAGGGAAATAAAAGCTCTAAAAAAGAGAATAGCTGAACTAGAAAAAGAGCTTGCACTAGAAAAGGTAACAGCAGAATTAAAAGCAGTCCTCTGGGGCAACATTGGTCGATCCATCACCAATCAGTGGCAGTATATTGAGACTATGGATGAGCAAATAGTACTCATCACAAAGGCAAACAAGGAAATACACAGAGCAAGAGCAAGCCTTGGCCACATGCCAGATGCTGCCAGCAGAATGATCAATATTTTAAATAACAAGACAAGCTCTCAGCTGGCCACCATGGGAATTACTAACAGGACTGAAACAATCTCAGTAGTTAAAAGAGTCCTGACACTAAGAAGCCTAGTTGGAACACTGGAGAGGAGAACACAGGACATGCAGACCGAAATCAACAAATTCCTGGACAGATTCCTGGCATTACAAAACAGAGGCCTCCCCAGCATTTTAAGCAGTGTAGGAAGACTGCTTACCCTGGAAAATTACATCAAAAGGGTGGATGCCCATGCTGCAGTCCAAATTGCAAAACAGCCCAGTACCTCAGCAGAAGCAGGGCCAGCATCAGGACAGAATTTGTATGATAGGGTGGATAACCTGTTTTTTATCATGAATGAAATTGATCACCTGTTTGATACACCACCAAATTTCTTTAAGTATACAGAAGCAGATGAGACTATGGGGGCAATCATAAATCATCAATTGCCCACACAGGAAGTATGGAGGAATTTGACACAGATAATCTTATCAAGCCAGAACCTGTAGCGTTAATTTCCTCCAGTTTATGAACAGTCATGAACAGGCAGAATTTTGGTGGATAACTCCACAAGGAAAAGACAGATGCTGAGCCAGCTCGGCAGAGCTATTTACTCACCACAGCAGCAATCACAATCACAGGTGGCAGACCCAAAATACAGCGCACGAGCCATAAAGTCGGGTTCTCCAGCATTTGATCAAAGTATCCCAACCGACTTAGCAGCTCCCAAAGGCCAAAATATCTTCTGACAGAACATCAAGACGCCTTTATTTTGTATTCAATGCTGTAATAAATTTCTGATAATAATATCTCAAAAGTGGGTGAGAACATTAAGTCTGAGATAACTTAGAACTCAGATATTTTTGTAAAATCGTATGTATATATTCGCCCCTCACTGAAGCTTGGGGGGTTGTTGTTATTTTCATTTTGGGAGATCTCACTTGCTGTAAAATTCTCAGAGAAATAATACAAAGGGTGAATGGAATTTCCAAAGCTTGGCGTACCTTGATGCATTGTGATGAATGGTGAATGTTGCAGGATTCCAGAGTGTTTCGTAAAACAATAAGTCTTTCTTAAATCTCTGTGTTACATGTTTTCGAGTCTTTTGTTCTCTTTTATTGTTTAAATGTGTTACACTTAATAGCAAAGTAGAAGAATAGTTCCAGGATTTAATCACTGATTACCCTGAACTCAATCTGAGCTATTATCCATGTTTTCTTCAGATACAGTGAATGAAGTGTAATTCTTAATTGCTGCACTTTAAAACTATATCTTTTACAGTGATAGACATTCCCAGGGATTCAAGTTTGCTCCTGAGACATCTATCCGTTTCTCATATCTAGTTTGGTGGAAATACTTAAATACTTTAGTGAAAATTCTTAATTGCTTTCACTGGTTTTTTCACCTGTTTGTGTTATAAATCAAAAATTTTGTTGTATGAAGTATCCAAATGGCCCTGTAAGTTTCACCAATTCACCTCAAGGTTTCTAGACACCTACAGCCATAGACTCCATTGCCCAATGATATTTGACTCTTTGGACATTATATCACAAGACCTGAAAGAAAATCTTCAACCAAAACATAAACAAAACCTGTGCGTAATACCTAGCCTAAAACACTATCATAACAGATACAAATCATAAAGAGAGAGCCCTCTCTGATCACAGTTTGGCTAGAAACGGTGATCAAAAGATTGGTTAGTGGTTACCCCGGCCGTATTCCCTTGGGAGTCATAGGGAACAACCTGGGTGTTAACATAAAGCATTATGCTTTGGTGGTTCAAACATTTCTCTACAGGGATATGATGATGCAGATATGGCAGGTGATAGAGATAATACGAGGAGCACTATAGGATATGTATTTGTTGTTGGTGGAACAACTGTCAGTTGGGTTTCAAAAATCCAAAGTGTTGTTGCACTTTCAACAACAGAAGCAAAGTATGTTGCTGCTACAGAGGCTAGTAAAGAAATCGTTTGGTTACAAAGGTTTATGGGTGAATTTGGTAAGGATCATGATATGGGAATTTGGTAAGGATCTTGCAAAGAACTCAGCATTTCATTGCAGGAGTAAACACATACAGCTGAAGCACCATTTCATACGATCAGTGTTGGAAGATGGAGAGTTGAAGCTGGAAAAGATACACACTAGCCAGAATCCTGCAGATATGCTAACAAAAGTTGTAACCAGGGAGAAACTGAGAACATGCTCAGTTTCGATTGGCCTTCAAGATGATGATGAAGATGAGAAATAGCCAGGTCTAAAGAGGAGTCATTGTCCATCAAATGAAGCAGCGGTGGAGTTGCTACAATCATTCTCCAACTGGGAGATTGTTGTGTGTGGAGCATGATTGTTCAGAGGTCTTTGTTTCAGCCGGATGTATACCCCAGGAAGTTTGTACACCCCTCCACGTGGGGGTGGTGTGGGGGGGGACTTGTCCCCCTCGCAGGGGTCCGATCCCCCCTGGCTAGGGGGTCCGAGGGCTCGGGGGTAGCGCCCCCGAAGCCAAAAATAGATGTAAAATTGCCTTGTAAAAATATAGTAATTTTAGTCAATCTGGGCCGTTCATTAGGCGGATGATCTGACGGTAGAACTTATGTTTAGTTTAGCGTTTTTTTCCCTAGAAGGAAACAACCTCTCTTTGTATGAGGGCATTGTATTTGAGGCTGTGAAATAGATGTGTATTCTTTGAGCGAGAAATAGAGAGGCGAGACTGTGAGAGAAAACAGAGGATAGTACAGTAGATGTATTGTAGGTTGTGTCTCTTCATTTTCATGCTGGATAATAGAAAGGAAGGACTGGTTGTTCGGGGTGGACGTAGCCCAAACTGGGTGAACCATGTATATCTGTGTCTCTCTTGTCTTATGCGTTTTTTGTGTTTATATTTCTACAATATTTTATGTGTTCCATTGCTCCGTAATATATAATTTTCTAACACATTGTCTACAACTAGATTGCTTTGCAAGTATCGATCTGCATGTATGATTTCCTCGCTAGTTTTGGAATGCATGGTATATGCATGTGGTTATTTGGTTATGACTTGTCATTAGCATGTTGGATTTCCTAGATTTACAGTGGTTTTGCCTAGCCTTGCCATTTCTTGGACAACCATGGTGTTGTGGGTTTCCCACTTTATTGTTCTAATTGGTGCTCAAGTTCTGTATGGTTGTGGGTTGAATTACTAGTTCCTGGAGCCTTGGTTGGACAAATTCTCTATAAGCACTTGAAAAAATTGGGTTGAGTTACTAGTCCTAGAAGCCTTGGCTAGAAAAACAGTATAGAGCCCTTGGTGGGTTCAGTTACTAGTCCTAGAGCAGGGTTGGAACAAATGCTCTAGAGCCTTGGACAGCTTAGGCAGACAATGATCTAGTGATGGTTAGTGATGTTTGACAATGAGGTGGAATTAATGGTTGAGGGTTGATGTGGTTTGGCCTATGGAAGCCCTACTTTGGTTTTGCTTGGCTCATTCCATGAGATCCCACATTCATGTTTGGAATATGGCACGGGGGTGATTGGACGAAAGAGAGATTTGGTTCAGCCTAATCTATGGTCGGGTGGTACGTGGAAGTTACTAACTTGGTTGAATTCGCAAATGTTAATAAGATATAATTTCCTCCTGTAATGTTATGAGTAAATGTGCTTTCTATTATGTGGGTTTGATGGTTTTTCTAACATTGTTATTATTATGGTTATATGTTGGTTATAAGCATAGTTTTATCACAGATCCTAGTTATGGATCTAATCACGTATTGATTGGTAAATGAATTGTTACTAAATGATGTACTAAAATATGTTATTGAAGTTAGTTTGAGAGGAAATTAAACCTTCTCGATGATTCTCATATAAATATGTGACCCTATGTTCAGATATGCATTCATGACCTCTATATTACATGTTTGCCATAGGTTTAACAAAATGGTTGCAATCGTTTGCCCTAGTTAGGTCATTTCCATGAAAAAAAATTTTGTTAGAGGATTTGTTCGAATGTTATTTATTGTTTTGGAAATTCTAATCAAGTTCTGGGTAGTGATATGGAGTCTAGCCCTAAAAAGGTGGTATTGATGTTGTAATTGGAGGATCAGAACTAGAAATTGGGATTGCAGTCACTACCTTACAGTATTATGCATCTAACTAGAGGCCTACAATTGCATGGATGAAGGACTATGCATGCGACTAGGATTCCATGTCAGTAAAAAGAATTCTAACTCAAGGTTAGGGAACCCAGAGTGGTTGTTTAGCTCCTGCGGGTCTTGTAACTTCCAAGGAAGGTCAGTAAGGTTTCATTTTCTCGAATCCATTTCCTTATTATGATCTAGGAGGTTGAGTCATGTCATAGTAGCTCATAGGTAATGTTTACCCTAGAAGGCCAATGAAAATGGGTAGATATGGGAGGTGTGGTTGCAATCTCCATTTGCACAAATAATGCTCCCCAAAATAAAAAATAATCATATACAAATAAAAAATAATTAAATGTTCTACAAATTGAGATTTTCCTGATGCCTGCTAAATGACTCTCGATACGCTCGCACCTCCCATGAAAAAGTGTAAATTATGTGACATATTGAAACTGATTACATATAAAGAAAAATTGACTTGATTTCCATAAAAACTTGAATCTCTAACGTTGGCTTGCCATCCATAGTCCACAACCAATTTATCTATTAGGTATTGCTCAATATATCATATTCTGCAATTAGTTTTTAATGTGAAGCACGAATAATAGTTTGAATTTGTGCCACATGGATACATTGATTCATTCCTTCGGGTGGTCATGATTCCAACATGTGAGGTTGCATTTCATTCATGCAAATCAGTCATACAACTTGGCTTATCCTTCCAAATCCCATTTTTAGTGTATCAACATGGTGAATAGTTTATGTGGAAATCCAATTGCAAAAAACCTCATTGTTGTATAACCATAACCTATCAAAACCCTTGAACAAATAGGTGTGACTATATATATGTAAAGAAATGAAAAAAATCATAATTCCATGGAGAACAAACTAGAAACAAACTTGAATTTTAATCGAACCATATAATATCATGATATTGAACCTTTGCAAGTATTACATATGACAAAGCTCATTATTATTGAGCAATTTTGGATGGTGTGGCAGACATATATATACACAACTTGCGATCCCATGGCATCTGAGGGTCAACCATGGGCGAATAGTGCAACACCCACATCCATACCCTGGGCCATCCTTGGGGATAAAGGAAGGTGTTACTATAATTGACCCGACCTCCATGGTTCTGTCATGGAAATATGGTCTTAAAAAATATTCATCCTCAACTTTCTTGAATCTAACGTATAATGCTAGCATTGTATTTGTCTCATCGAGAGCTTATTGATGATATAAATTTTGAACCAATCTGACTTATGGATCAAAATTTATGGTCATTTAAACTTTACAATTAATCCCTTTCCACATTAGTGGGGATACTACCACATGGCACCACCCTCATGGTTCTTATGTGGAAACTCTCCATGTCACTTATCATGGCCCCCATTAGTACTATTTCATGAATTTATACCCACATGGAATGTGCCATGTCATAGTCCCCTCTTGGCCTCACCATATTGGGTGTACATAAATTGTGTAACCAATATCCATTATATGAAACCTCAACCCTCAACCTAACTTATCGACTTATTAGCACATTAATAGTTTTCAATAGGCCGGGGCAGGATAGAATTCTCACATAATTCTATGGGAAGAGATTCCCATATATCTCAGCCCCATCAATCTCACCCTCCACTCACATTAAGCCATATTACTATGTGATTAATCGGAGGTCTCGAGAGAGAATTATCTCTATCAACCACTGGGAAAATTCATTTTCATCTCGTCCATCACTATATCATCATGTTGAAGTCACACCCTCCATGTGGAATCCTCCATGGGTGTCATGTGCCACTCATTTTTTTAGCTTCCTAGCCCTACAATATGACTGATTATGGCTAACACATGGCATGCCACATGACGATTCTTGGTATTGCACCAAGAATGTTGTAACTCCCAAGGGCTCCTCAACTCAAATTATCAACTTGTGGTTTGTACAAACTTAGAGATGACAGTGCTATATGCATAATAGATTGGATTCCACTCATGCCACCCTCAGTCATGAAATTAGATCAAAAGTTCTTAGAGACCATTCCTCCAACTAAATTGAAATGAAATCTTGTTGATGAAGGTACAATTGAAAAATACTTCTAGCTATGAAAATGGAAATTCCATTGGCTCAACTTGTAAATGCTAACTAATCAATTCATGAAAGGACAAAGGCTAATGTACTTGGAGAAATAAAGTAATTTTATCTGATCAAATTCATCAAGCTACCAAATATACTTGCAGAAAGGAAGCTAATTTCTCTTGCATAATTCATCAAACTACCAATTAGAATTTAAAGTACCATCTTCACATTTCACACTTTCTTATAAATCAATAACCTACTTCCATCATACTTGTGACAAAGAAACTAACTCTACTTTATTTTTACAATGAAGAAAAGGAAGGGTTGGAGTGTCCTAAGAGCTTCCCTTGATCATAAAATCACAACTAGGGGTCATTATTCATCTAGACTAAGTCAAAGTTGTAGTGGCAATCAAAACTAATGAAGGAAGGTTGTGCTATAGGAGGGCCTGTAATGGTACAGGAGGGCATCCAAAGTGCTTTTAAAGGTGAATATGATGTCTTCAGGGTATAAAGAGGTGGGTGTAAGTTGAAGAAAATGGAGGAAGGTTAGTTTGGGCCCACAGCCAAGCTCATTACCTCTCAGAGGCATGTGTTGCACTAGGATGAGTGTTCTCAGTGTACTAGGGAATATGACTTATAAAATAGGGTTTTGGGACAGAATTTGGAGGTGGAAATAGAAGATGAAGGAGGTCAAGATGGAAGTGGTAAGGATGGCCTTCCCTGCAAATCAACACAATGCTACAATCAGTCACATGCATGCATTCATTTAACATTAACAAGACGAGGTAAATTATGATGGAAAATAGTAGTTGAATTTAAATAACATCTAGTTTATGCCATAACGCTGATATAATCAATAAAATGACTTCTAAGCTACATAAATAAAATCTAAAGCAAGAGAACTAACACTAATCTGCTTCCAAGAAATCATAAACATAATATTTTTGGATGGTGGTTGTGAATCCTTCAACTCATTCTCCCATAACAGAGGTGATGCAGAGGTTGCAACCACATGTTTTTATAGATTAATCTCTAATAGAATGAAAGAAACTATGAACTTCTTGAAATGAAGAAGAAACATAGGTACAAAGAAAAAATAGGGACCGAATCCATTGGGTTGGACCCAAATGAAAGGGCCCCAACCCTCTGAAACTAACTCAGATGCAGCTTAAAATCCAACTTCTCATTATCATAAAGTGCAAGTCTCATACATCACATAAACGTTTAATGTAACAATGTCAAGGTTGAAGCTCAATCGCTACAGCTAGCTACACAAAAACTTCAAATCATAATGAGCTCTTCTTCTTGTTTATTTATACAAAAGGGTAGCTGAAGCATCTCCCTTGAAAGTAGGAGTGTCTTCCTCCTTGATCTTGAAAATGGTGGATCTTGTCCCTCTTGAGCTTCACTTGGACTAGGATTCACTCAGCTTCCAATCAATTCGAATCGGTGAGAGAGGATATTGTGATCCCAAGCTGAATTTAGGTAGATAAGGAGGTGGAAAAACCCCATATATTCCATCCTTGTTGTCTCCATTAATCCCTTGCACAGTAATAGCCTAAAAAATGCTTATTTTTTCTACAATTAAACTACATTAGGTCACATACTATGACAAACCCTTTTTACTCCTCTTAATATGCATAATATAAGAAAAAATGTGGAATAATGTGAGAGAAAGATAGTTTTAAGGTTGTAGGACAAAACAATGATCTTCAAAATATACCTATTGATGGGACTCATCATCACCACCCTACTAAAGGTGTTACTCATCCTATGAACAACTCATTCATCCATGTGAAGCTATTTCATGGCCTTGGTGTCCTCCCTGACATCCCATGGCTCTTTAGATGGTGTGCCCTCTTGTGGGTTAAAACCTGCATTCCTTTCTATATATGTCCACTCCCTCTACTCTTCTGATTAATCTCTTTCTTCTAGTAAGCCTAGTAGCAAGGGTGGACTGAGTTTGAGTCCTATCCACTAGATTTTCATCCTCTACATGAACCTCTTGTACAAGATTGTTCAATACAAGGAATTCTTTAGCCTTTCAGGAGATTTTTATTCTCTGATTTGTAGGTTGTGAGGTAAGGCATACCATCTTCTCTGGTGGGGTTTCATAATTTCTATTGTAAAAATCCTAAATGTTTCTTCAGATTGTAGAAGGCTTGCTCCTAGGTAGAAATGTATTTGGGTGCTAATGAAACATCATTGGAGATGAGGCTATGATTACTAATGAAAACCTTAGGGATCACTATCTCTGCTCTGATATGCAATGGTTCCTTCTCCTCCTTTTCCATTACCTTTTTCACATGCCCAGCTCTTGTCTCGTCATGAGTAATCTAGGATGCTAAAGCCATCAGCTACATACCCCCCAATCTTGAATTCGGATCCAAAAATTTCATATCTTTCAATGTGAGATTGTGCATATAAAATTCAACTAATTTTTCCCTCTCTTACATGTTAGTTTGGTTGCAAAATTCAATGAACTTCCTGTAGTCCTAAAAAGGAAGAGATCCATACTGTGCTATAATTCTTATTTGGAACTGTAGCCACTCTTATTTGAGAAATAAATAATAAGACTCTGATGGTTGACTACATTGCAGGGCTTCCATAGAGAGACTTGCCATTGTGGAAAGTTGTGTTTCTTTCTCTTGTAACCTCTCTCTCAAACTAGTGTTTTCTTACTGTAGCTTCTCCTTTACCATAGACTCCCTCATTCTCAAATCACATAAATATTTTTCAATTTCAATGAGCTTCTCTTTCATGAAGCCTACATCCTCCACATTCTTAGATTTAGAAATTTGCATCAACCTGTGGTTTCTGCCTCTCTCGATCTCCATCTCATATAGGAGTTAGTTTGCAAAGTTTTCTAGTATAATCCTTCACCCTTCAATAAATTTGTATTAGGACCCTAAGATAGGTTTTGGGTTAGGTTATTCAAGCTATTGTAGGTATTTTCCAACTATTTTTGAGGTGGTGGGTTCCTTTTGTAACTCTTTCTTATGCTCCTGTAGCTTCCCCTATTCTTCATGTAGCAAACTCTGCACCTCCTGTAGAAAACCATGTCTCTCATATATCAAACCTTAATCCTCTCATAGCTTCTCTTTTTCTTCTTTCTCAAAGGTAAATTGTGTCCTTGACTTCTTGAAGGTGACTAACCTAGTGGTAAGCCTACTAAAAAATGCTATAGGTGACTTGGTTTTAGCTTTAGGAGGAGTGACCTCCTCAATATTTCCTTCATTGGGTCCTATTTCTTCATTTTTTCTTGGTGACTCACCAATAATTACATGAACCTTTGTAGGCGTTTATGGTTTCCCTTGTCTAATTCTAGTGCTCTTCTTGGTTCTGAAATAAATTTGACTTGGTCTTGATTACTTCCTCCTTTGCTTGACATGAGTTCCCAATGTAGCTAATTTTGTAGCTCCTTCCTATTTAGTATCTTCTACTCCTTGGGTTTGAGAAGTGTCCTCTAGGCTTACTCTTTCTTCTCATTTTTTCTCCCCCTCTTCTCCTTTCATATTTGCTTCTCTTTCCTTTGCCTTTGTTGCCTACGTTTCCTCTATTTTTATTTCTTCCGCTTTTGTTCTTGCTACCTCTTCCTCCTCCCCCTTTGATCCTTCTTCTTCTTTCTTTTTTCCTTCTCTTCCTCCAGCACTAGAGGTTGGAGTCTCTCCTTGTATGAGGACTTTGGTTTCGATGAAATTACCCCTATCCATGTCAAAAAATTTGTTCCATATGATAGGGATCCTCAAGTGGTTAAGAGCATCCGCCACTGTCAACTTAATGGGGCCATGGTGAGGTAAATGTTGGTGCCTTCCTTCCGTTACCTTCTAAATCATCTCCATGATTAAATGTAGGAGGAAATGGGGCACACTAAGTCTTTGAGGAAGAGGTAATTCTACCTTGAATCTTAGCTCCTAGAACAACATGAAGTGGTAGTGATAAACTACATTTAATCTCCTTTGATAAGATATATATTAAAGGATATGGCAAGCCACCTCATCCCAGATGTAAGGTATACATTCCCTTCTCACTCCATTCTTATCTTCCACCAGCTTCTCTTTTGAAAGGAAGAAGTTTTTCCTAGCTATGACACTTTCTTGTCTTCTTTCCTGCACCTAATTCCTAGAGGTAAGGTGGTGACTCTACTTATGGTTTCAGGACTGGGAGAGATGGCTAACCCTATGATAATAGTTTTAGCATTGTCTTCCTCTTAAGAGTGTAATGCCATGGAAAATTGATGGAAAAGATCAGCATCATACCCCTTTAGCAACTCAAACAAACCCAACCACTAGTGTCTTCTGAAGATGTCAAATACAAGACAGTGTTTATGAATTCTCGTGGCGTTTGCGGGTTCCCTACTATGAAATCCTCCCTGCATTTCTTCTCTATTACTCCTTGATGCTATGTAGGTGTGGAAGTAAAAAAAAAATCAAATAGTATTAGTGATGAAACAATGGTAAAGTGTTTGGTAGTAGTGAGGAAGAAGGGTGCTTTAATTGATATCAACCAAACTATTTTCTCTTCTCTTAAGCACATCAAACTTGAAAACTACCTCCTACTAATCAATTGACTAGCACACACTCTTCATTTCAAGTAGACTTCTAATGCAATTTGGTCTAGAAACAAGAAATAAAGGTGTCACTTACTTCTTGTCAAAGAAATTGTGGGTGTGCATGAATGTTTTGAGACAATATTGAGCCATCGTGACTCCTTTTTCTCCTCCCAACTCCTCTTGTAGATCCTCTCAACCCTCCTATAGTAATTACAATCTTGAATTTAGCTTTATCATGTGGCACTTGCATATAGGTTTTGAATCTTCTCGGTGGCACCATAGGTTGTATGCTACACTAGCCCATCCTTCCTGTACCTATTTTTGTAATGATTGATCATGAAAATGACTTCAATCCTGACATATAATATCCTATTTTTGTTAAAATCTTGGAGAAATCTATTGACTTTGCATTAACATGAGTTTCCTCTTTTGGACCGTTATCCCCACTAACTATAATCATTTCTCTCTCCTCGTCATTATCAGCCCACTCTTCGAGGACAACACTTAGTTTTGAGTTGACATTTCCATGTTGCATGGGTGACTTAAATCCAACTTGAGATTACTAGTCGAGGGTGGCCAAGCTCATGGGCCACCTCCAGCCTATTAAGACACTTATCTTGATCAAAACACATTTTAGTCATTATATGCATAGCGAGGAGGTTAGGGTTTCCATACCCGACCCTACCTGTGGATCAAAATGTTGTAGAGGTTTCCATGTTGGAGTTGGAGCATATATGATTGTGATCAACAGAGTTTACCTCTTCACTTATTTCTTATGCATGTCTTCATTCTTGATGATACCTTGGTTATTTCTTTTGTTGTGTGCGTCCAGGTTCCTCTCTGATGTTCTAGTTCTTTATGTTGGTTGAAAGCCTCCCTGAGAATCACGTATTTATTCATAGCTAAAAAGAAGGCTCCATCGTCCATTTTGGTGGTGGAAAAAAATAATATCAATGATTGTTGTTGTGGCTGCACAAGCTACTAAAGGAGAAATTTCTTCCTGCAGCAGTATTTTGATCTCCCCTTGAAGTCTTCATTTTTCGTATGGGAGATGAGGGAGATGATGAAAATCCATGAGGATAGAGTTAGAGTCATGAAGGAGTAGTGTAGAGACTGTAGAAATAGATAATAGTGGCTTCTGTATTTTTTTAAGGTAGGACAGAGTGGAGAATTTGAGAAAAGTTTTGGTGAAGTGGAGTGGATGGGTGATGGATGGATGATGGAAACATCATAGGAGGAAACTCTTTTTCATTTTTTAGAGTTAGAATGGCCTTTTGGGATGTTCTCCTCCTTTGATGTCCCTCTTGTAGCTCCACAGGCTCCTCTTGTAGCATTATAGGACCTTCTATAGTAATACAGGTCCTTCCTGTAGTAGCACAAAGAGGAGATGAAATTTGAATTTCTTGATGATGGGATGGTGGAGAGAGATAGTCATATGAATGGAGAGGATGTATATGAGGTGTATGGATGGAGGGATGGATGATACCTTGGAAGTTTTGTCTTGTAGCAATAAAATCTTTCACTGTGTACAATCCTGCAAAACAAGAGAAAGGTCAGTAGATATGATATAAGCTTCTTCCTCGTTCTTCTTTTCCTCTTTTTATTTTTTCATTTTTCTTGAGACACACAGGCTACCTCAAAGAAATAATTTCAACTTGTATGCCTGCCCTAGGTGCCTCAGAGGATGTTTTCACCTAAGGAGCTTTATTATTTTTTCTTTTTCTTTTTTGCTCCTCGGTTGCCTCGAAGAGGTTTTCAACCCTGCAGTTGGCCTCATATGCCTCCTATAGGTTTTCATCCAAGGATTTCTATGTTTTATTTTTTATTTTTTTCAAAACTCTAGGAATTTTGTGGAATGGAAGCTATGAAACTCCCAATCACATTTAATTCTTTGTTGATTGAACTCATAAATTATTCCTTGGAAAAGGGTCTTCTATATAGGTTTAACCTATTTCCATTTACAAGTAAGGGAATGGCTTACTCATCAATGGTTTTGACCTCAACATATCCATTTTCCTATCACTTCTCTACTAGGCATGGACCCAACCATCTTATCATTAGCTTTCCTTTTAAATATTGAACCTAGAATCATATAACAAGGCCCAATCCCCTTCTTGAAAAGTCTTTTCCCTGATATTATTGTTATGCTAGACCTTCCTTTGTCATTGTATGACATCAGTGTGTAGGAGAGCTTGCATTCTGAACTCATATAATCCATTTAGTTGGAGTATCCTTTCTTATTTTGTTGTGGTGACATCGAAGTCCAACTAAGCTTCCATTATCAAAGTGTTATATTCAAACTCAATAGAAAGTAAAGCCTTCTTCCAATAAACCAAATCGTATGGAGTGAATCTAGTGGTAGTTTTCCAAGTGGTTTTGTAGACCCAGGTGGCATCTAATAGTCTATCTACCCAATATTTCCTATTGTTGCTAACAACCTTGGTGAGGATGCTCTCCAATGCTCTAGTTGTGACTTCTACTTGCCCATTTTATTGAGGGTGATAAGCAGTGTATGTCTTCTGATTGATATGGTGTTACCTCACGAGATATTCAATCAAATTGGATGTAAATTGTGCTCCTTGATAAGTGAGTACCTCTCTTGGATACCCAAACTTGTAGAAGATGTTTTCTCTTAAATAATCTACCACTTCCCGCTCAATTGTTTCTTTGACTACCTTTGTCTCATCCCACTTTGTCAAGTAATTAGTGCACACAATGATGTACTTTTTTTCTTGGTGGTGGATCAATTGGCCCAATGAAATCCATGCCCCACTTGACAAATGGATCAAATGGCACTTGAGGTTGTAGGGGCATTTCATCCCTGGGTGTGGGTTTTCCCATCCTTTGACACTAATCACATCTAGTTGTGTATCTCCTTGCATATTGATGTAAAGTGGGAACATAGTAACCAACCTATAAAACTTTTAGGAATTTCCTTTTAGTGGAAAAATGACCTCCACAAGGTCCATCATCACATAGTGAGAGGCTATCAAAGATGCCATCTTCACTTACACATCTCCTCAAGATCTGATCTAGTCCCAATCTAAAACATTTGCTCCCAATTTAAGTGAATGGAGATATTTTCCTTACAATATTGCTTTTCTCCTTGGATGATAGATTACAAGGGAACCTCCTATCAACCAAGTAGTTTTCTATGTCATAAAACCAAGGAGAAAGAACAAAGGATGGAAAAGAGGTGCTCGTCTGGCAATTGATCATCCAACATCTCTTCATTACCTGCAGGCAAGGTTAACCTGGAAAAAAAATCTACAACCACATTTTTTCCCCTGGTTTGTCAATAATTATTAAATCAAATTGTTGTAATAATAACAATAATCTAATTATCCTAACATTGACATCGAGCTAGTTCATCAAATATTTAATGGTTGCATGATCAGTATGAACAAAATTCTGGTACCTTGTGATATAGGGCCTGAATTTGCTTAAACAATCTACTGCAATTGAGACTTCCTTTCAGTGACTGTGTAATTCAGCTAATATTTAGGCTAATTCTTAATAATGAAATAAATAGCATAAGGAAAATTTTCCTCTACTTGTCCGAATGCTCCCCCCATATCTTTATCTGATGAATTAGAATGGATATGGAAACAGAATGCCTAGTTGGGACGCCTTAATATGGGTGTAGTGGTCAACTTTTATTTCAACACTTCAAGGCCCTCTTGATAATTGATGGCCCAGCACAAATCTGAGTCTTTAGTCAAAAAACTAAACAAATGTGAAGCCACTTTACTAAAGTATTTGATGATTCTCCAATAATACTCATCTAATCCCAAAAAAATCCTGACATCTATTTGATTTTGAGGGGTAGGGGCCCTTTTGATGATGGAAATTTTGTTTGGGTCTACCTGTATCCCTTTCTTGGATATGGAATGGCCAAGGTCAGTCCCTTCATTCATCAAGAACTCATATTTCTCAAAACTTAGAGAGAGATTAATTTCAATGCATTTCTTCAAAACCTTACACATACTGGAGAGAGCTTCATGGAAGTCACATCTATAAGGAGTGAAATCATCCTTGTATATTTAAACATAGTAATGAACCAACTCAAAAAATTACTCAGAAATACCCTCTAGAAAGTAGCAAGGGCAACTCACAAACCAAATGGAAGAACTCTATACGAAAAGGTACCTCAAGGTGTTGTGAATGTGGTCTTATCTCGGTCTTTGGGGCTGATATGGATTTGGTTGTATCCACTAAATCTTTTAGGAAGGAGAATAATTTCTTGCCTGCAAGGCTACCTAGAACTTGGTCAATGAAGGGCAAAGGAAAATGGTGCTTCTTCATAGCCTTGTTGAGTTCCTGGTAAGAAATAGAGGTCATCCACTTCCTATTACTCTTAGGAACTAAAACAAAAGGTGACACCCAATCACTATCTGAAATGGGGTATAAGAACCCTGCATCAAGTAGATTTTATAGTTCTTCTTTCACAATGTCCTTAAGAGTTGGGTTCATCCTTCCCTCAGGTTGGCACATAAGCTTGCATCCCTCCTTGATGTATATATGGTGAGTACAAACTTAGGGATGCACACCTTTCATTTCTTTATAGTCCCAAGAAAAAAAATTCAGGTGTTTCCTCAACACTTTGCACAATTTTTCTTCATGTTTGCTCAAGACAGAAGGGTTGATATTTAAGGTTATGGATGGCCCAAACTCTACAATCTTCGCATGGCATGGACTTTATTCATTACGGCATAAGTCATCCCAAGGATTACTCACATATCAACCAAGCTCCACTTTCTCTGATATGGGCCATACACCATCACCAAGGCTATAGGGGAACACGCCTTCAAGCATAGCATTCTACCGTTCCTTCGTCTTCACACAATGTTCAATGTGGATCCCCTTTGGCCATACTTTCCACCATTGCTAGACACATCAGACATTAAAGAACAACTCACTCCAACAGAGTTGAACCCAGACTACATGGAACTGACCACAACTGATTAGATCATAGATATAGATATCAAGAACAGTCACCAACAGAGGATCCATCTATCTCAAGTTGTCAAAGTAGGCCAATTCCTTCACCAGGGAAGGTAGTTCACCAGGGACCAAGTTAAACAGAAATTTCCTCAACTCGTGGAGGCTCTACACGGAATGGGCACCATTGCTTCCTAAAGATGACAGAATGATCCAAGTGGATATTTGTGGCCACCCGCCTATTGCACGTAGACCTCTAGTCAGTTTCATTTGTTTCCTTGTTTATTTCAGCATTTACTATTTTTAGCAGTTTTTTGGGTCCCAAACTTTTGGATTTGTTTTGACCCCCTAAACAACATTTTTTAGGTCTGCAATTGGCTCAAAATCATAGGTATGGGGCTTTAAAATCTTGTAGTACTCAGGGAAACCTTTCAAGGAAGGTATGGTATGCGCCAAACAGAGATAATATGACCAAGTTACGACCCTAGGAAGTTGGCTACCCAACTAATCCCAATTGGGCCCACAAACTCCTTGCGTTCCATCTCCTGGGGTTAGGGTTTTGGTTGTTTAGGTTTTCCCTTATTGTTCAATAAAAATAGGCTCCTGAGCCTCATTGTAACACAGTTCAGAGGCGTGTATCCTCTGAATCTCTTCTCAGAGATAAGTTACCATCGCTCAAGCTACTTTGTTTCCGTTCATTTTGTAATCATATTTCAATATTTTGATATCAATGAAAAGAAGTGTTATGTCTACTACATCTTTGTATTTATGGTTATATCTATATATTTTACATTCCTATTTATGTTCGGATTAGTGGCATTAGAGGGGTCTTCTCTCTCTCTATTTTACTTTGCATGTCCCTAATGAGGTCAAGGTATAAGGAGTTAGGGCTCGATCTGGTTGAACCTTTGCAAGACCAACCTTGGAAATCCCCATTACCTCCTATGTGTTGGAAGTCTTACAATGAAGTCTTCCCAACCTTTTATAGGCTCCATTACATGTAATAACATAGGCATAAAACTATTGGTACACAATACCATGTGCCCCAAAATGATCACTATTTAATCTAGTCACCTTTGACTCTATCCCGAGTCAAGTTTACCTAGAAATTCCCCCCATAAACTTGACTTGGGGTTCCTTCACTAACTCCATCCAGCCCCACTCACTCTAGCCCTTACCCCCTTCAATTTTTTTATCCAAAGTATTGTTAACTTGGCATTACCCCTATCACCTTGCTCTAACCCAGACTTACTGATAACTACCTAGGGGTACGCATGCCTTACCAGGTCTTACAGTAGTATTCACATTTACATGCAATAAAATTTGACTCCATTATAATAATTTTTGTTTACCCTTGTTGTTGTCCTTGTACATATGACATGAATTTCCATATAAAAAGAACCCATCTACTGGACTACATGGGTCACCAACCACTGTAACTGCCAGTCCCATAAGAGTTCTCCTTCGATACATGGTTAGTTAATTTATTCATATCTTCACATATTCTTCCTGAGCCATTTACTATTGTTTCATTTTCACCAATGAATATTCAAACTTCCATAATTGCCTTAGTGCCATTTTTCTTCTTAATGTCTATTATGAGCCCACACACTAAAAAATAAACTCGGTGATTAACCACCATGTACCTTCACCTGACAGAACTGACGCTCATATTTATGCACAAAATTTGAGAGTACATCTTATTGACAGTAACAAGAAGCCCTCCTAGGCCCATAGTTCCATTGGAGGCCTTGCTCTCCTTATCATTCTTCTCCTGGAGTTTAGTTGCTCTGTACCTTTTGAAATGTTATTGAACTTGAACGTGCTTCCAAACCTTTCGGTATCTTACAAAATAAATAAAAATATTTATAATGGATATGATTGAAGTTTCCTTATTAACACGAGCTTGTAATAAGCCTTTAACAAACAGTGTGACTAATGGTGCCACTAGTGTGCACTCTTGGTGACGTTTCTCATCACAGTCCCTGCATGTTTTCAATTTTAGTTTCATTACTATATCCGCCTTGGGACTTTCTTCCTTGCCGCTTTATTCCTCAACTATGAGCCTGACAGGATCATTGATTCCTGCCACTGCTCACCTCTATGCTCACCAGATTCACATGCGAATTGACAGTTCCTATAATGCTACCTCCATCGAAGATGCATGCCAATTTCTCTAGCACAACCTTACTTTCACATAGTCATCTTCCATGATTTTCAATTGCAAGTTCTCAGCCTCATCATAAAATACCTTTGTTGAGTCTTCTTCGTCCATGTATGCATTGTTCCTTTTTTGTTTTCACCATCAGGGTATCAATATTTATCTCCATGCTAGGAAGTCTAGACATGACATAAGATTCCACTTGCTTGGGACTCTATCCTTCGTTGAAACAATTTTTTTCTTGGTGGTTTCCTTCCTCACCTCCACTCACATCTTCGACATCCATGACCTTCACCACCAGAGACAATAGATCTCTCTCCTGCACCACCAACTCTTTGACGTCCACGACCTTTACTACCATAGTCAAAAGATTTTTCTCCTGTAACTCTAGCTCTTTCATGTCCACAACCTTCACTGCCTTCACTAGGACTGCATCCATGAGTTTCAAATATCTCTTTTTCTGGGCCTTGGCTCTAGGCACCCCTCTGACCCCCTAGTACGTAAAACCAACATAGTGACTCTATTGGCTTCAACACATAGATCATACTTCAAATCAAGAATTTCACTCTCATTATTTACGATTAGATCTCTCGATATTTCACATGAAACTGTGTTGCTCTGGATTGTATATCCACACTAGATGTGGCCAGATCTAGCTCCTTCAATATCGACACAACAAATATGCATTATTTTCTTACTCTTTGAAATTGCCATGTTTTCTTACAATTTTAATTTCTAGAAGCATGCATCGACTAAATATACCTCTTCTGACATCATATATAATATATCCAAGTAAATAACTCTCCTTCCATAATGATTTAACACCATAGCCACCTCAAACATTATGAACAATCATGGCTAATAAAAAAATCAATGATCAAGAGCTTCTCACACTCACAAGAAACCTCAAATCAGGCTCTGATACCAATTGTTAGGGACTTACAGCATAACATAAATAATTAGCGAGAGGAAAAATAAAAATAACCAGCAACAAGTATTCACATTAACAATGACACAAGAATTAACTGGGAAAACCCCAAATCCGAGGAAAAACCCAACCTAATGAGATCTCATTATCCTTGGCTAAAAACTTGGCAAAAATCGCCAAGTGAGCCTTCACTGCTCACCTCCAGGCCTATCTTACAATGAAGTCTCTGCAGCCTTTTATAGGCTCCATTACATGAAATACCACTTGCATAAAACCATCGTTGCATAACACCATGTGCCCCAAACCTATCAATGTTTAACCTGGTCAACTTTGAATCTATCTTGTGTCAATTTTATCTAACACTATGGGAAAAGAAAAGAAAGACAATGGGGCAGGAGGTCCTATCAAAGTATTTCTTATGGAAGCCCTCCAGTGACAAAGGAATGTGATGATGTATAACTTTGCTCAAATCCTTCAACGACTACCCATAAGCAATGCATCTTCATCCATCAGCTACTCCGGAGGAACCACTCCTTTTAAGGTACAATTTAACTTTGACATTCCCATATTTAAGGGCCAGATAGATGCAGACACCATAGATAGATGGTTGAATCTGTTGGAAGGATATTTCTTATTTCATGACTTTTCCATTCGGGAAAAAATTAATTTTCAACTCTCAAAACACCCCACATGTTAAGGACTGGTGGGAAACCTACTGTGAACAAAATTATGAGAGGGAATCCTCACTATTTTAAGCCACACACACTTGGGATTCTTTCTGAAATGCCATCAGGGAACAATATTACCCTTTTGGAAGCTATGAAGAGAAATACATAAAGTGGAACATGTTACAGGAGGGAAGGGACCAAGATGTGCCTGAGTTCACAAATGTTTTCCATACCCTCCACACAAAATTGGGTATCAAGGATTCTGAGCGGCATTTGCTACTCAAGTATTGTGGCTTCCTACACAAGTAGATCTAGGATGAGATGGAGTTTTAGGACATCTCCTCATTCGGCACAGCATACCGATACGCTATTGAGATTGAGAAGAAGTTTAAATAAAAGAAGTGAGACTTTGGATTTGTGAATCCGAAGCAAGGAAAAGGTGCCTCCAAACCAGAAAGAAAAGGCCAAATCAAAGGTGAGGCGGCGTAGGGCAACCTACTAAAGCCACAAGTAAATAAATACACCCAAAATATAAAGAAGGACATGGAAAAATGGTGTGATTTCCATAAGAGCTACACTCACAAAACAAGTGAGTTTTGGGTCAAGCAGTCACTAGTGGTTGAGCTGAAGGCTTCTGAATCAGACACATGTTCCCAATATGAGTCAAAACTTGACAAGGGGAATTATAAAGGGAAGAAGATCATTGATGTGGAGCCCAGTGCCACCATGGCCACCACCAATATCTAGAAGAATGAGCCTAAAGATCTAAAGGAGGGGGAACACCTCTTCCACTCAAATATGTGGGTAAAGGATTCTCTGTTGTAGTTCATTGTCGATGGAGGGAGCCAAAATATCCTCATTTAAGCAGAGGTTGTGAAGTGACTGGTCCTACCGACAATAACACATGTACAGTCATACATGATCGAGTGGCTTCATCAAGGACAGGAACTCCATGTTAGCCAATAGTGTCACCTTCCTTACAACATCAAGCCCTTCATAGATGAGGTACTATCTGATGTTTCTCCTCTTGTAGTTTTTGATGTATTATTAGGACAACCATACTTATGGAAGAGGCCTGCTATATATGAGTCTAGACATCACTTAGTGATTATTACTTTGGGAAATAAATTGTAAGGATATCGAAGGTAGCCCCACCTACTGCCATATCTTTGATCACTGCAAAGCAATGTAGTAAGATCATTTCCCAGACGAGGAAAATTATTTTCCTTACGATTCCTCCTCAGGGCAAGAAGAATTTTGTGTCCGCAACTTTTAGATACGTCTCCTCCGCATAGCAGAAATAGATGGACAAGGTCGTGGAGGAGTACAAGGACATTTTTGCCTTACATATAGGGGGTATCTCTACATTGTTAGGTCAGGAACTCCATCAATCTAACCCTGGGCATGTCGCTACCTAATGGACCAATCCATCAATGGTCTATTCTGGAGAACGATGAGATCAAGCGGCAGACTCAAGAGATTCTACAGAAAGGGCACATAAAGTCAAGCTCATCACCCTATGGGAGCCTCATTGTATTGGTACAGAAGAAGGATGGGACCTAGAGACTCTATATTGACTATCAAGCATTGAAAAATATTAATATCGGAATAGCTACCCAATCCCATATATTGACGAATTTCTGGGCCAACTCAAGGGGCCCAAATATTTCAGAAATATTGACATGAAATCTGGTTATCACCAGGTGCCTATCAAACCCTCTGATGTGTGGAAGTCTGCCTTCAAATTCATAGAGGGCCTTTCTGAATGGTTGGTCATGCCTTTCTGGTCGACGAATGCAACCGCAACCTTCACGAGACTGATGGATGACATCTTGTGACTCTTCCTCAATGCATTCGTGGTGGTGTATTTAGATGATATATTGATATTCAACTAGACTTGGGAAGAGCACCTCCCACATATTCAACAGGTCCTTCAAACCCTGTGATAATACAAGTTGTGTGCCAATTTCGAGAAATGCACTTTTTGCATGATCAGGCTTTAATATATGGGGTACATCATTAATGAGAAGGGTGTGCATGTGGACCTAGCCAGGATACAATTCATTTGGGATTGGCCATCTCCAACCACTCTAACAGTGCCCCACAACTTTCTAGTTCTTGCCAATTTCTATCGTAGGTTCATGTTGGGGTTCTCTCATATCACTTGGCCTTTATGTAAAGTCACCAAGGGCAGAGAAAAAGAAAAGTTTTTTGGTCTGAAACCCAACATAAGACGTTTTTCGAGTTGAAGCATTGCCTCTTCTCTATGCCAGTGCTCACAAACTAGACATGCAACAACCATTCGAGATTGAGACAAACAGCTTCGACTATGCTATTGGTGTAGTTCTTACTCAGTAGGGGCATCTAATGGCTTACCATAGTATTACACTTTAAGACATTGTCCGAAAGTATCCCACTTAAGACAAAGAAATGTATTCCATTGTGCAGGCTTGTTTTCAATGGAAGCATTAAATTTTCGGGAAGGAAACGGTCATCCACATAGACCACTGACCCTTACAGTTCATACAGTCACAAGCAGAGTTTTAGAACAATCGCCATAATAAATGGTCCACATAACTGCCAAAATTTCATTTGAACATTAATCACAAGAAGGGTATCACCAATAATGTTGCATACTACCTTAGTTGACCACCAGTCATGGCATTGATCACTGTGGTGGACTCTTATGGGCTTGGGACATCGGGGTGGCCACATCTTTACTAGAGCGATCCAAAATTCGACAACACATAACCGACACTCATAGAAGGTAATAAAGTTCCAAATTTTCACCTCCAAGATGCACTGTTATGCCACTTGGGACACATTTGTGTTCCTTCAAGTGAGCGTGCCAAGATGATTTGGGAGGTGAATTACAGTCACGTCACTCGACATTTCTAGGTAGAGAAAATAGTGGCAATACTGCAAAAGTATTTTTATTGGCTAAGCCTTCCTTAGGGTGTTGGGAGGTACATTAAATCATGCACTTGCAGTGTCATTTCCAAACCAACCGTCAAGGAGCAAGGCCTATATAATCTTCTTCCTACTCCTTGTCAACCTGGGGAATTAATCTCTATGGATTACATGTCAGTCCTTCCTTCTCCTAAGCACAACAATGACTATGTTTTTGTGGTCATCGATAGATTCTATAAGATGGCCATTATGGTGCATTGCAAGAGGAGTATCACAGCAGAGGCCACTGCTAAACTATTCTTTTAGGGAGTGTTACACTTCGGGATCCCACATTCCATTGTCTCAGATTGGGACAACAAATTCCTGAGTGCATTTTGGTCAAGTTGTTGGTCAATGTTGGATACCAATATTACTATGTCCACAATTTTCCATCCCCAAACTGATGGCCAAACAGAGGTCATCAACAAGATGATCATACAGATTCTACACATGTACAACTCAAATCATCCCTGCACATGGGATGAAAGCATCCCCTATATCTAGCATAGCTACAAAAGAGCTCTCCACAATTGAACGAGCCACAACCCCTTTAAGGTAGGGATTAGATTTCAGCCATTATGTCCCATTGATGTGGCCATACCATTTGCAGCTACTCAAGCAGATTTGGCTCATGTCCAGTCCCTATCCAACAGATCTAACAACTTCATTGGATGCATTCAAGACATCCACCAGTCGGTCCATGATATATTAAAAAAATCCAATGCTAATTACAAGCAGCATCATGATCAACATGAGGTTTTACATAAGTTCTAGGTGGGTGACAAAGTTTGGCTACAATTGCAAAAAGAGTGCCTTGGTTGACCCCACCGCAAGCTTCACCCACTCTGATATGGGCCATAAACCATCTCCAAGGCTTAGGGGGCAATTCCTTCGAGCTCAACATTCCACCGTTCCTTGGTCTACACCCATTGTTCAATGTAGACCATCATTAGCCATACTTTCCACCATTATTGGACACATCCGACATTGCAGAACAATTCACACCAACAAAGTTGAATGCAGACTGCAATGAACATCCAAAACTGATCATATCATGGATACACAGATCAAGAACACTCACAAATAGAGGATCCAGCTATATCAATTTTTCAAAACAAGCCAACTCCTTCATCGAGGCAAGTGGTTCGCCAAGGACTAGGTTAAATAGAAATTTGCTCACCTCATGGAGGCTTTGCATGCAATGGGGACCATTTCTTCCTAAGGAGAGAGGAAGGATCTAGGTGGATACTGGTGGCCACCTGCCTATTCCACCTATACCCTTAGTCAGTTTCATATGTTTCCTTGTTTATTTCAACATTTACTATTTTTACCATTTTTTCAGGTCCTGAACTTTTGGAGCAGTTTTGACCCCCTAAACGACATTTTATTGAGGTCTGTAGTAGGCCCATAGCCATTGGTAGGGGCTTGTCACAAATCCTGTAGTACTTGGAGATACCTTTCTAACAAGGTATCGTACATGCCAAACAGAGATAACATGACCAAGTTACGACCCCGGGAAGTTGGTTGCCCAACTAACCCCAACGAGGCCTATGAACTCTTGGTGTTCCATCCCCTAATGTTATGGTTTTGGTTGTTTATGATATTCCCTTGCTTCTCAACAATAAATAGGCCCTTGAGCCTCATTGTAACAAATTTCATAAGCATGTAGCCACCATCTCCTCTCAAAGATAAGCTATAACGCCTAAGCTAATTTATTTCCATTCTGTTTGTAAGCATATTTTAGTATTTTGATACTAATGAAATGAAGTGTTATATATGGTGCATCTTTGTATTTATGGCTATATTTGTAATTTTTTTCACTCCTGTTTATGTTTGGATCATCTAGAGTGCAGATTCGATGGGGGGTGGTGTGATACACTTCATATTCTTCCTCCTCATATAACCACAAGGGTAAGTCATGCTCAATAGAAGGTTGAGCAGGAGGACACAATACCAATTGTTTACACAAATTTTCATTCTTAATGGTCATGTTCCTAGCCCTACAACTAATGTAAGTATCAATAGTGGCTAACCGTGATCTTCCCAAGATGAGATGATAACCATTAAACTTGGTTTTTGGCTAGAGAACTATGAAATCACTAGGATACTCCCAACAATCAATGGAGACCATAACATCTTCAACAACTCCCTTAGGAGCTACTATGGGTATTTCTATAATTTGTAGCACTGTGGTGGTATTTCTCGAAGCCCCTTTGAGATTTATCTTTAGCATGGTTTCCTTAGTTATCACATTGATTGCATCCCCAAGAACAATCATGGTATTACGGACTATAAGGACATCAATGTGCACATATACTACTGGGCTTCCACAGTCTAGATATTTTTAGAAGATCACCCTCCCAAGCATCAAATCAGATAATTTCCCAACAACATTTATGTTCGGGGTGTCTCTTTTTCTTATCCCAGGCTTTTTGAAACAATTTTCCTTGATGAGCTTATTGTAGATAGGAACATCTTTAATAGCATGGAGAAAGGGTATATTAACACACAAATTCTTCAATTCTCTTAGAAGTTCAACAACTTCTAGGGTGTTCTAGATAGGGTGGATCAACCTCTCAGGAAAATGAGGTGGATTGACTTCAAGAATGCTCTATTCCTTTGGTTCTTCCATCTCTTCCAGTTCTTCCATCTCTTCCTAGATTTACAAAGCATGAGCATGATAGGATATCTCTCCACTATAGACCTATTTTTTTTGCTTGTTGTTCAAGTTTGGATTTGGTTGAGCAAGAATTTCAGGTTGCTTAAGTTTAGTAGGATGAGTGAGTTTTTGTTGAGGTTGCAGTGGAGGCAGTAAAGCAGGAGGCTAGTTGATTTGAGGCCTCCACCCTTGTGATGGTTTGCCCCATTGAGAAGATTGGGGTGGATATGGTTGAAAAGTATGGTTGATAGTTTGAGGAGGATATGGAGTAGCATAATTCCAAGAAGGAGGTGTGGACCAGGATGGATGAGTAGAAGAGTGCCAAAGTTGCAAAGCTACATTCTGATTTGGATTGTAATAAGAGTAGTGTGCACCTTACATGTCTTGCTGATATGGCCAAAGCCCTTGAGGTTTTCTTTGATTAATGAATCTAAGTTGCTATGACCCCACTTGTACCCTTTGAAATACAAATTTTAGTCACATTAAAGAAGGGCATTTGTCTATTGCATTATTTTATTCACAGAGTAGACAAACCTCTATGACATTCAATGGGCACTCATTCCTAGGGTGCCTTTTGGTGCATCTAGTACAACAAATGGTTAGTGCCCTTTCTACTTCCTCTTGTTTTCTATTGATTTTCATGGCATCCATTTGTAATGCAAAGCTATGCAACATTTCACTCTTGATATCTTCCAACATGTTACCTATCTCATTCTTAATGGATGTTGTGGAGGGAGAGGAACTGACCAAGCCTTGGTTAGCCCTACCCTTCTTCTTGGAATCCCTAGAGTTATCTTTAAACACAATTTTGATGTCATCATAGGATAACTGATAGGTAGCTCCTGTAGACAACATGTCGAGGGTTTCTAAATAATCTCCCTGATCCCTTAGAGAAAAAATAGCTTGAGTGATTCAGGATCAAGGGTATAATTGACTCTCCTATAACTTAGTTGAAATCTCTCCTCATAGTCTTCTAGGGATTCATCAGGTCAATGAGTCATCCTACATTTTTTTTCCTTGGTTTCTTTGGGTTTCAATAGTCCATGTACTTTCTATTGAAGGCCTATTGCATTTGGGTCTGGGTACTGATGCTACCCCCAAGCAGACCCATGAACTAGTGCAATGATGCATATTTAAAGGTAAAGGGGAATAACTTTAGCTTCTTCTAATTAGAGGCATAGTCGTAGGTCCTATAGAGAAAACAAAATTCAAACATGAAGGTGTCAAGATCCTCAAAGGTTAAGACATGGAAGTGTGGAAGGGAAATAGAGGTTATGTTCTTAATTCTAGCCTCTCCATTGGTCTCTCTGATAGGGAAAATATCATTGTCCATGTTTTTAGCCATATTTTGGGTAGGTGAATTGGGTTCTTCTTCTTCCCCAATAGTTTCTTTAAAAATTTCAAGTTGCTCACCTAAAGGGTCTTCTAACCCCCTGCAGTAAGAGAGGGAAGCTCACAATCACCAAATAAAAGTGAAGGTTGATTGTTCGAGGGTGTGGAGGTTTTTGATAAGAATTTTCCTTGATTATCCCTACTCCTATGAGGCATGAAATAATTTTTTTTTCTTATGCTTTTAAAAACTATATGTAAAATAGAAAATAATGCTTAAGAAGAAATAACATCTACTTAGATACCACCCCATAAATGACGACAAAAAGTGGTGTGCCCCAGTAATTCATAAAGAATGTTGCAACTCCCAAGGAATACTTAGCTCAAATTATCAACCAAAGGATCATACAAACTTAGAGGTGATAGTGCTATATGCATAATAGATTGGATTCCACGCATGCCACCCTCGGTCATGAAATCAAATCAAAAGTGGTCAGAGACCATTCCTCCTACTGAATTAAAATGAAAGCTTGATGACAAAGGTACAACTGAAAACTACTTCTATCTATGAAAGTGGAAATTCCATTGAATCAACTTGTAAATGCCAACTATTAGGAAAAATACTTTGTGTGTGTGGGGGGGAGGGGGAGGGGGGGGTTGAATCAGTATTTTAAAGCTTACTTGACCTTCTTGGTTTCTATTCAGATTTATGTACACAACTTTAATGAAGTAAACCTGCATATGTAAGTTACTATTATGAAGACAACTAGTGTATATCCAATTAACTATCTTTTCAATTAATTCTTCATCATTTTAACATAAACCTCTGTATCATTACTTCAATTGGCATTAGTTAAAGAGTAAACAAGTGTAGTAAGAACATAATACACATAGTCAACAAATATGAACACCATGATTCTTAGGTGGAAACCTAATGTGTGAAAAAACAATCATTGTTGTTGTCTCTGTCTTTTTCTTAAAAAATATTCTTTACAATATTTTGTTGGTGCAGGTTCATACTAATACATACGCACCCACCTGCATAAGGCTACAACCATCTCTCGTTCTCCAGCACCTTCTCGAAGGGAGCTACAACCCCCTTATTTTCAATTCCTTATGGATCACTTTTCAAAATGTTTCAAATTGGATCCACCTACTCAACCTGTAGACCACCTTTCATGAAATTTTCATACTGGAGCCACTACCATCCTCAAATCACTGAATCAACTAAAACAAATCAATCACTAAATCTCATTGCAACCAATGAATATAAACTCTCAATCATTAACCCATACATTGTTACTGAAACAAACTGCTACCACTACAAGCCATAATAAATAATATGTAAAAATATATTCGCTACTATTCTTAATAATATCCACGTGTATATGCGCTTTCAATGAAACATACCTACGTATGGATATAAAATCATTGAAACTTCACACTGAATCACTGCACTCCTGAAATCGATCACAAACACATATATCCTTCATCACATGGAACCGACACGTGACTATATAGAGTTAGACCCACATATGTAAGCATCTTTTCTGAGACAAACTTGCATACAGATCTATGATTATTGACTCATTCCTTTGTTGCATAATAGAACTTTAGTCAAACCCAAATCTCAGAAAACCCGGTAGAAAACATACATTATAACATTGTTATCACAAATCTTCCCATAAGAAAATTTCAAATTAAACAATCCTCAATAGCCCATTACCTGCACACAAAACACTTTAATCTTCATCTCTTTATATAGCTTAGGCCTTATCTAATACCAGGGGTAAAATCCTTAGTAATGCCAATGATATTCTTAGACGGGATCAAATATCCATTTCCGCACTCATTACTATGGACCAATACCATGGTAAAGATCACTGGTATTTAGGATACCATGGTGTGGAAACTATACGCTCTTTTTCTTCTCCATACTCGCATATGTACGTGGATTTGCTTCATAGAACCCACGTGTATTTAACAAAACATAACCTTCATGATTCTTCTGTCTCTGGACTACTGTGCGTTTGTCCAAACTCTCTATCACATGTGTAATAGCTTATAAAATCACGGTGTTAGCATCATGTTGACAAACTTCATGAAGTACGTTTCCATCAAGGACAACACATTTTTCATAATGCCAAAACTAAATAATAAATCATGAAAGGACAAAGGCTAATCAACTTGCAGAAAGAAAGTTATTTTATCTTTCCAAATTCATCAAGCTACCAAATATAATTGCAGAAAGGAACCTAATTTCTCTTGCACAATTCATCAAACTACCAATGAGAATTTCATGTACCATCTACCTAGTTACACTTGCTTGTAAATCAATAACGTTCTTGCATCATACTTGTGATAAAGAAACTAACTCTACTTTGTTTTTGTAGTGAAGAAAAGGAAGTTTTGGAGTGGCCTAGGAGATTCCCCTGATCACAAGTAGGGGTCATTATTCATCTAGACTATGTCAAATTGGCAGTGGAGATAAAAAATGATGAGGGAAGGTGGTGCTACAGGTTTGCTACAGGTGATTGCTATAGGAGGTCTGTAATGCTGCAGGAGGGCATTCGAGTGGCTTTAGAAGGTGAAAATGATGTCTTGAGGGTATGTAGAGGTGGATGGAAGTTGAAGGAAAGGGAGGGATGTTGGTTTGATCCCTTAGCCAATATCATAACCTCTTATAGACCCGTCTTGTACTAGGAAAAGTGCTCTCAGTATAATAGGAAAAATGACTTATAAAACAAGGTTTTGGGACAAAAATTGGAGTTAGAAAGAGAATATGAAGGAGCTCAACATGGAAGTGGTAAAGGCACCCTTCCCTGTATATCAGCATATGCCTACAATCAATCACATGCATGCATCCATTTATCATTAACAAAATGAGATAAATTATGATGGAAAAGCTGAGTTGAATCTAAATAACATCTAGTTTATTCTATAACACTAATCTAATCAATAAACTGACTTCTAAGCTACACAAACCAAATGTAAAATAGGAAAACTAACACTAATATACTTCCAATAAATCATAAGCACAATATTTTTGGACTGTGGTTGTGAATCCTTCCACTCATTGACATTCTCCCACAAGAGAGGTGATGTAGAGGTTGCAACAATAGGTTTTTATAGATTAAGTATACTAAAATGCAAGAAACTATGAACAGTTGAAGAATGTGTAACTAGGTTCAGTCTTCATAATTATGAAATATATTCTTGTATATATAAAATGAAAAATAAATTATTAGTATTATTATTATTGAGCTTGGGTTTCTTGCCCAAGGAATTTATTTTATAGGTCAAGCACCCATTGAGTTCTTCTAGGGTTTGTCCTAGGTATAGGAGTAATTTTCATATATGGAAGACCATATGGGCACATTGTAAATTGTGAAAGGAATTTGTTTTTGTCTTGAGAATTTAAAAACTACATCCAAGATTAAGTCATCCTAATGATTTTTCAAGTCGGCCTACATGAAGAGCCACGTCCACTCTTGAAGGAAGCCTATATATAAGAAGAACTTGTACTCCATTTGGATCATTCATTCACTCATCTCGCATGCGATGAAGGAAGTAGACGAAGGTGGAAAAGGGAAATACGAAGAAGAGAAGGACAAGGAAAATCGAAGTATTTGGGTCTCCCCACATTCTTCTTGTAGTACGTAATCTGGGCAGCAGAATATTTTGGGGCGCTGCGAAATCTATGCAGTAGAATGTTTTGGGACAATGTGAAGTCTGAGCAGAAAATTATTCTAGAAGTGCGAAGTTAATATTTTTGTACTGGGGAAGTCTAAGGTTTTATTTTGAAAGCGGGAAGAGAAAGAAGGCAAGAGAAGGTATCTTAGGGTTTCCTACTAGCCCCAAGACTCAAAGAAATGCAAGCGAAGTGACGGGAAGACCAGTTAGAGGGATGTCAAAGTCTCCTAGAGAAGAAGCAACAATTGCAGGAGTTTTTGGGCAGCATAATTTCATATTTACTGGGAGGTTGAAGATATTGCAACTGGAGCTCGAGGAAGACTTGATCTTGGAGGGAATTTATCTGAGTCTAGGTCATGGTATTTGTCAATTGAAAGATTTGAAAGATTAGAAGAGATTTTCGGGTTTTCCCCTTTAGAGAAGGGGTTTTGGCAATGGCTTGTAGCCTATATAGTTGTTTGATGTATTGCACATTGGAATAATAAATATCAAAGCTAATAAGTAAAAAGGTAACACAAATAGTTATCAAGTTAAAAGAATTAGCATATACATTATCCTATTGAATTCTCAACATAGTATCAGAGATTTCATTCTCTAAGGGCATCATGAAGATTTCCTCTACAATGAAGAAGGTCATCACGAAGATTGGAACCCATATCAAAGCTATCAAAGAAGTATGGAATCTCATATTCTCTTAAAAGAAGGTACCACTCAAGGAAAGGGATGAAGGACTCTTCTTAGCTATCTCTAAGACATTTCAAGATATATACATCTCAGTGATTGATAGTGGTGTATTAAGGCACATGGCTGGTCACTCCCACCGATTTAAGACCTTATCAAAAGGGAAAATCTGGATATTTTTTGCAACTTGGAGACAACATGAGTTATCCAGTGAAATGCATTGGATCATCATCTATAAAGCTAGAAGATGAAAGAAACATCCACCTCAACAACATTCAGTTTGTTCCAATTTGTAGGTTTCCCTCAAGCTTCAAAGGAAGCCCCCAAAATATCTCAAAGATAAGTATCTCATGTCTTTTCAGTTTTGGGTTCATGTACTCATTTAGTTTTCATTATTTAAATAATAATCACCATTCTCGCTCTATTGTCTTGATTAGAAAAAAAACATTTGTAAGAAGGAGAATCTCTCAAAACAAGTTTAGTTAAGAAACAAAGGAAAAACATTTGCAAGAAGGAGGATCTCTCAAAACAACATTAGTCAAGAAACAAAGGTATGCTTTGAATACATTGATTGAAAGGATTATTCATTTCATGATCTATTACTAACATTGTTATGAATAATCCATATTAAATCTTCATGATTCTTGTTTGGGAGATTCATATCTTGATAAATCTACCCACCCCACTCTTATCTGATTTTTGTAGAACCTTAGACATGTTCTAGAAAACCCTAACCGAAGGGTATGCTATTGTGAATGTCTGAAACCCTAAGTTGTTTAGTGATATTGTGAAATATTAGTTGAAGTTTTATTGATAATTTCATTTTGAGGATTTTGGTATGATCAGAAAAACCCTAGTTATTAGGGATGAATGATAAAATCCAAAATCCTGAACCTTTGAAGTTTTGGTAATGTAGGGTTTGTTGTGTTCTACATTGGAAACCTAGATCACTAGGGTTTGGTGGAATGTGTAAGAAATACCCTTATATTGTCTTAAAAATTATTTCCTTGGTATTTGTGTGTTTGTCTGATCAAACCCTAGTGTGATCGAAATGATTGAGTGTCTATATCTTATTTGATATTGTTGAGAAGGTGGGTTTCACTAACACATTATATGAAATGTATTTGCATGAAATAGATATATCCTTTTGGTTGAAATCCTAGGTTGGTCTAGGTCAAGATGTATTAATATGTTAAGACATATGATATGTTTATGTGTGGTTATGAATTCCTTGATATGTGTTGACTTAGTCATTTATGGTCATGAGCTTTAGGATTTAATGGAAGTCCTTGTCTGAGATTCTAGGATGATGATATCTAAAAATGTAGGGTGTTATAGCTAAACCTTGGTAAATTTAAAATTGTCTAGTGTGTGTAATACAACAATCTCGAATCTATTAAGTGATTGTTGGAAATGAAAATCTAGGGTTTTGTCGTTAAATCCTAGTAGAAACATTGTTTAGTTTGAAATGCAACAATATGAGATCTATATATGGTGATTGTTGATATTTTAAAAATGGAATTCTAAGGTTTTGCAATTAAACCATAATCAAAGAAAAAATCTATGGAATATGATGATTTCAGATTTGTATAAAGTTTGATGAATTTGTGAATTCTAGGGTTTTGGAGTTGAACCTTAGTTGAAGTATAAATATTTGATGAATGTTAACTTGATATGTGTGAGAGATTTGTTGAAATTTGAATTTTTGGTTGAGATTGATGATTTCTCGGAAATCTAGGGTTTGAAACTAACCCTAGTAGTAGTTGGTCATGTTATTGATTGTTTGATGTTAGATTGAAAATATACGGGTTTGGAACTAACCCTAGTCAAAGCTAGTCAGGATAATGACTAAGCTATGATTCACTTTGATTTATCCAGTTGTATGAAATCTATGATTTGTATGAATCCCTAGTGAGAAGTCTAACATATGTATTTTTTAAAGGTTATTAGATGCTTTGTAGATCTATATTTGTGTAAAGTGTTTCTAGGGTTTGCAAAATGTTGAAGTAAGGTATGTCATAGCTTTGGAATAAACATTGAAACCCTAGATGGAATGAAATATTGTTATGCCGAGTCCCTAGTTAATATGTTAACAACTATATGTCTCTTGTTCATAATTAAGGTTGGGCATCTTATATGTACACAATTGAAATGTTTCCATGATTATGATATGGATAACATCATGGTTATGTAGGATTAGTTGTACTTGCTATAAAGTTGTGCAGCTACATAATCATCGACTTGCTGAAGATGTTCATTGATGTGATAATCATGATGGGATGATGATAACTCTGATGAAATGGTTGGAAGCCAAAAAATATTCTCCAATGTCAAAAAGAAGAAGATAATCTCCCGAAGGAAGCATGAATAGAACAAATCCCCCTAAGATTAAGAGGGAATCTAGATAAAGAGGTACTTCCTATTTGAGAGGGAGTGACCAATATGGTTCTATGCTTCATGTGTCATGCACTATGTGGAGTACTAAAAAGATATGTTTTTGATGATCATTTCAGTGACTTTTCAGTAGAACTTGTAAACCTTTTTGCATCATGAACTTGGAAAATGATAAAGAATTATAACAAAACATGTGAGATTAATATGCAAGACTAAAACACTGACAATTGTCATTTCCTCATGCAGGAAGGGGTGAAAACGAGGAGTTGTTGTTCCAAAGGAAAGGACAAGGACGAGGTAACCGTTGTCCCTTTGACGTGAGACCGAATGAAAACAAGGCTAAGCAGATCAAAGCAAATCGGCCCTGAAAAGGAGGTGAAGACACCAGCTCAGCGCAGGAGGGAAAAGAGATGATTAAGGATTAACGGTTCGGCAAATCCCTAAGGATCCTTGATCCTCAGGGATCAGTGCTTTATCTATTTTTATACTTAGACATCTCCGCCGTCACCCTTATAAAAGGGACAACATTGTTATCTCGGGAGGAGGACATGATTATGCTTTTATGTAATTTCTGTTAAGATCAAAACTTTGATCATTGAGTCTCGATAAGAACTGGTTTATTGTAATTTTTCTTCATGCATTAATACAAACTTGGTGATTAATTCATCTCTGAGTCTGGATTAACCTCAAGCGGTGTACCCCTGGAGGCTAAGGGCCCGCCCCTAGAGGACACTTGCTCCTGTATTATTACGATTTGATTTTTGCGTGGTTTGCTTCTCATCGTTATTTGGTAATCTGATATGCTTTATAAGTTTACATCACATGCTCTGTTAAGTTTAATTCATTAAGATTTCTACAGACATAACTATTGTATTGACTCTGCATCATATTATTGTTCCTTTCAGAGTTGATTGAATATTATTAGCCTTAACAAAATAATGTTACTATCCCATTACAGAGCTTTTGTGCTATGCATCTGTTCATTCATGTTACAGAATTTATCCTGGGAGTTATGTTCTTTATAATTGTTGAATTGATGAATGATGCTGCTCTATTTTGAAATGCAGTCATATTCCCTCTAACTGAGATTAATATTTGGATCAGATTACTCTTTAAGCATGTTGTGTGCGTATATAGTTTGTAAGCGCTGTTCCATAACTTATCAGTATTCAGTGCTGTTCCATTAGTGTGTGTTGTTGAATCTGCCTTAAGAGTGAAAGATTATTGTTTGATTATGATTAATGCCTTTGATTTGGTAAATTAAGTTTGTTGCTGCTCGGAAGACTTAGTTGTCGATTCTATTTCATAGCTGCTATTCCATTTAAGAATTGTTGTTCCATTACAAATTTGTTGTTCGATTTCTTATTTGTCGTTCCATTTTCTTATCTGTCGTTCCATTTGCTAGTGTTTGTTATTTTGGTGTGGGAGACGATCTAAGGCTGTAGTGGACCTTGGCATTTACTGTCTGGCTCCCAGATCCATGGTTTGTTCTCTAATTTCCTTTCCATCAGTTTCCAAAGGGATGGGTTATCGCTACCGAACCCTTGACTGATAATTTGCCTAGTCTTTTGAGTGTGTGATTTACTCTTTTGGAGTAGCTTAGTTGTAGACAAGCATCCGTTTACTCTTGTATTTCTGAACAGTGTACTACTAGCATTGCTCTGGCAAATGATAGCCTCAAACTGAGACACTCTTTGAAGTAACAAAACGCTCCCGGATTGAAATATTAATGTGAGGTAATTAGAGGTGAAAGAGACCCTTTTTATAGCTCTGCACACTAGACTAGGACTAATAGCCGTAAGTCTGAGTGAAATCCATGAAAAAGGAAAGGAAACTGGAGAATATGTCGTAGCATATGAAGTTAGCTGGGAAGTAGCTTGGTTAAGGAAGGTGTTGTCTGACTTATTTGAAAGACCGATGAGTCCTACTATGATACGTTGTGATAAAACGAGTTGTATTCATTTGTCTAAGTACCAAGTGTTTCATAGGAAAAGAAATCATATCAACTACAAGTATCACTATATATGAGAGCTAGTTCAAAATGGTGTGGTGCAACTATAGTATATCTCCACCTATGAGCAGGTAGTTGGCATATTGACAAAAGAACTTCCGAAAAATAAGCTTTTATACTTAAGGAACAATACTGGTTTGGTGGATTTGTCCTCCATAATTGAGAGGGAGAGATAGACATAGCATTCATGTCTTCACTTGGGAATAATGAATGGAGGATTGGGTAACCATTTTGCATTTGATACTCTTTGAGAATGTGGTAGGGAATTCCAGATAAGAGTAGTCGTGGACCGATATTTTTTGAGGATTAGCTACCTAAGGTAAGAATAGTCCAATGGGAGGGCATACTCTTTGAACACCCAGGTGGGGTATGTACCTTGGAGAGACAATGATGACGGTTTCTATACATCAGTGGTCTTGCCATCATTGTGCTCTGATCTTGTAGGGAGACAGAGCTATTAGTCAAGGTCTTGCTATGTTACAATGATAATTATTATGATGCTAGATCTCTTTAGATTGAGAATAACCATGTACTTCTTATGAATACATCCCTAGTTAAGAGGGAGTGTTGAAGAATGTGTAACTAGGTCTAGTCTTCATAATTATGAACTGTACTCTTGTATATATAAAATGAAAAAGAATTTATTATTATTATTATTGAGCTTGGGTTTCTTGCCCAAGGAATTTATTTTATAGGTCAAGAACCCATTGAGTTCTTCTAGGTTTTTTCCTAGGTATAGTAGTAATTTTCATATATGGAAGACCCTATGGCCACATTGTAAATTGTAAAATATTTTTTTTTTGTATTGAAAATGTCATAAAAACATCCAAGAACAAGTCAGCCTAATCAGTTGTCAAGTCAGCCTACATGAAGTGCCACGTCCACGCTTGAAGGAAGCCTATATATAAGAAGAACTCCTCCTCCATTTGGATCATTCATTCACTCATCTCTCATGTCAAGAAGGAAGCAACAGAAGGTCGGAAAGGGAAATAAAAAGAAGAGAAGGACAAGGAAAGTTGAAGTTTTTGGGTCTCTCTACAGTGTTCTGGCAGTGAGAAATCTGGGCATAAGTTTATTTTGGGCAACAGAATATTCTGGGGCAATGTGGTGTCTTAGGAGCACATTATTTTGGAAGTGCGTAGTTAGGTTTTCTACACTCAAAAAATCTAAGGTTTGATTTTGGAAGAAAGAAGAGAAAGAAGGCAAGTGAAAGTCTATTAGGGTTTCCTACTAGCCCTAGGACTCAAAGAAAGGCAAGAGATTCTAGGGAAGAGCAGTTAGAAGGAGATCGAACTCTCTTAGAGAAGAAGCAACACTTGTAGTAGTTGATGGGTAACATAATTTCAGATTTACTGGGGGGTCGAAGATATTGCGGTTGGAGACCGAGGAAGACTTGATCTTGGAGGGTATTTGTCTGAGTCTAGGTCATGGTATTCATCAATTGAAATATGTAAAAGATAATAAGATATTTTCGTGTTTTCCCCTCAACAAGAGGGTCTTTGGCCGTGGCTTGAAGCCTATATACTGTGTCATTGTTCTTACTATTTTGGTAGTTGTTTGATGTATTGCACATTGGAATAATAAAGATCAAAGCTAATAATTAAAAAGGTAACACAAAAAAGTTATCAAGTTAAGAGAATTAACATATACATTTACCTATTGAATTCTCAACATAATCTACTTGAAATAAAGAAGAAACATAAGTACAAAGAAAAAGAGGGACTAATGCCTCTAGGTTGGGCCAAAGCCCAAGGGTCTCATCCCTCTAAAACTAACTCAGGTGAAACTTAAAAACCAACTTCTCATTATAAATAATTGCAGGTCTCATACATCACATACAATTTTAAAGTAACATTGTCAAGCTTTAAGCTCAATAGCTACACCTAGCTACACAAAAACTTTGAATCCCAATGAGCTCTTCTTCTTGTTTATTTATATAAAAGGGCAGTTCAATCATCTCCCTTGAAAGTAGGAGTGGTTCCCTCCTTGATCTTGGAAATGGTGGATCTTGTGCCTGTTGAGCTTCACTTAGACTAGAAGTGACTTGGCTACAATTGAATTCAAACATGTGAGAGAGGAGATTTTGATCCCAAGCTACGTTTAGGGAGTTAAGAAGGTGGAAAAATCACCTAGATTCTCTCCTAGTTGTCCCCATAAAGCCCCTGCATAGTAATAGCATAAAAAATGCTTATTTTTTCCTACATTTAAACCACATTAGGCCACATATTATGAAAAACACCTTTTACCTCTCTTACTAAGCATAATACAACAAAAAATGTGAATTAATGTAACAGAAAGATAGTTTTAAGGCTGGAGGATGGAATAATGATCTTCAAAATATACCTATTGATGGGACTCATCATCACCCCCCTGTTGAAGGTGTTTCTCATCCTCTGAGAAGCTCAGTCATCCATGTGAAGCTCTTTAGATGGTGTGCCCTCTTGTGGGTAAAAGCCTGCGTTCCTTTCTATCTTTGTCCACTTCCTCTACTATTTTGCATCATCTCTTCCTTCTTCTAAGCCTAGAAGCAAGGGTGGACTGAGTTTGAGTCCTATCTGTTAGTGTTAGTTAGTCCAGCCTATCACTAGTTATCAAATATTCTCTTACAAGCTGTTGTAAGGGTCTCAAGTCAATTTTTTATCATTTCAATGAGTCTTTAAATAAAAATTTGGTCACTGGTTGTTGTGTCTAGGTCATTTCCGCTCCCTTCACTTACTCATGGTCTTCATTACTCATCATGGTCATTATCTTCTTCAAGGTGTCATATCTTCATTTAAGTGTCTTGGGTCATGAAATGGTTAAATTCCTCATTTTCGGTCATGGTATAGGGTTTCGCTCCATGTGTCGTCATGATACCATATGTCAAAACAAAACATGTCCATCATGTAATTCAGTGGGTAAAGGGAGTTAGTAGCTTAGGGAAAGCATAATAAAGTTAAATGTAATGTTTTATTTAACATAAGACAGTGTCGTAGTACACTACCTCGTCTCATCATTCCTCATAGGGACATTTTTTCTTAAAAATATGTTTCTGACCAAATGGAGAAGCATTTTACAAAAGTGAAAGACATTTTTGTCAATGATAGGCCAAGGAACAAAAACCTCCTTTAGGTTATGAACAAGTATTATGATTTGAAAGAAATGCCCAAACTGCACTTGCTACAGGAGAGTTGTTACACTTTTGGACAGATTGACTTCAAGACCATTTTTCATGGGTTTGGAGCAGGTTTTGGTAGTACTTAAGCCCTCTATTGTGTAGCTGACATGATGAGATTTCCAATGGTAACTTCAAATCGTGATTTGGATTAGTGGAAGGCATCCGAACGTGCTCTTCTAGTTTTTGCTATGCTTTTGTCAAAGACACCATGGGTTTTTGGAGTGACCTTGGGAGAATCGATTTCTCTCCTTGGTGGAGTCTCCAAATTACATGGTTGAGGAGTCCATCTTATAGCAAACTTTAGGAGCTTTCCAACGAGGTATCACATTGTCAATTTGGAGCAGTTTAAGGCCTCCAAAAGTGGTTTGGAAGATGGCGCTACGCTCAGAGACATTGCACTGTGCTTGGGAGGCCAGCACTACGCTCAAGAACACTGTGCTACGCTCAGGAGGACTACACTGTGCTTAGGCTAGAGTAGCTTAAAATTTTTCGAAACTCACCCAAATTGGATTTTTAAGCTTGCTGATCCCTTTTCTTGCAATCCTAAGCTCATCTACAACTAAGTACATCACCTTACTCACCTTTTTTATTTTGCAAGATGAATTCAAGCCAAAGATTTCTTCATTTAGGGTTTCTAGTGAATTTTTCATAAAATGATGATAGGGTTGATGATGGTTATTTAGTTCTCTTGATTTTAAACATATAAAACCTCATCCTACACCTCTACACATGTTTAATATGCTACATGAACCACTGAACCAACTTCTAAACATTCAATTACTTTACTAAAAATGAAACCCTAGCTCATTCCTAAAGAATTTGGAAATTTTTCCTAAAAACTCTGCTTTTCATTTTTTGCAAATACTCCTTTCCTTCATTCCACCTGATTTTATTTTCATAAGTTGCTCACTATCAATATCCGCCTCCTAGAATTTCCCTTACCATTTTTTCAAGTCCACCTACCATTATTCCATTTTTCACTCATCCCTCACTGTTTTTCCCCTTTCCTATCATCTAGGGTTTCAAAAATGAAATGAGATTACTTCACCAAGCCATCACCAAGACACATTAGTGCAACCTATGGAAGTAGGGTTATCAAACAAATCAGAGCAGGTTCCTAAAGCACCTAAACCTCAAGTGACTAGGGTGTAGAGGAGAGGAAAGAGGCTTGTGTTTGCTTCTCATGGTGAGAAAGGGGCCAAGCATTCTACATCAACAAAACAAGGACCATCAGTGCATGATAAGGACATGTTTGAGCATGATTTTGAGTTGGTTGGGTTGAAGGTAGAGAATGAGACTTCAAGCATGCAGTAGATGATCAGAGATAAATATTAAGAGATCAAGGAACTCATAGTGAACATGGCAAGAGAAAGGTTCATCATCTCATTCCTAGAACAGGAAAATAGTCAACTAAAGGCAAACAATTGATCATGAAGAAAGAGAAAACATAACCATTACAACAATATAGCAAGGGAAAAGCAGTCATGGAGACAAGTGAGCCTAAAGGAACATAAGGAAAAGGTAAGAGAAAAAGGCCAAGAATTAAAGGGCTTAAGAAGGCATTACAAGAAGAAGAAAAACACATCTTACTGAATGAGGAGATAGACCTATAGGACATAATTGCTTTAGATGTCATTCAAGACAAAGCATACTGGCTAAATAGGGTTAATGATCACTTGGAGAAGCTTCTAGAGAAAGAAAATAGAGACAACCAGCTGCTAAGGCACATAGCACACCATTACCAGGCCCAAAACATGATGTGTAATGTGAAGGTCAAGCAGTTGGAGAACAAGCTCAAAGAAGCCCAAAAGGACCAAAAAAATGAAGGAAACTTGGAGATGCTTACTAAATCATCTATGAGGGCTTAAAATGCATCATTTTACTACTCTTGGCCAATTTTGAGAAAATTCTGAGAATTTTTTTTTTTCAAATTTTGAGGCCTAATTTAGAAATTTAGCACTTCGAGGAGCACAATTCCTTGGCGTTGGGATTTTTCCTCAGGCATCCATTTCAAGGAAACTCTACATTTTTGGAAATCTATTGCCATCATATAAAAACCCATTTGCTCTAATTTTTTAGAGGAGGCTCAAATTTTCATAAAAGTGGAAAAAAGTGGCCAAAAACTAGCTTTGTGGACCCTTTTTTGACAGGCACTGCACTCCTAGAGCGAACTTCGAGGAATGGATCTTTGAAGGCCTTCCCATGGGTTATTGTCAAAACTTTAAAGTGTTATGGAAACTAGACTTGAAAATATAGTTGACCATTCTCTCAGATATTCATTTGAACCTCAGGAAGGCAACTGAAAGTGAGCTCAAAGTTGGTGTTGCACTTCTGCAATTTCCTGTGTTTTTAATTGTAAATTTCACTGTGTAAAATTTCTAGTTTTCAGATTTACTTAGTCAAAGTCAAAACTCTTTATGTAATGGCACTTTTTCCTAGGATAGGTAATGTAGGCATGAATAAATTTACATGATAGGTTGTTTTTGATGTTTAATAGGACTCATTAAGTAAGCAAACTCCTAAACAAACTCTCCATGAAGTGTTTGAGTTTCAACTTCTCACTCTCACCTATTGGTTGAGATAATCTTGGAGTTAGTTACACCACCTAGGAATTCGACTTTTGAAGGCAGGCAAGTGGTCTAAGAGAGTTTATATGTATCATTTCTCTTTCAGAGAGAAGGGTGGGACTTTCGTGGAGGAGGCTTGAATGTAATCATTTTCTCAACTAATACAGAGACAGTTGCAACTATTTTTAAGGAACTCTAGTCGAGTGAGTTCATGGTGTTTGTTCTTCTTTATATCTATTTTCTAATTGTTAAATAATCCTTATCCACATTTTTTTTTCTTGTTTCTATGGATACCTTGTAGTTAAATAGACATGATTCTTGATTTCAAGCTCTCTTTATATATTTTTCATAGTTGTGTTTATGTCTTCTAAAAGCTAATGAACTCATATTTTCTTATGCTCATTAGTCTATTCTAAACTTTCTATTCTATACTACATTGACAATATTCCATGTACACAATGGCCTTCTGTTACCTAGCTCCTTTCTATATTTTCTTCTGCACTCCTAAAGCCTAGACCGAATCACTAGCTCAAAACCGTAGTTTAGCAAACCCTAAAATCTAAAATTCACCAACACACAAACAATCATACATATCTAGCCTAAAACTAATTTCTTTAAAGTCATTTGACTGATAAAAAATTTGAGAGATCCCTCTCTTGCTTAGTAGGGATAGCTACTGAGCTAAAGTGGTTTGAGTTTACCCTTCTCGTTCTCCTCCTCAGCATAGGAAATTGTAAGGGGCTAACATTTTTGGTGCCATTTCCGGGGAATGAAAGATCATATCTTCCCTGGGAAAGAATGAAAAGGATCAGATCTGATTGTTGATGGTGAATAGTGATGAGACACAAGAAAGGTTGTGCATCTTTCACCTATCGTCTCCAGTGTCCAAGAATCCAAAGGTTCAGAAATTTCCTTGCGACTCCACTGTTCAAAAACTGGTAGTTTGATGAATTTCTCAGTGACTTAATTGTTTTCAATATGGATTCAATTGCTCAGAGGTATGATACTATGAATAGAGCTCAATATTCCTAGTTTTATGAATCAAATTCCTTGTATAGATTGGCAAACAGGGTTGCCAAAGTTTAAAGGTCAGTATGGAGAAGATGCTTGTTTTCATTTGGTCAAATTTTATTTTCATATTCACAAATTAAAGGCTAAGATATTCATGGCTACCTTGGAGGAAATGGTGAGGAAATGGTATGAGAGTCTACCATCTACTAGTTTATATTCTCTAAAGGATTTTCATTCAATTTTCTTTCAACATTATCAAAGCTGCAATTTTTCCTTATCAATGATGGATAGATGTTGTGAGATTTCTGAAAATTTTATTCAATTTCTTGAAAATTCATATGGGGGTGAATAATATATGGAAGATGATATATTAGAAGCCCTTTATGATTTTTCCTCCCAACAAGAATCAATAGTTTCCTCCTTGGATGAAACAAACTGGGATCAAAATAGAGAAAGGCTTACATTTGATCTTGAAAATGAAAATCACCAAGCCAATGTTGATATCTATAAAAATAAGTGTTCTCTTCTGTTTGAAGATGAAATAGATCAGCTCTTGAAAAACCATGATACAACCCAAGTTAAGGCATGTTTGCAGGGCTCACAAAGTCAAGACTGTGTAAGTGAAATTTCTTCCATTATTGAAAATGAAAATCTGGGTTTAAATGATGACATTCATGAGACTGATGAAACTATACATGAAGTTGTTGTGAGTAAGTCAATTTGTGATGTAGAATTTCTGCAAGGAGATCCACTAACAGGGATTGTTTTCCTTCATGAAGAGGATAAGGCTAACCTGTTTAATAATATTGAAGAATGTGTTTTGTTCAAGGATGATTTAGACTATGAAATGGAAGAGTATGAGTCTGGGATATACAATATGCTAGAAATAGAATCAGAGTTTCTCATTCTTGAGAAATTTATAGACAACACTTAGGTGTCAGAAAGTCATATTTCCCTATGCCTTCCTCTGGATCAGCAACCAAGTATTATTTTAGATCAAAATGAAAGGAGTACTTGTATTTTTGCTGGATTTCGAGACAAGGTAACATTTCAGATTTTAAGGATCCTTACACTGATTTGTTGTAGCCATCTGGAAAGATGATTTTTCTTGTATTTATGAATCATGAGTACATCTTCAGTGGACACTCGGAGTTGCCTAGCTTTTGTTTTTTCCGCCTTCTCAAGGAAAATACGAGCAGAATTCAAATAAGTAGCCATTTGTTGGATTGGTTAGACTGAAGGGTTCATTACACATGATTGTATATACATCTTCAGCAGGTGGGTGGTTATCATCAGGATTTGAAGCCTGAGGTGAAGTCCCTAAGATCTCGATGGTTTGCGGCCATAAGTAAGTTCAATCAATATGTTTTTTTTATAGTCAAGTCAGTTTAGTTAGTTAGTCAGTTTGAGTTTATTCTTTTACATTTTGACTCCATGCCCAATGAACAAGGCTACTAGGTCTACAGTGTTCTTGACACCTCTAAGGAGCTTCCATCCCCAGCTGGAGTCAATGTTAGTGTCAGTTAGTCCAGCTTGTCACCAGTAATCAAATATGCTCTTATAAGGTGTTGTTAGGGTGTCAAATCAATTTTTTGTCATTTGAGTGAGTCTTCAAATAAAAATTTGGTCATTGGTTGTTGTGTCTAGGTCAGTGTTGCTCCCTTCACTTACTCATGGTCTTCATCACTCATCATGATCATTATCTTATTCGACGTATCATATCTTCATTTAAGTGTCTTGGGTCATGAAATGGTTAAATTCCTCATTTTAGGTCATGGTCTAGGGTTTCACTCCATGTATCGTCATGATACCATCTGTCAAAACAAAACATTCCCATCATGTAATTTAGTGAGTAAAAGGAGTTATCAGCTTAGGGAAAGAAAAATAAAGGTAAAGGTCATGTTTTATTTCAAATAAGACAATGTTGTAGTACACTACCTCTTCCCATCAATCCTCATAGGGACATGTTTTATTAAAAATATGTTTCTGGCCAAATGGAGAAGAAATTTACAAAATTGAAAGACAATTTTGTCAATTATAGGCCAAGGAATGAAAACTTCCTTCAGTTTATACACAGGTATTGTGATTTGAAAGAAATGCCCAAACTACACTTGCTACAAGAGAGTCGCTGCACTTCTGTACAGCTTGACTTTAAGATAGTTTTTCATTGGTTTGGAGCAGGTTCTAGCAGTGCTCAATGACTCTATTGTGTAGCATACATCCAAAGCTTTCCAATGGTACCTTAATATCATGATTTTAATTAGTGGAAGGCATCCAAAAGTTCTCTTCCAATTGGCACTACGCTTTTGTGAGAGACACCCTGGGTTTTTGGAGTGACCGTGGGAAAATCCATTTTTCTCCCTAATGGAGTGTCAAACTTACATGCTTGAGGATTCCATCATATAGCACACAGTAAGGGCTTTCTAACGAGCTATCAAGTTCTCAATTTGGAGCAGTGTAAGGCCTTCAAAAGTGGTTTGGAAGATGGCACTGCGCTCAGAGACGCTGTGTTGAGCTTATGAGGCCAGTGTTGCACTCAAGAACACTGGGCTACACTTGAGTGTTGCGCTCAAGAAGACTGCACTGTGCTTGGGCCAGAGTAGCTCAAATTTGCCCGAAACTCACCCAAATTGGATTTTTAAGCTTTCTCATCCTTTTTCTTGCAATCCTAACCTCGTCTATAGGTAAGTACATCACCTTACTCACCTTTTTTATTTTGCAAGATGAATTCAAGCCAAAGATTTCTTCATTTAGGGTTTTTAGTGAATTTTTCATAAAATGATGATAGGGTTAATGATGGTCATTTTGCTCTCTTGAGTTTAAACATGTAAAACCTCATCCTACACTTATACACATGTTTAATATGCTACATGAACCACTCAACCAACTTCTAAACATTAAATTACTTCACTAAAAGTGAAACCCTAGCTCATTCCTAAAGAATTTGGACAGTTTTCCTAAAAACTCTGTTTTTCATTTTTTACAAATACTCCTTTCCTTTATTCCACCTCATTTTATTTTCATAAGTTTCTTACTATCCATATCCACCTCCTAGAATTTCCCTTGCCATTTTTTCCACACCAACTACCCATCATTTCATTTTTCACTCTTCCCTCACTGTTTTCCCCTTTCCTATAATCTAGGGTTTCAAAAATGAAATGAGATTACATCACCAAGCCATCACCAAGACACATCAGCACATCCTATGGAAGTAGGGTTATTAAAAAAATCAGAGGAGGTTCCTAAAGCACCCAAACTCGAGGTGACTAGGTTGTATAAGAGAGGAAAGAGGCTTGTGTTAGCTTCTCGTGCTGAGAAAGGGGAGAAGCCTTTTGTATCAGGAAAATGGGGACCATCAGTGTAGGATAAGGACATGGTTGAGCATGATATTGAGTTGGTTGACTTGGAGGTAGAGAATGAGACTTCAATCATCCAACACATGATAAAAGACAAAGATTATCAGATCAAGGAACTCACAGTCAACATGGCAAGAGCAAGGTTCATCATCTCATTCCTAGAACAGGAAAATATTCAACTGAAGGAAAAACAATTGATCATGGAGAAAGAGAAAACCAAACTACTGTAGTAGTCCAGCAAGGGAAAAGCAGTCATGGAGACAAATGAGCCTAAACAAGAACAAGGAAAAGGTAAGTGAAAAAGGCGAAGAACTAAAGAGATTCTGAAGGCATTACAAGAAGAAGAAAAACACATGTTACTAAATGAGGAGCTAGACCTAGAGGATAGAATTGCTTTAGAGGTTAGTCAACACAAAGAGTACTAGCTAAACAGGGTTAATGATCACTTGGAGAAGCTTCTTGTGAAATCAAATAGAGATAACCAGCTACTAAGGTACATGGCACACCATTACCAGGCCCAAAACATAATCTATAAAGTCAAGGTCAAGCAGTTGGAGAACAAGCTCAAAGAATCTCAAAAGGACAAAAAACATGAAGGAAACTTGGAGATTCTTGTTGAAGCATCTATGAGGGCTTAACATGCATGATTTTAATACTCTTGTCCAATTTTGAGCAAATTCTGAGCATTTTTTGTTGTTTGCAAAATTTGAGGCCTATTTCAGAAACTCAGCCGTTCGAGGAGCACAGCGCCTTACCGTTGCACTTTTTCCTCAGGCATCCATTTCAAGAAAAATCTAAATTTTTGTAAAACGTTGCCATCCTATAAAAACCCATTTTCTCAGAGTTGCCAGAGGAGGCTCGGATTTTGAGAGAAGTGGAAAAACTGGCCAAAAACTAGCTTTCTGGACACTTTCTTGACAGGCTCTACGCTCTTGGAGAGACCTTGGGAGAAGGGATTTTTGAAGGGCTTCCCATGGGTCATTTTCCAAAATTCAAAGTGTTATGGAAACTAGACTTGAAAATATAGTTGAAAATTCTCACAGATATTCATTTGGACCTTAGGAAGGTACCTGAAAGTGATCTCAAAGCTGGCATTGCGCTTCTGCAATTTCCTGTGTTTTTATTTGTAAATTTTATTGTGTTAAATTTCTAGTTTTTAGTTTGACTTAGTCAAAGTCAAAAATATTTATGTAATGGAAATTGTTTTAGTCTAGGTGAAGTAGGCATGCATAAATTTACATGATAGGTTTTTTTTTATGTTTTATAGGCCTAATTAATGAAGAAAACTCCTAAACAAACTCTCCAAAAGTGTTTTAGTTTCACCTTCTCACTCTCACCTGTTGGTTGAGATAATCTTGGAGTCAATTCCACCACCTAGGAATTCGATTCCTGAAGGTGGACAAGTGGTCTAAGAGATTCTATATGTATCATTTCTCTTTCAGAGATAAGGTTGGGACTTTTGTGGAGGAGGCTTGCATGTAATGATCCTCTCAGCTAATACAGAGATAGTTGCAACTATTTTTAAGGAACTCTAGTCCAGTGAGTTCATGGTATTTTTTCTTATTTCTATCTATTTTCTAATGGTTAAATCATCTTTATCCACATGTTTTGTCTTCTTTCTATGGATACCTTGCAGTTAAATAGACATGATTCTTGATTTCAAGCTTTGTTCATATGGTTTTCATAGTTATGTTTATGTCTTATAAAAGCTAATGAACTCGTATTTTCTTATGCTCATTTATAAACTTTCTATTCTATACTACATTGAAAATATTCCAAGTACACCATGGCCTTATTTTACCTAGCTCCTCTCTATATTTTCTTCTACACTCCTAAAGCCTAGATCTAATCAGTGGCTGCAAACACCAGCCCAGCAAACCCGAAAATTTAAAATTCGCCAACACACAAACAATCATACATATTTAGCGTAAAAATTATTGCTTTAAAGTCATTTCACTGATTAAAAAATTTGAGATATCCCTCTCTTGCTCAGTAGGGCTAGCTACTGAGCTGAAGTGGTTTGAGGTTACCCTTCTCGATCTTCTCCTCAACCTAGGAAATTGTAAGGGACTAACACTATCCACCTGATTTTCATCCTCTACATTATCCTCTTGTACATGGTTGTTCTCTCCAAGGAATTCCTTAGTCTTTCAAGAGACTGATATTCTCCGATTTTTACACTGTGGGGTAAGGCATGCCATCTTCTCTATAAGGGTTTCATACTTTCTTTTCCAAACATCCTAATTGTTACATCAAAGTGTAGAATGTCTTTCTCTTGGCTAGAAATTTATTTCGGTGCTAAAGAAGCATCATTCGAGATGATGCTATGCTTGCTAATGATAGCCTTATGGCTCACTAGCTCTTCTTTGATATACAATAGTTCCTTATCATCCTTTTCCATTACCCTTTTCACCTCCTTGGCTCTTCTCTCCTCATGACTCATCCATGATGTTAAAGCCATCAGCTAGGTATACCCATAACTTGAATTGGGATCCCAAAAATTAAGATTTGTAATTATGAGATTGTGCACATAAAATTCAGCTAATTTTTCCGCGTCTTCCATGTTAGTTTGGTTTTGAAATTCAATGAACTGCTTATAGTCCTGAAAAAGTAGAGATCCATATTGCGCTAGAGTTTTGATTTGGAACTATAGCCGTTGTTCTTTGAGAAAGAGAGCATAAGAATTTGAAGAATACCTACATTGTAGGGCTTCCATAGACAGTCATTCCATGGTGGCAAGTTGTGATTCTTTCTCCTACAACCTCTCTTTCAACCTAGTGTTTTCTGCTTGTAGTTTCTCATTCATCATAGACTCCCTCATTCTCAAATCACTTAACTCTTTTCCCATTAAAATTACCTCCTCTTACATGAGGCCTACATCCTCCACATACTCAGATTTATCAATTTTCATCCACTAGTGGGTTATCCCTCTCTCTATCTCCAGGTCATACAGGAGTGGGATTGCAAAATTTTCAGGGATAATCCTTCCTCCTTCCATAAATTTGTAGTAGGACCCTAAACTGGGTTGTGGGATAGGTTCTTGGAGCTCTTGTAGGTATGTTTCAACTATTTTTGAGGTGGTGGGTTCATTTTGTAACTCTTCCTAGTGCTCCTTTAGTTGCCCCTATTCTTCTTGTAGCAAACTTTGCCCCTCCTGTAGCAAACCACATCTCTCATGTAGAAAACCCTTATCCGCATGTAGCTTTTCCTTTTCTTCCTTCTAAAGGGAATATTGTTCCCTTGGCTTCTTGAAGGTGACTAACGTAGTGGTAGGCCTACTCACAGGTGTTATAGGTGACTTGGTTTTAGTTTTAAGAGGAGTAAAGTCCTCAATCTTTCCTTCACTGGGTCCTATTTATTACTTTTTTCTTAATGACTCGTTAATAATTATAGAGCACAAATTAGTAATTAATAATAATTTGTAGGAGTTTGTGGTTTCCCTTGTCTAATTATAGTGATATCCCTAGTTCTAAAATACATTTGACTTGGTCTTGATTGCTTCCTATTAGTCCTTATAGGAGTGCCCAATGTAGCTAATGTTGCAACTACTTCTTGTTCAGTATCTTCAACTTGGGTTTGATAATTCTCCTCTTGGCTTACTCTTTCTTCTCCTTTCTTCTCCCTATCTTCTCCTTTCATCTACACTTCTCCTTCCTCTATCTCTACTCCTTCTTTTTCCTTTATTTTTCTTTCTTCCTCTTCTATTCCTATTGCCTCTTCCTCCCCTATCTTTTCTCCTTCTTCTTCCTCTGTTTTTCCCTCTCTTCCTCCAATACTAGTTGTTATCACCAAAAAATGGTCATCTAACCATATCTAACTAGATGGATCGAAATAAACCATGTAAGATCAATTTTACCATAGTAAAATTTCTTTCACTATTAGAATTACTTGATAAAACACATTTATTAAGTTATTTCTAGTTAAACCCATGAGGAATAATTAAATAAATCATTATTTATTTCATTTTCCTCTAGGAATAATTAATTAAACCATTTTTTAACTAATATTCCTTCTCATATTTGACCCAATCATGAGAAACAATTAGATAAATCATTATTTTTCTTATTTTTCTCTAGGAATAATTAATTAATCATTATTTAGTTATTATTCCATGTTAAATTTGACTAAATCTCGTAGGAATAGTTAAAAAAAACCATTATTTGCTTATTATTCTTTATCTAAATTTTTGAAATAATAAATAAATCATTTATTTATTTATTATTTCTAAATAAAAGTATTTAACAAAATTAAATATTTTTTCCCTCCAACAAAATATAATAAAATATTCCATGTGGTTGGGTCTAGAATTTGGTTAATAATATTTTATTATTTTCCATTATTTGATAATAACCTAATATTTTGTTATTAAATGAAGGGTTTTACATTCATTCTTCACTTTCGATTATTTTCATTGTTGCACTCACTGTTGCAACTCTGATTATTATCATTGTCGCTCTTTATTTCTTTTTATCCTTGAGTTCCCATTTGAGATTTACACAGACATTTTGTTCGGTTTATACATTGTAGTGAGGAGAGACTCTACCAAGATAAAGCATTGAGGGCAGGCAAGAACACATCCCATTTGAGGGGGACTCGTAACATTTTACCTATTCCTTTCACCGGGTGTTACATAATAAAATTACAATTTCATATTCTTGTCTTGTCCATTGGTCATTTTGGAGTTATTATTCGCTATAGTTCTTATTTCTTTATGATGTATAACTGTTTTTGCTGCATAGGTATGGAAGTTTGTAGGATTTATTTCTCATATTTATTGCAGATCTAAGGGGTTATACATCCATTTCTGTTGTTAGGGTTGTTTATCATCCACAACTTAACGTGTGCTCTTTTCATACTCTCTCGATAAGAATACACTATAGCACTATTGGTTGGAGTCTCTCCTAGTGTGAGGGCTTGGATTTCTATGAAAGTATCGCTATCGATGTCAACAAATGTGTTCCATATGAAAAGTATCCTCAAGTGGTTAAGAGAATCCACCACTATCAACTTAATGAAGCCATGGTGAGCTAAATGTTGGTGCTTTCCTTACATTACCTTTTGACTCATGTCCATGATAGATTATAGGAGGAAATGCGGGATACTAAGTCTTTGAGGAAGAGGTATTTCTCCCTTGAAACTTAGTTCTTGGAGCAACCTAAAGTGGTAAGCATAAACTACATTTAATCTTCGTTCATGAGATATATATTTAGGGATATGGTAAGTCATCTCATCCCAGTAGTAAGGTAGAATTTCTCTTCTCACTCCATTCTTATCTTCCACCAGCTTCGCTTTTGAAAGGAAGAAGTTTTTCCTAGTTGTTACATTTACTTGTTTGTCTTCTTTGCTCCATGTAATTCCTAGAGGTAAGGTGGTCACTTTACTTATGGTTTCGGAACTAAGAGAGATGGCCAACCCTATGATAACAATTGTAACATTGTCTTCCTCTTGAGAATGTAATGGCATGGAAAATGCATGGGAAATATCATCATCATACGCCTTTGTCAACTTAAAGAAACCAAACCTATGGTGTCTTCTAAAGATGTCAACTACAGGAGGGTGTTGATGAATTATACTGGTGTCTGAGTGTTACTTTTTGTTAAATCCTCCCCCCATTCCTTACCTTTTACTCCTTAATGCTATGTAGTTGTGCAATTCAAAAAAAATTCAAACAATCTTAGTGGTGAAACAATGGTAAAGTCCTTGGTAGTAGTGAGGAAGAAGGGTGCTCGAATTTATATCAACCAAAATATTTTCTCTTCTCTTAACCACAACAAACATCAAAAAGACCTACTGATCACTTAACTACTATAGGCTCTTAATTGTACACTCCTTATGCAATTGGGTGTAGAATCAAGGAACACTACAAGAAAAAAGGACATTGGCAAGGGGCGAAAAATGTCACCATAAGCTCATTTGTGACAATCAAAAGAGCATTCGTCACAAAAAATTGAACGTCACCGAAGGTGGCATCGCCAAAAGTATAGGTGTTGTAGTGACATTAAAATTCCATCACCAATAATGATTTATAATGATAGATAACGATCATCACCATTTCATATGAGCAATGGTGACAGACCATAGCCTCGGTCACAAAAAATTGAACATCACCAAAGGTGGCGTCGTCAAAAGTATATGTTGTATGGTAACATTCAAGGCCCATCATGAATTTTGATTATAGTGACAGATATTGACCATCACCATTTGATATGAACGACAACGATTTATGGTTACAGACCTTTCACGATAATTAATATTGATGCGTATATATATTGGCATTCTCTGACTGTCACAATTTCATATTTTGGTGAGGGTGAAAAAATGTCACCATAAGCTCATTGGTGATGGTCAAAAGACCCTCCGTCACCAAAAAATGATCGCCGCGATTCCATATGGATATCAGGGAACAATGGAATCAAACCATGAACCTCCTGCTTGTAAAGCATGTGCTCTTCCATTGAGATAGCACCCTTTAAAGAATTATGCTTTTAAAAATTAGTCCTTGGAACTTCATAAATTGTAAATTCTACAACTTTCAATAAATTAAAGTCTCAGGAATATTTTACTAAACAATCAAAGAAACATCAAATCTATAGGTCCATTCCTAATGGTTATGGAAGTTATAAAAAGTGGGTGGAGGGAAAAATATATAGGCTTCGAATGAAGACGACATGTTGTAATGAGGTTGACTTCTTCGCTACCAGATTGACTTGGTCTTGCAGGTATTTTGACACTTTATACAGAAAAATAATTCTTTTGACATGTTACAAGATGTCTAATGGGGTCTTCTTCATATGACAATGACTTATTGACTTTATGACAAACCTTAGAAGCACTCAATGGGTGATTGACCTATAAATAAAATGACCTTGAGCATGAAACATATGCTACATTTCATATTTATGAAGACCGAAACTAGTTACATATTTCAACATATCCCAACTCTACCTTTATAGAATATATCTTGGGGGATAACAAAAATATCAATAGAGAATAAGATTAGGGTGGGAAAAATAAAGATGATAAGAAAAAATACAACAAGAAATGAAATATACTAATTTTAGCGTGTGTCCACATGTACTCAAAGGTTAGAGGAAAGGAAAGAACCCAACATGATTGATTATGCAGTTGATAAAATGGAATTTACTTGTTTAGTAAAAAGGAGGAAAATCCTAGCATGTTTTTTCTATTGTCCTCTAGAATAAATCATCTCTGTATGGAATTGGGGTTTTGTGCCATACTCTATGCTTACAATCCAACATTAAAGTAAGAGTTCCCAAATTTTTTTCTAAATGTCTGATTTGTTTGAGTTTGGGCCAAGCTTAGTCAAATGTTGTCAATTTCGACCAAGATGTAATGAGCTTAATTATGTTTTCCTAAGCTAGTCAACAAGCTTGACCCTGGATTTTCAAAAATAAGTTTGATAGAGATGAATGCTCTGACATATTTTGACAAATTTTCCCTTTTTTTATATCTCAAATAGAGAATTTGAACTAGCCTCCTCTTACCATAATGTGGCTAGATAATCAAGACAAATCAGAACTGATAATACCCACTAAGAGATTATGAGTGAGAGGAATTTAGTCTGCCAAAAGATGCTCAGAACTTGCATCTAAATCCAACCATTATTTTTTGTGTTGTTGCATCCATAAGAAAAAATGCAATTTTGTCATCAAAGAGGTTGGACACTGATATGGGCAATTTCAGCACCTCACTTTTACCAACTGAGAAAACTACTATTTTGGAAATTATTTTAATTGTGGAATTTTATGCCAATTTTCTATTGGGGAATCCAAATCAGCCTTGTTTTTTAGACTTTTCCCAATGTTTCTTGGGTCCATTTGTTGTGACTTTTCTCTTTATCGAGACATAAAATATTGAAAACTCATTTCTTTAAATCAAAAACTTGTACCATAATATAAATAGGAAATTCATGTCTTCCAATTCATAGTTTACCTTTATTGATGATCTCTCTCCACATTTTGGCTTAGATGTGAAGTTAAACATGTTAACTCAGATTGGTCGTAGAGTTTACAATAACTGAGCAACATTTTAAAGGGTGGTCCCAATTTGAATTCATATTCATAGCTAGAGGATTTAGAGCGATATGGTGGCTTCCCATCATTTCTGATACACAATTTAAGTTCAAATGCAAAATGTTAGATCACATAAATAAAATTTATGAGGAAAATTTTGTACTTTAATGCAAGGAATTGACTTATTTAAAAGGCTTTACTATATAACTAGATTAAGATTATAAACAAAACATAAGAATAAATTCATCATTGTGATAGTGTTTCCATCCAAAGTCACTAAAATATTATTTCTTCCTGTCCAATATTGTTTCTCCTTTTTCGAATCATATTAGCATCATTTGTCGTAGATAATTGTTTGAAAATTTTTAGAATTCTCAATCACACAATTTCAATCAGAAACATATGGTGTGAATGTTCCAGAAGATTTGTAAAAATGTATAGTAGGTACCTTATGTTTGAGACTAGTAAGATGTGATGTCAATGATATCTGGAAGCATGTCTGAAGCTTTCTTGACCAGATCCTAACACACAACTTTGCATAATATATCTGACATATAACAATAGCATTGTTGTTTACAAATGGCTTGATTATTTTCTTTGATGTCACACTAAGTACAAGTTTCCACTCCACTTAAACCCAAGTTATCCATGGAAATAGAGTTGTTAGTCATGTAATGGAATTATTAATCATAGAGACATTCTGCATCCAAAAGATGTGAAATCCAATAGCTAAATAACAAAATGTTGTCCAATGCATCCTATGCTAGAATGGTCTATAAACAGAATCCAAAATTTTCAAAGAGATTAAATTTCACCAATCTAAAGTATGACTAGGATTTCATACTAACCATCCACTCTACCTAAAACAATGATGATGAACCACACTTGTTGGTTCAAAATGCGTCAGCCAAAAAATTATCTCATGTGATTTCTACCAAAAGACTTTATTTAATACATAAACTATTTTCCATCACCAAATGAAAAACATTTTGATAAATAACTAAATCAGACTACTACACTTCCTTGAACTGTAAGCTACATTCAGTCACCATAATCATGGCTTCTATGAATAGTTGCAAATTAAGTATATCATAATCACTATGGACTTGGAACTGATGTTCAGATTAAACATGGCTATAGTAGACTACATAGGTCTATGTTTTACTGACTTTTTGGGGACTGTGGGACAGAAGTGCACGAGAAATATTTTCAGGAAAAACTGGAGAGACCTCCCAAACTTCAAGAAATGCCACCCCAAAATTTATTTAAAAAAGAAAAAAATATATATAAATTAAAAATATAAAAACAGTTTAATATATTCTAGCTATATATTAATATTTCGCAATATTCTAATTGCAATTCTATTTGTTGGTTCCCAAAGTTAATGTTACACTGGGATTAGGGAACAAGCATGTCACCGAATCATGATAAGAGGAAGTTGTAATATATATAATGATGGGTTTCCATTACGAAGTGACCTCGTGACAACTTGGAGCGGTCATCACCACAATGACTTAGTGGGTATTTTTCTACCCTATGTGTGTGTATTGCCATTGTGGCTTATGTTGGGCATGTACCTTCTTGGACCTCGTGCCAATTGTAACTAGTGTTGGCACTATACAAGCACCCTCATTCTCACCTAAATTCTAGACAATGAGATCAGTTTATTTTCAAATTTTCATTCTAATAGATTGTTTCCCATATATATATATAATGCGACGTCCAATTTAACCCAATTCCTTCAATGGGCGTCCTAGTGTTGACAAATCAATGGCAGCTAGATTAGGGTGATTTCCCTTTACTTTGATAACTGCTTGTGAGGTTATTTTACTTAACTTTGATGTATTTGTCATTATCTTCTTCTTTACTTGATTATTACAATGTTCTTATCATCAAACATATGGCAAACTATTAAGATCAATGAGACAAGAGGACACAAAATACAGGCTACTAGTCATGGCCAAAACCTCTCCTCTTCGGAGGAAAACCCACAAAAAATCTTCTCTTATTATAGAGTATTCAAATGATTAATTCCAAGACCTAAGATCCAAGACAATGGCCCCTGAAAGGTCAATTCAATCTCTCCTTTAAAGAACCTTCTGTTCCTCAAAGTCAACCCAAGTCAAACTGCATGAAAACTTCATATTTCACCCTCTACTTTAGATTCTTGTCCACTGCTATAGGTTTGTAATTTTTTGCCTATATTGTAGAAACCCTAGCTTTCACGTTTGAGAAAATGATGCTGAAATTTAGCTTCTCTCTCCTTCGTTTGGTTTGATTCTTTCTCCTTGGCAATTTGGATTGCAAACTTGATACTTGCGGCACCAAAATTCAACTTATTTGGAGGTCTGAAATTTTTGTTTTTCTACAACAAAATGATGCCCTAACTCTTTGCACGTGTGGGAGGATTTAACCCAAAAAATTCCTCAAGAATTTTGGGTTCTCCTCTTTTACCTTTTCTGGCTCTTTGGAGTTATTTCCTTCTTGGAAAGAACTTGGTCTCTCGCATAATCAAATGTTTTGTATGTGTCTTCAAATGAGGTCAAGTGCCTCTTATATATAGACTTCCCCTGGAGTTTGAACTGTCATGATGAGACCGAAATTTCCTTTCTTGTAGGGCAACTTATTGATGGCTAGGCCGACTTGATCTTGGAGGGTTTGTATGACACAAATTGACTTACATAAATTCCTTTGACTTGATACATGATACTTAATAGGGTCTTTTAAAATTTATAATGACTCTTTGACTTATTTTACTCAATGACAAAGTCCTAGAAGCACACAATGGGTGCTTGGCCTAAAACAAATTAACATAGAGCATGAAACCCATGCTATAAAAATAATAATAATAATATATTTTATTTTCTCTTTACATTAAATACATAAAATCAAAAGTACATAAGACATTACAAAGACCGAAAATAGTTACATTTTTCAACACCTAGCAGTCCCATAGAACCAGGAAAGGGGACATCCATGCATTTTGGGGGTGGCAGGAACACATTCCCCCATCCCTTTGATGCAGGAAATACAAAGGATGCATCCCTAGCACACAGTCCCATGAAAATCACCAGCACCTTATATTTTCACAAATATTGACAAGAATATATAATGACTTTTAAATGCTAATTTGAGTGATTCAATTATTTCCTATAACAATACTCTCAAGTTACTTGCAATGATTATGAGCAATATTTGAGGCACACATAGTTTATTCTTGTAGATAGACTTTGGAGCATATATATTTTTCCCTTTGGGATTAAAAATGCATAAGATATAAATGCCAATATCAATATGTTGATCCAAAAAAAACGAAGAATGTAAATAGAAGAGTTGAAAAGAGCATTGTGAAAGTCAAGATAACGACATTGAAGAAATTAATGGTAAAACCATAAATATGACAATCTGAGATCAACAAAGCCCCACATTATCAACATCTATGCTAGAAAACATTTACTCTTATTTTTTTTGTAAACTACCCACCACTTCAAGTACATGTTGGAGACCATCACTTCCAGAGTGTCCACATGTTAATATTGTGGCATCATCTATGAGTGCACCTCTGGTACATAGAATTATAACAAAGGAAACAATTAGCATGAAAACATGAAATAAGCCCTACAAAACAATATCACATTGAATTGTGAACTAGCTGTCAGCATTCTGAACACTAGATATTTCACAGTTGAGTAGAACAAACTCCAAATACAACTTCCACTAAATATGCAATTTAGATCCATGTACAATTATTCATTGTAAAACTTTTAGAAATTATGGTGCTCCTAAAGAATAGTATGAAATGTATTTCAAACAAAATTCTAGTAAACAAAAATGCAAAGCATAGCTCAAAATTTGTATTGAAAAGGCTAAAAGCCCTAAAAATGAACCAGGAATACTGTGGACCAAAATGAATCTACCAATGTATGCCAAATTTCATACCTCTTATGATAGATGTATAATATTAAAGAAACACCTAAGAGTAGCATTGTATTATATATGTGGAAATCAATTGAACCAAAAATAACACTTAATGTACTTTTAAATTCTAAGAAACAGGCATTGAACAAGTTCCCACAAATTATGAATGAATTTTGCATACGCTAAAAATTACTACAACATTCTACAAACAATCAAACTTTATACAATGTATTTTAGCTAAATATCAATTCACTGACTGTAGCACCTCCAAACAGAACTAACAAACTTAAAACTCATAAAATTGTTGAAAAGCCTTAAAACATGATATAAAACGACAATAATCTTAGCTGAACAAATTCAAAAATTAATAAGAGATTCAAGCCAGTTCATGGAGTTGCACATCAACTATTAGGCATATTAACAGTGTTCCATGCAGATGTGCTCCCCACATTTCTCACGCTCCAGGGGTGGGGTGGGACTAGAGAAATGTTTCTCCATGATGCACCTTTGGGGGAAACTCGAAAAAATCAATCAGGAAACATTTCCCTTGTGTGTGGGATATGTTTCCCCAATAGGTTGGCATATAGGTGCTCCACCCACTAGCAGGGGATTGTCTGGTCGCCTCTAGCCTTGATCTTTTTGTCCAACAACCCTTTAAGATAGAACAAAGATAGGGGATAGAGCTTTGACGAGTTTGTGAATTTGGAAATTAATGGTAATCTTGGCAATTAATGGTAATAGTAAAAGTGATAACCTTGAGAATGCTACTAGAGATTCTATCAATAAGTGTTGTCCTATAACCTTATCGAATTTCACCTATAAAATTACTGCTTAGGCTATGGCATTGCATGTAAGAGATGATGCTAAGAAGATTGTGTGTAAGGAGTAGATTAGCTTTGTACAAAAGTGCTTTAATCTACATAATGTGATCTTGGCTCAATAGGATAAGTAGTGGGCCAAGGAGATTAGCTAGCAAGCTCTCTTTTTGAATATTGACCTTGACAAAACCTATGATCGAATTTACGAGACATTCATTACTGGCATGTTCATCTTCCTGTGATTTTCTTCACAGTGTGTAGAGATGGTCAATACCCTATTTTTTTCGCCTCCGCATTTGTTTCAAAAAATAAGACATTGTCTCCCCATATTCATCTCTTCAAATATACCAGGAAAGAATACTACTTTGAACTCAATCTTTTATGTGTTGACGACAAAGTCCCTTGGTTTTTTGTTGGAATTATCCTATTTACAAAGATGATTATGGGGAGAATCTCTCCAAATAATATCGAGATGGTGAACAACCATTCTATAGATGATTCGCTCCCCTGTGAAAATGGCTGTCTCCAACCTTTAAAAATTACATACCTACACCATGCTTCTATAGTTGTGATTTGAATATGAAACAACAAGATACGAGAAAAACAACAAGAGCCCAATTTAAGCAAGCTAAATGACTACGTCAAAACTTTGTCGGAAAGGAAGAGAAACTATAGCTTCAGAAATTTGTACTGCACTCAAAATTATAATTTAGCATACGAGTGAGGAGATATGTACTGCACTCAAAAGTATAATTTAGCATACGAGTGAGGAGATATGTACTCAAGGTGTTTTTGTAGTCACAAAACAATAGAGAGTATGATTTGGTCTTGTAGCGCATTTTGGGAGGCACTATAAATTTTTTTGTTGTGATTCTTTCTTATTCAATTTAAGGCTCTGTCATGACAAGGCTCAGTTGAGAAGGCAATGAATTCCATGGATGTTATGGTGATTTGACTAGAGGATGGGAAGGTATGGGAGACCATGGAAGTGAAAATACATGCTTTGTTGATACCTCAAATGTGACCAAGCTTAAAAATAAAGATGGTTCTAGTGCAAAAGGAGAAAAAAAACAACAACATAAATTTGAGACCTCTTGCACCTCTAAAAATAAGTTCTATGTTGCCTCACATCTATTGTAGCTATTTAAAACTTTCATATATTATTGAACATGAGAGGAACATGATCACAACATTATTTTATTTATTCTCTTCCTCTCTGAATTTCATGGCAAGTAAATCATCACTTTCTTATGTTATTTGAGCATTATATGGAAGGCTTCATGTAGTTGTTTCACAAGGTGCTAGAATTTCTTTTCAAGAAATAATTGTTTAACCAACCCTGATTAATGAATCCTATTAGATCTTGTTACAAGTAATACTTGAATATATGATTCCAAAAATTCTCTTCCTTCCATATTGTAAATTCATCATATATTTTCCTAGGACAAGAACCGGTGAGTGATTCTGTAATAAAGGTATTTGAGATGCTAGTTGGAGTGTCTAGAAAGTTTCAAGTATTGGAAGGGTGCTTCCACAATTGAAACAATGTGGACAAGCATGCTTGAACTATTGGAAGACTACTTGAACTTCTTAGAATTTACATATTGTTGAATGGATGGGAGCACTTCAACATTAGAAAAGTGGCATTGGATAAAGAACTTCAATAGCCCAAATAACAAAATTTTTATTTTTCTTATTTCAACTTAGGTAGGTCGGGTTGGAATCAATTTTGGAAGTGTAGATACAGTTATTAAATATGATCTATTTTTTAGTCCTATTTTTTATTTATGAGTTGAATCATGATCTCACAGGATAGGCCAAGACAAACTAGTGATTGTATATTAGTTGATAATAAAGTATTCTATTGAGGAGAGAATATTTGAGCGGTAAGGAACAAAGTTGGATTTGGAGAATCTAGTGATAAATATTTGTAAAAATGGAATTTTAAATAATTATATAAATCTCAAAAAACCGTTGTCTTTGTAGAGACTACCACAATACCACCAATTTCATCTCTAGAATTGTCAAGTGAAAATTTATTGTGAGGTATTATGTCCTTGTGCAATTACTAATAATGGTAGACCATGTAGAAATATTTATTTTGTGAGTAGAGTTAACTATACAAAGATAAATGGTTCAATATTTTTGGTAATACAAAACCCCATCTGGGTTTCAGTGGTTTACACTGTTAACCAAACCAGGTTACATCAGTCTATGCAGTACATATGACATTCTAATAGCTCACTATGGGTGCTTGTACTACCTATTTCTTCTTCTCAAGGAAAAACGTCTACTATCTGACAATCAAATCAAACAGAAGCAAGGGAAAATAGAAATTGCATGGTTAGGCCAAAATTTGATCGAAGACATATTTCCTTTGGGAGAAATCTAGATGAGGACACTCAAAAGGGAAAGGTTTTGTGTCTATCACCTATGTAGCCCAACTTAAAAGAAATAATCAATGACACTTAATAGGTTTACTAGTAAAACACCCTTGAGACACTAGTAACCATGGGCTAAAATGAAAACCACTTTGTTGTGATCTAATTCCTAAACTCTTGTATACTAGTTTCATTTTATTTTTAAGAAAACAAATTAACTCATAGAATAGGCAATAGATAGGTTGGTTGCAAAATATGCTATAAACTAATTTCCCTAGCAATAAGTACCATCATTCAACATTCTATAGTGGGAACAAAGTATGGAAAAATAATAAAACCCTACATAGATCCATGGATCAAAAGATTCAAAGAATTCAAATTTTTCTTAGATTTCTTAATCTCCCCTTCTTAAGAAGGAAGAAGGAAGGGCAGGTGAAATGTTGGAGGGTAGTCAACTAGACCTAACAAGTCAAGATAGTCAACTAGTCTTTGTAGTTGAATTCAAGATCTAAGTCAGGTTGACTTCCCTATTCGGTCAATTGACTAAGCTATTTTAGATAGTTAATCATTTGTAACTATCATAGTCTATTATAAATATGTATGTATCCATATTATGAAGAGTGTCATGATTATTGTGGACTAATGTACAGGTGCTTTCGCCGAGCTACCACTACTACCTTTTCCCTTCTATTATATCTTCTATTTGTGGTGTATATCTCTTAAAATTGGAAACTAGGGAAAAATTACACTTTGGTCTACTCCTTTGAGGAAGGTTATTGTGGCATTGAATTCCTCTTTATGGGAGGTTCAAAATCAACCTTAATTTCACCAAATTTGGATAAGGAAAAATATTTATTTACTTAAAAGAAATTTTACGAGCCATGACCTTATTAAGATAGGAAAAATGTAAATTTCAAATTCAAATTTTCCTCCAAAAGGTTGAGGATGGCTTCACCTCCATAAGGAAATATTTTTATATAGATAGGTGTCATCCATTCTCATTAGATATATCTCAGTTGCATCTCTAAGATAGCCCAGTGGAGAAAATGGCAAGACGTAGAGGTTAGGTCTCATTTGGGCGAGTCTATTTGCTTATTCTAGGGCCGAGAAGCTTCAAGACAATTTAGAAGATATGTTTGGGTTAGGTTGCATCTTCTATCTCCTTGAAATACGACGATCTCCTTACGCAAGAGGCCAAGGCTACCAAAAGGAGATCTGAATTGGTTTGATGAATATCCTGGGTTGTATTTACCCTCTCCCAAAGGAGGAGATCCAACAGCAAGATAGTCGAAGGCCTGAGGGATGTTTAGGGATGTTTTTTAGGCTCTCCTCTTAAGAAGGATGGCCACAACTCTAATAGGTTATTTCAATCAAGTCGCAGACCAAACAAGCTAGAATTGGGGTCATAAATCTAAGCCAATGCAATCAGGTTAGGTGTGGGGAAACTTGAGGGCTTAAAATGGCCCAGACTAACCTTAGAATGTGGACAGTGACATTAAAAGGGAGTCCACAACCTTGTAAATATATTTGGAGGAAAGTAAAGGGTTTCTATCCATGAGATAATAAACCCTATCCAAAATTCAGAAGGTCAAGCCAAAGAAGAAATGTTTTTACCATCATTGGTCACTGAACATGACAGAATGTGATTGTTGTTGTCTAAAGGAAGAATATTGGAATGTGATTAAAGGAAGAATTCTGGATCATTTCTTTGGAATTTGGACAGTGAAAATAGTAACCATATTGACAAGTCAATATTGACTCTAATTGTACTCTCTCTTTCTCTCTTTTACATTTGATTAGAATCATAAGAAGAATTGTTCAAGGGTCTTCCCCATCTTGGGGTTTTTCCATGACTTGAGCCATATTCTCGTGTTCCTCTATCTTGGCTTGTCTTCAACATTTATCATTTATGTTCTTTCATTAGTTACATTCATATATTGTTTAATGTGATTTCTAATGGATTAATGGACATATGGTTAAATTAAGTAACTATCCTAAGCAAAGAACATGTTTCCACAAATTAACATGGTATTAGAGCTCAGGTGAGGACAAGCCCAAGCTTAAAAGGATTGCAATCACTAAGGATCATCTGAAGAATTTCATTGATTCCTTTAGCCATATGTCGAAGCGTTTAAGAATGTCAAATCTATAGGCCTTATACAAGCCCTATTTAGTGAACATGGGCATCAATCCAAGAGAAACTTAACCATCACAGCAAAAATTTGGAAGTCAACAAGGTATGTTGTAGTAATATATTTTCGAAGGATTATTTAGCACTCATATTCGGTCAAGAATGAGATTGTATCATCATTATCCCTTTTTGTTTCATTACATTTGAAGCCGATTTTCTTGACCATGAAATCATAGTCCTGGGCATAACTCAATAATACCTAATCTTAGGCCAGAATATATTTCGGAAGGTTCTATGAATCCAAATTTTCCTTATCAAATTCTTGGCATAATCACTATGATCACTATTTGTATCAGCAATTTAATATTCTCTTTATCCCTGGTCAAGTCTGATGCTTCTCTACCTTTGTGTTTTAGAAGAATACTTCGTTTTGAAGGGTTGAGCCACTATTGTTTCCTGCTTGAAGGGTTAAAATAACTGCCTTGAAAAATTGAATCATCAGGCCTATAGTAGGAATAAGGCTCTATATTTCCAAAAAGGGATAGCCTAGGAGATGTTTCTCTGAGATCCTTGGAATGGGTCCCATATTCAAACAATTATCACTATACTTCCATGCCAAGGAAATATCTGACATAGAACAGTATCTTATATGGCATCACTCAGTTGGTTAGGTTCCTCTGAAGATGGTATTTCTCAGTCTCATATATCGCGGTCCCTATTATACATGACATAATACAATTGACTTGTTCTATTTGAATATTTCTTGACACGATTGGAGCAATCCTACAATATATATTTTAGATGTGATTCAATCATTGTTCAACATCTTGTATGGTTCTGCTCTCATCCTCTGCACATGAAAGTCTGGCTGAACCATATATGTATAAGTCATGGAAATCAAGGTATAATTTCAAAATATGATGTAAGGTATGGATATCATCTCAGTCATGTAAGTTGATCCATATTTACTCTAGTTATAAGAATTCATCTATTCTGTAGTAAGTATGGCCTCTTATCCCTCTTTAGGAAGACCATTATTAACATTATCTTACAAACTTACATACAGTGAACCTTGAAAAAAGCATTTTTATATGTATGGCAGTACAAAGCAGTCATGGAATTTTGACAAGTTCTTTGAAATTCTAATAATAAGACTTGTTCACAATCTAAGTTTGGAAAAGTCATGGTCATGGATAGTATGTTGACAATCTTCTCCATACAAAAAGAGGCTAGAAAAGGAGACATAGGACGATGAATCATCAATATAGTCTCATCGTCATTTTGGATAATAGCATAAAAGGATTAATGCATCTATATAGAGATAAGAATATATGTCTCTGTATTGCACAATCCACATCAGGTCATATATTTCTTACATCAGTTGAGCCAACCTATTAAGGTTTGATTTATTTACAGTGGCTACACTAAGATCACAATATATATAGATTTTTGGTTACATTGGAAAGAAGGATAGCTTCTAGCATCAAGCAGTGGAATATTTTCATTTTGTTTAACAGAATTAATCCTCTTTTAGTTTTTAAGAAACATGTTAGGATATTCTGACACATAGCAAATAATTAAGTATAACTTGGTTTAGTCTAGAGTTAGGTAAAGTGTGTTTCTTTACTATGTACTTTTGTAACTTATAATCTGAAAGTCAAGATATGTTCTAGACATGAAGCGATCCGATGGTTCATTCTCTCCTCAGTATTACCGACACTTGATCTATGGCTTAACGCCTGATTGGTCCATCATCTCTATTTAAAGAGCATGGAGGTTCATTTGTAGGGTAACCATTCATGAGAGAAGCTTATGTAAATTTTCATTCTTTTATTAATAAATTGCCTGAAGTGGTTGCGTTGGCTCAAGTTGTGGACTATTTCCCTCTTTGAGGGTTTTAACCACGTCAAGAATATTGGTGTATTGATCTGTGATCTATTTGTGAGCAGTGTCCTTTAGTGTTCTGTCTGAGGAACTTACCCTAAAAATTCTTATATGGTATTAGAGCTATTTGAGGGCTGCATCTGTTGGTGATCCAAATCTGAAGATGGTATAGTTGCATTTGACTGTCATTTCCTAGATCGGGCCGAGAGGACTGCTCTATTGTGTTAGGAGCATCTGTTCCAGTGAGGAACCCATTTTGTTTCACGCGAAAATGTTTCTGATAGCCCTATCTACGTCATGTTAAATATCTAGAGGTATACAGTCTTTATTTGTAGTTCTAGCTATTCATCTCTCTATTTATTTCATTTTATTTAGATCTCTATTTTTTATTACTAGATCTATACCTTTCATTTCTATGTATGCTCATTGCCCCATGACTCTGTGCGATCTGGGTAAATCAGAAAGAGAAATGAAGGATTTTTCTCATGTGTATGCTCTTTTCCATCATGCCTTAGTGTGATCTCGGAAATCAGAAACATTGAGGAAAATATTTAGTTTCCGGCTAAAGCTAACTTCGAGTCGTAAGGTTTGTTTTTTTTGTATGTAAGTGTTGGGTTTTGTGGTTTTTTTTTGTAGGAAAAAAAGAGTTTTTTCAAGTAAGCACGCCCCCCAAAGCTTCAGTGACTAAAAAAAAACCAAAAAAGAAAACCCCGTTCCTCTTTTCAAAAAATTACTAACCTTTTCAACTAACTCGCTTGGTCCAAGGTTACTTTATGAGAATAGAGGTCTTGAGCTCAAGTCTTTCTTTTTTTTGAGTTACATTTTCAAAAAACACATATAACTTAGGTTTTAAAGTTACTTTAGGTAAAAGTGTTCTCACCCATTATAAAAAGTGAGTCACCTATACTTCTAAAGTCTCTTTATCTTCTATTTAAGTTACAATTTAGTGGGTAGCTCATAAAGTACCATTGTAAAAGTGACTTTCACTTATTTATAAATGTGAGTCATATAAAATATTTTTTTTTTTTAAGTGATCTAATTAGATTAAGTTTGGAAGCGGGGGGGGATTTTTTTTAATATAACATTATCATTCATTTCTGCATATTCACGCACTTCGTTGGCATCATCAACAACTTTTATTCATAAAGCCATAACTTCTTCATCCGGAAGTCATTTTCAGAGTCGTTGTTTTTTAATCAGCCTAATTTTTCAAGATATTTCCACTGGAACACTTAGTTTTAGTATCTACAACTTCAGTTTCTGTTAAGATGGAAATTCCATGCCAAGTTATTCTTGATAGCACCAACTACTCTCGATGGTGGTCCTACATTGTGGAATTACTTAGAAGTAAAGGTCTTTATAGAATAGCCCCATGCCAAGAAACCAAACCTCAAGATGAAGATAAGGCAGCCAAATGGCAAAATAGGCAAGATCAAGCATGCGGGTTGATAGGGATGTCTATTTCTCCAGACCATAGATTCCATATTGCAGAACTTGATACTCCTAATGAAGCAATGAAACAACTCTCTATAGCTTTTGGAATTAAAAATGAAATTAGAGCCCATCAACTCGAAAGTGAGTTGCTTACATTGGACCCCAATAAGTTTTCTTCCATTGAAGATTTTTTGTCCAAGTTTAAGACCCTTAGACTTCTCTTGGAAGGTGTTAAGGTTAAGAAAGAAGATGGTAGCCTTCTCTATTCCATTCTTACTAAGTTGGGAGCAACCTAATCTGTGTTTGTTTCCATATTCCATTCTAGTAGAGAAGCTTTTATTTCTCAAAGAAAAGACTACAAGTCCACCTCTTTTGATGCCTTTTGTGATTCTTTAATAAGAGAATAAGAAAATTTCTTATATCTTGGTCTTATTAATCTTGGAAACTCTTCTATGAAAGCCTTAGCCACCCAGCAATAACCAAATTCAAACAATCCTAAGAAGAAGTATCCTAAAAAGAATGGTCCTAAACCAAACAAGGGTCCTAAGAAATTTCAATCTCAAAATGAAAAATCATTTCAATAAAATGATAGGAAAATAAAAACAAAGCGAAGAAGACCGATAGACATTGCCACTTTTGTAATCGAGATGGCCACTTAGAATCCAAATTCTTTAAGAAGATGGAAGCCATGGAAGCAACAATGAAGAAGCATAACATCTATTTGGAGCACTCTTCAACTTCAACTTCATCTTCAGGAATAGCACTTTCTGCATGTGGTTGTCAATCATCTCGGTCTGGTTATGCACTAAATGTATCTTCTTCTTCTCATTCTCATGAGTGGCTCATTGATTCTGGAGCTTCTTATCACATGGCAAAAACCAAAGCCATGTTTTCTTCTTTAAATGGTTGTAACACCAAAAATATATATGTTGGTGCTGATAGATCTCTTAGTGTAGTAGGGACTGGAACTGCTTATCTAGACACAGGTCAATTTAATGATGTATTATGTGTTCCAACCTTATCCTACAACCTTTTATCTATATATTAGATAACTCATTCAGGTGAAGGTAAAGTCATTGAATTTTCACCTCACGATGTTGTAATTAAGGACCTAAGAGATCCTAGATAGATTTTAGCTACTGGCATTGTTGATCATTCTACAAGGTTATATAAGTTTAACAACTTTGGGTCATCAAATCTTCCCTCGGTTTTTTTTTCTCATAATGATGAAGTGAGAAAATTTTGGCATGAGCTATTTGGTCACTTAAACTATCGCTCGCTTCAGAATCTATGTAAAGAAAATATGGTGATAAGTCTTCCAATGGTATCTTGCAAAGATGGTGTTCGTTCCGGATGCGTACTCAGAAAACATCATCAGGATAGTTTTGAAAAATGTTCCTCTTGGCACGCCTCAACCCCTTTACGGCTTGTACATAGTGATTTATGTGGTCCACTTCTAGTTGTTTCATTCTGTGGCTACAAGTATTTCTTAACTTTCATTGAGGATTTCTCCATATCCACTTGGGTATACTTCTTAAAACTCAAGAGTGAAATATTTAATATGTTCTTGGCCTTTAAGGAATTTGTTGAAAAACAATATGGACATCAAATTCTTAAGCTAAGATCTGATAATGGTGGAGAATATGTTAACAAAAAATTCATCAACTTTTGCACTAAGAATGGAATTCAAATGCAACATGTTATTCCATATACTCCACAACAAAATGTTCTAGCTAAAAGGAAGAATCGCACCTTAAAGGAAATGGCTGATTGTATGCTTCAATCTAAAGGACATAGTCTTAATTTTTGCGTAGAAGCAATTAACTGTGAAAATTACATAGTAAATCACACTCCTACTAAGGTTTTAAAGAATATCACTCCAGAAGAAGCATGGAGCTCAATCAAACCAGATGTAAGTCACTTTCATGTTTTTTGATGTGAAGCATGGACCCATATTCCATATGAGAAACATAAATCTTTAGAACCTAAGAGTGAAAAATGTATTTTCATTGGATATTTTGAAGATGTCAAAGGATAAAGACTTATTCCACTTAAGTCCAAAAATGTTATCATTAGAAGAGATGTAAAGTTTGCTGAAAATATATCGGCCTACGAGTCTAGTTCGGTGGATGTGCCACCTCTCTCTATCCATTCTACTTGTGAAAACATTTATTCTTCAGATGGTGACAATGAGGATGAAAATCCTCCCCCACCTTCTCAAGATCCTCCTTTAGCTCCTCGGCTTCCAAAATGGGTCTGGGCTACTCGAGATGTAGTAGGTGCTCTTGTCAGTGATCTTACAGATCAACAACGTACACATTCTCAATTCGATAGAGCCTCTTCTTTACTGGCTCAAGCTTCACCGAATTATGATCCTAACACCTTTGCAGAAGCTTTAGGCCATCCAAATTGGGATGCAGCTATGAATGAAGAATATTGTTCATTATTCGCAAATGATACATGGGATCTTATTCCTCTTCCAAAGGGATGAAAATTTGTTAGATGCAAATGGGTTTGCAGAACCAAGTATGGAACAGATGGAAAAGTTGATAAACATAAATCTTGTTTTGTTGCTAAGGGTTTTTCACAAGTTGAAGGCATTGACTATATTTAAACCTTCTCCCCTGTTGTCAAAATGAACTCTATCCACCTTTTTCTTTCCCTTGCTACCTCTTTCAAATGGGAAGTCCATCAGATGGATGTTAAATCTACCTTCTTGCATGGGGGCTTGCATGATGAAATCTATATGGAACAACCTACTAGATTTATACAAACTGACTCTAGTCTTGCTTTTCGACTTAAGAAATCCCTTTATGGTCTCAAGTAAGCCCCTCGGGCTTGGTATGCCAAAAATGAATAGATTTCTTTTAAAAACTGGCTTTTCTAGGTGTCATTCTAACAATACTATCTACACCAAGAAAGTGGGCAAGTCTCTTATCATTATTGTTCTTTATGTTGATGATCTTATCCTTACTGGTAGTGATCCAAACCTTATAAACCATGTGAAGTCCAGCCTTAAAAAGAAGTTTGAAATGACAGACTTAGGACGCTTGCATTATTTTCTTGGTTTTCAAGTCTTGCAATCCAAGGAAGGTATTTCCCTTTCCCAGTCCAAGTATGCATGTGATCTTCTACGCCATTTTCACATGGAAGACTATAAGCTAGCCCCTTCTCCCTTTTAGTGTGGAGCCAAAACTTCAGTGACTTGTACTTCCCCTGAATTTGATGCTACCTTATACTGTCAACTTGTAGGAAAAATTTTGTATCTGACCCATACTCGTCTTGACCTTTCCTTTGCTGTCGGCATTATTGCTCGGTTTATGAAAAACCCACACGAAAGTCATTGGAAAGAAGCTAAAAGAATACTTCGTTATGTTCAAAGTATAGTTCAGTTTGGGATTCATTACAGTGTAGAAGCATCTCTTCTATTGGTTGGTTTCATTGATTTCGATTGGGTTGGTGACCCTGATGATCAGAAGTCTACTGCAATTTATGTGTTCGCTCTTGTTTCACAACCTATTACATGGGCTTACAAGAAACAAAGTGCCATTTATCTTTCTTCAACAGAAGTAGTGTATCGTGGTGCCATAGAAGCTAGTAAGGAAGCCCTATGGCTTCGTCGAGTCCTGTTAGAGTTTGGCTTTTAGTAGCAGCATCCAACTACACTTTGGTTTGATAATCAAAGTTCCATTCAACTATGCAAAGATCTAGTCCAACATCAGTACAAAAAACACATTGAACTGCACATGCACTTCATCAAAAAGCTCATTCATGACCATGTTCTTGAAGTGCAATATTGTTCAACAGATGATCAATTTGCAGACATCTTTACAAAGGCTCTCATAGAGGTGAAGTTTACTAAAATTTGATTTATGGTTGGAGTTTAGGAAGTTATCACTAAAGGGGGGATAGGCTTAAATGCCTCCTTCCTTCTCTTATTGTGTCATATTTGTACATCCTTCTATCCTATCCCAAGTTGTTCTTAAGGGGGGATGTTAGGCTATTCCGACACATAGGAAATAGTTAAGTATAACATGGTCTAGTGTAGAGTTAGGTAAAGTTTGTTTCTTTACTATGTACTTTTTTACCTTATAATCCGATAGTCATGATATGTTCTAGACATGAAGTGATCTGACGGTTCATTCTCTCCTTGGTATTATCGACACTTGATCCATGGCTTAACACTCGATTGGTCCATGATCTTTATTTAAAGAGAATGGAGGTTCATTTGTAGGGTAAACGATCATGAGAGAAGCTTATGTAAATTTTCATTCTTTTCTTAATAAATTGCCTAGATTGGCCGCATTAGCTCAAGCCGTGGATTGTTCCCCCCTTTCAAGGTTTTAACCACGTCAAGAATACTGGTGTATTGATCTGTGACTTGTTTGTGAGCGGTGTCCTTTGTTGTTGTGTCTGAGGAACTTACCCTGAAAATTCCTACAGAACAGTCTCCTTGAACTTTCAGAGAAGAGGTTCTGCTGAAGTCATGTCAGTAGGCAGAATTATTGAGTCTCTAAAAGGGAATAATCCTGGAAGTTTGAAATAACTAAAATAAAAGTATGCGCAATAGAAATGCTTGGTTATATCAGCTCCTCTATGGCACATCCATGGTCTTGTTTTAGCCTTGTATGACATCAAGATAGTATAAGAAGAAGCTACAAGGATCCTATAGTAAAAGAAATTGCAGCACACTTGAAGCTTTCAATCTTGAATAACTTCTAGAAGAAGAAGTGCATAACACTTTGGTGTAGTTATTTGTAACTACCCTGTCCATAGAAGTGCCTTTATAAATGTGCACTACAAATCCTTGACATATTTGTTGCGTTAATCAAGGATTTTAGAATGAAAGGTATTAACATAAAAGGACCCGACCTCTTTATGGATCTAGTAATTTGATACATTTGTAGCTTTCATCTAGCGATGAAACGTAATGCAATTGTCTTGAGTTAATCCCATAGGAGGATTTCTTCTCTATGAATGAAGAAGGACTTCTGAATTCTCTTATTTGACCTAAAGCTTCTTAAAAGTTTGATGTTGCAATTACCTCATGGAAAGTCTCATATCTAATCTAGGTAGCACATGATGATTACCCAAAGCAATGCTTTAGAGGGTGCTATGATGTTTGGGTTTATCTATTGATGATGTTTGTCCAAATAAGAGGGAGTTGATTGAAGACCTAGATTTGTTCTTAAGATCAAAATAAAGAAGCTATTGAAGTAGTCATAGTCAACATAGGTGTATTTAAGCATAAGCCTCATATATATATTGGATATCTTCTCATTAAATATTATGTATGATATGAAGTACACTGTTGCTTTGATAAATGGAAATCTCATATTAGTACTATATCTCTTGAGGACCACCTTCATTTCTTTTTTAAAAAAATCAAATACTAAATCTGCTACACTGGAAGAACCATTAAAGTAGAATGTTTAGAAGCAACAAGTATAACTTACTAAGTTACTATGAAGCCACTCTATTGAAGAAGCCCTTCAGTGAGCCATTTGTGCACATCATAATTATATATTGCAGAAGAAGATTCCAGTATTTCACATACCACTTTATATGGTTCAACAAAGGTCACTCCTATTTTATGGCATGTTGGAGTGGACATATCTCATGATGAGTAGGTTGTCTGATGTACTCTATGCAGCCTCGAAAGACAAGTTTATACTACGATATCCCTGAGTAAAAGAGAGTAAGATCAGTCAAATACTTTCTTCATCAAGATATGCAAGAAGAAGAGAATTGCTAAGTGTTGCCAAGATCTCTGCTAGAAATAAATATGCCTACTATATATACATCTATTCATTACTGAATGGAGCTATGAGGCTCCCATTGATCTTGAATTTCAGAAGGTATCATGGCACTATTATGCATAAGAATGGATATTTTTTAAGATGAAAAAATTGAGCTTTGTGAGCTCCTGAAGGGTTTGCGTAATCATTGAGATATACGAAACCATAAGGTGAGTGGTTCACCTTCCCCTGTTGGTGCATTTTGTACATGGTGAGTGGTTCACCTTCCCCTGTGATACCCCATGGTGGTTGACATGTCTGTAGGGTGAGTGACTTGCCTTCCCCTATGATTTTGGGCACATCTATGTAGGGTGAGTGGTTCACATTCCCCTACTCGTGACATATGCATAGGATGAGGGGTTCACCTTCTCCTATGGTATAAAGATGAGTGGTTTACCTTCTCCTATGGATACCCCAATGAGGGATGCATATAGGCATCTGTTGACCTTTCATCAACACTTGGTTAATCCTTTCCCCACATGTAGGATGCTCATTCCCTATGATTATTGGTTGACATGTTGGTGGGATGTGGTTCATCCTTTCCCCATGATCGATTGTTGTGCCTTATGTTTGTAGGATGTGGTCTGTCCTATCCCTACGTGTGATTGTGATGTGTGATTGTCGGAGGTGGTTCATCCTTTCCCTACGTTTGACTATGATGTGTGATTGTAGGATGTGATTCGTCCTTTCCCTGCGTATGGCTGTGCACATGATGTGATACATTCTTTCCATTCTATTGATTCTGTATCATCCTACCCATGTAGTCCATGACACATGGGAAGTACCTCTCAACTGCCCAATGAGTTTGGAAAAGTGGTTAGTTACCATATCATTACCGATGGATGCATCGGGTACTGTCGTACTCTTGATGACTAAGATGCAGGGTGTTCTTCAACTTGATCTGGGATCAAGTTTGGTTGAGATTTTACCTCTTCACCGAGTTTTCTTAGTAGAGAGTGGCAAATTCTTGTGACTCACTATCGATCAATTATTATTCATTAGTACATTAGTGTTAAGTAGAGCAGAGAAGAGATAGGTTTAGAGATGGTTCATGGTGTCAGGATGGCTTTATGATCAGTGACAGTGGCTGATGGTTTCACAAGTGGAATTCTCCCTAGTTGAGAGAGAGTGCTAAAATTTGCAACTAGGGCCAAATTCCACTTTGGTTTGCTCCTTTGAGGAATATTATTGTGGCATTGAATTCCTCTATTCAAGAGGTCCAAAATCGACCTTAAGATAACCAAATTTGGATAAGGAAAAATATTTATTTAAAATGAAATTCTACCAGCCATGACCTTATTAAGGCGAGAAAAATGAAAATTTGAAATTCAAATTTTCCTCCAAAATGTTAATGACAACTTCACCTCCATAAGGAATTTCTTTCTATATAGATAGATGTCCTCCTTTCTCATTAGATATATCTCGCTTGCATCTCTGAGACAATCGAGTGAAGATAATGGCAAGATGTAGAGGTTGGGTCTGGTTTAGGTGAGTCTATTTGCTTATTATAGGGCCGAGAAGCTTCACGACAATTCAAAAGATATGTTGGGGTTACGTTGCATCTTCTCTCCCCTACAAATAGGTCAAGCTGCTTACACAGGAGGCTGAGGCTACCAAAAGGAGATCTGAGTTGGTTTGATGAATATCCTGGGTTGTATTTACCCTCTCCCATAGGCTGAAATCCAATAGCAAGATAGTCAGAGGCGTAAGGGCTATTTAGGGTTGTGTTTTAGGGTCTCCTCTTAAGAAGGATGGCCAAAACTCTAAGAGGTTATTTCAATCAAGCCGCAAAAATAAACAAACTAGAACTGGGGTCATAAATATAAGAAGCTGCAAACAGGCCAGTTTTGGGGAAACTTGAGGGCTTAAACTTGCTCGAACCAAGCTTAGAATGTGGATAGTGCCATTAAAATAGTCACAGCCCTAGAAATATATTTGGAGGAGAGTAAAGGGTTGGCAGCTATGAGACAATAAACCCTAACCAGAATTCATAAGGTCAAGCCAAAGAAGAAATATTTTGACCACCATTGACCACTAAACAAGACAGATTGCTATTGTGGTTGTCAAAAGGCAGAATACTAGAATTTGATTAAACGCAAAATTCTGTATCATTTCTTTGGCATTTGGATAGTGATACAAGTCATCATCTTCGCAAGTTAATATTGACTCTGATTGTACTCTCTCTTTCTCTATTGTAGAATTGATTAGAATAATAAGAGGAATTGTTCAAGGGTTTTCCCCATCTTCAGGATTTTCCCTGGCTTGAGCCATATTCTCATGTTCCTCTGTCTTGGCTTGTCTTCAGAATTTATCATTTATGTTCTTCCCTTAGTTACTGTCGTATATTGTTTAATGTGATTGCTAATGGATTAATCAACATATGTTTTAATGAAGTAACTATCCTAAGCACAGAACGTGTTTCCAAAATTTTTCTTGGTGTATGGGTATGTTGGTAACACATTTATATAGTTCCCTAGATTACAACAGGGATACTTGCATCATTTTCTATCCATTATCGGTAATTTGGAAACAATAAATGTCAATGTCCAATACCTAGTTTTTGCTACTATGGTGTATTTTTCACACTTTCTTAACTCAATATATAATGTGTATTTTGAATGGGATTTGGATAAAATTTCGAAGACGATATCCATCAATATCTCTATAAAATCGATAATTTTGGAAATATTTTGATTGTCATAGATTGTTCTCCCAAATAAATCAAATTATATACTACCTTATTTAAGGAATTATGTGACTTTTTTCTTGGTATTAAGAAGAAATACCTCGTATTGAACCCCATATTATAATTCATGAAATTAAAAAATATGACGGGGCCAATATATTTAGCCATAAGATTCACCTAGTCAACCCTTGCACCATAGTCACCATCATGAAGAAGTCAAAAAGATCCTTCTTTTAAGGTTCATTTATCTAGTTATCTTTGTGGAATGGGTATGCAACTTTATTCATGGTTCCAAAACATAGGGTATCATTCAAGTCTGTGTTGATTATAGTGACCTCAATAGAGAATTTCCCAATGGTAGTTATCTTACCCTATTAATTGATCAAATTATCAACAAATCTTTTGGTGGTAAAATCATTTCCTTCATGGATGGCTTAGTTGGTTATAATTAGATATATACAAAACCAAAAGGCCAATAAAAAATAAACTTCATTCGTATTTAGGAAATTTTTTCTTATTAAAAGATGCATTTGGTCTTAAAAACACTTGGGGTACCTTCCAACAAGCCATGTCATATGTATTTCATGGTGTTGGACACATAATACCATAAGATTTGTGACATTATAAATAAATTGTAAATACTAGGATATATATGGATATATAGGAAAATGTAATACCCTCGCTTGACTCCCCTAGATTGCAATGTACTCATACACATGATATGTCAATTAGCCTGGTGAGTTGGGTTCTATTGGGGCGTGCATACCCCTATGTGTACAAATGTGTTCTAAGGTTGGTGTGTTTGTGTAATTGGGTCAGAGAACTTGTATTATTAGGCTAGTGAGTGGAGTTCCACTGGCACCTATGTTCTTATATATGTATAATGGAATAGTCCGATGGGCCACATTAATTATGAGTTTCAGCACCAAAGTGTGTGTGGGATTAAGCTAGAGAGCTTGTGTGATAACAGACTAGTGGTTTTAGAATATATATTATTTGCTACGAACCAAGTGATGAAAGGATTATGGGGGGAATGGGACTCCACTATAGGAAAAGTATCATGATATGAAAGTATATTATCATATTATCATATAACATTATAATAAAAATTATGGGGACACAATGTTTAAGAAAAGGTGGTTCCCCTATTTAGTTGATCAAAGGATTAGTAGGGACAAGAGTCCTTGTCTAAGGGCTTCGAGGCTACCTAGAGATCTATGAGGGAAGTATGAACTCGTAGAGCTATAGGAATCTAGACATCCATATCAAACCAGGATAGACAACCTAGAGGTAATGACACAACTTGAGGGACTTCATATGAAGAAAAGGGGGTTCACTACTTGGGTGTGGGTTGATGGGGGATATGAGCTTATTGGTTAGAGGCTCTAAGGTTTGGTACCTTAGCCCAATTATGTATGGTACTAGATATGTACTTGGCTTGAGAAGCCAATACCAATTGTACTCATAGCCCTAAATTTGTGGTGACCGACTACTGAGAGGACTGGAGCAATCTAGTCTACTACTATGTTGCATGTTTAATGTGTGCAACCAATGAACAAATTTTTATAGATAAATATTTGAGTCTTATTTTGTGTATTTGTGTGTTTTATGTTTTATGGTTTTATTGCATGTTATTGTATCATGCTATGTTATATATATAATTGTGCTCTTACCACATGTAAGTGGCATTACTTTGACTGGCAGGCTAAGAATCTCACAAGTGGTGTCAAAACTCAAGCTACAACATTGGGCTTGCATGGAACAAAACTAAAATGTAGAGGTGAAAATGTTAATATTCCTACAAATTATTGGATCAAACGTCTAAGCAAGATGTATCTTCATGGACTCTGATGGCTACAACTGTAAACGGGCATGCTGAGGAGGCATTACAAATTCTTATGAAATGTAGACACCTTGAGGATTTAATTACATTTTGATGCCTATGTGATAAATTCTCTTGTGGACACATATGTGAAATGTAGAAGCATTTAGAAGCCTTGTGAACTATTTGTCAAAATTCTTGAACCGAATGTTATCTCATTAATTATTATTATTTTAGCCTACTCAGGGCATGGACATGCTAAAGAGACCTTGAGGTTGTTTTGAACATGGCAGGGGAAGTCAAGGGTACATGACTCAACCAGTAGAATTGGTGACATACCAATGATTAAATGCAACATGAAACCATGATTATAAATCCTTCACGAAGGATAGGAAATAATGGACACGTTGTAATGTTTATTCAACTCACTAATGATGGATTGATTCAATGGAATGAATATTAGTGATTTCCACGGTGTTATTATTGTCAGCATTATCATCAATCTTCTTTGTTATTACTTACATGGAAATGTAATTCGATACTTTCAAACCTAAGAAAATTCTTCAACTTACTGTAATGGTCTAAACTCACTGAGACTTATACAGTTACCTTGAATTTAAATTCCATTCATAGAAAACGCATCAATTGGGAATAAAAGCACAATAGAATTACTTCAAACACGTAGATATTTCTACATCTTGTCATCGAGATCTGACAAGCACAAGTAATATGGAGATTCAAAGCCAGAAGAATTTATGTGTGGTTCATGAGAATGCTTTCTCGTGCATTAAGATGATTATCAAAAATGTCAACGTTGGGAGATTGGAAGATGTAGGCAGCGTGTTTGATAAAATGTCAATGCATGAGTTAGTTTCATCATCATTGTAGAGTATGTGAAAAATGGTAGATTAAATATTGCAAAATATCTATTTGACAAAATGGTGGAATGAAATGGGATATTTTTTGCTACAACGTTAACGGGATCCATAGGATTTTTGGTAAGATGATGCCTTGGAAAAGTAGAGTTAATTTTACTTGTTGGATAATAATGTTTAATGGTGCCTACCTATATCCATACTTATTCTCAATAGATCACCTTTTTATATGCTTTCTTCCTCATAAAATTCATTAGCATCTTGAAATAATTGTTGTTTTATGGGACATCTCTAGCACTTTTGGACATTGAATAGTTAGTAGTAATGTTGTTGCACGATGAAAATGGTATTTGTCCTATTAATATGAAGTAATAATTGTTGCACACTAAGTATATTGTTCCTACCTCAGAAATTATGTTGACCAGTGGCAACATTAGAAGGAAAACATGAAGACTTCTAATCTGCAATCTTTCAAGCCTCGACCATAATGAATCAGCCATCATAGAGAGCATATTACGCACAATTACAAGCACTCCATCATTATTTTCCTTGCCATTCAGATGCATTTGTATTTTTATTTGTACGTGAATTCCTAGAGAATGAAAGAGATGAATTTGAAGAGATATGGCGATAGAATTGAAGGTTCGAGGTGCGGGAAGTGGATAGGTGCATGAAAGATTTGGCCTATAGTCCCATGTTCATAATTTGGAATTTTTATTGTAAACCATAACAAGGGAAGAATTATTTATTATTAGTAATATACAAGAGTCATTGAAAAGAGCTTGGAACACACAGAGAAAATGTTACAATATAGAAGGCCACTATATATTTATGAAAATATGTTCATTATAAGTTAAAAATAGAGTAAGATATCACCTAATGATTTCAGGTTTTCGAGTGGCAAAATGATATGTGCAAGAGGGTTTAAGACCTTTTCCAAGAATTTTGGAAAAATATCAACGATTAACCTAAAGTAAGTTCTCAAGCATGATTCTAGTACCAAATATTGCCATTGTTTGGTAGGTCATGAAGAGCAACATATCTTTGTTACCGAGCTTCTATGGTGTTGCTTGTGAAGAGGTGCTTCTAGTTGATATGGGCATAGGGTTGGATTGAACATCACTTGTGATCACTGAAGTAAATGTTTTTTTAATTCTTCCACATACTAGACCTTCTATTTATGCATCTGTTTCCAATCTTGAAGCCCATTCTTAGTAGCAGTGATATGCTAAATACTATTCTTAAAAGTGTATGGAAAAATAATTATTCTTATAGTGGTTAGTTAAGGGAAAATTTTGCTCATTGATAAAGTTGGTCCAATCAAGGATGGTCATAGCTCTACCTTTGATCATATCAAAGGCAATAAGGAGACTTGCATCTGGTTCAGCCAAATAATGTACTTTTAACTACAAGGAGAAGATCCTTTCGTGAAAATGTATTTAGCTACCATCCTCCTCACTTTCAACTAGTCGGGACCCTGAAGGCCATGATGTGTTACATATCTCTTTCAGCTTGATATAATCAAGCCTAACGAGTAGCACTGTGTTACACAAAAATATTGTCACCATGATTATTTGTAGTCAGTATGGTTCTATCATCACTTGTACTCTCCTCCTAAGCAAGTCTCAGACCTCAACTCTTCAAGTCAAGCTTTGAAAATAAGAGAAAGACATTAAAAATCAATGAAACTCTGGTTTTGCACTTTCTCTCACTATTACCTGCCATCCTGCACCTTCTGTTTACAAAAACTGTGGACCTGGCCGCTCTGTCCCTAAAGGTGTGGGTGCGGACCCCTGTGAAAGTCAAAAAGGCGGAAGTTTATTCTAAAAAACTCACTTTGGGTTAATTCTAGATGATTCTAAAAGGAATTTTGACGTGGATTTGCCACTCTTAGGTGGTCCATGCATCCCAAAAGAGAAGGAGCTAATCCCTTGATGAGAGGATCTATCCCTTTGAAGGAGGGCTTTATCCCTTTGAAGGAGGACCTAGTAACTTCCCTCCATTGCACTATAAATTCAGGCATTGGGCTGGTTGCTGGGGAGGTTGGAAGCTGAACATTTTTTAGGGTAAACGCTGGTGAAATTAATACTTCCTAGTTGAGCTTAAGAGGAGAGATCACATACCTTTTTGGCTTCATTGGGAAGAGAGTGAAACTTGTCAAAGTAGAGGAGACTTCTTGCTGGACCCTGGGAGGAGCTTGTACAGCGTCAAGGCACAGGTTGTAAAGTTCTTCTTCTTTTGAATTAATACAATCAAACTGATTTTTCTCAACAAGTATCTCATGTTATTTGTTTCATGAACTCCTTGACTTTGATGTTAAATATGTTTTATGATATTGGCTTTTCAGGTGCTATTTAATTTGTTTGCCTTGTTTGTGTTTCCAGATTCGTGACAAAGGACCTCATTTGGGATCGAAGGAGCGAAGGCTTCCACAAACTTGCGTTGGACCTAAGGTAGGCCCTAAAACACTTGTTTGCCTTTGTTTATAAAATCATATTTAGAGAAAGATAGTGCCTGATTGGTTTGCTTGTCATTAGGTCGTCTTTAGATTCTAGGAAGGTCTATCTTGTCCGCAAGATCGAATTATTCTATGTGACACACTGGGTTAACATATTTCTTGTTCCTTGATCAGTTAGAAAAGGTTTTGTTGCTACAAAATGAATATTGCTTCTCACACTAGTTAGAACATACTAGAAGGAAGGGTGCAGCTCACCTATCCATATTATGAGCATGAATTGTTTTATTTGTTAAAGGGATACTGGGCACTGGAGAATCTAGGGTTATGTTTCAACTAAAGATGAATGTATATAGTAGTTGTATCTTCCTTAACAAGGACAATGATTCTCAGTTGTCCATGTTGTTATGAGATAAGTTTAAGGTGAATTTATAGTGGGTTGTCTTGATTCAAGGAAGTGCATTTTTTCTAGAGAGATTTCAACCCTGTACAAGCCATTCTAGGATTATGAGAAGAATTTCTTGTCTTCATGCATCGTCCATGCACTTAGACTATAATCTATGGAAGGGTTTAAGTTATTAAACAATAGGTTTCATCATAGAATTATTGATAGCATGATATTATGGATGAATTTCAATAGAAAGGGACATAATAGACTAGCTCCCATTTTGTATCTTATAAGGGCAAAGCCACAGAATTTAAAATCTGTATGAAGCAAAATTCCCAGCATACAGAGATGACTTGCAAAATCAAAGAAAAATATTGTTTTGTATAACAATAATAGCTATAGGTCTATGCAATCCTGGAAAGGAAGTACAAGAACTACTCAAATTGGGAAAAGGCTAGTTTACAAACATTTTAAGAGTTTGTTAGTTTTCCTCCATAGTAGGTTTTCCTTCAATAGCAGATTCCAAATCATTTTCATGTGTTTTCTTAGCTAATATGTTTTTTTAGTAACCAAAATTGAGGCCTTGATATTTTTCATTTATATGATGTTTTCAATTTCCATTTCCACTCATTTCAAGCCATAATTCTAGCATTCCTTTATGGAAATATCATATGCGTTGACGGTGACAAGGGTTCAAGGAAAGTAGGAAAATTTGCTTATTAATTGTGTGATACATATTGGACTGGTAGATGCACAACAATTCAAGCCCATTATAATCAAATTCCGGGAAAAGGAGTGGGTCCATGCATTGATACAAGGAATAAAGTTTAAAGGAAGTGAGAGAAATAAAAGTATCCCCACCAAAGGAATGCTTTTAGATACTTGAAATTAATATCATCATGTTGTGTTAGATGAAGACTTCCATTACATGATTAACTGGGCAAGAGTTGGCATAGGTATCAATTTTTGTAGAAGGAGATTGTTGAGAGGCTGGTCTATTGGAAACTGTCAAAAAGTTACAATGCCTGAATGTTGGCTTAGTGGGTCCTGACCCAGGTTCAGAGTTAGTTTCGCCAAATAAAACCCTACACTACTGCCCCCTTCGGCATCAATCTGCGTAGCATGGACTAAAGTCTCACCTGAAGCAGTATGGGGGGATGTTGGAACCGAGTTTCTGCATCCACAGATTAGTGTGATGTCTTTTTATGAAATAGATATGCCTTCACGCAGATCTCTAAGCCCTTAAGGCTTAGCACTGTAATTTCCCTCAATAGGCCTCTAGACCTCTGTGAAGTTCTACAAAAGGTTTTTGTGGATCCTGAGCAGGAAAATTAGCTACTTACACACACCATAGATTATCCTTAGATCAATATTTACTCAGATCTACCTATGTGTTCAACAACTTTAACAGAAAGTGTTATGATCTTCGCGTAATCACTTAACATTAGTTGCATTCAGTTAATAAGAAAATCTAGTAAATTTATGCATCAATACATCAATTCTTTATAAATACATCATTTCATCACAACATATATCACAATCATACATAACAGAAGTAAAGAGATAGAACACAAGAATTTATGCAACAATCTTCTTTATTGATCTTCAATATAAATTTACAAACTCAATACTTTCCTGCGCACTCAGCTGCAGGAGTCCACGCACTCAACTGCGGGATCTACTCTAGGCCTTTGCGCACTTAGTTGCAGAGCCTTTTCCCCATCTAAGACTTACTTCTCTGTGCTAACTCTCTAGACTCCTTCCGTCGTACCCAAAGACAAAGACTTAGTTCTGCCTCAGAGTCTCTAAGACACACCTATTTATACAATCCCATGGTCTGCAGACCATGGGTAGATCTTCAAAAACCAACTCAAGTTTACATAAACAAGGGTAAAACCCTTTTTAACTCTTAACTAACTCTACGCTTCGCATCCACAATTTGTGGGGACATTACATCTTTTTACATCAAAACTTGGGCTTTCGCGCCAAAACTGACTCACGAGACCCCATCCCAAGAGGCCCCTAACACAAAGGTTGTGACTCGCCCTTGAGTCACTTGGCTGGCATGGTGATCTTGCTACGAAGGTCTCGTAGCTCCACCTACACAACTACTACTTCAATCGCACTCTGCCTGGTTGCCTGCTTCACTTGTTCAACCAACTACTTTGTAGCTAGTCCTTCATCGACTCACTTGATCTTCTATTGTGTGAGCCAATTTCATCAGCTTTTCCTGAATGTTGGCTGAGACTTGGTAGGCTTCATCCAACCAGGGACCCAACTGTGTCTTAAGGAGTGCCTCTTTTTTCTATGCTGCCTCCACTTTTGCAACAAGTTTCTTTACCTCCTGCAACTTCGTGAGGTGTTGCGTTGTAGCAATGGGGCACATTTCCACCCTAACCTCGTCATACTACTGCTGGAGCTTGTAGATCTCTATACTCAATATTTGCATGGTGGAATCTTCCTACAGGGTCGTCACCACTTACATGGCATGTTCAAACAAAGTTGTGTAGTCAACAACCGCGACATCCACAGTAGCTATCCCTTCCTTGATGGCAGCGCTGCACTGTTCCTTGACCTCGGGCGGAGTGGAAGGCTGTGACTTAAGTTCCATCTCTATGATTTTCATATTGAGCTCAAATTGAACTCTATCCACCTCTGCCTTTGCATCGCAGATGCCCGCAGTGAGTTTTCAGATCTTGGTCTCTTGTTGCGCGTCCTGAGGAATGTGAAAGTCCAACACTCTTCGACACGCCCCTATAACTGTTGTTGCCCTAGGTGCTCTGTGCCTATATTGTATCCATTTCCTTCAGGGGTTGCATCTTCTCGGTGAACATTTGTTCATTGTTCACCCTGCACTCGCTAGTTAAACTAAGAGCATGTTGTTCATGTGCTCTTAATTTCACTTTCACACCTGTCTATAGCTTGTGAAGATATTAATTGGGAAGCGTTGAGATATTGAGGCCAATGTTCTTTAGGTTGTTAATGATGAGATTTTATGGGACCCTTCTGGCAGCGTAATTTCGTGAGGTCCATTGTCTTGACCAGCTCGGCAGCCTGACTGGTCCTTGGTGCTAGGCTCGTATATGCGGCACTCACCTAACTTGTGCCCAGCTATATTCTACTCATCTGGATCTACAGTTCGCGTTGATCCTTATGAATATTACTTAATGAATACATGTGTGTTATAGACATTTTTGTGCCTTACAGCATGAAGCATGAAATGTCAATAATCTAAGGGATCCAAAGTCCCTAAACATGTTGTTCCTACCCGTAGAGGAACAAGGTCAGCAAACCACAGCACTGAATATCAGTTCTCCACCTGAAAACACTCAAAAACAAGCTAATTCTGGATCATGTCAACTGCTCCACTGAGCATCTGCACTGAATGTCAAGTGCTCCACTGTGTACCTGCGCTGAATGTCAACTGCAAAGAAGGCTACCTACGCTGGGCAAGTTTGGCCAAGTGGCACAGTCATTCCTCAAGGTGTCAATGCCCAGGAAGCTTCCAAAATGACACTTGGATCAAGGAATTCGACTGGTGATGAGTAAGAGGGTCTAGATCTCCAAGTGGAAGCAAGAACCTCCAAGTGGACTCAAGAACTGAAGAATAACTGAAGTGGGAGAGGACACTAGTCAGCTTCATGCCAGCCTCAAGCTGACTCATCCTTTCTCCAAAACTCCTATATATAGAGCTCTCTCATGAGGTCTGAGGGGGCTGGAATCTTGTGAATGTAAGGAAGTGTTGTTGGTTTGAGTATAGAACTATTGGGTGATTTGCTTGAAGGAGGTGAAGAGGAGATTTCTTTCTGCTGGGAGGTGATGCTGGATTGGGCCTTTTATGGTTGTATCACTTCCTGAACTTTACTTCTTCCATTAATAAAGCATTTGAGGTTCTTCTATATGCATGTGTCTCAATGGTGTATTGTTATGCTTGTGTATTTGATTTATTCTAATCCTTGAATCAATTATGAATGTATGCTTCTTGTAGTTTCCCTCTCTTGCCATTTTGCAGGATCTTGGTGTAGCTGGGCCAGTGAAAGAGCAAGGAGCTGGAAGCAAGCAGCAAGGAGAGAAGATTGGATCAACCATTAGTGAAAGACATCGGTTAGTGGATCTCTTTCTCCCCTATTTTACATTCATAAAGAAGAAATATTAGATAGCTTTGCTTCAATTGTTGCTGAGGTACTATCACCCTTAGAGTGGGATAGGGTCATTCCGTATTGGATACTTTTCCCAACAAAAAATTGGCGACTCCTCTAGGGATCGTATCTTGTTGGTTGTTTGTGTTTTTGCTATTCATTTCATAAACACAGGGAGTACCGAATCGAACTGCATTTGGATATTTCAAATGCAAAGTAGAGGGCAGCTACTCTAGCTCAATTCCTGGGCATGTTTAATATTTGAAGAGCTGATCCACAAGGACTCTGAACAACTCTTAGTGATATCTTTTCATCCTCCTTTTCATCCCTTAGTGTGTACTTGATTGATAGCTTCTGATTTGGCCAAAAACTGTGAATTTTTTAGCAATCTGTGACCCGGAAACTGAGAAAAACGAAAGTTTATATCTTCAGTGCAGGCACTGTGAAGGCAGTCTGCATTTCAGCGCAGATCCCGAAGGGGCTACCTGCGCTGAATGTCAAACTGACAGTGTACCACCTGCGCTGAACCAGTTTTGCCTAGTGCTACTGGGGTTCCCTGCTGTTTATTGCCCTGTTTTCATCCTTGTTTTTGCAGTCTGTTGTCAGTCAATGTACCTATCTGAAACCAATTTTCCTTGCCACTATTCTGCCTCGGTTGTATAAAGAAACTGTATTTGTTCTTTGTGTATTTCTTACATCATTTGCAGTTTCCCATAACGAAAAGTGAACTAGTCTTGCTGTGGCCTCTTAGATCTAGACCTGTGATAAGTGTCGTTTTGATCTTAAGAGTTAGTTTGTTTGCTGTTCATAGCTGATTGAGTTTTTTGCTTTCGTCATATGGTTTGAATTTATATATTTCTAGTGTCGAAACAAGTAAATCTTAAGGTGTCTTTTGATTTTGGACAAGCTTGTTTGCTTTCACTTGAAATTGAATTCGAAATTATACAACAGCTTTCTTTTTGTATTACATCAACATTAAGAAAGAGAAAAGAAATACCTGCATTGTGCATGTGCATTTTGACAGCTTGTATGTTGATTTAGGAAAAAGTGCATTAGTGTGTGCTCTATGATCTGTGTGAAAAGATGATGTCTTTCTTTTCCCTCAGTAGTTAAGATTTTCAAAGTTGAAAGATTGAAAAAGCTTGCTTATCATCTTAGACTGCATTTAGGAGTGTTACCATACATCTCGTGGTGATCCATAAAGGCAAACTGCTAAACAAGATCAACCTTAAAATAAATTGAATTTACATAACAACGCATTGAAACATAACGCAAACACATAGAGGTCTAAGCTAGAGACGTGTTCCGACGTCGTTAAACGTGATATCTTAGCATTGAGTGGTTGGGTGATTCCTCCACGGTGAAGCGATAAGTATCAATACGGACTTGTGCTCCCACGTACCGTCGCGTATATATTGGGAGACCCCTACAGGAACAAAGCCTTTATCCATAGGAAGCCGTGTCGGCCGCCCTACTGATCGCAATGCAGTGAACACAGCATTCACGAAGATCGACCACTCATACTGTAAAACGTATTCTGTGGTTTTGCGAAAAGTTTGGCACACCCTCTACCTAGAACTCCAGAGTAGTTTCTTTTGGCCTTTTTCAAACTCTATAACTGAAAAATTCCACCCAAGCATTTGTCACTTCGGGCTCGTTAAAACATCGAAGGAGACTAGAGTCATCTTTAGCTTTTTCTCGACTCTTAAAAAGTGAAAAACCAAGTTGTGTCTAAAGCGTCGTTATAAAATTTATTTTAAACGGAACATAATCACCTCCTATTCCTGCGTTGATCTTTAGGTTGAGAACATGGAACGCCCCAACCAAGGAATTCCATATGATGGAAATCCCAGTCCTTTCTCCTCTTAGGGAGAAGTTGGTGCGCCCCACATGGCCACATTGTCGCTTCCAGGACTGACAATTGGCCTGCCAATTTGGCTATTCTCAACCAATGTAGTTCAGAGCACCATGGTTCCTGAACAGTCGAGTCAACAGTTAGATTAGTCTAGAGCTGCCCACCAGCCTTCTACTTCCTATAACTCTTCCTCCGATCCTTCATCTTCGCAAGGTAGAGCCGGAAAAAGCCAAGCTCCCATGGAGAAGAAGGAGAAGAAGAAGAGAGAGAAGAAGAAGAAGGAGCCTAAGGCGACTAGGGGCAAGCAAAAGACATCTGACAAAAATCCACACACAGCACAGACCGGGCCTAAATCGCCATGTGTCATATGTAAAGGAGACCACTTCCATAGAGATTGTCCCTGTATTCCCCGGATACTAAGGGACTCGTCCCCTCGTTTGCATAATTCGGGAGCATCAACCTCTGATAGCCATGTTGAATGCTTACCGTCGACCAGCGAAAGTGAAGGTTCAAGACAAAGAAGAGGAGCAAGATCCCCCTGCAGACTGTGTGAAGGTGATCACGCCATCCACCGTTGTCCCTTCTTAGATGAAGCGAAGAGAGTTTTGGAAGATCGCCCGGTTTCACCGCTGAGACTTCCTCCTGGATACAAAAAACTCGTGCCAAGTCCTTCGTTGGTTGAAAATACAGCTGGCCCGCTCAAGTGGTCAGCTGAAGCGTCAGTCATTGAAAATGAACCTACTGAATCCAGACCAGACGAAAGTCTAAAGGTTGAAACGGCAGTTGACCTGGTTCCGCCTTCAGAGGTTTCATCTTCAAATGACACCGTCACTGAAGATTCATCTTCAAATGACACCCTCACTGAAGAGAATAAGGATGACACCATCCAGATTCTTTTCATCAACACAGACTCTGATGAGCATTAAGGCAATGCGCCCATTCCTTTATCGTAGGAAGGAACATCATCAGGGTCGTATCCGGCCGTGTATTCGGTCCCACCACCAAGCAACCTGGTTGTGTCCTTTGATTGGAACCAACTAGGCAGACCCCGGTTACCAGCCAGTATACCATTCAGAATCATCGTCCAAATATACAGAATGGTAATGGCTGGGACTATCATTGATGAAGGGGCATCTGTGAGTATCCTTTCCTCTATTGCTTGGAAAGCACTGGGTTCCCCGGCGCTTTTGCCTGAGATAAGAAATCTCTCGGGTTTCGATAAAGGAACCAGTCGACCATTAGGGATCCTCCCCAATGTGCCTGTTACATTGAAAGGGAAGACCGTTCAAATGAACGTGATGGTAGTTCAAGGACCCTTGGATTATAACCTACTCCTTGGACGAGACTATATATATTGCATGGGAGCTATAGTCTCCTCACTCTTTAGAGTAATGTGTTTTCCACACGAAGGAAGGATGGTCAAGCTCGTAGACCAACTTTCATTTCCGGGATCACGCATCGCAAATAGTCACATACCAACCCTGAATGGTCTATTCAATCAAGAAATGTCTCCACCCCCAGTCCTCCTTCCCGATGAGTGCGAGTGATTCGGAAAGATGGGACTGGAACCCAGGGGGCATGCATCCTGGTCTGCTTCGGGCAGAAGAAACCTTAGGTATAAGATAGAATTTCCGCGAGAGAATATGACTAGTCCGTACCCCGTCCGTGGATGGAAGAGGGGTTGTTCTGGAATAGGATTCTTTTGTCAAGGTTACTTGTTTGACAAAGGTCATTCACCATTGTCTACTTCGGTAGACGGTGCCGAAGAAATGTTTTCGTTTGAAGAAGTTAACAAAACAATCTTTGGGTAACCAGAAAGAGGCAAGCCTCCCTCAATAACACATATGTTTTGTCTTTGAGTAGTGTTCTTCTCTTGTCGCAAGTAGCTGCTCTCTTGTCGCAAGTAGCTGTTCTCTTGCGATCTTGCAAAAGAGCTGTCAAAAGTTGGGCTGACGGGAAGACAAGTACCGCATAAGACCTGTTAAAAATAACGAGAAGACAAGTATCGTTAACATTAGACTAGCAAGATGACAAGTAGCTGTGAACACCCAAAGAAAAGCAGAGGTGGGGGAGAGGAGGGGCAGCCTTGAAATTGTATTTTATACCTGGGGGCATGCAAACCTTTTGGAGTGCAAGCAAAGAGCGGTTATTTATCTGTTTTTTGGATTAATCGTTTCCGAACTTACATAAAGAAAGGATGAGAGGGAGCATAGCTTTGGTAAGGCGCGAGCTCTATAAAAAATGGGATCTTACGGGAGACATTTCTTATCTTATGACTGGTATATCGAGCAGTTTTACCGCGGAATTTATGCTCGTTAAAAAATAGAAAAGCGAGATCCGAGCAGTTTTAGCACATAGTTCATGCTCGTTAAAAAATAAACATAAGGTTGAGCAGTGTTTTTGGTGCATTCAAGCTCGTTAAATAAAAAATGAACCTATCCCAGTAAATAACCATTGTGATCGTAAATTTATTAGCCATAAAAAGCCTTGGTCGTGTTTGCACCTGCCACCTCCATTCCATTTGGCCGATCGTTCACCTCCATATGATTGTTTACCCATTTTGAGGAACAGCTGCGAAGAGTGATTTCACCTAGCCATCCTTGTGACACTGCCGTGATTGGAAAATTCCAACCTGTACCTGGAATCTGCTGCTATCCCTATTTATCACTCGTTCCTCAAAAGACGAGTCTTCTTTGAGCTCTTTTCTCTTGACTCGTAAAATATGAAAAGTTTGCCGAGTTTTGGCCTTCCAGCTCGTTAAAGTGACCGAAAGAGCTATCCCCCCTCTAGATTTTAATCTTTTTGGACCTGAGGGATTATTGCACAAAAAGGTCGAGCGCTTGTTTTATTCGGCTCGTTAAAGTTATCGAAAACTCATCCCTTCTGTATTGTTTTATACTTTTTCGGACTTAAGGGATTAGATGACGAAAAAGGAATTTTGGAGTTAACTTTCTGTACCTTTTCAGACTCTCTAAAAATGAAAAGGACCGAGTTTTCCTTGTCGTTAGACTCGTTAAAATGATTAAATAGCGACAAACTTGTCTTTAGACGAGAACTAGTTTCCCTATCGCTAGGCTCGTTAAAACATAGCGATGGGCTTGCCCGAAGGGCAGGTTATAGAACAAGCATATGTTATCCTCCTCAAGCTTGACAAAAATAAAGAGGTACTGGTCAGAAATGACTGGGGAAAAATTGGGAGAACCTCAAAGCTTTAATGGTAGCAAGTCGCTCTTGAACATGAAACTTTTCCTCCGTATCACATCGGGTTGGGTTGTTTCATTCACCGGTCTCATCACCATGGTCTTCGCCAAACCATCCACATTTGGGGTAATGCTACCGATCCATCGCATCAGTGTCGTTATATGTTCAAGAGATGTCGTTCAGAAAGAGTCAACCGTGTCCCATCCACTGTCATACATTATCCTTCATCCACCCATGATCGCCACCCTGAATCATATGTCACAGATTGTTTTCACCTCCACTAAAATCATTAGCTCCGTTCCGTGTCACTGATGTGGGATTCATTAAGGCCCTCCTTTGACGGATCACTTCTTTTCGACTTCAGCTCATTATCCAAGAAGTTGATCTAGGAACACCCCCCTCAGTACTTTGAAGCTTGCATGCCTCAATGGCAAGTTTCTCACTTCCGACGACAAGTATACATCAATGACCTTCGACCGAAAGATTTTGCGTGGTGTTCGACGCCAAGTCCTTTATTCACACCACGTGAATTGTACTGCAGTACCTTGAGGATCATTATCATTATCGGTGATTCCTCTCGCGCTTGTTAACGGTTTACATCATTGACCAGTAATCAAGCGATGTCTTTCCATGTTCGACTTCAGCACAATTCTCACATGGATCGACTTGTACTTAGAGTGAAGATCGAACGAGTTTGAAGACCCCAGATCTAGTTTCATCCATCCGGGCTGCGATATATATTCAGGAAATATAAAGACATTTGACATGTACATCATTGCAGCAGATGATCATCCTACTCAAAGGATGATAATTTCAGCAGAGAATTATCAGTCTACCATCAGACGATCGTCTGTTCTATGTACCAAAATGAATTTATAAAGCTGAGCATGGGAATGCCCGCCTCAGCTAAATCATGAAAGCAGAATGAAAAATAATGTATTGTATTGTATTTTATTACAGGTCACCTCTCGGCGATTGAATGAACTTCGGATCCTCCTGATAAAGCATTTCACCCGATAAACGACCTCATACTTTAGGGGGCAACTGTTATAGACATTTTTGTGCCTTACAGCATGAAGCAAGAAATGTCAATAATCTAAGGGATCCAAAGTCCCTAAACATGTTGTTCCTACCCCTAGAGGAACAAGGTCAGCAAACCACAGCACTGAATATCAGTTCTCCACCTGAAAACACTCAAAAACAAGCTAATTCTGGATCATGTCAACTGCTCCACTGAGCATCTGCACTGAATGTCAAGTGCTCCACTGTGTACCTTCGCTGAATGTCAACTGCAAAGAAGGCTACCTGCGCTGGGCGAGTTTCGACAAGTGGCACAGTCATTCCTCAAGGTGTCAATGCCCAGGAAGCTTCCAAAATGACACTTGGATCAAGGAATTCAACTGGTGATGAGTAAGAGGGTCTAGATCTCCAAGTGGAAGCAAGAACCTCCAAGTGGACTCAAGAACTGAAGAATAACTGAAGTGGGAGAGGACACTAGTCAGCTTCATGCCAGCCTCAAACTGACTCATCCTTTCTCCAAAACTCCTATATATAGAGCTCTCTCATGAGGTCTGAGGGGGCTGGAATCTTGTGAATGTAAGGAAGTGCTGTTGGTTTGAGTATAGAACTATTGGGTGATTTGCTTGAAGGAGGTGAAGAGGAGATTTCTTTCTGCTGGGAGGTGATGCTGGATTGGGCCTTTTATGGTTGTATCACTTCCTGAACTTTACTTCTTCCATTAATAAAGCATTTGAGGTTCTTCTATATGCATGTGTCTCAATGGTGTATTGTTATGCTTGTGTATTTGATTTATTCTAATCCTTGAATCAATTATGAATGTATGCTTCTTGTAGTTTCCCTCTCTTGCCATTTTGCAGGATCTTGGTGTAGCTGGGCCAGTGAAAGAGCAAGGAGCTGGGAGCAAGCAGCAAGGAGAGAAGAATGGATCAACCATTAGCGAAAGACATTGGTTAGTGGATCTCTTTCTCCCCTATTTTACTTTCATAAAGAAGAAATCTTAGATAGCTTTTCTTCGATTGTTGCTGAGGTACTATCACCCTTAGAGTGGGATAGGGTCATTCCGTATTGGATACTTTTCCCAACAACAATGTGTTGTTGCTCAAACTGCCACAAAGTTTGGCTGTAGTGTCATGAACTTTGTCCCCGATCTCATCGAGATTTCTCTCTGTTAGCGTAAGGGGATCCAGTGGTGGTTTAGTCACCTTTGTCTTCGTCTGAGACCCCTCTTGCTGCTGTTCAATGTGGTTCCTTACCTGAAATGGGGTGCTCTTCCCCTCATCGCCTCCACCGCCCTACACTGACTACTCTTCCTCCTCGGTTTCAGGTGAAGGATATTTGACTTCGATGGCAGCCCTCTCCTTATTAGTCAAGCCATGCTGTAGCATCCTCTCCTTATCAGTCAAGCGAGAAATCGATGGCGGCCCGATGGTCGAGTGAGAGCCTCGTTATTACTTGCTTGCTTGCTTAAGTTGTACTCTTCTGGAAAGGGAACTCGGTCGAGTAAGGAATTTACCAAGCTACTTTCCAGAATGAATCTGATAGGGGACAAACTTCTTTGGGGGATAATGAGTAGGTTTAAGGAAAAATAAATGTTGTGTCCAACTGACTTAACAGGTCCTACAGGTCGTCGTCCCACTGATTGTCCTACTGGTGGCTGTACACTCTGCTTGGAGTCACATTGCTCTTGTTCAATCTGTTCCTTTCTGGTGCACTTCTTTTCCATTAGGGCCTTCTCTTCGGCCTCCTTTTCTGGCTGTGCAGCCAATTTCTATGCCACTTGCTTCGCTGCATCCTTCTGATTTTTCTCTGCTGATCTCTCCATGTCTTTGCTGGTACCTGTTGTGAAATTGGACAGAGTATGCCAATTTGTTGTCTATTGTTTGATTACTTCCTATATGGCATCATTAGTGATGAGATACGACAGATCGAACCACTTTTGTTGCGGGTCCTTCCACGCTCAGATGTAAACACGGCGGAAGTCTACCTTTAACTCAGCATATTCAGATAGTTTTTCATACACAGTTGGGGAAAACCGTGGGTGCTGGTTGATGGCCATGCAGAAGCTCAGCTCCATCAATACCCAAAAAAATATTATTTCAGTGACCCGCATGGGGTCCTTCATGGCCTAGAGGGAGGAAAATTATGTAGCTTCTGACAATCCGACGTCCACGGTGTTAGGAATCAGAAATGTCACCTTTCCATCCACCTTTCCCTTCACTATTCCTTACATTCCATCGTCCTATTAACCCTTCATCATATCATTTTCATAAATTCATTTGGGTTTCATATTATTATTTTCCAATCTATTCATTTTAGTACTAAGAGTGAATTTATGATTAGTATTAGAAAATATACATGTTTTCATATATATATCTCAAATATGGTTGAGCTTTGTAATATGTAGGAATATGAGAATGACTAATTCAAAGAGACTTCTTGAATATCTCCTCCACCATTTCAGGGAGATAGTTATTCATGCCTAGCCTTAAGGAGAAGACCATGGAATATTTGGTTGGCATATCTTATTTAAGATATGTGAAAGATGTGTGGAGGATTTGAAGGAACTATATTTTGTAATAATGGGAAAGTGGTTGAGAGTAGTTGAGAGAATAGTGGGTATGTAATTAATGCATTCTTATCTTATCTTCAAATACTCTCATGTATAGAGGAGAGTGCTCCCTCTCCGTAGGGAGGAGAGGATAGTTGGAAATTGTAAGAAGATTGATTAGTCTAAGATTCTTTCATTGTTATAATTTCATGTTTGTCATTTGATTATTGTAATATTGATTTATCGATGTGAGCTCACATATGTCATTTGTTGTTAACTCTTCACATGTTGTAATGCTTTTCTTTCACGCAAATCTCCATTCATAGATTAAGTTGATTTCAGCAATGTAGATTAGACTAGATTAGTTCTACTTCAGTCCTTCATATATAGTGCACGTGTTTCGTCAGCTTACGTACCCCGGATTGACAAGTAAATAGTTGAGAAACTGTACTACAATGCTATTATTATGACATATATTTCGCCTAACATTTTGGCGTCATTGCCAGGGAAACACGAGGGATTGAGATATCAATTTCTTTTTCATGCAAATATGATTAATCATGCTCCTAACTCTGAGGTGCAATATGGATAAGGGCATGTAGGATAGTGTAATTTTCAATTTCTGCAAGTGTGTCTACATGTGTTGGTAAAGGGTCATAGCAACTACTTGAGTGTAGACTCCTCATGTTCTCCTTGCCAACATGTTACTCTAAGGTGAGACGTCAGCCTTATTTAGAACAAAGCATGCAGAGTGTGAGTGTGACTTTCAATTTCTGCAATTTCAATTTCCACAACTGTGAAGAGGTTTTTGTGTGTGTTAGCAAGTTTGATTCTTAGTTTTTTTTTTTAAGGTTGATTTGGGTATTGTAAGAACCCCTTTTTGCAATATGATTTAACTATGAGTGTCAGCTTGGAACAACTCGCTCAGATCCTTGCGAAAGTCGGGATCTCCTCTTCTCATGAAGAGGAGATCTTGACAATGGTCCAGAACTTCATTACTCCTCCAGTAACAAATGATGAATCTTGCATGTTCAATGAAGAACAATTAAGCGAGCAAGAAGTCGAGGAGGACAATGAGGCACTGCAACATGATCAGAACGAGGAAAGTTGGGCCTACAAAAGCTATATCGAACAATGGTTTCAAGCGAGCACCAAGTTCGACGCATTTAATTTTTCTTTTTATTTTGTTAATATAGAGTTTCAGCAACAGATTTCGCACATTCGTCTATATTTCTGATTACCGTTATTTGCGAAAATTAAAAATAACACATTCGTAATATTGTTGCGTGGATGGTTACATTGGCTATTTGACTACACGTAACTATTTTTTTTAATTTTTAATTAGCATAGGGTAGATAGGTTAATGAATAAACAATGTTTTTTTTCTCTAGTTTTAATAAGTATGCTCTCCTTAGCACTTATCGCGAGGATCAGAAAATAGGAATGATGAAGATCTTTCTCATATTGGAATAAATTGCTTGAATGTAACTAACCCCTATGGATGCCATTGCTATCCTATGTCGGCAACATCAATTACATGCATTTTTGTGGTAACAATCAGCGCCTTACCTTTTATGGGTTTGTCTCACCACTTGCTACCTTTTTCTATTGTAAATAAATGAATTAAGAATAGTCATTGGTTTCGTATTTGCATGCGAGGTCTACCTCGAGCTTCATTCTAAAAGGAGGAAGTTACCCCCTATTATTGTATGCATCAATGGACTTTGAGGTTTAGCTACTTCTTTCCACCCTCCCCTTTAACCTTTGATTTTAAAGAATGACCTATGCCCCATGAAAGTCACATACTCGCATGATATGAATTATACTTCAACCTTTATTTCAAACCTCCCTAGATGTTTTTCATCCACATATGAAGCTTTCTGAGAAAATTAGAGGTCTGGAACAGAGGACCACAATGGAAGCCTGGCCTTAGATGTGGAATAACTATATTTATTGAGTGGGTTGATTGATAACTAGTTGTCCTGTGATCGGATCTCGCTCCTTTAGCCTTATTGAAAACATATTGATATGAGCATCACTATCAGGAGTTGCCGCCATCGCGAATCTGTATTTTAGGAATATGGTTAACATTCTGATTATAATCTCGTGCTTTAGATGTCCAATCATGGAGAAAATCTCGGGGATGAGGTGAAAATCTAGCAGAAATATCGTCAGGAAAATCAAGAAGATATCAGACCAGTGAGGAAAATTGCGCCATTCGATATTGTCTATTTCCCCAGGAGGGAAGACGGTTGCGTCATTTATGTCTACATCCTTTTCCTATTCATGCTCTGGCACTCTTCATGTTTTGTGTTCTTCAGTGAGTTAACCACCCAGGTAGTCTGGATATGACTGGCTATGTTCTACTCATGTTTTACAATCTCTATGAGGGGAAGAGTAGGAGTGAATTTGAGACCAAAATGCATGAACGTTTTGGCCTGCTTGTTAAGATGCCTTTGTTGAAGCCTGACAGGGATCCTTTTCCTAATTCAATTAAAGGTATCTTGGATGAAGGACTGAATTTATACAAGCTTCACACTAATAGGCATGGAAAGTTGGACTGCACTAAGGGTTCCTACACAAAAGAGTGGTCCAGGTGGGAACGACAACTCAAAGAAATCTTATTTGCAAATGCAGATTATATCACTATGATTAAGGTTCCATTTGAACATGTTGTGAACCATGTGTTGGACGATCTGCGAGTTATTGCAAAGGGAGACTATGAAGTGGTTGTACCAGATAAACGTAAGCCTGGGAAAATTGTTTTTCCTGCAGTTTCTACCGCCCCAAATGAAACCAAAGCATTGTTTGACGAGATATCTAATATTGATTCACGTGCTAAGATGTTTCTTGACGAAAATAATGTTAAGATCACTCTTAATAGTGCCCATGTGACACTTGCTCACAAGAGGTCTCATGGTGTCATTGTAGTTGCTAGCTTTGGTGTTTTCTGTGGACAGCAGGTCCTTGTTGAATTTACTGCAATCTTGTTTTTAGATAAGCTTGTTGCACTAGAAACTCATTTGGGTCTCATTGGAAATGGAAAGATATCTTTGAAAAATGAATGGCCTCATTTGATGATCTGGACAGGAGCTGGAGCTACTCCAAAAGAAGCGAACACATTACCCCAACTAGTTTCGGTATTGGTTCGGAAAGTGAACACAAAACCATCATTTGAAACAAGATCATACTGTGCTTCAAAGTTATCAATCAGTTTTTGGAAAGGAAGCATCTCCTTCCCGTTCTCTTTCCAAGACCCGGAGAGCAATGATAAGAAATAGGAGCTCTGAGAGAGCACGATCTTATGAAGCGGGTATTCTTTGGAGAGAAACGAAATTATTATGTCTGAGAACAGGTGGCCTTCGAATCCCTGCTTTCTTATGTGATCACACAGGGCATTCGATGTAGCCTCATCTATCCCCACCATTTCTTCTTCTCGACCATGCATTTGGCAGGTTGGGTTTAACAATGGCCCATGCAAATCGAACCCAAAACTGATTGACCAGCGTTGGAGTTTAAAACCTTCAAGGCATTAAGGAAGAGTAGTGAGATCACAATAAAAGAGTTCGTTCATAGGGTCGCTGCTTTCTATAATAGATAAAAAACATACTTTCTGTCTTCAGTTATTTTAGAATCAATTGTCTACTTGGGATTTTCTGAGTGTTTCCAGCAGAGAATATCTTCAGATTGATGGGTTCACAAGAAATGGTAAAATAGTTGATGATCAAAATTGATATTCGTTTCCGTTTCTTCATGGCACCATCGACACTGGTTCTACATGGATCGAGGAATATTAATTAAAATCCTATGCCCCCACTCACGGGCAGAGGACTACACTCACCACGAATAGTGTGGTTGATGGTTTAATGGGCTGCCTCTATCGCTTCTTTTATTTGACCTTCGATGGAGTCTTTGCTTAGAATGAAAAAGAGATATGAGAAGACATTGATCTTATTGAGTCGGCGACAAGAAACACTTATAATCTGAAAAAGGCCGTAATGGTTCACTTATAAATCATTATAATCATTACTTTAAACATGGCCCAAGTCTTACGCTATTTCACTTCTCTAATTTGAAACTCATGATAGTCGTGTTGTGCCACTCCACTCTTTGAAACTCTTAGCAATGATGCAATATGTTTTATGTTAGAGCATGGAGAATAGCCTACAAACAAAACTCATTGTTTCTTTCTATTGCCAGGAGTAACTCAATCTTAGAGATTTCCTACTAGGGCATGAGTACAACCTTATTTCTGTCCTAGTATATTTGAATTTGGAGAGCTCGTAGCTAGATAATAAATAATGTTCAAAGCATTGTAAATGGAAATTTCCTCAACACAATCTCGAACATGTTTTTACACTTTATGATGATTTGTTTCTCTCAAATCCCCTCAAGCTGCAAGACGATGAGACACAAGTGCACAATGGCAACATGTACAAAAACATTTTATTTTCTTGCCATATTCGTACTTATTCTTTATACATGTTATGTTTTTTCGATTTTCTCACAATTTTTCATGCAGGATCTATACTAAGCATTTTTAGATGCACAAACGATCAATTCCTATGCCGAAGAGATTCTTTTGAATCATAAAGTCCTTTTCAACAAAAAAATAAATGAAAACATGACTTGTTGATAGCTTGAAGGAGTTGATTCTCACACATTTCATGACATTTTCCACTACACAAAAAAAACTTCTGCGTCATGATTTGTTACCCACATTTCTCCTTCTAAGCATATTGATCATCCCCATGTTGAAGCCCATATTCCATTACCTAATCCATCATGACTTCACATACGCCTATTTTTCTGAGCAGCATACATCATTTCCTTTATCTTTTTCAGTTCATCTTTGCCTTTCTAGTTTTCCTTTTGAATTAAAAAACTTCCTTTCCCTGATTCCATTGCCTCGATTCCCTTTCCATAAACTATGTTGCTACTGAGATCTTTCTTATAGTCCTACCAACTCTTTTTATAATAACTTGCATTGACTGATGTGGGATTCCTTAAGGACCACCTTTCAACTAGTCTTGCCCCATCGACCTCAACACCTTATCTGGGATATAGACTAGAGTCCATTTTGAGTACCCAGAGGCTTGCATGCCTTAATGGCAAGTTCTCTCACTGACGATCATGGGAATATGTCAATGTCCCTTGATCCTTAGATCTTGCAAGTGGCTCGACCTCAACACATCCATTCGCACTTCGCAAGATGTGCTCAAGTACCTTGGCACTCATTGACATCAATGGTCAGTTGCCTCGCATTGGTTAATGACATCCATCAATGGTTGGTAATCCAATGATTTCTATTCATGCTTGACATCGACACATTCATTCGCATGATTAGAATTGTACCATCAGGTTTGTAGTGGGTGAAGACTATGCAATTTTTCCTGACTCCCTCAGTAGTTCCAGCAGTTGCAGTTACAAAAGTATGACTTTATATATGAGAGTACTCAAGTCCACTTTCATACTCCCTCTTTTCCCTAATTCATTAGCAGCAGTTCAAATCCCTCCACTTCACATTCTCGGATACAGCAGTTCTAGCAGTTGCAGTTACAGCAGTAACAACAGTTGCTATTATAGCAGTCCCAACAGTTGTAATTACAGCAGTTGCTATTATAGCAGTTACAGCAGTTGCTATTATAGCAGTCCCAATCGTTACGGCTACAGCAGTAACAACAGTTGCTATTACAGCAATCCTAGTAGTCGTAGTTACAATAGTTATAGCAGTTGTTATTACAGCAATCCCAACAGTTGCAGTTACAGCAGTAACAGCAGTTGCTATTACAGCAGTCCCAACAGTTGTAGTTACAGCAGTTGCTATTATAGCAGTTACAACAGTTGCTATTACAGCAATCCCAGCAGTTGATATTACAATAGTCCCAGCAGTTGCATTTATAGCAGTTACAGCAGTTCCAACAGTTGCAGTTATAGCAGTACAGTTGCAGCTCCCGCACTAGTCATGTTTTGTTGATCTAGCAGTTGCAACAACACCATTCCTATTGCATAGTTCATCTACTTTTTGGGTGAGTGGAGGCATGTTATTTTCTAAGCTTTAATCATGCAATTCCTTATATGCTGACTTGAATATTTTGGAAAATTTCCTCACCATACTCCATTTCCTTTTCCCTTCCATGACCTACACTATGTTGCATGAGGACATGCAACAACTTCAGTTGGGGGGGAGGGGGAACTATATTCATAGTCACCACATATTTACTACCATCATTCCATTTTCCCACTATCATCATTCCATTTTCATCCCATTTACCATTCACCAAAATTTATTTTCCAATGATCCACTCTTGCACTTTGCTTCATATGCATTGATATACATATTGGCATGATTCATAAAGACAGAGAAATGACTTTCGTACACTCAGTGATTTTTTCTCATGCACATTGTAGCTTATGATTTCCAATGAAGTTTGTGGTTACATTATTATTACAGCAAGAAAAATAACGAAATGAATGTTGTTAACACAAGAACCAACATTCTTATATTCATGGTTGTTACACAAGAACCAACCATAGGAAAGTGCCAGTTGTTACTCACAATCTGTTACTCACATCTTTCACATATCCTGGAAACATTCATTATTAAAAAGACATCATCAATCAAAGCCAAAGTTCAGATGCCAAAAATTCCTCATACGATCCATGCATGGTTGCATGAGGACATGCAACAACTTCAGTTGGGGGGGATGTTAGGACTCAGAAATGTCACTTTTTCATCCACCTTTCCCTTCACTATTCCTTACATTCCATCATCCTATTAAACCCTTCATCATATCATTTTCATAAATTCATTTGGGTTTCATATTATTATTTTCCAATCTATTCATTTTAGTATTAAGAGTGAATTTATGATTAATATTAGAAAATATACATGTTTTCATATATATCTCAAATATGGGTGAGCTTTGTAATATGTAGGAATATGAGAATGATTAATTCAAAGAGACTTCTTGAATATATCCTCCACCATTTCAGGGAGATAGTTATTCAAGCCTAGTCCTAAGGAGAAGACGATGGAATATTTGGTTGGCATATCTTATTTAAGATATGTGAAAGATGTGTGGAGGATTTGAAGGAACTATATTTTGTAATATTGGGAAAGTGGTTGAGAGCAGTTGAGAGAATAGTGGGTATGTAATTAATGCATTCTTATCTTATCTTCAAATACTCTCATGTATAAAGGAGAGTGCTCCCTCTCCATAGGGAGGGGAGGATAGTTGGAAATTGTAAGAAGATTGATTAGTCTTAGATTCTTTCATTGTTATGCTTTCATGTTTGTCATTTGATTATTGTAATATTGATTTATGGATGTGAGCTCACATATGTCGTTTGTTGTTAACTCTTCACATGTTGTAATGCTTTTCTTTCACACAAATCTCCATTCATAGATAAAGTTGATTTTAGTAATGTAGATTAGACTAGATTAGTTCTACTTTAGTCCTGCATATATAGTGCACATGTTTCGGCAGCTTACGTACCCCGGATTGACAAGTAAATAGTTGGGCAACTGTACTACAATGTTATTATTATGACAAATATTTCGCCTAACACACGGGAGGAAATTGGCTATCCTCCTGCAGATCCCAAGAAACTAGGACAATGCAAAGCAGCATAGTGGAAGGTATTGCTCTCATCTTGGGCCTCGCAAAAATTTGCAAGGAACTCACTACATAAGTATCACGACTAGTTAAACTACACGCCCTCCGCACATTGTGCAGCCAATGACACCACAAGCCCCAAAACCTCGACCTCATGGCACTTCCTCATAACTTTGTTGGCCAGTATCTCGATGGCAATGTTTACCGTGGAATCGTTGATGGATATTATGGATTACCCTCATGGATTTTTGATAAGCTCAAATTTCTTCTTCATCTGCTCTTCCAAGTCTCTCTCGCTTGTCTTGCTGCCAAACTCCCTCGTTGGATTCAGAACTTGGTGTGGTAGGTGCGTGATCCTGTGGATGAGCATATCTTGGGGATAGGTGCACCAAGACATAAGCACCCATCATGCACCCAAGTAAGCAACTGATGTATACAGGTGGTATTAATGTTGGACAGATGGTAGCGAGGCACCCACTACAGGTTCAACAACCCGGATTGCTCTACTCCGTGGATCTATTCAATTGAATCCAACTCAGTGAAACCTGATTATTTGTAGTATACATGGCTCACATTGTTTTCTATCATGAGGTGGGGGAACCTCTCATGGTTAGCCAGGTCCTAATCCTCCATCTTTAAAAGGGGAACCCATGCCACGCATGTACCTTCGAAGGTTATCTTTTATGGAAACAAGGGTGTGTAAATGATGATTTTATTCATGTCTACGTCCTTAATGACCTTCGTCTTCCCTTTAAACAGAGGGATGTATTCTGGAAACTTGGTGATGGGCTCCATGCCCTCTATATCTATATCCTCGACTCCCTCTTCAATCTCCCAATCTACAACCTTCTCAGGTGGCTTATCCTTCTTCTACATCTGGGCAGCAGAATGCTTCCTAGGCGACTCATGCACTGGCACCGACCTTTTCTGCTTGTCTTTCTTCAGCTTTTGGATCTCTCACACCAGTGTAGGCTTTGGCCTAAGAAACCTCGGCATCATAGGCACAGGAGCCGGATCCTCCATGCTCACAACCTCTAAAGAAGCTCCTTCGGAGGAAACAGTTCCTCCAGTGCTTGGAGTCTTAGGAGGACCTGGTTTTGACATGATGTCACAAATGAATTTCCTATCTAAAGCTCGAGAAATTTATCGAACATGGGGCTTGCAATCAAAGCTTCAAAGAACTCACGATTCATAAGCGACGTACAACACAACTCAAAAATTATAAGGGTGAAAAGTGTTCTTTGCTAGATGGGCATGCGTAATTTATAGGGAAATTTGAATTCAAATCCGACCGTTCCCCCAAAATTCGTTCATTAATGCTGATTTGGTGGCAGATCTCTAAAATTTTCAGCCTTAAATACCACCCACCTGCTCCTCTTAACCGTCTCCTAGTTTTCCAATGATGAACAATGACTCTAACGATCATTTCCTAGTTGTCCTGTGTGGTATATCCCTCCATAGCATAGCTCCCTTCGTGCGGCTTCTAGTACTATGACATCACCCTTTTTCACGCAGCCCCCCTATCACATAGTCCCCAAAATGGGCAGTGTAGTTTATAGTCTCTCACTCCTTTACAACTGCCTGGAGCACTAAGACTCTTTGATCGTCATGTAGTCATTGAGCCTGATCTACAGCATATGGATTCAATTAGCTTCCATTCACTTTTCCTAGAAAAGGTTCTCCATTTAGCTTTCTGATCTGAACCGTGCCACCATCTGTGATTTATTTGATGACATATGGCCCTGACTAGTGCATCTAAAACTTTCCTAGAAACTTAGCGAACTTACTATCATATAATAATACCAAATAATTTACCTTGAATGTGTGCAACTTGATGTGGTGATCATGCCAAGCCTTTTCTCATTCCTTCTATACTTGCTAATGGAATCCGGCCAAGAACCGGTCTTCTTCGAGCTTCATCAGCTCTGCGAGCCATTCTTCCAAGGCTTCGCAAACTACCATCCCTGTGAAGGTTGCTATGCATATACTAGGCATGATATATTCCATACGCATCACATCTTCTATGCCATAGACCAACCGAAAAGGTGTTTGACCTATTACATTTTTGCAAGTAGTCTTGTATGCCCACAACACTGTCGGTACTTGCATGCCCAATCATTCTGTTGTGCATTGCAAATATTTGTCAGCTCATTCTCCAATATCTTACTAAAGGCCTCAAATTTTTCGTTAGCTTGAGGATGATATGATGTAGTCTTCTGATGATACACCTAGAACACTTATGTCAGCATGCTGATTGTTTCGTTGAGGAAGTGCGTACTACAATCACTCATCAACACTTTTGGGAAGCCCAACCTGGTTAATAGGTACTCAAACAAAAATTTAGATGGTGTAGCCCCTGTACAATCCATCATAGGATGTGGCTCCACCCATATGGTTAGCTATTCTGTCGCGATGATGATATAGAGTGCTCTCGTCTTCTTGCCCGGGGGCTGAATTGGTTCCACAAAGTCAATTTCCCATTTATCGAGTGGATGCAATGACACCTGAGGTTTTGATGGTAGCTCTTCCCTCCGCAATGGTCTGCCCATTCTCTGACATGTGTCGGTTGCCCTACAATATGCTTTAGAAACTTTATGCAGCATAGGCCACCACAACCCAACATGCATAATCTTTTGTGTCATTGCCTTTCATGCATAATGTCATCGTGTAGCCCCTCCATGAGCCTCCACTAGGATGTTGTTTCTTTTGTAATCAGGCACATATCGTCAGAGTATTTTGTCAGAACTCATCTTCTATAAAGGTCCTGCAATTACCGAGAACTCGGTTGTGCATCCACCAATTCTTTCTTCTGTTAACTAGTGTATCCTTCTGGAGCCGTCACTGTGGTAAAAAAGTGGATAATATCTACAAAGTGGTTATCCACTACATGCACCATGAAGAGTTGCATGTTCGGTAGCCCCTCCTCCAAATTAGTAGGCTCCTCCCCCGTTTCAGTCCGCGACAAATGGTTAGGTCCTGCATTCAACCTTCCTAGCTTCACAATTACCTCAAAGTCATATTCTTGAAACAACAGTAGTCATTTGCATATCTTACCCCCCAGCATAGGCATATTGACTAGGTACTTCAAGGTGGAGTGGTATGTGTACATCTTGAAATATTCGGTGAATAGATAATGTCTGAATTTTTGGAGTGCATACGCCATAGTGAATCCCTTGCACTCTATCGTTGAGTAGTCCTTCTTAGCCTTTGATAATTTCATCCTCATAAAGCTATAGTGTGATCCATCTCTCCTTGGCCAGCCTATGTTAGCACCGCTCCCAACTCAATACACGAGCGTCAATGTTTACATGGAATTCCTTCTTGTAATCAGGGAAGACCAAGATCAGTGTGGTGACCATTTTTCCCTTCAAGACATCCAGACTGCGTTGACATTCTTCATCCCAAGATAATGTAGCATCGTTCTTCAGTAGCTTCTCCATAGGCACAGTAATCTGAGCATAAGCCTTGATGAACTTTCAATAATATCTAGTATGGCCTAGCATTGCGCGCAGCTATTTGACACTCCTCGGGGCCTCCAAATTGAATATCACCGTGATCTTGGTAGGGTCCACCATTAGTCCTTTCTTGCATACCACATGACCTAGCAAAATTCCAAAGGGGACCCAAAATAAGCACTTCTTCAGGTTCAACATGATCTGATACCTTCGACACGTATCCAACATTAATTATAGACTGGTTATGTGGTGTTTTACTAACCCAAACACTATCTATTCATCAAATTATACATCCAAGAATTTGTGAATAAACTCTTTGAACGCTACAATGACTACCCAGGAGAATATCGCCGGTGCATTCTTGAGTTTGAGTGGTATCACCATGTACTGAAAACAACCCCATTCTAGTATGAAGGTTTTTTTTCTCTTATCTTTTGGCGCGATATTAATTTGATGGTACCCAAAGAACCCATCAGTGAACAAGCAGGCCTCCTATCCTCAAACATTGTCTAATACCTTGTCAGTAAATGGTGTAGGAAAAGGATCATGGACACAAGCATCACTAAGCTTCCTGAGATCTATGAAAATCTATATTTCTCCCTTTTTTTTCTTTTCCTAAACTACCATTGGGCTCACCCAATCAGATTCCTCCACTGGTTCAATAATGCCCGCCTCAAGCATCTTGTCCAATTCCAAGCTAACCTTTTCCTTGTATTTGGGGTTAAGGCGATATGGCCTCTTCTTAATAGGCTTTGCATCCAGTTTTAGGATAATATTCATCACGCCCAAGTCACCTATGATGCCCTTCAAGCTTGAAAATTTTGTAGGAAAAATATCCTGGTACTAACGGAGCAACTCAGCAACTTTATCTACTGTGGCATCATCCAAATAATCTCTGATCTTCACAAATTTTGGCTCCACTTCAGTACCAATGTTTACTTTCCTATTCATCAGTAGTGAGGTGATATCCATGTTTTCTATTGGTGAAAATTCAACCTCACAATGGCCATTTGCTTTTGGGATATTGATATTCCTTGGATGCTCATCCTCCCCTTCAGCAGTCACATTATAGCATTCTAGCACATGGTGCAGCTGGGTACTCCAATTTGGTTGAACCAATTCCAAAGGATCCTGTAGTATTCTAAATATTTCTACCTAAACCTCCTGTAGAGCTTCATCAATGCTTTCAAACACATCTTCAAAACTGAAGGTCATTAAAAATCCTTCCCTTAATATATCCCACTCTGTGGTGCCATGGTGGAGCTCTATTTGCAGGTACCAATTCATAGGGATTATATCCAGGGTGTGACAGAATAAATGCACCCATTCTGGTTGTGGCTTCATTCCAAAAACATTAGTCCATTTTGCTAAATGATCACCCAGATCATTCCTCCCATCATATTTCTCAGTCAGCTGAACCTTCAGGCGACCAAAACTCAACCTCATCATCCTCCTATAATCACGCCATTCGTTAAAGTTGTCTTTGTCCATACCCCACCACCGTGCGAGCGTAGCGGGCAGTGCCAAATCTAGTGCTTGAAAGCGATGATCCTCAGGTACTTCTCTTTTAAAGGCATCCAAGAACTTATCTAAATCAGTTAAACTATCATAATAAGGTATATTTCTTACCTCTGATGACACACAATGCAACGATTCAGTCATCATGTTGCAACGCAGTGTAGATACTTCATGCAACCTATTCTGCCAATGGTCCAATTCTTCATCTGAGTCTAAGGTACAGGAGCTTTCATGGTCCCATGCAATCCATCCATCAGTAGTCGGATTAATCCAGTCTTGGTCTCACGTTGTAATTTTATAGATCTCATCCAAATTGACATCACTTTCCTCATAGTTGCTGAATGGTTCAGTATAGCACAGTCCTTCTACAGGGCCCAATGGTACTACAACGTAGAGTGATTTCCTTTCAAAAGACATTATCTACTTCTTTAAATTGACTACCCTATTCATATCAATAGCCCAATCAATTCCAAGGAGCATGGGGTATGGATTGTTGTCATCAACAATTTCTATCACTTCAAAATCAGCTAGCGTGCTCACACCTTCTATACCTACAGTAACTCCATTCAGATGTCCCATAGGGATAATATTCTGCTGGTCTGCCATCCTCAACTGAATCAGATACCACTGCAATATAGGTCTCCCCATTCTCTCCCACATTTGTTTAGGCAAAATGTTCACATTAGATCCTCATCTCGTGCCCTGTTCTGGTCTTATTTTTGCCAATATTTCTGACTTCGCGGTGTCCTTCAGGAGCATTCTTCTTACTAGCACACTTATTTATCCACTCCAGTAGCCCTTTCATAACCTTTCTATCATGCAACAATTTTATATAAGTTTCTAAGAACATGGTAAGCACAGAGGGGTCAACCTCTGTAGGCACGCCAGTTTCTAGTAGTTTGTCCCGATTTCCTGAGGTAGAGGCCTCAGCGAAGCTTTCTTTGCCTCCATAAAGGTCTCTTTCATGTGCTCCAGATCAAACCCAATCTCCTTTTCTGGGGCCTTGCGGACCCATCCATCCTCTTCAGGTCATATTCCCTTATCATCACCAGTTTCGATCTTGCTTCTCAGCATGATATTAACATTTGGATCCTCTTCACGAGGCTCAACCCTCATCATTTGTATGTTCTGGGTAGGGTTCTGAGGTTGCACCTTCTTTTCCTGCATCTTGGATGTTAACACAGGGCATTCGTCTATTGTGTCATCAAACGTAGTGCAACATTGACATGATGGGCATGTCTGACTCATACACTCCCATGTGTAGTGCCCCGGTGTTCTGTAAGTATAGAAAATGACCTATCCACAACCTCTATCAGGTCCTCCTCCTCTTCAGCCTGGTCTGTGCCCCTGATATTCTCTGCATGCTCCTCCTGCTCCCTGATCTGGAGGTTATGTTTCTGCCTGAATTCGATACATAAGCATCATTTCCATCATCAATTCGTAGCTACGGAAGTGGTGCTCATCGTGGCCCACTGATTTGTAGAAATTGCAAAACAATTGTTGTGGTGTTTGTACAAACTTTTGCATCAAATGACAATTATCTGTAACATTTTTTCCAACCACCTCACAAATAGCGTACCATAGTGTGTGCCCCATACTTGGTCCTGCTAGAGCTTCCTGCCTCAGGGGAATTGCCCCCCCAACCCCCCCACGATATAATTCATGAAGCCAGGGAAATGATCCTTATCATGCCCCCGGCTCTTATACTTGAGGTACCAAACTTCTTCACACACCTTTGTCCCAACCTATTTTTCTTTTTTCAAGCTCTACAATTCCAAACAGAGGTTCTGCAACTGTGAGTGAATTTGTTGGACTCCCAAAGACTCATCCTCAATAGGTGTTTCATGTAATCTCATCATGATTTCCAAAGCTTCTACTTGAGTTCCTATCTTTTGTTGCGATAAAGCAACCCTTAGGTGGGGCAGGAGCGAGGCTATAAAACACTCGTGGTGCTGACTATCTGTGAGATGCATATTAGCTTCCCAGATCATGCACTTCAGGCTTTGATCTAACTCCCATGGTGTTTCATCGGCCCTTGTTGTGATTTCCTTAAATCCAATTACTGATTGTGATTCAGACTTAGGCTTACTGAATTCTTTGTTCAAAGCGTCCTGAGTATCTACTAATGATGCCAACAAATTATCAGTGCAATACTTAACGTACCATGTCAGTGCGTGATCATGCAGAGTGGTAAATAATTGTGCCTTCTTTATATCATCATCCATACTCTATTGTGCTATCCACACACCCTTCCTTACAAACTGAAACTAATCTAGATCCTCACTTCCTAAGCCCTTAAAAACTGGAAACTTCACGGTATTCGACGTGTTGAATCACGGTGGTGGTGGTGGTGGTGTGGGCGAAGGTGTATGTTGTGGAGGTGAAGGTGGAGGTGGTGTGGATGGATGATTTATCCATGGAAAACCCTGCCTTATCAACTAGACAGCACTTCGCAATGAGGCCTACATTGCTCCTTCGTCATGACCTGAAGGAAGTCCAATCAATAGGCTATATTTAGGACCTGTTATTTCTCCGTTTCTAAAGCTCTGTCCACCTCACGTAGATCCAAACATCAAGGAAATGGAATAACCCATTTTTCAGACAAGAGCATCTTAATCTAGGCATTCAAAGATCTCAAATACTTACCTCGCGGTCCCTTGAAGAAGCGTCACTCTGCTTCACTATAACTAACTGAGTTGTCAACCACAAACTCTGTAGTAAATCCTCCTATAACACAATCAAGCCAATGGTCAAGAATGCATGCAATCTTATCTTCAGAGGCTTCCAACCTCCGCACTAGCTCTGGAGTTCACACTATTGGACCCTGAAACCTCCACCTTCCTTAGTCATCTTCCAATTTAGCTATCCACTCGTATAGTTCAATCAAGAAGGTGTAGAATAAAATTTCATGTATTTCTATGTGCAGATATCTATCCAGCTAGTGTTCTTTTTTAAGGCACAGATTTCTATTCTCATGATTGGCGCATTCGTTGATCTTTCTATCCAACCACTTCTCAATTTCCTTCTTGATCGGATTCTAGTGATGCCACATCACACATCTCTTTATGCAGATCCTGGTCCTAGCAATGAAACCATTTTTTGGCTTAGTGGGTCCTAACCCAGGTTCAAAGTTACTTGTGCAAAACAAAACCCTACACTACTGAACCTTTTGGCATCAATCCGCATAGCGCAGACCGAAGTCTCACCCGAAGGAGTATGGCAGGATGCTTGAACCAAGTTTCCACAGCCAGAGATTAGTGTGATGTCTTTTTATGACCTAGATGTGCCTTTGCGTAGATCTCTAAGCCCTTAAGGCTTAGAGCTATAATTTTCCTCAATCGGCCTCTAGATCTCTACGAAGGTCTAAGATAGGTTTTTTCGGACCTTGAATAGGAAAATTAGCTACTTATGCACAACATATATTATCCTTAGATCAATATTTACTTAGATCTACCTAAGTGTTTAATAGCTTTTACAGAAAGTGTTATGATCTCCACGTAATCACTTAACATAAGTTGTGTTCAGTTAATAAAACATATCAAGTAAATTGCACATCAATACATCAATATTTTATAAAGACATCATTTCATCACAACATATATCTCAATCATACATAACAGAAGTAAAGAGATAAAACAAAAGCATTTCTACAACAGTCTTCTTTATTGATTTTCAGCATAAGTTTACTGACTCAATACTTTCTTACGCACTCAGCTACAAGGTTCTGCACACTCAGCTACAGACTCTGCTCTAGGCCTCTACACACTCAACTACAGAGCATTTCCCCCTCTAAAACTTACTTCTTTGTGCTAATGCTCTAGACTCCTTCCGTCATACCCAAAGACAAAGACTTAGATCTGCCTTAGAATCTCTAAGAAACACCTATTTATACAATCCCATGGTCCGCAGATCTTCAAAAACCAACTTAGGTTTACATAAATGAGGGTAAAACCCTTTTTGACTCTTAACTAACTCCGCCATCTGTGTCCACAATTCATGGAGACTTTACATATTTTTACATCAAAACTTGGGTTTTCTCCCCAAAACTGACTCAAGGGACCCCATGCCAACACTGAACCTAGTAATTGTAGAGGTTCCAAAACTGTGGACTCCAATCAATTTAGCTCATTGAATTTAGCTCATTGAGTTGTCATAATATAGATTTTGTTCATCTAGCCATAAAAAATAATTTTGGAATTGAAATAACCTTATCTGGATGTACACACTGAGTGTCATTAAATATGTTTATGGATGGTGCTCAATAAGTTTCAAATGGATACATATGGTGTATGGAAAGTATGGTCTCATAGTATTCTACTGCTACTCAACAAAATTTGTACCTTGCAACCAGTGTTTGCTAAAGGTAGCAATGATTTTGAAGAGGTTGCATATGAATTTGATCTGGTCGAATGCATATGAATATGCTCAGTATAAATGAAATAGTTGTGGTTAAATGAAATCTTGACATTGATGGACCAAATTATGTGTTTGAAAGACATGAATGTTAACAAGGGTGTTCTTCCTTGAGTGTTTTTTAGGGGCTATTAGTTTTAAAATTTCGGATGCACATCAATCTCTTAATGTGCAACCATCATGGTCAGCAATTATTTTGATCATTCTACCTGAATGGTGGACACAATTGCATACATAACTTCCTAGATTGCTTCATCTACCTAAGATGCTAAGTGGTATTACATCTTACAGTTTGTTGAAATGACCAGCCACCCACAGGAACTTCTACCATGAACAGTGATTCATCGATCTACAGGTTGCACACAAGACAGTTTCATGGAAGGTGCTACAACCTGATTGTAAGCCTCTTGAATATTTTGAAGAGGTGGGTAATAGAATCACTAACAAAAGAAATTTTGAGCATAAGAAATAACATATAAAATCAACAACAAAATTAAAATTATTCCTACTTAACAATTTCACTCATATACTCTCACTCTCTCCAAGACAGCCTGGAAATCAACACACCCTCGGGTTTATAATCAAAAAAATGTATAGATATGCCAAAGAATTGTACCAACAATATTTACATGGAGCACTCCACTTTCCGATACCCCATATATTACTAGATCCAAGAATATTTCGCCACTTAGACAGAGGCTTTAGTAGGTCCCTTTCTATCTTCTTGTGTTACCCACACCATATATGCCTAGCCTTGTATATTTTGAGATGACTACTTTTAGACAGAGAGCCTTACATGGAAATCAAGGTCAACTATGTTGACTACCTCCTCCTTTCAAGCCCTCTCAACCACCTGATGCATTAAGCATATAGATGACATTAGTGTCAAAGAAATGGATAATAATAGATCTACGGCATGATGCCTCCCAACACAACAGATCATGGGACCATATCTTCTTACCATCCATTCACCTAGTGTAGAGGAACTTCTAACCTTCCTAATTCTCAGAATGGCTCATGGAAACAAATGCTCATCACTAGGTTTATCCCCTTCCCTAGTAGATTCATCAAACTTGGATGTTATTAGAGGAACAAGGTTCCTAACTTCTCCCCCATTAGATAGCATAGCCCAGTACTTTTGGGCTACTCTCCAAAGGATATTGTCATGATCAACATTGGCATGTTTATGATGGTAGGCATGAATAATGAGTACTCTTTTGATCATAGGGTTCTACTCCTCAACATCTGTAGTCCTAGATACTTTCTAAAGGAGCCTTTCTGGTGCAGCATCACTGCGGAGGTATTTCCTTTCAATGTACTATCTACTTGTCTATTTAGAGTTTTCTCACCATACCATTTTAGGTTTATTATTTTGTCTACCTCCTTTTTCAAGTTCACCCCTTTTTATGTTGATTTATATTGTTTCCTTTTTTCTCCTTTAACCTAGGTTTTAGACTATTTTTAAGATGCTTTAGGAACTCTTTATTTTTGTTGCCAAACATTTTTCTTCCTAGTCCTATGGACAGATTTTGGTCACTGGTGGACATTAATATAATTTATTCAATCATTTCTTCCTCTTCAGACATGTCTACAAAGATTTTTCATTAAAACTTATGTTGCCAACACCATATTTCAATCTGTATTTTACTCCTGATAGGTGGTGATGTGATAACTAAGAAGAATTCCAAGCGAGAATGGAATTATATTGAAATATATATGATTCAATATGCAGGTAAACTTTGGTAAAAGCGTGAGGTTAGAAAGAGAGATTGAGAATTGTCTATCAATAATAGAATAGTTTGCTAGTTATTAAACCCAAATGCATCCAACTATTTTAGCACAAGTATCAAATCCATCAAGCCCTACCTATGCTTATATAAAATAGAGGTTTGAAAGTTCATGTATCTACGTTTTGTCCTCTGTTAAAAATTTATTTGGCACTTACCATGTGCATTTCAAAGAGATTTCCAAGATTGTGATGCTGGGGCATTGAGATAAGTTCATCAACATTCATGGAATCTGGTTTTGTTTCCTTATTTTCTGTAATAACATGTTCCTGGCATAAACACACCATAATTTGCTGATAAGAATCTCCCTTAATGAAGAGAAAATTCCATATAATAACTCACTGCATAAGAATACACAACAATAAAATCATGCATATTCTCTTTAAATCAGTGAAATTTTCTTACTTCTGAGTCATTGAAGAGTCAACACATTTCACACACTTTTCTCTCTTACATGTTTATTTTATCCTATAGCATGCATACTAGGTTTGACCCTATGTCATTTTGGTGCCAAGTGCTTCCACTCACAGTTAGACTACAACATCATTCCTATTTATATATATGACAGGTCAGGTCTTAATTGGTGAAACCGTTATCGCCCACACCTTTGGCTTCATATCCCTTTGTGGAACCCTACATATAAGACCTCTTGAGTGTCTTGTTCCACTTATATAGAAGTATTTTTAATTTTCAAAGAAATATGGATGGGTCATCGCCCAGGGGTGTCGCAAATCTTGTGTAGATTCCTTCTATGGAACGCCAAAATCACCAAGATCTAGATTCTTGAATTCAACCAAATGTATCAGATCATACTTGCCATAGCATGGTTACACCCTTTCTCCTCCTACCCTAAACAAATCCAACCAAATGTAACAGATCATACCTAACACAGCATGGCCATGCACTTCCTCCTCCCGCCCTTGACAAACCCAACCAAATGTACTAGATCAGATCTACCACAGCATGGTCGCGCCCTTTCTCCTCCTGTCCGGGACAAACGCTGCAACCTGAGGGAAATGAAATTTTTTGATATTTGAAAAAAATGATATATGAAATGTGTCTGTTTTTTGAGGTGACTTTTAAAGACTGGTCATAAAAGCATGAAGCATAGAAGAAACTTAGCGTTGACTTGGAAGACATGGTGTAGGCACTAAGTTTTACCATAGAGAAAAGTTTAATGAAATTTGAAAAAATATAAATTTATATAAGAAGTAAATATGTAGAAGGTTGAATATGTTGATCTATGGAAGGCTAAGTAAATAAGGTTAAGGAGTTATGTGCACTTGTGTATTTCTCTAAAAAAATAGATTTTTTTGTATGTTATTTGTGTGTTTACTGTCTTATATTTGGTAGATTCTATATTATAATTTTGATTTTTTTGAAGTCATTCTAGTTTTTTATATATTCAAGGTTTGTAAGTTACTTAAATAGATTAAACACTAGGGAGAATTTGTAAGAGGGATTTCATTTGTTGTCAGGGTTTTGTGTTCACTCTACTTTAGAGTTATGTAATACCATGCATGTTATTAGTATAATGGATTACTATTCTACCTATGTGGTTTTATTTGTACTATATTTGGGTGATCTATTGTTGTTTTGTATTCATATGAATGATGTTAGTTATAGCAGTTTAAATGGATGCTAATAATATCATAACAAACGTGATCCCCACTAAAAATTTTAATATATTGCATTTTATTAATGGGAATTATTGTGTGTCTCAAGTGAGACCTTCTTGCCCCTATAAGATGGAATACATTAGGACATTAGACACCAATAGGCCATATTTAGAAACATTTCATTAAGCTTTAGTCTATCATAGAGCCAACATACAATAATGGGAAATAATTTTCTAAAATCTTTGAAATATGCTAGATGAGTTAAATTAGGGTTTAATGACTGAGGGGGTATGGTTTGACCTACAAAATGTCTTAATTTGACTTGAATGATTTTAACCCTGACCCTAATGTTTCACTAAGCTTATTTAGGGATGTTAACTATTTGTGGAAATGGGTTGGGAAAGGTAGAAGGTGACATTAGGAAGAGGTTCCCGAGGAAAAAAAGTTATTTTATTGGGTCTTGGGAAAAATGGAAAAGAAATGTTACTTTTAGGAATTTTTTTGGCTATGTTAATGTACAATTTCTACCTCATGAGAGATGAATTTGTTAGTAAGCCATGGTGGTAATTTAAGTAGTTAAAGACTACTTAAGTAATGTCTAAGTGGATAGAAGAGGATATGGTGTACTTATCCATAGTGGGGTAATAAGCTCCCAATACTAAGCTTGACATTTTATTTTGGGATGGAGGTGGTGTTGCAAGCCAAATACCTTACAATTACAAAAGTACTAGAACAATTTTGATATTAGAACAATTGATGACATTGTTGGGTAGAGTATATTTCTTGAGTGCAACTTGAAGGATTTAAAAAGATACTCTCTAATTGAGATAAACCCTTTCTTGGAGAGAAATGCATATTTAAAGGAGAGAGAAAATTTGTTATAATTTTTTGTAGTTGAACTAGTGTCAACCATGAAGTCAGCGTTCGTCAAATTTCCCATATTCACCTAATTTTTGTGCCCAAAAATGCGGCCTAAAGAGATAGAAAACATCCTCCAAAAATCACAATCAAAGTTGGTCAATAACTCTGTGGTCAACGATGGTCAAACTTGGTCTTCTGCCTAAAATTTTGGTCCTGCAATTGAGCCAAGAAAACTCATCCTTCTTGCCACACATCTGAGAGAGACAAGTTTCCTAATAGTTGTATGAACCATTGAGAGAAGGAGAGAGAAGAATTTTTCAGTGATGGTGATTCAAAATGAGGTGTGAGGTCACTTGTATTTATACAATTCACTATGGGTGAAGAGACACATCCATTGGGCTTCTTGAGCCTACATGCTGATGTAGTCGACCTGAACGATTTGTACATGTGTGGGGATAAATTCAAAATCACACTTCCAATTGTGTAAATGAGATGATATTTATATCAATTTTGGTCCTCTGGAAATGAGGAATTTAATGCAATCTTCATCTCCATCAAATGAGATATCCCAAGGTGGAATTTGGCCCTAGTTGCCAATTTTAACAAAATCAAAAATTTAAAATATCCTCTAAAATCCCAAATAGAAAATGGGGTAACAAATCCCATGACATCCAACTTGTGATATATGGTGGGAAATCCTCAAAGTATCTCTGAGGAAAGATGTCTCATTGAGGCCTAGGTGAAGAAGAGGTACGATGCCTCACTAACTTGGTAGTTGAAGGAATTTGAATCTTGGCTTGTTAATTTGGCCCCAAGTAGGAAAGGCAACATTGAAGGAGGTGACCCCCTTGGAAGAGATTTATAGGGGAAGGACACATAAAGCCTTATATAAAGATCTAAATCAAAGGACCTCCCTCCTAAAAAGGTCTAGACATGTATTTAAATAATTTAGATAATGACCCATGCAAATGTTGATAAAGACAATAGAACATCCCTTGAATTTCATAATAAATGGGGGCATGTATAGATGAGGTGATCCTTTAATTATATCTCGTGTATATGGAAAATCTAGCAAATGTTATTAAGAGGAGGAAGGTCATTATGATTAGTTTCAACTTGACGTGAATGTAAGCCCACTTTGAATGCACCAACAGGGATCTAAAGGACAACATCCAGTGCTCTTATGCATATATGGTTATACAAAGATGCCCCCTTTTATTTGCATTAAGTTTTCCTGGTACAAATCCATGTTAGAGTCGGGCCCTCATAAGATGAAGTCTAAGTACATTGAATGTATTGTCTATAAATAACCTCTCTAACAACCTGATAGAAACATACAATGATGTCATTTACATTGGAGGTGTAAATCACTTGAATTGTGTTACAACTTTAATCACACCCCCAAAAAAATATGTCATGCTTCCTTGTGATGATGCTTCAACCCTATTGGAGAACAACCTCACAATGTAAAAGGAATTTAAACATGATGTGACTTTAATAGTGCCCCACATTCACCCCATATCTCACCATTCATGGCTAATTTAAGCTTACTTCAAGCATTGATGTGGATAATATCATTATATTTTCTCTTATGTATATTATTATACATTGATACAATTGAGTTTAGGTTTTAAGGAATTAAGATTTAGCGAATTAAGGTGTTGGTGGTTAAGGGGTTAGTGGTTAAGGTATTTAGGTGGTGAAGGGTTAAGAGTTAAGGGCCCTAGGTTAAGAGGATAAGGATTTATGGCTTAGGAGTTGGTTCATGGGTTATATGTTAGGGTTTAGTGTCTTAAGATTTAATGAGTCAAAGGGTTTATGGGTCATTAGTTGTGAGTATAGGGGTTAAGGAATTATGGATTGGGGATTAAGGGGATGGCTAATTTAGTGGTTATGGGTTGAGGACTTATGGTTTGTGATAATTGGACCCATAATCCCCTTATCAGCACTATTGGAGGTTCTCATATCAATTTCTATGGCTACCTTCCCTCTAGGTCCCGTATACCCTGTGAAATTAAGTCTCAAGACCCATTCTCATTCTCTAACTCTAGAATTATAGATCTTAGTAAAGCATGTTTTTACCTCTAAATTATACCATCCATTCTACCCTTATGTTCCCTTGCCCAATTCAATACACCATAACATACCCCCCCAAAACCTTTTTGGTCATGCCATTCCAATTTTCCTAATGTTATGAACCCCCAAATGTGATTCCAAAGAAGATAAGATATCTTGAGACAAAAAGCCCAAATTGTCGACAAAAGAGAACCATGTATTGGATCACAAGGACTTTGGTTTCTCCTCATTAGCTAGACCATTTTTATTAGGATTTAGATTTCCCACTATTATTTTTAGGAGTTTCCTACCATTTTTTATCATCATCTTATTTAAATTGAGAATAAAAATCATTCCCATTCAATGAAATTAGGATTTTGATTTCCCACCAACATTTTTACGAGTTTCTTGCCATTTTGTTAGGACTAATTTTTTTTTAAATTGAGAATAGAACTCATTCATATTCAATGAAATTAGGATTTATATTTCCCACCACTTTTATTAGGATTTAGATTTCCCACCAATATTTGTAGGGTTTCTTGCCCAATTGTTTTAGGAACATTTTGTTTACATTGAGAATATAACTCATCCATATTCAATGTCCAAATTAGGATTTAGTTTTCCCACCATTCTTATTAGGATTTAAATTTCCCACCCATATGTTTAGGGTTTCTTGCCATTTTTGTAGCACTATTTTATTTAAATTGAGAATAGAACTCGTTCCTATTCAATGAAATTTTGTTTGAAGATGTATTGGAGTCTCTTTGTTGGAGTTGCTTGAAGATACATTGGAGTCTCTTTGTTGGAGTTTATTTTCGATAGAGGAAGTAATATTACCATCAATTAGAAATCCATGATTACAAGGAGACGAAATGAAAAGGGGCAAATTTATATTTTATAATCACGAATTATTTGAAGTTATTTTTTGTGATTTGAGATTGATTTTAACATTAGTTTATTAAAAAAGGTAATATTATATTTTATAATAGAGAATTATTTGAAGTTAATTTATATGATTTTATATAGATCTCAACTTTATATTTATTAAATTGGTCAAAATTTTGATATTTAATTAATTTGGAGAAAAACTAGATTCCAAAAATTCAGAAATTGAAGAGCCTGATCTTTAGCAATACAGTGTTCATTTATCTTCTTTGAAATAGATGTTCATTTATCTGCTTGTTACGATCTAGGATAGATGGTCAAGTCCTGTATTGAACATCCCTAGATTCACAATGACCTCAAAGTCATACTCCTGGAATATCATCAACCATTGACAGATCTCCCACCCCCAACACAGTCTTATTCACTAGCTATTTCAACGCAGAATGATCTGTGGACATCTTGAAATGTCTGCCTAATAGATAGTGCCTAAACTTTTGAAGTGCGTACACCATATCCAATCCTTCACACTCCGCCATTGAGTAATTCTTCTCATTCTTTGATAATTTCCTACTTGTGAAGGCTATAGGATGGTCCAACTCTCCTTCATAGACCCGTGTTAACACTACACCCAACGCAATGCAATAAGCATCAACATGTACATGGAATTCATTCTTCCAATGACGGAAGACCAAGATCATCGCAATGACCATCCTCTCCTTCAACACATCCAAACTACGCTAACATTCTTCATCCCAACAGAATGTAGCATCCTTCTTCAACAATTTCTCCATGGCCACAGTAATCTGAGCATAAACATTGATGAACTTCCTGTAGTATCATGTATGTCCTAGCATCACGCGCAACTTCTTAACACTCCTCGGGGCCTCCAAATTTACTATGACTGCAATCTTTGCAAGGTCCACCATCAATCCTTGCTTGCATACCACATGACCCAACAAAATCCAAAAGGGGACACAAAATAAACACTTCTTCAAAATGAGTGTGATCTGGTACTTGCGACACGTATCCAACATCAAGCATAGGATTACTAAATCACACTTCACTAACCCAAACGCTGTCTAGTCATCAAAGTACACTTCCAAGACCTTATGAATAAACTCCTTAAACACCGCGATGACTACACAAGAAAATATCGCAGCCGCATTCTTGAGTCCGAACGACATCACAGTGGATTGAAAATAACACTATTATGTCGCATGGTTGCTTTGCTCCTATCCTCTAGCGTGATCTTGATTTGATGGTACCCCATAAATCCATCAGTCAACGAGTAGGTCTCCTTCCCTCCAACATTTTCTAATACTTTGTCTGTAAACAACGTCGGGAATGGGTCATCGACACAGGCATCATTAAGATTCCTCATATCTACGCAAATCCTGATCTCATCCTTATTTTTCTCCTCTTGTACCAACATGGGGCTCACCCAATCAGACTCCTCCACTAGTTTTATGATGCTTTCTACCAACATCTTATCCAACTCTAAACGAACCTTTTCCTTATACTTAGGATTCAGGTGATACAACCTCTGCTTAATGGGCTTCGCATCTAGCTTCAGAGTGATTTTTATAACACCCGAGTCTCCTATTATGCCCTAAACATTCGAAAACTTAGTAGGGAATAGATCCTGATATTTGTGGAGTAACTCAGCAACCTTATGCACAATAGTGTCATCCCAATAATCCCGAATTTTTCAAACTTGCGATTCTGCTTTAGTCCCAATGTTCACTTGTTTGGTTTTCAATGGCACAGTGATGTCTGGGTTCTCTATTTGGATACCTTCTACTTCGCAATGCCCTTTGGCCTATGGAAAATTAATATTTCTAGGATCATTGTCCTCCCCTTCAGCTGTCACATATAACATTCCAGTGCATGCCACATCTAGGTGCTCTAATCTGGTTGGACCCATTCCAGAGGTTCCTACAGTATTCTAACTATAATTTCCGTAACCACCTACATGGCTTCATCAATGCTCTCGAACCTATATTCAAAAATGAAGGTCATTAAGAATCCTTTCTTCAATATATCGCACTTTGCAGAGCCATGGCAGAGCTCTCTCCCCAAATACCAGTTCATGGGGATTCTGCCTAAAGTATGGCAGACCAGGTGTACCCACTCCGATTACAGCGTCATTCCCTACGCTTTAGTCCACTTTGTTAGGTGATCACGCGGGTAATACCTCACATCGTATTTCTCAGTCAACTGAAGGCTAGGTCGACTAAACCATAACCTCATCATTCTTCTATAGTCCTGCCATCCATCAAAGCTATCATTGTGCATAACCCACCATCATGCAGGCGTAGCATGTAGTGTCAAGTCTAATTCTCAGAAGAGATGATGCTCAGTGACTTCACACTCAAATGCATCCAAAAACGTATCCAAATTAGATAAACCATCATAATAAGGTAAATTTCTTACCTCCGCCAAAACGCAGCACAACGATTTAGTCGTCATGTTGCATCGTAGTGTAGATACTTCATGCAGCCGATTCTGCCAATGCTCTAACTCTTCATCTGAATTAGAGGTGCAGGAATTCTCCTAGTCCCATGTAATTCATCCATCTATTGTTGGATTGATCCAATATTGATCTTGCAATATGATTTTGTAGATTTGTTCCAATTCATCTTCGCTTTCCTCATAATCACGGACCGGTTGAGTGTAGCGCAACCCTTCTACAGGGTCAAATGACACTACAACTCGAAGCAATTTCTTTTCAAATTCTTAGAGTTAGTCTTTGCAGCCTTCCACCAATGATCAAACATGCTCTTACAAAGTTGTCTCAGGGTGTCAAAGTCAAATTTTGTCATTTCAGTGAGTCGTCAAGTAAAATTTGGTCACTAGTTATTACGTCTAGGATTGTTTTCACTCCTTCCAAATTTTTCCAAATATTGGTCCATGTCACCATTCAGTTGAGCTTACCATCATTCAAAAAATTTTCATCATTATTTCAAGTTCCAAGGGGTCATTTTACACCTTGTTTGTGCTTCAGTTGTGATTACTAAGGCTCATTTCCCTCTCCTAGGGTTTTGAAGGTAATTTTCGTTGCATGGTAAAATCATCAACAAAAATTTTATCTTGATGCCCATACACCTTCTCCTACCCTTAAAATACCTTATTAAACACTTTCCATCATTGGTATCCCTTAAAGTCATCATTTTCCCACAAACCCTAGCATATTGCTACAATTTGACACTTTTCTATGTTAGGTCTGTGTTTTGCCCTTTTGGACCCCTTCCCCTCACTCAATATTTGAAATTACACTTTCCCCTGCTTCCTAACATCCCTCCCTACTTCCAAAAATTTTTCTCAAGAAATTATAAGCCCCTCATCCCCTTCATTTCCCTTCATTTCTACAAATCCCCTGTTCCACACATCGAGATAGGTGTTATTCAAATGATGTTTCTGAGCAAGAAAAGATGTATTTGACAAAAGTGAGAGATTTTTTTGTCCATAATAGACTCAAAAAGAAAAACCTCCTTCATGTTTTACACAGGTCTCATGGTTTGGGAGAAATATCCAAGCAATCATTTGCCACAGGATAGTTGCTGCCCTTCCAGAGTGACTTTGGGAAAATCAATATTTCTCCTAGCTAGAATTTTCAAAAGAATTTCTTGATGAGTCAAATGATAACTAGACACAGAGTGCTTTCCAATGGGCTATCATGAGCTCAATTTGGAGTTGACAAAGACCTCCAAAAGTTGACTGGAACAAAACTCTACAGTTTGGTGGCCTCATTCTTCACATTTTTACCAGTCTTGGGAGATTGAGCTTTTGAAAGGGAAAATGGGCTCCAAATTGAAAAATTCAAGATGTTCTGGAAATTACACTTGAAAAGATTTCCAATGAGCTATCCCATGGCCAATTTGGACACCAGGAGGGAAGAGAAAAGTTTCCTTGAAGTGGCACTGCACACTCCCTTCAGGCGTTGCGCACTCCACAGAGTTTTCTTCAGGAAATTTTTGTATCAGTCCCTTGGTCAAATGTGTAGTGCCTAGGGCACTGCACTCTTTTTTGGGGCATCTTTTGGAGGAATGGCCACCACCATTGGTTTCAGAAGACCATTTACACTCAAGAAAAACATGTTTCCATATTTGAAAGGCAAAACTACTAGCTGGAAAAGGAAAAAAACCACCTAAAAATCATGTTTCTGCTTATTTTTTAAGCCAGGCACTACGTGTTTGAGCAGTCTTGGGAGATTGCAGTTTTGGAGTGGCAAATCAAGCTTAGTTTGGAAACTGGGGAAATTTTTGGAAACTATACAAGATAAGCTTTCCAATGAGCTATCATGATCTAAATTTGGACATCATGAAGGCAGTCAAAACTCACCCTGAAGATGGCGTTGCGCACTTCCTTTAGGCACTACGTGTTCGACACTAGCACTGTGCATTTGACAGGCACCAAATTTGTCACTATTTCTTTTAGAAAATACTTTTCACTGATGTAATTCATAATGATGATGTAATTAAAGTGAGTTTTTGTTACCTAGGGTAGATACATCAGATGAATGGCCTCAGTGGCATGTAATGAATTAGTTTGCTTCATATTAGGGATGAGTCAATTTGACCACCCTAGTCTTTAATTATCAGTTAAATCTTTTGTGCAAATGCTCCTCCTCTCATGGATTCGACCCCTGATTCTAGGATTAGTTGTTTTGAGGCCTATGTTATGTAGTTTCTTAATCATTTTATAGGTTGGACTTAGTGTGGATGCTCGAAGCTTGATTGTACACATTTGTATGTAGTTTGGCAGGAAATTAATAAGAATTGCAGCTATTTTTATGGGATCCCTATGGTATGGAGTTCTAGTAAATTTTCTTCTTTTGTTATTTTATTTTTGTATGTTTTATGTATGCCATCAATCATTTCATTGCTTCTACTTGAATGTTTTCAAGTTTGATAGGTAGAATCCATTGTATCAATTCTCTACCTTGGGAAACCATTCACCATTTCATGTTTTCTACAATCCAAGAAGGATCCATGATTGTCACATGCCCTTCTTAGCTTCTCATCAGTCTTAAGCATCTCACCTCATCAAGCCCTAGAGTGCTAAAGCCTATGCATACTTTGCCCCATAGAACACCTTGCATTTCTGACCTAATTTCCCAGACCTAAACTGCCCAGCTCCTCTTGATCCAGCAAAACCCCTACAAAATCCAATCAAAACTTTCGTGGTACTATACATAGCCTAAAATCCTTTACCTGATTTAGTCATCTTGACTGAGATCCTTAAGAATAGAGCCCTCTCCTAGCCTAGTAGGGCTGGCTACTTGGCTAAGATTGGTTTGTGGTTACCCTGGCATTGCCTCCCTTCAGCCTGAGGTCAATCTAGGTGATAACTTAGTGGCGACCATATTGGGGAATGTAGCTTTATGTTCCTCGGTAAAATGTAGCAATTTTAGTTCTGATCATTTATGGTCGTCAACGATCAGGTACCGGAAGGCTGAAATCATTCACCTGGCAACTCCAAATCAGTTTCGAGATTAGATCCAAGGACTCCATTGGATGATGAACCTGACCAGCAAAAACATGAAAGGACAATATGGAAAGATCAAGTATTCAAGCTGGAATTTCATCCAATACATTATGTTCTTTTTTATAAATTATTTCTGCTCTTTTCCCAAGAATTTCAAGAAGCTTTTACAAAGTTTACTATATTTGAGAAAAGATCCTAGACCTGCATTTGATTGTTTCCTTTTGAATATTGTGAATAGAAAATATTTGCATACCTTTGATCTTGATCAAGACCCTTCTTCTGAATCTTATGATGACCGTCTTCAAATTGATGGACCTCAAGAGATCAAGAATAATTCTATAGCTTCTGTAAATAATTCTATAGCTTGTAAAATTCCAAATAGATACAAGCATCTGATTTTACTTACTATATCCCATGCTTTCCCTAAAAATCATTACCTATATCTACAAAGATTTGATGATGAATGTGACAACATCACCGCTGAGAGACATGTACTGAATTTTGAGTCTTTTCTTGACCTTTTTGAAGTTGATGAAGAGGATGTCAATATTAGTCTTTTTGCTATTTTTTTGCAAGGCAATGTCAAGAGTTGGTTCAAAACCCTACCTGATGCGAGCATCTCAGATTTCCAACAGTTCGTCAAAGTTTTCCTCGACAAGTGGGTGGTCAAACAAAACCCTTTCTTGATTCTAGAAGAGTATAACAAGCTGAAAATACTGCAATGCGAGACAATACAACAGTCTTCTGCGAGAATTAACCATGTCTATTTTTTGATGCTTGCCAATATAAGACCTCCTCCTAGATCTGCTCTCTTACACTACCCGAAAGCTTTTGATCCGGAAATGGAGTTTCAGCTGATAGAATGGAACCTTACAACACTTGAAGAGATGAAAAATAGTGCAGTAGATGTAGAGGCTAATCTGTTGATCAGAAGGGAAAAGTTGAAGGAAGAAGAGATGAAGAACATAGATTCAGAGGAATCAACATGTTTAGAGGTAAATCTCGACATTTTGGTAAGTGCAGTGGTAGAGATGATGCAAAATATCACCGCAAGGAATGAGTGTTATGTTCAAGACCATGGCTCGCTGATTCAAGAAAAACAAGTGGTTGATCCAAAACATTTCCTTTCTTATCTCAGTTGTCATAGATCTGATAATGATTATTTTATAGATCAGCTTACAGAAGAGAGATCTATTGATCTGACATGTATGCTTGATGATGTGTTTTATACTAATGATTTCCCTAAATTTGATTAGTATGATGATGATTATGTTCTCAAAATAGAAGCTAGTCTTGCAGACAAAACAACAGCTGGTTTGTGGAAGGAGGAAGTTCACTTTCAGCAACTCAGTGATCAGCTGATGCATATCAGCTATCGAAGCGAGGAGGAAAGTGTAGAAAATTTTGAAGTAAGTGAAGGATATTTGCCTCATTGTTTTACTTCATTTCATTTCATCAGAGACAACTTTCGTGCAATCAGAAATCAACTGTCAATGAGTTTTGATCTGGACCATCTAGAGGGCAATGAAATCCTTGTTCAAGACTTCTCATATCTAGATTTTCAACCCCCGAATGCCTTTGAATGTCATGGTGAAGATGAAGACTTGGAAGTTGGAACATATGATCAAATGATGCAAGATGATTCTGTACCATTATGTTTTGAATCATTTCAGTTTTTGAAGGAAATTCTGCATATTATATCTTCAAATGAACAGCCTGTAGAAAATCATGCAATCTCTTTGGAACCAATAGAAAAATGGTTGCAACAATATTTTCAAGCTTTTCATGATCAAATAGCTAATCTGTTGGATGATGTCTACAGTCAAAGTCCTTCTCCATTAGCTAACTGTGAGCTTGGAAAATGTATTGATACAAAATTGATCCGGTAGCTAGTTTCTTTGTCATTTTCAGCAGGAGTCTCGTCACAAAGCTCAGATGAAAGTTTTCATTCATGGTATGAGGAGAAGAAAGGTAATCCATTGGATGAGATAAGTCCCAGTGCACATGAATTTCAAGATCCTTATGCAGTATTTTTGGAGTCAGATAGAGAATCCATATTATTCAATCTGGGAAAATTTGGATCTGTTTACAAGTTTTCATGGGAGTTGCATTTCAGTAGTTCTCTCTTATTTCTCATAAACAAGCACTTGCGGAGAATTCAAACAGCAGCCAGAATTCTTACTTGGTTGCATTAGTTGCTCCATTTCACTTTATAATGTGATGAAAGGAACAGTTAGAGTAGGTTTCATTGAATAACCTCCATTTTGAGCATTTCTTCCAGTTTGTCAGTTGTGTTTTAGTATTAAGTCAGTTTTTAGTTGAGTAAAATTTAGTTTGTGTCTTTGAGTCATCAGTATTCAGTCATGTATTTAAAATTGAGTTATTTTTGACTCCATGCCCAATGGATAAGCCTACCTGGTCTACGGTGTTCTTGGCACCTCCAAGTCTTTGCAGCCTTCCACTAATGATCAAACATGCTCTTACAAAGTGGTATTAGGGTGTCAAACTCCAATTTTGTCATTTCAGTGAGTCTTCAAGTAAAATTTGGTCACTAGGTATTAGGTCTAGGATTGTTTTCACTCCTTCCAAAGTTTTCCAAATATTGGTCCATGTCACCATTCGACTAAGTGTACCATCATTCAAAGAGTTCTCATCATTATTTCAAGTTCCAAGGGGTCATTTTACACCTTGATTTTGGTTCAGTTGTCCTTAGGTAAGGCTCATTTCCCTCTCCTAGGGTTTTGAAGGTAATTTTCCTTGGATCGCCAAATCATCAAAAAAGCTTGTATCCTGATGCTCATACACCTTCCGCTACCCTTAAAATACCTTCTTAAACACTTTCCATCATTGCTATCCCTTAAATTCATCATTTTCCCACAAACCCTAGCATATTGCTACAATTTGACACTTTTCTAGGTTAGGCCTGTTTTTTTCCCTTTTGGACCCTTTCCTCTCACTCAATATTTGAAATTCCTCTTTCCCCTACTTCCTAACACCCCTCCCTACTTCCAAAAAATTTTCTCAAGAAATTAAAAGCCACTCATCCCCTTCATTTCCCTTCATTTCTATAAATCCCCTGTCCTACACATCGGGATAGGTGTTATTCAAATGATGTTTCTGAGTAAGAAAAGATGAATTTGACAAATGTGAGAGAGTTTTTTGTCTATCATAGACTCAAGAAGAAAAAACTCCTTCGGTTTTTACACAGGTCTCATGGTTTGTGAGAAATGTCCAAACAATCATTTGCCACAGGATAGTTGTTGTCCTTCTGGAGTGACTTTGGGAAAATCAATATTTCTCCTATCTAGAATGTCCAAAAGAATTTCTTGATGAGTCAAATGATAACTAGACACAGAGAGATTTCCAATGAGCTATCATGAGCACAATTTGGAGTTGAAGAAGACCTCCAAAAGTTGACTGGAATAGCACTCTGCATTTTGGCAGCCTCATTCTTCACATTTTGACAAGTCTTGGGAGATTACACATTTGATTGGGAAAATGAGCTCCAAATTTAAAAATTCAAGACGTTCTGGAAATTAGACTTGACAAGATTTCCAACAAGCTATCCCGCGCCTAATTTTGACACTGGTAAGGTAGTCCAAAGTTGACTTGAAGTGGCAGTGCACACTCCCTTCAAGTGCAGCGTACTCCACAGAGTTTTCTTCAGGAAATTTTTGTATTCGTCCCTTGGTCAAATGTGCAACACCTAGGGCACTGTGCACTTTTTTGGGGCATATTTTGGAGGAATGGCCACCACCATTGGATTTGGAAGACCATTTACACTCAAGAAAACCATGTTTCCATATTTCAAAGTCAAAACTACTAGGTGGAAAAGGAAAAAAACCACCTAAAAATCATGTTTCTACCTATTTTCTGAGCCAGGAGTTGCGCATTTGAGCAGTCTTGGGAGATTGAAGTTTTGGAGGGGCAAATAAAGCTTAATTTGGAAACTAGGGGAATTTTTGGAAACTAGACAAGATAAGCTTTCCAATGAGCTATCCTGAGCTAGATATGGACATCAGGAAGGCAGTCAAAACTCACCCTAAAGATGGCACTGCACACTTCCTTTAGGCGCTATGCATTTGACACTGGCACTGCGCACTTGACAGGCAGCCAAACTTTTCACTGTTTCTCTCAGAAAATACTTTTCACCTATGGGATCTTGATTTTTCACTGATGTAATTCATAATGATGATGTAATTAAAGTGTGTTTTTGTTACCTAGGGTAGATACATTAGACGAATGGCCTAAGTGGCATGTAATGAATCAGCTTGCCTCATATTAAGGATGAGTCAGTTTGACCACCCTATTCTTTAGCTATTAGTTCAATCTTTTGTGCAATTGCTCCTCCTCTCATGGATTCAACCCCTGAGGCTAGCATTAGCTGTTTTGAGGTCTATATCATGTACTTTCTCAGTCATTTTACAGGTTGGACTCAATGTGGATGCTCAGAGCTTCATTGTACACCTTTGTAAGAAGTTGGTAGGAAATTAATAAGAATTACAACTATTTTTATGGGATCCCTGTGGTATGGAGTTCTAGTACAGTTTATTCTCTATGATTATACGTTTATATGTTTTATGTATGCCATCAATCATTTCATTGCTTCTAGTTGAATGTTTTCAAGTTTGATAGGTAGAATCCATCGTATCAGTGCTCTGCCTTGGGAAACCATTCACCATTTCATGTTTTCTGCAGTCTAGGAAGGATCCATGATTGTCACATGCCCTTCTTAGCTTCTCACTAGTCTTAGACATCTCACCTCATCAATCCCTAGAGTGCTAAAGCCTATGCCTACCTTGCCCCATACAACACCCTGCATTTTTGAGCTAATTTCCCAGACCTAAACTGCCCAACTCCTCCTGATCTGAAAAATCCCCTACAAAATACAATCAAAACATTCATGCTACTATAGCTAGCCGAAATTCCCTTACCTAATTCAGTCATCTTGACTGAGATCCTTACAGAGGGAGCCCTCTCCTAGCCTAGTAGGGCTAGCTACTTGGCTAAGCTTGGTTTTTGGTTACCCTAGCATTGCCTCCCTTCAGCCTGAGGTCAATCTAAGTGATAATATAGTGGCGACCATACTGGGGAACGTAGTTTTATGTTCCTCGGGAAAATGTAGCAAGTTTAGATCTGATTGTTGATGGTGGAAAACGATCAGACACTAGAAGGCTGAAATCATTCACCTGGTGACTCCAAATTAATTTCGAGATTAGATCCAAGGACTCCACTAGAGGATGAACCTGACCAGCAAAAACATGAAAGGAAAATATGGAAAGTTCAGGTATTCAAGTTGGAATTTCATCCAAGACATTATGTTCTTTGTTATAAATTATTTCTTCTCTTTTCCCGAGAATGTTAAGAAGGTTTTACAAAGCATATTGTATTTGAGAAAAGATCCTAGACCTGCATTTGATTCTTTCCCTTTGAAGATTGTAAATACAAAATATTTGCATGCCTTTGATCTTGACCAAGACCCTTCTTCTGAATCTTATGATGACTGTCTTCAAACTGATGAGCGTCAAGAGATCAAGAATAATTCTATAGCCTTTGTACATAATTCTATACCTTGTAAAATTCCAAATAGATACAAGCCTCTGATTTTACCTTCTATATCCCATGCTTTCCCTAAAAATCATTACCTATATCTACCAAGATTTGATGATGAATGTCACAGCATCACTGCTGAGAGACATGTACTAAATTTTGAGTCTTTTCTTGACCTTTTAGAAGTTGATTGAGAGGATGTTAGTATTAGGCTTTTTGCTCTTTTTTTGCAAGGAAAAGTCAAGAGTTGGTTCAAAACCCTGTCTAATGCAAGCATCTTAGATTTCTAGCAGTTCATCAAAGTTTTCCTCGACAAGTGGGTGGTCAAACAAAACCCTTTCTTGATTCTAGAAGAGTATAACTAGCTAAAAAGACTACCAGGGGAGACAGTACAACAGTTTTCTGCCAGGTTTAACCAAGTCTATTTTTCGATGCTTGCTAATATAAGACCTCCTCCCGGATCTACTCTCTTACACTACCCAAACGCCTTTGATCTATAAATGGAGTTTCAGCTGAGAGAAAGGAACCTTGCAACACTTGAAGAGATGCAAAACAATGCAGTAGATGTAGAAGCTAATCTGTTGATCAGAAGGGCAAAGTTGAAGGAAGAAGAGATGAAGAACATAGATCCAGAGGAATTGACATCTCTAGAGGTAAAGCTCAAAATTTTGGTAAGTGTAGTGGAATAGATGATGCAAAAGATCACAACAAGGAATGAGTATGATGTTCAAGTCCATGGCTCGCTAATTGAAGAAAAACAAGTGGTTGATCCAAAACATTTCCTTTCTTATCCCAGTTGTCATAGATCTGATAATGATTGTTTTATAGATCAGCTTGCAGAAGAGAGATCTATTGTTCTGACATGCATGCTTGATGATGTGTTTTATACTGATGATTTCCCTAAGTTTGATCAGTATGCTGACGATTATGTTCTCCAAAAAAAAGCTAGTCTTGCAGACAAAACAATAGCTTGTTTGGGGAAGGAGGAAGTTCACTTTCAACAACTCGGTGATCATCCGATGCATATCAGCTATCAAATCGACGAGGAAAGTGTAGCAAATTTTGAAGTAAGTGGAGGATCTTTGCCTCTTTGTTTTACTTCATTTCAGTTCATCAAAGACAACTTTTGTGCAATTAGAAATCAACCGTCGATGAGTTTTGATCTAGACCATCTAGAGGGCAATAAAATCCTTGTTCAAGACTTCTCATATCTAGATTTGCGGCACCCAAATGCCATTGAATTCCAAGTTGAAGATGAAGACTTGGAAGTTGGAACATATGATCAAATGATGCAAGATGATTCTATACCATTATATTTTGAATCATTTCAGTTTTTGAAGGAAATTTTGCATAGTATATCTTCAAATGAGTAGCCTGTAGAAATCATGCAATCTCATTGGAACCAATAGAAAATGGGTTGCAACAATCTTTTCAAGTTTTTCACAATCCGATAGTGGATGTGTTGGATGATGTCTGCAGTCAATGTCCTTCTCCATTAGCTAACTGTGAGCTTGGAAAAAGCATTGATACAAACTTGATCTGGCAGCCAGTTTCTTTGTCATTTTCAGCAGGAGTCTTGTCAGAAAGCTCAAATGAAAGTTTTCATTCATGGTATGAGGAGAAGCAAGGTAATCCATTGGATGAGCTAAGTCCCAATGCACATGAATTTCAAGATCATTATGTAGTATTTTTGGAGTCAGATAGAGAATCCATATTATTCAATCTGGGAAAATTTGGATCTGTTTAGAAGTTTCTATGGGAGTTGCATTTCAACAGTTCTCTCTTGTTTCTCATAAACAAGCACATGCGGAGAATTCAAACAATAGCTAGAATGCTTACTTGGTTGTATTGGTTGTTCCATTTCACTTGATAATGTGATGAAAGGAACAGTTAGAGTAGATTTTATTGAATAAGCTCCATTTTGAGCATTTTTTCCAGTTTGTCAGTTGTGTTTTAGTATTGAATTAGTTTTCATTTGGGTAAAAGTCAGTTTGTGTCTTTGAGTCATCAGTATTCAGTCATGTATTTCAGGTTGAGTTTTTTTTTACTCCATGCCCAATGGATAAGGCTACTTGGACGATGTTCTTGGCACCTCCAAGGAGCTACCATCCCCAATGGAGCCAATGTTAGAGTCAGTATTTGCAACCTTCCACCAATGATCAAACATTCTCTTACAAAGTGGTCTTATGGTGTCAAAGTCATATTTTTTCATTTCAGTGAGTCTTCAAGTAAAATTTGGTCACTAGGTATTAGATCTAGGATTGTTTTCACTCCTTCCAAAGTTTTCCAAATGTTGGTCCATGTAACCATTCGGTTGAATGTACCATCATTCAAAGAGTTGTCATCACTATTTCAAGTTCCAAGGGGTCATTTTACACCTTGTTTGTGCTTCAGTTGTGCTTAGGTAAGGCTCATTTCCCTCTCCTAGGGTTTTGAAGGTAATTTTCCTTGGATGGTCAGATCATCAACAAAACTTGTACCCTAATGCTCATACACCTTCCCCTACCCTTAAAATACCTTCTTAAACACTTTCCATCACTAATATCCCTTAAATTCAACATTTTCCCACAAACCCTAGCCTATTGCTACAATTTGACACTTTTCTAAGTTAGGCATTTTCAAAAACTTTAATTTTTTTTCGGTAAAAGTGATGTCTTGGTCCGAGTGGAGGTAGGGGTAACAGTCCTTTTCTTTCTCTTTTCCACATGTCCATAGAAACATTTATAAAAAAGAAAGATAGATATCTATTCAATCTATTTTATTAGAGAGGTAATAATTTGTAAAATTAATCGCACTTCTTCCCTTCATAAAGGGTCCATTGATGAAAAGAGACTGGAAAAAGTAAAGTTCGGACCCAATTCCTACAGTTATGGATATAAGCACAATCCAAATTCCTGGAGAGTTATACATTTGTGTATCTATGAGATCATTTACTATTTCTTGAAGCTAAATCTTTCCCCTGGATAGACCATATAGCCAGAAAGACCATAAACCAGAATGGAAGAAAAGCAAATGAAACTCTTTCAAATGATCTCAGGGTATAATTGAAAATCAAGTTTTCACTTGGTACATGTCAGATCATGAATTAGTAATTTATTAATCTCTGAAGAGTAGAAAAGTTGTGATTTTTCCTTTTGGACCCCTTCCCCTCACTAAATATTTGAAATTCCACTTTCCCCTACTTCCTAACATCCCTCCCTACTTCAAAAAAAAAATTCTCAAGAAATTATAATCCCCTCATCCCGTTCATTTCCGTTCATTTCTACAAATCCCCTGTTCCACACATCGGGATAGGTGTTATTCAAACAATGTTTCTAAGAAAGAAAAGATGAATTTGACAAAAGTAATAGAAGCTTTTGTCCATAATAGACTCAAGAATAAAAACCTCCTTTAGTTTTTACACAGTCTCATGGTTTGGGAGAAATCTCCAAACAATCATTTGCCAGAGGATAGTTGTTGCCCTTCTGGAGTGAGTTTGGGAAAATCATGATTTATCCTAGCTGGAATGTCCAAATGAATTTCTTGATGAGTCAAATGATAGCTAGACATAGAGAGCTTTCCAATGAGCTATCATGCACTCAATTTTGAGTTGAGTAAGATGTCCAAAAGTTTACTGGAACAGCATTCTACATTTTGGTAGCCTAACTCTTCACATTTTTACCAGTCTTGGCAGATTGAGCTTTTGACAGGGCAAATGAGCTGCAAATTGAAAAATTCAAGATGGTATGGAAAGTAGACACGACAAGCTTTCCAAAGTGCTATTCCATGACTAATTTGGATACCGTTAGGGTAGTTAAAAGTTGCCTTGAAGTGGCATTCGACACTCCCTTCAAGCGCTGCGCACTCCACAGAGTTTTCTTCAGGAATTTTTTGTATCAGTCCCTTGGTCAAACGCGTAGTGCCTAGGTTGCTGAGCACTTTTTTGGGGCATATTTTGGAGGAATAACCACCACCATTAGATTCATAAGAGAATTTACACTCAAGAAAACCATGTTTCCATATTTGAAAGTCAAAACTACTAGGTGGAAAAGGCAAAAAACCACCTAAAAATCATGTTTCTACCTATTTTCTGAGCCAAGTGCTGCACATTTGAGCAGTCTTGGGATATTGCAGTATTGGAAGGGAAAATCAAGCTGAATTTGGAAACTAGGGGAATTTTTGGAAACTAGATAGGATAAGCTTTCCAATGAGCTATCCTGAGCTAGATTTGGACATCAGGAATGCAGTCAAAAATCACCCTTAAGATGGCACTGCACATTTCCTTCAGGCACTGCGCGTTTGAAACTGGCACTGCGCACTTGATAGGTAGCCAAATTTTTCATTGTTTCTCTCAAAAAATACTTTTCACCTATGGGATTTTGATTTCTCACTTATGTAATTCATAATGATGATGTAATTAAAGTGTATTTTTGTTACCTAGGGTAGACACATCAAATGAGTGGCCTAAGTGGCATGTAATGAATGAGTTTGATTCATTTTAGGAATGAGTCAGTTTGACCACCCTAGTCTTTAGCTATCTGTTCAATATTTTGTGCAACTACTCCTCCTCTAATGGACTCGAACCCTAAGGCTAGGATTAGATGTTTTGAGGCCTATATCATGTAGTTTCTTAGTCGTTTTACGGGTTGGACTCAATGTGGATGCTCAGAGCTTGATTGTACACCTTTGTAAGAAGTTTGGTAGGAAATTAATAAGAATTGCAATTATTTTTATGGGATCCTTGTGGTATGGAGTTCTAGTACAATTTCTTCTTCTATGATTATATGTTTTTATGTTTTATGTATGCCATCAATCATTTGATTTTTTCTAGTCGAATGTTTTCAATTTTTATAGGTGGAATCCATTGTATCAGTGCTCTACCTTGGGAAACCATTCACCATTTCATGTTTTTTGCAGTTGAGGAAGGATCCATGATTGTCACATTCCCTTCTTAGCTTCTCACCAGTCTTAAACATCTCACCTCATCAAGCCCTAGAGTGCTAAATCCTATGCCTACCTTGCCCCATAGAACACCCTGCATTTCTGACCTAATTTCCCAAACCTAAACTACGCAACTCCTCCTAATCCGGCAAAACCCCTACAAAATCCAATCAAAAATTTTGTGATACTATACCTCGCCTAAAATCCTTTACCTGATTCAGTCATCTTGACTGAGATCCTTATGGAGAGAGCCCTTTCTTGGCCTAGTAGGGCTAGCTACTTAGATAAGCTTGGTTTTTGGTTACCCTGGCATTGCCTCCCTTCAGCTTGAGGTCAATCTAGGTGATAACACAAACAACATTGTCTGATTTTTCAAGTTGATCACCCCATTCATGTTAATGACCAAGTAAATTCCGAGGAGCATGCGGTATGGATCACTATCATCAACGATCTCTATTACTTTAAAATTAGCTAGTGAGCTTGCACCTTCTATATCAACTATCACTACATGTAGTCATCCCATAGGGATGATCTTCTACTAGTTTTCCATTATAAGATGGATTAGAGACCACTGTGTAGAGATATAAAAAGGGTCTCTTTCACCTCTAATTACCTCACATTAATATGTCAATCCGGGAGTGTTTTTTTATTTCAAAGAGTGTCTCAGTCTGAGGCTATCATTTTCCAGAGTAATGCTAGTAGTACAATGTTCAGAAATAGAAGAGTAAACAGATGCTTGTCTACTTCGAAAGAGTAAATCACACACCAAAAAGACTCAGCAACTTATCAGTCAAGGGTTCAGTAGTGATAACCCATCCCTTTGGAAATTGATGGAAAAGGAAATCAGAGAAGAGATCGTGGATCTGGGAGCCAGACAGTAAATGCCAAGGCTCACTATAGCCTTAGATCGTCTCCCACACCAAAATAACAAATGCCAGTAAATGGAATGGCAGATAAGAAAATGGAACAGCAAATAAGAAATCGAACAACAAGTCTGTAATGGAACAACAATTCTTAAATGGAACAGCAGCTAAGAAATAGAACAGAAACTAAGTCTCACAAGCAGTAACAAACTTAATCTATCAAATCAAATGCATTAATCATAATCAAACGGTAATCTTTCACTCTTAAGGTAGATCGAACAACACACACCAATGGAACAGCACTGATTACTGATAAGTTATGGAACAACGCTTGAAAGCCATATACGCACACATCACACTTAAAGAGTAATCTAATCTAAGCGTCAATCTCAGTTAGAAGGAATACGACCGCGTTTCGAAATAGAACAACATTGTTCATCAATTCAACAATCGTAAAGAACATAACCCCCAAGATGAATTCCGTAACGTGAATGTACAACAAAAAAGCTCTGTAATGGAATAGTAACAGTATTCTGTTGAGATTAATAATATTAGATCAACACTGAAAAGAATAGTAATATGATGTAGAGTCAATATAGTAAGTCTGTCCGTGGAAACCTTAATGAATTAAACATAACAGAGCATGTGATGTAAACTTATAAAACACATCAGATTACCAAATAACGACGATAAACAAACCACGCATAAACCAACGTAATAATACAGGAGCAAGTGTCCTCCAGGGCCGGGCCCTTAGCCTCCAGGGGTACACCGCTTGAGGTTAATCCAGACTCAGAGATGAAGTAATCACCAAGTTTGTATTAATGCATAAAGCAAAACTACAATAGACTAGTTCTTATTGAGACTCGATGATCAAAGTTTTGATATTAAAAGAAATTACATAAAAACATAATCATATCTAACTCTCTCGAGCTAACAGTGTTGTCCCTTTTATAAGGGTGACGATGGAGATGTCTAAGTGAAAAAATAGATAAAACAGCGATCCCTCAGGATCGAGGATCCTGAGGGATTCGTCGAACTGTTAATCCTTAATCATTTATTTTCTCTCCTTCGCCGAGCTGGTATCTCCACCTCCTTTTCTGGGCCGATTTGCTTTGATTTGCTTTGCCTTGTTTGCATTCGGTCTCCCATCAAAGGGACAGTGGTTATCTCATCCTTGTCCTTTCCTCTGGAACGGCAACTTCTCGTTTTCACTCCTCCCTGCATAAGGAAAGGAAAATTGTCAGCGTTTTAGTTTTACATATTAATCTCACATGTTTCATTATAATTCTTTATCGTTTTCCAAGTTCATGATGCAAAAAGGCTTGCAAGTTCTACTAAAAAGATACTGAAATAATCATCGAAAACATACCTTTTTTAGTACTTCGCACACCCCCCTGCTTACCTTGTTTCATGCCCTCATGAAAACGTTGTAGTTGACATGCAAGGAAATGAGAGAATAGGCTGGAGATGGAATCTCATGTGGAGGCCTATAGCCATGATGAGTAACTAGGTAGTCAAAGAAATGGCCTTTCTGACCCTCGAGCATCTCATACAGGGCTTAGTATCCGGGTGTAGGGTGCCAAATAATTGGACTCCGGAACCTATACCCTAACCAGGATGGCCCTGCCCTCAAAATGATTTCACCATAAAGGTGCAAACGGTTGGCAGCTAACTTAAAATTCTCATACTTAAACAGTTCCTTGAGCTGGATATTCAGATTAAAGATTTGATACCGAAATTGGCTGCATCAATGGCAAGGTCTTTGATTGAAAGAAAGTATTCTAATCCCTATTGAATGAGTGCCTCATGCATGGGTCCTAATGTTTCAATTACACCCGGAGTCTTCATGAGGTTTCTATGTTCTTTCCACAATTGAACTGGGTTCCTAGGCTCAGCCCTTACCCACAAATCTAAGCCGTTTTCTTGCCTCTGGAAAGTATTATAGGCTTTAAGCCATTTAATCTGATTAACCCCAAATGAGATGAATGTATGTAATTGGATGTCTCCAACAAAGGGGCCAGGGTTCAGCTTGGTCTCCTGGTCTAGTACAAGGTTATGTAAATAGAACTCACACAACAATATCTGGACTTTTACCCCGTAGTGCTTACAGCAGTCTATAAAATCATTGACAATGTTAATTTGTATGGGAGCACCTGCTTTAACAACTTTTATTTTTAATTGCAAATACTGTTCCAGTAGAAACATGGCATAATTCTTGGCAGGGGCTCTACATGCTAAGACGTCACTGTATAAAGAACACAAGGTATCCATCTGCTTGATAACAATATCTAGCCTACGAGTTACCTTTGCAACTTTCTCTTGTTCCTTCCGCCAACCTTCAAAAGCCTGGCTTTCGGATTGATTAACGTTCCTAAGCTGCTGCTGTAGCTCTTCATACTTTTCGTTAGGGACTGTTTGCTCTCTAAGCTTTTATGCTTCTTGTTGAGCTTGTTTCAACCCCTTTCGCAGTGTTACTGTATTTGGATATCTTCTCCATGCAGCAGTGGAGGCTGGGAGTTTTACCTGAACTTTCCTATTGCGTTGCTTTGAGTTCAGAACCCTTATCACTCCTAAAGGTGGTACCTCCGTCTGAATTTCCTTATCACAGGTCATCATGTCATCCATTTCTATTTTAACGTGAATATCAGTCTGTTGTTGTTCCTTTTCAATTGGAACAACAGTCTGTTCCTCAGCATCATTTGGAACAACAGCTTGGTTTTCAACAGGGTTTTGAATAGCAGGACGAATTCTGATCCTCCGCCCCTTTGCCTTGCGGGGTTTTGTTGGAGTGGTCACCTTTTTCCTTCCTGAAGTCCTTTTTACCCTCTGCCTTGCTTTCAGGATCCTAATCTGCTGGTGGAGCTAGACTATTATGTTCAATAATCTCTGTTGTTCCTTTCACAATTCTTTGATTTCCAAAATTTCCTTAGAAGGAATAGCAGGCTGTTCACTGTGGCCCGGACTGTGACTAGTCCCTGGATCTTCCTTCTGGGGTGTTTCTTCATTGTTCTACTCTAACTGTTCTGGGGTAGGAACCCTAACTGGTTCTGTCATTTCGTGGGCGACTTTCTGCCCCCACTTCCTCTGGAATTTCTTCCGGTGTCTTCTGGATAGGGACGGATTGTTCCTGTTCAGTATCTCCTATCGTTTCTTTATCATGAACAGGCGGATTTTCTTCTTCTGCCTCCTTTTCATGTGGTTCTTCAAGTGCATTTTCCTCCTGGGGTTTCGTTTCGTCATGGAAGTCTGATGGGCTGGAAGGTTGGCCATATTCGCCCATATTGGCCAAGACTTCGGCCAATTCATCTTCTCCCACTAGGTCCTGCAATGGGCTACCTTCCTGCTATTCCATTTCCTCCTCCTGCTCAGATTGCTCGGCTTCTGTTTCAGAATGCTCGGCCCCTTCTTCATTTTCTTCTTCAGATTGCTTGGCCTCCTCTTCAGATTGCTCAGCCTCTTCTTTCTCTTCTCCTTCAGATTGCTCGGCCTCTTCTTCTGGTCGTGAGGGTTGCTCATCTTCAATTTCTACTGGTCGGCTGGTGTTTTCCTGGAGCTTCTCCAGCCTCCCTTGTATTCGTGCTAACCGGACCGATTTCCTGCATTTTTCTAGCTGTTCGGGTGCATCGGTGGCATGCTTACCCTTTGCCAATTCCTTCTGTTTTTCTGGACACTCGGATGTACTGGTGGCATGTTTCTATTTTGCTAATTCTCTACATTTTTCTAGATGCTCTAGTGTACTGGCGGCATGCTTACGTTTTGGGGATGGTGTTGTCAACCCCCCATCTATCATTTCAATTAGCTCTTCCCAGCTGCTCTACTGCTGGGTGAGGCTATGACTGACAATTAACCGAATCAACCCATGATGAATAACAACTGACTCTACATGCTGTGCCTTTTTTATGCTCCATGCAACATCATGAAGTAACGAATTCAAAAATGCAGGTAAATTTACAGAGCATTTATGCTTTAGAATAGCTAAGAGTTTAAGATGTCGTGGTCTTACCACATCTTTTCTGCCTTCATAGGTGATGTAGCTTTGAACGGTCCTTCCCAATTCTGCCCATGGCTCTCCTAGCATTGCTGGAAAAACTCCCTTTCCTTTAATTGCTAGGCTCTGGCCTTCGTCCTGGAAGATTTCTATAATCTTCTGCAATCTCTCCTTTTTTTAAGTCCATACAGGTCCAGTGGCTGGTAGTCCCAAGACTTATGCGATTATGTCATCGGTCACTGTTATATGTCTCCCCCTCACTGTGGAGTAATCCTCTTGCAAATTCTGTAGGAATTCAATTGCCATTGTCTCGTTAGACTCCTACAAGCGGTTGAGATAAGTCAGCCACCCTACTCTTGCCAGGATTTCCCGGGCAACAGCGGAGACTGTCAACAACTGCAGTTCCCTCCGGATCAATCTTCCTCCCATGGTTTCATTGTAAATTCTCAATGGAACGACAGTTGTTCATGCTGTTTGAAACACATAGAGGCTAATAGACGCAAGATTTGTTCAAAAAATAGAGTATACCATAGAAATGGCTTATGAACAACAATTCATGCAGAAAAATAAAAATAGAATGCCCTTGAGCCATGCCATACCCTAGTACACAATTTTCCCGAATAGTGAGCTGACACGTAATCTAGGGAATAATGAGGTTAACCTCCCCCCCTGCAATGTGATAGGTTGTCCCAGCCGTCAAATAAAGGAGCAGTGCCCGCTCTGAGATAGAGTCATAAAGGAACAACGTATAGAAATATGCCATGTTTACAAGAACAACGAATTACCAAAATCGAGGCGTAGAGTTAGATCGCTTATTATGTAAGAGGCTATTGTGATATGATGCGAGGCCGAGAGGATAAGACATCTGTCGTACTTTCTAAATCTCCTGCGGTTATTGTCAATTACTCTGCCATGATTGGTGATAATAAATTTACATGCGTTATATAATTCGAGGAATGATATATGATTAATTACTAAGGTATAAGAAACAGAAGGGTGTTAATAACTCACCTATTGGTGTAAATAATGTGACTTCGATACCATTAATAGTGCTCTGTTGCCGACAGGTGTCCATAACCTTGGCAGAGTTGTTTATTTCACCCATGGAACCATGATCCTTTGTGTATACTTAGGGAATGTAATTTCAAAATGTAGGCCACTATGCTGGCTTGGTGACCAGTTAACCATAATGCCATTCACGAGGAAGGAGCGAAATGTGGGTAGGCCAGCTCGTGATGGGACCTACTGTTCCAAGGGTTGTTTATTTGATATGCCTTTTGGACCATATCCCTGGTGTGGTGGCCATAGTGGGAATGCCACTTCGCTTTCGTCCTCATGATCATGGTACGCTGGCTCTTGATGAGGCCCCCTATCCTGCATTTGACAACTTATAAGTCATGTTTACTTTTTTTCTTTTTCATAAAGTACTTCCCTTATTTATACACAAGGGGTAGTTCAACACTCCTTAAGAGTAGGAATGATGGAAGAAGTCTTAACATATCAATAGGAAAATATAAACCCTTCGCTCTTATTCCTAAATAATAATCAAAGAGGATTAAGAAAAAAAAGGGTCGTCATGATAAAGATGAACAATCATAGCAGAATTAGTAGAACGATGACAACAAAAGATGATAAATAAGTGTGTCCTTCCTTTTTTCCTCTTACCAATACAGAGCCTTATAAAGATAGTGATTTATGATTAGCTGATTTCAATATGTTGTGATTGTGTATCCATTGCATAAGTGCCTAGCTGTATTCTAAAAGACTTGAAAGAACAGGAGCAATAAGCATCCTTAATTTAGATCAGCAAACGGAAGAAGCTATTTAATAGGGAGAGCAAAAGCATGCAAGTGGTGTTCTTTTTGGAAAAAGGGACAACAAGAGACCTCAAATAGCAAAAAATTCAAATGCCGTTCCTTTGAAAAAGGAACGGCAGAACATACAGGTGCTGTTACTTTGGAAAAGGAATAGCAGAACATTCCAATGCCGTTTCTTTGAAAAAGGAACAACAGAATCAAAAATGTTGTTCCTTTGGAAAAGGAACAACAAACACACGGAAATGCCGTTCCTTTTGAAAAAGGAACAACAGCAACTAAAAATGTTGTTCCTTTGAAAAAGGAACAACAAAAGACGCAAGAAATGCCTTTCCTTTGGAAAAGGAACAGTAGAAATCAAAAATGATGTTCCTTTGGAAAAGGAACAATGAAACATGCAAAAATGTCGTTCCTTTGGAAAAGGAACAGCGAAAATCGAACATGTTGTTCCTTTGGAAAAGGAACAACAAAACACGCAGGAAATCGACATGCTGTTCCTTTAGAAAAGGAACAACAAAACAAGCAAATGTCGTTCCTTTGGAAAAGGAACAGCGAAAATCAAGAATATTGTTCCTTTGGAAAAGGAACAGCAGAAACACACAAATGCCATTCCTCTGGAAAAGGAACGGCAAAAATAGAAAATGTTGTTCCTTTGGAAAAGGAACAACAGGACACGAAAAAAATAAAGAAAAAGATCCAAATTACAACGAGATGACGGCTGATCCAAAGGGATTTGCTTTTTTGAAAAGGAACAGCCGGAAGAAAATGCTGTTCTTTTTGAAAAAGGAACAGCAAAACATGACAGCAAAACATTAATTCAAAAATATTTAGAAAAAAAATGATTCAAAAAAAAGAACTTATGTATAGACTGTAAAAAGAAATGAATTCCTTAATGAATTACAGGTGAGGAAGACTTCTCTTCCTCCCCCAAAATTTCCATATCAAAGTCTCAGCGTAACTGCTGGCAGAAGGACTCTCGAGTGAGTGGTTTGCGATAAAGACAAACTCGGTGGCCATTTGCCTTGAAGGCATATCCAGAACCATCAATAGTGATTAGAGTAAGGGTTCCATTGTCATGTACCTTCTGGATTTCGTATGGTCGCAACCAACGAGTCTGGATTTTACCAGGGAAGTCCTGAAACCAAGAGTCATACAAAAGAGCCCAGTATCCCTCGTGGAAGACTTTATTTTTAATGAGAGCATCATGCCATTTAGCTCGCTCCTATTGGATCAGGGCAGTGTTTTGAAGTGCAGAGAGCCTAATTTCGTCTAACTCATTGATCTACTGCAATCGATTGATCTATGCCTCGGTTAGATCTAAGCCAACTTCCGGTGCTGTCCGTAATGTTTGGATTTCGAATTCTATGGGAAAATGGGTTGTTTTCCAAACACTAATTGATAAGATGAATAACCAGTGGTGCTTCTCCATGTTGTTCTATAAGCCCACAGTGCTTCAGGTAGTCTGGCAGCCCAATCACATCTATGTGACGCAATGGTTTTTGTTAGAATTGCTTCTATTATTTTATTGCTGCTTTCTACTTGTCCATTCACCTGTGGGTGGTAACGAGTAGTGATTTTACGCTGGACATGATAATTGTTGAGTGTTGCAGCTATCCTGTTCCCAGCAAACTATGGTCCATCGTCTGTAATTATTTCTCTTGGAAGGTCATAACGTACAAATATATGGAATAGGAACTGTATGACAGAGTCCTCTATAGCTCTAGGAAATGCTTCTGCTTCAACCCAATTGGTGACATATTCTGTTGCCACCAAAATATATGTTTTCTGGTTTGATGATGGGTTGATAGGTCCAATGAAATAAAGAGCCCATCGCTCGAATGGTTCAATGACTAACTGTGGTTTCAGAGGCATCTCATTAGACTGACCAGGGCGTCCTGCTCGCTGGTAGTTGTCACAGGCTTGGACAAATTTCTTTGCATCTTTAAAAATTGTGGGCCAATAATACCATGTCTACAGCACTTTATGTCCAGTTCTCCGCTCAGCGAAATGTCCACCACATGGTCCATCATGACAGGCTTTTAAAATGTTAAAGATTTCATCTTCTCGAATGCATCTCCTGATATGCATGTCGGCTCCTGTGTGAAACAAATAGCCCCCAATCCACGAGAATCGATCACTCTTCTGAACAATCTGTTTTCGCTCATTAGGGATTAGATGTTTCGGTAGTTTACCTACTGCTAGGTAATTGACAACATTAGCATACCAGGGTGTTTGAACAACAACAACAAACAGATGTTCATCCGGAAATTGATCCTCAACTACTGCTGCATCGATTTTCTTTGGCATTCTTGAGAGAAAGTCTTCTACAGGATTTTCTTTGCCCGGTCGATCCTTGATTGTAATATCAAATTCCTGTAATAAAATCAGCCATCTAGTTATTCTGCCATTTGTGAGAGGCTTATTTGCTAGATATTTTATGGCAGAATGATATGTATACAAGATAACAGGATATCTAGTGATGTAATGTCTAAACTTATTGATAGCATGTATTACAGCAAGGAATTCTTTTTCAATAACAGTGTAATTTAATTCAGCAGGGGATAAATTTTTGTTGATGTAATAAATATCATATGGTTTTTTATCCTCTTCCTGCCCAAGGACTGCTCCAATGGTTGTATCTGAGGCATCAGATGATATCTGGAATGGCAAATCCCAATTTGGTCCTCGAAGGACTCGGGCTGTGAATACGAGCTTCTTCAGAACCTTGAAGGCATGTTCACATTTTTCTGTCCAAAGAAAATCAATGTTACCAGTTAGTGCATATAGAGGTGCAGCAATGTGCGAATAATGTTCTATAAATCTTCTATAATAACCAAAAATTCCAAGAAAACTATGTATCTCTATTTGAGTGGTAGAAGTGGGAATAAGCAAAAGTATTTGGATTTTGGCCGGGTCTATTTGAATGCTAGCTGCTGAAATATAGTGTCCTAAGATAAGTCCTTCAGTCATCATCATATAACATTTTTTGTGGCTTAAACAAAGCCCGGTAGCAATGCAGCGTTGTAGGACTTTCTCTAGGGTGTCCAATGTTGGATCGAAATCATCTCCATACGGTGTAAAGTCATCCATGTATACTTCAAGTCCGTCATTTATTAAATCTGCAGAAATACTAAGGATAGCCCTTTGGAATGTGGCAGGAGCATTGCATAAGCCAAAAAGTAGAACTCTGTAGGCAAATGTTCCCCAAGGACAAGTAAAAGTAGTTTTGTCTTGGTCTTCAGGGGCAATCTGAATCTAATTGTATCCACTGAAGCCATCCAGGAAAGAAAAGAATTTCTTTCTTGCTAAAGTGTCTAATACCTGGTCGATGAATGGGAGAGGAAAGTGGTCTTTTTGTGTTGCTTTATTAGCTCCCTATAGTCTACACAGATTCTCCATTCCCCATTCTTTTTTGGCACCACCACAAGCGGAGAGACCCATTTATTATCGGAGATAGGATAGATAAAATTGACATCTAGAAGTTTTTGAAGTTCAACTTTTACTACATCTTTTAGATGAGGATTAAGTCTCCTTTGAGGTTGACGAACATGTTTGGCATCCTTTTCTATATAAATGTGGTGTGTACATAATTGGGGGTCAATTCCTTTCATATCAGGGTAATCCCATGCAAATGCTTCTTTATATTTCCTTAACAAATGGATGAGCTTCATTTCTTGTTCAGGTGTGAGGTTGGCATTAATATTTAAGGTTTTTCCCGGTTCAATTTCCACAATTTTACTATTTGCAACAGAACTAACAGGTATTGTTTGATCATGTGTGTCTTTTAGAGGATCTTCTTCTAATTCATTATCAAATGCTGCTTCTATCATGTGACACTATGTGCAGGATCTAGATTCAGTTTGACTAATTGAATTATTAATGGCATCATCTTCTGTTTGGTATTTAAAATCAAGTGCCTATTTTAGGTAATTCTAGGGCATGATAACATGTGCCAGATAGTACAAAGGCATGTAAAACAAGCTAAGATGTGCCAAGTGCTAAGGCGTGATAAGATGTGCAAGGGTGTGACAATGCATGTGAGGGACTATCAAGAAAAAAAAATGGAGAAAAAAGTTAAACTAAAAGGAAATGAACGCATAATAGGGTTAATAAGTCATTAATTTACCTTTTCCATGAGGGGAGTGCCAGGCACATCAACACTAGGTGCCAATAGGTGCCAAGTGGCAAGTGTTAGTGCATTCTAAGTTCCAAATCTTCCTCCATTGCTTCTCATATACTTTCCAATAATTGATCTGAAATAACTTTAATATTAAATCATTCCAAACCATACCAAGTCATTTGAATGCATGCCAAACATGCTGAGACTTGCCAAGTGCGAATGTGTGTCATGGAATGTGATGCATGTTATGAAGTTGTAAAGCATGTCAAAGAGCGCTAGGTTGTGCTAGAGAGTGCCAATTCATGCGGAGGAGTGTTAGGGAGTACTTGGAAAACTTAAGGGAGAACTAGGTCAAAATGCATAGAAGTGAATGAATATGAGAGTGTGTTAGGGAGTGTCAATGAGTGTTAGTTGTCATGCCAAGAAGGGAGTGACAAGGTATGTTAAGCACTGGTAAGGCATGTTAGTGAATATCAGGGCATGTCAAGAAGTGGTAGAGTGTGCTAGGTAGTTTTGGGGTGTGCTAACATGTGTTACATAATGCCATGGAATTCCAAGACATTAGAGGTGCTAAGACATGCTAGGATGTGTAAGGTGCCAGAGTACGCCAATATGCGTCAAGGAGTTTCAAGGAAACAAAAGGAATAACCAAGCTAAAATTCAAGGAAATGAACACATAAGAGGTTTAATAAGTTGCGACTTTATCTTTTTCAAAAGGGGCATGCAAGCCACACTAATAATAGGTTCCAATCCAAGTGCCAATGTGTGCCAATTGCTAATCTATGTCAATGCAATATTATGCCAAGGAGTTCCACGGCATGCTAGGGGCTACAAGGAATGCCAACACATGCTAGAGGAGTGCTATGGTATGCTATGGCATGCCAACATGTGCTTGGGTGTACTACTCATGGAAATAGGTTCTAGGTACAAATATTTTCTAGGTACAAAGATGTTCCAAGACATGTGAGGTGCCAAGGAATGTTAGTGTGTGCCACAACATGTTAAGGTGTGCCATGACTATTGAGGAGTGCTAGGTATCTCTCTGATCTAGGTGGATATTGGTGGCCACCTGCCAATTCCACTTGGACACCACCATTGCTTCTTTTAGTTTTTCAGTTTCCTTAATTGTAGCACAATTTACTATTTTTAGTAGTTTTTCGGGTCCTAAACTTCCACAACCATTTTCAGGCCCTAAATGACGTTTTTTGGAAATCTACTGCTAGCAATTTTCTAGCTAAAATTGTCTTTTTTGCCATATTCCTCAGAGAGATCTTTCCAACAAGCTATCATGCACATCAAACAGAGATAATATGACCAAGTCGCGACCCCAGGAATTTGGTTGTCCAACTCACCCCAATGGGGTCGATAAACTGTTGGTGTTACATATCCTCGCGTTAGGGTTTTGGTTGTTTAGGGTTTGCTCTTATTTCTCAATAATAAAAAGGCCCTTGAGCCTCATTGTAAGGTAGTTCAGAGGCATCTAGCTGCCACATCTCTTCCTAGAGATAAGCTACCATCACCCTATCTGGTTTACTTCCATTCCTGTTTGTAAGCATATTTCAGTATTTTTCATTTATCAAATGAAGAATTATTTCCGTTGCATCTCTGTGTTTATGGTTATCTCTGTAATTTGTTGCATTCCTATTTAAAGCCGGATCAGTGGTATCAGAGTAGTTTTCTTTTTTTCTCTATTTTTCTTTGCATGTCCCCAACAAGGTCAGGATATAAGGAGTTAGCGCTTGAACTAGTCGAACCTTTGCAAGACCAACCTCACAAATCCTGATGCCCTCCCATCATGGATGAAAAGAAAGATGAAGGGGCAGGATATCCTATCAAAATATTGCTCGAAGAAGCCCTTGAGTGACAAAGGAATGCAATGATGGATAGATTTGCCCAAATCCTTCAGTAAATACCTAGGGGCAACACATCGGCTTCCAACAGCTACTCTGGAAATGCCACACCATTTAAGGTACAAGTTAATTTTGAAATCCCCATATTCGAGGGTTCGATAGATGCAGATGTCGTCGATAAATGGTTAAATCGGCTAGAGGGTTATTTTTCTGTTCATAATTTTTCCAGTCAGGAAAAGATTATTTCCGCTCTTCTCAAAGCAGCCCCCCACGTCAAGGATTGGTGGGAAACCTACTGCGAGCAGAAGAATGAAAGTATAGGCTCACTATTTTCAGTCGCACCCACTTGGAATTCATTCTAGGATGCCATCAAGGAGCTGTACTACCCTGTCGGAAGCTATGAGGATCAATACATAAAGTGGACTACGCTGCGGCAAGGAAGGGACCAAGATGTGTCAGAGTTTACCAATATTTTCCATACGCTTCACACAAAGTTGGGTATCAAGGATACAGAGTAGCATTTGGTACTAAAATACAATGGCTACCTGCGTAAGTACATCCAGGAAGAAATAGAATTCTTGAACATCTCCTCGCTCGGCATGGCATACCGATATGTTGTCAAGGTCGAGCAAAAGTTTAAACAGAAGAAGCGAGACTTTGGATATGCAAATCTGAAGCAAGGGAAAGGTTCCCCCAAGCTGCAAAACAAAGGATGAAGACAAGGCGGGCTGGACCAAGACAACTCACCAAACCTGCAAGCAAAGAACAGTGCCGCGAAGCTGAAAAAGGACACGAGAAAGTGGTGTGAGTTCCATAAGAGTTCCACTCACAACACAAGTTAGTGTCAAGCCACATAGTCACTGGTGTCTGAGCTAAAGGTTTCAAAATCAAATGCTTGTTCCGACTCTTATTCAGAACCTGACAAGGGGAATGACAAAGGGAAGCATATTATCATTGCAGAGCCTAATGCCACCATTGCCACCACGAAGATCTAGAAGGAGGAACCCGAAGATCCAGAGGAGGAGGAGCATCTCTTCCGCTCCTAGATGTGGGTAAAGGGCTCCCTACTATAGTTCATTGTCAAAAACAGGAGCCAAAACAACCTCATTTTGGTAGAGGTTGTGAAGTGGCTGGGATTACCGACTACAGTACATCCACAACCGTACACCATCGGTGGCTTCACCAAGGACGAGATCTTCATGTAAGCCAACAGTGTCGCCTTCCATACAACATCAAGCCCTTCACGGATGAGGTATTTTGTGACATTTCTCCCCTTGAAGTTTGTGATGTATTATTAGGACAACCATACTTTTGGAAACGACATGTTGTGTATGAGTCAAGGCCCCATGATGTTATTCTTACTTTGGGAAATAAGTTGTACAAGATACCAGAGGTAGCACCACTTACTGCCATCTCTTTGGTTACTGCAAAAAAATACAGTAAGCTCATTTCCAAAACTAGGAAATTTGTTTTCCTAATGATACACCCTCAAGGAGAGAAGAAGACGGTGGCCACGACCCCTAGATAGGGCCCCTCCGTATGACAACAACTGATGGACAAGATCGTGGAGGAATACGAGGACATCTTCACCTCCCTTGCAGGGGTTCCTCTGCACTATCAGGTCAAGCACTCCATCAATCTGACCCCAGATGCGCCGCTACCCAATGGAAAAATCTATGGGCACTCCATTCTTGAGAATGATGAAATCAAGAGGTAGATTCAAGAACTTCTACAAAAAGGTCACATCCATTCGATTTCATCACCTTGTGGGAGCCCAATCGTGTTGGTATAGAAGAAGGATGGGACTTGGAAACTCTATATTGACTATCGGGCAATGAACAAGATCACTGTCCATAATGGTTAGCCGATCCCATGGATTGATGACCTCTTGGACCAACTAAAGGCAGCAAAATATTTCATCAAGATCGATTTGAAGTCAGGATATTACCAAGTACCAATCGAACCCTCTGATGTGTGGAAGACTGCCTTCAAAGCCAATGAGGGCCTTTTTGAATGGTTGGTTGTGCCTTTTGGATTGATGAATGCTCCTACAACCTTCATGAGGCTAATGGATGACATATTGTGACCATTCACCAACTCATTTATAGTGGTATACTTGGATGACATCCTGATCTTTAGCCAAAGTTGGGAAGAGCACTTCCACCACATCCGACAAGTTTTCCAAACACGACAACAACACAAGTTATGTGCCAATTTGGAGAAATTCACTTTTGGCATGACCCAAGTTCAGTATCTAGGATACATTATCGATGAACAAGGGGTGCATGTGGATATAGCCAAGGTCTAAATCATTTGGGATTGGACATCTCCAACCACTCTGATAGAGCTTCATAGCTTTCTAAGTCTTGCCAACTTCTACTGCAGGTTCGTGTTGTGATTTTCTCATATCACTTGGCCCTTGAGTCAAGTCACCAAGGGAGGAGTGAAAGAAAAATTATTTTGGTTTGAATCTCAATAGAAGGCACTCACAGAGCTGAAATATCACCTCTGCTCGACACCATTTCTTGCATTACCAGACTTGCAACAACCATTTGAGGTCAAGCCAGATGCCTTTGACTATGCTATTGGGGCAATCCTTACTCAACACAGGGGTCTAGTGGCATATCACAACGAGACACTTTCAAACAGAGTCCGGAAGTATCTCACTTATGAAAAAGAGATGTATTCCATTATGCAAGCCTGCCGACAATGGAAGCATTACATTTTGAGGAAGGAAATGGTCCTCCACACATACCACTAACCCTTGCAGTTCATATAGACCCACGGGAAATTGCAAAATGATTGCCATCAGAAGTGGTCCACATACCTACAACAGTTCCATTTGAATATCAATTATAAGAAGGGAAGCACCAATAATGTTGTAGATTACCTTAGTCGACCACCAATCATGGCGTTAAGCACTGTGCTCAACTCTTATGGGCATGAGACTTCTAATTGGCCACTTCTCTACAAAAGCGACCCAGAATTCAGCCACACATACCAGACACTCTTGGAGGGTCAACATGTTCCAGATTTTCACCTCCAAGATGTTGTGTTATGCCACCTGGGTCACCTTTCTGTTCCTTCAAGTGAGCGTGCCAAGAAGATTTGGGAAGCTCACTACAGTCGAGTTGCTGGGTATTTCCGGGTCGAGAAAATGGTGGTAGTACTCCAGAAATATTTCTATTGGCCGAATCTTTGATAGGATGTCGGGAAGTACATCAGATCATGAACTGCCTGCACCATTGCCAAACCGACCATAAAGAAGCAAGGCCTCTATACCTTGTTGCCTACCCCTAGTAGACGTTGGGAATCCATCTCCACGGATTACATGTCAGACCTTCCTTCCACTAAGCTTGGAAATGATTGTGTTTTTGCGGTCATCGATAGGTTCTCAAAGATGGCCATTATGGTAGCCTACAAAAAGAATATCACAGTAGAAGCCACTACTAAACTCTTCTTTGAATGAGTGTGGGTACACTTTGGGATCCCACAGTCTATCATCTCAGATCGGGATACCAGGTTCCTCAGTACATTTTGCTCCAGTCTCTAGTCAATGCTAGACATCAAACTCACTAAGTCCACAACCTCCAATCCTCAAACTGATGGCCAGACAAAGGTTGTCAAGACGATGATCATACACATTCTACACACGTACAAATCAAAGAATCCATGGACATGGGATGAGAGCCTCTCCTATGTTCAGTACAACTACAGCTGGGCTCTCCACAGCTCGACTGGCTACAACCCTTTTCAAGTGGGCTTTGGATTCCAACCACTATGTCTTGATGATGTGGCCATGCCATTTGCAGCTACTCATGCAGATTCGACTCATGTCCAGTCTGAAACAGATAAGGAAACTAGCTTCATTGAGCACATCCAACATATTTTCCAATAGGTCCGTGACATTCTAGAGAAATCAAATGCCAAGTACAAGCAGCGACATAATTAACATCGAGTGCCACACAAGTTTTAGGTGGGCGACAAAGTCTGGTTGCAATTGCAAAAGGAACGCCTTACCAGAGCCTATCAGAAACTTAGACCACTCTGATATGGTCCTTACACCATTACGAAGGCTATGGGAGACAATGCGTTTGTGCTCAGCATTCCCCCATTCCTTCGCCTGCACCTAGTGTTCAATGTGGACCGCCTTCGGCCATACTTTCCACCATTACTAGACACATCTGACATTGCAAATCACCTCACACCCACAGAGTTAAATCTAGATTGCATGGAACAAGCTACAACTGATCATATCATGGACACACAGATCAAGTACACTCATCGGTAGAATAGCCAACTATATCGAGTTGTCAAAGCAGGCCAACTCCTTCACTAGGGAAGGAGGCTCACCAAGGACCAAGCTCAGCAAAATTTCCCTCATCTCATAGAGGAACTCAATGCAATGGGGACCATTACTTCCTAAGTGGGTAGAAATGATCTAGGTGGATATTGGTGGCCACCCGCCAATTTCACTTGGACCCCCACCATTACTTCTTTTAGTTTTTTAGTTTCCTTAATTGTAGCAAATTTTACTATTTTTAGTAGTTTTTCGGGTCCTAAATTTTTGGAGCCGGCTTGAGGCCCTAAAATACGTTTTTTTGGAGATCTACTGCCAACAATTTCCTGACTAAAATCATCCTTTTCGTCATAGTCCTCGGAGAGATCTTTCCAACAGGCTATCATGCACATCAAACGGAGATAATATGACCAAGTCGCAACCCCGAGAAGTTGGTTGTCCAATTCACCCCAACAGAGCCCATAAACTCTTTGTGTTACATCTCCTCGGGATAGGGTTTTGATTGTTTAGGGTTTGCTCTTATTTTTCAATAATAAAAAGGCCCTTGAGCCTCATTGTAAGGGCAGTTCAGAGGCATGTAGTCACCACATCTCTTCTCAGAGATAACCTACCATCGCCCTAGCTGGTTTATTTTCATTCCTGTTTGTAAGAATATTTCGGTATTTTACATTAATGAAATGAATTATTATTTCCACTACATCTCTGTGTTTATGGTTATCTCTATAATTTGTTGCATTCCTGTTTATATCTGGATCACTCTCATTAGTAGAATTGACAAAGATTGATTATGTATTAAATAATATAGTTCCTACACACACTAGTGGAACTTTATCTAAAGGGAATTTGCTCAATAATAAACCCAATAGAGATGAATCATGTGTTGACTCATAGGGAAACTATATTCTTATTACTTGAGGTAAATGATATACACTAATTACTTCTTAAGAAATTGACTGACTCTAACCACTATGGCCTTGGACATATAATGAAAAGGACTCGACAACAATGGTCTTAAATCATTATCTTTTGACAAAACGTTATAGTAACATGTACATAGCATCATAAAAAACTCATTAAAATGATCAATGATGACGAAATTTTTTTTACCATCACCAAAAGTAACCAAAAAGAGCATTGGTGAGGGTAAATAAAATATCATCACTAGAAGTGTCACCAAAGAGAGAATTAGTGATGGGCCTTTAATGATCCTCACCAAAGAGAGAATTAGTGATGGGCCTTTAATGACCCTCACCAAAAGTGTCATTGAAAATGGATTTGGTGAAAACCTCAAAGGACTAGCACTATATACACTTACAATAATGCTTTTTTAAGGACCTTCACCATATGCGACATTGGTGATGGATCTTAAAGGTCCGTCATAGGCATGACCCTGACCAATGAGATTTTTTCTTGTAGTGGAAGGAGGGTGTCATGTACTTCTTGTCAGAGAAATTATGGGTGTGCACAAAGCTTTTGAGACAATATCAAGCCATGGTGACTCCTTTTTCTCCTCCTAACTCCTCATGTACCTCCTCTCAGCCCTCCTGTAGAAATTACAGGCCTACCTGCAAATTTCTCCTATAGCACTTGCAAATAGGGTTCGAAGCTACTCAGTAGCACCCTAGGTTGTCTTCTACACTAGCTCATCCTTCCTCTATCTATTTTTGGAATGAGTGATGTTGCAAATGAATTCAAGACCAACATATAATTTCCTCTTTTGGTTAAAATCATAGATCTCTCTACTGACTTGGCATTAACATGAGTTTCCTCTTTTGGACTATTGTCCCCACTAACTGTAATCATTTCTCTCTCGTCGTGATTATCACCCCACTCTTTGAGGACACCACTTGTTTTGAGTTGAATTTTCCACATTGAATGGGTGACTTAACTCACACTTGATTTTACTAATTGAGGGTGGCGAAGTTCACTGGCCACCTCCAGCCTATTAAAACACCTTGTCTCACTCAAAACACATTTTAGTCATTTTATGCATAGGGAGGAGGTTAGAGTTTCCATACTTGAGCCTACCTGTGGATTGAACTATTGCATAGGTTTTCATGTTGGAGATGGACCATATATCATTATGATCAAGGGAGTTGACCTCTTTGATTTATTTCATTTTCATGTCTTCATTCTTGATGATACCTTGACTATTGCTTTTGTTTTGTGTGTGCAGGCACCTCTCTGATGTCCAAGCTACTGTTTTTGGTGGAAAGACTCCCTAGGAGTTAAATGTATATTCATAGCTGCAAAAAAGGATTCATCATCCCTTTTGGTGGTGGAAACAAATAATATCAGTGATTGTTGTTGTGGCTGCATAGGCTGCTATAGGAGAAGTTTCTTCTTGTAGAAGTCTTTTGATCTCCTCTTGAAATCTTCAATTTGCATGAGGGAGATAAGGAATATTATGAAAATCCATTAGGATATGGTTATATTCATGAAAAAGTAGTGTAGACACTATAGAAATAGAGAATAGTGGCTTATGTGATTTTTTTAAGGTAGGAAAGAGTGGAGAATTTGAGCAATGTTTTGGTGAAATGGAGTGGATGGGTGATGGATGGATAATGGAAAAATCATAGGAGGATCGTATTTATCATTTCTCATAGTCATAATGGAATTTTGGGTTGTCATTATCCTTTGATCTCCCTCTTGTAGCTCCATAGGCCCCTCCCATAGTATTATAGGACCTCCTATAGCAATACAGTTCCTTCTTGTAGCATCAGAAAGAGGAGATGAAATTTGAATTTCTTGATGATGGGATGGTGGAGAGAGATAGCCATATCAATGGAGAGAATGGATATGAGGTGTATGTGTTATCACTCAGGTTGTTCCCTGGATCCTAAGGGAATACGGCCGAGATAACCACTAACCAATCTTTTAGCTACAGGTCCTAGCCTACCTACAACCAAAGAGGGCTCTCTCTTTATATTTTAGCTTTGTTTTGGAGTAATTTTAGGCTAGTTATGAGTACAAGGTTTTGTTTTAAATTTGGTTGGATGATGATTTCAAACAGAACTGGTATGCGATTTTCAGAACAACTTAGACCATTGGGCAATGGAGTCAATGATTGTGTACTGCTGAAAGTGCTTGTTGGGGAAGAGGTAATGCTACAGAGCCAGACAGGCATCTATGGAACAATTCTTCAAATTTGGGAGATGATGGCATGAAATCAGGGAATGAAAGGCAATCAAGGATCTTTCACTATGCTGATAGAGGGAACATGTGAGAATATTATCTAGGAGCAATTAAGAATTCCTAAACAGCATTCATAATGAGAGAATCAGTGCAAACATGAGCAATCAAGAATTCATATTTATGACTAATTCTGAAGAAAATGTAGTTAGTAATAGAGATTGAGCTGAGGGTGCATTCAAACAAGTCCTGAGCTATTCCTCTTCCCTATTACTAAGATCATGAAACATATATGTGAATTTTGCAAACACAGAAAAGACAAAACATGGTTTAGGAAAACTTATTGTTCCATTAAACAACACAGGAATTCTGTAGCAGAACGCAGTTCATTACTTTCACATCCAGACAGTGCAGAGACCATGAACTTCACCAACCATTTGTATTATAAAGTCTAAAAATTTACAGCGCAGCTCTTAGAGAGAGAATCACCAACCAACCCCAAATACATTCTATGGGGAGGTATATATACAAAAATAAGATACAAAATATCTAGATGATGATTCTTCATGAAATAAATTACATCACAAACTCTTCCAAGGAAGTAAATGTAGAAAGTAAATGCTACAATAAATATTAGTGTATTAGCTATCCATTCTGTCAGAGAATTTTTGACTTTTGGGACCAATTGAGTTGGCTGGGGCTGTGCTTTCAAATTTGCGTTTTTCGGTCTTGCTGTCCTAGCACTTTGATGAGTCATTGGTTTGACCTGTTCCACCTATTGTCCAACTGCTCTATCTGGTGCCTACGTACTCAACTCTTCTGACCTGTAGATGACCTGTAGCTGACCAAAATTTGAAGCAGAACAAGGAGGAAAAAGACCGAGATTACTTGGGCAAAATTTCCAGCATTGCTTGCCACCAATCTTCTCTAGGCAGCTGATGTCTCTGTATCTTTATTAATGTCTAATTTGCCTCAGTATATCTGTAAAAAGTGGGTGTGACCTCAAAAATATGGTTGATTTCATGCTCAATGTAAAACAAGTTTTCCAATTTATCATAAAGAGATTGTCCAGAGGGAGGGCCTGCTTCTTCTAAGGAACTTAAAGACGCTGTAATCTGATTTGTAATAAAATTATTCATCCTGGTGACATATTGTTCCCGGGTCAGCAGTCTACCGGTGCTGGTTAACAAGTTGGGTAATCCTCTGTTTTGTAATGCTGCAAGCTTTAGCTTGAAGTCATCTACTTCTGCTTTCATTTCCTGACACTTTCTTTCTAGACTTTGGACAAAAATTTTTAAAGTCAGCACCTTTTTTGCTGTCAGAACAGTATCTGTCCTATTACTGATGTCTAATGCCGCCAACTCCTCTTTAGTATGAGTGTTCAGGAAATGAATCATTTTAGTAGCCTGCTCAGGCATGTTTCCCAATGCTGCTCTAGCCCTTTGATTCTCAAATTGAGCTAGGCCTACTAATTCTATCTGTTCATGCGTGGTTTGGATTGATTTCCATTGTCTAGTGATTGATTGGCCAATTTTGGCCCACAAAATCTTTTTTATTTTAGCTATAGGTTTTTCCAAATTTAGCTCCTTCTCCAAGGCCTTTATTTTGTCGTTTGAGGCCTTAATTTCCCTTGTTTTTTCAGCTACTGTCACCTTGGACTTATCGTAGCTTACTTCTAGTTTGGCCAGCTTTTCCTTGGCCTCTTTTATCTTTGTTGCCTGAAGTTCTAGCTCCTTGACAGCTTTTATCATTTCATCCATGCTCATGCTAGATTCAGGTGCTATTGTTGTTGCTGTTGCTGTAGCATCTGTGGTGGATGAAGCTGTTGTAGATGCTGGGATGATAGGAGGGATCACTGCTGCTTGTGTAAGGGGAACGGGGACATTAGTTGGAACTGTTTGAGGTGGCTGGGAGGTCGACTCTCCCTGCTTGCCTTGAACCACTCTTTCCAATTCTTTCTCCAATTGAATTATTCTTTCGTTCATTCTCATCAGTAGATCCATTGTATCCTCGACATCTTTTTCTTGCACCAGCTCTGGAGTTTGCGGGTGCATAGTAGAAGACAACCCCAATTGTTTTCTACGGGCAGCACTATCATCTTATTTTTTCTTCATAAGGGCTCTGTTACCCTTAGGGTCCTTGGGATCATGTCCTAGGTCCACAATAATGTCCTCCAATGTTATAACTCTATTGTCCTTGGCTGAGGAGGACATTCTTTCCAAATCTAGCTGAGTATTTGTATTCTTCAACAATTCCTTCAATTCATGGGCCAACATGGGCTTATCTACTAGGGTAGCATAGACCATCTCACCCGTTTACTTGTGCAGCTCTATTTGATCCATGGGGTGAATGTCCTTAGCAAGGACCTCTAAATTTGTCTTGACATAATCTTCAGCTGACTGTGGCTACTGTATCTTGGGCTTGAAGTGGCTGAGAATCATTTTTTCCTCTTTGAAGTCATATGCTGCCATCAACCTCTGCTGTTTGGCAGGTGTTGCCTTAAGAAACTGATCATATAACTGTACTCTTAACAGCTCATTTTGAGCCTTGATTTCCATGAAAGCAGTTTTGATACTAGGTGGCCGCTTGCTCTGTTGTGTTAAGGATGATACCTCCATGCCATGCTCCCTCTCTTGCTCTTGCTGGAAAGAGCTAGTAGGTGTGTGTTGGCTTGCTTCCCTTTCTCCCCTTGTACTTTCTAGGATGTCTTCACTAATTTTGTCCTCAACTAGAGGATCAACTCTTTGCCTCTTGGCTTCAGGTTGGTGTGTAGACCCACTAGCACGTGTGGAGTCCTCTTGGTCTCGCTTCTTACCTCTTTCTTCATTAGCAAGAGTTTGCAATGCTGGCACTTGTAGTGCCTCTGTTTGCTGTGGAGGAGCTTGTTCTTGAGTTTGCTCCTTTGAGGTGGTAGGTTGTTCTGTAACCATTTCTTGCTCTGCATCCATTGGCTCCTTACCTTTTGTTGTACCTGTTGCTGGTGTAGACCGTTGTTGAGAAGCTTGTGAAGCTGCAGCTGTAGATGGACCTTCTCCGACTTGCTGTGGCAGTTTGAAAGTTACCTGGTCAAAAGAATCCAAGTCAAGAGTTTTTTCCAGATCTTTGACATTTTGCTCCATAATTTCTTCTTGAGTAAACTCCTCAGCTAGTGTCCTTGCCAGCCACTCATCTTGGTTGGCATATTGTTCAAATTGTGGGACTCTATAATGCTCATATGCTGTCAGCCTATATTTAACTCTTCTGGCACTGATAAAGCCATCCGGGTCATAAGGAACCCACCAGAAACTCCTATTCAACTTGAGCTTCTGCCCCAATATTTGGTCAGCATCTTTCCAACCCTCTTTCTTGTTCATAATAAAGGGGCCTAGATAGTCTCTAAATTTCAGGCGAGCTTTCTTCTTGGCACTATGAAAATGGGTGAGGTCTGCATTGATGAGTTGCCTGTAATATTCTAAGGCAAAAAGTCTCATTGGTACATATCTTGGGAGCGTGTGAGGAGAAAGCTCACAGCCATAGATTCTGATGACAGTGTGATTTTGGTAGAGATACCAATCACCTATTTTGTAATTCTTGGACAGTTGCAAGATCTTCTGCATGTCATATGATAATCTAGGAGGAGGAGTTCTCATTAGGAGACAAGAGATTAGGTATACAAATTGGTCAATGAACTCACAGTAGGAAAATGGAGAGTTTTGAACCTCATGAAAAACTGATGACCAAAAGATGACAGACCTTCTTTCACCCTTAGAATCCAACTTCTTGATGGGGCATTGGAAGCATTCAGACTGGTAATACATGAACAAATGATAGATATATGATGAATATTTGAATATTCCCTCCCTATCCAGCTTCACTAGTTGGTCATGCATTTTATTGGCTATGAACTTGGCATAGTTATACTTGACAGCAGGGGGCTGTCCTGGGCTGTATGCAGACAGCAGAACCAACACTGTTTCATCAATGTGCTCACTTGTTCTAAAACCTAGCACAGAGGAAATCATATCTACAAGCAGCTTGCCCACCTCATTGAAGTTGACATATAGGAATGGAGGTGGCTCAGTAGGTTGGCGGTCTGCCCTCATGAATGTCTTGGCAATTCATGCAATCTCAGAGTTGGAGAGCTTGGAGCCTTCACCAAGCAAGTAGTTCATAGAGAAAGGAAACAATAGCTGAGTCTATTTGAATTTTAACATCTGGTTGATGGAGTCAGTAGTAATATGAAAAAGTATGCTCCCAGATGGAGACTTGACAGCTCTCTGAGTTGGCTCATAGCTCTCAGCACACAAACGGATAATATCACGAAAAATATTAACAGAAGGAAGGAAGTAAAGAGGAAAATTAGACTCCCATATGCCATACATGTCACAGTTGCCTAAGAAAATGTTTCCTAGTTGGCAGAAGGTCTGCAAGTGATTCCTGTCCCCAACCAAGCCTTGAATGAGGTAATCTTTATCAGCCAGAGGCATTGCTTCGAGGTCCTTGTTTGACGGATTCATAGGAGTGATGTTTAGAGCTGTTGGACTAGCCATATAAAACTTTTTTTTTTGATGTTATATTTGGAGTGAAGTTTAGAGCAGTAACAGACTGAGGATAATTGCTTCTAAGGATTTATAAAGGGGTTGCAGAATGAGTTCAGCTGAGCAATAAGCTCCAATGTTTGTGTCTATCAGAAAGAGGACAGTTTGCAGAGTTTGGAAGGGCTTTTCTATTTTTGATAAACTCTCTGGATTAACAGACTGTAAGGGCAACTCGCAAAAGAAATGAGGATTATTGCAGCTCAATTTACTGTAGTTTTTGAGTGGAATGTGTCAGAAAAAGGATAATGCCGAGCTGTTGTGGAACTTTGTCGGGAACCCGAGCTTAAAAATGGTTTTCCACGGTGAAATTGTGAATGGACGGGGGTTGACAAGGTTTTCTTCTAACGGGGAGAGTAGTGAGTGAATTTAGGCAGTATTTAGGCGTGCGAGTGATTTCAATTTAGGAATTTGCAGGTTTTTTAAGTATGTAAAATGGAGAGAATGGCAAGAACAGGGGCAAACATGCGAAATTGGGCAAATACCTGGTTATAATGGCGCCGAGGGCAACTGATCTGGTGCAATGGAGAACAATGGCAGCGAATTTGGAGACGGCAAGGACACACTTGGTTGAATTCAAATTCTGAAAGCAAACGGATGCGAAATAGCACACGGAGCTCTCCAACACGACCAATGAAAATCACAAAAAACGGTCGAAACACGTGTTTTTTATAAAAATTTGAAATTTTAGCGCTTTTGGCGCTTTTCTGCGATGACGTCAGCATGATGTCATCGGCAGGTCCCGGGTATGGTAGGGTGATGTGTCAGCTGACTAGGCGACAACGTGGCACAAGACACGGTGGCAGGGTGGGGACGCATGCAGATGAGGTGGCAATGACACGGGGCAGCAGCGGGTCGACGCGAAGGTGACATGAGCGGCGACGTGGTGCTGACGTCGCTTAGTGGAAGGGGGTTTCCGGGTTTCCTCCCGCACCAGCTTTCGGCATAAGCGATATCGGGGGAGGGGCCTCCGAACACGCCGGGAGGACGACACGTGGCGGGGGTATGGCAGGGAAGCCGCCCATCCCCCAGACGTTAACCTTCGGCAGATTGGGGACTGAGAATGACTGCCCACCGTTGATCTATTGCATGGCAGATCGGACGGAGGATGGCATAGGTGAGATGATAAAGGGTTAGGCACGGGACCCGCCCAATATATTAAAATAATAACGCGCCAGGGGGGGTCCAAAACTTTAGGTTAACGCGGGTCATAGGTTTATGCGTAGGCGGGAATAATAGTTTAATGTTTAATCAAAGTATTTAAACACCAAACATTAACAAAGAGCACGAAAAGGAGAAGGGTTAGGTTTATACACAAAGGAGGAGGACCATGGTTATTACTTTAACCAGAGGTTAAAGTAACTCTGGGTTTAGGACGCGGAAGGGTTCATAATAGTCCCAGATGGACTATTATTTCCCGAAACTATATTTACATAGCTATAATGCTATAGGGTAGGATATGTAATATTTTTTGGAATTTTATATAGTTTTTGTAGCAATAGGGATGGGAAAGTAGTTAGGGAGCTATATAATAGAATTAGAAGTTAATATGAGTTTGTGAGGTGAAAGAGTAGGGGACAGGCTAGGGTTATGAACTAAAAGTTAGACATAAGAAGTAAATGGAATGTGGAGGAGTGATTTTACACAAGAAATGTGACTTCTTTTCATTGAAAAAAGTCAAAACTTGACTTGATATTTTACACAAATGAACTGAAAGCAAGACTTGTTGAGCAGAAGCCAAGGTCCTCAAGGGGGTGTTAGTAAGAAGCTTTGGGGGGGGTGAAAGGGAGTTAGACATGCTTCCATAGTTCTGCCATTAGACAACTGCTTTGAAATTTCTGTTATTGATGAGATGAGCTCTGATTGATAATACATTAGGTGATCAAACCTTGCTTCTGCAACCTCAAACTACCTACCCAGCCCAATACACCTAACATTTTTTCTTCCTTGTGAATGGGTGCACTCAGACTTGCAAACCCTGATTATCCCCTTTTCTTTTGACTACCCTCCTATCTAAATCTACCCTTATCTCTTCCAAGGGCCCAGATTAAGCAGTTGGGCTACTTTACTATCTCTATCTGGCTACTCATCTGCCAAGCTTAAGCTGTTTGGACAAACATTGTTTCTTTATTCTACAACAGAAATTTAAACATGGCATGGTCTAGATTGAACTGTTGGGCCACCCATCCAGTGACAAACAACAATACTTGCACGTTGTGGACTTGCAAATAAGATAGTAGTGGCATTTTGAGTGGCCACTTTCCTGGTCATCCTTTGGGGTTCATTTTTATTTTTCTTTATGACTAATTTACTCTTTTTGCCCTTTAATAATTCTTTTAGGGCATACACTCTTTACATTTTTTAACTTTCTTTTTTTCTTTTCACAAAATATGGAACCTTTGCAGCATCAAAGATGAACATATTTGGCACTTCCAGTGTCAATCATGAAAAATGAAACCTATTGGTATAGGAACCTAACAGTGGCTCCACTTGGGGATGGCTTTTCCAGGTGAAAAGCCAAGAACAGCAGGTCAGATGGCCTTATTTTTCAATTCTTGCTATAGCCTGAAACTTCCTTGTGTTGGAAACCAATGATCTGAATCTTTGTAACCTGTATGCAGTACCCTTTTGAGCTGATCTGTCTAAAATTAGAGCTCTGTATTCGCTGGTTTCTCTGAGTATTTATCATCAATTTCATACTTCCCAAGTGCTTTTCTTGATTTCTTATGATAGACTCAAAATATCAATCAAAAAATGGTGCAGTTCCCTGATTTTCCTTGAAATTTGCTACATTTGTTCCTTATCTAATTGTTGTAAATGAAACTGCTGGAAATACAAATATTTATGTACAATATACAATGGTGTTATGCTGATTACAGGGAATCGAAATAGTGCTTGAGCATTCGCCCATTGACTGGGCCTTCCTCATTATCTGTGCCATCCAAACTCTTCAGAAAATAGGTGTTATTACCTTGTACAACATGAATATCATATGCTCCTTTCCAAAGAAAATGAAATTTTCCATGCTTCCCTTTGTCCTCTCTTCTAGAATCCCACCTCAGCACTTTGTTTCCTATGAAGAAGTCTTCAGCTTTTCTTCTTTTGTCAAACATTTTTTTCAGCTTCTCTTGTAGTACTTGGGTTCTGTGATATACTTCTTCTCTTGTTTTCTGCAAGTGAATAGTTTGATTAATCCTTCTCTGCATATCACTAGGTTCTGCTTGTATTTCTTGCAGCAATTTGATAACAGGGATTCCCAAAGATGAAGCGAAAATAGCCTCTAGACCATATACTAGTTCATATGGACTTGTACCAATAGATCTTTTGGTGGTCAATCTGTCTGCCCACAGTGCATTTACCAGCTTCTTATGCCAATTATTTTTGTTCTCCTCCAAGACCTTTTTGATGATGTTGATGAGGCTTTTGTTGGAGGACTCAGCTAGGCCATTACCTTGAGGGTAATAGGTTGTGGAGTGGCCCAAGGTAATGTGGTATTTGTGGCAGAAGTTAATCATTCTTTTGGATTTGAAAGCAACAACATTGTCTGTAATGATCTTTTCTGGACAGCCAAACCTGGACAAGATATTGGTTTCCAAAAATTGCATGATGATTGAGTCATTGGCTTGCCTACAAGGGATGGCTTCTATCCATTTGGTAAAGTAGTCTGTGGCAGTCAAAATCCACCTATGTTGGCCAGAAGATGAAGGGTGGATTTCACCAATGAAGTCTAAACCCCATTACTGGAATGGTCTTTCAGTTGAAATAGGTTTGAGGGGTAAAGGTAACAACTTTATTTTGCCTTCAAAGATTTGGCACTTGTGGCATGATACAACAAATTTCTTCACATCAGCAAATAAGAAGGCCCAATAGAAACCAGCCCTTAGTATTTTATCAGCTGTGGACTTCTAGTACAAGTGTCCACCACAGTCCCCTGCATGAAATTCTTTCATAACCTTGTCAGTTTCATTGAATGTTAGACAATTAAGCAAAATACCTTCATGATTTTTCCAGAACAAAGCACTGTCCATAATACAAAACTTTGATGATTTCATTTTCAAAAATCTCTTTTTTGTCCTGGACAACCCTGGAGGAGCTTGCAGGTTTAACAATACAAAACATATATCAGCATACCAAGGGGATTGTAAAAAGGCTTGATTGATCTGTGGAGTTGCCATCTCCTCTTCATTGTCCAGTTCATTGATATCAAGGGCTTGGAAATTGGTTTCAGTCATTAGTTTGGCTAGTCCTTGTCCTTTTATCAGTTTTGTAGGCTTGATTTCAATGTCATATTCCAAGATATTGGCAATCCATTTGCCCCTTTTGCCTTCAATTCCTTCTTGAGTTAAAATGTCCTTGACCACTGCATTTGGAACATAGGCTATGACATGTGAGTATAGAATGTAAACTCTGAAATCCTTGATGGCTTTTACAAGGGCATAAGCTTGTTTTTCCATGATCTGATATTTTAAGGGAGCATCTCTAAGAGCTTTGCTGAAAAAGGCAATGGGCTTCTCACACCCTTGGTCATCTTTTTGCAATAGGATAACAACAATTGTATTTTCAGAGGCAAAGGAAAAAAATGATGAAATCTCTATCAAACTTGGGGCCGGTGAGGACTGGTGTTTTTGTTAGGGCTTTTTTGATGTCCTCAAAGGCTTGTTTGGCTTCCAGGGTTCATTTTACTTTAGAATCTTTCTTCAGCATATTGTTTAACAGTCTTATGAGCTCGGCCAAATTAGGAATGAATCTTCTCAAGAAGTTAATATTCCCTAGAAAAGCTTGTAGTTCTTTGATGTTTCTTGGATGAGGCACTTGAAGGATAGCTTGAACTCTGCCCGGGTCGATCCTAATGCCGTCTTTTGAAATGATGTGACCTAGGAGCTTGCCTTCCTCTAGGCCAAACAATGATTTCTTTGGATTCAATGATATGCCATATTCTCTGCAAATTAGAAACACTTGCCTTAAATGTTCTAAGTGTTCTTGGTCTGATTTTGAAAAGGCAGTAAGATCATCAAGGTAGACTACTAGGAAAGCATGGATTTCTTTGGTGAAGGCTATATCCATTGCTCTTTGAAAAGTGGCCCCTGCATTTTTGAGGCCAAAAGGCATTTTGACATATTTAAAGGTTCCCCAAGGTGTTGTAAAGGCAGTTTTGTCTTGATCGTCTGGGTGCACTAGGATCTGATTGAATCCTGAGAATCCATCTAACAATGAAATTCTAGAGGCTCCCACTACCCTTTGTAGGATATGATCCATTTTTGGTAAAGGGTAATGATCTTTGAGGGAGATTTTGTTCAAATTTCTCAAATCAATGCACAGTCTTATCTCTCCCATTTTCTTTCTAGTAGGTACCAGATTTGAAATCCATTATGAGAACCTAATAGGTGCAATAATTCCAGCCTCATACATTAATTTAACTTCTTTTTCAATCAGGGGAAGGAGGACGGGATTCACCCTTCTAAGCTTCTGTTTAAAAGGTTTTTGATTCTCTTTAAGAGGTATAGTATGTTGGATGACTAAGGTATCATAGGACTTGAGGTCCTCATAACTCCAGGAAAACACATGTTGGAATACCTTAAACAAGTCAATGTATTTCAATTTCTGATCAGCGGGCAAGGCTTTGGAGAGTTTTATGATTTTGGGATTTTCTGAGGTTCCAATGTTGCAGTCCTCAATTTCAGCATTCAGTGGTTGCATTTTTGGCTCCCTTGAGATGTCATTTGAATCGAATAGATCTTCCAAAGGGGTTAAACCCATAGGCAGAAAATTGTCTTTTAGATCAATTACTTCAGCTTCTGCCTCAGCTATTTCATCAAAATTTGTTTGCTTCAGTTGTTGTACATTCTTGTCATCAAAAGTAGTGGGATGCAAAATCAGATTTGCTGTCTCAATGGATATATTTTGCTCAATTCTATCTATCTGTTGTTGAAATGATGTAAACTTTGAAACGGGAACTATAAACTCAAAACGGGAACTCTCGCCAAAAAACCCCGAAAAAACATCAAAAACAGTGCTAAAAATGAAAAGTGTGTATACTGGAACGATGATTTTAATTTTTAGGGGTCAATTTTGAACATGTTTTGAAAATGGCAGTGACTACGAAATTTACTACGAAATTTTCGTGCAAAATATAACTTAAAAACGAAAGTGATGATACTGGAACAATGAATTTTTTTTTAGGTTCAATTATCAAATTTTTTTAAAAATGCTAGTAAAACCAAATTTTTATGTGCCAAACAAAGTTGTTTATGAGGAAAAAAACACATTAATGTTTTTGGTAGGATATCGTTTTCTTTCCTAAGTATAAATTCAACATGTTTTCAACCATAACATGCTAGATACAAAAGAAAAATGATTCTAGGAATTGCCCAGCCACCATCCGGGTGGGCGGTCGGACAGCTGGGGTGGCGCCAGTCGAGCCGCGTCACCTCGGCGGCCAGCCTACCCACCCGGTTGGTGGCTGGGCAATTTCGGGAATCGACCAACCACTAGCTCGGCGGGTAGGCAGGCCGCCGGGGTGGCACGGCTCATGACTGGGTGATTCCCGAAATCCCCTAGCCAACAGCCAGGCAGGCTGGCGGGCAGCCGGTGTGGCGCCAGCCCACGCTGCGCCACCCGGGCAGCCCGCACGCCCAGTGGCTGGGTGATTTCCGGAATCACCCATCCACCAGCCGGGCGAGCGGCTGGTGGCCAGGCAATTCCCGGAATCGCCAAGCAACCAGCCGGGTGCGCAGGCGGGCTGTCGGCATGGCACCAGCGCAAGCTGTGCCACCCCAGCGGCCTGCCCGTCCGCTCAGTTGGTGGCTGTGTGATTCCCAGAATCGCCCAGCCACTAGCCGGGCGGGCGGGTGGGCCACCGGGGTGGTGCCAAAGCAGGCCGAGCCACCCCAGCGGCCCGCCCGCCCGCCCGTCCGGCTGGTGGCTGGGTGATTCGCGCCACCCCATCTACCTGGCTGATTGGTGGCTGGGTGATTTCGGGAATCACCCAGGCACCAGCCACCTGCGCCCACCCGACTCGTGGCTCGGTGATTCCGGGAATCACCCAGGTGGCTGGAATCACCCAACCACCAGCAGCCCGCCCGGCTAGTGGCAGAGCGATTCCCGGAATCGCCCAGCCACCAGCTGGGCGGGCGGGCGGGCCACCAAGGTGGCACCAGCCCACGCCGCGCCAACTCGGCGAACCACCCGCCCTGGCGGGCCACCGAGGTGGCACCAGCCCAGGCCGCGCCAACTCGGCAACCCACCCGCCCGCCTAGCTAGTGGTTGGGTGATTCCCTCTGCCCAGCTGGTGGCTAGGTGATTCTCAAAATCACATAGCCAACAGACGGGCGGGCGGGAGGGCCGCCGGGGTGGCACAGCCTAGGGTGGCACCACCCCGGTGGCCCGCCCGCCCGCTCGGCTGGTGGCTGGGAGATTTCGGGCCGCCCCACCCTGGAAGCCCGCTTGGCTTGTGGCTGGTGGCTGGTTGATTCCCGGAATCACTCAGCCACTAGCCGGGCAGGCGACTAGTGGCTGGTTCATTCCGGGAGTCACCCAGCCACCAGTCGGGCAGGCGGCTGTGCGGCTGCTGGCTGGTTGATTCCCAGAATCACCCAGCCACCAGCCGCCCGTAATCAACTTGCCACCAACTGTCTGCCCGGCTGGTGGCTGGGTGATTCCGGGAATGACCCAGCAACGAGCCGCCCATAAGGTTGGTGGCTCCGCCCGGCTGGTGGCTGGGTGATTCCATGAATCAACCAGCGACCAGCCGGGCGGCTAGTTGCTGGTTGATTCTGCACAAGCCGGGTGGGCAGCTGGTGGCTGGTTGATTCCGAGAATAAACCAGCCACCAGTCGGGCGGCCGGCTATTGGATGGTTGATTTTGGGAATCAACCACCAGTCGGGCGGCCGGCTGGTGGCTGGTTGATTCCAGGAATGAACCAGCCACTAGCGGGGCAGGTGGCTGGTGGCTAGTCGATTCCCAGAATCAACCAGCCATCAGTTGCCCGCCTGGCTAGTGGCTGGTTGATTCCAGGAATTAGCCAGCCACCAGCCGCGTGGAATCACCCAGCCACCAGCCGGGTGGGCAGCTGGTGGCTGGTTAATTCCCGGAATCAACCAAACACCAGCTATGCGGCCTGCTGGTGGCTGGTTGATTCCCATAATCAACTAGCCACCAGCCAGCCGCCCGGCTGGTGGCTGGTAGATTCCCGGAATCAACCTGCCACTAGCCGGGTGACCAGCTGGTGGTTGGTTGATTCTCAGAATCAACCAGCCACCAGCCACCCAACCGGCTGGTGGCTCTGCCCGGTTGTTGGCTGGTTGATTCCGGAAATCAACCAGCCATCAACCGGGTGGCCGGTTGGTGGCTGGTTGATTCCGGGAATCAACCAGCCACCAGCCGGGCAGAGCCACCAGCCGGTTGGGTGGCTGGTTGATTACGGGAATCAACCAGCCACCAGCTGGCCACTGGGCAGGGGAATCACCCCGCCACCAACTGGGCGGTCGGTCGATGGCTAGTTGATTCCGGGAATCAACCAGCCACCAGCTGGTCGCCCAGCTGACGCCTGGTTGATTCTGGGAATCAACCAGCCACCAGCCTCCCGCCTGGCTGGTGGCTGGTTGATTCCAGGAATCACCCAGCCACCAGTGGGGCAGGTGGCTGGTGGCTAATCAACCAGCCACCATCCGGCCGCCCAGCTGGTGGCTGGGTGATTCCCGGAATCAACCAGCCACCGGGCGGGCGGGCGGCTGTGGCTGGTTGATTCCAGGAATAAACCAATCACCAGTCAGGCGGCCCACTGGTGGCTGGTTGATTCCGGGAATCAACCAGCCACCAGCCACTAGCCGCCCGCCTGACTGGTGGTTGGGTGATTCTCGAAATCAACCAGCCACCAGCCGGGCGGGCGGCTGGTGGCTCGTTGATTCCCGGAATCAACCAACCAACAACCGGGCGACCTGCTGGTGGCTCGTTGATTCCCAGAATCAACCAGCCACCAATCGCCCTCCCGGCTGGTGGCTCTGCCCGGCTGGTGGCTGGTTGATTCCCAGAATCAACCTTCCACTAGCCGGGCGGCCAGCTGGTGGCTGGCTGATTCCCGGAATCAACCAAGCCAGCCACCAACCGGGCGACCGGCTAGTGGCAGGTTGATTCTGGGAATCAACCAGCCACCAGCCGGGCAGAGCCACTAGCTGGCCTCCCGGCTGGTGGCTGGTTGATTCCGGGAATCAACAAGCCACCAGCCGCCCGCCCGGTTGGTAGCTCGTTGATTCCCGGAATCAACCAATCACCAACCGGTCAGCTGGTGGCTAGATGATTCCGGGAATCAACCAGCCACCAACCGGGTGGGCGGCTGGTGGCTGGTTGATTTCGGGAATCAACCTGCCACTAGTCGGGCGGCCCGACTGGTGGCTGGTTGATTCCAAGAATCAACGAACCACCAGCCACCCGCCTGGCTGGTGGCTGGGTGATTAGCCACCAACCTCCCACCCGACTAGTGGCTCGTTGATTCCTAGAATCACCCAGCCACCAGCCAGGCGGGCGGCTGGTGGTTCGTTGATTCCTGGAATCATCCAGCAACCAGGTGCGCGACCACCATGTGGCTGGTTGATTCCGGGAATCAACCAGCCACCAGCCGCTCGCCCGGCTTGTGGCTCCGCCTCGCTGGTGGCTGGTTGAATCCCGAAATCGACTTGCCACTAGCCGGGCGGTCAGCCGGTGGCTGGTTGATTCTGAAATCAACCAACCACCAACTGGGCGACTGGTTGGTGGCTGGTTAATTCCCCGGAATCAACCAGCCATCAACCGAGTGGCCAGTTGGTGGCTGGTTGATTCCGGGAACCAACCAGCCACCAGCCGGGCAGAGCCACCAGCCGGGCAGGCGACCAGTGGTTGGCTGATTCCGGGAATCAACGAGCCTCCAGCTCGCCGCCCGACTGGTTGATTCTAGGAATCAACCAGCCACCAGACGCCCGTCCGGCCAGTGGCTGGTTGATTCCCGGAATCATCTAGCCACCAGTCGGGCGGGGGAATCACCCAGCCACCAACCGGCCGCCCGGTTGGTGGCTGGTTGATTCCGAGAATCAACCAGCCACCAGCTGGCCGTCCGGCTGGTACCTGGTTGATTCCGGGAATCAACCAGCCACCAGCCGGGTGGAGCCACCAGCTGGGCGGGTCGCTGGTTGATTCCCGGAATATCCCAGCCACCAACGGGTCGCCCGATTGGTGGCTGGGTGATACCCCCGCCCGGTTGGTGGCTGGATGATTCCGGGAATCAACCAGCCACTGGTCGGGCGGGCGGGCGGCTGGTTGTCGGTTGATTCCCGGAATCAACTAGCCACCAGCCGGGCGGCCAGCTAATGGATCTGCCCGGCTGGTGGCTGGTTGATTCCCGGAATCAACCAGCCACCATCAGCCCGCCCGGCTGGTGGCTAGGTGTTTCCCGCAATGAACCAGCCACCGGCCAGGCGGGCGGCTGGTGGCTGGTTGATTCCCGGAATGAACCAGCCACCAGCCGCCCGGGCGGCTGGTGGCTTTGCCCGCTTGGTGGCTGGTTGATTCCCGGAATCAACCAGCCACCAACCGGCCACCTTGTTGATGGCTGGTTGATTCCAGGAATCAACCAGCCACTATCCGGTTGCCCGGTTGGTGGCTGGTTGATTCCGGAATCAACCAGCCACCAGCTGGCTGCCTTGCTAGTGGCATGTTGATTCCGGGAATCAACCAACCACCAGCGGCCCGCCCGGCTGGTGGCTAGTTGATTCCGGTTGATTTCCGGAATCAACCAGCCATAAGTAGGCCGTCCAGCTGGTGGCTGGTTGATTCCCGGAATCAACCAGCCACCAGTTGGGCGGCCTGCTAGTGGCTGGTTGATTCTCGGAATCAATCAGCCACCAGCCACCCGCCTGACTAGTGGCTCCGTCCGGCTGGTGGCTGGTTGATTCCCGGAATCAATCTGCCACTAGCCGGGCGGCCAGCTGATGATTGGTTGATTCCCGGAATCAACTAGCCACCAACTGGGTGAACGATTAGTGGCTGGTTGATTCCGGGAATCAACCAGCCATCAATCGGGTGGCCGGTTGGTGGCAGGTTATCAACCAGCCGCCCACCCTACCGGTGGCTAGTTGATTCCCAGAATCATCCAGCCACCAGCCAGGTGATTCCCGGAATCAACCAGCCATCAATCGATTGGCCAGTTGGTGGCAGGTTATCAACCAGCCGCCCACCCTGCCGGTGGCTAGTTGATTCCCACAATCATCCAGGGACCAGCCAGGTGGGGGAATCACCCAGCCACCAACCGGGCGGCTGCTTGGTGGCTGGTTGATTCCCGGAATCAACCAGGCACCAGCGGATTCAACCAGCCACCAGCTGGCCGCCCCGCTGGTGCCTGGTTGATTCCGGGAATCAACCAGCCACCAGCCGGGCGGAGCCACTAGCCGGACGGGTGGCTGGTTGCTGGTTGATTCCCGGAATCAACTGGCCACCCGGTTGGTGGCTAAGTGATTCCTCCGCCTGGCTGGTGGCTGGATGATTCTGGGAATCAACCAGCCACCGGTCGGGTGGGCGGCTTGTTGCCAGTTGATTCACAGAATCAACCAGCCACCAGCTGCTGACTCTGCCCGGCTAGTGGCTGGTTGATTCCCAGCCACCAACCGGCCACCCGGTTGATAGCTGGTTGATTCCACCCGGTTGATGGCTGGTTGATTCCCATACTCAACCAGCCACCAACCGATCGCCTGGTTCGTGGCTGGTTGATTCGACTGGTTGATTCCGGGAATCAACCAGCAACGAGCTAGCCGCCTGGCTAGTGGTAGGTTGATTTCGGGAATCAACAAGCCACCAGCCGAGCGGAGCCACCAGTCGGGCGAGCGGCTACTGGCTAATTGATTCCCGGAATCAACCAGCCACCAGCCGGGCGAGCTGCTGGTGGCTGGTTAATTCCCGGAATCACCCAGCCACCAGCCGAGCGGCTAGTTGGTGGCTGGTTGATTCCCGAAATCAACCAGCTACCAGTCGGGCAGGCGGTTGGTGGCTGGTTGATTCCTGGAATCAACCAGCCACCAGTCGGGCAAGTGGCTGGTGGCTGGTTGATTCCCGGAATCAACCAGCCACCGGCCGCCCGGCCAGCTCTTGGCCGGTTGATTCCCGGAATCAACCTGCCACTAGTCGGGCGGCCAGCTGGTGGCTAGTTGATTCCGGTGGCTAGTTGATTCCGGGAATCAACCAGCCACCAGCCAGGCGGGCGGCTGGTGGCTGGTTGATTCCCGGAATCAACCAGCCACCAGTTGCCCGCCCGGCTGGTGGCTGGTTGATTCCCGGAATCAAGCAGTCATTGGCTGGGCGGACGGCTGGTGACTGGTTGATTCCCGAAATCAGCCAGCCACCAATCGGGCGGCCAGCTGATGGCTGGTTGATTACCGGAATCAACCAGCCACCAGCTGCCCACCCGACTGGTGGCTCCGCCCTGCTTGTGGCTGGTTGATTCCCGGAATCAACCAGGCACCAGCCGGGCAGCCAACTAGTGGCTAGTTGATTCCCGGAATCAACCAGCCACCAACCGATCGCCCGGTTGGTGGCTGAGTGATTCCCCCGCCCAGCTGGTGGCTGGGTGATTCCGGGAATCACCCAGCCACCAGCTGGGCGGCCAACTAGTGGCTGGTTGATTCCGGGAATCAAGCAACCACCAGCTAGACGCCCAACTGGTGGCTGGTTGATTCCCGCAATCACTCAACCACCAGGCGGGCGACCGACTAGTGGCAGGTTGATTCCTGGAATCAACCAGCCACTAGCCAGCAGCCTGGCTAGTGGCTGGTTGTTTCCTGGAATCACCCAGCCACTAGCCGGTCAGGCGGGTGGTGGCTGGTGCGGCCGGCTTGTGGCTGGCTGATTCTTGGAATCACCTAGCCACCAACTCGGCGACCGGCTGGTGGCTGGTTAATTCTGGGATTCAACCAGCCAACAGTTGAGTGGCCAGCTGGTGGTGGTGGCTGGTTGATTCCCGGAATCAGCCAGCCCCTAGCTGGCTGTCCGATTGGTAGCTGGTTGTTTCCCGAATAAACCGACCACCTGCTGGCCACCCGGCCGGTGGCTTGTTGATTCCCAGAATCACCCAGCTACCAGCCGGGCGGGCGGCTGGTGGCTCGTTGATTCCTGGAATCAAACAGCCACTAGCCGGCCGCTGGGCTGTTGGTTGGTTGATTCCCGGAATTACCCAGCCACCGGCCAGGTGGCTGGTGGCTAGTTGATTCTGGAAATCAACTAACCACCAGCTGGCCGCCCGACTGGTGGCAGGTTGATTCCCGGAATCACCCAGCCACCAGCTGGATGGGCGGCTGGTGGCTCGTTGATTCCCAGAATCAACAACCAACCAGCTGCCCACCCGGCTGGTGGTTGGGTGATTCCGGGAATCAACCAGCCATCAGCCGGGTGGGCGGCTGATGGGTGGTTGATTCCTAGCTGGCTAGTGGCTGGTTGATTCCCGGAATCAACCAATGGCCGGCTGGTGGCTGGATGATTCCCAGAATCACCCAGCCACCAGCCGCCCGCCCTGCTGGTGACTAGGTGATTCTGGGAATGAACCAGCCACCAGCCGCTTGCTCGGCTGGTCAAAAGCAAAAGGTAAGATAATTAACATTTATCAAAAACCACAATTATTAAATAACTATCTTATAGACATTTGTCAAATGAAGGAGATTGGGTTCTGGATTTATTTTCTGGCTCAGGTAAGTTTTATTATATGGAATTGAATTTCAATATATTATTTTTTAATTAATATGTCATTGTACTAATTTAGTTCATTATTTCTTTTGTGCTTGATAATTAGGTACAACGCCAGCATGTTGCCTTCAAAAAGGAAGAAATTGCATTGCAATTAAAAGATATCCAGTACAGTGCAATTTCATTCAGCAAAGAATTAATGTTCTTCAATTTCTTCCAGATGCAATGCAAGAAATTGGGTTGAATAAAGGGGACTTTAGTGAATCACGTGTGGCAAAAAAGACAAAGGAACCCCAACCACCATTACATGGAATGTTTGGAAAGACATACATTGGGAGATTCGCAGACATCAAAGACACATTAGAAGAGGAAAGTGAGCAAAAGGAAACATAAAATATTGTGGAAGAAGACAATGATGAAACTCTAGAGGACGAAGAGTTTGAATTACGTGACATTGTTGATTAAATTTAAGTTATGCTTGTAAATCAAGCTTTGCATTGTTTTGACTTTGACATTTTATGAGAAGAATAAATACTCAATTAGGGTTGTTATACGTTCAATATTTGTAATATGTGATTTTCCCATTGATTTTTAAGTCAATCATTATTTTTTGAAAAAAAAAGGTGATTATTATTATTTTTTTGACATGAAATTCATAAAAAAAACTATTATTTAACCGTTTTTGGTTAAAATTATCGTATAAAAATTGTGATTTTGACATGTCAATTCTAGCAAAAAATTATCAAAACATGTAGTTTTTTAGTTATATTTATGTTAAAAATGGTTATTTTTATGTCCATTGTTAAAAAATATTGTTTTTTAGAAACAATTATTTCATGTGGATTCAAAAATTAATTAAGGATGTATAAATATGTAGAATATCGAAAATTCTAAATATCGACCTCCTAATTTAAAAATGCAGAACAATAAAAACGTCACTAAAAAAAAATTAAAATTAAAATAAAAAACAAGAAAATGTGAAGAAAACGGCCACTTCAAAAATGATCAAATTTACTAAATAATTATTTACATTTTATACATTAGAAAATTTAAAGCCAAAACACAGGTCTTTTAAAAAAAGGGGGTGATGCAAAATACTCGCTTTTTTAAATCAGCATAAAAATCACTACCATTCTAAAACGATTCTAAAACGTAATGTACATAAAAAAATTAAAGTGGCAAAAAGTATGCTCGAAAAAAAACATGTTCATTCTGCATCACCCCTTTTCAAAATCAGCTCACTTTTTTGCTATCTCTACAAAACGGGTAACAGTATCAGTTCTCGTTTCAAAGTTTACATTGTTTTGATCATCCACAGTGCTAGTATCAATGTTCATGCTGGAGAATTCCTCTTTCAATGTCAGGAAATTATTTATTTGTGTGTCACTCTCAAAGATCTGCCAATTTTTGATATTATCTGGGACTACAGGCCTATGTTTGATTTCAGCAGTGAAATTGTGGTTGGGTTCAAATGGTAGCTTGCATGTGCTGGCAAAGGTTGCCAAGCTATGTGCATGTAAATTGTGCTTTCTTGAGATTTTGGTGAGCTGAAATTCTGAGAAAGTGTTAAGTATTTCAATGGCTGCGCCTCTGTAAGCCCTCAACCTAGGATCATTTGTGACAAAATTTCCCTTCATCTGTTGTATGATCAGATCTGAATCCCCTAAAATTGAGACTTTGGTTGCACCTAGGTTTTTGATGAGTTTGAGACCTAACAAAAGGGCTTCATACTCGGCCATATTGTTTGTGCATATGAAATTTAACCTATATGCATGACCTTCAGCATGGTCATTCTGCATGTTGTGTATCCAAACCCCTACCCCTACTCCTAATTTGTTGACTGAGCCATCAAACTCCAAATACCATAGGATTTCATGGTCAAGACTAGCATTGAGAGTTTTAGAAAGTTGCACCATGGGCAGATTGGGTTCTTGTAAGTCATTTGTTATGTCATTTTCATTTGTTGCATCAACCATATCAAGGATTTTTTGATCTTGGCCACTAGATTGTTCATCTATGCCTTGTGTTTGTGCTGCTTCTAAGAGTTTGAGATTGGTTTTGGGACACATGTCAGCATTATATAAAATGTATGAATCCATGTCAGAATGTATTGAATAGATGGGGAAGTTTTGGGGTTTTTCTTGACTGCTCACCACATATTTCATTAGTGTTTCCCGATATAATCTCTTTGGCTGTCCAAAGACTGAAATAGTGGCATAGGACATGTCTAATTGCAAAGATCCTTGGAGTTTGGCACCCCAAGATCTTGACAAAAGCATACCATACTTGGGTGGAATGTCAGCTACCACCACATCCATCAGAATTGTTTTGGTTGGTATTGGACCAAGGAGTCACACAAATCTTTAATTAGGCCTAGGCACCTGACTTGGCTAGAATCAAATGAAAATAAGTCTTTATATGGTCTTGTGATATCTAGGTCTAGTTTTTCCATCACAGATTTAGGCACTAGGTTATGGGAAGCTCCTAAATCAAACATTGCATTGTGCAACACCTTATCATGAAAGTTTAAACTGACATAAAAAGGAGGAACTCCTCCATTCACGTTTTTCCATTAACCTCAGGACCAAAAAGTAATTCAGGTTGATCATCTAGAACATTTACAGCATCCCTATTTTCTGGTATTTGGAGTGACCTATTGATTTGCTGTCTATATACTTCATGTTTGGCCAACTCAGAGAGAGGAATGGCTATTTTCAGCTTACCAATTTCTGCTTCTAGATTGAAGGGTTTCTCCACTGGAATTCTTGTGTTGTGACCAACAGACTTTTCTTTTTCGGCTGAATCTTCAGTGATATTCTCTTGATTTTGAATGTTGTTTTGAGTCAAATCTGTTTTTAAATTATTTTTAGGGGTACTGTTTGAAATTTCTTTTGTGGGAGGGCATGTAAATGTCTGATTTTTAGTGCGCTGTACCTCTGATACATCTTCCATAGTAACTTCTCTTGGGTTTGGGTCTGTTTTATCAGAGGATTCTGTGAGAGCAGCTTTATCTTTTACTTTCTTTGGCTGTTTAGTATCTTTCAGCTTGCTGGGTTCAGGCACGTCTATAGTTCTGCTCCTCAATTTGTACTGTTTATGAACCTCATAGACTGCTGCATCATTTTTGAAATTGATTGATGTTATGGGCCTCTTGATCTTCTTGTGTTAGAAAGACTTGGTGTTGACTGTCCAAACCCATCAAGTTGATGTGAGGGTCCTCGGTTGGTTCACTAGATGTTGAGGCTTCGGCATAGTTTTCTTGAAAAGGAGGTCTGATGTTCTGGTCGGGACCAACCCTTCCAACATTTTGATTTTGATTCTTTCTAAAGTTTGGGTTTCTTGCAGTACTTGGTTGACCTTCCCATGATGACTTTCTTTCGATGGTTTCGACTCTATCTCCTAGTCTGTCCATACCTTTGATGATTACATCCAATTTTTGTTCAAATGCTGAAGGTTCTTCTTTAAAAGTAGTTCTTCTTTCAGCTATTTCCCTGTTTCTTTTAACAATTAGGTTTTCCTCTACACTAACAGCTATATTCTGCATGTCTGTTAAGGTTGGAGGGGCTCTTTCCCTCAGTTGATATACCATGTTGGAATCAAATCCATCCAGGAATTTGATCAAAGCTAAATCAGGTGGAGGTCTAAGGTTTTGAGGAATGACATTGTAAACATTGTTGAATCTTGCACAATAGTCTAGGAAAGTTTCTTGTGGGCCTCTTTTTATAGTGTCATACTCAGATAAAATGTGTAGTGGATCTTTTTTATTTTCCCATCTGTTGAGGAATGTATGGTAAAGAGCATCTGGATTGGCTATGGAATTTGTAGCAAGTGCTCTAAACCAATCTTACTTCACCTGTTAAACTTTGGACAAAAATTTTCATTCTCACATCATCATCATCTATTTCATAATTCTCAAAGTAGTCTTACATTTTCTTTGTATGCTGTAGGGCAGTATATGTACCTGTACTATCAAAATAAGTGATCTTACTTTGATAATCCTAAGTCATAGCCCCAGGATTTCCAAGTAACTGTAAAGGGACATATCTATTTGCCATATTGAGAAGGATAAATGGGACAAGAGGAAAAAATGGGACAGCTGGGACATCAAGGATAGTAGCAGAAATATGTGTAGTGGATGGAGGTGCAGAGAAAGTGCTTTGAGAGGTGGATGAAGAAGAAGGAGAAGAAGAAGCAATGTGAGGGCACACTGAAGGTTTAGTAGGGGTTGGAATATAACTTTGTTGAACTATTTCAGGGCTAGGATCAGCAAGATATTCTTGTTTCTCTTACTTCCTGAGGATCTTAGGGATTAAATTGGGATTGTCAAAAACAGCTGGAGGATCTGGGTCAGGATTTGACCTGGTATATTGAGTTTTCTTCTTTGGAGCCAGCTTCCAAAATTGTTTTTTGGTATTTTTCTGAGAATGTTTTAGATTAGAAAGAAATGGGTCAAATTTTGGAACAGTTGTTTACAGCTTAAAACTAGAATGAAGATTGACGGAAGCAACTTTTATTTAATTCTGTAAATGCAGAGGAAGAACAGTTTCAAAGGCTTCCTGGCTGACATTCAGGCTTCATCTGTAGTTTTAAGGAATAAATAGCAATTGCAAAAATTCGTTCTCCCCAGCGGAGTCGCCAATGATGTTATCACTCAGGTTGTTCCCTGGCTCCTAAGGGAATACGGCCGAGGTAACCACCAACCAATCTTTTAGGTACAGGTCCTAGCCTACCTGCAACGAGAGAGGGCTCTCTCTTTATATTTTAGCTTTGTTTTGGAGTAATTTTAGGCTAGTTATGATGTACAGGGTTTTGTTTTAAATTTGGTTGGATGATGATTTCAAACATAACTGGTATGCGGTTTTCAGAACAGCTTAGACCATTGGGAAATGGAGTCAATGATTGTGTACTGCTGAAAGTGCTTGTTGGGGAAGAGGTAATGCTACAGAGCCAGATAGGCATCTATGGAACAATTCTTCAAATTTGGGAGATGATGGCATGAAATCAGGGAATGAAAGGCAATCAAGGATCTTTCACTATGCTGATAGAGGGAACATCTAAGAATATTATCTAGGAGCAACTAAGAATTCCTAAACAGCATTCATAATGAGAGAATCAGTGCAAACATGAGCAATCAACAATTCATATTTATGACTAATTCTGAAGAAAACGTAGTTAGTAATAGAGATTGAGTTGAGGGTGCATTCAAACAAGTCCTGAGCTATTCCTCTTCCCTATTACTAAGATCATGAAACATATATGTGAATTTTGCAAGCACAGAAAAGAAAAACCATGGTTTAGGAAAACTTATTGTTCCATTAAAAAACACAGGAATTCAGTAGCATAACACAGTTCATTACTTTCACATCCAGACAGTGCAGAGACCATGAACTTCACCAGCCATTTGTATTATAAAGTCTGAAAATTTACAGCGCAGCTCTTAGAGAGAGAATCACCAACCAACCCCAAATACATTCTATGGGGAGGTATATATACAAAAATAAGATACAAAATATCTAGATGATGAGTCTTCATGAAATAAATTACATCACCAACTCTTCCAAGGAAGTAAATGTAGAAAGTAAATGCTGCAGTAAATATTAGTGTATTCGTTGTCCATTCTGTCAGAGAATTTTTGACTTTCGGGACCAATTGAGTCGGCTGGGGCTGCACTTTCAAATTTGTGTTTTTCAGGCTTGCTGTCCCAGCACTTTGATGAGTCATTGGTTTGACCTGTTCCACCTATTGTCCAACTGCTCTGTCTGGTGCCTGCGTACTCAACTCTACTGACCTGTAGATGACCTGTAGATGACCAAAATTTGAAGCTGAACGAAGAGGAAAAAGACCCAGATTACTTGGGCAAAATTTCCAGCATTACTTGCCACCAATATTCTCTAGGCAGCTGATGTCTCTGTATCTTTATTAATGTCTCATCTACCTCGGTATATCTATAAAAAGTGGGCGTGACCTCAAAAAGATGATTGATTTCATGCTCAATGTAAAACAGGTTTTCCAATCTATCATAAAGAGATTGTCCAGAGGGAGGGCCTGCTTCTTCTGAGTAACTTGAAGGCGCTGTAATATGATTTGTAATAAAATTATTCATCCTGGTGGCATATTGTTCCTGGGTCAACAGTCTCCCAGCACTGGTTAACAACTTGGGCAATCCTCTGTTTTGTAATGTTGCAAGATTTAGCTTTAAGTCATCTACTTCTGCTTCCATTTCTTGACACTTTCTTTCTAGACTTTGGACAAAAATTTTTAAAGTCAGCACCTTTTTTGTTGTCAGAACAATATCTGTCCTGTTACTGATGTCTAATGCCGCCAACTCCTCTTTAGTATGAGTGTTCAGGAAATGAATCATTTTAGTAGCCTGCTCAGGCATGATTCCTAATGCTGCTCTAGCCCTTTGATTCTCAAATTGAGCTAGGCCTATTAATTCTATCTGTTCATGCATGGTTTGGATTGATTTCCATTTTCTAGTGATTGATTAGCCAATTTTGGCCCATAAAATCTTTTTTGTTTCAACTAGAGTTTTTTCCAAATTCAGCTCCTTCTCCAAGGCCTTTATTTCGTCGTTCAAGGCCTTAATTTCCCTTGTTTTTTCAACTACTGTCACCTTGGACTTATCGTAGCTTACTTCTAGTTTGGCCAGCTTTTCCTTGGCCTCTTTTATCTCTATTGCCTAAAGTTCTAGCTCCTTGACAGCTTTTATCATTTCATCCATGCTCATGCTAGATTCAGGTGCTGTTGTTGTTGCTGCTGCTGTAGCATCTGTGGTGGATGAAGCTGTTGTAGATGCTGGGATGATAGGAGGGATCACTGCTGCTTGTGTAAGAGGAACAGGGACATTAGTTGGAACTGTTTGAGGTGGCTGGGAGCTCGACTCTCCCTGCTTGCCTTGAACTGCTCTTTCCAATTCTTTATCCATCTGAATTATTCTTTCGTTCATTCTCATCAATAGATCCATTGTATCCTCAGCATCTTTTTCTTGCACCAGCTCTGCAGTTTGCGGGTGCATAGTAGAAGACAACCCCAATTGTTTTCTAAGAGCAGTAATATCATCTTCTTTTTTCTTCATAAGGCCTCTGATACCCTTAGGGTCCTTGGGATCATGTCTTAGGTCCACAATAATGTCCTCCAATGTTTTAATTATGTTGTCTTTGGCTGAGGACGACATTCTTTCCAAATCTAGCTGAGTATTTGTATTCTTCAAAGATTCCTTCAATTCATGGGCCAGCATGGCCTTATCTGCTAGGGTGGCATAGACCATCTCACCCGTTTGCTTGTGCAACTCTATTTGATCCATGGGGTGAATGTCCTTAGCCAGGACCTCCAAATTTTTTTTGACATAATTTGCAGCTGACTGTGGCTGCTGTATCTTGGGCTTGAAGTGGCTGAGAATCATTTCTTCCTCTTTGAAGTCATATGCTGCCATCAACCTCTGCTGTTTGGCAGGTGTTGCCTTAAGAAACTGATCATATAACTGTACTCTTAACAGCTCATTTTAAGCCTTGATTTCCATGAAAGCAGTTTTGATACTAGGTGGCCGCTTGCTCTGTTGTGTTGAAGATTATACCTCCATGCCATGCTGCCTCTCTTGCTCTTGCTAGAAAGAGCTAGTAGGTGTGTGTTGGCTTGCTTCCCTTTCTCTCCTTGGACTTTCTAGGATGTCTTCACTAATTTCCTCCTCAACTGGAGGATCAACTCTTTGCCTCTTGGCTTCAGGTTGCTGTGTAGACCCACTAGCAGGTGTGGAGTCCTCTCGGTCTCGCTTCTTACCTCTTTCTTCATTAGAAGGAGTTTGCAATGCTGGCACTTGTAGTTCCTCTGTTTGCTGTGGAGGAGCTTGTTCTTGAGTTTGCACCTTTGAGGTGGTAGGTTGTTCTGTAACCATTTCTTGCTCTGCATCCATTGGCTCCTTACCTTTTGTTGTACCTCTTGCTGGTGTAGACCGTTGTTGAGAAGCTTGTGAAGCCACAGCTATAGATGGACCTTCTCCGACTTGCTGTGGCAGTTTGAAAGTTACTTGGTCAAAAGAATCCAAGTCAAGAGTTTTTTCTAGATCTTTGACATTTTGCTCCATAATTTCTTCTTGAGTAAACTCCTCAGCTAGTGTCCTTGCCAGCCACTCATCTTGGTTGGCATATTGTTCAATTTGTGGGACTCTACAATGCTCATATGCTGTCAGCCTATATTTAACTCTTCTGGCACTGACAAAGCCATTCGGGTCATAAGGAACCCACCAGAAACTCCTTTTCAACTTGAGCTTCTGCCCCAATATTTGGTCAACATCTTGACAACCCTCTTTCTTGTTCATAATAAAGGGGCCTAGATGGTCTCTAAATTTCAGCCGAGCTTTCTTCTTAGCACTATGAAAATGAGTGAGGTATGAATTGATGAGTTTCCTGTAATATTCTAAGGCAAAAAGTCTCATTGGTACATATCTTGGGAGCCTGTAAGGATAGAGCTCACAGCCATAGATTCTGATGACAGTGTGATTTTGGTAGAGATACCAGTCACTTATTTTGTAATTCTTGGATAGCTGCAAGATCTTCTGCATGTCATATGATAATCTAGGAGGAGGAGTTCTCATTAGGAGACAAGAGACTGGGTATACAGATTGGTCAATGAACTCACAGTAGGAAAATGGAGAGTTTTGAACCTCATGAAAAACTGATGACCAAAAGATGACAGACCTTCTTTCACCCTTAGAATCCAACTTCTTGATGGGGCATTGGAAGCATTCAGACTGGTAATACATGAACAAATGATAGATATATGATGAATATTTGAAGATTCCCTCCCTATCCAACTTGAGTAGTTGGTCATGCATTTTATTGGCTATGAACTTGGCATAGTTATACTTGACAGCAGGGGGCTGTCCTCGACTGTATGCAGACAACAGAACCAGCATTGTTTCATCAATGTGCTCACTTGTTCTAAAACCTAGCACAGAGGAAATCATATCTACAAGCAGCTTGCCCACCTCATTGAAGTTGACATATAGGAATGGAGGTGGCTCAGTAGGTTGGCGGTCTGCCCTCATGAATGTCGTGGCAATTCTTGCAATCTCAGAGCTGGAGAGCTTGGAGCCTTCACCAAGCAAGTAGTTCATAGAGAAAGGAAACAATAGCTGAGTCTGTTTGAATTTTAACATCTGGTTGATGGAGTTAGGAGTAATATGAAAAAGTATGCTCCCAGATGGAGACTTGACAACTCTCTGAGTTGGCTCATAGTTCTCAGCACACAGACGGATAATCTTAGGAAAAAATATTAACAGAAGGAAGGAAGTAAAGAGGAAAATTAGACTCCCATATGCCATACATGTCACAGTTACCTAAGAAACTGTTTCTTAGGTGGCAGAAGGTCTGCAAGTGATTCCTGTCCCCAACCAAGTCTTGAATGAGGTAATCTTTATCAGGCAGAGGTATTGCTTCGAGGTCCTTGTTTGGTGGATTCATAGGAGTGATGTTTAGAGCTGTTGGACTAGCCATATAAAACTTTTTTTTTTTGATGCTATATTTGGAGTGAAGTTTAGAGAAGTAACAAACTGAGGATAACTGCTTCTAAGGATTTGTAAAGGGGTTGCAGAATGAGTTCAGCTGAGCAACAAGCTCCAATGTTTGTGGCTATCAGAAAGAGGACAGTTTGCAGAGTTTGGAAGGGCTTTTCTCTTTTTGATAAACTCTCTGGATTAACAAACTGTAAGGGAAACTTGCAAAAGAAATGAGGATTATCACAGCTCAATTTATTGTAGTTTTTGAGTGGAATGTGGCAGAAAAACGATAATGCCGAGCTGTTGTGGAATTTTGTCGGGAACCCGAGCTTAAAAATGGTTTTCCACGGTGAAATTGTGAATGGACGGGGGTTGGCAGGGTTTTCTTCTAACGGGGAGAGTAATGAGTGAATTTAGGCAGTATTTAGGCATGTGAGTGATTTCAATTTAGGAATTTGCAGGTTTTTTAAGTATGTAAAATAGAGAGAATGGCAAGAACAGGGGCAAACAGGCGAAATTGGGCAAATACCTGGTTATAATGGCGCCGAGGGCAACTGAGCTGGTGCAATGGAGAACAATGGCGGTGAATTTGGAGATGGCAGGGGCGCACTTGGTTGAATTCAAATTCTGGAAGCAAACGGACGCAAAACAGCACATGCAGCTCTCCAACACGACCAATGAAAATGACTAAAAACGGTCGAAACGCGTGTTTTTTTATAAAAATTTGGAATTTTAGCGCTTTTGGCACTTTTCTGCGATGACGTCAGCATGACGTCATCAGCGGGTCCCGGGTACGGCAGGGTGACGTGGCAGCTGACTGGGCGACGACGTGGCACAGGACACGGTGGCAGGGTGGGGACGCATGCGGATGAGGTGGCAATGACACAGGGCAGCAGCGGGTCGACGCGAAGGTGACGTGAGCGGCGACGTGGTGCTGACATTGCTTAATGGAAGGCGGTTTCTGGTTTCCTCCGACACCACCTTTCGGCATAAGCGGTATCGGAGGAGGGGCCTCCGAACACGCCGAGAGGACGACATGTGGCAGGGGTACGGCAGGGAAACCGCCCATCCCTCGGACGTTAACCTTCGGTGGATCGGGGACTGAGAATGACCGCCCACCGTTGATCTATTGCATGGTAGATCAGACGGAGGACGGCACAGGTGAGATGATAAAGGGTTAGGCACGGGACCCGCCCAATATATTAAAATAATAACGCGCCAAGGGGGGTCCAAAACTTTAGGTTAACACGGGTCATAGGTTTATGCGCAGGCGGGAATAATAGTTTAATGTTTAATCAAAGTATTTAAACACCAAACATTAACAAAGAGCGCGAAAAGGAGAAGGGTTAGGTTTATACACAAAGGAGGAGGACCATGGTTATTACTTTAACCAGAGGTTAAAGTAACTCCGGGTTTAGGACGCGGAAGGGTTCATAATAGTCCCAGATGGACTATTATTTCCCGAAACTATATTTACATAGCTATAATGCTATAGGGTAGGATATGTAATATTTTTTGGAATTTTATATAGTTTTTGTAGCAATAGGGATGGGAAAGTAGTTAGGGAGCTATATAATAGAATTAGAAGTTAATATGAGTTTGTGAGGTGAAAGAGTAGGGGAGAGGCTAAGTTTATGAACTGAAACTTAGACATAAGAAGTGAATGGAATGTGGAGGAGTGATTTTACACAAGAAATGTGGCTTCTTTTCATTGAAGAAAGTCAAAACTTGACTTGATATTTTACAAAAATGAACTGAAAGCAGGACTTGTTGGGCAGAAGCCAAGGTCCTCAAGGGGGTGTTAGTAAGAAACTTTGAGGGGGGGGTGAAAGGGAGTTAGACATGCTTCCATAGTTCTGCCATTAGACAACTGCTTTGACATTTCTGTCATTGATGAGATGAGCTCTGATTGATAATACATGAGGTGATCAAAACCTTGCTTCTGCAACCTCAAACTACCTACCCAGCCTAATACACCTAACATTTTTTCTTCCTTTTGAATGGGTGCACTTAGACTTGCAAACCCTGATTATCCCCTTTTCTTTTGACTGCCCTCCTATCTAAATCTACCCTTATCTCTTCCAAGGGCCCAGATTAAGCAGTTGGGCTCCTTTACTTTCTCTATCTAGCTACTCATCTGCCATGCTTAAGCTATTTCAACAGACATTGTTTCTTTATTCTACAACAGCAATTTAAACATGGCATGGTCCAGATTGAACTGTTGGGCCACCCATCCAGTGACAAACAACAATGCTTGCACATTGGCGACTTGCAAATAAGATAGTAGTGGTATTTTGAGTGGCCACTTTCCTGGTCATTCTTTGGGGTTCATTTTTATTTTTCTTTATGACCAATTTACTCTTTTTTCCCTTTGATAATTCTTTTAGGGCATATGCTCTTTACATTTTTTAACTTTCTTTTTTTATTTTCACAAAATATGGAACCTTTGCAGCATCAAAGATGAACATATTTGGCACTTCTAGTGTCAATCATGAAAAATGAAACCTATTGGTATAGGAACCTAACAGTATGGATGGAAGGATGGATGATAGCTTGCAGTTTTTTTCTTGTAGCCATAAAATCTGCCATTGTGTACAATCCTGCAAAACAAGAGAAAGGTTACTTGACATGATATAACTTTCTTCCTTGTTCTTATTTTCTTCTTTTATTTTTTATTTCTTATTTTTCTTGAGAAGAAAAAGATTCATTAGAGGAGTTTTTCAACCTGTGTGCCTGCCTTTGGTGCCTCATAGGAGGTTTTCCCCTAGGGGTCCTTGTGTTGGCTTAGGGGGTCCTGACCTAGGGTCATAGTTAGTTGCACCAAACAAATCACTACACTAATGGCCCTTTCAGCATCAATCCATGTTGCGTGGACTGAATTCTCACCCGAAGCAATATGGGGGATGCTGGAACCAAGTTTCCACACCCAGAGATCAGTGTGATGTCCCTTGTCTATCTTAGATCTACCTTCGTGTAGATCTCTAAGCCCTTATGTCTTATCATTGTAACTTCCCTTAATTAGCCTTTAGACCTCCTCGAAGGTCTATGACTAGCTTTTGTGGACCTTGAATAGGATAATTATCTACTTACACACGCCATAGATTCTCCTTAGATCAGTATTTAATCATATCTACCTAAGTGTTCAAGAACTTTAACAGAAAGTGTTATGATCTTTTCGTAATCAAAGAACATTAATTGCGTTTAGATAATAATATAGATCAAGTAAATTCGTGCATCAATACATCATTGTTTGATATATACATTATTCATTACAACATATTTTGCATTCATACATGACAGAAGTAAAGAGATAAAACACAAGAATTTCTATAATAGTCTTCCTTATTGACCTTCAGTAAAGACTTACAGACTCAAAACATCCCTGTGCACTCAGCTGTAGGGGTCCACGTAGTCAGCTACAAACACTACTTTATGCCTCTGTGCACTCATCTACAGAGCATTTTTCCCCTCTAAGACTTACTTCTTTGTGCTAGACTTCTTCGCTCGTACACATAGAAACACGTAGATCTACCTTAGACTCTCTAAGACACACATATTTGTACAATCCCATGGTCCACAAACCATGGGTAGATCTCAAAAAATGACTCATGTTTACATGAACAAGGGTAAAAACCATTTTTGACTCCTAACTAATTTCATCCTTTGTGTCCAAAATTTGTGGAGACTTTACATCTTTTTACATCAAAATTTGGGCTTTTGCTACAAAACTGACCCAAGCGACCCCATACCAATAGGCCCCCAACACAAAGGTCATGACTCACCGTTGAGTCACTCGGCTAGCATGGTGATCTTGCTACGAAGATGCCCTAGCTCTACCTGTACAACCACTACAGTCGCACTATGTGTGGCTTCCTGGTTTACTTTCTCCACTGTCTCCTCTATGGCTAGTCCTTCACCGACTCGCTTGATCTTTTGCTACGTAAGTTGCAAGTTCACTAGTTTTTCCTGTATGTTGGCCGAGACTAGGTAGGCTTTGTCCAACCAAGGACCCAACCTCTCCTTAAGGACTGCTTCCTTTTTCTATGCTACTTCCACTTGTGCAAGGAGCTTTTTCACCTCCTACAATGTGGCGAGGCGTTGCGCTGTAGCAATGGTGTGTGTTGTCACCCTTACTTCGTCGTACTACTGCTGGAGATCACGGATCTCGGTATTCAATATTTTTATGGTGGTATCTTCCTGTAGGCATGCCGCCAATTCTATTGCATGTTCAAACAAAGTTTTACAATTAGCGAATGCAACATCCACAATAGCTATCCCTTCCTTGATGGCAACATCATGTTGTTCGCCGACTTCGGGGTGGATTGGAAGTGTGTGACTTGAGTTCTAGCTCTGTGATTTTCATGTTGAGTTCAAAATGAAATCTGGCCACCTCTGCCTTAGCATCGCAAATGCTCACAGCGAGCTTCTTGATCTTGGCCTCTAGCTACGCTTCCTTAGGGATGTGCAACTCTAGCACTGTTCGACACGCCTCTGCAACTATTGCTACCAAATCGGCGTTCTTCTCCTTCACTGTATCTCTTTCTTTTAGAGCCTCTGTTTTCTCATAAAACATATGTTCATTATTCACCCTATACTTGCTGATTAAACTGAGAGTGCGTTGCTCCCACGCTCTCAATATCGATGTCACACCTGTTTGCAGTGCGTGAAGATATTTATTGGGGGGCACTGTAATGTTGAGGTTGATGTTCTTCGGAGTGCTAACAATGACCTTGTCATCGACCGATTCCATGCTGAGGGATCCTTCTGGTAGTGCAACTATCCTAAGATCCACTGTCCTGACCAGCTCAGTAACTTGACTTTTCCCTAGTGCCAAGCTTGTCTGTCCATCGCCCACTTGACCTATGCCCACCTGTATCCTACTGGTCTGGATCTGTAGTTCTCGCAGATCCTTCTGAATAGTACCTAATGACTACAGGTGTTGTTTCTCGAATCGCTGTAATAGTTTAGCAGTGGTGTTCTGCACTTTGTCCCTGATCTCGTCGAGATCGCCTTCCGTCAGCGTAATGAGATCCAGTGGTGGCTTAGTCACCTTTGACTTCTTCCAGGGCCCCTCCTTCTGTTGTTCTCTGTACCTCTTTACCCAGAATGGAGTGATCTACCCTTCATCACTGCCACCGCTCTGCACTGACTATTCCTCCTCAGTCTGGGATGAAGGGGATTTATTGCTTTGCTTAGAGTTGAGTTGCTCCTGTTCGAGCTACTTCTTTGCAACACGCTCCGTTTCCATCCGAGCCTTCTCCTCGGCCTCCTTCCTTCCCTCTGTGACCAACTTCTGTACCGCTTATTTTACTGCATCCTTCCTCTTTTTCTCCACTGAACTCCCTGTGCCTTTGCTTGTACCCGCATCTAAGTCGTACGGAGAGTGCTAGTTGGCTGGCCAACACTTAATGACTTCCTGAATCGCATCATATTTAGTGAGATATGAAATAACAAACCATTTCTATTCTAGGTCCTTCCGCGCCTAGAAATAGATGTAATGGAAGTCCGCCTTGACCTCTGCGTACTCCGATAACTACTCATACATGATTAGGGACAACCGTGGCCATTGGTTGATGGACATGTGAATCCTTACCTACATGAAAACCCAGAAGAGTTTTGTTTCTATGACCTACGTGGGGTCCTTCATGGCCCAAAGGAAGGAAAACTGTGCAACCTCTGGCAAACCTACCTCCAATGGAGGGGACTAACTATCCTCCAACATCTCCCAAGCAACTAGCACAATAGAGAGCAACAACCACGCGTAGTGGAAGGTCTTGCTCTCATCTTGAGCCTTGTGACAATTCGCAAGGAACTAGCTACATAGATAGCGTGACTAGTTAAACTACACGCCTCCGCGCATTGTGCAGCTAATGAGATCACGGGCGCTGGAACCTCATATGCACGACACTTCATCATGACCTTACTAGCTAGTATTTGCGTGGCAAATTTCACTGCAGGTTCAATGATGGATGTTATTGAGTACCCGCGCAGCTTCTTGATAAGCTCAAATTTATTCTTCATTTATTCTGCCAAGTCATGCTCACTTGTCTTTTCACCCTCCTTGGCCCGATTCAAGCGTTCAAGCAGTAGGAGCATGATTATGTTTGTGATGGGGATAGGTGCACCAAGCAATAAACATTGATGATGCACTAGAGTCAGTAGTTGTCTTACACAGGTGGTATTGATATTGGAGCAGTGGTAGTGGGGTACCTAGAACAGGTTGAACAACCCCGATTTACATTGCAGATCCACTCAAGTGGCTCCAACACAGTGACAGTGGAGTCTTTTTAATACACCTATTTTATGTAATTCTCCATCGCGAGGTGGGGGAACCTCTCATGGTGAGCCAAATCCAAATCCTCAATCTTTAAAACGACAACCCGCGTGAGGCGCAGACCTTCAAAGGTGATATTTTCCAGCAATAAGGGTGTATGAATGACGCATTTCTCCATGTTCGGGTCCTTGGTGACCTTCACCTTTCCTTCATGTGGAGGGATATACTCCGGCAACTTTGAAATGGGATCCTCGCCCTCATTAATATCTTCAGTGCCCTCTTCAGCTTCCACATCTACAACCTTCTGAGGTTGCTTGTCCTTCCTCTAGGCCTGGGTAGTAGAGTGCTTTTGAGGTGACTCGTGCACTAGCATTGGCATCTTCTACTTGTCTTTCTTTCGCTTGTGGGTCTCATGTACTGGTGTACGATTCGGCCTAGGTGAACTTGGCGCCGTAGGCAAAGGATCTGGAACCTCCATGATCACCACTTCTGGGGCCTCTCCTTCAGAGGAAATAGTTCCTCTGGTGCTTGCTATCTAACTTGGTCGTGACATAGTGTTGCAAATGAACTATTGGGTTTCCTCAGGTAGAGTATCAAACAAAGAGCTTGCGACCAAATCCGCGAAAAACATGTGATTCATAAGCGACGGGCAACACAACTCAAAAACTCTAAGGGTGCAAAGCGTTTTATGCTTGACTGAAACACATCATTTATAGGAGAATTTGACCTCAAATATGATTGTCCCCCCCAAAATATATCCATTAATGCTGATTTGGCGGCAGATATCCAAAGATTTCATCTTTAAATGCCGCCCACCCACTCCTCTTAATTGTCTCCTGGTTGTCAAATTGTGAACAATGTCCCTAACGGTCATTTTCTGGCTATGCTACATGGTACCTCCCTCCATAGCGTAGCTCCCTTCACGCCACTTTTGGTACTATGACATTACCCTTTTTCGCGCAGTCCCCCTATCGCACAGTCCCCAGAACTGGGCAGTGTAGTTTATAGTCCTGTAGTCCCTTACAGCTATCTGGAACACTAAGACTGTCTTGCGGTCATGTAGTCATTGAGCCGGATCCCCTACATATGGCTTCAACTGAATTCCATTCACCCTTCCCAGAAACGGTTCTTCGTTTAGCTTTGTGAGCTGAATCATGCCTCCATCTATGATTTCTTTGATGACATATGGATCCAACCAGTGCATCTGAAACTTTCCTGGAAACTTATTGAACTTACTATCATATAATAATACCAAATCGTTTACCTTGAATGTGCGAATTTTGATGTGCCGGTCATGCCAAGTTTTTTCACGTTCCTTCTGGACTTGCTGGTGGAATCTAGCCAAGAACCTGTCTTCTTTGAGCTCCATTAGCTACGCGAACCGTTCTTCCAAGGCACTGTGATCTGCCATTCCTGTGAAATCTACTATGCATAGACTAGGCACGATATATTCCATAGGCATCACAACTTCTACGCCATAAACCAAGTGGAAAGGTGTCTGACCTATTAGTTTTTTGCAAGTAGTCCTCTATGCCCACAATATTGCTGGTACACACACGTCCAAATCATTCTGTTGTGCATTGAAAATCTTTGACAATGCATTTCCAAGATCTTATTAACAGCCTCAACTGTTCCATTAGCTTGAGGATGATATGGTATATTTTTTTGATGATAACACTAGAACTCTTTTGTTAGCACGTTGATTGTTTCATTGAGGAACTGTGTACCGCAATCACTTATCAATACCTTTGGGATACCAAACCTGGTTAACACATATTCAAACAAGAACTTAGCTATTGTGGCCCCTATACAACCCTTCACAGGCTATGCCTCCGCCCATCTGGTCAGATACTCTATCACGATGATGATATAGCGCACACCTATTTTCTTGTCTCGGGGCTAAATTAGCCCTACAAAGTCAATAGCCATTTGTCAAATGGTTCTAATGACGCCTAAGGATTCAGAGGTAGCTCATCCCTTCGCGATGGCCTGTCCATTCTTTGACACGTGTCACATGCCCTACAATATGCTTTGGTATCCTTATGTAATGTAGGCCACCACAACGCTGCGCGCAAAATCTTTTGCAATGTTGCTTTTGCTGCATAATGCCCTCCTGCAGCTCCTCCATGAGCCTTTGCAAGGATGCTATTTCATTGAAAATCAAGCACATACCATTGGAGTATCTCATCCAATCCCATCTTATACAAATGTCCAACAATTAATGAGAAATCATTCATACGCACTACCAACTCTTTCTTCTATTGACTGGTGTATCCTTCTAGAGTCATCCTTGTGCTCAAGAAGTGGATAATATCCAAAAAATGGTTATCTGCTATGTGCACCTCATCAGTAAATGACATTGGGAAAGGATCATGGATGCAGGCATCATTAGGATTTCTTAAATCTACGAAAATCCTTATCTCTCCCTTCTGCTTCTTTTCTTGAACTACAATTGGGCTCACCGAATCAGATTCCTCCACTAGTTCGATAATGCCCGCTTCAAGCATATTGTCCAATTCCAAACATACATTTTCCTTATATTTGGGATTAAGGCGATATGGCCTCTACTTAATGGCCTTTGCATCCAGTTTCAAAGTTATTTTCATCACACCCAAATCGCCTATGATGCCTTTCAAGTTTGAAAATTTTGTAGGAAAATGATCTCGGTACTCACGGAGTAAATCAACAACTTTATCCATTGTGGCATGATCCCAGTAATCCCCCATCTTTGCAAATTTTGGATCCGCTTTAGTACCAATGTTTACTTGCCTAGTCTTCAATGTTTCGATGATATCCGAGTTTTCTATCTACGGACCTTTGACCTTGTCGTGGCCTTCCATTTCTGGGATATTGATATTCCTTGGATCCTCATCCTCCTCTTTAGCAGTCACATTATAGCATTCTAGCGCATGGCACGGTTGGGTGCTCCAATCTAGTTGAATCAATTCCAAAGGATCCTGCAGAATTCTAAAGATCATTGCCTTGACCTCCTGCAATGCCTCATCCATGCTTTAAAATCCTTCTTCAAAACTGAAGGTCATAAAAAATCCTTCCCTTAAGATATCCCACTCCGCGATGTCGTGGTGGAGCTCTATTTCCATGTACCAATTCATGGGATTATATCCAGAGTGTGACAGAATAAGTGCACCCACTCTAGCTACGGCTATGTTCTTTAGACTTTATTCCACTTTGCTAAATGATCACACAGATCATTCCTCCCATCGTATTTCTCAGTTATCTTCACTTTAGGACGACCAAATCACATCCTCATCATCTTCCTGTAATTGTGACATTCATCAAAGTTGTCCTTGTGCGTACCCCACCATCGAGCGGCGTAGCCCACAATGCCAAATCCAAAGGCTTAAAACGATGATCCTCCAGGACTTCTCTCTCAAAATTATCCAAAAACTTATCAACATTGGTTAAACCATCATAATAAGGTAAATTTATTACCTCTAAGGACACCCAGCGTAATGGTTTAGTCATCATATTGCAGCACAACATAGATACTTCATGCAGCCTATTCTGCTAATGCTTCAATTCCTCATCTAAGTTTGAGGTACAAGATCTTTCGCGGTCCCATGCAATCCATCCATCTGCTGTTGGATTAACCCAATCTTGGTCTTGCACCGTAATTTTGTAGATTTGATCCCAATCATCATCACGTTCCTCATAGTCGCAGACTGGTTAGTATAGCGCAATTCTTTGGCAGGGTCCAATGGTTCTACAACATGGAGTGATTTCCTTTCAAATGATATTGTCCACTTCTTCAAATTGATGACCCCATTCATGTTAATAGCCCAATTAATACCAAGGAGCGTGGGGTGATTGGTCAATTCAGTGTCCTTGAATTGTCAATCATAAATTGTCAACCAGAGTGCGTAGACTGATGAAGTACAGGTGCACAATATGTGCTTAGAAGTTATTCATTAGGTTTTTATGTATTTGTTAAGATCTAAACTTAATATGGAGGTGGTGCTTTTCAATTATATTAGTGTCATAATTCTTAGGGATATTGGTTAAGTTTCCTAGGAGTTAATATTTATTCAATTAGTTTATAGATGATGTGAGAGTGATTCTACTTGTATTAGATTGTTTTTGGATTTTTGATCATGAATCTTTATGCTACAGCTTCTAATGCTCTATGTGCAAAAAGAAACTTATTCTATCAGCTATGAAGAAATAGTGTCTGAACTCAATTTTTTAGGAGGGAACTTCCCACTCTTTTACGTATTAAATTTTCTCTCAAACAACATAACCCAAGCAACATCTATATTATGAATTGAACACACTTCAATTATGCTAGATAATAAGAAAATAAGAGGACCATGCTATACTAGGTATAAAGAAAATTAAATGACAAACTAACTAGGTATAAAGCAAATTAAAGTTCTTATGCAAATAACAATTCGCTAGCGAAATCATTATGCTGCGTTGTCACACAAAACAGAGCAATTGAAGAATTAAAGGAAATCATATTGCAATTGATTAAAACTTGCCACTATTTTTAGGGTCCCTCCACATAGTAGTTCAGAGCTTCCAGTCAACAAAACGCTTGCACACAAAAACTAATTCTATTCACACGAAATTCATAAACTGTTCACAATTATATCATTCGACGCACACCCAAATCACAGTGCGACCATAAGTTTTATAGCATAGCATGTCTCTTGGCATAACTGTATGAATAATTCAAGCCTAATATCTCTATCCTATCTAAACTTATATCGCTAAACCATCATTTTGCTATTCTGAAAGCAAAACGATAAGGTTTCAACTAATCTCAGGTTTTATTATGCGTTAATCTAGCGGTTGACTTGGAGTTTGACCGCGATCTCCTACGCTTATTTTAGCAAACAGTTTCAAGGGGATAGGAGGGGATCCATTAGGGAGCCATCTTCTATCCATCCACACCCTTCTTTGCTGACCTGGAATTGTGGAACCTTGCAAACAACGGAGATAGCTGCAGAAACCTAGATTAGTCGCGGAAATAGACTGATTCAGTAGCCAATAGCAACTTTAACAAAACAATAAGGTATAAAGTTAAATATGAACAAGAAGACATATTATTGCATACGTTCATCAAAACCTAGTAGATATGGATTTATCTAGGTGGTAAGTATATAGGAAAAAGAGTGGATCATTAGGCAAAAAGGATGTCCTAGTAGGACAATCTTTGGACTCTACATTCCCCTAGACTGGAGATGTTGTATGTCCTTATACACTTCTTCCTTGTCATTCACTTGTGCCTCTTGTTTATTATCTCCATGTTTCATTTTTTTCTTCTTTTTGGCAGAGATCAGCATTCTAGGCTTCCTCATTAGAATTTTGTACTTTAAACTGATAATCTCTCTCTGCATAATTCTATTTTCTTTCTTCAACTTCCTGTTTTTCTTATACCACAAGCTTAGATGTAGGATGAGATTGTCACTCTTTGCAATACGTATCTCACTTTGTGTCTTCAAGGATTGATTCTCATTTTTGAGATACCGATTCAGTTTTTCTAGTTCAAAGATCTCTTTCTTCAAGATGTTTGAGGCTGATTGTTCATTTACCTGGTTGCTCCCTTCTCCAGGGATTTGAATTGTTTCCTTTTTTGTTGTCTCCTTCCTTTCTAGTGACTCTATGTAGTCATATATTTCTTGCTGAGCGGGGTCAATTCCTGGACTATGCATTGGGCTTATGGTTCTTGGTGATGATCTCAATGACCCTGTTGGAGAATTTCTAGGGTTTTCAATTGGCTCATCCCCTATTGGCTCATCCTCTGTTGGCTCAATCTCTGCTGGAGTATTCTCTATTGGCTCATCTTCATTTCACTCATTTTCATTTGGCTCATTTTCCTCAAGATTAATATATTCTGTATTTTTTGAGGTTGTTTGTGGAATCGTGCTCAACCTCGTGCTCCTCCTCAACCTTGGGGTTTGTATTTTCTGCACTTTGCTCCTATTATTCTCTGGTTTTTCTTCTAGAGGAGAGGTCTTAGTTTGTGAGAATTCTTCTTTACCCAGGCTGGCTTTCTTTCTTATATGGTTTCCACTCTTCGTTCTCTGCAAATATTTACTATAGGTAGCTCTTCTTCTGTTACTTCTTTCTGAGTTTGAGGTTCCTATTCCTTTATCATTTCTATGGTTCTGTTCCTCCCTTTGAGGCCCCTACTACTACTTTGCTTTTTTTGGGGATTTTTCTTCAAAGTGGTTCCTTACTAGGAAAATCTGCCAGTTATACCCTATACATTGGAGATGAAATTCGACCAATCTTTTTACCAGGCCATGATGATACATGGTGTTTTCTATGCATTGAATTTTCTTCTGAACATTTGTAGACATTTTCTCGAGGCTATTTAAGAGGAAATACGCCAGGTTCATCTGATGATCCTCAAGGAAGTGCATCATCATCCTAATTTGACAAAAATACATTTGCCCAAACCTACCTTCACAAGTGATAAACTTCTGAAGCATAAGTAATAAGTTTCTCCATTTGTTTTTAAGAGTAGAGCTGGGGATACCTTTTTTGTAGAGCATAGTGTCCATGTTTAGATACTTGAGGAAGAATTTCCAATCCTCACTGTCAATCCCTTTGTTTTTAAACCATTTTTCTCCATTCCTTGGAAGCTCTGTAGCCTCAGCAATCATAGACTCTGTTACTATGAGATTTATGTCCCCAATTTCTTCTTAAATTCCATCAAATGAGTGCACAAATGTCTTGGTTACCTCCTTGTGGAAGCCATTAAATTTTTCAATGAATTGCAGCCACTGTCTCCTTTGCAGCAGCTCCCTAGTTTGTGGGTATCCGTCTAGTAATTGCTTCCCTGCTGGCTCAGTTTGAACAATTGTCCCCATTTCGAACGATGGTTTGCCTCGAAGACTGTCTACCTTGACAAGAAAATGGAGCTGGTAGGGTTTTCTAGTTGGTGGAAAGATGGAGTTGTTATGAAGGTTTAGACGAGTGTAAGAATAGGGAACAATGGATGGGTTATCATAAGGACTATGGGAATGACTCTGACCATTAGGTGAATTCAAACTTATGATTTGGTAATTAATTTGGTAGATTTGGCATAAGGTCACGACATGACTTTTAAAGTGGTGCCATATGATATCTTGTTAGCCGACCATTAACCTTAGGTTATAATGATTGCACTTTATTACTATATCTTCTTAGTCATACATGCTATATAACCTTCCCTACTGTTAAATTAAAGAAGCACATACCTTTGATCTTATTTTTCTAACCTTATTTTCTTTCCTTTGATCTCCTGTAGGTACCTTGCTGTTAACTATCCCTTAAACTAGATCAGCAAGCATCTTCATAGACTTCAAAATTATTAGGCTGCAAAAAATTGTTTTAGGTGCGAAAACTTGTCCAAGCTGTGGAAACTTGTCCAAGCTTTGGAAATTTGTTGATTTTGCAGCTTAAGAGAAAGAAGGCTTTAGTAGATGAATTTTATTGTTTTTTTTCTTTTTAAAAGAAAATTTGAAGTGCCAACAAATTGGTTTCATGTCTATACAAAATTTTATTTTATTTTATTCTATTTTTTTTTCATATTATTATATGTATATATATACATATAAATTATTATATATATATATATATATATCTATATATATATATATATATATATATATATATATATATATATATATATATATATAGATATATCTTGAAGAACAAACTCAATCAAAATTTCTAAGGCAGAAAAAAAGACAAATTCTTCTTGACCATCTTCAGTTCTAAATTATCTTGAAACATTTTAACAAATTCCTCTTTTGTTAATGGTTTCTGGTAAAGCTTGAGTCGATATCCATTTACTAATAGAGGAGTTCTCTCTTCGTCAATAGTCTTGATTTTAACTGCACCATTGTTAAAGACATTCTCAACTTCATAAGGTCCAAGCCAATGTTTTTGGAGTTTCCCTTGAAATTTTTTGAATTTTGAAATAAAGAGCAATACCCAATCTCCTGGATGAGACTTCTTTTCTTTAATGTACTTATCATGCCACCTCGACTTGTGTTGTTGCACTAATATGGTCCTCTGGAAGGCCTCTTGTGTGATTTCATCGAGCTCATTTAATTGTGTCATCCTTTGCTTCTGGGCTTCTAACAAGTCAAGATCTAACTGGACTGTTGTCTTATAGGTCTAGGTCTGGAACTCACTGGAAGTAAGACTTGCTTCCCATAAACAAGTTCATAGGGAGTATTCCCTGTAGTATTCCAACATGTAGTTCTATAGGCCCATAAGGCTTCTGGAAGCTTTTGCTCCCAGCCTTTCCTATGTAGAATCTAGATGTATAGTCTTTGTAATGATAGCCTCGATCACCTTATTTGTGGACTCAACCTATCAATTGGCTTGTGGATGGTATGGAGTTGACTTCCAATGCTTTATATTGTATTGGTCCACAAGCTTCTGCACTAGTCTGGATGTGAACTGTGTCCGTTGATGTGTTATAATTTCTCTTGGGACACCAAAACGAGTAAAAATATCCTCAAAAAGAAATGAAACTACAAAATTTTTTGTAGCAAAAGGAGTGCTTTAGCTTCTACCCATTTAGTGACATACTCAGTACATACCAGAATATACTTGTTTTGCTTCAAAGGTGGGCTGATTGGTCCAACAAAATGTAGTGCTCATTTAACAAATGGTTCGATAAGTACCTAGTGTTGCAGTGGCATTTCATTTCAAAGAGTAGGTTTGCCTATTCTCTGACAACTCTCACATATTTTAACATATTCCTTGGTGTCTCTTAAAATGGAAGGCCAATAATATCCTAAAAGGAGGATTTTATAAGAATTTCTCTTGTCATAAAAATTTCCTCGACATGGCTCATCGTGACAAGCTTTTAGTATCTCTGGTATTTCATCCTCCCAAACACATCTTTTGATGATGAGGTATGGTCCTGTCTTGTATAATTCCTTATTTATTGATGAATAGGATGTGCTATTGTGGACTATTCTTCTTTTTTCTCTAGGGGATAAATGAAATGGCATCTTTCCTATGGCCAAATAGTTAGCAATATCTGCATACCAATGTGATTGAGTAGATACTGCAAAAATATATTCATCAGGAAATTTATCTTCTACAAGTTGATCATTGTTTTCATTTTGTATTCTAGATAGAAAATCGACAAGTGTGTTTTGTTTTCCTGGGCTATCTAGAATGGTTATGTTGAATTATCGTAAAAGTAGTAGCCATCTAGTTATTCTTCCATTAGTGACTAGTTTATTCATTAGGTATCTAATGGCAGAATGGTCTGTGTGGACAAAAGTTTCATATCCAATTATATAATGTCTGAATTTATTAATGGCTTGAATTACAATTAAGAACTCCTTTTCGGTTACAGTATAATTTAACTCTACAGGAGTTTAATTTTTACAAGTATAATAATTTGCATAAGGAGTGATATCTTTTTGTCCTAAAACAACTCCTAATGCTGAATATGAAGTATCTGTTGAGATATGGAAAGGAAATTTCTAGTTAGGTCCTTTTAAGATGGGTGCTTCAGAAATTCTCTTTTTCAAATTTTTAAAGGAAACTTGACATTCAGAATCCCAATTGAATTCATAGCCTTTGGTGAGTAATTTAAAGAGCGGGGATGCATTTTTTGTGATGTTTTCTATAAATCTTCTATAGTCTCCAGTAAACAAAGAAAACTTCTAACATCGTTTTGACATCTTGGCACTGATAACTTAGAAATGACTTCCACCTTAGATGAGTCTACCTTAATTCCATCTCCCGAAATATGGTGACCTAAAATAATTCCTTCTTTAAACATCATGAAATATTTTTCATGACTTAATGAGAGGTTTGTTTCTTGACATCTTACGAAGTCTTTTCTAAATTTTCTAGTGCTCCATTGAAAGAATCCCCATAGACTGTGAAATCATCCACGTACACTTCCACACAATCATGTATAAGGTTAGAGAAAATGTCGAGGACTGCCCTTTGGAATGTTGCTGGAGCATTACATAACTCAAAGGGAAGTACCCGGTAAGTATAAGTTACCAATGGACCAGTGAATGTGGTTTTATCTTGATCTTCAGGAGTTACCTGAATCTGGTTATATCCACTGAACCCATCCAAGAAGGAAAAATATTTTTTTCCTGCTAAAGTACCTAAGACCTGGTCTATGTAAGGTAGTGGAAAGTGGTCTTTTAATGTTGCTTTGTTTAATTCCCTGTAATAGATGTATACTCTCCATTTTCCATTCTTCTTAGTGACGATTATTAGGGGTGAAACCCACTAACTGTCAGATCTTGGATAGATGAAATTTACATTTAATAATTTCTACAATTCTTCCTTAACAATTTCTTTTAGATTTGGGTTCATTCTTCGCTGAGGTTCTCTAACTGGTCTTGCATTTTGTTCAATGTAGATATGATGTATGTAAGTTTTAGGATCAATCCCTCTCATGTTAATGTATTCCCATGAAAAAGCAAAAGAATGTCTCTGTAGAATTTCTATCAATTGTTTCTTTTGCATGTCTTCCAAGTTTTCATTGACATTCAAGGTTTTTCTTGGAAATATTTCTATCGAGTAGTTCCCTAATTTTTCCATGGACAACAATGATACTTGTTTAGATGAGAGATATTCATTTCAACTACGCTCATAATGTGTAGAAGATTCATTATTTTCTAGTAAATTTGAAATTTGGTCTTCCTCTTTCACTTATTCAATGACAAAAATAGGTTGTATATCTTCTCCATCTTCTATCCATTCTTCAGTTTCTGTATCTATTGTTGTTCTTGCACGGGGGTATAATGTAAATTTATTTGTATAATTTCCGTCTGAGATAAACATATCACCTGATCTACAGTCAATAAAAGCATCAACTATAGCCAACCAAGGCCTTTCTCGAATTAATGGATGTCCTCCTAGATTATTCTTTGGTGTTAAGACCATGAAATCAACAAGATATTCCCTAGAATATAAAGATACACAAACATCTTCTAACACACCATATGGTTTAATAACAGATCTATTTGCTAATTGCCATATGGTTGGTGTGTATTGAAGGTTAGGAAGCCTACGTGTGTCCATAACTTGTTTGCTCATTATGTTTATGGCTACTCCTAGATCAATCAATGTGTTTGGTATTTCAGTTCCATTGATGTGAATTTTTACAATGGCGCTTCCTGGGTCTAAATATTTTTGAATTGTCATTTTTCCCATCATAATGTCCGCAATTTTTCCGACTAATTGAATTTTTCTTATATCTTTTCTTCTTCTCCTGATCGTTGTGTACTTAATTCCTTAATTGTTTTTGCCAAGATTGGTATTTCTTTTATGGCTTGTAATAAAGGAATCTTAATACAAACATTTCTCAATTCATCCATTGTATTGTAATCAGGCAAGATAATTTGTTTCCCTACTCCTTCATCGATTCTCAACCTTTCTGGGAAAGGTGGTTTAACTGATATCGAGTGTTTTTCTATGATAGGAGCATCTATTGGAATTTCTTCTGTTTGTTTATTTTCTTTTTGAGGGAGAGAAGTCTCCCCTTATTTTGATTGATTTTTATGTTTTTGAAGATCAAATTTTGTTTTTTGAATGACAACAAGAGGGTTTTTTGGTAATACTCTTCCAGACCTTAATTGGACATTGTTTATGTCTAGTGGGGTTATTACATAAGTTTAAGGATTCTTACCCTCCATGTTGTACACTGGTTTTTGTGGCATTTTATTATTAGGTTTTGGAAGTAGTTGAGTGGGTAGTTGATTTGATTTTTGTGGAAATGGTAGGGAAAGTTGTGGGTTTTGATTTTGAACTGGGACTTGTGGAAATTGATTAGCTTGAGGAATTTGATTAGAAAGGGGTAAGAATTGTGGTGGAAGGTAAGATGGTGAGTATTATTGATATTGAGCATATGCTCCATAAAGATTTTGCCATCCTTGATTCCAAGGTTGTGACTGTGGAAGAGCTCAAGGTTGCCAGGCTGAATTCCAATTACTTTGTGAAGACTGGGAAAATTGTTGTAGTCTAAATCCTTGTGATTGATTTGGTTGGGGGTTTTGCCATGGTCTTTTGGCTATAAAGTAGAGAGGGTGTACTAGTTCTCAGATTCCTTCATCATTGAATACAGCCTTAAGACCTGGTAAGGCTGGAAATTCCTTTGTATCATGATTATCTACACATATGACACAAGCTTCTATGGATTTTGAGTCTAAGGGACACTCTCTCAGAGCATGTTTCTTTCGACATTTGGGATAGAATATAGATAATGCAGCATTTTTGGAATTTTGCTTGTTTTGTATTTTAAGGGTGTCTATCTGTTCACTTAGGCTCCCTAAAATATCTGTTTTGAAGGTGTCAAGCACATTTCCTATTTCTGCCCTGCTAACTGTCCTAGCTGTAGACTTGTTTATTCTCGACAAGAGAGGGTCTCTAGGACTCTTTCCAACTCATGCTTTACCCCTTGAGTTATGAGCACATAAATCAAAAATATCTGCAAATGGTAGTTGGGAAACATCTCCTATTCCAATTAGGTTAAGGAGATCTATCCATTCATCTTTAATGGCTCTCAGTAAAAGAGCGTTTAAGGTTTCTTCATCCAAATTATCCATTTTTTATCTTTTAGCATCATAAATAAAAATTTCTACCAAGTCTTCAAGATTTTCATATTCTTTTTGTGTCATTTTGAAGAATTCATCTTTAAGGTTACTAGGCACACAATAATCTCTATATTTTCCTAAGAAAGCCTCTTTCATTTGTCCCCATGTTGTTATAGAATGCACTCCTAGACTCATAAACCATTTTACTGTTGATTCTTTTAATGTGGTAGGGAAAAATTTTAACTTTTGAGCATCATGCAGATAGTCATATGATATGCATAATACTTCAAATTTGAAGAGAAATGTTTCTAGGTCTTCCTTTCTTTTCCCGTGGAAATTAGGAAGAATAGAGGGTGATATATTTTTCATTGTGAGGGTTGTATCTTCATCAAGAATAGGGAATCCTGAAGGGTCTTTATTTCCTTTGCCTCTACCCCCTCCTCTACCTCTACCTCTTCCTCTCCTCTTCCTCCAATCCTATATCCTTCGCCATGGACATTGTGTACTTCTCCTTCCCCTTCTTCAACCATGATAGATTCTTCGGAGCTAATACAATGTTCTTCTAATCTTTTTGGTTCCTCTAACAATGGTTGCTTAGAATGAGTTTCCAATTCCTCTTCTTCACTAGGAATTTATAATTCTTCTCCTAAAATTTCTTCACAAGTGGGGGATAGAAAGATTACTCCTATAAAAGGTAAATTTTAAGAACCACCCTATATTTATATGTATAATAAATAGGCTAATCCCCATGATACATAGGAAAAATGGGAGGCAATTTTATCAATAATATAATATGTATATATAATTTTTTATGTGAATCTCTCACCAGATTAAATTATCTTGTATAGTGATGGAGAGTATTTCACTGAATTATAAAATCTTGTAAGATCTTGGCAAATCTTTTACTGAATAATAAAACATTGTGAAGTCTTGGCAAAGGTTTTGTTAAAGTATGAAACATATATGATAATAAGAAAACATATTCATTAAACTGTAATATAATAACATACATGTTTGGAAAAAAGAGACATAATTTTCTCTTCCTACAAACAATGTTCCAAGTTTCAATGGCCATGTTTGTCAAGGTTCTTACAATACACTCTTTCATATCCTTCTATTAGTTTTGATAATATTCCACAACAAATTTCTTGTAGGTGTTGATATTGACCACTAGTTCTGTCAAGGTAGGAGATATTAATCTTTTCTCTACAACTTTTGTCAAGCTACCACTTTTTCCAAGTTATCAATTTTCTTTCTTATTCCATAGACTCGAACTGCGAGATAAAAAAACACATCAATTTTGTTTACCCCAACACGCCAACAAGTAGCAAGCCCCAAGTATATTATATAAGAAAGTATTAGGTATCCCAAAGGCTTGAAGGGGATCTAATTGAAAGAAGTGACCATTGTGAGAAGCCTTCCAATCAATATATGAATATATAAATGTATATTTATTATTATTTTAATTGGAAATATTCAATTAAATAATAAAATAATTAGGTCTCTCCCAATCTAAATTTCTTATTAGCATAGTTCACTACTGTCATACGTCTCACATTTTTTAACAACATTGTAACATGTAGATTAATTTCCTTTTTGGTGAACAATCTCCACCTTTTAGGAAAATATGGTGTAGTGGCTCCAACCCCTACAGATCATTAGGACAAACTAAGAGTAGCACATAAGATGAAAGGTTGTACAAACCAACTTATTTTTCAAACAACTAATCCAAGATCAGTACCTAAACCTTTTCATGAAGATATCATATTAAGAATGTTTGAAAAATGGTGGGAAATCTTTTGCAAGGGTGATGCGGAAAGAGTGATAAGGTTTCACTATTTTGAATTTTTTTTGTTAAATCAGAAAAACCAATATTAATGGAGATATTGGTATATTTTTACTAAATTTTGTGAAGTGACTAAATGTAGCTTTAACCATTCACCTTAAGATGTTTTTACAATATAATTTACTAAGTCTATTTAATATCTTCATTGTCATAAAAACTAACCTATATCCATCTTAACTCCACATCTACCACTCTTAAAGGGATGAAATCTATTTATCCCTCTGAGCACTTGGTAGAACCAGAATTAAGATGGATCTAAGATGATATAATTTCCCCTTTAAACAGTCAATTCTAACATGAATACCATGGTATTACCATGGGTCAATACCATGGGTTATCATAAACCTAGAGCTTCAAAATTACTATTAGTAATTTATAAAAATTAATAAAATTAATAATTGAATTTTTTTTTTTTTTTTTTTTTTTTTTTTTAACCAAGTTAAAATGTTTAACATACATTAAATTACAACATTCATTTTTACTCTTGATCCACCAAGCCCCGAGAGGGATCAAATATCTTTTCACTCTATGCTAGTTTGCATATATTTTTTCACTCTCTGCTAGTTTGCATATCACGATATTTGATCCCTTTCAGGGCTTAGTAGATCCAGAGTAAAGATGGATCTATGATGGTTTAATTCCCCCCTTTAAATAGGCTACATTCCACATGAATACCATGGGTCAATACCATGTGCCATTTTTATTTTTATTAATACTAATATTAGGGTTAATAATGTTTTTTTGCATGGTATTAATAATAATCTAGCCCATGGTATTTGGCCCATAGTATTTTGCCCATAGGTTTCACCTAAATATAACGCATTTTTTGAGTGTTTGTAAATATAAGGTGACTTATGGAGTAAATATATATAAAAAAAAAAAAAAAAAAAAAAAAAAAAAAAAAAATTATTTATTTACCATACCTCTCGTTTATTTATATTTTTATTAATTTACCATACCTTTTTTATAAATATGGTATTTTTCCCATAGGATTCAGTTAAATAAAACCTCTTTTTTGAGCCTTCATAAATAGAAAGAGGGTTATGGACTAAATATAAACAGGGGTTTTATTTATTTACCATACCTCCACTTTATTTATATTTTTATTTGTTTACACCCTTACATGTATAAAAGGTGACTTATGGAGTAAATATAAAAAATATTTTATTTATTTACCATACCTCTCATTTATTTATATTTTTATTAATTTACCATGCCTCTTTTATAAATATGGTATTTGGCCCATAGGATTCACTTAAATAAAACATATTCTTGAAAATTAGGGTGAATGGAAGGTTGTAACTCCTAATTTCAAGGGCTAAATTTACCTTTTTTACCCTCTGCCTTAAAATAAGGTGGGCTAACTTCCATACCTATTTTTTTTATAAAATAAATTTGAGGTGATTTGTAAAAATGTACTATGATACAAAATATTTTCCCACTAGAAATTTAAAACCCCTCAATTCCCCCTAAGGGCGAAAATTCGCCCCTAAAATTTTCCATAAACCACATCAAAACAAATTGTCACATTGTGACATTTCCAATATGAATTCTATTGACAAAACCATATCGAACCTCTACAATAGATGATAACCATGTTGACAATAATCCTTCTTGTTGAATGACAAAAGCACATGTCGTCGACCATTCCTGGCGGAACTGTCGATGAACTCAAGTCGACAGCCAGGCACAACCCATATCAACTGAACGCCATGAAAACTATGAACATTACCTAAACAACCTGATCCCTAAACAACCCTTTCGATCTATCGAAGTTGAACTAAAGCAACGATGACACTAAACACTAATGACGACACTTAAACACTTGTACAATTGAATCAATGAAATCCTCTTGGATCACTAGAAGAGGCTTGTCTTGTGTTACATAAGAAAGGGTGGCTAGATAGCTTGGATTTTTATCAAAGCCTTGGTCTAGGGTTTGGTCTTGGAAGTCTCCTTTGAAACTAGTTCTATAAGAAGAGAAGTTCTTTTGGATTTTCCCCTTGTAGGGTTTTTTCCCTGGATTGGAGCCTATATCTTATGTTCATGTGATCTTCATTGTTTTTCTTTTGGCATTTATTTGATGATAATAACATAACCATAAATAAAATAAGAATAATATAATGTCACAAATAATGTCAAATCAAGTAAAGGTGAATTAATATTTTTCGTTAATTAAATTTCCAACAAATCCATGGCTTCCTTTATATTTTATAGTGATCCCTAGAGGGGGGTATAAATTTGTTTGTTATACCTATTTATTCACATTTTTTTCATATTTAAATCTTAGCTATGTAATAGAGTATATCAAATAAGGGAATATGTTTATGAAAGTGCAACGACAAAGTGAATAAATGGACATATTTGCGATATTTGGTAATGAAACAAATGTCTATTAACAATAATGAAAAATTGAAGGCTAAATGTGATGTTACCATTTTGAGATATTCTCTTCTGATAGTTGTTCCACTTCAACATATGAATATATACTGGTTGTACTTAACAGATTCATGAGACCAATGAGGAAAATTTAGATTAAATTTTACCAAATATTAAAGTTAATTACATGAATAAATAATAATTAAAAATACTTGAGTGCATGAATACCTAAATGAGCTACTCTTGATTTCGAGAATGAATTATTGGAGTAGTTTAATCTTGGAGCAAAGATCCCTCCACTCGACGATGTAGTAGTGAAGTCAATGTTGACTTTGTTGCTTCTCTGTTTGATCGATGTTGTTTTCCTCTAAGATTATTCAAATCATAATTTATTCTCCATTGAACAAGACCAACCACGTAAAGGTGGAAGCTCTCATGGGCCCTCCCATCCCCACATCACTCTTAATTCCCCAGTACACAATCTATCTACTAGGAAATATTTGAAAGCAATACCTTTAGATACATAAAGAAACAAATAGCAAAAATTCACCCATTCGTTCACTCGCAAATCCACAAAATATTTCACCTCAATAAATTTTATCCTATTTTTTTTTTTACATAATATGAAACAAGGTCGTGTACATAAACAAACATATAGAATTATTCATTAACATATACCATTCATTCATTCATTCATTAATCATAGACACAAAATACTTCATCTCAATAAATTTTATCATCATAAAAATTAATTCATGCTTGAAAGGAACCTTGAAGAAAATGGAGGAAAAGAGAGAAAACATACAATGATTTATTTTTAACAACAAATGGTCAAAATGACATAGATTCCAAGAAATAAATTGTTCACCTTGGAAAATAACTATGAGCATAAAATGGAGACATATAAATAATCATATTAGGAATAACTTGTCAACTTGAGAAGGAAATAGTCACCAAATTTTTGTGCAACGTTGATTCAAATAGGCGCAAAATATACACTCAAGCACTGATAGGTTTGTTAGCATTTCAAACCCTTAATATTGTAGGTTACATTAATAAGTAAAAGGTTATAGTGCTCATTGGGTCATGTACTACCTAGAAGTTCATTGATAAAATATTAGTAGAGAACCTAAATTGTTTTGTATATTCCAAGACAAATTTTCTAATTTTGGTTGTTAATGGGGGAGTATTAATTTTGTGGGAAAATGCCACACCATAAACTAAGTATGGGAAAATATAATTTGGAAATCACAATGTATGCCATTCCATTGGTGGTGTAGATGTTCTAGGGATTCGATGGTTGAGAAGATTAGGTACAATTACTACAAACTGTAAGGAATTATTCATGAGAATAGAATTAGAAGAAATTTGTTATGAACACAAAGGGTTAAAATCTAGACCTCCATAATTATTCAACTCTTAAAGAATGGAAAATATCATAAAAAAGAGTAGTAGGGGATCTATTGTTAATCACAATTTATGAAAGTAAAACGAAAAGATGAAAATAATTGAGAGGAAACAAAATGCATGTTGGGAAAGAACTATAAGGTCTTCCATGAAATTCTTGAAGTTCTACCTCCGTATAGATATCATGAAGCACATCAAATTGAAATAATACCTAGAAGTATTCCTCCTAATAAAAGGTCATATAGATATCCTCATAAGCATAAGGGGGAGATAGAGAAAATAGTAAATGACAGGATGGATTTAGATATTGTTCTACCTAGTTGGAGTTTAATTTAAGCTCCAAAATGGATGGTGAAAAAAAGATAATTGTTGGATTATATGTCATAATTATAGAGATATAAAAAAAATCCTAATCAAGGATAAATTTCCTATCCTAACTATAAATTATCTATTATATCACCTTCATGGAGTGGCTTATTTCACAAAGGTTGATCTTAAATTAAGGTACCACTAGATTAGATTATGAAAAGAAGGCATTTTCAAAACAAATTTTAAAACACATGAAGGGCAGTACGAGTTCGTGGCCATGACATTAGGGTTGAATAAGTATCTTTCTACTTTTTAAAGACTTATTAATGCATTTTTTCTACCCCACGTTAAAATATTTCTATTGTTTTTCTTTAATTATACACTTTTCTATAGAAAATAATGTGTATACAACATTAAACATGTGGATAAAGTTCTACAAATTATTGAAAATGACTAATTCTATGAAAAGAGATACATATGTGCTTTTGTGAAACAAAAAGTGGAGTATTTGAGTCATATTATTTCAAAGTGCAGAGTTCAAGTGGACCTCAAAATATCCAAGCTATTAAAAAATATCCTAATGCTATATGTACATCACTAAAGATTCGCTCTAAGGGTTGTGTGTAATGGCTCAAGCCCACGTTTTTCCCATGAACCTTATAAGCTTCATTTATTTTATATGGCTCTTACTTTCCTTATTTAATTTTTGTTAACACAATATGACTTGTCCTTAGTAATTAAATCACCTATGCGAACCTATACCCTACATAGAGATGAAAATACCTTATAAAGGGTCTATGTGGTACTTTGAGGCCACAATAATAGACAAGATCCTTAAAATGTTTAGATACAACTTCAGGCACTTTGTTTCCTCTCATTACCATAGTTAATATCCAAATACCTATTCTTGATGCATAAAACATCATAATGGCAATTGTATCCAAATTGAAGTCCAAATACTCCCATGCAAAGGGAATCCATACTTGTTCAAAGGCTCTTTCATGTCTCATGAGCCTTGAAAATATTTATTTATATCCTAAGAGCCTTTTTTTCCATGACCAAGGTTAAGGTCTAGAGGTCTATCCTTTACATTGTAAACTTTCTAATGGCTCCCATATCTCAGTCAAAGGAAATATAGTCCATATAGAAGGGTTGTCTATTTGTTCAAGATGCCACTAATGGATTATGAGAGATAAATGACTAATTTAGATCATACTTCACTTTTTTTTTTCTTCATTGACTATCGTCAAAGCTTAAAGGGCCATCGTTGTATGAAGAATATCTTAATACTACCCATATATCACAAATATACCAATGAATTTGGTATTCATGGTTGTTTGAATCCTAGTTTGAGGACTATGGCCTTAGAGGCTTCATTTTCAAATAAACGCCTTAGAGGAATTTCTTGTGTACAAAAGCTCATAATGGTATTTATATCCTACTCATGGACAAAGGAACCTTATATATATATTTTTTTGGGGAATTTTTAACGAATATTTCATGTCACATAATACCTATTAGATTCTTTTGAGGGTTGAGGACCTTATTTTCCTCCCGTATCATGGATATAAGCCTGAGACCTATAGCCATGTTTAACTAGATTGTAGGTTCAAAAAATTAGACAAGGAAATAAGAAAGCCAATGGTTTTCTTTGTTTCTACCTCATTTAATTTCCTAAACCTACAAATAATTTATGTTTGGGTGAGACTCGTCCCTACTATACCTAAAATATTATTGGAACCCCTATTTGACTTGTTTGAAAAACATCCCTTTTAAAGGACTTAAATTGTGTAACAACCTAGTGGAAATTCAATGTAATAAACTTACTAAAGGAAAAATAATAACCAAGGTCATGTGGAAATTATTCCGAGCTGAATGTTGGAATAAAATTCTTGTGTGGGTGTTCATTTGGTTTATTATGGCTAAGGAAATTGGCAAAGGAAATGGCAAAGGATTTGGAAACGAAAAAATGACATTTTTGGCAATTTATTTATGAAAATAATGGAAATTATGAGAAAAAGAAGGTGAAAGGTCACATGTTGCATGTGAGGAGGAAAATAATGGAAAATTGAAGAAAATAGAGGCCTCATTAATAAAAAGGCTTCTGAGGATTAGTGGGTACCTTTTGACAGTCTAGTTTTGGAATTTCTCTCTATTCTCTCTCTCACATTCTCGGACAGAGAGTTTTCTTGGAGCAATCTAACATTAGACCAAGAAAAGAAAAGAATGCATGTGGAAGAAAAGATCAAGCGAGGAAGAGAAGGATCAAGCAACTACGACGACATTATTTGCAGGTATCGAGTTTCAAGAATGATTTCCTTGCTAGTTTTTCAATGCATGATTATGCATGTGTGTTCTTGGTTCTCTTTTTGTCATTGGCGTGGTTTTTGCCAGGTGTGACAATGTTCTTTAGCCTTGCCTTTCCATTTCCATATGGGCATGGGGTGATGGGTTCTCATGTGTTTGGTTGAGCTAGATTATTGAATGGAGTCGAAACTGACTGAGGTGGTCTGTGAAAGAAAGAGCACATTTCTTAATGATCCATGAATCAGATTGTGACTTGCGGTAAAGCCTTGGCCTAGTAACTGTGAATGGGACTGTGTGTTGCAGTAAAGCTGGATTTTGTGTTACCTAAGTGGGCCTAGGAATCCTTGACCGAAGAATGATGTGATATATGGTAAACCCTAGAGGTGGGTGCTCTCAACTAGGCCTAGGAATCCTTGGCGAGTGATTAGCAGGATATACGATAAATGTTGGAGGCTGGAGTATTAGTTAGGGCCTAGTGATCCAATGTGGATTGTGGTAAAGCGTAGACACTAGGAGATAGGAAAATTCCTCACGGTGTAGGTGGAGAAAATTTAGTGGAATCCATGCTTGTTTTCTCCTAGTGATCCAGTGATGATTGCAGTAAAGCTTGCTTCTATTGATGAGGGTGAGGTGGTATAGCCTTAGGAATCCCCAGTTGAGTTTTGGTTATGAGTCCCACATTCATGCTTGGAATATGGAACAGGGTAATTGACTGAAGAAATATTTGGTTCACTGAATCTATGATCTGGTGGTTCGTGGAAGTCCCATACCCAGTTGGATTTTTCATTCATTAATAAGAGTTCCTTTCCTTGGTGTTTTATGAGAAAATGTACTAGTTCATATGTGGCATTTATGGCTAATGTATCCTTATTATTTTTGTTGTTTATATGTCGGTTATGGTTATGTTTTATGACAGTAATGATGTATCACTCTCATCGCATTTTGATTTGAATGAACAATGAATATATGACCTAATAGATGATAATTAAACTAATGTGATAAGGCATATTGATTCTTAGCGATTCTCAGATAAATATGAGATCCCCATGCTCATATATTTTGTTATGACCTGTAGATTTCATATTTGTTACGTGTTTTACAAAATGCTTGTCATGGCTAGTAGGGGTCCAATCAAGTATTTATTCAAATGTTTGCATTTGTATCATTTTGTCGATGTTACTTTTCATTCCTGAAGGTTTGATGGAATTTTGGGCAGTGGGTTGAGTCTTGACCCTAAAAAAGTGGCATAGAATCTCGGGTCACAGGCTCAGAACTAGCTAAAAAAGACCCCAGTCACTTGCATTCCCATAATGTGAGAGGGACTGGAGGGCCCCAGTCGCATGCATGCCCATTTCATAGGAGCGATTGAGGCTCTAAGGCAGTGAAGTCTCAAGTTGTCTCAAGGGGTTGATCACCTAGAAGGGTTGGTTGGCTTGTGTAAGTTCTCTGACATGTGCAAATGGCTAGATTGATTGTCTAGGGTTGGACACTTCCTTAACTGTACATGGGGAGTTGAATCATATTGTAGTTGCCTCTCGTCACATGTTTACCCCAGTAGACTGGTTAACTTGGGTAAATGTGGGAGGAGGGTGTTACATGTTGAAATTTAAGGCCTTGACCATGGCCCATTAGATAAATATTATATTTTTAGGGTCTAATTCCTTGAATTTCTCCCACAACCATGTTTAATATCTTGATACCCATCGCTAATGTATAAAACATCATAATGGTAATCATATCTGACTCAAAGGATAATGATTCCCTATAGAGGACCCATTATGTGGCCGATTGCATTGTTTGTGGCTCTTGATACTAAATTCTTCATTAAGTACTAATCATCCTTATTTTCCTTCCTTTTCCATTACCACTACCTCGAGACACCTAACCCTAATCACAAGACCTCATAATGATACCTCTATTCAACTTGGAGTGCAAATATCACCTCTAATGAGCAAGGTATTTGTTTTATCTTGAGGTCATGTTAATCACTAATGAACTTTAGAATTCCATTGATGGCATAATTCTATTATTTTTCTTTCTTGACTATAGTCAAATCCCTATGACTCATTGCTACTACTTGTAAACTCCTTATGATTCCTATATCCCATTTGCATGATAAAGATCCATTTTAAAGGGTCTTGTTCCAACTTGAGGCCTTAATCATGGCTCATTATTGCAAGAATATTAATATATAACCTCCTTTCATTTCTCTTTTTGCAATGGTCAAGGCCTTGGGGTTCATAGATAATGCATAAAATACATTCTAATATTGCCTATATCCCACTCTAATGAAAATAATTTCTTATACAATGATTTTTTATGGTTTGTAGCCTTGTTCATGGACATTGGCCGATATAAGCTTCATATAGGACCTGAGGGTGTTATTTTCAACCCCTACCCATTAAAAACCCTTCTATATTGATCCCTATGATCCAAGGCATTATAATAGAAACCATATTTCAATAAAAGGTCATATATCCTATTTACATCGTCCATATGGTGGTTTCAATCCTTATTCATAGTTATGAGACCTGTACGACTCATTTAAAGCCTAATTGTCATATTTTCGTCTACCCACAAAAGTCAATTCCTCATTAAATCGATTATGTGATCATTTGAGGTGGACATATTTTATTATGTTGAAAATAAGAAATAATATCTACATAAACATAAAGTAATCATGACGTAAATATTGTACAAGTCTTCGAGGCCTTTCTAGCAAGTTAAATAAAATACATATGTTCAAATAAAAAAGTTATCGTGAAATAACTAAAAAATATATATATTTTCAAGACTTTAAACTTATTTATGCATTAAAAAATAAAATTTAGATAACAAAAATTACAATCTCCCAAAACAATTATATCTCCCAATTCCAATTAAAAAATCTAAAACTTAAAATAATGAAACTGTAAAGTAGTGAATATTACAATTATTTATTTTTCAGTATTTAGATAACTAGAAATTACAATCTCAACAAAATATTTTAATTAAAAAATCTAAAATTTAAAACGATGAAACTTTAAAGTGGTGATTATTATTACTATTAATTATTACTTGTCTTAGAAGATGAATGATTCTATCAATATAATATAATTTATGGCATCTCTGTATAATTTTAAAGAATGGTATCAATTCTTAACTAAAAATCATGTATGGCAGCAGACATGATGGTGAATTAACACGTAAGATGTGAATTTGGTTTTTTTGGACCGTGAACTTTGACAATTTTGAGAATTAACAAGTAGATGCCCATCTCAAACTTGTGATATAACGTGTTGTTTATTTCAAACATCAAATTACAACCTGCATTGTTTGGTGGTCTGTCTGGTACTTCACGTTGGCAGCTCTCACACACATTTTAAAACGTGATCATGCTTCAAAGTTCAAGATTCCCTGGTTTTCCATATTAATTTCGTTAAGCTTTTTAAACAATTTTAAGATGCAATAAAGTTAACGAGGGGCCCACATTACTGGGATGGTCCTTTAATGCAATAAAACTCTACACTACTGTTTCTCTCGACTGGCAGATATGTCTGCATTTAGACATGCTGGTGTTTTCATGAATTATATGGGTATTTACTGATAGGGATTTGTACTGATATTTACTAAACGTTAACACTGATCGAGTACAAAATATGTACACACTTTATGTTGTTGTATAGGAAGTAGGATAAAGGCTTGAATGGCTCAATTGCCATTGCGATTCGGTGATCAAATCCTGGTTTATAGAAACAATAGTAAGTAGGATAAAGTCTTAAATGGCTCAATTGTCATTGCAATTCGGTGATCAAATCTTGGTTTATAGAAACAATAGTTGCTCAAATACATACATGGGTTTATAATGTTTTGGGTCTTCGAACTTGTGATTTAAGAACAGAGTTGATAGATGAAAAGCTTTTAAAATTGAATTACCCTGTTGAAGAAGGGTTGATTGTTTAAAAGTAATCGCCGGTTTAATTGATTTTGCAACCTGTTGTATTTATTATAACATTACGTAATATACCATATAAATTAATTTTGTGCTTAACTTTATCGAGAGTATATATTTATTTAAGAGTATTATATACTCAGTATATTCCAAAACTTAAATATGTTAATTCAGAAGACTTAAACTTACGTTGGAAAGAGGATAATAGCACAGTTACCAAATTTATTTGAAAGCTAATTCAAACACTGAATAGTTAAATGAAATTCAATATGGTTTGCTATAAAATCCATGATTGAATTTAAAGGTTCATTTTACAAATTTGTTTAAAAGACAAATCCAATATTCAATATGTGACATTTTATAAGGTTTGTTGTAAAATGAATAATTGAGCTTAAAGGTCCACTGTGAAGGCAATGTGTAAGTATAAAAATAAAATATTCTGTAAATAGAAAAACAATGTTGGTTATAATAAAAAAAAAGAAATTGTTATTGTATAGAATAAAATATGCAATGTAGGTTATGAATAAAATATTTTGATATAAATTAATATTGACATATACTTAAAAATATATTAATAACAGAAAAACCACTTTAATGCGCACTCATAAAGTATATCAATTCACATGTTATGTAATCTCTATAACTTTCAAAAATACAATTTAAACAATAAAAAAGTACACATTTTTTCACATAGAGTGAGATAAAAGAGAGAGCGATTAAACACACAACACCAAAAACAATTTGATATATTTATTGATCACAAGAGTTACACATATATAGGATATAAAACAAACAACACTAAACACAATTTGATATATTTATTGATCACAACATTTACACATATATAGACTTCCACACTTCTAGATCATTACTACAGCTCATACATAGGAAACAACATCTTCTAGATTGACACGTGGGAACTCTTAATGACAACTCATAACAACACATGGAAGCATTACATCCAATACCCTCCCTTAATGCTTACATGGAAAACGTTAAAAACACATATTACAACAAGGATAATTTATGTCTAGCTAGTTTTTATGAACAATCACATCCATTGTGGAATCTCACAAACACTGCTCTTTCACCACCACATCTTCGAGCTATCACTTGACCTCCATTCAAAACGTAACCTACTCTAACCATTGTTGATGAACTTTGAAAGATCAACAATACAGTGAGTTCGGTTCGTCTGGGTTTCTGCAATAAGATTCTTCAAGTAATGAACCATCATATGGACCAACCACCATCTATTGGATGTTTCGGTTTCGATTATTTGTCAATTGCTAGAATGGAGGTAGATAGTGAATGTGTTCAAAATTTGATAAAGCAACTTGATCTTAGGAACACAAAATAATTGTTGTTTCATACACCGGGGCATCCACTTTAAAAACCACCAACCTTTGTTATAACCAAGAAAAACACACAAAAATTTCAGGTACTGAGGCTTTGGTTGAATAACCACCAAGCCTTTTTATAACCAATAAAAAGACAAAATAAATGATGTTTCACACACTGGAGCTTCCAGTTTAACACAATAAAAAACCACCAAATATACAAAGAAAAAATCAATGATTGTTCATGTGTCCAGATCAGATATGGATCTTGATCTATGGATAAACAATACCACAATATTTTATTAGTTCATATCTAGAATGAGAAATGCCAACATTCAACCTGGATGTCGCAACTATACATCTTGCACCATATGATAATCTTGACAACCACCATTTCAAACATGTAGACATTGCTCTCAATTGTAGATCCATACTAGATCAAAGCAAATCTATGTTGAACCAACTTCTTCACAAGTAGATCTCCTCTTCTTTTACAAAGATTTGTACACAATGGAATTTCACATAAAAAGAGCAACACTGGATCTTCGAAATTCTTCTTCTTTGCATGCAAGTATCCACAATCCACACAAATAAAATATTCATAAAAACAACAGATCAAACACTCTAATAAACTAATCTATGAAACACTCTATTAAACTAATCTATGTACACATGAGTATCATGGCTAAAGTTGCATGATCTCAGCCCCTCTAGTGAGACAGTCACAGTTGAACCAACTCTGATACCATGTTAGAAAATATAGAGAGATTAGAGAAAATGATTAAACACAACACCAAACAAAATTTGATATATTTATTGATCACAACAGTAACACATATATAGGATATAAATATCTCTCTTCCAAACTTCTAGATCATTACTACAATTCATAACAAAGTCTATATTAAATCTTGGGAACTCTCAATGACAACTCATAACAACACATGGAAGAATTACTTCCAATACACAAATATGATCTAATATAATTTCATGTAAAGTAATTAGAAGTAAAAAAATATGTGAGCAAGATTTTAACATGTGATATCAGCTTCATATATGTCTATATATATATATAGAATAACCATGTCAAAATAAAATATTTTAATGTTGTATAGAATAAAATATCCAATGTAATTTATGAATAAAATATTTCATATAAATTAATATTGACATATATTTAAAAATATATTAATAAAAAACCAGTTTAATATGCACTAATAAAGTAGATCAATGCACATGTTATATAATCTCTAAAACATGCAAAATTAAAATTTAAAAAATAAACAACTACACATTATTTTTTTTACTATAAAATAAATTTGCACATGAATAAATTTGATTCCTTTGGGCTTATGTTAGATCCATGGTTAAGATTAATCTTTTATCATATTTTACTCTTACATAGATTTGTTCATGCTAGGACACATGATGGTAAGGGAAGCATTGCCTTAAACACAAATAGATAGTGGTGGAGGAAAAGAAATAGAAAATAATAGTAAAATTAGAAAATTTCCTCTTTCAATCTCATTAATGCCTTGAAAGGGTAGAAAAACGTAAATGGGTAGAAAAACCTAAAATAATTGTGAAATAGGAGAATTTACCATTTTTCAATCTCATTGTTGCTTTGAAAGGATAGAAAGTTGGAAAAGAAAAAAGCGAGAGGATTTGTCAAAATTGTCTAATTCTAAGAAGTGACTGATATGGACTCTTTAAATAAATTTTGAATAGAAATTTTCTAAATTTTCATTTGAAAGGCTGAAAATTTGTTAAAGTAGGAAATGATGAATTTGTGATAGCTGGCTAATTTCATACGGAGTAACTGATTTTCTTATGTTTCTAGCAAATAATTTTTGAAATTAAGGAAGGATTTGAGTTCTTGAAAATAAGAAAAGTTTTTGGAGAGAAAGAAGTGTAATTTTTTTTGGTGAATTGTATTTCTAAATAGAAACTACTCAAAATTTAAATCAATCGAGGAAAAAATGAGCAAAAGATATCATTATTAAAGGAAAAATAAGATGTATACTGTCATTTTTTTTTAATAGAATTTTTTTAGTATCATAAATTCAAATCGATGTCCAAATCCAATTTAAACAGGGTAGCTATGAACAATAATGCCCCACCTGAAATGAATTGATGATAAAGTTTTAGTTCATATTTAATATAAGTTTTGGTAAAGTCATCCATATAAATGATAAATAATGTAAGTTTTTATTTTAGTGAATTCCATATGAGAAAGTGTGATATAATATTTTTTTAATTAGAATTTATTTATTTTGTAGTTAGAAATTAAATATTTAACATTACATTTATTTATATAAACAAATGAAATTTTCAATATTTATTTTTTTCCATCTCTAAATTTAATAATGATATCATTATTAAATCTGTTTACTTCTTTACATTTATTTTATACATACAAATTATCAAATAACATACCTAGATGCCTTGGAAGTGCGATGATGAAAACTCTAGCAATCAAATGATATTGATTGTGACAATCACATCTCTAGCAATCCAATGACATCGATTGTGACACTGTGATTGTCTATCTGAATTTATCAACCACTTAATCCATAACGCTGATAGTTATAAGTAGATTTGCATTCATGAATTAAAAACAATCGTAATATACATTTTAATTAATTATAACCAAACTTATACTAAAGGAAACACTTCCCAATTTCTCGGAGGATGGAAACACTTTCCAATTTCTGGGAGAATGAAAACTTGTTAGACACTAGCTAAAAGATTTTGTTGTAGTCTAATCATTTTTTATTTTATATTTTGGAGTTTTTATATATATATTTTTAAATTAAATTTAATGAAAATTTAATAGATAATTGTTAAAATTATTAAGTTATTTGAGATATTTAAAATGTTAAATTTATTTATACAATTTAAAACTCATTTTTAACGACCAAAATTATAATCTCACCCAAAATCATAATCTCACTCAATGGTATCACAAAATTTTCAGAAAAAAACAAAACAAAAAAGGTAAAATTTCTCTTAAATATATTAAATTTTTAAGGTTGCCGGAGATGATGAGTCCACAACAGTGTATGATCTAAATACCCATTAACAAGAAATTTCCTTTACTGCAAGTCATCAGTCATTCATAGCAGAAAACCATCGGCATAAGACTTCACGTCATTACTTTAAACGGTGCCGTGTTTGTTTTAAGGCTTTTCAGTTGACTACGATGGCTGTACAGCTTGGCCAGGCAGAGCAAGTCGTCCAAAGATGAAAAAGACAGAAAGGGAGACGAATTTCTGGTAGGGATTCTCACTTCTTAATCCAACTCAGAATATTGACTTCAGAGAATATCTGCATGTTGGAATTTGTATCAAAGTTCGCAGGTTGCACAACTAACGTAAACCAAAAACTTATATCAATTCTTGGAATTTGGGAAACAGAAAAATCTGTGTATTCTTTTATTTATAAAAGGAAATATATAGTGTTACGTTGTTAAAGTAAACTAGTATAGATTAATTTTAAATAGGGATGTAACTTTAGAGGGATTTAATTTTTTCATATGTGAATTTTTTCATAAATTAATATTGCCTGAATTTTTTCATAAATCAATAATATTATATATTTTGTATAGTTATTTATTTATTTTATTTTTTTTGGGTGGATGCCATTAAAATTTCAATTTACTAAGCTCTAGAATGACTCTAGGCTCAATAACAATGTCAAAATATATAAATTTCAGCAAAAATATTTATATTTATTTTACAAATAAGAATTTTTTTTAAATATATATCTATGTAAAAATAATAAAATTTATATTTAGAATTTCTTTTTAAATTTTAATGAGGTTGAATACATAATATATTAAAAAAAATGGGAAGTTTTAAAATAGTTTATAAATATACCTTTTTAAATTAGTAAATTTAAAAGATTATATAAAATATTAAATTTTTATGTTGAATATTAAAGAAGTTTAGTGCTAGTGGTTTCTTAAAAATTTCTGGATTTCTCTTTATTTACATAATGAATATAACTTTTTTCTCTCATCAATTTTTACATGGTGTGCATATTTATTTTTATAATTAGATAGGCAAAAAAAAGTCTAAATTGATGAAATAAATATTTTGTATAAATATATTTTATTTCTTTTTAAAAGTATATGGAATTAATAGTTATGTCAATTGGGGTTGTCAAGGTAATTAGGTAGTTAGGTGGAATTATATTTGTGAGCTTCATTCTATCTCTCAAGCTAAGAGAGAGGTTGATTTCCTAGGGTTGATTAGATAGAATTATACTTGTGACCTGACCTTGTAGTACCAACCTCACTCTAGCCCTTGAGCTCAGAGAGAGGTTGATTTATTTCATCCGGAAAAAAAATATGGAAGTAATAGTTGTGCTGATTTTAAGTTAATAAAATTTAGTTTTCTCACCAATATCTTGACATAATTTATGTATTACTCTATTTTATAATTTGTTCCTAATAGCAAAATCATTTATGAGACAAATCCTTTTTCTGAATCTCATTCTTAATCCATCTCTTGAAATATTTATATACATTTTCTATGTGTACTTTATTAATGAATAAAAGCCCAAAGGAGTTAGATCTAATGGTGAAAATCTACAATTTTTCACCAATGGGGAAGGTTCAATTCTTGTGAGGACCTAATATGGTGTCATGAGATCACCTTGATGTAGTGGTCCAACATGTGTTTCACCGAGAGAGATATTATCAAATGGTCTCATGACATGTGTACACATAAGTGGATCAAATTCCACTCCCGCATTCTTCAAAAATTTATAAGATGCCTCCTCCTTCTGTGTACACATAAGTGGATCAAAGTCCACTCCCACATTCTTCAAAAATTTATAAGATGCCTCCTCATTGTATTACTCACCAGCACGTATGTAACGTGTTCCTACATCAAGTTTATGAGCCGATCTTGGGGAAGTATGTAACGAGTTCTCTCATCAAGTTTATGAGTTGATATTGGGGGAGTATGTAACAGATTTTATATTGATGAGCTGATATTGGGGAAGTAATTTATGTCCCTTGGACGTCACATGAGAGTTATGAACTCGGGAAGCATGTAATGAGTTCTCACATCAAGTTTAGGAGTTGATATTGGGGAAGTATGTAATGAGGTAATTTATGTCCCTTGGACATCACATGAGAGTTATGAACTGTGGAAGCATGTAATGGGTTCTCCCATCCAGTTTATGAGTTGATATTGGGGAAGTAATTTATGTCCCTTAGACGTCACATGAGAGTTATGAACTGGGCAAGCATGTAATGAGTTATCACATCAATTTTAGGAGTTGATATTGTGAAAGTATGTAACAAGTTGTACGTTAACGCACATGAGTGGAATTAGTTATTTGGTATCTTGGTTCCTTTAGGGTCTAGATCTCTATATCATTGTGTTGGCTCAAATCTTCCAGGTTTCGGTGCGCTAATTTTGGTCATTTTGTCTATGTTCTCATTGTTAATTTATGCACCCTAGCCACTTGATCTATGTCCCTTGGCCCTCACATCAGGATTTTGAGGTGATACATTGGGAAGTATGTTATGTGTAATATGGCACAAATAGGTATCGATATGGTTATCCCACAAATTTAGGGTGTAGGTGACAAATAGATTAAATTGAGGTTGATGTAGGTTGGTAGAATGAATTGGTTTCTATATTGGTCCTTTTAAGCTCTAGATCTATAGGTAATTATGTTGGGTCATCTCTTCTAGGTTCTATTGTGCTAATTTTAGTCATTTATTTCATTTTATAATTTCTAATTTACACACCCTAGTCGAACGTGATCTATGTCCCACTTGATTTATGTCCATTGGTCCTCACATTAGGTTTATGAGTTCATACTAGGGAAGTATGTAATGATTTCTATGGAACAAATTTGAATTGGAGTTTTCGTCTTGTGAATTATGAAACTCAAGCAATAGTAACTCATTTTATGATGGAGGGAGTAGGTAACAAATAGCTTAAATAAAGGTTCAACTAGATTTAGAATTGGATGCTTGTTATCTTTGTCTCTTTAGGCTCTATATATTTATATCATTTTGTTTGCTCATATATTCTAGGTTTTATTCTACTAATTATGGTCATTCATTTAGTGTTCTTATTGTTAACTTACCTTGGTCTATTTCAAATTTTGAGTTTTGGATATTCATGGTTGTTTCTAGCTACCTATTAGGTGGTCTGGGTAAACTTCGACATAGAAGCATTTCTCCCTTTCTATCTCATTGTTCAATTCTTCCAACTTTCTAACCTAGTGAAATATTTGTGCATTTTCTCTAGTTTTCCTCACTTCTAGCTACTCTTTGTTGGTTTCATATGGTGCTTGGGCTAGCCGGAATCCCAAATTCTCTTCGAAGTTGGTGGTGTTGTTGTTCTCCATGTGGATTAGGGCTTTGTTTGTGGGATTAGGGGTTATTATCCTTTCTTGGACAAGTTTTGAAGGCATTAGTAATCTATCTCTCATCCCAGATTTTGTCGAGGTTATGGCCTCTGATTCTCTAGCCTTGTCTCCTATGTCGTTGGATTTGAGTTGGGTATTGGTGTGTGGCTTCCCCTTGTATCTTTTGGTTCCTTATAATGAAAATGAGAATCCCACCCTCTAGCTCTACCTTTAGTTGAGCAAATCCGTTCAAGTGCTCCCTTTCAAGCTTCAAGGCACCCCCTTTACGAAAACAACCACCTCAAACCACTTAGGCTGAAAATGATGCTCTTTGGGTAGTCATGTCCTCACAACTTAGATTTTATGAGAAAACCAAAAGAGAATTTGAGGATATGGAAAAGAAACTCATATGGAAGCACTAACAACTCCCAAAGAACCAACTATAACCCAAGTTCAAAATTTATGATGCTCTTAAGGTAGTCATGTCCTTACAACTCAGATTCTATGAGAAAACTAAAAGAGAATTTGAGGATATGGAAAATAAACTCATATGGAAGCACTAACAACTCCCCAAGAACCAACTATAACCCAAGCTCAAAAAATGAAATTTTGACCCTCGTTAATTACTCATAAACCATAAACACTAAAATTTCCAAGCTCATTAATATCTACTAACTCAACAAATCTTTCTACTAACTCAACAAATATTTCGATACTTAAATCATAGAACAAGAAAGAAATTTTCAAACTACCATATAAAATAAACAACATAACATATAACAAAAATTCCACATTATATAATTTATATTGAATTTTACACTTTGAATTTTCAACCTCTCCAACAAAACTCTCATTTCCATATAAAGCATTTTGACCGTCCCAACAACATAACATAAAAGAAAAACAAACAAAAGCTGAAGCTAAAAATATTTATCTTGAAATAAGGCACTAGCTAATGTTATTTCAATGTGTTGTTTTATAAACTATGCTACCATGAAAGACACGACTTATACAATGAACATGTTCGTATCCCTATGCTTTTGGTATTAGGTGGCAAGGCAAAGTTACTATTTTATCTCTTTGAAATAATACTCATGGCAGCTTGGGAAAAAAAATCACTTATAATTAAAATATAATAGAATGACTACAACTGTTAAATTGCATCAAAATCTCCCTTCCACCCCAAAAGAAGGGTATCAGAATCGAATTAGGGCAAGAAGAAAATAAAGAACTACGTAAGGGAAGACATAAATCGAGACCTTTATTATACATTGAGCAAACCCGAAGCAATACATAGCGTGAAATTGCCATCACTTTCATTCGCAGATCTACCAGAGTTTGGCATTCAAGGACGTGTAATTAGGCTGTCAAATTGCAGCAAACCTGAGTGAAAGAGAATATTTCTATTTACTAGAGGCTTTGTAGAATCTATCGAAAAGCTCCCGAATAAAATAGAATACTGTTAATTACCAGAGGCTTTGTAGACTCTATGGAAAGAGGTAAAGTATTATTTCTTCTATGCTCAGAGGCAAGAGACGAAGTTGGTTATCAGAGGCTCTGAAGGACTGAAAGGAGTAACAAAGTTATTTAGTCTATGAGCATGAGCAAGAGGAAGATAGAAGAGTAAAATATTCCAGAGAAAGAGAGAAGAGTAAAGAACTTATATTGTTTATTAGCCGGAGAAAGAGAAAATATTTTATGGTGGAGGAAGGCCGTCATTTGAATGTTATTAGAGGGGGGTTATTAGAGGTTTCACAGAATGTATGGAAGAGAGTACAATTTTTTTTTTTTTTTCTATAAGGAAAAACCAACTTTTTTATTATTATTAAAAAGTAATTACATATTCTTTATATTTTTGTTTCTAATATTATCTATACAATTCAGTCAAAAATCAATTTTAAAAAATTGTCTATCTGTCTTTGTCTAACTTCATAAAAACAATCAAACCTTTACAGATCCTACTGCAATTATCAGTAAGATCTTCTCATGAAAACAAATAGTAACTTGAAAAAAAAATCAGTTATATTATGTCTTTGTCTAACTTCATGAAAACAACCAAACCTGGACATATCCTACTACAACTATCAGTAAGATCTTGACATGAAAACAAATAGTAACTTAAAAAAAAAATCAGTTATATACAACTAAAAACTGATAAAAACAATCTACACCAGGCCACTAGAAAATGATAAAAACTGCTTACATGAAGGCACTAGAAAAACATACTTCCGAAGCTTTGTAAGTTACCAATGTCAAAAGCAGCAAAACTGATCAAACACAACTTACCACCACAACCTTCCTTTGACAAGAGATCTGCTACTTTGTTCTACTAATTTAAAATGTGTGAGAAACATGTTCTCTGAAAAGTCTTTGCAGGAAAGAGAAGAAGTTAGTTATTAGAGGCTTTGCCGAGTTTAAAGAAAAGAGTAAAAATGTTATCTCATCCATGAGCATGAGAAAGAGAAGATTTTATAATGGAGAAAGATGGTTCTTTTTCTATGCTAAGGTGGAAGATGGTTATTAAAAAATTTGTAATATTAATGGAAGAGAGTAAAAAGGTTATTTTCTTTGTGAGCATATGCAAGATCTAGAGAAGATTTTATAATTGAGAAGATGGCTATTTCGTTTATCCTAGGGAGGAACATTGTTATTAAAAGATTTCCAAGATTTATGGAGAAAAGTAAAATTGTTATTTCTCCATGAGCATCAGGAAGAAAATAGAAAATATTTTATAATAGAGGAAGATGGTTATTTCTTCTATTCTAGCGAGGAAGATGGTTATTGGAGACTTTCCAAGACTTATGGAAAAAAGTGAAAAAGTTATTTCATTTATCATCATGCTCAAGAAAAAGAGGAAAGATTTTATAGAGGAAAAAGGTTGTTATTATAAAATTTATTTTAGGTTTATGTCAAGTGGTTGGAAGAAATGATAACTGTCATCTCCACTTAATTCAATTCTCCCAAACAAATAATACGACAAAATTTAATATAATAACTTTTAACTGTATTATTAACTTTAAATATTTTTTTTTGCATAATCTTTCTCGACCCAAACATATGTGTATATATAATTAAATATAAATGATTTATATGATATCATTATACACTCCACTCATTAAAAATTGAAAGCATTAAAATAACAAAGCAGGTGGCAAAATGAATAAACGATTGACTTTATGATTAGAACATTCAATTATAACTTAAATTTACAATCTAAATTAAATGATACAATAAGTTCTATTACCATATTTATTTATATAATATATTTATACAATACATTTTACTAAAGAGGAGACTGCAAAATTTATATGATATATTTTACAAAATAAGAGAATGGAAATGTTGTATAAGTAACATGTAAATATTAACACAGTAACCTATGTTATCTTTGTTAAAACATAAATCAATTCAAGTTTCAATGAAGCAAATATAATGATAATAATTCTCTGAAGTTACAGTGCAGTCTAAGACTCAATATTCATCGCAAACACAAAGTTATGGTCGTTAACACACAAATCAAATATATGAAGACCTATACATAATGTTGTATAGCATTACCTCTATCATTTTTATGATATCGCTTGCTCCAAATACTCTATGTGCACCTGCAAATTTCTGAACATCATTTTGTGGGAGGTAAGGGGCGAGCACACAACTCTCTGTACATCGTCTTCTCAACAGCCTGCAAGCTGCGCATGGTGATGTTGTCTGCCGCCCTCCTGTTACTGTGCTCATTTGCAATATGCAGCTACCACACAGTAGCCCATTATGACCATGACTGCAACAACGAGACACCGAATAATCCCCGCGCGCCCCCCCCCCAAACTAAAAAAAGGATCCTGCGACTATGAGACACCAAGTACCGGAAAAAAAAAATGACGGTGATGGGAAAAAAAATGAGAGAAATCTGCAGATCTGTGGCAAAAATGGATTGATTTTACCCTTTTTGAAGTAACGACAAAATGCTCAGATTCACAATTCCAGCACTGGCCGAGGTACCTCCAAATCGTGAGGAGCAACAGGGTGATGTATGCCCTATGTGATGACATGATGGAGGTGAGAGCTGAATTTATAAGAATTGAGGGGAGAGTCAGGGGACTCTCATTACATTGCAGGCAGATTCTATCATGAATTCAACAAGTGAAGTCGCATAAAACGGCGCAACGCACTGTCTGGTTCTTTCCCGTGAGGGAAGCAGCTGTAGCGGTTGACTATAAAAGCATGTCCTCTGTCTGAACTGCCTGTGACTTCTTCATCTTTGTTTTGTCTCTTGCGATTTACCGATGCATCAGAGGAATAGGTTAAAATCCCCCCGCGTTTTTAGGGGCATCAGTCTTCAGAGCCAGAGTCAGATGGTTTAAATCCATCAGAGGAATAGGTTAAAATCCCCCGCGTTTTTAGGGGCATCAGTAATCAGAGCCAGAGCCGGATGGTTTACATGAGAATTACAAGTTTGAGTTCTGAAATCTGACTTGCGGATCCGTCGGAGGAATGGGATAAAATCTTCCATCTTTTTAGGGGCATCAGTATTCAGAGTTAAATGGTTTCAATGAGAATCACAAATTTGATTTCTGAAATCTGTAAAATCAAGTGCTTCAGAGTTATACTGTTTAGTTAAATGGTTTAAATGAGAATCACAAATTTGATTCCTGAAATCTGTAAAATCAAGTGCACAAGTGCTTCAGAGTTAGACTGTTTAAATGAGAATCACAAATTTGATTTCTGAAATTTGATAAATCAAGTGCTTCACATAGTAATAAAAATTTAAGATTTCATCAAAAGATTTGGTCAAAAATTTGCTGGACAAAACAACAAAAAATTTTTAGATTTGATGAAAATATTTGGTGAACCATTGTATGATATAATTTCGGGATTTTTTTTTTAATGTATAATAGTTAAATTGAATCATATTCTCATCTAAAAAATAACCATATTTTAATGGATTTTAAATAACCAAAAATTAAAATTTAGTTAAAAATTGTAGGATTAGGTTTTAGAAAAAAGAAAAGTTTAAAATGTATAATAGTTAGATTGAACCATATTCTAATTATTAAGACAATGAATGGTTAGCAACCAAAAATATTGTTTTAAACTATTTTGTAACTATTTTTATAACTGAAATTTTCAATTATAAAAATTTTCAATTTCAAAGTAAGTAAGATATTTGGATTTCAAAGAGTGGTTTGGAGTAACCAAATAATGATGTTAATATGGGTTAAGCTATCATATCTAACTTTTCTTTGTTGAAATGATGCCACCTTCAGGCTCATTAGCAACTCTCATGGAAAATATATTGACTTTGTTGAACCTAGGGAAGGACTATTTACTTGTGCTCAAATTTATGTAGAAGTGGATGTAAAAAAGATCTTCTAGTGGTAATAAATTTATGCATCCATTACTGGACACACATTCAGGAAGTGGACGATGACCAATTACCTTTCAAGTGCCAAATTCTCCACAAATATCGTCACTTCGCTAGGAACTGCACCACATCTATGGTTATCTATGAAAATAAGGAAGAAAAGAGGGATGTATGGCAACAATACAAAAGAAGAGGTCCTAATACACAACAGGGTCCTCAACACGAGAAGAACGTCGAGTAGCCTAAGGATGTGGAAGGGCCTAATAAGAAAAATAACAAACTGTAAGGAACTAACCTATTTGGTAGCCATTCAAGAGATAAGAATAAATGTGACCCTTTAGTAGATCTCAATGATGAAGAAGGATTGTCCCAAAAATCTACAGAGCCAAATCTTCAAAAAATCCCACCAAAGAAAGCTCGGGAAAAGGAGAATTGAGCTCTTGAAACCTCTCAAAATGGTTCATCAGACTTGTATGGGGAAGAAGAGGATATCTACCTCTGATTAAAAGAAGCCACCGAATCATCTAGAATATCCACTCCAAGAGATAAAAAATTAAAAGTTGAAAAAGCTGAACACATTGAAAGGAGAACCCAACGTATAGGAAGGAAAACCAATGGGTCGATCTGTGTAGCCCAAATTGAGAAAGATAAGGAACTGGGATATCAAAGCAGCATACCCCACGAGTTGGTTGATCATGGTAACAAAGAAGGGAAAAAAGGTGTGATCATAGGCCCCTTGAAGGGGCATCTCAACTAAAAAGTAAGTAATGAATATAGTCTCCCTAAATTGTAGAGGCTTGGGTTGCCATAAGAGAATCACAAAAGAAAAATATTTTTTATTGAAAGAGAAGCCAACAGTAGCCCTTTTCCAGAAGACTAAGTGAGATGAGATGGACTTCTCGTCCACGTGCAACAAGATATGGGACAAGAGTTTCCATCTTGAGGTAAGTTCTTAGGGTGTATCAGGGGGTATATGTACACTATGGGATCTAGATCAATCAAAACTAATAGACAATAAAAAAAACCAATATTGGATCACTGCTTCTTTCAACATTCCGAGTCTTAATAAGGTATGCACCATTGTAAATCTTTATATGCCTATCTTCTTCACGGAAAAGCAAGATTATTGTAAATCCTTAATAGATCTTAAAGATATTTCTTTTGGTACAAATTTCATCATCAACGGAGACTTTAATACCATGTTTCATCAAAAAGAAAATAGAGGACGGTCATTGGTGAAGGATGTGCACAAAGAAACTATGGAGGACCTGATTAGTTCCCTCAACTTGATTGATATAAAGCCTTCTAAAATGAGATACACTTGTAACAATAAAAGATAGTTGGAAGATTTGGGTAGTAGATGGACTAGATTGTCAATACTATTTGTAATAAATATATTAATAAAATTTTATAAGTATTAAGTAGTGTCAGCCTAGGTGTTGGTAAATAATTTTCTAAATTAAATTCTTACTTTTGTCAAAATAATTATATTCTCAAGATTTATCAGAGTCCATTCTACTCAATTTTAGTTGATGAAAGTACAAACAAAACTATGGAGCAACATATTATTATTTACATTACATATTTGACAAATAAGGAAGAGGCCAATGCATGAAAATATTCATACACTTACCTCAAATTAAGGATGGAACAATTGAATCTATTTATGATGCAATAATAACTCTTTTAGCATATACGAATCTATCCTTGATGAAATTAGTTGGATTTGGATTTGATGGGGCTTATGCATGAGGGGTATATTGGAAGGTTTATCAACTAAATTATGTCGACATGCTCCTCATTTATTATATATTCATTGCATATCTCACCGAGAAGCATTAACAACAAATGATGCTTCATCTCATTTTCGAGAGTTGTAATTTATTTATAAATTCACAGATAAAGTGTATTCTTGGCTTGGACAATCTACTAAAAGACATGGGAGAACTAAAATAACTATTGGAAACATTTCAAATCACCAAGTTAGAGGTGTTACAAATTAACCAAATTAGGTGGTTGTCTAGAGGAATGGCCATGGGAAGACTTCATAAGCTCATGTATGGTTTGTTAAAAGATTCGGAGTTAGGGGAGAAAAAAAATATGACTTGGTAACAATATTTCAAGTACAATTTTGCATCCATTTACTTGCAAATGTTCTTATTGAGTTAAATAGGTTGAATCACAAGTTCCAAGAGGATTAAGTGGATATTACTTCTATAAGCACTACTTTAGATATTACAATTAGCATGCTTCATAAGCGGTTTTTAGGAGGCATATTTAAAGTCGGTACAATGCACACACCATGTTTTTGGAAGAAAGCACAGAAAGGAACTCTTGAGTTTGCAAATAGTGCATGTGTGCTACATGTACATCCATTGAAGTTCATGATTTGTCCCAATACATATACATAAAGGACACTAGATGATTACATTCTTTTGGGAAAGAGCTTTGTAATGAAGGTGATTGATTCTCTAAATATGAGGCTCACAGATTTTCCAATATTTAATGTTGCTAAGCTTTTTAGTCCTCACCATTATTATGAGGAGATAGATGATAGAGATGCTCAAAGAAGAACATGGTTAACATGCATATGTGAAAAAATCATTGTTGAAGATTGACCTATTGTGGATGTTGTTAGATGTTTGGTGAGATGGATGAGTTTGTTTGTACTATTTATAAATCATACACAAAAAAACATATGCATGGAGCATGGGATCTATGTGGAAATGAACCTGAATGGTTTGAAATTTTTCCATGTCTAATATGATTATGACAAACTATTCTTGTTATTCCAAATAGTACAACAATATGTGAAAGAGGCTTCACAAAATTAAATAGGATAAAATGTCATGATAAATCAAGGCTTTTATTGGACACATTAGGGATGTTAATGTTTCTCTCTCTTATTGCACCTCATGCTCCAAATGAAATAGATTGGAATGCCATTTATGATGTATGAAAACTAATGAAAACTTGAAAGCCACTCCCATTAGGCAAATACGTTCATCTCATCCACTATGTAAGTTTTGAAAAGTGTGAATTGAATGGAAGCAAATTGGTTCAATGTTATATTTTGAATTCAAATACACTATTTTATTAGATTTTATTGAAATTATGATTTTTCATTGAGTGATTAATCATTTCTAACAATATTAATATTTGAAAAAACTATATTTTATTAAACATTTTTTTAATAAAATGTATAATTAATTTATATTTTCAATTAAATACAATTATATATACAATTTTTGAAGTGAATATATGCTCTTAATTAAGAAAAATGACCCTTCAAATTTGTTCACTAAAATCCGTTCCATTGGAATGCTAAATTAAATATAAAGAAGTCCATGTTCACGCTATTAATTTAATAATATTTAAAATATAGTTTACGTTGCATTAGTGTGCATTGGCCTTAGTTCATGAGATTAAAAATCTTTTTTTTTTTTATTATTCATTTGTTTTATTATCAAACGACAATAATGATGTTATTAATATATTCAATTTTAGTCCGATAGATCTCCAATGTGAAATCTCAATTTTTAGTGACAGAAAGCTAGTCAACGAAATTCATCGAGTAATTTACATATTTAAATATTATTTAATAGAATTGAGTCTACGGTGCATAGTAAGGCGGGACTAAATCTGCGTATGTACGCAGATGATACGTTTCTTCATTTCAAATATGGAATAAAATGAGGTTCATAATAAAAATTTATATAAAATAATTTTCTTCTATTGAATGTCGTAAATAATTGTCGGTTACTTTTAAGCCAAAATGAAGACTTCGGTTATAAAAACCTATACTACTTTCGCAGAAAATGCAATGGAATAATATATCAATGGTTCAACGGTCCTTTACTATAACTTACAAACATGTCCATGATTCACATTAATTAATATATCAATGATTCATAATTAATGCGAAATTGTAAGTTGGGATGTAACTTTTTAAGTAAAAATGAATATTTACGTTATAAAAACATATGCTGCGAATATGTTTATCACTCACATTAATTAATATATCAATGATTCATAATAAATGTGAAATTGGATGTAATTTTTAAATAAAAATGAAGATTTTCGTTATATAATATATATATATATATATATATATATATATTTTTTTTAAGAAAATGTAATTGAATAATATATCAGTATAGAGTTACTTTAAGTACAGCTTTAACGTAAGCCAAAAGGCATTAAATTTCTTCCCATGCAAAGTACAAATTCTAGTCATTTTGATAACTGTCATTTTGTTTGTTCATATCTTCTAGGTTCTAGTCTACTAATTATGGTCATTCATTTAGTGGTCTCATTGTTAATTTACCTTGGTCTATTTCAACTTTTATGTTTCGGATATTCATAGTTGTTTCTAGCGGTCTATTAGGTGGTTTGGGTAAACTTGGACATAGAAACAATGCTCCCTTTCTATCCCATTGTTCAATTCTTGCAACCTTCTAACCTAGTGAAATATTTGTGCATTTTCTCTAGTTTTCCTCGCTTCTAGCTACTCTTTGTTGGTTTCATATGGTACTTGGCCTAGCTAGAATCCCAAATTCTATTCGGAGTTGGTGGCATTGTTGTTCTCCATGTGGATTAGGGCTTGGTTTGTGGGGATTAGGGGTTATTATCCTTTCTTGGAGAATTTTTCAAGGCAATAGTAACCTATCTCTCATCCCAGATTTTGTCGAGGTTGTGGCCTCTAATTCTCTAGCTTTGTCTCCTATGCTGTTGGATTTTAGTTGGGTATTGGTGTGTGGCTTCCCCTTGTATCTTTTGGTTCCTTATAATGAAAATGAGCAGCCCACCCTCTAGCTCTACTTTTGATTGAACAAATCTGTGCAAGTGCTCCCTTTCACGCTTCAAGGCACCCCCTTTACGAAAACAACCACCTCAAGCCACTTAGGCTGAAAAGGATGCTCTTTAGGTGGTCAGGTCCTTACAACTTAGATTCTATGAGAAAACTAAAAGAAGATTTGAGAATATGGAAAACAAACTCATACAAAAGCACTAACAACTCCCCAAGGACCAACTATAACCCAAGTTCAAAAAATGAAATTCTGATTAGTCACTCATAAACCATAGACACTAAAATTTCCAAGCTCATTAGCATCTACTAACTCAACAAATCTTTCAATGTTTAAATCATAAAGCAACAAAAACACTTTCAAACTACCATATAAAATAAACAACATAACATATAATAAAAATTTCACGTAAAACTTTAAATTTTCAATATAATTCACATTTATAAAAATACTCCTTAATCATTATTCTTAAAAAAATAGACGTGCCCAACAACATAACATAAAAGAAAAACAAAAACTGAAGTTAAAAATATTTATGTCGAAATAAGGCACTAGCTAATGTTATTTCAATGTGTTGTTTTATAAACTATGCTACCATGAAAAACACAACTTATACAATGAACATGCTCGTATCCCTATGCTTTTGGTTTTAGGTGGCAAGCCAAAGTTACTATTTTATCTCTTTGAAATAATACTCATGGCAGCTTGAAAAAAAAGTCATTTATAATTAAAATGTAATAGAATTACTACAACTGTTAAATTGCATCAAAATCTCCCTACCACCCCACGCCATGCGGGCCAAATGAAGGCTATCAGAATCGAATTAGGTCAAGAAGAAAATAAAAAACTACATAAGGGAAGACATATATCCAGACCTTTATTTTACATTGAGAAAACCCGAAGCAATAAATAGCGTGAAATTGCCATCACTTTCATTCTCAGATCTACTAGAGTTTGACATTCAAGGACGTATAATTAGGCGGCGAATTAGGGACGCAAAAAACACATTATGGTGCAATTAAACTCGCGTCTAGTCCACTCGTCTCGGATATAGACGTGATCGGGTGTTACTGGTTCAATTCTCTTAAAAAAAAATAACATTAAACTCGCTATAGTAATCCGAGGGTTTTCAATAAACGTGATTAAGTGTCAGAAGTCAAATTTGTAATTCTCATTTAAAGGCTCATTGTAATTTTTTCCTCTGCCCACAAAGTTAATATGACCACTTTAGGTTGGAGATGGCTATTAAATTGATTATGTAATCCTTTATGTGGACCTACTTTATAATATTGAAAATAAAAAATTATATCTACATAAATATAAAATAATCGTACCTAAATATTGTACACGTCTTCTAGGCTTTTCTAGCAAGTTAAATAAAAAACATATTTTCAAATATAAACATTATTGCAAAATAATTAAAACTATACATTTTTCAAGATTTTAAATCCATTTATGCATTCAAAAATACACTTTAGATAACAAAAATTACACTCTCCCAAAAAAATTATATCTCTCAATTGCAACTAAAAACTCTAAAACTTAAAATAATTAAACTGTAAAATCGCGATTATTACTATTATTTATTTAAATAACCAAAAATTACAATCTCACAAAAAATATCTCCCCATTCTAATGAAAAAAATTTAATTTCTAAATTTAAAATCATAAAATTGTAAAGTAATAATTATTACTATTATTTACTCTTCAATATTTAAACATCCAAAAATTACAATCTCACAAAAAAAAAATATCTCCCCATTTTAATTAAAAATCTAAAATTTAAAATAATGAAACTTTCAACATTTAAACAACCACAATTTACAATCTCACAAAAAAATATCTCCCCATTTTAATTAAAAATCTAAAATTTTAAAAAATAATGAAACTGTAAAGTGGTGATTATTATTATTATTAATGCGTAATTGGGCTATCCATATGAATGATTCTATCCATATAATGTAATTTAGGGCATCTCTGACTAATTTTAAAAATTGGTATCAATTCTTAACTAAAAATCATGTCTTGCAGCAGACATGATGGAGAATTAACACGTAGGATGTGAATTTGAGTTTTTAAGACAGTGAATTTTGAGCCAGACGGTGACAAATCCGTCTTTTACCTAAAATGTTAATGTAAAAGACAACTTTTGTCATAGATGCCCATCTCAAACTTGTGATATAACGTGGTGTTTATTTCAAACATCAAATTACCACCTGCATTGTTTGGTGGTCTGTCTGGTCATTTCACACACATTTTAAAGCGTGATCATGTTTCAATGTTCAAGGTTCGCTGGTTGTCGATATTAATTTCGTTAAGCTCTTTTAACAATTTTAAAATGCAGTAAAGTTAATGAGCGGCCCACATTACCTGGATCGTCCTTTAATGCAATAAAACTCTACACACTACTGTTTCTCTCGACTGACAGATATGTCTCTATTATAATTTAATTCCTTAATTTGTTACTATTACTTAGCATTTAGACTTGCTGGTGTTTTCATGAATTTAATGGGTATTTGCTGACAGGGATTTATAATGATATTTACTAAACGTTAACACTGATCGAGTACAAAATATGTACAGTTTATGTTGTTGTATAGGAAGTAGGATAATGGCTTAAATGGCTCAATCGTCATTGCAATTCGCTGATCAAATCATGGTTTATAATGTTTTGGGCCTTTGAACTTATGATTTAAGAACAGATTGGATAGATGGAAAGCTTTTAAAATTGAAGTACTCCGTTGAAGCACGGTTGGTTGTTTTTAAAAAATCATCAGTTTAATTGATTTTGCAATATTTGTAATATGTTGTATTTATTATAACATTATATAATATACGATATAAATTAATTTTGTGGTTAAATCTATCATAGTATATATTTATTTATGTGTATTATATATTTATTATATTGCAAAACTTAAACTTGTTAATTTAGAAGACATGAACTTAGGTTGGAAAGAGGATAATACTATAGTTATTTAGAAGACTTGAACCAAGTTCGAAAGCGGATAATGCCATACTTACGAAATTTGTTTGAAACACGATTCAAATACTGAACAGTTAAATGAAATTGAATATGGTTCGTCGTAAAATCCATGATTTAGCTTAAAAGTTCATTTTACAAATTTGTTTAAATTACCATTCCAATATTGAATGGTTCAATGAAATTTAATAGGGTTGATGTAAAATCCATGATTGAGCCTAAAGGCCTACTGTGAAGGCAATATGTAACTATAAAAATAAAATATTCTCTAAATAGAAAAATGTTATTGTATAGAATAATATATCCAATGTAGGTTATGAATAAAATATTTTAACATAAATTAATATTGACATATACTTAAAAGTATATTAATAACAAAACAAACCAGTTTAATGTGCATTGATAAAGTAGATCAATGCACAGGTTATGTAATCTCTATAACATTCAAAAGTACAATTTAAACAATTAAAAAATACACATTGTATTTTGCACTCTAAAATAAACAGTTACGCATATATAGCATATAAATATGTGACTTCCACACTTATAGATCATGACTACAACTAATATATAGGAAACAACTTCTACATTGACGCTTGGGAACTCTAAAAAACAACTCATAACAACACATGGAATCATTACTTCCAATACCCTCCCTTAATGCTTACATGAAAACATTAACAACACATATTACAACAATAAGTATAATTTATGTTTGACTAGTCTTCATCAATATTGACATACATTATGGAATCTCGCAAACAATTCTCTTTCACCACCACATCTTAGGACTATCACTTGACCTCCATTCAAAACGTAACCACCTCTAACCATTGTTGATGAACTTTGCAATATCAACTATTGACACCTCGAATCGTCCGAGCTTCTGCAATAAGAGTCTTCAAGTAATGAACCATCCTGGACCAACCATCATTTGTTGGATGTCTCACTTTCGACTATTTTTCAATTGCTAGAATGGAGGTCAAGATACTGAATGTGTCCAAAAGTTGATCAAACAATGTGACCTTAATAACAATTGATGTTTCAGACACCGGGGCTTCCAATTTAAGAACCACCAACCTTTTCTATAACCAATAAAAACACACAAAATTTGATGTTTCAGACACCAGGGCTTCCGGTTTAAGAACCACCAAGCCTTTTCATAGCCAATAAAAAGACACAATAATTGATATTTCATTTACTGCACTACAACACAAGGGGGGGTTTTAAGACAATTTTTGGTAAATTGTCTTAACTTGAGACAAAAGAAAACTTGTGTATTGTCTTAAATATTGTCTTTAAGCGAGTGTCTTAATATATTGGCGTCTCAAATTAAATGGTCTTAAAATTAAATTGTCTTAAAATATTGTCTTTATAAAGACAATATATCACACAAGTATTTTTGTCTCTCGAGAGACAATTTCATTTTTGTCTCTCTAGAGACAATAAAAATTACATTCAAAGATAATACAACATCACTTTTGTCTTATTAGAGACAATAAAATAATGAATCTAGAAAATATCTCACCATTGAAATAAACCAATATTTAAAGTATTTAATTAAAAATAAACTACAATATCATTGATTAGTTCGTATTTGGACACAGTGGAATCGAACCACCAACCTTCTACTTATAAAGCGAGCACTCTTCCATTGAGCTAGCACCCTTTAAAGAATTATGTGAGAGTTATGGTAGTCCTTGAAATTGCATATATAGGCATTGATTTTAAAACTAGCAATTGCACCGAGAGGTGCAAAGGAACGCCAATAGAAGTGGGAGTGTGGAAGCCAATGAGCAAGTGAAAAATATGGAAAGTGAAATACAATCAAAATTTGAGTTTCTATATATCTTCTAAAGCATGTAGCAAGGAGGTTAAATTTAAGAAGAAAGTTACACTAACATAAATGTCCCAGAACATTGGAAATCTTTACAGGCACAAAGTATATCAACATCTGACAGAATCCCCAAAAAATGGAAATTTTGTAGAGATGTTACACAAATCGAAAGGACAATGGAAATAATGTGTTTACTAATGTTGGGGATGTCCAATCCCCCTTGATCACTTGGTAATGTGCAATGAAAAAAAACTCAGAGACACCATATCAATATTTTTTACCCCACCTTGCTTGCCCAATAAATTTTTTGGAGTACCTGTTCCAACATTTTATAGGCTACTTGAGAAGAAAAAAAGACAGAAACCAATGTGACCCGTTGCTAGAAATTTATCAACAATTGCAATCTTCTTGGAAGCAATTGAAATCTTCTTGGAAGGCAATAAGTCAATATTATTCCAAGCTTGAATTTTTCCTTTTTAAAACTTTGCTATTATCCATCTCCGATAATCAAAAGTCGAAAAACTATTTATTGAAGGGCCTACCCAAATAAGAAATAGTCTCCCCAAGATTCATAAGCTTTCATTTATGATTCAGTCAAGTAGGGGATTCATCTTGGCAAAAACGAAACCCTGTTTTTTCTCTCTAACAACTAATATTTTTCCTTTTGCAAAGTGTCGGAGAAAAAAATAGTACCCTCAATAAACTGTTGAATCAACGAATGTGTTAAATCTGAGGCATCTTCAAAGTGGAAATTTGGGTATATTACAATACATATTCTGAAATTTGATATCATATGAATAACTTATATACGAGAAATAATGAAAATATTTTACAAGTGAAGTTTCCATGGCACAATGTCAATTCTCCAACACATGCATTAGAGGTAAAAATACTTCGATATTTTTTCCAAAGAATATATAATACTCAAATAATGAGGTGGAGATTGCAAGTTACATTTAAACTGGCATTCATCAGTGATTCTAGCCACTAAAATGGTCTATATATCAATCCATGTTTTATACATAGTAAAAGTGGTCAGCTTTTAGGAGCTCTTTCTCGTCAACAAAGACAAATTCTTGGACTAGTCAGACTAAAACATCCTGGAATATTTATGCAGAATTAAAGTCATAGTAAGCAAAGATATTGCATGTACCTTGAATCATATAATGGAGCTAATTTATATTTATGCAGAATTAAAACCATAGTGATAATCAAGGAGATTGCATGTACCTCGAATCATATAATGGAACTAATTTCTAATTGAAATCGTTCCAAGAAAAATATTAATGTGAAAGAAGTCTTGCAGTATGTGACATTGTGAGGACTTTTGCATGGATGCTTTACAAGGTCATTCATGGAAATTTTAGTAAATAAATAGAAGAATCAACTAAAGCAACATGCTTCTCTACTCACAGTTTAAGGTTTTGCAAAGTTTTTTTCATTCCTTGGACTGGTTCTTCTAGGGTTGAAATTTGTGGATTAGAATCCACATCACACAGGCATAAGCCAAAAGCTAGAGTTTCTTCCTGAAGGTGTACTTTTGAATAGAAGACAATTGTATGCATGTGATTTGGCTAACATGGCACCAAGACTCACATCCACAATCTATTGAAAGATTTACCTGGGATTTCTTAACCTTGTGGTTATACTGATTTCTGCATGCCATATGTAACCTCAGATGTTAATGCTTTGTTGTAAGTATTTGTAAGACAATTGGTAATGAATACGTATAACAACTAGGATAGTGGATCTTTGCTTGGGTTGAGTTCAGTAGTGAATGCATTTATTTAAGCCATATCCCTTTTGCTTATGTCCCATGACACTCACTGCCCTGAGCTGGCCCTGACTAGCCTTCCAACACTATCATAAGGCCTAAGGTGTCATTAATGATGAAGTCTAGGCTTGATTTCAGACCTTTTAATCAATCTTTTAGAGGAGCTAGAAACTAAAAGTCCTATATCTAATAGCGACGAGCACACCGATTCAACTCAAGGCACCTCATAACTTCATCGTCAAGGCTTCACATGAGATAACAACTATATCCCCAAGGAAAAGCATGTTTGTCTCTGAATATGTTGAATTGTTCAACCCTCTTATCTTGTTTTCATGGAGTTCCATGGCTCACCCTTGTAGTTCTTACCATTCCTTGAGTGTATCTTTACACCCATTGCTAGTTTTATTTTCCATGGTCTTGCTCATGTTTTAACCCTAGACCTTAGAGGATCTAGGTCAAGGCTGTTGGGAGTGGGGAGTGTAAGTGAGAAGTGCAATATTCAAAAAGATTCTAAGAGCAAGGAGGGAAGAAAGAAGTGCAAGTCTCAAAAATATTGTGTGACTCAGGAAAATACCTATAATTTTTTCAGGAGAAACAGGTACATCATACTCTTTTGGTTGACAATACTTCTACAGTAAAGTTGGCCAAGAATGCTAGATTCCATGATTGAACCAATTACATCAACACCAAGTACCATATGATTCAAGATGATGTAGAAGCCAAAACTATTCTTTTGAGACATTGAACCTCAAATGAGCAAATTGCAAACATCTTCAATAAAGCACTTAGAAAAGAAAATTTGAAATGTTGAGAACGATGCATGGAATCACAAAAAACCACTTTGAATTAAGCGGGAAATGTTAGATACCTAATCCTTAGGGATCGAGTTATGTTGTAAATAACTTTGTAAGTATTAATATAAGAGAAATATGAAGGGTCATAGGTGAATAAGAAGAGGAATTTGGAGATCTTAGAATATGAAACCAAAGGTCAATTCCTCTTATATATATGCATACTATGAGTTGAAGAAATTCATTCAAGCGTGGAGTTATTCATCCTAGCTGGTAGTGGTACCAGAGCTGACTATTTTAAGTCGATGATTCTCTTATGCATGAATAAAACACCCCTCATTTAATGTCAAATCTGAGGCATCTCCTACCCACTGTTCGTTCCTGTTTTTGAAAGACATATCTAGCATTGCTTCTTCCTCCCATGACGTTGCTCATTACATTTTCGCAACTCCTATGCACACAATTGCTCCCTAAGAGAATAGAAGGTTGTGAACTCAATTCCGAGTATTACTGTACCATATTCTTAAAGGGAAAGTCAAAACAATTTGGCTGTGTATATAAACAGTTGCTGGGTAGGACAAAGTTATTAGGTTTGTCTCCAAATGATTCAGATGACATGGATTTCATACACGCTTCCCTCAAAGCATTCCACAATTTTTGCATTCACTGCAAATAGGAAGGAACTGAAAGGGTCATTGTCTCAATGATTTTGTTTTTATAGAATCCAATGTATTTTTGAGTTATAGTTGAATAACAAATAAGAATGAAAATGTTCAACGAAATTTATGTCATTATTCATTGGATCTAAAAGGTTTTCTAGGTCAATTCTTGTGTATTCCATTTGAAGATATTCTGATGGGAAATATTCTAGTATCGTTGTCACTACTATGGCTGCAAAGCATAGTGTGTCTAAACCCTAGAACATATATTGTGTTTAAACTCTAGAATATATATTGTGTAATAGAGTTTTGCAGAAAACACTAGAGAAGAAGTGTAAAACACATTTATAATACAATGTCTTGTCATTTCTAATATGTCTACAAATTTTACAGTGTTTGCACAAAATGGAAGATAAATTCTTTGGGAGAAGCACATCATTTGGAAGCACTCCATCTTCCTTTGGTCAGAGTTTGGCTTTTGGAAATCAGTCAACAACTCCATCATTTGGCAGCCCGAGACTTAGACAAATTTCATTTCGTGGAGAGTGTGGAGGTAGTGAGAGAAAACATGAAAGCATTTTAGAGGTAGGGAGGATAAGAACAATCATGTTCTTCATTGTGTTTGCTATGGAAGAAAAGGGCATATGAAAATACATGCAGAGTTCCATGGTAGAAGATCAAAAGAAAATAGGATCAGTTAGAAGGTAAAGATAAAACATCATATATGGAAAAGGTTAAGCCATGTGACCTCCAGATAGATTTCTCTGAAGATTTAAATGATAATGTGGAGAAGTATCATGTGGGCTTCCTGATGAAGTTTTCCTTGGCAAAAAAGGAATATATATATATATATATATATATATATATATATATATATATATATATATATATATATATATATATAGAGAGAGAGAGAGAGAGAGAGAGAGAGAGAGAGAGAGATTATTGTCTCACAATACAGGGACTGTGGCTGACGACATTTCAAAAGAGGCATTAGGGATGGGGCAGGGTATTTGGACCATTTCCATTTCTCAGCATGGCATACAAATGATTTCTTTCATGAACCTTAGCAAAAAAATTCTCTATAGACTTCTCCAATGATATATTTTTGTTTTATAAAGCCATGAAGAGTCTTTGTTTGTCGATATAGTTCACAGGTTTTCTGATAAACATAGAGCTTTCAGAGCCTGCTTTGAAAGCTCTAATATATGTCCATTTTTTTTTTTTTAAATTAGTTCACTGATATGTAAGGCATGTATGAAAAGCTTTCATGAGACAAATGTGAGATATCTCACCAAAAGTTGGGGAGGTTACGGATTCGACTCTTGTGATCCCCTAGCAGTTAATCTCTATAATTAAGGCCATTGCATTAACCAATTTAGGATCCATGGATCAGGGAAAAGTACTTGAAAGGCTTTCCACGAGGTGTATATATATATCGATATATATATATATATATATATAGATATATATATATAGATATATATATATATATATATATATATATATATATATATATATATATATATATATATATATATATATATATATATATATATATATATATATATATATATATATATATATATATATACACACAGAGAGAGAGAGAGAGAGAGAGAGAGAGAGAGAGAGAGAGAGAGAGAGAGAGAGACAGAGATAGAGAGAGAGAAAGACCCTATTGTCTCACAATATAGAGATAGTAACAATGTTGCTGGCGACCTTTGAAAAAAGGCATTGGGGATGGGGCGGGGTATTTGGACCATTTACATTTCTGAGCATGGCATGCAAATGATTTCTTTCATGAAACTTAGCTACAAAATTCTCTACAGACTTCTCCAATGATGTATTTTTGTTTTATAAATCCATGAACATTTTTTGTTTGTTGATATAGTTCATAGGGTTTGTGATAAGAAGACAAATTTCAGAGCATGCTTTGAAAGATCTAATATATGTCTCTTTAACTTTTTTTTTAAATTAGATCAATGATATGTAAGGAAGGTGTTCAACATATTTATGAAAATCTTTGAATTTGGCATTTATAAGCAAGGCCAATTCCTGCTAAAAAAGCCTTAATCCCCCTAACAGCTATGGGAGGAAGGTTCATCATGAAAAGAAGTCATATCCCGGGATTTCTACAAAGCTATTATCTCCCAACTAAACTATGTGCCATAAAACATTGCAGTTGTCTGTAATTATCTGAGTGTCCCTAAGGAAAGGATCTTTCCAAGGAAGTAATACTGAGAAAACAATTAGATTCGGCCTGAAATCATGCTCAAAAAGTCTTGGTGGACATGAATCTCCACTAGACATGCCTAGTTGGAGATGCACCTCTGTTGCAAAGCTTGCATGCAGTATTTGTAACGCCAACATTAAGAAGCGAATTATTTATTTATCATTTTAAGTTTGTTATTCTTCATGCAATGAAATATATTATATAACACAACAATTATTCATCATCCGAACCTTCAAACATTTGATTGCAATGTATATCATAAAAATTGTGAATAGGATAAGATGTTTGTATACTAAATTAGTTACCACTACAGCTTGAAATTCATGAAAATTGGTTGCTATGGTTTCCCACTAGCAAGGACAAACGACATTTCCCCTAGTCTTATTTTTACATCAATCTTCTAAATCTCCCTGTATAAATGGTGACCAATAATGGAATAATCCTCGTAACTTAAATTCAATCCAACATATAAGTATTAGAATCAATTTATCACAACTTCCTAAACAAATCAAATAAATAATACAACATGATGAACACATCAATTATAACACTAGTAAATACTTGAATAAAAAGACCTGGAATGAACCAAAAAAAATCAAAAAGACAGGTTTGGCACAAAAAGCCCTAGAGCTATGTCTCTTTAATATCACTTGCAATGATCCTACCTGTGGTCCCACTCAACAAAGAAAGCACCCACATACTTAAAATTTTGTTTCTTTTCTGCAATCTATTTCTAGAATCTCCACCTTATAACAATTAAGGATTAGGGTATAAGTTCTAAAATTGTAAGAAGTGAACTCATAATAAAGCTAATATGGCCTTCAAATCATGAGAATCACAACATTGTATAAACAAGAATACAACATCAAAGACTCCATAATATCTACATCTTTACCAATAGGAAGTTCCATGTGAACCCCCCTTGATCCACTCATTACAAAATGTTGAGATCTGAACTCCATGCTTAAGAGACCTATAAATATGGGGTTGAATGTCCTCTTGCTGTCAGTTATGAAAGGCCAAAAGATAACGGTGACATTAATTAGTTGTTTTAAGAAATAATAAATGTAAGAAAAATATGCAACTAAAGAGAATTTAAAAACCACAGATATAGATGTAATGGTTTGCAAGTATTGGCACCACCAAATAAGCACCAAATTATTTTTTTGATTGCAAAAAAAGAGATCTTGTTCTCTATGAACTATTTTGGAAGCACTACAATAGATTTGCGATGTTGATCATGAGGCACCCAAGAACAATTTTACTTAGGAAAAATGCAATTTTATCTAAAAATATATATTATCACCAAAAGTACACTGAAGGTAAAATACTAGAAAATTCATGCCTTTCTTTAATCTTGGTCACAACGTATGACGAATGGAATCATTTCATTTTGATGATACCACCAAAATAGAAATGCAAATATGTTTTATAGCTCAACCCTAATCTCACATAGTGCTTTCAAAATCAACACTCGGGAACTAGGATCAAGTTCCTTGCATGCTATGTTCTCCTCTCTACACAAGAAGGGAAGCCACACATCGCAGACAAATAAAATCCATATACGCACAGAAATATTTGAGGTTTAAACACTCACCCATGGGCTGCAATAATTGGAAATTCCCCTTCAGCTACCTATATATGAAAGTAAACAAGCTACTTCAATCACAACACATTTAAAAATTTGATTTCATTCAACATGGAATAACATATTCTAGAACTATGTTGTTGAACTACAATGATCATGTCCTATTGTTATAACCTACCTGGTACCAGTGATCCTTAAGATTCTTACATAATACAAACACCCACATGTCACGCCTGTCAACACTTCTGATTACAGGAGGAATCGCCTGCAAGAAAAATAACTAGAGGTTGAGATGTATTTCAATTGATATGTTCAAATGATCTTACTAATATATACATTAACAAAAAAGTAATTTCCAAAACATATTGATTCTCTACCCTTCCAACCATGTTTGGAAGCATTCAAAACATAGCCAGACAAAAGAGTAGGTAATAAACAACCACATCCTCTTTCTCTCCTATAGATTTTCTCCTTCACACTACATATCTATAATAATATTTCCAGAATCCAGACTCATTTTCTCCAAAGGTTCCATCTGGTGGATTGTCTCATTGCAAGTTGTCTTGAGTTCTAGCCTGGAAACCCATATTTAAACATTCACAAACAATTCCCTTCCCCATGCTGATCACACATACACTTAGTTTATATGGACTGAATTTCCTACTTTAAATTACATGCTTGACATACCAATAAGAGATTATGTCAACCCAAAGAACTATCAAGAGCTACCACTAGTGGCAATGACTAGGAGTAAAGAACAAATAAGACATACATATATTGAAAAATATTTATTCCCATTGATACCATCAACTCAGGGCGAAGTCTAATGAGATGGCCTTTCAAAGCAATGAAATTATTCCATCCAAATGTGTCATCAAGTTAGATTTTCCTATGGAGGAATCTGGAAACCTGTTAACATAAAGTTCCTAGAACTCTAAAAATTCTAGAAATAGATTTGTATATGGCATGGGGATCTTTTGATGGTGTCAAGGATCCCCACATATGTGTGAAGCAAGGGACATCTCGTTCTTGAATGAAAAGAATTTTGTTTCTTTCAAACCTGTTGTTGGGTAAGGGGCTAACAATCAAGCGAAATATGTTCTTCACTGTTGCTTCTTAAAATTTCATCTATAACATATCCAACACCCTCTATCAACCATTGATGATAATGGGTACTTTTGAATTTTACATTTTTTTCATTTTTCTATACTACTCTAATACCAATTTCTCCATTGCCCTGCCATGAATATAAGAATTCATGTGACAAGAAGGCATATTCAAATATAAGAAAAATAAAATACACTTTGATTATCAATACCTATAGGATATATTATAAATGATCAAAATGGTGGCTTATGAATATTAGACTATATGTTAACAACTGTAATGATACGAATGTATGCACTTAATCTTATGGAATAATCATGACCTTGTTGAATAGTACTAATACTTATTACATTGTGTACAAGTCATCCTATCCTTTCCCTTATTCTATATGGGTATCTATCATTGGTCAATCATAGTAAGGTTGTGACACAATTATGGTAGCATATTAGAGTAGTCATAGTCATGGGATTAGTACCCTTATGAGTGATAGTATGGTTGAAGCTCAATACACTTAGGTCAATCATGCCCTATTGCTTTACGACTATAAGAATTGAGTACACTAGTTTCCATAATCAATGATCTTCACAACCCACAACCCGTATTCACAAGTTTGTACATAATTAACATAGTTGTAACCTTGACAATATGGATAAGACATATTAGCCAATCACACTATCTATTAGTATAAGCCTTTCTATTAAGCCATATAAGGTGACACTATTGATCATGGTTGGTATTACTGTTATTAACACTTTGACTAGAATAGATATTGTATCTTATAGATAAGAAATCACTTCATATTGTTCATCTAACCTATAATACGATAGTTATGAGTGAATAAAATTATGACTCTAAAGAAGAACTTCAAGGAACATCTGTTTTCCTCAACATTATTTCTTGCAACTATTCTAACTATGACTTACAAAATGGGATTCTAGTCTTTATATTAGGTGGTGCAAAATCACGCAAAAACTGTCTATACAAAGATGTCAGTATGTAGCAATCGAGCTTCAAAAGACGGAGGAAGAGTTTTCATAACCGTAAAGACTTATGATTGCAACAAAATATGAAAAATCATAGGCTATATTGGAGATGGACAAAATGATGTGTCTCATAAAGGAATTAACATTAAATTTGGAGAGTGTTAACACTTCAGAAAGGAAAGTAAGAGTTGACTCTGAAATTGCAAGGCCAGGAGTTGTGCAGAAGGACAATGTTGATTTGGATGAAGAAAATATCCTTACGAAGACACAACTAGAGGTTGAAAAGGAAAGAAATTCATCAGTAATCTTAGAACTACAAGTTGTCAAATAGGAGCTTGAGCATGATATTTCAGAATACCTATGTTCAGTTAAATTGAGGGGCATTTCTCTTGAAAATGAAATTGATGCATTGGCAACTTTTGAAGAGGTGCAAAAATAGGTAGATGCAGTAAGCATAGAATTTATGACCACAAAGAATTTCATGTATATAGCTCAAAGCTTATATATTGAAACAAAAGAAAAGCAACATGTTATATCCATGGCCAAAGACCAAGAGTCCGAGGAGAAGGGGAAAGAAGTAGAGCATGCCAACTAGGAAATAATTAGGTTGAATCATGAAGTAGATCTTGTTAAGATCTGATGTTAAAGCTCGATGCCTCGTACTCTTTGTTGCAGAGCTTCAAACTAGAATTAGCAGGTGTTAAAGAGTCAGAACTTAAAATAGGAGAAGAGATGCATGTAGTCAAAAATTCCCTCTCTAAAGCAGTGGACGACCAACATCTTGCAAAGGGTCAAGAGCTTAAAAAAGCTAAAGTTGAATATATAACTCTAGTAGAACTAGAGAAGATGAGAGAAAATCTAAACAAATCCACATAGGAGGCAACTTATTTAAGAGGTTCCATTGAGCCACTCAGAGAAGAGCTGGAGAGGGAAAATGTGATGCTAGAAGAAACAAGCGAAAGGGTAGCAAAGTCATATGCAGTAGTTGCTTCTCTGGAGGCTGAATTGAATCAAACAAGACAAGCAATTAAATCACGACAAGATGGGGAGAGGCAATCCAAGGAAGCTGTGACAAAGCTTTCAAGAGCTTTACAGCAAGCAGCTGTTGAGGCAGATAAAGCCAAGATTGAAGCTGAAGCAGCGAGAGAGTATATGCGCAAAGTGAAGGGAGAAGCTGCACAATCAGAGGATGGTACTATAACTGCAGAGAGTAGGCTACAAGAAGCTATAAAAATGGCAGAAGTAGCTCAGGCATCAAAAGTATTGGCTCTTGCTAGGATGGATGCTATGAATCAGAGTGAGTCAATTGTTGGATATTTCGAGGCCAAGACTCTATCAGTTACACTTTCATTTAATGATTACTTTGCACTGATCAATCAAGCACGTGAAGCTGAGGAACATGATGACAAGCGGTGGTAGCTGTTGTAGCCCAAATAGATGCAACTAAGGATAGTTAATGGGAAATATTGAAGAGATTGGGAGAAGAAAATAAAGAGATAATGGCGACGAGGGAGGCTCTTCAAGTTTCCTCACAGAATGAAAAGAGGGAAAATGCAACGAAATTGATAGTTGAGGATCAGCTCAAAAAATGGCGACCACAAAATGGACAACATAAAAAAGATGGTGATTTAGCTACCACAGTGAAGAGAAATGGTGCGCCACACAACTGAGTCAATAATTGGAAAAACCATGCATATTCCTATCCAAATAATCTAGACAATAGAAATGAGCAAGAAAATATTCCTGTCATGCCAATAACATTATTGGGTCAGGTGTTGAGAATGAAAGCTTCCATGGCAAATAATTTTGATGAAAGGCCTTTAGATAAGCCACTTTTGCCTAAGAGGAGGAAGTTCCAGTTTCCACAATTTGCATTATTTGTGGGAAAGAAGAAAAAACATCCATTGAAATAAAATGACAGTTTTCTTATTTTAGAAGCACAATTGGGGTGCTTCTATTTAATTCGCTTCATGGGCCATCAAGATCACTCGGTATTTCATCTGGTCATGGATGCAATTTTTAGTAAAAATTTGACGGTGAGTCCAGAAGGAAAAATTTATCCTATTGCGAGCTATAGTCCTCTCACATGGCCCAATTTCCCAGTGAATCACAGTATGTTAACTCCTAGAGAAATTCTAACCCACCATCTCTCTTTCCCCTCAACTTGCACAACCCAAGGAATGGGATACCCTTCTCTCCTATACCCATTTAGTTATAACATGATAACAAGAAATATGCATTACAGGTCTTATGGAATATCTAATGATTCCTTACAGACCATAATTTTATAGAGCTCCCCAATCCATAGACCTTATAAAATTATACGTTTTTGTCTCAAGGCTTGCATGGTGTAATAAGGCTATTAACCCTTGCATTAATGTCTATACCTGTTGGGGAAAACCAAGAGCAGATGGGCACAAATGTTTATTCACACAATTTCCAAATTTTATATTGACTGGCCATTCCTATAAACATACTTCATTTTTCTTAAAGAGAAGTCTTTTACTTATGAATTGAGTCTAACATAAAATGCAATAAAAAATTAAATCTCCTCCTATCAAACTTGCTCAGTTGATCTATATTCTAAGTAGGAAAGCTTTGTTACCGCATGGTTGTCCTTATCAAGGAGAGAAAGCTTGTAGGTCCCTACTAAATATAATCTTGTGCTTAGAATGATTCCCGGGCCTACATGACTTCAAAGGCTCACACCCAATTTTTGTGTTCTTTGATCAAGTACATGTATACATACAGTACCTCGAAAAGCACAATGATTGATGCTATAAAAACTCATATATTCTCAAGTATTTATTTTTATAGCTAGTGTAAATCACGTGGAAACATGTTTGTTAGCCTCAAGGAAAAATATGTTGCCTTTTAACCATGGAGATTCATTTCTTATTTTCCATATAATAAATTCTTCATGACTTAAAAACATCTGTTTTTAATTTTATCACTAGTTATTCTTTCCTCAATTTTGTGTTTCTCGCAAAATATTATATTTTGGAAAAATGGACATAATTATCTACATAAGATAAATTAAATTCCATATTCCATCACATTGGTGCTACTCATCATATTTGGTTTTCTATATAAATAGTTACACAAATTTGTAAAATATTATCAAAAGTAATCCCCATATAAGATTATGGAGTGTTTTTATCCTATGCATAGGTCATCTTCACTACAGAGACAACCTTTTCCTATTTCTAAAATATGCAAAGATTTTCCTTAAATACTTTGATATCAGTCATGAAAATGTCTATCTTTTATACATTTTTAATCTCATTGATTCATGACAGATCATGCAAAAGTTTGATGTATTACTCTATAAACATGACACAATGAATTTGTGTGTGATATTCAATTTGAAGATATTTATGAAAGTTTGTACTTTTTCAAGTGTGATATAACTCTTTCCAAAGTAGAGCATCAGCTAGGTGAAAAGAAAAGTAAGGCAAGGAAATTCTTCAGTGGCATATGTCTATTCCTAGTTCTGATATGTGTGATTTGGGATCCTATGTTGGTATATATATACTTCCCTATTTTTTCTTGTTAACATATTGAAGTTTCATGTGGGGAAGAATTCTACCTCATTCATAAGTCACCAAAGGATGGCCCTATTGAATCAACTAATGTAACACTATCCGTAGGGATAAAGCTTTATGACAAAACGAAGGCCAAGGAATTGGTGAAAAGATCACTCATTATACCCACACACCGTTAATTATAACCTAATCACATCAATGTATCTTAAAGTTGAAAGAACAGCCAACTCGATTCTATGATTTTCAAAGTCAATATTCAACTTAAGGCATTGTTTCCCAATCTCTCTGGCCCACTCCATTGCCTCCGAGGCTGACCAGACCCCTGGACAAACCTAGTCCACTTCAATCGCACTACATAGTTGGAAACTCACTAGATCCTCAAAGAAAAAGCCTTTTCAACAAATTTATAAGCAATGGTAAGAAAAGTAATAAGCTAACAAACACCTATAGAGTCTTTCATTACATTCCTAGGAGTAGGCTTCATCAAGCCATAATTGAGACTTCAGGGACTCAAAGAAGAACCTAGAAAACAAAATCTACATATAAACAACAAATATGATCCCTAATAAAGTCCCACATGAACTTAGAGACTTCATAAGGCAAACCATCCAATCTTGAGGACTTTCCATTTTTCATACAATTAAAGGAAGCACATAAATCATATCTCATAATAAAATGAACCAGCATATCATTGCCCCCAATAGTGACCTTGCAAAGGATTATAATGCAATAGGCATCTTGGCCAACATCCACACTATTTGCCAAAGAAGAAAAACAAAATATAGACAAAATGATACCACTGCTACATATGTACAATATATAAAGTCCATATATAAAACCCCACCTCCACAGTTGTCTCCTTTGCACTCAAACATGGTTAGGTCCCCCCTAAAGATGCATTAAGTTGTCAAAAAAGAAGAGGCCATCCAATTCCACAACTATTATTGCTCAAAGCTAAGGATAGGGGCATACAAAACAGTAAAAATGTATCACGTGGTCCTAAATCAAGAACATGACCCAAACACACATGCGTACTGAATCCAAACCACAAGCAATCACATGATTCTGCGAAGACAAAGAGAGAGAAATCACTATGCCTATACTCCATTGAAAATGATCAAAATCCTAAAATGGGCCATTCCAACAATTTCTCGTTTGCTTCTAAAGCTCCAAACCAAATCCCCCTAGGCTAACCAAACAAGTCTATGTCAACATGTTTACAAGGGATATCATCCACAAATGTGTGGAAACATCCGTTGGATTTCCCATGATATTTTCCTTTGAAAAAATAATAATAATGACTGTATATATGGGGTTTGTAATAGTTTCGAGTATCATTACCAAAGTGGAACATTCCCATGTTGGGATTCCTTCCTTTGGAGTGAAGGACCCAAATGTTATAGCATCCTCCTTCACTCTACCATTAACATCACTAAGTGGTTTTGGTGTCATGCCTTGTGGGCCCTCTTTGGTTTGTGGTTGTTATCTATGTGATGCTCATAAGAATTGCAGGTCTTACAACTACAATGCAGTATCCCAATGTTGGGAGTCCATTCCACATTAATAAGTTTCTCCTTCCTCCTATGATTACTTTCCACTACTACAAATGTACAATATATGAAGTCACAATGTAGGTATCCAATGAAGTTTGGATATGAAGTCACAACACACGCCTCCAAGGAAGTAAGGATGGATAGCTAATTTTATTGCAAACTATAGCGTACAATAGAATGGCAACAACATGTTTTGGAAAGTGAAAAGATGAGGGTAAAGTATCATTCCTAGATCTATGAAACAAAATCCCAAAAAGAATAAAATATATCATGGAAACATATACACCATAAATAATAGCAGTAATGAAAGAAAAATGCATGACTACCAACCTATGCTTTCACAAAAAAAAAAGTTTGGTCAAATAAAATATGTAGAGTTAACAAGGAAAATGTCACCAATATATAGATGATTCATGGCAACATAGACACTACAGAGTTCTTCATATCCACTCTCAACCTGCATATGAAAATGGGAGAAAAGTAAGAACTACCTTCCATACAAATTGAAATAATATTTATTTAAACTATAGCATGTCAAAATACATTTCATGTTTACCAATAAACATGGATCTATGAAGCAAAATCCCAAAAGGAATTAAATATATCATGGAACCATATACATCATAAACCAACCTATGCTTTCACAAACAAATAAGTTTGATCGAATAATATATTTAGAGTTAACAAGGAAAATGTCACCAATATAGAGATGATTCATGGGAACATAGAGATTGCAGGGTTCTTCGTATCCACTCTCAACTTGCATATGACAATGGCAGAAAAGTAAGAACTACCTTCCATACAAATTGAAATAATATTTATTTAAGCTATAGCATGTCAAAAGACATTGCATGTTTACTAATAAACATGGAGTTTTATTTATGACAATAATGGTAATCTGCAAATAGATATTAATTTGCAGATATGCAAGAAACATTTCCATCTGCCACTAAATTTCAACATTCATGTGGAACGCTTCAGTATTAACTCAACTTCAAGGATATCTAAAGCATATTCAAGGATATCTAAAGCATAAGAAACAACCTGAGGGACACTCATGATGTAATAAAACCAGAGGCATATTCCCCTACATGTGGATGACAAATAATTGCAACCTCTTTAAAGGCCCTTGTGTTCTCGTATTCAATGAATAAGCCATGTATAAGATTTAAAAACAATTTCTAAACAATAAAAAATTACCACCTTATCCACAATCATAACTTCAACTCTTCAATTAATAATACATGTACCCACAAATTTATTATATTTGATGAATTCATATCTCATTAAATGGAAAGCTAGGAATCCATTATATTTTAATCTATGGAAAAGCTTCAGAAATTAAATCATATATATTTTATGCAATATCAAATAGGTATAAGAAAATAATATTACCCATATTGAAAACATGAATGCATACTCTCTTGAAATCTTACTATAAATTAGAGGAAAAAGTATTTCCTCAGTGTTAGTGATCTGGCATTTTCCAGACCCGATACTTGATTATACAATAAAACATGTTTCTAAAATGTGAATGTGTTAAAGCCTAAAAGCAATGTAAAGGACCACATCATGCTTATGATTCTCAAAGTAAAATGAAGACATGCACATGTACCTATTAAAAGGGAGTTATACAATTTAACATGCCAATAACATGTTTTTATAAAGCCCAATATATGATGTCTAATGTTAGGAATATCTAGAGAAATGGTAGCACTTATTTGACTCGAGATTGAGTAGATATGTTTGACAAGAGGCATTTTCTTTATGAACCATTCTCCAACCCAGAGGACAGAAGCTCCCACCGATGAAGATACAAGTAAACCCATCAAGAAGATGAAGATACAAATAAGCACTCTTGAACAACCAAACTTCATTTTGGAAAACAAATTGGTTTGTTTCTACACTAGCCGTTATGATGGTAGGCTTCCCAAATATGTGGATTTTGGATATGTTTCCATACATGTTCATTAATTCAGTACCCAAGAAATATTTTCATTATATCTCAAATGCACAACAGCATGAATAGATAAATTGAAAACCAAAAAAACTAATATGGGTGCAACAATGCAAAAGTACAGAGAACTAAATTTGATACCTTGAGACTCTTTTTTGAAGGAAGGGACCACCATCAGAGGTCTTGAATGGAGAAATATTTTCGAGAGTTTCTCCAATGAATGGAAATCTCATGCTATCAATACTTTAGATGAATCAGCAAATCAACTAAAGAATACTTTAGATGAATAAAAAAATCAACTGAAGAATAGTTTAGATGAATTAAAAATAACCAAGATCGTTAAATTATTACGTGGGATCCTTGAATTATCACCGAAAAGTTTGTGTTCTATAGAATAGAATTAAGCAGAGAGATGAATGGTTAAGAAGAAATCCATAACCCTTAAACAACGTAGGAATACAACCAATTAAGTATACACCCAGTTTACCTACGAGTCCCTAGGGAAGTAAAACCCTCTGGTGTGATTGTGTCCCACCAAATTACCATCTCTCAAAGCATTCAACCTACCAATGCCAAGGGAAAATCAATCCTTCCAAAGAAGGATCAGGAACCTCAAGCAAGTTGTAGCCCCCACATCCTTCTTCACTTCATCTTCAACTCAACCCCTTAGCTCCTTCAAGCTGGATGAGGTTCCTGAAAGGAAGTTCTTGACCTCCTTTCATATTTCCGAGCAATATTGTCATATGAACTTTCTCTACTAATGATACTTCTATCTGAGGTGCTCAACTCTAATGGAAAAATACTCAACAAGTAATTCCACATGAGGCAGAGAAAGCCTCAAATTTACTCGCTTCTCTATCCTATTTTGTGGGGATGAAATAAATTTCACCCTTGAGTATGGGGAGTGGTAAATGTCTCCTGGTTCTTTGGTTTCTTTAACTAATTTCCCTCCAACTTCACTAGAGATTTTTGAATTTTTCCTAGAGGTAGAAACAAAATAAAGAGTAGGTAATGCAGTAGCTATTAGAACTGAGAAACTGATAGTTACACTAGGCAGAAGCTCTCTTATTGACTTCTTTGGAAGGGTGGTGTTGTAACATATTTAGTTTTGATAGTTTAAATTTTCTGATATAATAGGTTTTAGTAGTTTAGAAATAATAAATCAGTCTGAAAGAGTAAATGCGCACTCAAAATGTAAATTTAAGTTTCATTAGCTGGTTGATTTAGTTAATCATGCATTTAAACATGATTAAATGATGTAATAAAGTAAATTCAAACATGTTTTACAAACAAATTGCCAACCACCCCCAATTAAAACCATAAATGTGGGCATTGCGCTTCAAAGGCTATTGTTCAGTGACAGGTGAACAACATTAAAAAAGCCTCATAACCATTGAGGGAGGCCCCTCTAGTTCAAGGGCCAAATTGAACCTAAAGGTTGGTTGAGTTGGCTTCCTGGCATAGTTTTTTCAGCCAAGGACTGCCTATGGGAAATAGGTACAATAGGTGGAAGAATCGATTCCAGAACCAATGAAGCCTTTTGTAGTAGATGAATAAGATTCTTTAAGTGCTCTCTCTTCGACTTGGGAAGTCCACTCTGTGAAATGAAATTCCTTCACAAGGTAATCATGATCTACATTTGAAGGAGAAGCATGGTAACTTTCATATTCAACATTGTTTGGGTCTCCCTTTCTAATGCCTTAGATTCTTTCTTTACTTCTAAGTTGCTATGTCCAACCAAAGGAATGAAAGGTTCACTGACTTCTGAATCTTCACTGACAACTGATACAAACTTCTGGTCAGGGTTAGGAAGGTTGGTAGTTTCAGGAATCTCATCAATGTCTGCTGCTTCAAAAGCATGTTCATTAATACTAAGTTCTTCTTAAGAGTGAACCATAGTCAGAGATTCCTTAGAAGCAGTAGATATTTCTATTCTATGAAGAAGATGAGAACATAGATTCCTAAAAACCCTTTTCTCTACCATATCTATCATTTTCATCATCTATGTTAGAGTAGGAGGATAAAGGTATGTCTAAACGAGGAAGGGTTTCTGGAGAAGATAATGGCATGAAGTCTCCATGTTCATGTGCTCCAACTTTATTCTCTTTTTCTTGCATTCTAGAGGATGATGGGTTCTCAGATGCACTGTGAAGATCAACTTCAAGCTTACTATTCCCCTCTGGAACATGCTTTCCCTCCCTTGCTCTGTCTATTTGGGTGGACAGTTCATTATGAACTAGAGAGGAAACAAACTGATCAAATCCCTTCAGAGTTGCCTCTATGCTAATCCCGTTCTCCTATAAGCTCTCATCAGAGGAAAGGATATGGTCCTTGATGTCCCTTTCTACAATAGTTTCCAAGCCAAGATGATTACCCATTCCTTCAATACCACTGCTATGGGTTTTCTCAAAGGAGTTCTCCATGATTCTTTCCATCACATAATTTTTTAGCTCCTTTAGCTTGGTCAAGGATGAATCAACCCATAACTTAACATTCTCTACAATAACATAAAAAATTTTCCTTTAATACTGTAAAAGAGAATGACTCATATCTTTGACAAAATCCTGACTCCAAAACACTTGCAAAGGCACATTGTCATCTTTCTGATCTCTCCTCTTATTATTCCTTGTAAATTGTTTCATATTCATGATACCACTGCAAAATTTGGTGGCATGTTGCAAATCCATATATATCAGGGCTGACTTCCAAACTTAACTAATTGCATAGTCTCCCACCCTCTACCCTTTATCTCGATAGTGTTTTTCTCTATCCACCATTACATGATCATCTAAGAACCCTTGAGTAAGAGATAAGCTACAAAAAGACTCTCTTTCACCTGATTATTCATCCTAGAGCGCTAATAAGAGGATTTTGTCATATGGAATATTAATGCATAATGAGAATCAACAATGTGACCTCATAATTTCACCATTTTTTCTGGTTTGTTGTTGTCTCACGATTCATTGTGCCATCAAGGCCTTGGGACCTGGACTATCCGGTTAATACATCATTATTGATATTTCATTCTTGATGCCACTGTCATCCCTTAACAACACATCCCATGTCATGCATTTTCTTTTCATTTCTTGTGTATTCTTGCATATTCTGAAATTTTCCTTCATAGTAATTATGACACATCAAAAATGGATTAATTACATATTCTCCATCTTATAAAACCCTTCTGTTCTATGGAGACACTTCTCCCCATACGGCTGAAAGTCCCAATCCACACTTGCACTTGTCTGGCAGAATGTTACAAATGTTTGACCCATCTCACTCCTTTTGTTCGAGTACCCTTTGGATGTTTTACTCAAACATGGCTTGGATTGGACTAAAGAATAATATGAATAAACAAAGGAGGGTTTTATAGCAGAAGAATCACATGAATTGGAGTCTCTTACAGAAGGAGGTGATGAACACTTTTCCTTTTTGGTACCACCAGCAATAAAGAGAGAACTTAGAAATTTTGTGTGTTTTTTTCCTGGAGAGATTGATTGATTGGGCTTCTTGGAATCCTTACTAGTTTTGTCCTTTCATTTAATCTTATCATGAATATTTGTAGGGTTGAAAGGATTATTTGTAGAATGGAAAGTGTCAATGCTAACTGATGATTTTCCATGTGAATCTCAGAAGAATTATCCACCAACAACCCATTTGCATGCTTTATCTCTGCTACCAGCCATGTGATGATAATTTTCCTTTGTTTTAGCAGTAGGAATGGAAGAAATATTTCAGTAGAGGGACTCCTATGCCAAGGTAAGGTGAACATGTGGAGTCAAGTTTAAGCCTTAACCTTTGACATCTAAATAAGAAAATGCAGTATTTGCCCATGTATAGGCAGATATTAGGGTACCATTTTGGGAGGCTAAGTTGCTCCCAAGGAAATATAATGAAACCCTATTTTAGGTGCCTATTCAATGTACATCGATAAAATTCCTTTTCTGATCCAAGAACCAGGGTGAAACCATGAAAGTTCAAATTCAACAATGATATTCAGCTTGTGGCAGTTGTTTTCCTAATTGAAGTAATCCAACAAATATTAATTTTGCAAAGCATGTGTTCAAACTTTAGTCTCTCATTATTTCCATACAGTATTGTTTTGTTTCTGAAGCCAATATACATGAATTTCATACGAACAAGATGCTTATAGCTAAGAATTAATATGAAGAGAGAAAAATAGTACTTACAAGCTCCATCCACATTCATTGTTTTGGTGAAGTAGCAGTTGCCTCACTTGTTAATCCCAACCAGTGTGCTGAGGCATAACCAACCCATGATCCTTGATACAAATTTTTCCATGGCTTCTTTCTTATCTCTACATCATATTACTTGTCAGGCGTACTCTGGAGCTCCGCCTCCTAACGAAGACACATTCAGTAAATTTCTGCAACCCAAAGAGTTGTAAAAATCAATACCCTGAATTTTTTGTTTAAAAAACAAAGGATTCCCACATGGGCACCATGGCTATGAAGTTTCTCTCCTACCCACCTCCCCCTAATCCAGAGAGGGTGTTGAATATACCGAAGTAGTAGAACATGATGATATGGAGGGCCATGAGCTCTCATCTTCCAACTTTTAAGAAGCAATAATGACATCACTAGTACCTCACTAGCCCTAATCAAATCTCTCCTTTTACTCTTTTGTTATTCGAAAATTTGTTTTGTACTAATTATGCCCATTAGTGAATGGCTTAGTTATGTCTTCCTTGTCATATTCAAAGCCTTTTCTCTTTGATTTTAACTCGATCACCCAAATGGATAGGCATTAGTCTTTGTAAATTTCACGATTCTTTTTATTTTAAATAAATACCATGAAACTAAATTTTGGTAGGCTTTCCTCCCTTATGTTGGAAAAGAATTGGCCTAAAGTGAGCAAGCATTGTTGTTCTGATGGGAAACCTTTCCAAGTTCTCATAGGGCTGCACTTGATTAAGGTACTTTGTAATATTTGAACTCTAGGTTTGGTAGGTAACAAATTGGCATTATTTTTTTTTTTTTTTTTGAATAAGTTTAATCTATTAGTATACAAAAAGATTACATGGAGGCCTCGACCTCAGAAGTTCTAGCCTGTGGTATGGGCATTCTAAAATAGCAGACATGATCAACATGTATCAGGCGATTCAACAAGAGAATGCTGCCCTCATAGGGGAAACCGGCCATGAAGCTCCAATAGTTTATCAACCAGAAGTAACTAAGAGAAGTTATGCATACAAAATTGTTCCCAGTCAAAAAGCACAGCCGCCCGCAAAGGGGAAACCGGCAACTTGACAAGCTATAACTTTGAAGGTAACCAAGCTGTAGCAGCGAGCGAGTAACAATGACTAACCTGAACTGTCGTCCATCCACAAACATGCAAAAATGGAGATTAGCCATTTGAGTACCTTGAGAGGAGGGGGGAGATTCAACCACGTGACATGCATAGGTGTAAGGGTCGTCCTCGTCCTAGATATCATCTTTAGCACTAGAAAAACCTCGCTTGGTGTCATCCTCGTCTTGCTTATCATCTATAGCACTGGAACATCCTCAGTTGGTGTCGCCCGAAATAGCTTCAACTCTGAGATCCTGTGAGGTGTTGCACTAGACCGCTTTCATTTTATGACCGCCTCTAGAGGGAGAGCGAGACCTTTTAGCCTCCTTTTGCACTAGATTAGTTCTCGGAAGCTCGGTACTCATTTTAGGGGGATCCTCTTTAAAATCAATGGTAATGGTGGCTGTTATAGTCGGCATGTTGAGCAAACAAGGGAAACAGAACTGGGCGGTATGCTGCTAATCGGGGATGAGACTGGACATGCCTCTTGCAGGCTGAGAAATCCCGTGACGAGCTCAGAAGCCATGACCACTTCTTGTCTTAGGGTAATGACCTAACAGGGAGTCCGAGGGAGGAGACGAGGAGCTCGGAGAGGTGGAGGGAGGGTGGCGGGGAGGACAGCCACGGCTCAAGCCGTGACGACACTGAATCCTCTGGTGTAGATGAGCCATTGGATACAATTGAGAATGACTGAGTGAGACAAATCAAGAAGCAGAGGGCAGGGAATGAACAGGCGGACCAGTGCAAAGCTTAGAAGGCAGAGAAAGGGCGCACGGATCAGGGAAAGAGTCAGAGTGAAACCAGAATCCTCGAGAGCAATGGGATCTCTGCGTAACATGAAAGCCCAGAATGAGGCCAATGCAACAGAAAATTTAACATCTACGCCCAGTGTTGGTTCTGGAGCTGTGCTCTGAGACAACCGAGGAGCAGCAAGAGCACAGAGGCAATAAAGCAGGCGTGAAGCTTCCAAAAGAAGCCATATTGTTGAAGAACAGATGCGAGCATGGGCAACTGTGCTGCATAAATGCAGTGGGGTGGTTGGTAGGCTCATCGTTAATTCAGTTAATGAGGATGAGGACAAGAGGAAGGGTGGCAGTGGTAGAATCCCACGCGCATGCCCAAATCCTTTGCCACATATCATTCCCTCTGATCACCCACATCCGGGGCTTGAAGATCCTGGTGCACCAAGGAAGTGCAATCTTGGATGAGTTGTGCATCATCAAAGTTGTGGAGAGGGCCCTCGTAGAAAGGAATAATTTGAGTGGCACCTTGATTATCCAATCGATCAGCAACTTTGTTAGCCGTGCATCTAATATGCTTAAAGGTGATGGCTCTGGGCACCTTGAGCCATTTTTCAATTTGTTCCAGTCTGCTCAGCAGCCGCCAACTCGAGGCCACTTTAGTTGCTGTAGAGCCAGAGTGGAGATGAATTGCAACCTCAATTAGGATCTGAGAGTCCCCTTCAACTTCCAGAGCGAAGAAGTTCTCTTTATCAGCTATGCATAACCCATGCCATTGGCCTTCGAGTTCAACAGCATTGTTAGAGTCACGACCAAGAGAGCTGAAGAAGATGTAGGAGATAGTGCCCTCATGATTCCTGAAGACACCTCCATGGCTTGCTAAGCCCAGATTTCCTTTTGCCACGCCATCAAAGTTCATTTTGAAAGCCTGAGTCATGGGAGGAGACAAGGAGATAGGCGACTCAAAATGCTTCAAGGAATTCTGAACGTTACCCCCAGGGTGTTTGAGATCGAGGATCCATCTTTTCAAAATGAGACATTCAGCGGACGAAGAAGGCATATCCAAATCTTGCCAGGGAACAAGAGCTAAAGTTTCTTGTAGGTTGCACTTGAGTTTGGACCAAAGGATTTCAACCAGTGTGGATGTTTCCTTGAATGTCCTGTAATTCCGTTCTTTCCAAGCGGACCAATATATGAAGCCAGGGAACAAGTTCTAGATGGAATTGAGCAATTGACTTTGGAATGGCTGAGAAGGCCACCATCTGATGGTATTGTTGATATCACCAACCTGTCTACCAGTTCTTCTAAAGCAGAAGGTGAATTGGTCCCAAAGATGAGTAACTAAAGTGCAAGAATCAAGGAGGTGTTGTATGGTTTCTGCCTAAGAATTACAGTTGGGGCACCTTGAAGGGCCGATAAAACCTCGTTTCAGAAGATTGTCCCACGTGAGTATTTTTCCTTTGCTAAGGAGCCAGAGGAAAGAGGAGATTTTAGGCCAGGTTCTGGGAAGCCAGACTTGAACCCATATGCGATCCTGCTGATTCTGTTGGGGGCAATAGAGTAACTTGTAAGCTTCTTGGGTAGAAAATTTACCCCGTGGAGTGTATCCCCACCTCAGCCTATCTGCGAGGGCCGAGACTTTGATCCTTCTTAAGCTGAGCTCCTGTTCAATGTCGCCATAAGTCTCCCCCTACTAGTCCTCTTGCCATGTGAGAGCTGGTTTCCACAACTGATGACCATGAGAGGAGAGGGGTTGCCAGAACTAATTGACTTGATTGGGGATGGTGTTCTGAAGAAATATTTGTCACAATTGTTTATGGAAAAGCGAGGATATTTTTGGCATTTGTTGCCAAGAGTCTTCCCAGAATCTAGCTTTGTCTCCTGATTGGATCTCCCAAAAACTGTGAGCTTGGATGAAAGCACTATGTTGTTTTGCTGCATTCCAAATCATCGAACTAGGGGCAACCATGATTATGCGAATGAGATCCTCCTGGGGTCTACCTGGAGCATATTTGACCTGCCAAAGACAAGCCCAAGGGATGTTTGGTTTAGAGATCCAATTCCACCAGATACGGGCTCCCATGGTATGGTTGCCATGAAGCAGATCTCTCAAACCCAGCCCCCCAGCATTTTTTGGTGTGCAAACCTTCATCCATTTGACAAGGGCCCATTTTCTATTGAGGCCCGAAGATCCCTAGAGAAAATTCCTTTGTAAGTTGCAAATTTGCTTCAGAACCCATTTTGGAGCAGCGATGATGGAAAAGAGATAAAGAGGCATAGCTTGGAGTACCGATTTGATTAAGATGATTCTGCTGGCCATATTAAGAGAGTGGTACATATAAGAGGAGAGTCTGGCTTCCAGCTTATCAAGGAGGGCTCTCCAATAGGCACGCTTGATGACCGAGTCTACTAGGGGAGCCCCAAGATACTTGGATGGAAGAACGTCAATCGAGAAGCCCAAGATTCTGGTGATATTGCGTTGAGAGATGGAGGGGGTATTGAAAAAGAAAATCTGGGATTTTTTTGAATTAATGGTAGTTCCAGAAGCATCCGAGAAGGTGTTAAGAAGGGATTTGAAGGCGTGGGGTTCTTGAATAGGCAGATGGTCAAAAAGCAAGTTGTCATCAATGAATTGTTGATGAGTGATAGGGGAGTTGTCATGCAGAGAGATCCGTTTAATAGAGTCGGAGGAGGGAGCATGATGAATGAGGTGACTAAGGCCTTCTGCCATGAGAACGAAAAGGAAGGGGGACAAAGGATCCCCCTGATCGATGCCTCAAAACGAAAGTGAGGGGGAGCCATTAACTAGGATTGAGAAGCTGGGGGACGCCAAAAGGCTCATGACCCACCGAGTCCAAGGGGCATTGAAACCAAAAGCTAGGAGCATTTGTTTGATATAATTCCAACTTAATTTGTCGAATGCTATAGATAAGTCTAGTTTGAGAAGCATAACTGGTTTCTTAAGGAGCTTGAGTGAATGAATCACTTCATGCGAGAGGATTATGCCATCCAGGATTTGTCACCCTTCCACATATCCGGTTTGCTCTTGCGAGATAAGGAGAGGTAGGAGGGGCTTAAGCCTGTTCGAAATGACTTTAGAAATCAACTTGTATATGACATTGCAGAGCATAATGGGCCTATATTTGTCCAGAGAAATTGGCATTGTTGTTGAGGATGGTGTCCAATTCCAAATATTTAGTAGATTTGTTACAATGTTTTGATGAGGGAATTTCTTTGAAGATATCGTGGCTCTAGGAGGAAGCAAAGCATTGTACCAAAATATTTTGAAGTGAAATGTTGTATGTAGAGGCGAATACATTCGACATGAGTGAAGGCATTTGAAAAAATGACAAGTGACTCCATTGATGTCGAAGGGAGGTATGTTTGTATTATGTTTTTTAAATTTCATATCAACTTTTTAGTTTGAATATAGATGGTTTACTAGTATGATTGCATCTCACTTTTAATATTTTTAGTATAATGTATTTTCCTTATGCATGCCCCCTCTCAAACAGGGGAGTCCCAATTCAACTCTTTGCTCCTGTAACTCCTATTCACTGGCATATTCCCTAGCATTATTTCCTGCCATATTATGTCCCTCTACTCTACATGGAATGGTTGAGGCTAGAAAAGCATCAGATCACTCACTTTTCATGACTCGTGCATAAAACGTTTCATACAATTATCATTATGATGAAGGTACACTTTCAACAAATCTTTTATTGGATGCTAGATTTGGACATCTGAACTATGACAACCTTTGTTTGTTGAAGAAAAATAGTGGTGCTGGTTTGCCAACTATTCCTAGGAAACTTAAGCAATGTGATGCTTGTACCTTAGGAAAACACAACAAACAATAATTTCATGATTCTCATTCCAAAGCGAATAGAAATCTTGAACTCATTCATTTTCATTTGTGTGGCCCTATGCATGTTCCTTTTGCAAATGGAGATAAATATATGATGACATTTATTGATGACTACACTAGAATGTGTTGGGTTTATTGATGCTTGTTCCTCTCTCTTGTATTGGTTAGGTGCCCTCGTAGTCTATCAAGGGTAAATCCTAGTTTGGAAAACTTAGTTGATTGATGCCCTAGTTTGAGACCTCATCCTTATAAAACCATAATCTATGATAACCATTTTTCTTTTGGAGTTGTGCTTGCTAGAATTAACTCTCCTTCCTTGAGTAACGTCAAGCCCTAGCCCTAGGGTTGATTTGAATCCATTTTCCTTAACCCTAGATTAGAGTAAGGCACTAGTCTTAGCAAAAATTTTATCACTTTCACGAAACCCAAAGTCTCATCCTAGGTAACGTTTATCTAGGGTTTGACCCTAAGCCATAGAAAAACCCTTAACTACTCGCAAACCCAAAAATACTCAAATCTAGCCCTACTTTACCTAGGCGGCTTACCTCCTTGTTTTTCCCTAGCTAGTACGATAATGACATTTACTGTTGTTATAGGGTTGTATCAGCCTTACTATCAAGGTTTGAATGAGTTTGATAATTTGTTATTATTCTATTTTTTATTGTAATTTTTTTTCACTTTAGAAGGCAATATTACATAAATTTATGACGAACTAGGTGCATAGTAACTTTCCCTGTCAACTGATCTGCTATATTTAAATTGGAATGGACAAAAATACATTCAAGTTACATAATTGCTATGGAGTGTCAATTGGAGGGGCTTAAAATGGTCAAACCTCTTAGCGAGGGCCCAAGAGTTTTGCTAGGAATAGGAAGCCAAATCTGACAAGAAGTGAGGGTACAGGAAAGATACAAAGTAAGGCTTAACGCAAAGGAGTAATACAAAGGAGTGTAATTACTATATCCATATCATCAAACATTTGTCATCCAACTTAGGATGCCTTACGTAGTGCCTAGTTATTCATAAGATCAAGTTGGTCACAACCTTTGTAGCCTCAACAAACAAGTGTCAATATTCTTCATCTTCTAAGTTATGTTTAATAAATAATATAGCATTTGTCCCAATCCTTATTAGGAAGGACTCCATGGTGAGTTGTCTTTACACATCAAACTTAATTAATATCCGCAATTAACTTTGATGCATTTGTTGAACATGAATCCTTCGGGATTTCAATCTAGCAAGTCTAGGTAAGATGGAAACTTTTCTGAAGTATTTTTTACCCACTCGAATGATCGATGCGCCATTTGTTGTGTGTTTGATGGGCCATTTGTTGAGTGTTTTATGGGTCATTTTTCCCTATCCTTCCAACTACCTTAAGATAATTGAAGGGGTGGGTTGTGGCTAAAGCACTAGATCCCATCATCTAAAACATTCAAGTGGGAATAGGATAAATTTACCCCCTACTATTAAGAATTATTCCCATACTATAATGATTACTCTCTATGAACCTGGCTTAGAGGAGTAGAGGTTTGGCATGAGGATGATGTTCATGGTTACTTGGTTGATGGTTAGTGAGGCATTATGTGCTTTCAGCATTGGCACATCATGCAAGCCTCACACAGAAATAATAAGGATAAGCTATATGATCTGTTGAGTTTCTCTCTTGTCCTACTTTCTTCTCATTTCAAGGATTTGATTCAATAGATAGGGAAATTCAATTTCTCTCCTTTAGTTTACTCACGTCAAAAGGAATTATTTTAACAATCAGAGCATTTTTGTATCCCCAAAAGGTATAAAATCATAATCCTATCTCTACTACCAGTTTGATAAGTTCTAACAAAATGCACCCTCTCAACTCTCACCTATTAGTGTCAATCATCCATTCATTGGTAATTTTACCATAATAAAATTTCAATTGGAAAAATACTTTCAACCATTCATTTAAATGTGGAGTAAATACCTGCATAACCAAATCCCAATTGTAAATTGCATCATAGTCTTGTGGGTTGCTTTAAATAGTACTTGCATACGTGTAGTACATATGCACATGTGCATGAACATTAAAAGTACACATTGACATAAAGATATGTTGACTAAACAATTACTTCATCCTTCAAAGCCTTCCAAGAAGTTACACATGTTTAAACTAGAAAAGAAATTCCCAAAAACTAAAACAGAAATGTAAGAACTATCACACCACCAGAATATGGTGACTGGCATAACAATAGCTTATGAGAACGCATGAATTATGTTTCAAAAAGATTTCTACAAGGAAAATAATTTAGATGTAAAAATTAACATAAATTGTGAATACAGTTAAATTCTTAATATGCTCAATCAAACTAACAATACTAGTATGGTATAGCATTGCAAACAAGATAATAAAAAGATGGAAAAATTAGCTTTGGATAGAATATGACAATCTTATCTAAACAACAATTGACTAAACTTTTCATCTTGAATTTGCAACATTAGAGAAGGAATAGCCTAAAGGAAAAGGGAAGGCCTCCCATTTTTATGAGATAAAAAAGAGATTCCAGGCTAATAAGGAGGTTTTTATTCTTCTCCCTCCAAAATAATTACATGTACCTCTTGTTAAATTTAAAGGATTTTGATTGGTTTACATATTATGACACAGAGACTACGTGAAAATTTCATGGGAACTTTTAAACTAAAATTTGTAGGATATCCTTAGGGAAAGTGCGTGTGATACTTTGCTTCTTTACATCACTGACAGAGGCTAAGAGGAGGTCAATAGTGAGTCCTTGAGCTTTATCCTCTCTATCATCTTAAATTTGTCAAGATTGTAGATCAATACAACCACAAACACAATAATAGGGACATTTTTGACAATAAAAAAATTACAGGCTAGAGGTAGAATGGAGTAAAGAGCTACCCAAGAATTTGTGCATTTAGTGTGTAATTTTAAGGCATGGCTTTTGTTGGGTTATTTACAACAAAGTTGGAGTATGGTATTGATTGATTATACTATCTCATTCCAAGATGTGGAATGTGGATTGTTGATCCATTCAGTTTAATTAGAATTGATTTTGTTATAACTATTGTGCATTGCAAGATCTATGTTGTTTGGGTTCTCTTTTCTCTAATTTATATGAGAATGCAACAGATTTTCTAAAGAAGCCAATTTCTTAACATGCGGAGTAAAATAAACCATTGTTGAAGAAGCACATATTGCTGGAAACCAATAAACATATAAAGCAAGACCTAGAAAAGGGCCAAAGATCTTCAGCAAGAATTCAATGGGTTGCTTGAGGCTGTTTTTCATCATGGAATTTTTGGCTATTATCTAGCTAAATATCCCTATAGATATTTTACATGGAACATTCCATGGGGCACAATACAGCCTCTTTGTATTCCTCAGCAGGTACAGTTTTAAAATATCTCGAGCCTGTTTCAATGCCAATAGTTGTAGCTCACATATGCTTTGCCAGGAATTTTCTGAGACACATTTTGTTATTGTTGCAAGGGATTTTAATAAATGCACAATTTTTCAGACCCCGGATTGATAGCATCACCAATGATAACATCTTTGTGAATGTATTAACAACCTGGATCAAGCTTTCTTATTAACTTGGTAAATGTTTTGGGTTCTATCTTTGTGGATTGGTCGATTGAGATTCATGGATTTCTTTAGTGATCTATAATATTGCATTGAGGTCTTTAAACATGTTTTGGTATAGGAGTGGCATCCAGCAATGGAGAAATTTGTGGCATGATGGAGTACCTGGCACAAACTACCCCATACTAGGGGAAAACTTTATGTACAAGTTCTAGGTGAAGGACCAGATAGGTAGGTACTATTACTTTCCATCATTGTATTTGCAGAAAGCTGCAGGGGGTTTTGGAGGACTAAATGTAGCTAGCAGGGCCCTGATCCCTGTTCCATTCCCTCCACCTGATGGTGATATCACTCCGCTTATATGTGAGTGGTAAAAAACCAACTCTTTGGTAAGTTATTAATCCATCCCTAAAACATCTATATCTCTTGAAATTAAAGAGACTGGGTATGTTCAACTTCATCCTGTCCACGAGAATGTTTTCTCTTGCAATGCATCAATCTAACCATATTCTATCTTTGGGAAGATCCTTAGAATAACACTTGATGTGGGAAAATTTTTGGTAACCCTGATGTTGTTCACATTCATGGTTGTGGGCTACCAAATGAAATAGCAATTACAGTGGAACAAGGTACTTATAACTAATCTCTATCATAAGGCAGTTTGGTAGATTTAGTACAGGTGTTTCTAGCCTTTCAATGATTCACAAGATCCAGTTTATTTTGATTTTATCTGATGGATGTTGAATCCATTGCTTCTTCTCTTGAGATGTATCTAAAATGACCCATATGTTAATCTGTAGGGAAAACATACCACCTCCAAATTTCAAATGTGGGATTGTCATCATCTTTGAACTTCAGGATTCAGGGTCACAAATTGAAGCTTGTGGAGGTAGAAGGATCTCACGCCATTCAAAATGTCTATGATTCTCTTGAAATTCATGTTGGCTAGTCCTACTTTGTTTTGGTCACTGTTGATCAGCCACCTCAGGACGATTACATTGTTGCATCTAACCATTTCAAAAGTCATCTTACTTTTAAAACTCGAATTTTCCACTACAAAAATTCCCAGAAGTGGGTTTGTGGACCAATTCCAGGGGGTCCAACAACCAAGATTTATTGGTATGTGAACCAGGCCAGAACCATCAGGTTTGGTTCTTTCCCTGATTACTTTGGTTTTAGCATAATTTATGTGTGAGATAATATTATATATTTTATAGATAGATAGATGAATGTATATCTATATGATTGAAAATGTTTGATGATTACCAGAAAATATAGATAAAAGATCATCATAGAAATTGGGGATAGCTATTAAAAACAAATTTCAAAGAATGGTTAATGGTTTTTTGGTTGAGTAGTTGGGATTGTGGCTTGCCATCTCATCTATCTAGGTTTAAGTCTCCTGAAGCATGTTCTAGACTTTATTGTTTAGGTTAGGTTCAAGAAGGAGGAAGCCCCAAACAATCTCGGCTAAACGAAGTTGAATTTTAAAATATCTAGGAGTCTGTACTCATCGTATATAATCAAGTTCTCAAAATTTGAATGGCTACTGTTGTATGGATGGAGCTTGACAACCAGTGTGGCTCGTCCAAATCCATAAGGATCTTTCCACTACAAGAAAATCAACATTACTCGAACTATAATACTCTCAAACTAAGTCCCCACAATTTATGGCAAACAATGTTATGTAGCGAATGGTGTTTCCTACATGCGATCCAAAACACCATTGTAGCTTGCAGATTACGACAACATAAGTAGAGTGTTTGTTGTTGGTGCATTCCTAATAGTCCCAACATTACATTATCTTCTCACAAGGCCACTGTTGTGCTAAATGTGTAATATTGTTCTTTCGTTGAGAATCCGAGTAGAAAATACAAAGGGTCGTGACCAAATTCCAGTGGAAATCGCTACGGTTAGAAGGTAATTGGGAAGTGTTGAGGAGCTTATGTGTTGAGGAGCTGCATACAAGACTACAAAGTGTAGTTAAGGCCTCAGAAGGAGAAAAAGTAGGAAGCCTTTACAAATCCCAGTCAAGCCCTTAATACCTAAGTCCTGTAAATTGGGTATGGAAGTGGCAACATCCTTCAACAGAGTACATTTATTCACAAACCCTACAAACCCTAGACTTGAAGTACATTCCTCCATTTTGTAAGGGTTACCTAAATAATTTTTTAAGGGATTTGGAGGCCAAGTGGATATCTTGTTCCTGCAATTGATCCATAAATTTAGAAAATTTTAAGTGTTTGACGTGTTTGAAGAGTGAAAACAAGAGAAAGAAGTAGGGTAAGAGACCTGAGCTTTTGGTATTTTTGAGTGAACACTTGCTTCCAGAATTTGTGCCCCATGGATGCTGAGAGTAAATCCTACAACCCCACTAGCAGTTTTATGGTGAGGAGGGGCAATAGTTTCTGTGGCTCCTGGAAATCTCCACACTACTCTCCCCTTTTTCCCTTTGGTTATGGGCTCCTCTCTATTGAATCAATAGTTATTGTGGCTCCCAGAAATCTCCACACTACTTTCCATTTTTTCCCTTCGGTTATGGGCTCCTTCCAAACTCTACGCCCCATGGATGCTGAGAGTAAATCCAATGACCCTGCTAGCAGTGTTGTGGTGAGGAGGGGCAAGAAATACTATGGCTCCTAACAATCTCCACAATACTCTCCATTTTTTCCCTTTCGTTATAGGCTCCTCTTTGTCGAATTAATAGTTACTGTGGCTCTTGGAAATCTCTGCACTTCTCTCCATTTTTTCCCTTTTGTTATGGGCTCCTTCTAGACTTTACACCCCATGGATGCTGAGAATAATTCCCGTGGCCCCGCTAGCAGTGTTGTGGTTTGGAGGGGCAATAGTTACTGTGGCTCCTCGCAATCTCCACACTGCTCTCCATTTTTTCCCTTTCATTATGGGATCCTTTCTACCGAATCAATAACTACTGCAGCTCTTGATAATATCCACACCGCTCTCCATTTTTTCCCTTTGGTTATGGGCTCCTCTCTACCGAATCAATTGAGTAAGTAGCAAGAATAGGAAATCCAATGGGGTATGGGAAACTTGTGTGTAGTGCACAAATTATTGAACAACTATAGGAAAATACATTTAGACAATTGAAAAAGAGTTGGAAACAAAACAATTTTTGTTCGTACAAAATATATAAAGGGTGTTGAGCATGCAAAATATATCAAGGGTGTTAGAGTTATAATTGGTTCTTATCTAGAAGAATTAGATTTTTTTCGATAGATTTTTTCCAATTGCATTTTTTATATCCATTACTATTACGGAAAAAGTTCATGCATATTTATTATTAAGATAATATGCACAAATTATTTAAAAATTATAGGAAAAGACATTTAGGCGACTTGAAAAAGAGTTTGAAACAAAATAATTTTTTATTGTACAAAATATGTTAAGGGTGTTAAAGTTACAATTGGTTCTCATTTACAAGAATTAGATTTTTTCCTGTTGCAATTTTTATATCCATTACTATTATGGCAAAGGTTATTTCATATTTAATATTAAGATTTATATGTAAGGAGTGAAAATATTGTTAGGAGAATGTATTATGTTTAGGGTGAAATATGATCTATAAGAACCAATAAAACAAATATATGCAATATCACATAGTAGTGTGAGAGACCATGTTGGGATGAAGATACTTTTCACAAAGGGTGTTGTGCTTATTTTTTGGGATCATCTTCATTAATAGTTCCTCTAGGGGATCTTATTAGTATCTTCACCTATGGAATCGTATGCTTATATTTTTAGCACAAGACAAACTAGATAAAGTGATGAGTGACATTGATTTTCATCATCTATAATTCATTAATATATCACAAAAAAGGCCCTTTGCATGTTCACCCACTTCTCTAATGATTTTGCATAGAAAAACATAAAATATTGACGATTGGTTGTCATAATATATCTAAAGGATCTAATATGAAATCCATTTTAAAAGACCTAACTATATGGAAGAGCCCATTTACCTTCAGGCCTAAGATATTTATTGAAGAAAATGTTGATATGGAGGGCCATGACAATGGACTACTTCCATTTGGTACAAGATATAATATCTATACTAGTGCAAAATTGGGTGTTAATTTAATTTAGTCTATGTTGGGATACATGCTTCACCATATCATAGGAGAAACTCCTAAGAAAATTAGGGTATAAGGTAGAGATCTCACACAAAGTCCAAGGTTTGTTAATTTCATGGTCTCTCATTTGGATGCCATTTCCATTCCTCAATTGCATACTTATATTAATAAATGACAACCACTAAACTAATGTGATAATGTATTTGGAATTTCCTTGCAAAAAAAAAAAACGTATTGTTTGCCCCTTTTCCTTAGTGAAGGTAGATTTGTTTCACTCGACTTAACCAAAAAACAAATGTATAATTTCAATGAAAATATGATAATAACCAACCTCAATTTAATTTTTTCTCTTTATATGGTGTCACTTGTGTAATTTGAATTGATATATTAAATTTATTGAAGTGCCTTTACAAATCCTAATAGGTAAAACTAGTGGACTACAATTCCAATATAAACAAATATCATTCCACTTTGGAGCTTTTTATATTTAGAAGTCATTAATAAATGTTAGTGCTTGATATGTTTCTCTAAAAAAGGAACCTATTGGACTAAATGGAAAAACAAAATGCATTGAGGTATAAATACAAGGTATGTGTATGATATCTACATACCCATAACTCACATGGATATGCTAGTATTCTATGGTCTATTATGCTAGATGATTGATTAATGATTAAGCTTATGATTAGTGTTAACATTGATTAAGCTTGACTATGCTTTTAAGTATAACCTTATGAATAATTTAATATTAAATTAATTTTGGCCCTCTCATGACTCTTTGACTTTGATTAAATAACTAAAATTGTTTAATTATTTATCATGTATTAATTCTTATTATTTGGTCGGGGGGGGGGTTGTGTGAGAAGAGAGTTTCAGTTATGGGACATAAAGAATGGGTAGGTGAACCATTAATGGGGAATAAATATTTTGGGGAAGGAGGGGGAATAAGTCTTTGAAGGAGAGGATGGTAAGAAGGAAATCTATTCATTTTGTCATATTTGGGTCTGTTGATGTTTTGGGGAGAGAGGAGAGGAATAAAGTTGAAAGATTTTGGATACTAATGGTCCTCTAAGGAGGCTAGGAGGGGTGATAGAACTTGATGATTTGAGAACACTGTTCGAAAACATTATGGGTGGCAATTAGGGTTTGGGAACAGACGGTTAGGGAACTTGTGGAGGTTCCATGGGGCTAGGATGTCGGAAAAGTTTTTCCCAGTTAGTTGGGTCACAAATTCAGTCAGGTGGGCTTGAAGGTAATGGTAAGGAAAGAAGCATCATGGACCCCACTAATTTCAATCGTGTTTCTTTGTGTACTTTTTGCATTGAACGAAACATATTATGCAACGCGTGTTGTCTGAAACTATGTTATAGGGAGTGTTATCTAAAAAATTACAAGTACTAAACTTGAATTACAAGTACTCGAATTGAATTGATCAAGTTTTTCACATGTTATAACTACATTTCATTGTCTCTAATGGTCATGTTCTACGAGACCAAACTTGTGACATTTTTGGTGATATGGTTTTTATTATTGTTTTTCCAATGTAATGAAGGCCTCTTCAAATAATACAACCATCTTTTTCATTGTATGTTGTTATAGTTTGAGCCCAAGAAAAGGATTCACATGGACTACTTAATTCAATGTTACTACATTCAGGAAGAATGGAATGTAATTTATAATGAAGGGTGTAAAGAAGGGAGATATTTTTTTTATTACACAAAGTATAAATGGAAGAGGTGAAACTGTGTTTACAATTATAAATTTTCAGAACATTGACCTTAGAACTGTGGAACAATTCAATGAAAACATTTTCTTTAACATCCAATGACGGAAGTTCGAGCTATAGTTGTTGCATTTTCATGCATGGTTGTGAAGGACGGAATAAAGTCACTGTTCAAGAGGCTTGGTTGAACTTTTGGTGGAAGATATAGTAAAGAATCATCCTAATATCGAACTTACTAGATAACTAGAATGAGGTTACCAATGAGATTGATTCCCTTCCATCCGTGAGGCCTATATCTTGGAACTGTGGTTCAAAGAATTTCTAAAATATCCCATTTTGAGTAGCATATATCAAAGAAATATATGGCTGAAAATTTCCATCTAACTATGGCCCCTCATTAAATGGAAAATCGTAACTTGAAATAACATTCAGAAATCAAATCATAGGGAAATCTCTTGCTATTCTTTGTGCCTTCATGAAGGTGAGTTGTGGAGCACATCTGCAAGATTTCTCCCTATTGTAATCATCTATTGAGAAATCTACAAGCTAGCATGAAGAGATAAAATCATGATATATCTAGTCTCCCTTAAATTGTTAACAATTGGAGGGCTCACCCTTTTAACAATCCTAAGTTGAGCCTCATTTGCAATACCCTTCTAAGTTTCCTCCTCTGGATATTTGGAAAGAGAGGAATTATTGCATATTCAAGAATCTCTCCCTCCTTGATCCTAATTGGATCCATAGAAGGCTGTCAAAGAACCATGACTGTATCAGGTCAAACAAATCCCTAAAGAATTCCATAACAACGATCAAAAAATACCCTGAACAAGTGGCAATGGCATCCAATGTGGAACAACGAGGACCTTGGTCAAAGCACACTAACCGAGGCCCATGGAGACTGCACCGGAGGCCGAAGTAACCCCTGGGAGCCTCGAAATGGGAAAAAGAGGTGATTTTTGATGCACGATTACCGATTCCTAGCGTCAATCGTGCATCACTGGGTGAACAGGGCCAAAATGGGAAAGCCCGACCACTCGGTCGTGTGGGGGAACTGAAGGACGTGGGTGAAAAAGTGAAAAAGCGCTAATCGCACAAGGCAGGACCCGCGCTCTGGAAACCGGAGGTTTTGATCAGGGCTCCCTTAAATGGTAAGAGGTTTTGGACAAGCGGAGTGATTCCATACAACTATCGACGCATGGCAAGCAGAGGTCAGAGAAAACCGTTGTTGATCACGCGTTATCAGTCGAGAAAGTCAACTGCATGAAACGTGCATATGGCGTCAGATCCGGAGGGCCCAGATCGGATGACTAAGATCATGCCTGATGGGAAGAAGTGGAATCGACAGGGAACTCAGCCGTGTTTTAAAGGGATTTGGAATATGTTTGACTGCCATGGTGGAGGAAGAACACATCCACGATGTAAGTAAAGAAACGAACCGATGAAGCATGCTAGCACCATTTAGAGGAAGACAAGTGGAAACTCCCTGAGCGCTGATGATGACGCCAAACAGGGAACTCCTAGCGTAGCTACAAAGGGGAATCGATAGAGGTGGAAGAGGAACCGAATAGGCATAGGGATCGAATGGATAAAGCCATGAACAGAGGCAATCGAATCAGTTAGTGGAGGTAGACACAGAGAGACAAAAGTTGAGAGACAAAGAAGTGGAACAGTGAACCCTGAGAGTTGGACTGAACACTGAGAACAGTAAAGCAAAGTAGAGGAGACAAAGGGCCGAGCTGATCAGCAGCAGTAGCGAGCACCAGAGAGCTTGAAGATTCAAGCCATCCCATAGAGGATATGTCTGGGCTAAGCACGACATTGGGCTCTTGCCATTGTAGACCAGAAGGTCACATAGCTAGTAGGAAGAAGAAGAGTTTGTGTACTCCAGTGGCTTGGGGAATCCAAGACCACCCTGCCAAGCAAATCTACTTCAGGAGAACTCACATTGAGTCCCTGTATTGTAAAATTCTCTTCCCAAAGGCACAATAAAAAAAGGCTACCACTGAAGCTGGACTGGAGACGTAGCGTGGAGCATAGGGTGAACTCCTTATTAAAATTGTTTGTGTCTTTGTGTTTGCTTACTGTATTTCTCTATTTTCATTCCATTTTATTGTCTGTGTATTGGCAATCTGATCGATCCGTTGCTTCAATAACACAGAACACACACCAACACATGAGTCTGTAATACCTTAGTTTAATAAATCATTAACTGATGTCAATAATAGGGTGAATATCATACCAAGTGGTATCAAAGCACGAGGTTTTAAGGTTAGACAAGCTTGTGTTGGTTTAGCTGTGAATATTCACAAGATCAAAGCTCAAATTAGGAGAAGGAGAGTTGGTGGAAACTAATCCTGAAATTGGGAGAGTCTATTCTCGAAAGACAATGTTAGAAGAAGGTTATGTAGGGCCAGACCCTCAATTCATAGAGAGTTTCCTAGCTATAAAGTCTATGGTTGAAGAAATGTACAGAGACTTTAGAAAGCAAAAGGTGGAAGATGCATCAGGCTCTAAACAAGATAAATAAGAAGATGAGTGTCACTTCCATGACAACTCCAAAGGAAAGGGGAAAGAGGAAAGCTTTCTCACACCTCCTAATAGCCCTGTGCATAATAAGAAAGCATCTTTGATTAAGCTAGATGTTAAATTTGATTTGCCTATATAATATGGAGAGTTGAATGCTGAAAAGTTGGACAATTGGATTAGACAGATTGATGTGTATTGCAGGGTACAAAACATAAAATCAGACAAGAGTAAGATTCAACTTGCAAGCCTATGCCTAGGAGGCACTGCCTTGGTTTGGTGGGAAGGCAGAACCCAAGCTGATATGAAAAGACATGGTAAGACCATCTCTGTCTGGAGTGATTTTTCTTCTGCAATAAAAAAGCAGTTCTATCCATTGGCCTACATGCAACAAGCCATGATGAGTTGGAAAACTCTTTGGCAATTGAAAGGGCAAAGTGTGCAAGGGTATACTCAAGAGTTCAGAAAGAGAGCATTGATATTGGGTATCTCATTAGACTCACCAGAGACTCTTTTGAAGTACATTGGTGGTCTACACAGCTACATGAGGCATATCATCCTCATGTTTAATCCCACTAGTATAGATGAGGTATCTGTACAAGCTACTCATCTAGAAGCTAGAAGAAAGAATGGAAATCCAAAAGTTGGGGGACCATCCTATCCCACTGTAAGTAAGAGAAAGGAGAAAAGAAAACAGAAGTGGAAGGCAAGGAGGCTAACACTGCACAGAAAGCTAAAGCTTCATGCACTCACTGTAAAAAGGAGGGGCATGATGGTGAGCATTGTTGAATTTTGCATCCAGAGCTGAGACCTAAGAAGTCCGAGGGCAAGAATAAGAAGACAGCTATAGCTATTCAGAAAGATTTGGGGTCATATTTTGGAGATGAAACAACTATAGCAGCCACATGTATAAAAGTTAATAATTCTGAAGCATCTACTAGTAATTTTTCTTAATCTGTTATTGATGAAGAAAATGAGAGAAAAGGACATGATCTTTTCCATATTTGAGTTATTTCCAAAAATCAAAAGATTGATACTTTGTTTTATAGTGGCTCACAAGTAAATTTAATTTCTGGAGCAATTGTAAAGAAATTGGGATTAGCAACTACACCTCATAAGAAACCATACCCATTAGGATGGATGAATGATAAAGCACAACTACAAGTGACTACACAGTGCAAACTCTAGTTTTCTTTTGGGTTAGCATTTGCAGATGAGGTTGAGTTAGACATAATTCCTTTGGATATATGTGGAATTGTTTTAGGAAGTCCTTACTTGAATGATAGAAAGGCTATTTTCTATAGAACTGAGAACAAGTATCTACTTGTCAAAGATGGAATCGAATACGTTGTAAGGGCTCATAAGCTCAAGAATAATTAAACTCTCATAAACTCAGGACAAATGAAAACACTGATTAACGCATGCAAACAATTCTTACTGATGGTTGTAAAGGAAAAGAAACCTAATAAAACCAATGTATTTGAGGGCTGTAATGCTGAACAACAAGCTGAAATTGAAAAGGTTGTTTTAGAGTATGATGTCTTGTTTCAAGAACCTAAAGGTCTGCCACCCAAAAAGGGAATAGTACATGATATTATTTTGCACCAAGATGTTCCATTGGCTAACATTGGGATGTATAGTGTATGCTTTAGAGAATGCTGAAATCAAGAAGCAGGTGCAAGAGTTTCTCGAGAAGGGCTTCATCAGGCCTAGCACATCACCATGCGGGTTACCAATCATTTTGGTGAGAAAGAAAGATGGCTCTTGGAGAATTTGCATAGATTACCGAGCACTGAATAAGATAACAATCAAAAATCATTATCCCCTTCCTCGCATAGTTGATCTTTTAGATCAATTGAAGGAATCTATTTATTTCGCCAAGCTGTATTTGCACAATGGATACCATCAGGTCAGAGTTGCAGAGCAAGATGCATGTAAGACTACTTTCAAAATAAAGCAAGGATTGTAAGAATGGCTGATTATGCCTTTTAGCTTGACCAATGCTCTTGCTACTTTCATGAGATTAATGAATGATGTACTCAGACCTTTTCTTGATGATTTTTTTATTGTGTATTTGGATGACATTTTGTTTTTTAGTAAAACGTGGGAAGAACATTTAAAGCATGTTAAACAGACATTATATGTTTTGAAAAGAGAAAAACTTTATGTTAAACTCTCAAAATGTGAATTTGGAAAAACATCTCTAAACTACTTGGGTCATATAGTAGGGGGAGGTGAATTGAAAATAGATCCCTCTAAAGTGGCAGTCATTGTGGACTGGCCTAAACCTAGGTCTGCTACAAAAGTGAGAAGCTTCTTAGGAGCAGCACAATATTGGAGGAAGTTTATTTCTAACTTCTCCTCGATTGCAGCTCCCTTACATGCTTTAATAGGATTGAATAAGGTGTTTCAGTGGGGAGGCAAACATCCGAAAGCCTTCGACACCTTCAAAGAGAAAATTGGTATAGCACCTGTACTAGCACTGCATAATTTACAAAGACCATTTGAGATCCAAACTGATGCCAGTGACTATGCCATGGGAGCAGTGTTGACACAGCACGGAAAAACCATATGTTATCATTCTGAGACTTTTAATCCTACAGTAGCTAACTATCCTACATATGATAAATAATTGTATGCATTAGTTCAGAGTGTGAAAAAGTGGAAAGATTACATAATGGGAAAAGAGACAGTAATACATACTGATCATCAGCCACTTCAATATCTACACTCCCAAACTAGGTTGCAGCAATCAAGACATTATAGATGGATGGGTTTTCTACAACAGGTTCATTTAGTCATCAAATATAAAAAGGGCATACATAACAAGGTTGCAGACATGTTATCTAGACCTATTATAAATGCATCTACCATACTTAAGCATAATTCTGTGCTACATGAAAGCTACATTGAACAATATGCTCAGGATATGGAATTTAAAGATGTATATGCAACTTTGAGTCAATGCAAAAGAGTAGAAGAATTGGACTATCATATAAAGGACCGACTCTTATACCATTGTGGGAAACTTTGCATTCCACAAACCGAAAGAGTAAAGATAATTAGGGAAGCACACACTTCTCTAATATCAGGTCACTTTGGGGTAAGTAAAATAGTTACACAGCTGTAAAGATTCTGTTATTGGCCGAAAATGAATGAGACAGTTTCTAGGTATGTAAGAGGGTGTGCCATGTGTGCTAAAAGAAAGCCCGACAATAGAAAACTAGGTTTGTACACTCCATTGCCAGTTCCTTCTCACCCTTCGGAAAGTGTTTCCATGGATTTTGTTGGAGGACTGCCTAAATCTAGGAAAGGTCATGATTATCTATATGTTTTTGTGGATAGGTTCAACAAAATGTGTATTTTGATACCTTGTAGTAAATAGATCATAGCTGAAAAGACTACAAAATTGCTCTTTGAACATGTATGGGTTCATTTTGGATTACCCACTTCCATTCCATCTGATTGAGACAACCGATTTGTGGGGAATTTTTGGTCTAGTCTATGGGAACTGATGGACACCAAACTGAAGAAAAGCAAAACTTTTCATCCACAAATAGATGACCAGACAGAAGTAGTAAACAGGACAGTGAGCCAGTGATTGAGAGGATATTGCAGTAAACATCCTAATCTTTGGGATGAACACTTGTGTTATGTGCAGCATGCTTACAACATAGCCAAACACTCTTCTACACAGAGATATGCTTTTAAGACCTGTTTTGGTTACATACCAAGGTCTCCTTTGGATTTTGTCTTTGGTAAAGACACCATGGTTGAAGGACACAGTGATGTGGACAAGGCAACTAGGTTCATTGAACAGATCCAAGAGATCCACCAGGCAGTACAAGAACAACTGGAAAGGAGCCAGGCCAAGTACAAGGCTAGGCATGACAAGCATCAGATGGAGCATAGTCTTCAAGTTGGAGACCAAGTCTGGCTGTATATCAGCAAGGACAGGATGCAAGGTGAAGGTAAAGAGCTAAATCCTATCAGGTATGGACATTTTAGGATACTTGAAAAGATTTGTGAAAATTCTTTTCGCCTTGATTTACCAGCTTACATGCACATCTACTCAGTTGTAAATGCAGATTGCTTGATATTGTTTGTAAGAGCAAAGTCAATTGCCTTCTATTGATGACCTGCTACCTGAGTATCTTAATGAGTTGCAGGAAGACACAGTGTTGGAAAGGAAGGTGAGAACGACACGCAGAGGAGATGTTGAGTACCTTAGGATTGGGCTCAAAGGTTCGAAGCCAAGCAGTGCAAAGTGGATTGAGATTGGAAAAGTGAAGAAACAATATCCTCACTTAGTCGATGCTTGAAAAATAACTTTTGGTGGTCCAAAAGAATTTTTTTCAGTGGGAAGGTTGTGATCCGAATTGGATCCATAAAATACTGTCAAAGAACCATGACTGTATCAGGTCGAAGAAATCCCTAAAGAATTCCAAAACAGCGATCAAAAAACACCCTGAACCAATGGCAATGGCATCCAACGCGGAACGACAAGGACCTCGGTCAAAGCGCATTGACTGAGGCCCATGGAGACTGCGCGGGAGGATGAAGTAGCCCGTGGGAGCCCCGGAATGGGAAAAAGAGATGATTTTTGATGCGTGATTAGCATTAGCGCCTAGTGCTAATCGCGCATCGCTGGGTGAACAGGGCCAAAATGGGAAAGCCCAAGCACTCAGTCACATGGGGGAACTGGAGGACCACAGGTGGAAAAGGGAAAAAGTGCTAATCGTACAAGGTGGGACCCATGCTCTAGAAATCGGTGGTTTTGATCGAGGCGCCCTTAAATGGTAAGAGGTGTTGGACGAAAGCAGAGCAATTCCATACAATGATTGATGCGTGGCAGGCAGAGGTGAGAGAAAATCGCTGTTGATCACACGCTATCGGTCGAGCAAGTCAATCGCACGAAACGTGCGTATGGCATCAAATCTGGAGGGCCCAGATTGGACGGCTGAGATCGCGCCCAATGGGAAGAAGCGGAATCGACAGGGAATTAAGCCACATTTTAAAGGGATTTGGAATCTGTTTGACCGCCATGGCGGAGGAATAATGCATCCATGACAGAAATGAAGAAACAAACCGACGAAGCATGCTGGTGCCATTTAAAGGAAGACAAGTGGCAACTCCCTGAGCGCTAATTATGATGACAAATAGGGAACTCCCAGTGCAGCTACAGAAGGGGAATTGACAGAGACGGAAGAGGAACTGAATAGGCATAGGGATCAAATGGCTAAAGCCATGAATAGACGCAGTCGAATGAGTTAGTGGAGTTAGACACAGAGAGACAGAAGTCGAGAGGAGAAGAAGTGGAACAGTGAACCCTAAGAGGAGGACTGAACACAGAGAACAATAAAGCAGAGTAGAGGGGACAGAGGGCTGAGCTGATTAGCAGCAACATCAAGCACTAGCGAGCTTGAATATTCAAGCCATCCCATAGAGGATTTTTCTTGGCTAAGCACCACATTGGGCTCCTGGCATTATAGACCAAAAGGTCACAGAGCTATTAGGAAGAAGAAGAGTCTGTGTACTCCAGCAACTTGGGGAATCCAAGACCACCCTGCCAATCAAATCTACTTCAGCAGAACTCACATTGAGTCCCTGTATTGTCAAATTCTCTACCCAAAGGCATAACAAAACAAGGCCACCTCTAAAGTTGGACCGGCGACATAGCCCTAGAGCATAGGGTGAACTCCTTATTAAAATTGTTTGTGTCTTTGTGTTTGCTTACTATATTTCTCTACTGTCTTTCCATTTTATTGTCTTTGTATTGGCAATTTGATCGATTCGTTGCTTCAATAACACAGACCACACACGAGGACATGAGTCTGTAATACCTTAGTTTAATAAATATTTAACTGATGTCATTCAAAGGGTGAATATCATATCAGTCCTTCACAACTTTCATTCGATCATAGTTCAAAACAATGTAAAGGAATCAATTATCATGAAGACCGCGATACAAAAAGACTAGAATTCCTTATGTGAGGATGTCTTGTTGCGTCATAATTAGTTATCTATTCTAGGAATTAATATTTCCCCCTTCTCTTCTCTTCTACAATTTCCATTCCCTCCTCTTAGATCCCTCCTCCCCCTAATTTTCTAAAGCTCATTTTTTTATGGTGCATAAAAAGGTAACCCAGGCAAGGTGGGATATGGGTGTATCTTCATGGATAATTTGTGATCCAATATCCACATTTCTATATGTCTTGTGGGATATAATAGTAATAATTTAGTAAAATTTAAATCCTTTCAAGATGTACTACTGATTTCCTAGACTCAAGGCTAGAATTAACTAATGGGGTTGGAGATTCTGAACTTGTTATAAACATAAAAAAATGAATCCTAGAATGCACCTAAACTAGAATAATTTCTTGAATTTTGATACATGAAATCGTACTCATATGAGTAGCATTTTTCATTCCTTCCATTTTGATGATCATCCCAACCGACATAAGAATAACTGGAAATAAAATTACACATAAATTAGATAATCATGTAAGTGTATCATCATGTTTGAAAATATAATCCTCTTGGGAGCCCTTTGAAGACTCTCCCCTGAAATAATAATGTTGGACTATATATAAAAAATAAAAATTTCCCTTCGCAATCTCTTTTTATCTTATTTCTTCATAATATTTGTTTGTAATTCTTAGTCAGTCATTGGCCTATGTAGCCCAAATTTTAGGTTTTGGTTTTTATATCAACAAGAGGAAACATGTCCTCTTATCTTTTAAAAAGGTTGAAATTCAAGGTTAGATATACCTTCCCCAATGACATGTAAGCCTATATCACTAGGTCATAATATATACTTCATGTTTTCAAGAAACATAAAATGTTTTCTCCATAAAGATAAAACTTACACTACAACAAAACCAGCGATTAGCGTCCCTTTTTACTTCTTTTTTTGCATCTAGAGCCCATTTTTGGTGCTATTTGCATCCATTTATCAAATATGGTGCAAAACTTGACACAAAATTTGCATCAAGTTTTGCACCAAATCTTACACCAAGTTTAGCACCAGGTATTGCAATAGGTTTTGCACCACGTTTTGCACCAAATGTTATGCCAAGTTTTGTGTCATCCTTTGCACCAGGTTTTGTTCCAGGTTTTGCATCAATTTTGGCATCTATTTTTGTTTGACATACTTTTGCATCCTCATTTGCATCCACTTTTTGCACCTACACTTGCATCAACTTTTGCATCGACTTTTGCATACTTTTTTGCATCCTTTTTTAAATCATTTTTTGCATCCATTTTTTCATCCATTTGTGCATCACTTTTGCGCCACGTTTTGCATCGAGTTTTGTGTCTAGTTTTGCATATAATTTTGCATCTACTTTTGTTGCATCCACTTTTCCATCTTGTTTGGCATCCATATTTACATCCTCGTTTGCATCTATTATTGTACCCACTATTGCATCTAATATTTTTGTGCCACAATTGGCGCCTAGTTTGGCACCTCCTTTTGCACCCACTTTTGATTATAATTTTGCATCCACGTTTGCATCCTCATTTGCATCTAGGTTTTCATCAACTACTACATCTATTTTTGCATCCCTTTTTGTATCCAATTTTGGACCAGGATTTGCATCGTGTTTTGTGTCTCGTTTTGCATCTACTTTTGCATCGACTTCTATTGCATCCACTTTTGAATACAATTTTGCATCCACTGTTACACCCATTTTAAATTTCACTTTTTGCATCCCTTTTTACATCTTCATTTGCATCATACTTTGATTCTTTTTTTTCATCTATCATTACATCCACTTTTGTTATGCCATAATTTGCACCATGTTTTGCACTCACTATTGTATCCACGTTTGCTTCCAATTTTGCATCCCTGTTCACATCCTCTTTTGCATCAAATATTGCATCTATTTTTGCATCCACTTTTGTGTCAAGTTTATGCATTGGGTTTTGCATCTCGTTTTGTATCTACTTTTGCATCTACTTCCATTGTATCCATTTTTTTCATCCAATTTTGTTTTGCCTGTTGCATCAATGTTTGCTTCCACTTTTACATCCATTTTTGCATCTTATTTTGCATATATTTTGTCTATTGTTACATCCACTTTTGTTGCACCATATCTTGCGCCTACCATTGCAACCACATTTGCTTCCACGTTTGCATCCACATTTGCATCCTCTTTTGTGTTCAAGTTTGCATCAGATATTGTGTATGTTTTTTCATCCCCTATTGTATCCACTTTTGTTTAATCCATTTTTGCATCTACTTTTGTGTCCGTTGTTGCATCCACATTTGTTTCACCACAGTTTGTGCCAAGTTTTACACCTACCATTGGACCCATGTTTGCTTCCACTTTTGCCTTCATGTTTGCATCCAAGTTTGCATTGACAACTGCATCTACTTTTGCATCGACTTTTGTGTTAGGTTTTTCATGTTGTTGTGCATCTACTTATGTTGTATCCACTTTTCATCCAATTTTACTTCTATTGTTGCCCCCATTTCTATGTTCGCTTTTACATCCCTTTTCCAACACTCATCATATTTTCTGCATTGATGATATTCCTTATGGCATTGACAATTATGAACAATTGATGACAATGTCAATAATATTGACAATGATGAAAATGAAGATGATGGCGATGACATGAATTGTGATTATGATGATAAAGACGATAGTGGTTACAATGACATTAATGATGATGATGACAATGATTATGATGATGACGACGCTAATGACCTTGGCGAATCTTCCCAATTTTATATGTTGTCATTGTCATAATCATAAGCATTATCTTTGGTGTCATCATCATCATTTTCATCTAGGTCATCATCAAAAACAATAATGGCATGAATGATGATGATGATTACAACAATGTTGATAGAAATTACATTAATGATGATGATGGGGATGATAAAAATGACAATGACGATGATAATGGTGGTGATGATGATGATCATCGATCATCTCTCAAAAATAGAGTTGTTATTTCTCTTACGTATATCAATGTGTCCTTAACAACCCTTTTCTAGCACTCATCACATTTTTTGGGTTGATGATATTTCTTACAACGTCTATAATTATAAACAATTGCAAACAATGTCCATAATGATGATGATGATGGAGCTGATGATGATGGCATGAATGGTGATTATGATGATAATGTAATGATGGCAATAACAATGACAAGGATGATCGTGATGATGATGACAATGATTATGATAATGAGAATGAACAATTACTAGTTTCACTACCATCTTCTGGATACATATTACTATCATACTTTTTAAATTTTCTGTCTCTCTTGAGGTATCTTACTATAATGGTGTTGTCAACACTAGAAAGATATCTTGTTGTAATGGTGGTTCTAATGTTAGCACTAACAAAGTTTTTGTTAAATTTTGGTTAAAAAAAATCGATTTATGCAATTATTTTGACAATCTATGTAAAAAAGTAAATAACATCCAATTATTTTGACTGTAGTCCCATTGATTATCATGAATTCACCAGTCTGAAGACCATCTTCTACATACATATTATTATTAAACTTTTTGCATTATATCCCTCTTATATCTTGTTGTAATGGCAGTATTAGCACTAAAAAAATATCTTTTTGTAATGGTGATGTTAGTATTAGCACTAAAAAAATCACTAAATTTTGGTAAAAAAAAGTTTATCATTTATTTATTTTTAATTTGGGAAATTTTTGTTTTTATTTTTTTTGTTTTTAATTCTATTTTTATGCAGTAATATTTTTTTTGGTTGAATTTTGGTAGTAACTCTTTTTTGGTCGAATCATATGTATTAACCATGTTCTTTATGCTACAAGTCTAATTGTTGGGACAAAATTGTTCTTTCAAATAAGTTGCAAAAGCTATTTTGCATCCATTGTTGCACCCATGTTTACACCCACTTTTACATCCCTTTTTGCATCCTATTTTTCATCTTCATTTGCTTCTTTTTTTGCATCTATCATTACATCTACTTTTGTTGTGACAAAATTTGTTCCATGTTTTGCACATACTGTTGTACCCACGTTTGCTTCCAATTTTGCATCCATCTTCACATCCTCTTTTGCATAAAATATTTCATCTATTTTTGCATCCACTTTTGTGTTGGGTTTTGCATCTCATTTTGTATCTTCTTTTGCATGTACTTCCATTTCATCCATATTTTGCATCCAATTTTGTTTCTCATGTTGCACCCGTGTTTGCATCCACTTTTACATCCCTTATAGCATCTTGTCTTGCATCTAAGTTTGCATATTTTTTTGTGTCTATTATTACATCCACCTTTTTTGTGCTATTATTTGTGGCATATCTTATGCCTATCATTGCAACCCACATTTTCTTCCACTATTGCATCCATATTTGCATCCTCTTTTGTGTCCAAGTTTGCATCAAATATTGTTTATGTTTTTTGCATCCCATTTCGAATTTACTTTTACATCCACTTTTGATTTGTCTAGTTTTGCAACTAATTTTATGTTCACTATTGCACCCATGTTTGGCCCATGTTTACATCCCTTTTTTCATCCAAGTTTTCCTCCTTTTTGCATTCAGGTTTGTGTCCCTTTTTTTTTACATTCATTGGAGTATCCAAATTTGTTTCACCACAATTCATGCTAAGTTTTATGCCTACTATTGTGCCCATGTTTTCTTCCACTTTTTCATCCATGTTTGAGTCCTATTTTGTGTTCAAGTTTGTATGAACTATTGCATCTACTTTTTCATCCACTTTTGTTCAATTTTTCTGTCTTGTTCTGCATCTACTTATGTTGTGTCCACTCTTCATCCAAATTTACGTCTATTTTTACCCCCATTTTTTTGTTTACTTTTGCATCCATTTTCCAACACACATCATATCTTTTGCATTGATTATATTTCTTATGACATTGAAAATTATGAACAACTGATGACAATGTCAATAATTATAACGATGATGATAATGAAGATGATGACGATGACATGAATTGCGATTGTTATGATAATGACAATGATGATAAAGATGATGGGAGTTACAATGACAATGATGATGATGCTAATGACCTTGGCCATTCCTCCCAATTTTTAAATGTTATCATGGTAAAAATCATAATAATTATCTTTGGCGTCATCTTCCAAGTCATCATCATCTAATCATCATTATCATTATTTTCATATTGGTCATAATCAAGAACAATAATGGCATGAATGATGATTATGATGTTCAAGATGAAGATGACAAAAATTATGATAAAACTTATATTAGTTATGGTGATGGGGATGATGACAATTATAATGACGATGATAATGGTAGTGATGTTGATGATCATCAATCATTTCTAAAAAATAAAGTGGTTATTTTTCTTTCATATATCATGTGTCCTAAGGTTGGTGATATTTCTTATGATACCTATAATTATGAACAATTGACGACAATATAAAAAATCATGATGATCATGATGATCATGAAGAAGACATGAATGGTGATTATGATGATAATGAAATGATGACAATAATGATCACATTGATGGTGGTGATGATGGCAATAATGAAGATGATGACCCTCCCTCTAAACTAGTGAGGTACTCATAATGAGACAAAAAAGTACTCTCAAGTTGAAATATTCATATAAGAAGGGATCTAGATTGATAAGCATCAATGATGATTTACATCATCATAGCCAAAATTTTCAAAACAGTAAGGCCTTGACTAACAAGTTTATCTCTCCATTAGATCAGAGCACAATGTTGGGAGGCATAAATTTGGACACCACTGCCTTTCAAGGCACTTACCCCACCAAGATGTTTACCAGGTATGTCCTCACATGATCATTTCCTAATCCACTATCATAATATTTGACACCATAAAATGTCAATCCTCATGACTATTCTTATCTTAGATTAATGTACTTGACTTATGGCGATTAGTCCTAGTCAATGTCCAAATTCTCAAAGAATATTGGTCCCAGATGTTTATCCAATCCACCATTATCCCTACTAGTGCCTTTACTAGGCTTACGATTGTTAATCCTAGCCATAGTACATGACACATGGATAACATGGTGTCTACCCTCACTCCCTCTCAACTAGGGAGGAAACATCCACAAGCATAAGATTTTCTCAAGAATACCCATCATTTTCGTAGAGAATAACATCATTAATTTGTTTTCATCACATGACGACTTTATGATTAAGCATTCATAGATTTGTGGCAAAATATTTCCCCTTTTGTATTTGTGATGAAATACAATAAAAACGTGAAAGCCAAAATCATTAAACATACACTATATTGATTTATCTAAGTCTAAACTATAAGGTTGAAGTGAAAATTCATGTAAATCTTATATCTATGAGTTGTGCCAAACTTATGAAAACCTTATTCCCTAAGTCCTATATATAAGAAAATGAAAAAGAAAGAAAAATAAGGGCCAATAAATGGTAACTCATGTATTCACTCCCTCTTTGGAAAATATATGAATATATACACTCCTAGTCACACTTGATCACATGTATGTGATGGTTAAATCATGAATTCTTCTTTTCTCCTTGCATTTTCACTTCATCATTTAAGCACCTAATTGAGGATCTAAGGAATGTTTGTTTCCTAAGGCTTTCATGTCTACTCTTGGTTTACTTATGTCACAATACTATCAATTTATGTGACAGAGTGAAATACATAAGTTTGTGGAGTTATTATAGAGGTGTATTGAGTTCATAACCACACACACATGTATTACATCTCATTGATCCACATGTGTGGGTTGGAGACTCATTTCTTGACAACTTTAATGGAGACTACTTTGTGGCTTTAATGGTATAGCTTACAAAATATCTTGTTAAACATTTCGATTCATTCTTTCTTTTCCTCGAGACACTTATAATATTGAAGTCACTCCCAACAATCCATGGAGATGGGGAGTATAAATTACTTGTGCTAGAAATAGAATTGAGAAATAGAGGTTTTCCATTTGCGATATTGGAGTCATAGACATTGGATACATGGTAGTAGTCCTCAATGTCAATTAACTAAAATTGTGTTGTCATAATGCGAAAAGAGGTAAACATATTGGTAACCTTGATGTCTTAATCATTTCAAATAATAACCATTCCACCCAAGTATCTCTAAGCATCAATCACTACTACTTGGAAATTCCTCCCCCATTTTCTAATTATATGAGGTTCAACCTCACTTGATATTTTTGCTTCTTATATCAACATTATTTATGGGTGCTTTGCATACCATTTTTCTTTTAGGAGTTTGATTTCGCTTACTATTGACGCCCCTCATGTTCCAAGACTATTTTCATCAAAAATTTACATAGAAAGAAAGTATAAAGTGACTAAAAAGAAACATGTCTCAAGATTTAAGTGCTTGGACAATTCCACTTCATGACTCCTATATTTCCTTAACCTGGGACCAAATGGTGAACTTGATGGCCTTAAGGGAAATTGATCAATGAAAATCTAAAAAAGAGGTGATTTTTGACTTTATCACATACAATTTAATATACTAAAAAAAATATCCATAACAATTTCATCAATCAATGAATCATTAAAAAAAATATCCAAAACAATTTCATCAAGCAAAGAATCATTGCATTATAAAATACAATCTATAAACATTTTGGGAAAGTTTTGCTAAAACATGCTTAAAAATCAGCATATTTAATATTAATATTTAACAATAATATGGACAATAACACATTTTAATAAATTAAATAACATATTATCAAGCCTAAAAAATGTCACTAACTGAAAACTACAAAGCATGCAACTAATGTAAGTGACCACTCAAGGCCACCACAAGACAATTAATCTATTAAGACCAAGATTAATGGGGACAAAGATATATAAAGGACAAAGGAAAACCTATTTTAACTTTATTGTTTTGTTAGCTTGGTTCAAGATGAACATTTCAAGATATCATGAAGAACATAATTAGTTTTATTGCATTAAGAAAACCCAAGCACATTCTATAACTTAGCAAGAAAGAGATGTATAACACCCATCTCACCAACGCGACACATGACATTAAGTTACTTTACTATATATAATTTAAACTCCTATCATAAAATCACAAATTTAGCATGAATGGAATGTTTAAAATCCATTTTTATAAAAACAAAATATAATTTTTCTTATAGAAAAATATACCAAAAACTAAATATATTTTTCTAGAAAAAAAAAATACTAAAACTAAATATATATTTAAAAAAAAAACTAAAACATAAGCAAACTAGAATTTGAATTTGACATTCTTGGTCACTTTCGGAAACATATGGTGGAATGTAATCTCTTTATCCTCATCTTTAGCTTTTTCCTAAAAAATAAAAGCATACAAAAGTGGGAAAGAGCCATAAAGCATGGGGAAGCTTTTTCCTAAGCACAAAAGCATCTAAAAAGTGGAAAATTCCTTTTTTATATGAGGAAACATTATTCACCCAAAAGATTTTTCCCAAATTGAACTAATGAGGAATTTTGGAAATCTTCATAGCCTCCACTTTCCTATATATTAGAGGCTTGGCCATTGAAAAAATGATGGGAATTTTGTATTGTCACGCTCTTGAGATCTGTCTTGAGAGGGAGAGTTTTGGAGCTATGAGTTGGGGGAGGTGATGTTGCAACTATATCTGATTGTTGTAACTTTCCTCCAACTCCTTTATTCATATAGATCAGTTGTTCTTCCTTCCATATGTTTCTATTCATTCTTTACTTCTTCTATTTAACTAATGTATGCATGGGTTTTTGGTTTATATTTATTTATTCAATAATATTTATATGTTTTTTATAGTTTTGATTATTAAGATATTATGTTGTGAAGGTTGCTTTATTCTCTCTCTTATGTGTAGGACCAAGCTTTGGAGCTAGCTAGGAGCGCTTCTTGGCTATACGAAAAACTCCAAGAAGACCTGCATGCAAGGACTCACAAGAATTCATTCTCTTTTTCTTAATCTATACTCTACATCTTGATCTACTAAGAATCCTAAGCCTTAGAACAACCTTTCTCTTAATTGGTTTGTCCTAGGTTTCTGAGATAAACTGAGAGGGTTTTGTTTTCATCTAACCATGCATTAAATCCTACAGCAAAATGATATTTAGAAAATCTAATATATTTCACTATGTAAATGAACTTAGTAAAATGAACCCATAGAGGTGGTCATAAATGGAAATAAAAGTAAAACTCTAAACAAGAAGCCAAAAGTGGATTTAACCATGGATGAAAAATTGGGAGTAGAATTGGATGTTAAACTAGCCATCAAAACAATATGCAAACAATGACACAAAAAGGTTTTTAAAGTAAAATTAAAAAAGGGTGCAACACTAGACACAAAGAAGGGAACAAAATAGGGCATATGAAAGGATACCGAATTGGGTGCAAACAAGGATGCAAAAATGGACACCAAAATGAGGATGCAAAGAATGGTGTAAAATTAGGATGCAAAAAGGATGTAAGAAAAGACACAAAACAAGATGCAAAATGGGACTAAAAAATGGTAAAACCAAGGATGTCAAAGATGATGCATAACTAGATGAAAATTCCAACTAAAATCTAGGTGCAAAATGAGATGCAAATGTGGACACAAAATGTGGCAGAAAAAAGGATGCAAATTTGGAAGCCAAAAAGGATGAAAAAATAAGATACCAAAAAGGATGCAAATTTGGACATAAAAAATGGTGCAAAATTGGACACAAAAGAAGAAAAAATGGTGCAAAAATGGGCATAAAAATGGCTCAATTTTGGATGCAAATTGAGATGCAACGTTGGATGTAAAATGATGCAACAAATCATTCAAAACTTGGTACAAAAACAAATGCAAAAGTAGATGAAAAAATGGCTCAAAAGTGAATGTAACAAAAGACACAAAATGGGATGCAAAGGTGGATGCAATATATGGTTCAACATAGGATGCAAATTTAGATGCTCAAAAGGATGAAAAATTGGATGCAAGAAATGGTGTTAAAAATGATGCTAAATTGGATGCAACAAATGATGCAAAATTAAATGCAAAATATGGTGCAAAATAGGATGTAAAAAAGGGAGATAAATAAAATGCAAAAGTGGATGCAAAAAATGGTGCAAAAATGCATGCAAAATTTGGCACTAAATCAGATTCAACATATGGTGCAAAATTGGATGGAAAAGATGGTGTAAAAAAAGGCAGAAAAATTGGCACAAAAATAGATGTAAAAATAAGTACAAAATTAGAAGCAAAAGATGGCATAAGACCAGATGCAAAAATTGGCACAAATTGGATGTAAAAAAAGGCGCTAAATAAGATGTCAAAGATGGTGTAAAAATCGATGCAAATTATGACACAAAAATAGAAGCAAAGAATTCCACAAAAGAGGAAGCAAAAAATGATGCAAAAATAGATGCAAAAAAAGGCACAAAACTAGAAGCAAAACCTGTTGTAAAACCAAATGAAAATCTTGGTGCAAAATATGATGCAGAAAATGATGGAAAATTTGGCGTAAAAAAGATGCAAAATTTGGTGCAAAAAAGGACGCTTTAAAAATTGTACAATAGAGCCAGATTTAGCGCCAGGTTGCTCATCCCAATTGAGAAAAAAATGCACTAGAATCTGGTGCTAAATCTGGCGCAAATTTCCTGTTTTGTTGTAGTGTTAGCAAACAAATTTTATGCCACGTAAATCCATTACAACTCTAAAAATGGATCGATAATGTCCTAAATTCCAAATCATTAGTATCATTATGGTCTCTATCCCCAATAATAGCTTTCCATTTCTAATTACTACCCATTTTCCTTCATTTATGACTTCATTTTCTATTTGAACTTAATCTATGTCTTATGGATATAAGAAACATTTTTGAGAGATCATATTTTGTTTTAAGTATATTGAAAAATTATGTATTTGAATTAATTCAATGACCAATACCCTTCAAAGGAGAGTGTTTCTTACCCATATAAAGTGCTACATCCAAAGGATATTTTTCCCAATATGATATTTGTTACCCAAAGGCAATACATTGTATCCTATGTAAATTGGGTAAAGAGTATACTTCCCATGTTTTTTTATTTAATGATGATATGTATTTGTTATGTTTTTAAACTTATAAATTGAATGAAATTTCAAATATGTATATTTTAAAAAGATAACATAAGAACACATAAGAAAAAAAATGGTGGAGGTTGAGGATGGAGCGCACCGGTCTCGGTTAACAAGGGTTAGGGCACCTGTAGATGCCGCAGGCGCATGTGGTTTATTCTGACTCACCGTTTTTTCTCACCGTTACACATTGTTTGCGCCCGCGTCTTTTTCTCTGTCGTCCACATCGCTGTTGTCCATTTCCATTCCCGCTAGCAAAGATGGAAGGTCACATGGAGACCGACCTAGTCGACTACTCCGCAGATCCGCTCGAAGACCAGGTCATTTTCGATAACCCTAACTTCTCAGTGTCGGTTTCACGATTCCCGGGGGTTTCGGACTCCATTCCACAGGACACCTCGCCCATGGTCTCTCTGCCCGAATTTATACCGGTTTCATCGGCCTCTGTACGGTTTTCTGATTTCTCGCCGGGTCTGGAAGCACCTCCCCTATCACCTGGTACCCTCCATATCCTATCTACCTACACGCCTCACCAGCTAACCTTTGATCCGCACCCGCCCCTATCCACTGTCCTCCCAACCCCTTCGGTGGCAGCCCCCGTTTCTGGATCACCTGCTCCCCCTGTGTCTGGGTTTCGGCCATCCGGCTGTTTTGAAACCCCGGCGGTTCAAGTAAAAGCCACAAAATCCTCATCTCCTGAGGGGTCACAAAACCCCTTTGTAGATCATCCCTCGGCTCCTCGCACCAAGAAGCGGAAATCCAGGTGCATCAAGGTAACGTCAAAGGACTTTAACATTAGGTTTGGAGAATCATCAGCCATTGGGGATGTAGCGGTTATGGCTCGTACCATTCTGGTAGGACATGTGCGAGGGTGGGCATACTCAGCAAACAGACTAACGCTATGGGTAAAAGAGATCTGGGTGGTCTGCTAAAAGAATTGCCGGATGTCCGTGTTCTCCCCCGTGGATGGTTCTCTCTTCATTTTGCAAAAGAAGTATATACGGACCTGGTTTTGGCAAAGTACTGGCACATCGAAATGGCACCAGTCTTGCTCAAGAGGTCGAGTCCCCTTTTTGACCCTGAGTGTGAACAGATTGGGGTGGGACCCCTGTGGGTTCGATTGCCGGGTTTATCGCTACAATACTGGAACGAGGATGTACTCATAAAGATTGGCAATGCGCTTGGCACATACCTGGACCATGACCGCACGTTTGTGGAATCAAAGAAGCGTACACTTGCTCATGTGCTAGTGCACCTGGACACTCGAGAAGGGCTGGAAGAAAAGATCACACTGCATTGGGGCAAATATAGCAGAATTCAGATCCTGGATTACGAAGGCGTCCCGTTCCGCTGCAACCGATGCCATCAGGTTGGGCACCTGTTCAAGGATTGTCCGCACAATAAAAAATTGGAGGAATCACCTAAGATATCGCCAATTCCATCCAGAGGTGCCTCCCCTGTTAAAACTCGACAACCTCAGGGTCCCTCTCCTGTCTCTCAGGTCTCTACTCAAGCTACTCCGCCGACATCAGGAAAGACGGGTTTCGGATCGTCCTCCCCGCCGATGACCAGGGCTCGGGCAGCAGCAGGGGCTGCTCAGGTCTCGGGTACCTCTCTAACCCTATCTCCCTGTACACTTTATAATTCATCGATTTTGGTTACTACAAAAGCTCATGTATCAACTACACACTGCATCATATCATCCCCTCCCCCGACTTTTTCTTCGGTCGAGCCTTCCTTGCCTCCCTCTTCCTCCTTTACCTCACTGTCATCTCCCCGTAAATCGACCTCCCATCCTTATTCACTTCGATCCCGTGCGCACAAAGCTGATCTACCAGGTAGTCAGGTGGGGTTGGGTATCATCCAATCAGGGACGGGACCTATGACCACCAGAGGCAGGAAAACCGAACTCTCAAAAGCTATTAGACGGGCTGGGGCAGAGGTAGCATCAGGTCGTCAATCTACACTCAAAGGAGTCCTTAGAGAAATTCCAACCCCGAGCAGTGTTCCCCCATGAAATGCTTATCTTTCAATTGCAGGGGTTTGGCTAGTCCCCCCAAAAAACTAGCCCTTCAGAGGCTCTTTGAGGTAGAACAGCCTGACATTATTCTACTTCAGGAGACTCTAGGTCCGGCTGAGAACGTTACCCTCTCCTTACAAGCCCTAGCCCCAAAATGGAAATTCATGGCAACCGATGCTATTGGACGATCAGGGGGTCTCGCTATCGGCTACAATCCCAGAACCATCAGAATTGATGCAGCTTGGGGTGGACTGGGGTTTTTGGGTATTGATATTTTTTCATCGGAGCTTGGAAAATCCCTCAGAATCTTGAATGTTTATGGTCCCTGTCACCAGAGGGAGACTTTTTGGAGGCATCTCCTTAATCCTTCACTATTGGCCCATGATCACACCATTCTGGGGGGGGGATCTAAATTTTTCTTCGGGGTTCAGTGAATCATGGGGGTCCTCGGCATAGGTGGATGCCATCACGAAATTCATGAGGAACATTCTGGATCAGAAAAACTTTATTGACGTCCCCATGCAGAAGCGTCAGCCCACCTGGAGGAACAGAAGGGTGGGCTCGACTGCTTTAGCTCGTAGACTAGACAGATTCTTGATGAAGGGCCCTCTACTTCAGCATTTTCACCATTATAAGCAATGGGTAGGTTCAGGGGGTATATCTGATCATTCCCCCATATATCTAGAGATATTTGGGCCTCACCCGAAACCAAAAGCCCCATTTAAATTCAATCACTCATGGATACAAGATCAGGGTTTCATCAAATTGGTCAATGACTTCTGGAAGGCACATCCCATTGACAGAGAGGCTTCCCTGGCAAAAGGATTTTGTAATAATCTCACCTTGCTAAAGCATCAAACCATCGAGTGGGCAAAGGAAAAGAACCGAAAGGAATCCGAACAGATCACCAACATTGAAGCTGAGCTTTCTGCTCTTCAGGATGACCGGAATTTTGGATTCATCTCGGGGGAGGAAAAATCTCAATTGATTGAGCTAGAAAACCAAAAAGCAAGCATCCTCAAACTAAGGGAGGAATCCAACAGGTTGAGAAGCAGAGCTATATGGTTGAAAGTTGGAGATGAAAACTCAAAGTTCTTTCAGAACTATGCAAAAGGAAGGAAAGTCTCAAATACTATATGGAATCTGCCTCTACCAGAGGGGGGTCTTGCAGACTCTTTCAATAAGCTCTCCCAGCTCGGTAATAATCACTTCAGAAGCATTTACAAATCTCCACCAGGAACAAACCTGGCTGAAATTATAAATGTGGCAAATCATTTCCCTAGATTTGTAAATGAGGAAGACGCTGAAGATCTTACGGCTCTGGTCACCATGGAAGAATTGGAGGGCACTTTAAAATGGTTCAAGAAAGATAAAAGCCCTGGACCGGATGGATGGTCCATTGAGTTTTACCTGACTTTCTTTGAACTCTTGGGTCAAGATTTGCTGAGGGTGGTGGAGGAAAGCAGAGCATCAGGTTGTTTATATCATGCTATCAACTCAACTTTCATAGCCCTCATTCCCAAGACTGACTCCCCTTCCTCCTTCGATGACTACCGTCCCATCTCCTTGTGTAACTGTCTTTACAAAATCATCTCTAAGATTATTGCAAATCGCCTTAGACCCATCCTCTCCAAACACATTGCCCCTCAGTAATTTTCCTTCCTGGAGGATAGACAAATCCATGAAGCCATCGGCTCTACCCAAGAGGCCCTGCATTCTATTTGGTCTAGACACTTAAAGTGCATTCTCCTCAAGATTGATCTGTCAAAAGCCTTTGATCTGTCAAAAGCATTCTTGTAAACTGGTAGATTTGGAAGGCTCGAAATCGCTCTATTTTTGAGAACAGACCCATCATCTGGCCACTGATCGAAGCCGCTATCACGGTTGCCTATAAGGAACTCCCTGACCCTCTGCCCCCAAAAGAACGCCATCCTCATCCGCCCCCTTGCATTGACAGAAAAATCCCTTGGGCCTTCTTTGATGGGTCTGCAAATCATCAAAGCTGTGGGGGAGGTTTCACATTACATTTAAATGAACATCATTATTTCACAGTAAAATCGGGCCTGGGCACAGGAACTAATAATTTTGCTGAGCTCATAACCTTGAGACATCTTCTCCACTTTGCTCTACACCACCATTGCACCAGCATTAATATTTTCGGGGATTCAAAGACTGTAATAAATTGGTTCAATGGCATATCAGACTGTCACATACACACACTCAGCATCATCCTAAATGAAGTTTTAGTTTTCAAGGCAGCTTTTAACAACATCTCGTGCTCCCATATCTACAGGGAACATAACGGACATGCTGACAAACTATCCAAGGAGGCCGCGTTGATGGACAGAGGCATATGGGAGATCGCAGAGGTGAAGGGATGAAATGAATACAGATATTTTCATCGGCCATACATAGACCAAGAATACCAGCATGCACCAGAATCTTAATTACTGAAAGGATTTTTGTTTTTTGTCATGCAGACAGTGTCTATCTATGATGATCAGAAACTGCATATTTTTGTGCCTTTATGGCAAAATGTAAACAGTCTTATATGACAGAACTATTTCTCGGAGAGCTACATAGTGCTCTTCTCGATATATTTATGTAAATATGGAACACTGCTATACACACAGTGGGAATCGCATATGCGTAAAGCATCTACAATATGTAATTTTTCCAATCTTAATGAAAATTACGGATTTTTCCAGTGGAAAAAAAAAGAACACATAAGAAAATACAAAATTATAAATGAATGAAAATAAAGGGCCATTTTACCTCAACACAATAACTTAAACCGGCGCAATTAGCATATGATCCAAAAGATGTATTGGATATTTAGGTATTTCAACTATTTCATGTTGTCTATAGAGAAACTTCTATGAGGTGGAAGAGAATGATGAAGGGGATTATCATGATATGAAAAAAGAAACAAAAGGAAGTTGTCTAGACTAATTGCATAAGTTTAGTTATGGATAAAATACAACTAGCTTTACTAAGCCAAAGTGAGGACCAATTGGACTCAGTGCAACAACTAGTTCATCAACATGTTACTGAAAATGTCCAAATGAGAGAATAGGTAGAGAAGTAATAACAACATAATAAGAAACAAAAGACATGTGAGTTTTCCTTTATACTTGAGTAGTAAATTGTCACATTTAAAGAGGTAACGAATAAACTATGAGAACCAATGGATAGGCTAGATACTCTTAACGTTCTCCTCAATTACTAGACAACGAATTTCACAAGTGCCTACAATGGATTTCAGATTCAGAAGGTAGTTAACAAGGACTTATTGGAGAAGAATAATTGCACATTTGATCCTTAGGAAGTATCATCCCTTGTACTTGGTTTCAATTTGGTTGCCCTCCACATTGCGTACTTGTTGGTTTGGTCAATACTATTCTATGTCTTGTTTTGATAAGATAAGTGTGAAATACCTTCCAGGTTTATAATAAACAATCCTTAAATGTGGAAATATGTAATTTTATACTCATCACCTCAAAGTTACTCATCAATTTCCCCCTTTAAATAGGTTAAATTATCGCATTCTTGCATTCAATATAGCTACTAGCTCCATAGCTGCACCCATCATTGTAATGATCACACACATATCATAGTACTTACACACAACTAAGCATGGAAGCTAAGCCAAAATTTGAATGGCTCTCTCATACCAAATTTTGTGAGGTCCACTTGGGACCTCATACCATAGAGAGTCACAAACTATTGTTGGGAAATTTTTCGCTATCAATAGGTATCTAAATTATGGAATTGAGGTCCATAATAAGGTTGAGACCAAAAAATATGGTCATTTAAGGGCTCAAGATGGATCCTAAAGATTTTCTATGGAAATTTTCAAGGAGGGATAAGTAGTAAAAATGACATATAAAGTTGATTCCTCCAAATATTCCTCTCTAAAATATGGTTGCAAAATAATATATTGATCCAACCACAATTGTTTATAATTTACAAATCTTCCTCTTAGATCATATCTAACAACATATGAACAAATTTTTTTACCTAGAACATCTAAGTCAAAAGGCCTACTCACATTCCTTAGAAGAACATAATATGCCATCACCAAAATCCTCCACCTCCTCAAGTTAAAAAATAATATTAGGGGAAGGGAAAGTTACATTGAATCATAGCACACCAATAAGATTGGCATTGAGGGGCAAGCTTAGAAATATATGATTTAAAAAAGGAGAAGCCATTCCACATTACTCTCCTGGTTCACTCAGTGTCGAGATGATCTTGGAGGAGTTGGAGAAAATATTCCCTCTCCAGAACTAATGATCTCAGCCCTCTTAGGAATTCTAAAATCCTGGCACAACTATTGGGACACTGTAAATGGAATGGACAAATTATCAAATTGGGAGAGACTTCAATCTGATTTAGTACAGGAAGAAACTCAAGGGAACACTAGATATGGGGTAACATCCAAATCTAAGGAGGAAGAGAATTTTCCCTTGCTTAGAAAGGGAAATAAGGCCGAAAGCAAACCATAGACTAGCCAGAAGAATGGCAAGAAGAAGGACTTGAGCAAGATAAAATGTTTTCATTGCCATGAATTCAAGCACTATGCAACAAAGTGTTCACACAAGAACTATAACAAGAAGCCTTCAAGACGAGCAAGCAGTGAAGCAGTTGCCTCAAAATTCGAATTAGACTTCACCCTGATTGCATGTATGGAAAACACTATAATGGGTAGTGTGTGGTATATATATTTAGGTGGCCGGTTCCATATGACATGACGTAAAACATTCTTTAGTAGCCTAGAGGAAAAGGATCTCCAGGTGCAGATAAAAATTGGGGACGATGGGTGGTACAATACCAAAGGAATTGGTACTATAACCTTTAGGAGGGTGTTGGGAGCAGGATCCCCCAAAGGGTAGTTTTGGGGCTAAAAGCCCATATTTTTTCAAATTTTGTAAGAAACTTGTAAAGACTCTGCATCTTGTGGTCGTGGAACGCGTAGGTGTTATAACTCATAAAGGGTTGTCCACCATTAGTTTTTTAAAGTAAAGTCAGTTGTAAGAGATCTACCTATGGTTCGCAGACCATGGGATTGTATAAAAAGAGCTAAGCTCTAAGTAGTTTTGGAGACACATAATGTAAGAGAGTCGTAGCTCTGAAGTAAGAAGTCTAAGTCTTGGGTTGTAGCGTAGGTAGAGGGTGGATAGAGTCTTTAATCACTAGGAAGATATCAATAAAGAGAAATATTTGGCAATTCCTGTGTCTTTGTTTTGTTGATGCATCTTGATATGTTATGTATGAATTTCCTTTATTATGCTTATGTGATGCATGAATGAATGCAATTAAATTGAATAATTGAATGCATTTACAAATATCTGTTTACGCGGTGTTAACTATAATTGTTTGATAAGATAAGCAAGTCACTTAGACTAATTGGGGAATCTGCACGACACGCTGACATAGCAGCGCGAAAGTACCTGAGCAACAAGCTAGGGCTGCGCGAAGGTCGATCATACCCTTTCGGAGAGGTATTGAAGGACAGAATACAGGACTCATCTTGCAAGCCCTAGAGTGAAGCAACCTACACGAAGGTAGGGATAGAGGGAATCAAACGACATCACAACCATCTCAGGGTGCGGAAACTTAGTTCCAGCATCCCCTCATACTGCCTCGGGTGAGACTTCGGTCCACGCTTTGCGGGATGATGCCGAAAGGGCCAGTAGTGTAGGGATTTGTTTGGCTAATTAACACTGAACCTAGGTCAAGACCCCTCAAAAAAAAAAATGGTTCTGTTATCGGGACCAAAATCTGCATAAGAGATGCGTGATGTCATATCACTGGAATCCGACTAAGAATGAGATTGGAGACTAGATGGATAGGAAGATCCATAAATTCTTGGCAGAAGAGAACAGAAACCCATGACGGATAAAGGAATAGTGATTGGACAAATACTTGTATACAGAGATCACGAGATCTTTTTCTTCTCCTTACCAATTGAACTATACGATTGGATTGTGAAGATAGAAGATAGCCAAGGAACGTGGAAGCTTGACGGTCCTATTGTGTGGACCCTGGATTTGGTGCAATAGTTGGAAGAATCAGAGGATAATATCACCTGCACTGTCGATCATTGGCTTGATCATGTCATAGGAGGATTTGTAACTAAATTTGTAGTTGATACCTTAGTCAGCTACAGCGAGGTGGAGCGACACTTTTTCAAAGGACAACGAGGTATGTACGTGAAATATTTAAATACATGGATTAAAATATTATTGTGTGAAGAACAAGTCATGCAGCTACCTTGACGTTTGGGGCTACAAGGAGTGGAAAAACTTACAGAATGAAGGAAAAAGGGGTCCCGAGTATAGTCCGTTGATTTCGACCCCACGAGGTGATGAAGAGGGAATAAAGTAGGTTTCTCCGTGAAGTGTTATTCAGTTAACTTCACCACCATCATGTGTGACATCACCCGTACCACCTCCACCTCCACCGTAGTTCAGTATGGAAAATTCAGTGAAGCTACCTTTATTCAAAGGCTTGGGGAATGAGGACCCAGACCAATTCTAGTTCGTTGTAAAAGCTGTATGGGAAGCTTAGGGAATTATAGATGAAAACATGAAGAAGGTGACATTGGTTAGTGCTCTCCAGGATCGCGCGCTAACTTGGTATATCAGGTATGCTGATGATAACACGAATGCTGGAGTGGTAGACATCTAGATAGCACTGAATAGAGAATTAACTAGGCTTAAATCTGAAGCACAGTTGATTGTAGGGTTCAAAGAAATCACAATGAAACTAGGTAAGACACCTTGGGAACTTGATCAGACGCTGAAATGTACAATCTGCAAAGCTAACATGAACCTAACAGACGTACAACATCACGAGTGGTTTGTGGCTTCACTCCTACCACACATAAGCGTTGCGCTGTTGCAGTAGTAGATAAAAAATCAGGCAGAGGCCTTGGAGATCACACTGAGGCTACATGAAACAAAAATGGAGGATCCAAATATGGGGGTTTAACACATCCATGCGCAGTTGAAAAATCTTTTCCTTGAGATGCAAAGCTTGAAGCAGGATAGGATAGTTTGACCAGAGGTGCACAAAGAGGTATGGTGTCTGAAATGCAAAAGTTAGGGACATGACAAATACCATTGTCTGGTATTTATGAACTACATTACAAGAGGAGGACCAATGCCTTTAAGGCCAGAAGCTCAAGCAAGATGAAGCACAAGGCCTGCATTATGGTGCACTATTTGTCAAGTAGCAGGAAAACATGCCACAGACAACTATCACTTGTTACAGAAGTTTGTGCAGACACTGCAACAACTGTTCTACAATTTTTTTAGGTCAGTAGGACATGATGAGCGTAATTGTAGGAGTTATGAGTTGATGATGGATAGAACACCCACCTCCAGGGTTCAGGTTGAAATGCGCCCCCGTGACCAGAGCGTAGGGATGGCGGAGACAAGATTTCAGAGGTGTGGACAAGGCTGAGGCAGGAGAGGACCTGGGAGAGGTCAGGGACTATTGATTTGCTACAATTGCAGAGGACCAAAACACTATGCCCATGATTGCACTAACCCAACACATCCATAATGCAATTATTGGACATTGTTTGATCATGAAATAGAAGGTTGTGCTATGGTGATAGCTAGGATACATGACAAAGGGGCACTACCACCTCTGCTAACTAAAAACCTGCAGATGATGAGGTCTGAGCCACACGAAAAGGATCCAAATGTAAATATAGTGCTCAAAAGTGGAATCACGACAAGAGATGACAAGGGGAAATTGCGAGAACACAGTACATGGGTCCGCAAAGCTTTAGCAAAGGAGGCTGAGTTCGATTTGGAGCGTGCATGTGAAACCTTCATGGAAGGTAAGAAGAGCTTCACTGAGGCCTCCACCTCAGGAAGCAAGGATAAGCCGGATAAAGAGATGGACCCTCTATGCTCACAACTTTCCTGGAGACCTGCATGAAGTTACTACGCGACAGTAAGGCTGATAAGGGTTTACAAGAGCTCATTAATAGATACATTGGAACTGTTCTAGGTGAGCCGCACGTAGTACAAAAGTTTGGAAAGCATAAAACAAGGATGGGATGGGAGATGAGACTGACTGCGCAGATAGGAGAGTATGAAATGGATCAGGTTATTTTGGACCTAGGGTCAGATGCAAACATCCTACCTAAATAGACTTGGGAACAGATGGGGAGACCGGCACTGCAATGGTCTTCAATTCAGCTAAGGTTGACGAATCAGTAGAAGATCATCCCCATGGGGTGGCTGTAGGGGGTGACTATGGAAATTGAAGGTGTGAGCGTGCCAGCTGATTTTGAATTAATAGAAATTGTGGATGACAGCAACCCCTACCCTGTGCTCCTTGGAATCAATTGAGCTACTGATATGAATGGGGTAATCAATCTGATGAAGTGAAAGATGATATTGGAGAAGAAATTGCTGCGCATAATAGTACCCCTCGATCCTGCTGAAGGATCGCACTATACTGAACTAGTCCGCGATTATAAGAGCGACAATGATCTGGATTGTATCTATAAGATAATGGCACAAGACCAAGATTGGGTGAATCCAATAGGGAATGGACAAATTACATGGGATCGTGAGAGTTCATGCACATCGGACTTTGACGAAGAACTAGAGTGCTGGCAGAATCGGTTACACGAAGTAACTAAACTAAGTTGTAAAATGATGACCCATTCGCTGCACTATGTGTCGTCAGAGGTGAGAAATCTACCTACTTATGGTGGCTTGAATGATGTAGATATTTTTTTGGAAGAATTTGAAAGGGAGGTACTAGAAAAGTAGCATTTCCAGGCATTGGACTGGGCACTGCGAGCTATGCTTGCAAGGTGGTGGGGTACACATAAGGGAAGCTTTGATGATTGGTGCGAATGTAGGAGAATGGTGAGAAATCACTTTGGGAAGCATAAGATGTGAATGATAGACAAGTATGATGGGTAGAATGACCCACGCACACACTTGGCCAAATGGGCCCAAGCTTATGGAGAGAAGCCCCAACCTGAATGGGTGTACCTATTCTATCACACACTGGATATTGTCCCAATGAACTGGTATGTAGAAACCGAGCTCTACCATGGGACAACCAAATGAGATATCCTGCGCGAAGGATTCATGACGACATTTAGTTTTGAGGATGGGTTTGATAGTATTGATGAAGCGCTACAAGAGGTGAAAGCCACAATGTTTAGGATACCGCAAGATCCTTTAGACATGATTCATCCTAAATGGGCTACTCAGCTGAGTCACACACTAGAATGTTATGATGTAACTGCTAAAGAAGAGGATGAGGATCTACAAAAGATTAACATTCCGGAAAGAGAAGGTCACTGCGAGGTTAAAGGATTGTAGATTAAGAACCATGATATAACCGCACCATTGAAAACAAAATAGGTAAACATTGGTATGGAGGCAGAACCCAAATTCGCAATGGTTGGAGACTACTGGGATGACGCGATGGTGGATAAGGTCGCTGAATTGCTCCGTGAATATTAGAATTTGTTGCCTATCAAGTTTATGGATCTGAAAGGGATAATCGAGGACCTATGAATGATGAACGTTACATTGAAGCCCGACGCAAAGCCGGTTAAATAGAGACCTTACTATCTCAATCCGAAATATAAGGAGAAGGTGTGCTTAGTGCTAGAAAAGATTCTTGCGGCAGGAATCATTAAGCCTATGGAGGAATTTGACTGTGTAAGCCCAATGGTAGTACAGGAAAAGAAGTAGAAGGTTGGAATAAGGATATGCATGGATCTCAAGAAGCTGAGTGATGCTTGTGTACATGATCGTTTCTTCACTTCGTTCACTGATGAAGTGTTGGACAATGTAGGTGGTCAGGAAGCACATTCTTTCATGGATGGGTTCCATGGGTACCAGCAAATCAAAATTGTGCCGGAGGATAGGAGAAAAATGACCTTCGCGACTGAGTGGGGTTGCTTTTAGTACATTGTAATGTTGTTTCGATTGAAGAATGCACTTGCAATATTCTCGCGCGTAGTTGTGGCTGCATTCAAAGAATTTGTTCATAAGTTTTTGGAGGTATATTTTGATGACTGGACCATGTTTGGGCTGGTTAAATTCCATGTAGCAAGCTTGCGCATGATGCTGGATACCTATCGAAGATAGTAGGTCATGCTCAATCTCAAGAAGTGTTTGTTTTGTGTTCCTTTTGGGAACCTGTTGTGGCATGTGGTTTGCAGAGAGGGGCTGATGGTAGACCCCACGAAGATTGTGGTGATACTGAACTTGGAGGTGCCAAGGAGTGTGAAACAGCTACGCGCTACCATGGGACATACAGGATATTACTTAAGGTTTATCAAAGGCTATGCCCAAATCACCACGCCTATGGAGAAATTGTTAAAGAAGGATGTCACATTCTGCTAGAACAAAGACTGTTAAAAGAGCCTAGATGTATTGAAAGAAAATATGGTCACTACACCGATCCTAATCTTCTCGGATTGGAAGAAGGAGTTTTACGTACATGTCGATGCGTTGTGTATAGCATTGGGAGAAGTACTGGTAAAGGCTGGTGGGGAAGACTTGGATCACCCTATCACATTTGCAAGTATAAGGTTATCTAAGGTAGAGAAGAACTATTCCACTACTGAGCGCGAAGGATTAGATATGGTAAATGTGCTCCAGAAGTTTAGGTGTTACTTGTTGGGGAAATTTTAAGATGTACCAGATCATTCTGCGCTGAAGTACCTGGTAATTAAGCCTGTGTTGGGGAGGAGAATCTGTATATGGCTGTTATTATTCCAGTAATATGATTTTGAGGTGATTTTGAAACCTGGACGACTAAATGCAGGACCAGACCATCCGTCATGCATCAAAATAGGAGAAGAACCTACTAATTTGGAGGAAGGATTACCTGACGCGCAGCTATTTGCAGTGCGCATCACAGATGGTCATTTTGAAGATACAATACATCTCCTAATGATAGGAACTGCCCTAGAAGGATACACTGTCCAACAGAAGAAGGAATTAATGGTGTGTGTAACAGATTTCTCTATTATAGTTAGGAATCTATACAAGATGGGGTTTGATGAGATATTTCGACGATATGTACCTAATTTTGAAAGAAGTAGCATCCTCACAGATTCTCATGAGAGCGCCATGGGAGGACATTATGTAGGGAGAGCAACCGCGCAGAAGATTCTACACGAAAGGTTGTGGTGGCCAATCCCCCATCAGGAGTCAAAAGCATATCGTAGGATGTGTGATGTCTGTCAAAGGACTAGTAGGCCATTGTGGAGGAATGAGATGCCTTTGAATCCTTGGATGACGTTGCAACCCTTTGAAAAATGGGCGATAGACTTTGTGAGCTGCATTCAGCCCCAAGGAAAGACGAGAGTGAGGTACATTATCACCACGACAAAGTATTTGACTCATTGGGCAAAGGCATAGCCTGTGAAGGATTGCATGGGCGCCATTACCACGAAGTTCCTATTTGAGCATGTCCTAACATGATTTGGCTATCAAAAGATCTTGATGAGTGATCGCGGGACACACTTTCTGAATGAGACAATCAGCACACTAACAGAGGAATTTTAGGTATATCACCAAAAGAGTATGCCTTATCACCTACAGGCAAATGGGATGGTGGAAGCATTCAATAAAGTGCTCAATAATGCACTAACCAAGGTTTTTCATGCTCAGTGAAGTGATTGGGACCTATGCATACTTGTCGTACTGTGGGCTTATCGAACGACATGCAAAAGGTTGAGTGGAAAAACCCCCTTCCAGCCTATTTATGGCATTGAAGCAGTAATGCCTATGGAACACATCGTGCCTAGTCTACGCATAATAGCAATCATAGGTATGACGTATTGCAGAGCCCTAGAGGAAAGGCTCCGACAGCTAGATGAACTTGAGGAAGAGAGATTTCTAGCTGGATTTCCCCAACAGGTCCAAAAGCAGCACGAAAGGGCATGGCATGATCAACATATTAAGTTGTGCACCTTTAAGGCAAATGACCTGGTTTTGTTGTATGATAGTAAGTTTGATAAATTTCCAGGGAAGTTCACTATGCACTGGTTAGGGCGTTATCTCATTAAGGAGATTACCGATGGAGGAGCAGTACAGCTAGTGAAATTGAATGGAGATCCCTCCCTAGGAAAGGTGAATGGCAGTCAATTGAAGCCATACACCGGTGGTCTGACCATGTGACTAAATGGAGGCAACACATTCTTAGCACTCCAGGCAGCTGAAAGGAGGCACGGGACTATAAACTACATTGCCCAAGTTGGGGAGCTGTGTGATTGGAGGATTGTGTGGAGCAAGGAAGTGGCATAGGTCCCCGACAACGCAGAGGTAGCTTTGCTACCTAGAGAGAAATAGAGGAAGTTCGCCAGAAAGTGACTGTTACAGTCACTGTTCATGAAAATATGGCAGAAGTGAGAACAAATGGAGCAGGTAGACCACATTTAAGACAAAATTTATGGCTCAAATCCTTGAAAATTTGTCGGTAATCGGACATTAATTGAACATATTTTGGGGGGAACGGTCGACTTTGAATTCAAAATGCCCTATAAATTACAAGTGGTTGTCCAGCCAGAAACACTTGGCATTTTGAGTATTGATTTGTTGAGCTGTCAGACATGTATGGACCAAGAGTTCTTCGAGGCTTCAAAAGCACTCCCGCATTTGCGAACTTTCCAGAAACATCACAAGCACTGTTAGAAAGAATTATGTCAGCACCTGCATAGATTATAAATACTGAACAAGTAGTTGGAGTTGATACTAAAAATTACAGAGCTACAGTTGAGGGACTAGCCTTCAACACCACCAGAAGAAAAGGAACAGTTGGCGGCCATTGTCACAGAGGTAGTAGCGGTGGTAGAGAGTGCAGTAGAAGACTGCACGCAATAGTTTGAGCAGTCCTCTGAGGTCCTGACAAGCTTGCAGGAGGACCCCAATATACAAAGGCAAGAGATGGAAGCGCGCGAGCTAAAACAATGCTACAATGAGGTTAAGGGCACAACGCAAACTGTCAAGCTGACATAGAGGCTAACCAAGCTGTAGGAGGCCAAGCAGTTGAAGGAATAGGTGGACGCAATGTTGTACAAGGAAGCAGTGCTAAATGCAAGACTAAAACCTTTGCTAGAGGAAGCTTATGCAGTCAAGGGAAATATTGAAGGTAAGCTTATGACTCTGTAAGCAATGCGACAAAAGCTTCAGGTTGACAATGCAGGAGCAATGACCAAGAAGACAGTAGAGGATACGAAGCAGGCGACAGCTCAGTGCATGGCCGAGGTAGAAATCATACGGGTCGAGATGGATGGGCTTTGTACAAATATCTCTACGCCTACCTAGTGACTCGAGGGTGAGTCATGATGTTTTTGTTGTGGACCTGCTGGGAACGGGATCCCCCAAAGGGAAGTTTTGGGGCTAAAATCCCATATTTTGATCAAATTTTGTAAGAAACTTGTAAAGACTCCGATTTTTGTGGTCGCGGAAGGCGTAGGTGTTATAATTCATAAAGGGTTGTCCACCCTTAGTTTTGTAAAGTAATGTCAGCTATAAGAGATCTACCCATGGTCCGCAGACCATGGGATTGTATAAAAAGAGCTAAGCTCTAAGTAGTTTTAGAGACACACAATGTAAGAGAGTCGTAACTTTGAAGTAAGAAGTCTAAGTCTTGGGTTGTAGCATAGGTAGAGGCTCTGCAATTGAGTGCACATAGGCCTAGGGTAGAAGTCTGCAGCTAAGTGCACAGACCCCTGCATTTGTGTGCAGAGGGTGGGTAGAGTCTGTAATCACTTGGAATATATCAATAAACATAAATATTCGACAATTCTTGTGTCTTTGTTCTGTTGATGCATATTGATAGGTTATGTATGAATTTCCTTTATTATGTTTATGTGATGTGCGAATGAATGCAATTACATTGAATAATTGAATGCATTTATGAATATCTATTTACGCGGTGTTAACTATAATTGTTTCATAAGATAAGCATGTCATTTATATTAATTAGGGAATCTACACGATACGCTGCCATAGCAGCATGAAAGTACTTGAGCAGCAGGTTAGGGCTGCGCGAAGGTTGATCATACACTTTCTCGGAGGTATTGAAGGACAAAATAAAGGGCTCGTCTTGTAAGCCCTAGAGCGAAGCAACCTATGTGAAGGCAGGGATTGAGGGAATCAAACGACATCACAACCATCTCAGGGTGCAGAAACTTGGTTCCAACATCCCCCCATACTACTTCAAGTGAGACTTTGGTGCGTGCTCCGCGGGTTGATGCCAAAAGGGAAAGTATTGTAGAGATTTGTTTGGCTAATTAACATTGAACTTGGGTTAGGCCCCCTCAAGCCAACAAAGGGAATGAGGAAAAATGTCATGTATGTACTTGGATGAAGAAGAAATTGATCTCTATAGTCGTATTGGAGGATCATGGCTATGATGTTGTTTTCATTAATGGGAAATCCTTTCTAAGACATGTAGCTACTGAGAAAGTGAAACAAATTGGAGTTTGTGTGAAGAACCTTTAAAAACTTGAGGTGGAAGCTTGCGTTGCACTAAGTAGAAAGGTAGGAGAAGTGCAGATTTGGGATGTTGGAGAAATATGGCACATACACATGGGAGACTTACACCATGGGGCCTTAAAAATCATGCAGCAAACTACCACCGGTCTCCTGAAATGCACCCTTCACCCACATGGTGTCTACAACGGATGGAAATTGGGAAATTTTTCAAATCCACCTTCCAGGTCTGAGATAACATGGCTGGAGTAATATTGGAGTGAGTCCACTCTAATGTATGTGGACCATTTTCTACAACCTCTACAACAAAACACAAGCATTATGTTATTTTTTTTTATGACTTTTCAAGAAAATGTTGCATCTTTGTCATGCAAAAGAAAGATGAAGTTTTATCAAAATATGTTGAATTCAAAGCATTGGTTTACAAGGATACTGGTTAGAAATTGAAAGCCCTCAGAAGTGATAATGGAGGAAAATATGTATCTAGCACCTTTAAGTACTTTTCTGCCAAAGATGGTATTAGAAGAGAACTGATAACACCCCATAACCTACAACAAAATGGGGTAGTTGAAATAAAGAACAAAATAATAGTGGGAGTAGCAAGAGCCATGTTGCATGATCAAGGGATACCATTACACTTATGGGCATAAGCATGCAACAACACAGTCTATTTGTAGAACCAGAGTCCTCATAGAATTATTGGCATGATCACACCCGAAGCCTTCTATGGGAGGAACCCAACCATATCTCATTTTGGAATTTTTGGAGCTACTATGTATTGTCATGTCTCTAAGGATAGCAGGAAGAAACTTGAGCCTGCAACTGAGATGGGAGTCTTTGTAGGATACATAGAGACACCACATAACTATATGGTGTATTTTTCATCATTGAGGGTGATAGTAATGAGGAGAGATGTCAAATTTGATTAGGAGAAGCCTATGAGATGGTCTCTAGAGTGCGAGTTGAGTATTCATCATAGGAGGAGCTTATAGTTCCTAAGGAGGAGCTTCATGCAGAGATTTAAGAGGTTTTGGAGCAGCCACATGCAGAGGAGTAAACAAGAGGTCGAGTGGAGGCACCCACTCAACCAAAATATTTCGTAGAGGGGAGGAAGAGAACCAGAGAAGTTGACAGATTGGTACAAGATGCATGGGAGCATGTGGGAGCTCCTTCATCTTAGCACAAGAAGATGAGGTCACGAGATAAGTACATTGGGTATATGGCTCTCATTATAGAGCTCATTGAATCAAAGCCTTCTTCATTTGAGGAAGCAATTTCTCAACTAGTGTGGGTTGATGCCATGGTGGACGACTATGACTCCATGATGAGGAAAAATGTATGGGAGGTGGTTTCGAGGCCAGAGAACAAGTCAGTAATTGGTTGAAAATGGATCTACAAAGTGAAGCATGCAATTGATGGGAGAATCAAGAAGTATAAGGCTAGATTTGTGGCCAAAGACTTCTCTTAGGTAGAGGGAGTGAACTATGGGGAAACATTTGCACCAATGGAAAAATATTCCTCGATCATAACAATTATAGAATTAGATATACAAATGGGGTTGAAGATCCACTAGATGGATGTGAATACGACCTTTCTCGATGGTGTTGTTGAGGAAGAAATTTACATAGAGCAGCGAAAGGGATTTGAGACATATGACTAGGAGATGTGTGTAGACTCAAAAGAGACATGTATGGTGTCAAACAAGCCCCCTAAGCATGGTACACTCAAATTTATACATATATCAGTTGATTTGGATTCACCAAAAGTGAACCAGATGCCAACCTCTATCACATAGTGGTATATGTCAAGTTGCTTATCTTGGTAGTGTATGTCGATGACTTAATACTTAGAGGAGATAAGTAGTGATTCATAGATGAAGGACATGGGATTTATACATTAATTTCTTGGGCTGGAAGTATGGAATGGTGATGGTGAGATGTTTGTGAGTCAGGGAAAGTATGCCTCCGAATACTTTAGAGATTTTACATGGAGAAATCCAAGCCTATGTACACACCTGTAGCCACAATTTAGAGAAAGGAGAGTGCTTCTTTAGGAGAGGCATAGATGCTACCATCTACAGATATCTTGTGGGATACTTGATGTATCTCGTGAAAACAAGGCCTGACATACGTTATGCAACTAATTAGCTGAGTCAATCCATGGTTAAGCCCACCAAGCTTTATTGCAAGGCGGCGAATAATGTGTTGAGGTACCTCAGAGGCACAACTAAGAATTGGTATGGTAGAAGAGGACAAAGGGAGTGAAGCTCCAAGGCTTCAATAATGCAGATTGGGTAGGGAGTCCATCGAACAAGAAAAGTACTTTGGGATTTATATTCATTGCTGGGTCTGCAACTATCTCCTACTATAGTAGGAAATAAAGGTATGTGGCACTCAATTCAACAAAGGCTGAATACATGGCAACAAGTCAAGAAGCATGTGAGGCCATATGGATGAGGAAAATACTTGTGGGTCTTTTTAGTCAACAAATGCATTTGACAATGATTTATTATGGTAATCGGAGTTGTATCAAACTCTTTGTGAATTCAGTATTTCATAACAGGTCCAAGCACATTGATATCAGGTACCATCACTTGCGGAATTGTGTGCAGAGGAGAATTATGACGTTACAATACATTCCAACTCAGAAGCAGGAGGCAAATATATTGAAAAAGGCATTTTCAAGAGGCAAATTCAAACTCCGTAGGTGCAGGATATGGGTGGTTCAAAATCCCTTTCTTGCTAAGATGGAGTTTTAGAAAATGTAGCAAGAAAGGATAAATTTGACTTGTTCCTTAGTCAAATTTAGTAATTCAATTTTCCAAATCAACAAGATGAGTTGGATGGAATCTAACGCGTGTGACATGACCTTCTCTACTTGTTTACTTACTAAATTCTAGTTATAGGCTAGAAGTAGAGTTGTGCGTGTAGTGTTGCTAAAATTTAGCAATCTAACTCAACTATTTTCATTTTGACTCAGTTAACTGAGCTCAAGAAACTATTAGAGTCAGTTGAGTAGTAGAATTGTTGTTAACTCAATTATCTCTAGGTTAAACTAATCAATCAACTAAAAATAACCCAGACATGCATGGAATTTGAATTGCCAAACTAAAGTGGAGGAAAAGGCACATTGTAATTTTTAATTATATACTAGTTGAGTGTAGATGCTGGCATTGAGGCAGATGACTAATTACTTGGGATTTGCACAAGGGAATAGTGAATTACCCTATTATTTAGGAGTTAATTTCCTCGAGAATCATGCAAGGAAATAGGAGAAATATGGGGCCTTGAATTAACTAAGTGTTGGCCATAGTAGGACAATCAATAGGAGAACTTTTTTACAGTGAAGGGTGTGCTTCAGGATTGAAGCGAGACATTGTAATAGTTTCTCCTTGTCATATGATTAATGAAAAACAGTGACAAGGGTTTTCCCCATTGGGTTTCCCTATAAATAATCATGTTCTTTTGTTTTTTTATAGTTCCATGTCATTGCATGCATTTCTAAATTGTGATTTCCATTTCAGAAAATAGTAGAGGAAATTTGCCATCTCTTGTTTTCAGTTCAAATACATTGATAGTAGCAAATTTATATTAATTTTTACACTCTTAGCGTGTTGTAGGGTACAAATATCTCACCGATGGGAAGCTAAAAATGTTCCCAACACTCCCAATTCTACCTAGACCACACTCTTGACCTTTAGGATTTTCACCCAAAATGAAATAGCATTTGGCCAAGTGTATAAACCCCATGGGGACTTCACTCAATGAACCTATGACATATCGCCTGCGTTTATGGCATACTAAACAATACCCACAAATTGACTACATATTGGAAAATGCCTCTAAAAGTGACATTATTTAACCCCCTACCAATATGAACCCAATACACCTCCCCAATTTAAAAAACCCTACTTTCACTATATAATGTAGGTATCCATTTTTTTATTAACATTTTTTATACCCCTTTATAGCTTTTAATTAACTTTTAGCTCCATTTTTTATACCTACGAATATAAAAACCCTCTACCCCCTATATATCCCCCAATATATTAAGTCAATTTTTCCTCAATATATATCCCCCTATATGAACCCACGTGGCATGGTATTTCTCCCTCAGTTGATTCCCCATGATAAACCCTACCCTTACCTCAGATTTTATCATTGGGATCGATGGATTATGGTTGGTGTCTATACACACAACATGGTTCCACTAGGGTGTGGTTTCACCAGTGCCCACTGGGTGTTCGACTTGCTAACATGTCCAAAAAGTCATCTTGTCCCACTTCCTCTCGACCTTGAATACATAGTATATATGCACTAAAAAGAAACTTAGGGTAGGTTCATAAAGCATAACTAAAACTGTTGCGCGCCCACCCTCCTGTTGTTTTAAGGAGACTCATGGCCAAATTCCTGATACCTAAATTCTTATTTTTGACAGAATAACTAGCGTATGGATTGGCTAAACTAAGTATACCCATAAATTTGGAAATCAATTGATTGAATATGAACACATAACACTCACCATGCACATAATAATGAATAGCATATTCTAGGCACACTTTAAAATTCATGTCCATACATGACACCATTATAATCACAAAGACACAGTGAGCATCAAAACTCAGACATTCATTTACATTTACAAACATGCAAGATATTGCACCATTCACAATGTAACAAGATTCATCACACTCCATAAGGAAATACACATAAGCAATGTACACTTATCGATCTATGTGTTTAATGATGATTGAAAAATGAAGGAAGGACTTCAACTCTCCACCCAATTGTAAGCCAACCACATTGCAATATTTCTTGTAGCTAATTACCTTGAGATAGATCCAAAGTCTAAGGGGATGCATATTAAGGGAAATTTAAACTCAAGGCTTAATCACATAACTAGGAGAAGGAGTCCACAATTTAGTTAGTTTATCAACTTCTTTGCAATAGTAAGCACCAAAGTGACTCACCAGCTGAATGCAACAACAAACAAATTGTCTCTAATCATATCAACAAAGATCAAAGGGACAAAAGTGGAATTGATGTCTAGGAAATCTTGCAAGGAAAAGTTGTCGCATTCTTCAGAGTCAGCTACCCCCACAAAATGAAGAGCCCAACAAATCGTTGTCTTTATATAAGATAACGTGAATGGTAAGTGAGAAAATAACCTCGATATAGGTGCAAGACAGTAGTAGCCTGCAAGATGACAGACTTAGGGTGCAGTGTCATAGACCATTTTGCAGTTGTTAGATAATATTGTCTTAAATTGATATGTTTATGTCTTAATTGTTAATTTTCTTAGATGAGTTTCATCTCTTAAATATAAAGTTTTGTCTTACAATAATTTTTTCTTACACTATTCTTGTCTTAAGTATAAAGTTTTGTCTTCAAATATTTTTGTCTCAAATTGTTTTTGTCTTAAACTTTATGTTTAAGACAATTCAAATGATATTAATTTTTAATGTAAGATAACTAAAATAAGAAGTGATTTTTTAAGACAAGATTTCTTTTGTCTTAAAAAATGTCTTAAAAGTACCCTTGGTGTAGTAGTTCCGGGCCTTCTAATTTAAGAACCACCAACCCTTTTTATAACCAATGAAAAAATAAACACAAACTACCAAAACATACAAAGACAAAATCAATGACTATTATTTATTGATCTGTGGAGATTAGATAAAATATAACAATAATTACTTTACATATCGATATTTTTCATCAAATTTGCAGTGTTTAGATCTTGATCTATGGATAAACAATACCACGATATTTTATTAGTTTAGATCTATAATGAGAAATGCCAACATTAAACCTACATGCCACAACTGTACATCTTGCACCATCTCATAATCTTGACAACCACCATTTCAAACATGTAGACATTTCTCTCAATTATAGATCCATAGTAGAACAAACCATATCTATGTTGATCCAACTTCTTCACAAGTTGATCTCCTCTACTTCGACAAAGATTTGTCCATAATGGAATTTAACTTCACAATTCTCATTTGCATGCAACTATCCACAATCCACACACAAATCAAATATTCATAGAAAAATAGATCAAACGCTGTAACAAACAAATCTATCAAACACTCTATTAAACTAATCTATGTACAGAGGACTATCATTACTAAAATCGCATGATCTCAGCACCTCTCATGAGAGAGTCATGGTTGAACCAACTCTGCGACCATGCTAGAAAATAGAGATAGATCAAAGAAATTAAATATTCATAGAAAAATAGATCAAACGTTGTAACAAACAAATCTATCAAACACTCTATTAAACTAATCTATGTACAGAGGATTATCATCACTAAAATCACATGATCTCAGCCCCTCTCATGAGAGAGTCATGGTTGAGCCAACTCTGAGACCATGCTAGAAAATAGAGATAGATCATAGAAATTGAATAAATACAACGGTAGACAAAAATTTATATATTTATTGATCACAACACTTACACATATATAGGATATAAATCTTTCTCTTCCAGATTTCTAGATCATGACTACAATTCATACATAAGAAAGAACAACTTATAGATTAAATATTGGAAACTTTCAATGAAACCTCACAACAACACATGGAAGCATTACTTCCAATACATAAATATGACCTAACATAACTTCATGTAAAGTAATTAGAAGTATAAAAAATATGTAAGATTTTTAGCATGTGATATCAACTTGATATATATATATATATATATATATATATATATATATAGAGAGAGAGAGAGAGAGAGAGAGAGAGAGAGAGAGAGAGAGAGAGAATATTTTAATGTTGTATAGAATAAAATTCAAAAATACAATTTAAACAATACAAAACTAGTCATTATTTTCTGTACTGTAAAATAAATTTGCATATGAATAAATTTTTTCTCAGCTCATATTAGATCCATGGTTAAGATAAATTTTTAATATAGTTTACTCACACATATATCTTTTCATTCTAGGGCACAACATGGGTCACACATATTTTTTTTCATTCTAGGGCACAGCATGGTGAGGGAAGTATTCTCCTAAACACAAATAGATAGTCGTGCAGGAAAATAAATAGAAAATAATAGTAAAATAGTAAAATTTTCAATTTCATTGTTGCTTTGAAAGGATAGAAAGTTGAAAAAACAAAAAAGAGAGGATTTGTCAAGATGACCTCATTCTAGGAAGTTACTGATCTAGACTCTTTAAATAAGTTTTGAACACTAATTTTCTAAAAATGCATTTGAAAGGCTGAAAAGTTATGAAAGTAGGAAATGATGAATTTGTGATCGCTGGCTAATTCCATATGGAGTCACTGATTTTCTTATGTTTCTAGCAAAGAGATCTTTAAAAAAAAGTTTTGAAATTTGATTTTTTAAATATACATTTTAGAAAAATATATTTCTAGCCAAGAGATTTAAAAAAAAGAAGTTTTGAAAATTGAAGTTTTAAATAAACATTTCAGATAACTAAGTTTTGAAATTAAAGAAGGATTTGATTTTCGAAAATAAGAGAGGTTTTTGCAGAGAAAGAAGTGTAGAAGAAAATGAGCAAAAGGCATATTTCTTATTATAGAACGAAAAATATAAGTTTTGATGATGTATATTGTCATTTTTTATTTTTAATCAGTTTTTTAGTGTCATGTTGAATTCAAATCAAAGTGAAAATCCAAATTTAAGGTTGGCAGCTATGAATAAGAATTCCCCAACTGAAATGAATTGAATTGATTTGATGATAAAGTTTTAGTTCACAGATGATATATGATATATGTTTTAGTAAAGCCATAAAATATAAATGATACATAATATTATAATATGAGTTTTTTTAGTTAATTCATTATAAGAAAGTGGAATTCCCCAACTGAAATGAATTGAATTGATTTGATGATAAAGTTTTAGTTCACAGATGATATATGTTTTAGTAAAGCCATAAAATATAAATGATACATAATATTATAATATGAGTTTTTTTTAGTTAATTCATTATGAGAAAATGTGATATAATAATTTTTTTAATTAGAATTTATTTATTTTGTGGTTAAAAATTAAATATTTAATTAAAATTTTCAATGCTAACATTTTTTCATCTCTAAATCTAATTTTTTATCATTATTGAATCTGTTTACCTCTTTACATTTACTTCATACATACAAATTATCAAATAACATACACAATAGATGCCTTAGAATAATTATCAAATAGAAAATGACAAACTTAATACGTGCCTTGGAAGTGTGATGATGCGAGCTCTAGAAATCAAATGAGATGGATTGTGACACTGTGATTGTCTATCTGAATTCATCAACCACTTAATCCATAATTACTTAATCCATAATTGTGCTGGTTATAAGTAAACTTGGATTAAGCTATTAAAAACAAACTTGGATTCAGCTATTAAAAACAATGATTAATTATAACAAGACATTTACTCAAAGAAAGACTTCCCAATTCTTCAGAAGGCGAAAACTTGTTAGACTGTAGTTGAAAAATTTATTATAGTTTAATTATTTTATATTTTGGAATTTTTTTTATATATATATTTTAGGGTTAAATTTATTAGAAATTTAATAAATATTCGTTAAAATGTTAAATCTAATGAATTTATTGAGATATTTAAAATGTTAAAACTATTTATATCATTCAAAACTCATTTTTAAGCGCCAAAACCTCCCACGATTCTCGGGAAAAACAAAACAAAGACGTAAAATCTTCTCTTGAATTTTAAGGTTGCTGGAGATGATTAGTCCAGAACAGTGTATGGTCTAAATACCCGTTAACAAGAAATTTCCTTTATTGCAGAAAACCATCGGCATACGACTTCACGTCAGTTGACTAGGATGGCTGTACAGCATGGCGAGGCAGAGCAAGTCGTCCAAAGATGAAAAAGGCAGAAAGGGAGACGAAGTTCTGAAGTTCTGGCATAGGGCTTCCCACTTCTTAATCCAACTCAGAATATTGACTTCACAGAATGTCTGCATGTTGGAATTTGCATCAAAGGGTCGCAGGTTGCACGAAAAACGAAAACGAAAAATTTATATCAATTCATTGAATTTGGGAAACAGAAAAATCGGTGCATTCTTGTATTCATAAAAGGAAATATTCGGTGTTGGAAATATTCAGTGTTACGTTTTCAAAGTAAATTAACATAGATTTATTTTAAATAAGTATTTAATATGAATTCAGAGATTTAAATTTTTTATATGTTAATATATTTAATATGAATTCAGAGATCTAATTTTTTTATATGTTATTTTTTAGTGAAGGTTATTTTATTTTTTTTATTTAATTAAGTTGATATCATAAAAAATTTAAAATAATAAAGGTTTATATTTACAATTTTCTTTCTAAACTTTAATAATGTTGAAAATATAATATATTAAAAAATTAGGATGTTTTAAAATAAATTTTAAATATACTTTTCTAAATTAGTAAATTTAAAAGATTATATAAATTATTATAATTTTTATGTTAAATAATAAAGGAGTTTAGTTATAGTGGTTTCTTAAAAATATCCGGATTTCTTAATATCTACATAATGAATATAACTTTGTCTTCTAATTTTTATTTACATAGTGTGCATTTTTATTTTATTATTAAATAGAAAAAAATTAATTTAAATTGATTAAATAAATATTTTGTGTATATAGATTTTATCTTTTTTTGAAAGTATATGGAGTTAATAGCAGTGTCAATTGGGGTCGTTAGGGTTAATTAGGTAGTTAAGTGGAATTATTGTAGGTTGACATTGTACTAGCAATCTCACTCTACCCCTAGAGCTAAGAGAGAGGTTCATTTCTTAGGGGTAGTTAGGTGGAATTATACTTGTGGGTTGACCTTGTACTCGTAACCTTACTCTAGCCCTAGAACTAAAAGAGAGGTTGATTTCTTTGGTCAGGAAAAAAATATGGAAGTAATAGTTGCACTGCTTTTAAGTTAATAAAATTTAGTTTTCTCACGAGTGTCTTGACATAATTTGTCTATTACTCTATTTTGTAATTGGTTCCTAATAGAAAAATCATTTATGGGACCATTTTTTTTTACTGAATCTCATTCGTAATCCATCTCTTGAAATCTTTATATGTGTGTGTGTGTGTGTGTGTGTGTGTATTTTATTAATGAATAAAAGCCTAGAGTAGTTAGATCTAATGCTAAAAAGCTACAATTTTCACCAATGGGCAAGGTTCAATTCTTTTGAGGACCTAATATGGAGTCATGGGATCACCTTGATGTAGGGGTCCAACATCTGGTTGCACCTAGAGAGATATTATCAAATGGTCTCATGACATGTGTGCACATAAGTCGATCAAAGTCCACTCCCACATTCTTCAAAAATTTATAAGATGCCTCCTCCTTGAATTACACACCAGCACACCAAAGTATGTAACGAGTTCTTACATCAAGTTTATGAGTTGATATTGGGGAAGTATGTAACGAGTTCTCTCATCAAGTTTATTGGGAAAGTATGTAACACGTTTTATATTGAGGCAGGTCACTGGAATTAGCTATTGTATGAGTTGATATTGAGGAAGTAATTTATGTCCCCTCGATCTCACATGAGCGTTATGAATTCGGGAAGTATGTAATGAGTTCTCACATCAAGTTTATGAGTTGATATTGGGGAAGTATGTAACAAGTTTTACGTTGAGGAATGTTAGTGGAATTAGTTATATGGTATCTTGGTTCCTTTAGGGTCTAGATATCTATATCATTGTGTTGGCTCAAATCTTCCAGGTTTTGGTGTGCTAATTTTCGTCATTTTTTCTATGTTCTCATTGTTAATTTATGCACCCTAGCCACTTGATCTATGTCCCTTGGCCCTCACATCAGGATTTTGAGGTGATAAATCAGGAGGTATGTTATGAGTTGTATGCAACAAATAGGTATCAGTATGGTTGTCCTACAAATTTATGGTGTAGGTGACAAATAGTTTAAATTGAGGTTGATGCAGGTTGGTAGTATGAGTTGGTTTCTATATTGGACCTTTTAAGCTCTAGATCTATAGGTCATCGTGTTGGGTCATCTCTTCTAGGTTCTATTGTGCTAATTTTTTTCATTTATCTCATTTTATAATATCTAATTTACACAGCATAGTCGAACCTGATCTATGTCCCACTTTATTTATGTCCATTGGTCCTCACATTAGGTTTATGAGTTCATACTAGGGAATTATGTAACGATTTCTATGGAACAAATTTGAACTAGGGTTTTTGTCTTGTGAATTATGAGACTCAAACAATAGTAACTCATTTTATGATGGAGGGAGTAGGTAACAAATAGCTTAAATTAAGGTTCACCTAGATTTAGAATTGGATGGTTGTTATCTTGGTCTCTTTAGGCTCTAGATATGTAGATCATTTTGTTTGCTCATATCTTCTAGGTTCTAGTATATTAATTATGGTCATTCATTTGGTGTTCTTATTGTTAATTTACCTTGGTCTATTTCAAATTTTGTGTTTTGGATATTCATGGTTGTTTCTAGCTGCCTATTAGGTGGTTTGGGTAAACTTGGACATAGAAGCATTTCTCCCTTTCTATCCCATTGTTCAATTCTTTCAAATTTCTAACCTAGGGAAATATTTGTGCATTTTCTCTAGTTTTCCTCGCTTCCAGCTACTCTATGCTTGTTTCATATGGTGCTTGGCTTAGCCGAAATCCCAAATTCTCTTTGGAGTTGGTGGTGTTGTTGTTGTCCCTGTGGATTAGGGCTTGGTTTGTGGGGATTAGGGGTTATTATCCTTTCTTGGACAAGTTTTCAAGGCATTAGTAACCTATCTCTCATCCCGGGTTTTGTTGAGGTTGTGGCCTTGAATTCTATAGATTTGTCTCCTATATCATTGGATTTTAGTTGGGTATTGGTGTGTGGCTTCCTCTTGTACCTTTTGGCTCCCACTAGCTCTAGTTTTAGTTGAAGAAATCTGTGCAAGTGATCTCTTTCAGGTTTCAAGGCACCCCCTTTACGAAAACAACCACCTCAATCTACTTAGGCTCAAACTGATGCTCTTTAGGTGGTCATGTCCTTAGAACTCAGATTCTATGAGAAAAGTAAAAGAGAATTTGAGGGTATGGAAAAGAAACTCATATGGGAGCAGTAACAACTCCCCAAGGACCAACTATAGCCCAAGTTTAAAAAATAAAATTCTGACCAAGGTTGGTCATTCATAAACCATAGACACTAAAATTTCCAAGATCATTAACATCTACTAACTCAACAAGTCTTTCCTTACTTAAAACATAAAGCAAAAAAATCTTCCAAACTACCACATAAAATAAACAACATATAACAAAAATTTCACATTATATAATTTATGACTTTGAATTTTCAACATATGTAACATCCTATTCACATCTATAAAAATAATCCTTAATCATTATTCTAAAAAAATGAACCTGCCCAACAACATAACATAAAAGAAAAACAAAAGCTGAAGTTAAAAATATTTATGTTGAAATAAGGCACTAGCTAATGTCATTTCATTGTTTTGTTTTATAAACTATGCTAACATGAAAGACGCAACTTATACAATGAACATGCTTGTATCCCTATGCTTTTAGTATTAGGTGGCAAGCCAAAGTTACTATTTTATCTCTTTGAAACAATACTCATGGCAGCTTGGGAAAAAAAAAATCATTTATAATTAAAATATAATAGAATTACTACAACTGTTAAATTGCATCAAAATCTCCCTTCCACCCCACGCCATGCTGGGCCAAATGAAGGGTATCAGAATCGAATTAGGGCAAGAAGAAAATAAAGAACTACATCAAGGGAAGACACAAATCGAGACCTTTATTATACATTGGGCAAACCCGAAGCAATACATAGCGTGAAATTGCCATCACTTTCATTCGCAGATCTACGAGAGCTTGAAATTCAAGGACGTGTAATTAGGCGGCGAATTAGGGACGCAAAAAACACATTATGGTTCTATTCTCTTAAAAAAAATAAAAAATTACATTAGGGTTTCATTAAGCTCGCTGCAGTAAAAAGGGTTTTCGATAAACGTGATCAAGTGTCACTGGTTTGATTCTCCACTTTGTTCGTTCGAGCGTTATCTTTGAACATTTCTCCCTTTTCTCCCGGTGTTATTTTTGTGGGCATGAACCTGATATAATATGACCCGGAAAAAAATTACATTAGGGTTTAGTTAAGCTCGCTCCAGTAAAGGGTTTTCGATAAACGTGATCAAGTGTCACTGGTTTGATTCTCTTAAAAAAAATAAAAAATTACATTAGGGTTTCATTAAGCTCGCTGCAGTAAAAAGGGTTTTCGATAAACGTGATCAAGTGTCACTGGTTTGATTCTCCACTTTTTTCGATCGAGCGTTTTCTTTGAGCATTTCTCCCCTTTCTCCCGGTGTTATTTTTGTGGGCATAAACCTGATATAATATGACCCCCAAAAAAAGGGTCGAGCCCCCGAATAATTCCGAAATATACACAGGATACGTCGACTACAGCCATGACGGATCCCACAGCTCTGGTAGGGATTGACCATCTTGATCACGAGCATCTGAGTAGATCTTTCATGGGAATGCTCAGAGTGTTAGAAAACGGCTCCGATATGGATTGATCTCCGCCCTCAACACTATGCAGGTTTTCTCTTACGTAAGCAGTGATATTGGCCTGATGCAAATTCATGTGTAGAAGGACCGCCTGCAATATCGCCTTCTCTAACTGCAGCTTAGAGATATGTTCCTGCAGCTGCTAGATTGTTCCCGCGCACCCATACGGTCTCTCAGCCTTCCGCTCGCTTCATATACCATACTGCTAACTGCATCAGCGCGCATATCCTGTGGCAGATCGAGCATTGAAACATGATTGCAGAAAATCGTTATGTCAGCACCAGCATTGAAACATGATTGCAGAAAACCTGAATAAATGAAAATAAATTGCTGCAAACCTGAGTGAAAGAGAATGTTTCTATTTACTAGAGGCTTTGTAGAATCTATCGAAAAGCTCCTGAATAAAATAGAATACTGCTAATTACCGTAGGCTTTGTACACGTATGGAAATGTAAAGTATTATTTCTTCTATGCAAGAGACGAAGTTGGTTATCAGAGGCTTTCAAGGATTGAAAAGAGTAACAAAGTTATTTCTATGAGCATGAGGAAGAGGAAGATAGAAGAGTAAAAAAATCAAGAGAAAGAGTAAAAAACTTATATTGTTTATGAGCAAGAGAAAGAGAAAATATTTTATAGTGGAGGAAGAAAGTCATTTCTTCTAAATTACAGAAGAAGGAGGTTATTTGAGGGGTTCTTGGAGGTTTCACAGAATTTATGGAAGAGAGTATTTACATATTTTTTTATATTTTTGTTTCTAATGTTATTTATACAATTTAGTCAAAAATCAATTTAAAAAATTAGTATATCTCTTTTTGTCTGACTTCATAAAAACAATCAAGACAGATCCTACTATAACCATCAGTAAGATCTTCACATGAAAACAAACAGTAACTTCAAAAAAACATCAGCTATATACAATTAAGGACTGATAAAAACTACCTACATCAGGCTAGTAGAAAATGATAAAAACTACTTACATCAGGTCATTAGAAAAATATACTTCCGAAGCTTTGTAAGTTACCAATGTCAAAAGCAGCAAAACTGATAAGCATGGCTTACCACAACAACCTTTGACAAGAGATCTGCTACTTGGTTCTACTCCTTGAAAAGATGTGAGAAACATGTTCTCTGAAAAGTCTTTGCAGGAAAGAGAGGAAGATAGTTATTAGAGGCTTTGAAGAGTTTATAGAAAACAGTAAAATTGTATCTCATCCATGAGCATGAAAAAGAGAGAAGATTTTATAATTGACGAATATGGTTATTTTTTCTATGCTAGGGTGGAAGATGGTTATTAAAAACTATGCAGTATTAATGGAAAAGAGTAAAAAAACTATTTCCTTTGTGAACATAAGCAAGAGCTAGAAAGATTTTATAATTGAGAAGATGGTTATTTCTTTTATCCTATGGAAGAAGATGGTTATTAAAAGATTTGCAAGATTTATGGAAAAATGTAAAATAGTTATTTCTCTATGAGCATCAGGGAGAAAATGTGAAAAGATTTTATAATAGAGGAAGATGGTTAGTTGTATTCTAAGCAGGAGGATGGTTACTGGAGACTTTCCAAAACTTATGGAAAAAGTGAAAAAGTTATTTCATTTATCATCATGCTCAAGAGAAAGAGACAATATTTTATAGTGGAGGAAGATTGTTATTATAAAATTTATAGGATTCTTGGAGAAAAAGAAAAGATGGGATGATTTTATTTTACATTTATGTCAAGTGGTTGAGATAAATGATAACTGTCATCTCCATTTATTTCAATTCTCCCAAACAAATAATATGATGAAATTTAATATAATAACTTTTAACTTTATCGTTAACTTTAAATATTTTTTCTCCATAATATTTCTCCAACTCAAAGATATACATTATACATATATAATTAAATATAAATCATTTAAAAAATGATATGATATCATTATACACTCAAAATAAAAAAACGTTAAAATATCAACCCATGAAAAAATGAATAAATGATTGACTTTATGATTAAAACCTCCCATTATAATTTAAATTTACAATCTGAATTAAATAATACAATAAAATATATTACCATATTTATTTATATAATATATTTATATTTATATCATCCATTTTACAAAAGAGGAGACTGAAACATTTATATGATACATAAAGGTGGTATAAGAAACATATAAATATCAACACAATAACCTATGTTCTTTTTTTATTAAAACATAAATCAATTCAAGTTTCAACGAAGTAAATATAATAATAATAATTTTCTGAAGTTACAGTGCAGTCTCAGACTCAATATTCATTCCAAACACAAAGTTATGTTCATTAACACACAAATCAAATATATGTCGACTTCTACATAATGTTGTATAGCATTACCTCCATCATTTTTATGATATTGCTTGCTCCAAATACTCTATGTGCATCTGCAAATTTCTGAGCATCATTTTTTGGGAAGTAAGGGGCGAGCACACAGTTCTCTGTACATGTCTTCTCAACAGCTTGAAAGCTGCGCATGGTGATGTTGTCTGCCGTCCTCCTCTCAATGTGCTCATCTGCAATAGCAGTTACCACACAGTAGCACATTATGACCATGACTGCAACAATGAGACACCAAATACTGCAACAAAAAAATAGACTGCAACACAGAGACACCAAGTACTAAAAAAAAAAGATGACGGTGATGGGAAAGAAAATGCGAGAAATCTGCAGATCTGTGGCGAAAATGGATTAATAGATTCTACCATTTTTGAACCAATGACAAAATGCTCAGATTCACAATTCCAGCACTTGCCCGAGGGACCTCAAAATCCTGAGGAGCAAGAGGGTGATGTATGCCCTATGTGATGACATGGTGGACGTGAGAGTTGAATTTATAGGAATTGAGGAGAGAGTTAGGGGACTCTCATTACATTGCAAGACGTGAAGTCACATGAAACGCTGCAACGCACTGTCTGGTTGTTTCCCGTGAAGCAGCTGAAGCGGTTGGCTATAAAAGCATGTCCTCTCTCTGAACTGCCTGTGACTTCGTCATCTCTGTTTTGTCTCTTGCGTTTTTAGGGACATCGGTATTCAGAGCCAGATGGTTTAAATGAATGAGAATTGCAAATTTGAGTTCTGAAATCTGACTTATGGATCCATCAGAGGAAAACGATCAAATCTCCCGTCTTTTTAGGGGCATCAGTATTCAGAGTTTAAATGAGAATCATAAATTTGAATTTTGAAATCTGTAAAATCAAGTGCTTCAGAGTTAGATTGTTTAAATGAGAATCATAAATTTGATTTCTGAAATCTGTAAAATCAAGTACTTCACACTTTGACAAAAACTTAAGATGTCATGAAAAGATTTGGTCAAAAATTTGTTTTAATATTTCATGAAAAGATTTGGTCAAAAATTTGCTGGACAAAATAATAAAAAAATTAGATTTGATCAAAATATTTGGTGAAAAATTGTATGACATAATTTTGAGAAAAAAAAAAAAAAAATCAAAATGTATAATAGTTAAATGGAATCATATTCTCATCTAAAAGATAACCATATTTTAATAAATTCAAAATTTATAATAGTTAAATGGAATCATATTCTCATCTTAAAAATAACCATATTTTAATAAATTTTAAAGAAGCAAAAATTAAAATTTAATTAAAAATTACAAGATTAAGTTTTAGAAAAGAAAAACTCCAAATGTATAATTGTTAAATTCAACTATATCCTAATTATCAAGAAATTGAATAATTAACATTCAAAAATATTGTTTTTAACTATTTTGTAACTATTTTTATACTGGAAAATTTCAATTATAAAATTTTTTAATTTCAAAGTAAATAAGATATTTGGATTTCAAAAACTCATTCAGAGCAACTATATAATGATGTTAATATTTGTTATGTCAACTATATACTTTTTAAAATGAATTTTCAAAGATTTATAGTTTTAACCAATGTAAGATTCTTTTATAATAATCTCTTTTATGGCAACTCATTAATTTATTATGATATGTATTATTACTAATATTTAATTTTATAATAGTCTAATTTTGTGCGAAATGACTTTCTTGTGACGTTTATGTTATACATTTTTTCACTAAAACTTCTTTCTTATATTTTAATTTTAGTTAATACATTCTTTTTTACAAATGTGTTAGAGGTTTGTTGGAATCACAAGTTTTACTTAAGAAATTTTCTCAATCCAAATGCCTCATAGGTTTTAAAGAATAAAAAAACAAGATATGACCAATTTTTTGAAAAAGAAATGCTAAAAATGTATAATAGTTAAATTGAGCCATATTCTAGGATGAGAATTGAATCATGATGTGGGGTTCGTTTAGAAAAATAATGTTTATGCAAAAACCCTAGTCTCCGTGGCCTTGTGACGTGTGAGACCCTCCAATTTTGAGCAGGAGTTCAGATTGGCCTGGATCCTCCAATGAAGCAAGTCACAAATCTTCCTGTCGTCGAATTGTTATAATTGCAATAATCCTTCCCTCTCATCAGTGGTCTCTCTCTTTGGCAAAGGTAAGCGTTCTGAGGTTTTGAGTTCGCTAATTTTTTCCTTCTGGCTAGGAAGCCCATCGTGGCTAGTTTAGCCCAGGACTCTTAGTTAGCCCTATAGGTTTTAGCCTTCAATAACCTAGTAGCTAATAGACCCAAATTCCAAAAGCCTCTTCCTCCAAATTTGTTAAGAAGCTTGATGATATCCCTAAAGTTGTGATTCCAACCCCTCAACCCTAATTAGAGGCCCTTCAACTTGTTAATTGAGGTTTGATTGGAAAATTCATTGTCTTGTGGCCTTTACTAAGATCAGTTAGATCATGTATCCAGACTAATTGGAAAGAAAAACTTAAAGGGGAAGTGGTTTACTCTTTTGTCGGAAAGGATTTCTTCACATATGGTGTTTATATCTCGGTTATGGGTATGTTTAATGATAGTAATGATGTATGGCTCTTATCATGTTTTGATTTGAATGAACAATGAATATATGAACTAATAGATGATAATGCAACTAATGTGATAAGGCATCAATGATTCTTAGCAATTTTGAGATAAATATGAGACCCATATAATCATATATTTTTTTATGACCTGTACATCGAATATTTGTGACATGTTTGAAAAAATGCCTATCATGGCTAGTAGGGGTCCAGTCAAATATTTATTCAAGTATTTGCATTTGTATCATTTTATCGATGTTACTTTTCATTCTTGAAGGTTTCATGGAGTTATGGGCACTGGCCTAAGTCTTGGCCCTAAAAACGTGGCATAGAATCTGGCGTCACAGGCTCGGAACTAGCTAAAAAAGACCCGAGTCGCTTGCATGCCCATGATGTGAGAGGGACTCAAGGGCCCCAGTCGCATTCATACCCATTTCATAGGAGCAACAGAGGCTCTAGGGCAATGAAGTGTCAAGTTGTCTCAAGGGTTGATCACCTAGGTTGGATGGCTCCTATAGGTTCTGTGACATGTGTAGAAGGTCAGATTGGTTATGTTGATTCAGTCACTTCCTTAACTATACATGGGGAGTTGATTCATATTGTAGTTGCCTATCGTCACATGTTTAGCCAAGAAGATTGGTTAGCTTTGGTAAATGTGCGAGGAGGGTGTTACATGTTGAAATTTAAGGGCTTGAGCATGGTCCATTAGATAGATATTATATTTCTAGGGTATAATTCCTTCAACTTCTACCGCAACCATGCTTAATATCTTGACATGCATCGCTAATGTATAAAACATCATAATGGTAATCATATCTGACTCAATGTATAATGATTCGCTACAGAGGACCCATTATGTGGTTGATTCCATTGTTTGTGGCTCTTCATACTAAATTCTTCAGTAAGCACTAATCATCCTTATTTTCCTTCCTTTTCCATTACCACTACCTCAAGAGACCTAACCCTAATCACAAGACCTCATAATGATACCTATATTCAAATTGGAGTGTAAATATCACCTCTAATGAGTAAGGTATTTGTTTTACTTTGATGTCATGTTAATCACTAATGAACCTTAGAATTCCATTGATGGCATAATTCTATTATTTCCCTTTCTTGGCTACAGTCGAACCCTATGACTCATTGCTACTACTTGTAAACTCCTTATGATTTCTATAGCCCATTTGCATGATAAAGATCTATTTTAAAGGGTCTAGTTCTAACTTGGGGCCTTATTCATGGCTCATTATTGCAAGAATATTAATGTATAACCTCATTTCATTTTTCTACTTGCAATGGTCAAAGCCTTGGGGTTCATAGATAATGCATAAAATACATTCAAATATGACTATATCCCCCTCTAATGACAATAATTTCTTATACAATGATTTTTTTATTGTTTATAGCCTTGTTCATGGAAATTGGCCCATATAAGCTTCATATAGGGCCTAAGGGTCTTATTTTCAACCCCTACCCATTAAAAACCCCTCTATATTGATCCCTGTTATCCAAGGCATTATAAGAGAAACCATATTTCAATCAAAGGCCAAATATCCCATTTACATGGCCCATATGGTGGTTTCAATCCTTATTTGTAGTTATAAGCTTCATTTAAAGCCTAATTGTCATCTTTTCCTCTACCCACAAAAGTCAATTCCTCAAAACTCATCTCTATGTGAAAAACATTTTAGGAGCCTCTATATGACCACTAGAGGTTGGAGATCCTCATTAAATCGATTATGTGATCATTTGAGGTGGACATACTTTATTATTTTGAAAATAAAAAATTATATCTACATAAACATAAAATAATCATGACCTAAATATTGTACAAGTTTTCTAGGCCTTTCTAGCAAGTTAAATAAAAAATGTATGTTCAAATAAAATTGTTACAGAAAAGTAACTAAAAATATACATTTTTCAAGACTTTAAACCCATTTATGAATTGAAAAATACAATTTAGATAACAAAATTTACACTCTTCCAAAAAAAATTATATCTCCCAATTCCAATTAAAAAATTTAAAACTTATAAATAATAAAAGGGTAAAGTGGCAATTATTACTATTATTTATTCTTCAGTATTTAGATAATAAAAAATTACAATCTCACAAAAAATACCTCCCCATTCTAGTTAAAAAAAATTATTTCTAAATTTAAAATAATAAAATTATGAAGTGGTAATTAACGCTATTATTTCTTATTCAGTATTTACATAACCAAAAATTACAATCTGACAAAAAAAATATCTCCTCATTCTAATTAAAAAATCTAAAATTTAAAATGATGAAACTCTGAAGTGGTGATTATTATTATTATTAATTCTTAATTCTTAATTGTCTCGGAGGATGAATGATTCTATCAATATAATGTAATTTATGGCATCTCTGAATAATTTTAAAGAATGGTATCAATTCTTAACTAAAAATCATGTCTTGCAGCAGACATGATGGAGAATTAACACGTAGGACGTGAATTTGGTTTTTTTGGACGTGAATTTGGTTTTTTTGGACCGTGAATTTTGAGCCAAACGGTGACAAATCCGTCCTTTACACAAAATTTCAATGTAAAAGACAGCTTTAACGTGGTGTTTATTTCAAACATCAAATTACCACCTGCATTGTTTGGTGGTCTGTCTGGTCATTTCACACACATTTTAAAACGTGATCATGTTTCAAAGTTCAAGGTTCCCTGGTTGTCCATATTAATTTCGTTAAGCTTTTTTAATAATTTTAAAATGCAATAAAGTTAATGAGCGGCCCACATTACTGGGATCGTCCTTTAATGCAATAAAACTCTACACACTCTACTGTTTCTCTCGACTGACAGGGATTTATAGTGATATTTACTAAACGTTAACACTGATCGAGTACAAAATATGTACACTTTATGTCGTTGTATAGGAAGTAGGATAATGGCTTAAATGGTTCAATTGTCATTGCAATTCGGTGATCAAATCTCGGTTTATAATGTTTTGGGTCTTCGAACTTGTGATTTAACAACAGAATTGATAGATGGAATTGAAAAAGGGATGGTTGTTTTAAAAAATCATCAGTTTAATTGATTTTGCAACATACTAATTAAATATAACATTATATAATATAACATATAAATTAATTTTGTGGTGAAATTTATCGACAGTATATATTTAGTATATATTTACTTAAGTGAATTATATATTTATTATATTTCAAAACCTAAACATGTCAATTTACAAGCTTTGAACTTAGGTTGGAAAGAGATAATACCATAGATATTTAGAGGACTTGATCCTTTGTTAGAAAGTGGATAATACTATATTTACCAAATTTGTTTGAAAGACAATTCAAATACTTAATAGTTAAATGAAGTTCAACATTCTTTGCCGTAAAATCCATGATTGAGCTTAAAAGTTTATTTTACAAATTTATTTAAATGACAATTTCAATACTGAATAGTTCAATGAAATTTAATATGGTTTGATGTAATTTCCATGATTGATCCTAAACACTAGCTGTGAAGGCAACATGTAAGTATAAAAATAAAATATTTTCTAAATAGAAAAGCGATGTCAATTATAATAAAAAGAGAAAAAAAAAGTGTTATTGTAATTATGAATAAAATATCCAATGTAGGTTACCAATAAAATATATTAACATAAATTAATATTGATGTATGCTTAAAAATATATTAATAACAAAAAATCCAATTTAATGTCCATTGATAAAGTAGATCAATGCACATCTTATGAAATCTCTATAAAATTCAAAAATCCAATTTAAACAATAAAAAAATACACATTGTATTTTTCACTCTAAAATAAACATTTAAAAATTAAATCTGTGACTTCCACACTTCTAGATCATGACTACAACTCATATATAGGAAACAACAACTTCTACATTGACGCTTGGTAACTCTCAAAAACAACTCATAAGAACACGTGGAAGCACTACTTCCAATACCTTCCCTTAATGCTTACATGGAAAACATTAAAAACACATATTACAACAACAAGGATAATTTATGTTTGACTGGTCTTTACGAGCACTCACATACATTATGGAATCTCGCAAACAATGCTCTTTCAACACCCCATCTTAGAGCTATCGCTTGACGTCCATCCAAAACGTAACCACCTGTACGTAACCACCTCTAACCATTGTTGATGAAATTTGCAAGATCAACAATATTGACACCTCGAATCATCTGAGCTTCTGCAATAAGAGTCTTCAAGTAATGAACCATCCCATGGACCAACCACCATCTGTTTGATGTTTTGCTTTTGGCTATTTTTCAATTGCTAGAATGGAGGTCAAGATACTAAATGTGCTCAAAAGTTGATCAAACAACTTGACCTTAGTAACACACAAAAATTGATGTTTCGGACACTGGAGCTTCCAATTTCAGAACCATAAACCTTTGTTATAACCAATAAAAACACACAAAAATTGATGTTTCAGACATCGGGGCTTGCAGTTTAAGAACCACCAAGCCTTTATATAACCAATAAAAAGACACAATAATTGATGTTTTGAATACCGGGGTTTCCAGTTTAAGAACCACCAACCCTTTTTATAACCAATGAAAACACAAACACAAACCACCCAAACATATAAAGACAAAGTCAATGACTGTTATTTATTGATCTATGGAGATTATTGATCTCTCGAGATAAGATCTAATATAATAATAATAATTTTACATATTGATATTTTTCACCAAATTTGCAATGTTTGGATCTTGATCTATTAATAAACAATACCACAATATTTTATTAGTTTAGATCTAGAATGAGGAATGCCAACATTCAATCTACATGCCGCAAGTGTATATCTTGCACCATCTCATAATCTTGGCAACAACCATTTCAAACATGTAGACATTTCTCTCAATTGTATATCATTACTAGATCAAACCGAATCTACGTTGATCCAACTTCTTCACAAGTAGATCTCCTCTTCTTTCACAAAGATTTGTCCACAATGGAATTTCACAGAAAAAGAGCAACACTAGATCTTCACAATTCTCCTTTGCATGCAACTATCAACAATCCAGACACAAATCAAATATTCATATAAAAAATATATCAAAACCTCTAACAAACAAATCTACCGAACACTCTATTAAACTAATCTATGTACAGAGGAGTATTATCACTAAAATTGAATGATCTCAGCCCCTCTCGTTAGAGAGTCAAGGTTGAACCAACTCTAATACCATGTTATAAAATAGAGATAGATGATAGAAATCGATTAAACACAATGCCAAACAATTTTTTTTATATTTATTGATCACAACACTTACACATATATAGGATATAAATTTCTCTCTCCCACACTTCTAGATCACGAATACAATTCATACATAGGAATGAACAACTTCTAAATGAAAGCTTGGGAACTTTCAATGACAACTCACAATAACACATGCACGCATTATTTCCAAAACATAAATATGACCTAATATAATTTCATCTAAAGTAATTAGAAGTAAAAAAAATATGTGAGTAATATTTTTAACATGTGATATCAACGTCATATATATCTATATGTATAGAAAAAACATGTTAAGAAAAAATATTTTAACGTTGTATAGAATAAAATATCCAATGTAATTTATTAATAAAATATTTCAAAAAAATTAATATAAGTAGAACAATGCACATGTTATGTAATCTCTAAAACATTCAAAAATACAATTTAAACAATACAAAATTACACCTTATTTTATTTTTTGTAGTGTAAAATAAATTTTCACATGAAAAAATACCCATTGCTAATGTATAAAATATCATAATGGTAATCATATGTGACTCAAAGTATAATGATACCCTACATAGGAACCATCATGTGGCCGATTGCATTCTTTGTGACTCCTTATACTAAATTCTTCTGTGAGTATTAATCATCCTTATTTTCCTTCCTTTTCTATTACCATTACCTCTCACTCTTGATGATAAATTCTTTAGTAAGTACTAATCATCCTTATTTTCCTTCATTTTCCATTACCACTACTTTGAGACATCTAACCGCAATCACAAGACCTCATAATGATACCTATATTCAAATTAGAGTGTAAATATCACCTCTAATATGCCTATATCCCACTCTAATGACAATAATTTCTTACAGAATGAATTTTTTATGGTTTGTAGCCTTGTTCATGGAAATTGACCTATATAACCTTCATATAGGGCCTAAGGGTGTTATTTTCAATCCCGACCCATTAAAAACTTCTCTGTATTGATCTCTACTATCCAAGGAATTATCAGAGAAAACATATTTCAATTGAAGGCCAAATATCCCATTTACATGGCCCATATGGTGGTTTCAATCCTTATCCATAGTTGTTGGCTTATATGGTCCTGACCCAAGTTCGGAAGAGTTATTTAGCCAAATAAATCTTGCAGCTACCGGCTCTTTCGACAACAGCCCATGGAGCGCAGATTGAGGTCTCATTCGAGGTAGCAGGGGAGGGTGCTGGAACTAGGTTTCCGCACCCTTGGGATGTCTTGATGTGGTCTGGAAGGTCCGCGCACCATTCTGTGGCCTTGCGCCACTCTGCTTCCGCGTAGACCTGGAACAAGGCAATTCCTTAAGATTTATGATTACGGAGTTCTTTACAGATCAGATCTACTGTTTAGGGTCTTTAAGCAAACATTTACTAAAGATAACCAATTCGCACACCCAAAAAAGATACAGATTTGCATAAACTCAATATGTAAACATAACTGCACAGATCAAACAGATATATCAACCATAAATTAATCAGATCCGCAATAATTCATATTCAACACAGTATTTTAGAACTAATCTTATCTTTAATCAATTCTTTCGCTAATACCACCAAATCTTCCCTACATACTTAGCCGCAGGGGTCCGCGTTCATAACTATGGACTCTACCAGGCCTCTGCGCACACAGTTGCAGAGCCTCTATCTAACCACCAACGACCTCGACTCATATTTATAGACACTTCAAGACTTCCTTCTTCAAAATCCCAGTACATTCTAGATCCCAAAGTACATACCAAAAACTGACTCCTAACTCTAGAGCCTTACTCTATTTATACATTTCCATGGTCCGCGGACCATGGGCGAGCCAAATTATTTTACATTATCTTTGGGTGGACAACCCTTTGACTTGACTCATTAAAATTCGCGCTCCGCGCATCTCGTAGAGCCTTTACCATAACTTTCCCCAAAATTGCGGGCTTTAAGCACCAAAACCATTACGCAGGGCTTCTGCTACCCAACAATCCCCCAACACAATCTTCGTGACTCGTCCCGAGTCACTTGGCTAGTGTAGTAATCTTTGAATGGAGGTCGGTCAACAATTTCTATGCGTCGCTTGTGCTTGCAACGAACTCTGCTGCTATCCTCTGTACCTGTTCTACACGAGCTGGCGATGCATCTGTATCACTTGCAGTTGCCTGTCCGGGATCACCCACTGTTTGCATGTATGCTAACTTTCCTTCGATGGTTGTGGAAACCACGAGTGCTTCATCCAACCAAGGCTGGATGCGTTCTTTAAGCATTTCTTTTGTCGCGCAGCGTCAACTTATGCCTTGAGAGCTTGTGCCTCCTTCATTTTAGCTAACCTCTACGTGATAGTGACCGTCTGCGCAGCCCCTTGTGTGGTTTCATAAGCCTGCTACAACCCCTGCACTTCGGTTTCAACTTGTTGTATGGTCGGGTCTTCCTGGAGGGAGGTGATTGTAAGGAGGGATTGATCTAACAGTCCTGAGCAATCTTGGACATCGCGCCTTATCATGTCCAGTCTTCCTTGAATTTCACCGCGGCGCTACACTCAAATTTCTGGCAGTGTGGTCGGCTGCGTCTTTAGCCTGAGCTCTGCAGTTTGGAGGTTTAACTCCCATTGAGTCTTCGCAACCTCGTCTTGGGCCGCCCAGAATCCTATGGCCATGCAGTGAACCTAGTTAGTTGTTGGAAGTTTGGCTAGGATAACTAACTCTAGTACCTTGCTGCAAGCTTCCATCATAGCCTATTCCACTTCCTGGTTGTGTGTGATCAAGTCATCTCACTGGAGACTGACCTGCTCCAGATTTTCTTGGTGCTCCATCAGTGTTTGTAGGGCGCGGCCTTCCCTGGCTCAAAGCTTAGTGGATACCCCATCCTACAGTCGGTAAAGGGTTTCTCTAGCGAGGGTGGCTAGGTTCAACCCCCAACTTTGTACGTCCCCCTCTACTTCTGCTAAGATAGCGCCTACTGGCAACGCTAATGTGTTCATTGTATTGGTGAACACCAGCTCGTCAGCCGCGACAATGTCCTCTATTAATTGTAGGGTTACCCCACCCGGGGGTCACACCTGTAATGCCTGTAGCTGCGCTCAGATCTCCCCCAACACAGTTGTCTACTCTATGATCAGGTCCATCCATGCCTCAGTAGGGACATTACTCACTGGTTTGCTACTGTCAATAAACTCTTTTTCCAAAGCTTTTGCTATCTTGGACTTCTTGCGTGTGTGCGGTGATTCCTTGCTGCGTGGTCACTTGACCTAGGGTGATTATGTAATATGGTCTGTGCGTTCTTGTATCTCCTTCTGCTGGTGTATGTCCTATTCCTAGATACCTTCGGCTATTACATCCATGGTTGCCTCCATCTCTGAAGCTGCCTGTTTTCCCTGACAGATTTTTTCCGCCAATTGATTGAGACGCTGCTGGAGTTCCTTTATTCGCTGTTGCGCTACCATTTTTTCTAATACAACTGTGTCTCGGGTGCACCACTCTAGAGGCCATGTTGCCAGTACCTTGTAAACCGCATCATCTCTTGCAATAAATGGAGGCGTGACCCATGCTAGCTTTGGATCCTTCCGTGCCTAGATATATAAGTGATGCATGTCTGCTTTGAACTCGACTATACTTTGGAAATTGTTGTAGATTGTTGGAGACATCTCTGGCCTGCGAGCGATCCGTGTGTGGATACTCCCCTCCATGAAGGTCCAAAAAACCTTGATGTCAGAAACCTTTGTTGCGTCTTTTGTAGCCTAGAGTGAAGTATACCGCACTGCTTCTGGTAATCTATCTTCAATACTGGGAAACTGGCTACCCTACGATAGTTCTCCTGCAACAAAAAGGATTGAGAGTAGCAACCATGCATAACAAAATGTCTTACCTTTGTCCTGTGCTTCCTCACAATTTGTGAAAAATTCGTCGCATAAGAACTGTGCCCAATTGAATTGAACCCCATTCGCGCATTGCTCTGCAAGCACAATGATAGGAGCTGGCACTTCATCTGCATGTCATTTCCTCATTAGTTTACTGGCTAGTAACTGGGTGGCAATTCAAACCCCTCGATATTTGATGCTTGCTATTGCATATTCCCGCTTCAGCTTTTCCAACTTATATTTAGCCTTCATTGTTTTGGCAAGACCCACATCGCTACTTGTTCCAGCTATGTTTGTAGGGTCATTCCCTTTCATAGGCAAGTGGGTAATCCGGTGTACCAAATGAGCTATGATAGGAATCGGCTCCTCCAACCAGAGATACCCATCATGCACCAGACATAGCAACTATCAGATCACAAAGATGGTGATGGCCACGCGGTGATAGTGAGGTATGCACCTTAGATTAAGTAGTCCCGTCCACTCCACAACTAGTAACCACTTCTGTGGTAGTAATTTGTCTTCGGTCAATTCAGGGAACTTGTCGTTTTCTCCAAGGTCCCAATCTTCGAACTTGATGCTTGGAACTCGACCCAGCGGCAACCCATCAAACCTTATTTCATCGGGAAGAAGCGGGGTCTAGAGTGTATTCTTTCAAGAATCCAAATCATTCGGTATCTTCGCCGTCCCATTCCACGGGTAGAGATATGGGGGTCGCTCAAGGATTTGGAAAGCATCCTCTTCATTCAAAGCTTTCAAATCTTCATCATTCTCCTCAAGTTCAGTGGTGATTGCTTTGCCCTTTTCAGCTCCTAATAACTTATTGAATATTGGTGATATCCTGATGGGCCCCATGGTCTGCTTGTTTTTCCGATGCCATGGAGTGCGTCGGGATTTCGGGAGTTCGGGGATCGTGGTGGCTTCATCTAGCTCCTCCTAGGTGGAGTATAGTTCTTCCACGAACTGTGCTCGGGTTCTTGCCATGGTACTCATGGAATACCTGGTAGCCGAGTGCTTGTTGGTCATTACTAGTTCAAATCTCAGATATCCTGGTGTCATCCCCAGGTTGTTAGAATAACATGTAATTTGGAATGGATACCCTCCCTCCCTTTCCATTTTATTGAGGTGGTAGATCTTTTTGTATCTAGCTCGAAACTTTCGTCTTAATTTCCTGTCGCCCACTCCTTCCTGGCGTAACTCGAATTTCTTATTAGGAACTATGGTGTTAACGGTCACCTCCCGTCCTTTGATAGCGCTGTCTGTTGGTCACAGCAGCGAGCTTGGAGACTGAATGACTCTGTTTCGAACCCCTTTTCTGTGTCGGCCTCCCACAGACTTGTTTATAGTACTGCGCCTTCTTTCAACTGCTCGGGGCACTGAGACTGTGTTGTCTTCAACTAGTCAAGTGGTCAAAACCCTGGTGAGATTTTTGCCTGCTAGCCCGGGCTGCGAGCACCTCCCGAGTGTCTGTGTACCCATTAGTTCTTTGTGCACCATTGTGTGGGGTGTACCCGTCCATATGTGTGAGCACAACCATGATAGCAGGGTTGCGGTTCGTTCTCGTTCTGCAGGATACCTAGTTGGGACTGATTCCCCTCGGTGTAGCCCTGTGTGGTCTCTGTGGGCATCACTACGTTACATCTTGCTAATTCCCTCCTTGACTAGCGAGGCTTTCTTCCTTAACCATGCCCATAGTGCTTTAACTTCATGAGGTCCGCTCCTACACCGCTTGTTCTAGGCCTCCTTCTATTTAATGATTGACACTCACATCTATGTCTTTCCTCTATTATAGGCACAACACACCTGTGGTATCTGCAACTTCCCAATAGGTTGTTTCCTGAAATAGACGATGAGCATGCTCCCCCCTGTTCCCCTCCTAACTTTATCGCGGACCACTGGTGAACTGGATTGCCCTCTAACCCATACGTGCACCTGCCTTTGACATCCGAGCAAGACCCTTAGGCATGTATTCCCTTTGGGAACAATTGTCGCACACGGCGTCTTCGTGGGTCCATTCTTCAGATTCGTTTATTCGCATGGGTTGAATGGCTCCTACTCCTTCATGACCTCCTCATCAACGGGCCACTCCCTAACCATCTTGTTATTGTTTTGTGTTGTTACCTCATGCAGTCGGTTATGCCATCGCTCAATCTCTTCATTTGAGTATGAGGTGTAGGAACTATCACGGTCCCATGAGATTCTTCCATCTGTTATTGGATTCACTTGGTCTTGATCCCATGCTATGAACTGGTAGATACAGTCCAATTCATCATCACTTCCCTCATCGCACACTGGTTTGGTATAATGCGCCCCTTCAGCTGGGTCCAACAGAACCACTAAGCGAGGAGATTTTTTCTCGAAGATCATTTTTTGTTTCTTTAGGTTGATGAATCCATTCATATCTGTTGCCCAGTCTATTCCTAATAATGCAGGATATGGTTTACTATCATCCACAATTTCTATGACCTTAAAGTCAGTTTGTGTAATTACACCATGAATATCTACTGTAACTCCCAGCAGTCTTCCCATCGACAAGATTTTCTATCTATTCACCATCCATAATTAGATAGGAGACCACTATAGTGCAGGCCTTCCCATGCGCTCCCATGTCTATTTAGGTAGGACATTTGCATCTGACCCTAAGTCTAGAACAACCTGATCCATCTCATAGTCCCCAATCTGGGCAGTCAATCACATTTTCCTTCCACTATGCAACACGTGCTTACCTAGCTTCCAGACCATTTGAGGTTCATCCGATCCTGCGCACCTGGTTATCAACTATTGCAATCCCTTCATCGCGTTACTATCCGTTAGTAGCTTCATGCAAGTTTCCAAGAATGTAGCTATCATAGAAGTGTCCCTTTCTAGCTCTGTTCGCTCCTTGCTACCCGACGTAGAAGCTTCTACGAAGTTCTTGTTGGCTTCCAAAAACGTTTCGTTCACGCGCTCTAAATCAAATTCTGGTTGCTTTGCAGGGGCCTTATGAACCCATGCATCCTCCTTTGGTTGCTTCCCCTTATCTTCTCCTGTACTTGCACCACTTCTGAGCATTATGTTTACATTAGGGTCCTCGTTGCGTGGCTCAGCCTTCATCATTTGGACGTTTTGAGTGGGCGTAGCCGTAAGCACCCCTTTTTCCCGTATCTGAGCAATTAGCGTAGGGTGATCGACTGCTTCGTGGTTAGACTGGCAATAGTACGAGCAACAGCCTCTCGTAGGGTTTGTGAAATCACATGCATAATGCCCTGGTCCTCCACAATTATAGTAGATTAATTGTCCCCATCCGCATCCAGGTTCCATTCCCCCTCATCCCCGTCCGCATCCTTGGAATGGACCTGTGCTACTACTGTGGCAGGATCATTCCTGCGTGCCTCCATTTGCATCCTGTAAGCAGGCATTCGATCCATTAATAACTCATAACTTCGACATTTTCTTTCATCATGGCCAACTGTCCTACAAAAGTTGCAAAATAACTTATGGGAGGGGGTTGTCTCAGGTTCTGTAATAAGTGACAATTGCCTGTGGCATGTTTTCCACCCACCTGACATATCATGCACACGAGTGCGGGTGCCACAGTTCGCCCTGCCGGAACCTCTAGTCACAATGGTATTGGTGCCCCCACCGTCATATAGTTCGTAAAAACCGGATAGTGATCCTTGTCATGCCCCTAGCCCATACATTTGATACACTAGAGCTCTTCGCGCACTTCTTTCCAGGGTGGTTGCCCTTGCTTCAAACTTCGCATTTCTAAGCATAGGTTTTGTATTTGTGCATGGATTTGCTGAACTCCCAACCCCAAATCCTGGATTGGAGTTTCATGCAGCCTCATCGCTGTCTCTAATGCTTCAGCCTAGGTTGAGATCTTTTAATGTGATAGCGTCGTCCTCAGATGTGGTGTCAAAGACGCCACAAACCACATGCAGTGCTGCGCATCTGTCAATGTCATGTTAGCCTCACGGATTGTGCTTTTCAATGTTTGATCCAGGTCCCATGGTGTTTCACCAGGTAACATTGCGATCTCCTTGAACCCAATGACCGACTGTGTCTCTAATTTTTGCCAACCAAATTCCTTATTCAAAGCATCTTGGATCACCATTATTCCTACATTCAGATGATCACTTGAGTACTTTATATACCATGTCAGCGCTCGGTCCTGCAGCATGCTAACCAGGGTAGCCTTTTTTATGCTATCATTTGTTATGACTTGGGCTTCCCATACAACCCTTACAACAAACCAGAACTGACCTGGTTCCTCATTTCCTACACCCTTAAATACTGGCAACATGACTGCGCATGCCATCCCAACCCTCGGTGGTGGCGGAGGTGGACGTGGAGTTTGTGAAGATGGATTTGATGTAGGTGAAGTAAGTGATGGTGTGGTCTGTGGTGGTATAAGCGGAATACGTTGCCCAATCAACTGGACCGTGCTTCTCGTAGAGAACCATGCGATTTTTTCCTCGCTTTCTCGCGAGATGGAGATCAGAGGGCCGTTATCTACTCCTTCGGTTCATCAGTAACCTCTTCCACTCCGCGTTACGCTAGACATCAATAAACGCGCATAATCTATTTTTCACACAACAACATTTTAATCCCAGTTTTCAATGATTTGATATACTTACCGCGCGGTCCTTGGAGAAAGCACCTTTCTACTTCACTATAAATGACAGTTGTGTCTATCGCTAACTCAGTGATAAACCCTCCTATTACCCAACCCAACCAGTGATCTATTGTGCGTACGATTTTGTCTTCAAATGTTTCTAACATGTGCACCAATTCTGGAGTCCACACAATAGGTTGATCTAGTTTGCATCTCCCCACACTATCAGGTAACGTCGTGATCCACTCGTACAACCCTATCGAGAATGACACGAAAAATATCTCGCGGATGTCTTTGTATATGTAACGATCAAACCATAGTTCTTCTGATATCCACAGAATTCTGTTTTCTTGAACCACGAACTCGTGAATCTTCTAATCTAGCCAATCTTCAAGCTCTTTCTTCGTAGGGTTCTATTGCTCCGACATCAGACATCCCTTAGGCAGATCCTAGTCCTGGCAATGGAACCATTTGTTGACTTATATGGGCCTCACCCAGGTTCGGAAGAGTTATTTAGCCAAACAAATCTCGTAGCTACCAGCCCTTTCAACAACAACTCGAGGAGCGCAGGTCGAGGTCTCACCCGAGGTAGCAGGGGAGGGTGCTGGAACTAGGTTTCTGCACCCTTGGGATGTCTTGATGTCATCTAGAAGGTCCATGTGCCGTTTTGCAGCCTTCCGCCACTCTGCTTCCGTGTGGACCCGGAACAAGGCAATTCCTTAAGATTTATGATTACAGAGTTTGTTACAAATCAAAGCTACTGTTAAGGGACTTTAAGCGAACATTTACTAAAGATAACCAATTCACGCATCCAGAAAATATAAAAATTTTCATAAACTCAATATGTAAACATAAGCGCACAGATCAAACAGATATATCAACCATAAATTAATCAGATCCACAATAATTCAGATTCAACACAGCATTTCAGAACCAATCTTATCTTTAATCAATTCTTTCGCTAATACCACCAGATCTGCCCTGTGCACTCAACTACAAAGGTCCACGCACATAGTTGCAGACTCTACTAGGCCCCTACGCACACAACTGTAAAGCCTCTATCTATCCACCAATGACCTCGACTCAGACTTACAAACACTTCAAGACTTCTTTTTTCAAAAGCCCATTACATTCCAGATCCAAAAGTACATACCAAAAACTGACTCCTAACTCTAGAGCGTTGCTCTGTTTATACATTTTTATGGTCTGTGGACTATGGGCGAGCCGAATTATTTTACATTATCTTTGGTCAGACAACCCTTTGACTTGAATCATTAGAATTTGCACTCCGCGCATCTCGCGGAGCCTTTACCATACCTTTCCCCAAAATTGCGGGCTTTAAGCGCCAAAACCATTGCGCGGGCCTTCTGCTACCCAACAGTAGTTATGAGACTTGTAAGCTTCATTTAAAGCCTAATTTTCATCTTTCCCTCTACCCACAAAAGTCAATTCCTAAAAACTCATCTCTATGTGAAAAACATTTTAGGAGCCTCTATATGACCACTTAGGTTGGAGATGCCCATTAAATCGATTATGTTATCATTTGAGGTGGTTTACTTTATAATATTCAAAATAAAAAATTATATCTACATAAACAAAAAATAATCTTGCCGTGAGTATTGTACAAGTCTTTTAGGCCTTCCTAGCAAGTTAAATAAAAAAAATATGTTCAAATAAAAAAGTTATAGCAAAATAACTAAAAATATACATTTTTCAAGACTTTAAATCCATTTATGCATTCAAAAATACAATTTACTTAACAAAAGCTATACTCCCAAAAATATTATATCTCCCCATTCCAATTAAAAAATCTAAAACTTAAAATAATAAAACTGTAAAGTAGCCATTATTACTATTATTTATTCTTCAGTATTTAGATAACCAAAAATTACAATCTCAAAAAATATATCTCCTCATTCTAATTAAAAAAAATTAATTTTTTAAATTTAAAATAATAAAATTGTAAAATGTTAATTATTACTATTATTTATTTTTCGATATTTAGATAACCAAAAATTACAATCTCACAAAAAGAAATCTCCCCATTCTAATTAAAAAATCTAAAATTTAAAATGTTAAAACTATATAAACGAGTGATTATTATTATTATTATGCTTAATTGTCTCAGAAGATGAATATTTCTATCAATAGAATGTAATTTCTGGCATCTCTGAATAATTTTTAAAAATGGTATCAATTCTTAACTAAAAATCATGTCTTGCAGCAGATATGATGGAGAATTAACACGTAGGATGTGAATTTGGTTTTTTTGGACGGTGAATTTTGAGCCAAACGGTGATAAAGATAAAATGTTACTGTAAAAGACAACTTTAACATAGATGCCCATCTCAAACTTGTGATATAACGTGGTGTTTATTTCAAACATCAAATTACCACCTGCAATGTTTGGTGGTCTCTCTGGTCATTTCACACACATTTTAAAACGTGATCATGATTCAAAGTTCCCTGCTTGTCCATATTAATTTCGTTAAGCTTTTTTAACAATTTTAAAATGGAATAAAGTTAATGAGCGGCCCACATTACTGGGATCGTCCTTTAATGCAATAAAACTCTACACACTCTACTGTTTCTCTCCACTGACAGATCTGTCTCTATTATAATTTAATTCCTTAATTTGGCACTATTACTGTGCTGGTGTTTGCATGAATTTTATGGGTATTTGCTGAAAATCCCTGATATTTAATAAACGTTTACACTGGTCGAGTACAAAATATGTACACTTTATGTTCCTGTGTTGGAAGTAGGATAATGGCTTAAATGTTTCCATTGTCATTGCAATTTGGTGATCAAATCTTGGTTTATAATGTTTTGGGTCTTCGAACATATGATTTAAGAACATAATTATAGATGGAAAGCTTTTAAAATTGAAGTACCCCGTTGAAGAAGGGTCGGTTGTTTCAAAAAATCATCAGTTTAATTGATTTTCTAACCTTTGTAATATGTTGTATTTATTTTAACATTATATAATATACCATATATATTAATTTTGTGGTTAAATTTATTTACAGTATATATTTACTCAAGTGTATTATATATTTATTATATTTCAAAACTTAAACATGTTAATTTTGAAGACTTCAATTTAGGCTGGAAAGAGGATAATTCCATAGTTATTTAGAAAACTTGAACCTAGATTGGGGGAATACAATAATTACCAAATTTGTTTGAAATACAATTCAAATACTGAATAGTTAAATGAAATTTGATATGGTTTGCCCTAAAATCCATGATTGAGCTTAAAAGTTTATTTTACAAATTTGTTTAAATTACAATTCTAATACTGAATAGTTGAGTAAAATTTAATATGGTTTGTTGTAAAATCTATGATTGAGCCTAAATGCCCACTGTGAAGGCAATGTGTAAGTATAAAAATAAAATATTCTTTGAATAAAAAAGCAATAGCAATGTCAGTTATAATAAAATAGGAAAAAAAATGTTATTTTTATGAATTAAATATCGAACGTAAGTTATGAATAAAATATTTTAACATAAATTAATATTGACATATACTTAAAAATATATTAATAACAAAAAATGTGTTTAATGTACATTGATAAAGTAGATCAATGCACGTGTTATGTAATCTCTATAACATTCAAATATACAATTTAAACAATAAAAAAGTTCACATTGTTTTTTGCCCTCTAAAATAAACAATTAAACATATATAGCATATAAATCTGTGACTTCCACACTTATAGATCATGACTACAACTCATATATAGGAAACAATAGCTTCTACATGGATGCTTGGGAACACTCAAAAACAACTCATAATAACACATGGAAGCATTACTTCCAATACCCTCCCTTAATCCTTACATGGAAAACATTAAAAACACATATTACAACAAAGATAATTTATGTTTCACTAGTCTACATCAGCACTCACATACATTATGGAATCTCGCAAACAATGCTCTTTCACCACCACATCTTATAGCTATCGCTTGACCTCCATTCAAAACGTAACCACCTCTAACCATCGTTGGTGAACTTTTCAAGATCAACAATATTGACACCTCGAATCATCCGAGTTCTGTAATAAGAGTCTTCAAGTAATGAACCATCCTATGGAACAACCACCATGTGTTGGATGTTTTTCTTTCAGCGATTTTTCAATTGCTAGAATGGAGGTAAGATATTGAATGTGTTCAAAAGTTGATCAAACAACTTGACCTTAGTAACACACAAAAATTGATGTTTCAGACATCCAATTTACCTTTGCTATAACCAATAAAAACACACAAAAACTGATGTTTCAGACTTCGGGGCTTCCAGTTTAAGAACCACCAAGCCTTTTTATAACCAATAAAAAGACACAATAATTGATGTTTCGGATAGCGGGGCTTCTAGTTTAAGAACTATCAATCCTTTTTACAACCAATGAAAACACAAACACAAACCACCAAAATGTACAAAGACAAAATCAATGAATTTTATTTATTGTCTGCGTAGATCAGATAAAAAATTATAATAATAATAATAATTTTACATATTGATATTTTCCACCAAATCTGGAGTGTTTGGATATTGATCTATTGATAAAGAATACCACAATATTTTATTAGTTCATATCTAGAATGAGAAATGCCAACCTTCAACCTACATGCCACAACTGTACATCTTGCACCATCTCATAATCTCGACAACCACCATTTCAAACATGTAGACATTTCTCTCAATTGTAGATCCATACTAGATCAAACCAAATCTATGTTGATCCAACTTCTTCAAAAGTATATCTCCTTTTCTTTTACAAAGATTTGTCCACAATGGAATTTCACACAAAAAGAGAAACACTGGATCTTCACAATTCTCCTTTGCATGCAACTATCCACAGTCCACACACAAATCAAATATTCATACAAAAAATATATCAAACACTCTAACAAATAAATCTAGCAAACACTCTATTAAACTAATCTATGTACAACAACTCTTCTTGTGAGAGAGTCGGGATTGAACCAACTATGATACCGTGTTATAAAATAGAGATAGATCATAGAAATCGATTAAACACAACACCAAACAAAATTTTATATATTTATTGATCACAACACTTACACATATATAGGATATAAATCTCTCTCTTCCATACTTCTAGATCATGACTACAATTCATACACAGGAAAGAACAACTTCTACATTAAAACTTGGGAACTTTCAATGACAACTCACAACAACACATGGAAGCATTACTTCCAATACATAAATATGACCTAATATAATTTCATGTAAAGTAATTAAAAGTTACAAAAATATGTGAGTAAGATTTTTAACATATGATATCAACTTCATATAAATCTATATATATAGAAGAAACATGCTAAGAAAAAATAATTTAATGCTGTATAGAATAAAATATCCAATATAGTTTATGAATAAAATATTTCATATAAATTAATATTAACCCAGTTTAATGTGTAGTGATAAAGTAGAACAATGCACACGTTATGTAATCATTAAAACATTCAAAAATACAATTTAAGAAATACAAAAGTACACATTATTTTTTGTACTGTAAAATAAATTTGCACATCAATAAATTTGTCCCATAATTAAGATAAATAATTAATCATAGCTTACATACACAGATGTTTTCATTCTATGGCACAAGATGGTGAGAGAAGTGTTCTCCTAAACACAAATAGATAGTCGTGCAAGAAAATAAATAGAAAATAATAGTAAAATAGTAAAATTTTCAATTTCATTGTTGCTTTGAAAGGATAAAAAGGAAAAAGAAAGAAAGAGAGGATTTGTCAAAATGCCCTAGTTCTATGAAGTTAATGATCTAAACTCTTTAAATAAGTTTTGAATAGGAATTTTCTAAATATGCACTTGAAAGGATGAAATGTTCTGAAAGTAGGAAATGATGAATTTGTGATAGCTTGCTAATTCTTTATGGAGTAACTGATTTTCTTATGTTTCTAGCAAAGAGATCCTTAAAAAAAGTTTTAAAAATTGATTTTTTAAATATGCATTTTAGAAAAATATGTTTTTAGCCCAAAGATTAAAAAAAAATGAAAATTGATTTTTTAAATATATTGTGATGACCCCGGGAAAAATGTAAATATGGAATGTTACTGTGGTAAGAAACTGATGTGGAGTTGCTGTTAATTATTGTTTACTAAATGACATTATCTTATTTATGAAATTAAATATATTGGAATATATATTTTTGAAATGCTGGCAGCCTCTTTGTGGAGGATTTTTAAAAGAAAAGGAATCAGTTATGAAACTGAAGAAACTACCCTTTCACACAGGAAAAGTCCTGGGGAGGAAAACCCCTGGGCTGTTGGGACAGACAGGGGACAAATTCCAAGGAAAGGGAAGAAAAACTAGAAAACGGGTTAAGTCTGGTAGGGGCCAGATAACCCAAGCACGGAAGTGCATGAATCTTGTTGAGGGTTGTAGGCCTGCAAGATAGCTCGGGGGGAGAATCCAACGTGATGATGGATCTCAAGGTTGGGTGGACAAGAGCAAGCATGAAATGCAGGTGAACTTCTGGAGTGCCAATTCCTGTAACTGGCAGACCAGGTACGAGTTTATTACAAAGATTAAATAAAAGTAAACGGTATAATGAGTATATAGATAGAAGAGACAGGTTGAGTTTGAGTCTCTTTTAACAGTTAAATGTTAAGAGGAATATGACAGTGGAATATCTGTGAAATAAAGATAGTATGTTACAGTTTAAATAAATATTTGGAAACTAGCTGTTAAAGATGGTAAATGATGGAAACTATCTGTTGTAAACGAATCTCAATATACATATATAACAGCACGAAAATACCAAATGAGGTCCTGAAAGGCCCATAGAAGTTTGTACAGAACATTAGAAGTTATGTAGAACAGTATAACAAACTAGTATCTACATGGCATAGCGCCCAGCTAGAATGGAAAGAGCAGTTGAGAGATACATTTTAAATACCAGTGCCATGAAAATTAAATAACAAAACAGTAATACAACTAGACAGAGGACCCCTGCACCGAGGGTTCAGAGACTACATTCGCATCTTGTAGCATGCATTGCAACAAATCTCAGTATATATCGTGCTATGCTACGCCAGGACTAATCCGGCTAAGGCGCACAAAGAAACAAATACAAATACTACTGAAAGCCGAACAATACATCATCTCAGACAAAAACACCTAGCCGTGGGTAAATGGCCGCGTACCTTGCTGTAGGTACAGTTAGATATAGTGAATCAAAATATTTACGTTCGCTAGACTGATTAAACCCTATATCAGAATAGCTCAACTCTGTAAATATGGAAATAATAATAAACCTTATCACTGTAAGCGAGCTTAAAGGCATATTACTGTAAGCAAGAATAATGGCGTAAACAGTAGAAGACGACCATTAATAACAAACTCGACCGACTGTAGAAATATAATTATCGTATGCACAGTATACGGATAAGCATATTAAACAAAACTATGTGAATAACCATTAACATGTACAACGAAACAATGCATTGTAATGTCCAGAGGATTGATAAATACATTACAGTTCTTCAAAGGCAAGACGACAATCTGAGCGTATCTATTAAACATTCTATAAACATGAGAACAAAAGGGGCGAGCGTTCAATCTTCAAATTTAACCCAATTCAGGCATGGAGGCCGAGAACCCAATAATCAAATGTACATACAACAACTGGGCATATAATGCCAGAAACCGCATTTAACATTACCCTAAATAAATCAAAGCGATGCACAGGTTCCGGCATGGAATGGACGACCGCAAACCATAACCCAGGGGTTTGGATCGATTGCAGAAACCCTGAGACAAGTGAAAATGAGAGCCATGAGGGACTCCTCTGGCCAAAAAAATGCTATAAAACTCTCATATGTATAAAACCCTTTACCATTCAGAGTAAATCTCAGGCTCCACATCCAGACGAGAGATGATTTCATACCTGAGAGCGCAATGAGGCAGCATGGTCATTCCGCGAGCGGTAGGAAGGCCGTAGCTACAACCCGCCTATACACCGGCAAATACACCTGAAGTTAGTCCATGAGCATAGTAACCCAAACAGACAAGTCCTGAGAAAAATAAACGCACAGTATATACGTGAACAATAGAAGAGTAAACGGGTAAGTGTGGCAGGCAACAGTTATGGTTTATACCTGAACCACAGCAATGCAGAACCTATCAATCGGTGCAGAGGAGGAACCAGCCGAGCAGTGGAGGATTCGGCATCACAAGACAGTCTCACATACGCAAATGAACCAAAATGAGTGACCCGGTGGAATATGAACCAACCCTCCAAACCCTTGAACGAGTTTGAGCCCTTACATGTGGGTAGCAAATCCCCACCGTTGAATCAAGCAGGACTCTGGGCGCGAAGATCAATAGTGCGACATCCGAGGAATCACATGGCCTCACTGCTGTGCCAAGCCACCTGGCAAGGGTTGGTGAGAGCCATTTAAACTTCCGTCAACCACCTGGCGCCGGAGCAGGTCAGGACAAACTATCCGGTGGATGAACCGACCCTTTGACTTATCCATTGATTCCAAAAGCCACAAATAAGTAACCCGTATAGTGTTATGTGAAGGGTTGGGCATGCATGTTGTTAAGTTTCTTGTATATATAGTAGTTCGTATATTAATTAAGAAATGATACCATTTACATATGTGTATTCATGTTTGAATAGAAGGGTGGCGGTAAGGTTTAAACAAACCGTATTTTTATTTTTATTTTTGCATATTTATTGTTGGGATCGTGACAATGTGGTATCAGAGCCAAGTTCCAATACTGTGGCCTCTGGAGCAGTAAGATCCAGCTGCACGGATGATTATCTTATATATATATATGAGGAAGAATTAATTCAACTGACTGGTTCTCTTGCTCTATTAATTAGGAGGTAATACAGAAACGATAATCAGCTAACAGTCAAAAATAGAAGTAGAGGAAATGCAGAGAGCTGACAGCATTCTTCGGGAAAACCCAGAGCTGTGGGTACAACTTGGTGAAGAGACACGCAGTACCAATCTGGCGATATTAGAAACTGTTCAAGAACTGAAAAATGAGATGGCACATCTGCGAGAAGATAATGCGCGGTTGACGGTGGAGCAGGAAAGAATACTGAAGAGTTTGTCGGACAGACAAAATCCACCGTTAGCTAATCCCAGTGTAGAACAGAAAAGGGCAACAAAAGAACGAAATTATCAAATTGCACCTAAAAATTCAGAGGAAAAGGAGGACCATTCTGATAATGTACTAGAACAACAGACCTCAAAACGACAGAACATGGAATTACAGGGAGAATTTCGAAAAATTAAACCTCCATATTTCGATGGGGAACAGGAAGAAGCGGCGGAGGCATGGTTAATTAACATGAACAAGTATTTCCAGCTGTATGAGTATGATCATAATCTGAAGGCACAGCTGACCATCTTCCAGTTAGAAGGCAAAGCAACCCTGTGGTGGGAAGAAACATGGATTGTTAAAGGAGTGAGTGAGCAGAACATAACGTGGGAAAAGTTTCAGAAATACTTCAAGGAGAGATATCTAACCGAGCATTTCTATGATGAGAAAGCACGGGAATTCCATGATTTACGACTAGGACAGCAGTCTATGGACGAGTTCATTAACCACATTACTTCCCTGCTTCGCTATGTGCCATATATTAAGGAGGAGAAGGCCAAGGTGCAGAGATTTGTGAGCAGCCTACCTGCCTATATAAGAGAACGAATTGAGTTCGACAATCCCAGAACAATGGATGAGGCTATTCGTAAGGCAAGAATCTATTACCAACAGAACAAACAAAAAGGAGACATTTCAAATAAAAGATGGAATGAAAGAAGGGGTAACAGAGTTGCTGGTGATAATAAAGGGAGTCGTGGTAATGGCAGTAAGGGTGCTGGCAAGGGACAGGTTAGCAGAAATGTAACAAAAAGTACTTTCCGGGCTAAGCCAAGTGAGAGCAGGGTAAGTGAACCACCTGCTGTTGGCATTATGATTCAAGTGTTGTCCTTGATGGCAACTCACTCAGAGGTTGGTACAGATGCTTAGAAGTTGGTACAGGTGATGGCAACTTAATCAGAAGACAGATTCTAGTACAGCTTGCCAAGGAAGTTCATACACGCAGGTTTGTTAAGCCCAAGTCGCATGTACACGCAGGTTGGCTTCAGAAAAAGCGCGTGTATGTGGAAAAGTACCTTTGGTCCATGGCGGTTAGTCCTTGGAAGTTGTGCCTATGGTTTCGGACCATTGTGTCTCGACGGGCGTGTCGATCCCTAGTTTTGAAGTTGATGGTATTGTGTTTCTATGGTTTTGGCTCTTGGTATTGAACAAGGCCTAAGGCTATATAAGGAGAAGATCACTAGGCAAAGGGGTGTGGATGGTGTGTCTGACGCAGTGAGAAGATCTGGTAGTACTGGTTATCTGTTCGGGACGCTTGGCAAGGGTCGAATCTGACAGCGAAGGCAGAAGTAATCATTTCTAGATCTGCACGCGGGTTGCCTTTGGAGAAAGCGCGTATACACGCGGTTTTGGTACAGTGAAGTAGCGTATGCATGATAAGGGTTGATATTTCAGGTTGCTGCTGATTCTGGTGGCTGTTGCAGAGTTCTGGATTCTGGTTAGGGTTCTGTGTTCTTGATGACAAGGTTTCAGTGATTCTGTATTGGGTTGTTTAATGAATTATGATGCAAGTATAAGTTGATGATTGTATTGCGGTAATGTTTGCTTTGTACTCTTATGGATCCAGTATGAAAATGTATGAAACGTGGTCCCTGAAGGTTGTAGGGTCAGCACCTACGTACTAGTAAATGGATCAGCTAGTACAAGAGCTGAGGGGGTTGTAGCTCCCTTCCAAAAGTAGTTGGAAAACGAGAGAGGGTTGTAGCCCTCTGCAGGTTGTAGCCTGCGTGCTGGTAAAGGACTGCACCAGTACATTGTAAAAGAAGTTTCTCATTAAAGAAGAAAGAGACAAATTGCAGCAGGTGGTTTTCACCCACATTGGGTTTCCACCTTATATCATGGTGTTCATGTGTGTGGCTTTTGTGTGATGATCTATTCAGTTATACTGCACTTGTTTACTGTTAATATGCTTAATAATATCCTGATGCATTTACTGAAGATAAGATTAACTGAATCATAAGATCTCTGCATATACGCTAGTTTCTTTAGACATAGTCGCGTGTACACGCGGGTTCACTTAACTGAAGTCGCGTATATGTTTCTGAGTATGAAATTGAAAAGTTTTATCTGATCTGATAATACTGATTCACCCCCCCTCTCAGTATTATTTCCAACAATTGGTATCGGAGCAGGTCCTTCAGAGGAAGCTTGATCGCTTGAAGGAAAAGATCCATCAAATGGCTAATCCAGAAAGAGAGGCACACATCAGGCCACCAGTCTTTGACGGGAACAATTTTACTCACTGGAAGATAAGAACCACTGCATATCTACAGTCGCTTGGAGCAGAAGTTTGGGGAATCGTAGAAGGAGGATACAAATTCCCATCAGCAACTCCTACAGATCCAGCAGAGAAAAAGCAATATGAGCTCAATGCCAAAGTAGTTACTGTCCTATTGAGTACTTTGACTCAATCAGAATTTATGAAGATCATGCATCTCAAATCAGCTAAGGAAATATGGGACAAAATCGTTACAAGCTACGAAGGAGATGATCAGGTAAAAATAGCAAAGCTTCAAACTCTCAGAATCCGGTATGAAACTCTTAAGATGCGAAGTAATGAAAGCGTAGCTAATTATTTCCTGCGTATGGATGAGATTGTGAATTGTATGAGGGATCTAGGTGAAGAATTTGAGGAAGTTGTCCTAGTTCAAAAGGTTTTGAGATCTCTGTCTACTAAATTTGATTCTAAAGTATCTGCCATAGAAGAAAAGGAGAATGTGCGGAAAATTACCATGTCACAGCTTCACGGGATCTTAACTGCTTTTGAAATGCGACAAGAGGTACCACCAGAGGCCGCATTCGAAGTGTCAGAGGAAGAAGATGAGGTAAATTTTGTCAAGAATCTTGAACGGGGAACTGGACGGTTCAAAGATAAGCTACCTTTCAAATGTTTTCTATGTGGTAGAGTTGGTCACTATGCTGCTAGATGTCCTCATAACAAAGGAAAGATATATGAAGAAGATGGTAGAAGCTATTATACCCATATTAAAAGTTCATTAAATGATAGTGAGGATATTAGAAGTCTCATGGCACATAAGAAGAAGAATGCTTCATCCAATAATAGCGAGGATATTAAAAGTCTCATGGCACATGAAGAGAAGAATGCAGAAACTGAAGAAGTTGCCAAACTAAAAGAACTATTGGAGACAGAAACCAGGGTAAGGGAGAGATTGCAGGATATAGCAAAAGATCAGAGCACAACTATTCAGAGACTTGAATCAAAGATCCTCTCTCTAAAAGAAGATCTTGAAGATCAAGAACATGAAGTGATCAAACTAAAGCGACAAGTGGAAGAAGGGAGAAAAGCTGAAGAAAACCTAAGGAAGCAGTATCTGAAAAAGGAAGAACAACATCAGGTTGAGGTAAATATCTTGAAAGGTAAACTAGAAGAAAAGGATAAGCTCTTACGATTTCAAGATAGTTCTAAAGTCTTGGATGATATTCTTAATAGTCAAAGATCTCCTGCTATCAAGACTGGTCTTGGTTTTCATGAATATGTTGAAGGTGAATCTAGTTCACAAGGTGAAGCAAGAAACTCTAATGAGAAATCTGAAATGCTCAAGGAACAACCAAGGAAAGAAATTTCTCAAGGAAGATCCTTTACTCCTAACTATGGACGTGATAGACGATTATTTCCTCCACTGAATAATGTTGAATGTTATGTATGTCATAATCTTGGACATGTTGCAGCCAGATGCAGAAGTAGAATGGTTCAAGAAAGATCATCGCATCCCAGGTATTTCAGAGGGTATTGCTTTGCTTGCAATGCATATGGACACAAAGCAATTGATTGTGATAGAAGGAACATGAAAAATATAAGGTGTTATACATGCAACAACTATGGGCATAAAGCAAGGGAATGCAGGAGCAGATTTCAAAATTCAAGACAAGGGGACCATACATCATCACAGTTGCAGGAATTGAAGAAGACAGAGACAGAAAGGTGTGGGATAACTCAGTCAACTGACATAACAGACACAGGGGAATCTGAAAGTGATGAAATTCAGTATTCCATCCTGCATACGCTGATATAATGAAGACAAGTCGCGTATATACGCGAGTTACAGGCTGCAAAGTCGCGTATATGGAGAAAGGGCAGCAGAACAGACCTAGGTTCAGTCATGGTTGGCTCAGGCTCAGGGGGAGCAGAACAGACTCAGGAAATGGTTCAGACATGGTTGGCTCACACTCAGGGGGAGAATATTCTTCAAATAATGCATTGTTGGCATTATGGTTAGAAGTTGTTGATAAAGTCTTGGTCTAGATATTTCATCACTATGTAATGTATCTCTTTTATGATGTCAAGGTCATGTAACGGCCTATGTTGGTTTCCCCACTATGCCTGGGATGAATGATGAAATGTTTATGTATTGTCATGAGTAAACTCTTAATGTATCTCCACATGGTTAGGTGGATGAGTCAATATTGGTATATCCCCACTAGGTTGGGTGATGAATGTATGTATTGAGTCTTTGGTGATAGGAAGGTCTTCTATAATGTATAAGTCTTTGTTCTTCTTGAAGAACATCTTTTGCAGATCTTGCCTACAGTCAAGGGGAGCATGAACAGCACAATTCAGCAAGAGCAGGATGGATAGATTGGTACACTTTGGCATACACAAAGGGGGAGCACATTTGGAGATTTCAGCAGGTACTTAGGGGGAGTATGGACAGCAGAAGGTATACCAAAGAAGAGAATATCTTGGTCCACCCTTTGCCCTTGATGTCAAAGGGGGAGAGTGACTTGGTGTGGTGGTTGCCATCAAGTCCAAAGGGGGAGATTGTTGGCATTATGATTCAAGTGTTGTCCTTGATGGCAACTCACTCAGAGGTTGGTACAGATGCTTAGAAGTTGGTACAGGTGATGGCAACTTAATCAGAAGACAGATTCTAGTACAGCTTGCCAAGGAAGTTCATACACACAGGTTTGTTAAGCCCAAGTCGCGTGTACACGCAGGTTGGCTTCAGAAAAAGCGCGTGTATGTGGAAAAGTACCTTTGGTCCATGGCGGTTAGTCCTTGGAAGTTGTGCCTATGGTTTCGGACCATTGTGTCTCGACGGGCGTGTCGATCCCTAGTTTTGAAGTTGATGGTATTGTGTTTCTATGGTTTTGGCTCTTGGTATTGAACAAGGCCTAAGGCTATATAAGGAGAAGATCACTAGGCAAAGGGGTGTGGATGGTGTGTCTGACGCAGTGAGAAGATCTGGTAGTACTGGTTATCTGTTCGGGACGCTTGGCAAGGGTCGGATCTGACAGCGAAGGCAGAAGTAATCATTTCTAGATCTGCACGCGGGTTGCCTTTGGAGAAAGCGCGTATACACGCGGTTTTGGTACAGTGAAGTAGCGTATGCATGATAAGGGTTGATATTTCAGGTTGCTGCTGATTCTGGTGGCTGTTGCAGAGTTCTGGATTCTGGTTAGGGTTCTGTGTTCTTGATGACAAGGTTTCAGTGATTCTGTATTGGGTTGTTTAATGAATTATGATGCAAGTATAAGTTGATGATTGTATTGCGGTAATGTTTGCTTTGTACTCTTATGGATCCAGTATGAAAATGTATGAAACGTGGTCCCTGAAGGTTGTAGGGTCAGCACCTACGTACTAGTAAATGGATCAGCTAGTACAAGAGCTGAGGGGGTTGTAGCTCCCTTCCAAAAGTAGTTGGAAAACGAGAGAGGGTTGTAGCCCTCTGCAGGTTGTAGCCTGCGTGCTGGTAAAGGACTGCACCAGTACATTGTAAAAGAAGTTTCTCATTAAAGAAGAAAGAGACAAATTGCAGCAGGTGGTTTTCACCCACATTGGGTTTCCAACTTATATCATGGTGTTCATGTGTGTGGCTTTTGTGTGATGATCTATTCAGTTATACTGCACTTGTTTACTGTTAATATGCTTAATAATATCCTGATGCATTTACTGAAGATAAGATTAACTGAATCATAAGATCTCTGCATATACGCTAGTTTCTTTAGACATAGTCGCGTGTACACGCGGGTTCACTTAACTGAAGTCGCGTATATGTTTCTGAGTATGAAATTGAAAAGTTTTATCTGATCTGATAATACTGATTCACCCCCCCTCTCAGTATTATTTCCAACACCTGCCAGGTCAGATATTGAAGGGATGACCAGACCTGCAGTCCAATGTTGGGGTTGTGGAGGACCGCACTATGTTAAGAACTGCCCGCAGCGAAAAGGAGTGGACCAGATATCTCAGATCCACGAAGCATCGACCATTGGGGAAGTGGCGCGCAGCGTACCAAGGATTAACACAGCCTTGGATGATCGTCAAGCGGAATACCAGCCGACCATGGTGGAGTTTGAAGGTAAAATTTCAAATCTTTCTATAGCTGTTCTTATTGATCTAGGAGCTACTTTAAGTTATGTTAGCCCAAAAATAGTAGAACAGTGTAAGTTACAATATGAAAGGTTCAGGAATCCATGGCTGGTACAGCTAGCTACGAGAGCTAAGAGACGAGTCTTGGCCAAAATTAGTAATTGCTCTTTAAGCATAGCTGCACAACCAATAACAGCAGATCTGAATGTACTCCCATTGGGTTCATACGACATCCTGATTGGTATGGATTGGATGGAAAAGCACTGGTCATTGGTAAATTGCAAGACCAAAACCATCTACTATAAGGATGACTTGGGAAAGCAGTAGGAGTTGCAGGGGATCAAACACCCCATATAGATCCGACCTATTACTGCATCCCAGCTAGCTAAATGTCTCAGAAAGAAATGTCAAATTTACGCTATTCAAGTCGGCTATGCAAACCAGAAAGACAAAACATCTGCACTGGACAATATTCCGGTGGTACAGGAATTTGCGGATGTTTTTCCTGAGGAGGTACTGGGGCTGCCCCCTAAAAGGGATATAGATTTTACTATAGAGCTAACACCAGGAGCAGCACCAGTGTCACGGGCACCATACCGAATGAGCGTACCATAATTAACAGAATTAAAAATGCAACTGCAAGAGCTGTTGGATAAGAATTATATCTGCCCCAGTGTATCACCATGGGGAGCTCCAGTATTATTTGTTAAAAAGAAAGATGGAACTCTCCATATGTGCATAGACTATCGTCAGCTGAATAAGCTCACGATCAAAAATAAATACCCCTTGCCTCGGATTGATGAACTCTTTGATCAAGTGAAGGGGGCAAAAGTATTCTCCAAGATCGATTTGCGATCTGATTATCATCAGATCAGGATTAAAGAAGAGGACATTGCCAAAACCGCATTCAGAACACGCTACGGGCACTACGAATTTGTGGTGTTGCCTTTTGGTTTGACCAATGCACCTGCCACCTTTATGTGTTTGATGAACAACGTGTTTCACAGGTTTTTGGACAAATTCGTGCTAATATTTATTGATGATATTCTGATATATTCTCGTTCCCAGGAAGAACACGAAGAGCACCTTAGGGTGGTGTTGCAAACTCTCCGAGAACACCAGCTATACGCTAAGTTTAGTAAGTGTGACTTCTTCAAGGAAGAAATCCAATATTTAGGCCATATGATTACCAAAGAAGGGATTGCAGTGGATCCTGAGAAGATAAAGACTATCATGGAATGGCCCATACCCAAGGATGTAGCTGATATCAGGTCCTTTATGGGACTAGCTGGCTATTATAGAAGATTTGTGGAAGGTTTCTCGAGGATAGCATACCCTATCACTTCCTTACAGAAAAAAGGGAAGGTATTTAAGTGGACACCAGAGTGTCAGCAGAGCTTTGAACGGTTGAAACATTTACTCACCACCGCACCCATCTTGAGTATAGGTGATCCTAATAAGGATTACGTGGTGTGTACCGATGCAAGTAAGGAGGGTGTGGGAGGAGTATTAATGCAGGAAGGGAATGTAATTGCGTATGAATAGAGAAAACTAAAAGATCATGAGCAGAAATACTCTTCTTACGACTTAGAGTTAACAGCTGTTATTCATGCGCTGAAAATGTGGCGACATTATCTCCTGGGGAGAAAATTTCTGTTACTAACGGATCATCATAGCTTGACAAATTACTTCAGCCAACCTACCCTGAATGCAAGACAAGGCCGTTGGGCAGATTTCCTAAGTGGATTCGATTTCGAGATTAAACACTTAAAAGGTAAAGAGAACCGGGTGGCTGATGCATTAAGTCGAAAGGTGCAGTGTTTGTGTGAACTTTCGGTCAGCAAGTGGCGGAATTCTCTGTTTGAGCAAATAAAAACCACAGCAAATCAAGATGCTGAATACCAACAAATAAAACAGCAGGTACAACAATCAGTTAATGTAAGAGTACAGCAAGGATACACATTAGATGGTGCGGGAATGTTGTATTTTAATAAAATACTGTATGTACCTGACCATAATGACCTTAAGAATCTGATTTTGGACGAATTCCACATCAGCCACTACACTGGCCACCCTGGATACCAAAAGATGGTCACTGCACTTAGGAAAGAATATTATTGGCCAGGAATGAAGAAGCATGTAGTTGAGTATTTGGCGCGGTGTTTGGAGTGCCAACAGATTAAGGCAGAACATTTGCATCCGGCTGGGCTGTTACAACCTTTGCCTATTCCGGAGTGGAAATGGGAAACCATTTCCATGGAGTTTATAACCGGTTTGCCACGGACAAAGAAAAACAATGATTCCATCATGGTGGTGGTTGATAAGTTGAGTAAAATGGCACACTTCATACCCGTGCAGTCCACTTATAAGGCTGTGCAAATTTCTCACCTCTTCATGCAGAATGTGTTCAGACTGCATGGACTGCCGAAAATAATCATATCAGATCGTGATGTAAAGTTCACGTCCACTTTTTGGAGGACGTTGTTTGCTGAGTTAGGAACACAGCTAAACTTTAGCACGGCCTATCACCGGCAGACCGATGGTCAAACCGAACGAGTGAGTCAGGTGGTGGAAGACATGTTGAGGGCATATGTGATGCTGAAACCAAACCAATGGGAAGAGTATTTACACCTGGTTGAATTTGCATATAATAATGGATATCACACGTCGACACAGCTAAGTCCCTTTGAGGTCCTGTATGGGCGAAAATGCCGCACACCCTCAAGTTGGGGTGGACCTGAGGATAAGCTAAGTTTGGGTCCGGAAATGCTTAAAGAAATGGAAGACATGGTGAAAAGGGTGCGTGCCAATTTAAAGGCTGCGCAAGACAGACAGAAAAGTTTTGCGGACAGAAGAAGAGGATTCAAACAATATCAGGTTGGTGACCATGTGTTTGTGAGGATCCAAGCCAGAAGAAGCACACTGCAATGGAGTGGGTGCGCCAAGCTGGCTCCTCGGTACTTTGGACCTTTTCAGATCTTCGCTAGAGTGGGGCCGGTGGCTTACCAACTCACCTTGCCAAGTCATATTAAGATTCACAATGTTTTCCACGTTTTTGTTCTAAAGAAATATGTATACGATCCTAAACATGTGATCAGATGGCAAGATGTTCGGGTAAGAATTAATCCGGTTGTTTTGATTATGCAGATATGCTCAACAGAAACTGACTGAAGGTGTTGATTGTCTGCAGGTCGAACCGGAAGGCGAGGTTCTGGTCAAACCACAGAGCATTCTCGACCGGAGAGAAGTGCAGCTGCGGAAGCGAGTTATTACCCAAGTTAAAGTGTTGTGGCAGCACTACGGGCCTGAGGAGGCTACTTGGGAAGACGGGGAACTTATTAGCAAAGTCTACCCGGACTTATTTAAGGGGAATAGACATCGGGACGATGTCCAATCCCAGGAGGGGGAGATGTGATGACCCCGGGAAAAATGTAAATATGGAATGTTACTGTGGTAAGAAACTGATGTGGAGTTGCTGTTAATTATTGTTTACTAAATGACATTATCTTGTTTATGAAATTAAATATATTGGAATATATATTTTTGAAATGCTGGCAGCCTCTTTGTGGAGGATTTTTAAAAGAAAAGGAATCAGTTATGAAACTAAAGAAACTACCCTTTCACACAGGAAAAGTCTTGGGGAGGAAAACCCCTGGGTTGTTGGGACAGACAGGGGAGAAATTCCAAGGAAAGGGAAGAAAAACTAGAAAACAGGTTAAGTCTACTAGGCACCAGATAACCCAAGCACGGAAGTGCATGAATCTTGTTGAGGGCTGTAGGCCTGCAAGATAGCTCGGGGGGAGAATCCAACGTGATGATGGATCTCAAGGTTGGGTGGACAAGAGCAAGCATGAAATGCAGGTGAACTTCTGGAGCGCCAATTCCTGTAACTGGCAGACCAGGTACGAGTTTATTACAAAGATTAAATAAAAGTAAATGGTATGCTGAGTATATAGATAGAAGAGACAGTTTGAGTCTGAGTCTCTTTTAACAGTTAAATTTTAAGAGGAATATGACAGTGGAATATCTGTGAAATAAAGATAGTATGTTACAGTTTAAATAAATATTTGGAAACTAGCTGTTAAAGATGGTAAATGATGGAAACTATCTGTTGTAAACGAATCTCAATATACATATATAACAGCACGAAAATACCAAATGCGGTCCTGAAAGGCCCATAGAAGATTGTACAGAACATTAGAAGTTATGTAGAACAATATAACAAACTAGTATCTACATGGCATAGCGCCCAGCTAGAATGGAAAAAGCAGTAGAGAGATACATTTTAAATACCAGTGCCGTGAATATTAAATAACGAAACAGTAATACAACTAGACAGAGGACCCCTGCACCGAGGGTTCAGAGACTACATTCGCATCTTGTAGCATGCATTGCAACAAATCTCAGTATATATCGTGCTATGCTACGCCAGGACTAATCCGGCTAAGGCGCACAAAGAAACAAATACAAATACTACTGAAAGCCGAACAATACATCATCTCAGAGCAAAACACCTAGCCGTGGGTAAACGGCCGCGTACCTTGCTGTAGGTACAGTTAGATATAGTGAATCAAAATATTTACGTTCGCTAGACTAATTAAACCCTATATCAGAATAGCTCAACTCTGTAAATATGGAAATAATAATAAACCTTATCACTGTAAGCGACCTTAAAGGCATATTACTGTAAGCAAGAATAATGGCATAAACAGCAGAAGACGACCATTAATAACAAACTTGACCGACTGTAGAAATATAATTATCGTATGCACAGTATACGGATAAGCATATTAAACAAAACTATGTGAATAACCATTAACATGTACAGTGAAACAATGCATTGTAATGTCCAGAGGACTGATAAATACATTACAGTTCTTCAAAGGCAAGACGACAATCTGAGCGTATCTATTAAACATTCTATAAACATGAGAAGAAGAGGGGCGAGCGTTCAATCTTCAAATTTAACCCAGTTCAGGCATGGAGGCCGAGAACCCAATAATCAAATGTGCATACAACAACCGGGCATATAATGCCAGAAACCGCATTTAACATTAGCCTAAATAAATCAAAGCGATGCACAGGTTCCGGCATGGAATGGATGACCGCAAACCATAACCCAGGGGTTTGGATCGATTGCAGAAACCCTGAGACAAGTAAAAATGAGCGCCATGAGGGACTCCTCTGGCCAAAAAAATGCTATACAACTCTCATATATATAAAACCCTTTACCATTCAGAGTAAATCTCAGGCTCCACATCCAGACGAGAGATGATTTCATACCTGAGAGCGCAATGAGGCGGCATGGTCATTCCGCGAGCGGTAGGAAGGCCATAGCTGCAACCCGCCTGTACACCGGCAAATACACCTGAAGTTAGTCCATGACAAGGGTAATTTTAGGGGCAAATGTTCGCCCTTTGGCGAAATTAAGGGGTTTTAAATTTTTAGTGGACGAATATTTTGTATCATAGTACATTTTTACAAATCACCTCAAATAGCCCACCTTATTTTAAGGGAGAGGGTAAAAAAGGTAAATTTAGCCCTTGAAATTAGGACTTACAACCTTCCATTCGCCCATTTTCAAGAATAGGTTTTATTTAAGTGAATCCTATGGGCCAAATACCATATTTATAAAAGAGGTATGGTAAATTAATAAAAATATAAATAAATGAGAGGTATGGTAAATAAATAAAACATTTTTTATATTTACTCCATAAGTCACCTTATATACATGTAAGGGTGTAAACAAATAAAAATATAAGTAAATTTGAGGTATGGTAAATAAATAAAACGTCTTTTTATACTTACTCAAAAGGTATGGTAAATAAATAAAAATATAAATAAACTAGACGTATCGTAAATAAATAAAACCTCTTTTTATATTTAGTCCATAACCCTCGTTCTATTTATGAAGGCTCAAGAAGGAGGTTTTATTTAAGTGAATCCTATGGGCCAAATACCATATTTGTAAAAGAGGTATGGTAAATTAATAAAAATATAAATAAACGAGAGGTATGGTAAACAAATAAAACATTTTTTTATACTTACTCCATAAGTCACCTTATATTTACGAACACTCAAAAAATGGGTTATATTTAGGTGAAAGCTATGGCCAAAATACTATGGGACAAATACCATGGACTAGATTGTTATTTAATACCATGCAAAAAACCATTATTAACCCTAATATTAGAATTAATAAAAATAAAAATGGCACATGGTATTGACCCATGGTATTCACCTCGAATGTAGACTATTTAAATGGGGGAATTAAACCAACATGTAGCCTATGCTAAGATTCACTAGGACTTTACAAAGTTTTATTATTTAGTGAAAGACTCGCCAAGATCTTACAAGATTTTATAATTGAGTAAAATATTCGCCATGCCTAGTGAGAGATTCGCCAAAAAATTATATATACATATTATATTATTGATAAAATTGCCTTCCATTTTTCCTATATACCATGGAGATTCGCTCATTTATTATATTTATAAATTTAGGGGGGGTTCTTAAAATTTTCCCTGGTCCATGAGCATAGTAACCCAAATAGACAAATCCTGAGAAAAATAAACGCACAGTATATACTTGAACAATAGAAGAGTAAACGGGTAATCGTGGCAGGCAACAGTTATGGTTTATACCTGAATCACAGCAACGCAGAACCTATCAATCGGTGCAGAGGAGGAACCAGCCGAGCAGTGGAGGATTCGGCATCACAAGACAGTCTCACATACGCAAATGAACCATAATGAGTGACCCGGTGGAATATGAACCAACCCTCCAAACCCTTGAACGAGTTTCAGCCCTTAGATATGGGTAGCGAATCCCCACCATTGAATCAAGTGGGAGTCTGGGCGTGAAGATCAATAGTGCGACATCCGAGGAATCACATGGCCTCACTGCTGTGCCAGGCCACCTGGTAAGGGTTGGTGAGAGCCATTTAAACTTCTGTCAACCACCTCGCACCGGAGCAGGTCAGGACAAACTATCCGGTGGATGAACCGACCCTTTGACTTATCCATTGATTCCAAAAGCCACAAATGCGTAACCCGTATAGTGTTATGTCAAGGGTTGGGCATGCATGTTGTTAAGTTTCTTGTATATATAGTAGGTCGTATATTAATTAAGAAATGATACCATTTACATATGTGTATTCATGTTTGAATAGAAGGGTGGCGGTAAGGTTTAAACAAACCGTATTTTTTTTATTTTTTTTGCATATTTATTGTTGGGATTGTGACATATACATTTTAGATAACCAAGTTTTGAAATTAAAGAAAGATTTGTGTTTTGAAAATAAGAGAGGTCTTTGGAAAGAAATAAGTGTATTTTTTGTTTTTGAGTGAATTGTATTTCTAAGTAGAAACTATTCAAAATTTAAATGACCGGGAAAAAATGAGAAAAAGCATATTTATTATTAGAGAAAGAAAAGTATAAGTTTTTAAGATGTATACTGTCATTTTTTTTTAATCCGTCTTTTTAGTATTATGTTGAATTCAAATCCAAGTCCAACTCCATAAACTTGGTAGCTATGAATAATAATGCCTAAACCGAAATGAATTGAATTGATGATAAAGTTTTAGTTCATAGATGATATAAGTTTTTAGTAAAGTCATAAAATATAAAATATAAATGATACATAATATTATAATATGAGTTTTTATTTTAGTTAATTCACTATGAGAAAGTGTAATATGACTTTCTCATATGATTTTTTTTTAATTAGAATTTATTTATTTTGTGGTTAAGAATTTAATATTTCGTTGGAATTTTCAATGCTAATTTTTTTCCATCTCTAATTCTAATTCTTTATCATTATTGAATCTATTTACTTTTTTACATTTACTTCATACCTACAAATTATCAAATTACATACACGATAGATATCGGGGAAGAATTATCAAATACCAAATAACAAACATAATAGATGCCCTGGAAGTGCGATGATGAGACCTCTAGCAATCAAATGAGATCGATTGTGACTGTGATTGTCTATCTGAATTCATCAACCACTTAATCCATAACACTGTGCCATTAAAAACAACGATTAATTATAACAAGACATATACGGAAGGAAACACTTCCCAATACCTCAAAAGATGAGAAAACTTGTTAGACTGTAGCTAAAAGATTGGTTGTTGTTTAATTATTTTATATTGTGGAAATTTTTTATATATATTTTCACATTAAATTTATTCAAAATTTAATAAATATTTGTTAAAATTATTGTGCTGTTTGAGATATTTAAAATGCCAAATTTATTGATACAATTCAAAACTTACTTTTAACCACCAAAACCACAATCTTGTATCGCAAGATTCCCGAAAAAAAAAAAAAAAAAAAACCGTGAAATCTTCTTTCGAAGATATTTAAGGTTGCTGGAGATGATTAGTCCACAACAGTGTAGGGTCTAAATACCCATTAACAAGAAATTTCCTTTATTGCAAGTCATTTATAGCAGAAAACCACTTCACGTCAGTTGACCAGGATGGCTGTACAACATAGCGAGGCAGAGCAAGTCGTCCAAAGATGAAAGAGACAGAAAGGGAGACGAATTTCTGGCATAGGGCTCCTCACTTCTTAATCCAACTCTCGATATTGACTTCACAGAATGTCTGCATGTTGGAATTTGTATCAAAGGTTTGCAGGCTGCACGAATAACGTAAACGAAATATTTATATCAATTCATGGAATTTAGGAAAAGAAAAATTGGTGCATTCCTTTATTTATAAAAGAAAATATTCAGTGGTACGTTTTCAAAGTAAATTAATATTATGTTAGATAACAATCTAGCATAAATTCAGAGAGATTTAATATTTTTTTTTGTGTTAATCTTTTTATGAATGTTATTTTTATTTTTTTTTATTTTTATTTGGGTCAACAATATTATATGTTATGCTGGGCTGTAAAATAACTCTCTGGGCTAAATAACTACGTTAAAATATATAAATTTCATTAAAAATATTTATTATTTTACAAATAAGAAATTTTTTAAATATATATATATATATATATAAAAGTAAAAATAATAAATGTTTATATTTACAATTTCTTTTTAAATTTTAATGATGTTGAATATATAATATATTAAAAAAATAAGGATGTTTTAAAATATTTTATAAATATACCTTTTTAAATTAGTAAATTTAAAATATTATATAAATTATTATAATTTTTATGTTAAATATCAAAGGAGTTTAGTTATAGTGGTTTCTTAAAAATCTCTTGATTCCACTTATCTTTATTTACATAGTGTGCATTTTTATTTTTATTGTTAAATAGAAAAAATTAATCTAAATTGATTAAATAAATATTTTGTGTCTATAGATTTTATTTTTTTTGAAAGTATATGGAGTTAAAGTAGTGTTAATTGGGGTAATTGGGTAGTTAAGTGGAATTATACTTGTAGGTTGACATTGTACTAGAAACTTTACTCTAGCCCTAGAGGTAAGAGAGAGATTGATTTCTTAGGGGTAGTTAGGTGAAATTATACTTGTGGGCTGACCTTGTACTAGTATCCTTACTCTAGCCCTAGAACTAAAAGGGGTTGATTTCATATGGAAGTAATAGTTGCACTGATTTTAAGTTAATAAAATTTAGTTTTCTCACCAATGGCTTGACATAATTTGTCTATTACTCTATTTTGTAATCCGTTCCTAATAATAGCAAAATCTTTTATGTGACAGTTTTTTGTTAACTGAATCTCATTCTTAATCCATCTCTTGAAATCTTTATATATATATGTATTTTATTAATGAAGAAAAGCCCAAAGGAGTTGGATTTAATGCTGAAAAGTTACAATTTTCACCAATGGGCAAGGTTCTATTCTTTTGAGGAGCTAATATGGAGTCATGGATCATCTTGATGTAAGGGTCTAACATGTGGTTACATTTAGAGAGATATTATCAAATGGTCTTATGACATGTGTACATATAAGTGAATCAAAATCCATTCCCACATTTCTCAAAAACCTATAAAATGCCTTCTCCTTGTATTACTCACCAGCACACCAAAGTATGTAACTAGTTCTTACCTCAAGTTTATGGGGAACAGTATGTAATGATTTCTCTCTTCAAATTTATGAGTTGATATTGGACAAGTATGCCTCAAGTTTTATATTGAGGCTGGTCAGTGACATTAGCTATTGTATGAGTTGATATTGGGAAAGTAATTTATGTCAGTTGTAACTTACATGAGTGTTATGTCCACTCGTCTCGGATATAGACGTGATCGGGTGGTACTCGTTCAATTCTCCTTAAAAAAATTACATTAGGGTTTAATTAAACTCGCTATTGTAATCCAAGGGTTTTCGATAAACGTGATCAAGTGTCACTGGTTTGATTCTCCACTTTGTTCGAGTGTTAACCTTGCAATATAACATGATTTAATGTTATCCAAAATTTCTCCACTTTCTCCTTACATGAGTGTTATGTCCACTCGTCTCGGATATAGACGTGATCGGGTGTTACTCGTTCAATTCTCCTTAAAAAAAAATTACATTAGGGTTTAATTAAACTCGCTATTGTAATCCAAGAGTTTTCGATAAACGTGATCAAGTGTCACTGGTTTGATTCTCCACTTTGTTCGAGTGTTAACCTTGGAATATAACATGATTTAATCTTATCCAAAATTTCTCCACTTTCTCCTTTCTCCTGGTGTTATATTTGTGGGCATAAACGTGATATAATATGACACAAAAGAAAAAAGATCGAGCCCACGAATAATTCCATGGACTTCACAGTCGAAATATACACAGGATACGTCGACTACAGCCATGACGGATACCACAGCTCCGGTAGGGATTGATCATTTTTATCACGAGCATCTGAAAGGTGGTACCCATTGGGAAGTTCATCGAATGAAAAGTGTTCAGAGTGTGAGAAAACGGCTCCGATATGGATTGATCTCCGCCCTCAACACTATGCAGGTTTTCTCTTATGTAAACAATGATATCCGCCTGATGCAAATTCATGTGAAGAAGCTCCGCCTGCAAGATCGCATTCTCTAACTGCAGCTTAGAGACATGTTCCTGCAGCTGCCAGATTGTTCCCGCACACCCATACACAGGGTCTCTCGGCCTTGCGCTCACTTCGTATACCATACTGCTAACTGCATCAGCGCGCATTTCCAGTGGCAGATCTAGAATAGAAATCGTCATGTCAGCGCCAGCCTTGAAGCATGATTGCAGCAAACCTGAATAAATGAGAGTAAATTGCAGCAAACCTGAGTGAAAGAGAATATTTCTATTTACTAGAGGCTTTATAGAATCTATCGAAAAGCTCCTGAATAAAATACAATACTGTTAATTACCAGAGGCATTGTAGACTCTATGGAAAAGAGGTAAAATATTATTTCTTCTATGCAAGAGATGAAGTTGGTTATCAGAGGATTTGAAGGATTGAAAAGAGTAACAAAATTATTTAGTCTTATATGAGCATGAGCAAGAGGACGATAGAAGAGTAAAAGAATCAAGACGAAGATAGAAGAGTAAAAAACTTATATTATTTATTAGCCGGAGAAAGAGAAAATATTTTATAGTGGAGGAAGACGGTCATTTCTTCTAAACTACAGAAGGAGGAGGTTATTAGAGGGGAACTGACACAATTTCATTAATCTATTTGTTCAATTACATCACACTTATATAGGAATAACACCTAACCACTCATAATTTCATTAATCTATTTGTTCAATTACATCACACTTATATAGGAATAACACCTAACCACTCATACCTAATTCTGTTCAACCACCTACAACTAATTCAGTTCAACCACTCATAACTAAATCTATTTCTGCATTATTCTCACATCCTCCCTTAATGGAGAAATGGATTTTCTACCATACCTAACTGACTTCTAGAACTTGTACTTTGAACATCTGCTGTATTCTCTAGATTGATCTAACTACTGCATTAACAGAGGGTAGTTGGAATTAATACCTTTCTACCACTCCCCCTTAATTCCAACTATATAACAAATATATACTATAGCACGATATACAAGAAACTATATTCTTAATCATGACGACGTAAACTTTAACTTGCCTGCTGGTCTAAGTCTCAGCTAGGCTTACAACAAAACATTTCATTTTTGTCTTCTTATTAAAAGGTCCATGCTTGTTCCTTTTCCATTGCTGGTGCAGTTTCATCTTCACCTTTTTGGGTTTCCTTATGAAATTCCTTTGCTCCTTGCTTACATACTTAACGTCAACAACCTCTTTTGGATTGAGAGGCAATGCAAGATCTCGAATGAGGTAATTTAATTCATGTTCTCCCCACTTTCCATGAGGAACCAACGAAGGAGTCACCAAAATGCAGTCATCTTTGAAAGTAGATCCAATAAAACTTCTAACAACCGGGCAAGTTTTAATCTCAGTGATTTCTTCAACAGCGTGATCCTCAACAACATGAGTGATTTCTTCAGGGACATGATCTTCAACAACATGAAACTCTTTGTCAATGGACTCAAAAACACTGCTAATCCCAAATGGGTTCATGAGAAAATGATCATTAAAAAGATCATTGTCTAAAATAATAGACATATCAGTTAGCTTTATCACCTGTCACAAACGGTGCTCACTAACAGCACTCTCTTGAACAAGACCCACTTACACGATTTTTGCAACAAAACAAAGAAAACCGGGCCGACTGAAAAAGAATATGACCACGGCACAACAGTTTCTGCAAAGAACACAACAGTTTCTGCAAAGAATCACAGATGGTATCTATTGGAAGTTTCGTTAATGAAACCACGGCAACGCACAACGGCACAACGGTTTCTACACGCTCAACGGTTTCAGCAAAGAATTACCTCCACTGACCAAAGACCTCCACGCACAACGGCACAAGCACAACGGTTTCTGCAGCAAAGTTCTGGACGCACTCACACTTCACGTCGGGTTTACCACTAACACGCGCCAGCAAAGTTCTGGACGCACTCACGATCCACGGCAGAGTGGAATGGTTGCAACGGGCCTCGACAGCACCAGCACAAGACGCTTCTCGACGGACAGCACCTCACAAAGTTCTGGACGCACTCAAACGGTTCTTGATACGCACAACAACAACTGCTACCCGAGTTCTTGACAGGGGTCTTGGCAGCACATACGCACAACAGCAACTGCTACCCGAGTTCTTGACAGGGGTCTTGGCAGCACACCAGCAAGTGGATTCTAGACAGGGCGTTCTTGACAGCGTTCTGGACAAACAGAGTTTCAGGAGTACTGGGGTCTCTGTCACTTTGCAGAATACAGTAGTTCTGCCGGCGTAATCCGCTACCACCAAATTCTACACCTTTAACAGGGAGTTGCACCACCTGATGGTGCAGTGCCTTCTGCAGTCACGCTATGCCACGCCCTCACAACAAGAGCAAGGAAGCAGCTCAGGTGATTCGGGAAGACAACAACACTTTTCAGACAACAGTTAATAATAGCAGTTCTGATAATTCACGTCAGGTTCACCACTAATCTTGACGTCCTCCACCAGGTTCCAACAACACAGTGTAACAACACAGCGTCAAACTGCACAACGCCTCTGGAACTGCACTCCAGTACTCTCCACCAACTGTACTCTCCACTGCAACAGCTGCTCGCGGTACACAACGCTCCAGCCTCACGCAGACACTAATTGGCCTTCTCCTCCCATCTCCCCTCAGCTCTGATACCAACTTAAAACAGAAAACTGACACAATTTCATTAATCTATTTGTTCAATTACATCACACTTATATAGGAATAACACCTAACCACTCATACCTAATTCTGTTCAACCACCTACAATTAATTCAGTTCAACCACTCATAACTAAATCTATTTCTGCATTATTCTCACAGGTTCTTAGAAGTTTCACAGAATTTATGGAAAAGAGTACAATCTTTTTTTTCCCTTATAAGGAAAAACCAATTTACTTTTATTATCAAAAAGTAATTACATATTTTTTATATCTTTGTTTCTAATGTTATCTATACAATTAAATAAAACTCAATTTAAAAAATTAGTCTATCCGTCTTTGTCTAACTTCATAAAAACAATCAAACCTTGACAGATCCTACTGCAACTATGAGTAAGATCTTCACATCAAAACGAAGAGTAGGTTTAAAAAAGTCAGTCATATACAACTAAAGACTGATAAAAACTACCTACATCAAGCCACTACTGATAAAAACTACCTACATCAAGCCACTAGAAAATGATAAAAGCTACCTACATCAGGCCACTAGAAAAATATACTTCTGAATTTTTATAAGTTACGAATGTCAAAAGCAGAAAAACTGATCAAGCACCACTTACCACCATAACCATCATTTGACAAGAGATCTGCTACTGGGTTCTACTCCTTTAAAATGTGTGAGAAACACGTTCTCTGAAAATCTTTGCAGGAAAGAGAAGAAGATAGTTATTAGAGGCTTTCCAGAGTTTATAGAACAGAGTAAAAATGCTATCTCATCCATGAGTCGGAGAAAGAGAGAAGATTTTATAATGGACAAAGATGGTTATTTTTTTCTATGCTGGGTGGAAGATGGCTATTAAAAACTTTGTAGTATTAATGGAATAGAGTAAAAAGAGTTATTCTCTTTGTGAGAAGATGGTTATTTCTTTTATCTTAGGGAGGAAGATGGTTATTAAAAGATTTTTAAGATTTATGGAAAAAATTAAAATAGTTATTTCTCTACGAGCATAAGAAAGAAAATGAGAAAAGATTTTATAATAGAGGAAGATGGTTATTTCTTGTATTCTTGGGAGGAAGATGGTTATTGGAGACTTTCCCAGACTTAATGGAAAAAAGTGAAAAAGTTATTTCATTTATCATCATGCTCAAGAAAAAGAGAGAAATTTTATAGTGGAAGAATATTGTTATTATAAAATTTATAGGATTTTTGGAGAAAAGGAAAAGATAAGATGATTTTATTTTAGGTTTATGTCAAGTGGTTGGGAGGAATGATAAATGTCATCTCCACTTAATTAAATATTCTCAAACAAATAATATGATGAAATTTAATAAAATAACTTTTAACTTTATTACTAACTTTCAATATCTTTTCTCCATAATATTTTTCCGACCCATACATATATTTTGTGTATATAGTATATATAATTAAATATAAATGATTTACATGGGGTAGCTCAAGCGGCAAGGGCCGTGGAAATGAAGTCTCACCGAACCGGAAGTCTTGGGTTCAAATCTTGGGCTACCCCTCCCCCGTAGAGGGGTACATAATGGACATGTAAATCAGAGAGTCCCGCCCCAGCTTACAAAAAAAAATATATATATATATAAATGATTTACACTCAACTGAATAAAAATTGAAAAATTGAAAACATTAAAATACCAACCCTTCGAAAAATGAATAAATGATTGACTTTATAATTAGAACTTCTTACAATCTAAATTAAATGATACAATAAGTTATATTGCCATATTTATTTATGTAATATATTTATATAATACATTTTACAAAATAAGAAAATGGAAAGGTAGTATAAGTAACATATAAATATCAATACAGTAACATATGTTATCTTTATTAAATCATAGATTAATTCTAATTTCAACGAAGCAAATATAATGATAATAATTTTCTGAAGTTACAGTGAAGTCTGAGACTCAATATTCATCCCAAACACAAAGTTATGGTCGTTAACACAGAAATCAATCCCAAACACAAACTTATGGTCATTAACGCACAAATCACATGTATGAATACTTCTACATAATGTTGTATAGCATTACCTCTAGCATTTTTATGGTATTGCCTGCTCCAAATACTCTGTGAACCTGCAAATTTCTGAACATCATTTTGTGGGAAGTAAGGGGCGAGCACATAGCTCTCTGTACATCGTCTTCTCAACAGCCTGCACGCTGGGAATGGAGAAGTTGTCTGCCGTCCTCCTCTTAATGTGCTCATCTGCAATATGCAGTTACCACACAGTAGCCCATTATGACCATGAATGCAACAATGAGACACCAAGTATTGCTTTAAAAACACGAAATATTGCTTAAACGAGACACCAAGTACTGGAAATCTGTAGATCTGTGGCCAAAATGGATTGATTTTACCCTTTTTGAAGTAATGACAAAATGCTCCGATTCACAATTCCAACACTGCCCGAGGGAACTCAAAATCCTCAGGAGCAAGACGGTGTTGTATGCCTTATGTGATGACATGGTGGAGGTGAGAGCTGAATTTATAAGAATTGAGAGGAGATTTAAGTGCCTCTCATTACATTGGAGGCAGATTCTGTCATAAATTCAACAAGTGAAGTCACATAGAACGGCTGCAACGCACTTGTTATGTAAAAAATTAGTTAATTTTAGGTTTATTATTTAAAAATAGGTTTAACTAGAAAAAAGAGCACGATCATAAGATCATGCCATTTCCCAAAGGGTGCCCATGGCGGTATATAAGCCAGGGAACCCATTGTAAACAATCATCATCTGTCTATTCATTTATTAATAAAATTTATCTATATATATTTTTGTTTATCCAGAAGTTTTTATGCTTCATTGGTATCAGAGCAAGTTCATTCCTCAGGCTTGTTGATCCGACTGCCTGTTCAAACCCACAGACCCCAGAAATTATTCCAACCAGAATCGCCTTCTTCAAGACACCAACAATTTCTGACCACTGTTCCCTTGTTCCTTGTTCCAATTCTGCCACTGATAGAACCTTATCCTCACGCTGTCATACCCACACATTCATGCTTCCATCGTTCCTTGACTCGTTGTCAACCAAATTCAACTGTCGTTGAAACTGTCACAACCTCCTTCCATTCTGCTGCTACCGCAGGTTACCCGCTGACCACACGCTGCATCTGTGGTCTGTAGTCTTGTGGGCCTTTCGCATCCACGGGAGATATGTCGTTTTGAGCGTTGTGGTCGATCTACACACTGCATCCACCTCCCTTTCCGTTGCCTCGTCAATCATCGTATCCCCACAATCGTTTTTTTTTGCAGTCGCCACTGCCTCTGTCCACTGTTCTCATCGCTTTGTTTTTTAACCTTAATTACTTGCCCACGTGTGTCGTGTTATCCGCTCAAGCCGTCGCGCCCGCTCCTCCAAATTAAATTCGATAAGAGTTTTATTATATATATGTATAATATATATAATTAAATTATATTAAAAATTATATATTATATATTATATATAATTTTATATACATATAGTATATAGTTGAAAACTATATGATATATAATTTAATTATATATATATATATATATATATATATATATATAAAAATAAACTTATGTCATATAATTAAATTAATCAATTTAATTTAATTATTTAACAAAAAAAAAAAATTAAGCTGGTAGATAAGTACACTCCCCCGCAAACCCGTTCAATGTCGACAATGACAATGGCGGATTTTCAAAAAAAATTGTTGGATGCGGAGTATAAGATAAGTAGCAACCACGATGAGGTCAATAAAAGATTAAATGAATTCCAGATCAAGCTTGGGGGCAAGCTGATGAAATCAAAAATCTTCACGATACGACAAATCGAATAAAAATAAAGATGTAAATTACCATGTCCAAACAGAAGCAGGGATCATAGAGGTCTTAACAATGCTGAAAATTCTGTGTAAAAGGTCGAATTTTACACCCGAACAACTACTAAAAGAAGGTGAAGGGAATCAAGAACACATCTCGTCAGATTCAACAAAGTCAACAGATTCTCATGAAAAGGTTGAATCCCCAAAAAAATCAGCGACACCCCTCTAAGAAGCAAGTAACACGACCTTTACAAACAAGCAACTTTGGGATACCCTTACTAATAAACACCCTTTTTTTGCTCAACCATTAGCGACATACTAGAGGAGGGCAAAGGTCGAGATGCCTAAATTCGATGGAAACGAAAAAAACAATGTTGCATGGATAAATAAAGCAGAAGAATACTTTGAGATATATGACATCACTGACGATGACGAAAAGCTCAGACATGCATCCATGAAAATGGAAGGAGAAGCATATAACTGGTATATGTGGTGGAAAAGAACAACACACGTCATTAGCTGGAGAAAATTTAAAGATGTATTTTTTAAAAGATTCCAAGGTGTAAAAGAAGAAGAGTTCTTTTCAAAACTCATCAAATTACGACAAAAGGGAAGTGTGGATTAATACACTCAAGAATGGGAGACCTTAGTAACACGAGTACCTGGGTTATCAGAATCTCGTCTAATTCAGTCATACATCTCGGGACTCAAAACCCATTTACAAGCAGAACTTGATATGCATGACATTACATCTATAGAAGTAGCAAGACAAAAAGCAAAAACAGCCGAAAAGAAATCCGAACCAATATTTTGGTCAAAAGCGGAAAAACGTTATGCAAGACGAAGGATACCCAAGTATGTGGACTCAAATAATACAAGATATGTTCCACCACATCGTCGTGAAGATGAAAAATCTAATGTGGAAATACAAAGGATAAAAGAGGGTAAATGTAAATGTTGTGGTGAGAAATGGGACCCCAAACATAGATGTGCTAAAGGAAAAGAACCAAAGAACCTATATAATTGTGAAGCAACGAATGATTCAAACAGTGAAGATTATGACATAGAAGACATAGAAGACACCCCAGACTTCTCACCAGAATTAGATGAGGGAAGTATTCCGCAAGTGTCATTATCAGCTATGACAGGTATATCACAACCTCAGACTTTAAAGTTAAAAGGACACATAAAAAAGAACAACGTAGTGGTTCTCATCGACTCGGGTAGCACACACAATTTTTTAGATGCAACTGTGGCAAGGAGACTCAATATTTTTTCATTTCCCTTACCAAACATGAAAGTGATGGTAGCTAATGGTAAGAAGATTGAAAAGGTAGGGTAATGCCATAAGGTCAATTTGCAGATTCAAGACTTTAATTTAGAGTCTTCGTTCTTCACGGTACCTTTAGGAGGTGTAGATGTAGTCTTAGGTATCCAATGGCTACAAACTTTAGGTACTTATGCCGCCAACCATCAAGTACAATTTATAAAATTAAAATGGGGAGGTCAGAAGTAAAAACTACATGGATTCCAAGCACCAGAAAATCATGTTGTATCATCATCCCAGATGATGAAGCTGAGTCAAAGAAGAGCACCTGCTTATGCAGCGCAATGTCACCAATTGGAAATGTTATCTGCAAATATGACTAGAGAAGAATCACCAGAGATACAAGATCTGATTCGGAAGCATGAAAAAGTAATTCAAGACCTACCTATGAAGATGTTGCCTAATAAGGGAATTGAGTATACAATAGATGTCAAGGCAAGATCAAACCCCATCAACATCAATCCGTACCAATATCCACATTATCAAAAAACGGAAATTACAAGATTAATCCAAGACCTTTTAAAATATGGGACCTTGGTCATCTTGGAATATCTAATCAAGAGGAAGGACTTACCCGAAGAAGACGCTTTTTGGGAGAGTGAATCATTCTTCAACAACATCCGTCATTACTTATGATTTGAGGACAAAGCATTCTTTTGAGAGGAAGGCAATTTTATGTAAAAAATTAGTTAATTTTAGGTTTATTATTTAAAAATAGGTTTAACTAGACAAAAGGGCACGATCATAAGATCATGCCCTTTCCCAAAGGGTGTCCATGGCAGTATATAAGCCAGGCAACCCATTGTAAACAATCATCATCTGTCTATTCATTTACTAATAAAATATTTCTATATATATTTCTGTTTATCCAGAATTTTTTATGCTTCAGCATTGTCTAGTTCTTTCCCATGAGGGAAGTAGCTGAAGCAGTTGACTATAAAAGCCTGTCCTCTGTGTGAACTGCATGTGACTTCTTCATCTCTGTTTTTTCTCTTGACACTTGCCGATCCATAAGAGGAATAGGTTAAAATCCCCCCGCGTTTTTAGCGGCATCAGTATTCAGAGCCAGATGGTTTAAATGAGAATTACAAATTTGAGTTCTGAAATCTGACTTATGGATCCATGTGAGGAATAGGATAAAATCTTCCGCCTTTTTAGGGGCATCAGTATTCAGAGTTAAATGGCTTAAATAAGAATCACAAATTTGATTTCTCAAATCTGTAAAATCAAGTGCTTCAGAGTTAGATTGTTTAAATGAGAATCACAAATTTGATTTCTGAAATTTGTAAAATCAAGTGCTTCATATATATATATATGAACAAAAATTTAAGATTTCATCAAAAGATTTGGTCAAAAATTTTCTGGACAAAACAACAAAGAATTTAGATTGGGTGAAAAATTGTATGATACAATTTTGAGAAAAAAATAGAAATGTATAATAGGTAAATTGAATCATATTCTCATCTAAAAAAATAACCATATTTTAATAGATTTTAAATAACCAAAAATTAAAATTTAGTTAATACATTTTATTTTAACATTAGTTAATACATTTTATTTTTCCAAATGTGTTAGAGGTTTCTTGGAATCACAAGTTTTACTTGTGAAATATGCTCAATCCAAATGCCTCATAGGTTTTAAAGAAAAAAAAAACAAGATTTGGTCAAAAATTGTATGACCAATTTTTTGAAAAAAAAATGGTAAAAACGTATAATACTTAAATTGAGTCATATTCCAGGATGAGAATTGTATCATGATGTGCCGTTGGTTTAGGCAAATAATGTTTCTATAGAATCCCTAGGCTCCGTAGCCTTGTGACGTGTGACACCCTCCAATTCTAAGTAGGAGTTTAGATTGGCTCAGATCCTCCAATGAAGTAGGTCACAAATCTTCATGTCGTCGACTTGTTATAATTACAATCCTCCTTCCCTCTCTTTAGCGATATCTCTCTTTGGAAAAGGTAAGCATTCCTAATCGTTGACATAACACACACACACACACACTTGGTTTGGTTTATGGTTTTAAGAAAACTGAACGGCTATCTATTGTCGAGGTGGAATACTAATTCCTTTTCCTGTCCTCTCTCTATTGCCGCGGCTTACTATAAAATGGTCACTAGTAGGGATCCTAGGCGAGATAGTTACTATATAAAAAGTCTGGGTTCTGCTCCCATTGTTTCAACTTAATATGAATCCGGGACTCAATCTCTTACAAGGCATCTGTTGCTAGGTTCAAGGCTCGCTCCTTCCCGCCCGCCTGGGTGAAAAGCTTGTAGTGAACGACTCTTATTGGCTTCTGTCCCTTCCTTTTCGTTGATTTTTTTCTTCTGGTGGGGCAGGCCATCATGGCTAGTTTAGCCCAGGATTCCGAGTTAACCGTGAAGGTTTTAACCTTCAGTAACCTAGTATCTAATGGACCCAAATTCCAAAAGCTTCTTCCTCCAAATTTGTGAAGAAGCTTGATGATATCCCTAAAGTTGATTCCAACCCCTCAAGCCTAATCAAAGGCCCTTCAACTTGCTAATTGAGGCTTGATTGACCAATTTACTCGCTTGTGGTCTTAGCTGAGATCAATTAGATCATGTATCCAGACTAATTGGAAAGAAAAAATTAAAGGGGAAGTGGTTCCTCCGTTGTCGGAAAGGGTTTCTTCACCTTTCATTTTGAGCTCAAAGAAGAGAGGGACCTTATATTCAGAATCAACGCATACTTTATGGGACCTCAAGGTATGTATTTGGACATATGGAACCCTAAATTCAACCTATATTGTGATATCCCTATGACAGCGCCAGTTTGGGTTAAGCTACCATATCTACCTTTTCATTTCTAAAATGATGCCAACTTCAGGCTCATTAGCAACTCTCGTGGAAAATATATTGACTTTGTTGAACCTAGGGAAGGCCTATTTTCTTGTGCTCGAATTTATGTAGAAGTGGATCTAAAAAAGGTCTTCTAGCGGTAATAAATTTATGCATGCAATGATTGGACACACATTCAAGAAGTGAACGATGACCAATTACCATTTGAGTGCCAAATTCTCCACAATATAGGCACCTTGACTCGTCTAGGCTTCTATGATAAGAGTCTTCAAGTAATGAACCATCCTATGGACCAAACACCATATGTTGGATGCTTCGCTTTCGACTATTTGTCAATTGCTAGAATGAGGTCTATATATTCAATGTGTTCAAAAGTTGATCAAGCTACTTGACCTTAGTAACACACAATAATGGTTGTTTCGGGCACTGGGGCTTCCAGTTTAAGAACCACCAACCTTTGTTATAACCAAGAAAAACACACAAAAAATCAGATACCGGGACTTCCAGTTCAAGAACCACCAAGCCTTTTTATAACCAATAAAAGACACAATATGTGATGTTTTAGACACCGGAGCTTTTAGTTTAAAAACCACTAACCCTTTTTATAACCAATGAAAACACAATCACAAACCACCAAAATGTGCAAAGACGAAATCAATGACTGTTCTTTATTGATCTGTGCAGATCAGATCAAATATAATAATAATAACTTTACATATTGGTATTTTCCATCAGATTTGCAGTGTTTCGATCTTCATCTATGGATCAACAATACCTTAATAATTTATTAGTTCAGATCTAGAATGAGAAATGCCAACATTCAACCCAGATGCTGCAACTATACATCTTGTTGTACCTATTTCCTGTAAGCAATCCTTGGCTGCAAAAACTATGCTAGGAAACCAACTCAACTAGCTTTTAGGTTCAAGCTGGCCCTTGAACCAAAGGGAACTCCCTCAGTTGTTACGAGGCTTTGCTTAATGTTGTTCACCTATCACTGAGAAACAGACTTTGAAGCACAATGGCCAAATTTATGGTTTTAATTAGGGATGGTTGGCAATCAATGATATTCCCTGGTCATGATTAAAGGCCTCTCTCATAGGGTCCCTTCTAAAAGTGTCAACTTCCAGCCTAATACATTGACTTAGATTTTTCAAGAATTATGGTAGAAGAATGTAAGGGGATTCCTAATAAATGAGCAGTCGGACTGACTAATTAACAACTAGGGAAATTTAAATGCATAGAGAAGATTTCTATAGTCCAACAAAAAAAATTAAAAGGTAACAGAGGGCCAAAGTGAAACTGATTCCAAGAGGAGCTATTTTAGACAGATAATCTAATAAGCTAATCTCTTTCTAAAGGTTATGATTTTGAAGGGAATTTTAGAAAGATTAAGGCTTAATCTTCCTTACCGAGAACTTCCTACAATTGCTTTGAACATATGTAGAAACAAGCGATGAAAACACTATAAAGACATACGAGAAATACAAAATTTTGTCATAACTGGAGCTGGAAGGATTTCATTAGAATTATACAAGAGAAGCTATTACATATTTTAAGAGCCTTGGCATCAAATTCCAACCCATATTACTTCAATTTATGAAGTATTTATACAATTTCCTCACAAAATATATTGATAAAAATATTAGGAGGTATCACAAATATTTGAAAACTGTATTACAAATATAGAACACAAATAAAGGTAACTAAAACTATTTGAAGACTTCTGGTACTATCCTTGAGGATTTCTATTGATAAAGAAGAGAAATTTGAATTTGATTGCAACTCATATTTGATGAGGTGGCCTCAAAGTCACTAACTATTTTTGTCCTTTTTCCTCCCGAAATTCTGAAAAATAGGGTGTTGTAGTACCTTTGTTTCTCGGAACCCATAATAGTTGTTAGAAACGTGAGAGAGGTTTTTGTAAATGATGATGTTGGAAACCAAAACCTCTTTCCTCTTTTGAAAATTCATTTCCATTTTCTCAGAAACCGCATTTGAAAACAATGGCTAAAAATAGGAAAATTCGGGAAAACATGCCTGCAAATATTCATTAGAATCTCCCAAACCATAATCTCCGTTACAAAAATGAGAGAGGTTTTGTTAGATTAGAATATAGGGAACAAAAACCTCCTTGAGTTTACCACAATTCATTTATGATTATCCAGAATCTTCTCTATAAAACGGTGCCTCAAACAGGAAATTTCTTGAAAATATGCCTTTAAAGCATCATGATCGTCTCCCAAATCATAACAGCTGTTAGAAAAATGAGAGAGGTTTTGTACAAGAGAATGTTGACAAAAAAACCTCTTTCAATTTCTGAAAATGCGTTCTCATTGTTTGTAAGCAATGTTGACATTACTATGATGTATAGGGAGAAAACATAGTTTTAGCTGACCATGAGACCGACATATGACATGGAGGTGGGAGATGATGTGGAGGCACATGGTCGTAAGAAATAGTTGATATGTGGATGTGGAATTTAGCCATGGGAATGGAACAATAAGTGGGAGCAGGATCAGGCGGGAGGAGATACGTGGCAGTGGTGGATTGGCAGGGAAATGCTATGAAAGCTGACGTAATCAAGATGGGTGGTTTACACAGGGAGTGGATACTATTTTCGGAGGGGTGGGAGAGCGGTTTGTTGTATTGGTAGAGGGTGGTCTGAAATGTCGATAGAAGGACATGTAGCAGCAGGAAACTACTTTTTTGGACTCCCCCCTTGACGTTAAACATAATCACATCGGGGGGTCTGAAATAGTTAAGTGGCTGTCAGATTTGGGCGGAGTTGAAATTTGCGGTGAGGATGTTCGCAGGGATTAGTGCTAGTGGTCCCCATCGGATCTTCGGTGGAGCACTTTATTAATGAATGTTAAAACTTTAGGATAATTTGTATTTCTAAGGTTTATTAAAAAAGTTACATATTTTCCCTAGTTTATTCAAATAAACTAGGTAGGGTACATTTAGATGTGCTGAACATGATTCAATACATAAATTTAAAATTTTTTGATCATATAGTTTGATAAAAAATTATCATGTTACAACATTAGCTCCAATTGGGACTGCTTATCCCTGTGGGATGCAGAGAACTAGTAGACCAATTGCCTTTAGTGTTGGGCATGGTGTCATACCCTAAAACCATCGACCATTGATCTTCCATCTTATGTAGAAATATAACCAATCCTCATGGATCGGTGTTGTCATTTGAATACTCTACCACTGCACACTGCAACTGGCAATTCTGAAATAAAACCATATGCCTCCACTAGTTCGGATACTCTTTCATACTGAAATATGAAAACTGAAAATTTCTGGAGATTGGAAATATAAGTTGATCTATCATATAATCTTCAAATCACACCACTCGTAAACAACGAACACGCTAATCTACTACATACTGAAACTTAGAATATATATTCAATTCTCACACCTCTATCTAACTGAACTGAAAAAATTTATACTATTAGGTGTATTTTTCTTTCTAATGTAACCAAGTGTAGAGTGGATTTATTGAAAAACCACATTGCCAATAGCAAAAAGTCTGAAGAATATATACAATATGAACATGAAATCTTATGGGAAAATTATACTCACAAGTGTACTTTGAAAATTGCATCCTCTGTAGACATTTACACTTCTGACCATGGCTAAGAGGGAGAGACATATAGTACTGATTGGAAGTATTAATGAACATTGCATAGTAGTAAAGGTAGCTAAAATTTCGAAACAATGGGATCGGTTACCCAGTGGAATCACCGTATGACAAAGTCGAGTTGCCAGGTGAAATAAATGCAACCAATATTAAATCTTACTCCTTTTTCACCAACAAGGAATAGATCTAATATTTATCGTTCCCCAGAGAAAGATATCTTCGTTGCTTTGCTCCTTGGCAATGGCACCAAATGTTGTACATGTTTCCCATAGGCAATCCTTGGCTACAAAAACTACATCAAGAAACCAACTCAACGAACCTTTAGGTTCAAGCTGGCCCTCGAACCAGAGGGGGCTCCATCAGTTGTTATGAGGCTTTGTTTAATGCTATTCACCTATCACTGAACAACAATCTTTGAAGCATAATGGCCATATTTATGGTTTTAATTGGGTATGACTGGAGATCAATGATAATCCATAATCATGATTAAAAGCCTCTCTCACAGGGTCCCTTCTAAAAGTTTCAGCTTCTAGCGTGACATAATGGCTTAGCTTTTTCAAGAATTATGGTAGAAGAATGTAAGGAGATTCCTAGTAATTAAGCAGTGAGACTGACTACTTAAAAACTAGGGAAATTTAGATGTGTGTAGAAGATTTCTACAACCGAACAAATGCATATTCAAAGGTAACAAAAGGCCAAAGTGAAACTGATTCCAAGAGGAGCTATTTTAGACAGAGAGTCTAATAAGCTAATCTCTTTCTAAAGGTTATGATTTTGCAGGGAATTTCACAAAGATTAAGACTTAATGTACCTTACCCAGACCTTCCTACAATTTCTTTGAACATATGTAGAAACAAGTTATGAAAACACTAGAAAGACATACAAGAAACACAAAATTCTATCATAATTGGAGCCTAGAGGCTTTCGTTTTAATTCTACAAGAGAAGCTATTACATAGTTTAAGAGCCTTGGCATCAAAATCCAACCGATATTACTTCAATTGATGAAGTATTTATACAATTTCCTCCCAAAATATCTTGATAAAAATATCAAGAGTTATTACAAATATCTGAAAATTGTATTACAAAAATAAAACACAAATAAAGGTAACTAAAACTATTTGAAGATTTTTGGTACTATCCTTGAGGACTTTTTTTGATAAAGAAGAGAAATTCAAATTTGATTGCAACTCATATTTGATGAGGCGGCCTCAAAGTCATTAACTGTTTTTGAGCTTTTTCCTATCAAAATTCTAAAAACTAGGGTCCTGTAATACCTTTGTTTCTCCCAACCCATAATAGTTGTTAGAAAACTGAGACAGGTTTGAGTAAATGATGATGTTAGAAACAAAAACCTCTTTCAGCTTTTGAAAATTCATTTCCACTTGCTCAGAAATGGCATTTGAAAACAATGACTAAATACAGGAAAATTTGAGAAAACATGCCTGCAAAGATTCATGTGAATATCCCAAACCATAACCTCTGTTACAAAACAGAGAGGTTTTAGTAGATTAGAATCTGAGGAACAAAGAACTCCTCCATTTTACCATAATTTATTTTTTATTATCCACAATCTTCTCTGTAAAATGGTGAATGAAATAGAAAATTTCTGGAAAATATGCCTTTAAAGAATCATAAGCATCTACCAAATCATAATAGCTGTTAGAAAAATGAGAGAGGTTTTGTACAAGAGGATGTTGGCAACAAAAACCTCTTTCAATTTCTAAAAATACGTTCGCATTGTTTTACATTACTGTGATGTAGAGGGAGAAAACATAGTCTTAGCTGGCCATGAGACCAGCATATGGCATGGAGGTAGGAGATGATGTGGAGGCACATGGTTGGAAGAAATATTTGATGTGTGGACACGGAAGGAAGGCATGGGAATGGAACAGTAAGTGGGAATGGGATCAGGGAGGAGGAGATACATGGCAGTGGTGGATTGGTGGGGAAATGATATGAAAGATGACGTAATCAAGATGGGTGCTTTACGCGGGAAATGGATATCATTTTTGGAGGGACGGAGCGTTGTTTCTTGTATTGGTGGAGTGGGGTCCAAAGTCTCGGTGGAAGGACAAGTAACAGTGGGAAACAACTTTTTCGGACCCTCCACTCAACGTTAAACATAATTACATTGAGGGGGGGGAGGGGGGGTTCGAAATAGTTAGGTGGTGATCGGATTTGGGCGGAGTTGAAATCTATGGTGAGGACGTGCCCAGGGATTAGTGCTGGTTGTCCCCACCAGATCTTCGGTGGAGCACTTCATTAATGAATATTAGAACTTTAGGATAAGTTATATTTCCAAGGTTTATTAAACAAGTTACCTCTTTTCCCTTATTTATTCAAATAAACTAGGTAGATTGCATTTAAATGTGTTGACCCTGATTTAATACATAAATTTAAAATCGTTCGATCATATAGTTTGATGAAAACTAATCATGTTACAAAACATCTTGCACCATATGATAATCTTGACAACCACCATTTCAAACATGTAGACATTGATCTCAATTGTAGATCCATGCTAGATCAAACTAAATCTATGTTGATCCAACTTCTTCAAAAGTAGATCTCCTCTTCTTTTACAAAGATTTTTCCACAATGGAATTTCACATAAAAAGAGAAACATTGGATCTTGGCAATTCTACTTTGCATGCAACTATCCACAATCCACACACAAATCAAACATTCATACAAACAATAGATCAAACACTCTAATAAAATAATCTATCAAACACTCTATTAAAATAATCTATGTACATATGAGTATCATGGTTAAAATTGCATGATCTCAGCCCCTCTCGTGAGAGTCATGGTTGAACCAGCTTTGAGACCATGTTAGAAAATAGAGAGAGATCCGAGAAAGCGATTAAACACAACACCAAATAAAATTTGATATATTTATTGATCAGTTACACATATATAGGATATAAATATCTCTCTTCCAGACTTCTAGATCATGACTACAATTCATAATTAGGAAAAAACAACTTCTAGATTAAAACTTGAGAACTCTCAATGACAACTCACAAAAACACATGGAAGCCTTACTTCTAATATATAAATATGATCTAATATAATTTCATGTAAAGTAATCAGAAGTAAACAAACAAATTATGTCAGTATGATTTTTAACATGTGATATCAACTTCATATATATCTATATAAATAGAAAAAACATGTTAAAAGAAAATACTTTAATTTTGTATAAAATAAAATATCAAATGTAATTTATGGATAAAATATTTTATATAAATTAATATTGACATATATTTAAAAATATATTGATAAAAAAAATTAGTTTAATGTGCACTGATAAAGTAGATCAATGCACATGTTATGTAATCTCTAAAACATTCAAAAATACAATTTAGACAGTGAACAATTATACATTAATTTTTGTACTATAAAATAAATTTGAATCTATGGTTAAGATGAATCTTTAATTATAGTTTAGTTACACATAGATTTGTTCACTGTAGGACACACGATGGTAGGAAAGTATTCTCTTAAACACAATTAGATAGTCTCACATGAGAAGAAATAGAAAATAATAATAAAATTAGAAAATTTCCCATTTTCAATTTCATTAATGCCGTGAAGGGGTAGAAAAATGTAAAGGGATAGAAAAACATGAAGTAATTGTGAAATTGCAAAAATTACCATTTTTCAACTTCATTGCTGGTTTGAAAGGATAGAAAGTTGAAAAAGCAAAACGGAGAGGATTTGTCAAAATGGTCTAATTCTAAGAAGTGAGTGATATGGATTCTTTAAATAAGTTTTAAATTGGAATTTTATAAATTTGCATTTGAAAGGCTGAAAATTTGTGAAAGTAGGAAATGATGAATTTTTGATAGTTGGCTAATTCCATACGAGCAACTCATTTTTTTATGTTTCTAGCAAAGAGATCTTTAAAAAAAAAATTTGAAAATTGATTTTTTAAATACACATTTTAGATAAATATGTTTGAAGAAAACATATTCTTAAAGAAGTTTGAAAATTGATTTAAATTTGAAAATTGATTTTTTAAATACACATTTTAGATAAATATGTTTGAAGAAAACATATTCTTAAAGAAGTTTGAAAATTGATTTTTTAAATATTCATTTTAGATAAATAAATTTTGAAATTAAAGAAGGATTTGAATTATTGAAAATAAAAGATGTTTTTGGACAGAAAGAAGTGTAATTTTTTTTGAGTGAACTGTAGTTGTAAGTAGCAACTATTCAAAATTTAAATCATGGAGGAGAAAAATGAGCAAACGATATCATTATTAGAGAAACAAAAGTATAAGTTTTAAGATGTATACTGTCAATCTTTATTTTTTAATCGATTTTTTTCAGCATGATAAATTCAAATCAAAGTCCAAATTTAAATTTAAACATGGCAGCTCTGAATAATAAAGCCCGGACTGAATTGAACTGATGATAGATTTCAGTTGATATATGATATAAGTTTTAATAAAGTCATAAAATATAAAAGATAATTAATATCATAATATGAGTTTTTATTTTAGTGAATTCCCTATGAGAAATTAAGATATTTTTGTAATTAGCACTTATTTATTTTGTAGTTAGAAATTAAATATTTGACATTACATTTACTGATATAAAGGGATGAAATTTTCAATACTAAGTTTTTTTTTCATCTCTAAATCTAATTCTTTATCCTTATTGAATCTGTTTACTTCTTTACATTTACTTGATACATAAACAAATGACAAACATAATAGATTCCTTCGAAACCCGATGATGAGAACTCTAACCATCAAATGACAATCACATCTCCAGCAATCAAATGACATCGATTGTAACACTGTGATTGTCTATCCAAATTCAACAACCACTTAATCCATAACTGTGGTAGTTATAAATAGACTTGGATTCATCCATTAAAAACAACGTAATATATACTTTAATTAATTATAACCAGACTTATCCTAGAGGAAACATTTCCCAATTTTTCTGAGAATGAGATTTGTTGTAATCTAATTATTTTATATTTTGGAGATTTTTTATATATTTAATGGATACTTGTTAAAATTATTAAATTATTTAAATTATTTTGGAGATTTTTTATATATATTTCAGGTTAAATTTATTCAAAATATAATGGATACTTGTTAAAATTATTAAATTATTTAAATTATTTAGGATATTTAGAATGCTAAATTTATTTATACAATTCAAAACTAATTTTTAACCACCAAAACCGCAATCCACCCCATTGTATCACAAGATTTTCTAAAAAGAAAGCAAAGCAAAACAAAACAAAAACGTAAAATCTTCTATTAAAGGTCGAGATGGTGAGTCCACAAGAGCGTATGGTCTAAATACCCATTAACAAGAAATTTCGTTTACTGCAAGTCATTCATAGTAGAAAACCATCGGCATAAGACTTCACGTCATTACTTTAAACGGTGCCGTGTTTGTTTTAAGGCTTTTCAGTTGACTACGATGGCTGTACAGCATGGCCAGGCAGGGCAAGTCGTCCAAAGATGAAAAAGACAGAAAGGGAGCCGAATTTCTGGCATAGGGACTTCTTAATCCAACTCTCAATATTGACTTCAGGGAATCTCTGCATGTTGGAATTTGTATCAAAGGTTCGCACGTTTCACGAATAACGTAAACTAAAAATTTATATCAATTTATGGAATTTGGGAAACAGGAAAATGGGTGCATTCCCTTATTTATAAAAAGAAATATTCGGTGTTATTTTTTGAAATTTTTATTTCAGTGCATATGATTAAAATTTCAACTTATAACATTACACATGATATTGGGCAATATAATAAACTTTTCAGATCAATAACAGTCTCAAAATATATAAATTTAAGTAAAAATATTTATATTTATTTTACAGATTATAAGTTTTTTAAATATGCATTTATGTAAAACTAATAAAAAAATTATAAATTATATTTACAATTTTCTTTTAAATTTTAGTGATGTCGAATATATACTATATCAAAAAAAATGGGCGGTTTTAAAATATTCTATAAATATACCTTTTTAAATCAGTAAACTTAAAAGATTATATAAATTATTAAATTTTTATGTTAAACATTAAAAGGGTTTAGTTCAAGTGCTTTGGTAAAAATTTCAGGATTTCGCTTTATTTACGTAATGAATATAACTTCTTCCACTCATCTTTATTTACATGGTGTGCATCTTTATTTTTATTATTAAATAGAAAAAAATTAATCAAAATGGTTGAAATAGATATTTTGTGTAAATATATTTTTTTTTTTTGAAATTATATAGAATTGATAGTAATGTCAATTGGGGTTGTGAGCAGTAATTAGGTGGAATTATACTTGTGGGCTTACCTTGTACTAACAACTTCACTCTAGCTCTCAAGTCTTAGAGAAAGAGGAAGCAATAGTTGTGCTGATTTTAAGTTAATAAAATTTAGTTTTCTCACCAATGTCTTGACATAATTTGCCTATTACTCTATTTTGTAATTAGTTCCTAATAGCAAAATCGTTTATGAGACAAATCTTTTTGCTTAATCTCATTCTTAATCCACCTCTTGAAATATGTTTATATATTTTATATATGTATTCTATTAATGAATAAAAGCCAAAAGGAGTTATATCTAATGGTGAAAATCTACAATTTTTCACCGATGGGCAAGGTTCAATTCTTGTGAGGATCTAATATGGTGTCATGAGATCACCTTGATGTAGTGGTCCAACATGTGGTTGCACTGAGACGGATATTATCAAATGGTCTCATGACATGTGTAGACATAAGTGGATCACAATGCACTCACACATTCTTCAAAAAATTATAAGATGCATCCTCCTTGTATTACTCACTAGCACATTGATGTATGTAACGTGTTCTTACATCAAGTTTATGAGCCGATGTTGGGGAAGTATGTGACGAGTTCTCTAATCAAGTTTATGAGTTGATATTGGGGAAGTATGTAACAAATTTTATATTGAGGTAGATCTGTGGAATTAGTTATTGTACGACCTGATATTGGGGAAGTAATTTATGTCTCTTAGACGTCACATGAGAGATCTGTGGAATTAGTTATTGTATGACCTGATCTTGGGGAAGTAATTTATGTCCCTTGGACGTCAGATGAGAGTTATGCACTGGGGAAGGACGTAATGAGTTCTCACGTCAAGTTTATGAGTTGATATTGGGGAAGTATGTAACAAGTTGTATGTTGATGCACATGAGTGGAATTAGTTATTTGGTATCTTGCTTCCTTTAGGGTTTAGATATCTATATCATTGTGTTGCCTCAAATCTTCGGGGTTTTGGTGTGCTAATTTTGGTCATTTTTTTGTGTTCTCATTGTTAATTACGCCTCCTAGGCACTTGATCCATGTCCCTTGGGCCTCACACCAGTATTTTGAGGCGATACATTGGGAAGTATGTTATGAGTTGTATGGCATAAATATGTATCGATGTAGTTGTCCTACAAATTAAGGGTGTAGGTGATAAATATATTAAATTGAGGTTGATGCATGTTGGTAGAATGAGTTTGTTTCTAATTTGGTCCTTTTAAGCTCTAGATCTATAGATCATTAGTTTGGGTCATCTCTTCTAGGTTCTATTGTGCTAATTTTAGTCATTTATTTCATTTTGTAATTGCTAATTTACACACCCTAGTGTAACTGATCTATGTACCACATTATCTATGTTCATTGGTCCTCACATTATGTTTATGAGTTCATACTAGGAAAGTATGTAATGATTTGTATGGAACAAATTTGAATTGGGGTTGTGGTATTGTGAGTTATGAGACTCAAGCAATAGTAACTCATTTTATGATGGAGGGAGTAGGTAACAGATAGCTTAAATTAAGGTTCACCCAGATGTAGAATTGATTGGTTGCTATCTTGGTCTCTTTAGGCTCTAGATATGTAGATCATTGTGTTGACTGATACCTTCTAGGTTCTAGTCTACTAATTACGGTCATTCATTCAGTGTTCTCATTGTCTATTTCAACTTTTTGTCTTTTGGATATTCATGGTTATTTCTAGCCACCTATTAGGTGGTCCCGGTAAACATTGACATAGAAGCATTGCTCCCTTTCTATCCAATTGTTCAATTCTTCCAAATTTCTCACCTAGTGAAATATTTGTGCATTTTCTCTAGTTTTCCTTGCTTCTAGCTACTCTATGTTGGTTTCATATGGTCCTTGGCCTAGATGGAATCCCAAATTTTCTTCGGAGTTGGTGGTGCTCCTGTTCTCCATGTGGATTAGGGGTTGTTATCCTTTCTATGCCATGTTTTCAAGGCATTAGTAACCTATCTCTCATCCGGTATTTTGTTGAGGTTGTGGCTTCTAATTCTCTAGCTTTGTTTCCTATGTCCTTGGATTTTAGTTGGATATTGGTGTGTGTCTTCCCCTTGTATCTTTTGGTACCTTATAAAATGAGAAGCCCACCCTCTTTTTGTACTGTTAGTTGAACACATCCGTGCAAGTGCTCCCTTTCAGGCTTCAAGGCATCCTCTTTAGAAAAACAACCACCTCAAGCCACTTAGGCTCAAAAGAATGCTCTTTAAGTGGTCATGGACTTACAACTCAAATTCTATGATGAAACTAAAAGAAAATTCGAGGATATGGAAAAGAAACTCATATAGAAGCACTAGCAACTCCCCAAAGACCAACTACAACCCAAGTTCAAAGAATGGAATTATAACCCTAGTTAGTCACTCATAAACCATGGAAAATAAGATTTCCAAACTCATTGACCTCTACTAACTCAGCAAGTCTTTCTGTACTTAAAGCATAGAACAGAGGAAAAACCTTCAAACTAGCATATAAAATAATCAACATGGCATATAAGAAAATTTCACATTATATATAACAAAATTTTCGAGTTTAAATTTTCAACATCTCTAACAAAACTCTCGTTTCCCCCTAAAACGCCAAACACCATAAAACATTTAGATCCTATTCACATCTAGAAATATACACTTTAATCATTATTCTAAAAAAATGAACATCTGCGACAACATAACATAACATAAAAGAAAAACAAAAGTTGAAGTTAAAAATATTAATGTTGAAATGAGGCACTAGCTAATGTTATTTCAATGTGTTGTTTTATAAACTATGCTACCATGAAATACACCACTTATACACAACATGCTCGTATCCATATGCTTTTGGTATTAGGTGGCAAGGCAAAGTTACTATTTTATCTCTTTGAAATAATACTCATGCCAGGTTGGACAAAAAAGTCATTTATAATTAAAATATAATAGAATTACTACAACTGTTAAATTGCATCAAAATCTCCCTTCGACCCCACGCCATGCTGGGCCAAATGAAGGGTATCAGAATCGAATTAGGGCAAAAAGAAAATAAAGAACTACATCAAGGGAAGACATAAATCGAGACCTTTATTATACATTGAGAAAACCTGAAGCAATACATAGCGTGAAATTGCCATCACTTTCACTCGCAGATCTACGAGAGTTTGACATTCAAGGACGTGTAATTAGGCGGCGAATTAGGGACGCAAAAAACACATTATGGTGCAATTAAACTCGCTATAGTAATCCAAGGGTTTTCGATAAACGTGACCCTTTGAATATAACATGTATCCAAAATTTCTCTAGTTTTTCCAGGTGTTATTTTTGTGGGCATAAACATGATATAATATGACCAAAAAAAAAGGTCCAGCCCCCGAATAATTCGATGGAGTTCACAGTCGAAATATACATAGGATACGTCGACTAGAGCCATGACGGATCCCACAGTTCCGGTAGGGATTGATCATCTTTATCACGAGCATGTAAAAGGTGGTACCCATTGGGAAGTTCATCGAACGAATATACGGATCTTTCATGGAAAGTGCTCAGAGTGTGAGAAAACGGCTCCGATATGGATTGATCTCCGCCCTCGACACTATGCAGTTTTTCTCTTATGTAAGCAGTGATATTGGCCTGATGCAAATTCATGTGAAGAAGCTCCGCCTGCAAGATCGCCTTCTCTAACTGCAGCTTAGAGACATGTTCCTGCAGCTGCCAGATTGTTCCGGCGCACCCATACGCAGGGTCTCTCAGCCTTGCGCTCGCTTCATATACCAGACTGCTAACTGCATAAGCGCGCATTTCCAGTGGCAGATCCTGAATAAAATCGTCATGTCAGCACCAGCACTGAAACATGATTGCAGCAAACCTGAATAAATGAGAATAAATTGCAGCAAACTGAGTGAAAGAGAATATTTCTATTTACTCCTGAATCTTTCGAAAAGCTCCTGAATAAAATAGAATACTGTTAACTACCAGAGGCTTTGTAGACTCTATGGAAAAGAGGTAAAGTATTATTTCTTCTATGCAAGAGATATAGAATATGAAATGCCTTATTTCCAGCCAAATGAGAAAACAAGAAAACAGTACTATAAAGAAAAAAAACATATAAAAGATAAAACAATTAAAAAACACTGTGAGCCAAGACATGCTCCAAATCTCATATATTAAATTCAACTATAAACTACATTCTTAAATAGTAAAACTATTACTAAAATATTTGTCAATCAACTCTGCAATCAATCTACTGGCATTACAGCGAATTCCCAGCAACTTCCAGCACTGACCATCCTAACAATCTTGCTGCTGTAATTTTACAGACAACACAAAATCTGCTGCCTACTTTGTCAGCAATTATATAACTAATTAAGCATTATTCCCAACACTCCCCCTTAATGATTAATGAGGATTTACTATCTTATCTCGTAATGCCAAAAACTGATCTTTTGCAACTGTATCTTCATTCTTTGTAATTTGTAATTTAGAGAAAAAAGCTTTCTCTACAGCTTCAAAAGTATCCTTCAATCTTTCTTCATGAGACATCAAAGATCCAACCAATTCATCAAACTGTAGTTTTGTTAAATCTTTACTTTCTTCCATGATTATTGCAACATGATTCCATCTATGTATTAAAGACCTCAATACTTTTTTAATTAAACTTCATTACTTACAGCTTCTCAAAGTGTAGCCATTTTGTTGACCACATCTTTGACTCTCACACAATAGTCACTGATACTTTCAGCTTCTTGCATCTTCAAATTCTCGAACTCTCGCTTCAATGTCTAAAGCTTGACCACCTTAACTTGATCACTACCTTGGTAAGCTTCTCGTAGAGTCTCCCAGGCAGCTTTGGCAGTTTTTGCTCCAGATATTCTTGGAAATAAGCTCTTATCAAGAGCTATCTGAATGTGAAACAAAGCTTGAGCATTCTTCTTCCTTGCTTCCTTTCTTGCTGTTCTTTCATTGCTGTAAGAGCATTCCAATCAGCTGGCTCTTCATATCTTGATTCAAGAATCTCCCACAAATCTTTTCCAATCAAAAAGGTTAGCATCTTAATGCACCAATAATCATAATCGTTGCCATCAAATTCTGGAACTAGCATCTGGTTAGAATTCGACATGATTAACTTTGGCGAAATTCCAACAATACAGCTTTAACCCAAAAAAATTTTACCTGCTCTCATACCACATGTAGAATATGAAATGCCTTATTTCCAGCCAAATGAGAAAACAGTGCTATGAAGAAAAAAAACATATAAAAGATAAAACAATTAAAAAACACAGTGACTGTGTGAGCCAAGAAATGCTGCAAATCTCATATATTAAATTCAACTATAAACTACATTCTTAAATAGTAAAACTATTACTAAAATATTTGTCAATCAACTCTGCAATCAATCTACTGGCATTACAGCGAATTTCCAGCAACTTCCAGCACTGACCATCATAACAATCTGCTGCTTTAATTTTATAGACAACACAAAATCTGCTGCATACTTTGTCAGCAATTTACATAACTAATTAAGCATTATTCCCAACAAGAGACGAAGTTGGTTATCAGAGGCTTTGAAGGATTGAAAAGAGTAACAAAGTTATTTAGGCTATGAGCAAGAGGAAGAGGAAGATAGAAGAGTAAAAAATTCAATAGAAAGAGAAGAGTACAAAACTTATAATGTTTAAAAAATTCAAAAGAAAGAGAGAAGAGTAAAAAACATATATTGTTTATTAGCCGGAGAAAGGGAAAATATTTTATATGGAGGAAGACAGTCATTTCTTCTGAACTACCGAAGGAGGAGGTTATTAGAGCTTTCACATTTATGGAAGAATATAATATATTTTTTTTTTAATAAGAAAATATCAACTTATTTTTATTATCAAAAAGTAATTACATATTCTTTATATCGTTGTTTTTAATGTTATCTATACAATTTAGTCAAAAATCAATTTAAAAAGTTAGTCTATTTGTCTTTGTCCAATTTCATAAAAACAACCAAACCCTGCAACTATCAGTAAGATCTTCACAGTATATTTTAAAAAAATCAGTTATATATAACTAAAGACCGATAAAATAAAAATTACTTACATCAGACTACTAGAAAAATATACTTCCGAGGCTTTGTAAGTTACCAATATCAAAAGCAGCAAAACTGATCAAACACAACTTACCACAACAACCTTTATTTGACAAGAGATCTGGTACATGGTTCTACTCCTTTAAAATGTGCGAGAAACATGTCCTCTGAAAAGTATTTACAGAAAGAGAGGAAGATAGTTATTAGAGGCTTCCAGAGTTTATAGAAAATAGTAAAAATGTTATCTCATCCATGAGTATGAGAAAGTGAGAAGATTTTATAATCGACAAAGATGGTTATTTTTTCTATGCTAGGGTGGAAGATGGTTATTAAAAACTTTGCAGTATTTTAATGGAAAAGAGTAAAACATTTATTTCCTTAGTGAGCATAAGCAACAGCTAGAGAAGATTTTATAATTGAGAAGATAGTTATTTCTTTTATCCTAGGGAGGAAGATGGTTATTAAAATATTTGCAAGATTTATGGAAAAAAAAGTAAAATAGTTGTTCCTCTATGAGCATGAGGAAGAAAATAAGAAAAGATTTTATAATAGAAGAAGATGATTATTTCTTCTATTCTACGGAGGAAGATGGTTATTGGAGAGTTTCGAGGACTTATGGAAAAAAGTGAATTTTTTTTTTTTCATTTATCATCATGCTCAAGAAAAAGAGGCAAGATTTTATAGTGGAAGAAGATTATTATTATAAAATTTATAAGATTTTTGGAGAAAAATAAAAGATGAGATGATTTTATTTTAGATTTATGTCAAGTGGTTAGGAGAAATGATAACTGTCATCTCCACTTAATTCAATTCTCCTAAACATATAATATGATGATATTTAATATAATAATTTTTAATTTTATTGTTAAGTTTAAATATTTTTTCTCCATAATCTTTCTTGACCCAAACATATATATTATGTATATATAATTAAATATAAATAATTTAAAAAATTATATGATATTATTATACACTCAACTCATTAAAAATTGAAAGCATTAAAATACCAACACTGGTGACAAAATGGAATAAATGATTGACTTTATGATTGGAAACTCCAATTATAACTTGAGTTTACAATCTAAATTAAATGATACAATAAGTTATATTACCATATTTATTTATATAATACATTTTACAAAAGAGGAGACCGGAACATTTATATGATACATTTTACAAAATAGGAGAATGGAAAAGTGGTATAAGTAACATATAAATATCAACACAGTAACATATGTTATCTTTATTAAAACATAAATCAATTCAAGTTTCAACGAAGCAAATATATTGAAAATAATTTTCGGAAGTTACAGTGTAGTCTGAGACTCAATATTCATCCCAAACACAAAGTGATGGTCATTAACACACAAATCAAATATATGAAGACCTATACATAATACTGTACATCATTATCTCTAGCATTTCTATCATATTGATTGCTCCAAATACTCTATGTGCATCTGCAAATTTCTGAACATCATTTTGTGGGAAGTAATGGGCGAGCACACAGCTGTTGGAATATTAATTCCAACTGTTGTGCAGCGACAGCGATTTGTTACTTCACGGAAATACTCTATCGGGAGGCAAAAACACTCCAGAACCATCAAAAAACAAAATCGCAGGCTTGAAGGTTCAATTCCTATCAGTCGTTAGATCTGGCCAATCAACGATCCAAATCGTGTCGGTAGATCGCAATCGGAGGAGGCATGCAGCAACAGTGACGCGGGACATCGTCGATGAGCGATCACTGATATCGCATCGGTGAGTCGCAATGGAGGACCTATAAAGGAGTCGGGGTATCGGCTGTAGCATTGCGATATCACATCGGTGCTTTCAAAAGGTGGTAGGCCCTTTGCATAGATATGTTTGCGATCCGATGAGTCGGACCCGACCGTTATATATGCTCTATCGCATAATATTTCAGTTCCGCCAGTGGCCATTTTTCCCGTGTTTTGAAATGTTTCCAAGCATAGGTTAAAATGCATTGCATCGATGGATATCACATCGGCAGGTCGTAAATCGGCATTTCGCTATGCGATAGTGCAATATTGTGATAAGCCATGCAATAAATTCAGATAGGATATTTTCAGCTGAGTAATCAATGCTATTTACTGCGGTTGGTAAATGCAGGTAGGATATTTTTCTTCTATCTTATCACTTAGAATCAGATATGATTTTAACCTATATAATGTGTAATGAACAACAGTTCTGTCACGAAGTGAGTAAGAGAGAAGTTGTTGAAGAATCTGAGAGTTTTGTAATTATCTGTAAACGCACAGCAGTGCTAAGATAGTTGAAAACAGATTCTGGAACTGGAGCGTTCCTGTTGTAACCCCTCTGTAGAGGAAGACTATTTCTGTAACAGTTTTTTTTATGATTAAAGATCCTGTATTTGAAAATAGAGTGTTGTTCTCTGTGCAATTTCTTTTGTGTTTAAAATTATCAGAAATTTCCAACATGGTATCAGAGCTAGTCTAGGCACTCAGTGAGTCAAAAACACAGTTTGTTTTTCACTGTAGGAGCTGTAGGAAGCTTATTGAGCAGATTCTCTTGTGCAGAGAAAGTTTTTTTCTTGTTTTTAATTATACAGTCGGTCTCTCTTCTTTATTTATACAGATTAAGATGGCAGATGCTGGAACTGGTTTGACAAATTCCCAACTGCCATAGTTTAATGGGAAAAATTACAGTTATTGGTCCATAACATTGAAAGCATTGTTTTCTTCTCAAGGAATATGGGAGCTGGTTGAAACTAGCTATGCTGAACCTGCAGATGCAACAGCGTTGGTTGCTTTGACAGTAGAAGAAAGAGACCAGTTGAAGAGCGACAGGAAGAAGGATGCCAAAGCCCTCTTTTTTCTCTTCCAATCAGTACATGAAAGTGTTTTTCCACGGATTGCAGCAGCAAAAAAATCCAAGGAGGCATGGGATATTCTCAAAACTGCCTATCAAGGCATGGAGAAGTTGAAGACTACAAAGTTGCAGATGTTGAGGAGAGACTTTGAAACACTCAGCATGAAGGAATCTGATACAATAGATTCATTCTTCACTCAGGTTATTGGGTTGATAACCCAGATAAGATCTCCTGGTGAGATTCTTGAAGAAAGAAGGATTGTAGAAAAGATCTTGAGATGTTTACCCTCAAGGTTTGAAGCTGTTGTGGTAGCTATAGAAGAAACAAAGGATCTCTCACAGTTCACAATAGATGAACTGAGTGCTTCTCTTATGTCTCATGAACATAGACTGAGTAGAGGAACAAATTCCTCTTTTGATCAAGCATTCAAGACTCAGAAGTCCTTTGGCCAAAGAAAAGGTCGAGGCAGAGCAAATAATAGAGGTCGTGGAAGAAGCCAAAACAAAGGCAAAAATAATCCTGCAAGCACAAGCGGAAGGAGCTGCAATCAGAACCAAGATGAAGGTTCAAGCAAACAGCAAGTTCATGGAAAAAGGTATGACAAATCCCAAGTCGAATGTCATTATTGTAAAAAATATGGGCACTATGCCAATGAATGTAGGAAAAAACAAAATGACATGAATAATAGGCAGAATGCTAATTTTGCAAATGAGGAAGATAAGAATCCAAAGATTGTGCTGTTAACATGTAACATTGTACAAGACAAACAAGAAGATTTTTTGTTCTTAGACTCAAGTTGTAGTAATCACATGACTGGAAATATTGCAATGTTTGCCAATCTGGATGGAAATGTGAAATCTGAGGTAACAACAGGAACTAATAGTAAGTTATCTATCAAGGGTAAGGGCAGAATCAGTATCCAAGCAAGAAATGGAGAACAGATGATTGTGCCAGAGGTATACTATGTACCTGGTCTGAAATGTAATCTTTTGAGCATTGGACAGCTCATTAACAAAGGTTACAATGTGTTCTTCAAAGATGATATGTGTACAATCAGAGATATACCTCCAAGTAAGAAGATCATTGCACAACTGCAGATGACCAATAATAGAATGTTTCCTCTCAAACTTAGGGCAGATTTGAAGGAAGGAAGAACTATTGCAGCTGTAACACAAGAAGTCTTTCAGGAACAAGTGAAAGATGAGAGTTGGTTGTGGCACTTGAGATTTGGACATCTCAATTTCGGAGGCTTGAATCTATTGCACAGAAAGGGAATGGTGAAAGGATTGCCATTGATTGTGAAACCGAACAGCCTTTGTGAAGGCTGCATCTTGGGCAAGCAACACAAAGAAAGCTTTCCAGCAGGAAAGAGTATAAGGGCAAAAGCACCCTTGGAAATTGTTCACTCCGATGTGTGTGGACTGATGTAAATACCATCTTTTGCTGGAAATAAATATGTTTTAACTTTCATTGATGATTACACCAGAAAGACATGGGTGTATATGCTGAAACAGAAGAGTGAAGTGTTTGAGAAATTCCGCCACTTCAAAACTCTTGTTGAAAAATAGTGTGGGCATTATATCAAAGTTCTCAGAACAGATAGAGGAGGAGAGTACATCTCCAAAGACTTTCTACGAGTTTGCAGAGAGAATGGCATACAAAAATAGTTCACCGCGAGGTATACACCTCATCAAAATGGTGTTGCCGAAAGGAAGAATAGGACCATTCTTGACATGGTCAGAAGTATGATGAAGGCAAAACACTTGCCACATGAGTATTGGGCAGAAGCTATTACTTGCGCAGTTTATATCTTGAATAGATGCTGAACTAAAGCTGTCATGAACAAAATACCAGAAGAAGCATGGAGTGGTCAAAAGAAAACTGTCACTCACATGAGAGTATTCGGTTGTGTAGCATATGCACATGTACCGGATCAGCTAAGGAAGAAGCTTGACAGTAAGGGGGAGAAGTGTGTCTTTACTGGCTATTTTGAGGAGTCAAAAGCATACAAACTCTATCATCCATCCACCGAGAAATTGATAGTAGGCAGAGATGTGCAATTCATCGAAGATGAAGCTTGGGATGGAAGCTTAGAGAAGACAGTGAATGTGAAGACAATAGTGTCTCACAAAGAAGAAGAGGAAGGGACAACAACAAATAATCCTTCCTTTGTGGCTCCTCCTCCACCACAGCAAGTACAACAAATCACACCACAAGTTGGAATTCGAACAGCCTTGAGAAGTCAAGGTAGTGCTTCTCCAAGCACATCACAGGGATCAGAAATACCCTCAAGTTCAGATGGAACTCCAAGCACACCAAGAAGACCAAGATTCAGAAATCTGACTGAGATTTATGAACAAGGAGAGGTAAGTAACAATACCGGTCTGAATTCATTATTCGCTTTGTATTGTCATGTTGATGACCCAATTCATTTTGAAGATGCTGCAAATGAAGATAAATGGATTGAAGCAATGAAAGAAGAAATTGGTGCAATTGAGAAGAGTAAAACATGGGAGTTAGTGGACCTCCCTGTAGGCAAAGATGCCATTGGAGTTAAGTGGGTCTATAAGACCAAAAGCAATGCTGAAGGCAAGATTGACAGGCACAAAGCAAGACTTGTTGTGAAAGGCTACAAGCAGCAACAAGGCAAAGATTATGATGAAACCTTTGCACCAGTAGCAAGGATGGAAACAGTCAGAACAGTGTTGTCTATTGCGGCACAACACAAATGGAAGATTTATCAGATGGATGTTAAATCTGCATTCCTGAATGGAGTGTTAAAAGAAGAGGTTTATATTGAACAACCTCCGGGCTATGAAGTTGAAGGCCGGAGCATAAAGTCTGCAAACTGAAGAAGGCTCTTTATGGGCTGAAGCAAGCTCCAAGAGCATGGTACAGTAGAATAGATGCTTATCTAATTGAGAATGGGTTTGATAAGTGTGATGGTGAACCCACACTCTACATAAAGGAGAATGACGGTAAGATTCTTATTGTTGTATTATATGTAGATGATTTGATTTTTACCAGCAATGGTGCTTCTTTCATTGCTGATTTTGAAGTAGTCATGAAAAGTGAATTTGAAATGATTGACTTGGGCTTCTTAAGATATTTTCTTGGAATTGAAGTAGACCAAAGTGAAAATGGTGTTTTCATTTCTGAAGTTAAATATGTAGAAGTAGTGTTAAAGAGATTTAACATGTAGAACAGCAAGGTAGCTGTGACTCCAACTGTAATGGGGTTGAAATTGACCAATGAAGAAAACAACAAGGATTTTGATCAAAAATTGTACAAGAGCATAGTTGGCAACCTTATGTACTTGACTACAACTAGGCCGGACGTTATGCACGCTGTGAGTTTAATCTCCAGATTTATGGAGAGACTGAAAGAGACTCATTGGTAGGCAACCAAGAGGATTCTAAGGTATGTGAATGGAACGAAGGGGTTTGGTATTTTATACTCCTCTTCTAAAAGTTTCATGTTGACAGGTTACACCAAAAGTGATTGGGTTGGAAGTGTTGATGATAGGAAAGCACATTGGGATATTTGCTTCATATGGGATCGAGAGCCATCTCATGGGCTTCCAAGAAGAAACCAGTTGTGTCTTTGTCAACAGCAGAGGCATAGTATGTGGCAGCAACAGCAGCGGCATGCCAAGCAGTGTGGCTGAGAAGAGTTCTCAGAGACTTGTGTCATGAACAAGAAACGGGCACAACCATTTACTGTGACAATAGCTCGGCAATAGCATTGTCTAAAAATTTTGTTTTTCATAAAAGGAAAAAGCATATAGACACCAAATTTCACTTCATACATGAATTGGTTAACAATGGTGAAATTGTTTTGCAGCACTGCAGAACAGAGGATCAGTTAGCTGACATCTTGAAAAAACCATTGGCAAAGAAAAGTTTTGATCATTTCAGAAAATGTCTGGGTATGACTGAACGCCCAGCAGTTGAAATTAAAGGGCAGTGTTGGAATATTAATTCCAACTGCCGTGCAGCGACAACGATTTGTTACTTCACGGAAATACTCTATCGGGAGGCAAAAACACTCCAGAACCATCAAAAAACAAAATCGCAGGCTTAAAGGTTCAATTCCTATCAGTCGTTGGATCTGGCCGATCAACGATCCAGATCGCGTTGACAGATCGCAATCGGAGGAGGCATGCAGCAGCAGCGACGCGAGACATCGCCAATATCGCATCAGCCAGTCACAATGGAGGACTTATAAAGGAGACGGTGTATCGGAGGTAGCATTGCGATATCGCATCGGCACTTTCAAAAGGTGGCAGGTCCTTTGCACAGATATGTTTGGGAAACGATGAGTCAGACCCGACCGTTATATATGCTCTATTGCATAATATTTCAGTTCCGCCAGTGGCCATTTTTCCCGTGTTTTGAAATGTTTCCAAGCATAGGTTAAAATGCATCGCATCGATGGATATCACATTGGTGGGTCATAAATCGACATTTCGTTATGCAATAGTGCAATATTGTGATAAGACATGCAATAAATTCAAAGAGGATATTTTCAGCCGAGTAATCAATGCTATTTACTGTGGTTGGTAAATGCAGGTAGGATATTTTTCTTCTATCTTATCACTTAGAATCAGATATGATTTTAACCTATATAATGTGTAATGAACAACAGTTCTGTTAGTAAGAGAGAAATTGTTGAAGAATCTGAAAGTTTTGTAATTATCTGTAAATGCACAGCAGTGCTAAGATGGTTGAAAACAAATTCTGGAACTGGAGTGTTCCTATTGTAACCCCTCTGTAGAGGAAGACTATTTCTGTAACAGTTTTTTTTTATGATTAAGGATCCTGTATTTGAAAACAGAGCGTTGTTCTCTGTGCAATTTCAAATTCCAATAAATTCAAGATGTGAAGTAACATAAAACGGCGCAACGCATTGTCTGGTTCTTTCCTGTGAAGCTTCTGAAGTCGTTCACAATAAAAGCATGTCCTCTGTCTGCACCGCCTGTGACTTCTTCATCTCCATATTGTCTTTTGCGACTTACCGATTTATCAGAGGAATAGGATGAAATCCTCGGCATTTTTAGCGTTCTGAAATCTGACTTAAGGATCCATCTGAGAAATATGATAAAATCTTTGGTCTTTTTAGGGGCATCAATATTCAGAGTTAAATGGTTCAAATAAGAATCACAAATTTGATTTCTGAAATCCGTAAAATCAAGTGCTTCAGATTGTTTAAATGAAAATCACAAATTTGATTTCTGAAATCTGTAAAATCAAGTGCTTCACACAGTACCAAAAATATAACAAAAATTTAAGATTCCATGAAAAGATTTGGTCAAAGATTTGCTAGACAAAACAACAAAAAAATTAGATTTGGTGAAAAATTGTATTACATAACTTTGCAAAAGAAATGTATGATAATTAAATTGAACCATATTCTCATTTAAAAAAAACCATATTTTAATGGATTTTAAATAAGAAAAAATTAAAATTTAGTTAAAAACTGTAAAATTAGGTTTAAAAAAAGAAAAGCTCAAAATTTATAATAGTTAAACTAAACTATATCTTAATTATCAAGACATTAAATGATTAGCATTCAAAAATATTGTTTTTAACTAATTTGTGAATATTTTTATAATTGAAATTTTCAATTATAAAAATTTTCAATTTCAAAGTAAATAAGGTATTTGGATTTCAAAGTGTCTTTTGGAGTAACCATATAATCATGTTATTATGTGTTATGTCAACTATATACTTTTTAAAATGGACTTTCAAGTATTTACAATTTTAATCAATGTAAGATTTTTTTATAATAATTTCTTTTATGGCAACTAATTAATTTATGATGATATGTATTATTACTAATTTTAATTTTATAATAGTCTAATTTTGTGCCAAATGACTCTTTTGAAATGTTTATGTTATAATTTTTTTCACTTAAACTTCTTTCTTATTTTAATTTTTTCACTAAAACTTCTTATATTTTGATTTTAGTTAATACATTTCTTTTTCCAAATGTGTTAGAAGTTTGTTGGAATCACAAGTTTTACATCCAAATGTCTTATAGGTTTTAATGAATAAAAAATCAAGATTTGGTAAAAAATTGTATCACCAATTTTTTCAAAAAGAAATCCTAGAAATGTATAATAGTTAAATTGAGCCATATTCTAGGAGGAGAATTGAATCATGATGTGGGGTTCATTCAGACAAATAATGTTTCTGCAGAAACCCTAGGCTCTGCGACCTTGTGACATGTGAGACCCTCCAATTCTAAGCAGGATTTCAGATTGGCCTGGATCCTCCAATTAAGCAAGTCACAAATCTTCTTTTCGTCAACTTGTTATAATTGTAAAACTCCTTCCCTATCATCAACGGTCTCTCTCTTTGGCAAAGGTAAGCGTTCTGAGATTTTGAGTTCATTGATTTTTTTCTTCTGGCCAGGTAGCCCATCGTGGCCAGTTTAGCCCACGATTCCGTGTTAGCCCTGAGGGTTTTATCCTTCAATATCCTAGCACCTAATGGACCCAAATTCTAAAAGCCTCTTCCTCCAAATTTGTTAACAAACTTGATGATATCCCTAAAGTTGTGATTCCAACCCCTTAAGGCTAATCAAAGGCCCTTCAACTTGCTAATCGAGGCTTGATTTGCCAATTCACTGGCTTGTGGCCTTCACTGAGATCAGTTAGATCATGTATTGACAGAAATTAGAAAGAAAAGATAAGCAGGGAAGTGGTTTCCTCCTTTGTCCGAAAGGGTTTCTTCACATATGGTGTTTATATGTCGATTATTGGTATGTTTAATGATAGTAATGATGTATGGCTCTTATCATGTTTTGGTTTGAATGAACAATTAATATATGATCTAATAGATGATAATGCAACGAATGTGATAATGCATCAATGATTCTTAGCAATTCAGAGAAAAATATGAGACCCATATACTCATATATTTTGTTATGACCTGTAGATTGCATATTTGTTACATGTTTGACAAAATGTCTATCATGACTAGTAGGGATCCAGTCAAATATTTACTCAAGTATTTGCATTTGTATAATTTTCTCGATGTTACTCTTCATTCCTTAAGGTTTCATGGAGTTTTGGGCACTGGCCTAAGTCGTGGCCCTGAAAATGTGGCATAGAATCTAGGATCGCAGGATCGGAACTAGCTAAAAAAGACCCGAATCGCTTGCATGCCTATGATGTGAGAGGGAATCAAGGTCCAGAGTCACATTCATACCCATTTCATAGGATCGATGGAGGGTCTAGGGTAATGAAGTGTCAAGTTGTCTCAAGGGTTGATCACCTAGAAAGGTTGGTTGGCTCCTATAGGTTCTGTGACATGTGCAGAAGGTCAGATTGGCTGTGTTAAGTGGGTCACTTCCCTAACTGTACATGGGGAGTTGAATCATATTGTAGTTGCCTCTCGTCACATGTTTAGCTAAAAACGACGCCAGTCGCTTGCATGCCCATGATGTGAGAGGGACTCAAGGACCCCAGTGGCATTCATACCCATTTCATAGGAGCGATGGGGGATATAGGGCAATGAAATGTCAAGTTGTCTCAAGGATTGGTTGGCTCCTATAGGTTTTGTGACATGCGCAAAAGGTCAAGTTGATTAGGTTGAGTCGGTCACTTCCTTAACTGTACATGGGGAGTTGAATCATATTGTAGTTGCCTCTCTTCACATGTTTAGCTCATCAGACTGGTTAACTTGGGTAAATGTGCGATGAGGGTGTTACATGTTGAAATTTAAGGGCTTGAGAAGGGTCCATTAGATAAATATTATATTTCTAGGGTCTAATTCAATGAACCTCTACCGCAACCATGTTTAATATCTTGATACCCATCGCTAATGTATAAAACATCATAATGGTAATCATATCTGACTCAAAGTATAATGATTCCCTACAGATGACCCATTATGTGGCCGATTGCATTATTTGTGGATCTTGATACTAAATTATCTAGTCAGTACTAATCATCCTTATTTTCCTTCCTTTTCCATTACCACTACCTCGAGACACCTAACCCGAATCACATGACCTTATAATGATACCTATATCCAACTTGGAGTGTAAATATGACCTCTAATGAGCAAGGTATTTACTTTATCTTGAGGTCATGTTAGTCACTAATGACCCTTAGAGTTCCGTTGATGGCATAATTCTATTATTTTCGTCTCTTGACTATAGTCAAATCCCTATGACTCATTACTACTTGTAAATTCCTTCTAATTCCTATATCCCATTTGCATGATAATGATCCATTTTAAAGGGTCTAGTTCCAACTTGCGGCCTTATTCATGGCTGATTATTGGAAGAATATTAATGTATAACCTCCTTTCATTTCTTTGCTTGCAATGGTCAAGGCCTTGGGGTTCATAGATAATGCATAAAATACATTCTAATATGCCTATATCCCACTCTAACGACAATAATTTATTATACAATTATTTTTTTATGGTTTGTATCCTCGTTCATCGAAATTGGCCCATAAAAGCTTCATATAGGGCCTAAGGGTGTTATTTTCAACCCCGACCCATTAAAAGTCCTCTATATTGATCCCTACTATCCAAGGCATTATAAGAGAACCCATATTTCAATCGAATGTCCAATATCCAATTTACATGGCCCATATGGCGGTTTCAATCCTTATCCATAGTTATGAGACTTGTAAACTTCATTTAAAGCCCAATTTTCATCTTTTACTCTACCCACAAAAGTCAATTCCTCAAAACTCATCTCTATGTGAAAAAAAAATTAGGAGCCCCTATATGACCACTCGAGGTTGGAGATGCCCATTAAATGGATTATGTGATCATTTGAGGTGGACAAACTTTATAATATTTAAAATAAATAATTATATCTACATAAACATAAATGATCTTGACCTAAATATTGTACAAGTCTTTTAGGCCTTTCTAGCAAGTTAAATAAAAAACATATGTTCAAATGAAAAGGTTATGGAAAAATAACTAAAAATATACATTTTTCAAGATTTTAAATCCATTAATGCATCCAAAAACAGAATTTAGATAACAAAAATTACACTCACCCAAAAAAAATTATATTTCCCAATTCCAATTAAAAATTCAAAACTTAAAATAATAAAACTGTAAACTTGTGATTATTACTATGATTTATTCTTCAGTATTTAGATAATCAAAAATTACAATCTCACAAAAGATATCTCCCCATTCTAATTAAAAAATTTAAATTTCTAAATTTAAAATAATAAAATTGTAAAGTGGTAATTATTGCTATTATTTATTCTTCCATATTTAGATAACCAAAAAATACAATCTCATAAAAAAAATATCTCCTCATTCTAATTAAAAAAATAAATGATGAAACTGTAAAGTGATGATTATCATTATCATTATTAGTGCTTAATTGTCTGAGGATGAATGAATTTATCAATATAATGTAATTTATGGCATCTCTGTATAATTTTAAAGAATGGTATCAATTCTTAACTAAAAATCATGTCTTGCAGCAGACCTGATGGAGAATTAACACGTAAGATGTGAATTTGGTGTTTTTGGACAGTGAATTTTGAGCCAAACGGTGACAAATCCGTCTTTTACATAAAATGTTAATGTAAAAGACAACTTTAACATAGATGCCCATCTCAAACTTGTGATATAACGTGGTGTTTATTTCAAAAATCAAATTACCACCTGCATTGCTTGGTGGTCTGTCTGGTCATTTCACACATTTTAAAACGTGATCATGTTTCAAAGTTCAAGGTTCCCTGGTTGTCCATACTAATTTCGTTAAGCTGTTTTAACAATTTTAAAATGCAGTAAAATGAGCGGCCCACATTACTGGGATCGTCCCTTAATGCAATAAAACTCTACACACTCTATTGTTTCTCTCGACCGCCAGATATGTCTCTATTGTAATTTAATTCCTTAATTTGGAACTATTACTTAGCGTTTAGACTTTGTGGTGTTTTCATGAATTTTATGGGTATTTGTTGACAGGGATTTATACTGATATTTACTAAACGTTAACACTGATCGAGTACAAAATACGTAGAGCGTATGTTGTTGTATAGGAAGTAGGATAATGGCTTAAATGGCTCAATTGTCATTGCAATTCGGTGATCAACTCTTGGTTTATAATGTTTTGGGTCTTCGAACTTATGATTTAAGAACAGAATTGATAGATGGAAAGCTTTTAAAATTGAAGTACCCCGTTGAAGAAGGCTGGGTTGTTTTAAAAAATCGTCAGTTTAATTGATTTTGCAACATTTGTAATGTGTTGTATTTATTATAACATTATATAATATTCCATATAAATTAATTTTGTGGTTAAATGTATCCACAGTATATATTTATTTAAGTGTATTATAAATTTATTATATTTCAAAATTTAAACATGTTAATTGAGAAGACTTGAACTTAGGCTGGAAAGAGCATAATATCATAGTCATTTAGAAGACTTGAACCTAGGTTGGAAAGCATATAATACCATACTTACCAAATTTGTTTGAAATACAATTCAAATTCTGAATAGTTAAATGAAATTCAATATGGTTTGCCTTAAAATCTATGATTGAGCTTAAAAGTTTATTTTACAAATATGTTTAAATGACAATTCCAATACTGAATAGTTTAATGAAATTTGATATGGTTTACGGTAAAATCCATAATTGAGCCTTTAACTTAAAGGTTCAAGACAATGTGTAAGTATAAAAATAAAATATTGTCTAAATAGAAAAGCAATGTCACTTATATCCATAATTGAGCCTTTAACTTAAAGGTTCAAGACAATGTGTAAGTATAAAAATAAAATATTGTCTAAATAGAAAAGCAATGTCACTTATAATAAAAAGAGAAAAAAAAATTGTTATTGTATAGAATAAAATATCCTATGTAGGTAATGAATAAAATATCTAATGTAAGTTATGAATAAAATATTTTAACATAAATTAATATTGACGTATACTTAAAAATATATTAATAACAAAAAATTAATGTGCATTGATAAAGTAGATCAATGCACATGTTATATAATCTCTATAACATTCAAAAATACAATTTAAACAATAAAAAAATATACATTGGTTTTTTCACTCTAAAATAAATAGTTAAACATATATAGCATATTAAATCTGTGACTTCCAAGCTTCTATAAAAATGACTGCAACTCATATATAGGAAACAACAACTTCTACATTGACTCTTGGGAACCTTCAAAAACAACACATGGAAGCATTATTTCCAATACCCTCCCTTAATGCTTAGATGGAAAACATTAAAAACACATATTACAACAACAAGGATAATTTATGTTTGACTGGTCACATCATCACTCACATATATTATGGAATCTCGCAAATAGTGCTCCTTCACCACCACATCTTAGAACTATCACTTGACCTTCAATTCAAAATGTAACCACCTCTAACCACCGTTGATGAACTTTGCAAGATCAACAATATTGACATCTCGAATCATCCGAGCTTCTGCAATAAGAGTGTTCAAGTAATGAACCATCATATGGACCAACCACCATCTGTTGGATGTTTCACTTTTGGCTATTTTTCAATTGCTAGAATGGAGGTCAAGACATTGAATGTGTTCAAAAGTTTATCAAACAACTTGAATTTAGTAACACACAATAATCGATGTTTCGGACAGTGGGGCTTTCAATTTAAGAACTGCCAATCCTTTTTATAACCAATAAAAAGACACAATAATTGATGTTTCAGATACCAGGGCTTCCAGTTTAAGAACCACCAACGGTTTTTATAACCAATGAAAACACAAATATAATAATAATAATTTTACATATTGATATTTTTCACCAAATCTGTAGTGTTTGGATCTTGATCTATTGATAAACAATACCGCAATATTTTATTAGTTCAGATCTAGAATGAGAAATTCCAACATTCAACCTACATGTCGCAACTGTACATCTTGCACCATCTCATAATCTTGACAACCACCATTTCAAACATGTATTCATTTCTCTCAATTGTAGACCCATACTAGATCAAACCAAATCTATGTTGATCCAATGTCTTCACAAGTGGATCTCCTCTTCTTTTAAAAAGATTGGTCCATAATGGAATTTCACAAGAAGAGAGCAACATTGGATCTTAACAATTCTCCTTCGCATGCAACTATGCAAAATCCACACAAAAATCAATATATTCATACAAAAAATAGATTAAACACTCTAACAAACAAATCTATCAAACATTCTATTAAACTAATCTATGTACATAGGAGTATCATCGCTAAAATTGCATGATCTCAACCCCTCTCATGAGAGAGTCAGGGTTGAACTAACTCTGATACCATGTCGTAAAATAGAGATAGATCATAAAAGTTGATTAAACACAAATCCAAACAAAATTTTATATATTTATTGATCATAACACTTACACATATATAGGATATAAATCTCTCTCTTCCAGACTTCTAGATCATGACTACAATTGATACATCGGAAAGAACAACTTCTAGATTAAAGCTTGGAACTTTCAGTGACAACTCACAACAACACATTGAAGCATTACATTCAATACATAAATATGACCTAATATAATTTCATGTAAAGTAATTAGAAGTAAAAGAATATATATATGAGTAAGATTTTTAATATGTGATATCAACTTCATGTATATCTATAAATATAGAAAAAACATGTTAAAAAAAATATTTTAATGTTGTATAGAATAAAATATCCAATGTAATTTATGAATAAAATATTTCATATAAATTAATATTGACATATACTTAAAAATATATTAATAAAAAAACCAGTTTAATGTGCAGTGATAAAGTAGAACAATGCACATGTTATATAATCTCTAAAACATTCAAAAATACAATTTAAACAATACAAAATTACACATTATTTTTTGTACTGTAAAATAAATGTGCACATGAATTAGTTTGTTCCCTCTCGGCTCATGTTATGACACACCTCCACATTCATATACATATCAAAAATAAAAATAAAATTTACTAATTGTAATTTCGATTAAGGAATGGAATATTTATGACATGATTGTAATATATTTACAATGTATTGGCTATAATGTAATGTACATAGATATGAGAGTTAGGGTAGCTTCTGTATGCAATAATTCCTTCGAATAATCGATATTTACGAGGGATATAATGCATGACTCATTTTATTTTTAAATTCAAATCACTCTTGGCTTTAGCTACACACAAATTTGGTTTTCAAATTTATTATGTATTAATGGTTATGCTCTACCACAGAGACGTGGAAAGATCTGGCTTCATCGTTCACCCAGCTACCCACATGCTATCCTCCTTACCTCGTTCCTTTTGCTTCATTGATGGTGTGGAATCTTGGGCTTCGATCCAATGGTTCTGTTTCGTTCTGGAAATATTCAACGCTCTTTCTGATGGAAAAGTGATTCATTGTTCAACTTTGTTGTTTGTTTCTCGGTTCTGCTACTAAGGTTTTGCTTCAGGTAAGTTCATCTCTAATACCAGGGTTTTGCTTCATAAGGGTTTATATAGTGTCGAGGGTATCATGGATCTGGAAAAGACTACTGAGGTAGATGGATTCGCTTCCCAGGTGTAGAAAGAACCACACAAATTATATGGTTTATTTTCCTTGACATTACATTTAGTTCATCTACTGTTGGCTTTCATTGACATATTTCCAATTCTGGTTGTGGGTCACACAGAAGCAATCATGAGGTGCTCAGAGTTCACCATAGTGGGTTTTGATGAACCTGCTTCCGACCTCTTGCTCCAGTCGTCTAATGGGTTACAGGTATGTCATGTATAGCCACATTTTACAATATTAAAAGAGTAGGGGATTGAATGTTTGACTAGCTATTTAATTTTCTCGGAAAATTGGAGTATGCTGCCAAGGGTTTCCATATCCATAATGGTGTAAGTGGCCTGTTGAATTCTGGACCAAGGGTTTGGTCTTTGATTGGGCCTACTGTAGAGAATAATTATGATAATAGGGTAAATGCATTTGTTTGAGATGCTTAGACAGAACACTGTTCTTTCAAAGCTTTTTTGATGGAAGCCTCCTATCATCTCGTAGTTTATTCATTCAATCCCCTTTTAGATTGCTTCAGGGTTTCATGCTGCCAATTTGTGGAAACTCGATATAAGGCCAGAGTCCCTTCTTTTTGGAACTTCTAGGTGTTCTGTTGTTTGTCATGTGAAGCTTGTAGCTACGACTATTCGAGCTTTTTTTTTTACTGCAATTTAATTGGGTATTATCTGTTTTGCACCTTCCCAAGTTCTGGGAAGTGATGCATATGAGAAGCTGGATTATTTTTAAGTTATGTTGTATAAAATATGTAATATTTGGGACTTTGGGTCATGCTTAAGTTTCGTTAATTTCCAAATGTGTAATATTTGAGGTACTAGGTTCATGTTTAATTTCTATAATTTCCAAATATACAATGTTGGAGGCACTTCATTTCACCTTTCTTTTAGTTCTTATATGCACCAATCTCGTGCCGAGAAGTTTATCTACTTGCGATATATGCTTTTGTATGGTTTCCATGGCTACACTTATTATATGAATATATTTATGCTCATTGGTAACATGCTTGCACTATAACTTCCTTCTAAGGATTTCAAGTTTCCACTATTTGATGTACATTATTCCTCTTCTTGGGGTTTATTTGCCAATCTCAAAAAATGTAGAAAAAAGAGAAGGGTTTACATTGATTCTTTTAATTTGGAAGTTAAACAGACTTTTCCTATTGCTTATACATATACTATCATTTATTTTTCTCTGTTTTCTTTCTTTTTGTTTGCAAGGAATTATTCATTCATTCTTCCTTCTCATAACTAGCTAGACATAGTTCTATTTATCATTATGATGCGCATGTTCAATTCTAATTGTGTTTATGCTATGCATGTTTAGTTATATTTATCTTTATGCTATGCAATGTTTAATTATAATTGCATTTACGCTATGCATGTTTAGTTCTATTATTCCTCTCTAGTAGAAGAACAAAATAAAGATTATCTTCCTTAGTCTGTACCTAAATGCCCAAACTCTATTTATGTAGTAATATTTTGCCTCTAAGTTTCAAGTATTCTTGTACAACATTCATTTCAAACATTAACCTCTACCAAATCTGAACATTTGATAAAATAGATTACATCAAATAGATTATACCAGGTTATTTGCCTACCTAACTTGTTGTAATAAAGAAGAAATTTCAATTGTTGAAGTCACCTCTGTTATCTACAGATTTCAATCCTCCCAACCATGAGACTTTCCATCAGGTCCAAGTCTCCCCCCGAGCTTGCTCACAAGACCAATGTCTTTCTGCAAGTTTTCTTACACAATGCTTTCAATAGCTAGTCATCACCAGACTTAGCTTCTCTTACTGTCTGACCTCTCAGCATGGTTCCGCATCCCTCTCTCCATGCCCCCTCCTCAAGGCTTTCCTTGGAGCATTCATATTCAGGGAGCTAGTTAGGGTTTTCTTGGCAACTGCCTTCCCTAACTGCCTTGTTATGAAAAGTTACAAGGTGTGTTAATACTCAAACATTTTTCTCTATTTAATAATTAACACACATTAATTACTTAATTCAAATAATAATGATAATATCCAATTTTGTTCTTACTACGGTAAAATAAAATATTTATAGTTTTCTTCAGACATTACATCTCTCCCCTAAAATCAAACATTGTCCCGATGTTTTTTCTACCGTAAATAGTCCTAGAAAACCTTCTTTCATCAGTTGTTCATCCTCCCAGGTGGCCTCATCTGGCCCAAAGTGTTGCCATTGAACTTTAACCTGGGTGATAGCTCGTTTCCGCATGATTACTTCTTTCTGATCGAGTATAGGAAGAAGCAGTAACTTGAATGAGTTTTCCATTGTAATTAAAGTTTTATTTGGCTTACCTAAGAAACTTTCTTACGTATATATCTTGCCAAATGATCATGTGTTTAGGATCATGAACATATCTTTTCAATACAGAAACATGGAAAACCTTATGGACTCGAATATGGTTGGGTAAGGCGAGCTCGTATGCCACTAGCCCGACCCTTGCCAAAATTTGAAATGGACCACAAAACCGGGGTGCTAACTTAGCACGCCCACTCCATTGTAGCGTACTCTTCTTAGCGAGTACTCTCACATTTACATGATGTCCTAATTGGAATTCTCTAAACTTCTTTTTTCGATCGGCAAAGTTCTTTTTCCTATCTTGGGAAGCCTTTAAGTTATAACGTACCTTCTTAACCATTTCTTCCATTTCTTTTAACATCTCAAGTCTCAACATCAGCTTGTCCTCAGGTCCCCCCAACAGGATGGTGTGCGGCACTTACATCTGTACAAAACTTCAAGCAGGCTCATTTGTAAGGAGGTATGGTAGCCGTTATTATAAGAAAATTCTACTAGATGTAAGTAATCTTCCCATTTGGATGGTTGTTGCACTACATATGTTCTTAGCATATCTTCCACTACCTGATTCACTTGTTCTATCTACCCATCCCTTTGAGGATGATAGGTGGTACTGAAGTTTAACTGAGTGCCTAACCCTTCAAACAAGGTCTTCCAGAAGGCTGATGTAAACTTTACATCATGGTCAGAAATTATAGTTTTTGGCAACCCATGTAGTCTAAAAATATTTTGCATGAAAATATTGGCAATCTACACTACCCTGAAGGTGGATTGTAGTCATATAAAATGAGCTTATTTTCTTAATTTGTCTATTACCACCATTATTGAATCATTTTTCTTTTTGGATTTGGTTGTTCCTGTGATAAAATCAAGGGAGGTGGTCTCCCACTTCCACTCCAGAATTGGTAATGGGTGCAGTAACCCAGCAGGATGTTGGTGTTCTGTTTTAACATGCTGGCATTATACGCAGTGTTTGAAATATTCTGCTACATCCTTTTTCATACCTTGTTAGTAGTACTCCTTTTGGAATGTCGTAATTAGTTTTTGGTATCCTGGGTGTCCTGCATAGGGACTCTTATGATATTCATCTAGAATCAGATTTTTAATGTTATTTTGGTTAGGCACATATAATCTTTTATTATAATTCAACATACCTGCAGAATCCATTTCATATCCTAGCTGATATTCATGGTTGTTTGTGTTTTGAGCTTATTGTCCTAATTGTTGATATTTGGGTCCTGCTTTGCTGCTTCTTTAACTAATTCATCGAAGGTAGTTTGCACTTCATTGTAACAAATTTCATAAAGACAATGTACCTTTTGACTCAAAGCGTCAGCTACCTGGTTCTCCTTTCCCCTCAGATGTTTGATCTCAAAGTCGTGTTCACTTACAAAATCTACCCACCGGGCTTCTCTAGCATTTAAAGTGGGCTCCTTGAAGTAATTAGTCAAGCTGTGATAGTTAGTCATTAAAAGAAACTTCCTACGCATCAAATAGTGACGCAACATTTTTAATGCATGAATGACGTCTGTCAATTGTAAGTCATAGGTGGAAGATTTATGCTCGTGCTCCTTCAATTTCCTGGACTCATAAGCGATTACCCTCCCATCTTGCATTAAAACTCCACCTACCCCTTCCTTGCTGGCATCTGTACACACCACATAGTCCTTCCTTGGATCTACTATGCTTAAAATTGGTGCAATGGTGAGCAGATGCTTAAGCTGCTCAAAGGTCTTTTGACATTTTGCTGTCCATTTAAATTTTTTTCCCTTTTTCTATAGGGAGGTAATAGGATAAGCCACCCTGGAGAATCATTCAAAAAATCGTCTATAATATCCTGCCAATCCCATGAAAGATCCTCTATCTGCTACGTCTTTTGGTACTAGCCATTCCATTATTGTATTATCTTTTCGAGGTGTACAACGATTCCATCCTTGGCAATAATGTGGCGTAAGTACTAAATCTATTCTTTAAAAAAATCACACTTGCTGAATTTAGCATACAATTGATTTTCCTAGAGATTCTACAACACTATCCTGAGGTGCTCCTTATGTTCCTCAATATTCCGGGAATGAATCAATATGTCAAAAATAAAGATTATTACAAATTTATCTAAATACTGATGAAATATACTATTCATTAGACACATAAAGGTCGTGGGGGCATTGGTTAGCCCAAAGGGTAACACTACAAACTCGTAGTGTCCATAGCGGGTCCTAAAAGCGGTTTTAGCTATGTCTTCCTCCCTGATTCTGATCTGGTGGTATCCTGATCATAGATCAATTTTTGAAAATACCGTCGCCCCTTTCACTTGATCAAATAGTTCATCTATGCGAGGCAAAGGGTACTTGTTCTTAATAGTCAACTTATTCAGCTGACGATAGTCCATACACATACGTAGGGTCCCATCCTTCTTTTTGACGAATAGTACGGGGGCTCCCCAAGGCAACACACTGGGGCAGATGTAATTTTTATCCAACAGCTCTTGTAATTGCATTTTTAGTTCTATTAGTTTTGTTGTGCTCATACAATAAGGAGCTCGGGACACCGAGGCTGCTCTTGGCACTAGTTCAATGGTGAAATCTATGTCTCTCTTTGGAGGCAGCCCTAGTATTTCTTCAGGAAATACATCTGTAAATTTTTTTATTACAGGGATACTTTCCAGGGAAACAGACTTGTCCTTTGAGTTGGCAAAACCAACCTGAATATTATAAGTTTGGCATTCTTTTCTAATGCACTATTCCAGTTGAGAGGTGGTTATTGGCCGTAATTTTAATGGTATAAAAATGCCTTCTATCTCCTGTTTGTCTCCTTGCTCATTCATGTAACATATATTTTTCATTTTACAATTTATAATGGACCAATGCTTTTCTATCCAGTCCATGCCTATCAAGACGTCATATGATCCTAGGGGAAGTATGTTTAGATTTGCCACCAAAGGCTGACCTGTTATTTCCAAAGGACAATTATTGACCTTGGCCAACACATGTCTCTGTGTCCCTGTTGCTAGTTGTACTAACCAGGGATTTTTAAACTTGACAGTTTGTAAATTACATTGCTCAACTTATTCAGACTAACATAACTTAACATAGCTCCACGATCAATTAAAATAGATACAGTATGATCAAAGATTTTACATTCGAATTCCACCATAGTTGGATGGTATTATGCCTGATGATCTTCAAGGGCAGTGTTGATTTTTGGAATACTCCGACCTACAGCTCCTACCGTAGATGCCTCGTAAATCTGTGAAATCTGTTCATTACCTTTACGGTTAGGACACTTCTTAATGTAATGTGGCCCTCCACATCCCCAAAATTGTACTGGGGGTCTAGTTGTTGCTTCGATTTCAGTTCTACTTGATTGGTCACTAGGTTTGGGTTCATGGAGAGGTCTAAATCTGGACTGATTTGTATGCAGATTTATGTTAATCTAACCCCTGGAAGGTCCTTTGCTGCTATTGCTTTAGTTTCCTTTATTTCCAACAAAAAACTTATTGCCCTTCGTGTTAGTCCATTTCTTTCCCATAACTTCTCCTTTTTGTTTGCTTTGCTCATAGCATATCATGGCCTTCCATATGACCTCATCCATAGTTTTTGGGTTATCGAAATCAATTCACTCTTTCATGAACAATGGCAAACTACTGACAAATCACTTCATTTTTTCCTTTTCTTCTCATATGTAAGGAACATACTGAAGTTAGGAGGTAAATCTGCTAATAAAATCATCCATTATTTGTTGTCCAAGCCACAGGTCATGGAACTCTTTTGCCTTCTTGTCATAGAATCACTCAGTTAAATATCTTTCTTTAAATTGTCTCTGAAACTTTTCCCAGGTTATATTTTGTTCATTTACCCCTCGTACAACTTTTACCTCTTTCCACCATAAGGTGGCCTTTCCTTGCAGCTAGAAAATGGCCAAACGAGCCTTTAAGTTGTGGTCATATTCATATAGATGAAAATATTTATTCATGTTAATAAATTAGGCTTCAGCTGCCTCTATTTCCCCATCAAAGAATGGCGACTTTATTTTCCAGAACTCCCCTTGTAGTTCTGTCCTCTACCTCTTCGACATTTTATGCTTGGAGGCATTATCTAACTTTTCCTCTTGATTTTCTTCCCCTACTTCTGTTTCCACATACTCAGTTTGATACTCTTGTTATCTTGACATATGTCCATGTTCTGGACTAGGAATTGATTGACACTGATTTTTCTTATCTGACAGACTTTTCATAATCATTTCTTATTCCAGCATTAACCTTTCATTGTCAACCCATAGTCGGACCATTTCATTCTTTAATTCATGCACAGTCTCCAATATTGTAGGATTGTGTTGCGAGGTTCTTGTCCTAATTGTACCTGGACTTCAGGGTTGGTTTTAGGAAAATTTGCAGGTCCTAGACTTGTCATGTTTTTGTGAGGATCATTGTCTGTCCTTCTCATGTTCTTCTTTTGCTAAACTATTGTACATGCACAAGACTATCAGTTAACAATAATTGTATTTACTTACCTGTTCAGCTCCAAAGGCCTTAATTTGGTAACCTTGGCTCTAATGCCACTTGTCACACCTCCACATTCACATACGTATCAATAAAAAAAATTACTAATTGTAATTTCGATTAAGGCACAGAAGATTTACGACATGATTGTAATATATTTACAATGTATTGGCTATAATGTAATGTACATAGCTATGAGAGTTAGGTTGAATTATGTATGCAATAATTCCTTCGAATAATCGAGATATAATAGGGATATAATGAGTTAATTACTGGAGAACCCACAGTAATAACCATATTCTATCAATGTTTCAAATCCCAATTGGGATCCATCATCAGGACTATTTCTGAATGTTGATAGTAGAAGAGCTAAACGAGAGGTTTAAACAGTTATGATTAATTAATAATTATTATTCTAAATTATTAGTCTAACAATAGTAGTACTCTTTTATATTCATTATAATTAATAATTAATAATTATATTGATTATAATAATTATTTATAATAATAATAATTATTATAACATTTATTATTTATAAATAACTAGTAATTAAAAATTATAATGTCTATTAATCAATTAAACTATTTGTAAGAATTAGTAGTGAATATTTATAATAATTACTATTTTAATATTTTCCAACTAATTAATTAACTTCTAAATTATTAACTATTCAAAAATTAAAAAATTATTAAAAATTACAATAAAAGAAAAATAAAAACTTTAAAATCTGGATAATAATAGTTATTAAATAACTAACCTTCATCTCATTCTTAAATCAAAACAACTCACCTCATAACTATTTAAACTTCTCATTTAGCTTTTCTACTATCAACTTTTAGAAATAGTCTTGATGATGGATCACTGTTGGGATTTGAAACGTTGATAGAATATGGTTATTACTGTGGGTTCTTCGGTAACTAAGTCAAAAGGGATATAATGCACAAGTGCTTTTCTTTTTAAATTCAAATCATTCTCGGCTTTAGCTACATGCGGATTTGGTTTCCAAATTTATTATGTATTAATGGTTATGCTCTACCACGGAGACGTGGCAAGAGCAGGCTTCATCCGTTCACCCAGTTTCCCACCAGCTATAATCCTTACCTCGTTCCTCTTGCTTCTTCAATGTTGTGGAAGCTCGGGCTCCGATCTGATGGCTGTGTTTCATTCTGGAAATCTTCAACGCTCTTTCTATCGGCGAAGTGATTTACTGTTCACCTCTACACTTTGGTTCTCAGCTTTGCTACCAGGGTTTTTCTTCAGGTGAGTTCGGCTCTGCTACCAGGTTTTCACTTCATGAGGGGTTGTATAACACCGAGGGTATAATGGCTCTCGAAAAGACTCCTGAGGTAGATGGATTCGCTTCCCAGGTGCAGCAAGAACCAGACAAGTTATCTGGTTTATTTTCCTTGACACTACATTTAGTTCATCGACTACTGCGTTTCATTGACATATTGTTGATTCTGGTTGCAGGTCACGTGGAAGCAGTCATGAGGTGCTCAGAGTTCACCATAATGGGTTTCGCAGAACCTACCTCCGACCTCTTGCTCCAGTCATCTAATAGATTACACATATCTCATGTCTAGCCACATTTTACAATATTAACAAAGTAGGGGATTGAATGACTGATTCAGTTCTCAAAACGTTGGAGTATGATGTCGAGGGTTTCCATATCCATAATGGTGTAAGTGGCCTATTGAATTCTGGACCAAGGGTTTGGTCTGAGATTGAGCTCACCGTAGAGAATCATTATGAAAACAGGTTAAATGCCTTTGCTTGAGATGCTTACATAGAACCCTGTTCTTTCAAAGTTTTTTTGATGGAAGCCTTGTATCGTCTTGTAGTCTATTCATTATGTCTCCTTTTAAATTGTTTCAGATTTTTATGCTCCTAATTTCTGGAAACTCGATAGAAGGCCAAAGTCCCTTCTTTGCAGCACTTCCAGGGGTTCTGTTATCTGGCATGTGAAGCTTGTAGCTATGGCTATCCAAGTTTTTTCTTTTAAACTGCAATTTAATTGGGTATTATCTGTTTTTCACCTTCCCAAGTTCTGGGAACTGATGCATACATGAAGCTCGGTTAATTTTAAATTATTTTATATCAAATATGTAATATTTGGGACTCTGGGTCGTGTTTAAGTTCTGTTAATTTCCAAATGTGTAATATTTGAGGTACTAGGTTCATGTTTAACTTCTGTCATTTCCAAATATACAATGTTGGAGGCACTTCATTTCACCTTTCTTGAAGTTCTTATATGCACCAATCTCCTACCGAGAAGTTTATCGGCTTGTGATATATGTTTTTGTATGGTTTCCACAGCTGCACTTGTTATATGAATATATTATGCTCATTGGTAACATGATTGCACTGTAGCTTCTTTCTAAGGATTTCAAGTTTCCACTATTTGATGTACATTATTCCTCTTCTTGGGTTTTATTTGCCAAACTCAGGAAATGTAAAAAGAAGAGAAGGGTTTACAGTGATTCTTTTAATTTGGAAGTTAAACAGACTTTTCCTATTGTTTCTACGTATACCATCGTTCAGTTTTCTCTGTTTTCTTTCTTTTTGTTTGCAAGGAATTATTCATTCACTCTTCCTTCTCATAACTAGCTAGACATAGTTCTATTTATCATTATGTTGTGCATGTTCAATTCTAATTGTGTTTATGCTATGCATGTTTAGTTCTATTTATCGTTATGTTGTGCATGTTTAATTCTAATTGCATTTATACTATGCATGTTTAGTTCTATTTTTCCTCTCTAGTAGAAGAAGAAAATAAAGACTATATTCCTAAGTCTGTACCTAAATGCCTAGACTGTATTTATGTAGGAATATTTTGCCTCTAAGTTTTAGATATCCCTGTACAAGATTCATTTCAAACATTAACCTCTACCAAATCAGAACATTCGATAAAACAATTTACATCAAATAGATTATACCAGGTTATTTACCTACCTAAACTGCTGCAATAAAGTAGAAATTTCAAATGTTGAAGTCACCTCTATTATTTACATATTTCAATCCTCCCAACCATGAGACTTGCCATCAGGTCCAAGTCTCCCCCCGAGCTTGCTCACAAGACCAATGTCTTTCTGCAAGTTTTTGCACACAATTCTTTCGCTATCTGGTTATCACCAGACTTAGCTTCTCTTACCGTCTGACCTCTCAGTAGGGTTCTTCCTCCCTCTCTCCATGCCCCTTCCTCAGGTCTTTCCTTGGAGCATTCATATTCAGGGAGGTAGTTAAGGTTTTCTTGGCAACTGCCTTCTGTAACTTCCTTGTTATGAAAAGTTACAAGGTTTGTTAATACTCAAACAATTTTCTCTCTTTAATAATTAACACACATTAAATACTTAATTCAAATAATAATCATAATATCCAGTTCTACCTTTACTGCAGTAAAATAAAATATTTACAGTTTTCTGGGGACATTACATGTTAGACCCCTGGTTAAGACAAATATCTAATCATAGTTTACTCACACATATATTTTTTCATTCTAGGCCACAAGATGGTGAGGGAAGTATTCTCTTAAACACAAATAGATATTCGTTGAGGAAGATAAATAGAAAATAGTAGTAAAATAGTAAAATTTTCAATTTCATTGTTGCTTTGAAAGGATAGAAAGTTGAAAAAGCAAGAAAGAGAGGATTTGTCAAAATGCCCTAATTCTAAGAGGTTGATGGTTAGACTCTTTAAATAAGATTTGAATAGGAATTTTCGAAATATTCATTTGAAAGGATGAAAAGTTCTAAAAGTAGGAAATGATGAATTTGTGATAGCTGGATAATTGATTTTCTTATGCTTCTAGCAAAGCATCCTTAAAAAAAAGGTTTTAAAATTTTGATTTTTTAAATATACATTTTATAAAAATATGTTTCTACCCGAGAGATTTAAAAAAAAAGTTTTGAAAATTGATTTTCTAAATATACATTTTAGATAACTAAGTTTTGAAATTAAAGAAGGATTTGTGTTTTGAAAATAAGAGAGGTTTTTGGAGAGAAAGAAGTGTAATTTTTTTTTGAGTGAATTGTATTTCTAAGGAGAAATTATTAAAACTTTAAATGAATTCAGAAAAAATTGAGCAAAAGGCATATTTATTATTAGAGAAAGAAAAATATAAGTTTTTAAGATGTATACTATCATATTTTTTAATCAGTTTTTTTAGTATTATGTTGAATTCAAATCCAAATCCAAATCCAAATTTAATCTTCCTAGCTATGAATAATAATGCTCAAAGTGAAATGAATTGAATTGATGATAAAGTTTTAGTTTATAGATGGTATAAGTTTTAGTAAATTCATAAAATATAAATGATACATAATATTATAATATGAGTTTTTATTTTTTTAATTAGAATTTATTTATTTTGTGGCTAAGAATTAAATATTTGAATGGAATTTTCAATGCTAATTGTTTTTCATCTCTAAATATAATTCTTTATCATTATTAAGTTTGTTTACCTCTTTACATTTACTTCATACATACAAATTATCAAATGACATACACAATAGATGCATTGGAAGAATTATCAAATGGCAAATGACAAACATAATAAATGTCTTGGAAGTGTGATGATGGGAGTTCTAGCAATCGAATGAGATCGATTGTGACACTGTGATTGTCTATCTAAATTCATCAAACCACTTAATCCATAACTATGTTGGTTATAAGCAAACTTGGATTCAGCCATTAAAAACAAAGATTAACTATAACAAGACATATACTAAAAGAAACACTTCCCAATTCCTCAGAGGATGAAAACTTGTTAAACTATAGCTAAACGATTTGTTGTAGTTTAATTATTTTATATTTTGGAGTTTTTTTATATATATTTTTAGATTAATTTTATTTAAAATTTAATAAATATTGGTTAAAATTATTAAATTGTCTAATATAATTAAAATGCTAAATCTATTTATACAATTCAAAACTCATTTTTAACTACCAAAACCACAATTTTGTATCGCGAACTTCTTGAAAAAAAAAAAAAAAAAACCGTAAAATCTTCTCTGGGAGATATTAAATTTTTAAGGTTGCTAGAGATGATTAGTCCACAACAGTGTATGGTCTAAATACCCATTAACAAGAAATTTCCACTATTGCAAGTCATTCATAGCAGAAAACCATCGGCATAAGACTTCACGTCAGTTAGGTGGAATTATACTTGTGGACTGACCTTGTACTAGTAACCTTACTCTAGCCCTAGAGCTAAGAGAGAGGTCGATTTCTTTTGTTTGGAAAAAAATATGGAATTAAGAGTTGCACTGATTTATGAGACAATTTTTTTAACTTAATCTCATTCTTAATTCCATATGTATATTTATTTATGTATTTTATTAATGAATAAAACCCCAAAGGAGTTAGATCTAATGCTAAAAAGTTACAATTTTCAGCAATGGGCAAGGTTCAATTCTTTTGAGGAGCTAATATGGAGTCATGAGATCACCTTGATGTAGCCGTACAACATGTGGTTGCACCTAGAGAGATATTATCAAATGGTCTCATGACATGTGCACAAATAAGTGGATCAAATTCCACTCCCACATTCTTAAAAAAATTATAAGATGCCTCCTCCTTGTATTACTCACCAACACACCAAAGTATGTAATGAGTTCTTACATCCAGTTTATGAGCTAATATTGGGGAAGTATGTAATGAGTTCTCTCATCAATTTTATGAGTTGATATTGGGGAAGTATGTAACAAGTTTTATATTGAGGCAGGTCAGTGGAATTAGATATTGTATGAGTTGATATTGGGGAAGTAATTTATGTCCCTTGGACCTCACATGAGCATTATGAAATCACGAAATATGTAATGATTTCTCACATCAAGCTTATGAGTTGATATTGGGGAAGTATGTAATGAGTTTTTCGTTGAGACACGTCAGTGGAATTAGCTATATGGTATCTTGGTTCCTTTAGGGTCTAGATCTCTATATCATTGTGTTGACTCAAATCTTCCAGGTTTTGGTGTGCTAATTTCAGTCGGCCCTCACATAAGTATTTTGAGGTGATACATTGGGAAGTATTTTATGAGTTGTATGGCACAAATAGGTATCTGTATGGTTGTCCTATAAATTTAGGGTGTAGCTGACAAATAGATTAAATTGAGGTTGATGCAAGTTGGTAGAATGAGTTGGTTTCTATCTTGGTCATGTTAAGCTCTAGATCTATAGGTCATTGTGTTGGGTATTCTCTTCTAGGTTCTACGGTGCTAATTTTAGCCATTTATTTCATTTTCTAATTTCTAATTTACACACCCTAGTCGACCTGATCTATGTCCCAACCGATCTATGTCCATTGGTCCTCACATTAGGTTTATGAGTTCATACTTGGGAAGTATGTAATGATTTCTATGGAACAAATTTGAATTGGGGTTTTGGTCTTGTGAATTATGAGAGTCAAGCAATAGTAAATCATTTGACGATGGAGGGAGTAGGTAAGAAATAGCTTAAATTAAAGCTCACCTAGATTTAGAATTAGTTCGTTGTTATCTTGGTCTCTTTAGGCTCTAGATATGTAGATCATTGTGTTTGCTCATATCTTCTAGGTTCTAGTCTACTAACTACGGTAATTCATTTAGTGTTCTCATTGTCTATTTCAACTTTTATGTTTTGCATATTCATGCTTGTTTCTAGTGGCCTATTAGGTGGTGTGGGTAAACTTGGACATAGAAGCATTGCTCCCTTTCTATCCCATGGTTCAATTCTTCCAACCTTCTAACCTAGTGAAATCTTTGTGCATTTTCTCTAGTTTTCCTCACTTCTATCTAATCTTTGTTGCTTTCATATGGTGCTTCGCCAAGCCGGAATCCCAAATTCTCTTCGGATTTTTTGGTGTTGTTGTTCTCCATGGGGATTAGGGCTTGGTTTGTGGTGATTAGGGGTTATTATCCTTTCTTGGACAAGTTTTCAAGGCATTAGTAACATATCTCTCATCCGAGATTTCGTCAAGGTTGTGGCCTCTAATTCTCTAGCTTTGTCTCCTATGTCGTTGGATTTCAGTTGGGTATTAGTGTGTGGCTTCCCCTTGTATCTCTTCGTACCTTATAATGAAAATGAGAATCCCACCCTCTAGCTCTACTTTTAGTTGAACGAATTCGTGCAAGTGCTCCCTTTCAGGCTTCAAGGCACCCCCTTTATTAAAACAACCACCTCAAGCCACTTAAGATCAAAAGAATTCTCTTTAGCTGGTCATGTCACTACAACACAGAGGGCGGTTTTAAGACAACATTTAAGACAATTTTTTATTAAATTGTCTTAAATTGAGACAAAAGAAAACTTGTGCATTGTCTCAAATATTGTCTTTAAACGGGTGTGTCAAATTAAATTTCCTTAAAATATTGTCTCTGTAAAGACAATATATAGCACAAGCCTTTTTATCTCCCCAGAGACAATTTCATTTTCATTTTTGTCTCTCTAGAGACAAATTCATTTTTGTCTCTCCAGAGACAATAGTTGGGATTAAAGACATATTGTCTTTAAGGAGACAATGTCTTTGATCTTAACTATTGTCTCTCTACAGACAATAAAAAATTACATTCAAAGACAATACAACATCACTTTTGTCTTTTTAGAGACAATATAAAATAATGAATCTAGAAAAATATCTCACCATTGAAATAAAGAAACATTAAAAGTATTTAATTAAAAATGAACTACAATATCATTGATTAATTCATATTAGGACACAGTGGAATCGAACCAAGAACCTCCTGCCTACAAAGATTCACAATAAAAATTCACGTACTCTTCCATTGAGCTAGCATCCTTTAAAGTTTCACAATAAAAATGGCAATAAAAGTAATAGCTACTAAAAACAATTTGGTTAAACAAAATAATAATACAATTAAAATTCAATTAGAGGAAATTTCAACTCAAAAATAACCATTTAAGAAAAAATTAAGAAGTTAATAAAATAATCTCATGTAGAGAATTTTTTAATATTTCATTTTATTATTTTACTTTTACCAAAATTACCCAAATAAACGTAATCTACAAGTATAGCTGCATGAATAATTCTCTCTTCGAATGACATCATTGGTGTAGACCCTTTACCTTTATTAAATGCGTATATATGTTGAAGGAATGCCACGGAGACAACCACGGACATAAAACTAGTTCACACTTACTGGAACTAGAGGCATTCCTAAAGAATTCTTTGATGACAATGGAATTCTACTTTTCAGTCCTTCATTATGAATGTTTTGACCATTAATAGAATTTTCTATGTTATAGTGGATTCTTTGGTTTATGCATTCATAATGAAGGAATATCTAATAATAGGGGCCGATAATACTTATTCTTCCACTGGTGGTGGTGCTCCCTTTTCAACCCAATTCTTGAGTTTCTCACCGTAATAAAACTTATTTTCACCTCCCAATTTGGACTCATTATTATGAGTTTTAACAGTGAGACCCACTTCTTTCTGAAAATTTTGAGAACCAAAGCAACCACAACTTCGTCCACTAGAAGCTATTATTTTTCTATTAGCTTTAGATGTGTTGAACTCTCCCTTTGAATTTGGAAATGTTGATTGATAATGGCCAAAACTCGATTGATTCCTTTTTCGACTTCTACTAAAGTTTGGCTCAGAAACACTTCTAGTCTGTATAACAATTTTTCCATTGTTAGTTTCCCATTCACTTAATTTATGCATTGATGTAGATGGCATTAATGATGTTGCATTTGGAGAATGATAAGAATTTTCATATGAAATTGAATCACTTGAATATGAATTTCAACCCACTTGAATTTGAACTTGAATCACTGCTTTGAAGGTCACTCTGAATTAGATGCACAGAAAATTTTAGGGGCGAATGTTCACCCTTTGGCGAAATTAAGGGGTTTTAAATTTTTAGTGGGAGAATATTTTGTATCATAGCACATTTTTACAAATCACCTCAAATAGCCCACCTTATTTTAAGGGAGAGGGTAAAAAAGGTAAATTTAGCCCTTGAAACTAGGAGTTACAACCTTCCATTCGCCCATTTTCAAGAATAGGTTTTATTTAAGTGAATCCATTCGCCCATTTTCAAGAATAGGTTTTATTTAAGCGAATCCTATGGGCCAAATACCATATTTATAAAAGAGGTATGGTAAATTAATAAAAATATAAATAAATGAGAGGTATGGTAAATAAATAAAACATTTTTTATATTTACTCCATAAGTCACCTTATATACATGCAAGGGTGTAAACAAATAAAAATATAAGTAAAGTGGAGGTATGGTAAATAAATAAAACATCTTTTTATACTTACTCAAAAGGTATGGTAAATAAATAAAAATATAAATAAACTAGACATATGGTAAATAAATAAAACCTCTTTTTATATTTAGTCCATAACCCTCATTCTATTTATGAAGGCTCAAGAAAGAGGTTTTATTTAAGTGAATCCTATGGGCCAAATACCATATTTGTAAAAGAGGTATGGTAAATTAATAAAAATGTAAATAAACGAGAGGTATGGTAAACAAATAAAACATTTTTTTATATTTACTCCATAAGTCACCTTATATTTACGAACACTCAAAAAATGTGTTATATTTAGGTGAAACCTATGGGCAAAATACTATGGGACAAATACCATGGACTAGATTGTTATTAATACCCTGCAAAAAAACATTATTAACCCTAATATTAGCATTAATAAAAATAAAAATGGCACATGGTATTGACCCATGGTATTCACCTGGAATGTAACCTATTTAAATGGGGGAATTAAACCAGCATAGATCCATCTTTACTCTGGATCTACTAACCCCGGAGAGGTATCAAATATCGTGATATGCAAACTAGCATAGAGTGAAAAAATCTTTGATCCCTTTCGGGGCTTGGTGGATCAAGAGTAAAAATGGATGTTGTAATTTAATGTATGTTAAACATTTTAGCTTGCTTAAAATAAAAAATAAAATAAAATTCAACTATTAATTTTATTAATTTTTTTAAATTACTAATACTAATTTTTAAGCTCTAGGTTTATGATAACCCATGGTATTGACCCATGGTAATACCATGGTATTCATGTCAGCATAGACTATTTAAAGGGGAAATTCTATCATCTTAGATCCATCTTAATTCTGGGCCTACCAAGTGCTCAGAGGGAAAAATAGATTTCATCCCCCTAAGATTGGTAGATGTGGAGTTAAGATGGATATAGGTTGGTTTTTATGATAATGAAGATATTAAATAGACTTAGGAAATAATATTGTAAATTAAGGTGAATGGTTAAAGCATAGACATTGGACAAGTATATTTGTATACTTCTGTTTTAAACTGAAACAAATCCAGGGCTAAAAGGAATAGATTGATTGCACTAGTCATTCTTCTATAACTTTCCAACATATGCTGGAGTAAACAGATTGTAATTAGGGTAATTTTTCTAACTGCAAATAGGAACATACTTGTGTATGGCAGGGAGGTTACGAGGTCCCTAGAAGTGATGAATTTGAATTTTTCTTGGTTTTATATATAGTATTAAGTTTGTTCTCATGCTTTCTGTGAATGACACGGGTGAATTTTATCCTACACCCACTAGGTTATCGATATGTAATTTCAATAATTTTGATTTCAAAAGATATTTTAAAGAAATGCAATGATTTCATTTGTGTATCCAATAAACACAATATTATAATGGAATTCTACATTTGTGGTTTACCTATATAGATTCCATGGAGAAGTGTTAGTGGTGTGACATCAATTGTCCTCGAGCAGAGGCTTTAGTTTTACTCTTTTTGGAAGCAAATACTTTCTTCCAACATTTTTGAGTTCCATGAAAAATTTGAAAGTCCTAATACTATTCAATTATGGGTTTAAGAGAGACATAGTATTCAATTATGGGTTAAAGAGATCCACACTGAATGATCTATCGGCCTTATCTTCACTTAGTTTAAGACTATTCACTTGGAGAGCCTGCATGTGCCTCCACTTCAAGAGCATAGTAAAGTCATGTAGAACTTAGAGAAGCTATCTTTAAGCTTTTAGTGAAGAATGGAAAAATGTCTGGGTTCAACAACAACCAGTCGATCATTAAGCTTCAAATAATGCTAGATTTTAACCTAGAGCACTTTTGTGATTTGGAGGAGATGCCCCCTCATATTTGTAACACATCTTCAATCGTGAATTGGACTATTACTAACTGTCATTTCCTTCGAAAGTTACCTAATGACTTGGGGAACCTCAACCCTTTAAGAATGTTAAGGAAGGAAAGAAAGTACATTATACTAAGTTCTCTTATGCTTTTCAAGTTTTTCTTGGATATCTACAACGTTTCAGGTAGGAAAGTACATTCTGTTGATAAAAATTTGTGTTGATAGAAAGGCCCAATTTCAAATTCTAATGCTTTCAAAAAACATTATATAAGTGTAATGTTTCTAAAAGGGAAGCATATTTTTTCAATTTAAGTATGATGATCCCATATTCCAACTTATTTTTTAGTAACCCATTAGGCTTTGTAGCTTTGAATAAATCCATGTCTTTTGATAAGATCCTCTTCCAAATTAGGACGCAGTTTCCTTTTGGCAATAACCACATACAATGTCTTGATTTTTTTATTCAGAAAATAGAGGTTGTGAAACAAGCTTGTGTCATACAAGGACTTGATTCATTGATTATGTATCAATTATGGCTCTTGATGTAACAATGTCTTGATTTTGCTGCTTGAAAATAGAGGTTACGCTTTACTATTTCACAGAATTTCTTACAATCTTTCCATAAGTATTGATTTGTAATCTCAGTCACTGAGGGATGACAATAATGACAAAGGTAATATTCCATGGTTTGAAGTTACCCTCTTACTAAATATTTAAATATATCACCACAATTTAACTGTTAGTTAAAGGAATTGTATTTGATTCGTAAACAATCCATTGCTTGATTTATAGATTTTGATTTTTTTCCCTTTTTTATTTTTTTTCTCAGATTTGGTATGAGATATCTTCCAATATTTGGGTTCCCTAGTTTCCCCACCATAGCTATGAGGTCCAGATGCTATCATTAAATATTCTCAGAACATTACAACTTTTCTAGTAAGTGTGCTCTGAAACATTGTTGTTGCTTTTCTGTGGTGTTAATGCAAATAAGCACTACAACTAGTGCCATTATTTAGATTAAGTGTCAAAATCTAGGTGGTCTTGTAATGATGGAGTGATTTCTTTTTAGGTAATAAGGCCATATGAATTTTTATCTCTTATGTTGTCTTGAGATATTCAAATTCAGAATAAGAATTGAGGTGTCGTTTCCACTGTAGATTGTAGTCAGTTTCTTGAACATAATATATAGTAGATTATATTTTACTAATCAACTATGGATGTGATCCCTCGCAGGAAAGGAAATTCAAAGTGACTTTGATTTCACACTGATTTTTCAAAACATCCACACAGGAAAGGAGGTTCAAAGTGACACTGATTTCACACTTATTTGTCAAAATGGAGGCAAGAGAAAAGGAAACTTTGTATTCAACAATGCTCTTAATTTCATATGTACATGCAGAGACATATTAGTAGAAAATATTGAAGTGTTGCCTAAGTAATATTTTCCATTCTACTACACTCTTTACAGCTTGTAAATAAATAACTCGGAACAATTCATTACACTACTTGTTATTCTTTATTAATCAATGGTTAAGATTTTGATATTGAACTGGCTAAGATTTTTCTTCCTTCTGTGAAATTGTGTGTTCTATAATTCTTTTTTTCCATTCACTATGTATAGCATATAAAGTGTGTCTAATGGAGTAGGAAGATTGGAAATTCTTGTGATCCTTGAACTATGTTACAAGGCAGAAACCCAATGGGGCAGGGTAGGTGCATCCGCACAAAGGGGTCACAAATACCAAAGCTGGTATTGGCTAGCGCCTTGAGCTAGAAAATTTCCTTTACCCTTGTATTAACAGTGAATCTGGAGAGAATTCTAATATTATCTTTATAAGATCTATATTAGTTAAGATTGATGAATAAAATTCATGAGACATGAGCTAGGATGTCCTTGCAAGGTGGTTGTTGATTATTGGAAGCTATGATGGCCATTATGTCAGGATAGGTGGTCGCACTCCCTTGATCGTGAGCATGATTGTGATCAAGATGGAAGACTTCATAGTCTAGATTGATTGTTTAGCAGTGATAATTAGTGGGCTCATTCACAAAATCTTCTATTTCACTAATCCTCTTTATAGAGTTGTCATATTCAACTTCCAAAGGTTTTAATTACACTATAGAGTTGAGTTCTGAGAGAGTTGTGATTCACAGTGTTATGTATAGCAGCTATGACACTTGAATGAAGACAAGCATAGTATATGTATCAAACTCTGTTATAAGCTTACCTGCATATTATAAGGGACTTGGTTGGCTTTTTTATAATTTTATAAACAAGTTCCATTTCGTGGAAATGTGAAAAAAAAAACAGTGATATTGCCACCATATGGCTCTTGTCATATATGGTTTTATACCTTTTCAAAAAATTCTCTAAGAGTTCACAATGCTAATATTCACTAGGACCTTACAAAGTTTTATTATTTATGAAATACTCACCAAGATCTTACAAGATTTTATAATTGAGTAAAATATTTGCCGTGCCTGGTGAGAGATTCGCCAAAAAATTATATATGCACATTATATTATTGATAAAATCACCTTCCATTTTTCCTATATACCATGGGGATTCGCCCATTTATTATACATATAAATTTAGGGGGGTTCTTAAAATTTTCCCTGATTAGATGGCTTTGGAGGTGGAGGGGCACCAATAATTTTGTGAATGGCCTAACAATGGTAGTCAAGGACCTTCCCATCAAAATTGTAGGAGCAAGGTTTGTGATATATCCTCGCTGTCTATGAGCGCATATACAATATTTTAGGCAAGAAGCAATTTTTTTGCATGCCTCAACTTTACGGGGCACCCAATATTATTTAGAATTTCTGAAACAACTTGACAATATCTCAGTGAGTCTGAAACTTTTCCAATTTTAGCCAGCATTTTTGTATATATTAGCTTATATGGTTGAAAAGGTAATAAAATATATGATGGGTTTCAAAGGATTTTTTCATAATCGTACAACATTTTACTCTGTATAGCCTCTGGACTAGCATAATTCCATGGATCCTTCAAATCACCTGCACAATTAGGCACAACCTTGTTGTTTCTAAAAAATAATCAAAATTTCCTTCCATTGCAAGGAAGAAGGTGTGTGTGCATCAACAATCTTGTTTCCTTCTTTCTATAGACAATCCCCAAGATACACAATCACACACTCATCACCTTCTGTCCTATTTGTAGTAATTTTTAATTTATTCTCTTGCCAGTCATTAAGCATCCCACTCATACAGTGCTGGTCTAATTGTTGCATCCCAATAACTATGCCAAATATAATTAAGTCGAGAATGCCATTTTGTTTGTAGAAAAAAATTCCTATGGTTATCCTATTAAAAGAAGACACAATATTTGAAGAGGTCACACAATGGTCGTAAAATAGTATGACCATATGTGGACTCCTATATCCCTACGCCATTCAATTGAATTTTGAGGACTTGAGGAGGAAAGCTACCAGCAACCCAAATCAATTATTACCTTCTCTTGCACTTTTAATAGAAGAGGTGAATGTTTTGAAGGGGAATTTCATGGGATCCATAGGGTTGTTTGTCACTTTAATTGCTTATTGAATTAAACAACAAAGTGCGAGATTAATTGTCAACCCAGGGAAGTCTTGTTATTTCAAAGGCAACTGCGTACTATATGTACTCAATTTTAAAAGAAACAGAAGCTATAGTAAAAACAAATCACGCCTTAAGTTAACAAACTGAAGCTCCACTCTGCATTACAACAATTACACTCTGCTGCAAATAGCTATCAGAAAAACGCTTAATTCCATGCAAAGAAATGGAAAGAATCAATCTGCAAAAGAAAATAATGGTTGTGCTGTAACAAAGAGTCAGGACCCTATCCCCAGAGCGGGAATATCCAGCACCTACCTCTAATTAACTTAGCTTTCCAATTCACTCTGTAACTTAATCACCAGTGAAACACTCATACAACAATTAATTGGGAAAGAAACAGAGTTTCAGCAAAGGTATTATAAACAATGTTCAGCAAACAGTACTGTTAACAAGGCATGAATAAAAGACACACTTAACACACTGCAGAAATGTAATGGGTGAATCTTGTGATGAAGGTGGGCCCTGTCCTTCTCACAAGATTCCCCAGGAAACAAGAACTAGAAAAAGATGTTCAGAACAAAACTTTATTCATCCATCAATATGTCATATTACAAAAAGAGTTCCAGTCATGTTCCTTCAGCTAAACCTTTTTCCACAGTCTGTTCATCCCCCTTCTAATGTAGATGTCTCCTCTTTATAAAGAGGAGACATCTATTACAAAAGATTTACATTGTTTTAACCCATTATACAAAAATAGGGAAATCAATTCCCTGTCAACGAAATGTTGTTACAGTAATGTTGTCTTTAGATATAAGCGTTACATCCAGTGTAACAGCTTCCTCGGTGATCAGTTCTGGTTCCTTTGCTGCTGTCAAATTTAGAACGCGAATCTCAATTGTTTCAGCATCACGATTCACGTGCCATTTCTACTGTTTCAGCAACTACAAAAATAGTCTTCTAGGTTGTTTCAGCATCATAGACTGCACATCATCCTTTAACTGTTTAGCACTTAATAATTCAAAGATTAACTATGAAGATGTCGTGATTATATGCTAAATAATTAAAAGTATAGTGATGAGAAGAATCATTACATACCTTTGACATAATTGTGTTAAAATACTAAGAAAGGATTTTAAATATAAGTTTGAAAGGGATGGTATCATAGCAAAATATATGGTCAAAAAGGGACAATATGAGGTCCTAACATCCCCCCCAACTAAAGCAGTTGCATGTCCCCATGCAACATCTACTCCGAGTCTGAATCAGAATACTAAGATGTACAGTGAAAATTACTTATACAGTAAGTATAAAAGGTGCTATCAGTCGAATCTCTGGAACCCTGGACACTCTGTAATCTCTGCCATGCTGCAAGCTCCTCCTTTCTTGACACCTTGAAGTAGCCCTTATATTGTTGTACTGGCAACCAGAGAAGGGGGAAGTGAAAATGATAACCCAACCATTTGTTACCACATGGCTGAACACATTTAACATAATTAGGCACTCACGAAATTGCTTCATGAAGATTGGGAGGGTTAAAAGGATGGTATTCCCTTCTCTCCTTAGGGAAATGTTCCAGAACAAATTGTTTGCCTGCATGGAAAGAGATCCTTTCTTCTTGATATACTGCTGACATTCTTCTAACACTGATACCTATAATTCCCTGATATGCTCAGTCATTCCTGGTTCTTTTATAACCCTATGATGTTCAACAATGAAAATAGCAGCATTCTATGGTTCAGCTCAGATCCACAGAAGGTGATTTTCTTCGTTATGTTTTGCTGAAAGAAAAGCGTTTTGCCGTGTGGCTGATTGGCCATACAAGAGACCAAGGCTCTAATATGAATGTCACCAGCCACAGGAATCAAATTAAACTTTATATCCTTCGGCATGGCCTCATTATGGAGATAAAGTTCACATAAGAGGTTTTGTTCGCTGACTGACGCTGCTGCAAAAGTTTCAATAAACTGCTGGGGTGTAGACACTTCATGAGGTCGTCCATCTTTGACTGCTTTTATCTGAAGGAATGCTAGGCGTTCTGCTAGGAACACTGAATAATTAAAATATGGTTTCCTAGTAGCCAGAAGTCTTTGAACTAATTCAAAGATAAGATACAGTCTAGTTTTTAACTTTTTATTTTCCTTCTGCTGTGAATGGAACTGTTCCAAGACTTCCCAATTTCTATATGCATGATTCTGTCATATTGATTTTTGTGCCTGAAATGCCCTTTCTTGCGACAAGGCATACTCTTTCTTCCATATATCATTGAGTTCTTGAATGCTTAAAGTTTGAGTAAAGACAATCTCTGCACAAAGAGGCTCAGTCTGGGTAAATACCGTCTCTGTAGACTTTGGTGCAGGATTCTCAGCTTTAACAACTGGGGTAGGCTGGGGTACTTGCGGTTTCTCTTCTTCTTCAGAAATCTTTGAAGGCCCTACTGGTTCTTGTGTAACAGCAGGGCATTCCTTTTTAACTACAAAAAGAGTAACTGCAGGAGTAGGTCCAGACAATGGAACTTTGACTAGCTTATACCTAGCTCGAGAATAGAGGTCACCACATTGGCTACACATGTATTCCTCATACCAATCCTTATCTGCACTTTTCTCGGCTGCAGATGCTACCTGGGCTAAAGTATACAGATTAAGTTCTCTTTCATAAGCTTCCCTCGCTATTATTAACTCCTGCTTATAAGCCTCAATCTCGGCTTTCAGAAACTCATTCTCCTGTTGAAGGGAAGCTATCGTGACAGGGCCTTCTGTAGCAGTTGCAGTCTCTGTGGCTGGTTCAAGTGGATGGGAGGATGGTTGTTTGGTGGCAGCTTCATTATTTATTTCTCCATCAGGTGGTTCTTGTGTGACAACTACTGGGCCATCGGCTAGTTTTGTAACAGCTATATCCTACTGAACATGCAAATTCTGCATATCGAGCAACTGAGTGGCTAGTTCTTCTGTAGCAGCAGTATCCTAGGTATCTACACTTTGATCGTTGGTTGGTGGCTCTTGTGTATCAGTTGTTGAGTTAGTAACAACTAGGTCTTGCTCTATTTCCTAATCATGGTCATCAGCAAGTGGTTCTTGTGTGACACTTGTTGAGACAATGGTTGATTCAGCTGTATGTTGATTACCTATTTCCTATTTATCAGCAGGTGGTTCTTGTGTAACACCTGCTGAATCAGTAGTTTCTATGTCCTGATGTGTTTCCAGATCATGATCGTCAGCAGGTGGTTTTTGTGTAACACATGCTGGACTAGTAGCTGGTTCTTGTGGGACAACTACCTTTTGGTCATCTAACTTTTGCTCCTCAGCACCTGTTGAGTGAGTAGCTGGTTCTTGTGGGGCAGCTACTTCTTGGTCATCTATCCTTTGCTCCTCAGCAGGTGTTGAGTCAGTAGTTGGATCTTGTGGGACAACTACTTCTAGGTTGTCTATTTTTAGCTCCTCAGCAGGTGGTTCTTGTGTAACACCTGTTGAGTCGGTAGCTGGTTCTTGTGTAACAGCTACATGTTGTACATCGTCCTGGGTGTCTACTTTTGATAAGTTAGCAGCTGGTTCTTGTGGAGTAGCTGTGTCTTCTGAAAGGAATGATGTCACAAAATCCTGGACGTTTTGCATTTCGGTACCCGAGGGTGAGGAAGGTAGGGATTCGGGGTTTGGTGGGGTATGGGGTTTTAGGATAATGGGTGGGGAATTTAGGGTGGGGGTCTCTATTGCTACTGCAGAAGACGTCCTCCTTCGTCTTCGAGGTAAGGAGGCAGGAAAAACAGTGGTTTTTCTTTTATGGATGGCCTTCTCTGGGGTAGGAGGAACATCAGGGATAGTAGCTTGTTTCATTGAGGCCCTTGTTCGTCTTTTTGATGAAGGGACAATCGTTTCTTGCCTTTTTCTTTTCCTTCTCAGCCTAGCCAGGGGAATGTCGTCGTCTGAATCACCACTGGGGATATGGACAGTGGGAATGGATGATTCAGGTAAATTATGGGACGGGGTTGATACACTAGCGGGGTCAATTGGACTGGCTGTCATGGATGGCTGAGGAATTTCAGCATTCACTTGGGAAGTCTCAGCTGCCGCCTGAGAAATTTCAGCAGTTTCTTGAGGGTTTGCTGTTGCTGGTTGAGGGATTACAACAGCTTCCTGGGGTGGGTTGTTAAGGGGGGGAGGGTTCTACAGGGCAAAGCCCCTCACGATTATTCTACTGTTTCTATAATCCTTTCAGGTCCCACTACTTCCTCTTTTTAATGGTCCGTTTGGAAAGAGTACTAGGTATGTGGCCTTCGAGAGCTTAACCTCTGGGATGTCTCAGCTTTTGAAATAATATCATCGATGAAAGTTTTTCTTCCTCCTCTTCCTTTGCCCTTGCCACCTGTAGGATTAGTTTTCTTGCTTCCTCTCATGCATTCTACATATCTACAAAAAAATCATCAATACTTTTAAAATCTATAATTGCCTTCGCCGGCAACAGCGCCAAAATGTTGGTCACTTTAATTTCTTATTGAATTAAACAACAAAGTGCGACATTAATTGTGAACCTAGGGAAGTCTTGTTATTTCGAAGGCAACTGCGTACTATACGTACTCAATTTTAAAAGCAAAAGAAGCTATAGTACAAACAAATCACGCCTTAAATTAACAAACTGAAGCTCCACTCTGCATTACAACAATTACACTCTGCTACAGATAGCTATCAGAAAAATGCTTAATTCCACACAGAGAAATGGAAAGAATCAATCTGTAAAATAAAACAATGGTTGTGCTATAACAGAGAGTCAGGACCCTATCCTCAGAGTGGGAATCTCCAGCACCTGCCTCTGATTAACTTAACTTGCCAATTCACTCTGTAACTTAATCACCGGTAAAACACTCATACAACAATTAATTGGGAAAGAAACAGAGTTTCAACAAAGGTATTATAAACAATGTTTAGCAAACAGTACTGTTAACAAGGCATGAATGAAAGACACACTTAACACACTGCATAAATGTAATGGGTGAATCTTGTGATGAAGGTGGGCCCTGTCCTCACAAGATTCCCCAGGAAACAAGAACTAGAAAAAGATGTTCAGAACAAAACTTTATTCATCCATCAATATGTCATATTACAAAAAGAGTTCCAATATTGTTCCTTCAGCTAAACTTTTTTACACAGTCTGTTCATCCCCCTTCTAATGTAGATGTCTCCTCTTTATAAAGAGGAGACATCTATTACAAAAGATTTACATTGTTTTAACCCATTATACAAAAATAGGGAAATCAATTCCCTGTCAACGAAATGTTGTTACAGTAATGTTGTATTTAGATATAAGTGTTACATCTAGTGTAATAGCTTCCTCGGTGATCAGTTTTGGTTCCTTTGCTGCTGTCAAATTTAGAAAGCGAATCTCAATTGTTTCAGCATCACGATTCGCGTGTCATTTCTGTTGTTTCAGCAACTACAAAAATAGTCTTCCAGGCTGTTTCAACATCATAGACTGCACATCATCCTTTAACTGTTTAGCACTTAATAATTCAAAGATTAACTATGAAGATGTCGTGATTATATGCTAAATAATTAAACGCATAGTGATGAGAAGAATCATTACATACCTTTGAGATAATTGGGTTAAAATACTAACAAAGGCTTTTATATATAAGTTTGAAAGGGATGGTATCATAGCAAAATATATGGTCAAAAAGGGAAAATATGAGGTCCTAACAAGGGCCATCCAAGTCCATTGCCTACTAGAGAGTCCCTTTGAATGTTTCTCATGTTCCTCTGATTCTAGTTCAAAATTCCTTGATAAGCGTTAAATCTGGAAAAAACACTTAAAATGAAAAGCAGTAAATCTCTTTAAAAAGCCTCTCATATTCCTCTGATTCTGGTTCAAATTTCCTTGCTTCCTCTGTGTAGAATCTAGAATAGCGTAGTGTCATAGAATATAGCCAAGTGATGTAGAATCACTTGTACTTTGAAAATTATAAATTAATAGAAGCATCATAAATTTTGAAATCTTAAAAAAAAGTGAAAAAAAAACTTTAAATGAAAAGCGGTAAATCTCTGAAAAAAAAAATCTCATATTCCTCAAATTCTAGTTCAAAATTCCTTTCTTCCTCCGTGTAGAATCCAAAATAGCCAAGTGTCGTAGAATCCATAATAGCCAAGTGAGAAAAGCATCATAAATTTTGAAATCTTAAAAAATAGTGAAAACTAGTAAATCTTGAAAAAAAATTCTTAAAATGAAAAGCGGTAAATCTCTTAAAAATAATTTTTTCATATTCCTCTCATTTTAGTTCAAAATTCCTTGCTTCCTCCCTATATAATCCAAAATATCCTAGTGCCCTAGAATCACCTGTAATTTGAAAATTATAAAGTGAGATGCATCATAAATTTTGAAATCTTAGAAAACATTGAAAAGCTATAAATCTTGAAAAACAAAAATCTTAAAATGGAAAGTCGTAAATATCTTTAAAGAAAATTCTCATATTCCTATGATTCTGGTTCAAAATTCCTCGCTTTCTCCATATAGAATCCGGAATAGCCAAGTGCTTTGCAAATTATAAAGTGAGAGAAGCATCATAAATTTTGAAATCTTAAAAAGCCTTAAAAAGCAGTAAATCTTGAAAGAAAAATGGAAACGTAAGTTTTTGAAAAATGATAAATATTTAAAATTTTAAAAATATTACTAATTTTATGAATTATGTTTGTAATTGTGCATAGGAAAATATATTATTAATATTATATAAAATATTATATTATTAACAAATTTCTAAAACATAAAAAGAAAGAGAGTATCGAAATTAAAGGTAAAATGTTAATAAATGGAAATAGAAAGTGGTAGTTTTCTTAAACGTGAAAATGATAATATTTAAAATATTTCTAATTTTATGAATTATGTTTCTACATGTTTGTGTATATAACAATATATTATTAATATTAGATGAGTTGGAAATTTTAAATTTACCCTTCTTTAAAAATATTCTTGATATTCTAATTTATATAGGTAAAAATATTAATTTTATTTTTGATATTTAATATAATTTTATGTAATTTCGGCACCATTAATCTTTAAGGCAGGTAAACCATATTATTAAAAAAATTCAACTATACCCGAATTAGATAATTAAAATTTGCCATGTCATATTAGGTACCTATATCTCTTTTTAATTTTAGAAGGTTTTGATTAGATTACATATTATGACATAGAAATTCAATGTTAAAATTAAATTTCCTCTAATGAAAATAAAATATCACTAACTCACAATTTTGGTTAATTTTAGTTCATTTATAATTACAATACAATTTTGAATTAAATTGTTAAATTAAAAATACATCCAAATTAAAATCACAACTAAAATTATATCAAAATCACTCTTAAAATAAAATTTAAAAAAGCACTTTACAAAGCTGTCACAAATCTTAGTAAATTGAAAATGATACTTTTGAATGGAATGATTGAAAACGCAATAGTTAGATATACATTAAAGTCGAACCTAAAATAATAAAACAATAAAAGCCCCTGCAACACAAATATGCCACTAACTTTGCAATTTTGAGAGATTTTAAATCTCATAATTTCGGTGTATCTTTTGCTAGATAAAACACACACACACCCACACATATATATATTCACCCCTTAAGAAGTGAACTCACCCACACCTGTAAATCCAATGTCCTCAAGATGAATTATTTATGTCTTCAACACTCACAAATAGGTTTTTAGATGTGAATGTGAATAATAATAAATTAAAATTAAAATATATGAACCAATGAATAATTAAAGAAACAAATAAACATATATCAATCACATTTAACAAACACATTGCTAAAGCTTCTTTCCTCTCAAAACATCTCAGTGGAATATATAAAAACTAATTGAAATTAAGGAAAAATGGTGATTAATGGGTTCATGGGTAAACAACAAAAGTTCGAGGCAATGTTACACCCCCTCAAAACTGGTATCTAGATCATTGTAACGTGATATGCCAATAATATTAATCCCCACATTCAAATGGTGTGCATAGATATATATTCATCCAAGTAGATGGAAAACCAAGATTTCTAGGTTTGTATACCTGTTTTTTTAGCAATTCAGCCATTTCTGCCTATTTTTTTAGACCAAAAGATCCATTAATGATATAGATTTTATGATAATAAAACAACCAATTGCCTAAAGAGAGAAGTACATGCTATGGATCTTCATATCAATTATAGGTTTGTCCACAATACCTTTTTTTTGTAATTCCTTGTTCTCTTCTTTAAATTCTATTAACTCAGCTTCCAACTCAACAATATATGCGTGCAAGTAAGGAAAAGTTTTAAAAGATTAATATTCCTCGATAAAAATGTAGCAACAAATACCAGGTTTTTCAAACTGAGGGTTCTATCAGAATGTTTTCCCAAACATAGTTGGGTTGTTAAAATAGAGACAAGCATAACAAAACTGATATCAATTAGCAAAACAAAACAGTTATAGAAAAATCCATTCATAGTTCTTCTCCAAAAATAGTTTATCGATCATAATCGACATTCTTAGAAAATAAGACTAACATATTGTTATGCTCAGTTAAGAGGTCAAGGACACTTTACCTACCTTAAGTTCATAAGGGTTGACCTTTCAGGACAAGCTGACAAGAATTATTCAAAACCAAGCACATGAGGTATCCTACCTTCATTACAAGGTTTGGCATAATGTTACTCTCTAACTCAGTTAAGACCTTTCAGAAAAGCACACATCTAGAACCCTCTTTCCTACAACTTTGCTTCTTCCTTCTAGAGTGTCCAGGTGACCAAGAATACCATTAGGAGTGTTGGGATAATCTTAGCTTCTACCTCAGGTAAGACATAGATGATTGGGCAGGAAGAGCCCTCTCTCCCACAACTTTGTTGCATCCTTTTTGGAGCACCCTAGGTCACCAGTACAATTATGAGAAAAATCAAAGGCAAACAAACCATGATATCAAAGATTTGTATGCCGCAATCATGGACCTCCCAACCCATAGTAAAAATATGCGGACCTTAGAAGCATGAAGTGAACCATTAGTTTCACAATCTCAAAATCCAACCAAAAGTAGGCAGGTCACTTGTGCATGTAGGCCATTAGAAATGGCTTATAGTTTACTCTTCAATCCTAATATCTTCATTAATACGTAGGTAGGTACCTTAATCCAGATAGTGGATCCTAACATAAACTTATATGTAGTTAAAAGTACATTGTATAAACTGTAACATTGGAGGCTTTTGATTGATCCAACAAATAAAAATCTAAAACGTTAGGGATAGAATTACTCTTTCATGATCCTAAGATTTACTTACTCTATCATTAACCTAAGATCAAAACAAATGACACAAACGCTATTTTTACCCCTAATTCATGTAAAGTACAAAAATATTGTTTTTTAGCGGAAAATTCAAAATTTTTATGAATAAAGACATAGTTCATATTTCTATAGAAGATTAAGTGTCTCAAAAATTCAAAATTTGACAAATGAGAACTATGCTTCTCATTTTTTACCAACATAGATACTCAATTGCAATGAATCAGAGCATAACCTACAGTGCACACATAGTTTTTCAATACCTGTCTCATAGGAAAAATTGTAAAATATATCATAGGAGAGCTTGCGCATGGACACAATTTCAAAAAATATAAACAATCACCTGGAAAAAGTGTAGGATAGAATTTTCATGAACCAAAAAAAATTAAGTACTGGGATTTTGGAAACTCACACATAACAAATAATAGAAAATAAGAAAATAAATATAATGCTTAACTTATCTTTTAGGATATAATAAGGTTTGTAATTGAGTTTGAGTTTGAGTTAAGTTTGTAATATAATGCACTAACAAAATACAAGAGCAAGTTTGAAGGGAGGGTTATGGTACGAAATCCAACAATTTGGGCCAAGCCAGATTAGTTTCAAGATCACAGATTGAATGTAGTCCTCAAGTAGATCAGACCCATACTCTCTAACTTGTATAGTAAGGTGAAATCGCTAGTACAGAAAAGGCTAGTTTTATATATTAGTACTTTTGGATTACATGATTTGGTCTCATGTCAAGAAGTATGCAAAATGTCTCAGACAATGGCAACATGATCTTAATTGTTTGTACTCTTGAGCATGCATCTAGGGTAATGCTTATTGAGGTAAATGGGGCAAGTTTAAGATGAAACTAGCAAGAATGTTGCTATGCACTACTTCATGCTAAAGCATTCTATAGAGACATGTCCATTCATTCATTTTACAATCCAACATATCATAAACATATAATGATCAAAATGTTTTATTGATCATTTGACCTAGAAATATGGTAGAAATTGAAGCACTAGCTAAATGTCATAGAGGACGCCTTGTATACAATACTTGCCTACCCTCGACACAAAGGTTTAAGGAAGAAAAGTAAAAATCCCTAATATAGGCATGATAATCCTTTATTTTTGTGGCTCCTTTTGCGCTAATGGTGAATAAAAACATCATCAACATCCAAAACCTAGTGCAAGGTAGAAGAGAATAATACCTACTCTTGCTACTAGGTATGGGGCATCACCAAGATCATGTTATACTACTTAGTATTTTTTGTTAAACTAGATAATAATTGTGAGGTTAGTGCCATATGATGAGAAGCCCCATATTCAAATACCAAACATTCCTAAGAATTGTGTTGATAGATAGGAAATATACCATCGAGAAATCCTTCTCAAACTTGGAAACAAATTTATACAACTAAGTTTCTATAGATGCTACTACATACTTTTTTTGTTTCTTCCACTTACACTTCTTCTAATTTTGATTCTATGCATTGTGATGCATAATGACCATGCTTATGAAGAATGAAGCACTTATTTTTACTCGAGTCCTTTACTAACTATGAGGTTGACTCCTCACATTTTCCCTTACCCTTGCTAGGTCCTTTACATTTGTCCTTATTTGTCTAACCAAATAGAAAAATGTTCTCATCAACACCCTTCTTGATAGATTTCAACTTGATTTGAGTCTAACTCTTGGATACAATCATCATGCATCTTTTCAATGTGAGGAAGGTTCTCATGATCAGAAACACCTTTGACAAATGCTTCCCATGAATCTAGGAATCCATTTATTGAAATGTTCATTCGCTTTAAATCTACAACCTTCTCCACAACTATTTACAAGTTGGCCATGAACTTGTGTGCCCTGCATAAGGTAACTATTGACTAAGTCTGATTAGGTCATCTCTATGGATCTAAGATTGTTTCACAATATCACCTTCCTTTTCTTTGTTCTCACTATGATAGAAGCCCACTGGGGCATAAAACATATCCTTTATTGTTTTCTTCCTGTATATAGACGGATCAAATGATCCCTTAAAACATCCATGATCATCCACTTGGACTTAACTTATGTCCTCGTGTGCATTGCCAACCACTGCAGATCTATAGATGAAGGCACGATATCCTAGATATCAGTCTTTTAATAAGAGCATAACCCTTAGTTTCTATAACAAAAAAATGAGGCACCATCAAGTCTATCCTCAAATATGAAGCTAGCTAACACCATCTTTGAGATCCAATGCACAAACACATAGATCTAAAAATTAGTCCCTCAAAGAAATATGGAAACCATCTAACTACTGGTCCATCCTTCTGACAATTTCTTAACCACTATAAATGTCGGATAAATCCAATTAGAACAAGGAGGGTTTTTGGGCAACAAATCCCTACCTTCAGTGCAAAACATACAAGGAAAGCATATGTTCAGTGTAAGTTGGCTAAGCTTGATGACATTGTGTATGCGGGTGATAGATGCAGTGTTTTATGTTTCTGATGTTTGTGATTCATTTTGTGGAAGATTTTTACCCTCCACCTTGAGGAAGGCTTTTTATCTAAGCATATCATCCTCAGCTCCTGCCTAGAAATAATGCAATTGAAGAATGAGTCGTGGACAAGGATAACTCTCTTTTCGTTTGGGATCTTGTCACGTTGCCATCTCTCTGGATATAAAATAGTAAGACTTGCAAATTATGAGGTGCCCACATCCTCCATAACCAAATTATGTAGAGGGATTCACCTTAACTATATAACTCAAGGAAAATGGAATTTTGGTCCCTTCACAAGCTAGGTATCCAAATAATTTTGCATAGAGGAAGTAGTAGAACCAGACAGCATGATTTTGTTCATCAAAGGATTGAACCTGAGAAGAGGAAGGATTTCTGATACAAATAATCTTTTTTATTTTTTTGGTTCCAATTTGGACACCGATCTACTTAATTCCAGGGATTTCAAGAAATGGGACACCATGGATTTAGGTAGCAAGGATTTTAAGACCAAATTTTTGGTGGATGCTCAAGAAGTGATCACATGTGAGAAGCCTAATGGCTTAGAAGTACAAGAAATTCAAGGGTTGAAGGCTTCTGTATGGAGGTCCAGTAGTGGTTTAGTTTCATCTGTGGCTAGTATTGAAGTTAAATCCATGATGAGATCCAAACCTGTGCAGATACTTATGGCTCTCCATCAAGTTTGTGCTTGCACAATGCTTTGGAACCAAACTCCATTTCTCAGAGAATCTATCATGTACCATGGCTATCTAGGTGTCCAAAGGTGGTTTCTTTGCGATAATAACTATGATGACAAAATAGAAGTGATAACATCATTGGGTTATTTCAACATGAGTAGACATATGTGGCCATGTACTAAAACCCAAGAGGCTGGATTCTCCCATTGTGCATTGTGCGCTCACTGGGAATGTCAACAGGTGGCTTCCATGGACATACATGAATTTATGAATCCTATAGAATATATTCAAAATGAGACATGGCAATCGATTCTACTCAAATGGTCACTTACAGCCATGGAAAGGCTAATCAATAATTCAACATCTACATATCGAGGCTTATTCAAAATAGGAGAAATAAGAGTTGATTGTCATAGCTTTGGCCCACCTGGATTGAAGAAACACCAAAATGAAGGTGTGATAGTAGGTTACACCTGTAGGCTGAATAGAACAAAGGGGAATAAATCTATCGTTCTCTTGTCTGCACTAAACCAAGGCCTAATAAACATAGTCTGTTATTTTCAACTCAAATAGGTATATTATTACATGAACCCTTAGTGAACTAATTATTATGGTAGATCAATATACTAAAAAACTATTTACAACATTGATGCCCTTTCGCACACTAATCATGGACTAAGTTGCTGAATCTAACACTGATATGCAATCTAAGTTGTTCGAAATTGACTAGAGTCGTTGGAAGCTTACCAGAGTCATTGTAGCCAATGTTGAAGAGAAACAATTTTATTCAAATTCTCAAGAGGGATTTCTTCTAATTCTTGAAGTGAATTTTCTTCTTATTCGGCTTCGTTTGCTTACATCACTAAAACATTCCCTTAATTCAAAGACCTGTATATCTGAAAATGTATCACTTGTTCATATGCAAAATATGGTTTGTTTAATTATGCTTTTCGATTGGAAGAGCACTTCTCCAACAATTGCAACATCTTTTCTCTAAATTTAAAAGGTAAATTATCTGTACTCTGACTATCTATGAATGTTTTCCGCAATAATTGTGCATTAATTGTTAGCTTTCCTGTGGAGTTGATTGATGTCAAGAAAATCATGCCGATCAAACACAATATAAACTCTAGGAAGTATTTTCTGCAGTTAATATTTGAAGTTTCAATCCACTATTTGACTATTCTATGTTTATCAAGAAATAGTTTACTAATTATATCTCTCAATGCAACATAAACATTTTTTGAGCTTCCTTCACATCTTGGATGACTCTATGACTCAAGCAACCACGAATGGAATAATTCCACTTGTTTCCCTGTCATGAATTTGACGAAAAAAGACCTTAGCAGACATAGGCCTATCGATAAATGTTTACACGCAAATTCCAGAAATAAAATCTTCTCAAGGAGAATGAGGAAAATATGAGGGGAAATATATACAATTTTGTCCCAACTGTTAATGTAAAACATAGGGTTTTTTCAAAGCTTTTGACCAAACACATTATTTTGTCCTACAAATTGATTTCTTGAAGTGTTTTTATGTGCAGCCAGAGCATTTGATCATTCCAATAGCGTGCGTCATCGACACACATACTAATTTTCTTTAAATACTCTGAAACTAGATCCTTCGACAAAAGAGGAAGTACTACTTGCAATATTCCAATATGGCCAAGAGTTAGAGGTCTTTGCATCTTGGATACAATATCTTTTGAGATGTCTTGAAGAATCAATATAGTTGCTTCATATTCACGCAGACTGATAAATTCTTTGATGTTTTTAGTTCTGTGTTTTAGATGAAACAAGAAATAAAAGAAACGTTCTTTACAATCATTCATCACTCCATCAAACATTGTTTCCCATCGTAACCCAATCAGTCCAGTCAAGTGCTCCATATTTTTCAAAGATTTGAAAACCTGATACATTTGAAGCCATAACTCTCGATCAAACTTTGCATCCTGTGGCAGACCCATCTATTGAGTCAAGAGTTCAATATTTTTCAAAGTTTTTGAAACTTGAAACCTTTTAAGTAACAGATAAGATAAGATGGTCATAGAAAAGATATTTTTTATTATTAGTGTCCAATAAATGACCAAAAGGGTAGGCCATTGGGACTAAAGAAGACACGTCCAGTGTGAATTATAACCTGGGAGTGCCATAGAAACTACTCCATAATTCTTAAAGAGAGAGAAAGAAAGAAAAACTACTGTAGTAAGATAAGTTTCGGGTGAAGCAGACTACTAGGTCTAACTATAACCAATAGATATGTACATATAGTAGTGGTATATGTTCTAGATGTAGTTATACCATGGTAGAGTCCAAGACTTGAAATCCTGCAATCTTGGCGGTGATACTGTGAGAGAGATGGAGGTAGAGATAATATTTAGCTCTCCTCATCCTCATGACTGACATGTTGGGCATCAATGAACCGACTCACTCTTGGACTCATCAGGCACCATGAGGAGATATGGTTGTATGACCCTGGAGGGAGGGGGCATGTAGGAGATAAGAAATTCAAATTTTCTCAATTTAACCAAGGAAAAATCAAATTAAGATTTTCTTGCTGCATTTTTCAAATCATAGTTCACTCTAATCTATTACTTTCACTATGAACTTGGCATAGTTCACATGTTAAGTTCATAAGGTTTTGGGCTAGTGTGGTTCTATGTGTTGTGTATATAAAGAATAGGTGTACATCTCATGCTACCAGAAACAAGACTCCCTATGAAATGTGGTATGGCCACATTCCTTCAGTAAGGCGTCTCAGAGTTTTTGGTTCCTCTTGTTATGCCTTCATAACTAAGGAATAGAGAAACAAACTCAGTGCAAGGAGTCACAAATGTATCTTCTTTGGGTAATCATACCTCGAAATCATACCATCTCTATGATGAAGTGAATAAGAAGTTTATAATTTCTAGACATGTGATATTTCTTGAGCAGCAACTTAATCACTTGGATAGATTCAAACATGCAAAGTGTTTTGAATATTTTCCTAGCGAAATTCTACATCTCCTTCTCTTAGCTCTATACTTTCTATGAAGAGCCTTGAAGAAATCAGGTTGAAGGAAATTCGTTCCCCTTCTTTGTTAGGAAAGAGCTAAGACACTACTAGCAGTAGGTAGTTAAATCTGACAAGTAGTGAGGGTACATGAAAGATACAAAGCAAGACTTAATGCAAAGGAGTAATGCAAAGGAGTGTACTGACTATATACATATCACCAAACATTTTCCATCCCACTTAGGATGCCTTGCATCATGCCTGGTTAGTCATAAGATCATGTTGGTCACAACCTTCGTAGCTTAAATAAACAAGTGGAAATACTCTTCATCTTCTAAGCTATGTAATAAATAAGAGAAAGCGAAAAAGACACATAGATGAAAGACATAAAATGACTTTCAATGATTCAAACCATGAATGTCATTGAAGACAGAATGAAATGACAATGATAAGTAGTCCTTTGAGGTACACTAAGAGGTGTATTCCAAAATATGTGCTTTGTTTTCCATACCTACCCTCCAAAAGGTTATGCATCAGAAGCAGTCTTCATGTGGTCCTGATTCTATCATACCTTGGGTTCCTTGGTATGCTCAAATTTATCCTCATCTCCTTGTCATTCATCTAGCATGTCATCCTTCTTCGTGGCCCCTGAGAGACATAATTGCATATTTTCATTGGGCAGTGATTGTTTCAGGATGAGGCAGTGATTCCAAATCTAGCTTATACATTTTATTCACACGAACCCCGACTTGCTTCCCCTGTCCTGTGGCTATGTGTCTTAGGAACAATTTTCCTTTGCTGAAGATGACTTCACAACCATGGTATTCCAAAACTGCAACAAAGATGAGATTGTTCTTTAGGCTAGAACAAACATGACATCCTTGAGCCTGAGAGGGGAGCATGACTCCCTCTGGAAGGTGAGTCTACCAATACCAGTCACATTGTACCTTTTTTCTTCCCCTAGCTTGATATGCAGCTAGATATCTTTCTCCTCTAGGTCAATGAAAAAATATTTACACCTTGTCATGTGGAACGATGCACTTGAGTCCTAACACCACACACTCCCCATCATTGTGCTAGACATGCATGTGATAAGGTTAAAGTCAAGCTCGAACTATGAAGCCAAGGTTTAACCTACTACTCCTCCTAAGGTCTTATTTTCTGCATTTTTGTGTGGACACTTCATGGCATAGTTCTGACATTCATGACAATGGAAGCATTTAATTTTTGACAAATATTTCTTCTTTCCCCTTTGACTAAATTTTGGTTTAGTTGGAGATTTATTCCCTTTTCCCTTATTTCCCTTTCAAACCAATGGAAATTTTTCTTTATCCTCCCCTTTAGGTGAGGTCCCATCTTTGGTATTCCGCCTTATTTCCTCCTATAGCAAATCAGACCATAAGTGTTGCCAATTCGGTAGTTTCTCCCTTCCATTCATTGAATATTGATAACTATGCCAGCTCTTACAAAAGCCCAGAATGGCTAGGCTTACCAAGTCATCCTATGAAACAATAACACCAACTATTGCAAGCTCATAAAGAACTTGTGTGAACCTACTCAGATATTGCGGGATAGTGTCATTCTTCTACATCTTGATATTTCAAAGTTTATCCTTGAGCTCCAGCATCCTGTGGTCACTACTATTTCGGAATAGATATGTCAATGTCTACCACATTGCATAAGTTTTTTCTTTCCCATGGAGATTGATGACAATGTGGTCCCATACTCCCTCCAATAGGTCTCATACTCCCTCCAATATTATTCTCCTCACCTTGGTTATATCTTTCTTCCATTGAGCATGGTTTTTAGCATCAGATTTCACTGGTTTTGTAACATCTCCCTTAATGTATTCTAGAAATTCAATGTCATCGAATACATCCTCCAGGTGATCCTTCCACATGATGAAATTAGATTTGCTTTCCAAGGCATAGTCTAGCCTCAATGCGTTGAAGTTCATCTTCTCAGCTCTAAAGAAATCCTACTACAATGAACGACAAATTTGAACCTCCTGAGAAACAGCTTTGAAACTCCTGCTCTAATACCATGTAGAAATTATGGTGTATATTTTCAACTTCTCATGAAATTTTAATCAAAATTACAAGACACGAATCTAGTCTACTACACTATGGAAGTTAATTCCCAATTTAGAACAAAAATTTCAAACATGCAATAATAAATAACACACATGCACACAATATTTTTCTTGGGGAAAAAACCAATGTATTCTTCCATTAATTTGATCAAAAAAGATGTATTAAAATTACTTTTCTCAACTAAGCACATCCTACAAGTGAGTAACTTCTCTCTCTACTCACTGAGAAGCTTTGACCCAAACTTAGACAATTTTTACCTTTGCTTAAGCCCATATTTCCTTGTGTAATTCCTCGAGAAATTATGACCCTATTATTTAGGAATTCTACCAAAATGGATTGTGCAATTCCCAAGGTTGATCATCTGATTTCATGCAAAACCTATACACTCAAGACTAGTTTACAATTGATGTTACACTGCCTTGGAATATCCACCACAACTGGGGAACTCGAATTCTTTGCATGAAATAGATATTTTGGGATGATTGATAAGTTAACTAGATGATCACTCAGTTTGATTGAAGTCCCACTGCAAAACTGACCTTCCACGAGTTCCTCCAATAGTTACAACTAGTTTAATTCAATACAACATTAGATAACTAACTTTGATTGCTAGGAATCACAGATGCTTAGCTAAACTCTAACTCCTCTAACTCAAATTTACTGAGTAAATTAGGTGACAGAAGCCATGTCACGCAAGCTAATTTCATGCAACTTGTATGCTGATGTGGAAATTGCATTTTTCTCAATTTAATGAAGGAAAAGTCAAATTGATAATTTCTTGCTGCTTTTTTCAACAATCCTTCAGGTGAATCTAATCCATGTTGTTGATCACAGTTAGGAGTTCCAACATAATAATGTGCTGATAATAGAAACCAACAGATATTAGTAACATTCAAAATAAATGAAACTGTCAAAAAACACATATTAAAACACAATTGATGGAGACCGAAAGCACTCCAACTATGATACTGCTTATCTACATTCAGTGAAAGTTCCTCCATCGCACCTCTCATGAAGCACACCTATGTTGTCGTTCTCCAGCGCCCTAAATCCCATCAATTTATGTCGACCTCCATCGCTCCACTTCCTGAAGAACCCAGCAACAACATAAAGACAGACCCCTAATCCTTTACCTTTACCTTTTTTTACTAGTGCCCTGTATTGAAAATTTGAAAACAAAATATTTCTTTTGTCTTAATTTTTTTTTTTTAAATCCCGCTCAATGTAGTAGTTCCAAACGCAGTGATAGAGAAGTTGTCTCTAATCATATTGGCATATATCAAAGGGATAGAAGAGGAATTGATGTCTGAGAAGTCTTGTTAGTAAAAGTTCTCGCGTTCTTCTTAGTCAGCTACCACCACAAAAGGAAGAGCCCAAAAATTCGTTGTCTTTATATATGATAATGTGAATGGTAAGTGAAATAGCAAACCCGGTATAGGCGCAACAGAGTAGTAGCTTGCAAGCTGGCGGACTTAGGGCGCATTGCCAGAGTCAATTTTGCAGTTGTTAGATAATAATGTCTTAAATTGATATGTTTTTGTATTAATTGTTAATTGTCTTAAATATGTTTCATCTAAAGTGGTCATTGTCTTAAATTTAAAGTTTTGTCTTAAAATATTTTCGTCTCAAACTGTTTTTGTCTTAAATATAAAGTATTGTCTTAAAATAAATTTTTCTTAAATTTTTTTTGTCTTAAATAAAAAGTTTTGTCATAAAATGTTTTTGTCTCAAACTACTTTTGTCTTAAATATAAAATTTTGTCTCGAAATATTTGTCCTAAATTAATTTTGTCTTAAATAGAAAGTTTTGTCTTAAAATATTTTTGTCTCAAACTCTTTTTGTCTTGAAGATTATATTTAAGACAATTCAATTGATATTAAATTTTAATGTAAAATAACTAAAAAAAAAGTGACTTTTTAAGACAAAAGATTTCTTTTGTCCTAAAATTTTTTCTTAAAAGTGCCCTTGGTATAGTAATTTGTCCTTACAACACAGATTCTATGAGACAACTAAAAGAGAATTTGAGGATATGGAAAAGAAACTCATATGGAAGCACTAACAACTCCCCAAGAACCAACTATAACCAAAGTTCAAAAAATGAAATTTTAACCCTGGTTAGTCACTCATAAACCATAGACACTAAAATTTCCAAGCTCATTAATATCTACTAACTTAACAAGTCTTTCCGTACATAAATCATAAAGCAAAAAAAACTTTCAAACTACCATATAAAATAAACAACCTAGCATATAACAAAAATTTCACATTATATAATTTATATATATTTTTAGACTTTAAATTTTCAACATCTCCAACAAAACTCTCATTTCCCTATAAAACGTTTTGATCTATTCACATTTATAAAAAATACTCCATCATTATTCTAAAAAATGAACATGCCCAACAACATAACATAAAAGAACAACAATAGCTAAAGTTAAAAATATTTATGTTGATATAAGGCACTAGCTACCATGTTATTTCAATGTGTTGTTTTATAAACTATGCTACCATGAAAGACACAACTTATACAATGACCATGCTCGTATCCCTATGCTTTTGGTATTAGGGGCAAGACAGAGTTACTATGTTAACTCTTTGAAATGATACTCATGGCAGGTTGGGAAAAAAAATCATTTATAATTAAAATATAATAAAATTACTACAACTGTTCAATTGCACCAAAATCTCCCTTCAAACTCTGCCCACCCCATGCCATCCTGGGCCAAATGAAGGGTATCGGAATCGAATTAGGGCAAGAGAAAATAAAGAAGTACATCGAGGGAAGACAAAAATTGAGACCTTTATTATCCATTGAGCAAACCCGAAGCAATACGTAGCGTGAAATCGACATCACTTTCATGCATAGATTTACGAGAGTTTGACATTCAAGGACGTGTAATTAGGCGGCGAATTAGGGACGCAAAAAACACATTATGGTGCAATTAAACGTCGCGTATAACTCCATGGAGTTCACAGTCGAAATATACACAGGATACGCCGACTAGAGCCATGAAGGATCCCACAGCTCCGGTAGGGATTGATCATCTTTATCACGAGCATCTGAAAGTTGGTACCCAATGGGAAGTTCATCGAATGAAGATACGGCTCTTTCATGGAAAGTGCTCAGAGTGTGAGAAAATGGCTCCGATATGGATTGATCCCCGCCCTCAACACTATGCAGGTTTTCTCTTATGTTGATATTCGCCTGATGCAAATTCATGTGAAGAAGCTCCCCCTGCAAGATCGCCTTCTCTAACTGCAGCTTAGAGACATGTTCCTGCAGCTGCCAGATTGTTCCCGCGCACCCATACACAGGGTCTCTCAGCCTTGCGCTCGCTTCATATACCATACTGCTAACTGCATCAGTGCGCATTTCCAGTGGCAGATCCTGAATCGAAATCGTCATGTCAGCACCAGCATTGAAACATGATTGCGGCAAACCAGAATAAATTGCAGCAAACCTGAGTGAAAGAGAATATTTCTATTTACTAGAGGCTTTCTAGAATCTATCGAAAAGCTCCGGAATAAAATAGAATAGTGTTAATTACCAGAGGCTTTGTAGACTCTATGGAGAAGAGGTAAAGTATTATTTCTTCTATGCAAGAGACGAAGTTGGTTATCAGAGGCTCTGAAGGATTGAAAAGAGTAACAAAGTTATTTAGTCTATGAGCATGAGCAAGAGGAAGATAGAAGAGTAAAAAAATCAATAGAGAGAGAAGAGTAAAAAACTTATATTCTTTATTAGCTGGAGAAAGAGAAACTATTTTGTAGTGGAGGAAGACAGTAATTTCTTCTCAACTGCATAAGAAGGTTATTAGAGCGGGGTTATTAGAGGTTTCACAGAATTTATGGACGAGAGCACAATTTTTTTTTTCTTTTCGAAAGATCAACTTACTTTTATTGTCAAAAAGTAATTACATATCTTTATATTTTTGTTTTTAATGTTCTCTATACAATTTAGTCAAAAATCAATTTAAAAATTAGACTATGGGTCTTTGTCTAACTTCATAAAAACAACCTAACCTTGACAGATCCTACTGCAACTATCAGTAATATCCTCACAGGAAAGCACGCAGTAGCTTTAAAAAAAAAATCAGCTATATACAACTAAAGACCGATAAAAACTACCTACATCAAGCCACTAGAAAATGATAAAAACTACCTATATCTAGAAAATGATAAAAACTACCAATGTCAGGGCACTAAAAAAATATACTTCCGAAGCTTTGTAAGTTACCAATGTCAAAAGCAAAAAAAACTAATCAAACACTACTTACCACCACAACCTTGCTTTGACAAGAGATCTCTTACTTGGTTCTACTCCTTTAAAATGTGTGAGAAAAATGTTTTCTGAAAAGCCTTTGCAGGAAAGAGAGGAAAAGATAGTTATTAGAGGCAAAGAGAGGAAAAGATAGTTATTAGAGGCTTTCCAGAGTTTATAGAAAAGAGTAAAAATGTTCTCGAGAAACATAGAAGATTTTATAATGGACAAAGATAGTTATTTTTTCTACGCTAGGGTAGAAGATGGTTATTAAAAACTTTGTAGTATTAATAGAGAAGAGTAGAAAACTTATTTCCTTTGAGTCATAAGTAAGAGCTAGAGAAGATTTTATAATTGAGAAAATGGTTATTTCTTTATCCTAGGGAGGAAGATGGTTATTAAAAGATTTGTAAGATTGGTGGAAAAATGTAAAATAGTTATTGCTCTATGAGTATCAGGAAGAAAATGAAAAAAGATTTTATAATAGAGGAAGATGGTTATTTCTTCTCTTCTAAGGAGGATGATGGTTATTGGAGACTTTCCAAGACTTATGGAAAAAAGTGAAAAAATTATTTCATTTATCATCATGCTCAAGAGAAGAAGAAGATTTTATAGTGGAGGAAGATTGTTATTATAAAATTTATAGGATTCTTGGAGAAAAAGAAAAAATAGGATGATTTTATTTTAGGATTATGTTAGTGGGTGGGAAAAAAAAATTGTCATCTCCACTTAATTCAATTCTCCCAAACATATAATATGATGAAATTTAATATAATAACTTTTAACTGTATTGCTAACTTTAAATATTTTTTCTGCATCATCTTTCTCCAACCAAACATATATATTGTATATATATAATTAAGTATAAACACTTTAAAAATTATATGATATTATTATACACTCAACTCATTAAAAAATGAAATATAACTATAATTATGATTTTATTATTGGAACCTCCCATTATAACTTGAATTTACCATCTAAATTAAATGATACAATAAGCTATATTACTATATTTATTTATATAATATATATAATGATAATAATTTTGTGAAGTTACAGTGCAGTCTGAGACTCAATATTCATCCCAAACACAAAGTTATGGTTATTAACACACAAATCAATCCCAAACACAAAGTTAGGGTCATTAACACACAAATCAAATATATGATGACTTATACATAATCTTGTATAGCATTACCTCTAGCATTTTTATGATATTGCTTGCTCCAAATACTGTATGTGCATCTGCAAATTTCTGAACATCATTTTGTGGGAAGTAAGGGGCCAGCACACAGCTCTCTGTACATCGTCTTCTCAACAGCCGGCAAGCTGCGCATGGTGATGTTCCCTGTCGTCCTCCTCTTAATGTGCTCATCTGCAATATGAAGTTACCACACAGTAGCCCATTATGAACATGACTGCAACAATTAGAATGCAAAAAAAAGAGAGACTGCAACAGCGAGACACCAAGTACTGAAAAAAAATAGAAAAAAAAGACGGTGATGGGAAAGAAAATGAGAGAAATCTGCAGATCTTACGCTTTTTGAAGTAATGACAAATGCTCAGATTCACAATTCCAGCACTGGCGAGGGACCTCAAAATCCTGAGGAGCAAGACGGTGATGTATGCGCTATCTGATGACATGGTGGAGGTGAGAGCTGAATTTATAAGAATTGAGGGGAGAGTTAGGGGACTCTCATTACATTGCAGGCAGATTCAACAAGTGAAGTCACATAAAACGACGCAACGCATTGTCTGGTTCTTTCCAGTGAGGGAAGCAGCTGAAGCAGTTGACTATAAAACCATGTCCTCTGTCTGAACTACCTTTGACTTCTTCATCTCTGTTTTGTCTCTTGCGACTTACCGATCCATCAGGAATAGGTTAAAATTCCCCCGCGTTTTTAGGGGCATCAGTATTCAGTGCCAGATGGTTTAAATGAGAATTACAAATTTGAGTTCTCAAATCTGACTTACGGATCCATCAGAGGAATAGGATAAAATCTTGCGTCTTTTTAGGGGAATCAGTATTCAGAGTTAAATGGTTTAAATAAGACTCACAAATTTGATTTCTGAAATTTGTAAAATCTGAAATATGTAAAATCAAGTGCTTCACACAGTGACAAAAATTTAAGATTTCATCAGAAGATTTGGTCAAAACTTTGCTGCACAAAACAACAAAAAGTTAGATTGGATGAAAAGATTTGGTGAAAAATTGTATCATATAATTTTGGAAAAAAAAAATTGAAAATGTATAATAGTGAAATTAATTATATTTTCATCTAAAAAAATAACCATATTTTAATGGATTTTAAATAACCAGAAATTAAAATTTAGTTAAAAATTGTATGATTAGGTTTTAGAAAAAAGAAAACTTCAAAATATATAATAGTTAGATTGAACCATATCTTAATTATCAAGACAATAAATGATTAGTATTCAAAAATATTTCTTTTAACTATTTTGTAACTATTTTTATAATTGAAATTTTCAATTATTAAAATTTTTAATTTCAAAGTAAGTAAGGTATTTGGATTTCAAAGAGTGGTTTGGAGTAACCATATAATGATGTTAATATGGGTAACGTCAACTACGTACTTTTTAAAATGAACTTTCAAAGAGTTATTCTTTTAACCCATGTAAGATTTTATTATAATAATTTTTTTTATTGCAACTAATTAATTTATTATGATATGTATTATTACTAATGTGTAATTTTATAATAGTCTATTTTTGTGCCAAATGACTCTCTTGGGACGTTTATGTTATAAAAATTTTCATTGAAACTTATTTCCTATATTTTAACAATAGTTAATACAATTTTTTTTCTCTAAATGTGTTAGAGGTTTCTTGGAATCAAAGTTTTACTTGTGAAATTTGCTCAATCCAAATGCCTCATAGGTTTTAAAGAATAAAAAAGCAAGATTTGGTCAAGAATTGTATGACCAATTTATTGAAAAAGAAATGCTAAAAATGTATAATAGTTAGATTGAGTCATATTCTAGGATGAGAATTGAATCATGATGTGGGGTTCGTTCGGACAAATAATATTTTTGGAGAAACCATAGGCTTCATGGCCTTGTGACGTGTGACACCCTCCAATTCTAAGCAGAAGTTCAGATTGGCCCAGATCCTCTAATGAAGCAGGTCACAAATCTTCGCGTCATCAGCTTTTTATAATTTCAATCCTCCTTACCTCTCATCAATGGTCTCTCTCTTTGGAAAAGGTAAGTGTTCTCAGATTTTGAGTTTGTTGATTTTTTTCTTGTGGCGGTGCAGCCGATCATGGCCAGTTTAGCCCGAGATTCTGAGATAACCCTGAATGTTTTAACCTTCAATAGCCTAGTAGCTAACGCACCCAAATTCCAAAATCCTCTTCCTCCAAATTTGTTAAGAAGCTTGATGATATCCCTAAAGTTGATTCCAGCCCCTCAAGCCTAATCAAAGGCCCTTCAACTTACTAATTGAGGCTTGATTGGCCAATTTACTCGCTTCTCGCCTTCACTTAGATGAGTTAGATCATGTATCGAGACTAACTGGAAAGCAAAACTTAAAGGGGAAGTGGTTTCCTCCTTTGTGGGAAAGGGTTTCTTCACCTTTCATTTTGAGCTCAAGGAAGAGAGGGACCTTATTTTCATAATCAACCCATACATTATGGGACCTCAAGGTATGTAGTTGGACATATAGAACCCTAACTTCAACCTAGACTGTGATATCCCTATGACAGTCCCAGTTTGGGTTAAACTACCATATCTACCTTTTCATTGCTGAAATGATGCCACCCCAAGATCATTAGCAACTCTCATGGATAATATATTGACTTTGTTGAACCTAGGGAAGGACTATTTTCTCGTGCTCGAATCTATGTAGAAGTGGATGTAAAAAAGTCTTCTAGTAGTAGTAAATTTATGCATGCATGACTGGACGCACATTTAGGAAGTGGACGATGACCAATTGGCATTCAAGTGCCAGATTCTCAACAAATATGATCACTTTTCTAGGAACTACACCAAAGCCCTGGTTATCTAAGAAAATAAGGAAGAACACAAGGATGAATGGAAACAATTCGAAAGGAGAAGAGATCTTAATACACAGCAGGGTCCTCAACACGAGAAGAATGTCGAGTAGCCTAAGGACGTGGAAGGCCCTAATAAAACAAATAAAAAACAGTAAGGAACTAGCCTATCTGGTATCCATTCAAGAGACAAGAATAAATGTGAAGCTTTAGTAGATCTAAATGATGAAGAAGGATTGTCCCAAAAATCTTCAGAGTCAAATCCTCAAAAAATCCCACCTCACAGTCTAGAGAAAGCTCGAGAAGAGGAGAATCGAGCTCCTGAAACCTCTGAAAATGATTCGTCATACCTGTATGGGGAAGAAGAGGATATATGCCTCTGATCAAAGGAAGCCCCCCAATCATCTAGAATATCCACTCCAATAGATAAAAAAATAGAAGTTGAAAAATCCAAACACATGGAAAGGAAAACCCAACATACAAGAAGGAAAACCAACGGGGAGATCTGTGTAGCCCAAACTGAGAAAGATAAGGAACTGGGATATCAAAGCATCATACCTCACCAGTTGGTTGATCATGGTAACAAAGAAGGGAAAAAAGGTGTGATGATAGGCCCATTGAAGGGGGAATCTCAACCAAAAAGTAAGTAATGAATATAATCACCTAGAATTGCAGGGGCTTGGGTTGCAATAAAAGAATCACAAAAGAAAAATATTTTTTATTTTAAGAGAAGCCAACAATAGCCCTTTTCAGAAGACCAGGCGAGATGAGAAGGACTTCTCATCCAAGTGAAACAAGATATGGAACAAGAGTTTCCATCTTGAGGTAAGTTCTCAGGGTGTATCAGGGGGTATATGTACACTATGGGATCTAGATCAATTAAAACTAATAGACAGTAAAAAAAACCAATATTGGATCACTGCTTCTTTCTAAATTTTGACTCTTAAAATGGTACGCATGATTGTAAATCTTTATATGCCTTTCCTCTTTAGGGAAAAGCAAGATTGTTGTAAATCCTTAATGGATATTAAAGATATTTCTTTTGGTACAAATTGCATCATCAACAAAGACTTTAATACCATATTTCATCAAAAATAAAATAGAGGAGGTTCATTGGTGAGGGATGCGCACAAAGAAACTATGGAGGACCCAATTAGTTCACTCAACTTGATTGATATAAAGCCCTCTAAAGTGAGATACACTTGGAACAATAAAAGATAGTTGGAATATTTGCGTAGTAGATGGACTAGATTGTCAATACTATTTGTAATAAATATATTAACAAAATTTTATAAGTATTAAGTAGTGTAAGCCTAGGTGTTGGTAAATAATTTTCTAAAGTAAATTCTTACTTTAGTCAAAATGATTATATTGCTAAGATTTATCACAATCCATTCTACTCAATTTACTTGATGAAAGTACATACAAAACTATGGAGCAACATATTATTATTTATAATACATATTTTCCAAATAAGGAAGAGGCCAATGCGTGATAAGATTCATACACTTACCTCAAATTAAGGATTGAACAACTGAATCTATTTATGATGCAGTAACAACTCTTTTAGCATATACAAATATGTCCTTGATGAAATTACTTGGATTTGGATTTGATGTGGCTTATGCATGAGGGGTATATGCGAAGGTTTATCAACTAAATTGTGTCAACATGCTCTTCATTTATTATATATTCATTGCATATCTCATTGAGAAGTGTTAACAACAAATGATGCATCATCTCATTTTCCAGAGTCGTAATTCAATTATAAATTCACAAATAAATTTATTCTTCGCTTGCACAATCTACTAAAAGACATGGAGAACTAAAAGAACTAATTCAAATCACCAAGTCAGAGGTGTTACAAATTCACCATATTAGGTGGTCATCTAGAGGAATGGCAATGGGAAGACTTCATAAGCTCATGTATGCTTTGTTAGGAGAGAAGAAAATGTATGACTTTGTAACAATATTTCAAGTACAATTTTTCATCCATTTACTTGCAAATGTTCTTATTGAATTAAATAGGTTGAATCACAAGTTCCAAGAGGATTAAGTGGATATTACTTCTATAAGAAATACTTTAGATATTACAATTAGCATGCTTTGTAAGTGGTTTTTAGGAGGCATATTTAAAGTCGATACAATGCACATATCATGTTTTTTGAAGAAAGCACAGAAAGGAACTCTTGAGTTTGCAAATAGCGCATGTATGCAACATGTACATCCATTGAAGTTCATGATTTGTCCAAATACATATACATAAGGGACACTAGATGATTACATTCTTTTGGGAAAGAGCTTTGTAATGAAGGTGATTGATTCTCTAAATATCAGGCTAACATATTTGCCAATATTTAATGCTGCTAAGCTTTTTAGTCTTCACTATTATTATGAGGAGATAGATGATAGAGATGCTCTTAAATATTTGGTGAGATGGATAAGTTTGTTTGTACTATTTGTAAATCATACACAAAAAAACATATTTATGGAGCATGAGATATATGTGGAAATGAACCTGAATGGTTTGAAGATTTTCCATGTCTAATATGATTTTGACAAACTATTCTTGTTATTCCAAATAGTACAACAATATGTGAAAGAGGTTTCACAAAATTAAATAGGAAAAAATGTCATGATAGATCGAGGCTTTTATTGGACACATTAAGGATGTTAATGTTTCTCTCTCTTATTGCACCTCATGTTCTAAATGAGATAAATTAGAATGTCATTTATGATGTATGAAAACTATAGAAAGCTTGAAAGCCACTTCTATTAGGCAAATACCTTCATCTCATCCACTATGTAAGTTTTGAAAAGTATGAACTGAATAGAAGCAAATTTTCAATGTTATATTTTGAATTTAGATACGCTATTTTATTAGATTTTATTGAAATCATAATTTTTTATTGAGTGATTAATTATTTCTCATAATTTTAATATTTGAAAAAACTATATTTGATTAAACATTTTCTAATAAAATGTATAGTTAATTTGTATTTTCATTAAATACAATTATATATGCAACTTTTGAAGTGAATATATGCTCTTAATTAAAAATAAATAAAAATGCCGCTTCAAATTTGTTCACTAAAATCCGTTCCATAATAATATTTAAAATATAGTTTACGTTGCATTAGTGTGCATTGACCGTAGCTTAGTTTATGAGGTTAAAAATCATTAATTTTATATATACATATATATATATATTCATTTCTTTCATTATCAAAAAAAATAATGATGTTATTAATATATTCAATTTTAGTCCGATAGATCTGCAATATAATTTCTAGTGACCGAAAGCTAGTCAACGAAATTCATCGAGTAATTTACATACTTAATTATTATTTAATAGATTGAGTCTACGCTGCATAGTAATGCGGAACTAAATCTGCGTGTGTACGTAGTTAATACATTTCTTTATTTCAAATATGGAATAAAATGAGGTTCATAATAAAAAGTTAAATAAAATAATTTTCTTCATTTGAATGTCGTAAATGATTGTCGGTTGCTTTTAAGCCAAAATGAAAAACATATACCACTTTCGCAGAAAATGCAACTGAGTAATATATTAATAATGTATCAATGATTCACATTAATTAATTAATATATCAATGATTCATAATTAATGCGAAATTGTGAGTTGGACGTAATTTTTAAGGAAAAAAGAAGATTTACATTATAAAAACATATACTATTTTCGTAGAAAATGTAACTGATTTATATATTAGTATAGATTTATTTTAAATACAACTTTAAAATAAGTCAAAAGGCATTAAATTTCTTGATATGCAAAGTACAGATTTAACATAAGCCAAAAGACATTAATTTCTTAAATTTCTTCATATGCAAAATACAGATTTAACATAAACCAAAAGACATCAATTTCTTAAGATGCAAATTTTTTATAGTGAAAAATACAATGTATAATTTTTCATTATTTAAATTGTATTTTTTAATGTTATATATATATATATATATATATAAATAATATATATTTTTTTCATGATATTTACATAATATTTTTTCAATGATATATAATATATACATAATTATCATTAAGTATAAAATAGAGTTCGTAATTTCTATTAAAAAGTTGTTAATAGATATTACATGTTGTAGATGCCGAGGCATATGCTGTAGAGTGGCCAGAGCCACGTTACAAAGAAGTAAGCAAGATATAAATATCCATGAATGAATAAGCATTACAGTATACGGCCATACAGGAATATGTACATCCATATGGATTAACTAGTTGCTGCTATACAAAAAGAAGCTCCCAAGTAGCAGTTGCAAAAAAACTAATAAGGGGGAGGACCCCCCATCAGCAGGCCGTCGATGTAGGGACGATGATAGAACCTGTGGATCCCAGCTGGTGTGTGTTCTTCGATCAGCCAGTCTCCTAGAGGCCGATCCGCCGCCTCTTTCGAAAGCTGGTCAGCAATCGCATTTCTTTCCCTGTAGATATGAGAAACAGTGATCTGGTCAAAATGTGTCTTTAGAAAAACAATTTCTTCCAAGATATGTTTCAAAGAATATGCATGACAAATAGTTTTATTGTTTGTCCAATCAATCACAATCTTTGAGTCCCCAAAAATTTGAATTTGAATTATCATTAAGTATATGTCAATATTAATTGATATTAAAATGTTGTATTAATAAGCGAAATTGAATATTTTTTTATATACGACATTAAAATAATTTTATTTTAACAATTTTTTTCTATATATAGATATATTTGAAATTGATATCCACATAAATTACTTAACATAGATCTTCAAATAGTTATTAAATCTCTTGTTGAAATATTTTTTAAAATATAAGGTTTAAACATCTTACTCGCATTTTTTTTACTTCTAATTACTGTAGAGCATATTCTTTTTTTTATTATAGCCAACATTAATTTCTTATTTAGAGTATAATTTACTTTTATTTTAAAAGGGCACATGTCAATTCAATGGATGGATGGAGACTTACACATTCCCCCATATTGGGTTGTAGAATGAGCCCCTCAACATTTCATAATTAATGTAAAATTGTAAGTTGGGAGGCCAGGGTAGAGGCAAGAAAAAGCATATTGCATTAGATATTAGAATTTTCCTATGTATTTAAAAACAAGAAATTTTAGTCCCTACATTGCCAGGCACTACAACCCTCACCTCGTAGTCTTTGTCAAAGTCCCTTGAATCTCGATTAGTTTGCCGTGTTTTTGTGTTTTTCTACCAATTTTTACAAAAGTTTCTAGAAAATGTTGAATATTTGCACTTTCCTATAAATTCAAAAATATTTCCTAATTTTTAAAAATCTTATTTCTAATTTTCGATTAGCTGAGAGAGATTTGATGTCGCATAATCCCCCTAGTGAAGGGAAATTTAATTTTGGTATTTTTCAATGTCTGACAAATTATTTTTAAGTTAAAATTAGAGTAATTTTATAAATGGTCATTCCGACGGTGAGTTCTTTGACACTGACACTAACGCTAACACTAACACAATGCTTTGAGTAGGTCCTTTACATAAGAACGAAGGGGGTGGGGGGAGGAGGGTGTGGGTCATTACCAATGAGTGCTCTGACATTAACATTAACAATGACACTAACAAAGGGACTCCTAGTTTGTTTACCTCATATTTCATTTTAAGCATTTTTTTCATTTTAAACTTTTACGTTTCACATTGGATAACCTAGCACTCCTCGTGTGTTTTGTGACATGTTCTTAACCGCCTCTCAAGGATCCATTATCTCTGGCAATTGATCTATTTACAAATACCTATGGCTTTTGGTATAACAACAATCATGATTCCAACAAGTGATATGAGAGCCAAAGGTCTGGAGTTCAAAACACCCCTAGCTCACATTTGGGGGGGTATTGTTCTGCATTGAATAATCCAATGTTCCTTGTGTCTTTTGTGACATGTGATTAACTGTCTCTTGAAGATCTGTTAACTCTAACAATGCATCTTTTTATTAATACCTATGGGTTTTGGTGTAGTAACATTGATGATTCCAATATTTTACATATTCATCTACGTGGAAGAACATGCATATGGAGCCATGAATCTGTGCGTAAGGAAGGACATGTGGAAAACGCGGTATGTGTAGGGGAACAAGTGCGCAGAGCGAGGAACACAAAATTTTATTCGCAATTGTCTCCCTCTTTGCATGAATTTCCCCTTTGCACGTTTCTTCTGCATAGCTCTCAACAATACATATTAATCAATTAATTAGCAATTTTCGATTATTAAAGTTTGGGGCATGAAAAGTTTTGTTTACATGTATTATGGATGTGAAACAATGGTCGATGATTAACCCTCTGCACTACTATGTCGACCAGGATTATTTTATTTGATATCAAGATGCAAAGGATCTATGGAAAAATTGCTTTATTGATGACCCAATCTGCATTTTTCAAAACAATGTTTGATAGTTTTTATCGTTTAAAAGTTGTATCAAAGTAGAAACAAAAAATCTTGGTATATATAGTTCCGAAATACTATGTTCATTTGTGATCTCAAGTTTGTGAATTAAATACTTATTATCCAATATTAAATGAATTATCTTTTAAATGAGTGCGAGGAAGAAGTTTTGTGCGGGAGAAAGGGTGTGCGTAAAAAGGAACATAAACTTTCTTTAACAATGTCTTGTACCTTCATATACATTCCCACAGACCTCTATTCCACACAACACTACATATTAATCAATTGACTAACATTTTTTGGATTACTAATGTTTGGGGCATGAAATGTTTGGGTTATGTGTATATTGAGTGCCAAATAAGGGTGGATGGTTTATTGTCACCACTACTATGTCAATGTGGGATCAGTTTACTTGAGCTTCTCGAATACTAAGTACATTCAATATTTCACATACGTTAATCAAAATAGTTACTATCGAATATTAAATAAAGTATATTTTTAATGTGTATGAGGAAGAAGTGTTGTGCGGGAGAACGTGTGTCTGAAACAAGGAACAAAAACTTTCATCTACAATGTTTTTACTTCCGGATACATTTTGTGTTTGCATGCTTCTTCCACACACCTCCCTCTTGCACAAATCTACATATTAAACATTTAATTAGCATTTTTGACTTACTAAAATTTGGGGCATGAAAAATTTGGTTTACATGTATATCATGTGCGGAATAAGGGCGGGAGATTAATTGTCCACGCTACTATATCAACATGGACATATTGTATTTGATATCAAGATGCAAAATAGCTTTGGTAAAACTACTTTGTGGATAATATGATGCATGGTTTTCAAAACTATGTTCGATGGATCTTATCATTCACTGTAATTAGTGGTTGATATTGAGTATGGGTTCCCTATTCTAACATCAATCAACATCTGATGTCATGGTCTAGCATATATTAATATGTAAGTCTTTTCAACATTTATTCAGTGAATCTATGCATAATCAGGACATCTTTCAAGTGGTTAATATCATTTAATTTGATAATTTGTTTCGTTACTAGCCATTGTTTTACTTTGACTAGATTTGTGTTCAATATTATTATGTCTATCTTGATGTTTCTTTTGCACTAGTTCTCCTATTCACTTAAGAACTTTATCAAATTAAAATCAACAAATATTGGTATTCACGGTTTTAGAATTCAAAGTGCATTGTGATGTCACATTTTTGAATAAAGTACTTATTATCAAATACTAAATGAAGTGTCTTTTTAATGTGTGTGAGGAAAAAATGTTATGCAGGAGAATGAGTATGCAGAGGAAGTAACAAAAACTTTCTTCTAAATTTTTTTGTACCTCTACATATATTCCCCCTTTGTACACTTCTTTTGCACACCTCCCTCCCACACAACACTACATATTAGTCAATTAATTAGTGTTTTGTTCATGGCATGAAAATCTTGGTTTACATGTATATCATGTGTGAAATAAGGGTGGGTAGTTAATTGTCCACACTACTATGTCGATGTGGGCTCGTTTTATTTGAGAAGTAGAATAAGTGAATCATTGTATACACACTTCCTGAATAGTAAGTGCATTTGGGATTTCACATTTGTCAATTAAATATTTATTGTCCAATATTAAATGAAGTGTCTTTTTAGTGCATATGAGGAAGAAGTGTTGTGCAAAATAACAACACTAGTAAAAAGAGAATGAAAATACATATATTCATCCACTATTTATCTTATTGTCGGTGGCTATCCGACACATTAGAGTCATAATTTTCATTGGTGGGATTGTGTCGAATAGTGAACACTTTATTAAGCATGTGATATTAAGTGGGATTGACATCGAATATTTGATGCCAAAGATGCCTAAAAATGTCTTTATTCATATGATGCATTGTGATTAGTTTTGTGATGTCAACAATCATCGGATATGCGATGGGTTAAATGTCAGATAGCCGCCACCATAGACACCAAAATTGAGTTTCAACATCTAACATTTTGACGTCAGATATTGACGATGTATTATTCTAGTCCGGTGGAATCTGATGGTTTGTTCTGTCGGTATTGATTCAAATGTCTTATTGGTACACGTTGAATAATTAAATTTATAAGAAGTTTATGCGATGAGAGTGTTATGGCTTCAATGCATTTTCCCGCTAGAACAACATCAGAATTTAAACACTATGTTCCTTCGACTTAAAATCACATATTCGATGGTTAATTCTTATTTTTTTAAGCATCATATCGTTATGCGTGTGTGTATTAGAGGCATTCTCTACCTCCTCCTAATCCATTTCTAGTGAGTAATGGGACGGTATATGGTATTGATTATTGTGTGGAAGATCTAGTTCTTTAATACTTGGACCATTAGAGAATAAGAGAACGTGTTTTAAGAGAATACTTATCTTGATGAGATCAGTAGGAATTATGTGCTAATAGAGGATGGCTTCAGTGAAGCTCTCATTCATAGAGCTTACTTTACATCTGCTCGAGGAATTTAATCTTTCACTACTAGTGTCATCTTCATTCTATCAATACTAATTTAAGTATAATTTATGGATGTTTTGGTAGCTTACTTTTTTAATTGGAAATCATTGGAGACTGTTATTATAAGGAACATGATAGAACAATTAGCACAAACATTTCTTTGGAAAAGGGAAGGCTATTAGTTGATCAATGGTGTCAATTTTTGCAAACCAAGTATAACAAATTTATTTCTAAGGACACTTGCTAGAAAATAGTTACGCGTCTTAGCTAGTGCCTACAATTTTCAAAGAGATATCCAACCTAATGGCTTGGATCCTGAATTGAAAAGTGTATTATTGCACCACTTATCGCTACTCTTACCTAAGGTACTACCATTTCATGAGTGACTCCTTTTCATAACTTATGGGATAAAGGTATAAAATCAAAAATTTCTTGAAGTCCTCCCGTTTTGTAAACATGGACTTCTTGCCTAGCTTTAATGCACCCACATAGCTCTCCCACTATATTAGAGCATGTCCAATTATCTTCAACCAAGCAACAAAATTCTACTACATTTCTTGGATTCAGTAAAGGCCAAAATAACGTCCCATTTATTTCAGCGAACTATTTAATACTTCAATGTTAACTTGTCCATCAAACATGGGCATTTCAAGCTTCACTTCAAATCTACAAGGAACATTAGAATATGAGTTTCTTTTACCCAGTTCACTAGGTTTCTTACCTTTGGTACCTTGTCTTCTTCTTCCTCTAACTTTATTGATTTTTCTTCCTTATCCTTTTGCACTTTCTATAATATAACCCACACTTTATTCCTACATCCAAAACTATGTAAAAAAAAAAAAAAACACCCAATAAAGCAGATGAAGACCAAAATTATGCAAATTATAGCCATCAAATGGCTGGAATCAAATAATTGACCATAATCAAATGACCACACTGTCTCACTAAGAAAATTTAAATATAACGAAATGTAACAAAAATGTACTACGTACAAAATCCATCCAAATTGTTTATAGATATATGAGTTCCAAGAGTACTTCGATATGTCTTTAGGAGTTTTAAGGAAATTTTGTTGTGTTGGAAGAATTTTCATTGATGTCAAAGTGTGAATGGGCCATATCAGGATTAAAATCTATAGTATGCCTACTTTTTCTTGAGAGGCTTTACTAATGTATCAGTGGGATTCTCACCACTTTTTTTAATCATTATGACCATCTTCATGTGTTTCAAAATGGATGTATTTTTCATCTCTGGGTTGTAGATATTGTGAGAAGAAACCTTATAAGTCCTATCTGTTTAGATGAATGATAATTTTTTAAGTAGTATAGAAGGCCTTCCTCCTCTTGAATCATAGGATGAATTTCTCCATTTTCAGTTTATCAAAAGTATTATCTTAAACTTTTGTATGTACTTTAATAAGAATTAAAACTTGAATAGTAAGAATGTGCTTCCCTTCTAAACTTTCAAGTATCACAAGTCAACATGCTAAGAGTGCCGCTATTGGATGATATATTTAACATCAGACCAAACATGTTCAAGGTATTAATCATTGGCATCATGGTTATCAGAGCTCAAATATGATAGAATCAAAATTTTCTTGAAATGCATAGGTCATTTCTTAAGAACAAGTTGTGTCCTCCACTAAATATAAGTTGACTACCCCAAGAAACATATCGATTCACAGATGTTTGAATTAGTATAAATAAACAATTTTATTACTCCTCTTGGACATCCAACTTAGTTGAGGAGAATAAGAGAATAAGAGGTTCAAATATGAAGAAAAATGACAAGTTCATAACTCATTAACTTGGTGACAAACAAGAAGAAGAATTCATAATTGACATCTTAGTGTTTGGATTTGGTTTTCTTGGTGGATTTCTTGTTGGATTCGTAGCTACATTGCGAACAAGGTTCTTCCATTCAAGCAAACCTCTGGTAAGGGACCTTTTGGTCTTATGGAGGAACTAAAATACAAACCTATGACAAGACCCATAATAAATATTTTTCATCCCTTTGTAAAAATAAAAAATTTGGTCCTAAATACATACACCATACTTCAACCTTCAATTGGAGTACATACCTAGCCCTTGGAGTAGACCTAGTAACATACCAACTTAGCCTTTGAGTAGTCTTATTTGGCCTCTTGATTTTGGTCTATTCTTGGATCTTCGGAAGAGGTATACTTCATACATTCTAGATCTTTAGGGGAAGCCATAGACTTGTGGCAGAGATCAAATTTATGGAGAAATGTTGAAGTTACTTCCTTTGCATTTTTCACTTTCCATAATACAACCCACACTTTATTCCTAAATCCATAACTATGTAATAAAAAAAACACCAAATAAAGAAAATGAAGACCACAATTATGAAAATTACAGCCATCAAATGGCTATAATCAAAAGATTGACCATAATCAAATGACCACAATGTGTCACTAAGAATCTTGAAATATAGAAAAATACAACAATAAAGTGCTACTTACGAAATCCATCCAAATTGTCTATAGGTATATGAGTTGTAAGAGTATTTATAAAACAAGCTTAATAAAATATGTAATCATTTAGTCGACTTACTTAATTTCAACAAAAATGTATATTCATATACTCTTCTACATGAAAAAAAAAGGTCACATAAAGGACCAATTCATAAACATAAAAATTATGTAATGGGTACTATATTGATCATTTAGAACCTTCCAAGTTATTACCTGATCATATGAAGCAAGCCTACCCATTCTTGAGAGACACATCCCAACAAGTAGATAAGCATAACCTTGCATGAAACATGATTTACCAAATTAGTGAAGAGTATACAACTTTAGAATTTTCTTGTATTCCTAAATTAATATATTTAGTTGTGTTTATTACGAGGATTTTGAGAAAGAAGAAAAGAGTATTTATCCAAGATCACATGTTGAATATTTCGACCATAATCTATGAAAAACCTTTGCGACCATTTTCATCCAAAATTTTATCCAAAGGTATATCTTGCAATGCAACCAATGTCATTTTTAGCATGTCCAACCCGTCTTTATTTGCAAATGTAAAAAATTGAAATGATTGCACATTCATAAGCAATATGTTACATTTAGTAACTTAAAAACCAAGAAAAGTATACAATTCCATGCAATATTATAAGGATGACTAAATTACAAATTTGAGGTGTCTTTAGTGGAGTAGAGGTAGTCCTAACAATCAACAAGAAAACTACCTGTAAAGAGACAAAGACCAAACTACATAAATACATGTTAGGCATATTTGAAAGGTTTGGTATGAAGACACAACCACTCGAAAAGGCCACAATCATCTTCAGAAATATAGAGACCTAAATAAGCCATTTTCAAGGCTTGAAGCAACCTTTAACTCCAATAATTTGTGACACTTTCAAGAAGGATAAAATTTGCATCCTTTTATAAGGGTTCTAGAGCTCTTCAGAGAGTCATGTTGTGTTAAATGATAAGCCCTAGTGTAATGGCCATTCCAAAAGTTCATTCATAGAGCATTCAAGAATCATTTTAAACTGATTGTGCCAAAGACCAAATTATCATAATTTGTTTGGAGCTTGGATGAAAAAGGACAGTAGCAATCAAAGCATATGTTAGTCACCTTGTGGAGAGAATATTGAAGGTTGCACTAATATCGACAGAGGAAGTATCTACACCTTGGGCTATGAAGAAGACCTGTAGAAACACCTACATGATAACTTGACTTAGTAAGAGAGCAGAAAACAGTGTCTTGAAATAGTAATCTTACTTGGCATTCCAAAGATCATTGGAAGTAAAAATTTGGCTTTGGCATCAACTGGAAGATCATGGTAGCTATGGAAGTGGAAGTGCCTTGGATAATGAAATCAAGGAGAGGGATTTGTAGTAGCCATAAGTGATCATGGTCGACTAAGGTATGTGCATTTGTTTTAACCATAACTAGATGAAAGGTTTATTTTTACATATCTTATGGTTTTCTATGATGATAGGGTTTGTAGACTTCATCTTTTGAATCTAGAGATTATAATCCCTAAGTGTTTCTTGAAGTACGAAAACCCGTTTCAAGAAAGAAACCCTAACTCTAATGTGTTTAAACCATAGATTTTGGTTTCTATGGTTTTTAGGTAGTCTATGGTGTATGGAAAACCCTAGTGATGGTGAAATTGGATGGAAATTTGGGTTCAAACCTTAGGGATGATGTTACAAAGGGAAATCTCAAGGAAATTAGGGTATGGATCTAAAAACCTTAGGAATTCTCCCTCTAAGATACCATGGTATCTCTAGACTGAAAAATTATAATCACGCTCTTGTACTTGTCAATTTTTATTATTGGTACATATCGATGAATATTGCAGAAGGAAGAAAAATGAGAAGGATGACTAAGCAACACAAATCTTGTGTTTTGATGAAAATGAGAAAATGAGGGAACTATAAAGACCCTCAAATAACATTTTCTATTAAAGTTCATTGAAGGAAAAATTATAACTTAGTAATTAAGTTGGATCCTTAGGTACTCTGGTGCATAAAGGTAGACTAATATGAAGATGCACCATGAGGATGTTAATGTTTTGAAAAGGTCACCATGGTGAGGTAAGTTTGATGTTGATACCTATTATTCATTATTTAGTTAACATTTTTCTATGATACATGGAAAGATTTTGCAAGGGTACATGATGAAAATTGAGAAAAGTTTAACTATGTGGATATTCAGGGAAAGCTCAACATCTGGTACTTGGCACACATATTTGTTTAATAAAGGGTCTGCATAAAGAAACATGTTAGGACTCTTGCTACATGTTTTGAACCTGACGTTTTTATATTTCTTCTAGTCAAAAGGTTTTGGCATCTAGGGATTGAAAAACCTACATGGGAATTAAATAGGAAAAACCCTAGTGAGAAACCATAATCTGATTAAGTTTTTCATGCGGAGAGAGAGATTACTAGGATAATGGTGCTCTTCTGTTGGTTCGGGGTTTAGTGTTTAGCGCTTCAAACCTGCAGAACCAGAATCAGTTCTGGATGCGCACAGGGTTAGAATAGTGGAACTGCTCAGAAGAGGACAAGGACTGACCCGACAAATGGTAAACGGGGGGTCCATTGGGACCCCATCCTTTAAACAAATAGTTATGCAAAAACAAGCAGCGCAGGAGGGAGTAAAGATAACAGGATATGGAAAGCTTAAGCAAGATAGCGAAACAAGCAAAGAGAAGAAACAAAGGGTGCACAGAGAAACAAACAGTAACCCAAAAATGAAAGAAAAAGAAAGCAATGGAAAGGAGAACAACGAAAGGAAGGATGATACAGGGCAAAGACACATAGCCCATAAAGAGAAACAAATAGAGGAAGAAGGGGAACGAGAGGAAGGGAATCAATCAAGAGATGAAGAGAAGAAAGAAGTCGCACCAAACCCCAGCAATAACACAGCAACAAGAGGAGCATGCAAACCAAAAAAAGTAGAAACCCTAAGAGTGGTGATCACAGATCCGGAGATACAAGCCTATAGAGAACATATGTTGGAACATGCAGTAATATGCAAGTTCATGGGACTGTGGCCAACTGAAAGAGCGCTATGTCAGTGGATCAGGCAGCAATGGAAACCCAAAGGTGATGTCAAACTGCACTTAGGAGCAAAAGGTTTTTTCACTGTTGTTTTTACGAATTTAGAGGATAAGGATAGAGTATTTGATGGGGGTCCTTACTTCTTCGCTTCAGCGGGTCTCTACATGAGGCCCTGGAAACCCAACTTCGTGCCAGAAAAAGAGACATTCACACAGGTCCCAGTGTGGATCCGTCTTTTCTCACTTCCAATAGACTACTGGGGCTTGGCGGCACTAAAGCAAATAGGGGATCGACTAGGAACTTTCATGAAAGCCTCAGAAGAAACGATGCAAAGAAAATACAATTCCTGTGCGAGAATCTGTGTGGAGATGGATGTAGTACAGGGATGAAGACTATTTCCAAGCCATTGACTATGAGCAAATCCCCTTCCGCTGCACAAAATGTCACGAACATGGACATTTAGTAAGAGAATGTCCATTAAACAAAATAGGGGAAGAACCCAAGCCAAAGCAAGCAGCAAAGAGTAGGGATGCCTTCATAAAGCCAAAAGCAAGACAAAGGGCTAACAGAAAAAGAACGAACAAAGTAGGGGCAGCACAAGGTGACACCAGTAACGCCTTTGGAATCTTAGAGACAGATACATATTCAAAAGAACGAAATAAGGAATCAAATAATAGTGAAGGGAGCAAAGAAATAACAGGTCATGAAAGCAAAGAAAGGGAGGAACATCCCTTCAGAATAGTAGTCCAAATGTAAGAGCCAATAGGAGAACCAGATGAAGATGCAGATATGCTTACCAGTGATGGTGGTAGTGAGGAGATGGAGCTAAATGAGGTTCTAGAACAAGAAGGAGTGAACTTACTAGTCATGGCAGAAATCTGGAAAACTCAAGGAATAGAAAATAGTCCGGAAGAAGAGATTAGAAATATCAATAATCTATTCATTGCAAGGCAAAAGGCGGAGTTGGATAGGTAAAATAGGAAGTTAGGCATAGCAAAGGGAACATGCAGCCATTCAAAGAGCCTTTTATGCAATTCAACCAGCTCGAAACAGAGAAGGAAGAGAGGCCGAAGAACAAATGGTGAAGTATTGCAGGAACTGGGTATTTTAATGTTAAACTCTGGCAAGATGAAGGCTCTGAATGCCTTCCCGTCTTACCAATAATCTGTCTAGTTAAAAATGAAAGTTATATCGTGGAATGCAAGAGGGCTTAATAGCCAAGCGAAACAAAGACTTCTAAAGAGAAAATTCCAAAAAGAGAAACCGGATATCATGTTCATACAGGAAACCAAGTGTGCTAACAACAACATGGTGAATATCAGCAAAAGGCTTGGTAAATACATAGAATTTATGGAAGTCGCCAGTCAAGGTTGGGAAGGGGGTTTAGTAACTCTTTGGGACTCCCGAGTGATAAACATCCTCTCGACAGAAGCTACAAGATCATTCATAGCCATGGAAACTCAATTGATAGGTAATTCTGAAACTTACTTATGCACAAATGTTTATGGACCTCAAAAGCTAGAAGATAAATTCTCTTTTCTCCGCTCTCTTTTAAGTCTAAAGCTCAGATATCCCAACTCGAAAATCATCATGGGGGGAGATTTTAATATGATAACCTCTCTTTTGGAAAAGAAATGAGGGATTAGAAAACTCAATAAGGATGTTGAGCTCTTCACTGAATTCATTGATTCTGCCAAACTAGTGGACATCCAGCCAAAAAGTAGAACTTTCACTTGGAACAATAGGAGAGGAGGCGAGAAGCAAATAGCCTCTCGTTTCGATAGATTTCTTATTTCTGAAAGCATTTTACTTGAAGGAATAACAGTGGAATTTGACATCCTTCCTAGTGGAGGATCGGATCATTGGCCAATCTCTTTGGTAGCGGCCATCCAAGGAACCCCCAGAAACAAGCCTTTCAGATTTGAGAAGTTCTGGTTGAATCACCCTAATTTCATTCAACTAGTGGAGAAATGGTGGCACGAATCAATGGACATCAGAGGAACCAGAATGTTTAAACTTCAAAGCAAATTAAGATACATCAAAAACAAAATAAAATAATGGAATACAACAAAGTTTGGGAACATTTTTAAGGAGAAAACCATCATAGAGGGAAAGTTAGAACAGATTCACAAAGAATGGGCTAATGGGCACAATAATGAGGACTCAGCAGAACAGGAAAAAGTCCTGTTGCAACAGTGGCAAGCATGCTGTCAACAGGAAGAGACCTTATGGAAACAAAAATCCAGGATACAATGGCTAAAGGAGGGGGAACAGAACACCAAGTTCTTCCACAGGTCTGCGCTAGACTACAGAGGGGCAAATAAAATACTTTGTCTCAACAATGAAAAAGGGGAAACTTTACAAAGTCACTAAGAAGTAACAACAATGCTCACAAGGCACTTCAATCATATAGCCCAGGAGCTGCAAGCAGACAGGACGAAAGCTGTTGAGGAACTTACTCAGGCTATTCCTAAAATTATTACCAATGAGCAAAACCTAGCTCTTATTAGGGAAATCTCATTGGAGGAGGTGGAAGAAACGGTTAGAAGTATGCCGAATGACAAGGAACCTGGGCCTAATGGTTTCACCATCAATTTTTATAAAGCTTGCTGGAGCTTTGTTAAGACTGAAATATGGGAAGTAGTAGAAGATTCAAGACGCTCCTGTTCTATCCTTAAATCGCTAAATTCTACCTTCCTCACTCTAATTGCCAAGGAAGAAGAGGCCAACTCCCCAGAGAATTTTAGACCTATAGCCCTATGTAATGTAATATACAAAATCATATCTAAAGTTATAGCCAACAGATTTAAGCCCATTCTTCCTGGCCTCATTTCGGAAGAGCAGTCGGGGTATGTTGAAGGAAGACAGATTTTGGATAATATTCTACTAGCCCAGGAAATGGTTCACACTCTTCAGACCAGGAAAATAGCAGGGATGTTGATGCAACTTGATCTTTCTAAAGCCTATGATAAGGTCAACTGGAACTACCTCGAGGCCATACTGAACACTTTTGGCTTTGATAAGCAGTGGACTAAATGGATTCTCGCCCTGATTAAATCCACTAAGTTTTCCATCCTTGTCAATGGCTCCCCCTCCGACCCTTTCTCTCCCTCCCGAGGCATCAGGCAAGGAGACCCTCTGTCCCCTTTCCTTTTTGTAATCCTTATGGAAGGTCTGAGCAGACTCATCAGCAAAGCAAACAATGAGGGAAAAATCAAAGGACTACAACCCCTTCATTCCATACCAGTGACAATGCCCCAGAAATTTGTGGATGACACAATGCTACATGGGACGCCAACTGTGAAAGAAGCCATGGCTTTCAAGAAAATACTAAATCTTTTCAGTAAGGCTTCAGGTATGGAAATCAATCTTTCAAAATCCACTATTTTTTTCTTCAATACTCATTTAGCCATTTAGAAGAATCTATCTAGTATTATAGGCTTTCAAAGAGGTAGCCTACCCTCTAAGTATCTAGGGGCCCCTCTAACGGACAAACCCTGGCAAAAGATACATTGGGAGAAAATCTTGGCCAAAATGAAGAAGAGATGTCAGCACTGGACCCACAGAGCCCTTAATTTCGCTGGAAGATTAGTCCTCACCAAAGCAGTATTGCAGGCCATTCTGCAGTATCTGCTCTCTATTTTCCCTGCCCCTAAAGGAATCCTACAACAGATTAGAGAAATCTAAAGATCCTTTGTCTGGAATGGCAATGCGGAGAAAAAGAAATGGGCACTTGTTGCCTGGAACAAACTTTGCAAATCAAAAGAATTAGGGGGCTTAAATCTTGTGGATCCCTCCACTATCAACATGACCTGTGGAGCCAAGCTCTGGTGGAGATGGTTGAAGGAACCCAATCTTCCATGGGCCAGACACTAGAAGGAAAAATATACCCCAGAGTGCAACATTCAGGAATTAATAAGACTGCAGGAGGTTCCTGAAGGGTCTCCTATATGGAATTTAGCAAGAAGGAATCGCGACATTGTGCAGGATCACAGCTTTTGGGAAATCTGAAATGGGGAAACAACCTTATTCTGGGAAGATGCTTGGCAGCAACTCCCGAAGCTTGAAAGACCAGAGTTAGCAGGCCTTCAAAGACAGTGCCAGGACAGGGGCAGATACACTGTCCATCAATACTGGAATCATAGCAGCAGGGACCAGGAATGGAGAGAGTGGTTGATCAACGACACAGAAAGCTCAAATGAGGAAAACAACAATATAAGAAATTTTCTCGACCAACTAAACAAAAGGAAGATAAGAAAAGCTGAAGAAAAAGACCAGCTAAGATGGGGCATGAAAGGGAGTGGTAATTTTACGCTCAAGGAAGCCAGGGAGCATCTCGAGAATACATAGAAAATGGAGGTGATTCAATGGAGTAATAAGGTCTGGGATACTCTATTTTGGCCTAAGATTAAAACATTCCTATGGCTCCTGATGCGAAGGAAGACTCTCACTTGGGAGAATCTTCGCAAAAAAGGGTTTCATGGCCCATCTAGATGCCCCATGTGCAATTCAGCTGAAGAAACAATGAACCATCACTTCAACACTTGTGACTGGGCTTGTCACTGTGGAAATGGGCGGAAAACATCATGCACAAGGTAGATAGAATCAGGGACTCCATCCAGGACACCATCATGAATTAGCAGAGCGGGTACTTAAATAATATAAGAATTAACAACATATAGAAAACCTTGCTGGGATTTATAACCTGGACCATATGGAAGGAACGGAATAGAAGAATCTTTCCGAACGAATACAGAGACATAGAGCATTCGCTAGACACTATAACCCAAAATATAAGACAACTAATTCTGGTTAAGTGCAGAGCAGAAATAGATAACCAAGCTTCGGCTAGAGACTTACACATTTTAAAAGCCTTCAAATTGGATAACGGCCGAAGTATGGGCACCACAAATTGCCAGCAGAATCCAAGTACCGCGTCAATTGGCTGGAAGCGTCCTCCTGTAGGATTTCTTAAGCTAAATTTTGACGGAGCCTCGAGAGGCAATCCAGGCTTGGCAGGCATCGAAGGAATCATAAGGAACCATGCAGGGGAAATTCTTCACATCTACAGTAAAGGCTTGGGGGAAGGAACTAATAATGAGATGGAGTTTGCTGCCATGGAACAAGGACTCCGAATTCTCAGAGATACTCAGGGTGGCATCGCGGTGGTTGAGGGAGACTCAGAGTTCACAATAACAGTGGCAGGGAAGCTCTACGGGGGAGCAAAAGCAAGTAAGGTTACTAAACATTGGAGACTTGCCAAGGTTACAGACAACATCGCAGGAATGTTGGGAGAAATGAAAGGTCTGATTTTTCAGGCGGTGCGACGGAAAGCTAATATGGTTGCGGACCACCTGGCGAACTATGGAATCGAGCACCCAAACACCACGTGGGACAGCTGTTGGCAGAATGTAGACTGCCCGGAATTAAAAGAAAAGTGCACCCAGCTCTCCAGGCAAGATCTGGGTGACGACAATTGAGAATGAGTGGGAGGAAGAACATAACCACGTCACACTATGATGAGACATGCTGGCACTGCAGATACCATTAAAGATTGGCAGGGGAAAGAAGGACACGTGAGTTCGGCGCAATTATGGCGCGAGCAGAGGAAAGAGGATATAGGATCAGATATGATAAGTAAGGATATGCACCGCCGAGGCCAGATCAAGGAGGGGGACACTTGGCAGGAACTGGAGCAGGAGAGAAAAGGTGACCGTAAGGGAAAGAATATGAGCCACTACACAAACAATTCGACATCACGCAGAAGTTATTATGATAGGACATGCAAGTTGCAAAGAGACAGGCGGTCTTCAACCGGTAACATCCCAGGCAACCTCTATTTAACATCCACCAAAGGCAAGGGAAAAAGCACTGTTTTATCGTGTAGTAGACCAGAGCCCACCCATTCTGCAGAAAGCACCCAGAATTACACCGTGAGAGTAGGCACGACAATGGCAGGGGAAGGAAGTCGCAACGCTTCTGCAAACAAAGATCTCAAGGTCGCTAGAGAAATGTATGAAACACGTACCTCGCAAAAGAACAAGCGTAAGATCATTGACCTGGAAGCCATGGTCCATGAGGAAGAAAAGAAGCTGTCAGAGCAGGACATAGAAAAGTAAGTGGGTTGGCTTCAGGACCCCGGAACTGTTACCACGCGGGCCATCTAGTTCTTTAGGACTCAAGCACAGAGCTGGCGTATAAAGACACTACTTGCTCAAGCCTTGAGAATGCAGGGAAATTACATAGAGCAATTGCGAAGAGTCCAGCACATCTTAGAGGCCAAGACGAAGGAGCACATCACAATCTTAGAGAGCCTGGAGTTTAAGGTTAGTGTTCTGGAACAAGAGGTCGATAGCATCACCAAGAAGCTCACAGTACTGATCAAACTCCTAAGGCATACTATTGGACAAGATACAAGGCAAGCCGAGAATCAGAAGGATGAACCAGCGGGAGATCATCAAGGCCAGCATCCCAAGCCTGTGCAGGCAGGCATCTCAATGTCTGAACCAGCTCCGGAGACATCCAGGAATTATGTGGTGCTCAAGATGTAAAGGGGTTGTTTCTACCGTGGCTGGTTTCTTTGGTCTTTCGGCTAGTCCTCTATGTTCCCTTCTATTATGCTGGTTAGTTGGTCTGTTTGCTTCGGTTGTCTGTCTGCTGCCTCATTCAGGTAGATGTTTAGGTGTTTGTCTTTTGTTAAGTTCTATGACAATGCCACCCTACGTGGTGTGCTTATGATAGTATGGTTAGCCCTTTTGGTCAATTTAGAAGGTAGGTCTGCAGTCTGGCGGCCCTCTGTCTGAAAGTGCAGACTTTTTGTACTATATTTTTCTCTTTTTTAATATAAAAAGCTGACTGACACAAAAAAAAAACCATAATCTGATTGTTCCCTCAAGGGAACCTAGGAGTGGGATAAGATAACCTAATGGTCAAAGGAGATCACTTTTTTGAGAAATTTGTTATGTGTTGGAAACTTTGGAAGGCTCAATATAATGACTTCATTAAAATTGAAAAGTTAGAAGTGATGTGCAAAATTAGTGACCTAGAACCTGTCACAAGATTGAATAAGATGGCTTCATGGAAATGAAGGAGGCTCAATACAATGAGATGTGGATAAAAGAGGAATGAAGAAGCTTTACAAGAAATTGATGGTCTGAAATTTGTCCCCTTTTTAACCACATATGTGAGTGCCTTAGGGATTCTTCGCATGGCAAATTCTAGGGGCGAATTTTAGCCCAAGGGCGAAATTTAAGGGGTTTTTCATTTTAAAGGGGAGACATTTTTATAAAACACCCATGTCATATATTTAGCCCAAATTTTGTTTAAAAAATAATTATTTTTTTCATTTTAGCCCCAAAAAAGGGCAGATAAACTATGAAAAGATTCATTTGACCCGATTCGCCTAGTTTGGGAGGTTATATTCCATTACAATCACCCGATTTTCTTGTTTGCAATGTTAAATTTGTTTGCAAACGCCAATTTTATGTTTGGGCGGTGGTTTGGGAGGTTGTATTTGGTCCCACTCGTCGTGATTTCTTCTGTGAACAACTTCCTATTTTCAAATCTGGTTTTCATAGATGACAAGGGTGTAAATACATAAAAATATAAATAAAGTGGCGGTATGGTAAATAAATAAAACCTCTTTTGATATTTAGTCCATAACCCTCTTTCTATTTAAGAAGGCTCAAAAGAGAGGTTTTATTTAAGTGAATCCTATGGGCCAAATACCATATTTATAAAAGAGGTTCCGTAAATTAATAAAAATATAAATAAAGGAGAGATATGGTAAATAAATAAAACATTTTTTTATATTCACTCCATAATTCACCTTATATTTATGAACACTCAAAGGTTTAATTAAATAAAAATATAAATAAAGTGGAGGTATAGTAAATAAATAAAAACTCCTTTTATACTTACTCCAAAGGTATGTTAAATAAAGAAAAATATAAATAAACTAGGGGTATGATTCATAAATAAAACCTCTTTTAATATTTAGTCCATAACCCTCTTTCTATTTAAGAAGGCTCAAAAAGGAGGTTTTATTTAAGTGAATCCCAAATACCATATTTATAAAAGAGGTATGGTAAATTAATAAAAATATAAATAAATGAGAGGTATGGTAGATAAATAAAACATTTTATATATTTAATCCATAAGTCACCTTATATTTAAGGACACTCAAAAAATCTGTTATATTTAGGTGAAGCCCATGGGCCAAATACCATGGGACAAATTATTATTAATACCATGCAAAAAAACATTATTAACCCTAATATTAGTATTAATAAAAGTAAAGATGGCACATGGTATTGACCCATGGTATTCACGTGGAATGTAGCCTATTTAAAGGGGAGAATTAAATCAGCATAGATCCATTTTTACTATGGATCTACTAAGTGGCAAATATCTTGATATGCAAACTAGCATAGAGTGAAAAATATTTGATCCTTGGTAGATCAAGAGTAAAAATGGATCTTGTAATTTAATGTCACTTAAACATTTTAACTTGGTTAAAATAAAAAAAAAAATAAAAATCATTTATTAATTTTATTAATTTTTATAAATTACTAATAGTAGTTTTTAAGCTCCAGGTTTATGATAACCCATGGTATTGACCCATGATAATACCATGGTATTCATGTGAGCATAGACTATTTAAAGGGGAAATTCTATCAGCTTAGATCCATCTTAATTATGGGTGTACCTACTGTTGAGAGGGATAATTAGATTTCATTGATTTAAGAGTGGTAGATGTGGAGTTAAGATAGATATAGGTTGGTTTTTATGATAATGAAGATATTAAATAGACTTAGGATATTATATTGTAAAAAAAATCTTAAGGTGAATTGTTAAAGATACATTTAGTTACTTCACAAAATTTAGTAAAAAATACCAATATCTCCATTAATATTGGTATTTCTGATTTAACAAAAAAAATTAAAAACAGTAAAATATGATCACTCTTTCTACATCACCCTCGCAGAAGAGAGATATTCACTGCCCGGATTTCCCACCATTTTTCAAACATTCTCAATATGATATCTTCTTGAAAAAGTTAAGGTACTGATGTTGGATTAGTTGTTTGAAAAATATGTTGGTTTGTACAACCTTTCATCTTCTTTGTTATTCTTAGTTTGTCATAATGATCTGTAGGGGTTCAGCCACTACACCATATTTTCCTAAAAGGCGGAGATTTTGCAGCAATAAGGAAACTAATACACATGTTACTATGCTATTAAAAAATGCAAGATCTGTAGGGGTTCAGCCACTACACCATATTTTCCTAAAAGGCGGAGATTTTGCACCAATAAGGAAACTAATACACATGTTACTATGCTATTAAAAAATGCAAGATCTATGAAGGTACTGAATAATGCTAATAAGAAATTTAGATTGGGAGAGACATAATTAAATTTTATTATTTAATTGAAAATTTCCAATCAAAATAATAATAAATCTACATTTATATATTTATATATTGACCAGAAGGCTCCTGACAATGGTCACTTCTTTCCATTAGATCCCCTTCAGGCCTTTGGGAGACCTACTAATTTATTATATTATATAGTTGTGGCTTGCTACTTGTTGGCGTGTTGGGGTAAACAAACTTGATGTGTATTTTTTTTTTTATCTTGCAGTTCGAGTCTATGGAATAAGAAAGAAATTTGATTTGCATTTTTTCATCCTCATAGGTAAATGTTTGTAGATGAACATTCCATCTTAGCAACCCTGTAACAAGGAAATTCTGTATATTTTGTTGTTGCTCAATACAAAATCAAGATTTTTTTTTTTTTTTAAACTCAACATGGGTTGCATTTGGGAGCAAAGAGTTATCTCCATGTCTTCTTCACGTAAGAAAGTTTTATGGTCCAACGATCCTGCCATATGACTGTTGACAGCTAGCTTGTGGTACAAGGCTATCTTTGATGATGAAGCAATAGTAGTAGCTTGGTGGTGGGGAATTTTTCGAAAGTTAAATTTTCAATGAAATCCATGATTTTTATGTGGTTTTTCCTAAAGAATAATGTTTTGACGTGAGAGATTCTACAAAATGGGGCAAGGTAGGGTCCTCGAATTTGCACTCTATGCAAATGTGAAGGGAAAACAATAGACCACGTGTTGGTGTTCATTTGTATTTTTTGTCAGGAGGTATGGGGTGTTATTCTCCCCTTATTTGATGATAGGGTACTTGGCAGGAGCCTTCCCTATTGGAATGTTTGATGATAGAGCACTCAAATAACATAAATCATTACCCCTGATTGCCTATAGAGCCATTTGGACAGGAAATAAGGAATAACAATTTTGTAGACAAGGAGATCCCTCCTTTTCATGTACATCATCAAATAAAATAACTATATGAATGAATAAAAAGGACTCCAAAGGTTAAAGTTCCAAGGTGGGTTGTAATTTAAAGGTGATAAAACTTATCCATGACCTTTCTTTGTTGGTGCTTGCCAAGGTAATATTCTTGTTATATATATTATCTATAAATATGTGTGATATTCTTGTTCTTATATTATCTACGAATATGTGTGATATTCTTGTTCTGTATATTATCTGTGATTCAAACCCAAGTCAGCAACGTGGAGGAGGAAAATTCGAACTAGTGCTTCCTTTTGTGTCTTTCATGTCTACCTCTGCCAGAGAATTTTCCAAAATACATCAAGTTCTAGATTCACATGTCTCTCGATATTTGATTATTTTTCACATTTTGAAGTGGGAAGAGAGGATAACTCTTGTTGCAGGTGCAAACATATTCATTTCAGATCATAATGGGCAGTGGAGCAGTAGGGATGGGCTTGTTGGATCAATATATTTTGAACCCAACTACAAATTTCATGCCCAAAACTTCACAACTAGTTTTGGGGGTTCCTTGGCAACAGAAAGATAGAAAATTAGGAGGTTTGAAACTTTGATGTCGTGCCCATCATATAAACCTTTTTGTGTCACAACAAGCTTGAAAATGGGAAATCATTTGGCATTCATTTTGGTGCAACCCTTCAACTTCCCAGGTGTCCATGTTGTTCACAATTCACGCTATGATTTATTTATTTATGTATTTCTTTTTGGTTGAAATTGATACATGTATAGATAGCCTATGTGACATCCTTGGTAATATTTCCATTTGAAGACCAAGTGAAGAAAACATAGATCATAGTTGAATATCGTTTAACTTGGAGGTGTTTAGAAGATTCATTTGTTAATTGAATTGCTGCAAATAGGCTTCTTATCTTCATTTAATGAACTATGTCAAATACCTAGATTTTATTTATAGTTTTGTTGAGTTAATAGTTAGTGAATGGCCTGATAAAGACTTTTTTCTTGATTTGGATTTCCCTCAAATGGCAGCAAACAAAAATTGTAGACCTAAATAATACAATTAATGCTCCTGTCAAACTGTGCCTTAGTTACTGATGGTACTAAATTTATTGTGATTTCTTTATCTAGTTTGTAAATTACTTATTGTAGAGGGAAAGCAGATCTTTGTAGATCCTCTTCTGAGTGAGATCGATCCTAAAATGAATATGATAATTAAGAAAGAAAAGCAGTCGCAATTCAATGGCGTGGAACTCATCTCTTCTGAAAATTTTACATCCTTGGTGGTTATGGAAGCTGTTGGATCATGTCTAACAAACAAGTATTTAGAATGACTCCCTGGTAAGAGGTAAGTGCCTGAAGATATAACTTGGAATGTGAAGAATGGAACCATCATGATTGTGATTTTGTTTGCGCTTCTTGGAAGTTTCTTCTTGCCACTTGGCATTTTTTTCTTGTTAAGCTTAGTTTCTCTTAGATTTTGGACCCGTACTTTTTATTTTGAATGTTTGACATGTGTGTAAAGGTTTATGGGTTCAGTGTTATAGTTTAGAGTCCTATAGTTGTTGCATGAGTATCTGTTATCATAATGATGGATACAATTGTTGGACACTCTTCTATATTTATTCATTACTGTGTTGGGTTGGGATTTATGCCATGCATATAATATGCTGGTGATGAATTCATTGACCAAAGTGAGAGGCTTTGCTAGTAGAGGGCCCTAGAAGCATTCCATCTCGACAATAGTACATGAGGTGTTATTTTTCAACCATTATCTCGATCCCCAACAAATTTTGTTGTTTATACAACTCTCCTCCAACCTCATCATCGCATCATGGTGTGTATGGTTTTGAACTACAAACCTCCTTTGATAAGATTATCATTCCTATTTGGGCATGTAACATGTGAAAATTTTCTTTGCAACATTTAGGGTTTGGACTTACCACATGGAGGGAATTTGTCTCATGGATTCATGATAGAAAAAAAACAAGTATCTGCTACATCAATTTACTTTGAATCAATGCCATATCATTTAGATGAGTCCACAGGTGAGCTTGCATTTCCAATCTAATAATAATTAGGAGGGAAATAGTTCCACCATTGACAAATATTGAACAAATCTTTTGGGGAAGTTTTCGAAGTGTTAATGGTTGAGATTGTTTTCTTGGGTTATAGGATACATTGACTATGAGAGGCTTGATAAGAATTCTACCCTTTTTACGATCAAGCTTATCATTGCTGGTGCTAGTGCATATCCTCAAGATATTCATCATCGTCGCATGAGGCAGGTATTGAAGCTGGATATTTCTAGATCTTATAATGGTAGTCCTTTCAAAAATTTCTCTTTCCAACAATGTTTATTATAGCATATTTCATTAATATGTTCTTATAGTATGTAACATTGGATTTTTTATGATTTTAGTACTAAAAGGTTTGTGTTTCGGGAAGATTTCCAATACAGTTGGGGCATACTTAATGATGGACATGGAACACATAAATGGTCTCATAGTTTCTTCTATAGTAGTTAGTCCATTTGATTTTTGTGATGTAGTAACAACTACAATGCACAAGGTGAGTTGATGCTATTAATTTTCTCTGCACTTCACCCTTTCGTTTTAAAATATGAGTATATTAGATGGACATGTGCCATTCCCCCCTTGTAGAAGAAAAAGAATCCCATTAATGTTTAAGAAACAACGAAAAACTAAAACAAATATGCCATTCTCATCGTGTGCTTTCTTTTGGCAGCAGAAATACTTAACCTTTTCTGTACACCTAAAAATAAGATCAACCCAATGTATTTGATCTATTTTCTTATTCTATACATCTAGTTCTTTCATAATAAGATCTCCTAGACTACCTGGAAGTTTAGACAAAAAATATATTTTTTTAGCAGTGTCATTAGAAAGATTTGCATTAAAGACTTTTGCCATGAAATCTTTACCAAACTGATCGAGATATTTTAAATATTTCAGGTCCATACGACTTAAGTCTATTATCAGTTGTTTTTTCTCATCTATTGGCTCTGGAACAAATTGTGTTTTCAACAAAAGTTCTAAAGTGGCCAATCCTGCTTCCATGACTACTCTTCCTTCCTCATCGGTTGGTCCCATCGACCAATCATATAAAATGTTGGCCATTCTTTTTTGTCTAGGACCATTATAGAAAAATTATCTAATTTTGTGGTGACCTGCATTTGATACACAACACCAGTCCGTATCCGGATTGATTCTCCTAGATTGGATGAATTGTCAAGATCTAAAATATACCAACTAGAATTTGTAGCATACAAATCTTCTTCTACACACGGGTATTTAGAGACTTCTTTCAACACATGAGCTTTATTCTGGTTGTTTATAGAAGGTAAAATAAAGGAAGGGAATTTAGAAGCTACTTGATCAAGAGTCATAATTTCTTTCTTAGAAGCAAATTGTTTTTCAGCTTTGTATGCTTCTTCCTTTGCCCTGGTCAATTTTCCAGAGGTTTTTGAGGTTGACTCTTCTGCACTAGTGGTAGTTATTTCTTCTTCTGTGTCTTCCTCCTCTTCTTCTCTATCCCAATAATTGGGAGTGCTCATGTCAAATCTGAATTTAGGAATTTCTTTGACCCTTTTTTTATGTCTTCTTCTCTTTCTCTCTTCCTTTTCAACTTTCTCGGACTATTGCTCTTCATAGAGCGGCCTAATATTTGCATTAATAAAATCTGATCGCCAACATAAATCATCAAGGACATCTTCAGCATGTGCACACCAAGTGGTGAGATAATTCCCTATCTGATAGACCTGGTCAAGATCAGTAGGATTCTGGGAATTATGTTCTAAGAGTGGTGCACAATCAGCTCTTCTAGGTGGTCGTCTTGACTGAGATGAAGAAGTACAAAACTTGGTTTTTGGTGGCCATTTTCCTGCTTTGACGTATCTATGATTGACATACTAGAATTATTCTACAGGTGGCATATTAGACACATATGTATAGAACATCTTATTTACAGCAAGAAATGGCTTCTCTTCAGGAATATATAACTGATCTGATGGAGTAGATACAATTGTTTCTTTTGATGAATGACTATATACATTTCGTGAAAAAGACATTCAACCGCTGGTTGATGGTTGCTCAGACTCTAAAATGGCTAGTAAAACATGCTTTTGTGGCATAAATATTGGTCTGGGTATTGAAGATCTATCAAGTAATATGCGGACACGACCATCACTTACAGACATTCTTCTTGTTTTATTTCTTGGAGTGTCTGTTGATGCTAAAGATTTATACTGAATGTACCAGTCACTGGGAAGGGCTTCTTTGTCATAAGGAACACCTTCTACTTGAGCATTACTGACTCCTACGCTTACACAATCTTTTAACACTAGCTGCTTTAGCTTGGGATGTACAGTGTTTGTGAGTTGGAAAGATGTTTGGACTAACACAGAGAGATATTCACTATCTTCGACCATCTCAAGACCTTGGAATCCAACTAATAATTTCCAACAATCTTTTAAATTAACATTAGACAGGCTGATGGAATAGTCGGGATAAATGGTACCATACTGATAACCTAAGGATAAATTTACTAATATGGTTCGAATGTGGGCATGGTCATAATTTTGGTGACGGGTGTCAAAGACTTCAGATATACATGGAGTATTGAGTCTGTGGAAAAATAGTGGGGCTAGACCTATCCTTATCCCTCCAAAATGCAAATAAGCAAACTTTTTTTGTTGAACATATTTTTTGAATTTTTTGATTTCATATTTAGAAAATAAACTCAAACCAACTATCTGTACAAAAGGACCAGAAATCTTATTTTCAATTCAACTTCTTTCAACCAATTTTTTCGTGATAGAGTAAACATAGATGGAACCTGATAAATTTCTTTTGAACTCAAAATAGGTGGGTTCCAGCTCTCGGGATCGTCGACTCTTTCATGTTAAACATGATCACTTTCTATTGAGTGTGAATTGACTTCATAAATAGTGCGTCTATCTATATTAGGGAATGATCTTAAGAAGTTTGACATGATTGTAATATAAACTAGACCAGAGATTGACTAAAGCAACGTTTATCTAATCAGCTCTTGTATAACAACAGCTTTTCGAAGGCTTCTTAGCTGGCTTTATACTCTATCTGTAGTTTATAGACTCAAGATCTGAAAGGTGACAAAAGGAAACAAAAGGCAACTGGGTAGCAAGTAGCAAGAGGCGACTAGGTAGCAAGAGGCGACTGGGTAGCAAGAGGTGACTAGGTAGTGCGCGGAGCATGCAAAATTGTAGCAACATTGTAGCAAGCTTTACTAAATTAAGCACACAAATTATGTGACCACTTAACTGGAGGCTAAGCAAAGCAAGCACAACGCAACAATAGAAAGCCTTGATATTAGAACTTACTTCTTGATCAAATTCGAAGATTATTGAACAGCAAATCTGAAGCGGGTTTCTTCTCCTCAACCGAACATGCACACGCAACTATGACCTCTCTCCACGGGTCTTCAAATGCCTTCGCCTTACAGTTCCAAGTTCTTTTGGATGACAGAAACTGTCCTCAGATAGGCAGCCCAGTAGGCTTCGATATTAATTCAAAGATCAAAATTACAAATCTTGAGATATTACAATACAAGATCAAGATCAAGAAGCACTCCATCCAACCTTGTGGGCTTCCTTCCATTGATCTCTCTTTTATAACCTCTTAAAGGAATCTGAACCTATATAATATATGACATAAATGGGAAATAATTGAGGGTCCTGTCAGCATTTCCTCTAACTGACGATGTCTACTCAATCTTTCTGGTACAATAATTCTACTAGTATCCTTTCGGACTTCCGTCAGAATCATAATCATCGTCATTAGAAGACAATTGTCTTTCAAAGGCCTTTTTCTCAAGCATCTTGAGGTAGTCGTATTCCATCATCCTTGAGTACTCTTTGTCCCAATTGATATCATGCAAATCTTGTGCATCTGCATATATGTCCTGAAAAGTAGATTCCTCAATTTTACCATTTCCCTTGGCATCTGCTGATACTGTTTCATTGTCGTTTAGAGATGCTTTTGATGTTGGTCCTTGGTCTGGATTTACTTTTATTTTGTGGAGGTTATGTTGTTGTGGGGTATGTTGAAAAGTGTGCAACAAGAAATGCTTGTTGAGAATGCAACAAGATGATGGAGCTTAGTGGAAAGGAGTCACCTTCACTAAGTGGTCTCGCACGGAAGTTTTGGCGCAAAGTCTATTTTTAGACATATGGACTGAAATTGGATCATATCCCGCCTCTCTAGCTGCGACCTATATTTCCTCTGGCTAGGAAACAAAGGTATGAGTTGCAGTTTGATATTTACGGATGATTGGTCATGTTGGGAAAAATAGATGGACTTCTATTTTTGGATCACAGCACGAGTGATCAGAGTCTATTTTTAGACTGCTAGTCAAAAATAGAAAAGTCAAATATTATTGTCTCATAATAATATTTAGACTATAAACTTTATCCTATCCTCTTGCAGCACTTCAGTTTGAGCTACAGATGTGGCACATGCAGTTGGCAGAAGGAAATGTGCTTTCTTTGTGGGCTAGTTGAGCTATTGCATGCAGGACATCAGTTAGAACTCATGTGGTTGAGTTCTGTGGAGTTGGATGTGGAGTTGATGGAGTTGTGTTCAGTTTGACTTAGTTCAACTAGTTGTATTTAGTCTAACTAGCCAATAGACTAAGTGATGAGTAGTGTGAATTATTTATTAATTAATTCACTAATTATTAACTCATAATGCAACTGAAGAATACATTACTTAACTCAGTGCATGTACAGTTCAGTAGAGACAGGTGTTATAGGTTGAGATTGCTATCAGTTGTGACTATAGTTGTGCATGAGATTTTGCACAATCAAAGGATTGAGTATGCCCATGAGAATTGCATATGCCTAGTGATATAAGCTTGTGCTCACGTGATTTCCAGTGTGAGTGATTCTACAAGGTAAATAGAACTTGGAACGTGTTTGGATTCATTCATTCTCTGCAGGATTGTGTAGTGGAGGCAGGCAAGTAGCGAAGGCGATTTGGAGATCAGATCTGAGTTGTATTGTGTGTAACAGGTGGAGATAGTACTGAGTACTTGTAAGGAGTATTGTACTATGTATTGTTACATGTTCTCAATCATTAATATACAGATAGTGTGGGGTTTTCAGCTGTAAGCTTTCCCAGGGTTACATATTGTGTTAATGTGTGCATGCGATTGATGTTTCATTGTTTTTAATGCTGCTAAATTGATGATCAACGTAGAGGAGATTATGTATTGTGCATGTATTCCGCAATAGTGCATAATCGAGATAATCTCTATGAATAAGTGACTAATTATTCAAAATTTCTACATTGTATCAGAGCTGTTGATCATCAGATCTACTATTCAGAAAGTGTTTACATTTTATTTCTTCAAGCAGAGTCTATGATCGAGCCAGGTAGCCTCTGGATTCATCCTTCTTTTGGAAGGTGAGATATCCGGTGAATGCCCATACAGTCAATCTCTGTATGAGAAATATTTTGTTCTCATGAATTTTAGATCAGAAGAGGTTGGGTTTTTTGAGCTGGTGGAATTTGAATTTGCAGCAGTGTTTTCTTGGTGTCAACATTGCAATGTCTTTCAACGGATTGCGATTGGAGTATGCCCTTGAAGGCAGCTCGAACTATATTGCATGGAAGGACAGGATGGAGGTGGTGTTAGATGATAATTGGTTGAAGGAGTTCATAGATGCAGATGTCCCAAAACCTACTAATGCTGCTCAAGTTGGGGATTGGCAAAAGAAGACAACAAAGTGTCGAAGGATTCTGTTGGAGGGCGTGAGGGATCACATTGTGTCCAAACTCCATGGAAAGGCTTCTCCATATTTGATGTGGAAAACGTTGACAAAATTATTCCAAAGCAAGAGTGACCAGAGGAAGTTGGCACTCAAGGATAAACTCAGAAACATTAGGTGTGAGAATGGAGATAGTATGCCCCAGTATCTCACAAAGCTCACCCAATGCCGGGATGAGCTGGGAAGTGTGGGGGTAACTTTTGAGGATGAGGATATGGTGAGTCTAGCACTCCTTGGCCTTCTTAAGAGTTGGCATAGCTACCGGGACTTGGTGAATGGAAGGGAGAAATTGCGAGGAAGGGAGAGACTTTGGTCGGATCTTGTGCAAGAGGAGATTAGACAGCGCACCAGAGACAATTCTTCATCTATGCATGATGAGGAGAACTGTGCCTTAGTGAGTAAGGTGAAGAAGGGGAAGGGGAAGGTTTCTATTTCCGAATCCAATTCTTCCAATGATGGGAAGAAGGTTGAGAAGTCGAAGGTGCGATCCTTTCGTTGTCATGAGTTGGGCCATTATGCTACTAATTGCCCAAAGAAGAAGTCCAAGAAGGGATCCAGGGAAGGATTTGAAGGTGAGGCACTTGCTTCACAATTTGAGTGGGATTTCACACTCTTCGCATGCATGGTTTCATCCATGGTGGGAAGTGGTTGGTTTCTTGACAGTGGAGCTTCTTTCCACATGACCGGTGACAAAAGTTTGTTCAGTACTTTGGAGGAGAAAGATCTCCAGATACTCATAGCGCTGGGTAATGATGAGAAGTATAGTGTCTTAGGTGTAGGCACAGTTATTTTTCAGAGGGAGCATGGAGCTTGCCTTACCTTGACTGATGTCAAGTATGTACCAGGACTAAAGAGAAACTTGGTGTCGATCGCGATGCTGGAAGACAGAGGCTATGATGTAGTCTTCAGTAAGGGAAAGGTTTTCCTTAGACACATCATCACTAGACAGGTGAAGCATATTGGTTCATGGGTCAAGAACCTGTATGCTCTTGAGGTTCAAGATGCATGCAAAGCCTTGAGCAGCGAGGCAATTGATGGAGACTTGGTGGTTGAGAGGGAGCGTATATTACCTCTCAACATGCAGAGCCAGAAGAAGTCTCAGACGATTGTGGAGGAGCCACGATTGGTGCAGCAGATTGAAGAGGTTGTGGAGCAGCCACAACAAGGGAAGCTGAGAGGAGATCGAGTAGAGACATCTACTCATGCAGAGACCTCCAGTAGGGGGAAACTTCGAGCCAGGTGGGCTGAGGGATCGCATGCAGCCATACCTCCAGGTAGGAGGTGGGGTGATGTGGATTGATCATCCCAAGGAGGAGGGGCAGGATCCTTGAGGTACCCAACCTCTTGGATGAGACCTTACTATGGGAGCCCCGATGTGGAGTAGCAGGAACTGATTGATTGTGTAGAGACAGATGCGGATGGAGCGGCAGAGAGAGCGACAGTGTAGGGAATCCCAGGATAGCGCATAGCATATAGGCTACAACAATGCGAGAGGCACAAGTGTTTCACATAGTGTTAGGTGGCACAGAGAGGTGTGCAATGGTGCGAGATGCATGGAAATGTTGCAATAGCGCAGATGTCAGAGAGGTAGCACTTGTCAGCAGTAGGTAGAGCTTCAGCATCAGAGTATGTTCCTAGCCCAACAGAGTGGTCAGTTGGGAGTGCTTTTGTTCCAATTGTTGTTGGAGCAAAGTGGACCGGGCAGATGTGTTGCATGCAGAACATTCCAGAGTTATAGGATCGGGTTTGAGAGGAAGCCTTTCTTGTTGAGATGGAGTGTTGAAAAGTGTGCAACAAGAAATGCTTGTTGAGAATGCAACAAGATGATGGAGCTTAGTGGAAAGAAGTTGCCTTCACTAAGTGGTCCTGCAGGCAAGTTTTGGCTCAAAGTCTATTTTTAGACATATGGATCATGGTCTATGAGTTGCAGTTTGTTGTTTATGGATGATTGGTCATGTTGGGAAAAATAGATGGACTTCTATTTTTGGATCTGATCCAGGTGGATATTGGTGGCCACCTGCCAAGTCCACCTGGACCCCCACCATTGTTGTTCTCAGCATTTTTAGTTTCCTTAACTGTAGCACAACTTACTATTTTTAGCAGTTTTTCGGGTCCTGAACTTCCGGAGCCGTTTTGAGGCCCTAAACGACGTTTTTTGGGGAATCCGGGGGCAACATGGGTCCATGGAATGGACCGATGTTGCCTGTTCCAACAATGATAGTGCTCGGATAGATCTTTCTAATGAGCTATTGTACGCATCAAACGAAGATCATGTGCCAAAGTTACGACCCCGGGAAGTTGATGTACCAACTTACCCCCAAACGGGGCCCATAGTTTGGCATTTCATCTCCTAGGGTTAGGTTTTGGAATGTTAAGGGTTTTCCATTGTTTCTCAACAATAAATAGGACTTCGAGCCTCATTGTAAGACAGTTCAGAGGCATGTAGCCATCACATCTCTTCTCAGAGATAAGCTACCATCGCCCTAGCTGGTTTATTTCCATTTCTGATTGTAAGCATATTTCAGTATTTTCCATTAATGAAATGAAGTATTATTTTCGCTGCATCTTTGTGTATATGGTTATCTCTGTAATTTGTCGCATTCCTGTTTAAATCCGGATCAGTGGTATCGGAGCGGTCTGTTTTTTCTCTGTTTTTCTTTGCATGTCCCCAACAAGGTCGGGATATAAGGAGTTAGGGCTTGAACTGGTTGAACCTTTGCAAGACCAGCCTCGCAAATCCCGACGGCCTCCCATGGCGGACGAGAAGAAAGACGAGGGGGCAGGAGATCCCATCAAAATCTTGCTTGAAGAAGCCCTCGAGTGACAACGGAACGCGATGATGGACAGCTTTGCTCAGATCCTTCAGCGGCTACCCAGAAGCAACGCATCGGCTTCCAGCAGCTACTCTGGAAACGCCACACCCTTTAAGGTACAAGTTAATTTTGAAATCCCCATATTCGAGGGTCAGATAGATGCAGGTGCAGTAGATAAATGGTTAAATCTGCTAGAGGGTTATTTTTCTGTTCATGAATTTTCGAGTCGGGAAAAGATTGTTTTTGCTCTCCTCAAAGCAGCCCCCCACGTCAAGGACTGGTGGGAAACCTACTGTGAGCAGAAGGATGAAAGTACTGGCTCACTATTTTCAGTTGCACCCACCTGAGATTCATTCCGGGATGCCATCAAGGAGCAGTACTACCCTGTCGGGAGCTATGAGGATGAATACATAAAGTGGACCATGCTGCGGCAGGGAAGGGACCAAGACGTGCCGGAGTTCACCAATCTTTTCCATACCCTTCGCACAAAGTTGGGTATCAAGGATTCAGAGCAACATTTGATACTCAAATACCGTGGCTGCCTGCACAAGTACATCCAGGAAGAAATACAATTCCTAAACATCCCCTCGCTCGGCGCAGCATACCGGTATGTAGTCAAGGTCGAGCAGAAGTTTAAACAAAAGAAGCGAGACTTTGGATCTGTGAATCCAAAGCAGGTGAAAGGTTCCCCTAAACTACAGAACAAAGGACAAAGCCCAGGCGGGACAACCCAAGACAACCAGCTGAAGCTGCAAGCAAAGAACAGTGCCGCGAAGCCGAGAAAGGACACTGGAAAATGGTGCGAGTTCCATAAGAGCTCCACTCACAACACAAGTGAGTGTCGGGCCAAGCAGTCACTGGTGGCTGAGCTAAAGGTTTCAGAATCAGATGCATGTTCCGACTCTAAGTCAGAACCCGATAAGGGGTATGAAAAAGGGAAGCAGATCATTGATGCGGACCCCAACGCCACTGTTGCTACCGCAAAGATCCAGAAAAATGAACCGGAAGATCCAGAGGAGGAGGAGCGTCTCTTCCACTCCCAGATGTGGGTAAAGGGCTCCCCGATACAGTTCATTGTTGATAGCGGGAGTCAAAAGAACCTCATTTCGGCAGAGGTCGTGAAGCAGTTGGGCTTACCGACCACAACACATCCACAACCATACACCATTGGGTGGCTTCACCAAGGACGAGATCTTCGCGTGAGCCAGCAGTGTCGCCTTACATACAACATCAAGCCCTTCACGGATGAGGTATTGTGTGACATTGCTCCCCTTGAAGTTTGTGATGTATTACTAGGACAACCATACTTGTGGAAGCGACATGCTGTGTATGAATCAAGGCCCCGTGCTGTTATTATTACATTGGGAAATAAGTTGTTCAGGATACCAGAGGTAGCACCACCTGCCGCCCTCTCTTTGATTACTGCAAAACAATGCAGTAAGATCATTTCCAAAACCAGGAAATTTGTTTTCCTAATGATACGCCCTCAAGGAAAGAAGAAGACAGTGGCCACGGCCTCCAAACGGGGCCCCTCTGCACGACAACTACAGATGGACAAGATTGTGGAGAAGTACGAGGACATCTTCACCTCCCCGGTAGGGGTTCCTCTGCACTGGCAAGTCAAGCACTCCATCGATCTGACCCCAAGTGCGCCGCTACCCAATGGACCAATTTATCGGTGCTTCGTTCTGGAGAACGATGAAATCAAGAGGCAGATTCACGAGCTCCTGCAGAAAGGTCACATCCGTTCGCGTTCATCGCCCTGTGGGAGCCCGATCGTGTTGGTACAGAAGAAGGATGGGACGTGGAGACTCTGTATTGACTATCGGGCTCTGAAGTCTCCTGCGAAGTCCACCTGGACCCCCACCATTGTCTTTCTCAGCATTTTCAGTTTCCTTAATTGTAGCACAACTTACTATTTTTAGCAGTTTTTCGGGTCCTGAACTTCCGGAGCCATTTTGAGGCCCATTGTTGCCCATTCCAACAATGATAGTGCTCGGATAGATCTTTCTAATGAGCTATTGTACGCGTCAAACAGAGATCATGTGCCAAAGTTACGACCCCGGGAAGTTGATGTACCAACTTACCCCCAAATGGGGCCCATAGTTTGGTGTTTCATCTCCTAGGGTTAGGTTTTGGAATGTTAAGGGTTTTCCATTGTTTCTCAACAATAAATAGGCCTTCGAGCCTCATTGTAAGATAGTTCAGAGGCATGTAGCCATCACATCTCTTCTCAGAGATAAGCTACCATCGCCCTAGCTGGTTTATTTCCATTTCTGATTGTAAGCATATTTCAGTATTTTCCATTAATGAAATGAAGTATTATTTCCGTTGCATCTTTGTGTATATGGTTATCTCTGTAATTTGTTGCATTCCTGTTTAAATCTGGATCAGGATCACAGCAGGAGTGATTAGAGTCTATTTTTAGACTGCTAGTCAAAAATAGAAAAGTCAAATATTATTGTCTCATAATAATATTTAGAATATAAAATTTATCTTATCCTCTTTGAGCACTTTAGTTTGAGCTACAGATGTGGAACATGCAGCTGTCAGAGGGAAATACGCTTTCTTTGTGGGTCAGTTGAGCTATTGCATGCAGGGCATCAGTTAGAACTCATGTGGTTGAGTTCTGTGGAGTTGATGGAGTTGTGTTTAGTTTGACTTAGTTGAACTAGTTGTATTTAGTCTAATTGGCCAATAGACTAAGTGATTAGTTGTGTGAATTAGTTATTAATTAATTCACTAATTATTTTTTTAACTCATAATGCAACTGAAGAATACATCAGTTATCTCAGTGCATGTACAGTTCAGTGGAGACAGGTGTTAGAGGTTGAGATTGCTATCAGTTATGACTATAGTTGTGCATGAGATTTTGCACAATCAAAGGATTGAGTATGCCCATGAGAATTGCATATGCCCCGTGATATAGCCTGTGCTCACGTGATTTCCAGTGTGAGTGATTCTCGAAGGTAAATAGAACTTGGAACGAGTTTGGATTCATTCATTCTCTTGCAGGATTGTGCAGTGGAGGCAGGCAAGCAGCAGAGGAGATTTGGATATCAGATCTGAGCTATATTGTGTGTAATAGGTGGAGATTGTACTGAGTACTTGTGAGGAGTATTGTACTATGTATTGTTACATGTTCTCAATCATTAATATACAGATAGTTTGGGGTGTTCAGCTGTAAGCTTTCCCCAGGTTACATACTGTGTTAATGTGTGCATGCAATTGATGTTTTATTGTTTTTAATGCTGCTAAATTGATGATCAACGTAGAGGAGATTATGTATTGTCCATGTATTCCGCAATAGTGCATAATCGGGATAATCTCTGTGAATAAGTGATAAATTATTCAAAATTTATACAGGGTAAACATCATTTCTTGCTTTTCGCCCTTGTTTAGAAAAGGTACTAGGCTGATATCAATATCTAGAAAGGAACCTTTAAAAACTTTCATGAACACAGGAGAAGGCTGAACTGCCAACTCAATACCATCTAGAAGCTCCCACTTAAAGATCTAAAACATGTTAGTGGAAGTTTCAATTGCATGTTGGACCCATAATCTACAGTTTTCATTAATGTATGCTTTTGATTGGCTTCCCATTTCAAAAATCATTGAAGTACAGATTTTGTTTGACAACAGTTAACTAATAATATGAATTACATTATTATGCTAGTTTCCTGAAATAATGATTATTGTGATTAGCACTATTTGATTAACCATGAATCTTAAAACTTTTGGTTCACCTTGTAGTTCATCCAATTGTTGTAAAACCTGTCACTTCTCTGTTAATTTCAACATCCAAAATTCTTTGAGCCAAAGAGCCAGCTGTTTAATCCTTTCGATATTATTACTGGTCTTGATTTCTCTTGTTATCTCATGACAGAAAATCTGTGGAAAAGGATTTGGAGAAATATTTTGTCTTAATTGTAAACTCTGGTAATCCCAAGGAGATGATAAAGTCCTTAGATATTGCAGGGTTCTCTAGACGCACTGAGATGTCCTAGTAGATGGTTTTTTGTTACAGAATCCTTCTTTAATCTCCCAATCAGCAAAATTTTCAAAAATTTCATATTGGGGGAAGGTGTCATTGGGAGCATAGTTTTCATCAAATCTGTGGAGAAAAGATGCTTGAAGTTCCTCAAAAATATCAAGAATTTTTAATGAAAAAAGATATTTTTCTAAGTCTGCTTTAATTGAAATAGATTCTAAGTCCAACATTTGAGCTCCTGTATATATGCTTAGAGCAAAGTCTTTTCCTCCAATTATATGATAATAATTTAATGCTTTGAGGATCCAAATCATATTGTCAATGAATTGAGAAGACCATAGGTCTGACAAACTTTTGAAATAAATCTTTACCTTCATCTTGGGCAAAGGGTATACCTTTACCAAATCAGTGTCTAGGCCTAAAGACATACCAACATTTTTAGACTGCCTTGCCTGGCATCTTCAAATCCACTTATTCCTCCTTAGATGCAGACCCACAATTTTCTTGATTTCTTCTGTCAAATGATTCGCATGGCTTTCAAGAGGCCTGAATCTGTCTAAAAATGTGCTGAAATTATCATTTTGGGGGCCTTTTCCTGGTATTATGAAGAAATTTCCTGTTGCTGTGACAAGACTTTATTCATATCTCTAGTTAAAGAATCTGCTAAAAAATTAGGATTGCCTGGTATCCATTCAACATCAAAATCAAATTGTTGAAACCAAATCTGCCATGAGAGAAATCTTTGTCTAGCAAGATGTCTTGAAATTTTGGCAGACAAGAAATACTTGAAGTTCATAGAATCAGTCCTTATAAGAAACTTTACTGGTGCTAGATATAGTTCAAATTTCTGTATCCCATTAAAAATTGCTAAAGTTTCTTTTTCAGTAATAAATAATTCTTTTGACTAGGAGAGAATTCACCTTAGTCATATGCATAAAGTTTTTCTTCTTCCTTTCCTTCTTCATTCTCCCTTTTCTCAAAAAGAACTTCTACCCAAAAACTATTAGAAGCATCAGTTTGTAAAATCAAAAGTCCATCACCTGGTGGTTCTAATTTTGGAAGTTGTTGACATTCTGATTTAAGCTCTTTAATTGTTGTAGTAGCTTCTACTGACCATCCTTCTCTGAGATGTTTTCTGATTGGGGCTTTTTTTTCGGACAACATGGGAATATAACTATGAACATAATTTAAGACACCTAAAAATCTCTGAATTATTTTAGTTTGTTTTAACTCATTTGGAAATTGAGACAATTTAGTAATAATATGTGGTTCCATTTGTATTTGTCCATTAATGACATTGATCCCCAAAAAGTCTATACTGTCTTGAAACAAAACCATTTTCTTTTCTGAAAGGACTATACCATTATTTTGAACTTCATTAAGAAAAATCTCTAAATGCTTGAGATGTGTTTGAATATTTGGACTATGTACAAGAATATCATATATATATGTTACAATAAAATCATACTTTCCAAAAATAAAATCCATTCTTCTTTGGAAGAATGCAGGGGCATTTTTTAGGCTGAAGGGTACCACCTTCCACTGCTAAAAACCTGCAGGGCATGTGAAGGCAGTTTTATGCCTATCTTCTTCTTGGATCTGTATCTGATAGTATCCAGACTTCATGTCAAACTTGCTAAATACTTTACTGTTTTGAATCTTTTGCATAGTAGTTTCTGGCATCGGCAAAGGGTAATGAAAACCCTGAGTGATAGCATTCAGATGTTTGTAGTTAATTACCATTCTAGGCTTACCTCTGACTATTTCTGAATGGTTTCTAACCAGAAATGTTGAACAAGAGTAATGAGACATACTAGGTTCAATTAGATTCATACTTAGTAGCTCACTTATCTCTCTCTTGATTTCTTTTTCATCTGTGGGGGTGCATGGAAGTAGTTTTCCTTTGACTCCATTATCATGTAGAGTCACTATTTCTTGCTTTGGGCTTTCTACTATCCAGAATTGTTTAGGATTGTTTGAGAAACTTTCTAACAATTTATCATGCATAAAAATCTGCTCAGCGGACCAATTTTGATTAATGCATGCCTTTTGTTTGTTCTTTAACTTCATTCCTTTTTCATATAATTGTAAAACATCTTGCCAATTATTGGAGTCTTTAAGAGTTTTTCTTGCTCCTACATTATTTTGACTATTTTCTTTTTATGCCTCAGAATTTGCCATAGATAATCTAGGCACAACAATAGCCTTCTTTTTTAAATTGATTATCAGCTTATCTTCGTTGATAGTGACTGGGAGCACAGAGTTAATAAAAGGCATTCCAAGCATTAAAATAGCAGATGGATAAAAATGCTGAATAGCACAAATTTTTAAAATATTCCCCCCAACTTTCAAAGAGATGTTATCAACATAATGTGTCAATTGAACAGATCCCCCGATTGTTTTAGACACAAGAATGTTCTGGAGTGGCTTCCAAAGAGATCTAAACAAAGATGGTCGAGCCAGATTATTTGATCCTCGAGTGTCTATGAATGCATCAACATTTATCCATTCATTTCTGACTTGGACTTGTACTGGGATATAAATGAGACTATTTGTTTTAATGATGTTTTTTAATAGAGCTTGCTCTTCAATTCTATTATTTTCAGGAATTTTGAAACTTGTAGAAGCAGCAATTTTTTTTTTATAAGGACAGAAAGAATTTAATTTGGGCAAGACTGTCATCGACTACTTACCTGTTTCTTGCAAGCTTTTAGAATCTGACTCATCATCTAAAACATCGGTGGTGTCTTTAGTTTCTTCTGTCTCACTTTCATCTGACTAATCACTATAATGCAATTCTTCATAAACATCATCATCAGAACAATAATTACAAATATTCATCTTTTGTACAGTAGCTTGGCCATTATCTTCATCTTCTCAAGCTTCTGTTAAGATATATACATTAGAAACTTCATCTTCTGAATCAAATAAAGACCAATCATCCTTGCATTCCTTGATCTCAACACAAGATTTTAATTTAGAAGAGGAATTATTAGGACATTTGCATGCAAAATGGCCTTCTTGTTTGCAAATGAAACAACAATTGTTATTTCTTGGTTTCTTTGTCTTTTTCAAAAATTTGAATTTTCAGTAAGGCTTCCTTGGGTTGGAGACTCTTTTGGGTCTAAATTTTCCATACCTTTTTGTTTTCTTCTTCTTTTTAAAGGGTGTATAGGGTAGCATTGTTCTGCAAACATCTGAACTAGGTGTAATATCGTGTGCTTTCTTTTTCCAGCACAAATACTTAACCTTTTATGTACACCTTAAGAGAAGATCAACCAAATATATTTGATCTATTTTCTTATTTTGTACATCTAGATCTTTCATAACAAGATCTCCTGGATTACTAGGAAGTTTAGACAAAAATGATATTTTTTGAGCAGTGTCATTAGAAAGATTTGCCTTAAAGACTTTTGCCATGAAATCTTTACCAAATTGATCGAGATATTTTAAATATTTTAGTTCCATACGGCTTAAGTCTATTATTAGTTTTTTTTTCTCATCTACTAGCTCTAGAACAAATTGTGTTTTCAACCAAAGTTCTAAAGTGGTCAGTCTTGCTTCTATGACTGTTATTCTTTCCTCATTGGATGGTCCCATCCACCAATCATATACAATTCCAGCCATTTTTTTTTCGGCTAGGACCATTATAGAAAAGTTATCTAATTTTGTGGTGACCTGCATCTGATGTAGAGCACTAGTCCATATCCGGATTGATTCTCCTGGATTGGACGAATTGTTAAGATCTAAAATATACCCACTAGAATTTGCAGCATACAAATCTTCTTCTATAAGTGGGTATTTAGAGACTTCTTTCAACACATGAGCTTTATTCTGGTGGTTTATAGAAGGTAAAATAAATGAAGGGAATTCAAAAGCTGCTTGATCAAGAGTCATAATTTCTTTCTTAAAAGGAAATTGTTTTTCAGCTTTGTATGCTTCTTCCTTTGCCCTGGTCAATTTTCGAGAGGTTTTTGAGGTTGAATCTCTTGCACTAGTGGCAGTTATTGCTTCTTCTGTGTCTTCCTCCTCTTCTTCTCTATCCCAATAATTAGGAGTGCTCATGTCAAATTTGAATTTAGGAATTTCTTTGACCCTTTTTTATGTCTTCTTCTCTTCGTCTCTTCCTTTTTGGCTTTCTCGGACTGTTTCTCTTCATAGAGGAGCCTAATATTTGCATTAATCAAATCTGATTACTGACCTAAATCATCAAGGACATCTTCAGCATATGCACACCAAGTGGTGAGATAATTCCCTATCTGATAGACCTAATCAAGATCAGTAGGATTCTGGGAATTATGTTGTAAGAGTGGTGCACAATTAGGTCTTGTGGGTGGTTGTCTTGACTGAGATGAAGAAGTAAAAAACATGGTTTTTGGTGGCGATTTTCCTCCTTTGACATATCTATGATTGGCATATTGGAATTCTTCTAAAGGTGGGATATTTGACACATATGTACGGAACATCTTATTTACAGCAAGAAATGGCTTCTCCTCAGGAATATATAACTGATATGATGGAGTAGATACAGTGGTTTCTTTTGATGGATGACTATATCCATTTCTTGAAAAATACTTGCGACCGCTTGTTGATGGTTGCTCAGACTCTGAAATGGCTAGTAAAACATGCTTTTGTGGCATAAATATTGGTCTGGGTATTGAAGATCTATTAGGTGATATGCCGACATGACCATCACTTACAGACATTCTTCTTCTTTTATTTCTTGGAGTGTTTGTTGATGCTAAAGATTTATACTGAATGTACTAGTCACTGGGAAGGGATTCTTTGTCATAAAAAACACCTTCTACTTGAGCATTACTAACTCCTATAGTTACACAATCTATTAACACTCGCTGCTTTAGCTTAGGATGTATAGTGTTTGTGAGCTTAAGCTGCTACCATGTATTCTGTTTCTGTTGTGGAATCTATTGGAACTAATTGTTTGTGTGATCTTGAGGAGACAGCTCCTGATCCAAGACTCATACCATATCCTGAAGTAGATACCCCAGTTTCTTTGTCTCCATTGAAGTCTGAATCAGATTATCCAATCAAACTAAAGTCATCCACCTGTGTATACTTGATTCCAAAGTCTTGAGTTCCCTTCAACTACCTTAGAACTCTTTTTGCAGTAGACCAATGTCCCTCACAAGACTTTTGCGTAAACCTGGAGAGGATTCCAGCAGCAAATGAAATGTCTGGTTTGGTAGTAGTTAGGTAGTTGAGACTTCCTAGAAGCTGTCTATACTTTGTTGCATCCTCAAATTCTTTTCCTTCAATAGATGTGAGATTTAAGTTTTGTTCCATTGGAGTAGTAAGAGGATTGCATTTTGTCATGCCAAACCTTTTCAACAGATCTCTAATGTATTTATTTTGAGAAAGGAATATGGACTTTGAATGTTGGGTTACTTCAATACCAAGATAGTAATGAACATATCCCAAATCAGTCATTTCAAAACTTTTCCCCAATTCCTTCTTTATGGATGCAGTGTAGCTTTCAGTGTTCCCTATCATTAAAAGATCATCTACATATACCACAAGATATACAACTTTTTTTCCAACTTTCTCGACAAATAAAGTTGCATCATCAAGATCATAATGTTTGAAATTAAGTTTCAGAAGATGTTTAGTTAACTTTTCATACCAGGCTCGCGGTGCTTGTTTGAGGCCATATAAGGACTTCACAAGTTTGCATACTTTATGTTCATGTCCCTTCATAGCAAATCCTTCAAGCTGGGAAATAAAAACATTCTCTTTTAGATCTCCATTCAGGAAAGTAGTTTTTACATCCATTTGAAGGACTTTCCAACCGTTTTGAGCTACTAGGGCAAAGAGTGTCTAGATGATAGCCCATTTTGTTGTGGGGGCAAAAGTCTCCTCATAATTGACCCCTTCCTTCTGTGCAAAACCTTTTGCCACAAGCCTACCTTTGTGCTTGTCAAGTGAGCCATCAACTTTATACTTGTTCTTGTAGACCTACTTGCAGCCAATTGGTTTGGTTCCTAATGGAGGATCGACCAGCTTCCAAGTGTCATTCTTTATGAGGGCATCATTCTCCTTTTGCATCACTTCTTTCCATTCATCATGAGAAGCAGCTTCTTTGAAGGAAGTTATTTCAAAATCTCTAGACAAATTCAATTCACAATCATAAGAAACATCCATATCAACAGGCGAATTAGAGTCATCTACATCACCTCCATTTTGCCGGTTTGAATTTCTAGTTCCTGTCTTTCCAACCTCATCAGGATGAACACTTTCAAGTGTATTTGTTAGCCACTCTGGGGGACCTTTCTCAGATGGTCCAGGCTGCTCCGTTGATTGAGTTGGGACTGAATCAAGATTGAGTCTCCCAATTCTATCAATCACATCACTTAAATCATCATCCGTTGTTGGAGTTTCATGTGGGGGAGAGTGTTCTTCAGAAGGAGATTCCACATGTTGATCTAGCATAGGAATCCCCCCCTTGAAGATGTGGAATCTGATTATCAAATTCTTGAAATGACTTTGCATTTGCGAATCTATCCAAGCGATCAAGTTTCCGCTCTACAATATTGTCAGTTTTAGATGATTCAAGAAAAATTACATCTCTAGATACAACAAACTTTTTATTGACTTCATCATAGAGACAGTATGCTTTGGAGGTGTCTGAATACCCCAGGAAGATACACTTACGACTTCTTGCACCAAGTTTGTTTCTATGCACCTTTGGTATCAATGCATAACAGGTCAAACCAAAGACCCTGAGATACATTATCGAAGGAATATGCCCATACCACATTTCATATGGAGTCTTGTTTCTAATAGCATTAGATGGACATCTATTCTTTATATATGCAGCATATAGAACAACATCAACCCAAAACATTATCTTTACATTTTTGAAGAAGAGCATGGATCGTACAATATTTAAGATTGTCCTATTCAGTCTTTTAGCTACACCATTATGTTGGGGATTATAAGGTACAATTGTTTGATGTTTGATCCCATGATGGTAAAGATAGTTTTCAAATTCATTTGATGTGTATTATTTTCCATTATCAGTGTGAATAGACCCAACATGAGATTGTGCATCATTTTCCATCCATTTATGAAAGTTCTTGAATGTTTGAAAAGCATCATATTTGTTCTTCAATAAATAAACCCAACAAATTCTAGTGTAGTCATCAATAAATGTCATCATATATTTATTTCCATTTGTAGAAGGAGCAGGCATTGGACCACAAAAATATGAATGAATGAGTTCAAGTTTTCTATGTGCTCTTGAATGTGAATCATGAAAAGATTGTTTTCTATGCCTTCCTAGAATGCAAGCATCACATTGCTTAAGTTTCCTAGGAATTGTAGGCAAACCAGCAACATAATTTTTCTTCAATAAGCGGAGGTTGTCATAGTTCAAATGTCCGAATCTAGCATGCCATAATAAACTTGATGGAAGTGTACCTTCTTCATAATGAGAATTGTATGAGAAATTTTGTGCACGAGCAGAGGTACCTTGCAGCTTGAGAAGCCTTTCTTCTTCTATTCCACTCTTGACAAGTGAGTGGTCAGATGCTTTTCTTACCTCATGCTTGCCATCAAACATATGAATGGAGTGACCTTGCTGGCGGATGTGGACCAAGGACAACAAGTTTCTCTTGAGCTGTGGGAGATATAGAACATGATGCAGAAGAAAGTCTAGAAGACCAGGCAGTTTAAGCCTGATTGTGCTAAGCCATGATGGCTTGATTTTTGATTGGTCTGCAAAATATGCTGCTCCATCAAGATTTTCAGTAAATTCTTCAAAAAAATCTTTTCTATGAGTCATGTGGCAAGTCGGTCCTAAATCAAGCAACCAAACATTTTTCCTCGAAGCAAGTGAAGCAATAAATAAATCTTCATTTACTCCAATATTACATTGTGACACAACATAGTGAGCAGATTCAGGTGTTTTACCTTTGTTTGTATCATCAGTTTTACCTTTCTGTTGGTTTCTTTGTTTCTCAATTTTGTCCCATGGTAACTTGCATGTAGAGGCATCATGTGATCCATTTCTTTTATAGCGTATGCAATGCAAATGTGCCTTTTCTCCTTGAGAGTGTCTGCCCCCTTGCCTCTAAAATATCTTCCTCTTCCTCTTCGACCACCTCTTCCTCTCGAAGAATCTTGAGCATGATGCTTTTCTTTATGATGCTTTTATTTATGAGCAAGGAACACAGCCTCTTTAGAAGGTTCAGGAGCTGTCTTCTTTCCAAAATCTTTCTTTCTTTCAGCAAAGTTTTTCACAAGAGAGTCAAAGGTAATGTCTTTATGATTTCCATTTGCTTGCAATGATTCAAGATAATTGGAGTAAGTAGGATAAAGTGCCTTGAGAAAAGCGATAAGAGGAATATCCAAATCAATTTTAGTGGCTTAGATATCATGCATTATAGACTTTACTTCAGATGCAAGAGCAAGAGGATCATTATTTTGCAGTTCAAGAGTGAGGAGTTTAATCATGAGTTGAACAATTTCAAGTTCAGAATGCGAGTCATAGAGTTCTTTCAGCTTTTGTAAGGCTTCAAAAGCAGTTGAAAATGGCGTAATATGGCGACTCACCTCTTCACTTATAGATGCTACAATTAATGCATAGGCTTTGTTGTTCTTGTTTTCCCAAATGGCGAGCTCTTTGTCTAATGTAGGCTATTCTGCCTTTTTGTCTCTGTCTCCAATGCACACTCCTTTCCACAACTCATTGAAAATGAGCGTGTGTTTTATCATCCGAGACCACTCAGGATAGTTCTCTTTGCCAGTGAGAATTATTCCCACAATGGATATGATTGAATGCATACTGTAACAAAAACTTCTACTGCAAAATTTTACTCTTAATGGGAAAAAATATAATTCTGATATGACTGGACAACAAACTCAACTGGACAGCAAATGTACAACACCAAGACTGTAATACACGAAGACTGTGTATTAAGGCAGCATAAATACAATAGACTTCAATATATATGGGTAGCGTTTAACAAATGGGCAGCATTCAATGTACAACACTCTTCAATATATATGGGCAGCGTTCAACATATGGGTAGCATTCAATGTACAACAAACTTCAATATATATGGGCAGCGTTCAACATATGGGTAACATTCAATCTAAAACGGTCTTAAATATATATGGGCAGCGTTCAACATATGGGCAGCTTTCAATGTACAACAGACTTCAATATATATGGGCAGCGTTCAAGAAATCAGTTAGTGAGTCTGAAATGCACATACAATTTTTTTTCTTAAAAGCATTCAACCATATCACAACCTCGTTCCTCGTTCCTTCATACGCAAGAGCAAGAGCAGCAAACGTAGCGTTCCGCATTCCAATTTCTATGTTGTTTTAATTGTAAGCGAGTAGCAAACATTTCTTAAAGTCAAGAACCATTCGAAATTTAAACACTTATGTGAATTTTAAACTCTGCAAACATTCGATTACCTGCACAATATGCACTTCACATACACAATAATCTTTATTTCTGAAAATTACGACAAACATGGAGAGCATTGAATTCCCAAACCAGTGACCAGAATCCCTGAAGCAAACTTGGCTGCCTCTGGACTCTGAGTTCGAAGGAAGTGAGGCTAAGCCCTCCACCCTCATAAGTGAAACCCTGGCTGCTGCCGTAGCGTAGCTAAGGTTTCGAAAACGCTTAGGCCTTAGTAACCAAATCCGTGGAGGATGCGCCTGACTGGCAGCATATTATTGTTTCTTTCGAAGTTGAGGCCATTGTAATGGATTTGCAAATACATCGAAGTTGTCCCTCTCTCTTATAGACCTCCAGGAACCGTGTTCAGCAGTATTGCAATACGCAACATACTAGTTCATAGTTATTAAAAAATTGCAGGATTTTTTCACAGGTTCACCACAATATCACAATGCAGAGTAGTTGTGGATCAATATCTCATGGGTAACTGAAAAAAACAAATGGCAGAATGGTTTCTGAATTTAGGCAGCAAGAAAAAAGCTCACATTCAATTCTAGAAGCCATGATGATTATGTGCAAAAGACATGCATATAATGATTATGCGTTTAGACAGTCGTAGTGACTGTGTAGGGGACAGAGAGCATAGTAGACAAACTCCACAGGGGGTAGTCGAAAGACTGCAAGAAACTGGTAGAAGGGAGTTACAATTAGTTTTGGGAGCTGGCTTTGATACCATGTCAGGCCAGGCAATAACTCCTCAAAACAAATTGATTCATATTATTCCTTCAGGTTGGTCTTTATTATATACATAAGGTAGACTGTTCACTTCATCTCTTGATGACTGTTCATATCTCTTATTATTTATTTACATTGATTTTATTAATTCACCCAATCTTGATGATTAGGTGTCAACACATATTATGACATGGAGATTCAATGTTAAAATTAAATTTCCTCTAATGAAAATAAAATATCAATAACTCACAATTTTGATTAATTTTAGTTCATTTATAATTACAGTACAATTTTGAATTAAATTGTTAAATTAAAAATACATCCAAATTAAAATCACAATTGAAATTATATCAAAATCACTCTCAAAATAAATTTCAAAAAAGCACTTTACAAAGCTGTCACAAATCTTAGTAAATTGAAAATGATACTTTTGAATGGAATGGTTGAAAACGCAATAGTTAGATTTACATTAAATTTGAACCTAAAATAATGAAACAATAAAAGCCCCTGCAACACAAATATGCCAATAACTTTGCAATTTTGAGAGATTTTAAATCTCATAATTTCGGTGTATCTTTTGCTAGATAAAAGACACACACACACATATATATATTCGCCCCTTAAGAAGTGAACACACCCACACCTGTAAATCTAATATCCTCAGGATGAATTATTTATGTCTTCAACACTGACAAATAGGTTTTTAGATGTGAATGTGAATAATAATAAATTAAAATATATGAACCAACGAATAATTAAAGAAACAAATAAACATATATCAATCACATTTAACAAACACAATGCTAAAGCTTCTTTCCTCTCAAAACATCTCAGTGGAATATATAAAAAACTAATTGAAATTAAGGAAAAATGGTGATGAATGGGTTCATGGTTAAGCAACAAAATTTCGAGGCCATGTTACACACCCTCAAAACTGGTATCTAGATCATTGTAACATGATATGATAATAATATTCATCCCCACATTCAAATGGTGTGCATAGATATGTATTCATCCAAGTAGATGGAAAACCAAGATTTCTAGGTTTGTATACCTATTTTTTTAGCAATTCAGCCATTTTTGCTTGGTTTTTTAGACCAAAATATCCATTAATGATTAGTATATAGATTTTATGATAATAAAACAACCAATTGCTTAGAGAGAGAAGTACATGCTATGGATCTTCATATCAATTATAAGTTTGACCAAAATACCCGTTTTTTTTGTAATTCCTTGTTCTCTTCTTTGAGTTCTATTAACTCAACTTCCAACTCAACAATATATCTGTGCAAATAAGGAAAAGTTTTAAAAGATTAATATTCATAGATAAAAATGTAGCAGCAAATACCAGGTTTTCAAACTGAGGGTTTTGTCAGAATGTTTTCCCAAACACAATTGGGTTGTTAAAATAGAGAAAAGCATAACAAAAATGATATCAATTAGAAAAACACAACGGTTATAGCAAAATCCCTTCATAATTCTTATCCAAAAATAGTTTATCAATCAGAACCGACATTCTTACAAAATAAGACTAACATATTGTTATGCTCAGTTAAGAGATCAAGGACACTTTGCCTACCTTAAGTTTAGAAGGGTTGACCTTTGAGGACAAGCTGACAAGACTTATTCAAAACTAAGCACATGAGGTATCTTACCTTCATTACAAGGTTTGGCATAATGCTACCCTCTAACTTAGTAAAGACCTTTCAGAAGCACACAGCCAGAACCATCTTTCCTACAACTTTGCTTCTTCCCTCTGGAGTGTCCAGGTGACCAAGAATACCATTAGGAGGGTTGGGATAATCTTAGCTTCTACCTCAGGTAAGACATAGATGATTGGGTAGGAAAACCCCTCTCTCCTACAACTTTGTTGCATCCTTTTTGGAGCAACCTAGGTCACCGGTACAATTATGAGAAAAATCAAAGGAAAACAAACTATGATATCAAAGATTTATATGCCGCAATCAGGACCTCCCAACCCATAGTAAAAATATGAGGACCTAAGAAGCACGGAGTGAACCATTAGTTTCACAATCTCAAAATCCAACAAAAAATAGGCAGGTCACTTGTGCATGTAGGCCATAGAAATATCTTATAGTTTACTCTTCAATCCTAATATCTTCATTAATACGTAGGTAGGTACCTTAACCCGGATAATGGATCTGAAAATAAACTTATATGTAGTTAAAATTACATTGTATAAACTGTAACGTTGGAGGCTTTTGATTGATCCAGCAAATAAAAATATAAAATGTTAAGGATAGAATTACTCTTTCATGATCCTAAGATTTACTTAATCTATCATTAACCTAATATCAAAACAAATGACACAAATGATATTTTTACCCCTAATTCATTGTTGGAAATAATACTGAGAGGGGGGGGTGAATCAGTATTATCACATTAATAAAACTCTTTCATTTCCATAATCAGATTCATACATGCTACTTCCACAACTTCTTATGATTAAGTTAATTGATCTTCAATGAGTGCATTAGAACATTATCAACCATATTATCAGATAACAGATGCAGTAATAAATAATAGATCATCACACATAAGGCACACACATGAACACCATGATATAAGGTGGAAACCCAATGCGGGAGAAAAACCACCTGCTGCAAGTCATCTCAATCTTCTTCTTAATAAGAAAATCCTTTTACAATATTTGTACTGGTGCAGTCTTATACCAGTACGGGAGCTACAACCCCCTTTTCTCTTGTACTAGCCGATCCATTTACTAGTACGCAGGCTGCTACATGCTACAATGCTCCAAAGATCTCCCTTAGCTTTTGTACTAGCTTAGATACTAGTACATAGGCGCTGGCCTACAATCTTCTCTCCTCCAGGTACCACGTTTCATCAATTTTCAGACTGGATACACTGAAGCACAACACATAATCTGAAAGGCCACTTTTCACCCAATTTTCATACTGGACCCAACAACAACATTGAAGCTCATAATCAAACAACCTTCTGAATCACCCAATCACCAGATCCATGCATATACAATGATATTATGAGAGTTATCAACCAGATCTAGTACATAAAGATAAGTCATTAATCATGCTATTATCTGAACTCAATACCAGTAACCAAACATCAGTTATGCACCCAAAACCCTGCAGAATAGTCAAAGGTAGTTAAAACAAATTTTAAGCAGGGATCGCAACTTCATTGGTATAGATCTGCGGATGTCTGTACTACCTCCGCACCTGCGCCTTCTGTGGTGCCGCGACCACCGCACTTGCACCTTCTGTGGCGCCTCCGCACTGCGCCTTCTATGGCGCCTCTGTGGCGTCTCCGCACTGCGCCTTCTGTGGTGCCTCCGCACTACGCCTTCTGTGGCGCCTCCGCACTGCGCCTTTTGTGGTGCCTCTGTGGCGTCTCTGCACTGCGCCTTCTGTGGCGCCTCTGCACTGCGCCTTCTGTGGCGCCTCCGCACTGCGCCTTCTATGGCGCCTCCGCACTGCGCCTTTTGTGGCGCCTCTGCACTGCGCCTACTGTGGTGCCTCTGTGGCATCTCCGCACTGCGCCTTCTGTGGCACCTCCACACTGCGCCTTCTGTGGCGCCTCCGCATTGCGCCTTCTGTGGCGCCTCCGCACAGCGCCTTCTGTGGCGCCTCTGTGGCGTCTCCACACTACACCTTCTGTGGCGCCTCTGTGGCGTCTCCGCACTGCGCCTTCTGTGGCGCCTCCGCACTGCGCCTTCTGTGGCGCCTCCGCACTTCCGCAGCTGCAGCGCTCCAGAGATCACCCTTCACAGATTCGCTTTCAACTTCACTTTCATAGATCAAACTTTCAAAACAATAACCCAATATTTCAGATCTTAATATATTCAATTGCAAGGATGAATTAGCCAAGTGATCTCCTTTGCTTTATATAGGCTTAGGCCTTTCACAATACCACGGGCCAAAACCATAGGATCAAAAAACTGTTGGACTAATACCATGAACGAACCATGAAAGTACGTGAGATCAACACTTTTGACAAAGTACCATGGTCCAAAACCATAGGTTCAAATACCAAGGACTAACTACCATGGACCAAAGGTAAGTTCTCCAACATATACGCGCTTTTCCTCATAGGTTCAAATACCAAGGACTAACTACCCTGGACCAAAGGTAAGTTCTCAAACATATACATGCTTTTCCTCATAGGTTCAAATACCAAGGACTAACTACCATGGACCAAAGGTAAGTTCTCCAAAATATACATGCTTTTCCTTGCATGAAAGTGCGTGAACTTTTTCTCTTCATGAAATAAACTTTTCTCTGCATAAAAGTGCGTGAACTTTTCCTTATATGAAATAAACTTTTCTCTGCATAAAAGTGCGTGAACTTTTCTCTACATGAAATAAACTTTTCTCAGCATATAAGTGCGTGAACTTTTCTCTACACTATAATTTATTATCTGAGATGAGTGGGTTGCCATCAAGTACAACATATGTATCATAAAGCCATACCAGAATCATAATGCCAACAATCTCCCCCTTTGGACTTGATGGCAGCCTCAAAATCTTCAGCACATTCTCCCCCTTTGACATCAAGGGCAAAGGGTTATGCTCCCCCTAAGAGCATGCTCCCCCTGAATATTAACCAGATCTGTAAAGAAGAAACATAATCCACCAGACACCATAAATGACCATGAAAGAGATAGATTGCAACAATAATCAGACCAGCATCCAAGATCTCCTTCTGTATGTCCTCCATAAGGCCAACAATGCATTATAAGCTCCCCCTGAGTACCTGTTGAAATCTTTGAATGAGCTCCCCCTTTGTATATGTCATGGTGCACCAATCTAATCATGCTCTTTCTGAGAACAAGCTGAAATGTCTGCTCTGCTATATAGTGTTGTTCATGCTCAGGCTCCCCCTAACTATAAGCAAGGTCTGCAAAAGGATGTTCTACATCACAAATGACCTTCCTAAAAGATTCAATACATACATCCATCACCCAACCAAGTGGGGATATATCAGAAAAATGAAAACCAAATACATTACATCTTCATCCCAGGCATAGTGGGGAAACCAACATAGATCGTTACATGACATGAAGAGATGACACTATTACAACATGAGTCTTGATATGACATCACCTAAATAAGATGAACATCAGCAACAACACTTTATGATCTGCTCCATAGTATCTCTCAACAGCAACTAGACTAGCAGCTTGTATTAGTGCATGAATCATCAAGGTATGTCCGCATCAACAGAATTTCACATTCATAGCCATCCAGATCTACATGAATCAAGTATCATCAATTGGGAATATCTGCATTAATCAACATATGTATGAAACAATCCTATCATCATATAGATAAGAGCTCATTATCATCATGTCTCCAACAATGCAACTTTGAATAATCATCTCTGTATCCAGCCAACAATACTCATCCATTTGTGCCAAGAATGAAAGGAATCATAACTGTAATATATGATCTTTATGCATATGACGACAACAGCATATGAGTGACTCAACATCAAGAAGATGTGAATTCAAGCTAAGTGCTTCCCATGCAAGCATCACTAGAGAATCAACCATAAATCTGATCCAAGGACCATGTGAACAACTCATAACCATAGCAAGATGAATCATTTATCCATATAAGTATCATCACCAAGGACTATTAACCATAATGCCAATAATGCATTAAGTCCATATGTTCCCTCTAAACCTGTGCCATCTGTCTGATCATGCATATCAATAAGAAGTATCAAGACATCATCAATATCAAGTTAGAACCAAAACACTTCTAACCATCATATCCACACATCATTATTATTAACTAGAGCAAAACTGATCCTTCTCTTGAATCTGTCCCTACTGCCTTTCTTCAAACAATCATATACGTGACTGTGCAGTAACTAACTCGCGTATATATGCAACTTTCCTTTATGGAGTTTGCATATGAGATTCAGGACACTGAAGTTTTGTACTTTCAGCTCCCTCTGATTCTGGTATGTCTGTATGTTGTGCAGTGCCGCCTTTTTCTGACTGTACTTCCTTTTTCCTCCATATCTTCAAGCGTGATGATGACATTTTCTCCTTTTGATATGGTGCCCACACTTTGTTCCTGCATTCCTTAGCTATATGTCCAAGCTTGTTACATGCATAACATCTTACATGTTTCATATTCCTCCTGTAACAATCAGCAGCTTTGTGACCAAACATATTGCAAGCAAAGCAATATCCATAAAAGTACCTTGAATGTGATGATCTTTCTGCATAATGGTCTTGAACCCTTCTTCTTCTACATCTAGCTGCAACATGTCCAAGATTATGATATACATAACATTCAACATTATTCATAGGAGGAGTAAAGGATTTTCTTTGAGGAATCTCTTTTCTTGGTTGATGATGAGATTGATCTTTCATTTCTTCGTTGATCACTTTAGATTTCTCTTTAGAGTTCCTTGCCTCACCTTGTGAACTAGATTCACCTTCAACAGATTCATGGAAACCAAGACCAGTCTTTATAGCAGGAGACCTTTGACTACCAAGAATATCATCCAAGACTTTAGAGCTATCTTGAAATCGTAAAAGCTTATCCTTTTCTTCTAGTTTACCTTTCAAGATATTTACCTCAACCTGAAGCTGCTCTTCCTTTTCAAGAGATTGCTTTTTCAAATCTTCTTCAGCTTTCCTTCCTTCTTCCATTTGTTCCCTTAGTTTGAGAATCTCCTTTTCTTGTTCTTCATTCAGATCCTGCTGCATTTGACAAACTCGGAAGGCACATTCTAGTTGAGATTTTAAGCTGGTGACTTCGTTTTCTTATTTTGCAATAGCTTGGAGTAGATATGTATTCTACTTCTTTGATTCTTCAAGATCTCCTTTTAGTGAGAGGATTGTAGCTTCAAGATTTTCATAGTAGCTGGATCCATCTTTGAGTTTCTTGATGGTTGTGCTTCTTTTCTTAATGATGTCACTTCATGCTGCAATTTTTGACATTGGTCTTCCTTGTCCTTGAGTAGCTTTCTTACCTTGTTTCCTTCTTCTAGTTGGGCCTTTAGTTTGGTAGCTTCTTCTTTGAAATCAAATTCCCTTTTGTTCAATAGATCTTGTTGATCTATAATTTTGTCTGTCAGCCTTTTAAATTCTGCCTCTATTTGATATCTTTCTTGTTCACCCATAAGAGCAAATTCAGTAGTTTCGCTATCACTTTCATCTCTTCCAAAAGGAAAGATAGCTGGAACATCAGAGGATAATATATTCATACCTGATAATGATTCTGAATCTGAAGAGCTTCTTATACCTAATCCCCAATCGATTCTCCCACTGTCATAGTTCTTCTGAGATGACTTCTTTTTCTTAGGTGCTTTCTTCTTAAGCTTCTTTCCCATTGTTCCACGGATCTCCTTCAAGCGATCAAGCTTCTATCAAAGGACCTGCTCTGATACCAATTGTTGGAAATAATACTGAGAGGGGGGGGGGGTGAATCAGTATTATCACATTAATAAAACTCTTTCATTTCCATAATCAGATTCATATATGCTACTTCCAAAACATCTTATGATTAAGTTAATTGATCTTCAATGAGTGCATTAGAACATTATCAACCATATTATCAGATAACAGATGCAGTAATAGTGAATAGATAATCACACATAAGGCACACACATGAACACCATGATATAAGGTGGAAACCCAATGCGGGAGAAAAACCACCTGCTGCAAGTCATCTCAATCTTCTTCTTAATAAGAAAATCCTTTTACAATATTTGTACTGGTGCAGTCTTATACCAGTACGGGAGCTACAACCCCCTTTGCTCTTGTACTAGCCGATCCATTTACTAGTACGCAGGCTGCTACCTGCTACAATGCTCCAAAGATCTCCCTTAGCTTTTGTACTAGCTTAAATACTAGTACATAGGCGCTGGCCTACAATCTTCTCTCCTCCAGGTACCACGTTTCATCAATTTTCAGACTGGATACACTGAAGCACAACACATAATCTGAAAGGCCACTTTTCATCCAATTTTCATACTGGACCCAACAACAACATTGAAGCTCATAATCAAACAACCTTCTGAATCACCCAATCACCAGATCCATACATATACAATGATATTATGAGAGTTATCAACTAGATCTAGTACATAAAGATAAGTCATTAATCATGTTGTTATCTGATCTCAATACCAGTAACCAAACATCAGTTATGCACCCGAAACCCTGCAGAATAGTCAAAGGCAGTTAAAACAAATTTTAAGCAGGGATCGTAACTTCACTGGTATAGATTTGCGGATATCTGTACTACCTCCGCACCTGTGCCTTCTGTGGCGCCGCGACCACCGCACCTGCGCCTTCTGTGGCGCCTCCGCACTGCGCCTTCTATGGCATCTCCGCACTGCGCCTTCTGTGGCGCCTTCGCACTGCGCCTCCGCACTGCGCCTTCTGTGGCGCCTCTGTGGCGTCTCTGCACTGTGCCTTCTGTGGCACCTCTGCACTGCGCCTTCTGTGGTGCCTCTGCACTGCGCCTTCTGTGGCGCCTCTGCACTGTGCCTTCTGTGGTGCCTCCGCACTGCGCCTTCTGTGGCGCCTCTGCACTGCGCCTTCTGTGGTGCCTCCGCACTGCGCCTTCTGTGGCGCCTCCGCACTGCGCCTTCTGTGGCGCCTCTGCACTGCACCTTCTGTGGCACCTCCGCACTGCGCCTTCTGTGGTGTCTCCGCACTGCGCCTTCTGTGGCGCCTCCGCACTGCGCCTTCTGTGGCGCCTCCGCACAGCGCCTTCTGTGGCACCTCCGCACTGCGCCTTCTGTGGCGCCTCCGCACTGCGCCTTCTGTGGCGCCTCCGCACTGCGCCTTCTGTGGCGCCTCCGCACTGCGCCTTCTGTGGCGCCTCGGTGGTGTCTCCGCACTACGCCTTCTATGGCGCCTCTGTGGTGTCTCCGCACTGCGCCTTCTGTGGCGCCTCCGCACTGCGCCTTCTGTGGCACCTCCGCACTTCCGCAGCTGCAGTGCTCGAGAGATCATCCTTCACAGATTTGCTTTAAACTTCACTTTCATAGATCAAACTTTCAAAACAATAACCCAATATTTCAGATCTTAAGATATTCAATTGCAAGAATGAATTAGCCAAGTGATCTCCTTTTCTTTATATAGGCTTAGGCCTTTCACAATACCATGGGCCAAAACCATAGGATCAAAAAATTGTTGGACTAATACCATGAACCAACCATGAAAGTACGTGAGATCAACACTTTTGACGGATTACCATGGTCCAAAACCATAGGTTCAAATACCAAGGACTAAAACCATGGACCAAAGGTAAGTTCTCCAACATATACGCGCTTTTCCTCATAGGTTCAAATACCAAGGACTAACTACCATGGACCAACGGTAAGTTCTCCAACATATACACGCTTTTCCTCATAGGTTCGAATACCAAGGACTAACTACCATGGACCAAAGGTAAGTTCTCCAACATATACGCGCTTTTCCTTGCATGAAAGTGCGTGAACTTTTTCTCTTCATGAAATAAACTTTTCTCTGCATAAAAGTGCGTGAACTTTTCTCTACATGAAATAAACTTTTCTCTGCATAAAAGTGCGTGAACTTTTCTCTACATGAAATAAACTTTTCTTTGCATATAAGTGCGTGAACTTTTCTCTACACTATAATTTATTATTTGAGATGAGTGGGTTGCCATCAAGTACAACATATGTATCATAAAGCCATACCAGAATCATAATGCCAACATTCATGTAAATCACAAAATATCATTTTTTAGTAGAAAATTCAAAATTTTTATGAAGAAAGACATAGTTCAGATTTCTATAGAAGATTCAGTGTCTCAAAAATTCAAAATTTGACAGATGAAAACTATGCTTCTCATTTTTTACCAACATAGATACTCAATTGCGATGAATAAAAGCATAACCTATAGTGTACACATAGTTCTTCAATACCTGTCTCATGGGAAAAATTGTAAAATATATCACGGGAGAGCTTGTGCATGGACCCAATTTCAAAATATATAAACAATCACCTGGAAAAAGTGCAGGATAGTTTTTTCATGAACCAAAAAAAATTAAGTACTAGGATTTTGGAAACTCCTCACACATAACAAATAATAGAAAACAAGAAAATAAATATAATGCTTAACTTATCTTTTAGGATATAATAAAGTTTGTAATTGAGTTTGAGTTTGAGTTAGGTTTGTAATCTAATGCACTGAAAAAATACAAGAGCGAGTTTGAAGGGAGGGTTATGATATCAAATCCAATAATTTGGGCCAAGCCAGATCGGTTTCAAGATCACAAATTAAATGTAGTCCTCACGTAGATCAGGCCCATACTCTCTAACTTGATTAGTAAGGTGAAATCACTAGTACAGAAAAGGCTAGTTTTTTATATTAGTACTTTTGGATTACATGATTTGGTCTCATGTCAAGAAGTATGTGAAATGTCTCAGATAATGGCAATATGATCTTAATTGTGTGTACTCTTGAGCATGCATCCAGGGTAATGTTTATTGAGGGAAATGGGGCATGTTTAAGATGAAACTAGCAAGAATGTTGCTATGCACTACTTCATGCTAAAGCATTGTACAGAGACATGTCCACTCATTCATTTTACAATCCATACATATCATAAACATATAATGATAAAAATGTTTTATTGATCATTTGACCTAGAAATACAGTAGAAATTGAAGCACTAGCTAAATGTCATAGAGGATGCCTTGTATACAATACTTGCCTACCCTCGGCACAAAGGTTCAAGGAAGCAAAGTAAAAATCCCTAATATAACCATTATAATCCTTTATTTTTTGCAACTCCTTTTGCGCTAATGGTGAAGAAAAACATCATCAACATCTAAAACCTAGCACAAGGTGGAAGAGAATAATACCTACTCTTGGTACTAGGTATTTGGCATCACCAAGATCATGTTATACTACTTAGTCTTTCTTTGTTAAACTAGATAATAATTGTGAGGTTAGTGCCATATGACGAGAAGCCCCATATTCAAATAGCAAACATTCCTAAGAATTTTTTTGATAGATAGGAAATATACCATCGAGAAATCCTTCTCAACCTTGGAAACAAACTTATACAACTGAGTTTCTATAGATGCTACTACCTACTTTTTTTGTTTCTTCCACTTACCCTTCTTCTAATCTGGATTCTAGACATTGTGATGCATAATGACAATTCTTATGAGGAATGAAGCACTTATTTTTACTCATGTCCTTTACTAACTATGAGGTTGACTTCTCACTTTTTCCGTTACCTTTGCTAGGTCCTTTACCTTTGCCCTTATTTGTCTAAAAAAATAGAAAAATGTTCTCATCAACACCCTTCTTGCTAGATTTCAACTTGATCCAGGTCTTCCTCTTGGATACAATCATCGTGCATCTTTTCAATGTGAGGAAGGTTCTCATGATCAGAAACACCTTTGACGAATGCTTCCGATGAATCTAGGATTCCATTTAGTGCAATGTTCATTTGCTTTAAATCTACAAACTTCTCCACAACTATTTACAAGTTCGCCATGAACTTGTGTGCCCTGCATAAGGTAACTATTGACTAAGTCTGATTAGGTCATCTCTATGGATCTAAGATTGTTTCACAATATCACCTTCCTTTTTTTGTTCTCACTCTGCTAGAAGCCCACTAGGGCATAAAACATATCCTTTATTGTTTTCTTCTCATATATAGAGGGATCAAATGATCCTTTACAACATCCATGATCACCCACTTGGACTTAACTTCCATCCTCGTGTGCATTGCCAACCACTGTAGATCTATAGATGAAAGCACGATATCCTAGATATCAGTCTTTTAATAAGAGCATAACGCTTAGTTTCTATAACAAAAAAATGAGGCATCATCAAGTCTATCCTCGAATATGAAGCTAGCTAACACCATCTTTGAGATCCAATGCACAAACACATAGATCTGAAAATTAGTCCATTAAAGAAATATGGAAACCATCTAACTACTGGTCCATTCTTCTGAAAATTTCTTAACCACTATAAATTCCGGAGAAACTCAATTAGAACAAGGAGGGTTTTTGGGCAAAAAATCCCTGCCTTTAGTGCAAAACATACAAGGAAAGCATATGTTCAGCTTAAGTTTTCTAAGCTTGATGACATTGTGTATGTGGGTGATAGATGCAGTGTTTTATGTTTCTGATGTTTGCAATTCATTGTGTGGAAGACTTTTACCCTCCACCTCGAGGAAGGCTTTTTATCTAAGAACATCATCCTTAGCTCCTGCCTAGAACTAATGTAGTTGAAGAACAAGTCGTGGACAATGATAACTCTCTTTTGGTTCGGGATCTTTTCACGTTGCCATCTCTCTAGATATAAAACAATATGACTTGCAAATTATGAGGTGTCCACTATCGAGCTGTAAAAAGGGTCTTTTTCTCCTATAATTACCTCACATTAACTTGTCAATCCAGGAACGATTTGTTATTTCAAAGAGTGTACTCAGTTTGAGGCCATCATTTGCCAGAGTAATGCTAGTAGTATAGTGCTCAGAATACAAGAGTAAACGGATGCTTAAAACAACATCTACTTACAGCAAAGCACTTTAAAGCCTAAATCATGCATTTGGAAAACTAAGCGGTTTATCAGTCAAGGGTCCAGTAACAGTAACTCATCCCTCTGTAAACTCATGTAATTAAAGATAATCAAGGAATAGATCATCAATCTGGGAACTAGACAACAAATGTCAACGCCCACTACAGTTTCAGATCGTTCTGCACACCAAAGCAATGAGAACGCAAATAACAGGAAATGGAACATCAACTAGGAACTGGAACAGCAACTAGTCTTGATGAACAACAAAACCTTACTCTAAGGAAATAAAGGCAACAACCGTATCCTACTCTAAGAATAAATCGAACAACACACGGAAATAGAACGGCAACCGATTAGTAATGAAATATAGAACAACACTTAGAGCCAATTGTGAATGTACAACAAACCAAAATAAATATCACACACAACGCACATTGATATTGAGAGAAACACTGATCTAATTTCGGTACTAAAAATATCAATCTTATTTATAAATAATAACGATTGTAATTCGTAATGGAACAACAATGTCACTTGAATAACAAGCGTAATTAAGTATAAACCATAGATGAATACAATAATACCAACTTAAGAATATTATAGCCTGGTTACTCTTGTAATTAAACAACAATAGCATTCTATAAAGAACAGTACTGTTACATCAAATATTTAAAGGAACAATAATGTGTTATGAAGTCAGAATGAATAATACGGCATTCCTGTTACAGAGAATGATCTGGTAAAGATAACAGAGTTGTGATATAAAATAAAAAAACACACCAAATTATGATCAAAGCTGATAATGGAAACCACGCACGAATTAAAGATAATGGTACAAGAGCAAGTGTTCTGCCAGGGTCGGGCCCTTAGCCTCCACGAAGACACCGCTTGAGATTATTCCAGGATCAAAGATGGAAGAACAACCAGATTTATATTAAAGCATCCAAACAAAGTTACAGTGGATCACTTCTCAACGAGAGTCGATGATCAAAGTTTGAAATACAAAGAGAAATTAAATAAGAGTAACAACAACTCGTCCATCCCCTGGGCTAGCAGTGTTGCCCCCCTTTTATAACAGACGAGCGGAGATATCAATAATGCAAAAATGGTTAAGATTGCGATATGCTTCAGTTTGGATCGCCTTGTCTACATATGGTTTCCTGCCACAGGGGTAGCAGTTAACTCTGCTCTGTCTTTTTCCTTGGGACGACAATCTTTCATTTTTCCCTTTTTATGCAAAAGAAAATGGCAATTATTAGTGTTTTCGTGTTGCGTATAAATCCTATAGATTTTGTCATGATTTCTTATTATCTACCTAGTTCATGATGCAAAGAGGTTATGAGTTCTAAAGAAAAGATGACAAAATAATCAATAAAAACATACCTTCTTCAGTACTCCACACACCCCCCTACTTACCCTTTTTCATGCCCTCATGAAAAAATTGTAGTTGACATGTAAGGTAGTGAGAGAGTAAGCTGGAGATGGGATCTCATGTGGTGGTCTACAACCATGATGCCTAACTACGTGTTCAAAAAGATGTCATGTCTGACCCTCAGGCATCTCATACAAGGCTTGGTATCCAAGTGCAGGGTGCCAAATAATTGGACTCCGAAACCTATATCCTAACCAAGATGGCCTTGCCCTCAAGATAAGTTCACCATAGACGCTCAAGCGATTAGTGGATAACTTAAAGTTTTCATAATTAAATGGTTCCCTGAGTTGAATATTCGGATTAGAAATCTGATATCGAAATTTAGCAGCATCAATGGCAAGGTCTTTAATAGTGAAAAAGTATTTTATTCCTTGTTGATTGATTGTTGTATGAATGGGTCCTAATGCTTCAATCACGACTAGAGTCCTCATGAGATTCCTAGGTTTCCTCCATAACTACACTGGATTTCTAGGCTTAGCTCTTACCGATAAATCTAATCCGTTTTCTTGTCTTTGGAAGGCATTATAGGCTTTAAGCCATTTAATTTGATTAACCCCAAATGAAATAAATGCCTACAGTTGGATATTCCCAGTGAAAGGGCTGGGGTTCTACTCTATCTCTTGATCTAACACGAGGTTATGTAGATATAATTCACACAATAGTCTTTGAACCTTTACTCCATAGTGCTTACAACAATTTATAGGATTATCAGTAGTATTAATTTGTATTGGGGCTCCTGCTTTGATAGTCTTAATTTTCAATTTCAAATATTTCTCCATTAAAAGCAAGGCATAATTCTTAGCAGGGGCTCTACATGCTAGGACGTCAGTGTACAAAGAGCATAAGGTATCCATCTGCTTGATAACTACATCTAACCTATGAGTTACCTTTGCAACTTTCTCTTATTCCTTTCGCCAACCTTCAAAAGCCTGGCATTCGGATAGATTGACGTTCCTTAGCTCTTGTTGTAATTCTTCATACTTTTCTCGAAAAATCGTTTGTTCTGTGAGCTTTTATATGGCTTGCTGAGCTTGTACTAAACCCTCTCGTAGGGTTACTTTCCTCAGATCACTATCCCACATGGTAGTGGCAAGTGAAAGATTTACTCGAATCTTTTTATTGCGTCGCCTCGTGTTTATAGTCTGCATTCCTTTAGAGGATTGTGCCTCTGTCTGAACTTCTTTGTCACGGGCCGATATATCATCTATTTGCACTTAAACATGGGAAACAGTGGAATGATGTTCCTTTTGGTTTTGAATGGCAGGCTGGACTTGGGTCCTCCTTACCTTTTTCTTGAGGCGTCTTGTCGGAGTGGTTGCATGTCTTACCCCCGAAATCCTTTTTACTCTCTTTCTCATTTTCAAAACCCTGATTTGTTGTCGAAGTCGAGCAATCACCTTCAGTAATATTTGCTATTCTTTCTGTAGTCATTTAATTTATTCTGTTTCCTTAGAAGGAACAGTTGTCTGTTTACTTAGGCCTGGACTGTTATCTTGGCCAATTCCCTGGTCTTCTTCTTGGGGTGCTCCTTCACTATTTTGTTCAGGTTGCTCGGGAGTAAAAACCCTAGCTGGCTCTGTTATTTCCTAGGTGACTTCCTTTTACACCCCTTCTTCTTCCTAGAATTCTTCTGGTGTAGTCTGGTTGGGAACAGATTGTTCCTCCTCTATATCACTTTTCTCTCCTCTCATACCTTCATCATGAACAGGATGATTTTCTTCTTCTACTTCCTTGTCGCGTAATTCTTCAGGTGCATCCTTGTCCCGAGCAGAATGCTCTTTTGGTTCTTCTTCAATATGGAGGCCTAGCAGGCTAAGAGGTTGGGCATATTCGCCCATATTGGCCAGAATTTTGGCCAATTCATCCTCTTGCAATGGATTTTGCAATGGGCTATCTTTGCGTTGCTTTGTTTCTTCCTCCTGCTGCCCAGACTGCTCGGCCTCTTCCTCCATTTCTCCTTCCTCATTTCCTTCCAATCCTTCCTCATTCTCTTGTCCTTCTAATTGCGAGGGTTTCTCATCCTCTGAATCGTCTATCTCCACTGTTTGGCTAGTATCCCCTTGTGAATTTTCCAGCCTCCCTCTAATCTGTGAAAATCTGACTGATTTCCCCCGTTTTAATGGTCTATCTGGTGTACTGGTTGCATGCTTACGTTTTGGGGCCAGCATAGCCAGTCCCCCTTCTATCATGGCAACTAGCTCTTCCCAGCTGCTCTGTTGCTGAGCAATACTGTGGCTAACTATTAGCCGTATCAGCCCATGGTGACTTACTACCGATTCTACATGTTGTGATTTTCTCATACTTCAGGCAACATCATGAAGTAATGAATTTAAAAATGAAGGTAAGTTCACAGAGCATTTCTCTTTTAATACAGCTAAGAGTTTAAGGTGTCGTGGTCTTACCACATCTTTCCTGGCTTCATAGGTGATGTAACTCTAGATGATCTTCGCCAATTCTGCCCATGGCTCGCCCAATACTGCTGGTAGGACTCCCTTTCCTCTGACTGTCAGGTTCTGGCCTTCATCTTGGAAGATCTTCATGATCTTTTGCAGTCTCTCCTTCTTTAGAGTCCACACAGGTCTAGTGGCCGGCGGTCCCAAGACCTATGCAATTATGTCGTCGGTGACTTCTATGTGTCTCCCCCTTATTGTGGAGTGATATTATTGCAAGTTGTGTAGGAATTCTATTGCTATGGTCTCGTTGGATTCTTGTAAAAGAGTAGGATAAACTAGCCATCCTGACCTTGCCAGGATTTCCTATGCAGCATCAGAAACTGTCAATACCTGCGGTTCTCTCCGAATTGATCTTCCTCCCATGATTTGGCTCACTGTAAAAGCGTACAGACGATAATGGAATAGCAGGTTGTTCAAACTGTTAGAGAAAATAGTGAAACAATAGGGCTCATTCAAATCCTAGGTAACTTACTAATTGCTACAGAGCATAATACCGAAATGGCTTAGGAACAACAAGCCATGTAGATTGAAAACAATATACCATTGAGCCTTGCTATTTCCAAGTAAACAGTTTTCCGAATAATAGTCTGACACATATACCAGTAAATTATGAGGTCACCGCCTCCCGCCTGTAATGTGATAGGCCCCCCTCGGCTGTAAAATGAGGGAGCGGCGTGCCGATCTGCCATAGTATAGAGTCATAAAGGAACAATGTATGCCGAAAATGCCATGTTTTACAAAAGAAGCAGGTTGTCGAAATCGAGGCGTATAATAGGATCGCTTAAAAAATAAAAGAATGATATGGTATGATGCGAGGCTAGGAGGATAGGACAGTTGACATGCACAAAAAGTTCGATGCGGTCATTATCAACGTTTTTCGTCATGATTGGCTGTAATATATTTTCATGTGTTTAATGGTTCGGGAAAATGATATACATAATCTCATGTGACATATTACAAAGGTGTAAGGCAAAGAAGGGTGTTAATGACTACTATTGGTGTATAAGGAATGTGACTTCAATACCATTAACAGAGCTCTGTTACCGATAGGTGCCCATAACCTTGACAGAGTTGTTTATTTCACCCATGGAACCATGATCCTTTGTGTATACTTAGGAACTGTTGTACAATGTCAAAATGGAGGCCATTACGCTGGCTTCGTAACCAGTTAAACCATAATGCCATTCCCCAGGAAGGAGTGAAAGGTGGGCAGGCGAGCTCATGATGAGACCTCCTGTTCCAAGGACTCTTTTTTTTTTTTCTGATGTGCCTCTTGGATCATATCCCTGGTGTGGTGGCCATAGTGGGAATGCCACTTCAATTTCTTCCTTATGATCATGGTAGTTTGGCTCTTGATAACACCCCCTATCCTACATTTGACAACCCATAAGTTATATAATCATTTTTCTCTTTTTTTTTTTCTTTTAATAAAGTACTTTCCTATGTATACACAAAGGGTGGTTCAACACTCCTTAAGAGTAGGAATGGTAGAAGAAGTCTTAACATCTCAATAGAAAAATATACCATTTGTTCTTATTCTTTAATAATGATGAAAGAAGATTATGGGAATTTAAAAAAAAAAGAACCACCATGATAAAGATGAGCAATCATACCAGTATTAGTAGGATCATGACAGTAAAAGTGATTGATAATTGTTTCCTTTCCTCTTTCCTCTTATCAATTCAAAGCAATTTCCTGTAAAAATAGCGATTTCATATGATTTATTGATTTCAGTATGATCTAGTTTTGTATCCATTACATAAGTATATAGTTGTGCTCCAAAAAGGCTCGAAATTATCATATATTGAGAAGAACGGCAACGATCCTTTAATTGGAACAGCAAGGAGAACAAGCATCAATAAAAGGAATACGAGAATGTTGTTATTTCGAGAAGGAAGAGAAAAAAGTACAATTGTCGTTCCTTTGGAAAAGGAACAACAGAAAATGCCATTGCCATTCCTTTGGAGAAGGAACAGCAAAAAAACACAAGCATTGTTCCTTTGGAAAAGGAACAACAAAAACACAAGTGTCATTCCTTTGGAAGGAACAACAAAAACCAAACGTGTTGTTCCTTTGGAAAAGGAACAACAAAAAAGGAACGTGCCATTCCTTTGGAAAAGGAAAAACAAAAACCAAAAATGTTGTCCCTTTAGAAAAGGAACAACAAAAAATGCAAGTGTCGTTCCTTTAGAAAAGGAATAGCAAAGTAAAAAAAGGAACAGCTAATACAAAAAGTGTTGTTCTTTCGGAAGAGGAACAACAAAATGAAAGTGTTGTTCCTTTGAAAACGGAACAACAGAAAAACAAAAGTGCACACAAATGTTGTCCCTCTGGAAAAGGAATAGAAAAAACAACAGCGTTGTCCCTTTTGAAAAAGGAACAACAGAAAAATACACGCTGAAAGAAAGGAATCAGTAAGATAGTGAAGGTGTTGTTCCTTCTAAAAGGAACAGCAAAAACAATAGAATTGTTGATTCTTCGAAAAGGAACAGCAAAGTGAAAAAATATGTACAAAGCAAAAGAATTATGTACAAAATGTAAAAATAGTTAAATCACTTTAATGAACCAGAGGTGAGGGAGATTTCTCTTCCTCCACCAAAATTTTCATGTGGGAGTCTTCACGGAGTTGCTGGTAGAAGGATTCCCGAGTAAGTGGTTTGCGGTATAGTCGAACTCGATGGTCCTTTGCCTTGAAGGTATGTCCAGATCCATCAATGGTGATTAGGGTAAGGGTGCCATTACCATGTACCTTTTGTATTTCGTATGGACCCAGCCAACAAGTCTGAAGCTTCCTGGGAAAATCCTGAAACTTGGAATCATATAAGAGCGCCCAATCCCCTTCATGGAAGGCTTTCTTTTTAATGAGAGAATCATGCCATTTAGCTTGCTATTGTTGGATTAATGTAGTGTGTTGAAGGGCAGAGACCCTGATCTCATCTAGCTCATTGATCTGCTATAATATATTAATCTGTGCCTCGTTTAGATGTAGAATAAATTCTTGTGTTGTTCGCAGTGTTTGGATTTTGAGTTCTATGGGAAAAGTGGGTTCCTTTCTGAATACCAATTGGTATGGTGAATAGCCAGTAGTGCTTCTCCATGTTTTTTTATAAGCCCACAAGGCTTTTGGTAATCTTGCAGCCCAATCACATCTATGTGACGCAATGGTTTTTGTTAAGATTGCTTCTATTATTTTATTGCTGCTTTCTACTTGACTGTTTGCCTGCGGGTGGTATGGAGTAGTAATTTTATGTTGGATATGATAGTTTTTAAGTGTTGCAGCAATTTTGTTACCAACAAACTGTGGTCCACCATCAGTAATTACGTCTCTTGGAAGCCCATATCACACAAATATATGGAACAAGAACTGTATGACAGAATCCTCTGTAGCTCTCGGCAATGCCTCTGCTTCAACACATTTGGTGATATATTCTGTTGCCACCAGAATATATGTTTTCTGGTTCGAGGATGGGTTAATTGGACCAACAAAATTGAGTGCCCATCGCTCAAATGGTTCAATAACCAGTTGTGGGTTCAGGGGCATTTCATCAGACTGACCACGGCATCCTGTTCTCTGACAACTGTCACTAGCTTGAACGAACTTCTTTGCATCTTTGAAGATCGTAGGCCAATAATACCCTGTTTGCAGCACCTTATGTCCAGTTCTACAATCGACAAAGTGTCCACCACATGGACCGTCGTGACAAGATTTCAAAATGTCAAAAATTTCATCCTCCCGGACACATCTCCTGATGTGCATATTTTCTCTTGTATGGAACAGGTAGCCCCCAATCTAGGAAAATCGAACACTTCGCTCGACAATATGTTTTCATTCATTGGAGGTCAGACGTTTTGGTAATTTTCCTATTGCTAAGTAATTCACAACATCAGCATACCAGGGTGTTTTAATAGTGACAGTGAACAAATGCTCATCCGGAAATTGATCTTCAACTGTTGTTGCATCCATAGGTTTGGGCATCCATGAGAGAAAGTCAGCTACAAGATTTTCTTTTCCATGTCTTTCCTTGATTGTAATGTCAAATTCCTACAATAAAATCAGGCATCTAGTTGTTCTACCATTTGTGATTGGTTTATTTGCTAAATATTTTATGGCAGAGTGATCTGTATACAAGATAACAAGATATCCAGTAATGTAATGCCTAAATTTATTGACAGCATGTATTACAGCTAGAAATTCCTTTTCAGTAATGGTATAATTCAATTCAGCAGGGGATAAATTCTTGCTAATATAATAAATTGCATATGGTTTTTTATCTTCCTCCTGCCTAAGGACTGCTCCAATAGCTGTATTTGAGGCATCTGATGAAATTTGAAATGGCAGGTCCCAATTTGGTCCTCTAAGGACTGGGGTTGTGGACACAACCTTCTTCAGATCTTGAAAAGCACGGTCACATTTTTGTGTCCAAAGAAAGTCAAAATTACCTGTCAGTGCATATAGAGGTGCAAAAATATGCGAAAAATGTTCTATAAACCTTCTATAATAACTAGAAAATCCAAGAAAACTGCGTACCTCTATTTGAGTTACAGGAGTGGCAATTAGAAAAATTATTTGAATTTTGGCTGCGTCTACCTGTATGCCAGTTGCTGAGATATAATGGCCTATAATAAGTCCTTCAGTCATCATCATATAACATTTTTCATGGCTCAAACAAAACTTAGTGGAAATGCAGCATTGCAGGACTTTTTCCAGTGTGTCCAATGCTGGGTCAAAATCATCTCTGTATGGTGTAAAGGCATCCATGTATACTTCGAGCACTTCATTTATTAAGTCTGAAAGGATGCTGAGGATAGCCCTTTGAAATGTGGCAGGAGAATTGCATAAGCCAAAAGGTAGAACTCTATAGGCAAATGTTCCTCAAGGACAAGTAAAAGTGGTTTTGTCTTGGTCTTCAGGGGCAATCTGAATCTGATTGTATCCACTGAAGCCATCTAAGAAAGAAAAGAATTTCTTTCCTGCCAGAGGGTCTAATACTTGGTCAATGAATGGAAGGGGAAAGTGTTCCTTTTGTGTTGCTTTATTTAGCTCTCTATAATCTACACAAATCCTCCACTTTCCACTCTTCTTTGGCACCACAGCAAGTGGAGAGACACATTTACTATCGGAGACAGGGTAGATGAAGTTGACATCTAAAAGTTTTTGAAGTTCAGCTTTTACAACATCTTTTAGTCGAGGATTAAGTCTCCTTTGTGGTTGGTGAATAGGTCTCGCATCCTTTTCTATGTAAATGTGGTGTGTACATAAATGGGGATCAATTCCTTTCATATCAGAATAGTCCCATGCAAATGCTTTTTTGTATTTCCTTAGTAGTTGGATGAGCTTCTCTTCTTGTTTGGGAGTCAGGTTGGCATTGATGTTTAAAGTCTTTCCTGGCTCAATTTCTACAATTTTACTATTTGAAACAGAGGTAGTAGGTATTGTTTGATCGTGTGTATCTTTAAGAGGATCTTCTTCTAATTCACTATCAAATGCTGCTTCTATCATGTGACATTGTATGTGGGATCTAGGTTCAGCTTGGCTAATAAAATTATTAATGGCATCATCTTCTGTTTGGTCTTTGAAATCGAGGGCCTCTTCTATGGTTAATGGAGATCTAATATTTCCAGTAAGGTATGATACAGGATGCTTGTTAGTTTTTATTATTGTGACACTTGGCTACGCTGGAGGATATAAAGCTAGATTCTTGATATTTTCCCCCCTAGCTATGGTCATACTACCTTGTCGGCAACAAATATAAGCATTAGAAGTTGCAAGCCAAGGTCTACCTAAAATCAACAGATTTCCATCAAGTCGGTTTTTGGGGTTTATTATCAGAAAATCGGTCGGATACTCCCAGGAGTCAATGGATACCATGACATCATGTAGTGTGCCTTCTAGCTTAACCACAGATCGGTTAGCCAGTTCTAATAATGTGGAGGTTGGTTCTATTGGTGTAATGCCCAATTTTTGGCAAGTGGTGGTTCTTAAGATATTAATTGCAGCTCCTAGATCAACTAAGCCATTTGAGAAGATTTGTCCATTGATTTGTACAGTTACTATTCGATTTCCTCGGTCTTCGTATTTAATGGGTGTTTCTTTACCTGATAATAAATCGGACAGAGTGCCAACTACTTGGACTTTTGGGTTGGTTGTTATTTTCCTCCTTGGTTTCTTTATACATAGCTCTTTGATAGTCTTTGCATATATCGAAATGTCTTGAATGGCTTGGAGGAGTGGGATTTTTATGTACAAGTTTTGTAGTTCTCCCAGAATGTCAAAATCAGAGTATTGTATAGGTTTAGGTATAATTAATCGCTCTGGCAATGGGGGATAGGATGTGTTTGTTGGGTCATGAATTTGTTGTCTGGTCACGTCCTCTTCTTGTAGCGGTTGTTCTGTAGGTAACTGATTTTCAATTCAAGTTGTTTTATCTCCCTCTATTTCGATGATACGCCTAGATCTTAATTGAAGGTCATTACACTCCCTTAGGTCGGTTCATATTTCTGGTGTTTCCACTATATGAATAGATTGGACCCGTTTATTATTTGGATTAGGGTTGGGTTGCACTGGGAGTTGCGGTCTTAAGTTAGGCTAGGGGTTTTGTTGTAATGCTCGCAGTGTAGGTTGAGGGAGTGGGATGGTTCCTACTAGGTGATTCATCTGTCTTTGCCAGTTTGTCTGCCGGGATTGACTCTATGAAGTAGGAGGAGCCCATTGTGCTAGATATGCATTGTTTTGCTAATATGGTGAGGTATAGGGAAAATTTGGCCAATTGGATTGGCTTGCTTGATTCGGCCATGGAGATGATGAAGGAAATGATTGTTGTGACCAATTCGGGAAGGGAGGTTGATTTTGCCACATTGTATTATATTGTTGAGCATGATATTGTGGAGGCTAAAAAGAATATGCTGGGTCTGAAAACATACCTGATTGTCACGGCTACCATTGACAGCGCTAATTATGTAGATACACTGATTCTCTCTCTTCTTCTGCTTCCTTGTATACTGCTTTCAATCCAGGAAGTGAGGGGAAACTCTCTGTGGAGTGGTATTTTGTACAAATGGTGCAAACTTGGACTGCATCTAGTGGACACTCCTTAAGGCTATGTTTCTTTTTGCATTAGGGAGAGAACATTGCCAAATTCTGTTATGCTTCTGCTTGCTTTTGTTTGGCCTGCATAATATCAAGTTGTGTTGTCAGTGTCCCCAATATGTTAGTTTTAAAATTTTCTAATAAATTTCCAATTTCTGCACAATTTACTCCTTCTGCCAAAGTTTTGTTATCTCTTGCAAACCGATCATGTTTTTCTGGTTTTAGTCTTGTGCTGCCTCTCGAGCTCCTGATACATAAATCAATAATGTCAGCAAAAGTTTCCTGATAAATATCTCCTTTCCCCATAATGTTTAGTGTTTCAATCCATTGTTCCCTCATTCCCCTAATTAATGTTGTGTTTGATACATTATCAGGTAAGGGTAATGATGCATAAGGAGATCTTTGAAGATTATACTGGAAACGTTCAACATACTCTTCTAATGTTTCATTTGGTTTAGCTACCATCTGAAATATTTCATGTTTTAACTCTCTAGACCTGTAATAGTCCTGATATTTTTTTAGAAAAGACTCTTTCTTTTGGTCCTAGTTATTTATAACACCACCACCTAATCCCATAAACCATCTTAGAGCAGCCCCTTTTAATGTAGAGGGAAATAATTTCAGTTTCTGGGGTCGGTGGTATAGTCATATCCTCTACACAACACATCAAATTCGAATAAAAATGCATCCAGATCTTCTGATGTAAGGCCATAGAATGTAGGGATATGCTGGAGAGGAATTGCCTTCATAGGTGCATTAGTTGCAGTATCCACAATGGGGTATTGCAGTGTAGAGGTTTGGGTGTTTGGCTGGTTTTGGGCCATTTGGTCAAATATATCCAATAACCTTCTGGGATATCTAGGAGGGTGTTCCTAGGTTTTCGAGGGGGAATGGCTCTAACGGGAATGGCCTTAACAACACTTCCTTTATCTGGGATGATGAGAGTGTCTAATGTCTGGGAGGGTTCAGGTTCTTGAATTTCTTCAACTTTGTTGTAAATGATTTTTGTAGCACTTCCCTTATTTGGGCTGCTTAATGACTGTATTACCCCAAGAGGAGATTTTGGTTCTTTAGTTTCTCCTGTTTTTCTTTTTCCTTCATAAAGATTGCTAAGGTTCCATTATTGTGATGATTTTGGGCTAGAATTTTCAATTTCTTGAAAATCTTACTCTTCGGTTTGACTGTGCACCTCAGCAAAGGCTACAGATGGTGATCCTATGGCCTGAAGGGAACTAGTAGGCTATAAGCAACTTTTCTAGGTCCTTTTGAAGGCTGAGATTCTGCTTTCTTAAGGATTTCATCTATAAAGGTCGATCAGCCAAGGGTCATCGGCCCCTTAGCTTTATCGGGCTTGGGTAGAGGTTTGGGATTCTTTTTAGGCTTTTTCTGCTTAGTCATGCACTCAAATCAACTGCTAAGTTCTACCCAAACAAAATAGCAACAAATCTGCAGGCAAGCAGGCAAGGGAGCAGGGCTATTACATACTCCACACGCAGGTTCTTACCTTTCGTTTTTAAAACCCAGTTCTTTCCTAACAGGATCTTACACTACTCTGAAAAAGAAAAAATTTGCTACACTCTTCCCTGGCAACGGTGCCAAAATGTCGAGCCGTAAAAAGGGTATTTTTCACCTCTAATTACCTCACATTAACTTGTCAATCCAGGAATGATTTGTTATTTCAAAGAGTGTACACAGTTTAAGGTTGTCATTTGCTAGAGTAATGCTAGTAGTATAGTGCTTAGAATACGAGAGTAAATGGATGCTTAAAACAAGATCTACTTACAGCAAAGCACTTTAAAGCCTAAATCATGCATTCGGAAAACTAAGCAGTTTATCAGTCAAGGGTCCAGTAACAGTAACTCATCCCTCTGTAAACTGATGTAATTAAAGATAATCAAGGAACAGATCATCAATCTAGAAACTAGACAACAAATGTCAACGCCCACTACAGTTTCAGATTGTTCTGCACACTAAAGCAATGAGAATGCAAATAACAGGAAATGGAATAGCAACTAGGAAATGGAACAACAACTAGTCTTGATGAACAGCGAAACCTTACTCTAAGGAAATAAAGGTAGCAATCATATCCTATAGAAATAAAAGAGTAATCCTTACTCTAAGAATAAATTGGACAACACACGGAAATAGAACGGCAACTGATTAGTAATGAAATATATAACAACACTTAGAGCCAATTGTGAATGTACAACAAACTGAAATAAATATCACACACAACGCACATTGATATTGAGAGAAACAATAATCTAGTTTCGGTACTACAAATATCAATCTTAGTTATAAAGAATAACAATTGTAATTCGTAATGGAATAGCAATGTCACTTGAAAAGCAATCGTAATTAAGTATAAACCATAGATGAATACGGTAATACCAACTTAAGAATATTACATCCTGGTTACTTTGTAATTGAACATCAATAGCATTCTGTAAAGAACAGTATTGTTACATCAATGATTTAAAGGAACAACAATGTGTTATGAAGTCAGAATGAACAATATGATATTCCTGTTACAGATAATGATTTGGTAAAGATAACAGAGCTTTGATAGAAAATAACAAAATACACCAGATTACCGATCAAAGCTGATAATGAAAACCATGCATGAATTAAAGATAATGGTACAAGAGCAAGTGTTCCACCAAGGTCGGACCCTTAGCCTCCAGGGAGACACCGCTTGAGATTATTCCAAGATCAAAGATGGAACAGCAACCAGATTTATATTAAAGCATCCAAACAAAGTTACAATGGATCACTTCTCAACGAGAGTCGATGATCAAAGTTTGAAATACAAAGAGAAATTACATAAGAGTAACAACAAGCCGTCTGTCCCCTGTACTAGTAGTGCTACCCCTTTTTATAACAGATGAGCAGAGACATCATTGATCCAAAAATAGTTAAGATTGTGATCCTTCAGGATCAAAGGATCCTAAGGGATTCACCAAACTGTTAATTCCAGTTATCCCCTTGTTCTCTTGCGCTGATTTGATATCTCCTTTTCCTTTCCTTGGCTGATATGCTTGAGTTTGGATCGCCTTATTTGCATATGGTTTCCTGCCACAGGGGCAACAGTTAACTGTACTCTGTCTTTTTCCTTGGGATGGAAATCTTTCATTTTTCCCTTTTTCTGCATAAGAAAATAGCAATTATTAGTGTTTTCGTGTTGCATATAAATCCTATAGATTTTTTCATGATTTCTTATTATCTACCTAGTTCATGACGCAAAGAGGTTACGAGTTCTAAAGAAATGATGACAAAATAAACAATAAAAACATACCTTCTTTAGTACTCCACACCCACATCCTCCACAACCAAATTAGGTAGAGGGATTGAGCTTAATTATATAACTCAAGGAAAATGGAATTTTTGTCCCTTCACAAGCTAGGTATCCAAATAATTTTGCATAGAGGAAGCAGTGGAACCAGACAGCATGATTTTTTTCATCAATGGATTGAACCTGAGAAGAGGAAGGATTTCTGATTCAAATAATATTTTCTATTTTTTTGGTTCTAATTTGGACACTGATCTACCTAATTCCAGGGATTTCAAGAAATGGGACACCATGGATTTGGGTAGCAAGGATTTTAAGACGAAATTTTTGGTGGATGCTCAAGAAGTGATCAAATGTGAGAAGCCTAATGGATTATCAATACAAGAAATTCAAGGGTTGAAGGCTTTTGTATGGAGGTCCAATAGTGGTTTACTTTCATCTGTAACTAGGAGTGAAGTTAAATCCATGATGAGATCCAAACCTATGCAGATGCTTATGCCTCTCCATCAAGTTTGTGCTTGCACAATGCTTTGGAGAAAAACTTTATTTCTCAGAGAATCGATCATGCACCATGGCTATCTAGGTGTCCAAAGGTGGTTTCTTTGCGATAATAACTATGATGACAACATAGAAGTGATAACATCATTGGGTTCTTTCAACATGAGTAGACATATGTGGCCATGGATTAAAACCCAAGCTGCTGGATTCTCCCATTGTGCATTGTGCGCTCGCTAGGAATGTCAATGGGTGGCTTTCATGGACATACATGAATTTCTGAATCCTATAGAATATATTCAAAATGAGACATGCCAATCGATTCTACTCAAATGGTTGCTTACAGCCATGGAAAGGCTAATCAATAATGTAACATCTACATATCCAGGCTTATTCAAAATAGGATAAATAAGAGTTGATTGTCATAGCTTTGGCCCACCTAGATTGAAGAAACACCCAGATGAAGGTGTGATAGCAGGTTACACCTGCAGGTTGAATAGAAAAGAGGGGCATAAATCTATCGTTCTCTTATCTGCATTGAACCAAATCCTAATAAACATAGTCCATTATTTTCAACTCAAATAGGTATATTATTACATGAACCCTCAGTGAACTAATTATTAGGGTAGATCAGTATACTAAAAAACTATTTACAACATTGATGCCCTTTCACACACTAATCATGGACTAAGTTGCTGAATCTAACACTGATATGCAATCTAAGTTGTTCAAAATTGACTAGAGTCATTGGAAGCTTACCAGAGTCATTGTAGCCGATGTTGAAGAGAAAAAATTTGATTCAAATGCTTGAGAGGGATTTCTTCTAATTCTTGAAGTGAATTTTCTTCTTGTTGGGCTTCATTTGCCTATATCATTAAAACATTCCCCTAATTCAAAGACCTGTATATCTGAAAATGTATCACTTGTTCATATGCAAAATATGGTTTGTTTAATTATGCTTTTTGATTCGAAGAGCACTTCTCCAACAATTGCAACAACTTTTCTCTAAATTTAAAAGGTAAATTCTCTGTACTCTGACTATCTATGAAGCTTTTCTGCAATAATTGTGCACTATTTGTTAGCTTTCCTATGGAGTTGATCAATGACAAGCAAATCATGCTGATCAAGTGCAATATAAACTCTAGAAAGTATTTTCTGCAGTTAATATTTGAAGTTTCAGTCCATCGTTTGACTGTTCTATGTTTATCAAGCAATAGTTTACTAATTATATCTCTTAATGCACCATAAACATTATCTGATCTTCCTTGACATCTCGGTTTACTTTATGATTCAAGCAACCAGGAATGGAAGAATTCCACTTGTTTCCCTGTCATGAATTCGATGAAAAAAGACCTTGGCAGACATAGGCCTATTGATAAATGTTTACACGAAAATTCCAGAAAGAAAATATTCTCAAGGAGAATGAGGAAAATATGAGGGGAAATATAAACAATTTTGTCCCAACTGTTAATGTAAAACATATGATTTTTCCAAAGATTTTGACCAGACACATTATTTTATCCTGTAAATTGATTTCTGGAAGTGTTTTAATGTGGAACCAGAGCATTTGATCATTCCAATAGTGTGTGTCATCGAGGCACGTACTAATTTTCTTTAAATACTCAGAAACCAGATCCTTCAACAAAAGAGGAAGTACTACTTGCAATATTCCAATTTGGCCAAGAGTTAGAGGTCTTTGCATCTTAGATACAATATCTTTTGAGATGTCTTGAAGAATCAATATAATTGCTTCATCTTCCCACGGACTCATAAATTCTTTGATGTTTTTAGTTCCGTGTTTTAGAAGAAACAAGAAATAAAAGAAAAGTTATTTACAATCATTCATCACTCCATCAGACTTTATTTCCCATCGTAACCCAATCGATCCAGTCAAGTGCTCCCTATTTTTCAAAGATTTGAAAACCTGATACATTTGAAGCCATAACTCTCGATCAAACTTTGCATCCTATGGAAGACCAATCTGTTGAGTCAAGATTTCAATATTTTTCAAAGCTTTTGAAACTTGAAACCTTTTAAGTAACAGATAATATAAGATGGTCATAGAAAAGATATATTTTCTTATTAATGTCCAATAAATGACAAAAAAGGTAGGCCATTGGGACTAAAGAAGATACGTCCAGTGTGAATTATAACCTGGGAGTGCCATAGAAACTCCTCCATAATTCTTAAAGAGAGAGAAAGAAAGAAAAAAATACTGTAGTAAGATAAGTTTCGGGCGAAGAAGACTAATAGGTCTAACTATAACCAAAAGATATATACATATAGTAGTGGTATATATTCTAGGTGTATTTATACCATGGTAGAATCCAAGACTAGAAATCCTATAATCTTGGTGGTGATACTATGAGAGAGATGGAGGTAGAGATAATATTTAGCTCTCCTCATCCTCATGACTGACATGTTGGGCATCAAGGAACTGACTCACTATTGGACTCATCAGGAACCATGAGGGGATATGGTTGTATGACCCTGGAGGGAGGGGGCATGTAGGAGATAAGAAATTCAAATTTTCTCAATTTAACCAAGGAAAATCAAATTGAGATTTTGTTGCTGCATTTTTCAACTCATAGTTCACTGGAATGTATTACTTTCATTATGAACTTGGCATAGTTCACATGTTAAGTTCATAAGGTTTTGGGCTGGTGTGGTTCTATGTGTTGTGTGTATAAATAATAAGTGTACATCTCATGCTACCAAAATCAAGACTCCCTATGAAATGTGGTATGGCCACATTCCTTCGGTGAGGCATCTCAGGGTTATTGGTTCCTCTTGTTATGAATTCATAATTAAGGAACAGAGAAACAAACTCAATGAAAGGAGTCACAAGTGTATCTTCTTTCGGTAATCATACCTCCAAATCATACCATCTCTATGATGAAGTGAATAAGAAGTTTATAATTTCTATACATGTGATATTTCTTGAGCAGCAACTTAATCTCTTGGATAGATTAAAACATGCAAAGTGTTTTCAAGATTTTCATAGTGAAATTTCACATCTCCTTCTCTTAGCTCTATACTTTCTATGAAGAGCCTTGAAGAAATCAGGTTGAAGGAAATTCCTTCCCCTGCTTTATAAAGAAAGAGCTAAGAGACTATTAGGAGTAGGTAGTCAAATATGACAAGTAGTGAGGGTACATGAAAGATACAAAGCAAGGCTTAATGCAAAGGAGTAATGAAAAGGAGTGTACTAACTATATACATATCATCAAACATCTTCCATCCCACTTAGAATGCCTTGCATCATGCCTGGTTAGTCATAAGATCGTGTTGGTCACAACCTTCATAGCTTAAATAAACAAGTGGTAATACTCTTCATCTTCTAATCTATGTAATAAATAAGAGAAAGCGAGAAAGACACATAGAGGAAAGACATAAAATGACTTTCAATGATTCAAACCATGAATGTCATTGAAGATAGAATGAAATGACAATGATAAGTAGTCCTTTAAGCTACACTAAGAGGTGTATTCCAAAATATGTACTTTGTTTTCCATACCTACCCTCCAAAAGGTTATGCATCAGAAGGAGTCTTCATGTGGTCCCGATTCTATCATACCTTGGGTTCCTTGGTATGCTCATATTTATCCTCATCTCCTTAAGATTCATCTAGCATGTCATCCTTCTTCGTGGCCCCTAAGAGACATAATTGCATATTTTCATTGGGCAGTGATTGTTTCTGGATGAGGGAGTGATTACAAATTTAGCTTATACATTTTATTCACACGAACCCCGATCTGCTTCCCCTGTCCTGTGGTTATGTGTCTTAGGAACACTTTTCCTTTGCTAAAAATCACTTCACAACCATGATCTTCCAAAACTGTAACAAAGATGAGATTTTTCTTTATGCCTAGAACAAACATGGCATCCTTGAGCCTAAGAGGGGAGCCTAACTCCCTCTAAAAGGTGAGTGTAACAATACCAGTCACATTGTACCTTTTTTCATCCCCTAGCTTGATATGCAGCTAGAGATCTTTCTCCTCTAGGTCACTGAAAAAATATTTACACCTTGTCATGTGGAACGATGCACTTGAGTCGTAATACCACACACTCTCCATCACTGTGATGGATATGCATGTGATAAGGTTAAAGTCAATCTCAAACTATGAAGCCAAGGTTTAACCTACTACTCCTCCTAAGGTATTCTTGTCTGCTTTTTTGGGTGGACACTTCGTGGCATAGTTCCCACATTCATGACAATGGAAGCATCTAATTTTTGATGAATCTTTCTTCTTTCCCCCTTCACTGGATTTTGGTTTAGTTTGAGATTTATTCCCTTTTCCCTTATTTCCATTTCAAACCAATGGAAAATTTTCTTTATCCTTGCCTTTGGGTGAGGTCTCATCTCTAGTATTCTACCTTATTTCCTCCTATAGCAAATCAGACCATAAGTGTTGCCAATTCAGTAGTTTCTCCCTTCCATTCATTGAATCTTGATAACTATGCCAGCTCTTAAGAAGGCCCAGAAGGGCTAAGCTTAGCAAGTCATCCTATGAAACAATAACCCCAACTATTTCAAGCTCATAATGAACTTGTGTGAACCTACTAAGATATTGCAGGATAGTGTCATTCTTCTACATCTTGATATTTCAAAGTTTATCCTTGAGCTCCAACATCTTGTGGTCACTACTATTTCGGAATAGATATGTCAATGTCTACCACATTGCATAAGTTTTTTCTTTCCCATGGAGATTGATGACAATGTGGTCCCGTAATCCCTCCAATATTATTCTCCTAACCTTGGTTGTATATTTCTTCCACTGAGCATGGCTTTCAGCATCAGATTTCACTAGTTTTGCAACATCTTCCTTGATGTATTCTAGAAATTCATTGTCATCGAATACATCCTCCACGTGATCCTTCCATGCGATGAAATTAGAGTTGCTTTCCAAGGCATACTCTAGCATCAATGCGTTGAAGGTCATCTTCTCATCTCTGAAGAAATCCTACTACAATGAACTACAAATTTGAACCTCTTGAGAAACAACTTTGAAACTCCTGCTCTAATGTGAATCTTGCTCTAATACCATGTAGAAATTATGGTGTATATTTTCAACTGCTCGTGAAGTTTTAGTCAAAATTACAAGACACAAGCCTAATCTACTACACTATGGAAGTTAATTCCCAATTTAGAACAAAAATTTCAAAAATGCAATAAGAAATAACACAGATGCACACAATATTTTTCTTGGGAAAAACTTCAATGTATTCTTGCATTAATTTGATGAACAAAGATGTATTAAAATTTCTTTTCTCAACTGGGCACATCTTGCAAGTGAATAACCTCTCTCTCTACTCACTAAGAAGCTTTGACCCAGACTTAGTCAATTTTTACCTTTGCTTAAGCCCCTATTTCCTTGTGTAATTCCTCAAGAAATTATGACCCTATTATTTATGAATTCTACCGAAATGGATTGTGCAATTCCCAAGGTTGATCATCTGATTTCATGCAACACCTATACACTGAAGACTAGTTTACAATTGATGTTACACTACCTTGGAATGTCCACACAACTGGGGAACTCGAATTCTTCGCATGAACTATATATTTTGGGATGATTGATAGGTTAACTAGATGATCACTGAGTTTGATTGAAGTCCCACTGCACAACTAACCTTCCATGAGTTCCTCCAATAGTTATAACTAGTTTAATTGCATACAACTTGAGATAACTAACTTTGATTGCTAGGAATTAGCAATCACAAATGCTTAGCTAAACTCTAACTCCTCTAACTCAAATTTATTAAGTAAATTAGGTGACAGAAGCCATGTCACACAAGCTAATTGCATGCAACTTGTATGTTGATGTGGAAATTCAATTTTTCTCAATTCAATGAAGGAAAAATCAAATTGAGAATTTCTTGCTAAATTTTTAAACAATCCTTCAGGTGAATCTAATCCATGTTGTCGATGACAGTCAGGAATTTCAGCATAATATTGTGTTGATAATAGAAACCAACGGATATTAGTAGTATTCAAAATAAATGAAACTCTCGAAAAACATATATTAAAACACAATTGATGGAGACCCATAAAGCACTCCAACTATGATACTGCTTATCTATGTTCAGTAAAAGTTCCTCCATCGCACCTCTCATGAATCACACCTATGTTTTCGGTCTCCAGCGCCCTAAATCCCATCAATTTATGGCGACCTCCATCGCTCCACTTCCTGAAGTACCTAGGAACAACGTAAAGACAAACCCCTAATCCTTTACCTTTACCTTTTTTTACTAGTGCCTCGTATTGAAAATTTGAAAACAAAATATTTCTTTTGTCTTAAATTTTTTTTCTTAAAATCCCCCTCCATGTAGTAGCTCCGAATGCAGCGATAGAAAAGTTGTCTCTAATCATATTAGCATATATGAAAGGGATAGAGAAGAGGAATTGATGTCAGTGAAGCCTTGTTAGTAAAAGTTGTCACGTTCTTCTTAGTCAACTAACCCCACAAAGCGAAGAGCCCAAAAAATTGTTGTCTTTATATACGATAACGTGAATGGTAAGTGAAATAACAACCTCGGTATAGGCGCAAGACTAGTATCTTGCAGGCAGGTGGACTTAGGGCGCACTGCTAGAGTCAATTTTGCAGTTGTTAGATAATGGTGTCTTAAATTGATGTTTTTTGTCTTAATTGTTAATTGTCTTAAATATGTTTCATCTAAAGTGGTCATTGTCTTAAATTTAAATTTTTGTCTTAAAATATTTTTGTCTCAAACTGTTTTTGTCTTAAATATAAAGTATTGCCTTAAAATAATTTTTTCTTAAATTGTTTTTGTCTTAAATATAAAGTTTTGTCGTAAAATGTTTTTGTCTCAAACTACTTTTGTCTTAAATATAAAATTTTGTCTTGAAATATTTGTCCTAAATTATTTTTGTCTTAAATAGAAAGTTTTGTCTTAAAATATTTTTGTCTCAAACTACTTTTGTCTTATATATTTTTGTCTCAAACTCTTTTTGTCTTGAAGATTATATTTAAGACAATTCAATTGATATTAAATTTTAATGTAAAATAACTAAAATAAAAAGTGACATTTTAAGACAAAAGATTTCTTTTGTCTTAAATTTTTTTCTTAAAAGTGCCCTTGGTATAGTAGCGTGCCCTTACAACACAGATTGTATGAGAAAACTAAATAAGAATTTAAAGATATGGAAACGAAACTCATATGGAAGCACTAACAACTCCCCAAGGACCAACTATAACCAAAGTTCAAAAAATGAAATTTTGACCCTGGTTAGTCACTCATAAACCATAGACACTAAAATTTCCAAGCTCATTAATATCTATTAACTTAACAAGTCTTTCGGTACTTAAATCATAGAAAAAAAGGAACTTTCAAACTACCATATAAAATAAACAACATAGCATATAACAAAAATTTCACATTATATAATTTATATATATATTTAGACTTTAAATTTTCAACATCTCTAACGAACCTCTCATTTCCCTATAAAGCATTTTGATCCTATTCACGTTTATAAAAAATACTCGATCATTATTCTAAAAAAAGGAACCTGCCCAACAACATAACATAAAAGAACAAAAATAGTTGAAGTTAAAAATATTTATGTTGAAATAAGGCACTAGCTACCATGTTATTTAAATGTGTTGTTTTATAAACTATGCTACCATGAAAGACACAACTTATACAATGACCATGCTCGTGTCCCTATACTTTTGGTATTAGGGGCAAGACAAAGTTACTATGTTATCTCTTTGAAATAATACTCATGGCACGTTGGAAAACAAAAATCATTTATAATTAAAATATAATAAAATTACTACAACTATTCAATTGCACCAAAATCTCCCTTCAAACTCTGCCCATCCCACGCCATGCTGGGCCAAATGAAGGGTATCAGAATCGAATTAGGGCAAGAGAAAATAAACAAGTACATCGAGGGAGGACAAAAATCGAGACCTTTATTATCCATTGAGCAGACCCGAAGCAATACGTGGCGTGAAATTGACATCACTTTCATGCACAGATTTACAAGAGTTTGACATTCAAGGACGTGTAATTAGGCGGCGAATTAGGGATGCAAAAAACACATTATCGTGCAATTAAACGTCGCGTATAATTCCATGGAGTTCACAGTCAAAATATACACAGGATACGTCGACTAGAGCCATGACGGATCCCACAGCTCCGGTAGGGATTGATCATCTTTATCACAAGTATCTGAAAGTTGGTACCTGTCAGGCCAGGGTAACTCCAGAATGGGCAGAAGAAAATTGATTGATTATTTCTTTAGATAACTATTGTTTATATACAAAAAATGAGATGGATCAGTTCATCTTCTTGATAACTGTTCACGTTCTAGTTTACCCAACCGCTGAGGATTAGGTGTGAACATTCCCCCCCTTAATCTGAAGGGATGTTGGTGAGTCCAAGCATCGTTCTGAATCTTTCAAGCTTTTCTCTTCCAAGCGCTTTGGTGAAGATGTCTGCAATTTTCTCATTTGTGGAAAAATGACGGAGATGGATTGTTTTGGCCTCAACATGATGTCGGATCAGATGATATTTAGTATTGATGTGCTTAGTACGATCATGGAACTTTGGGTTCTTGGCCAATTTTATTGTAGAGGCATTATCAATACTGAGTGGAGTTGATTGTACTTGTTTTACCTGCAAATCTTCAAGAATTTTTCTGAGCCACACAATTTCTTTCGTTGCTTCAGCTGCTGCCACGTATTCTGCTTCTGTTGTGGAATCTGCTGGAACTGATTGTTTGCGTGATCTCCAAGAGATAGCTCCTGATCCAAGACTCATAGCATATCCTGAAGTAGATACCCCAGTTTCTTTGTCTCCATCGAAGTCTGAATCAGAGTATCCAATCTAGCTGAAGTCGTCCACCTGTGTATACTTGATTCCAAGGTCTTGAGTTCCCTTCAAGTACCTTAGAACTCTTTTTGCAGTAGACCAATGTCCCTCACAGGGTTTTTGCATAAACCTGGAGAGGATTCCAACAGCAAATAAAATGTCTGGTCTGGTAGTAGTGAGGTAGATGAGACTTCCTACAAGCTGTCTATACTTTGTCGCATCCTCAAATTCCTTTCCTTCAATAGATGTGAGCTTCAAGTTTTGTTCCATTGGAGTAGAAAGAGGATTGCACTCTGTCATGCCAAATCTGTTTAACAAATCTCCAATGTATTTCTTTTGAGAAAGAAATATGGATTTTGGATGTTGGGTTACTTCAATGCCAAGATAGTAATGAACATAGCCCAAATCAGTCATTTCAAAACTTTTTCCTAATTCTTTTTTTATGGATGCAATATAGCTTTCATTGTTCCCTGTCATTAAAATATCATCTACATATACCACAAGATATACAACTGTTTTGCCAACTTTCTTGACAAATAAAGTTGCATCATCAAGATCAAAATGATTGAAGTTGAGTTTCAGAAGATGCTCAGTTAGTTTTTCATACCAGGCTCGTGGTGCTTGTTTGAGGCCATACAAGGACTTCACAAGTTTGCATACTTTATGTTCATGTTCTTTCACAGCAAATCCTTCAGGCTGGGACATAAAAACATTCTCTTTTAGATCTCCATTCAAGAATGCAGTTTTTACATCCATTTGATGGACTTTCCAACCGTTCTAAGCAGCTAGTGCAAAGAGTGTCCGGATGGTGGCCCATTTTGTTGTGGGGGCAAAAGTTTCCTCATAATCGACCCCTTCCTTCTGTGCAAAACCTTTTGCCACAAGCCTAGCTTTGTGCTTGTCAAGTGAGCCATCAGCTTTGTATTTGTTCTTGTAGACCCACTTGCAGCCAATTGGTTTGGTTCCAAATGGAGGATCAACCAGCTTCCAAGTGCCATTCTTTATGAGGGCATCATACTCCTTCTGCATCGCTTCTTTCCATTCATCATGAGAAGCAGCTTCTTTGAAGGAAGTTGGTTCAAAATCTGTAGACAAGTTCAATTCACAATCATAAGTAACATCCATATCAACAGGTGAATTAGAGTTATCTACATCACCTCCATCTTGTCGGTTTGTATTTCTGGTTCCTGTTTTTCCGATTTCATCAGGATGAACACTTTCAAGTGTCTTTGTTAGCCACTTTGGGGGACCTTTCTGAGATGGTCCAGGCTACTCTGTTGATTGAGTTGGGACTGAATCAAGATTGAGTCTCCCAATTCTATCAATTTCATCACTTAAAGGATCATCCGGTGTTGGAGTTTCATGCAAGGGAGATTGTTCTTCAGAAGAAGATTCCACATGTTGATCTAGTATAGGAATCCCCCCTTCAAGATGTGGAATCTGATTATCAAACTCTTGAAATGATTTCGTTTTTGTGAATCTATCCAAGCGATCAAGTTGCCGCTCAACAACACTGTCAGATTTGGATGATTCAAGAAAAATGACATCTCTAGATACAACAAACTTTTTATTTACTTCATCATAGAGACGGTATGCTTTAGAGGTGTTTGAATACCCCAGGAAGATACACTTACGACTTCTAGCACCAAGTTTGTTTCTATGTACCTTTGGTATTAAAGCATAACAGGTGGAACCAAAAATCCTGAGGTGTTTTACCGAAGGAACATGTCCATACCACAATTCATAAGGAGTCTTGTTTCTTATAGCACTAGATGGACATCTATTCTTTATATATGCAGCACATAGAACAGCATCAGCCCAAAACATTATCTTTAGATTTTTGAAGAAAAGCATGGATCGTACCATATTCAAGATTGTTCTATTCATTCTTTCTGCTACACCATTCTGTTGGGGATTATAAGGTACAATTGTTTGATGTTTGATCCCATGTTGGCGAAGATAGTTTTCAAATTCATTTGATGTATATTCTTTTCCATTATCAGTGCGAATAGACCCAATATGAGATTGTGCATCATTTTCAATCCACTTATGAAAATTCTTGAATGTTTGAAAAGCATCAGATTTGTTCTTCAATAAATAAACCCAACACATTCTGGTGTAATCATCAATAAATTTCATGATATATTTATTTCCATTTGCAGAAGGAACATGCATTGGACCACATAAATCTGAATGAATGAGTTCAAGCTTCCTATGTGCTCTTGAATGTGAATCATGAAAAGACTGTTTGTTATGCTTTCCTAGAATGCAAGCATCACATTGCTTATGTTTTCTAGGAATTGTAGGCAAACCAGCAACACCATTTTTCTTTAATAAGTGGAGACTGTCATAGTTTAAATGTCCAAATCTAGCATGCCATAATAAACTTGATGGAAGTGTACCTTCTTCATGATGAGAAATATATGAGAAATGTTGTGCATGAGCAGAGGTTCCTTGCAGTTTAAGAAGTCTTTCTTCTTCTATTCCCCTCATGACAAGTGAGTGGTCAGATGCCTTTCTTACCTCAAGCTTTCCATCAAACATATGAATGGAGTGACCTTGCTGGCGGATGTGGACCAAGGACAACAAGTTTCTCTTGAGCTGCGGGAGATATAGAACATGATCCAGAAGAAAGTCTGGAAGACCAAGCAGTTTAAGCCTGATTGTGCCAAGCCCTGATGGCTTGATTTTTGACTGATCTGCAAAGTATACTGCTCCATCAACATTGTCAGTGAAATCTTCAAAAAAATCTTTCCTATGAGTCATATGACAGGTTGCTCCTGAATCAAGTAGCCAATCATTTTTCGAAGAAGTAAGTGAAGCATTAAACAAATCTTCATTTACTCCAATGTTACATTGTGCCTCAATATAGTGAGCAAATTCAGGTGCTTTACCTTTGTCTGTATCATCAGTTTTACCTTTCTGCTGATTTCTTCTCTGCTCAATTTTGTCTCATGGTAGCTTGCATGTAGAAGCATCATGTGATCCATTTCGTTTGCAGCGAATGCAATGCAGATCTGCCTTTTCTCCTTGAGAATGTCTGCCCCCCCTGCCTCTGAAGTATCTTCCTCTTCCTCTTCGTCCACCTCTTCCTCTTGTAGAATCTTGAGTAGGATGCTTTTCTTTATGAGCAAGGCAAACAATCTCTTCAGAAGATTCATGGATTGTCTTCTTTCCAAAGGCTTTCTCTCTTTCAGCAAACTTTTTCACAAGAGAGTCAAAGGTTATATCTTTAAGATTTCCATTTGCTTGTAATGACTCAAGATAATTGGAGTAGGTAGGATAGAGTGCTTTGAGAAAGGCAATAAGAGGGATGTCCAGCTCAACCTTAGTGGATTTAATATCATGCATTATAGACTTTACTTCAGATGCAAGAGCGAGAGGATGATTATTTTTCAGTTCAAGAGTGAAGAGTTTAATCATGAGCTGAACAACTTCAAGTGCAGAATGTGAATCATAGAGTTCTTTCAGCTTTTGTAAAGCTTCAAAGGCAGTGGAATAAGATGAAATATGATGACTTACTTCTTCATTTACAGATGCTACGATCAATGCATAGGCTTTGCTGTTCTTGTTTTCCCAAATGACAAGTTATTTATCTGATGTAGGCTGCACAAGGTCTTTGTCTTCTTCTCCGACACACACTCCTTTCCACAACTCATTGTAGATGAGGGTGTGTTTTACCATTCGAGACCATTCAAAATAGTTCTCCTTGCCAGTGAGAACTATTCCTACCATAGAGATGATTGAATGCATTCTGTAAAAAATTACTTCTGCTAAAAAAAATCCTTACGTTACAGCCTTCAAATCTCTCTAATATTTGCTGAAAGCATCAGCATTTCATTGTACATATCACTGCAATACTACTATGTTTTGAAAAAATGCGCAAGAGATCACTTCAATATATCAATATATCAATATATCATGCAATACTACAAATGCTTTGGTATATAAAACATTCTGGAAACACCGCAATATTTTGAATGATATACAAACGCTTTGAATCATATAAACTGCGTAATATCATGAATTCAACAAACGTTTATACTTTGACTCAACTGCTCAACGCTATACCAAAACCGCCACCATAAATATACACTAAAGTTAAAAATCAACTGCATAATACTCAACACTTTTAACTATCCCAGCAGCTTCGTGTCCAAGAATGCGTGGAAAAAGACCATCTGGATCCTTTCCGCTTCAAGTATAGACCCACATACAATATCTTTATGCGGACATCCCCAGCCTGAGGTGTGGCGACTCAATATACGTGCGTTAGTTGTATCCATTCATTTGATCTCTGTTTCTGTGTATACAACCCTTGGTGATGTCGACACAGGGTCAGGTCATCATATGCAAAGCTGCTGTTGCATGTAGGTGAGGGTGTTACTAAGGTTCAACCATAGAGAGAGGGCTCGGATAGATCAGAGTGGCGCAGACAAGCAGAGGCTTACTACCTCTACTCTTGACTTCACTGGTGTAGAAAACCAGCACGACGGCTTCGAATCCGGCAAGGGGCTCATGGAGGAAGTGTATGCCCGATACAAGACGGGAGAAATAGATTCCGACAACGAGCGTTTAAGCAGGGTTTCATCCTGGTCTCAGTTCGGTGATTTCTAAGTGAAGTAATCGTGCTAAGGGTCGATTAACATTTCTGGGTTTTTCATGTTAAAGGGGCACAATGGCTTTTGCAAGTAGACTTGGAAGCCTGCTTAGGCAATCTATAACAAAACATATTGAATTAAATACCTCGACATCCCCGCTTTCTCTCTACAATGCTATTCACAACAAGGCCAGGTCGTAGAGCCAACGGCAGAGACAGTCGGAGGTGGAGCGGAATTACACAATGTCCTCGATGAAATCTGCTCAACAGAATTCCACAACGTCCTCAATGATCTGTTGCAGAGCCGGTGCATCAGGTGTGGAGAGGAAGTGGATCAATGGAACGCAGGACAATCAATGACTTTTAACCGATGCGCAGAGAATTAATGACACTCAGGACAGATGCAGCGCTCATGACAGAGCAGCGCTCAAGACAGAGCAGCACTCAGGAAAGAGGAGCGCTCAAGACAGAGATAAGGGAGTTACAAGGAATCTGGGACCTGCGCTCTGATACCATGTCAGGCCAGGGTAACTCCAGAATGGGCAGAAGAAAACTGATTGATTATTTCATTAGATAACTATTGTTTATATACAAAAAATGAGACGGATCAGTTCATCTTCTTGATGACTGTTCACGTTCCAGTTTACCCAACCGCTGAGGATTAGGTGTGAACAGTACCCAATGGGAAGTATTGAAAATGAAATTAACTCAAATAGTTTACAGAAAAACACACATAAAAATCAGACACAAAATATTGGCTGAAAAAGGGCTGAAGCTTCATGCTTCCTCATGTATTATCTCTCATTCATACATACCAAAAATAATTGAATATAGTGTTACAAATAAATAGATGAGAGATAGTGTTCTCAAGATAGTACGTGCTATCTTAGACACTTTTGGTTGAGATAATTTCTCATCTGGTTGAGATAATTTCTCACCAGACACACACCAATATAGGAGTTACCTAAACTAATCCTAGCTTAGAGGAACAACCCAAGAGTTAGGCACAAATTCCTAACTTGGAATATTTAATTAATCTATTTGTTTTTGGATTTATTATTGTTTTATGAGAGAGGCTAACATTCACCCCTTCAACGATAAATCCAAAATAAGAACGAGGAACCATCTTCCAAGTTCTCATGTTGATCCTCAAAAATATTGCCTGAAAAAAACCGCCAAAACTGGATGCTGAAGAAATGGCAATATGAAGAGAGTGAGTCAGCTGCATGACTGATTCATCTCAGAAGGACGCTTGACAACTCCATCATGTGCCAAGCCGCAAAAGGATCCAATTGTCCTTTGCTTGAAAACAGCATCCGGTGTCCACTGACACAATTTGATGAACGCCCACTAGCGTATTTGCTGATGATGATCGCCCACTGGCTGAAGATGTCGAAAAAAAACTCAATGTTGTTTTTGCTATGATCAAAGCTGCTCACTGCTGCTTTGGTTGTTGATCGCCCACTGGCGAATTTGCTGATGCTCACTGCTGATGAAAAAAGCCCACTGGCTGATGAAGATGCCCACTGGCTACTTCGTTGATGTTGACGAGACTTTCAGTCTGACAACCACTTGTCAATTTCATTGACATTTTCCCCCCTTTGTCAACTGAAAGGAGAGACAATCTTCTCCAAAATATATTTGAACTCCCCCCCTTCAGGTGTAGGAGAGTTTCATTGTTGTACTCCCTCATTCAACTGCATGAGAGTACCATCATCTGTTCACTGCTGGCTGCACTATGTGTGATTGTAGTCGGTTGTAGAACTGAGACAATCTTTTGACTGTGGATGACCATTCCCAAGGATCAATCCATTCATAATGTATCTTCAATCTGGCTGATTTTTGTTGGTTGCGACATCTTTCTGAGGAATGATTCTTCTTGCCACAATGGTGACAAGGATGGAGATCAAAACACTGATCTTCCATATGACTGGTTCTTCGACAATGAGAACATTGCGGTTGGACATTAACTTTAGGTTGTGTGCAATTCTGTTTGTCTGCAATTTTCTCAGAACCTACTGAGGTGAGTGGTTCAAGAAATCCTGCACTCACAAACTTAATTTGCTTGGAATAATCTGGGATATGTAAGTTGGTGTCATCAGTGACATATCCTAAGCCTCGTCGATTCTTGTTATTTTGAATTTCTTCCCAGGGGTTGATGATGGGTTTGGAAGAAATTTGAATTTGATCATGAACAACTTCAACACTTGAAGTTGTTTGGATGAGTGATTTGGAATCAACATCTTTATCTTCATTTGTATGGTTGAATGACTTGGAAGAAGCACTCTTCTGTTGCAGCTCATCTCTTTGTAGTTGCGATTTTAGTTGAAGGAACTCAATTGTTATATGTTTGTCGTAGATGCCGTGAAATATCAGCAAGAGTTTCTTTGCTGATGTGCACCATGTCTTCATCACTGGAGATGATCAAACTATGAAGAATGTTTAACCACTGAATATGTTGCGCCATCTGAACTTGCTCACTTGAAATCAGGCTCTCTTGTCGTAGCTGTCGTGCTTTGAACCGTTTCACTTGACAGGCTTGCTTGCTATGGGACTTGAATGGCATGCTCGCTTGATTTGTTGCTTATTGCACTTGCTGAGAACACTTGCTAGAGTTGTAGAAATTTCTTTCTTAAACTCTGGAATTCACACTCGCTTGATGACGATTGTGTTTCCATGAATGCTCACTTGCCTTAGTTAATGACTTCACGCTCACTTGAAGGAATAGCTACGCTCTCTTGATGTCGATCTCAACTTGCTTGATTGGTGTTAGAGTTGAACTTGTTTGGTTGCTTTGATGGTTGTTTCAATGATCTTCACTCAGGCTCACTTGAAGGTTTGAACCTTGTACATTTTTGACACAAATTGCTTGAATGAATACTCACTCTCGCTTGCAGAAGATGTGAACTTGTTGTTTGTTTCATTTGGAGTTAAAACTCATGGACTCACTTGATTGTTCTTTAAAGGAAGGGTGTCGAACACTGTCGAAAATGCACCCAAAAAAGCTTACAATGATTTCAATGATTCACTACAATGAATTCAATTTGACTCAATTCAAGACTTGGGTGTCGGTTTCAACCAAGAATGCACCTTTACAATTCAATGTAATTTGAGTTTGATTACAAGTTCAATAATGTTGATGTAGATTGTGCTTTGAAACGTTGAAGTTTACAGATTCATTAACTTGAATGTAGTGATGTAGACTTTGCTTTGAAACGCTGGAGTTTGTAGATTCATGAACTTGATTGTATTGAGTGAAATTGTTTGTTGAGGTACAACGCCGATGTTGAAAACTTTGATTATTTGTTGTAGTGACGCAAATGCATATGTTGAGCTTAATTATCCTTCCTTGAAGCTATTCTGTTACAAATGTTGTGCTTGCTTGCATTGAACTTTATGTGTGTTAAATGAGATCATTTATGTGTCAAAACTAGACACAAATAAAAAACAACAACAATGAAGTATGCACCATCATCAACACACTCTTCGTGTACCTAAGATCCCCTTATTCAATTTCGGGCAGATCTAGGACACAATCACCACAAAAAATGATATCTTTATTAATCTTTGGAGTACATCATATTTCACATTGACAACATCATCATGGAATATTCTCAAAGTTCCAGAACCTCTTAAAAGAAAAATTTCTTCAAAACTGACTGAACCTCGTAGAAGTAAAAATATTCACTTATCTCTCCAGATTTACAAAACACTTATAGCTCCAAACTTACCAAACAAATCACCTTATCACTCCATACAATCACTTTCAAAAATACTTTTCTAATGCACCTTATTAGAGGTCCACACAATCACTTTAAAAATTAATTTTCTAATCCACCTTATTCCTCCAAAAGCATTATTTTATGATCCCCTTTTTAAAAATGCTTTTACATTCATACCATTAAATTATGAAAATTAGCAAGACACTCCAAAGTGATGTAACATTTCCTTTAAAGTGATTTATGAAGACACTTCAAAAAAGATTTATCGTTTGTGCATGTAAAAGTATATGCACCATACACCATAAACTTTATGTATGTTATTCGTTCGAGAGAAAAAGTGAATACTACACGTAATCAACGATTTTGTTGAGCTTTGAACTCCAAGCGCACCGTAAACTCCACGGAGATCAAGGGGACGACGGGCTATCTCGACCCGGAGGATTTCACGTGCGGCAAGCTGAACGAGGCCAGCGACGTCTACAGCTTCGGAATCGTTCTGCTACAGCTGATTTCCAGCCAGAAGGAAATCGGTTGTTTACTCGACGCATATGTTCATGAGAGGCGGAGACCCGGACGTGAGGAAGATAGTGGATCCCAAGATCGTAGAGGCTGTCGATGCTCGTGATTTGGAGTCCATCAAAACGGCGCTAGATATAGCCTATCGCTGCATTCAGCCTTTCAGAGATGATAGGCCTCCCATGGCAGAAGTTCTCAATAATTCATAATTGTTAACCCTGACATTGATCAGCAAATTCATAATTCATTGCCAGCAAAGAGTCCACGCTTCTGCTTCATAGCTCCAAATTTTATTTTAATGCAGGCCTCCGTAATTCAACTGACTCTTCCACACCAAAATTATACAATCTAGTGTTATAAGAACTTCCACGACTTCACAGCCAGTGTTAAATTTATGCGCCGAGCCTGTGCTCATACTCATAACGCTCTACTCCACTTCATGCACACAAATGGTCTCCAGGTACCTGTCGATGCTTCTCAGAAATGACAAAAGGAATAGCTTGGGTTCCAAATCGATATATATTTGCTCGCCTTCCACAACTTCTGTTACTCTGGAGGTCCGATTGGATGCTTGATTACACAGCAACAGGTAATAGCAGATTTTTCAATGCACAGTCAAATGTTGTCTACGCTCCACGCAAAACAAATTTTGCAGATAAACCATCAGAATTAATTCTCCTTTGCACCCACAAGTCAATTATGAGGTGCATGCAATGGCTTTCTCTTGGCCTCAACAGACTTCTTTCCCGGAGTGACAACGCTCCTTCTATGCGCAATAATTTCTATTGAATTATGTGCCTCCCCCACACAATTCCCATGGCATGGGATCACCGACGGGTTCAATACAACCTTACACAATGCTGAATACGAATGGGGTAGCATGAAGCCTAAACCAGGCTCTGATACCACATATTGAAAATGAAATTAACTCAAATAGATTATAGAAAAACACATAAAAATCAGACACAAAATATTGGCGGAAAAAACGCTGAAGCTTCATGCTTCCTCATGTATTATTTCTCATTCGTACATACATCATGTATTATTTCTCATTCGTAAATACCAAAAATAATTGAATATAGTGTAACAAATAAATAGATGAGAGATATTGTTCTCAAGATAGTGCGTGCTATCTTAGACACTTTTGGTTGAGATAATTTCTCCTTTCGTTGAGATAATTTCTCACCAGACACACACCAATATAGGAGTTACCTAAACTAACTCCTAGCTTACAGGAACAACCCAATAGTTAGGCACAAATTCCTAACTTGGAATATTTAATTAATTTATTTGTTTTTGGATTTATTATTGTTTTATGAGAGAGGCTAACAGGAAGTTCATCGAGGATCTTTCATGAAAAGTGCTCAGAGTGTGATATTGCGGCTCCGATATGGATTGATCTCCGCCCTCAACACTATGCAGGTTTTCTCTTATGTAAGCAGTGTTATTCGCCTGATGCAAATTCATGTGAAGAAGCTCCGCCTGCAAGATCGCCTTCTCTAACTGTAGCTTAGAGACATGTTCCTGCAGCTGCCAGATTGTTCCCGCGCACCCATACACAGGGTCTCTCAACCTTGCGCTCGCTTCATATAACATACTGCTAACTCCATCAGTGCGCATTTGATCCTGAATAGAAATCGTCATGTCAGCACCAGCATTGAAACATGATTGCAGCAAACCTGAATAAATGAGAATAAATTGCAGCAAACGTGAGTGAAAGAGAATATTTCTATTTCCTAGAGGCTTTCTAGAATCTATCGAAAAGCTCCGGAATAAAATAGAATACTGTTAATTACCAGAGGCTTTGTAGACTCTATGGAGAAGAGGTAAAGTATTATTTCTTCTATGAAAGAGACTGGTTATCAGAGGCTCTGAAGGATTGAAAAGAGTAACAAAGTTATTTAGTCTATGAGCATGAGCAAGAGGAAGATAGAAGAGTAAAAAAATCAATAGAGAGAGAAAAGTAAAAAACATATATTCTTTATTAGCTGGAGAAAGAGAAAATATTTTGTAGTGGAGGAAGACAGTAATTTCTTCTCAACTGCATCAGAAGGTTATTAGAGGGGGATTACTAGAGGTTTCACAGAATTTATGGAAGAGAGCACAATTTTTATTTTTTTCCTTTTCTATAAGGAAAGATCAACTTAATTGTATTATCAAAAATAATTACATTTTATATTTTTGTTTTTAATGTTATCTATATAATTTAGTCAAAAATCAATTTAAAAATTATTCTATCTGTCTTTGTCTAACTTCATAAAAACAACCAAATATTGACAGATCCTACTGCAACTATCAGTAATATCTTCACAGGAAAGCACACAATAGCTTTAAAAAAAAAAAAGTTATATACAACTAAAGACTCATAAAAACTACCTACATCAAGCCACTAGAAAATAATAAAAACTACCTATATCTAGAAAATGATAAAAACTACCTATGTCAGGCGACTAAAAAATATACTTCGGAAGCTTTGTAAGTTACCAATGTCAGAAGCAGCAAACCTAATCAAACACTACTTACCACCACAACCTTCCTTTGACAAGAGATATGCTACTTGGTTCTACTCCTTTAAAATGTGTGAGAAAAATGTTCTCTGAAAAGTCTTTGCAGGAAAGAGAGGAAGATAGTTATTAGAGGCTTTCTAGAATTTATAGAAAAGAGTAAAAATCTTATCTCATTCATGAGCATGAGAAACAGAGAAGATTTTATAATGGACAAAGATAGTTATACAGAGAAGATTTTATAATGGACAAAGATAGTTATTTTTTCTATGTTAGGGTGGAAGATGGTTATTAAAAACTTTGCAGTATTAATGGAGCAGAGTAGAAAACTTATTTCCTTTGAGTCATAAGCAAGAGCTAGAGAAGATTGAATAATTCAGAAGATGGTTAATTCTTTATCCTAGGGAGGAAGATGGTTATTAAAATATTTGCAAGATTGGTGGAAAAATGTAAAATAGTTATTTCTCTATGAGCATCACGAAGAAAATGAAAAAAGATTTTATAATAGAGGAAGATGGTTATTTCTTCTATTCTAAGGAGGATAATGGTTATTGGAGACTTTCCAAGACTTATGGAAAAAAGTGAAAAAGTGATTTCATTTATCATCATGCTCAAGAGAAAAAGAAGATTTTATAGCGGAGGAAGATTGTTATTATAAAATTTATAGGATTCTTGGAGAAAAAGAAAAGATGGGATGATTTTATTTTAGGATTATGTTAAGTGGTTGGGAGAAATGATAATTGTCATCTCCACTTAATTCAATTCTCACAAACAAATAATATGATGAAATTTAATATAATAACTTTTAACTTTATTGTTAACTTTAAATATTTTCATGCATCATGTTTCTCCAACCCAAAAACATATATTGTATATATATATATATATATATATATATATATATAAATAATTTAAAAATTATATGATATCGCTCAACTCATTAAAAAATGAAATATAACTATAAGTATGATTGACTTTTTAATTAGAACCTCCCATTATAACTTGAATTTACCATCTAAATTAAATGATACAATAAGTTATATTACTATATTTATTTATATAATATATTTATATAATACATAATATATTTATATAATACATTTTACAAAAGAACAGACTGGAACATTTATATGATATATTTTACCAAATAAAAAAATGCAAAGGTGGTATAAATAACATATAAATATCAACGCAGCAAATATAATGATAATAATTTTCTGAAGTTACAGTGCAGTCTGAGACTCAGTATTCATCCCAAACACAAAGTTATGGTTATTAACACACAAATCAATCCCAAACACAAAGTTAGGGTCATTAACACACAAATCAAATATATGAAGACTTATACATAATGTTGTATAGCATTACCTCTAGCATTTTTATGATATTGCTTGCTCCAAATACTGTATGTGCATCTGCAAATTTCTAAACATCATTTTGTGGGAAGTAAGGGGCCAGCACACAGCTCTCTGTACATCGTCTTCTCAACAGCCTGCAAGCTGCGCATGGTGATGTTGTCTGTCGTCCTCCTCTTAATGTGCTCATCTGCAATATGAAGTTACCACAGAGTAGCCCATTATGAACATGACTGCAACAATTAGAATGCAAAAAAAAGAGAGAGTGCAAAAGTGAGACACCAAGTACTGAAAAAAAAAAAAAAAAAAGACGGTGATGGGAAAGAAAATGAGAGAAATCTGCAGATCTTACGCTTTTTGAAGTAATGACAAAATGCTCAGATTCACAATTCCAGCACTGGCCGAGGGACCTCAAAATCCTGAGGAGCAAGACGGTGATGTATGCCCTATCTGATGACATGGTGGAGGTGAGAGCTGAATTTATAAGAATTGAGGGGAGAGTTAGGGGACTCTCATTACATTGCAGGCAGATTCAACAAGTGAAGTCACATAAAACGGCGCAACGCATTGTCTGGTTCTTTCCCGTGAGGGAAGCAGCTGAAGCAGTTGACTATAAAACCATGTCCTCTGTCTGAACTGCCTTTGACTTCTTCATCTCTGTTTTGTCTCTTGCGACTTACCGATCCATCAGAGGAATAGGTTAAAATTCCCCCGCGTTTTTAGGGGCATCAGTATTCAGAGCCAGATGGTTTAGATGAGAATTACAAATTTGAGTTCTCAAATCTGACTTGCGGATCCATCAGAGGAATAGGATAAAATCTTCCTTCTTTTTAGGGGAATCAGTATTCAGAGTTAAATGGTTTAAATAAGACTCACAAATTTGATTTCTGAAATTTGTAAAATCTGAAATATGTAAAATCAAGTGCTTCACACAGTGACAAAAGTTTAAGATTTCATCAGAAGATTTGGTCAAAACTTTGCTGCACAAAACAACAAAAATTTAGATTTGATGAAAAGATTTGGTGAAAAATTGTATGATATAATTTTGGAAAAAAAAATTTCAAAAGGTATAATAGTGAAATTGAATTATATTCTCATCTTAAAAAAATAACCATATTTTAATGGATTTTAAATAACCAAAAACTAAAATTTAGTTAAAAATTGTAAGATAAGGTTTTAGGAAAAGGAAAAGTTCAAAATATATAATAGTTAGATTGAACCCTATCTTAATTATCAAGACAATAAATGATTAGTATTCAAAAATATTGCTTTTAACTATTTTGTAACTATTTTTATAATTGAATTTTCAATGATAAAAATTTTCAATTTCAAAGTAAGTAAGATATTTGGATTTCAAAGAGTGGTTTGGAGTAACCATATAATGATGTTAATATGGGTTATGTCAACTACGTACTTTTTAAAATGAACTTTCAAAGAGTTATTGTTTTAACCCATGTAAGATTTTATTATAATAATTTCTTTTATTGCAACCAATTAATTTATTATGATATGTATTATTATTAATGTTTAATTTTATAATCGTCTAATTTTGTGCCAAATGACTCTCTTGTGACGTTTATGTTATAAAAGTTTTCATTAAAACTTATTTCCTATATTTTAACATTGATTAATACAAATTTTCTTTTCCAAATGTGTTAGAGGTTTCTCGGAATCAAAGTTTTACTTGTGAAATTTGCTCAATCCAAATGCCTCATAAGTTTTAAAGAGTAAAAAAGCAAGATTTGGTCAAAAATTGTATGACCAATTTTTTGAAAAATAAATGCTAAAAATGTATAATAGTTAGATTGAGTCATATTCTAGGATGAGAATTGAATCATGATGTGGGGCTCGTTCGGACAAATAATGTTTCTGCAGAAACCACAGGCTTCGTGGCCTTGTGACGTGTGAGACTCTCCACTTCTAAGCAGGTGTTTAGATTGGCCGAGATCCTCCAATGAAGCAGGTCACAAATCTTCGTGTCATCGGCTTTTTATAATTGCAATCCTCCTTCCCTCTCATCAATGGTCTCTCTCTTCGGAAAAGGTAAGTTTTCTGTGATTTTGAGTTCGTTGATTTTTTTCTTGTGGCGGTGCAGCCCATCGTGGCCAGTTTAGCCTGAGATTCCAAGTTAACCCTGAATGTTTTAACCTTCAATAACCTAGTAGCTAATGGACCCAAATTCCAAAATCCTCTTCCTCCAAATTTGTTAAGAAGCTTGATGATATCCTTAGTGTTGATTCCAACCCCTCAAGCCTAATCAAAGGCCCTTCAACTTGCTAATTGAGGCTTGATTAGCCAATTTACTCACTTCTGGCCTTCACTTAGATGAGTTAGATCATGTATCCGGACTAATTGGAAAGCAAAACTTAAAGGGGAAGTGGTTCCTCCTTTGTGGGAAAGGGTTTCTTCACCTTTCATTTTGAGCTCAAGGAAGAGAGGGACCTTATTTTCAGAATCAACCCATACATTATGGGACCTCAAGGCATGTATTTGGACATATGGAACCCTAACCTCAACCTAGAATGTGATATCCCTATGACAGTCCCAGTTTAGGTTAAGCTACCATATCTACCTTTTCATTGCTGAAATGATGCCACCTCAGGATCATTAGCAACTCTCATGGATAATATATTGACTTTGTTGAACCTAGGGAAGGAATATCTTCTTGTGCTCAAATTTAAGTAGAAGTGGATCTAAAAAATTCTTCTAGCAGTAATAAATTTATGCATGCATGACTGGACGCACATTTAGGAAGTGGACGATGACCAATTAGCATTCAAGCACCAGATTCTCCACAAATATGGTCACTCTTCTAGGAACTGCACCAAAGCCCTGGTTATCTATGAAAATAAGGAAGAACATAGGGATGAATGGAAACAATCCAAAGGGAGAAGAGATCTTAATACATAGCAGGGTCCTCAACATGAGAAGAATGTTGAGTAGCCTAAGGATGTGGAAGGCCCTAATAAAACAAATAACAAACATTAAGGAACTAGCCTATCTAGTATTCATTCAAGAGATAAGAATAAATATGAAGCTTTAGTAGATCTAAATGATGAAGAAGGATTGTCCCAAAAATCTTCAGAGCCAAATCCTCAAAACATCCCACCTCAAAGTCCAAAGAAAGATTCAGAAGAGGAGAATCGAGCTCCTGAAACCTCTCAAAATGCTTCATCAAACTTGTTTGAAGAAGAAGAGGATATCTACCTCTCATCAAAGGAAGGCCCTCACTCATATAGAATAGCCACTTCAACAGATAAAAAATTAGAAGCTGAAAAATCCAAAGACATGGAAAGGAGAACCCAACGTACAAGAAGGAAAACCAACAGGGAGATCTGTGTAGCCCAAACTAAGAAAGATAAGGAACTGGGATATCAAAGAATCATACCTCACCAGTTGGTTAATCATGGTAACAAAGAAGGGAAAAAAGGTGTGATGATAGGCCCCTTGAAGGGGGCATCTCAACCAAAAAGTAAGTAATGAATATAATCTCCTAGAATTTCAAGGGCTTGGGTTCCAATAAAATAATCATAGAAGAAAAATATTTGCTATTGAAAGAAAAGCAAACAATAGCCCTTTTCCGCAAGACTAAGTTAGATGAGAAGGACTTCTCATCCAAGCACAAAAAGATATGGAACAAGGGTTGCCATCTTGAGGTAAGTTCTTGGGATGCATTAGGAGGTGTATGTACATTATGGGATCTAGATCAATTAAAACTAATAAAGAGTAAAAAAACCCAACATTAGATCACTGCTTCTTTCAACATTCTGGCTCTTAATAAGGTATGCACTATTGTAAATCTTTATATGCCTATCCTCTTTAGGGAAAAGAAATATTGTTGGAAATACTTAATGGATCTTAAATATATTTCTTTTGGTACAAATTGCACCATTAAGAGAGACTTTAATACCATATTTCATCAAAAAGTAAATAGAGGAGGGTCACTGGTCAGGGATGTGCACCAAGAAACTATGGAGGACCTAATTAGTTCCCTCAATATGATTGATATAAAGCCTTCTAAAATGAGATACACTTGGAACAATAAAAGATAGTTGGAAGATTTGCGTAGTAGATGTATTGGATTGACAATACTATTTGTAATAAATACATTAATAAAATTCGATAAGTATTAAGTAGTGTAAGCCTAGGTGTTGGTAAATAATTTTCTAAAGTAAATTCTTACTTTAGTCAAAATGATTATATTCTTGAGATTTATCACAATCCATTCTACTCAATTTTACTTGATGAAAGTACATACAAAACTATGGAGCAACATATTATTATTTATAATACATATTTTCCAACTCAGGAAGAGGCCAACGCGTGATAAGATTCATACACTTACCTCAAATTAAGGATTGAACAACCGAATCTATTTATGATGCAATAACAACTCTTTTAGCATATACAAATATGTCCTTGATGAAATTAGTTGGATTTGGATTTGATGTGGCTTATGCATGAGGGGTATATGCGAAGGTTTATCAACTAAATTGTGTAACATGCTCTTCATTTATTATATATTCAATGCATATCTCATTGAGAAGTGTTAACAACAAACGATGCTTCATCTCATTTTCCAGAGTTGTAATTCAATTATAAATTCACAAATAAAGTTTATTTTTCACTTGGACAATCTACTAAAACACATGGAGAACTAAAAGAACTAATGGAAACATTTCAAATCACCAAGTCAGAGGTGTTACAAATTCACCATATTAGGTGGTCATCTAGAAGAATGGTCATGGGAAGACTTCATAAGCTCATGTATGCTTTGTTAGGAGAGAAGAAAATGTATGACTTGGTAACAATATTTCAAGTACAATTTTGCATCCATTTACTTGCAAATGTTCTTATTGAGTTAAACAGGTTGAATCACAAGTTCCAAGAGGATTAAGTGGATATTACTTCTATAAGAACTACTTTGGATATTACAATTAGCATGCTTTATAAGTGGTTTTTAGGAGGCATATTTAAAGTCGGTAGAATGCACACATCATGTTTTTTGAAGAAAGAACATAAAGGAACTCTTGAGTTTACAAATAGCGCATGTATGCAACATGTACATCCATTGAAGTTCATGATTTGTCCCAATACATATACATAAGGGACACTAGATGATTACATTCTTTTGGGAAAGAGCTTTGTAATGAAGGTGATTGATTCTCTAAATATGAGGCTAACATATCTGCCAATATTTAATGCCGCTAAGCTTTTTAGTCTTCACCATTATTATGAGGAGATAGATGATAGAGAAGCTCTTAAATGTTTGGTGAGATGGATAAGTTCATTTGTACTATTTATAAATCATACACAAAAAACATATTTATGGAGCATGAGATCTATATGGAAATGAACCTGAATGGTTTAAAGATTTTCCATGTCTAATATGATTATCACAAACTATTCTTGTTATTCCAAATAGTACAACAATATGTGAGAGAGGTTTCACAAAATTAAATAGGATAAAATGTCATGATAGATCAAGGCTTTTATTGGACACATTAGGGATGTTAATGTTTCTCTCTCTTATTGCACCTCATGCTCTAAATGAGATAAATTAGAATGTTATTTATGATGTATGAAAACTATGGAAAGCTTGAAAGCCACATCTATTAGGCAAATACCTTCATCTCATCCACTATGTAAGTTTTGAAAAGTATGAATTGAATAGAAGCAAATTAGTTCAATGTTATATTTTGAATTTAGATACGCTTTTTTATTAGATTTTATTGAAATTATAATTTTTCATTGAGTGATTAATTATTTTTCATAATTTTAATACTTGAAAAAACTATATTTGATTAAACATTTTCTAATAAAATGTATAGTTAATTTATTTTCATTAGATACAATTATATATACAACTTTTGAAGTGAATATATGCTCTTAATTAAAAATAAATAAAAGATGCCCCTTCAAATTTGTTCACTAAAATGCGTTCCATAATAATATTTAAAATATGAAATCTCAATTTTTAGTGACCGAAAGCTAGTCAACGAGATCATCGAGTAATTTACATAATTATTATTTAATAGAATTGAATCTACGCTGCATGGTAATGCGGAACTAAATCTGCGTGTGTACGTAGTTAATACATTTCTTTATTTCAAATATGGAATAAAATGAGGTTCATAATAAAAAGTTAAATAAAATAATTTTCTTCATTTGAATGTCGTAAATGACTGTCGGTTGAATAATGTTAATATATACTTATTAACTTGTCCATCATTCACATTAATTAATATATCAATGTTTCATAATTAATGCGAAATTGTAAGTTGGACGCAATTTTTAAGAAAAAAAGAAGATTTACTTTATAAAAATATATACTTTCGTAGAAAATGTAACTGATTTATATATTAGTATAGATTTATTTTAAATACAACTTTAAACTAAGTCAAAAGGCATTAAATTTTTTCACATGCAAAGTACAGATTTAACATAAGTCAAAAGACTCAAATTTTTTCACATGCAAATTTTTTTATAGTGAAAAATACAACCTATAATTTTATTTAAATTGTATTTTTTAATGTTATATATATATATATATAAAGTTTTAACTATAAAACATATTTTTTTCATGATATTAACATAATATATTTTCAATGATATATAATATATAGATAATTGTCATTAAGTATATGTCAATTTTAATTGAATATTTTTTTATATACGACATTAAAATAATTTTATTTTAACAAATTTTTTTCTGTATATAGATATATTTGAAATTGATATCCACGTAAATTACTTAACATAGATCTTCAAATAGTTATTAAATCTCTTGTTGAAATATTTTTTAAAATATAAGGTTTAAACATCTTACTTGCATTTTTTTTACTTCTAATTACTTTAGAGCATATTCATTTTTTTTATTATAGCCAACATTAATTTCTTATTTAGAGTACAATTTACTTTTATTTTAAAAGGGCACATGTCAATTCAATGGATGGACGGAGACTTACACATTCCCTCATATTGGGTTGTAGAATGAACCCCTCAACATTTCATAATTAATGTAAAATTCTAAGCTGGGAGGCCAGGGTAGAGGCAAAAAAAACCATATTGCATTAGATATTAGAATTTTCCTATGTATTTTAAATAAAGAAATTTTAGTCCCTACATTGCTAGGCACTACAACCCTCACCTGGTACTCTTTGCCAAATTCCCTTGACTCTCGATTAGTTTTCTGTGTTTTTGTGTTTTTCTACCAATTTTTACCAAAGTTTCCAAAAAATGTTGAATATTTGCATTTTCCTATAAATTCAAAAATATTTCGTAATTTTTAAAAATCTTATTTCTAATTTTCGATTAGCTGAGAGAGATTTGATGTAGCATAATCCCCCGAGTGAAGGGAAATTTAATTTTGGTATTTGTCAATGTCTGACAAATTATTTTTAAGTTAAAATTAGAGTAGTTTTATAAATGGTCATTCCGACGGTTAGTTCTTTGACACTGACACTAACACTAACACTAACACAATGCTTTGAGTAGGTCCTTTACATAAGAACAAAGGGGGAGGAGGGAGGAGGGTGTGGGTCATTACCAATGAGTGCTCTAACATTAACATTAACAATGACACTAACAAAGGGACTCCTAGTTTGTTTACCTCATATTTCATTTTAAGATTTTTTTTTTTCATTTTAAAGTTTTACGTTCGACATTGGATAACCTAGAACTCCTCGTGTGTTTTGTGACATGTTCTTAACCGCCTCTCAAGGATCCATTATCTCTGGCAATTCATCGATTTACAAATACCTGTGGGTTTTTGTATAACAACAATCATGATTCCAACAAGTGATATGAGAGCCAAAGGTCTGGAGTTCAAAACACCCCTAGCTCACATTCGGGGGGTATTGTTCTGCATTGAATAATCCAATGTTCCTTGTGTCTTTTGTGACATGTGCTTAACTGTCTCTTGAAGATCTGTTAACTCTAACAATGCATCTTTTTATTAATACCTATGGGTTTTCGTGTAGTGACATTCATGATTCCAATATTTTACATATTCATCTACGTGGAATAACATGCGTATGGAGCCATGAATCTGTGCATAATGAAGGACATGTGGAAAAGGCAATATGTGTAGGGGAACAAGTGTGTGGAGCGAGGAACACAAAATTTTATTTGCAATTGTCTCCGTCTTTGCACGAATTCCCCCTTTGCACATTTCTTCTGCATAGCTCTCAACACTACATATTAATCAATTAATTTGCAATTTTGGATTGTTAAAGTTTTGGGCATGAAAAGTTTTGTTTACATGTATTGCAGATGTGAAACAACGGTCAATGATTAACCCTCTGCACTACTATGTCAACCGGGATTATTTTATTTGATATCAAGATGCAAAGGATCTATGGAAAAATTCCTTTATTGATGACCCAATCTGCATTTTTCAAAACTATGTTTGATAGTTTTTATCATTTAAAAACTGTATCAAAGTAGAAACAAAAAATCTTGGTATCTATAGTTCTGAAATACTATGTGCATTTGTGATCTCAGGTTTGTGAATTAAATATTTATTATCCAGTATTAAATGAATTATCTTTTAAATGAGTGCGAGGAAGAAGTTTTGTGCGGGAGAAAGGGTGTGCTCAAAAAGGAACATAAACTTTCTTCCACAATGTCTTCTACCTTCATATACATTCCCACAGACCTCTATTCCACACAACACTACATATTAATCAATTAATTATCATTTTTTGGATTATTAAAGTTTTGGGCATGAAAGGTGTGGGTTATGTGTATATTGAGTGCGAAATAAGGGTGGACGATTAATTGTCACCACTACTATGTCAATGTGGGCTCATTTTACTTGAGCTTCTCGAATACTAAGTACATTCAATATTTCACATACGTTATTCAAAATAGTTACCATAAAATATTAAATAAAGTGTCTTTTTAATGTGTATGAGGAAGAAGTGTTGTGCGGGAGAACGTGTGTCTGAAACAAGGAACAAAAAGTTTCGTCTACAATGTTTGTACTTCCGGATACATTTTGTGTTTGCACGCTTCTTCCACACACCTCCCTCTTGCACAAATCTACATATTAAACAATTAATTAGCAATTTTGACTTATTAAAATTTGGGGCATCAAAAATTTGGTTTACATGTATATCATGTGTGGAATAAGGGGGGGAGATTAATTGTCCACCCTACTATGTCAACATGGACATATTGTACTTGATATCAAGATGCAAAATAGCTTTGGTAAAACTACTTTGTGGATAATACGATGCATGGTTTCCAAAACTATGTTCGATGGATCTTATCATTCACTGTAATGAGTGGTTGATATTGAGTGTGGGTTCCCTATTCTAACATCAATCAACATCTGATGTCAAGGTCTAGCATATATTAATATGTAAGTCTTTTCGACATTTATTCAGTGAATCTATGCATAATCAAGACATCTTTCGAGTGGTTAATATCATTTAATTTGATAATATGTTTCATTACTAGCCATTGTTTTACTTTGACTAGATTTGTGTTCAATATTATTATGTCTATCTTGATGTTTCTTTTGCACTAGTTCTCCTATTCACTTAAGAAGTTTATCAAATTAAAATCAACAAATATTTGTATTCACAGTTGTAGAATACAAAGTGCATTGTGATGTCACATTTTTGAATAAAGTAATTATTATCAAATACTAAATGAAGTGTGTTTTTAATGTGTGTGAGGAAGAAATGTTATGCAGGAGAATGAGTATGCAGAGGAAGTAACAAAAACTTTCTTCTAAATTTTTTTGTACCTCTACATACATTCCCCCTTTGCAAATTTATTTTGCACACCTCCCTCGCACACAACACTACATATTAATCAATTAATTAGTTTTTTGTTCATGGCATGAAAATCTTGGTTTACATGTATATTGTGTGTGAAATAAGGGTGGGTAGTTAATTGTCCACACTACTATGTCAATGTGGGCTCATTTTATTTGAGAAGTAGAATAAGTGAATCATTGTATACACACTTCCTGAATAGTAAGTGCATTTGGGATTTCACATTTGTCAATTAAATATTTATTGTCCAATATTAAATGAAGTGTCTTTTTGGTGCATATGAGGAAGAGGTGTTATGCAAGATAACGACAGTAGTAAAAAAGGGGTGAAAATCCAACATATATTCATCCACTATTTGTCTTATTGTCATTGGCTATCCAACACATTAGAGTCATAATTTTTGTTGGTGGGATTGTGTCGAATAGTGAACACTTTATTAAGCATATGATATTCAGTGGGACTAACATCGAATATTTGATGCCAAAGATGCCTAAAAATGTCTTTATTCATATGATACATTGCGATTTGTTTTATGATGTAGACAATCATTGGATATGCGATGGGTTAAATGTAAGATAGACGCCACCATAGACACCAAAATTGAGTTTCAACATCCAACATTTTGACGTCAGATATTTGATGATGTATTATTCTAGTCTGGTGGAATCTGATGGTTTGTTCTGTCGGTATTGATTCAAATGTCTTATTGGTACACGTTGAATAATTAACGTTATAAGAAGTTTATGCTATGAGAGTGTCATGGCTTCAATGCATTTTCCCACTAGTACAACATTGCATATTAAACAATATGTTCCTTCGACTTAAAATCATATATTTGATGGGTAATTCTTATTTTTTTCAAGCATCATATCATTATGCGTGTGTGTATTAGAGGCATTCTCTACCACCTTCTAATCCATCTCTAGTGAGTAATGGGATGGTATATGGTATTGATTATTGTGTGGAAGATCTAGGTCTTTAATACCTAGACCATCAGAGAATAAGAGAACGTGTTTTAAGAGAATACTTATCTTAATGAGATCAGTACGAATTATGTGCTAAGAGAGGCTGACTTCAGTGAAGCTCCCATTCATAGAGCTTTCTTTACATCTGCTCCAGGAATTCAATCCTTCACTACTAGCGTCATCTTCATTGTATCAATACTAATTTAAGTATAATTTATGGATGTTTTGGTAGCTTTCTTTTTTAATTGGAAATCATTGGAGACTGTTATTATAAGGAACATGATAGAAAAATTAGCGCAAACATTTCTTTGGAAAAGAGAAGGATATTAGTTGATCATTGGTGTCAATTTTTGCAAGCCAAGCATAACAAATTTATTTCTAAGGACACATGCTGGAAAATAGTTAGGTGTCTTGGCTAGTGCCTACAACTTTCAAAGAGATATCCAACCTAATGGCTTGCCTCCTAAATTCAAAAGTGTATTCTTGCACCACTTATCGCTATTCTTACCTAATGTACTACCATTTCACGAGTGACTCCTTTTCATAACTTATGGGATAAAGGTATAAAATCAAAAATTTCTTGAAGTCCTCCCATTTTGTAAACATGGACTTCTTGCCTAGCTTTAATTCACCCACATAGCTATCCCACTATAATAGAGCATGTCCAATTATCTTCAACCAAGCAACAAAAGTCGACTACATTTCTTGGATTCAGTAAAGGCCAAAATAATGTCCCATTTATTTCAACTAATTATTTAATACTTCAATGTTAACTTTTCCATCAAACGTGGGTATTTCAAGCTTCACTTCAACTCTAAAAGTAACATTAGAATATGAGTTTCTTTTACCCATTTCACTAGGTTTCTTACCTTTGGTACCTTGTCTTCTTCTTTCTCTAACTTTATTGATTTTTCTTCCTTATCCTTTTGCACTTTCTATAATATAACCCACACTTTATTCCTACATCCAAAACTATGCAATAAAAAAAAAACAACCAGTAAAGCAGATGAAGACCAAAACTATGCAAATTATAGCCATCAAATGGCTAGAATCAAATAATTGACCACAATCAAATGACCACACTGTCTCACTAAGAAAATTTAAATATAACGAAATGTAACAAAAATGTACTACATACAAAATCCATCCAAATTGTTTATAGATATATGAGTTCCAAGAGTACTTCGATATGTCTTTAGGAGTTTTAAGGAAATTTCGTTGTGTTGGAAGAATTTTCATTGATGTCAAAGTGTGAATGTGCCATATCAGGATTAAAATCTACAGTATGCCTAGTTTTTCTTGAGAGACTTTATTAATGTATCAAAGGGATTCTCACCACTTTTTTTAATCATTATGACCATCTTCATGTGTTTCAAAATGGATGTATTTGTCATCTCTGGGTTGTAGATATTGTGAGAAGAAACCTTATAAGCCCCATCTTTTTAGATGAATGACAATTTTTGAAGTAGTGTAGAAGGCCTTCCTCCTCTTGAATCATAGGATGAATTTCTCCATTTTCAGTTTATCAAAAGTATTATCTTCAAATTTTGTATGTACTTTAATAAGAATTAAAACTTGAATAGTAAGAATGTGCTTCCCTTCTAAATTTTAAAGTATCACAAGTCAACATGGTAAGCGTGCCACTCTTGGATGATATATTTGACATCAGACAAAACATGTTCAAAGTATTAATAATGGGCATCATGGTTATCAGATCTCAAATATGATAGAATCAAAATTTTCTTGAAATGTATAGGTCATTTCTTAAGAACAAGTCGTGTCCTCCACTAAATATAAGTTGACTACCCCAAGAAACATATCTATTCACACATGTTTAAATTAGTATAAATAAAAAAATTTATTACTCCTCTTGGACATCCAACTTAGTTGAGGAGAAAAAGAGAATAAGAGGTTCAAATATGAAGAAAAGAGACAAGTTCATAACTCATTAACTTGGTGACAAACAAGAAGAAGAATTCATAATTGACATCTTAGTGTTTGGATTTGGTTTTCTTGGTGGATTTCTAGTGGATTTCTTGTTTGATTCGTAGCTACATTGTGAACAAGGTTCTTCCCTTCAAGAAAACCTCTGGTAAGGGACCTTCGGTCCTATGGAGGAATTAAAATACAAACCTATGACAAGACCCATAATAAATATTTTTCAGCCCTGAGTAAAAATAAAAATTTTTGTCCTAAATACATACACCATACTTCAACCTTCAATTGGAGTAGATACCTAGCCCTTGGAGTAGACCTAGTAACATACCTACTTATCCTTTGAGTAGTCTTATTTGGCCTCTTGATTTTGGTCTATTCTTGGATCTGCGGAAGAGGTATACTTCATACATTCTAGATCTTTAGGGGAAGCCATAGACCTATGGCAGAGATCACATTTATGGAGAAATCTTGAAGTTCCTTCCTTAGCATTTTTCACTTTCCATAATACAACCCACACTTTATTCCTACATCCATAACTATGTAATAAAAAAAAACATCAAATTAAGAAAATGAAGACCACAATTATGAAATCACAGCCATCAAATGGCTATAATCAAAAGATTGACCACAATCAAATGACCACAATGTGTCACTAAGAATCTTGAAATATAGAAAATACAACAATAAAGTGCTACTTACAAAATCCATCCAAATTGTCTATACGTATATGAGTTCTAAGAGTATTTATAAAACAAGCTTAATAAAATATGTAATAATTTAGTCGACTTACTTAATTTCGACAAAAATGTGTATTAATATACTCTTCTACATGAAAAAAATGGTCACATAAAGGACCAATTCATAAACATAAAAATTATGTAATGGGTACTATATTGATCATTTAAAACCTTCCAAGTTATTACCTGATCATATGAAGCAAGCCTACCCATTCTTGAGAGACACATCCCAACAAGTAGATAAGCATAACCTTACATGAAACATGATTTACCAAATTAGTGAAGAGTATACAACTTTAGAATTTTCTTGTATTCCTAAATTAATATATTTAGTTGTGTTTATTACAAGGATTTTGAGAAAGGAAAAGAGTATTTATCCAAGATCATATGTTGAATATTTCGACCATAATCTATGAAAAACCTTTGCGACCATTTTCATCCAGAATTGTATACAAAGATATATCTTGCAATGAAACCAATGTCATTTCTAGCATGTCCAACCCGTCTTTATTTGCAAACATAAAAAATTGAAATGATTGCACGTTCATAAGCAATATGTTACATTTAGTAACTTAAAAACCAAGAAAAGTATACAGTTCCATGCCATATTATAAGGATGACTAAATTACAAATTTGAGGTGCCTTTAGTGGAGTAGAGCTAGTCCTAACAATCAACAGGAATACTACCTGTAAAGGGACGAAGACCGAACTACATAAATACATATTAGGCATATTTGAAAAGCTTGATATGAAGATACAACCACGCGAAAAGGCCACAATCATCTTCAGAAATATAGAGACCTAAATAAGCCATTTTCAAGGCTTGAAGCAACCTTTAACTCCAATAATTTGTGACACTTTCAAGAAGGATAAAATTTGCATCCTTTTATAAGGGTTCTAGAGCTCTTCACAGAGTCATGTTGTGTTAAATGATAAGCCCTAGTTTAATGGGCATTCCAAAAGTTCATTCATAGAGCATTCAAGAAGCATTTTAAAATGATTGTGCCAAAGACCAAATTATCGTAATCTGTTGGGAGCTTGGATGACAAAGGACAGTAGCAATCAAACCATATGTTAGTCACCTTGTGGAGAGAATATTGAAGGTTGCACTAATATTGACGGAGGAAGTATCTACACCTTGGATTGTGAAGAAGACCTGTAGAAACACCTACATGATAACTTGAGTTAGTAAGAGAGTAGAAAAGATGACAAAATGATCAGTAAAAACATACCTTCTTCAGTACTCCACACCCACATCCTCCACAACCAAATTAGGTAGAGGGATTGAACTTAACTATATAACTCAAGGAAAATGGGATTTTGGTTGCTTCACAAGCTAGGTATCTAAATAATTTTGCATAGAGGATGTAGTGGAACTAGACAGCATGATCTTTTTCATCAATGCATTGAACCTGAGAAGAGGAAGGATTTCTGATTCAAATAATATTTTCTATTTTTTTGGTTCCAATTTAGACACTAGTCTACTTAATTCTAGGGATTTCAAGAAATGGGGCACCATGGATTTGGGTAGCAAGGATTTTAAGACCAAATTTTTGGTGGATGCTCAAGAAGTGGTCAAATGTGAGAAGCCTAATAGCTTAGAGATACAAGAAATTCAAGGTTTGAAGGCTTTTGTATGGAGGTCCAGTAGTGGTTTACCTTCATCTGTAGCTAGGATTGAAGTTAAATCCATGATGAGATCCAAACCTGTGCCGATGCTTATGCCACTCCATAAAAATTGTGCTTGCACAATGCTTTGGAACCAAAATCCATTTCTCAGAGAATAGATCATGCACCATGGCTATCTAGGTGTCCAAAGGTGGTTTCTTTCTGATAATAACTATGATGACAACATAGAAGTGATAACATCATTGGGTTGTTTCAACATGAGTAGACATATGTGGCCATGTATTAAAACCCAAGAGGCTAGATTCTCCCATTGTGCATTGTGCGCTCGCGAGGAATGTCAATGGGTGGCTTTCATGGACATACATGAATTTCTAAATCCTATAGAATATATTCAAAATGAGACATGCCAATTGATTCTACTCAAATGGTCGCTTATAGCCATGGAAAGGCTAATAAATAATGCAACATCTACATATCCAAGCTTATTGAAAATAGGAGAAATAAGAGTTGATTGTCATAGCTTTGGCCCACCTGGATTGAAGAAACACCCAGATGAAGGTGTGATAGCAGGTTACACCTACAGGTTGAATAGAACAAAGGTGCATAAATCCATCATTCTCTTATCTACATTGAACCAAAGCCTAATAAACATAGTCCATTATTTTCAACTCAAATAGGTATATTATTACGTGAACCCTCAATGAACTAATTATTATGGTAGATCAGTATACTAAAAAACTATTTACAACATTGATTCCCTTTCACACACTAATCATGGACTAAGTTGCTGAATCTAACACTGATATGCAATCTAAGTTGTTCGAAATTGACTAGAGTCATTGGAAGCTTACCAGAGTCATTGTAGCCAATGTTGAAGAGAAAAAATTTGATTCACATGCTTGAGAGGGATTTCTTCTAATTCTTGAAGTGAATTTTCTTCTTTTTGGGCTTCATTTGCCTATATCATTAAAACATTCCCCTAATTCAAAGACTTGTATATTTGAAAATGTATCACTTGTTCATATGCAAAATATGGTTTGTTTAATTGTGCTTTTTGATTGGAAGAGCACTTCTCCAACAATTGGAACAACTTTTCTCTAAATTTAAAAGGTAAATTCTCTGTACTCTGACTATCTATGAAGATTTTCCACAATAATTGTGCATTATTTGTTATCTTTCCTTTGGAGTTGATCAATTTCAACCAAATCATGCCGATCAAGTGCAATATAAACTCTGGAAAGTATTTTTTGCAGTTAATATTTGAAGTTTTAGTCCACTGTTTGACTGTTCTATGTTTATCAAGCAATAGATTATCAAGAATTCCACTTGTTTCCCTGTCATGAATTCGATGAAAAAAGACCTTACCAGACATAGGCCTATTGATAAATGTTTACACGAAAATTCCAGAAAGAAAATATTCTCAAGGGGAATGAGGAAAATATGAGGGGAAATATAAACAATTTTGTCCAAACTGTTAATGTAAAACATAGGGTTTTTTCAAAGATTTTGAACAGACACATTATTTTATCCTGCAAATTGATTTCTGGAAGTGTTTTTATGTGGAGCCAGAGCATTTTATCATTCCAATAGTGTGTGTCATCAAGGCACGTACTAATTTTCTTCAAATACTCTGAAACCAGATCCTTCGACAAAAGAGGAAGTACTACTTGCAATATTCCAATATGGCCAAGAGTTAGAGATCTTTGCATCTTGGATACAATATCTTTTGAGATGTCTTGAAGAATCAATATAATTGCTTCATCTTCCCATGGACTGATAAATTATTTGATGTTTTTAGTTTCGTGTTTTAGAAGAAACAAGAAATAAAAGAAATGTTCTTTACAATCATTCATCACTCCAAACTTTATTTCCCATTGTAACCCAATCGGTCCAGTCAAGTGCTCCATATTTTTCAAAGATTTGAAAACCTGATACATTTGAAGCCATAACTCTCGATCAAACTTTTCATCCTATGGCAGACCAATCTGTTGAGTCAAGAGTTCAATATTTTTCAAAGTTTTTGAAACTTGAAACCTTTTAAGTAACATATAAGATAAGATGGTCATAGAAAATATATATTTTTTTATTAATGTCCAATAAATGACCAAAAGGGTAGGCCATTGGGAATAAAGAAGATATGTCCAGTGTGAATTATAACCTGGGAGTGCCATAGAAACTCCTCCATAATTCTTAAAGTGAGAGAAAGAAAGAAAAAAATATTGTAGTAAGATAAGTTTCAGGTGAAGCAGACTACTAGGTCTAGCTATAACCAAAATATATATACGTATAGTAGTGGTATATATTCTAGGTGTAGTTATACCATGGTAGAGTCCAAGACTAGAAATCCTACAATCTTGGTGGTGATACTATGAGAGAGATGGAGGTAGAGATAATATTTAGCTATCCTCATCCTCATGACTAACATGTTGGGCATCAAGGAACCGACTTACTGTTGCACTCATCAGGAACCATGAGGGGATATGGTTGTATGACCTTGGGGGGAGGGGACATGTAGGAGATAAGAAATTCAAATTTTCTCAATTTAACCAAGGAAAAATCAAATTGAGATTTTCTTGCTGCATTTTTCAACTCATAGTTCACTGGAATGTATTACTTTCACTATGAACTTGGCATAATTCACATGTTAAGTTCATAAGGTTTTGGGCTGGTGTGCTTCTATGTGTTGTGTATATAAAGAATATGTGTACATCTCATGCTACCAGAAACAAGACTACCTATGAAATGGGGTATGGCCACATTCCTTCGGTGAGGCATCTCAGGGTTTTTGGTTCCTCTTTTTATGCCTTCATATTTAAGGAACAGAGGAACAAACTCAGTGCAAGGAGACACAAATGTATCTTCTTTGGGTAATCATACCTCCAAATCATACCATCTCTATGATGAAGGGAATAAGAAGTTTATAATTTCTAGACATGTGATATTTCTTGAGCAACAACTTAATCGGTTGGATAGATTCAAACATGCAAAGTGTTTTCAAGATTTTCATAGCGAAATTCCACATCTCCTTCTCTTAGCTCTATACTTTCTATGAAGAGCCTTGAAGAAATCAGGTTGAAGGAAATTCCTTCCCCTACTCTGTCAAGAAAGAGCTAAGAGACTACTAGGAGTAGGTAGTTAAATATGACAAGTAGTGAGGGTACATGAAAGATACAAAGCAAGGCTTAATGCAAAGGAGTAATGAAAATGAGTGTACTAACTATATACATATCATCAAACATCTTCCATCCCACTTAGGATGCCTTGCATCATGCCTGGTTAGTCAAAAGATTATGTTGGTCACAATCTTCGTAGCTTAAATAAACAAGTGGTAGTACTCTTCATCTTCTAGTATATGTAATAAATAAGATAAAGTGAGAAAGACTTTCAATGATTCAAACCATGAATGTTATTGAAGATAGAATGAAATGACAATGATAAGTAGTCCTTTAAGCTACACTAAGAGGTGTATTCCAAAATATGTGCTTTGTTTTCCATACCTACCCTCCAAAAGGTTATGCATCAGAAGGAGTCTTCATGTGGTCCTGATTCTATCATACCTTGGGTTCCTTGGTATGCTCATATTTATCCTCATCTCCTTGAGATTCATCTAGCATGTCATCCTTCTTCATGGCCCCTAAGAGACATAATTGCGTATTTTCATTGGGCAGTGATTGTTTTGGGATGAGGGAGTGATTCCAAATTTAGCTTATACATTTTATTCACACGAACCCCGATCTGCTTCCCCTTTCCTATGGTTATGTGTCTTAGGAACACTTTTCCTTTGCTAAGGATCACTTCACAACCATGGTCTTCCAAAACTGCAACAAAGATGAGATTTTTCTTTAGGCCTAGAAAAAACATGGCATCCTTGAGCCTAAGAGGGGAGCCTAATTCCCTCTAAATGGTGAGTCTACCAATACCAGTCACATAGTACATTTTTTCATCCCCTTTCTTGATATGCAGCTAGAGATCTTTCTCCTCTAGGTCACTGAAAAAATATTTACACCTTGTCATGTGGAACGATGCACTTGAGTCGTAATACCACACACTCTCCATCATTGTGCTGGATATGCATGTGATAAAGTTAAATTCAAGCTCAAACTATGAATCCAAGGTTTAACCTACTACTCCTCCTAAGGTATTCTTGTCTGCATTTTTGGGTGGACACTTCATGGCATAGTTGCCACATTCATGACAAGGGAAGAATTTAATTTTTGATAAATCTTTCTTCTTTCCCCCTTGACTGGATTTTGTTTTAGTTTGAGATTTATTCCCTTTTCCCTTATTTCCCTTTCAAACCAATGGAAATTTTTCTTTACCCTCGCCTTTGGGTGAGGTCTCATCTCTGGTATTCTGCCTTATTTCCTCCTATAGAAAATCACACCATAAGTGTTGCCAATTTAGTACTTTCTCCCTTCCATTCATTGAATCTTGATAACTATGCCAACTCTTATGAAGGCCCAGAAGGGCTAGGCTTACCAAGTCATCATATGAAACAATAACACCAATTATTGCAAGCTCATAATGAACTTGTGTGAACCTACTCAAATATTGCGGGATAGTGTCACTCTTCTACATCTTGATATTTCAAAGTTTATCCTTGAGCTCCAACATCTTGTGGTCACTACTATTCCAGAATAGATATGTCAATGTCTACCGCATTGCATAAGTTTTTTCCTTCCCATGGATATTGATGAAAATGTGGTCCTGTACTCCCTCCAATAGGTCTCATATTCCCTCCAATATTATTCTCATCACCTTGGTTATATATTTCTTCCACTGAGCATGGCTTTCAGCATCAAATTTCACTAGTTTTGCAACATCTCCCTTGATGTATTCTAGAAATTCATTGTCATCGAATACATCCTCCACACGATCCTTCCATGCGATTAAATTAGAGTTTCTTTCCAAGGCATACTCTAGCATCGACGCGTTGAAGGTCATCTTCTCAGCTCTGAAGAAATCCTACTACAATGAACTACAAATTTGAACCTCCTGAGAAACAACTTTGAAACTCCTGCTCTAATGTAAATCCTTCTCTAATACCATGTAGAAATTATGGTGTATATTTTCAACTAATCATGAAGTTTTAATCAAAATTACAAGAAAGAAACCTAATCTACTACACTATGGAAGTTAATTCCCAATTTAGAGCAAAAATTTCAAAAATGCAATAAGAAATAACACACATGCACACACTATTTTTCTTGGGGAAAACTTCAATGTATTCTTACATTAATTTGATGTAAAAAGATGTATTAAAATTACTTTTCTCAACTGAGCACATCCTGCAAGTGAATAACCTCTCTCTCTACTTACTGAGAAGCTTTGACCCAGACTTAGTCAATATTTACCTTTGCTTAAGCCCCTATTTCCTTGTGTAATTCCTCAGGAAATTATGACCCTATTATTTACGAATTCTACCAAAATGGATTGTGCAATTCCCAAGGTTGATCATCTGATTTCATGCAACACCTATACACTCAAGACTAGTTTACAATTGATTTTACACTGCCTTGGAATATCCACCATAACTGGGGAACTCGAATTCTTTGCATGAACTAGATATTTTGGGATGATTGATAAGTTAACTAGATGATCACTAAGTTTGATTGAAGTCCCACTGCACAACTAACCTTCCACTAGTTCCTCCAATAGTTATAACTAGTTTAATTGAATACAACTTGAGATAACTAACTTTGATTTCTAGGAATTAGCAATCACAAATGCTTAGCTAAACTCTAACTCTAACTTAGCTAAATTTACTAAGTAAATTAGGTGACAGAAGCCATGTCACATAAGTTAATTGCATGCAACTTGTATGTTGATGTGGAAATTCAATTTTTCTCAATTCAATGAAGGAAAAATCAAATTGAGAATTTCTTGCTGCATTTTTCAACAATCCTTCAGGTGAATCTAATCCATGTTGTCGATGAAAGTTAGGAGTTTCAGCATAATAATGTGCTGATAATAGAAACCAACAGATATTATTAGTATCCAAAATAAATGAAACTCTCGAAAAACACATATCAAAACACAATTGATGGAGACCCAGAAAGCACTCCAACTATGATATTGATTATCTATGTTCAGTAAAAGTTCCTCCAACGCACCTCTCATGAAGCACACCTATGTTGTCGGTCTCCAGCGCCCTAAATCCCATCAATTTATGTCGACCTCCATCGCTCCACTTCTTGAAGAACCCAGGAACAACATAAAGACAGACCCCTAATCCTTTACCTTTACCCTTTTTTACGAGTGCCTCGTATTGAAAATTTGAAAACAAAATATTTCTTTTGTCTTGAATTTTTTTCTTCAAATCCCCCTGCATGTAGTAGTTCTGAATACAACAATAGAAAAGTTATCTCTAATCATATTAGCATATATGAAAGGGATAAAAGAAGAATTGATGTCAGAGAAGTCTTGTTAGTAAAAGTTGTCGTGTTCTTCTTAGTCAGCTACCCCTACAAAATGAAGAGCCCAAAAAATCGTTGTCTTTATATATGATAACTTGAATGGTAAGTGAAATAACAACCTCGGTATAGATGCAAGGGTAGTGGCTTGAGAGCTGGCAGACTTAGGGCGCACTGCTAGAGTCAATTTTGCAGTTGTTAGATAATGTTGTTTTAAATTGATGTGTTTTTGTCTTAATTGTTAATTGTCTTAAATATGTTTCATCTAAAGTGGTCATTGTCTTAAATTTAAATTTTTGTCTTAAGATATTTTTGTCTCAAACTTTTTTTGTCTTAAATATAAAGTATTGTCTTAAAATATTTTTTCTTAAATTGTTTTTTTCTTAAATATAAAGTTTTGTCATAAAATGTTTTTGTCTCAAACTACTTTTGTCTTAAATATAAAATTTTGTCTTGAAATATTTGTCCTAAATTATTTTTGTCTTAAATAGAAAGTTTTGTCTTAAAATATTTTTGTCTCAAACTCTTTTTGTTTTGAAGATTATATTTAAGACAATTCAATTGATATTAAATTTTAATGTAAAATAACTAAAATAAAAAGTGACTTTTTAAGACAAAAGATTTCTTTTGTCTTAAATTTTTTTCTTAAAAGTGCCCTTGGTTTAGTAGTGTCTCCTTGCAACACAGATTCTATGAGAAAAGTCAAAAAGAATTTGAAGATATGTAAAAGAAACTCATATGGAAGCACTAACAACTCCCCAAGGACCAACTATAACCAAAGTTCAAAAAAAGAAATTTTGACCCTGGTTAGTCACTCATAAACCATAGACACTAAAATTTCCAAGCTCATTAATATCTATTAACTTAACAAGTCTTTCGGTACTTAAATCATAGAGCAAAAAAGAACTTTCAAACTACCCTATAAAATAAACAACATAGCATATAACAAAAATTTGACATTATATAATTTATATAAATTTTTAGACTTTAAATTTTCAACGTCTCTAACAAACCTCTCATTTCCCTATAAAGCGTTTTGATCCTATTCACGTTTATAAAAAATACTCAATCATTGTTCTTAAAAAATGAACGTGCCCAACAACATAACATAAAAGAACAACAATAGCTGAAGTTAAATTAATATTTATGTTATTTCAATGTGTTGTTTTATAAACTATGCTACCATGAAAGACACAACTTACACAATGACCATGCTCGTGTCCCTATGCTTTTGGTATTAGGGGCCAGACAAAGTTACTATGTTATCTCTTTGAAATAATACTTTTGAAATAATACTCATGGCAGGTTGGGAAAAAAAAATCATTTATAATTAAAATATAATAAAATTACTACAACTCTTCAATTGCACCAAAATCTCCCTTCAAACTCTGCCCACCCCACGCCATGCTGGCCCAAATGAAGGGTATCAGAATCGAATTAGGGCGAGAGAAAATAAAGAAGTACATCGAAGGAAGACAAAAATCGAGACCTTTATTATTCATTGAGCAAACCCGAAGCAATACGTAGCGTGAAATTGACATCCCTTTCATGCACAGATTTACGAGAGTTTGACATTCAAGGACGTGTAATTAGGCGGCGAATTAGGGACGCAAAAAACACATTATGGTGCAATTAAACGTCGCGTATAATTCCATGGAGTTCACAGTCGAAGTATACACAGGATACGTCGACTAGAGCCATGACGGATCCCACAGCTCCGGTAGGGATTGATCATCTTTATCACGAGCATCTGAAAGTTGGTACCCAATGGGAAGTTCATCGAATGAAGATACGGATCTTTCATGGAAAGTGCTCAGAGTGTGAGAAAACGGCTCCGATATGGATTGATCTCCGCCCTCAACACTATGCAGGTTTTCTCTTATGTAAGCAGTGATATTCGCCTGATGCAAATTCATGTGAAGAAGCTCCGCCTGCAAGATCGCCTTCTCTAACTGCAGCTTACAGACATGTTCCTGCAGCTGCCAGATTGTTCCCGCGCACCCATACACAGGGTCTCTCAGCCTTGCGCTCGCTTCATATACCATACTGCTAACTGCATCAGTGCGCATTTTCAGTGGCAAATCCTGAATAGAAATCGTCATGTCAGCACCAGCATTGAAACATGATTGCAGCAAACCTGAATAAACGAGAATAAATTGCAGCAAGCCTGAGTGAAAGAGAATATTCCTATTTACTAGAGGCTTTCTAGAATCTATCGAAAAGCTCCGGAATAAAATAGAATACTGTTAATTACCAGAGGCTTTGTAGACTTTATGGAGAAGAGGTAAAGTATTATTTCTTCTATGCAAGAGACGAAGTTGGTTATCAGAGGCTCTGAAGGATTAAAAAGAGTAACAAAGTTATTTAGTCTATGAGCATGAGCAAGAGGAAGATAGAAGAGTAAAAAAATCAATAGAGAGAGAAGAGTAAAAAACTTATATTCTTTATTAGCTGGAGAAAGAGAAAATATTTTGTAGTGGAGGAAGACAGTAATTTCTTCTCAGCTGCATAAGAAGGTTATTAGAGGGGGGTTATTAGAGGTTTCACAGAATTTATGGACAAGAACAATTTTTTTTTTTTTCTTTTCTATAAGGAAAAATTAACTTTTTTTTATTATCAAAAAGTAATCACATATTCTTTATATTTTTGTTTTTAATGTTATCTATACAATTTAGTCAAAAATCAATTTAAAAATTAGTCTTTCTTTGTCTAACTTCATAAAAACAACCAAGCCTTAGATCCTATTACAACTATCAGTAATATCTTCACAGAAAGCACACAGTAGTTTTAAAAACAAATCAGTTATATACAACTAAAGACCGATAAAAACCATAGTTACCAAGTTCGAATTCGAATTCGAATCAGTAGTTTTAAAAACAAATCAGTTGTATACAACTAAAGACCGATAAATATTAAAAACTACCTACATGAAGCCACTAGAAAATGATAAAAACTACCTATATCTAGAAAATGATAAAAACTACCTATGTTAGGCCACTAAAAAAATATACTTCCGAAGCTTTGTAAGTTACCCATGTCAAAAGTAGCAAAACTAATCAAACACTACTTACCACCACAACCTTCCTTTGACAAGAGATTTGTTACTTGGTTCTACTCCTTTAAAATGTGTGAGATCTCTGAAAAGTCTTTGCGGGAAAGAGAGGAAGATAGTTATTAGAGGCTTTCCAGAGTTTATAGAAAAGAGTAAAAATGTTATCTCATCCATGAGTATGAGAAACAGAGAAGATTTTATAATGGACAAAGATAGTTATTTTTTCTATGCCAGGGTGGAAGATGGTTATTAAAAACTTTGCAGAATAAGAAGTTCTCGTTCCCATAAGCCCCTGTTCCGAATGATCTTCGCCCGTATTTCCAATCCCATGAGACGATTGCGTATCAAATTGTGCGTTCTATGGACAACATTCCATGCAGCAGAGTCGTTGTTTCCCCTTATACCTATTGATATGTCGTCACAGTAACGACCGTAGTCTAATTTCATTTATCTACACAGGTGAAGGGCATAGAGATCTAACTGATGGAGAGCGATATTCATAAGTACAGGGGGAAGTACTGCACCTTGGGGGAGCCCTATATCCTTGTTAGTGAAGTCTGTTTCGTCCGTGGTCTGTGAGGTCTAAGCGGAGATATTATCTACACCAGCGGAGCCGCTCGATTGACTACAGGAGATCAAGGTCAACGACTGGTAAATTGAAACCTGTGAACCTAGCCTAACGTGTAGAAGATTTCACTTTATAGAGCTTGCCTTATGTCTGGAATATTGACATTACGAACCTGGCCTTATCTCGAGTAGCTGGTTCATTCCCCCATTGCGAACGTGGCCTTTAAGTGGTAATTTCAAGAGTGAAAGGGTGACCTGGTAAAAGCAGTTTAAGCCCTAGCTTTCCTCTTTTCTAATCGCGGCGATCTGGTTCGATAGATGTGGGCAGGATGATTTGAACTAAACGAATAGATGCTTCGATTGCTGTATACCGCTTCCCGAAAGCAGTGCCCTTACCATCTCAGGTTGTAGGGGCGGTCAGGATCGATAGCTCACAGAGGATCAGGAGGAAGCTAGTCTATCTCCGTCCACTCATGCTTGCATGCCGTCCCTCCCATTGAAATACAATTAGTGGATACTTATTGATTGAAATGAAATCAAAATAGTGAGATTGAACCATCCCCAATCATCACGCAATCGAACCATCACTCACCAATCTTCACTCACACCGACCTACCCGCCATGCAGTCTCTCCCGCCAAATAGTAGTTATGGCAGGATTAGTTCAGGCAGGAGAAGGATTAGTTCCGCCAAGCAATGCCCACTACTGCTTCTCTCGCTAGCACTCTCACTCGCACTACCTCCCTCACGGAGGAGTAAGTCATGGCAGTAAAAGGGGGAATGCGTTCTTGCTGGCTGGCCGTCCCACTCATGCCTTCATTAAGGCTTGAAGAAATAAGGCTTGAAGAAAGGATTGATTCAAGTACTTTCCCACCTTCAACAATAGCTGGTTCTACTTAAATAGCTGGTCCTACCTTCGATAGATCGGTCTGGTCTTACCTTGTATGGAAGGTCTGGTAAGACGATCAAAAAGGCTGGTCCTACCTAGCTTATCGGGTTACTGGCTGGTCCTAAGAAGGTCAAGGAACGTTTCAAGACTAATCCTTGGGTGGTGTCGTTCTAAGGTCGCGAAGCAGGGTCTGTCTCTTCTCTAGCGGGGTGATAAGGGAATCCACTAACACACGATGTAGCGATGGTCGTTTTCAGGCAAGAATCCCAGGCAGGGTCTAGTCTATTTGGTGGCCTAGCAATAGCGTAAGTAAGTGGTGGGAAATTCCCCACCCACAATTTGAAAGCGCGAAGGTCCGTTCTAAGATTGCTAGTAATCTGTTCTGCAAAGGTCAAGTCGATGTGGGTGACTCTCCCGGATGAATAGAGCACTCTCACTAACCTACTGAGCAATCTTCCTCCATCTCCTAAACCATCGCCTATACCGGCAGGCGGGGATTGGGCTCGCCTAGCTACGAAGGGAAACATTACCAGCAACTGGAGAACAAACAGAGAGAACAAGAGCAGATGGGCATATTCTTAAGGTTGGTGAGATCAGTCAGTACCGTAGGGAGCTTGGGAACATTATGTCCTTATCGCTAGCGGCATCCGTCTCATTATCTCGGTCAAGCATCAATGGAGAGAGGGCAGGCAGCAATCACTTGAGTAAGCCCTTCCCTGATTACAGGAAAGCGCCCTCCGGGTCCTTTATTCCGCCCGCCGTGTTTCTTTCTTGGACCAGCCCGTTGGTTTCTTTCTTTATTCCAGTCATTATTTATATATGTAATAACACTAGATTCGGCCCCCCACCCACCAAGTCCACGTATACCAAGTACACCCAGTATGTTTAAGGAACCTGCCAAGTCCCCCCAAGTGAGTTAAGCCGCCAAATGCAGTTTATACCAGGAGGCAATGCGCCTTCTTTTCTGTTTGCGAACCGATAGCCCATCATTCCCCACCCCGGTCATTGTCAGTCTGCCGCCAGTCGAGCATCCTACTAATTCGGCCATTTTAGCTATATTATATATGTCATTATGCTATTTTGAGAGATCGAATTGTGAACTTCTTCCATAACATGCCTCCTCTTCTTAACGTTTATCTATGACAGGCTGGATGGCTTTTCAATTGCCTTGCACGATTCCCTTGGTGAGCCCCATTTATTCCCATTCTATAGTTGTTGAGCCCAATTCCCATAACGTAGGAGGTCTAATGCTCTGGTTTGGCCCAGGGAAGGTTGGAACAACAGCTCTACCAAAACCTCCAAATTCGTTATCTAAATAAGCAAGACAACATTTATATACAATATCGCATTTATACGTTTAACTTGGACTCGCATATCATTGCCTTAGCTTCAGTCTGAGTCACCCTAAGGCTAGCCCCGTGAAAGCCTAGAGATATGGTCACTACATGTTAATATACGAGCTCGCATGGATACGTCCTTGCCAAAGCCCATGCACTCTGCCTTAGAGTGAAAGCTAGAGTCCAGAGAGAATAAATGATCTTTCTCATTCTCTCTATTCTTAGTTCTTAGCTTTAGTCCCATGCACTCCTTATAGTGAAAGCTCCAGTTAGTTTTAAGCGGAAGATCCAGAGTTTAGTTAGAACAGAATAACTCTCTCGCCATATCTACGTTTCCACTTGGACTCGCATATCTACGACCAGAGAAACAAATTATAGGGCTTCTACTAGGGCTTATCACACTAGGGGCTCTTCTCTACGGGGCTCTCTAGACGAGTGGGAGGTCCCCCGACCCGAGTCAGTAAGTGCGGTAAGTCATGTTGATTTCGCACCTCCCAGGTAGGAACCATTCATAGGTGGTGGTTCCGTAGTGTAAGTCATGTCACCAGGGTGAGGGTGAGTCATGAGCAAGAGCTAGAGAAGATTGTATAATTGAGAAGATGGTTATTTCTTTATCCTAGGGAGGAAGATGGTTATTAAAAGATTTGCAAGATTGGTGGAAAAATGTAAAATAGTTATTTCTCTATGAGCATCACGAAGAAAATGAAAAACGATTTTATAATAGAGGAAGATGGTTATTTCTTCTATTCTAAGGAGGATGATGGTTATTGGAGACTTTCCAAGACTTCTGGATAAAAAGTGAAAAAGTTATTTCATTTATCATCATGCTCAAGAGAAAAAGAATATTTTATAGTGGAGGAAGATTGTTATTATAAAATTTATAGGATTTTTGGAGAAAAAGAAAAGATGGGATGATTTTATTTTAGGATTATGTTAAGTGGTTGGGAGAAATGATAATTGTCATCTCCACTTAATTCAATTCTCCCAAACAAATGATATGGTGAAATTTAATATAATAACTTTTAACTTTATTTTTAACTTTAAATATTTTTTCTGCATCATCTTTCTCCAACCCAAACATATATATTGGATATATATAATTAAATATAAATAATTTAAAAATTATATGATATCATTATACACTCAACTCATTAAAAAATGAAATATAACTATAATTATGATTGACTTTATAATTAGAAGCTCCCATTATAACTTGAATTTACCATCTAAATTTAATGATACAATAAGTTATATTACTATATTTATTTATATAATATATTTATATAATACATTTTACAAAAGAAGAGACTGGAACATTTATATGATACATTTTACCAAATAAAAAAATGCAAAGGTGGTATAAATAACATATAAATATCAACGCAGTAACCTATGTTATCTTTATTACAACATAAATCAATTCAAGTTTCAACGAAGCAAATATAATGATAATAATTTTCTGAAGTTACAGTGCAGTGTGAGACTCAATGTTCATCCCAAACACAAAGTTATGGTTATTAACACACAAATCAATCCCAAACACAAAGTTAGGGTCATTAACACACAAATCAAATATATGAAGACTTTTACATAATGTTTACCTCTAGCATTTTTATGATATTGCTTGCTCCAAATACTGTATGTGCATCTGCAAATTTCTGAACATCATTTTGTGGGAAGTAAGGGGCCAGCACACAGCTCTCTGTACATCGTCTTCTCAACAGCCTGCAAGCTGCGCATGGTGATGTTGTCTGTCGTCCTCCTCTTAATGTGCTCATCTGCAATATGAAGTTACCACACAGTAGCCCATTATGAACATGACTGCAACAATTAGAATGCAAAAAAAAAAGAGACTGCAACAGTGAGACACCAAGCACTGAAAAAAAAGAAAATGAGAGAAATCTGCAGACTTTAAGGATTTTGAAGTAATGACAAAATGCTCAGATTAACAATTCCAGCACTGGCCGAGGGACCTCAAAATCCTGAGGAGCAAGACGGTGATGTATGCCCTATCTGATGACATGGTGGAGGTGAGAGCTGCATTTATAAGAATTGTGGGGAGAGTTAGGGGACTCTCATTACATTGCGGGCAGATTCAACAAGTGAAGTCACACAAAACGGCGCAACGCATTGTCTGGTTCTTTCCCGTGAGGCAAGCAGCTGAAGCGGTTGACTATAAAACCATGACCTCTGTCTGAACTGCCTGTGACTTCTTCATCTTTGTTTTGTCTCTTGCGGCTTACCGATCTATCAGACGAATAGGTTAAAATTCCCCCGCGTTTTTAGGGGCATCAGTATTCAGAGCCAGATGGTTTAAATGAGAATTACAAATTTGAGTTCTCAAATCTGACTTCCGGATCCATCAGAGGAATAGGATAAAATCTTCCGTCTTTTTAGGGGAATCAGTATTCAGAGTTAAATGGTTTAAATAAGACTCACAAATTTGATTTCTGAAATTTGTAAAATCTGAAATTTGTAAAATCAAGTGCTTCACACAGTAACAAAAATTTAAGATTTCATCAGAAGATTTGGTCAAAACATTGCTGCAAAAAACAACAAAAAATTAGATTTGATGAAAAGAATTGGTGAAAGATTGTATGATATAATTTAGAAGAAAAAGAAATCAAAATGTATAATAGTTAAATTGAATTATATTCTCATCTAAAAAATAACCATATTTTAATGGATTTCAAATAACCAAAAATTAAAATTTAGTTAAAAATTGTAAGATTAGGCTTGAGAAAAAGAGAAGTTCAAAATATATAACAGTTAGATTGAACTATATCTTAATTATCAAGACAATAAATGATTAGTATTAAAAAATATTGCTTTTAACTATTTTGTAACCATTTTTATAATTGAAACTTTCAATATAAAACTTTTCAATTTCAAAGTAAGTAAGATATTTGGATTTCAAAGGGTGGTTTCGAGTAACCATATAGTGATGTTAATATATGTTATGTCAACTATGTACTTTTTAAAATGAACATTCAAAGAGTTATTGTTTTAACCCATGTAAGAGTTATTGTTTTAACCTATGTAAGATTTTATTATAATAATTTCTTTTATTGCAACTAATTAATTTATATGATATGTATTATTACTAATGTCGATTTTTGTGCCAAATGACTCTCTTGTGACGTTTATGTTATAAAAATTTTCATTGAACCTTATTTCTTATATTTTAACATTAGTTAAGATAATTTTTTTTTTCCAAATGTGTTAGATGTTTCTTGGAATCAAAGTTTTACTTGTGAAATTTGCTCAATCCAAATGCCTCATAGGTTTTAAAGAATAAAAAAGCAAGTTTTTTCTTCAAAAATTGTATGACCAATTTTTTGAAAAAGAAATGCTAAAAATGTATAATAGTTAGATTGAGTCATATTCTAGAATGAGAATTGAATCATGATGTGGGGTTCATTCGGACAAATAATGTTTCTGCAGAAACTGTAGGCTTCGTAGCGTTGTGACTTGTGACACCCTCCAATTCTAAGTAGGAGTTCAGATTGGCCCAGATCCTCCAATGAAATAGGTCACAAATCTTCGTGTCATCGGCTTTTTATAATTGCAATCCTCCTTCCCTCTCATCAATGGCCTCTCTCTTTTGAAAAGGTAATTGTTTTAAGATTTTGAGTTCGTTGATTTTTTTCTTGTGGCGGTGCAGCCCATCGTGGCCAGTTTAGCTCGGGATTCTGAGTTAACCCTGAATGTTTTAACCTTCAATGACCTAGTAGCTAATGGACCCAAATTCCAAAATCCTCTTCCTCCAAATTTGTTAAGAAGCTTGATGATATCCCTAAAGTTGATTCCAACCCCTCAAGCCTAATGACAGGCCCTTCAACTTGCTAATTGAGGCTTGATTGGCCAATTTACTCACTTCTGGCCTTCACTAAGATGAGTTAGATCATGTATCCAAACTAATTGGAAAGCAAAACTTAAAGGGGAAGTGGTTTCCTCCTTTGTGGGAAAGTGTTTCTTCACCTTTCATTTTGAGCTCAAGGAAGAGAGGGACCTTATTTTCATAATCATTCCATACATTATGGAACCTCAAGGTATGTATTTGGATATATGGAACCCTAACTTCAACCTAGACTGTGATATCCCTATGACAGTCCTAGTTTGGGTTAAGCTACCATATCTACCTTTTCATTGCTAAAATGATGCCACCTTCAGGATCATTAGCAACTCTCATGGATAATATATTGACTTTGTTGAACCTAGGGAAGGACTATTTGCTTGTGCTCGAATTTATGTAGAAGTGGATCTGGAAAAGGGTCTTCTAGCAGTAATAAATTTATGCATGCATGACTGGATGCGCATTTAGGAAGTGGACGATGACCAATTAGCATTCAAGCGCCAGATTCTCCACAAATATGGTCACTTTTCTAGGAACTGCACCAAAGCCCTGGTTATCTAAGAAAATAAGGAAGAACACAGGGATGAATGGAAACAATCTGAAAGGAGAATAGGTCTTAATACACAACAGGGTCCTCAACACTAGAAGAATGTCGAGCAGCCTAAGGACGCGGAAGGCCCTACTAAAACAAATAACAAACAGTAAGGAACTAGCCTATCTGGTATCCATTCAACAGATAAGAATAAATGTGAAGCTTTAGTAGATCTGAATGATGAAGAAGGACTTTCCCAAAAATATACAGAGCTAGATCCTCAAAACATCCCACCTCAAAGTCCAAAGAAAGATCCGGAAGAGGAGAATTGAGGTCCTGAAACCTCTGAAAATGATTCGTCATACTTGTATGGGGAAGAATAGGATATCTACCTATGATCAAAGGAAGCCCCCCAATCATCTAGAATATCCACTCCAACAGATAAAAAATTAGAAGTTGAAAAATCCAAACACATGGAAAGGAGAACCCAACTCACTAGAAGGAAAATCAACGGGGAGATCTGTGTAGCCCAAACTAAGAAAGATAAGGAACTGGGATATCAAAGCATCATACCTCACCAGTTGGTTGATCATGGTACAAAGAAGGGAAAAAAGGTGTGATGATAGGCTCATTGAAGGGGGAATCTCAACCAAAAAGTAAGTAATGAATATAATCTCCTAGAATTGCAGGGGCTTGGGTTGCAATAAAATAATCACAAAAGAAAAATATTTTTTATTGAAAGAGAAGCCAACAATAGCCCTTTTGAAAAGAATAAGCGAGATGAGATGGACTTCTCATCCAAGTCCAACAAGATATGGAACAAGAGTTTCCATCTTGAGGTAAGTTCTCATGGTGTATCAGGGGGTATATGTACACTATGGTATCTATATCAATTAAAACTAATAGACAGTAAAAAAAACGAATATTGGATCACTGCTTCTTTCAACATTCTGACTCTTAATATGGTATGCACCATTGTAAATGTTTATATGCCTTTCCTCTTTAGGGAAAAGCAAGATTGTTGTAAATCCTTGATGGATATTAAAGATATATCTTTTGGTACAAATTGCATCATCAACAAAGACTTTAATACCATATTTCATCAAAAATAAAATAGAGGAGGGTCATTGGTTAGGGATGCGCAGAAAGAAACTATGGAGGACCTAATTAGTTCCCTCAACATGATTGATATAAAGCCTTCTAAAATGAGATACACTTGGAACAATAAAAGATAGTTGGAAGATTTGGGTAGTAGATGGAATAGATTGTCAATACTATTTGTAATAGATATGTTAATAAAATTTTATAAGTATTAAGTAGTGTAAGCCTAGGTGTTGGTAAATAATTTTCTAAAGTAAATTCTTACTTTAGTCAAAATTATTATATTCCTGAGATTTATCACAAACCATTCTACTCAATTTTACTTGTTGAAATTACATACAAAAATATGGAGCAACATATTATTATTTATAATACATATTTTCCAAATAAGAAAGAGGCCAATGCGTGATAAGATTCATACACTTACCTCAAATTAAGGATTGAACAACTATTTATGATGCGGTAACAACTCTTTTAGCATATACAAATATGTCCTTGATGAAATTAGTTGGATTTGGATTTGATGTGGCATATGCATGAGGGGTATATGAAAAGGTTTATCAACTAAATTGTGTCAACATGCTCTTCATTTATTATATATTCATTGCATATCTCATTGAGAAGCATTAACAACAAATGATGCTTCATCTCATTTTCCAGAGTTGTAATTTATTGATAAATTCACAAATAAAGTTTATTCTTGGCTTGGACAATCTACTAAAAGACATGGAGAACTAAAAGAACTAATGGAAACATTTCAAATCACCAAGTTAGAGGTGTTACAAATTCACCAAATTAGGTGGTTGTCTAGAGGAATGGTCATGGGAAGACTTGATAAGCTCATGTATGCTTTGTTAAAAGATGTGGAGTTAGGAGAGAAGAAAATGTATGACTTGGTAACAATATTTCAAGTACAATTTTGCATCCATTTACTTGCAAATGTTCTTATTGAGTTAAATAGGTTGAATCACAAGTTCCAAGAGGATTAAGTGGATATTACTTCTATAGGAACTACTTTAGATATTACAATTAGCATGCTTCATAAGCGGTTTTTAGGAGGCATATTTAAATTCGATACAATGCACACATCATGTTTTTTGAAGAAAGCATAGAAAGGAACTCTTGAGTTTGCAAATAGCGCATGTATGCAACATGTACATCTATTGAAGTTTATGATTTGTCCCAATACATATACATAAGGGACACTAGAAAATTACATTCTTTTGGGAAAGAGCTTTGTAATGAAGGTGATTGATTTTATAAATATGAAGCTAACATATTTGCCAATATTTAATGCTGCTAAGCCTTTTAGTCTTCACCATTATTATGAGGAGATAGATGATAGAGATGCTCTTAAATTTTTGGTGAGATGGATGAGTTTGTTTGTACTATTTATAATCATACACAAAAAAACATATTTATGGAGCATGAGATCTATGTGGAAATGAACCTGAATGGTTTGAAGATTTTCCATGTCTAATATGATTATGACAAACTATTCTTGTTATTCCAAATAGTACAATAATATGTGAAAGAGGTTTCACAAAATTAAATAGGATAAAATGTCATGATAGATCAAGGATTTTGTTGGACACATTAGGTATGTTAATGTTTCTCTCTCTTATTGCACCTCATGCTCTAAATGAGGTAGATTGGAATATAAGTTATGATGTTTAAAAACTAATGAAAGCTTGAAAGCCATTTTTATTGGGCAAATACCTTCATCTCATCCACGATGTAAATTTTGAAAAATGTAAATTGAATAGAAGCAAACTAATCCAATATTATTTTTTAAATTTAGATACACTATTTTATTAGGTTTTATTGAAATTAAAATTTTTCATTGAGTGATTAATTATTCCTCATAATTTTAATATTTGAAAAAATTATATTTGATTAAACATTTTCTATTAAAATGTATAGTTAATTTGTATTTTCATTAAATACAATCATATATACAAGTGAATATATGCTTTTAATTAAAATAATAAAAAATGCCCCTTCAAATTTGTTCACTAATATCCGTTCCATTGCAATGCTAAATTAAATACAAAGAAATCCTTGTGCAGGCTATTGATTTAATAATATTTAAAATATAGTTTACGTTGCATTATTGTGCATTGACCTTAGCTTGTTTATGAGGTTAGAAATCAATAAATATATATATATATATATATTTCTTTTATTATCAAACAAGAATAATGATGTTATTAATATATTCAATTTTAGTCCGATAGATCTCAATATGAAATCTCAATTTTTAGTGACCGAAAGCTAGTCAACGAAATTCATCGAGTAATTTACATACTTAAATATTATTTAATAGAATTGAGTCTACGCTGCATAGTAATGAGGAACTAAATCTGCGTGTGTACGTAGTTAATACATTTCTTTATTTCAAATATGGAATAAAATGAGGTTCATAATAAAAAAGGTTAAATAAAATAATTTTCTTCATTCGAATGTCGTAAATGATTGTCGGTTTCTTTTACATATACTAAACATATTATAAAAACCTAAATGATTGTCGGTTTCTTTTACATATACTAAACATATTATAAAAACATATAGTACTTTCGCAGAAAATGCAACTGAATAATATATTAATAATGTTAATATATACTTATTAACATGTCCATTATTCACATTAATTAATATATCAATGATTCATAATTAATGTGAAATTGTAAGTTTCACATTAAAGCAAAAATGAAGATTTACGTTATAAAAACATATACTGCGAACATGTTTATTACTCATATTAATTAATATATCAATGATTCATAATTAATGCGAAATTGTATGTTGGATGCAATTTTTAAGCAAAAAAGATTTACCTTATAAAAACATATACTCTTTTCGTAGAAAATGTAACTGATTTATATATTAGTATAGATTTACTTTAAATACAAATTTAAAATAAGTCAAAAGGCATCAAATTTCTTCACATGCAAAATACAGATTTAACATAAACTAAAAGACATCAAATTTCATCACATGCAATTTTTTTTATAGTGAAAAATACAATGTATAATTTTTCATTATTTAAATTGTATTTTTTAATGCTATCTATCTATCTATCTATATATATGTGTGTGTGTGTTTTAACCATAAAACATATTTTTTACATGATATTTACATAATATTTTTTCAATGATATATAATATATACATAATTGTCATTAAGTATATGTCAATATTAATTGGTATTAAAATGTTATATTAATAAGTCACATTGAATATTTCTTTATATACTACATTAAAATAATTTTATTTTAACAATTTTTTTTCTATATATAGATATATTTGAAATTGATATCCACATAAATTACTTAACATAGATCTTCAAATAGTTATTAAATCTCTTGTTGAAATATTTTTTAAAATACAAGGTTTAAACATCTTACTCGCATTTTTTTTACTTCTAATTACTTTAGAGCATATTCATTTTTTTATTATAGCCAACATTAATTTCTTATTTAGAGTGTAATTTACTTTTATTTTAAAAGGGCACATGTCAATTCAATGGATATACGAAGACTTACACATTCTCTCATATTGGGTTGTAGAATGAGCCCCTCAATAGTTCATAATTAATGTAAAATTGTATGTTGGGAGGCCAAGGTAGAGGCAAAAAAAAGCATATTGCATTAGATATTAGAATTTTCCTATGTATTTAAAAAAAAAGAAATTTTAGTCCCTACATTGCCAGGCACTACAACCCTCACCTCGTTGTCTTTGTTAAAGTCCCTTGACTCTCGATTAGGTTGCTGAGTTTTTGTGTTTTTCTACCAATTTTTATCAAAGTTTCCAGAAAATGTTGCATATTTGTATTTTTCTATAAATTCAAAAATATTTCGTAATTCTTAAAATTCTTATTTCTTATTTTCGATTAGCTGACCGAGATTTGATGTGTCATAACTCCCCTAGTGAAGGGAAATTTAATTTTGGTATTTGTCAGTGTTTGACAAATTATTTTCAAGTTAAAATTAGAGTAATTTTATAAATGGTCATTCCAACGGTGAGTTCTTTGACACTGACACTAACACTAACACTAACACAATGCTTTGAGTAGGTCCTTTACATATGAACGAAGGGGGTGGGGGGAGGAGGGGATGGGTCATTACCAATGAGTGCTCTGACATTAACATTAACAATGACACTAACAAAGGGACTCCTAGTTTGTTTACCTCATATTTCATTTTAAGCATCTTTTTCATTTTAAACTTTTACATTCGACATTGGATAATCTAGTACTCCTCGTGTGTTTTGTGACATGTTCTTAACCGCCTCTCAAGGATCCATTATCTCTGGCAATTCATCTATTTATAAATACCTTTGGCTTTTGGTATAACAACAATCATGATTCCAACAAGTGGTATGAGAGCCAAAGGTCTGGAGTTCAAAAGACCCCTAGCTCACGTTCCAGGGGGGGGTGCGGGGGAGGGGGGGGGTGCGGGGGGGGGGGGGTATTGTTCTGCATTGAATAATCCAATGTTCGTTGTGTCTTTTGTGACATGTTCTTAACTGTCTCTTGGAAATCTGTTAACTCTAACAATGCATCTGTTTATTAATACCTATGGGTTTTAGTGTAGTGACATTCATGATTCCAATATTTTACATATCCATCTATGTGAGAGAACATGCATATGGAGCCATGAATCTATGCGTAATGAAGCACATGTGGAAAAGGGGGTATATGCAGGGGAACAAGTGTGCAGAGCAAGGAACACACAATTTTATTCGCAATTGTCTCCCTCTTTGCATGAATTCCCCCTTTGCACATTTCTTCTGCATAGCTCTCAACACTACATATTAAAGTTTGGGGCATGAAAATTTTTGTTTACATGTATTGTGGATGTGAAACAATGGTCGATGATTAACCCTCTACACTACTATGTCGACTGGGATTATGGTATTTGATATCAAGATGCAAAGGATCTATGGAAAAATTGCTTTTTGATGACCCGATCTGCATTTATCAAAACTATGTTTGATAGTTTTTATCGTTTAAAAACTGTATCAAAGTAGAAACAAAAAATCTTGGTATTTATAGTTCCCAAATACTATGTGCATTTGTGATCTCAAGTTTGTGAATTAAATACTTATTATCCAGTATTAAATGAATTATCTTTTAAATGGGTGTGAGGAAAAAGTTTTGTGCGGGAGAAAGGGTGTGCACAAAAAGGAACATAAACTTTCTTCCACAATGTCTTCTACCTTCATATACATTCCCATAGACCTCTATTCCACACAACACTACATATTAATCAATTGACTAACATTTTTTTGATTACTAAAGTTTAAGGCATGAAATGTTTCGGTTATGTGTATATTGAATGCCAAATAACGGTGGATGGTTTATTGTCACCACTACTATGTCAATGTGGGCTCATTTTACTTGAGCTTCTCAAATACTAAGTACATTAAATATTTCACATATGTTAATCAAAATAGTTACCATCGAATATTAAATAAAGTTTCTTTTTAATGTGTATGAGGAAGAAGTGTTGTGCAGGAGAACGTGTGTCTGAAACAAGGAACAAAAACTTTCATCTACAATGTTTGTACTTCTGGATACACTTTGTGTTTGCACGCTTCTTCCACATACCTCCCTCTTGCACAAATCTACATATTAATCAATTAATTAAAAATTTTGACTTATTAAAATTTGGGGCATGAAAAATATGGTTTACATATATATCATGTGTGGAATAAGGGCGGGAGATTAATTTTCCATGCTACTATGTCAACATGGACATATTGTATTTGATATTAGGATGCAAAATAGCTTTGGTAAAACTACTTTGTGGATAATACGATGCATGGCTTTTAGAACTATGTTCGATGGATCTTATCATTCACTATAATTAGTGGTTGATATTGAGTGTGGGTTCCCTATTCTAACGTCAATCAACATCTGATGTCATGGTCTAGCATATATTAATATGTAAGTCTTTTCGACATTTATTCAATGAATCGATGCATAATGAGGACATCGTTCGAGTGGTTAATATCATTTAATTTGATAATTTGTTTCGTTACTAGCCATTGTTTTACATTGACTAGATTTGTGTTCAATACTGTTATGTCTATCTTGATGTTTCTTTTGCACTAGTTCTCCTATTCACTTAAGAACTTTATCAAATTAGAATCAACAAATATTGGTATTCACAGTTCTAGGATACAAATTTCATTGTGATGTCACATTTTTGAATAAAGTACCTATTATCAAATACTAAATGAAGTGTCTTTTTAATGTGTGTGAGGATAAAATGTTATGCAAGAGAATGAGTATGCAGAGGGAGTAACAAAAACTTTCTTCTAAATTTTTTTGTACCTTGACATACATTCTCCCTTTGCAAATTTATTTTGCACACCTCCCTCGCACAAAACACTACATATTAACCAATTAATTAGTTTTTTGTTCATGGCATGAAAGTCTTGGTTTACATGTATATTTTCTGTGCAATAAGGGTGGGTAGTTAATTGTCCACACTACTATGTCGATGTGGGCTCATTTTATTTGAGAAGTAGAATAAGTGAATTGTTGTATACACACTTCCTGAATAATAAGTGCATTTGGGATTTCACATTTGTCAATTAAATATTTATTGTCCAATATTAAATGAAGTGTCTTTTTAGTGCATATGAGGAAAAGATGTTATGTGAAATAACGACACTAGTAAAAAAGAGGTGAAAATCCAACATATATTCATCTGCTATTTGTCTTATTGTCGTTGGCTATCCAACACATTAGAGTCATAATTTTCGTTGGTGGGATTGTGTTGAATAGCTAACACTTTATTAAGCATGCGATATTCAGTGGGACTGACATCGAATATTTGATGCCAAAGATGCCTTAAAAATGTCTTCAATCATATGATGCATTGTGATTAGTTTTGTGATGTCAACAATCATCGGATAGGCGATGGTTAAACGTTAGATAGCCGCCACCATAGACACCAAAACTGAGTTTCAACATCCAACATTTTGACGTCAGATATTTGACGATGAATTATTCTAGTCCACTGGAATCTGACAGTTTGTTCTGTCGGTATCGATTCAAATGTATTATTGGTACACGTTGAATAATTAATGTTATAAGAATTTTATACGATGAGAGTGTTATGGCTTCAATGCATTTTCCCGCTAGTACAACATCGGATATTAAACAATATCTTCCTTCGACTTAAAATCATATATTCAATGGTTTTCACTTAACATCGAATATCTTACAGGTACCTAAGCATCATATATATATATATATATATATATATATATATATATATATATATATATATATATATATATATATATATATAGATATATATATATAATTTGGTACGGGGCACTCTCATCATGCACCATTTGTTAATTCTTATTTTTTGTAAGCATCATATCATTATGCCTGTGTGTATTAGAGGCATTCTCTACCTCCTTCTAATCCATTTCTAGTGAGAAATGGGATGGTATATGGTATTGATTATTGTGTGGAAGATCTAGGTCTTTAGACTATTAGAGAATAAGAGAACATGTTTTAAGAGAATACTTATCTTGATGAGATCAGTAGGAATTATGTGCTAAGAGAGGTTGACTTCAGTGAAGCTCCCATTCATAGAGCTTACTTTACATCTGCTCCAGGAATTCAATCCTTCACTACTAACATCATCTTCATTGTATCAATACTAATTTAAGTATAATTTAAGGTGTTTTGGTCGCTTACTTTTTTAATTGGAAATCATTGGAGACTGCTATTATAATGAACATGATAGAACAATCAGCACAAGCATTTATTTGGAAAAGAGAAGGCTATTAGTTGATCAATGGTGTCAATTTTTGCAAGCCAAGCATAACAAATTTATTTCTAAGGACACATGCTAGAAAATAGTTAGGTGTCTTAAATAGTGCTTACAACATTCAAAGAGATATACAACCTAATGGCTTGGCTCCTGAATTCAAAAGTGTATTCTTGCACCACTTATCGCTATTCTTACCTAAGGTACTACCATTTCATGAGTGGCTCGTCTTCATAACATATGGGATAAAGGTGTAACATCAACAATGTCTTGAAGTCCTCCCATTTTGTAATCATGGGCTTCTTGCCTAGCTTCAATGCACCCACATAGCTCTCCCACCACAATAGAGCATGTCCAATTATCTTCAACCAAGCAACAAAATCTACTCCATTTCTTGGATTTGATAAAGGCCAAAATAAACTCCCATTTATTTCAACTACCTATTTAATACTTCAATGTTAACTTGTCCATCAAACATGGGTATTTCAAGCTTCACTTCAACTCTCAAAGGAACATTAGAATATGAGTTGTTTTTACCCAATTCACTAGGTTTCTTACCTTTGGTACCTTGTCTTCTTCTTGCTCGAACTTTATTGAGTTTTCTTCCTTAGCCTTTTGCACTTTCCATAATATAACCCACACTTTATTCCTACATCCAAAACTATGCAATAAAAAAATTCCACCCAATAAAGCAGATGAAGACCAAAATTATGCAAATTATAGCCATTAAATGGCTGGAATCAAATAATTGACCACAATAAAATCACCACACTGTCTCACTAAGAAAACTTAAATATAACGAAATGTAACAAAAATGTACTACGTACAAAATCCATCCAAATTGTTTATAGATATATGAGTTCTAAGATTACTTCGATATGTCTTTAGGAGTTTTAATGAAATTTTGTTGTGTTGGAAGAATTTTCATTGATGTCAAAGTGTGAATGGGCCATATCAGGATTAAAATCTACAGTATGCCTAGTTTTTCTTGAGAGGCTTTATTAATGTATCAGTGGGATTCTCACCACTTTTTTTAATCATTGTGACCATCTTCATGTGTTTCAAAATGGATGTATTTGGCATCTCCGGGTTGTAGATATTGTGAGAAGAAGCCTTATATGTCCTATCGTTTTAGATGAATGATAATTTTTTAAGTAGTGTAGAAGGCCTTCCTCCTCTTGCATCATAGGATGAATTTGTCCATTTTCAGTTTATCAAAAGTATTATCTTCAACTTTTGCATGTACTTTAATAAGAATTGAAACTTGAATAGTAAGAATGTGCTTCCCTTCTAAACTTTGAAGTATCACAAATCAACATTTTAAGCGTGCCGCTATTGGATGATATATTTGACATCAAACCAAGCATGTTCAAAGTATTAATCATTGGCATCATGGTTATCAGAGCTCAAATATCATAGAATCAAAATTTTCTTGAAATGTATAGGTCATTTCTTAAGAACAAGTCGTGTCCTCCACTAAATATACGTTGACTACCCCAAGAAACATATCGATTCACACATGTTTGAATTAGTATAAATAAACAATTTTATTACTCCTTTTTTACATCCAACTTAGTTCAGGAGAAAAAGAGAAGAAGAGGTTCAAATATGAAGAAAAAAGACAAGTTCATAACTCATTAACTTGGTGACAAACAAGAATAAGAATTCATAATTGAAATCTTAGTGTTTGGATTTGGTTTTCTTGGTGGATTTCTAGTGGATTTCTTGTTGGATTCGTAGCTGCATTGCAAACAAGGTTCTTCCCTTCAAGCAAACCTCTGGCAAGGGACCTTCGGTCTTGTGGAGGAACTAAAATACAAACCTATGACAAGACCTATAATAAATATTTTTCAGCCCTGTGTAAAAATAAAAAGTTTGGTCCTAAATCCATACACCATACTTCAAACTTCAATTGGAGTAGATACCTGGCCCTTGGTGTAGACCTAGTAACATACCTACTCAGCCTTTGAGTAGTCTTATTTGGCCTCTTGATTTTGGTCTATTCTTGGATCTGCAGAAGAGGTATACTTCATACATTCTAGATCTTTAGGGGAAGCCATAGACCTAGGGCAGAGATCTCATTTATGGAGAAATGTTGAAGTTACTTCCTTAGCATTTTTCGCTTTCCATAATACAACCCACACTTTATTCCTACATCCATAACTATGTAATAAAAAAAAACACCAAATAAAGAAAATGAAGACAACAATTATGAAAATTACAGCCATCAAATGTCTAGAATCAAAAGATTGACCACAATCAAATGACCACAATGTCTCACTAAGAATCTTTAAATATAACAAAATGCAACAACAAAGTGCTACTTACAAAATCCATCCAAATTGTCTATAGGTATATGAGTTCTAAGAGTATTAACAAAACAAGCTTAATAAAATATGTAATAATTTAGTCGACCTACTTAATTTTGACAAAAATGTGTATTAATATACTCTTCTACATGAAAAAAATGGTCACATAAAGGACCAATTCATAAACATAAAAATGATGTAATGGGTACTATATTTATCATTTAAAACCTTCCAAGTTATTACCTGATCATATGAAGCAAGCCTACCCATACTTGAGAGACACATCCCAACAAGTAGATAAGCATAACCTTACATGAAACATGATTTACCAAATTAGTGAAGAGTATACAACTTTAGAATTTTCTTGTATTCCTAAATTAATATATTTAGTTGTGTTTATTACAAGGATTTTGAGAAAGGAAAAGAGTATTTATCCAAGATCATATGTTGAATATTTCGACCATAATCTATGAAAAACCTTTGCGACCATTTTCATCCAGAATTGTATCCAAAGATATATCTTGCAATGAAACCAATGTCATTTCTAGCATGTCCAACCCGTCTTTATTTGCAAACATAAAAAATTGAAATGATTGCACGTTCATAAGCAATATGTTACATTTAGTAACTTAAAAACCAATAAAAGTATACAGTTCCATGCAATATTATAAGGATGACTAAATTACAAATTTGAGGTGCCTTTAGTGGAGTAGAGCTAGTCCTAACAATCAACAGGAATACTACCTGTAAAGGGACGAAGACCGAACTACATAAATACATATTAGGCATATTTGAAAAGCTTGATATGAAGATACAACCACGCGAAAAGGCCACAATCATCTTCAGAAATATAGAGACCTAAATAAGCTATTTTCAAGGCTTGAAGCAACCTTTAACTCCAATAATTTGTGACACTTTCAAGAAGGATAAAATTTGCATCCTTTTATAAGGGTTCTAAAGCTCTTCACAGACTCATGTTGTGTTAAATGATAAGCCCTAGTTTAATGGGCATTCCAAAAGTTCATTCATAGAGCATTCAAGAAGCATTTTAAAATGATTGTGCCAAAGACCAAATTATCATAATCTATTGGGAGCTTGGATGACAAAGGACAGTAGCAATCAAAGCATATATTAGTGACCTTGTGGAGAGAATATTGAAGGTTGCACTAATATTGACGGAGGAAGTATCTACACCTTGGATTGTGAAGAAGACCTGTAGAAACACCTACATGATAACTTGACTTAGTAAGAGAGCAGAAAATAGTGTCTTGAAACAGTAATCTTACTTGGCACTCCAAAGATCATTGGAAGTCAAAATTTGGCTTTGGCATCAACTGGAAGATCATGGTAGCTATGGAAGTGGAAATGCCTTGGATAATGAAATCAAGGAGAGGGATTTGTAGTAGCCACAAGTGATCATGGTCAACTAAGGTATGTGCATTTGTTTTAACCATAACTAGATGAAAGGTTTACTTTTATATATCTTAGGGTTTTCTATGATGATAGGGTTTGTAGACTTAATCTTTTGAATCTAGAGATTATAATCCCTAGGTGTTTCTTGAAGTACGAAAAACCTTTTCAAGAAAGAAACCCTAACTCTAATCTGTTTAAACCTTAGATTTTGGTTTCTAGGCTTTGTAGGTAGTCTACAGTGTATGGCAAAACCTAGTGATGGTGAAATTGGATGGAAATTTGGGTTCAAACCTTACGGATGATGTTACAAAGGGAAATCTCAAGGAAATTAGGGTATGGATCTAAAAACCGTAGGAATTCTCCCTCTAAGATTCCATGGTATCTCTAGACTAAAAGATTATAATCATGCTCTTGTACTTGTCAATTTTTCTTGCTGGTACATATCGATGAATATTGCAGAAGGAAGAAAAATGAGAAGGATGACTAAGCAACACAAATCTTGTGTTTTGATGAGAATTATCAAATGAGGGAACTATAAAGACCCTCAAATAACTTTTTCTATGAAATTTCATTGAAGGAAAAATTATAACTTAGTAATTAAGTTGGATCCTTGGGCACTCTGATGCATAAAGGTAGACTAATATGAAGATGGACCATGAGGATGTTAATTTTTTGAAAAGGTCACCATGGTGAGGTAAGTTTGATGTTGATACCTATTATTCATTATTTAGTTAACATTTTGTTATGATACATGGAAAGATGTTGCAAGGGTACACGATGAAAATTGAGAAAAGTTTAACTATGTGGATATTCAGGGAAAGCTCAACATCTTGTACTTGGCACACATATTTGTTTAATAAAGTGTGTGCATAAAGAAACGACTTAGGACTGTTGCTACATGTTTTGAACCTGGTGTTTGTATATTTCATCTAGTCAAAAGGTTTTGGCATCTAGGGATTGAAAAACCTACATTGGAATTAAATAGGAAAAACCCTAGTGAGAAACCCTAATCTGATTGGTCCCTCAAGGGAACCTAGTAGTGAGAAAGTTGTTACGAGATGGAAACTTTGGAAGGCTCAATATAATGAATTCATTAAAATTGAAAAGTTAAAAGATATGTGCAAAATTAGTGACGTAGAACCTGTCACAAGATTGAGTAAGTGGCTTCATGGAAATGAAGGAGGCTCAATACAATGAGATGCGGATAGAAGAGGAATGAAGAAGCTTTACAAGAAATTGACGGTCTGAAATTTGTCCCTTTTTAACCACATATGTGAGTGCCTTAGGGTTTCTTCGCATGGTAAATTTTAGGGGCGAATTTTAGCCCAAGGGTGAAATTTAAGGGGTTTTTCATTTTATAGGGGAATTTTTTTTATAAAACACCCATTTCATATATTTATCCCAACTTTTATTTAAAAAATAATTATTTTTTTCATTTTAGCCCAAAAAAGGGGCAGATAAACTATGAAAAGACTCATTTGACCTGATTCGCCTGGTTTGGGAGGTTATATTCCATTACAATCACCCGATTTTCTACTTTGCAATGTTAAATTTGTATGCAAACGCCAATTTTATGGTTTGGGAGGTGGTTTGGGAGGTTCTATTTGTTCCCAATTGTTGTGATTTCTTTTGTGAAAAACTTCCTATTTTCAAATCTGGTTTTCATCGATGACAAGTGTGTAAATACATAAAAATATAAATAAAGTGGAGGTATGGTAAATAAATAAAACCTCTTTTGATATTTATTCCATAACCCTCTTTCTATTTAAGAAGGCTCAAAAAAGAGGTTTTATTTAAGTGAATCCTATGGGCCAAATACCATATTTATAAAAGAGGTATGGTAAATTAATAAAAATATAAATAAACGAGAGATATGGTAAATAAATAAAACATTTTTTTATATTTACTCCATAATTCACCTTATATTTACGAACACTCAAGGGTTTAAATAAATAAAAATATAAATAAAGTGGAGGTATGGTAAATAAATAAAAACTATTTTTATACTTACTCCAAAGGTATGTTAAATAAAGAAAAATATAAATAAACTAGGGGTATGATACATAAATAAAACCTCTTTTTATATTTAGTCCATAACCCTCTTTCTATTTAAGAAGGCTCAAAAAGGAGGTTTTATTTAAGTGAATCCTATGAGCCAAATACCATATTTATAAAAGAGGTATGGTAAATTAATAAAAATATAAATAAATGAGAGGTATGGTAGATAAATAAAACATTTTTATATATTTAATACATAAGTCACCTTATATTTATGAACACTCAAAAAATGTGTTATATTTAGGTGAAGCCTATGGGCTAAATACCATGGGACAAATTATTATTAATACCATGCAAAAAAACATTATTAACCCTAATATTAGTATTAATAAAAATAAATATGGCACATGGTATTGACCCATGGTATTCACGTGGAATGTAGCCTATTTAAAGGGGAGAATTAAACTAGCATAGATCCATCTTTACTATGGATCTACTAAGTGCCAAATATTGTGATATGCAAACTAGCATAGAGTGAAAAAATATTTGATCCCTCTTGCAGCTTGGTATATCACGAGTAAAAATGGATCTTGTAATTTGATGTCACTTAAACATTTTAACTCGGTTAAAATAGAAATCAATTATTAATTTCATTAATTTTTATAAATTACTAATAGTAGTTTTTAAGCTCTAGGTTTATGATAACCCATGGTATTGACCCATGGTAATACCATCATATTCATGTGAGCATAGACTATTGAAAGGGGAAATTCTATCAGCTTAGATCCATCTTAATTCCGGGTGTCCCAAGTGTTGAGAGAGATAATTAGATTTCATTCATTTAAGAGTGGTAGATGTGGAGTTAAGTTGGATATAGGTTGGTTTTTATGATAATGAAGATATTAAATAGACTTAGGATATTATATTGTAAAAAAAATCTTAAGGTGAATTGTTAAAGCTACATTTAGTCACTTCACAAAATTTAGTATAAAATACCAATATCTCCATTAATATTGGTATTTCTGATTTAACAAAAAAAAAATTCAAAACAGTGAAATCTTATCACTCTTTCTGCATCACCCTCGCAGAAGAGAGATAGTCACTACCCGGATTTCCCACCATTTTTCAAACATTCTCAATATGATATCTTCATGAAAAAGTTAAGGTACTGATCTTGGATTAGTTGTTTAGAAAATATGTTGGTTTGTACAACCTTTCATCTTCTATGTTATTCTTAGTTTGTCGTAATAATCTGTAGGGGTTCGACCACTACACCATATTTTCCTAAAAGGCAGAGATTTTGCACCAAAAAGGAAAGTAATACACATGTTACAGTGCTATTAAAAAATGCAAGATGTATGAAGGTAGTGAATAATGCTAATAAGCAATTTAGATTGGGAGAGACATAATTAAATTTTATTATTTAATTGAAAATTTCCAATCAACATAATAATAAATCTACATTTATATATTGATTGGAAGGCTCTTGACAATGGTCACTTCTTTCCATTAGATCCCCTTGAGGCCTTTGGGAAACCTACTACTTTATTATATTACATAGTTGGTGCTTGCTACCTGTTGGCATGTTGGGGTAAACAAAGTTGATGTGTGTTTTTCTTTTTTATCTTGCAGTTGGAGTCTATGGAATAAGAAAGAAATTTGATTTGCATTTTTTCATCCTGATAGGTAAATGTTTGTAGATGAACATTCCATCTTAGAAACTCTGTAACAAGGAAATTCCATATATTTTGTTGTTGCTCAATATAAAATCAAGCAATTTTTTTTTTTTTTTTTAAACTCAACATGGGTTGCATTAAGGAGCAAAGAGTTATCTCCATGTCTTCTTCACGCAAGAAAGTTTTATGGTCCAACGATCCTGCCATATGACTATTGACAGCTAGCTTGCGGTACAAGGCTACCTTTGATGATGAAGCAGTAGTAGTAGCTTGGTGGTGGGGAATTTTTGGAAAGTTAAATCTTCAATGAAATCCATTATTTTTATGTGGTTTTCCCTAACGAATAATGTTTTGACATGAGTTATTCTACAAAATAGGGCAAGGTAGGTTCCTGGAATTTGCACTCTATGCAAATGTGAATGGGAAACAATAGACCACGTGTTGGTGTTCATTTGTATTTTTTCTCAACAGGTATGGGGTGTTATTCTCTCCTTATTTGAGGATAGGGTACTTGGAAGGAGCCTTCCTTATTGGACTACTTGATGATAGAGCACTCAAATAACATAGATCATTGCCCCTGATTGCTTCTAGAGCCTTTTGGACAGGAAATAAGGAATAACAATTTTGTAGACAAGGAGATCCCTCATTTTCACGTACATCATCAAATAAAATACCTATATGAATGTATAAAAAAGACTCCAAAGGTTAAAGTTCTAAGGTGGGTTGCAATCTAGAGGTTGATAAAACTTATCCATGACCTTTCTTTGTTGGTTCTTGCCAAGCTGATATTCTTGTTATATATATTATCTGTAAATATGTGTGATATTCTTGTTCTATATATTATCTATGAATATGTGTGATATTCTTGATCTATATATTATTTGTGATTTGAACCCAAGTTAGTTGCTCCGACATGTGTGATATTCTTGTTCTGTATATTATCTGTGATTCGAACCCAAGTCAACAACGTGTAGGAGGAAAATTCGAACTGGTGCCGCTTTCTGTGTCTTTCATGTCTACCTCTGCCAGAGAATTTTCCAAAATACATCAAGTTCTTGATTCACATGTCTCTCTATATTTGATTATTTTTCACATTTTGAAGTGGGAAGAGAGGATAACTCTTGTTGCAGGTGTAGACATATTCATTTTAGGTCATAATGGGCAGTGGAGCAATAGGGATGGGCTTGTTGGATCAATATAATTTGAGCCCAACTACAAATTTCACGCCCAAAACTTCACAACTAGTTTTGGGGGTTCCCTGGCAACAGAAAAATAGAAAACTAGGAGGTTTGAAACTTTGATGTCGTGCCCATAATATAAAACTTTTTCTGTCACAACAAGCTTGACAACGGGAAATCATTTGGCGTTCATGTTGGTGCAACCCTTCAACTTCCCAGGTGTCCACGTTGTTCACAATTCATGCTATGATTTATTTATTTATGTATTTGTTTTTGGTTGAAATTGATACATGTATAGATAGCCTATGTGACATCCTTGGTAATCTTCCATTTGAAGACCAAGTGAAGAAAGCATAGATCATAGTTGAATATAGTTTAACTTGGAGGTGTTTAGAAGATTCATTTGTTAATTGATTTGCTGCAAATATGCTTCTTATCTTAATTTAATGAACTATGACAAACACCTCGGTTTTATTTATAGTTTTGTTGAGTTAATGGTTAGTGAATGGCTTGATAAATACTTTTTCCTTGATTTGGATTCCCCTCAAATGCCAGCATATAGAAATTGTAGACCTCAATAATACAATTAATGCTCCTGTCAAACCGTGCCTTAGTTACCGATGGTACTAAATTTATTGTGATTTATTTATCTAGTTTTTAAATTACTTCATGCAGAGGGAAAGCAGATCTTTGTAGATCCTCCTCTGAGTGAGCTCGATCCTAAAATGAATATGATAATTAATAAAGAAAAGCAGTCATAATTCAATGGCGTGGAACTTATCTCTTCTGAAAATTTTACATCTTGGGCGGTTATGGAAGCTATTGGATCATGTCTAACAAACAACTATTCAAAAGGACTTCCTAGTAAGAGGGAAGTGCCTGAAGATATAACTTGGAATGTGAAGAATGGCACCATCATTATTGTGATTTTGTTTGAGCTTCTTGGAAGTTTCTTCTTGCCACTTGGTATTTTTTCTTGTTAAACTTAGTTTCTCTTAGATTTTGGACCTGTACTTTTTATTTTGAATGTTTGACATGTGTGTAATGGTTTATGGGTTCAGTGTTATAGTGTAGAGACCTGTATTTTTTGCATGAGTATCTATTATCATAATGATGGATACAATTGTTGGACACTTTTCTATATTTATTCATTACTATGTTGGGTTGGGATTTATGCCATGCATATAATATGATGGTGATGAATTCATTAACCAAAGTGAGAGGCTTTGCTAGTAGAGGGCCTTAGAAGCATTCCATCTTGAAAATAGTACACGGGGTGTTAATTTTCAACCATTATCTTGATCCCCAACAAATTTTGTTGTTTATACAACTCTCCTCCAGCCACATCATTGCATTATGGTGTGTATGGTTTTGAACTACAAACCTCCTTTGCTAAGATTATCATTCCTATTTGGGCATGTAACATGTGAAAATTTTCTTTGCAACGTTTACGGTTTGGACTTACCACATGGAGGGAATTTGTCTCATCGATTCATGATAGAAAAAAATGAGTATCTGCTACATCAATTTACTTTCAATCAATTCCATATCATTTAGATGAGTCCACAGGTGAGCTCGCACTTCCAATCTAATAATAATTAGCAGGGAAATAGTTCCACCATTGAGAAATATTGAACCAATCTTTTACGGAAGTGTTCAAAGTGTTAATGGTTGGGTTTTTTTTCTTGGGTTATAGGATACATTGACTATGAGACGCTTGATAAGAATTATACCCCTTTTAGGATCAAGCTTATCATTGCTGGTGCTAGTGCATATCCCTGAGATATTGATCACCCTCACATGAGGCAGGTATTGAAGCTGCATATTTCTAGATCTTATAATGGTAGTCCTTTCAAAAATTTCTCTTTCCAACAATGTTTATTCTATCATATCTCATTAATATGTTCTTATAGTATGTAATGTTGGATTTTTTATGATTTTTAGTACTAAAATGTTTGTGTTTCGGGAATATTTCCAATACAGTTGGGGCATACTTAATGATGGACATGGAACACATAAATGGTCTCATAGTTTCTTCTATAGTGTTTAGTCCATTTGATTTTTGTGATGTAGTAACAACTACAATGCACAAGGTGAGTTGATGCTATTAATTTTCTCGGCACTTCACCCTTTCGTTTAAAAATATGAGTATATTAGATGGAACTCTTTTTGGATCTATCTTAACGCTATATATATGTGCCATTCCCCCCTTGTAGAAGAAAAAGAATCCCATTAATGTTTAAGAAACGATGGAGAACTAAAACAAATATCCCATTCCCATCATAGGAGGAGTGATTATAGAGTTAAGAGGTGTAGATTTTCCTTTCGATTCTCTTACATATTCTTTGATTCAATTTCATGTTTTCATTTTTTTATGTTCTTTCTATTTCTTATCACTACTTGATCAAAGCTTCGATGAAACTCATTATGTTCCTTGAATTGTTTGTCAATTGGTTCACTTTTTTCCTTTCATTTTTATCTTTCTGATATTTTTCATTCTAAAATATTTTTGGATTGGAGGGTTGTGATTTTTAGTCTTTACGAGGTCCTTGGGGATGCATGTTATTCTTCACTAAGGAACCAGTATTGTGGGTTGACCTAGAGACAACCATTAAAAATGTAGCTTTTCCAGGGTTACAGGTAAATCTGAGTTCTCCTCCCTTTCCTCCATCATCTATATTGTTCTTCTGCTCACTAATATTATAATATTGGATATATTAATTTTTTGTATCATTTCATTTCTAAAAGATACATGAAATAATTTGTGGCTTTCTAGGGAGGACCACATAACCATACCATAGGAGGGTTGGTTGTTTGTTTAAAACATGATGTAAGTACATAGTTAAAGCTTCTGTAAAATTCATGCATGTGAATTATTTTTTGAATGGATTTTGTTTCTTATCAAAGGTAAAATAGTTTTAGTAAGTTGTAGAAAATTTATGAGCCCTTGCAAAGAGCCTAATGGATTTGGGTTCCAATTTGGTGTCTAGTGGTAGTGAAAATCACCTAGTTCTAGTTTATTTGAGGCCTTTGGTAAGGATCCTTTGTTTATATGTTGGAGTACACAACCTATTTGTATATTGATTTCTATTGGATTTAGATGGTTGAATGTAACATGGTATATATTAATGTTCTTGGACAGGGCATTGATGGTGCAAGAGTAGAGGATATTTTTGATGCTGGTTCTATCACATTGAATAAGAATTTTATACCAGGTTACATGAATTTTTTCTTTGTATATTTAGATGTAAGGGATTCATTGATTTTCATTTCCCCATGGGATGATATAGCTTACTTTAATACCATACATTTTCAAGTGATAAAAGTGTTATGGTTCCTGGTGATATATGCATAGGGACTCTTGCATTAACCACATGTGGGCTTCTTGAGGATGACTTTATTAAGGTTGCAGATTTTATCCAGAAGGGGGTGCAGATAGATATTAAGGCTAAGAGCTTTCTGAAAAGTTTGAAATTAAAATATTTTATAGAATTTATTAAGTTAGACAATTTCTAGCTATGAAATAGTATTATTGATCTCAAAAAGCAGGTTGAATCATTTGCTAGCCAATTTCCATTGTATGGTGTTGGCATTGAAAATCTTAGTTAGATATATGACGTGCTCACAAGATCAGAAATGTCCTTTATTAAATTTTAGGTTAGGATTTAGTGACGATAACCATGTTGGTAATATTTGGTTCCGTGTGTATATTATAGTGATGAATAATGTTTTAAGTTGAATTTTGTTTGAATTTATGTTCTTTCCCAGCATTGGCATTAACAGATTCTATTCTGATGTGTTGGATGTTGATTTTTCCATTTTATTTATTGGAATTTATGTATGACTCTCTTTTTGTTCATCACAAGAATTTTCGGTTGAAAAATATTGCTAACTTGTATGGAACCTATTATAGCACTTATTTATGTGGTGTGACTATGGATATTTTATATAGCCCGAAAAGGAATATTCCATACTTCTCAAGGGCCCAGGTATTGGGCCAATTACACAGTTTCATAACGTGTGTTCACTAAGATACTTCTACACATGCACAGATTCCATGTATACATGACAAATTTGAAATCAATTGTGCTTCTAAGATTTTACTGTTACATTCATCATCTCACATAGGCTAGCAAGAATTGATCCCATTTGTATATTATAACAATGAATCATGTCGAGATCTATATTTTTCTTGAATTTATGTGCTTTCCCAGTATAAGGATACAGATTCTGTTTTGGTATGATGGATGTTGAGTTTTCTATTTTATTTATTGGCAAGAAAAGTCTACATAATTTGTGTGGTACACCATTTCAATCCTTCATTTTCATGAGCAGTTATTTATACTCTCTTCTATTGGTTAGGAATAAGTAATATGAATAGTAGGCATAAAGACTTGAATTGAATACTAACTTAGACACCTAGTTAAACTGGTGTGGATGAGGTTGGCATTGGAGGACCGAGTAGCGGGAGAGGAACAGACAGTGAAGGGCGAACAATGATCCATGCAGACAGAGGCAGACAAAGAGACATATGAAGGGTGGTAGAGGAAGGGGCTCTACTCCCTCCTACAAAGAGGCCATGGCCAGCTAAGGCAGGAAGCCCTTAGAAAATTCTAGGGGAATAGGGGTGGAAGGAAAAAGAATTATGGAAGAGGAAACAGAAGAACCCATAGATAAGGATCAATATGGCACAAAAGACAAAGAGGTAGAAGACAAAAAACAGGGAGCTAAAGACAAGAAAAGCAAGGGACCCTGCAAACCCAAAGCAGAAATAACTCCCAGGGTTATTTTAAATAATCTAGAGCTACAGGCATACAGGGAGCACATGGGGACGTATGCCATCATTTGTAAGTTCATGGGATTATGGACCACTGAAAAAGCTTTACAGTCGTGGATTAAATACCATTGGAAACCTAAAGGGAGCATAGATCTTCATCTCGGGTCTAAGGGATTTTTTATGGTGGTGTTCACAAATATTGAAGAAAAGGATAGAATATTTGAAGGAGGGCCTTACTTCTATGCTGTTGTGGGGCTCTACATGAGACCATGGATGCTGAACTTTGTTCCAGAAAGGGAAACCTTTACTTCAATACCGGTCTGGGTAAGGCTCTATTCTCTACCTCTTGATTACTGGCAAAATGAATCATTAGCAGCAATAAATTAGGTACCTATGTTAAAGCCTCTGGAGCCACTAGAAGGGGGAAATATACTTCCTTTGCTAGGATATGTGTGGAAATGGATCTATCAGGAGCACTACCAGATGAGGTGATCTTTGAATTTTTTTATGAAGAATGGGTGCAAACAGTAGATTATGAGCACATTCCGTTCAGATGTCGCAAATGCCATGAACATGGACATATTTTCAGAGACTATCCACTCAAAAAAGAAATAAACAAAAGCAAGATCAACACAATAAAAGAATCAGATAGCTTCCAGAAAGAGGTTAATCGAAGTAAAGGAGGTAAAAGAGGACAGAAAAATTAGCAACGCAAAGGACAACATCTCAGGCAGAACAGTTTCCAGGTGCTTCAGGAAGAGGGAGAGATTACTAAAGAAGATCAAGCAATGGAAGGGAGTACTATAGCAAAGGAGAAGGAAGAAAACCTGGAACAAATAGAAAATATTGAGTACCAGAAAGAAGCCACTATGAGCAATGCTGAACAAGAAATGGATCAAGAAATGACCCAGAATGATATGGACCCAAAGGACCATGAACTACTATAAATACCTGACAAAGAAAACCTAGACCTAGAAGGATTCTTGAGGCAGGGAACTATAGGGGGAGTGGATTCGGTACCTCAAGAAGAACTCAGCAGAATACAACAGTTGTTTCTATGGAAAACACAGACTGAGGAGCTAGAGCAAGGGAAAAACATAGATAAGCAGGATAACCGAGGAGTGAAAACGATGAAAACTATTCTGGGACTAGCTACTAGAAACCCAGGCAAGAAAAGAGGTAGGAAAAAGCAGAATGAACTTTTCAAGGAGTGTGGAAAGCTGATGATTGATTCATGTAAGATGAAAGATCTAGCTAGCTACTTTAGAAATCTTTTATAATGAAGTGGATATCTTGGAATATTAGAGGTCTAGGGAGTAAGAGAAAGCAAAGAAAGCTAAGTAATAGAATGAAACAAGAAACGCCAGATATAATGTTCATCCAAGAAACAAAATGTTCCATTCAAAAGGTAAGACAAATTCACAACAAATGGCTTAGCGGCTATGAGTTTCTTGAAGTAAAAGCAGAGAATATAGCAGGGGGCATACTCACTCTATGGAATCCCCACTGTTATAGACATTTTTGGGCACTGCAACCCCAAGCAAAAAATGTCCGTAAACCAAGGGATCCTAAGTCCCTAAAAGTGTTTCTCTAACTCCTAAAGGAGCAAGGTCAACTGATTATAGCTTCTCCCAGAAGTTCTCCATGAAAAACTGCTCAGAATTAGTCAAAACAGGATCATTTCAGCTGCTCCATAGGCAAAGTGCATTGCATCTCACCTAAACACACTGTGTGGGTGCATTGCATTTCAAAAAGTCCTTCTATGGGGTGCGATGGGAGAGAAATGAAAAATGGCTGTGTCATTCCTTGAGGTGGAGAGGCAATGGAAGCTTCCAGAAACTTCTCCTGTGACACTTGCCTCTCTGAATTCGACCAAGGATGAGTAAGAGATCATCAATCTCCAAGTGGAAGCAAGAACTATCAGAGGGAAGACACTAATCAAGTCACAAGCTGACTCATCTCCCTTACAGATATCTATATATGGATCCCTCATCCCAGAGATCCAGAGGCTGGAATTTTGCATATTGTAAGGAATTGCTGTTGGTTTCTTGAGACAAACATCAGATTGTTGGGTGATCTAAGCTTTCTATGAGGTGAAGAGGGGCTTCCTTGCTAAGAGGATGATGCTAGGTCAGAACAACTGGTTGTAACTCCCCTTGGCTCTTTCTTGTTTATCAATAAAATCTATTCAAGTTTTCCTCCATACTCTTGTGTCATTTATATTTGCTGCATTTGTATGGTCAATTTACATCTGATCCTAGATTTTTTATGATTATAGATCCATGTTCTTGTATAGTGTTATGCTACTGTGATCTTACAGGTACTCTGTGAAGTTGGGGGTGCAAGGGAACAAGTAGCGAAAGACTATCAAGGAAGAGAGGAATCGAACCAGGAGATTAGCGCAACACAGAGGTTGATATTCTTTGTTCTTATCTATCTATAATTCATAAAGGAAAAATGAAAGTAGCTTTACTTTGTTTGTTTCTAAGGCAGCTATCACACCTTAGTGGGATAAGCAGTTCTGAGTAGACACTTTTCCCTGTAACAAAATGGCGACTCCGCTTGGGACGAGTTAGTTTGTTTGTTTATCTTCCTTGTTGTCTATTTCATAAACTTACAGACGGAGCCTGAAGTCGAGCCAGGTAGCTTTCGAACTGCATCTGCTATGCAAATGCAAAGTAGATAAATGCCACTTCAGTCAATCTCCGGGATTTGTTTATGATTTAAACAACTAATTCATGAACTCTCGATTGCCCTTGTGGTAGCTCTTAGATCCTCCTTAGATCTACCCCTGATTGTTGCATTATAGATTACCTTTTGCTCAGCCAAAACCCATGAACTGAGCTGCAAACTATGACCCGGAACCCAAGCAAAGTCTCGTCTCTGGCCCAGCGCAGGTATTGTTATGAGAATCTGAAATTCAGCGCACTTCCCGAGTGTAGTAGGTGCGTTGCATTTCAAATTCCCTGTGTTACAGGTGCGCTGATCAGACTAGGCATTGTGCAGTTTTGGTTTCTGTGATTCATTCTTTCCAGTTCTATTCATGAATTTTGCTGCCTATGATCAGTATATCTTGTTTGAAACCCTTTTTCCTTGCTGTTATTCTGCCTCCTTTGTACAAAAGAACTGTAAATGTTTTTGTTTGTTTGTTGAGTAATTTTCAGTTCTCCTTTGCAAAAAGTGACATAATTGCACTGTCGTCCTTTGATTTGAAAGTGTCACAAGTGTCGTTTTCAATCATAGGAAAGAGTTTGATTGCTGTAGATAGTCGATTATCCTGTTACTATTGTTTTTGGTCTGAATTTGTAATTTTTCTAGTGTCGAAAACAAGTATTCATTTCAAAATCGTAAGGTGTTGTGATTGTCTCCATTTTTTATTTTGAAAAAGAAACTTGTTGATAACTGTCGCTTGAAAAGTAATTTAGTTGTGTGCATCAACTTTCTTTCATTTACATACTAAGAAAGTCGAAAACAAATATATGCATGTGCATTTGCATTTAGATAGTGTGATTGGTTTGATTTAGGAAAGTGCATTTAGAGTGTGCTCTTTGCTCTCTGTGAAAGGATTTTGTCTTTCTTTCCTTAGTAGCTAGGATTTTCATTGCACAAAGAAGATAAAAAGATTGTTTATCATCTTAGATTGCATTTTAGGAATTATACTACATCTCGCGGTGAACCTGAAAGGCAAACTTCATAAACAAGATCAAATATAAAATAAATTCAATGAATCTAACAACGCTTTGGAACCTAACGCACAACATTTAGAAGTCTAGGCTAGAGACGTATTCCGACGTCGTAAAGCCTGGTAACTGTTGTTCTCATTGATGGTTGGGTGATTCCACCACTTTGAGATGATAAGTGCCAGTACGGACTTGTGCTCCCACGTACCGTCGAGTATATTTTGGGAGACCACAATAGGCTTAATCCTTTATCCATAGGAAGCCGTGTTTGCCGCCCTATCGATCGCAATGCACTGAACACAGCATTTAGGAAGATTGATTGTCGTACCGTAAAAAGTATTCTGCAGTTTTGCGATTGGTTTGGTAATCCCTCTACCTAGATTTCCAGAGCAGTCCCTTTCGTTCCTTTTCAGACTCTTTAACGGAAAAGGTCCATCTAAGCACTTGTCACTTTAGGCTCATTAAAAATTGAAGGCAACTAGAGTCATCTTTTGTTTCTTCTCGACTCTTAAAAATTGAAAAAACAAGTTGTGTCAAAGCGTCTAAAATTTATTTTAAACGGAATATTCATCACCCTTTCCTACGTTGATCTTGGGTTGAGAAAATGGAATCCACCAACCAAGGAACTACCCTTGGGGGAAATCCTAGTCCCTTCTCCTCTTGGGGAGATGTTGGTGCACTCCATATGGCCACATTGTCACTTCCAGGACTGACAATCGGCTTGCATGTATGGCTCTTCTCAACCTCTGTCGTTCAGAACACCGCAATTCCTGAACAATCGAGTCAGCAACTAGATGAGTCCAGAGTTACCCACCGACCTTCTACTTCCTCCAATTCTTCCTCTCCTCCTTCTTCTTCACTTGATAGAGCTAGTAAAGCCAAAAGTCAAGTACCTGAGAAGAAGAAGGAAAAGAAGAAAAAAGAGAAGAAGAAGAAGGAGGCAAAGGTGAAAGGGGGAAACCAAGCGTCGTTTAGCGAAAATCCACACACTGCACCGACCAGGCGTAAATCACCATGTGTCATTTGCAAAGGAGACCACTATCATAGAGATTTTCCTTGCATCCCTCGGATCTTAAGGAACTGGTCTCCTCGTTTGCACAACCCGGTGTCGTCAACCTCTGATGATCATGTTGAAAACACACCATCGACTAGTGAAAGTGAAGCACCAGGACAAAAAGGAAAATATAGATTTCCTTGTAAACTGTGCGAAGGCGATCATGCCGTCCACCGTTTTCCCTTCTTAGACGAAGCTAAAAGAGTTTTGGATGATCGTCCGGTTTCACCGTTACGACTTCCTCCTAGATATAAAAAACTTTTGCTGAGTCCATCACTAGTTGAAAATCTGGCTGGCCCGCTCAGGTTGTCGGCTGAAGCATCTATCATTGAAGACAAACCATCTGAACCCATACCAGACGAAAGTCAAAAGGTCGAGGCGGCAGTTGACCCGGTCTTGCCTTCAGAGGTTCCATCTTCAGATGATACAGTCACCAAAGAGAACAAGGATGACACCGTCCAAATTCTTTTCGTAAGCACAGACTCCGATGAACATGGGGGCAATTTACCCGTTCATTTACTGCAGGAAGGAAGTTCGTCAGAGTCATACTCGACCATCTATTCGGTCCCACATCCAAGCAACCTAGTTGTCTCCTTTGACTGGAATCAACTAGGCAGACCCCGTTTACCGCTAGTATACCATTCCAAATCATTGTTCAAATATATAGAATGGTTATGGCCGGTACCATCATAGATGAAGGGGCTTCTGTGAGTATCCTTTCTTCGACTGCTTGGAAAGCGCTTGGTTCACCATCGCTTTTTCCTGAAATGAGAAATCTAACAGGATTTGACAAAGGAACCAGTCGACCGTTAGGGGTCCTTCCCAATGTGCCCATAACATTGAGAGGGAAAACCATTCAAATGAACATAATGGTAGTTCAAGGACCCCTGGATTATAATCTACTCCTTCGACAAGACTATATTTATTGCATGGGAGCGATTGTCTCCTCACTCTTTAGAGTAACGTGTTTTCTGCACGAAGGAAGAGTGGTCAAGCTCATAGACCAGCTTTCATTTCCTGGATCAGACAGAGCAAATAGTCATATGCCATCCCTGAATGGTCTTTTCACACAAGGAATGTCTCATCAATCTCCAGTCCGTCCGCCTGATGAGAACAAGTGATTCGGGGGACATGACTGAAACCCAGGGGGCATGCACCTTGGTCTGCTTCGGTAGGAAAACTTCGGGTATAGGGTAGGCTTCTGCGAGAGAATATGACTAGTCTGTACTCCCGTCCGTGATTGGAAGAGGGGGTTATTCTGGAATAAGATTCTCTTGTCAAAGTTATGTGGGTTGGCAGGCATTTCCACTCACCTTTGTTTATTTCGATAAACATCGCCGAAGAAGTGTTTTTTTTACTCCGTGAATAGAACAATCTTTGGTAACCTGTAAGAGGTATACCTTTCCTGATAAAACAAATGTTTTGTTGGTGATTTGAAGGGTGACCTTGAAACTCTGTTTTATACCTGGGGGCATGCAAACCTTTTGGCGTGCAAGTGAAGTGCGACTATTTATTTTTTAAATTTGTAGGTCCTCTAACCCTTTAAACTCGTCGGATTGGTCGTTTCCTAACTTGCATAAAGAAAGGATGTGGGGAAAAACTCTAAAAGTTGCCGTTGTTATATATGAGACATTCTTATTATACGATTGGATTAATCGAGTAGTTTTAGCGCGGACTTCATGCTCGTTAAAAAATAAACATAAGCAATGAGCACATGTTCCTCCAGAGTTTGAGATCATTAAAAAATTAACCAATTTCTGGTAAATAACCATCGTGAATGTAATACTTCAGCCTTTAAAGCCTTGGTCATGTTTGCACTATCATCTCCACTTTTACATTGGCCGATCATTCACCTCCATTTGATTGTTTACCCATTTTGAGGAACAGCTGCGAAGAGTGATCATGTTAGCCATCCTTGTAACAGTGCCGTGATTGGAAAATTCCAAACCTTACCTCGAATCAGATGCTGCCCATTTTATCACTCGCTCCTCAAAAGACGAGTCTCCTTTAAGCTCTTTTCAATTGACTCGTAAAATATGAAAAGATTGCCCAACCATTGGCCTCTCCATCTCATTAAAGGGACCGGAAGTGCTATCCCTCCTCTAAATTTTAATCATTTTGGACCTGAGGGATTATTACACAAAAAGATCGAGCGCTTGTCTTGTTCGGCTCGTTAAAAGGATCGAAAATTCATCCCTTCTGTATTGTTTTATACTTTTTCGGACTTAAGGGATTAGATGACGAAAAAGGAATTTTGGAGTTTCCTTTACGTTCCTTTTCAGACTCTCTAAAATTGAAAAGGACCGAGTTATCTTTGTCGTTAAACTCGTTAAAATTTTAATAGCGACAAACTTGTCTATAGACGAGAATGAGTTTCACTATCGCTAGGCTCGTTAAAACATAGCAATGGGTTTGCCCGAAGGCCAAATTATAGAACAAGCATATGTTATCCTCCTCAACCTTGACAAAAATAAAGAGGTACTGGTCACCAATGACTGGGGAAAAATTGGGAAGAAAACTTGTAGAAACTTTGTTGGTAGCAAGTCGCTCTTGAACATGACACTTTCACTCCACATCCAAGTCGGGTTGGGTTGTTTCATTCACCGGTCACATCACCATGGTCCCATCATACCATCCATATTTGGGGTTAATGCTACCGATCCATCACGTCAGTGTCACCGATATGCTCAAGAGAAGTCATTCAGAGAATTCACCTGTGTCTCACCCGCTACAATACATTTACACTCCATTCTTTCATGACCGCCACCCTGAACCTTATATCACCAGATCGTTTTCACCTCCATTAAAATCATTTGCTCCGTTCCGTGTCATTGATGTGGGATTCATTAAGGCCCTCCTGTGACGGATCACTTCTTGTCGACATCAGCTCATTATCCAAGAAGTCGATCTAGGAACACCCCATTCTGTACTTTGAAGCTTGCATGACTCAATGGCAAGTTTCTCACTTCCATCGACAGGTTTACATCAATGGCCTTCGACCGAAAGATTTTGTGTGGTGTTCGACGCCAAGTCCTTTATTCACACCACGTGAATTGTACTGCAGTACCTTGAGGGTCATTATCATTATCGGTGATTCCTCTCGCGCCTGTTAACAACTTACATCATTGGCTGGTAATCAGGCGATGTCTTTCCATGTTCGACTCCAGAACACCTCTCACATGGATCGACTTGTACTTCAAGTGAAGATCGAACGAGATTAAAGACCCCGGATCTAGTTTCATCCATCTGGGCTACGATATATATTCAAGGAAATAAAGACATTAAATGTACATTGTTGCTGCACAGATAATCATCCAATCAAAGTGATGATGGCTCTACCAGAATCATCAGTCTACACTGAGACGATTTTCTGTCCTATGTACATGAAAATGAATTTATAAAGCTGAGCATGGGAATGCCTGCCTCAGCTAGATCATGAAAATATTATGAAGATAATGTATTCTATTGTATCTTATTACAGGTCTCTTCCCAGATTGAAAGAACTTCAGATCCTCATAATAAAGCATTTCACCCGACATCAAAAGATTAACGACCTCATGCTTTAGGGGGCAACTGTTATAGACATTTTTGGGCACTGCAACCCCAAGCATAAAATGTCCATAAACCAAGGGCTCCTAAGTCCCTAAAAGTGTTGTTATAACCCCTAAAGTAGCAAGGTCAACTGATTACATCTTCTCCCAGAAGTTCTCCATGAAACACTGCTTAGAATTAGTCAAAACAGGATCATTTCAGCTGATCCATATGCAAAGTGCGTTGCATCTCACCTAAACACAATGTGTGGGTGCTTTGCATTCCAAAAGCCCTTCTATGGGGTGAGATGGGCGAGAAATGACAAATGGTTGTGTCACTCCTCGAGGTGGAGAGGCGATGGAAGCTTCTAGAAACTTCTCCTGTGACACTTGCCTCTCTGAATTCAACCAAGGATGAGTAAGAGATCATCAATCTCCAAGTGGAAGCAAGAACTATGAGAGGGAAGACACTAATCAAGTCACAAGCTGACTCATCTCCCTTATAGATATCTATATATGGATCCCTCATCCCAGAGATCCAGAGGCTGGAATTTTGCATATTGTAAGGAATTGTTGTTGGTTTCTTGAGACAAACATCAGATTGTTGGGTGATCTAAGCTTTGTATGAGGTGAAGAGGGGCTTCCTTGCTGAGAGGATGATGCTGGGTCAGAACAACTGGTTGTAACTCCCCTTGGCTCTTTCTTGTTTATCAATAAAAGCTATTCAAGTTTTCCTCCATACTCTTGTGTCATTTATATTTGCTGCATTTTTATGGTCAATTTACATCTGATCCTAGATTGTTTATGATTATAGATCCATGTTCTTGTATAGTGCTATGCTACTGTGATCTTACAGGCACTCTGTGAAGCTCGGGGTGCAAGGGAACAAGTAGCGAAAGACTATCAAGGAAGAGAGGAATCGAACCAGGAGATTAGTGCAAGACAGAGGTTGGTCTTCTTTGTTCTTCTCTATCTATACTTCATAAAGGAAAAACGAAAGTAGCTTTACTTTGTCTGTTTCTAAGGCAGCTATCACACCTTAGTGGGATAAGCAGTTCTGAGTAGACACTTTTCCCTGTAACACCCACAAAATAGGCATTCTAGTTGTTGAGGCTTCCTGAAATTATTTATCCATTGTTATTCAACCGGTTGGAGAAAGGGACACCTTTCTCGTCACAAATGTTTATGGTCCTCAGAGATTAGATGACAAACATAGGTTTTTAGACACCCTGGTGGATCTCAGGGATAGACATGCAGATATACCTTGGATCATGGGAGGGGATTTCAACATGATCAAATCTCTTTCAAAGAGAAAAGGAGGAACAAGATCTCTAAGTAAAGACTACATTGCTTTCCAAACCTTTTATGATAACATAAAACTGGTTGACACTAATTGGAATATTGGCCTCTTTACTTGGAATAATGGGAGGGGAGGAGTTTCCCTTGTTGCCTCAATGCTAGACAGATTCTTCGTCTCTGAAAATCTTATGCTGAATGGTAAAGAGGTAACAACGCGAGTTCTTCCCTTTGCAGGCTCAGACCATTGGCGAATTCAATTGGAAATCAAGGGTATAGGCATCCCTAGGAACAAACCTTTTAGATTTGAAAATATCTAGTTGTCACACCCAGACTTCTTGAGCAAAATTGAAAAATGGTGGTCAGAAGACTTGCAGATTCAGGGGAGCAGAATGTATCTTCTTCAAAAAACACTAAAGCACATCAAGCTCCGGCTTAAGGAATGGAACAAGAAAGATTTTGGTAATATTTTTGAAGAAAAGAGAGAAGTTGAAAACAAAATGTAGGTTCTCAACCAAGCTCTAATCAAGGAAGGCTTTGATAAAGATATCAGTGATCAAGCGGATAAACATTATCGAGAATGTGAGAATCTATGTACACAGGAGGAAATATTTTGGAGACAAAAGTCCAGAGTTCAATGGCTCAAAGAAGGAGAGCGTAACACCAAGCTTTTTCATAGAACCACCATGGACAATAGAGTTCACAACAAAATCTCTTCGATCAAGAATGAAGCAGGGGAACTTCAGACCTCTCATGATGCTATCGAATCTGTGTTAATCCATGACTTCCAAGGTATAACACAGGAGAATAATTCAGATAGAGAACAATCCATCAGGTAAGTTACTAGTAATGTACCGAAAATGGTGTACAGAGAGGACAATTTCAACCTTTATAGACCAGTAATGGAAGGGGAGCTAAGTGAAGTCCTCAAAGACATGCAGAATGTCAAATCACCAGGCCCGGACGGTTTCAATGTGGACTTTCTCAAAGCTTGCTGGAATATTGTTAAGCAGGACATTTTGAATGTTGTGGAGGACTCCAGGTCAAACAAAACCATCCTGAAAGCACTTAATACATCCTTCTTAGCCCTAATCCCCAAACAGGATACTCTCATACACCGGATAAATATAGACCCATAGCCCTATGCAACATAATCTATAATATTATATCCAAGATTGTTGCTAACAGACTCAAGCCTTTGCTTCTGGTTCATGTACCAGGGGAGCAATCAGGTTATGTGGAAGGCAGACAAATTCTTGATAACATCATTCAAGTGCAAGAAGCGGTGCACTCTTTAACCAGAAAGAAGCAGGCGGGTATGATCATGCAATTAGATATTGCCAAAGCTTATGACAAGGTAAATTGGGTCTACCTCAAGAAAATGATAATTGCATTTGGATTTGATCATAACTGGGTCAGATGGGTAATGGCACTGGTTACCTCCTCTAGTTTTTCTTTATTGGTTAATGGCTCTCCCTCTGTTGGGTCCCTATAATACTAGTGATTACCCCATTACTATTGTAGTTATACCCCTTATTTATATTGTTGTGCCCCTATTACCCCCATATTGTTATTTCTGTGCCCCATATAATCCCTCTATTGTTATTTTTGTGGCTTTATATTATTATTGTTAGGTCGGCTGGATTATATTGTGACTCCATAGACTCCTATATATAGAAAGGAGGTTTTGTCATTTGAATCATCCAAGAATTGTTCATTTATGTAATGTAAAGGAGGTTTCCCCCTCTAAGAGGCTGAATTCTAAGGCGTTGATCTATCTTTTCTATCTTTTCTTGAGCTGGTTTCATAACATTTATTATCAGAGCTTTGGAATCTAGGGTTTCGCTGCTCGAAACAGGACATCGTGGCAGTTTCCCTATAACTTTTGTTCTGTGACGTTTAAGAAGTCTCAAAAAAAACCCATTTGAGAAGAATTCGTGCTAAACCTTGGGTCCAAATTTCAGAGCTTTTCGCGCGATATTTTCGGAGATATGATCTGAGGAAGTTGGTCTTTTTGCAAACTCCTGAATTACATTCAAAACAGGTGACCTGGGGAAAATCATCATAACTTTCTCTCTGGGGATCGGATTGAAATTTCGTAAGAAGCTACAGAAATAGGATGGACTGTAGTTTCTTGTATGCATGTTTTAGATCCAAAGGTTGAAACAGTGACTCGTGGCACGCCGTACCATTTCGCTCTACTGAACTAGTCTAAAAGCAAGTCACTGTGGGAGATTTCACATAACTCTTCCTTGGAGAATCCAATTTGGGTCAGACTTGTGAAGTTGGAAAGAGGACACAAAGGGCTACTACAGCTCACAAATTCAGAACTAGATGATTGGAAAGTACAGAGATACATCAGAGGCAATATCGAGCTCCTACAAAGTGAAAAAAGGTGTGTAGATTTTCTTAAATTTTTGCTTGAGCTTGGTTTGAAAATTTATTTTGAAGGAATTCAAAGGGCATAGTAGAGCATTATTATTGGTAATTGATGTCCCGAGGAAAGAAAATGCAAACACCTAGTAAGGAACCTGAAAGCTCTAGCATGACTCATGAAGAAGAGGAAGAAATGCAACATGATATATCAAAATTACAAGACCAAGTCCAACAACTGTCCCTTGCACAAAAAGGAACAGAATCTAAGATGGATGGTTTAAAGAAATATGTAGAAGCTAATATGGATGGTTTAAAGAAAGGTGTAGAATCTAAGATGGATTGTTTAAAGAAAGGCATGGAAGCTAAGATGGATGATTTGAAGATAGATTTGAAGACAGACATGGACGAATTGAAGATAAATATGAATAAGTTGCTACAAGAAATGGTACCTAAGGGTGAAAGGGTACTAAAGGAAACTCATGATGAGAACAAAAGAAATGTTAATCATGATTCCATAGACGCTAATGTTGGATTGAAGAATCACCATATTCTAAAAATCGATATGAGGAAGTTTGATGGCAAGGATCCCGCCACATGGATATTATAGATGGAGCAATTCTTCGATCTCAATAATGTGCAAAACGCACAAAAGGTACGTATGGCAACTGTATATTTGGAACCAAATCAGTTTGTATGGTATCGATGGCTTTGTTCTCGTAAACAATTTATCACTTGGGCAATTTTTACTGAAGAATTGATAGCACATTATGAGGATACAAAAAGCAACACTTTTTTTAGCCAATTGATAAGTCTCAAACAAAAGGGTTGAATAATGGAGCACATTGAGGAGTTCCAAAAATTGAACATAAGGGTAAAAGATATTCCAGAGGAGCATAGGATTGATGTGTTCATAGGGTCCTTAAAGGATAATATCCAACATGATGTCCACCTTTGGGAACCTGATTCATTAGAGAAGGCATTCAGGTTAGCAAGAAAAATGGAAAGAAAAATTATGGCAACTAGGAAGCATACCACTCACAACTATAAAGACGGAAGTGTTGTTGCCCCTAGTCTTCCACAACCTACAAGGTTGACACCACAACAATTGGAAGAAAAAAGAGCAAAAGGGCTTTGTTACAGTTGTGATAGCAAATACACAAAAGGTCATAAGTGTGCTGAGAAGAAATTATTCTACATAGATTGTGAAGAGGAAGAAGAAAAGGAGCAAGAAAGGTCAAAAGAAGAGGATACACTCCAGGAACAAAGCCTAGATGAAGAACAAATAAATCCGACCATATCTTGTAATGCATTGGCGGGAATTACCACTCCTCAAACCATCAAGAGAGAAGGACAAATCAAGAAGAAAAAGGTAATAGTGTTGATTGATTCAGGAAGCACCCACAATTTTATTCATTGTAGGGTAGCAAAAGAATTGAATTGCTTCCTATATCCAGCACCAGAGTGTCAAGTGATGATTGCAAATGGAGGAACAATAAATTGCTCTGGAAAGTGCCATAATATCAAGCTACCCATGGGAGAATATGTATTGACTAGCCCAATGCTTTCCATTCCAATGGGAGGTGCTGATGTTGTACTAGGAGTCCAATGGCTACAATCCTTGGGTACAATAGCTTTTAATTTTCAAGAACTTTTCATCAAATTTTCTATGGAAGGAAAGGAAGTTGAATTAAGGGGTATTGCAGGGAAACCAGGAAAGATAATCAACTCTAATGGCATGACTAAGCTTCTTAAAAAGGAGCAAAGAGGTGTAATTGCACAATTATGTTCACTAGATGTTTCCACATTGGAATCATCTATTTCTCCAGATCTCCAAAAAGTTCTGGACAATCATTCCAAGGTATTTGAGACTCCCAAAGGTCTCCCACCTATGCGTGATCATGATCATGCTATTCATCTGATTCCAGGAAGTGTTCCTCCAAACATCAGGCCATACAGATATCCCTATGCCCAAAAAAGTGAAATTGAACGTATGGTTGCAGAAATGCTAGAGGCTGGTATAATTCAACCGAGTCAAAGTTCTTTCTCAGCTCCAGTAGTATTGGTGCACAAGAAGGATGGATCATGGCGCATGTGTCTGGATTATAGGGAGCTCAACAAGCTCACTATTAAAGATAAGTTCCCCATTCCTGTCATTGATGAATTACTAGATGAATTGCATGGATCAATTTACTTCACCAAGTTGGATCTTCGTTCGGGATATCATCAAATCAGAATGAAGATTGAAGACATTCCTAAAACGGCATTTAGAACTCATGAGGGTCATTATGAATTTTGGGTCATGCCTTTTGGCCTTACCAATGCACCTTCAACATTTCAAGGTTTGATGAATTCAATTTTCAAACCATTCCTTAGAAAATTTGTGTTAGTATTTTTCGATGATATACTAATCTACAGCAAGTCTTGGAAGGATCATGTTGAACATGTTGACAGGGTGCTACAACTATTGGAGGAGAAACAATTATATGCAAAAAGATCCAAATGTTTCTTTGGAGTCCAGGAGGTGGAATATTTGGGTCATATTGTATCTCATGAAGGAGTTAAGGTAGACCCTAGAAAAATTAAAGCCATTAAGGAATGGAAAATCCCCACATCCATAAAGCATCTGCGAGGATTTCTTGGGTTGACAGGGTATTATCGCAAGTTTGTTAAGAATTATGGGAGAATAGCAGCACCTCTAACAACATTATTGAAGAAAGATTCATTTTCATGGACTCCGGAAGCAACAAAGGCCTTTGAACATCTTAAAGAGGCAATGTGCCAAGCACCAGTCTTAGCTACACCGGACTTCACAAAAACCTTTATTGTGGAATGTGATGCTTCAGGAAATGGAATTGGTGTTGTTCTAATGCAAGATGAAAGACCCATTGCTTTTGAAGGTCGTCCAATCAAGGGAAAGTTTTTAAGCAAAGCTATTTATGAAAAGGAAATGTTGGCAATACTCCATGCACTTAAGAAATGGCGACCCTACCTAATGGGAAGACACTTCAAGGTAAAAAGGGATCATGATAGCCTTAAATACTTTTTAGAACAAAGATTATCCTCTGAAGAGCAACAAAAGTGGGTCACAAAGATGTTGGGTTATGACTTTGAAATCATCCACAAAAAAGGGAAGCAAAATGTGGTGGAAGATGCACTCTCAAGAAAGGATGAGGATGTGGAAGCATTGTTGTGTGCCATCTCTATTATCCAACCAGATTGGATAAACGAAGAAAGGGAGGAATGGAAGAATGATGAAGAATGACGAAGAAGTGTGGGCACTTATTCGAAAGCTACAACAAGATTCCAGTACTTCTCATACATTTAGCTAGCAAAATGATTCGTTATGGTACAAAGATCGCTTATACCTTTGTAATAATTCCCAGCTAAAACAAAAGATTCTTATGGAATTGCACACTTCTCCCTTAGGAGGGCACCCATGATTTTTAAAAACTTACCACAGGGTTAAGAAGGAATTTTTTTGGGATGGCCTTAGATCAGATATTCAAAAGTTTGTGGCGGAATGTTTGGTTTTCCAACAAAATAAAGTTGAAACAATTAAGACATCAGGTCTATTACAACCTTTATCCATTCCAAGCCAACGTTGGGAGGAGGTTTCAATGGATTTTATCACAGGTTTACCCAAGTCTGAGGGAAAGAGTGTCATCATGGTGGTAGTTGATAGACTTACCAAGTATGCACACTTTTGTGCATTATCACATCCATTTAAAGCCAGTACAGTTTCTACTGCATTTATGGAAACAATTCAAAAGCTACATGGAAACCCAAAGATTATTGTGAGTGACAGAGATCCCATTTTCACTGGAAATTCTTGGACAGAATTATTTTCTTGTCTTGGTACTCAGTTAGCGCATAGCTCATCTTATCATCCTCAATCTGATGGGAAAACTGAGATAGTAAACAAATGTTTGGAAGGATATCTTCGTTGCTTTGTATCTGATAAACAGACACAATGGGTCAAATGGTTGCCTCTGGCTGAATGGTGGTATAACACTTCCTTCCATACAGCAACAAAAATGACCCCATTTATGGCACTTTATGGGTATCAACCACCATCCATCACATCATATTTAAGAGAAAATTCTAAGGTTCAGGCAGTGGAACATCACATCGAACATCAACAACAAGTCCTCCAACTCTTAAAGGATAACCTCGTGTTGGCACAAAATAGAATGAAACAACAGGCATATCAACATCGCAGTGAAAGAGGTTTTGATGTAGGTGATTGGGTATTCCTACGGCTACAACCATATAAGAAAATTTCCCTAAAGAAAGCTAAGAAGGATAATAAATTATCACCAAAGTATTATGGTCCGTACAAGGTGTTGCAAAAGATTGGTACTATGGCATACAAATTGGAGCTTCCTGTAGCTTCTCGATTGCACCCAGTTTTCCATGTTTCATGTTTAAAGAAGGTTATAGGCGACAAGCTCCCAATTCAAACAATATTGCCAGAACTTGACAAGGAAGGAAAAATTATATTGGAACCGGAAGAAGTCACAGAAACAAGAACTCGACAGCTACGAAATCGATCAATTTCAGAGTATCTTATCAAGTGGAAGAACTTATCAGCTGAAGATTCCACATGGGAGGATGAGAATTTTATGCAGAAGTATCCAGAACTACTCAAGCGTTGAGGACAACACTTTTTTGAAGGAGAGGGGCATGTTGGGTCCCTATAGTACTAGTGATTACCCCATTACTATTGTAGTTATACCCCTTATTTATATGGTTGTGCCCCTATTACCCCCATATTGTTATTTCTGTGTCCCATAGAATCCCTCTATTGTTATTTTTGTGGCTTTATATTATTATTATTAGGTCGGCTGGATTATATTGTGACTCCATAGACTCCTATATATAGAAAGGAGGTTTTGTCATTTGAATCATCCAAGAATTGTTCATTTATGTAATGTAAAGGAGGTTGCCCCCTCGAAGAGGCTGAATTCTAAGGCGTTGATCTATATTTTCTATCTTTTCTTGAGCTGGTTTCATAACACCCACAGAGATTTTCAGTCCCTCAAGAGTCCTCAGACAAGGTGACCCACTCTCTCCCTTTCTTTTTATCATCATGATGGAAGGACTGGGTAGAGCTATAAAGTAGGTGAAATCATCAAGAAAGATCAAAGTTCTGCAGCTTACTAATAATGGTAAGGCCCTGACTTACCAACAATTTGTAGATGATACCATGTTACAGGGAATCCCCACAGTCCAAGAAGCTTCAAACTACAAAAAAATTCTGAATCCTTTTGCCTCGACTTCAGGTATGGAAGTTAATCGCTCTAAATCTAAAATTGTTTTCTTCAATACCAATATTGCTATTCAGAAAAACATCTCTATAATTCTTGGCTTTCAAAGGGATTCCCTTCCTTCAAATATTTGGGAGTCCCTCTAACTGCAAAACTAATGCTCAAAGGTATATGGGAATCTTTGGTCAACAAGTTGCAGGACAAAGTCAGTAAATGGACCATCCAACTTTAAACCTTGCTGGCAGGTTAGTTCTTACAAAAGTAGTTCTTCAAGCAATCCCTATTTTCATGTTATCAGCCCTCCCAACTCCAAAAGGAGTCCTTCAGCAAATTAGAAATATTCAAAGAAACTTCCTTTGGGGCAGGGAAGAGACTAAAAGGAAATGGGCCTTGGTGTCTTGGGAAAAAAATTATAAGCCCAAGAACAACGAAGGGCTATGATTGGATGATCAGGAGATTCTCAGCAAGGTTCTAGGGGCCAAACTTTGGTGGTGCTGGGTTCAACATCCAGAGACTCAATGGGAAAATATCTGGAAGGAAAAATATGCTAGTTCCTGGCAGAATCATGATCTTATAAGAATGTTACGAAATATAAAGGGTTCATATATTTGGAACAAAGCCTGGGAGAATAGAAGACTAGTACAAGAGAATAGCTTTTAGGAAATTAGAGAAGGAAATATTGCTATTTTCTGGGAAGACAAGTGGCAACAAGAATCAATATTGTTAAAAGAAGACTTCCTTGATATTAAACAGGAGTCAGATTCCCAATGTTTAATAGAGTTTAAGGATTTCTGGAATCATTCTCATCTTACGGATAAGTGGAGAATCTAGAGAAACATAGATTGCAGAAATAACAATCTGTTGGAAACAAAAGTAGAGAAGCTTAGGAAAATAGTAGAGAAAAGGAAAATCTTAGTGGTAGAGGGACAAGACCAACTGAGATGGGGAAATAAAAAAGAGGGCACCTTTAATCTTAAGGAAGCAGAAAGCATTCTCCTTGAGTTGGATCCCCTGGTTCTAGACAAAATCTGGCAAAAACTTTGGATGCATCAAGGGTGGATGAAAATCAAACTCTTCATGCGCATAGTATACCACAAGAAAATTCTGACTTTGGATAACATAAGGAAGAGAGGTGTTCAGGGGCCTTCAAGATGCCTGCTCTGTGAGGCTGAAGAAGAAACTTTGGAACATTTACTCAACAACTACATTTTCACATCCTGGTTATGGGACTTATTTGCTACAATCTTTAAACAATCTGATAGAGACAGAGGAAGCATCATTAGTACCCTCATCAATTGGAGGAAAATTTTTTCGGATAATGAAATTCTAAACTCGATGTGGGCTCTTACACCAAGCTTCATTATATGGAATGTTTGGAAGGAGAGGAAAAAAAAAAATTTAAGGAGGAAAAAAATCTCCCACAACACCTGGTGGAGATAATCCTGAAATAGCTCAAGGAGACTGTGAGAACGACTGTTCACAACCTCCCTAAAAAACATCCCTCTGATGTAGATTTAAATATTCTCAGGCTGTTGGGGATGCAAGGGCTCACCCTCCATGGCCCAGACAGGAAGGTGATTTCTTTGGATACGGAGAAGGAATTTCAGCATCCTCCTCCGGATGGCTATTTAAAATACAACATTGATGGGGCTTCTAAAGGGAACCTGGGAATAGCAGGGTATGGAGGTGTCCTCAGAAATGCCGAGGGAAGTATTGTTTTTATTTTTCATTGCCACCTAGGCACAACCACCAACAACATGGCTGAACTAATGGCTATGGAACAATGCCTGGATTTACTGAAGCAGGACAACTGTCTCAATGTCATGATAGAGGCAGATTCAGAGTTAATTATCAACTCAGTGCAAAAAATACATAATGGAACTGCACCAAATAAAGTCTCTAAGCACTGGAATTTAATTCAGGTCTTCCAAAGAATTCAAAGCCATCTTCAGGACCTACGCACTATTAGTTTCCACCATGTTCGTAGAAAGGCAAATAAGCTGGTGGATCTTCTGGCCAACTAGGGAGTTAGCTGCATAGAGAATAATGTGTTGATGAAGTGGCAGGAGTTGCGGCCAAGGAGACTGAGAGCTCTATGCTACGAGTAGGTGGAAGAAGATAGGGAAGTGTTTAGACTCAAAACCATGGAGACTAGCTCGATTTGATTTTCCCCTACATGTGTCTTCATTTTCTGAGTTGCTGGTCTCTAAAGAGAAGAGATCCAAGTTTGGTCGCCCAGACTCAAGGAGTAAGCGTGATAAAGTGCTCAGTTCATCATGGGCAATGCTTTGATTCCCACAAGTCTTTGCTCGGTGGAAAGACTCTTACCCTCACAACTTCCCAAATCAAGGCGAGGAAGTTTAATATTTGCAAGAGGATCTCGGTTATTTGGCAAATGGTGTTTTCAGATTTCGGGGTCTAGATTTGCAAAATTGCCTCCCAGGTGGATTTCGACTGATCATGCCGCTCTCAAGTGGTAATGGTTTTGGCATTTTCACAGGGATCCCTTTCATCCTATGACACATGGTAGGGTGACTAAAGTTGCTCCTTCTTGTCCCGCGCGAAATCATTCTCATCCGTTGGATTCAGTTGTAGTGAATCAACGGTTGACCTGGATAGAGCAACTTGGTGGGGCAGGACCGTTAATCATCGGTCTCTTTGGCTTTGCATCTTTCTCCTCTGTCGTCAATCTTCTTGATTTGATGGGATGGATCTATTGGTTTGGGTTTTCGCGGGCTTTCCTAGGGATAGACTTTAGTTTTTTTAGTTAATTCTTAAGCTCGAACTTTTAGATGTAAAGCTATAAGGTTTAGCCATGGGTGGCTTAAGCTCTTATTTCTTTTCTATTTCTCTGACGTCGGGTGGACATTTGTATTTATTGTACACTATTTTTTGACTCAATGATATAGAAGGATCCATACTTTCTTCAGCAAAAAAATAATAGTAGGCATAAAGACTTAGGTAGGAATAAATAGAAAGAAAGTTCTATTGTTACATTTATTGTACACACCCTTTATAGAATGAATTTTCCACCCTATACATCGTTTATAGATAAAATTGATGTAACTTGAGTAGGTATTTACACAGGGTTTGATTACTGAAATTACCACTTTACACACCCTGTATGTGTTTCATTTGACTCATTGACTACTCTTACTGTTTTGAATTATATTAGTATTAGTCAGTATATTAGATCGATTGGGACTTACACTATTAGGAATCTACATCCTAATTCTATTGAGTCTATGGAATGGAGCTCTCATTTAGTCTTTACGACAGAGGAATGCAAAGTATATAGAGACAAATTTGAGAGCCAAAAACACAAAAATAAGTGGATCATTTGATCCAATTACTATTGGATTCACTTATTCCAAACAAGTGTGTATATAAATTGTCATGGAGTTTTATGGGGTGAAACAAAAGGTGCAAGAATTGCTGGATTAAGGCTATGAGATGTGCTTGAGGACTGTAAAATTTACCATGACTGGGTGGTATCTATTTTTCCAAAATTACATAGGACTTATAACTGGTCCGATACACAATATGATGCCCCTTGTGGAGGTATGCCAGTACACGGAGGTGAACATGTCACTTGGGGGATTTGAACCCCAGTGGGCATGATAAAAACACCCCTCTTTCACTGACCAGGTAAGACCCTGTTGCCAACATTGTTTATCTTTTGATTTAATAGTCTTCTAGTCTTAATTGTCTTAATAGGAAAGGGTATTATTCAATGGAAGCATAGTATCTAAATGATGAACATGGGTTAAGTTTTTCTTCAAAATATTTTACTCTTGAATGCCCAAATTTTTCTGTGACCACCAAATGCAAGGCCTTTCAACCAATTGGATGTTCAAAGCAGCACAAATTATAGCGAGTGCAATCTCACATTGCCAGAGATTGTTTTCAGTTGGAAGTGCTGAAAAGAATAATAGGAGTTTTCGAAACTGGGATTGTGAAACATATGAGTAACTGCTTCTATACCTTGGTGAACTTTCATTTTGCATATACATATATTCCAACTAATCTCTCGTTGAATTAGTAGGATGTAAAATATTTTGTGAATTGTGCGCATGGTGTATTGGGATGTTTCCATTAACTTTCGTTCTGAACATCATGGTTGAGTGTCAGGTTACAGGAAAAACTTGGCATGTTTTGAATTAGTAAGAATTTCTTTCTCAATGCAAAATTTTCATCTACATATACATCCTTGCTAGGATCTCTCGAAAATGGTAGAACATAAAACTTTTGTTGTTGTTTCATGGATGACATAAATTAATTTGATTTAATTAGCTCAGGTTTTCATTAGGTCAAGTGTCGAAGATCAGGATTGAAAGTCGTCTACAACCGTGGTGGTTTATCAAATAGTAATGGTGTTCTAATGAGAAACCTTCATCTGCATGTACATTCCAACTCAACTCTTTCAGAAATGGTATAATGTACTTTTTTTTTTGAGTATTATTGGTCAAATAAGGTAAAATTATTTAGGAAACTCGGTTATTGCATAGCGACCATGATTTTTGTGTGTCTAGTCATCATCCCAAATTATTGTGCTTGTTTTTTTTGGTGCAGACTGCAAAATTGAGAGTTTTTTTTATTTTGATTAGCTACTATGATTTTTCAATGGCAATTTATGTATAATAATGTGGTGATTGTGCATGATTTTTTTTAATTCCTACATAGTTGTTGTGATATCTCATTCATCAAAAGATACATTTTTTTCATTATGGATTATTTTTCATTACTCTGTTGTGAAAACACAGAAGTCCCTATTGGGTTATGCATGTATTTGATTCTTGGGATTTTATGTTGGGAGTTCCTCTATTGTTCTTTGTAATACATTTGAAATTAAAAATGAGGTGTTGTTTGTGGGGTAATACATTATTCTTATGTAGCACCTCCTGTTGATCAATGCTTTGAATCTTTTTGTATTTCATGTCATGATCCCTAGTTGTTCCTATTGTAATGGACATCGTTCTCGCAAGCATTATTGCATGCTTAATGTATTGTCATGATATAGTGACCTAATTATGTTTTTTTATTATTGCAACTCCATTTATATTATTTTCAAGTTCTCATTGGTTCTATTCAATTGTAATCAATGCATCATGAGTTTTTGATTCTAGTGCAGGGGATAAAATATGGGAGGGAAGCCAGTAGTCGAATGGGGACCAATAGTGTAGATAGAACCTAACCTATAAAGCTATAACAAATCAGAACACAACACACCAATAACACATTATAAAAGTGGTATTAAAATAACGAAGAATGCTCTCAAGTTTAAAAATAGTCCATAAAATCACTTGGCATACAATTGCCTAGAAAGTGACTCTTACTTCACTACCATACAAAACATCATGTCCAAACACATATTTAAATGGTCTAATGTAAAGACAGTTCAAATCCTTAGACATTAAGAAGCATCAAGTGTTTAGTACACAAGGTTCAGTCTTGATGTACATATTACCTATCACTTCTAATAGAGAGGTTGATTGTTGGAGAATGTTTACAGTAAACGATGTTCCAATATGTATCCTCAAGTCCATATAGATCCCAATGCTTCTTTCCCCTTGTGCATTTGACCAGAGATCCATAGGTAATGCCCATCATTCAATGATTTCCATGACCCACGCCTAAGTTTGAAATCTATAATGCAAAGGAGTAACTTATTCAACTATGTTCAAAATGACCATTAATCAAATCAATATGTTAGGGCCATTAAACATTTTAGAAGTAACAACATTGGCTAGGAGAAACGAAGAGCCCCCAGATCATAATCAAATCAATCCTAGACACATATATCATCACTCTGCATATGCAATCCACGTCGATGAAAATTCACCACTCAACTTTCCAATGGGATGTTATACATTTAATCTATAATTCATGGAAGCACCATTGCAGAAACTCAGTTTACAATGCTGCTCTCTAGATCCCTGCCAGAATTTCATACAATGTATCTTTATTCTTGGGACTCATTAATCAAGATTTCCAATGGAGCATTATGAATCTAAACCATCATTAATGGAAGCACCATTTCTTCAACTCAGTTTACAATACTTCTCTATAGGTCACTACAAACATTTCTCTCACTCTGAAGATTTAGTTAGGGATCAACAGTATTTCATAAACTCTCTCCTTTAAAATTTTTGTTTCTTGTCACCTATGTTTACCTTAAAGTTTTTCATTTCCTTGTTGATATGCACTGAATCAACCTCTATTATTCTAAAATATTTGTTTGTTTAATGTTTCTATGTCATGCACAAGGAAATAGTGTTGCTCTTTTCAAGGTAAGAATGCAAGTGACAAGGGTTGATCATCTATAAAACTCTTCCTCAAATGAGGAGTTAAATCTGATAGGTATTGAAGAGCATAATGATATAAAATCTAAAGAGCGTATGATGTAGATGTTGAAGGTGGTGCTTCTGCATGAATTATAGTGCAAGGTGCAAGTTTAACCAAGAATAGTAGTGTTAACAGAGGTTGAACTAAAGAGGATATGCTGAAGGAAACTAATGATGTTAACTTCAATGGATGCTTAATAAGAGTTGCAGTGAGAAAATATGGAACTCACCAGCATAAATACATTATAGTATAAATACCCCATGCAAGGAAGAAGAAGAAAGGGGTTATTACAGTGTTAATTGGAAAAAAGGAGGAAATAGTTGATTGGGGTAAGGAGATACTTGAAATTGGCCATGACCTAGAGTTGATACAACTTAAGGCTAACATTTCTCCACTTTGATTCCATTCAAAGATGGATTTCGGGGAAATTAGGGTGTGCAGGACTTCAGAAAATATATCAAGAGCTGGCATTATGAACAATTGAAATCCTAAATAGAGACAAAGCTATAGATTTACACCCTACAATTCTGACCATGTTATATTACACTCTATCCAAGGCATATAAAGATCATTCATATAGTTTACAAAATATGTATGCAATTGTGAGGACTTTCCTTTCCATGTTGGAAGGAATTGTGGCATGTGGATAAATGCCAAGAGAATGAGTGAGAATGTGCCAAAGTGTTTCCTAACATCAATGTGGATAACTATATTTTGTTGTGCAATTACAATTGGTTTATCAATGTCTAGGCTATATTTGTTTTAGGGAAATAAAAATATGAAGAACCATGTCAAGAATTGTGAGCAAGGAATATATGTGGTTGCACATCCTAATGCATGCATGACTAAATAATTTTTTATGATTTGGCTATACCATTTTGTCACTTTTTACCTGAAGGCGTCTATATTACAAACATATACTTGTTGAGTTGAGGCTTCTGTGATCCATATTAACTTTCTGAGAAATTTTTCGGTGTACATCACAAGAAATTTTATTTGTCGACGCGTTTCGAACCAACTAGTGTTGTTCATCGTCAGGACAAGAAGAATGAGTAGATCAGGCATTGCATGTTAAATAAATAGAGCATAAACTACAATGGCTAAAAATGGCTATATTGACAACGACTAGATTTGACTGATCAGTAAAATCTAGCCGTTGTCAATATAGCCGTTTTTTAGCCGTTGGAGTTTTTGCTCTATCTATTTAACATGCAATGCCTGATCTTTTCATTCAGCTTGTCCTGATGATGAATCCCACTAGTTGGTTCGAAACGTGTCGAGAAATAAAATTTCTTGTGATGTACGCCGAAAAATCTCTCACAAACATATACTTGTTAATTTGTTATGGCCATCACAACAACATAGTTTTACAAACCACAGAGGCAAAAACCATAGGATACATAGTGTTCACACTGCTTAGACATTACTCATAAGTTTCAACCCCTAGAAGTGTGTTTGGGCCTTTTAAGAATTATTTAACATTTGAGAGAATAAATTGGATGGAAAAGAACCCAAGGAGAGAGGTAAAAGGGTTTGAAACATTTGAAATTGCTAGCATATCTATTGGAAGGACCTTCAGACCCTCTAATATTAATGTGAAATGTAGGTGCAATGGAATTTGGCTAGTCAATTATAATGCTCTTACCAATGATGAGGCTTGTAGCCAAGTTTTTGAAATACCTGGTGATAAAGATGCAAAAGTTGTTATAAACATGTTGAGTCTACCACAAGGATGTTATAATCTATTAGGTGATGCTGATGAACATGGAAATGCCACTTAAGAATATGATGGAGCAATTCAAGAAAAAAAAAGTAGTTTTTGATGACAAAAACCACATACAAATTTTACTGATGCTAATAGAAATGAGATTGTTGAAATGAATATGATTGAAGGTGGTCAAGTGATGGGAAGCATTAATGAGAAATTTGAATTTCCAAGGTAGGTGACCCTACATGAGTGGTTAGCGGAAGCCATGATGAATATGAATTGAAATGATCTTTATGAAGACTAATGAAGAAATCATTAACATGCCTTCATTCATGCTGGGCCATAAGGTGTTCAGGTGGTGGGGACCAGAGTTACATAAATATTTTGTTGTTGGTCAATTAAACTTCATAATTCAAGGTAGGAACCATTTGTTGGTTGGGTAAGATACAAATATTCAAGTAAGAGAAAGGAAGGTCGGTAAGTAAGGGGGGCATGTTTCATTTTCCTACTTGCATAAAGCCTGCTTGAAGGGGAGGGACTTTAACACGATGACTCAAAGCAGAAGATTGCATCATAAGACCGTAGGTAAGGTTCATGGGTATGGGATTCCCTTTATTCAACACTTCATGACATGGTAGAATGAATTTCATAACTTATATATTTCTTAAAGAACAAAGTGTAATGACTAAATATCATATGGAAGGATGAACTACCTGAAGGTTGATGGCTTAAAAGCTACCCAGAGAGTGAATGAAACTGTTTATAAATTGCCCCTGCAAATTTAACAACTTCTCCTTACAATGAGGATGTAAATTTGTAGAAGCAAGAAAGTCATTTGTCACAGTTAGGCTAGCATTTGAAAAAACTTGTTTGATATGGAATCAACAAGGTAGTGATGGAAACACTCAAGGAAATAAAAGTTGGGAGAGAAGTAAAACAAAATTTGTACTAACATTAATCTCTCATAATTGACAAAAGTGGTAGAGAAAAGATTAATCTCTCCTACCTTGATAGAATTGGTGGTCAAGTTCAACACCTACAAGATCATTGTTGTGGAATATTATCAAAACTAGTAGAAGGATATGAAAGAGTGTATAGTAAGAACCTTGATAAACATGGCGACTAAAACTTGCAACATTGTTTGTAGGAAGAGAAGATTATGTTTCTTTTTTCCAAACATGTATGTTAGTATATCACAATGTAATGAATATGATTTCCTATTATCATATATGGTTTCATACTTTAATAAAACATTAGCCGAGACTTCACAATGACTTATTATTTAATGAAAGATTTGCCAAGATCTTACAAGATTTAATAATTGAGTGAAAGATTCTCCATGAGTTTACAAGATAATATAATTTGGTGAGAGATTCGCCAAAACAATTATTTATACATATCATATTATTGATAAAATCACCTCCCATTTTTCCTATGTATCATGGGGATTCGCCCATTTATTATACATATAAATTAAGAGTGGTTCTTAAAATTTTCCCTGTTTCTCAGGTCTAAAATTACAAAGGAAGTTGCAGATTACTTGGGTAAGGATGTATTGTAACTTCTACAACACCCTCAAAAATTTTACTACATTCAAATTTTGCAACCTACTTCACTGTTGTATCAAGTGCCACCTCAATTGTCAAGTGTCATTTTGTGTTGTTTTATATGTCTTAAGTTTTCTTGAATTCTCTCAAGTGTCGTTGCATTGATTACAACATCTGTATATGCATTTTGTGGTCATAACAACTTTGTTGTTATAAACGACACTTTTGGGTCGTAGTCGCGCACACTTCACTCGTTATACTTGACGAATGTGCGCAAAGTGGCATTTTGATATATATTCATTGTTTATCAAGTTGGTCTAATTTTTCTCGATGATTTAGTATGTGTCCCACATGGTTTTATGTCTACAACTCATCTTGCACACCCCTTGACCAATCACCGAGACTTAGAAAATTTTTTGTTGCAAAACGAGCCAATTAAAGCTAAGAGTGCATCAGCGCACTCTGAAGCCTTGATGGGAGACCCATCGCTATTTAGGAGTGTGCCCTACGACCTCCATATGAGTTGGGTGCACTTCAAAATCATGAATCCCCTTCCTTATTCTAAACTACAACCTCCAAAATGGATTAGTATTCCTTTACCACACTCCCTTGACTCAAAGAAGTGCACCCCACTTGAGAGCATTTGTGCACCCTTAAGACCCAAAGATCAATCCTCAACCCTTCCTCAATGTGCCATGTGCCCTTATAAACTTCTTGAGCACACCAGCGCACCTCAACGGCACGAAGCTTCAGCCTTTAGCCTTCAGGAGTGCCTTTTGTGCCCTTTCTTAGGCACCTGGAGTGCATGAGCACACCTCGAAAGCACAAAGCCTCAGACTTCAGCCTTCGAGAGTGCGCCCTACACCCTCACACTTTCCCTTGAGTGTATAACACAGTTGGGAATCCCGAAGCCTCCCCCTTCCTCCTTTGGACTTGCGACATCTGCCCTGCCTTGACTGCCTTTTTTCCTTGAGCACATGAGCGCACAAAAAAGCCCCAAAGCCTTCCCTCCTCAGTCATTCAACTTTTCAATGAGTTCCCTTGCGCCTTGGAGTTCCTTTGATGATTTTGAGTGCATCGAAAGAGAATTAATAGGGAAATATGCATAAAACATGGTAGAGTAGGATATTTTTAGACTGATTTTTTTCTCATCGTGAGTGATTGCATAAATAGGTATTCCAGGGACCTCATGACAAGCACACATGAGGAATATTGGTTAAATAGGATAAAAAAAGGAAGCATGAAAAGAACCAAGAACACACCTAAAACTTGATGATTGAAGCACCCTAAAGACTCCAAGATTGAATAATCTTTAGAGGGTGAAAGGGCCATGATCAGAAGTTGAACGAAAATCATATACAGTGGCATATAATTGTCACCACTAAAGAAAGATCATGTCATTAGTCACTGTTAGTCCCTGTCATCGAAGATAGTGACGTGTCTAGTTTCATCATATGATGATGTGGAAGTACAGATGTATTATTGCAATCATTGTGAAAGACAAATAAGTAAAATTCCAAGATTCATGTGTGAACTCAAGAGTTACAGAAGTCCAAAGGACATGTAATACGAAAAGGCATATGTAATTCCAAAAGTCATTTGGAACTCCAAATGTTGCAGAATTCCAAAGGCCACTAGAGGATAGAAAGTCAAGAGTCATGAGGATCTGAAAGGTCATTCCTCAAGTTATATATAGATCCTCAGTTATGATGTAAAGGAATTTTAACCTTGTCTTCTCCCATAAGGCATAAGAAGGACAAAGTTAGTACTTTTGGGGAGCAAGAAGTAGCTTTCGAATTTTAATTAATATTGAAGCCTCACAAGCCAGAATTTTTCCACACATGGATTATGAATGTCTCTATGACTATTCTTTGGATGTTTAAGGTTCATGTTTGCTTTCATGAGTACTGAATTAGTTAAACTATTTCGGTTAATTTAGTGATTCTTGTTGGAAATCTGTTGTAATGATAGTAATGATCACCACACCTATGTGATCTATCTTGCTTGATGTTAGGCAAATTTTTATTTTTCTACACATGTCTTTATTAGGGTAGTACTATTAATTCTCTCTCAGAGTCTCACTTTATTTCCTCTCCGCAGTGAAAGTACATAGACACATCTACAATTGGACACTCACAAGGAACACTTTCTTGATTTTCGAAGGCACATATGCAATTCTCTCTCTCGTTGATAGCTAAATCCAAGGCAAATATTCAAGATAACAATAGTCAGGACTATTTCAGATGGGGCTCCTATACCAAACAGTGTGAGGTCTAATTGGGACCGCATATAGGGAGACCCCTTTGAATATTGGTAGGTCCAACAATATCAACATTTTTGGCACTAGAAGGAGGGAAGCCAATGTTTTATGGATGATAACCCCACATATCCACATAATTCTTCTTGCAGTAAAGGAAACAAAATTCGCAACACCAATCTGACTCATATTTTGAAAACAGGAAGATCTTCTCAGCTACATTTGGAAACCAACTTGCAAATTACTTACAAACATATATGGGAAATTCAACCTATAACTTGTCGGTTTGTGAAGACTATTGCACTGATTCCTGGAGAGAAAAATATTTCTTATTTTTTGAGGAGAAAAGAAATAACTCCTACTGGCATAGTGGTTACTACAGTGAAAGATCTAGTTTTTGCTACCGTTGAGGATTTAGCAGAATTCACAAACGACACAGAACAACCATAGTAGATTCCACCTTATAATGTAGGATACAAGGATGATGTTGTGCTTTTCAATGAAATTTTCCATGGGATAGGAGGTCACAAAGATGACTCCACATTTTTGAAAGAGGAGGAGTAGAATAGAGATAAGAATATGGTAAACCAAGATTTTTCTTGGACTACTCAAGCTGATTCACACTTCCGGGTACTTCACAAAAGATGTTGATACACACCTAAACGTTGCTAACGAAATATGACCTCGATAAGTCAACTAAAGTAGAAAACCATTACCTAAAAATGTTGGAGGTATGTTATGATGATGTTTCATATTAACTCTTTCATTGTACCTTAGATGGTAGAGAAATTGTTTGGTATTATAGTCTTCCTGCAAACTCAATTCAGAATTGGAGTGGGTTTAAAATGTTGTTCCTTGAAAAGTTCGCTGATGAGAAAACCCCAACCATGTTATTAAAGGAGTTAGGGAATCTAAATGTGGGGGAGAGGGAAAAATTTAAAAGTTTTAGTCAGAGGTTCAATTAGATATTGAATAAATTTCCTATGGATATGAAACCTCATGACTCCATCACGATTGACTACTACACTTCTGGCTTGCTAACAAGCATTGCGTAATTCATAAAGAGAACAATGACAAACTCTTTAGCATAGAATTTTGAAGAATCCATCAATGTATAAATGAATTGCATGAAATTGGAGTCATTTTCATTTATCAATCATTTAAGGACACCAAGGAGACTAGAGAAAGGTCTGAGGCCTCTTTGAGCAAGGCCAAATATAAAGAAGCTATTGATCTTGAAAGCTTGACCCAGACTATCAAGAATTTGTCTAATGAATTGGTATAATTAAAAGAAAGGACAAGTGAGACCATTGTCAACAATAAACCCCCCAAGTTCAACTTCTTGAGAATGAGAAATAAAAACAACAACAACAATAATTGACCAGCTAGGTTTGCATAAAGCTTTAAAGTGTGGACATTGACCAATACTTTTCTTTTCATTAAGAATATAATTCAAAGAAGACATGACCATAATGGAATTAAAAAAAAAAGAAATCTTTGGTTGTGCACATTATTGACTGAATATTTTCAGATGAGCAAGCTGAGGAAACAGAAGAAAAGGAAGAATTAGATGCGGCTTTAGAGGTCACGGGTGTCAAACATGTAGTAAACACTTTTAGTTGTGTGTTCACTGCTAAGAAGAAAAATGCTAAAGAACCACCTCTAAATGAGGCCTTGAGTCAGAAGAAAAACAACTGATAAAAGTTGAGAAGTCAAGGATTATTGCTAAACAAGAGATGACGAGACAAAAATTGAAGGAACATTTGTTAAGAAAAATCAAAATTCACATCTGTTATCCATGATAACACATAGGAATAGTTTGTGAGGTATGTTGGTCAAATTAACTACGATTTTCAAACTTTCTCAAAATAAAGTTCATGACCATAGGGTTTTTGGTCATCATGTCATGATGTGGGGTCCATACAAGTTCATATAGAGTCAATCATAAAATTTCAATTCCAAACTTCCATGTCTATCGGGCTTACTTATTCGTGATTGTCATTCTGACAGTTTTGCAGAAATTTGTAGCAACTCCAATTAGGTAAATGGAGGGTTTTCTACGAAAGTTCTTGACACTTCCATAGCGAATTTATCTCTTCGAATACCTGTCCCACTATGGAATTATGTTGAAGTACACAATTGTGTTAAACCGTGGAGTAACTGTCCTTTTTGTTTGAAAAGTGTGATTAGTTAGTCTTATGGCGAGTCAGAGATGCACTTTACCAGTCTTTTGTCCATTTCCCCTACATATTGAAACCGCATAGCTTCTTGTTGCTGACTTGTTCTTTTTTATTTTTCTTTTCTTCCATAAGCTTCACATTGTCGTAGGCATTAGTTTTTTGTCACTCACACAGGTATATATCTTACGCAAGTCTTGTTGTCTCTATCTTAGAGTCCACTGTTGTCGAGTTGTCTCTAGGTTGATTTGTAGGTTGCAAGAAGGTGACAAGGAATAGCCCTACTTGTTGTAGCCATGGCACACAGAAAAAAATATAAAGGAGGTTCAATGGTGCATTATGAGCATGTGGACATGAAATTGTTGGAGGAAGACCCTACCTTCATTCAAGCATTTTCTAGCATGGGATGCCTACACTTTTGCCAAAAGCTACAGGGTTTCCATGTGCAGATTGCCAAATAATTTGCTATAAACTTCACTGGAACATAAACAAAAGTTGGTCATCTAAACTTTGAAGTCTCCCCTGACACAATTTTCCATGCTACAAATATCCCTAAGTCAGGAGAAATGTTGTTTAACGTCCAGAAGATCAAGCTGCAAAACTGTGATGAATTTCTTAGGGAGGAACACAAAAGGATTAATATGACTATAGGCATTCCCAGAGCATGCCTTAAAAAACTTTTTTCCAAGCTCTTAATGGTCATCCAAAAATATTTCACATGTGAAGGCAGATTGAACATGGTGTATCAATATCATTTCAGATTGCTACTTCATTTCATAGGTAAGCAACATCTAGACATTCCATTTTATCTATTTAGAATTTGAGAAAGATGGCAGACAAGGTCCAAGCCAAACGTTATGCAAGTGACACCTCTGTTTTTCACCAGGGCCTCATTAAACTACTGGTTGTAGAAGAGCTAAATAGGTTACACAAATATTGGCTTACCTTATTGTTTCTTAGTGGCTATGAGTTAGATACTGCCACCCCTTCTAGGAGAAATCCAATGTATAAATCAATAACCCCTAGAGCAGAGCAGCAACCAGAGGTAGAGAAACAACCAAAGGAAGAGAAACCTATAGTAAGGGCTTCCAGAAGCTTCAAGAGGAGGATGAACAGACGATAGAGTAAACAATAGAGTAAAAGGAAGGGTAAGCTACCTGATATTCTAGAGGCTACTGGTATTGAAGAAAACCCAATTGCGAAGCCTATAGAAGTGATCAAAACTGAAACAAGAAGAAGAGAAAGAGGGCTAAGAAGCTGGACTTTTCACAATAATAACATGGTTTCATTTTGAGGTCAAGGAAACATGTTTCAAGGTCAATGCAACAAGCTGAAAAGATGCTAGAGGTGCCTTTAGAGAAATATAGCCATCAAAGTAAAAGAAAGGAAAGGAGCATGTACAAGAAAAAAGTGAAATAGAGGTTCTGCAAAAACAATTGAGAGAGGCGAGATAAGAAGTCATTAATTCCAAACTTGAGTTTGAGAAGTGGTAAAGGGAGGTGTCAAAGTAGATATGATTTTATGATGAAACTACAGATAAATCCAAAAAGATGATAAAGAGGACTTTTCCTTTGCACAGGATGTTGAAACAAATGTACGGAAGGAACAACTGGCTAGAAGCAGACATGAATAAGTTACAATGAAAACTCATAGCATTATAACTCAAATTGAAATGATCAAAGATGAGTTCTTAAAGAGAAATATCAAGATTATTGCTGAAATAGATGTTACTCGTTGAATATGGTAAAACTTTCAATTTTGTATTTACTACGTTTAAGCAGTAAATTCAGAATTATGTATAGTTGAACAAGGTATTAGAAGTAAAAATGAGGCACTAGAAACCTTGAAAAAGAAAAAACTCATAATTTTCAAATTTTGTAGCAACTCTTGATAGTGAAGCTGAAAATTTTCTATGAAATTGTTGTAGCTTTTGATGGAGGAGAAGCCAAACTAGAAACACATAAAAGGGAGTTATAAGGGCATGTATTTAGCTTAAAACCATCAAGGAAAACCTCAGAACTTGAAAAAAGTGGAGAGGGGTAGCAGAAAGGTGTTTTTTTCATTTACTACTAAAATTTGCTATGACACTGTTGAAAACTTTGTTTTTCTGCTACGAAATTGTCAAAACTCTATTTTTCTGTGTTTTGGAAGTTTTGGGACATCAAACAACCATACAACTAGATGGATTACAGGTCATGAAAGGTGTTCACATCAACTCTTACTTTTTACGGAGATAGGTCAGCAAGTGAACCGAGTAAACATCCACGTGGCATGAGACACATCATCAGCTCCAACACATTCAGAAAATAAGTTTGGTTCAATAATCTCTATCAACAGAATTTGGTTCTGACATTAATGTTGGAAGAGTCTTACTTGTATTCAAATTGTGAAAAAAGTAAATCCCTAAGATTTCTCAATAGACGTCAAGTAGGATAAGGTCTCTAAATTTTTTGATTGAATCTAGCCCCAAGTGGCACATTTTTGTAATTAGTGATATGATGGTGGTCTTACTCTATATATTTGTAGTTTCTTGACTCTGAAGGGGTTGATCGATAATGTGAGAAGCTATCCGTATGTAAAATTTTTAATATATATATTGTAGCAACTTTGTTTTTATACATGAGATTCATGTTATGGCTTTATGTGTTAGAAAATTATATATTATGGAGCAATGGAACACATAAAATATTGCAGAGATATAAACATAGAAAATGCATAAAACAAGAGAGACACAGATATATGTGGTTCACCCAGTTTGGGCTACGTCCACCCTGAACAACTAGTCCTTCCTCTCTATTATCCAGCAAAATGAAGAGACGCAACCTATAGCAGATCCGTTGTAATATCCTATGTTTTCTCTCACAGTCTCACATCACTGCTTCTCGCTTGGAGAATAGACATATATTACACAGACTCAATACAATGCCCTCATAAAAAGAGAGGGGTTGCCTTCTAGGGAAAAAAACCCTAAACTAAACATAAGTTCTACCGTCAGATCATCTGCCTAATGAACGGCCTAGATTGACTAGAAATTACTATACTTTTACAAGGCAATTTTACATCTATTTTTTAGCTTTGGGGGCACCCCCCTGGACCCAATGTTTTACGGGTGGCGTTGCCACCCCATTTTGAATTGGGGTCCAATGTGGCGATACCTTTGAATACAGAAGATAATCAAGCTCCACACCCAACATTATGTATTCTTACCATGTTTTCTATGTTGCTATCAATATTCATAGTATTTTGAGTACTTTGAATTCTTGTCAAGTGCTCCAATTTCCTTCACTTACTATGTATGACTGTAAATGTTTATTTGACATCATTTATTAAGCCAAAAATTCCCCACCTTCCATTAAACACTGTTGTTTTCTATGATTTTATTTTATTTGACTCCATGCCCAATGGTGGAAAACATCACATTTTCCTTCACTTGTAAAACCACATAAAAAAAATCATAGTTAGTCATCTATAGTTTTGAGTTTATTAAAGTGAATTTGATAAGTGTTTTGAGAGAGCCCTCTTAGATTGGAAGGGCTAACTTCCAATCAAAGTGGTTAGAAATAGTTGAAGTTTGACATAACCCAACTATTTTATCTTAGTGATAACACCGCCAACCTAGATTAGAACACTCAGGACAAGTCTGGAGATGATGCCACAACAAAGAACATTTCCACCAACAATAGAAACAAGAATACCATTCCAAAATTATCAAAAAAGGTCACTCCTCTAGACACTTTGGAAATACCTGCTGCACTAGATTACAACATAATGGAAGACATGAAAAAAATTCATGCAAATATTTTAATCTTCGATCTTACAAGGATATCAAGATAACAAGAACTACTTGTCTAAACCCTTGCCAAGCCTTCGTCAGCTGATAATGCTTATTCTTCCCAGAAGGTGTCTGGTAAGTATTTTGGTCCCCTGGAATCAGTTGTTAATACTGTAACATTATAAGCCAATACTCTCTACCATCCATTTATATTGACTTTCAAAAAATTTCATTATAATGTTCACAATTGTTTAGTTTATTATGGTTCATCCATAAACATAATTACGGTGTCCGTCATGAAGAAAATTAATTCGAAATGGGATCAGACTAATGCATAGATTATTCAGTTAAATAGGTCTCTTGTCCAAGCTATTTGTGAACTAAAAAATGTGCTTATTCACTTAGCATCTGATCACCAAGTTCACCAGTGCATAAACATACTGATTGTGGATATCCCAAAAGGATAAGATTTATTGTTAAATAGATACTAGCATAGAAAATTAAAAGGGTATTTTTCTAGTGATTGGTTGCATTTATGGTTTCCGTGCAAGGGAAAAAATAACCAAATATGGGTGGAATCTGAGCCTTATGTGAAAAAAGTTATTACACCCTTTTAAGGGAAAAACGAGGCTATTGCTTTCATAGACTTAATTTTCGACAACTATTTTTTGGAAACTAACCTTGGGTGCTACCTTGCATAGCCATCAACTGTTCCACCAGATACTCAGCTAGAACTCCTTCCTTGTTCTTCAACTGGTGAAAATGAATAATGTAGTATATACGTACATAATAGTAGTAATACTAGTAATAGTAAGAATAATAATACAAGAAATATCTTAGTAGCTCACAATTTTTGGATTCTTTATTTTAATGGTTCTTAGACGCGGGATGATTCTAGAGACGATTGTGTACTTACAGACTTGCATAATAAGAAACATGTAATTTCATGTCATTTGGAGTTTGAGTGCACTAATAATACTGCAGAATATGAATCAATTGTACTTGGAATGAAGAAAGTTATAGACTTGAAGCTAGAGCTCCTAAAGGTAATCAGTGACTCTGAGGTGGTCACTCATTAGGTATGAGTTACTATAAATTGTGTTTCACCTCATCTTAGAAACTACCAGTAGGAGGTATGGAATTTGATAAATCATTTCAAGGCTTCCAAAATTTCTTTTTCCTATATTTAGAAATTTGGTAGCAGATGTGTTAGCAAATGCCGTTGCAAGGATGTCGCTATTGAGAAATGGTTTTTATATTGAAATTTTATATTAACCATTTATAACTAACTATTATGAAACCAACTTCACAAAATAGAAGAAGAAATAGATCAACAACTTCAAAATAATCCTCTTCAAGGGGGCAACCTACCTTACATTACACAAATGAATTATTCAATGATCCAAATGACATGACCTCCATTCTATATATAGGATTCTAAGGGGTCACAGTATAATCAGATCCAACATAAGAATAATATTGTAAGGGCACAACAATAACGATATTGGGCTACTATGGGGCACAATAATAAGAATATGGGGATTACATGGGCACAAAAATACAATAAGGGGGTTGCAATAATAAAAATAAGGGGCTACACTAGTAGTGTAGGGACCTAACATGCCCCTCTCCTTACAAAAGTATTTTCCTCAACACTTGAGTAGTTCTAGATGCTTTTGTATGAAATTCTCATCCTCGCCTGTGAAACCTTCAATGAGTAGTTTCTTCCACTTGATGACATACTCTAATATTGATCAATTCCGTAGCTATCAGGTTTTTGTTTCCATGATTGCTTTAGGTTCCACTATGACTTTTCCTTCCCTGTCAAGTTTCTACAATATTGTTTGAGCTGGGAGCTTGTCACCTATAACCTTCTTTAAGTATGAAACCTCAAAAACTGCATGCACTCGGGAAGATGCAAGAAGATCCAATTTATATGCCATACTACCAATCTTTTGCAACACCTTGTAAGGACCATGGTACTTTGTTGATAGTTTATTATCCTTCGTAACTTGCTTGAGGGACATTTGTTTGTATGGTTGTAGGCATAAAAATACCCATTCTCCTACATCAAAACTTCTTTCACTACGATGTTGATATGCCTGTTGTTTTATTTGATTCTACGGAAAAGTGAGGTTATCCTTACAGACTTGGAGAACTTGTTGTTGATGCTTCATGTGATCTTCCATTGCTTAAACCTTAGAATTTTCTCTTAAAGATGATGTGATGGATGGTGTATGATATCCATAAAGTGTCATAAATGGGGTCATTTTTGTGGAAGCGTTATACCACCATTCAACCAGAGGTAACCATTTGACCCATTTTGTTTCTTTATCACATACAAATAAATGAAGATATCCTTCTGAACATTTGTTCACTATCTCTGTTTGTCCATCTATCTTGAGAGTTTGAGGAGTGGTAATTCTTGCCAATGCACTACAAGATATGATCGGATTCATTTCTTCTTTCTCTGGGGTTGGCTCCTGGTGTATATCCTCTTCTTTTGAAATTTATTAATCCTTTTCTTCCTCCTCTTCACAATCTATGTAAAATAATTTCTTCGTAGCACACTTATGACCTTTAGTGTATTTACTATCACAACTGTAAAAGAACCCTTTTTCTCTTTTTTCTTCAAATTGTTGTGGTGTCAAACTTGTAGGTTGTGTAAATCTAGGAGAAACAACACTTCCATATTTATAGTTGTCAGTGGTAGGATTCCTTGTTGCCATAATTTTTCTTTCAAATTTTCTTGCCAACCTGAAACCTTCTCTAATGAATCAGGTTCCCAAAGATGAACCTCATGTTGAATGTTATCCTTCAAAGTCCATATGAAGACATCAATCCTCTGCTTCTCTAGAATATCATTTACCCTGATATTCAATTTTTGGAAGTCCTCAATGTGCTTTTCCATTGAACCCTTTTGTTTGATATTTATCAATTGGCTAAAGAAAGTGTTTCTCTTTGTATCCTCATAATGTGCTATCCTTTCCTCTGTGAAAATTGACTAGGTGAGAAATGGTTTGCAAGAACAAAACCCTCTATACCATACAAAAATATTTTGTTCTAAATATAATGTACCTTTTGTAATAGTTTCACATCATGTAGATCAAAATATTTCTCCATTTGTAGTATCCAAGTTACCGGATCCTTGCCATCAAACTTCCTCATATCTATTTTTCTTTCTTTTAGGAGCTCAATTTCGAAATGACTGTAACTCTGTAATATTGGATCTCCAAGTTGTAAAATTTCATCCTATTGTATCTCGTTGAGTTCTCTTTCCAACCCCATAAGTCTGATTGAGATTGGATTCTCCATGAAAGTGTTATGTCCAATCGCCGACAATGACATGCTTATAGACTGGTTCGGTAGAGAGAACTTGTACGAAATTCCATGTGTCCCTGTTTTGATCTTCAACCTTGAAAAAAATACCCAACAAAACAGAGTCAATCCTATTTCTGTTACTTTTTATGAAATTACAATATGATGCTCAGAGAGAAAGTTATGACGATTTTCCCAAGGTCGTCTGTTTGAGATGGAATTCTGCAGCCTGCAAGAACCCTAAATTCCCTATATCATATATCCGACAATATAGAGAGACAAGATCTAAAATTAGGACATGCAGTTCATAAATATTTCAAATCAAATGGGTTTTAATTTCAACTTCTAAAACTTCGTAGAAAACAAGTTATAGCGAAAATTCCACGATGACCTATTTAAAGCAACAAAACCATAGAACCCAAAGCTGTGATACCAAATGTTATGTAACCAACTCACAAAATAGAAGAAAAGATAGATCAAAGACTTAAAATTAAGTCTCTTCAAGGGGGCAACATCCTTTAGAATACAGAAATGAATAATTCTTAGATGATACAAATGACAAGACTTCCTTTCTATATATCGGAGTTTAAGCGGTCACAATATAATCAGAGCCGACATAACAATAATATTCTAAGGGCACAACAATAATAATAGTGGGCTTCTTAGGGGCGCAATAATAATAATATCGGGATTACATGGGCAAAACAATACAATAAGGGGGTTTCACTAATAACAATAAGGGGTGACACTAGTAGTATAGGGACCTAACACTAACAATGATACTAATTTACTTCTTTTCAATGATGACTAACAAATACTGCACTTTATGGAAAATGTTGATGTATTCAAAGGCACTGCCATAAAGGGGGATGAACACGATAAGGTTGTGAAAGAAGCATCCAAAGTGCCCATAGGAAACATCATGCGAAAAGGTGTGGTGTCCCTGGATAAATTATATAACTTGCAAAACCAGTTCAAACGACCAACTAACACAAAGAATTAGAGTCTGAAGCTAGCATTTGAATAAGTCAACCTTGCAACCCCAAAGATTTGGAATATGAGAACCTCGGTACCTGTTGTTAGCCACAGGAACGACGAGCATTTATTCGGTTATTAAATCAGTATAGAGATGTGTTCACATGGACATTAAAATATTTGAAGAGTTATGACACTCGTATTATTGGACACATAGATCCTATAAAAGAAAAGGTGAAATTGTTCCAGCAGAAACTACAGAAATTCCATCCAACACTGGAACCCCCCATATAGAAGGAATTGAGAAAGTTGTTGGATGCTCGGATCATCTTCAAAGTTAGACATTCCATGTGGGTTTCCAACTTGGTCCCAATTGCAAAAGAAGTCTAGTGAAATATGTTTATGTGTTGCTTTTAAAAATCTTAACCAAGCTTCAAGCACAGATAGCTATCTAATGCCATCCATGGAGTAGATATTTCAGATAGTATTTGGGTCTGAAGTGTTTTCACTACTATATGGTTTTTTAGGTTATAATCAATTGCAAGTTGCGGGACCAGACATATTAAAAACTACTTTCGGGACTAAATGGGGAATGTTCACCTTGAAGAGAATGTCATTTAAACTAATCGATTTGTTGGTGCAAATTTTCAAAGAGTGATGGAAATCACCTTTCATGGCCTTATAGGTCAAAGCGTTGCTTTTTATTTAGATGATGTTACTATGTTATAAAAAAAGGTCATATCATGTACGTCAGCTAAAGAAGATATTTGAGTGGTGTTGGATATATGGGACTTCCCTTAATCCTGAGGAGATCACCTTTGGTGTATCCAAAGGGATTCTACTAGGGCACATCATAGAAAAGAGTGGAATTAAAATTGATCCTGACAGGGTCAAGGCTATCACACAAATCTAGTTTCCGGTGAACAAGAAAGTTATGTAGTATTTATTAGGGAAAATTAATTTCCTTAGAAAATTCATCTCTCATTACCCTCAGATTGTCAAACCTATACAGGAGATGATCAATAATGATGAAGTATATAGATGAGACAAATAGGAGGAATATGCTTTTGCTTAGATCAAGCAGGCTATGACTGATGCACCCATATTACTTAGTCTATACATTCACCTTAGATTGATTGATTGTAGTTGTGTTAACTCAGAAGGATAATGAAGGAAATGAGCAGCCTCTTTCTTTTATGAGCACTAGTCTACAAGGGCTAGAATTAAACCACCTTGCTATTGATAAAAAAGCATATGAAGTATACAAGGAAGTTAAGTATTTTAGGCCCTATTTACTCAAATATGATACAACCATATTTTTACCTCATCTAGCAGTAAGAACATTGTTCGTACAACAAGAGTTGGGTGAAAAAAGTTCTAACTAGATGACCTATCTTCAAGAATATGACCTAGAATTCAAACCAATTCATACCATAAAGGGTCATGGACTACTAAAACTAGTATTCGAGGCAAGAGATTATCCCAAACAATATCTTTCAAGATAGGAGCAAGGGATAGAATGTACAATATCAATCACATTCCTTAGTCCACCTCCATAGTGCCTTCGTATGTAGATCTATGACAACTTTTGGAGCATGGAACCTTACCCTCACACTTATTTAACAAACGAAAAAGGGAAATTCGTGCTCTATCTTATCAATTTGTCTATGGAGGGATTTTTAGAAGTGCCACAATGGAGTTCTGTTATGATGCCTTAAGCCGCAAGATACAGAGAAGGTGCTTCAGGATTTACATGATGGATTGGTATGTGGCCACTATTCGGGGGACACCACACCACATCACAATATGAGGTTTGCTTATTATTGGCCCACTCTTTTTAAATATGCACACACCTATGTCCTCAAGTGATGATATTTTCAAAAATGAATCAGAGTGATCAAAGGTTAGTTGCCCTACTACTCCCGGTAACAGTTGAAGAACCATTCCAACAACGGGGCCTTGATTTTATCAAAGAAATTTTCCCACGCCCATCAAAGAAACACTGCTATATCCTTAAAGCAATAGATTACATCACCCGATGTTCAAAGACAGTTCCTCTTAGGTAAGTAAATGACTTGGAAGTCATTCCCTTTTGAAAACATAAAATCATAACTAGGTTTTGCATTCCTACGTCACTTGTCTTTGATAATACAACTTAATTTTCGTTATTAAAATTTTATGAATTTGCATTAGAGAATGGGATTTTTTTAAATCATGCATATAATTATTATCCTTGAGGAAATGATCTGGCAGAATCACCAAATAAAAATACTATTCGCATAATTAAGAAGAATATTTTCTCTAGACAGAGGAGTTGTCATACATCTTTGGCTAATGCACTTTGGGCCGACCATGTAACTCCAAAGTTTTCCCTAAAAATCTCACCATACTTTTTGGTGTGTGCTAAAGAAGCTATATTGCACCCAAACATGTATCTCGTAGCCTTGCAGCTCTCCTAAGAGTCACAAGGCAAGCCTTACCTACAGGTTCAGTGCAATATAGACACTTTACTCAAACTTGAGGAAGAGAGGCTCAAAACCAAAGACTGATTTTCCATACATGAAAACCATGTAAGGCATTGCTTTGATAGAAAATCCACAGGGAAAAAAACTTTGATGTGGGCAACCTAGTCCTGAAATGGGATAAAGCCCATGAACACAAAGGTAAACATACTAGGTTCCAACCATTGTGGGCTGGATCATTCATGATTTTAGAGAGGCTCAGCCACAATGCTTCAAGCTAAAATATTTGGACATGATGATTGATCCCCTTCTCGTAAATGGATGAGAGCTGAAGCATTATTTTCAATAGGAGGTATGAGTTTCACTTCCTGTATATACTGATTTTCATTTTCTTTTCTTTTGGTATTTTGTGAGTTTTTGGTCGTATGTAGTCACGTCATGTCATGTATTATTGTTGATTGTCGCAAATAAATAAGACCTATGTGTAAAGTGCATGACCCAAAGACTTTGTAGTGCAATGAAAGGGAAGTGCGGTAACTACAATGCTTGGCTTTTTGTTTGTTCTTGTTCTTGGTTTGGGAAAATGTCATACGTCAAGGTAAGTTCAGATGGAAAATAGAATTCGTCCAATAGGAGAACCTTGAGGGAACCTATTAGACCTGTGCTTAATCTAGTATCTAAATCTCTCACTTGGTATATGTCTACTTGTGTGTTAACGCTTGTCCGATCTAGTAGAGAAAGGATAAGGGGAAAATATAAAGTGAGAAAACCAATATCAGAGCTCTTAAAATACATCTTTGAATGGGAAGCCTCTTCTTCTATCAATAATTCGAGATCACTATTACGCTCGTTGAAAATAATAAGCACTAATGCACAATTCTATTAAATAAATAAATAAAGGGTGAAAGAAGAGAAAGGTTTCTTGCATAGGGAGGTGAACCAAGTGACTTAACCTAGGTACTGTCCAGGATCACTGGCAGTGAAGCGATGTTTGTGCTCCTGAAGTGACTTCACCGCACTACTGTCTAGGCCTACTAGCAAGGGATAAATACTAGAGATGAAAACTCTATACTTTGAATATATGAAAAAATCATCATGGACATTAGCCTTTCCTGGATTGAACCGATTGTGAGACGGTGTATTTTTGTGCGATTTCAACCAAGTTGAGAAAAGAGAAGGTGTTATGTATGAAATTAGGTCCAAAGGCAGAAGTTGGGGCAATCAATACTTCTTCAAACTATGACCCTTGATTGAAATTGATTCCCAGCCAAAGAAGCGGAAGTCCGCCTAGTTTGTCACCAAGTTTTTCACTTCTACAACACCCTCCAAAATTTCGCTACATTTTAATTTTGGAGCCCCCTTCATTGTCATATGAAGTGCTTCCTCAGTTTTCAAGTCTCATTTTGTGTTTTTTTTATGTTTTATGTGTTTTTGAATGCTCTCAAGTGTTGTTGCATTGATTATAATATATTTATATGCATTTCATGGTCACAATACCTTTCTTGTTTTAAACAACACTTTCAAGTCACAGTCACACACACTTCACTAATTATACTTGGTGAATGTGCATAGAGTGGAATTTTGATATATATTCATTCTTGATCAAGCTTATATAAGTTTTCTTGATGAGTTAGTATGTTTTGCACATGGTTTTATGTCTACAACTCATCTTGCCCACCCCTTGACCAATCATCCAGAATTAGATAATTTTGGGTTGCAAAACGAGCCCCTTAAGTCCAAGAGCGCATGAGCGCACTCCAAAGCCTTTGTGGGAGACCCTTCATTGTTAAAAAGTGTTCCCTACACCATCCTTTAGAGATGGGTGCACTCCAAAAGCACGAAACGCCCTCCTTGTTATGAACTTTTCCCTCCAAAATGGCTAAGTCTTCCTTGAATGCACTCCTTCAACTTGAAGAAGTGTTTCCCCTTGAGCGCACTAGTGCAACCTAAAGACTCGAAGCTAGACCCTTTAGACTTCTTCAATGCCCCATGTGCCCTCATGAACTTCTTGAGTGCATGAGCGCACCGCAAAGGCATGAAGCCTCATCCTTCAGCCTTCAGGCGTGTGCCTTGTGCCCTTCCTGTGGCCCCTTAAGCATAGGAGTGTACTGCGAAGGCATGACACCTCATCCTTTATCCTTTACGAATGCCCTGTGCCCTCCTTCTTTCCCTTGAGCGCATAGACCACTTAGGAAGATTGAATCCTTCCCCTTCATCATTCAAACTTGTGACATGTTCCTTTCCTTGACTATGTTTTTTCCTTGAGCACATGGTGAAGCCATGAAGGCTTCACTCCTCAGTCCTTCAACATTTCAAAGTGCACCCTTGCGCCCTGAAGGTCCTTTGACTGTTTTGAGTGCACTGAAAGGGAAGGAATAGGAAAATCTACATAAAACATGGTAGAGTAGGATATTTTAACATTGATAGTTTCTCATCATGAGCGATTGCAAAAAAGTTGTTCCAAGGACCTCATGGAAAGAACACACGAAGAAGATCAGGCTAAGAGGATAAAAAAGGAAGCACCCATGTGAACTATTTTTCTTCATGTTAGGCAAATGTTTCACTTTCTAATTGTGTCTTTATTAGGGTAGTACTATTACTTCTCTCTCAAAGTCTCACTTTATTTCTCCTCTATAGTGAAAGGACTTAGATACTTCTACAATTGGACACTCACAAGGCACACTTTCTTGCTTTTTGAAGGCACATATGTGATTCTCTCTCTTGTTGGCAGCTAAATCCAAGGCATATTTTTATGATAACTATAGCCAAACCATATTTTGTTTGGAGCTCCTATACCAAACAGAGTGAGGTCAAATTGGGACCGCCTGTCAGGGAGACCCCTTTAAATGTTGGCAGGTCCAACGATGTGTTGATGCCCAAAATGACCATGTCAACATTATAAGGGAGACGACCCAGTCGAGAACTTAAAGAAACTCCTTTTCTGTTTGGAATGGTCGTTCCAAATGGTTAAACTAGGTCCAGGTACCTTCTCTCTATCTCTGCTAGCTTAAAGTATGTCTTTTACTTACCAATACAGAAGAGGCATGAGATCAGGTCTCTTCCTAAGCTCATGAAAGAAGGTGATCTTTAAGTTGATCTAGGGATCAACCAAGCCGAAACTAAAGTTTTTCCCCTCTATAAGGGGACTTGTAGAAATATAATGATTTATCTAAGTGCCAACTAATCCTAGGATTTAGGTAAAAGGAAAGAAATCCTAAGCCTATGTCGATTAAGAAGATGTCGATCTAACCCAATTGAGAGCGAAGTAATTAAATGATTGAGATTTTAACATGCGTGGTTTTAGGTGAATACATGGCTACTAAAAGAGTTCTACTAGATGGGCTTTGTTTAGAGACCTATTAATGGTGAATGATTAACCAATAACATTAGGAAATAATTCACTTGATGTCAATGGTAATTAAATTGAGCTTGGATAACAATTTTTCGAGTAAAAAGTTACTGAGAAATCTGATTTGAGCATATGTGAGCAAAAGATAAAATTGATAACATATCTATAAGGCTCATGAACTAGATAGCTAATTCAAAACACAACCTTCCACATCAAACAATAGTGCATAATATAAGAAAGATTCACTCAGATCTGTTATTCAAAAATAAATTTTCATTACAAATAAGAGTATTTAAAATAAAAATTTATCAAAACCCAGTCTCTCTGTTATGTTCCTTGCACTGACCTCCAACAATCTCTCACAAATTGAACACTCCACGATTAAAAGGAATAACTACAATGGTGCAAGCTTTGCTTATAATAAAAATTCTGGATTTGATAAAGAAAAATCACAATGACTCATATCTGAGCTTTTCCTCCTACTTCTACAACTAAAAAATCCCTTACAATAGTGCTTCAGAATTCCCTAGGTGCAGAGAAGAGGAACACCCTTAGTCCATGCTCTAAAATCCATATTTATAATTACAAAACGAAAATCAAAATGAAAGAACTGTTTGGAGAATAAATTTTCTCCAATAAATTTGATTGGTCAAAATTCTTTTCCTCTCTTGCTGGAGAAATTCCATTAATCCAATTTTCTCTTCCTCATTTCCTCATCTTCTCTCCAACCACAAAGAAATTGAAATTTATAAATTAAAACCAATTTGATGAACAAAACAAAAAACAAAACCCATTTTCAACAAATTGTTAAATAAAACAATAAACTAATATCCAAATAAAATTCAAGATGTGATTGCTTCCGTTGGGTCTGATTAGCTTTTGAATAATGCTGGGAATGAATTTGTGAAAATATTTTTCCAAAGCCAATGAGATTTTCCCAAATCAAAATTTCGAAAAACTAATTTTTGTTTCAAATTCGTCACATTGTCTTCCACTGAATTTCTGGGTCATTAAATGACGATATTTTATAAAATTAACTATCCCAGATTGTTTTCCTATGTCTTAACTTTCCAATGAACTATTGTGAGCCTCATTTGGTTGCTTAGATCTCAAGATATGCCTCTCCAAAAATGATGTGCCAAAAATATCAAAATTCCGAAAAAATTTGCCTAGACTAAATTTCCAAAATTCAATTATAAATTCTAATCTCATTAAATATACAATTAAAAATAATTAATAATTAATTATATTACAATTAATTATATACATTTCAGGTAAAATTAATAAAATTACAATGAATGAAATAAGAATTGAATTAATTACATAATATAATGCGAAAGGAATAAAATAAAAAATTTAATTAATTAAAAGTTAATTTTATTAAATCAAAATATAGTTTAATAAAATTGTATTTATCAAAATTAAATTAAAATATTAATTAAAAAACAATTAAACAACAAAAATCAGATTAAAATATTAATTAAGAAACAATTAAACAATAATTTACATTTTTTTTCTTACAGCTATATTATATCCAAAAGGAAGAAATCCTGTACTATATACATTGTGTTATATGATCAAAACCAAACCCATCGAAATTTGAAGGACCTCGGACATCGAATGTTCTTGAAGATTTGAAAATAGGAACTTTAATATGACAAATGTCATCAGAGCTAAGTTTATCGGAGAGTTCTGATATTATAAAAATGTCGAGCTCTAATATATGAAATATATGAACTTTTTAGTGTAAATTTTTCTAAAATGAAGTGTTTTGTAACTAACTCATTCGAGGATTTTAAAAGAGGTGTTACGATATTTAAAGATCCCGAGTTTCCGATATAGAATAAATGAAAGGCAGGCATAGAGTGAGAAATATAAGGTGGAGTGGATACCACTTAAAGTGAGTTTTTTCCATAATATACCATAATTATTTTGTAATTTAAATGTCTAACAAAAATAACGACAATTATTTTGTACTTTTTAATCCTTCGCAGTAAAACTGATCAAACTTTGGCGAAGTGTCATTTGCAAACCGTGTAACCAAATGAGATGAAATGAGAATCGATGGAAAGCTTGTGAAAATTCGAACAAAATGAAGCAATTAGAAAAAAAATCCCATGAAAATGAAAATATGGAAAAATTGTAGGACATTTAACCAAAAGAAAATATTAAAAGACGATTTAGCCAAAAATTATCAAAAGTGTCCCCTATGTTTGAAATAAAAAAAGTAAAGAATGGGGGGTTGAGTTTTCACCTAAACAATAGCAACACATGGGGAAGAACTGGTTATCTCTCGTTATAGATAATGAACTTCACTATACCCAAATGCGAAAAATAATGGCTTCCATCAAACAATCAAACAGTAAAATATTTCACATGGGTCCCACATTTATGAATTAGGAAATATGAGTTTGAAAAGATAAGTACTCAAAGCACAATGAGTAAAAATTAGGAATCCAAATTTTGGGATTTTTTTTTTTAAGATTACCTTGTATGAGAAATAGAAGGTAGAGATAGGAGTTTTTTTTATAAATCATATATCCATAGATATGAATGGTCTCTGACATTGATTCACTTTTGGTGAGCCCAAACAATGTTCCAATGAAGTTGTCTTTAATGCCATACAAGAATGGCCCTACTTCTAGCGAGTGTCCATAGCCCCAATGAGTTTACTTGCATTTCCCATGTTTCCTCTTTAGGGATCAGTCATGCTATAATTCGGATTCATTTCTTTTCTCAAATATTCACTAGTCACTCTTTTGATATGGGTATTTGCAAACTTTTATTTTATGATGTACCTAAGTGAAAGAGGTGTGGTAGTAATAGAGACTTAAGCAAATTTATATAATGCTTCCATAATGTTGGCTCCAAAATATTTTCCTGTGACTATTCATTGAAAGGATTTCGTATGAAGTGGAGGGATGGGGGAATAAATTGAGTTAAACTCAGGTTAGTTCTTTCCTTGAAAACTTGAACTATATCACTTATAAAGGATGTGTGTTCCTCCATGGAACATATTTTAAAACAAGAGGCTTTCATGATTCGATAAAGATATACCTTTAATGGTAAATAAAACTCATTAAATCGGACAGAGTAAATATTTCCAATGTTTTTTAGGCAATGTTGGGTGAGGAAAAAACAAATTTCTTCTACAGAAATCTTGGTGGAGTCACCAAAATCAAACTATAACCAATAGAAAAATCAAAATAAATCAAAACTGAAGTAAAAGAAATCAACAAAGTCCAAAAATGTAAAAATGAGAGGAAAAACTAAAAGAAAAACTCAAATTTGAAAGAAAACCCCAACAAGACTAATTATAAAATATCTCAACAAAAGAGTGCAATAAGACAACCATGAGTGTGTTTCTCTTATGTTGATATTTTTTTAATGAAATTTTTCTTGCAGAGTTATAAGCAATTAGGCTAAGAACCTTAAGGTTAATAACAATCATGTGGTGAAATTAAACCAAATGAGAAGTCTCTACCTATTGTATATTTTGTTGTTTCAGAGAAAAGTGTGTAATGAAAGCATCTTAAAAATTTTCCGATAAAAAATGTTCTTGAAAAACAAACTAAAAGGTTGAGGGACTCCCCAATTTAGTTGATTTGAGCATCACTACTGCTCTTCCAAAAACTCTAAAGCAAACAATAAAGAGAATGAGTTCTCAATCTAAGCTAGTAGGGGTGTCAAACAATTTTTGAGGTTCTACAAAACATATATATATAAAATAAAATCTAAAATCAAAATGTAAAGAAGTGGAAAAGGATGACAATAGGCGTATGAAACTTACAATTGGAAAATTTTGTTTAATTTTACCAGAGAAATATCATTTTCTCCACTAAAAATAACCTCTTCTTTTCATTGGAAGTAAAATCATGAAAATGTTGTATTCTTTGAAATCTCATTGACCCAAAATCATTTATTAAATCTAAACAAAGGCAAGCAGTAAACAATGTTATATGTTAAAGGAATTTGAAGTAAACAAAATCCATCAGAAATGAGAATGATGATGTACTTCTCTATGAATTGTAGCGACAATTGTTCTCTTTATATTTCATATTTCATATTTTAGAAATGTTCTCCACGATTGTCATAAAATGTAAGGAATCAATACAAAGACCCCAACAATGTAACAATGGTTTGTGAAGACAAGGAGAGGACTTGAATCTTCACTTGATAAATATGGAGTCATACATCAAAAATACAAAAACTACAAGATAATTAATTACCTTTACCTATTCCAAATTCCTTATCAATTGTTGCAATATTATATTGCCTGCTCAAAAGTGTCTTTGAAAAGGAAATAAAACGATGCATATTAAAATATGATCATATGATGAAATGAGCATCCAATAGTGGGACAAGGAAAAAAGGTAAATGAACCACAAATGATGAAATTTTTTAAGGAAGGTTGCTGAGAGGAGCAAAAAGAGGCCCATGTGCACACACTATGAAGAATGTATATCTCCAAAGTCACAAAGTCATCCCGAGGCATGATTACTTGGATGTTGGACTAAATTATATTTAAAAATGCATCCAGGTTCTCAAATATCAAAGTAACATTGACGTCAACACAAAGATACAGAGATAAGCAAAGAGGACTCCATGTGAATAAAATGATAAGTTAGACTATATTGTAATGGATGAACTGATGAGATCCCAACAAGATCATATAATCGAATATACCAATAATCCAATAAATTAAAAGGCTCAGAGAAAAATGAAAATCTTGAAAAAATGAATAGCAAAGGATCGAGATTCCAATATTTATTGGCTAAAGGCGCTAAGTCGTTTTGGTAGAAAGGAATGTGACAAAAGTGGATGCAAGATGAACAATTGTAGTGCAATGCCTCAAATCAACCTAGCAAATCTAAGATTCAGAGCAAGGAGAGATGAAATTGTGGATATGATCATTTTATAACTTGATGTAAGTGTTTTGTGCAAGTTTTCGTTGTAGGAAATTTGAATAAGAAAAAGTCAATAATTTATTTTTTGTTGCATCAACGAGAGGCATAATTATGATTATTGACTCATATCGCTAAATTTGCAAAGAAAGGAAATATGCAAAGAAGCACTAATACAAAATGAACAAAAATCCTAATGAGAAAGAAAATACTTCCTTGAACATGTTTACGACTTCAAATATGCTAGTTGATTTCTTATTTATAAATCTAATTAATAAAAATCAAGTCTTCGGATTAGGCCAATGAATACCTTCAAAATAAGCAAAACAAAAATAAGAAATAAACTATGAAAAGAGAAAAATAACAACCAATGAAGATGAACATGTTTATGCATACCTCGAAGAGTCTAATTGTATGAGTACCTTATAGATCTTTGACATTCTCCCATGTATTATCTTCAATTTTTCATATGTTAAAAATCTAAATTAACTGTTAAGTAATGATCTATTGATACGCATTTACATCATAATAACATTGAGGGACAAGAGTGGGAAATATGATCATATAGAAATACTTTTGAATTGGAAATTTAGCATTCTTAAGAGCGCCTGATTGTAAAGATTCTTTAGAACTTCCCAATTACTATTTTTCTTTGCGAATTTCAACAATGTGAAGCTTCATAAAAAAGAGTAAGAAAGAAAAGCATAAACGTAATTGAAGCAATCATATTTTTTGAACACTCCTAGCATCATAGACTCATTATATGCTTATTAAAAGTCTACAATAATTAAATAAATACAAATAGGAAAGGAATGTAAATCTAAACTAATATATTCCTAATCCTAACTACATGAAATGAAACATGACTAGGTATAGTCATACTTCCAATGTAGTCATTCATTAATTTTATCTTTTGCATGTATGTATATATCAAATATCAGTAACAAAAATACAATTATAATTAAACCAATATTACTAAATTTGTATGCAAAATATACATTTTTTGCTAGCAAATTTACGTAAAGCAGTTTATTTACAAGCGGTTTACTTACAAACATTATCTCCTGGAAAGATTCTTCCAACCAAATATGTATGGGATCATAAAAATATGGATGAATATTTATTGGAGAAAGGAAGAAGCCAATTGCGAGGGAGGTCAAACAACCATTAGTGTTATCCACATAATACAAACCATTAGAATTCTTTTGTGAACATGAAGCTTCCAAAAATCTTTGAAATGGATCAATGAAATGTGGATGGAGGCTTAATGTGTATGTTAGAAGATCTTCAAATGGGTTAAATTGTTGATCATATTGGATCAATGCAGTCACAAGTGTTGACTCATGTTGAAGATGCACTCTAGAAGTAAAAGTAAGTTGATAAGAAATTGACGATAAAATGGAATTGGAAGATCAAAAAATCTTAATGATCATAATCTGAATTTTGAGATTCCTCTCCACATTCTAGTAATGAATATTGTGATTTTTCAACACTCAATTTCTCAATATGCTAGCAAATGACATCTAAAAAGTGAAAAATGCTAATAGAAAACAAATCTGAAAACAAACAAAATAAATAAAGGAAAAATAATGAAATGAAATCATAGTTTACACTATCGTTACAATTGATGTTACAGCAAAATTGTGACTGATTTAAATCTATTTCCTTCTCACAAGCATTACCCAAAATAATACAATTAGAATGACCATTGGCAACAACTTGTGAGAGAGGGAAAGGTTATTGACTATGAAGAGGAGTGAGAACTTGATTGTCATAAGAATCATAAATTGGGATAGATTCTTGAATGTTGAATTTAGAAAGATGATTCCTTGTTTGAGAATGAGAATTGATTAGAACAATTTTTAAATTACATTTTTCTTCATTCTGAAGTAGGAATTGACTTTGATCATGATTATTTATTTAAGAAGAAGATGAATCAACATCCTCAATATCAGAGTAATCATCATAAATGGATTCAGGACATTTACTAGGATTCTCTTTATTCTCATATGATATATTAAGAGAAGAAGAAATATTAAGCACATGTTTATCAATGTCGGAGGAATGATCAATTATATCTCTATCCTAATAAAAACTAATAGGTAGTTCACTTAACTCATCTTGTGTATTTTCCAGAAGTATATTAATGCGAAAATGAGATAAATCACTATCAACAAAAATATCACGATTAAGGGAAAAATGTGAATTTGAAGAAATTAATTTGAAATTATCTCTTTTCGTAGATTTTTGTGTGTTTTCTTCATTACAAATTTATGATTTCAGATCATTCAATTCGCTAACTATGCTTTCTTGAAGAATGTTGTTTGGATGCCCTGGATTTAACATTTTATTAGCATGATAAAATTCTGAAATTTGTACAACAGATTATATATTAGAATGCTCGATTTCTACTTGCGCTCGTTGATTTATTGACTGATTTTATGAATTAATTTCAAGTTGATCTATTGATTTCAAAGCGGTTGTTTCTTCAAGATTATGGTGGGTATATTCTTGCGGTTGATTATCACAATACTCTAATCTTTGTTATGGTGTTTCAATAACATGAGAGAGAGCATCAAATTTGTTCTCAAAATTGTAGGAAGTGTGCAATAAATGGAGGAATTTAGCATACATAATAGAGGCAACTTCATCCTGATTGGTATGCACCTCCAGATTGGAATTCTCAATGATGTTAATTAAGGTTGAAGAAGATTCATAAAATCTTGTAATGGTTTCTTATGGATAGGGAATGTGAGGAAGAGAATAAATATATTCATACCAATCCAAAAATTTATCCTTCAAAGGTTTATCTTCAACATTGAATCTTAAACAATCTAATCTAAATCTAACAGTAAAATCTATGAAAGATTCATTTTCAAACCCTCGTAAATATTCAAGTTCATCACATACATGTTCATAATCATAATCGTCAAATTCATAAAAGAATGTTGTGATAAATGATCCCAATTCTGAATACAGGCAGTTGGAAGAGATTGACACCATCTTCTGGCTTTTCTCGAGAATGTAAGAGTAAAAGTTATGCATAGAATATCTTCATCAATATCATGAAAAGATGAATTTGTAAAATTTTGAATAAATTGTAAGGCATAATCAAATGCAGAAGAATTATTCTTATCATTAAATTTTACCTTTGACAAGTGTCTTACTATTTCTAGTGCAGTATTAGCAGATGCACGTCCATATATACAACTCCAAATTGGAAGTTTGGGAGCAGTCATTGTGATTAAATAAAACTCTAAAATACAAAAACGCTAGAAGACAACAAATCCTCAAGCTCTTCTTCTAGTGCCAAAAATGTTGATGGTTTAAAATGACCATGTCAACATTATAAGGGAGACCACCTGGTCAGGAACTTAAAACAACTCCTTTTTCATTTGGAATGGTGGTTCCAACTGGTTAAACTAGGTCCAGTTACCTTCTCTCTATCTTTGCTAGCTTAAATTATGTATTTTACTTACCAATAGAGGAAAGACATCAGATCAACTCTCTTACTAATCTCAAGCAAGAAAGTGATCTTTAAGCTGATATAGGGCTCAACCAAACCATAACTAAAGTTTTTCCCCTATATGAGGGGACTTATAGAAATGAAATGATTAATCTAAATGCAAAATAATCCTAGAATCCAAGAAAAATGAAAGAAATCCTAAGCCTATCTAGATTAAGAAGATGTAGATCTAACCCAACCAAGACCAAAATAATTAAATGATTGAAATTTTAACGTGCCTAGTTTATGTCATTATATTGCTATTGAAATAGTTCTACTTGTTGATATTATAATTACCAAAACTTTCTCTGTTTAGATACCTATTAATGATGAATGAATAACCAATAACATTAGTAAATAGTTCGATTAATGTCAATGGTAATTAAATCGAATTTAGATAGCATATTTCTGAGTAAAAGTTACTGAGAACTTTGATTTGAGCATATGTGAGCAAAAGAGAAAATTGATAACAGATATATAAGGCTCATGAACTAGATAAATAATTCAAAATATGACCTTCCACATCAAACAACAGTGCATAATATAAGAAAGCTTCACACATATATGTTATTCAAAAAGAAATTGGAATTACAAATAATAATATTTAAAATACAAATTTTTTAAAACTTGGTCCCTGTGATCTTTTCTTGGAGCTAATCTCCAACAATCACTTACAAATCAAACACTCCATCATTAAAATTAAGAGCTGCAATAGTGAAAGTTTTTCTTATAATAGAAAGTCCATATATGAAAAAGCCAAATGCTAATGACTCAGATTTGAGATTTTCCTCCTACTTCTACAACTCAAAAATCCCTTACAATAGTGCTTCATAATTGCCTAGGTGTAGAGACGAGGAACAACCTTAGTTCATTCTCTAAAATCCATTTTTATAATTACAAAATGAAAATCAAAATGAGAGAATTGGTTGGAGAATAAATTTGATCCCACGAATTTGATTGGCCAAAATTCTTTTCCTCTCTTGCTAGAGCAATTCTATTAATATAGTCTTCTCTTCCTCATTTCCTCAACTGCTCTCCTACCACAAATCAATTGAAATTCATAAATTAAATCCAATGTGTTGAACAAAATAAGAAATAAAACTCATTTTCAACAAATTGTTAAATAACACAATAAACTAATATCCAAATAAAGTTGAAGATGTGATTCCCTATGTTGGGTCTGATTAGCTTTTGAATAATCTTGGGAATGAATTTGTGAGCGTAGTTTTCCAAAGCTAATAAGATTTTCCCAATTCAAAATTTGGAAAAACTATTTTTTGTTTAAAATTCATCATTTTGTCTTCCGTTGGATTTTTGGTTCTTTAAATGATGATATTTTGTAACATTAGCTATCCCACATTACTCTCCTTTCTCTTAAGTTTCCAATGAGCTATTGGGAGCTTCATTTGGTTGCGTATATCTCTAGATATGCCTCTCCAAAAATGAAGTGCCAAAATATCATAATGTTAGAAAATGTCTATCTAAACTAAATTTCAGAAATTTAATTAAAAATTCAAATCTAATTACATGTACAATTAAAATTAATTAATTATTAATTACATTACAATTATTAAATTAATTATATACATTTCATTTAAAACTATTAAAACTAACTTACAAATTATTAAGTTTATGAGAGATTTTTCGGTGTAAATCACATGATATTTCATTTGTTGACGTGTTTCGAACCAACCAGTGTGGTTCATCGTTAGGACAAGTTGAAGAATCAGATCTAATATGCATGTTAAATACTCAAGGCAGAACATCCAATGGCTATAATCTTTGACCAAGAAACGCCTATATTGACTAACGACTAACTATGACTGGGAAACAACGAGTTAGACAAGACCCGGGATATAACCATATTAAATTAAAAATTAAAATAATTCAATTAAAAATATTAAATTAAATGATTATTAAATTAATAGTTAATTATACATAAAAGTATTAGTTAGTTATACAAAATATTAAAATAACAATTAAATTAATTAGCTAATACAATGTTAAATGAATAAAATAAAAAGTTTAATAAAATGTTATTTATCAGAATTAAATTAAAATATTAATTAAAAAAAAACCAATTAAATAATAATTTACATTTGAAGTCATACAAGCATATTATATCCAAAGAAAGAAATACTCTATTATATACGTTGTGTTATATGATCAAAACCAAACCCATTGAAATTTGAAGGACCTCGGACATTGGATGTTCTTAAATATCGGATTTTTAATATGAAAAACCTCATCGGAGCTTAAGTTTATCAGAGATATAAAGACCTCAGGACCTTAGGCATCAGAGGCTAAATGAAATCGTAAGCTTTTTAACAAAGGCTCCGAGGTTATGTGAGTTCCGAGTTCATATACCAACGACCAATGACATCGAGGTACCGGAAGAGTTAAGCATATCGGAGGTTTGATGAGTTAAACATATCAGAGGTTTTATGAAAAAGCTTCGATGTCAACGACATTCCGAGGGACATCGGGAGGTGTTAGAAGTATCAAGATATCAGAGAGATTGTGTATAAGAGGTTTTATGAAAAGAGTTTTGATATTATAAAAATGCAAAGGTATGATATATGAATCCTCTAAATGTAACAAATTTTGATATAAAGTGTTTTGTAATCAACTCAACAGTATCAAGGGATCTCGAGGTTATGATATGGAAGAGAGGTGTTACAGTATCAAGGGATCTCGAGGTTATGATATGGAATAATTAATTATAATTATTTTGTAATTTAAAATTCCAATAAAAATAATTACAATTACTTTGTAATTTTGGAGTTTTGGTAATAGACTTTTCACACTTCAAACACATTATAATTTTAATTGTTTTACAATTTGGCTATGGTGATTTTGTAGGACCGTTAAAAAATTGAAATAAATAATAAAAAATAACAAAAAAGAATCAATATTTACAATTAATTACCAGTATATTTACAAAATTTAAAATAATATATACTTTGTACATTTTTTGCCCTCGCAATAAAAATTATCAAACTTCGCCAAAATGACATTTGCAAACCATGTAACCAAATGAGATGAAATGAGAACTGATGGAAATCTTGGGAAAAATCGAACAAAATGAAGCAATTAGAAAGGAAATTTGATGAAAATGAAAATATGGCAAAATTGTAGGACACTTAACCAAAAGAAAGTATTAAAAGACAATTTAGTAAAACATTATCAAAAGTGTCCCCTATATTTGAAATTAAAAATGTAAAAAATGGGGGGTTGAGATTTCACCTCAATATAGTATTAACATGATGAAATACTAGAAGATGTTGCTTTGTTATCCTTGGAAGATCCTTGTGTTTTTTTTTAGAAGAAAGGGTGGTTCATTGGCTTGGTTTTTCGTTGGAGCCCTAGTTTATGATTTGGTCTTGGAAGTCTCCTTTGAAACTGATTCTATAAGAAGAGAAGTTATTTTGGGGTTTTCCTTTGGAGGGTTTTTTCCCTGGCTTGGAGACTACATATTTTGTTCATGTGATCTTTATTGTTTTTCTTCAGGCATTAATTTGATGATAAGAACATGAGAATAAATAAAAGAAGAATAGTACAATGTCACAAATAATGTCAAAGCAAAGAAAGGTGAATTAATATGCTGCCCTAATGAATTTTCCAACAAATAAAGGGCCTCCTTTATATCTATCCAATGATCCCTTGAGGGGGATACAAATTTCTTTGTTATACATGTTTATTCACATTTTTTTCTAAATCTTAGCTATGTAATAGAGTATATGAAGTAAGGGAATAGGTTCAAGCAAGTGCAACAAAAAGTGAATAAATGGACATATTGATGCAGGAGCATTCAACCCAAGAGAAAATCATTGTAATTAAGTAGACATACGGGGTCATGTATTATTAGGAAGTTGTATTCCTAAGTGATAAATTGATGTAATATTAGGCTTTGAGTGATTAAAATAGGAATCAAATTAGATGTGTGAGATATCTTGTAAATGCTCTTGAATAAGTACAACATGAGTGGCTAGTAATAACAAGGAGTTAGAAGTCAAATCCAACTCTTAAAGTAGTTCATGATTCGAGGAACAAGAGAGAGATTTTAGGAATTTAATGAGTTAGAAGTGGACATAGAGGATAAAGTACATATAGGAGTCAGTTCAATAGATTTAGAAGTGGAACCAGGATGTGTTGAACAGAACTTCCTGGCATATATGTAAGCCTATGGGTAGAAGGAAGAGGAGGCCACTGATAGCACAAGATGAGGCCATGAGACAGAGAGTCTCTTTCTGCAATCAATTGTTTATATATTTATATATAGAGGAATTTGATTATGTGTGTGGAAATGTGTTAATTGTGTGTCTATTGATTGATTACTGTGTGAACTCGTAGGTTTTGTAACGAAGGTTACAGGCATAGTCGAGGCGGAGTACAGAGGAGAAGAATGAGCCAAGTGGTTCGTGATGGATCTTTGAATCCATTGAGAGATTAAATAGAGTCCATAGTCAGTGATAAAAATCATAGAAATCAGGTTCAAGAGGGAGTCATATCGGAAACAGTGAAGTAATCGAAACCTTTGAAGAGGAGCTAAATCATGGAAGAGTTGAAGACTTAGCATAAAAACTAAGTAAAAAGGAGTGAGAAGTGAAGCATCGTCACTCAGCAACCGTTGGATCTGGAATCCCAGATCATGTCGCTGAGGAGAAAAGCGAAATATCGCATCGGCAGAGTTTATTACTCATTTTAAGTCTCGCAAGTATAATACCCAACTTACACTAAAATTGATCGCAAAACATAGTCGACTTTAGAATCCGGACTTGAAATATTATAAAGAGTGGCTTATATCCTTATAAGATCCGGAAGTTTGATTGGATCGATGCTTTGAAGTGGTAAGAGTCTGACCATCGAGAAGAGTGATTGTGATATCGCGATGGATCCTAGACCGTCGGATCGAGAGTCCAATTCAATAGTCCAGAAGTGATTGCTTATTGCATATCGAAGAGGCCAAAGGACTAGCGACAATGGAATAGCTAAGGGCCGATACACCGATAGCGATAAAATCAGCGATCGGGGGGATCAGAGGTTAGGCAATCAGAGCAGCGGAAGAGTTAATATGGAGGATCGGACTCGATGAGTTAATGAATGCGGGTATATAGTTTTTGAAATCCAAATAAAGGGTTCAGAGCGGAATTTCGTCTGTATTTCATGAAAGTGTTTTGCGAGTCATTTAAAGTAAAAAGGTGGTGTAAGTAATCCGATAGTCGCATACCGAAGTTAGAGAGGTGATGATATATATATATATATATATATGGTGTGCACGCGAAGGAGCCGATTTCGATCAGTGATAAGGGTGGTGTCTCAGGATCTGTGCAGAAGTTGTGTGAAAGGAGGAAAAAGGTGTGATATGCACATAATTCCTTTATAAAATGGCTTAGAAGGAAATCAGCGTTGATATAGCATTTCATGCGATATAACATATATCAACCAAGGTTTTGAAAGGAAAAGGTTATATATGTGTGGTTTAAGGGTTTATACATGTTAACGAAGGTTTCTACGGGGTGATAGAGTCTCGATAAGAAGGAGTGTGGAAGCCAATGAGCAAGTGAAAAATATGGAAAGTGAAATACAATCAAAATTTGAGTTTCTATATATCTTCTAAAGCATTTAATAAGGAGGTTAAATTTCAGAAGAAAGTTACACTAATATAAATGTCCCAGAACATTGGAAATCTTTACAGGAACAAAGGATATCAACATCTAATAGAATCCCCAAACAATGGAAATTTTATAGAGATGTTACAACAATCGAAAGGAAAATTAAATTATTGTGTTTACTAATGTTGGGGATGTCCAATCCCCCTTGATCACTTGGTAGTGTGCAATGAAAGAAAACTCAGAGACACCATATCAATATTTTCTTACCCCACCTTTCTTGCCCAATAAATTTTTTGGAGTACCTGTTCCAACATTTTATAGGCTACCTGAGAAGAAAAAAAGACAAAAACCAATGTGACCCACTGTTAGAAATTTATCAACAATTGCAATCTTCTTGGAAGCAATTGAAATCTTCTTGGAAGGCAGTAAGTCAATATTACTCCAAGCTTGAATTTTTCCTTTTTAAATCTTTTCTATTATCCATCTCCAAAAATCAAAGTTTAAAAAAATATTTATCGAAGGACCTACCCAAATAAGAAATAGTCTCCCAAGATTCATAAGCTTTCATTTATGATTTAGCCAAGTAGGGGATTCATCTTGGCCAAAACGAAACCTTGTTTTTCCTCTCTAACAACTAATCTTTCTCCTGTTGCAAAGTGCCAGAGAAAAAAATAGTACCCTCAATAAACTGTTGAATCAATGAATGCGTTAAATTCGAGGCATCTTCAAAGTGGAAATTTGGGTATATTACAATACATATTTTGAAATTTGATATCATATGAGTAACTTATATACGAGAAATAATGAAAATATTTTACCAGTGAAGTTTCCATGGCATAATGTCAATTCTCCAACACCTGTATTAGAGGTAAAAATACTTCCATATTTTTTCCAAAGAATATATAATACTCAAATAATGAGGTGGAGATTGCAAGTTACATTTAAAATGGCATTCATCACTCATTCTAGCCACTGAAATGGTCTATGTATCAATGCATGTTTTGTACATAATAAAAGTGGTCAGCTTTTAGGAGCTCTTTCTGGTCGACAAAGACAAATTCTTGTACTAGTCATACTAAAACATCCTGGAAAATTTATGCGGAATTAAAGCCACAGTTAGAAAAGATATTTCCTATACCTTGAATCATATAATGGAGCTAATTTATATTTATGCAAAATTAAAACCACAGTGATAATCAAGTAGATTGCATGTACCTCGAATCATATTAAATGGAACTAATTTCTAATTGAAATATTTCCAAGAAAAATATTAATGTAAAACAAGTCTTGCAGTATGTGACATTGTCAAGACTTTTGCATGGATGCTTTAGCAAGGTCATTCATGGATATTTCTCTAAATAAATAGAACCATCAAATAAAGCAACACACTTCTCTACTCACAGTTTAAGGTTTTGCAAAGTTTTTTTCATTCCTTGTACTGGTTCTTCTAGGGTTCAAATTTGTGGATTAGAATCCACATCACACAGGCATAAGCCAAAAGCTAGAGTTTCTTCCTGAAGGTGTACTTTTGAATAGAAGACAATTGTATGCATGTGATTTGGCTAAAATGGCACCAAGACTCACATCCACAATCTATTGAAATATTTACCTGGGATTTCTTAACCTTGTGGTTAAAGTGATTTTTTGCATGCCATATGTAACCTCAGATGTTAATGCTTTGTTGCAAGTATTTGTAAGACAATTGGTAATGAATACTTATAACAACTAGGATAGTGGATCTCTGCTTGGGTTCAGTTTAGTAGTGAATGCATTTATTCAAGCCATCTCCCTTGTCCTCTATGTCCCATGACACTCACTGCCCTGAGCTAGCCTTGACTTGCCTTCCAACACTATCATAAGGCCTAAGGTGTCGTTAATGATGAAGTCTAGGCCTGATTTCAGACCTTTTAATCCATATTTTGGAGGAGCTAGAAACTAAAATTCCTATATCTAATAGCGACGAGCACAACGATTCATCTCAAGGCACCTCATAAGTTCATCCTCAAGGTTCCACATGAGATAATAACTATATCCACAAGGAAAATCATTTTTGTCTCTAAATATGTTGAATTTCTCAACCCTCTTATCTTGTTTGCATGGAGTTGCATGGCTCACCCTTGCAGTTCTTACCATTCTTTGAGTGTATCTTCACACCCATTGCTAGTTTTTCTTGCCATGATCTTGCTCATGTTTTAACCCTAGACCTTAGAGGATCTAGGTCAAGGTTGTTGGGAGCGGGGAGTGGAAGTGAGAAGTGCAATATTCAAAAAGATTCTGAGAGCAAGGAGGGAAGAAAGAAGTGCAAGTTTGGAAAATATTGTGTGACTCAGGAAAATACCTATAAATGTTTCAGGAGAAATAGGTACATCATACTCTTTTGGTTGACAATACTTGTGCAGTAAAGTTTGCCAATAATGCTAGATTCCATAATCGAACCAAGCACATCAACACCAAGTACCATCTGATTCAAGATCATGTAGAAGCCAAAACTATTCATTTGAGACATTGATCCTCAAATGAACAAATTGCAAACATCTTTTTTTTGTTGAAGCAAGAGTCGTACCTTCTATTTGATTAAATCGAAAAACAAACTGCATATAATACAACAGTCCACAAGGAACTATGGGCCAAGGAAAAAAATATCCTCTAAAATCCGAGGGCACCAAGCTAAAGGCCAAAACACCGAGCTCTACAAACAAAACTGCTATACCCTCAAAAAACAGACAAAACCGAGACCGTGTGATCTCCCCTCAAAGATCTAACGGACGAGACTCAAATCAGGCTAGGAACAAGCAAGCACTTTAAAATAAGAATCAGACTCAATGAGGAAATAGGGACTAGTCCAAAAGGATTCTGGGTTCGAATGGTGGATAACCATCGATCATGTAGAACGCACAAAAACCATCGATTCCCACCATGAAGTGAAACAAGCACAGAAGATAGTCCACACCCAGACCTGCATCCTTTATCTTAACCATCGAATCACCTCACCAGATCCAATGGTGGAGGAAGACGTCACAATACTTAGAAGCACGACGATTACCCACGTGGACCCACCAACATGCTCAATTATTCCTGACCGTAGATTTGTATTGCTTGATCCGATGGCTGAGGAAAATATTGCTCGAGTCTAAAGCACCGATAAACACTGTGTTATGAGGGTGGTATTTTTTCCCATTCCTTGGCCACATGTTGCTTGGTGAGTGGAATCGCTCCCAATTCAGTAAAACAACTTCCAACTTGAAGGGCCTATGATAAACCATATACCACCCCAAGAGTGGTATTGCATCCACAAAAAGAAAAAATGGGGTATTAAGGCAGCCGAGAAAGCCAGGATTCTGGTCCCTCACACCATCGCCTCTTAGCTAGTGCATGAGCCAATGTAAGATGATAATCCATCCGTCCAGTCGACCATCCGAGAAACGGAGTCTACTGAGTAACTTCGACCTGAAACATCTGTTTTTGTACTTACCCAAGTTGAGGAGGCCGACAGTGTCTTGCATCCTAAAAAAAACCTCACTATAGAAAAAACATTGCATAATGAACCCAAATCAGCTAGACCTCGCCTCCATGGCTCTATTTTGAAACACCATCATGTCCTCTTCCACCTAGTCATGACAATGTGCCTTTAATCTATTCTGAGGCATCCCTTGCCAACTCAGCGCGACCCTACTTTTCGTACAGAGCACCCCTTGATTGGCTAGAATTTCCACCTATTTATTAGCTGTCCTTCGCATATGGTTGAAACTTACTATACGAAGGCATAGGAGGTGAAGTTGAATCCATTGAAAGACTTGGAGCAGCCTCTAGTGTTTTGAGACATTTTTTGGCTCTGTGCCACAGCTGATTCTCTTGACCGAGTTAATGATTAACTCAGAATTAGCTTCAACAATCACATTTTGGTGAGTATCCTGATCTGGGAATTCTAAACATTGCTCAAGAGCCATTAATTACACCATTTTGTTAGTGGATCTTCCTAAATGGTAGTGGAATATGAAAAGAATACTTTCGTTTACATCCCTTAACACCCCTCTAAAGCCAACCATACCCGGGTTGCCTTTTGAAGCCGCATCAATGTTGAATTTCAAAAAACTACGAGGGGGAGGATGTCAGTAATCCTGCTAAGTATCCATTTTCATTACCTTTCTATCCAAGCCCTGTGGTATAAGCCCCTACATACACAACTAAAGAAGTATCTGCATTTCAGCTTTTGTAGGTGGGTTCTTAGGGGAATTTAATACTATAGTACCAATTGTCTCCTTAAGTTGTCTTAAGATATTCTCGGAAACGCGTTGGGAGGAACTCTTTTCATTTTTGAATATTTTGTTGTTCCTTTCTTTCGATACATTCCATATTATGAAGCATGGCGTGAGAGCCAAAGCTGAGCCAAGAAATTCATCATCAGAGGATTTTCATCTCTTGTTGTTTAGGGTATTGTTGATACTCCTTTTTTCCCTGTCGATCTGTTGGAAAATGGTGGAAAAAGTATCCCACAACCTGGAGGTGAAAATGCAATTATTGAGAAGGTGCTCCATTTTGTCCTCTTGGGCTTCAAATATTTGGTATTTGGAAGGCCCAAGAACACCCCTCTTCCAAATGTTATCCCATGTCAGAAATTTCTTATGATGAACCAACCACATGAAGAGTTTAATCTTCATCCAACCTTGATGTCTCCATAGGTTCTGCGAAATCCTATCCGGTACCTTGGAATACAACTCAAGGAGTATGCATTTTTCCTCATTCAGATTGAAGCTACCTTCATTATTGTTGCCCCATCTGAGTTGGTCATGCCCCCCTGTCACTAAAATATTCCTTTGTTCCAACATTTTCATAAGTGCCTCTACTTTTTCTTTCAAGGGGCTATAATCCCTGTAATCTATGTTCCTCCAAGTTCTCCATTTCCCTGCACTATTGGTTTGATCCCAAAAATCTTTTACCTTAGATAACTCTTTGGTATCTATCTCTTTCTTGAGGTCCAAAAAGTCCTCTCTTAACAGTGTAGGTTCTTGTTGCCATTTATCCTCCCAAAATAAAACAAGATCTCCCTCTCTAATTTCCCTGAAGCTATTTTTTTGAACTAAAACTTTGTTCTCCCAGGCCTTATTCTAGATGTCTGAGCCCTTTATGCTGCCAGACATCCTTATGTGATCATTATTTTGCAAAGTGCTTGCATATTTTTCTTTCCAAATACTAGCTCACTAAGCCTTTGGGTATTTTACCCAGTGCCACCATAATTTTGCCCCTAAAACTTTTCTTATTACCTCCGGATCATCCAATCCAAGAACCCCATGGTTTTTAGGTTTGAAAATGTTATCCCAGGCTACCAGGGCCCATTTCTTTCTTTCGTCATCCTTTCCCCAAAGAAAGTCTCTTTGAATGGTCCTAAATTGTTGCAAAACTCCTTTTGGAGATGGAAGTGCTGATAGTATGAAGACGGGGATTGATTAAAGAATAGATTTTTTAAGCACCAACCGACCAGCCAGGTTTAAAGATCTAATAGTTTGTTTTCTAATTTTATCCTGCATCTTATTAATCAACGGCTCCCAAATGCTCTTGTGGAAAGGTTTAGCAGTTAGAAGAACTCCCAAATATTTTGAAGGGAGGACATCCCTTTGAAAGCCCAGAATTTTGGAGATATTCCTTTGAATAGAAATATTGGTGTTAAAGAAAAAAATCTTAGATTTGGAGGGATTAACTTCCATACTTGTAGCGATGGCAAAGTCCCACAGGATTTTTTTATACGCTAGTTCTTCTTTGACCATGGGGATTCCCTGTAGCATAGTATAATCAACAAATTCTTGATGAGTCAAAGCTTGTCCAATCTCAGAAATTTACAAACCATTGATCTTACTAACTTCTTTCACATGCTTGATAGACCGACCAAGTCCTTCCATCATGAGAATGAAGAGAAAGGGAGAGAGCGGATCTCCCTGCGTGAGGTCTCTTGAAGAAATAAAAGTCTTGGAGGGAGAATCATTAACCAAATTGAAAAGCTTGAAGAAGTTACCAGGGCCATGACCCATCTTACCTAGTTGTGATCAAACCCAAAAGCAATAAGGACCTGGTTGATGTAGGTCCAATTCAACTTATCATAAGCTTTGGCTGGGTCCAATTACATGATCATTCTAGCCTTCCTATTGCTTGTCAATGAGTGTACCACCTCATGTGCTTGAATGATGTTATTGAGAATTTGTCTGCCCTCCACATAACGAGATTGTTCCACAATAACTAGAGTAGGAAGAAGAGGTTTGAGTCTATTGGCAACAACCTTGGATATTATCTTGTAAACCACATTGCACAAAGCTATGGGTCTAAACCTATCTGGAGTCTAAGCATTGTCCTATTTTTGGATGAGGGAGATGAAAGAGGTATTGAGCACCTTCAAAATAGTTATATTCATCCTGGAATCTTCCACTACATTCAAAATATCCTGTTTAACAATATACCAGCAGGCTTTAAAGAAATCCACGTTGAAACCATCAGGGCTTGGTGCTTTACCATTATGCATTTCTTTGATGATCTCACTAACCTCCTCTTTAGTCACTAGCCTATTTAAGGTTGAAATTATCCTCTCTAGATACCAGCCTAGGTATATGCCTTGTTAAGTCCCTGATAAAATGATCTCTATTTGAAATGGTTTCCTTTTCTATACCTTGAAAGTGTTGAACTAACACAACTTCTATATCTTCATGGGAATTAAGTAGATGACCTCCCTCATCCTTGATCAAAGAGATCCTATTATGAGATTTGTTCACCATGGTGGATCTGTGGAAAAATCTAGTGTTTCGCTCTCCTTCTTTTAGCCATTGAACTCTAGATTTTTGTCTCCAAAATATTTCCTCTTGTTTATATAAATTCTCTAAGTCTTGATTATGTTTGGTGACTTCATCATCTTTTACTTTATCAAAGCCATCTGTGAAAAGGGCTTGGCTGAGATCCTGCATTTATCCTCAACAACTTTTTTTGCTTCAAAAATATTGCCAAATTCATTCTTGTTCCAATCTTTAAGTCTGAGCTTGATGTGCTTTAGTCTTTTGTGTAGTAGGAAAATTCTGGTACCTTGAATATTCAAATCTTCAAACCACCAATTTGCAATGTTGTTGATGAAATATGGGTGGGTGAGCTAGGTATTCTCAAATCTAAAAGGTGTGTTCCTTGGGGTACCAATGCCCTGCACCTCAAGTTGCACAGGCCAGTGAACTGAGCCTCCAAAGGGGAGAATTCTTGCTATCATTTCCTTGTCGGTGAGAATTGGGTCCTCTGAGATTATGAATCTGTCTAACTTTGAGGCTACTTGAGACTCTCCTCCTCTTTTATCATTCCAAGTAAAGAGACAATTACTCGTATCAGTGTTAACTAGCTTCATATTATCTATAAATGTTTGAAATGTTGAAGAGTCTTTGCTTAATGTTGTTCCCCATTTTTTCTCCGAAAGTGATTTGATCATGTTGAAGTGCCCACCCATGATCCATGGTATTCCTACTTGTTTGTCTCTGAGATCCACAAGAGAATCTAGAAACCTAAGTTTATCATCCATTCTTTGAGGGCCATAAACATTCGTGACCAGATAAGTCTCCCTATCTCCCACAGGTTGAATAACCATTGATAAATAATTCCTAGATGCCTCAGCATCTATTATGCCAATCTTTTGGGGGTTCCAAAGAGTGAGTATGCCTCCTGCTGTATTCTCTACTTTGACTTCTAGAAACTCAAATAGATTGAGCCGTTTTCTGTGAATTTCTTTTATTTTTTAAATGGAACATTTAGTTTCCTCTATGAATATCATATCCAAAGCTTCTTGTTTCAGTATATTACTAAGTAATATTTGTTTTCTTTTACTACCTAGACCCTTGATATTCCAAGATGTGAACTTCATTATCAAATATTTGTAAAGGAGTACTTGGTTAGGTCTTACATCTTACCTGTATCTGTCATTAACTTTCCACATTCCATCAAAAGCTCATTCTGCTTTTTCCTACCTCTTTTCTTTCTTGGGTTTCTAGGTGCTAATCCTGGTGTGGTTTTCATAGTTTTCACACCTTTGTTGCTCTGCATTTCATTGTTTCTTTGCCTTTCCATCACTTTAGGCTAAGTTTTCCATAGGAATAGCTGTTGTACTCTATTGAAATCTTCTTTAGGTAATGAGTCTACCCCTCCCATGGTTACCTGTTTCAAGGCCCCTTCTAGATCTAGGTGTTCTCTGTTATGAATCTCCTGTAGTTCATGGTCCTCCATTTCCATCTACCTCTAGGTCATTTCCTTGTCCATCTCTAGTTCTACATCGTTTATTATAGTCTCTTTCTGTTTATTCATATCCTGTGTTTGTTCACTGTCTTCTTCTTTCTCGTTCTCCACTAGACTTCCTTCCATTACCTGATCTACTTTTGTTATCGCTCCTTCTTCTTCGAGTACTTGGAACCTGTTCAGGCTAGCCTATTTCCTTTCTATTTGATGTTGCTTTGGCCCCCTTTTGCCCCCTTTTCCTCTATGTACCACATTGTGAAAGATTTCAGTATCTTTCCCTGTGGTAACTTTACTCTTGTTTTCTATTTTACTGAGAGGGCACTCTCTAAATAGGTGCCCATGCTCATGGCATCTGCGACATATGAATGGAATATGTTCATAATCTACTGTTTGCACCCATTCTTCATCAAAAACTTCCAAGATTACCTCATTCAGTAGAGCTCTAGATAGATCCATCTCCACACATATTTGTGCAAGAGAAGTGTATTTTCTCCTTCTGGTGGCTTCAGAAGCTTTGACAAAATTCCACAATTTATTTCCTATGGTAGATAATGATTATGTTTACCAATAATCAAGAGGTAGGGAGTAGAGTCTTACCCAGACTAGGACTAAAGTGAAAGTCTCTCACTCCGGGAAAAAATTCATCATCCACAGCTGCATGTAGAGGCTTGTTGTAGCATAGAAGTAGGGACCGCCTTCAAACACCTTGACATTATCCTCAATATCTGTAAAGACCAAAGTGAGGAATCCCTTTGACCCAAGATGTAGATCTATGCTTCCTTTTGGTTTCCAGTGGTATTTAATCCATGTCTGTAAAGCTTTTTTAGTGGGCCATAACCCCATGAATTTACAAATGATTTCATATGTCCTCATGTGGTCCCTATGCACCTGCAGAGTAGGACCATTTAAAATTACCCTGGGTGTGACCTCAACTTTGGGCTTACATGGTCCCTTTTGTGCTTTGTTTTATGCTCCCTGTTCCTTTTCTTCTTCCACATTTTCTTTTATGTTATTATTCTCCCTTGATTTGGTACAATCTTGCTCCTCTTCCATGTTCCTTTTCCCTTCTCCTAAAGGAACTCTATCATTTTCTATTTGTTTCCTACCTCGGCCATCCATGGCCTACCTGTAGGAGGGAGTGGAGCTCCCTCCTTTGCGCCCCTCCATGGAGTTCAACGCCTGCAGAAGCCTACAAACCTTAGCAGTTCATCTGCCTTTTTTTCAACCTCTATCACATCAATTATCAAATTAGAAGATTCAAGAGATATCGTATGTTCCTGTGTTCTAGAAAAACCATAATCTCAAATTTCAAACATCTTCACCAAAGCACTTGGAAAAGAAAAATTTGAAATATTGAGAACAATGCATGGAATCACAAAAAACCACTTTGAATTAAGGGTAAAATGTTAGATACCTAATCCTTAGGGATTGAGTTACATTGTAAATAACTTTGTAAGTATTAATCTAAGAGAAATATGAAGGGTCATAGGTGAATAAGAAGAGTCATTTGGAGCTCTTAGAATATGAAACCAAAGGTCAATTCCTCTTGTATATATGCATGCTATGAGTTGAAGAAATTCATTCAAGCGTGGAGTTATTCATCCTAGCTGGTAGTGGTATCAGAGCTGACTATTTTAACTCGATGATTCTCTTACGCATGAAAAAACACCCCTCATTCAATGTCAAATCTGAGGCATCTCCTACCCACTATTCGTTCCAATTTTTGAAAGACATATCTAGCATTGCTTCTTCCTCCCATGACCTTGCTCATTACATTTTCGCAACTCCTATGCATGCAATTGCTCCCTAAGAGAACAGAAGGTTGTGAACTCAATTCTAAGTATTACTGTACTGTATCCTTAAAGGGAAAGTTAGAACAATTTTAGTGTGTATATAAACAATTGTTGGGTAGGACAAAGTTAGGAGGTTTGTCTCCAAATGATTTAGATGACATGGATTTCATACACACTTCCCTCAAAACATTCCACAATTTTTGTGTTCACTGCAAATAGGAAGGAACTGAAAGGGTCATTGTCTCAATGATTTTTTTTTATAGAATCCAATGTATTTTTGAGTTATAGTTGAATAGAAAATAAGAATGAAAATGTTCAATGAAATTTATGTCATTATTCATTGGATCTAAAAGGTTTACTAGGTCAATTCTTGTGCATTCCATGGGAAGATATTCTGATGGGAAATATTCTAGTATCATTGTCACTACTATGGCTGCAAAGCATAGTGTGTCTAAACCCTAGAACATATATTGTGTTTAAACTCCAAAATATATATTGTGTAATAGAGTTTTGCAAAAAACACTAGAGAAGAAGTCTAAAACACATTTATAATACAATGTCTTGTCATTTCTAACATGTCTATAGATTTTACAATGTTTTCACAAAATGGAAGATAAATTCTTTGGGAGAAGCACATCATTTGGAAGCACTCCATCTTCCTTTGGTCAGAATATGGCTTTGGAAATCAGTCAAAAACTCCATCATCTGGTGGCTGGAGACTTAGACAAATTTCCTTTCGTGGAGAGTGTGAAGGTAGTGAGAGAAAACATGAAAGCATTTTAGAGGTAGGGAAGATAAGAACAATCATGTTCTTCATTGTGTTTGCTATGGAAAAAAAGGGGCATACAAAAATACATCCAAAGTTCCATGGTAGAAGATCAAAAGCAAGTAGGATCAGTAAGAAATAAAAGATAAAACATCATATATGGAAAAAGTAAAAGCCATGTGACCTCTAGATAGATTTCTTTGAAGATATCAATGATAATGTGGAGAAGTATCCTGTGGGTTTCCTGATGAAGTTTTCCTTGAAAAAAAAGGAATATATACATATCTATATCTACATATCTATATATATATATATATATATATATATATATAGAGAGAGAGAGAGAGAGAGAGAGAGATATACATGCACACACACACACACACAAACACACATATATATATATATATAGAGAGAGAGAGAGAGAGAGACCCTATTGTCTCACAATACAGGGACAGTAACAATGTAGCTGACAACCTTTCAAAAGAGGCATTGGGGATGGGGCAGGGTATTTGGACCATTTCCATTTCTCAGCATGGCATACAAATGATTTATTTCATGAACCTTAGCAAAAAAATTCTCTACAAACTTCTCCAATGATGTATTTTTGTTTTATAAAGCCATGAACAGTCTTTGTTTGTTGATACAGTTCACAGGTTTTGTGATAAGCACACAACTTTCAAAGCCTACTTTGAAAGCTCGAATATATTTCCATATAAATTTTTTCTTAAATTAGTTCATTGATATGTAAGGCATGTATGAAAAGTTGTCATTAGATAAATGTGAGATATCTCACCAAAATTTGGGGAGGTTACAGATTCGACTCTCGTGATCCCCTAACAGTTAATCTCTCTAATTGGGGCCACTGCATTAACCAATTTACCATCCATGGATCATGGAAAAGTACTTGAAAAGCTTTCCACGAGGTGTATACACACACACACACACACATAGACCCTATTGTCTCACAATATAGATATAGTAACAATGTAGTTGGCGACCTTTGAAAAGAGGCATTGGGGAAGGGGCGGGGTATTTGGACCATTTCCATTTCTAGGCATGGCATGCAAATGATTTCTTTCATGGAACTTAGCCACAAAATTCTCTACATACTTCTCCAATGATGTATTTCTGTTTTATAAATCCAGGAACATTATTTGTTTGTTGATACAGTTCACGGGCTTTATGATAAGTAGACAAATTTCAGAGCATGCTTTGAAAGATCTAATATATGTGCTTTTAATTTATTTTTTTTTAAATTAGATCAATGATATGTAAGAAAGGTTTTCAACATGTTTCTGAAAAACTTTGAATTTGGCATTTATAAGCAAGGCCAATTCTTGCTAAAAAAGCCTTAATTCCCGTAGCAACTATGGGAGGAAAGTTCATCATGAAAAGGAGTCATACACTGGCATTTATAAAATGCCATTATCCACCAGCTAAATTGTGTGCCATAAAATATTGCAGCTTTCTGTAATTATCCGAGTGTCCCTTAGGAAAGGATCTTTCCAAGGAATTAGTACTAAGAAAACAATTAGATTTGGCCTGAAATCATGCTCAAAAAGTCTTGGTGGACATGAATCTCCACTAGACATGCCTAGCTAGAGATGCAGCTCTGTTTCAAAACTTGCATGCACTATTTGTAATGACAACATTATGAAGCGAATTATTTATTTATCATTTTAAGTTTGTTATTCTTCATGCAATGAAATATATTATATAACACAACAATTATTCATAATTTGAACCTTTAAACATCTGATTGCAATGTATATCATAAAAATTGTGAACAAGATAAGATGTTTGTATACTAAATTACTTACCTCTACAGCTTGAAATTCATGAAAATTGGTTGCTATGGTTTCCCAATAGCAAGGACAAATGACATTTACCCTAGTCTTATTTTTTACGTCAATATTCTGAATCTCCCTGTATAAATGGTGACCAATAATGGAATCATCCTCGTACCTTAAAATCAATCCAACATATAAGTATTAGAATCAATTTATCACAACTTTCTAAACAAATCAAATAAATAACACAACATGATGAACACATCAATTATAACAATAGTAAATACTCAAATAAAAATACCTAGAATGAACCAAGAAGAATCAAAAAGATTGGTTTCACACAAGAAGCCCTAGAGCTATGTCTCTTTAATACCACTTTCCATGATCATACCTATGGTCCCACTCAACAAAGAAGGTACTCACATACTTAAAATTTTGTTTCATTTCTGCAATCTATTTCCAGAATCTCCACCTTATAACAATTAAGGATTAGGTATAAGTTCTAAAAATGTAAGAAATGAACTCATAATAAATCTAAGATGGCCTTCAAATCATGAGAATCGCAACAGTGTATAAACAGGAATACAACATCAAAGACTCCATAATATCTACAACTTTACCAGTAGGAAGTTCCATGTGAATCCCCCTTGATCCACTCATTACAAAATGTTGAGATATGATCTCCATGCTTAAAAGACCTATAAATATGGGGTTGAATGTCCTCTTGTTGTCATCTATGAAAGGCCAAAATATAATGGTCACATTAATTAGTTTTTCTAAGAAAGATTAAATGTAAGAAAAATATGCAACTAAAGAGAATCCAAAAAAACACGGATATAGATGTAATGGTTTGCAAGTATTGGCACCACCAAATATGCAGCCAATTATTTTTTTGATTGCAAAAAAATGGATCTTGTTATCTATGAACTATTTTGGATGCACTGCAATAGATTTGCAATGTTGATAATGAGGTAAGCAAGAACAATTTTGCCTAGGAAAAATGCAATTTTATCTAAAAATATATATTATCACCAAAAGTACACTAAAGGTAAAATACTAGAAAATTCATGCCCTTCTTTAAACTTGGTCACAACGTATGACGAATGGAATCATTTCATTTTGATTATACCACCAAAATAGCAATGAAAATATGTTTTATAGCTTAACCCTAATCTCACATAGATCTTTCAAAATCAACACCCGGGAACCAGGATCAAGTTCCTTACATGCTATGTTCTCCTCTCTACATAAGAAGGGAAGCTTCAGATCACAAACAAATAAAATCAATACAAGAATAGAAAAATTTGAGGCTTAAACACTCACCCACGGGCTAAAATAATTGGAAATTCCCTTTCAGCTACCTATATATGAAGGTAAACAAGTTACTTCAGTCACAACACATTTAAAAATTTGATTGCGTTCAACATGGAATAACATATTCTAGAACTATGTTGTTGAACTACAATGATCCTTAAGCTTCCTACATAATACAAACACCCACATGTCATGCCTGTCAACAGTTTTGATTACAAGAGGAATCGCGTGCAAGACAAATAACTAGAGGTTGAGATGTATTTGGATTGATATGTTCAAATGATCTTATTAACATCTACATTGATAAAAAAGTAATTCCCAGAAAATATTGATTCTCTACCCTTCCAATCATGTTCCTGAAGCATTCAAAACATAGCCAAACAAAAGAGTAGGTAATAAACAACCACATCCTCTCGTTCTCCTATAGGTTTTCTCCTTCACACTACATATCCATAATAATCTTTCCATAATCCAGACTCATTTTCTCCAAAGGTTCCATCTGGTGGATCGTCTCATTGCAAGTTTTCTTGAGTTCTAGCTTGGAAACTCATATTTAAACATTCCCAAACAATTCCCTTCCCCATGTTGATCATGCATACACCTAGTTTATATGGACTGAATTTCCTACTTTAAATTCCATGCTTGACATACCAATAAGAGATTATGTCAACCCAAAGAACTATCAAGAGCTACCACTAGTGACAATGACTAGCAGTAAAGAAAAAATAAGACATACGTAGATAGAAAAATATCTATTCCCATCGATACCATCAACTTAAGGAGAAGTCTAATGAGATGGCCTTTCAAAGCAATGATATTATTCCAATCCAAGTGTGTCATCAAGTTAGATTTTCCAATGGAGGAATCTGGAAACCTATTAACATAAAGCTTCCTAGAACTCTGAAAATTCCAGAAATAGATTTGTATATGGCATGGGGATCTTTTGATGGTGTCAAGGATCCCCACGTATGTGTGAAGCAGGGGACATCCCATTCTTCAATTAAAATGATTTTGTTTCTTTCAAACCTGTTGTTGGGTAAGGGGATAACAATGATGTCAAATGTATTCTTCATTGTTGCTTCTTAAGATTGCATATATAACATAACCAACACCCTCTATCAACCATTGATGATAAGGGGTACTTCTGAATTTTACATTTTTTTCATTTTTCAATACTACTCTGATACCAATTTCTCCATTGCCCTGCCATGAATATAATAATTCATGTGACAAGAAGGCATATGCAAATATAAGTAGAATAAAATACACTTTGATTATCAATACCTATAGGATATCTTATATATGATCAAAATGGTGGCTTATGCATATTAGACTATGTGTTAGCAATTGTAATGATACCAATATATGCACTTAATTTTATGGAATAATCATGAGCTTGTTCAATAGTACTAATACTTATTACATTGTGTACAAGCCATCCTATTCTTTCCCTTATTCTATATGGGTATCTATCATTGGTCAATCACAGTAAGGTTGTGACACAATTATGGTAGCATATTAGAGTAGTCATAGTCATGGGATTAGTACCCTTATGAGTGATAGTATAGTTGAAGCTCAATGCACTTAGGTCAATCATGCCCTATTGCTTTACCACTATAATAATTGAGTACACTAGTTTCCATAATCAATGATCTTCACAACCCACAACCTGTATTCACAAGTTTGTACATAGTTAACATAGTTGTAACCTTGACAATATGGATAAGCTATATTAGGAAATCACACTATATATTAGTATAAGCTTTTCTATTAAGCCCATATAAGGTGACACTATTGATCATGATTGTTATTACTGTTATTAACACTTTGACCAGAATAGATATTGTATCTTATAGATAAGAAATCACTTCATATTGTTCATGTAACCTATAATACGATAGTTATGAGTGAATACAATTATGACTCTAAAGAAGAACTTCAAGAAACATCTACTTTCTTCAACATTATTTCTTGCAACTATTCTAATTATGACTTACAAAATGGGATTTGAGTCTTTACATTAGGTTGTGCAAAATCACACAAAAACTATCTATACAAAGATGTTAGTATGTAGCAACCGACCATCAAAAGACGGAGGAAGAGTCTGCATAACTAAAAACACTTATGATCGCAATAGAATATGAAAAATCATATGCTATATTGGAGATGGACAAAATGATGTGTCTCATAAAGGAATTAACATTAAATTTGGAGAGTGCTACACTTTAGAAAGGAAAGTAAGAGTTGACAATGAATTTGCAAGGCCAAGAGTTGTGGAGAAAGACAATGTTGATTTGGATGAAGAAAATATCATTGCAAAGACACAACTAGAGGTTGAAAAGGAAAGAAATGCATCAGTAATCTTAGAACTACAAGCTGTCAAATAGGAGCTTGAGCATGATATTTCAGAATACCTACATTCAGTTAAATTGAGCACTAACCATAGAATTTATGACCACAAAGAATTTCTTGTATATAGCTTAGAGCTTATATATGGAAACAAAAGAAAAGCAACATGTTATATCCACGGCCAAAGACCGAGAGTCTGAGGAGAAGGGGAAATAAGTAGAGAATGCCAACCAGGAAATAGTTAGGTTGAATCATGAAGTAGTTCTTGTTAAGGATCTAATGTTAAAGCTCGATGCCTCTTACTCTTTATTGTAGAGCTTCAAACTAGAATTAGTAGCTGTTAAAGAGTCAGAAATTAAAATAGGAGAAGAGATGCATGTAGTCAAAAATTCCCTCTCTAAAGTAGTGGATGACCTACATCTTGCAAAGGGTCAAGAGGTTAAAAAAGCTAAAGTTGAATATATAACTCTAGTAGAACCAGAGAAGATGAGAGAAAATCTAAACAAATCCACACAAGAGGTAACTTATTTAATAGGTTCCATTGAGCCACTCAAAGAAGAGTTGGAGAGGGAAAGTGTGATGTTAGAAGAAACACACGAAAGGGTAGCAAAGTCTTATGCAGTAGCTTCTTCTCTAAAGGCTGAATTGAATCAAACAATACAAGCAATTAAATCACGACAAGATGGAGAGAGGCAATCCAAGGAAGCTATGACAGAGCTTTCAAGAGCTTTATAGCAAGCAGCGGTTGATGCAGATAAAGCCAAGATGGAAGTTGAAGCAGCTAGAGAGTATATGCAGAAAGTGAAGGAAGAAGTTGCACAATCAGAGGATGGTACTATAACTGTAGAGAGTAGGCTACAAGAAGCTATAAAAATGGTAGAAGTAGCTCGAGCACCAAAAGTATTGGCTCTTGATAGGATGGATGCTATGAATCAAAGTGAGTCAATTGTTGGATATTCTAAGGTCAGGACTCTATCAGTTACACTTTCATTTAGTGAGTACTTTGCACTGAACAATCAGGCACGTGAAGCTGAGGAACTTGATGACAAGCGGGTGGTAGCCGTTGTAGCCCAAATAGATGCAACTAAGGATAGTCAATGGGAAATATTGAAGAGATTGGGAGAAGAAAATAAAGAGATAATATCAAAGAGGGAGGCTCTTTAAGTTTCCTCACAGAATGCAAAGAGGGAAAATGCAGTGAAATTGATAGTTGAGGATCAGCTGAAAAAATGGAGAGCACCAAATGGAAAACATAAAAAAGATGGTGATTTAGCTACCATGGTGAAGAGAGATGGTGCGCCACATAACCAAGTCAGTAATTGAAAGAACCATGCATATTCTAATCCAAATGATCTGGACAACAACAATGAGCAAGAAAATATTCGTTTCTTGCCAATAACATCATTGGGTCAAGTGTTGAGCACGAAAGCTTCCATGGCAAATAAGTTTGATGAAAGGCCTTTAGATAAACCACTTGTGCCTAAGAGGAGGAAGTTCCAGTATCCATGGTTTGCATTATCTATGGGAAAGAAGAAAAAACATCCATTGAAATAAAATGACAGTTTTCCTATTTTAGAAGCACAATTGGGGTGCTTCTATTTAATTCACTGTATAGGCCATCAAGGTCATAGGCCATCAAGGTCACTGGGTCTTTCATTTGGTCACAGGTGCAGTTTTTAGTAAAAATGGGATGGTGAGTCCAGAAGGACAAATTTATCCTATTGTTGGCTATAGTCCTCTCACATGGCCCAATGTCCCAGCAAATCACAATATGTTAACTCCTACAACAATTCTAACCCACCATCTCTTTTTCCCCTCAACTTGTAGAACCCAAGGAATGGGATACCCTTCTCTCCCATACTCGTTTAGTTCAAATATGATAACAAGAAATATGCATTATAGGTCTTATGGAACATCTAATGATTCCTTATAGACCATAATTTTATACAGCTCCCCAATCCATAGACCTTATAACTTTATAAGTTTTTGTCTCGAGGCTTGCATGGTGTAATAAGGCTATTAACCCTTGAATTAATGTCTATACCTATTGGGGAAAATCAAGAGCAGATGGTCACAAGTGTTTATTTACGTAATTTCCAAATTTTATGTTGTCTGGCCATTCCTAGAAACGTACTTCATTTTTTTTAAGAGAAGTCTTTTACTTATGAATTGAGTCTAACATAAAATGCAATAAGAAATTAAAACTCCTGCTATCAAACTTGCTCAGTTGATCTATATTCCAAGTAGGTAAGCTATGTTATCACATGGTTGTACTTCTTAACGAGAGAAAGCTTGTAAGTCCCTATTAAATATAATCTTGTGCTTAGAATGATTCTTGAGCCTACATGACTTCAAAGGCTCACACCCAATTTTTGTGTTCTTTGATCAAGTACATGTACATATGCAGTACCTCGAAAAGCACAATGATTGATGCTATAAGAACTCATATATCGTCAAGTGTTTACTTTTATAGCTAGTGTAGATCACGTGGAAACATGTTTGTTATCCTCAAGGAAAAATATGTTGCCTTTTAACTGTGGAGATTCATTTCTTATTTTCAATATAATAAATTCTTCGTGACTTAAAAACATCTGTTTTTAATTTTATCACTAGTTATTCTTTCCTCAATTCTGTGTTTCTCGCAAAATATTATATTTTGGAAAAATGGACATAATTATCTATAGAAGATAAATTAAATTTCATATTCCATCACATTGATGCTGCTCATCATATTTGGTTTTCTATATAAATAGTTACACAAATTTGTAAAATATTATCAAAAGTGATCCCCATATAAGATATGGAGTGTTTTTATCCTATGCATAGGTCATCTTCACTACAGAGACAACCTTTTCCTATTTATAAAGGATGCAAAGATTTTCCTTAAATACTTTGATATCAGTCATGAAAATGTCTATATTTTATACATTTTTCATCTCATTGATTCCTGACAGAACATGCAAAAGTTTTATGTATTACTCTGTAAACATGACACAATGAATTTGTGTGTGATATTCAATCTAAAGATATTTATGAAAGTTTGCATCTGATCAAGTGTGATATAACTCTTTCCAAAGTAGAGCATTAGCTAGGTGAAAAGCAAGGTAAGGAAAGGAAATTCTTCAATGGCATATGTCTATTCCTAATTCTGATATGTGTGACTTGGGATCCTATGTTGGTATATATATACATCCCTATTTTTTCTTGTTACCATATTGAAGTTTTATGTGGGGAAGTATTTTACCTCATTCATAAGGCACCAAAGGATGGCCGTATTGAATCAACTAATGTAACACTATCTATATGGATAAGGCTTTATGACAAAACAAAAGCCAAGGAATTCGTGAAAACATCACTCATTATACCCACACACTATGAATCATAACCTAAGCACATCAATTTATCTTAAAGATGAAAGAACAACCCACTCGATCGTAGGATTTTCAAAGTCAATATTCAACTTAAGGCATTGTTTCCCTATCTCTCTGGCCTACTCCATTGCCTCCCAGGCTAACTAGACCCTTGGATAAACCTAGTCCAGTTCGATCGCACTACATACTTGTAAACTCGCCAGATCCTCAAAGAAAAAGCCTTTTCCACAAATTTATAAGAAATGGTAAGAAAAGTAATAAGCTACCAAACACCTATAGAGTCTCTCATTGCATTCTTAGGAGTAGGCTTCATCAAGCCATAATTCAGACTTGAGGGACTCAAAGAAGAACCTAGAAAAAAAATCTACATCTAAACAACAAATATGATCCCCAATAAAGTCCCACATGAACTTACACACTTCATAAGGCAAACCATGCAATCTTGAGGACTTTCCATTTTTCATACAATTAAAGGAAGCACATAAACCATATCTCATAATAAAATGAACCAACATATCATTGTCCCCAATAGTGACCTTGCAAAGGATTATAATGCAATAAGCATCTTGGCCAACATTCACACTATTTGTCAAAGAAGAAAGAGAAAATATAGAAAAAAGGATACCACTGCTACATATGTACAACATATATAGTCCATATATAAAACCCCACCTCCACACTTGTCTCCTTTGCACTCAAACATGGTTAGGTCCCCCCTAAAGATGCATTAAGTTGTCAACAAAGAAGAGGCCATCCAATTCCACAAGTATTATCGCTCAAAGCTAAGGATAGGGGCATACAAAACAATAAAAATGTATCACGTGGTCCTAAATCAAGAACATGACCAAAACACACATGCGTACTGAATCCAAACCACAAGTAATCACATGATTCTGCAAAGACAAAGAAAGAGAAATCACTATGCCTATACTCCCTTGAAAATGCTCAAAATTCCTAAAATGGGCCATTCCAACAATTTCTCATTCGCTTCTGAAGCTCCAAACCAAATCCCCCTAGGCTAACCAAATAAGTCTATGTCAACATGTTTACAAGGGATATCATCAACAAATGTGGGGAAACATCCGTTGGATTTCCCATGATATTTTCCTTCGAAAAAATAATAATAATGAATATATATATGGGGTTTGTAATAGTTTCAAGTCTCATTAACAAAGTGGCACATTCCCACGTTGGGATTCCTTCCTTTGCAATGCAGGACCCCAATGTTATAGCATCCTCCTTCACTCTGCCATTAACATCACTAAGTAGTTTTCGTGTCATGCCTTGTGGGCCCTCTTTGGTTTGTGGTTGCTACCTAAGTGATGCTCATAAGAATTGCAGGTCTTCCGACTACAATGCAGTATCGCTATGTTGGGAGTCCATTCCACATTAACAACTTTCTCCTTCCTCCTATGATTACTTTCCACCACTACAAATGTACAATATATGAAGTCACAATGTAGGTATCCAATGAAGTTGGGATATGAAGTCACAACACACGCCTCCAAGGAAGTAAGGATGGATAACTAATTTTATTGCAAACTATAGCGTAAAATAGAATGGCAACAACATATTTTACAAAGTGAAAAGATGAGGGTAAAGTATCATTCCTAGATATATGAAACAAAATCCCAAAAAGAACAAAATATATCATGGAAACATATACACCATAAATAATAACAATAATGAAAGAAAAATGCATGACTACCAACCTATGCTTTCACAAACAAATAATTTTGGTTGAATAATATATTTGGAGTTAACAAGGAAAATGTCTCCAACATATAGATGATTCATGGGAACATAGACACTAAAAGGTTCTTCATATCCACTCTCAACCTGCATATGAAAATGGGAGAAAAGTAAGAACTAGCTTCCATACAAATTGAAATAATATTTATTTAAACTATAGCATCTCAAAAGACATTTCATGTTTACCAATAAACATGGATCTATGAAACAAAATCCCAAAAGAATGAAATATATCATGGAACCTTATACACCATAAACCAACATAGGCTTTCACAAACAAATAAGTTTGATCGAATAATATATTTAGAGTTAACAAGGAAAATGTCACCAATATATAGATGATTCATGGGAATATAGACACTGTAGGGTTCTTCATATCCATTGTCAACCTGCATATGACAATGGGAGAAAAATAAGAACTACCTTCCATACAAATTGAAATAATATTTATTTAAGCTATAGCATGTCAAAAGATATTGCATCTTTACTAATAAACATGGAGTTTTATTTATGACAATAATGGTAATATGCAAATAGATATTAACTTGTAGATATGCAAGAAACATTTTCATCTGCCACTTAATTTCAACATTCATGTGGAATTCTTCAGTATTAACTCAACTTCAAGGATATCTAAAGCATAAGAAACGACCTGAGGGACACTCATGACATAATAAAACCAGAGGCACATTCCCCTACATGTGGATGACGAATAATTGCAACCTCTTTCAAAGCCCTTGTGTTCTGGTATTCAATGAATAAGCCATGCATAAGCTTTAAAAACACTTTCTAACAAAACAATAAAAAATTACCACCTTATCCATAATCACAACTTCAACTCTTCAATTAATAATACCTATACCCACAAATTGATTGTATTTGATCAATTCATATCTCATTGAATGGAAAGCTAGGAATCCATTATATTTCAATCTATGGGAAAGCTTCAAAAATTAAATCATATATATTTTATGCAATATCAAATAGGTATAAGAAAATAATATTACCAATATTGAAAACATGAATGCATACTCTCTTGAAATCTGACTATAAATTAGAGGAAAAAGTATTTCCTTAGTGTTAGTGATCTGGCATTTTCCATACCCGATACTTGATTATACAATAAAACATGTTTCTAAAATGTAAATGTGTTAGAGCCTAAAAGCAATGCAAAATACCACATCATGCTTATGATTCTCAAAGTCAAATGAATACATGCACATGTACCTATTAAAAGTGAGTTATACAATTTAACATGCCAATAACATGTTTTTATAAAGTCCAATATATGATGTCTAATGTTAGGAATATCTAGAGAAATGGTAGCACTTATTTGATTCGATATTGAGTAGATATGTTTGACAAGAGGAATTTTCTTTATGAACCATTCTCCAACCCAGAGGACATAAGCTCCCACCCACGAAGATACAAGTAAACCCATCAAGAAGATGAAGATACAAATAAGCACTCTTGAATAACCGAACTTCGTTTTGGAAAACAAATTGGTTTGTTTCTAAACAAGCCGTTATGATGTTAGGCTTCCCAAATATGTGGATTTTGGGTATATTTCCATACATGTTCGTTAATTCAGTACCCAAGAAATCTTTTCATTATATCTCAAATGCACAACAACATGAATAAATAAATTGAAAACCAAAAAAACTAATATGGGCGCACCAATACAAAACTACAGAGAACTAAATTTGATACCTTGAGATTCTTTTTTGAAGGAAGGGACCACCATTAGAGGTCTTGAATGGAGAAATATTTTCGATGGTTTCTCTAATGAATGGAAATCTCATGCTATCAATACTTTATATGAATCAGCAAATCAACTGAAGAATACTTTCGATGAATCAACAAATCAACTGAAGAATACTTTTGATGAATTAACAATAACCAAGATTGTTAAATTATTAGCTGGGATCCTTGAATTAGCACCGAAAAGTTTGTTTTCTATAGAATAGAATGAAGCAGAGAGATGAATGGTTAAGAGGAAATCTATAACCCTTAAACAATGTAGGAATAAAACCAATTAAGTAGACACCCAGTTTACCTGCGAGTCCTTGGGGAAGTAAAACCCTCTAATGTGATTGTGTCCCACCAAATGACCATCTGTCAAAGCATTCAACCTACCAATGATAAGGGAAAATCAATCCTTCCAAAGGAGGATCAGGAACCTCAAGCAAGTTGTAGTCCCCACATCCTCCTTTTCTTCATCTTCAGCTCAACCCCTTAGCTCCTTCAACCTGGATGAAAAGGCTTCAATAGGAAGAAATGGTGGGATCATGAAAATAAAAAATTTCTATTGTGAGAGACCATAATATAAATAGAAATTGCCCCAAAACGGTGCAAAGAGATGATGATAGGTTTGTTTAAGTGGAATGCATTTATAGACATGATTTGTATTATTAAACCACTCGTAGGTGTTAATTCGTTGGTTTAGTTTTTCGTCTAATTTGGGCGTTATTCTTGAACATGAACATAATAAAAATATACCATGTGGATACATGTAATGTGGATGCATACACATGGGAAATTGAATGTTAACTCAGCTGAATATTTTATTATTATTAAGTAATGAACTATTCTATTTTTTCACCAAATACAACTTGTTGCAAGCAATGGTCTTGAGATGAAAATTTAGTATAATTGGCCTACTCAAACACTTGAAATATTATTTGACTGAATATCTGTTTTCACACCTACTTTTAATATGGTTTCCTCTTCTTGACCTCCTTTCATATGTCCCAACAATATTGTCATATGAACTTTCCTGACTGATGATACTTCTATCTGAGGTGCTCATCTCTGCTGGAAAAATACTCAACAAGTAATTCCACACGAGGCAAAGAAAGCCTCAAATTTACTCACTTCTCTATCTTGTTTTGCACGGATGAAATGAATTGCACCCTCGAGTATGGGGAGTGGTAAATGTCTCCTGGTTCTTTCATTGCTTTAACTAATTTCCCTCCAACTTCACTAGAGATTTTTGAATTTTTCCTAGAGGTAGAAACAAAATAAATAGTAGCTAATGCAGTAGCTACTAGAATTGAGAAACCGATAGTTGCACTAAGCAGATGCTCTCTTACTGAGTTCTTTGGAAGGGTAGTGTTGTAACATATTTAGTTTTGATAATTTAAATTTTCTAATATAATAGGTTTTAGTAGTTTAGAAATAATAAATAGGTCTGAAAGAGTAAATGCACACTCAAAATGTAAATTTAAGCTTCATTAGCTGGTTGATTTAGTTAATCGTGCACTTAAAGATGATAAATGATGTAAAAAAGTAAATTTAAACATGGTTTACAAACAAATTGCCAACCACCCCCAATTAAAACCATAAATTTGGCCATTGTACTTCAAAGGCTATTGTTCAGTGACAGGTGAACAACATTGCAAAAATCGTCATAACCACTGAGGGAGCACCGTCTGGTTCAAGGGCCAAATTGAACCTAAAGGTTGGTTGAGTTGGTTTCTTGGCATAGTTTTTCAGCCAAGAACTGCCTATGGGAAATAGGTACAATAGGTGGAAGAATCGATTCCAAAACCAATGAAGTCTTTTGTAGCAAATGAAGGAGATTCTTTAAGTGCTCTCTCTTCGACTTGGGAAGTCCACTTTGGAAAATGAAATTCCTTCACAAGGTATTCATGATCTACATTTGAAGGAGAAGCATGGTAAATTTCATCTTCAACAGTCACATTCTCAAGTGTTTGGGTCTCCATTTCTAATACCTTAGATTCTTGCTTTACTTCTGAGTTGCTATGTGCAACCAAAGGAACGAAAGTTTCACTGACTTCTAAATCTTCACTGACAACTGATACAAACTTCTGGTTAGGGTTAGGAAGGATGGTAGTTTCAAGAATCTCATCAAAGTCTGCTACTTCATAAGCATGTTCATTAATATTATCTTCTTCTTAAGAATGAACCATAGCCAGAGATTCCTCAGAAGCAGTAGATATTTCTATTCTATATGAAGAAGATGAGAACATAGATTCCTAAAAACCCTTTTCTCTACCATATCTATCGTTTTCATCATCTATGTCAGACTAGGAGGATAAATGTATGTCTAGAGGAGGAAGGGTTTCTGGAGAAGATAATGGCATGAACTCTCGATGTTCATGTGCTCCAAATTTATTCTCTTTTCCTTGCATTCCAGAGGATGATGGTTCTAAGATGCACTGTGAAGATCGACTTCAAGCTTAGTATTCCCCTCTGGAACATGCTCTCCATCCCTTGCACTGTCTATTTGGGTGGACAGTTCATTATGAACTGGAGAGGAAACGAAATGATCAAATCCCCTCAGAGTGGCGTCTATTCTACTCCCGTTCTCCAGTAAGCTCTCATCGGAGAAAAGGATATGGTCCTTGATGTCCCTTTCTACAATAGTTTCCAAGCCAAGATGATTACCCATTCCTTCAATACAACTGCCATGGGTTCTCTCAAAGGAGTTCTCCATGATTCTTTCTATCACATAATTTGTAAGCTCCTTTAGCTTGGTCAAAGATGAATCAACCCATAACTTAGCATTCTCTACAATAGCATAAAATTTTGTCCTTTAATACTATAAAAGAGAATGACTCATATCTTTGACAAAATCCTGTCTCCAAAACACTTTTAAGGGCATGTTGTCATCTTTCTGATCTCTCCTCTTATTATTCCTTTTAAATTGTTTCATATTCATGATATCGCTGCAAAAGTGGGTGGCATGCTGCAAATCCATATATATCAGGGCCGAGTTCCAAACTTAACTAATTACATAGTCTCCCACCCTCTACCCTTATCTTGATAGTGTATTTCTTTATCCACCATTACATGATCATCTAAGAACCCTTGAGTAAGAGATAAGCTACAAAACGACTCTCTTTCACCTTATCATTAATCCTAGAGCACTAATAAGAGGATTTTGTCATAGGGAATATTAATGCATAATGAGAATCAACCATGTGACCTCACAGTTTCACCATTTTTTCTAGTTTGTTGTTGTCTCATGATTCATTGTGCCATCAAGGCCTTGGGACTTGGACTATCTGGTTAATACATCATTATTGATATTTCATTCTTGATGCCACTGTCATCCCTTAATAACACATCCCATGTCATGCATTTTTTTTCATTTCTTGTGTATTCTTGCATATTCTAAAATTTTCCTTCATAGTAATTATCACACATCAATAATGGCTTAATTACATACTTCTGTTCTATGGAGACACTTCTCCCCATACGGCTGAAATTCCCAATCCACATTTGCACTTGTCTCACAGAATGTTATAGATGTTTGACCCATCCCACTCCTTTTGTTCGAGTGCCCTTTCGATGTTTTACTCAAACATGGCTTGGATTGGACTAAAGAATAATATGAATAAACAAAGGATGGTTTTATAGCAGAAGAATCACATGAATTGGAGTCTCTTATAGAAGGAGGTGATGAACACTCTTCCTTTTTGGTACCACTAGCCATAAAGAGAGAACTTAGAAATTTTGTGAGCCTTTTTCTTGGAGAGATTGATTGCTTGGGCTCCTTAGAATCCTTACCAGTTTTGTCCTTTCATTTAATCTTAGAATGATTATCTATAGGGTTTAAATGATTATTTGTAGAATGAAAAGTGTCAACCCTAACTAATGATTTTCCATGTGAATCTCAGAAGAATTATCCACCAATAGCCCATTTGCATGCTCTGTCTCTACTTACCAGCCATGTGATGATAATTTTCCTTTGTTCTAGCAGTAGGAATGGAAAAAATATTTCAATAGAGGGACTCCAATGCCAAAGTAAGGTGAACATGCTGAGTCAAGTTTAAGCCTTACCCTTTGACATCTAAATCAGAAAATGTGGCATTTGGCCACGTATAGGTAGATATCAGGGTACCATTTTAGGAGGCTAAGTTGCTCCCAAGGAAATATAATAAAACCCTATTTTAGGTGCCTGTTCAATGTACATCGATAAAATTCCTTTTCTGATCCAAGAACCAGGGCGAAACCATGAAAGTTCAAATTCAACAATGATATTTAGCTTGTGGGAGATTTTTTCCTAATTGAAGTAATCCAACAAATATTAATTCTGCAAAGCATGTGTTCAAGCTTTAGTCTCTCATTATTTCCATATAATACTCTTTTGTTTTTGAATCCAATATACATGAATTTCATACTAACAAGATGCTTACAGCTAAGAATTAATACGAAGAGAGAAAAATAGTACTTACAAGCTCCATCCACATTCACTGTCCTAGTGAAGTAGCAATTGCCTCACTTGTTAACCCCAACTAGTGTGTTGAGGCATAACCAACACATGATCCTTGATCAAAAAAATTTCCATGGCTCATTTCTTCTCTCTACATCATATTACTTGTCAGGGGTACTCTGGACCTCCACCTCCTAAGGAAGACACATTCGGTAAATTTCTACAACCAAAAGAGTTGTAAAAATCAATACCCTGAATTTTTTGTTTGAAAAACAAAGGATTCCCACATGGGCACCATGGCTATGAAGTTTCTCTCCTACCCACTTCCCCCAATCCAGAGAGCGTGTTGAACATACCTAGGTAGTAGAACATGATGATATGGAGGGCCATGAGCTCTCATCTTCCAACTCTTAAGAAGAAATAATGACATCACTAGTACCTCACTAGCCCCAAACAAATCTCTCCTTCTACTCTTTCGTTATTCGAAAATTTGTTTTGTACTAATTATGCCCATTAGTGAATGGCTTAATTATGTCTTCCTTGTCATATTCAAAGCCTTTTCTCTTTTATTTTAATTCATTCACCCAAATGGATAGGCATTGATCTTTGTAAATTTCACGATTCTTTTTATTTTATATAAATACCATAAAACTAAATTTTGGTAGGGTTTCCTCCCTTCTGCTGGAAAAGAATTGGCCTAAGGTGAGGAAGCATTATTGTTCTGATGGGAAACCTTTCCAAGTTCTCATAGGGCTGCACTTGATTAAGGTACTTTGTAATATTTGAATTCTAGGTTTGGTAGGTAAGAAATTGGCATTGTCGTTGAGGATGGTGTCCAATTCCAAATATTTAGTAGATTTGTTACAATGGTTTGATGAGGGAATTTCTTTGAAGATATAGTGGCTCTAGGAGGAATCAAGGCATTATACCAAAATATTTTGAAGTGACATGTTGTATGTAGAGGCGAATACATCCGACATGATTGAAGGCATTTGAAAACTCACCAAGTGACTCCATTGATGTCGAAGGGAGGTATGCTTGTAATATGTTTTTTAAATTTCATATCAACTTTTTAGTTTGAAGATAGATGGTCTTCTGGTATGATTGCATCTCACTTTTAATATTTTTAGTATAATGTATTTTCCTTATGCATGCACCCACTCAAAGACGGGAGTCCGAGTTCAACTCTTTGCTCCTGTAACTCCTATTCACTGGCATATTCCCTAGCATTATTTTCTGCCATATTATGTCCCTCTACTCTATATGGAATGATTGAGGCCAAAAAAGCATCATATCACTCACTTTTCATGACCGGGATAGAAGAAGAAAGACTTTCGAAGCTGCAAGCAACCTATGCGCGTGCATAAAACGTTTCATACAATTATCATTATGATGAAGGTACACTTCCAACAAATCTTTTATTGGATGCTATATTTGGACATCTGAACTATGACAACGTTTGTTCGTTGAATAAAAATAGTGTTACTAGTTTGCCAACTATTCCTAGGAAACTTAAGCAATGTGATGCTTGTATGTTAGGAAAGCACAACAAAGAATAATTTCGTGATTCTCATTCCAAAGCGCATAGAAATCTTGAACTCATTCATTTTGATTTATGTGACCCTATGCATGTTCGTTCTGCAAATGGAGATAAATATATGATGACTACAGTAGAATGTGTTGGGTTTATTGATGCTTGTTCCTCTCCTTGTGTTGGTTAAGTGCCCTCATAGTCTATCAAGGATAAATTCTAGTTTGCTAAACTTAGTTGATTGATACCCTAGTTTGAGACCTCATCCTTATAAAACCATAATCTATGATAACAATTTTTCTTTTGAAGATGTGCTTGCTAGAATTAACTCTCCTTCCTTGAGTAACCTCAAGCCCTAGCCCTATGGTTGCTTTGAATCCATTTACTTTAACCCTAGATTAGAGTAAGGCACTATTCTTAGAAAAAAAATTATCACTTTCGCAAAACCCAAAGTCTCATCCTAGGTAATGTTTATCTAAGGTTTGACCCTAAGCCATACAAAAACCCTTAACTACTAGCAAACCCAAAAATACTCAAATCTAGCCCTACTTGACCTAGGCGCCTTATCTCCTTGCTTTTCCCTAGCTAGCATGATAATGACATTTACTGTTGTTATAGGGTTCTATCAACCTTATTATGAAGGTTTGAATGAGTTTGATAATTTGTTATTATTCTGTCTTTTATTGTAATTGTTTCTCACTTTGGAAGGCAATATTACATAAATTTATAACGAACTAGGTGCATAGTAACTTTCCCTAGCAACTAATTTGCTATATTTAAATTGAAATGGACAAAAAATACATTTAAGTTACAAAATTTCTATGCAGGGTCAATTGGAGGGGCTTAAAATGGTCAAACCTCTTAGCAAGGGCCCAAGAGTTTTATTAGCAACAAGAAGTCAAATCTAACAAGAAGTGATGGTACAGGAAAGATATAGAGTAAGGCTTAATGCAAAGGAGTAATGCAAAGGAGTGTACTTACTATATCCATATCATCAAACATTTTTCATCCAACTTAGTATGCCTTACATAGTGCCTAGTTATTCATAAGATCAAGTTGGTCACAACCTTAGTAGCCTCAACAAACAAGTGTCAATACTCTTCATCTTATAAGTTATGTTTAATAAATAATATAGCATTTGTCCCGATCCTTATTAGGAAGGACTCCATGGCTATTTGTCTTTGCACATCATCCTTAATTAATATCCACAATTAAGTCTGATGCATTTGTTGAACATGAATCCCTTGGGATTTCAATCTACCAAGTCTGGGTAAGATGGAAACTTTTCTGAAGTAGTTTTTACCCACTCAAATGATCGATGCGCCATTTGTTGTGTGTTTGATTAGCCATTTGTTGAGTGTTTGGTGGGTCATTTTTCCCTATCCTTCCATATACCTTAAGATAATTGAGGGGGTGGGTTGTGGCTAAAGCACTAGACCCCATTGTCTGAAACATTAAAGTGGGAATAGGATAAATTTACCCCCTACTATTAAGAATTATTCCCCTACTATAATGATTACTCTCTATGAACCTGGCTTAGAGGAGTACAAATTTTTCATGAGGATGATGTTCATGGTTACTTGGTTGATGGTTAGTGAGGTGCTATGTGCTTTCAGCATTGGCACATCATGCAAGCCTCACACAGAAAGAATAAGGATAAGCTATATGATCTGGTGAGTTTTTCTCTTGTCCTACTTTCTTCTCATTTCAACGATTTGATTCAATAAAGAGGGAAATTCAAATTCTCTCCTTTAGTTTACTCACCTCAAAAGGAATTATTTTAACAATTAGAGGATTTCTGTATCCCCAAAAGGTATAAAATCATAAGCCTATCTCTACTGCCAGTTTGATAAGTTCTAACAAAATGCACCCTCTCACCTCTCACCTATTAGTTTCAATCATCCATTTATTGATAATTTTGCAATAATAAAATTTTGATTGGAAAAATACTTTTGAGCATTCATTTAAACATGTAGTATATACCTACATAACCAAAGCCCAATTGTAAAGTGCATCATAGTCTTGTGGGTTCCCTTCAATAGTACTTGCATACATGTAGTACATATGCATATGTACATGAACATTAAAAGTACACATTAACATAAATATATGTTGACTAAACAATTACTTACTCCATCCTTCAAAGCCTTCCAAGAAGTTACACATGTTTAAACTAGAAAGGCAATTCCCAAATTCTAAAAAGAAATGTAAGAACTATCACACCACCAGAATTTGGTTACTGGCATAATAATAGCTTATGAGAAAGCATGAATTATGTTTCACAAATATTTCTACAAGGAAAATAATTTAGATGTAAAAATTAACATAAAATGTGAATAGAGTTAAATTCTTAATATACCCAATCAAACTAACAATACTAGTATGGTATAGCATTGCAAATAAGATAATAAAAAGATGGAAAAATTAGCGTTGGATAGAATATGACAATCTTATCTAAACAGAAGTTGACTAAACTTTTCATCTTGAATCTGCAACATTAGAGAAGGAATAGACTAAAGGAAAAGGGAAGGCCTCCCATTTTTATGAGATAAAAAAGAGATTCCAGGCCAATAAGGAGGTTTTTATTCTTCTCCCTCCAAAATAATTACATGTACCTCTTTTTAAATTTAAAGGATTTTGATTGGTTTACATATTATGACAGAGACTATGCAAAAATTTCATGGGCACTTTTATACTAAAATTTGCAGGATATGCTTACAGAAAGTGCATGCGATACTTTGCTTCTTTACATCACTGACACATGTTGACAGGAAGACAATAACGATTCCTTGAGCTTCATTTTCTCTATCATCTTAACTCTTCCAATATTGTAGATCAATACAACCACAAACACAATAATAGGTACATTTTTGATAGTAAAAAAATTAGAGGCTAGAGGTAGAATGGAGTAAAGAGCTGCCCAAGAATTTGTGCATTTGTTGTGTAATTTTAAGACATGGGATTTGTTGGCTTGTTTACAACAAATTTGGAGTAAGGTATTGATTGATTATACTATCTTAGACCAAGATATGGAATGTGGATTGTTGATCCATTCAGTTTAATTAGAATTGCTTTTGTTATAACTATTATGCATTGTAAGATCTATGTTGTTTGGGTTCTCCTTTCTCTAATATATATGAGAATGCAATAGATTTTCTGAAGAAGCCAATTTCTTAACATGCAAAGTAAAATAAACCATTGTTGAAGAAGCCCATATTGCTGGAAACCAATAAACATATAAAGCAAGACCTAGAAGAAGGGCCAAAGATCTTCAACAAGAATTCAATGGTTTCCTTGAGGCTGTTTTTCATCATGGAATTTTGGGCTGTTATCTAGTTAAAGATCCCCATAGATATTTTACATGGAACATTCCATGGGGCACAATACAGCCTCTTGGTATTCCTCAACAGGTACAGTTTTAAAATATCTCAAGCCTATTTCAATGCCAATAATTGTAGCTCTCATACGCTTTGCCAGGAATTTTCTAAGATACATTTTGTTATTGTTGCAGGGGATTTTAATAAATGGACAATTTTTTTGGACCCCAGATTGATAGTTTCACCAATGATAACATCTTTGTGAATGTATTTAACAACTTGGATCAAGCTTTCTTATTAAATTGTAAAATTCGTTGGGTTCTATCTTTGTGGATTTGCCGATTGAGATTCATGGATTTCTTTAGTGATCTGTAATATTGCATTGAGGTCTTTGAGAAAGTTTTGGTATAGGAGTGGCATCTAGCAATGGAGAAATTTGTGGCATGATGGAGTACCTTGCACAAACTACCCCATACTAGGGGAAAACTTTATGTACAAGTTCTAGGTGAAGGACCAGATAGGTAGCTACTATTTCTTTCCATCGTTGCATTTGTAGAAAGTTGCACGGGGATTTGGAGGACTAAATGTAGCTAGGAGGGCCCTGATCCCTGTTCCATTCCCTCCACCTGATGGTGATATCACTTTGCTTATATGTGAGTGGTACAAAACCAACTCTTTAGTAAGTTATTAATCCATCCTTGAAACATGTATATCTCTTGAAATTAAAGAGATTGGGTATGTTCAACTTCATCCTGTCCACCAGAATGTGTTCTCTTGCAATGCATCAATCTAACCATATTCTATATTTGGGAATATCCTTAGAAGAACACTTGATGTGGACAAATTTATTGGTAACCCAGATGTTGTTCACATTCATGGTTGTGCGCTGCCAAATTAAATAGCAATTATAGTGGAACAAGGTACTTATCTCTAATCTCTATCATAAGGTAGTTTGGTAGATTTAGTACAAGTGTTTCTAGCCTTTCATTGATTCACAAGATCCATTTTATATTGATTTTCTCTTATGGATGTTGAATCCATTGCTTCTTCTCTTGAGATGCATCTTAAATGATCCATATGTTAATCTGCAGGGAAAACATACTGCCTCCAAATGTCAAATGTGGGATTGTCATCATCTTTGAACTTCAGGATTTAGGGTCAAAAATTGAAGCTTGTGGAGGTAGAAGGATCTCACACCACTCAAAATGTCTATGATTCTCTTGAAATTCCTGTTGGCCAGTCCTACTTTGTTTTGGTCACTGCAGATTAGCCACCATAGGACTATTACATTGTTGCATCTACCCATTTCATAATTCATATTATTTATAAAACTCACATTTTCCACTACAAAAATTCCTAGAAGTGGGTTTTTGGACCAATTCCAGGGGGTCGAACAACCAAGATTGATTGGTATGGGAACCAGGCTAGAACCATTAGGTTTGGTTCTTTCCCTGATTACTTTGGCTTTAGCATAATTCATGTGTGAGATAATATTATAGATTTTATAGATAGATAGATAGATGAATGTATATCTGTATGATTGATAATGTTTTACGATTACCAGAAAATATAGATAAAATATTGTCATAGAAATTGGGGATAGCTGTGAAAAACAAATTTCAAAGAATGGTTAATGGTTTTTTGGTTTAAGTAGTTGGGATTGTGGCTTTACATCTCATCTATTCAAGTTCAAGTCTCCCAAAGCATGTTCTAGACTGTATTGTTTAGGTTAGGTTCAAGAAGGAGGAAGCCCCAAAAAATCTCAGCTAAACAAAGTTGAATTTTAAAATACCTAGGAGTCTGTACTCATCCTATATAATCAAGTTCTCAAAATTTGAATGGCTATTGTTGTATAGATGGAGCTTGACAACTAGTGCGGCTCATCCAAATCCACAAGGAAATTTCCACTATGAGAAATTAAACATTACTCGAACAATAATACTCTCAAAATAAGCCCCCACCATTAATGGCAAACAACGTTATGTAGCGAATGGTGTTTCCTAGATGCAATCTAAAACACCATTGTAGCTTGCAGATTACAACAACATAGGCGAAGTTTTTGTTTCTGATGCATTCTTGATAGTCCCAATGTTACATTATCTTCTCACAAGGCCACGGTTGTGCTAAATGTGGAATATTGTGCTTTATTTGAGAATCTGAGAAGAAAATACAAAGGGTCGTGACCAAATTCTAGTGGAAATCACTATGGTTAGAAGGTAATTGGGAAGTATTGAGGAGATTATGTGTTGAGGAGCTGCATACAAGACTACAAAGTGTAGTCAAGGTCTGAGAAGGAGAACAAGTAGGAATCCTTTACAAATCCTAGTTAAGCCCTTAATACCTAAGTCCTACAAATTGGGTATGGAAGTGGCAACATCCTTCAACAGAGTACATTTATTCACAAACCCTACAAACCCTAGATTTGAAATACATTCCTGTGTTTGGTCAGGGTTCCCTAACTAATTTTTTAAGGGATTTGGAGGCCAGCTGGATATCTTCTTCCCGTAATTGATCCATACATATAGAAAATTTTAAGTGTTTGACATGTTTAAAGAGTGAAAATGAGAGAAAGAAGTAGGGTATGAGACCTGAGATTTTGGTATTTTTGCGTGAACACTTCATTCCAAACTCTGTGCCCCATGGATGCTGAGAGTAAATCCTGTGGCCCCACTAGAAGTTTCGTGGTGAGGAGGGGCAATAGTTATTGTGGCTCCTGGAAATCTCCACACTGCTCTCCCTTTTTTCCCTTTGGTTATGGGATCCTCTATGTCGAATCAATATTTATTGTGGCTCCTAGAAATCTCCACACTATTTTCAATTTTTTCCCTTTGGTTATGAGCTCCTTCCAGACTCTACGCCCCATGGATGCTCAGAGTAAATCCAATGGCCCCACTAGCAGTGTTGTGGTGAGGAGTGGACACAATTACTATGGCTCCTAGCATTCTACACAATACTCTCCATTTTTTCCCTTTGGTTATAGGATCCTCTTTGTTGAATCAATAGTTACTGTGGTTATTGGAAATCTCCACAGTACTCTCTATTTTTTCCCTTTAGTTATGGGCTCCTTATAGACTCTACACCCCATGGATGCTGAGAGTAATTCCCATGGCCCCGCTAGCAGTGTCATGGTTTGGAGGGCAACAGTTACTATGGCTCTTAGCAATCTCCATACTTCTCTCCATTTTTTCCCTTTGATTATGGGCTCCTCTTTATTGAATCAATAGCTACTGTGGCTCTTGCCAATCTCCACACCTCTCTCCATTTTTTCCCTTTGGTTATGGGCTCCTCTTTGCCGAATCAATTGAGTGAGTAGCAAGAATAGGAAATCTAATGGGGTATGGGAAACTTGTGTGTAGTGCACAAATTTTTGAACAACTATAGGAAAATACATTTAGACGATTGAAAAAGAGTTGGAAACAAAACAATTTTTGTTCATGCAAAATATATAAAGGGTGTTGAGTGTGAAAAATATATCAAGGGTGTTAGAGTTATAATTGGTTCTTATCTAGAAGAATTACATTTTTTCTGATAGATTTTTTCTGATTGCATTTTTTATATCCATTACTATTATGGAAAAGGTTAATGCAGATTTATTATTAAGATAATATGCACAAATTATTTAACAATTATAGGAAAATACATTTAGGTGACTTGAAAAAGAGTTTGAAACAAAATAATTTTTAATTGTACAAAATATGTAAAGGGTGTTAAAGTTACAATTGGTTCTCATTTACAAGAATTAGATTTTTCCTATTGCATTTTTTATATCCATTACTATTATGGCAAAAGGTAATTCATTTTTAATATTAAGATTTATATGTAGTGAGTGAAAATATTGTTAGGAGAATGTATTATGTTTAGGGTGACATATGATCTATAAGAACCAATAAAACAAATATATGCAATATTACATAGTAATGTAAGAGATCATGTTGGGATGAAGATACTTTTGACAAAGGGTGTTATGCTTATTTTTTGGGATCATCTTCATTAATAGTTCCTCTAGGGGATCTTATTAATATCTTCACCTATGGAATGGTATGCTTATATTTTTAGCACAAGATAAACTAGATAAAGTGATGAGTGACATTGATTTTCATCATCTATAATTCATTAATATATCACAAAAAAGGCCCTTTGCATGTTCACCCACTTCTCTAATGATTTTGCATAGAAAAGCATAAAATATTGACGATTGGTTGTCATAATATATATAAAGGATCTAATATGAAATCCATTTTAAAAGACCTAACTATATGGAAGATCCCATTTACCTTAAGGCCTAAGATATTTATTCAAGAAAATGTTGATATGGAGGGCGATGATAATGGACTACTTCTATTTGGTACAAGATATAATATCTATACTAGTGCAAAATTCGATGTTAATTTAATTTAGTCTATATTGGGATACATTCCTCACCATATCATAGTAGAAACTCCTAAGAAAATTAGGGTATAAGGCAAAGATCTCACATAAGGCCCAACGTTTGTTAATTTCATGGTCTCTCATTTGGATTCCATTTCCATTCCTCAATTGCATACTTATATTAATAAATGACAACCACTAAACTAATGTGATAATGTATTTGGAATTTCCTTGCAAAAAAAATAACTTATTGTTTGCCCCTTTTCCGTAGTGAAAGTAGATTTCTTTCTCTCGACTTAACCAAAAAACAAATGTATAATTTCAATGAAAATATGATAATAACCAACCTCAATTTAATTTTTTCTCTTTATATGGTGTCACTTGTGTAATTTGAATTGATATATTAAATTTATTGAAGTGCCTTTACAAATCCTAATAGGTAAAACTAGTGGACTACAATTCCAATATAAACAAATATCATTCCACTTTGGAGCCTTTTATATTCATAAGTCATTAATAAATGTTAGTGCTTGATATGTTTCTCTAAAAAAGAAACCTATTGGACTAAATGGAAAAAAAAAATGCATTGAGGTATAAATACAAGGTATGTGTATGATATCTACATACCCATAACTCACATGGATACGCTAGTATTCTAGGGTCTATTATACTAGATGATTGATTAATGATTAAGCTTATGATTAGTGTTAACATTGATTAAGCTTGAGTATGCTTTTAAGTATAACCTTAAGAATAATTTAATATTAAATTAATTATGGCCCTCCCATAACTATTTGACTTTGATTAAATAACTAAAATTGTTTAATTATTTATCATGTATTAATTATTATTATTTGGTGGGGGGTGTGGGAGGGTGGGGGGGGGGCATGGGGTGGGCGGCGGGGGGGGGGGGGAGAATTTTAGTTATGGGACATAAAGAATGGATAGGTGAACCATTAGTGGGGAAGAAATATTTTGGGGAAGGAGGGGGAATAAGTCTTGGAAGGAGAGGATGGTGAGATGGAAGTCTGGTCATTTTGTCATATTTGGTTTTGTTGATGTCTTGGGGAGAGAGGAGAGGAAAAAAGTTGAAAGAATTTGGATACTAAGGGTTCTCTAAGGAGGCTCGGAGAGGTGATAGGAACTTGATGATTTGAGAACACTGTTTGAAAACATTATGGTTGGCTATTAGGGTTTGGGAACATAGAGTTAGGGAATTTGTGGACGTTCCATAGGGCTAGGATGTCGGAAAGTTTTTCCTAGTTGGTTGGGTCACAAATTCAGTCGGGTGGGCTTGAACATCATGGCAAGGAAAGAAGAATCATGGACCCCACTAATTTCAATCGTGTCTCTTTGCATACTTTTTTCATTGAACCAAACATATTATGCAACATATGTTGTCTGAAACAATGTTATAGCGAGTGTTATCTAAACAATTACAAGCAATAGACTTGAATTAGAAGTACTCAAATTAAATTGATCAAGTTTTTCACATGTTATATGTATGTTTAATTATCTCTAATGGTCATGTTCTACGAGACCAAACTTGTGACATTTTTGGTGATATGGTTTTGATTATTACTTTTCCAATGTAATGAAGGCCTCTTCAAATAATACAACCATCTTATTCATTATATATTGTTATAGTTTGAGCCCAAGAAAAGGATTCACATGGACTACTTAATTCAATGTGACTACATTTAGGAAGAATGGAATGGAATTTACAATGATGGGTGTAAAGAAGGGAGCTATTTTTTTATTACACAAAGTACAAATGGCCAAGGTGAAACTGTGTTTACAATTATAAATTTTCTAAACATTGACCTTAGAACTATGGAACAATTCAATGAAAACTTCTTCTTTAACATCCAATGACGAAAGTTCGAGCTGTAGTTGTTGCATTTGCATGCATGTTTGTGAAGGATGGAATAAATTCACGGTTCAAGAGGCTTGGTCGAACTTTTTGTGGAAGATATAGTAAAGAATCATCCTAATATCGAACTTACTAGATAACTAGAATGAGGTTACCAACGAGACAGATTCCCTTCCATCCATGAGACCTATATCTTGGAATTGTGATTCAAAGAATCTCTAAAATATCCTATTTTGAGTAGCATCTATCAAAGAAATATATGGCTGAAAATTTCCATCTTCCTATGGCCCCTCGTTAAATGGAAAACCTTAACTTGGAATAACATTCAGAAATCAAATCATAGGAAAATCTCTTGATATTCTTTGTGCTTTCGTGAAGCTAAATTGTGGAGCGCAGGGTGGGGGGGGGGTGAGAATTTCAGTTATGGGACGTAAAGAATGGGCAGGTGAACCATTAATGGGGAATAAGTATTTTGGGGAAGGAGGGGGAATAAGTCTTGGAAGGAGAGGATGGTGAGAAGGAAGTCTAGTCATTTTGTCATATTTGGGTTTGTTGATGTTTCGGGGAGAGAGGAGAGGAACAAAGTTGAAAGAATTTGGATACTAAGGGTTCTCTAAGGAGCCTCAAAGAGGTGATAGGAACTTGATGATTTGAGAACACTGTTTGAAAACATTATGGGTGGCAATTACGGTTTGGGAATAGAGAGTTAGGGAATTTGTGGACGTTCCATAGGGCTAGGATGTCAGAAAGTTTTTCCTAGTTGGTTGGGTTACAAATTCGGTCGAGTGGGCTTGAAGGTCATGGCAAGGAAAGAAGCATCATGGACGCCACTAATTTCAATCGTGTTTCTTTGCGTACTTTTTTAATTGAACCAAACATATTATGCAACATATGTTGTTTGAAACTATGTTATAGCGAGTGCTATCTAAAAAATTACAAGCAGTAGACTTGAATTACAAGTACTCAAATTAAATTGATCAAGTTTTTCACATGTTATAACTATGTCTCATTATCTCTAATGGTCATGTTCTACGAGACCAAACTTGTGACATTTTTGGTGATATGGTTTTGATTATTGCTTTTCCAATGTAATGAAGGCCTCTTCAAATAATACAACCATCTTATTCATTGTATGTTGTTATAGTTTGAGCCCAAGAAAAGGATTCACATGGACTACTTAATTCAATGTGACTGCATTCAGGAAGAATGGAATGTAATTTACAATGACAGGTGTAAAGAAGGGAGCTATTTTTTTATTACACAAAGTACAAATGGCAAAGGTGAAACTGTGCTTACAATTATAAATTTTCTGAACATTGACCTTAGAACTGTGGAACAATTCAATGAAAACATTTTCTTTAACATCCAATGACGAAATTTTGAGTTGTAGTTGTTGCATTTGCATGCATGATTGTGAAGGATGGAATAAAGTCATGGTTCAAGAGGCTCGGTCGAACTTTTGGTGGAAGATATAGTAAAGAATCATCCTAATATCGAACTTACTAGATAACTAGAATTAGGTTACCAACGATATGGATTCCCTTCCATCCGTGAGGCCTATATCTTGGAACTATGATTCAAAGAATCTCTAAAATATCCTATTTTGAGTGGCATCTATCAAAGAAATATATGGCTGAAAATTTCCATCTTCCTATGGCCCCTCGTTAAATGGGAAACCTTAACTTGGAATAACATTTAGAAATCAAATCATAGGGAAATCTCTTGATATTCTTTGTGCTTTCATGAAGCTAAATTGTGGAGCACATCTGCCAGATTTCTCCCTTTTGCAATCATCTATTGAGAAATCTACAAGCTAGCATGAAGAGATAAAATCGTGATATATCTATCACCCTTGCATTGTTAACAATTGGAGGGCTCGCCCTTTTAACAATCCTAACTTGACCCTCATTTACAATACCATTCTAAGTCTCCTCTTGTGGATATTTGGAAAGAGAGGAATTATCACATATTCAAGAATCTCTCCCTCCTTCACAACTTTCATTGGATCATAGTTCAAAACAATGTAAAGGAAACAATTATCATGAAGACCTCAATACAAAACGACTAGAACGCCTTATGTGAGGAGGTCTTGCTATGTCATTATTAGTTATCTCTTTTAGGAATTAATATTCCCCCCTTCTCTTCTCTTCTGCAATTTTCATTCCCTCCTCTTAGATCCCTCCTCCCCTTAATTTTATAAAGCTCATTTTTTTATGGTGCTTGAAAAGGTAACCCAGGTAAGGTGGGGTATGGGTGTATCTTCATGGATAATTTTGGATCCCATATCTACATTTCTATATGTTTTGTGGCACATAATAGTAATAATTTAGTAAAACTAAAATCTGTACAAGATGTACTACTGATTTCCTAGACTGAAGGCTAGAAATTACGAATGGGGTGGAAAATTTTGAACTTGTTATAAAAATAATCAAATGAATCCTAGAATGCACCTAAACTAGAATAATTTCTTGTATTTTGATACATGAAATCATACTCAGATGAGTAGCATTTCTCCTTCCTTCAATTTTGATGATCATCGCAACCCACATAAGAATAACTGGAAATAAAATTACACATAAATTAGATAATCATGTAAGTGTATCATCATGTTTCAAAATATTATCCTCTCAGCAACCCTTTGAAGACTCCCCCCTCAAATAATAATGTTGGTCTATATATAAAAAATAAAAATTTCCCTTACCAATCACTTTTTATCTTATTCCTTCATAATATTTGTTTGTAATTCTTAGTCTGTCATTGGCCTACGTAGCCCAATTTTTAGGTTTTGGTTTTTATATCAACAAGAGGAAACATGTCATCTTATCTTTTAAAAAGGTTGACATTCAAGGTTATATCTACCTTTCCCAATGACATATAAGCCTATATCACTAGGTCATAATATATACTTCATGCTTTCAAGAAACATAAAATGTTTTCTCCATAAAGATAAAACTTAGCAAACAAATTTTATGCCACGTAAATCCATTGCAACTCTAAAAATGGATCGATAATGTCCTGAATTAAAAATCATTAGTATCATTGTGGTCCCTATCCCTAATAATAGCATTCCATTTCTAATTACTACCCATTTTCCTTTATTTATGACTTCATTTGCTATTCAAACTTAATCTATGTCTTATGGATATAAGAAACATTTTTGAGAGATCATATTTTGTTTCAAGTATATTGAAAAATTAAGTATTTGAATTAATTAAACGACCAATACCCTTCAAAGGAGAGTGTTTCTTAACTGTATAAGTGCTACATCCAAAGGATATTTTTCCCAATAATATATTTGTTACCCAAAGGCAATACATTGTATCCTATGTAAATTGAGTAAAAAGTATACTTCCCATGTTTTTTCATTTAATGATGATATGTATTTGTTATGTTTTTAAACTTATAAATTGAATGAAATTTCAAAGATGTATATTTTAAAAAGATAACATAAGAACACATAAGAAAATACAAAATTATAAATCAATGAAAATAAAGGGCCATTTTACCTAAACGCAATAACTTAAACCAACTCAATTAGCATATGATCCAAAAGATGTATTGGATATTTAGGTATTTTGACTATTTCATGTTGTATCCAGAGAAAATTCTATGAGGTGGAAGAGAATGATGAAGGGGATTATCATGATATGAAAAAAGAAAGAAAAGGAAGTTGTTTTGACTAATTGCCTAAGTTTAGTTATGGATAAACTACAACTAGCTTTCCTAAGCCAAAGTGAGGACCAATTGGACTCAATGCAACAACTAGTTCATCAACATGTCACTGAGAATGTCCAAATGAGAGAATAGGTAGACAAGTCATAACAACATAATATGAAACAAAAGACATGTGAGTTATCCTTTATACTTGAGAAGGAAATTGTCACATTTAAAGAGGTAATGAATAAACTATGAGAACCAATGGATAGGCTAGATACTCTTAACATTCTCCTCAATTACTAGATAACAAAGTTCACAGGTGCCTGCAATGGATTCCAGATTCAAAAGGTAGTTAATAAGGAATTATTGGAGAAGAAGAATTGCACATTTGATCCTTGGGAAGTATCATCCCTTGTACTTGGTTTTAATTTGGTTGCTTTCTACATTAGGTACTTATTAGTTTGGTCAATGACTATTCTATGTCTTGTTTTGATAAGATAAGTGTGAAATACCTTCCAAGTTTATAATAAAAAATCCTTAAATGTGGAAATATGTAAATTTATACTCATCACCTCAAATTTACTCATCAATTTCCCCCTTTAAATAGGTTAAATTATTGGATTCTTGCATTCAGTCATTGTTTTAAGATCCGGTTGGCTCGGAACCAACTCGACTGAGTTAGTCCGAGCTGGAAAAAAAAATTCAACCTGGCAGAAAATTTGGTTCAGTCAGTCGAGTTATGACTGACCCAGCCGATTCATAGCATGACTCGCCCGAGTAAGTCATAACTCGATCGACTCGGCTGGATCAGTAACTACTCGGCAGGATAGCTGACATTGGCCAGTGAACCATAGAAACATGCCTTTTTTTATTTTTATTTTTAATTTTTCTATGTGTGGGGGACTCCAAAGGGGTTTATGAATTAGTTTGCTGGTCTTTGGGGTCCATTCCCCTCTACCAAACCATAGTATTTGATCATATTTCCCTACTAAGGCTATGTTGTTCATGGTAATGTTAAATTCTTAAAGTAAAAGTGCTATTCATTTTCATCCTTTTACTTAAATTTTTAACATTACCATGAAATGACTCAGGATGTTTGAGAGTGGTTCTGACCTCATTGGATTTCATATGGAGAAAGTATAATTTTAGATTTCATTCAAAATCCAACAGACTTATTGGTTTTTTAGGGTTTCAGGATTGGGGGATTGCAATGTTTCCATTGAATTTTGTCATGTATTAGGTTATGGAACTCGTATTTAATCAAGAGCACCAATCCCTCTATGTACCTTGATGTCAGTGACATTGGTTGTCGAACTCCTCCGGGATTCGCTCCCAAATCGGGAGCTTCTGAAAATGTCGTTCCCGCTCCCATTTTTGCTCCTGCTCCCTGCTTTCGCTCCCGCTCCCAAGTAACACTGAGCCAGATGATGTTGGCAACTGTATTAGTAGACAATAGTACTAGTCACAGAATTTTGTTGTAGACGCCATTTCTAGCCTCCTTGGTTATGTTTTTTTGTTTTGATCTCTATATCATCATCGTGTATGTATTGGATAGTGCACTGTGTGCCATTTTAATATAATGGATATATTCGTGAGCCTACTTTGATCATATGTTGTCTTATATCTATATTCTAATGCTGTGAGTTTGGAAACATGAATGAAAATCTTTAAAATTATGTGTTTTTATAAAAAAATAAATAGTTAATGTATTTTTTACAATGACCAAGTCATTCAAATCGATTCGGTCGAGTCAATACTGAGTCGGAGTCGGAGTCAACCCTTGGACAAGTCAGAGTTTTAAAACATTGCATTCAGCATAGCTACTAGCCCCATAGTTGCACCCATCATTATGTTGATCACACACATATCATAGTACTTACACACAACTAAGCATGGGCGCTGAGCCAAAATTTGAATGCTTCTCTCACACCAAATTTTGTGAGGTCTAGTTGGGACCTCATACCATAGAGAGTCACAAACTATTGTTGGGAATTTTTTTGCTATCAATAGGTATCTGAATTATGGAATCAAGGTCCATAATAAAATTGAGACCAAAAAATGTGGTCATTTAGGGCCTCAATATGGATCCTAAAGATTTTCTATGGAACTTTTCAAGAAGGGATAAGTAGTAAACATCACACATAAAGTTGATTCCTCCAAATATTCTGCTCTAAAATATGGCTGCAAAATAACATATTGATCCAACCACAATTATTTATACTTTACAAACCTTCCTCTTAGATCGTATCTAACAACATATGAACAAATTGTTTTACCTAGAACATCTAATTCAAAAGGCCTACTCACATTGCTTAGAATAACATAATATGCCATCACCAAAATCCTCCACCTCCTCAAGTTAAAAAAAAATATTAGAGGAAGGAAAAGCTACTTTGAATCCTAACACACCAATAGGATTGGCATCGAGGGGCAAGCTTAGAAATATATGATTTCAAAAAGGAGAAACCATTCCACATTACTATCCGGGTTCACTTAGTGTCAAGATGAGCTTGGAGGAGTTGGAGAAAATATTCCCTCTCTAGAGCTAATGATCTTAGCCCTCTTAGGCATTCTAAAATCCCAGCACAACTATTGCGACTTTGTAAATGGAAGGGACAAATTATCAAATTGGGAGAGACTTCGATCTGATTTAGTACTGGAAGAAACTCAATGGAACACTAGAGATGGAGTAACATCCAAATCTAAGGAGGAAGATAATTTTCCTTTGGCTGGAAAGGGAAAGAAGGCCCAAAGCGAACCATAGACTTGCCAGAAAATGGCAAGAACAAGGACTTGAGCAAGATAAATTTTTTTCATTGCCATGAATTCAAGAACTATGCAACAAAGTGTTCACACAAGAAGTATAACAAGAATCCTTCAAGAGGAGCAAGCAATGAAGCACTTGCCTCAAAATTCAAATTAGACTTCACCCTGATTGCATGTATGGAAAACACTATAATGGGGAGTGTGTGGTATATATAATTAGGTGCCTGGTTCCATATGACATGACATAAAACATTCTTTAGTAGCCTAGAGGAGAAGGATCTCTATATGCACATAAAAATTGGGGATGATGGGTGGTACAATACCAAAAGGAATTGGTACTATAACCTTTAAGAGGGCATTGGGAGCACGATCCCCAAAAGGGAATTTTTGGGGCTAAAAGCCCATATTTTGGTCAAATTTTGTAAGAAACTTGTAAAGACAATGCATTTTGTGGTCGTGGAGAGCGTAGGTGTTATAACTCATAAAAGGTTATCTGCTCTTAGTTTTGTAAAGTAAAGTTGGCTGTAAGAGATCTACCCATGGTCCGCGGACCATGGGATTGTATAAAAAGAGCTAAGCTCTAAGTAGTTTTGGAGACACACAATGTAAGAGAGTCGTAGCTCTGAGGTAAGAAGTCTAAGTCTTGTGTTGTAGCTTAGGTAGAGGGTGGATAAATTCCTTAATCACTTGGAATATATCAATAAAGAGAAATATTCGGCAATTCTGGTGTCCTTGTTCTATTGATGAATCTTGATACGTTATGTATGAATTTCCTTTATTATGCTTATGTGATGCATGAATGAATGAAATTAAATTGAATAATTGAACGCATTTACAAATATCTGTTTACATGGTGTTAACTAAAATTGTTTGATAAGATAAGCAAGTCACTTAGACTAATTGGGGAATATGCACCGAACATTGCCATAGTAGCGCAAAACTACCTGAGCACCAGGATAGGGCTGCGTGAAGGTCAATCATACACTTTCATGGAGGTATTGAAGTACAGAATACATGGCTCGTCTTACAAGCCTAGAGCGAAGCGACCTACACGAAGGTGGGGATTCAGGGAATCAAATGACATCACAACCATCTGAGGGTGCAGAAACTTCATTCTAGCATCCCCCCATATTGCTTCGGGTGAGACTTCGGTCCACGCTCTACGAGTTGATGCCGAAATGGCCAGTAGTGTAGGGATTTTTTTGGCTAATTAACAATGAACCTAAGTCAGGCCCCCTCAAAACAATAAATGGTTCCATTGTCGGGACCAAAATTTGCATAAGAGATGCATGATGTCGTATCACTGGAATCCGACTAACAATGAAATTGGAGACTGGGTGGATAGGAAGATCCAAAAATTCGTGGCAGAAGAGAACAGAAACCCACGACTGACAAAGGAATAGTGGTTGGACAGATACTTGTATACAGAGATCCACGAGATATTTTTCTTCTCCTTACCAATTGAACTATATGAGTGGATCGCAAAGCAAGCAGATAGCCAAGGAAGGTGAAAACTTGACGATCCTATTGTGTGAACCCCGAAGCTAGTACGAAGGTTGGAAGAATCGAAGGATAAGATCACCCGCGCTGTCGATCATTGGCTTGATTGTGTCATAGAGGATTTGTAACTAAATTTGCAGTTGATACCTCAGTCAGCTACAACGAGGTGGAGCGACACTTTTACAAAGGACCGCGAGGTAAGTATGTGAAATCTTTGAATACATGGATTAAAATTTTATTGTGTGAAAAACAGGTTATGCAGCTACCTTGATGTTTGGGGCTACAAGGAGCATAAAAGCTTATAGAAACAAAGGAAAAAAGGGTCTTGAGTATAATCTGTTGATTTCACCCCCACGAGGTGATGAAGGGGGAATAATGCAAGCTTCTCTGCGAAGTGCTATTCAGTTAATAAGCCAAGTACTACCACGAATATCGCCTCCACCCACACCACCTCCAACATCACCACCATCATGTGCAACTTCGCTCGTACCACCTCCACCTCCATCATAGTTCGGTATGGAAAACTCAGTGAAGCCACCTTTATTCAAAGGCTTGGGGAATGAGGACCTAGACCAATTCTGGTTCGTTGTAAAAGATGTATGGAAAGCTTAGGGAATTACAGATGAACACATGATGAAGGTGACATTGGTTAGTTCTCTACAGGATTGTGTGCTAACTTGGTATATCAAGTATGCTAATGATAACCAAAATGCTGGAGTGGTAGACATATAGACAACACTGAATAGAGAATTCAATAGGCCTAAATCTAAAGCACATTCAATTGTAGGGTTCAAAAAAATAACAATGCAACCAGGCAGGACACCTTGGGAACTCGATCGGAGGATAAAATGTACAATCTACGAAGCTAACATGAACCTAACAGACGTACAACATCACGAGTAGTTTGTGGCTTCACTCCTGCCACAACTAAGGGTTGTGCTCTCGGAGCTGAAGATAACAACTCAGGCAGAGGCCTTGGAGATCACACTAAGGCTACATGAAACAAAAATGGGGGATCCAAATCTGAGGGTTTAGCAGATTCATGCGCAGTTGAAAAATATTTTCCTTGAGATGCAAAGCTTGAAGCAGGACATCACAGTTTGACCAAAGGTGCACAAAGAGTTATGGTGTCTGAAATGCAAAAGTCAGGGACATGACAAAGACCATTGTCCAGTATTTATGAACTACCTTACAAGTGGGGGACCAATGCCTTTGAGGCCAAAAGGTCAAGCAAGACCAAGCACAATGCCTATATTATGGTGCGCTATTTGTCAGATGGCACGAAAAAATGCCACAGACAACTGTCACTTGTTATAGAAGTTTGTACAGACACCTCAACAACTGTTTTGCAATTTTTGTATATCGGTAGGACATGGTGAGCGTAATTACAAGAGTTATGAGTTGATGATGGATAGAAGACCCACCTATAGGGTTTAGGCTGAAACACGGCCCCCTGACTAGAGCGCAGGGATGGCGCGGACAAGATCTCAGGGGTGTGGACAAGGCCGAGGCGGGAGAGGACCTGGGAGAGATCGGGGACTGTTGATTTGCTACAATTTCAGAGGATCAGAACATTATGCTCGCGATTCCACTAACCCAACACGTCCATCAAGCAAGTATTAAACATTGTTTGATCATTAAATAGAAGGTTTTCCTACGCTGATAGCTAGGATATGGGACAAAGGGGCGCTACCATGTCCATCAAATCAAAACCTATAGATGATGAGGTTTGAGCCACGGGAAGAGGATCCAAATGTAAATATAGTGCTCAAAAGTGCAATCGCGACAGGAGATGACAAGGGGAAACAGCGAGTAGATAGTACATGGGTCCACAAAGCTTTTGCGAAGGAGGCTGAGTTCGATTTGGAGTATGCACATGAAACTTTCATGGAAGCTAAGAAGAGCTTCGCTAAGGCATCCACCTTAGGATGCAAGGATAAGCCTAATCAGGAGATGGACCTCTCTATGCTCACAACTTTCCTGGAGACCTACATGAAGTTACTACGTGAAAATAAGGCTATGAAGTGTTTACAAGAGCTTATCAATAGATACATTGGAACTGTTCTAGGTGAGCCGCGTGTAGTACGAAATTTTGGAAAGCATAAAACAAGGACGGGATGGGAGATGAGACTGACCCTGTAGATAGGAGAGTATGAAATGGATCAAGTTATTTTGGACTTGGGGTTAGATGACAACATCCTACCTAAACAGACTTGGGAAGGGATGGGGAGACTCGTGCTACAATGGTCTTCAATTCAACTAAGGTTGGCAAATCAGTAGAAGATCATCCCCATGGGGTGGCTGCAGGGGGTGACTGTGGATATTGAAGGCATGAGCGCACTGACTGATTTTGAAGTAATAGAAATTGTGGATGACAACAACCCCCACCCTGCGCTCCTTGGAATCGATCAACCTACTAATATGAACGGGGTAATTAATTTAAAGAAGTGAAATATGATATTTGAGAACAAATTTCTGTGCATAATAGTACCCCTCAATCCTGCTGAAGGATCGCACTATACTGAACTAGTCCACAATTATGAGAGTGACGATGATTTAGACTGTATCTATAAGATAACGACACGAGACCAAGACTGGGTGAATCCAATAGTGGATGGACGAATTACATGGGATTATGAGAGTTCATGCACATCAGACTTTGACAAAGGACTAGAGCACTGGAAAAATCTGTTACACGAAATAACTACACTAAGTTGTAAGATGATGACCCGGTCGCTGCACTGTGTGTCATCAGAGGTAAGAAATCTACCTACTTATGATGGCATGAATGATGTAGATATTTTTCTGGATGAATTTGAAAGGGAGGTACTAGAAAAGCAGTGCTTCCAGACGTTGGACTGGACACCATGAGCTACGCCCACAAGGTGGTGGGGTATGCACAAGGGAAGCTTTGATGATTGGTGCAAATGTAGGAGAATGATGAGAATTCACTTTGGGAAGCCAAATATGAGAATCACAGACAAGCATGATGGGCAGAATGACCTGCGTGCATACTTGGCCCAATGGGCCCAAGGTTATGGAGAGAAACCCCAACCTAAATGGGTGCACTTGTTCTATTACACGCTGGATATTGTCCCGATGAACTAGTATGTAGAAACCAAGCTCTTCCATGGGATAGCCAAATGGGATATCCTGCGTGAAGGATTCATGATGACATTCAGTTTTGAGGACAGGTTTGATAGTATTGATGAAGCGCTACAAGAGGTGAAAGCCACAATATTTAGGATACCACAGGATCCTTTAGACCTGATTCACCTTGAATGGGCTACTCAACTGAGTCATGTGCTAGAATGTTATAATGTAACTACTGAAGAAGAGGACGAGGATCTACAGAAGATTAACATTCTGGAAACAAAAGGTCACCGCGAGGTTAAAGGACCGCAAATTAAGAACCCTGATATAACTGCGTTGTTGAAAATGAAAGAGGTAAACATTGGTATGCAGGAAGAACCCAAATTCGTGAAGGTTGGAGACTACTGGGATGACGCAACAGTGGATAGGGTCGCTAAATTGCTCCATGAATAACATGATGTGTTGCCTATCAAGTTTATGAATCCGAAGGGGATAATTGAGGACCTAGGAATGATGAAGATTACATTAAAGCTCGACATGAATCCAGTTAAATAGAGACCTTACTATCTTAATCCGAAATATAAGGAGAAGGTCCGCTTAGGGATAGACAAGATGCTTGTGGTAGGAATCATTAAGCTTGTGGAGGAATCTGACTGGGTAAGCCCAATGGTAGTACAGGAAAAGAAGTAGAAGGTTGGAATAAGGATATACATGGATCTTAGGAAGCTGAATGACGCTTATGTACATGATCCTTTCCTGACTTCGTTCACTGATGAAGTGTTGGACAATGTAGGTGGCCAGGAAGCATATTCTTTCACGGATGGGTTCTATGGGTACCACCAAATCAAAATTGCACCGAAGGATAGGAGAAAATTGACCTTCGCGACTGAGTGGTGTTGCTTTCAGTACATTGTAATGCTATTTCGATTGAAGAATTCACCTGTGATATTGTCACCCATAATTGTGGCTGCATTCAAGGAATTTGTTCATAAGCTTCTGGAGGTATATTCTGATGACTAGACCATGTTTGGGCTAGTTAAACACCATGTAGTAAGCTCGTGCCTGATGCTGGATACCTGTCGAAGATAGAAGGTCATGCTCAATCTCAAGAAGTGTTTGTTTTGTGTTCCTTTTGGGAACCTGTTGTGGCATGTGGTTTGCGGAGAGGGATTGATGGTAGACCTCGCGAAGATTATGGTGATACTAAACTTGGAGGTGCCGAGGAGTGTGAAATAGTTTCATGCTACCCTGGGAGATACAGGATATTAGTAAAGTTTATCAAAGGCTATGCCCAAATAACCATGAGTGTGGAGAAATTGTTAAAGAAGGATGTCACGTTTTTTGGAACAAAGACTGTAAAAAGAGCCTGGATGTATTGAAAGAAAAGATGGTCACTGCACCAATACTAATCTTCTCGGATTGGAAGAACAGTTTTACATACATGTTGGTGCAGCATGTATAGCGTTGGGAGTAGTACTGAGAAAGGCTGGTGGAGAAGACCTAGACCACCCTATCGTATTTAGAAGTAGAAGGTTATCTAAAACAGAGAAGAACTATTCCACTACCGAGCACAAAGGATTAGCTATGGTATATATGCTCCAGAAGTTTAGGCATTACTTGTTGGGAGGCCATTTTAAGATGTACACATATCATTCCATGCTAAAGTACCTGGTAATTAAGCCTGTGTTGGGGGGGAGAATCTATAGATGTTTGTTGTTGTTATAGTAATATGATTTTGAGGAGATTGTGAAACCTAGACGATTAAACACAGGATCAAACCATCTATCATGCATCGAAATAGGAGAACCTACTAATTTTGATGAAATATTGCCTAACGCGCAGCTATTTGTAGTGTGCATCGTGGATGGTCATTTAGAAGATACAATACATCTCCTAATGACAAGAACTGCTCCGCAAGGATACACTATCCAGCAGAGGAAGGAATTAATGGTGCGCGACAGATTTCTCTGTTATAGTTGGGAATCTATATAAAATGGGGTCTGATGAGATATTGCGACGATATGTACCTAATTTTGAAAGAAGTAGCATCCTCATAGATGCTCATGGGAGCACCATGGGAGGAAATTATATAGGGAGAGTGACCGCGTAGAAGATTCTATACCCAAGGTTGTCGTGGCAAATCCTCCATCAGGACTCAGAAGCGTATTGTAGGATGTGTGATGTCTGTCAAAGGACTGGCAGGCCAAAGTGGAGGGATGAGATACCCTTGAATCCTTAGATGATGTTGCAACCCTTTGAGAAATTGGTGATAGAATTTGTTGGCCCCATTCAGCCCCAGTGAAAGACGAGAGTGAGGTACATTATCACCACGACAGAGTATTTGACTCGTTGGGTAGAGGCACAACCTATGAAAGATTTCATGGGTGCGACTGCCATGAAGTTCCTATTTGAGTATGTCCTAACATGATTTGGCTGTCAAAAGATCTTCATGAGTGATCACAGGACACACTTTTTGAATGGGACGATCAGCGCGCTAATAGAGGAGTTTTAGGTATATCACTAGAAGAGCATGCCTTATCACTCGTAGGCTAATGAGATGATGGAAGAGTTCAATAAAGTGCTTGAGAATGTGCTGACCAAGGTTTTTAATGCTCAGTGAAGTGATTGGGACCTATGCATACTTGTCGTACTATGGGCTTATCAAATGACATGCAAAAAGTTGACTGGAAAAACCCCCTTCTAGCTTGTTTATGGTGTTGAAGCAATAATACCTATGGAATACATTGTGCCTAGTCTACGCATAATACAAATCATAGGTATGATGGATTGTAGAGCCCTAGAGGAAAGGCTTGTGTAGTTGGACGAACTTGACGAAGAGAGATTTCTAGCTGGATTTCACCAACAGGTCCAAAAGCAGCGCGAAAGGGCATGGCATGATCAACATATTAAGTTGTGAACCTTTAAGGAAATGACCTGGTTTTGTTATATGATAGTAAGTTTGATAAATTTCCAGGGAAGTTCATGATGCACTAGTTAGGGCCTTATGTCATTAAGGAGATTACCAATGGAAGAGCGATATAGCTAGTCAAGTTGAATGGAGATCCCTTCCTAGGAAATGTGAATGGCAGTCAATTGAAGCCATACACTGGCAATCTGACCATGTGACTAAATGAAGGCAACACATTCTTAGCGCTCCAAGCAGTTGCAAGGAGGTGCGGGAATATAAACTACACTGCACGGGTTGGGGAGTTGCGCGATTAGAGGATGGTGTGGAGCAAGGAAGTGGCACAGGGTCCGCAACAACACGGAGGTAGCTGTGCTACCTAGGGAGAAATCATGCAGGTTGGCTGGAAAGTTACCATTACAGTCATTGTTCATGAAAATATGGTAGAAGTGAGGCCAAATGGAGTGGGTGGTTGACATTTAAGACAAAATTTATGGCTCAGATCCTTGAAAATTTGTTGCCAATCAGGCATTAATTGAACATATCTTGGGGGGAACAGTCGATTGTGAATTCAAAATTCCCTATAAATTACAAGTCGTTGTCCAGTAAGAAAAACTTGGCATTTTGAGTATTGATTTGTTGAGCTCTCAGAAACCTATGGATCAAGAGATCTTCGAGGCTTCAAAAACAATCCCACATTTGCGAACTTGCTAGAGACATCATGAGCATTGTTAAGAAGAATTATTTTAGCACTTGCAGAGATTATAAATACTGAACAAGTAGTTGGAGTTGATCCTGCAAATTACAAAGCTACAGTTGAGGGGTCAACCTTCAACACCACCATAAGTAAAGGAACAACTAACAGATGTTGTCATAGTGGCAATAACAGTGGTAGTGAGTGTAGTAGCAGACTGCACACAGTTGTTTGAGAAGTCCTTTGAGGTCCTGACAAGCTTGCAGGAGGACCCCAATATATAAAGGATAGAGATGGAAGTGCGTGAGCTACAATAGTGCTACAATGAGGTTAAGGGTACAACGCGAACCGTCATGCTGACACAGAGGCTAGCCAAGCTGTAGGAGGCCAAGAAGCTGAAGGAACAGGTGGACGTAATGCTGCACAAGGAAGCAGTGCTAAATGCAAGACTAAAACCCTTGCTGGAGGAAGTGTACGCAGTCACAGGAAATATTGAAGGAAAGCTTACGACTCTGCAAGCAATGCAACTAAAGCTCCAGGCTGACGACGTAGGAGTAGTGACTGAGCAGATAGTGGAGGATACGAAGTAGGCGACAACTTAGTGCATGGACAAGGTAGCAGTCATACGGGTCAAGCTGGATGAGCTCCGTGCAAACATCTTTGCACCTACCTAGTCACTCGAGGGTGAGTCATGATGTTTGTGTTGTGGACATGTTAGGGACAAGATCCCCCAAAGGGAAGTTTTAGGGCTAAAAGTCCATATTTTGATCAAATTTTGTAAGAAACTCATAAAGACTCTGCGTTTTGTGGTTGTAGAGGGCATAGGTGTTATAAGTCATAAAGGGTTGTCCAGCCTTAGCTTTGTAAAGTAATGTCATCTGTAAGAGATCTACCCATGGTCCGTGGACCATGGGATTGTATAAAAAGAGCTAGGCTCTAAGTAGTTTTAGAGACACACAATGTAAGAGAGTCGTAGCTTTGAAGTAAGAAGTCTAAGTCCTTGGTTGTAGCATAGGTAGAGGCTCTACAACTGAGTGCGCGAACCCCTGCATTTGCGTGCATAGGGTGGGTAGAGTCTGTAATCACTTGGAAGCTATCAATAAATAGAAATATTCGACAATTCCTGTGCCTTTGTTCTGTTGATGCATATTGATATGTTATGTATGAATTTCCTTTATTATGTTTATGTGATGTGCGAATGAATGTAATTACATTTAATAATTGAACGCATTGTTTACACGGTGTTAACTATAATTTTTTGATAAGATAAGCATGTCACTTATATTAATTGGGGAATCTACATGGTACGCTACCATAGCAACAAGAAAGTACCTGAGCATCAGGCTAGGGCTCCATGAAGGTCGATCATACCCTTTCTCGAAGGTATTGAAGGATGAAATAAAGGGCTCGTATTGCAAGCCCTAGAGCAAAGTGACCTATGTGAAGGCAGGGATAGAGGAAATCAAACGACATCACAATAATCTCAGTGTGCGGAAACATGGTTCCAACATCCCCCCATACTACTTCTGTTGAGACTTCGGTGTGCGCTCCACAAGCTAATGCCGAAAGGGCCAATATTGTAAAGATTTGTTTGGCTAATTAACATTGAACCTGGGTTAGGTCCCCTCAAGCCAATAGAGGGAATGAGGCTCCCATCTTCATTTGAAAAATGTCATGTATGTACTTGGATCAAGAATAAATTGCTCTCTATAGTTGTATTGGAGGATCATGGCTGTGATGTTGTTTTCATTAACGGTAAATTCTTTCTAAGACATGTAGCTACCGATAAAGTGAAACAAATTGGAGTTTGTGTGAAGAACTTATTAAAACTTGAGGTGGAAGCTTGTGTTGCACTAAGTAGCAAGGTAGGAGAAGTGCAAATATGGGATGTTGGAGAAATATGGCACATACACATGGGAGGCTAACACCATGGGGCCTTAAAAATCATGCAACAAATTACCACCGGTCTCCTGAAATGCACCCTTCACCAACATGGTGTCTGCAATGGATGCACATTGGGGAAATTTGTCAAATCCACCTTCCAGGTCCAAGATAACATAGCTAGAGTAATATTGGAGTGAGTCCACTGTAATGCATGTGGACCATTTTCTACAACATCGACAACAAAACATGAGCATTATGTTATTTTTTTTATGACTTTTCAAGAAAATGTTGCATCTTCATCATGCAAAAGAAAGATGAAGTTTTATCAAAATTTGTTGAATTCAAAGCATTGGTTTACAAGGATACTGGTTAGAAATTGAAAGCCCTCAGAAGTGATAATGGAAGAAAATATGTATCTAGCACCTTTAAGTACTTGTGTGCCAAAGATGGTATTAGAAGAGAACTGATAACACCTCATAACTACAACAAAATGATTTAGTTGTAATAGAGAAAAAAATAATAGTGGGAGTAGCAAGAGCCATGTTGCATGATCAAGGGCAGCCATTACACTTATGTGCATAAGCATGCAACAACACAGTCTATTTGTAGAACTAGAGTCCTCATAAAATAATTGGCATGATCACACCCGGAGATTTCTATGGGAGGAACCCAACTATATCTCATTTTGGAATTTTTGGACCTAATGTGTATTGTCATGTCTCTAAGGATAGTAGGAAGAAACTTGAGTCTGCAACTGAGAAGGGAGTCTTTTTAGGATACATAGAGACACCGCATAACTATAGGGTGTATTTTTTGTCACTGAGGGTGATAGTAATCATGAGAGATGTCAAATTTGATGAGGGTAAGCCTATGAGATGCTCTCTAGAGTGCGAGTTGTGTATTCATCATAGGAGGGGCTTATAGTTCCTAAGGAGGAGCTTCATGCAAAGATTTAGGAGGTTTTAGAGCAGCCACATGTAGTGGAGTAAACAAGAGGTCGAGTGGAGGCACCACCTCAACCAAAATATTTCGTAGAGGGGAGGAAGAGTACCAGAGAAGTTGACAGATTGGTACAAGATGCACGGGAGAATGTGGAAGCTCCCTCATCTTAGCACAAGAAGATGAGGTCACAAGATAAGTAAATTGGGTATATGGCTCTCATTATAGAGCTCATTGAATAAAAGCCTTCTTCATTTGAGGAAGCAATTCCTCAACTAGTGTGGGTTGATGCCATGGTGGATGAGTATGAATCCATGATGAGGAAAAATGTATGGGAGGTCGTTTCGAGGCTAGAGAACAAGTCAGTAGTTGATTACAAATGGATCTACAAAGTGAATCATGCAACTGATGGGAAAATCAAGAAGTATAAGGCTAGATTTGTGGCCAAAGACTTCTCTTAGGTAGAGGGAGTGGACTATGAGGAAAATTTTGCAGCAATGGAAAAATATTCCTTGATCATAACAATTATAGCATTAGATATAAAGATGGGGTTGAAGATCCACCAGATGGACGTCAATACCACCTTTCTCGATGGTGTTGTTAAGGAAGAAATTTACATAGAGCAGCGAAAGGGATTTGAGACATATGACTGGGAGACGTGTCTAGACTCAAAAGAGACCTGTATGGTGTCAAACAAGCACCCTAAGCATGGTACACTAAAATTTATACATATATCAGTTGATTTCAATTCACCAAAAGTGAACCAAATGCAAACCTCTATCACATTACATGGTATATGTCAAGTTGCATATCTTGGTAGTGTATGTTTGATGACTCAATACTTAGAGGAGATAAGTAGTGATTCAGAGATGAAGGACATGGGATTTATACATTACTTCCTTGGGCTGGAAGAATGGAAGGGTGATGGTGAGATGTTTGTGAGTCAGGGAAAGTATGCCTCTAAATACTTTAGAGATTTTACATGGAGAAATCAAAGCCTATGTACACACCTATAGCTACAAATTAGAGAAAGGAGAGTGCTTCTTTAGGAGAGGCATAGATGCTACCATATACAAATATCTTGTGGGATCCTTGATGTATCTCATGAAAACAAGGCCTGACATACGTTATGCAACTAATTAGTTGAGTCAATCCATGGTTAAGCCCACCAAGATTTATTGCAAGGCGGCAAATCATGTGTTTAGGTATCTTAGAGGCAAAACTAAGAATTGGTATGGTAGAAGAGGACAATGGGAGTGAAGCTCTAAAGCTTCACTGATGCAGATTTGGTAGGGAATTCATCAAACAAGAAAAGTACTTTGGGTGTTATATTCAGTGTTGGGTCTACAACTATTTCCTGGTATAGTAGGAAATAAAGGTATGTGGCACTCAACTCAACAGAGGCTGAATACATGGCAACAAGTCAAGAAGAATGTGAGGCCATATGGATGAGGAAAATACTTGTGGGTCTTTTCAGTCAACAAATGGAGTTGACAATGATTTATTGTGATAATCGGAGTTGTATCAAACTCTTTGTGAATTCAATATTTCATAATAGATCCAAGCACATTGATATCAAGTACCATCACTTGCGGAATTGTGTGCAGAGGAAAATTATGATGTTACAATACATTCCAACTTGGAAGAAGGAGGCAAATATATTGAAAAAGGCATTCTCAAGAGGCAAATTCAAATTTCGTAGGTGCAAGATATGGGTGGTTCAAAATCCCTTTCTTTTTAAGAGGGAGTGTTAGAAAATGTAGCAAGAAAGGATAAATTTGACTTGTTCCTTAATCAAATTTAGTAATTCAATTTTCCAAATCAACAAGATGACTTGGATGAAATCTAACTTGTGTGGCATGACCTTCTCTACATGTTTAATTAGTAAATTCTAGTTATAGGCTAGAAGTAGAGTTGTGCGTGTAGTGTTGCTAAAATTTAGCAATCTAACTCAAATATTTTTAGTTTGACTTAGTTAACTAATCTCAAGAAACTATTAGAGTTAGTTGAGTAGTATAATTGTTGTTAACTCAATTATCTCTAGATTAAACTAATCAATCAACTAAAAATAACCCAGACATGCATGGAATTTGAACTCCCAAACTAAAGTGGAGGAAAAGGCACATTGTAATTATTATTTGTATACTAGTTGAGTGTACATGCTGGGCATTGAGGCAGATGACCAATTACTTGGGATTTGCACAAGGGAATAATGAATTACCCTATTATTTAGGAGTTAATTTCCTCAAGAATTGTGCAAAGAAATAGGAGAAATATGGGGCCTTGAATTAACTAAGTGTTGGCCATAGCAGGACAATCAATAGGAGAACATTTTTACAGTGAACAATGTGCTTTAGGATTGAAGCAAGACATTGTAATAGTTTCTCATTGTCATATGGTTAATGAAAAATAGTGAAAGGGGTTTTCCCTATTGGGTTTCCCTATAAATAGTCATGTTCTTTTGATTTTTTTTATGGTTGCATGTCATTGCATGCATTTCTAAATTGTGATTTCCATTTCAGAAAATAGTAGAGGAAATTTGCAATCTCTTTTTTTAAGTTCTAATACATCGGTAGTAGGAAATTTATATTAATTTTTACACTATTAGGGTGTTGTAGGGTACAAATATCTCAGCGACGAGAAGCTAAAAATGTTCCCAACACTCCCAATTCTGCCTAACTACACTCTTGACCTTTAGGATTTTCACCCAAAATGAAATAGCCTTTGGCTGAGTGTGTAAACCCCATGGGGGCTTCACTCAATGAACCTATGACATATTGCCTATGTTCATGGCATACTAAACAATACCCCTAAATTGACTATATATTGGAAAATACCTCTGAAAGTCACATTATTTAACCCCCTACCAATATGAACCCAATACACCAACCTGATTTAAAAAACCCCTGCTTTCACTAGATATTATAGGTATCAATCTTTTTATTAACATTTTTTATACCCCTTTATAGTTTTTCATTAACTTTCAGCTCCATTTTTTATACCTACCAATATAAAAACCCTCTACCCCCTATATATCCCCAATATATTAAGTCAATTTTTCCTCAATATATATCCCCCAATATGAACCCACGTGGTATGGTATTTCTCCCTCAATTAATTCCCCGTGATAAACCCTACCCTTACCTCAGATTTGATCAATGGGATCAATGGATTACGATTGGTGTCTATACACACAACATGGTTCCACTAGGGTGTGGTTTAACCAGTGCCCACTATGTGTTGGACCTGTTAACATATTAACAAAGTCATCTTATCCCACTTCCTCTCGACCTTGAAAACATAGTGTATATGCACTAAAAGGAAAGTTAGGGTAGGATCATAAAGAAGAACTACAACTGTTGTGCACCCACCCTCGTGTAGTTTTAAGGAGACTCATGGACAAATTCCTAATACCTAAATTCTTATTTTTGATAGAATAACTAGCGTATGGATTGGTTAAACTAAGTATACCCATAAATTTGGAAATCAACTGATTGAATGTGAACACATAACATTCACCATGCACATAATAATGAGTAGCATATTCTAGGCATGCTTTAAAATTCATGTGCATACATGACACCGTTATAATCTCAAAGACACAATAAGCGTCAAAATGCAGACATTCATTTACATTTACAAACACGTAAGATATTGCACCATTGACAATGTAACAAGATTCATCACACTCCACAGGGAAATACACATAAGCAATGTACACTTAGTGATCTATGTGTTTAATGATGTATGAAAAATGAAGGAAGGAATTCAACTCTCCACCCAATTGTAAGCAAACCACATTGCAATAATTCTTGTAGCTAATTACCTTGAGATAGATCCAAAATCTAAGGGGATGCATATTAAGGGAAATTTAAACTCAAGGCTTAATCACATAACTAGGAGAAGGAGTCCACAATTTAGTTAGCTTATCAACTTCTTTGCAATCGTAAGCACCAAAGTGACTCACCAACTGAATGCAACAACAAACAATTTGTCTCTAATCATATCAACAAAGATCAAATGGACACAAGTGGAATTGATGTCTAGGAAATCTTGCAAGGAAAATTTGTCGCGTTCTTCGGAGCCAGCTACCCCCACAAAATGAAGAGTCCAACAGTTCATTGGCTTTATATAAGATAACGTGAATGGTAAGTGAAAAAATAACCTCGATATAGGTGCAAGACAATAGTAGCCTGCAAGATGGCAGACTTAGGGTGCAGTGCCATAGTGAATTTTGCAGTGGTTAGATAATATTGTCTTAAATTGATATGTTTATGTCTTAATTGTTAATTGTCTTAAATGAGTTTTGTCTCTTAAATATAAAGTTTTGTCTTACAATAATTTTGTCTTAAACTGTTCTTGTCTTAAGTATAAAGTTTTGTCTTAAAATATTTTTGTCTCAAATTGTTTTTGTCTTAAATATAAAGTTTTGTCTTAAAATATTTTTTTCTTAAATTGTTTTGTCTTAAAATATTTTTGTCTCAAAATGTTTTTGTCTTAAACTTAAAGTTGTCTTAAAATATTATTGTCTCAAATTGTTTTTGTCTTAAACTTTATATTTAAGACAATTCAATTGATATTAAATTTTAATGTAAAAAAACTAAAATAAAAAGTGACTTTTTAACACAAAAGATTTCTTTTGTCTTAAAAGTACCCTTGGTGTAGTAGTGTCGGGGCTTCCAGTTTAAGAACCACCAACCCTTTTTATAACCAATGAAAAAATAAACACAAACCACCAAAACATACAAAGACAAAATCAATGACTGTTATTTATTTATCTGTGGAGATTAGATCAAATATAATAATAATAACTTTACATATTGATATTTTTCATCAAATCTGCAGTGTTTAGATCTTGATCTATGGATAAACAATACCACGATATTTTATTAGTTTAGATCTATAATGAGAAATGCCAACATTAAACCTACATGCCGCAACTGTACATCTTGCACCATCTCATAATCTTGACAACCACCATTTCAAACATGTAGACATTTCTCTCAATTGTAGATCCATAGTAGATCAAACCATATCTATGTTGATCCGACTTCTTCACAAGTAGATCTCCTCTACTTTGACAAAGATTTTTCCACAATGGAATTTATCTTTACAATTCTCCTTTGCATGCAGCCATCCACAATCCACACACAAATCAAATATTCATAAAAGAAAAAGATCAAACCCTCTAACAAACAAATCTATCAAACACTCTATTAAACTAATCTATGTACAAAGGACTATCATGACTAAAATTGCATGATCTCATGAGAAAATATTTTAATCTTTTATAGAATAAAATAAATTAATAAAAAAATGCAGTTTAATGTGCACTGATAAAGTAGATCAATGCAGATGTTATGTAATCTCGAAAACATTCAAAAATACAATTTAAACAATACAAAATTACTCATTATTTTTTGTACTGTAAAATAAATTTGCATATGAATAAATTTATTCTCAGCTAATATTAGATCCATGGTTAAGATAAATCTTTAATCATAGTTTACTCACACATATATCTTTTCATTCTAGGGCACAACATGACTCACACATTTTTTTTCATTCTAGGGCACATGATAGTGAGGGAAGTATTCTCCTAAACACAAATAGATAGTCGTGCAGGAAAATAAATAGAAAATAAGAGTAAAATAGTAAAATTTTCAATTTCGTTGTTGCTTTGAAAGGACAGAAAGTTGAAAAAACAAAAAAGAGAGTTTGTCAAAATTACCTCATTCTAGAAAATTACTGATCTAGACTCTTTAAATAAGTTTTGAATAGGAATTTTCTTAAAATGCATTTGAAACGCTGAAAAGTTCTGAAAGTAGGAAATGATCGATTTGTGATCATTGGCTAATTCCATACAGAGTAACTGATTTTCTTACGTTTCTAGCAAAGAGATCCTTAAAAAAAAAGTTTTGAAATTTTATTTCTAAATATATATTTTAGAAAAATATGTTTCTGGCTTTAAAAAATTGATTTTTTAATTATACATTTTAGATAACTAAGTTTTGAAATTAAAGAAGGATTTGATTTTCGAAAATAAGAGAGGATTTCGGAGAGAAAGAAGTGTATAATAAAATGAGCAAGAGGCATATTTCTTATTAGAAAACGAAAAGTATAAGTTTTGAAAATGTATACTGTCATTTTTTTTAATAGTTTTTTTTAGTATCATGTTGAATTCAAATCAAAGTGCAAATCCAAATTTAAGGTTGGTAGCTATGAATAAGAATGCCCAAACTTAAATGAATCGAATTGATTTGATGATAAAGTTTTAGTTCAAAGATGATATATGTTTAAAGCCATAAAATATAATTGATACATAATATTATAATGAGTTTTTATTTTTAGTTAATTCATTATGAGAAAGTGTGATATAATAATTTTTTTTAATTAGAATTTATTTTTTTTTGGTTAAAAATTAAATATTTCAGTAGAATTTTCAATATTAACTTTTTTTCATCTCTAAATCTATTTTTTTAATCATTATTGAATCTGTTTACCTCTTTATATTTACTTCATACATACAAATTATCAAATAACATACACAATAGATGCCTTGGAATAATTATCAAATAGAAAATGACAAACATAATCGATGCCTTGGAAGTGGTTAATCCATAAATGTGCTGGTTATAAGTAAACTTGGATTCAGCTATTAAAAACAATGATTAATTATAACAAGACATGCACTGAAAGAAAGACTTCCCAATTCTTCAGAAGATGAAAACTTGTTAACCTGTAATTGAAAAAATTATTATAGTTTAATTATTTTATATTTTGGAATTTTTTTATATATATTTTTGGTGTTAAATTTATTCGAAATTTAATAAATGTGTTAAAATTATTAAGCTGTTTGAGATATTTAAAATGCTAAATCTATTTATACCCTTCAAAACTCATTTTTAAGCACCCAAAACCTCCCAAGATTCTCGGAAAAAAAAACCAAAACAAAAACGTATAATCTTCTCTTGAATTTTACGGTTGCCGGAGATGATTAGTCCACAACAGTGTATGGTCTAAATACCCATTAACACGAAATTTCCTTTATTGCAGAAAACCATCGGCATAAGACTTCACGTCAGTTGACTGGGATGGCTGTACAGCATGGCGAGGCAGAGCAAGTCGTCCAAAGATGAAAAAGGCAGAAAGGGAGACGAATTTGTCTATTACTCTATTTTGTAATTGGTTTCTAATAGCAAAATCGTTGATGGGACAATTTTTTTTTTTACTACATCTCATTCTTAATCTATCTCTTGTAAATATAGATATATATATAATGAATAAAAATCCATAGGACTTAGATCTAATGCTGAAATGATACAATTTTGGCCAATAGGTAAGGTTCAATTCTTATGAGGACTTAATATGGAGTCATGGGATCACCTTGATGTAGTGGTCCAACATATGGTTGCACCTAGAGAGATATTATCAAATGGTCTCATGACATGGGTGCACATAAGTGGATCAAAGTCCACTCCTACATTCTTCAAAAATTTATAAGATGCCTCCTCCTTGTATTACACACCATCACACCAAAGTATGTAACGAGTTCTTATATCAAGTTTATGAGTTGATATTGGGGAAGTATGTAAATCCCATCAAGTTTATGAGTTGATATTGGGGAAGTATGTAACAAGTTTTATATTGAGGGAGGTGAGTGGAATTAACTATTGTATGAGTTGATATTGTGGAAGTAATTTATGTCCCCTCGATCTCACATGAGCATTATGAACTCGGGAAGTATGTAATGAGTTCTCACATCAAGTTTATGATTTGATATTGGGGAAGTATGTAACAAGTTTTACGTTGAGGAACGTTAGTGGAATTAGTTATATGGTATCTTGGTTCCTTTAGGGTCTAGATCTCTATATCATTGTGTTGGCTCAAATCTTCCAGGTTTTGGTGTGCTAATTTTGGTCATTTTTTTCTTTGTTCTTATTGTTAATTTATGTACCCTAGCCACTCGATCTATGTCCCTTAGCCCTCACATCAGGATTTTGAGGTGATAAATTGAGAGGTATGTTATGAGTTATATGGCACAAATAGGTATCAGTATGGTTGTCCTATAAATTTAGGGTGTAGGTGACAAATAGATTAAATTGAGGTTGATGCAGGTTGGCAGACTGAGTTGGTTTCTATATTGGTCCTTTTAAGCTCTAGACCTATAGGTCATTGTGTTGGGTCATCTCTTCTAGGTTCTATTGTGCTACTTTTAATCATTTATTTAATTTTATAATATCTAATTTACACACCATAGTTGAGCCTGATCTATGTCCCACCTTATTTATGTCCATTGGTCCTCACATTAGGTTTATGAGTTCATACTAGGGAATTATGTAATGATTTCTATGGAACAAATTTGAACTAGGGTTTTGGTCTTGTGAATTATGAGACTCAAACAATAGTAACTCATTTTATGATGGAGGGAGTAGGTAACAAATAGCTTAAATTAAGGTTCACCTAGATTTAGAATTGGATGGTTGTTATCTTGGTCTCTTTAGGCTCTAGATATGTAGATCATTTTGTTTGCTCATATCTTTTAGGTTCTAGTATACTAATTATGGTCATTCATTTGGTGTTCCCATTGTTAATTTACCTTGGTCTATTTCAACTTTTGTGTTTTGGATATTCATTGTTGTTTCTAGCAGCCTATTAGGTGGTTTGGGTAAACTTGGACATAGAAGCATTTCTCCCTTTCTATCCCATTGTTCAATTCTTTCAAATTTCAAACCTAGGGAAATATTTGTGCATTTTCTCTAGTTTTACTCGCTTCCAGCTACTCTTTGGTGGTTTGATATGGTGCTTCGCCTAGATGAAATCCCAAATTCTCTTTGCAGTTGGTGATGTTGTTGTTGTCCCCATGGATTAGGGCTTCATTTGTGGGGATTAGGGGTTATTATCCTTTCTTGGACAAGTTTTCAAGGCATTAGTAACCTATCTCTCATCTCGGGTTTTGTTGAGGTTGTGACCTCTAATTCTCTAGATTTGTCTCCTATGTCGTTGGATTTTAGTTGGGTATTGGTGTGTGGCTTCCTCTTGTATCTTTTGGCTCCCACTAGCTCTAGTTTTAGTTGAAGAAATCCGTGCAAGTGATCTCTTTCAGGTTTCAAGGCACCCCCTTTACGAAAACAACCACCTCAAGCTACTTAGGCTCCCAATGATGCTCTTTAGGTGGTCATGTCCTTACAACTTAGATTCTATGAGAAAACAAAAAGAGAATTTGAGGATATGGAAAAGAAACTCATATGGGAGCACTAACAACTCCCCAAAGACCAACTATAACGCAAGTTCAAAAAATGAAATTTTGACCAGGGTTAGTCAGGCATAAACCATAGACACTAAAATTTCTAAGCTCATTAACATCTACTAACTCAACAAGACTTTCGGTACTTAAATCATAGAGAAAAAAAATACTTCCAAACTACCATATAAAAAAACAACATATAACAAAAATTTCACACTATATATTTAGACTTTGAATTTTCAACATGTCTAACCTCCTATTCACATCTAGAAAAATACTCGTTAATCATTATTCTAAAAAAATGAACCTGCCCAACAACATAACATAAAAGAAAAACAAAAGCTGAAGTCAAAAATATTTATGTTGAATAAGGCAATAGCTAATGTCATTTCATTGTGTTGTTTTATAAACTATGCTACCATGAAAGACGCAACTTATACAATGAACATGCTTGTCTCCCCATGGTTTTAGTATTAAGTGGCAAGCCAAAGTTACTATTTTATCTCTTTGAAATAATACTCATGGCAGCTTGGGAAAGAAAAAAATCATTTATACTTAAAATATAATAGAATTACTAAACTGTTAAATTGCATCAAAATCTCCCTTCCACCCCACGCCATGCTGGGCCAAATGAAGGGTATCAGAATCGAATTAGGGCAAAAAGAAAATAAAGAACTACATCAAGGGAAGACACAAATCGAGACCTTTATAATACATTGGGCAAACCCGAAGCTATACATAGCGTGAAATTGCCATCACTTTCATTCGCAGATCTACGAGAGCTTGAAATTCAAGGACGTGTAATTAGGCGGCGAATTAGGGACGCAAAAAACACATTATGGTTCTATCCTCTTCAAAAAAAAAAAATACATTAGGGTTTAATTAAGCTCGCTGTAGTAAAAAGGGTTTTCGATAAACGTGATCAAGTGTCACTGGTTTGATTCTCCACTTTGTTCGTTCGAGCGTTATCTTCGAACATTTCTCCCTTTTCTCCCGGTGTTATTTTTGTGCGCATAAACCTGATATAATATGACCCCCCCAAAAAAAGGTCGAGCCCCCGAATAATTCCGAAATATACACAGGATACGTCGACTACAGCCATGACGGATCCCACAGCTCCGGTAGGGATTGATCATCTTGATCACGAGCATCTGAGTGGATCCTTCATGGAAAGTGCTCAGAGTGTGAGAAAACGGCTCCGATATGGATTGATCTCCGCCCTCAACACTATGCAGGTTTTCTCTTATGTAAGCAGTGATATTCGCCTGATGCAAATTCATGTGAAGAAGCTCCGCCTGCAAGATCGCCTTCTCTAACTGCAGCTTAGAGACATGTTCCTGCAGCTGCCAGATTGTTCTCGCGCACCCATACGGTCTCTCAGCCTTGCGCTCGCTTCATATACCATACTGCTAACTGCATCAGCGCGCATATCCTGTGGCAGATCCAGCATTGAAACATGATTGCACAAAATCGTTATGTCAGCATCAGCATTGAAACATGAGTGCAGGAAACCTGAATAAATGAAAATAAATTGCAGCAAACCTGAGTGAAAGAGAATATTTCTATTTACTAGAGGCTTTATAGAATCTATCGAAAAGCTCCTGAATAAAATAGAATACTGCTAACTACCAGAGGCTTTGTACACGTATGGAAATGTAAAGTATTATTTCTTCTATGCAAGAGACGAAGTTGGTTATCAGAGGCTTTCGAGGATTGAAAAGAGTAACAAAGTTATTTAGTCTATGAGCATGAGGAAGAGGAAGATAGAAGAGTAAAAAATTCAAGAGAAAGAGTAAAAAACTTATATTGTTTATTAGCAAGAGAAAGAAAAAATATTTTATAGTGGAGGAAGAAAGTCATTTCTTCTAAATTACAGGAGGTTATTTGACGGGTTCTTGGAGGTTTCACAGAATTTAGGGAAGAGAGTATTTACTATTTTTATAATTTTGTTTCTAATGTTATTTATACAGTTTAGTCAAAAATCAATTTTACTTTTGTCTAACTTCATAAAAAACAATCAAGACAGATCCTACTATAACCATCAGTAAGATCTTCACATGAAAACAAGCAGTAGCTTCAGAAAAACATCAGCTATATACAATTAAAGACTGATAAAAACTACCTACATCAGGCCAGTAGAAAATGATAAAAACTACCTACATCAGATCATTAAAAAAATATACTTCCTACGCTTTGTAAGTTACCAATGTCAAAAGATCAAGCATGGCTTACCACAACAACCTTCCTTTGACAAGAGATCTGCTACTTGGTTCTACTCCTTGAAAAGGTGTGAGAAACATGTTCTCCGAAAAGACTTTGCAGGAAAGAGAGGAAGATAGTTATTAGAGGCTTTGCAGAGTTTATAGAAAACAGTAAAATTGTATGTCATCCATGAGCATGAAAAAGAGAGAAGATTTTATAATTGACGGAGATGGTTATTTTTTCTATGTGAGCGTGGAAGATGGTTATTAAAAACTATGCAGTATTAATGGAAAAGAGTAAAAAAACTATTTCCTTTGTGGGCATAAGCAAGAGCTAGAGAAGATTTTATAATTGAGAAGATGGTTATTTCTTTTATCCTAGGGAGTAAGATGGTTATTAAAAGATTTGCAAAATTTATAGAAAAATGTAAAATAGTTATTTCTCTATAAGCATCAGGGATAAAATGAGAAAAGATTTTACAATAGAGGAAGATGGTTATTTCTTGTATTCTAAGGAGGAGGATGGTTATTGGAGACTTTCCAAGACTTATGGAAAAAAGTGAAAAAGTTATTTCATTTGTCATCATGCTCAAAGAGAAAGAGAGAATATTTTATAGTGGAGGAAGATTGTTATTATAAAATTTATAAGATTCTTGGAGAAAACGAAAAGATTGGATGATTTTATTTTAGGTTTATGTCAAGTGGTTGAGATAAATGATCACTGTCATCTCCACTTATTTCAATTCTCCCAAACAAATAATATGATGAAATTTAATAAAATAACTTTTAACTTTATTGTTAACTTTAAATATTTTTTCTCGATAATCTTTCTCCAACTCAAACCTATACATTATACATATATAATTAAATATAAATCATTTAAAAAATGATATGATATCATTATACACTCAAATCATTAAAAATAAAAAACTTTAAAATACCAACCCATGAAAAAATGAATAAATGATTGACTTTACGATTAAAACCTGCAATTATAATTTAAATTTACAATCTAATTAAATAATACAATAAAATATGTTACCATATTTATTTATATAATATATTTATATTATCCATTTTACAAAAGAGGAGACTGAAACATTTATATGATACATTTTACAAAATACAAAATAAGAGAATGGAAAGGTGGTATAAGCAACATATAAATATGAACGCAATAACATATGTTTTTTTAATTAAAACATGAATCAATTCAAGTTTCAACGAAGTAAATATAATAATAATAATTTTCTAGAGTTACAGTGCAGTCTCAGACTCAATATTCATTCCAAACACAAAGTTAGGTTCATTAACAGACAAATCAAATATATGAAGACCTCTACATAATGTTGTATAGCATTACCTCCATCATTTTTATGATATTGGTTGCTCCAAATACTTTATGTGCATCTGCAAATTTCTGAACATCATTTTGTGGGAAGGGGGCGAGCACACAGTTCTCTGTACATCGTCTTCTCAACAGTTTGAAAGCTGCGCATAGTGATGTTGTCTGCCGTACTCCTCTTAATGTGCTCATCTGCAATATGCAGTTACCACACAGTAGCCCGTTATGACCATGACTGCAACAATGAGACACGAAATACTCCCCACCTCCCCCAACAAAAAAAAATAGACTGCAACACTGAGACACCAAGTACTAAAAAAATGATGACGGTGATGGGGAAGAAAATGCGAGAAATCTGCAGATCTGTGGCGAAAATGGATTAATAGATTCTACCATTTTTGAACTAATGACAAAATGCTCATATTCACTTGGCCGAGGGACCCCAAAATCCTGAGGAGTAAGAGGGTGATGTATGCCCTATGTGATGACATGGTAGACGTGAGAGTTGAATTTATAGGAATTGAGGAGAGAGTTAGGGGACTCTCATTACATTGCAAGACGTGATGTCACATAAAACGCTGCAGCGCACTGTTTGGTTCTTTCCCGTGAAGCGGCTGCAGCGGTTGACAATAAAAGCATGTCCTCTCTCTGAACTGCCTGTGACTTCGTCATCTCTGTTTTGTCTCTTGCGTTTTTAGGGACATCGGTATTCAGAGCCAGATGGTTTAAATGAATGAGAATTGCAAATTTGAGTTCTGAAATCTGACATACGGATCCATCAGAGGAAAAGGATAAAATCTCCCGTCTTTTTAGGGGCATCAGTATTCAGAGTTAATGGTTTAAATGAGAATCACACATTTGAATTTTGAAATCTGTAAAATCAAGTGCTTCAGAGTTAGATTGTTTAAATGAGAATCACAAATTTGATTTCTGAAATCTGTAAAATCAAGTACTTCACACGCTGACAAAAATTTAAGATTTCATGAAAAGATTTGGTCAAAAATTTGCCCGACAAAATAATTAAAAAATTAGATTTGATGAAAATATTTGGTGAAAAACTGTATAACATAATTTTGAGGGAAAAAAATTCAAAATGTATAATAGTTAAATGAATTCATATTTTCATCTAAAAAATAACCATATTTTAATAAATTTTAAAGAAGCAAAAATTAAAATTTAATTAAAAATTACCAGACTAAGTTTTAGACAAAAAGAAAACTCCAGATGTTTAATTGTTAAATTGAACTATATCCTAATTATCAAGAAATTGAATGATTAACATTCAAAAATATTGTTTTTAACTATTTTGTAGCTATTTTTATAATTGAAAATTTCAGTTATAAAAATTTTTAATTTCAAAGTAAATAAAATATTTGGATTTCAAAAACTCGTTTGGAGTAACTATATAATGATTTTAATATGTGTTCTGTCAACTTTCTAAAATGAATTTTCAAAGATTTATAGCTTTAACCAATGTAAGATTTTTTTTATAATAATTTTTTTTATGGCGACTCATTAATTTATTATGATATGTATTATTACTAATATTTAGTTTTATAATAGTTTAATTTTGTGGGAAATGATTTTCTTGTGACGTTTATCTTATACATTTTTTTCACTAAAGCTTCTTTCTTATTGTAATTTTTTCAGTGAAACTTTTTTCTTATATTTTAACTTTAGTTAATACATTTTTTTTTCCAAATGTGTTAGAGGTTTGTTGGAATCACAAGTTTTACTTATGAAATTTTCTCAATCCAAATGCGGCATAAGTTTTAAAAAATAAAAAAACAAGATATGACCAATTTTTTGAAAATGAAATGCTAAAATTGTATAATAGTTAAATTGAGCCATATTTTAGGATGAGAATTGAATCATGATGTGGGGTTCATTTAGAAAAATAATGTTTATGTAGAAACCCTAGGCTCTGCAGCCTTGTGACGTGTGAGACCCTCCAATTCTGAGTAGGAGTTCAGATTGGCTTGGATCCTTCAATGAAGAAAGTCACAAGTGTTCCTATTGTTGGCTTGTTATAATTGCAATACTCCTTCCCTCTCATCAATGGTCTCTCTCTTTGGAAAAGGTAAGTGTTCTGAGGTTTTGAGTTCGCTAATTTTTTCCTTCTGGTTGGGAAGCCCATCGTGGTGAGTTTAGCCCAGGACCGAAATTCCAAGTTCATCTTCCTCCAAATTTGTTAAGAAGCTTGATGATATCCATAAAGTTGTGATTCCAAGCCCTCAAGCCTAGTCAAAGGCCCTTCAACTTGTTAATCGAGGTTTGATTGGAAAATTCACTATCTTGTGGCCTTTACTGAGATCAATTAGATCATGTATCCAGACTAATTGGAAAGAGAAACTTAATGAAGTGGTTTCCTCTTTTGTCGGGAAGGATTTCTTCACATATGGTGTTTATATCTCGGTTATGGGTATGTTTAATGATAGTAATGATGTATGGCTCTTATCATGTTTTGATTTGAATGAACAATGAATATATGACCTAATAAACGATAATGCAACTAATGTGATAAGGCATCAATGATTCTTAGCAATTTTGAGATAAATATGAGACCCATATAATCATATATTTTTTATGAGTTGTAGATCGAATATTTGTGACATGTTTGAGAAAATGCCTATCATGGCTAGTAGGGATCCAGTCAAATATTTATTCAAGTATTTGCATTTGTATTGTTTTATCAATGTTACTTTTCATTCTTGAAGGTTTCATGGAGTTCTGGGCACTGGCCTATGTCTTGGGCCTGAAAAAGTGGCATAGAATCTGGGGTCATAGGCTCGAAACTAGCTAAAAAAGACCCCAGTTGCATGCCCATGATGTGAGAGGGACTCAAGGGCACCAGTCACATTCATACCCATTTCATAGGAGCGATGGAGGCTCTAGGGAAATGAAGTGTCAAGTTGTCTCAAGGGTTGATCACCTAGGTTGTTTGGCTCCTATAGGTTTTGTGACATGTGCAGAAGGTCAGATTGGTTATGTTGATTTGGTCATTTCCTTAACTATACATGGGGATTTGATTCATATTGTAGTTGACTATTGTCACATGTTTAGCCAAGAGGATGGTTAAATTTGGTAAATGTGCAAGGAGGGTGTTACATGTTGAAATTTAAGGGCTTGAGCATGGTCCATTAGATACATATTATATTTCTATGGTATAATTCCTTCAACTTCTACCGCAACCATGTTTAATATCTTGATACCCATCACTAATGTATAAAACATCATAATGGTAATCATATTTGACTCAAAGTATAATGATTCCCTACAGAGGACCCATTATGTGGCTAATTCCATTGTTTGTGGCTATTCATACTTAATTCTTCAGTGAGCACTAATCATCCTTATTTTCCTTCCTTTTCCATTACCACTACCTCAAGACACCTAACCCTAATCACAAGACATCATAATGATACCTATATTCAACTTGGAGTGTAAATATCACCTCTAATGAGTAAGGTATTTGTTTTACTTTGAGGTCATGTTAATCGTTAATGAACCTTAGAATTCCATTGATGGCATAATTCTATTATTTCCCTTTCTTGACTATAGTCGAACCCTATGACTCATTGCTACTACTTGTAAACTCCTTATGATTTCTATAGCCCATTTCCATGATAAAGATCTATTTTAAAGGGTCTAGTTCCAACTTGGGGCCTTATTCATGGCCCATTATTGCAAGAATATTAGTGTACAACCTCCTTTCATTTTTCTGCTTGCAATGGTCAAGGCCTTGGGGTTCGTAGATAATGCATAAAATACATTCGAATATGCCTATATCCCCCTCTAATGACAATAATTTCTTATACAATTATTTTTTATGGTTTGTAGCCTTGTTCATGGAAATTGGCCCATATAAGCTTCATATAGGACCTAAGGGTGTTATTTTCAACCCGGCCCATTAAAAAACCCTCTATATTGATCCCTGCTATCCAAGGCATTATAAGAGAAGCCATATTTCAATCGAAGGCCAAATATCCCATTTACATGGCCCATATGGTGGTTTCAATCGTTATTTGTAGTTTGAGACTTGTAAGCTTCATTTAAAGCTTACTTGTCATCTTTTCCTCTACCCAGAAAAGTCAATTCCTCAAAACTCATCTTTATGTGAAAAACATTTTAGGAGCTTCTATATGAACACTGGAGGTTGGAGATACCCATTAAATCGATTATGTGATTATTTGAGGTGGATATACTTTATAATATTGAAAATAAAAAATTACATCTATATAAACATAAAATAATCCTGACCTAAATATTGTACAAATTTTCTAGGCCTTTCTAGCAAGTTAAATAAAAAAAGTATGTTCAAATAAAAAAGTTACAGCAGAATAACTAAAAATATAGATTTTTCAAGACTTTAAATCCATATATGAATTGAAAAATACAATTTAGATAACAAAAATTACACTCTCCCAAAAAAATTATCTCCCAAATCTAATTATGAAATCTAAAGCTTAAAATAATAAAACTGTAAAGTGGCATTATTACTATTATTTATCATTCTTCAGTATTTAGATAACCAAAAATTACAATCTCCCAAAAAAAATATCTCCTCATTCTAACTTAAAAAATTTAAGTTTCTAAATTTAAAATAATAAAATTATAAAGTGGTAATTATCACTATTATTTTTAATTCAGTATTTAGATAACCAAAAATTATAATCTCACAAAAAAAATTATCTCCTCATTCTAATTAAAAAATCTAAAATTTAAAATGATGAAACTGTAAAGTGGTGATTATTATTACTATTAATGCTTAATTGTCTCGGAGGACGAATGATTCTATCAATATAATGTAATTTTATGGCATCTCTGAATAATTTTAAAGAATGGTATCAATTCTTAACTAAAAATCATGTCTTGCAGCAGACATGATGGAGAATTAACACGTAGGATGTGAATTTGGTTTTCTTGGACGTGAAATTGGTTTTTTTGGACAGTGAATTTTGAGCCAAACGGTGACAAATCCTTCTTTTACAAATGTAAAAGAGAGCTTTAACATATATAACAATCTTTGCTGTAAAATCCATGATTGAGCTTAAAAGTTTATTTTACAAATTTGTTTAAATGACAATTTCAATAGTTCAATGAAATTTAATATGGTTTGATGTAATACCCATGATTGAGCCTAAAAGCTCATTGAGAAGGCAATATGTAAGTATAAAAATAAAATATTTTCTAAATAGAAAAGCAATGTCAATTATAATAAAAAGAGAAAAAAAAATGTTATTGTAATTATGAATAAAATATCCAATGTAGGTTATCAATAAAATATTTTAACATAAATTAATATTGATGTATGCTTAAAAATATATTAATAACAAAAAAATCAATTTAATGTCCATTGATAAAGTAGATCAATGCACATCTTATGAAATCTCTATAAAATTCAAAAATACAATTTAAACAATAAAAAAATACACATTGTATTTTGAACTCTAAAATAAACATTTAAACATATATAGCACACTTCTAGATCATGACTGCAACTCATATATAGGAAACAACAACCTCTACATTGACACTTGGGAACTCTAAAAAAAAACTCATAACAACACGTGGAAGCATTACTTCCAATACCTTCCCTTCATGCTTACATGGAAAACATTAAAAACACATATTATAACAACAAGGATAATTTATTTTTGACTAGTCTTTACGAGCAGTCACATACATTATGGAATCTGGCAAACAATGCTCTTTCACCACCACATCTTAGAGCTATCGCTTGACGTCCATTCAAAACGTAACCACGTGTACGTAACCACCTCTAACCATCGTTGATGAAATTTGCAAGATCAACAATATCGACACCTCGAATCATATGAGCTTCTGCAATAAGAGTCTTCATGTAATGAACCACCCTATGGACCAACCACCATTTGTTGGATGTTTTGCTTTCGAATATTTTTCAATTGCTAGAATGGAGGTCAAGATACTGAATGTGCTCAAATGTTGATCAAACAACTTGACCTTAGTAACACATAAAAATTGATGTTTCGGACACTGGAGCTTCCAATTTCAGAACCACAAATCATTTCTATAACCAATAAAAGCACACAAAAATTGATGTTTCAGACATCAGGGCTTGCAGTTTAAGAACCACCAAGCCTTTTTATAACCAATAAAAGGACACAATAATTGATGTTTCTAATACCGAGACTTCCACTTTAATAACCACCAACCCTTTTTATAACCAATTAAAACACAAACACAAACCACCCAAACATATAAAGACAAAGTCAATGACTGTTATTTATTGATCTATGGAGATTATTGATCTCTGTAGATTAGTTCTAATATAATAATAATAATTTTACATATTGATATTTTTCACAAAATTTGCAATGTTTGGATCTTGATCTATTGATAAACAATACCACAATATTTTATTAGTTTAGATCTAGAATGAGGAATGCCAACATTCAATCTACATGTCGCAAGTGTATATCTTGCACCATCTCATAAACTTGACAACCACCATTTCAAACATGTATACATTTCTCTCAATTGTAGATCCTTACTAGATCAAACCGAAACTATGTTGATCCAACTTCTTCACAAGTAGATCTCCTCTTCTTTTACAAAGATTTGTCCACAATGGAAGTTCACAGAAAAAATATTTGTCCATAATGGAATTTCACAGAAAAAGAGCAACACTAGATCTTCACAATTCTCCTTTGCATGCAACTATCCACAATCCACACACAAATCAAATATTCATACAAGAAATATATCAAAACCTCTAACAAAGAAATCTACTGAACACTCTATTAAACTAATGTATGTACAGAGGAGTATCATCGCTAAAATTGCATGATCTCAGCCCCTCTCGTTAGAGAGTCATGGTTGAACCAACTCTGATACCATGTTATAAAATAGAGATAGATAATAGAAATCGATTAAACACAATGCCAAACAATTTTTTTTATATTTATCGATCATAACACTTACACATATATAGGATATAAATTTCTCTCTTCCACACTTCAAGATCATGAATACAATTCATACATAGGAATGAACAACTTCTAAATAAAAGCTTGGGAACTTTCAATGACAACCGACAATAACACATGCAAGCATTATTTCCAATACATAAATATGACCTAATATAATTTCATCTAAAGTAATTAGAGGTAAAAAAAATATGTGAGTAATATTTTTAACATGTGATATCAACTTCATATATATCCATATGTATAGAAAAAACATGTTAAGAAAAAATATTTTAACGTTGTATAGAATAAAATATCCAATGTAATTTATGAATAAAATATTTCATATAAATTAATATAAGTAGAACAATGCACATGTTATGTAATCTCTAAAACATTCAAAAACACAATTTAAACAATACAAAATTACACCTTATTTTATTTTTTGTAATGTAAAATAAATTTGCACATGAAGAAATACCCATTGCTAATGTATAAAATATCATTATGGTAATCATATGTGACTCAAGGTATAATGATACCCTACAAAGGAGCCATTATGTGGCCGATTGTGTTGTTTGTGGTTCTTGATACTAAATTCTTCAGTGAGTACTAGTCATCCTTATTTTCCTTCCTTTTCTATTACCACTACCTCTCGCTCTTGATGCTAAATTCTTCAGTAAGTACTAATCATCCTTATTTTCCTTCCTTTTCCATTACCACTACCTCGAGACGTCTAACCCTAATCATAGGACCTCATAATGATACCTATATTCAAATTAGAGTGTAAATATCACCTCTAATATGTGTATATCCCACTCTAATGACAATAATTTCTTACACAATGAATTTTTTATGGTTTGTAGCCTTGTTCATAGAAATTGACCTATATAAGCTTCATATAGGGCCTAAGGGCGCTATTTTCAACCCCGACCCATTAAAAACTCCTCTGTATTGATCCCTACTATCCAAGGCATTATAAGAGAAATCATATTTCAATTGAAGGCCAAATATCCCATTTACATAGCCCATATGGTGGTTTCAATCCTTATACATAGTTGTTGGCTTATATGGGCCTGACCCAGGTTCGGAAGAGTTATTTAGGCAAAAAAATCCTGCAACTACCGGCCCTTTCAGCGATAGCCCGCGGAGCATGGACTGAGGTATCATCCAAGGTAGCAAGGGAGGGTGCTGGAACTAGGTTTCCGCACCCTTGGGATGTCTTGATGTGGTCTGGAAGGTCCGCACACCGTTTTGTGGCCTTGCGCCACTTTGCTTCTGCATAGACCCGGAACAAGGAAATTAATTAAGGTTTATGATTATGGAGTTCATTACAGATCAGATATACTATTTAGGGTCTTTAATAAAACATTTACTAAAGATAACCAATTCGCACACATAGAAAAGATACAAATTTGCATAAACTCAATATGTAAACATAAGCGCATAGATCAAAAGATATATCAACCATAAATTAATAAGGTCCACAATAATTCATATTCAACACAGTATCTCAGAACCAATCTTATCTTTAATCAATTCTTTCACTAATACCACCAGATCTACCCTGCACACTCAGCTGCAGGGGTCTACACACACAGCTGCAGACTCTACTAGGCCTCTGTGCACACAGCTGCAGAGCCTCTATCTACCCACCAATGACCTCGACTTGGATTTACAGACACTTCAAGACATCCTTCTTCAAAATCCCATTACATTCCATATCCCAAAGTACATACCAAAAACTGACTCCTAACTCGAGAGCCTTGCTCTATTTATACATTTCCATGCTCTGCGGACCATGGGTGGGTTGAATTATTTTACATTATCTCTGGGCGGACAACCCTTTGACTTGACTCATTACAATTCATGCTCCACGCATCTCAGAGAGCCTTTACCATAACTTTCCCCAAAATTGCGAGCTTTAAGCACCAAAACCGTTACGCGGGCCTTCTGCTACCCAACAGTCCCCCAACACAATCATCATGACTAGTCTCGAGTCACTCAGCTGGTGCAGTAATCTTTGCATGGAGGTCGGTCAGCAATTTCTATGCGTCATTTGTGCTTGCAACAAACTCTATCGCTATCCTCTGTACCTGTTCTACACGAGCTGTTGATGCATCCGTATCACTTGCATTTGCCTGTCTGGGATCACCTATTGCTTGCATGTATGCTAACTTTCCTTCGATGGATGTGGAAACCACGAATGCTTCATCTAGCCAAGGCTATATGCATTCTTTAGGCATTGCCTCCTTTTGTCGCGCAGCGTCAACTTCTGCCTTGAGACCCTAAGCCTCCTTCATTTAAGCTAACCTCTACATGATAGCGACCATTTGCATAGCCCCTTGGGTGGTTTCATAAGCCTGCTGCAACCCCCGTGCTTCGGTTTCGACTTGTTGTATGGCAGAGTCTTCCTAGAGGGAGGTGAGTGTAAGGACGGATTGATCTAACAGTCCTGAGCAATCTTGGACAGTGAACCTTATCATGTCTAGTCCTACTTGAATTTCACCGTGGCGCTACACTCGAATTTCCAATGGTGTGGTCAACTGCGTCTTTAGCTTGAGCTTTGCAATTTGGAGATTTAACTCCCATTGAGTCTTTGCGGCCTCCTCTTGGGCCCACCCGGAATCCTGTGGCCATGCACTGAACCCTGTCAGTTGTTAGATGCTCAACTGGGATAACTAACTCCAGTACCTTACTGCAAGCTTCGGTCACGGCTTGTTCCATTGCTTGGTTGTGTGTGATCAAGTCATCTCGCTGGAGACTGACCTGCTCCAGATTTTCTTGGTGCTCCATTAAGGATTGTAGGGCGCGGCCTTCCCTAGCTCGAATCTCAGTGGATACCCCATCCTTCAGTCAATAAAGGGTTTCTCTAGGGAGGGTGGCCAGGTTCAACCCCCAACTTCGTAGGTCCCCCTCTACTTTTGCTAAGACAGTGCCTGCTGGCAGCACTAATGTGTTCATTGTATTGGTGCACACCAGCTCGTCAGCTGCGATGGTGTCCTCTGTTAATTGTAGGATTACCCCACCCAGTGGTCACACTTGTAACGCCTGTAGTTGCACTTGGATCTCCCCCAACACAGTTGTTTACTCTGTGATCAGGTCCATCCATGCCTCGGTAGGGACATTACTCACCGGTTTGCTACTGTCAATAAACTCTTTTTCCAAAGATTTTGTTGTCTTGGACTTCTTGCGTGTGTGCGGTGATTCCTTGCCACGTGGTCGCATGACCTGGGGTGATTCTGTAATATGGTCTGTGCATTCTTGTATCACCTTCTCATGGTGCATGTCTTATTCCAAGATACCTTTGGCTATTACTTCCATGGTTGCCTCCGTCTCTGAAGCTGCCTGTTGTCCCTGATGGGTCTCTTCTGCCAATTGACTGAGTCGCTGTTGTCCCTGATGGGTCTTTTCTTTCCTTTTTTCTCTATTGCGCTTCCATTTTTTTCTAATACAGTTGTGTCTGGGGCGCGCCACTCTGGAGGCCATGTTACCAGTACCTCATAAATCACATCATCTCTTGCAATGAATGGAAGCGCGACCCATGCTCGCTTTGGATCCTTTCATGCCCGGATATATAAGTGATGCATGTCTGCTTTGGAAATTGTCATAGATTGTTGGAGACATTTGTGGCTTGCGAGCGATCCGTGTCTGGATACTCCCCTCCCTGAAGGTCCAAAAAACCTTGATGTTAGAAACCCTTGCTACTTCCTTTCTAGCCCAAAGCAAAGTATACCACACTACTTCTGGTAGTCTATCTTCAATATTAGGAAACTGGCTACCCTACGACAGTTTTCCTACAACGAGAAGGATTGAGAGTAGCAACCATGCATAATAAAATGTCTTACCTTTGTCCCCTGCTTCCTGACAATTTTTCAAAATTTCGTTGCATAAGAACTGTGCCCAATTGAATTGAACCCCATTCGCACACTGCTCTGCAAGCACAATGACAAGAGCTGGCACTTCTTCTGCATGGCATTTCCTCATTAGTTTACTGGCTAGTAACTAGGTGGCAATTCGCACCCCTCGATATTTGATGCTTGCTATTGCATATCCCCGCTTTAGCTTTTCCAACTTCCAACATATATTTAGCCTTCATTGTTTCGGTGAGACCGACATCACTACTTGTTCCAACTATGTTTGTAGGGTCATTCCCTTTCACAGGAAGGTGGGTAATCCGGTGTACCAAATCAGCTGTGATAGGAATCGGCTCCTTCAACCAGAGATACCCATCATGTACCAGACATGGTAACTATCAGATCACAAAGATGGTGATGGCCATGTAGTGATAGTGAGGTATCCACCTTAGGTTCAGTAGTCCCGCCCACTCCACACCTAGTAACCACTTCCGTGGCAGTAATTGGTCTTTGGTCAATTCGGGGAACTTTTCATTGTCTGTAAGGTCCCAATCTTCAAAATTGATGCTCAGAACTCGACCTAGTAGCAACCCATCAAACCTTATTTCATCCAGAAGAAGTAGGTCTGGAGTGTATTCTTTGCAGCATCCATATCCTTCAGTATCCTCGCCATCCCAGTCCAAGGGGAGAGATATGGGGGTCATTCAGTGATTTGGAAAGCATCCTCTTCATCCTCATCTTGTGCATCAATCTCATCGATCAAAGCTTGCAAATTTTCGTCATTCTCCTCAGGTTCAGTGGTGATTGCTTTGCCCTTTTCAGCTCCTAATAACTTATTGAATCTCGGTGATATCCTAATGGGCCCCATGGTCTGCTTGTTTTTTCGAGGCTGTGGAGTGCGTGGGGATTTCGGGAGTTCAGGGATCATGGTGGCTTCATCTAGCTCCTCCTGGGTGGAGTATAGTTCTTCTGCGAACCACGATCGGGTTCTCGCCATGGTACTCATTGAATACCTGGTAGTCGAGTGCTTGCTGGTCACTACTGGTTTAAATCTCAGATATCCTGGTGTTGTCCACAGGTTGTTAGAATAACATGTAATTTTGAATGGGTCCCCCCCTCCCTTTCCATTTTATTAAGGTGCCAAATCTTTTTGTATCTAGCTTCGAACTTTTGTCTTAATTTCCTGTCACCTGCTCCTTCCTAACGTAACTTAACTTTCTTGTCAGGAACTATGGTGTTAACGGTCACCTCTGATCCTTTGGTACCACCATCTATTGGCTGCAGTGGCGAGCTTGGACACCGAATGACTCTGTTCCGAACCCTTTTTCCACGGCAGCCTCCCGCAGACTTGTTTATAGTCCCGTGCCTTCTTTCAACTGCTTGGGGCACTGAGACTGTGTTGTCTTCAGCTAGTCAGATGGCTGCACCCCTGGTGCAATTTTTGCTTGCTAGCCTGGGCTACAAGCACCTCCCGAGTGTCTGTGTAGCCATTTTGTTGGGTGTAACCCTCCGTATGTTTGAGCACAGCCATGATAGCAGGGTTGCTGCTCATTCCCGTTCTGCGAGATAACCAATTGGGCCTGATTCCCCTCAATGTAGCCCTGCACAACCTCCATGGGTGTCGCTACTTTACATCTTACTGATTCCCTCCCCAACTAGTAGGGTTTTCTTCCTTAGTTGTGCCCATAGTGCTTTAACTTCATGAGGCCTACTCCTACCCCGCTTGTTCTCGGCTTCCTTCTGTTTAATGATTGACACTCGCATCTATGTGTTTCCTCTATTATAGGTCCAACGCACTTGTGGTATTAGCAACATCCCAATAGATTGTTTCCTCAAACGGATGCTGAGCATGCTCCCCCTTGTTCCCCTCTTGACTTCATCACGGACCACCGTCAAACTGGGTTTCCCTCTAACCCGTATGCGCACCTCCCTTTGACATTCGAGTCAGACCCTTGGGCATGTATTCCCTTTGGGAACAATTGTCTCACACGGTGTCTTCGCGGGTCCATTCTTCATATTCATTTGTTCGCGTGGGTCGACTGCCTCCTCCTCCTTCGTGACCTCCTCATCAACGGGCCGCTCCCTAACCATACTATCATAGTTTTGTGTTGTTGCATCATGCAGTCGATTATGCCATCGCTCAATCTCTTCATTTGAGTCTGAGGTGTAGGAACTATCACGGTCCCATAAGATTCTTCTGTATGTTGTTGGATTCACTTAGTCCTGATCCTGTGCTGTGATCTGGTAGATACAGTACAATTCATCATCACTGCACTCGTCACGCACTAGTTTGGTATAACGCGCCCCCTCGGTTGGGTCCAGCGGAACCACTACATGTAGATATTTTTTCTCGAAGATCATTTTTCATTTATTTAGGTTGATGAATCCATTCATATTTGTTGCCCAGTCTATTCCTAATAATGCAGGATATGGGTTACTTTCATCCACAATTTCTATGTCCTCAAAGTTAGTTTGTGTACTTACACTATCAATATCTATTGTAACTCCCTACAATCTTCCCATCGACAAGATTTTATGTTGATCCGCCATCCGTAATTGGATAGGAGACCACTATAATGTAGGTCTGCCCATGCACTCCCACATCTGTTTAGGTAGGACATTTGCATCCAACCCTAAGTCCAAAACAACCTGATCCATCTCATAGTCTCCAATCTAGGTACTCAATTGCATTTTCCTTCCAGTCTGCAACATGTGCTTGCCTAGCTTTCGGACCACTCGAGGTTCATCCGATCCTACGCACCTAGTTATCAACTCTTGCAATCGCTTCACCGTGTTAGTATCCCTTACTAGCTTCATGCAAGTTTCCAAGAATGTAGTTATCATAGAAGTGTCCTTTTCCGGCTCTGTTCGCTCCTTGCTACCTAACATATAAGCTTCTACGAAGTTCTTCTTGGCTTCCAAAAAAGTTTCCTTCATGCGCTCTGAATTAATTTCTGGTTGCTTTGCAGGGCCCTTACGAACTCATGCATCCTCCTTTGGTTGCTTCCCCTTATCTTCTCCTGTACTTGCGCCACTTCTGATGATCATGTTTACGTTAGGGTCTTCCTTGTGCAGCTCAACCTTCCTCATTTGGACGTTCTAAGTGGGCATAGCCGTAAGCACCCCTTTTTCCCGCATTTGAGCAATTAGCGTGGGGCAATCGACTGCTTCGTGGTCAAACTGGTAATAGTATGGGCAATAGGCTCTCCTAGGGTTTGTGCAATCACACACATAATGCCCTGGTCATCCACAATTATAGTAGATTAATTGTCCCCATCCGCATCTGAATCCCATTCCCCATCCCATTCCCCCTCGTCCTAGTCCACATCCTTAGAATCCGACCCATGTTATTACTACGGCAGGATCCTTCCCACGCGCCTCCATCTGCATCCTGTAAGCAGGCATTCGATCCATCAATAACTCATAACCTCGACAGTTTCTTTCATCGTGGCCAACTATCCTAGAAAAGTTGCAGAATAACTTCTAGGGGGGGTTGTCTCAGGTTATGTAATAAGTGACAATTGTCTGTGGCATGCTTTCTGCCCACCTGACATATTGTGCACCAAAGTGTGGGTGCTACACTTGGCCCTACCAGAACCTCTAGTCGTAATGGTATTGGTGCCCCCGCCGTCATATAGTTCGTAAAGACTGGAAAATGATCCTTGTTGTGCCCCTAGCCCTTACATTTGATACACCAAACCTCTTCGCGCACTTCTGACCAGGGTGCCTGCCCTTGCCTCAAACTTCACATTTCTAAGCATAAGTTTTGTATTTTCATGTGGATTTGTTGAACTCCCAACCCCGGATCCTGGATTGGAGTTTCATGCAACCTCATCGCTGTCTCTAATGCTTCAGCCTAGGTTGAGATCTTTTGTTGTGATAGCGTTGTCCTCAGATGTGGTGTCAAAGACGCCACAAACCACTTGCAGTGTTGCGCATCTATCAGTGTCATGTTAGCCTTGCGGATTGTGCTTTTCAATCTCTGATCCAGGTTCCATGGGGTTTCACCAGGTAACATTGCGATCTCTTTGAACCCAATGACCGATTGTGTCTCTGATTTTGGCCGACCAAATTCCTTGTTCAAAACATCTTGGATCACCGTTATTCCTACATTCAGATGATTGCTTGAGTACTTTATATACCATGTTAGTGCTCAGTCCTGCAGTGTGCTAACCAGAGTAGCCTTTTTTATGTTATCATCTGTTATGCCTTGGGATTCCCATACAACCCTTACCACAAACCAGAACTAACCTGGTTCCTCATTTCCTATACACTTAAATACTATCAACTTGACTGCGCTCACCATCCCAACCCTCAGTGGTGGCAAAGGTGGAGGTGGAGTTGGTGAAGATGGATTTGATGTAGGTGAAGTAGGTCATAGCATGGTGGTGGTATCAGTGGAATATGTTGCCCAATCAACCGAACTGCGCTTCTCGCAGAGAACCCTGCAAGTTTTTCCTCGCTTTCTCGTGAGATGGAGATCAGAGAGTTGTTCTCTACTCCTTCAGTTCCTCAGTCACCTCTTATGCTCTGTGTTACGCCAGACATCAATAAACGCGCATAGTTTTTTTTTCACACAACAACATTTTAATCCAAGTATTCAATGATTTGATATACTTACCCCACGGTCCTTTGAGAAAGCACCTTTCTTCTTCACTATAACTGACAGTTGTGTCTATCGCAAACTCAGTGATAAACCCTCCTATTACCTGATCCAGCCAGTGATCTATTGCACGTGCAATTTTCTCTTCAGATGTTTCTAACCTGCACACCAATTTTGTAGTCCACACAATAGGTTGATCTAGTCTGCACCTCCCCACACTATCAGGTAACCTCATGATCCACTCGTACAACTCTATCGAGAATGACACGAAGAAGATCTTGTGGATGTCTATGTATATGCAACGGTCCAACCACAGTTCTTCTGATATTCGCGGATTTTTGTTTTTTTGAACCACGAAATCGTGAAGCTTCTGATCTAGCCAATCTTCAAGCTCTTTCTTCATAGGGTTCCAGTGTTCTGACATTAGACATCCCTTAGGCAGATCCCAGTCCTGGCAACATAACGATTTGTTGACTTATATGGCCCTGACCCAGGTTTGGAAGAGTTATTTAGCCAAACAAATCCCGCAGCTACCAGCCCTTTCGGCAATAGCCCACGAAGCGTGGACCGAGGTCTCACCCGAGGTAGCAGGGCAGGGTGCTGGATCTACATTTCTGCACCAATGGGATGTCTTCATGTGTTCTCAAAGATCCATGCGCGGTTCTGTGGCCTTGCGCCACTCTGCTTCTACGTAGACCCCGAACAAGGCAATTCCTTAAGATTTATGATTACGGAGTTCGTTACAGATCAGATCTACTGTTTAGGGCCTTTAAGCAAACATTTACTAAAGATAACCAGTTCGCGCACCTAGAAAAGTTACAAATTTGCATAAACTCAATATGTAAACATATGCGCATAGATCAATCAAATATATCAACCATAAATTAATCAGATCCCCAAGAATTCATATTCAATACAGTATTTCAGAACCAATCTTATCCTGATTCAATTCTTTCACTAATACCACCAGATCTTCCCTGTGCACTCAACTGCAGGGGTACAAGCACACAACTGCGGAGTCTACCAGGCCTCTATGCGCATAGCTGCAATGCCTCTATCTGCCAACCAATGACCTCGACTCGGACTTACAAACATTTCAAAACTTCTTTCTTCAAAAACCCATTAGAATCCAGATCCAAAAGTACATACCAAAAATTGACTCCTAACTCTAGAGCCTTGCTCTATTTATACATTTCGATGGTCTGTGGACCATGGGCGGGCCGAATTATATTACATTATCTTTGAGCAGACAACCTTTTGACTCGACTCATTACAATTCGTGCTCCGTGCATCTCGCGGACCCGTTACCATACCTTTCCCCAAATTTGCGGGCTTTAACCCCCAAAACCATACGCGGGCCTTCTGCTACCCAACAATAGTTATGAGACTTATAATCTTCCTTTAAACCCTAATTGTCATCTTTTTCTCTACCCACAAAAGTCAATTCCTCAAAACTCATCTCTATGTGAAAAACATTTTAGGAGCCTCTATATGACCACTCAGGTTGGAGACACCCATTAAATCGATTATGTGATCATTTGAGGTGGATTACTTTATAATATTGAAAATAAAAAATTATATCTACATAAACATAAAATAATCATGGCCTAAATATTGTACATGTCTTTTAGGCCTTCCTAGGAAGTTAAATAAAAAAAATATGTTCAAGTAAAAAAGTTATAGCAAAATAACTAAAAATATACATTTTTCCAGACTTTAAATCCATTCATGCATTCAAAAATACAATTTACTTAACAAAAATTACACTCTCCCAAAAATATTACATCTCCCCATTCCAATTAAAAAATCTATAACTTAAAATAATAAAACTATAAAGTGGCCATTATTACTATTATTTATTCTTCAATATTTAGATAACCAAAAATTACAATCTCAAAAAAAATATCTCCTCATTCTAATTAAAAATTTTAAATTTTTAAATTTAAAATAATAAAATTGTAAAATATTAATTAGTACTATTATTATTTATTCTTAATTATTTAGATAACCAAAAATTACAATCTCACAAAAAAATTCTCCCATTCTAATTAAAAAGTCTAAAACTTAAAACGTTAAAACTATATAAACGGGTGATTATTATTATTATGATGCTTAATTGTCTCAGAAGATGAATGTTTCTATCAATAGAATGTAGTTTATGGCATCTCTGAATAATTTTAAAAAATGGTATCAATTCTTAACTAAAAATCATGTCTTGCAGCAGACACGATGGAGAATTAACACGTAGGATGTGAATTTGGTTTATTTGGACGGTGAATTTTGAGCCAAACCGTGAAACCTAGATGCCCATCTCAAACTTGTGATATCACGTGGTGTTTATTTCAAACATCAAATTACCACCTGCAATGTTTGGTGGTCTCTCCCGTCATTTCGCACACATTTTAAAACGTGATCATGATTCAAAGTTCAAAGTTCCCTGCTTGTCCATATTAATTTCGTTAAGCTTTTTTAACAATTTTAAAATGCAACAAATTTAATGAACGGCCCACATTACTGGGGTCGTCCTTTAATGCAATAAAACTCTACACACTCTACTGTTTCTCTCCACTGACAGATCTGTCTCTATTATAATTTAATTCCTTAGTTTGGCACTACTACTTTGCTGGTGTTTTCATGAATTTTATGGTATTTGCTGAAAATCCCTGATATTTAATAAACGTTAACGGTGATCGAGTACAAAATATGTACACTTTACGTTCCTGTGTTGGAAGTAGGATAATGGCTTAAATGTTTCAATTGTCATTGCAATTTGGTGATCAAATCTTGGTTTATAATGTTTTGGGTCCTCGAACTTATGATTTAAGAACATAGTTGTTAGATGGAAAGCTTTTAAAATTGAAGTACCCCGTTGAAGAAGGGTCGGTTGTTTCAAAAAACCATCAGTTTAATTGATTTTCTAACCTTTGTAATATGTTGTATTTATTTTAACATTATATAATATACCATATAAATTAATTTTGTGGTTAAATTTATCTACAGTATATATTTACTCAAGTGTATTATATATTTATTATATTTCAGGTTGGAAAGAGGATAATTCCATAGTTATTTAGAAGACTTGAACCTAGATTGGAAAGCGGAATACCATACTTGCCAAATTTGTTTGAAAGACGATTCAAATAGTAATAGTTAAATGAAATTTGATATGGCTTGCCCTAAAATCTATGATTGAGCTTAAAAGTTTATTTTATAAATGTGTTTAAATGGCAATTCCAATACTGATTAGTTCATTGAAATTTAATATGGTTTGCTGTAAAATCCATGATTGAGCCAAAATGCCCGCTGTGATGGAAATGTGTAAGTATAAAAATAAAATATTCTCTGAATAGAAAAGCAATGTCAGTTATAATAAAAAGGGAAAAAAATGTTATTGTTATAAATAAAATATCCAATGTAAGTTATGAATAAAATATTTTAACATAAATTAATATTGACATATACATAAAAATATATTAATAACAAAAAATTATGTTTAATGTACATTGATAAAGTAGATCAATGCACATGTTATGTAATCTCTATAACATTCAAAAATACAATTTAAACAATAAAAAATACACATTGCTTTTTGCACTCTAAAATAAACAGTGAAACATATATAGCATATAAATATGTGACTTCCACACTTATAGATCATGACCACAACTCATATATAGGAAACAACAACTTCTACAGTGACGCTCGGGAACACTCAAAAACAAGTCATAACAACACATGGAAGCATTACTTCCAATACCCTCCCTTAATGCTTACATGGAAAACATTAAAAACACATATTACAACAACAAAGATAATTTATGTTTCACTGGTTTGCATCAGCACTCACATACATTATGTAATCTAGCAAACAATGCTCTTTCACCACCACATCTTAGAGCTATCACTTGACCTCGATTCAAAACGTAACCATGTCTAACCATCATTGATGAACTTTGCAAGATCAACAATATTGACACCTCGAATCATCCGAGTGTCTGTAATAAGAGTCTTCAAGTAATGAACCATCCTATAGGACAACCACCATCTGTTGGATGTTTTTCTTTCAACTATTTTTCAATTGCTAGAATGGAGGTAAAATACTAAATGTGTTCAAAAATTGATCAATCAACTTGACCTTAGTAGCAGACAAGAATTGATGTTTCAGACATCGGGGCTTCCAATTTAACAACCGACAACCTTTGCTATAACCAATAAAAACACACAAAAATTGAAGTTTCAGACATCAGGCCTTCCTGTTTAAGAACCACCAAGCCTTTTTGTAACCAATAAAAAGACACAATAATTGATGTTTAGGATAGCGGGGCTTCCAGTTTAAGAACTATCAATCCTTTTATAGCCAATGAAAACACAAACAGAAACCACCAAAACGTACTAAGACAAAATCAATGAATGTAATTTATTTTCTGTAGAGATCAGATCAAATATAATAATAATAATTTTACATATTGATATTTTCAACCAAATCTGGAGTGTTTGGATCTTGATCTACTTATAAACAATACCACCATATTTTATTAGTTCATATCTAGAATGAGAAATGCCAACATTCAACCTACATGCCACAACTATATATCTTGCACCATCTCATAATCTTGACAACCACCATTTCAAACATGTAGACATTTCTCTCAATTGTAGATCCATACTAGATCAAACCAAATCTATGTTGATCCAACTTCTTTACAAATATATCTCCTCTTCTTTTACAAAGATTTGTCCACAATGGAATTTCACAGAAAAACAGAAACACTGGATCTTCACAATTCTCCTTGGCATGAAACTATCGACAATCCACACACAAATCAAATATTCATACAAGAAATATATCAAACACTCTAACAAACAAATCTATCAAACACTATATTAAAATAATCTATGTATAGCAACCCTTCTCGTGAGAGAGTCGGGATTGAACCAACTCTGATACCATGTTATAAAATAGAGATAGATCATAGAAATCGATTAAACACAACATGAAACAAAATTTTATATATCTATTGATCACAACACTTACACATATATAGGATATAAATCTCTCTCTTCCATACTTCTAGATCATGATTACAATTTATACATAGGAAAGAACAACTTCTACATTAAAGCTTGGGAACTTTCAATGACACCTCACAACAACACATGGAAGCATTACTTCCAATACATAAATATGACCTAATATAATTTCATATAAAGTAATTAGAAGTTAAAAAAATATGAGTAAGATTTTTAACATATTATATCAACTTCATATAAATCTATATATATAGAAAAAATATGTTAAGAAAAAATAATTTAATGTTGTATAGAATAAAATATCCAATGTAATTTATGAATAAAATATTTCGTATAAATTAATATTAAACCAGATTAATGTGTAGTGACAAAACAGAACAATGCACATGTTATGTAATCTCTAAAACATTCAAAAATACAATTTAAGAAATACAAAGTACACATTATTTTTTGTACTGTAAAATAAATTTGCACATCAATAAATTTGTTCCATTGTTAAGATAAATATTTAATCATAGTTTACATACACAGATTTTTTCATTCTGTGGCACAAGATGGTGAGAGAAGTGTTCTCCTAAACACAAATAGATATAGTGCAAGAAAATAAATAGTAAAACAGTAAAATTTTCAATTTCATTGTTCCTTTGAAAGGATAAAAAGGAAAAAGAAAGAAACAGAGGATTTGTTAAAATGCTCTAATTCTAAGAAGTTAATGATCTAGACTCTTTAAATAAGTTTTGAATAGGAATTTTCTAACTATGTATTTGAAAGGATGAAATGTTCTGAATGTAGGAAATGATGAATTTGTGATAGCTTGCTAATTCTCTATGGAGTAACTGATTTTCTTATGTTTCTGGAAAATAGATATTTAAAAATAAGTTTTAAAAATTGATTTTTTAAATATACATTTTAGAAAAATATGTTTTTAGCCCAAAGATTAAAAGAAAATTAAAAATTGATTTTTTAAATATACATCTTAGATAACTAAGTTTTGAAATTAAAGAAAGATTTGTATTTTGAACATAAGAGAGGTGTTTGGAGAGAAAGAAGTGTATTTTTTTTGAGTGAATTGTATTTCTAAGTAGAAACTATTCAAAATTTAAATGAATCCAGGAAAAAATGAGCAAAAATCATATTTATTATTAGAGAAAGAAAAGTATAACTTTTTAAGATGTATATTGTCAATTTTTTTTAATCCGTTTTTTTAGTATTATGTTTAATTCAAATCCAAGTCCAAACCCATATTTAAACTTGGTAGCTATGAATAATAATGCCCAAACTGAAATGAATTGATGATAAAGTTTTAGTTCATATATGATATAAGTTTTAGTAAAGTTATAAAATATAAAATATAAATGATACATAATACTATAATATGAGTTTTTATTATAGTTAATTCTTTTTTTTGTTTTTTTGCTGAAGCAAGAGTCGATCCTTTTATTTCAATAACCAAAAAGTAATGTTACAACATATACAAGAAAACCTGACTTCACCCTGGACTCTGAAAATAAAAAGGCATCGTGCCCAAGGCTTTGGCATGTGAAATTGATCTGCCCAGTCCTTCCATCATGAGGATAAAGATAAACAGAGAGAGTGGGTCTCCCTCCTTGAGGCCTTTGGAAGGGGAGAAGATTCCTATGGGCGAACCATTCACCAAAATAGAAATGCTGGACGAAGTTACAAGAGCCATAACCTAACTGACCCAGTTGTGATCAAACCCAAAGGCAATAAGGACCTTTTTGATGTAAATCCAATTCACCTTATCATACGCTTTGACAATGTCTAATTGCATGATCATACTAGCCTGCCTTAAACTATTTAGCGTGTGAACTACCCTGTGGGCTTGAATAATGTTATTCAGGATTTGTCTTCCTTCCACATAACCAAATTTTTCCCCTGAGATTAGAGAAGGAATAAGAGGTTTGAGTCTGCTAGCCAAAATCTTGAATATAATTTTGTAAACCACATTGCATAAAGCAATGGGTTTGAATTTATCAACAGTGAGAGCAAAATCCTGCTTGGGGATCAGGGAGATGAAGGAGGTGTTGAGAGCCTTCAGAATAGCTTTGTTTCTTCTAGAATCCTCTACAACATTCAAAATATCCTGTTTGACAACCTTCCAGTAGGCCTTAAAAAAGTCTACATTGAAACCATCTAGTCCTGGAGCTTTGCCATTCTGCATATCTTTGATAACCTCACTGACTTCCTCTTCGGTTATTGGTTTATGCAGGTTAAAACTGTCCTCTCTAGACACCATTTTAGGGATATTTTTTGTAATTTTTTTAATGCATTGCTCTCTGTTTAGATTAGTTTCCTTAGTGATGCTTCTGAAATGCTGAACAAACACAACTTCTATATTCTTATGAGAGGTCTGGGGCTCCCCATTTTCATTCAATATCGAAGAAATTCTATTGTGAGCCCTATTGGCTATGGTGGATCTATGGAAAAATTTGGTATTTTGTTCACCTTCTTTGAGCCATTGAACTTGCGATTTTTGTCTCCAAAAGATTTCCTCTTGATTGCATAAATTATCCCATTCTTGATTGTGTTTATCAACTTCCTCATTTTTGGCTTTATCAAAACCATCTGTGATCAAAGCCTGATTTACTTCTTGTAGTTTAATTTCCACTGATCTTTTGTTAGCAAAAATATTACCAAAATCCTTCTTGTTCCATTCTTTGAGTCTGAGTTTTATGTGCTTTATTCTTTTGTGGAGGAGGAACATCTTAGTGCCCTGGATCTGCAGATCTTCAGACCACTATTTTTCAATATTGTTGATGAAATCCGGGTGCGAGAGCCAGATATTATCAAATCTAAAGGGCCTATTCCCTGGAGAATAAATCCCCTTGATATCTAAATGAATCGACCAGTGATCAGAGCCTACAAAGGGGAGAACACTAGCAATTATTTCTCTATTAGTGAGCATCAATGCCTCTGAGATCAAAAATCTGTGTAACTTGGAGGCGACCTGGGCCTCACCTCCTCTTTTGTTATTCCAAGTAAAAAGACCATTGTCCGTTTCAGAGTCAACGAGTTTCATATCTTCTTTGAAGGAGTGTAATGCTACTGAATCTTTACTTAGCATTCTGGTGCCTCCTTCTTTTTCTAAAAGAGATTTTATCATGTTAAAATCTCCTCCCATGACCCAAGCTATTTCTGCATGTCTGCTTCTATGATCTACCAGGGAGTCAAGAAATCTAAGTTTTTCATCTATTCATTGAGGACCATAAACATTAGTATTCAGGAAGGTGTCTGAAACCCCCACTGGTTGAATGATTACAGATAAATAATTTCTTGAAGCCTTTGCATCTATTATGCTGACTTTTTGGGGGTTCCATAGAGTGAGAATGCCCCCAGTTGTGTTCTCTGCTTTAACTTCTAGAGACTCAAATATGTTAAAACATTTGCTATGGATTTGTTTTAATTTATGAATGGAGCATTTTGTTTCCTGAATGAAGATTATGTCCAACGTTTATAGTTTCATTCTGTTATTAAGCATCTTTTGTTTTCTTTTACTCCCTAGACCTCTGATATTCCAAGATATGAATTTCATAATTAAATATTTGTAAAGGAGTAACTGGTTAGATCTTTCATCTTACCCGAATCTATCATTAGCTTTCCACACTCCATCAAGAGCTCATTCTACGTTTTTCTGCCCCTCTTCTTTCCTAGGTTTCTGGTTGCTAATCCTCGGGTTGATTTCATTGTTTTCACCCCTATGTGCTCCTATTTGTGAATGTTTTTACCTTTATCCAGCTCTTTGTCCTGACTTTTCCATAAAAACAACTGTTGTATTCTGTCACATTATTTTTGAGGCAGTGAATCTATTCCTCTTTTGGTTCCCTACATTAAGAATCCTTCTAGATCTAGGTTTTCCTTATCTAGAATTTCTTATAGTTCATGATCTTATAGATCTGTTTCACTTTGGGTCATTTCCTGGTCCATCTCCATTTTTGTTTAACTTATCATCACCTCTTTTTGAGGATTAATGTCTTGAGATAATTTATTACCCTCTTCTTTCTTTTTTTCATTAGGACCCTCCTCTTGATATTGGTTGTCTCTTGTGATTTCTTCATTCTCTTCTAGCACTTGGAACTTGTTCTGACTGACTTTCTGCCCCTCGTTATGTTGTTGCTTAAGCCCATTTTTTCCTTCTTTTCCTCTACCTACTACCTTTTGAAGGCTTTCAGAGTCCTTCGTTGTAATAGATTTGTTTTTGTTGTCTGCTTTACTGAGAGGGAAGTCTCTGAACAAATGACCATGTTCATGGCATCTATGACATCTGAATGGGATATGCTCGTAGTCCACTATCTGCACCCACTCCTCATCGAAAACTTCCAAGATAACTTCATCCGGAAGCGCTCCTGATAGATCCATTTCCACATAAATCTTTGCAAAGGAGGTGTATTTTCCTCTTCTTGTGGCTTCAGAAGCTTTGACAAAATGTCTTAGTTTATTGCCAATGGTAGCTAGCGATTCAGTTTGCCAATAGTCAAGAGGTAGAGAATAGAGCCTTACCCAAACTAGAACCAAAATGAACGTCTCCCACTCTGGGACAAAGTTCATCCTCCATGGCCTCATATAGAGACCAACTGCTGCAAAAAGGTATGGTCCTCCTTTGAATATTCTGTCTTTATCTTTGATATTTGAGAATACCACTGTGAAGAAACCCTTTGACCTAAGATGCAAGTCAATGATTCCTTTGGGTTTCCATTGATACTTGATCCACGTATGTAAATCTTTTTCATTGAGCCATAGTCCCATGAATTTACAAATAATGGTGTAGGTCCCCATATGTTCCCTGTGCGCCTGCAGAGTATGATCATTTAATCTTACTCTATGAGTGATTTCTACCTTTGGTTTACAAGGTCCTTTTTGTTTTTTGTCTATTGAACCCTGACTTTTGTCTTCTTCCTCTTTGTCTTTTGTGCCGCTATTTTCTTTGGTATTGGTCCCATCTGTCTCCTTTTCATTATCCCTGTTCCCTTCGTTCGCAAAACCTTTCATGTTCCTCATTGGTGTTTTTCCTCTGTTGGCAACAACATCTTTGTAGGAGGGAGCCGAGGTCCCCCTCTCTCGCCATTGGAGACAATCCCTGCAATTTTTTGAAACCCTAGTAGCTTCGGCTCTCCAGACCTACTCCTTCACTTCCTTAAAACAAAACTGGTACATTCGCGTTTTTATTTTAGTTAATTCACTATGAGAAAGTGTAATATAATTTTTTTTAACTAGAATTTATTTATTTTGTTCTTAAGAATTAAATATTTGGCTGGAATTTTCAATGCTAACTTTTTTTCATCTCTAATTCTAATTCTTTATCATTATTGAATCTGTTTACTTCTTTACATTTACTTCATACATACAAATTATCCAATGACATACACAATAGATGTCTGGGAAAAATGATCAAATACCAAATGACAAACATAATAGATGCCCTAGAACTGCGATGATGAGACCTCTACCAATCAAATGAGATCGATTGTGACTGTGATTGTCTATCTGAATTCATCAACCACTTAATCCATAACACTCTGCTGGTTATAAGTAAACTTGGATTCAGCCATTAAAAACAACGATTAATTATAACAAGACATATACGGAAGGAAACACTTCCCAATTCCTCAAAAGATGAAAACTTGTTAGACTGTAGCTAAAAGATTGGTTGTCGTTTAATTATTTTATATTGCTGAATTTTTTTTATATATTTTTTCACATTAAATTTATTCAAAATTTAGTAAATATTTGTTAAAAACTTGTTAGACTGTAGCTAAAAGATTGGTAGTACTTTAATTATTTTATATTGCTAAATTTTTTATATATTTTTTCACATTAAATTTATTCAAAATTTAGTAAATATTTGTTATCATTATTATACTATTTGAGATAATTAAAATGCTAAATTTATTTATACAATTCAAAACTTACTTTTAATAACCAAAACCACAATCTTGTATCGCAAGATTCTCGGGATAAAAAACAAAACAAAAACGCAAAATCTACTCGAAGAAGATATTAAAGTTTTAAGGTTGCTGGAGATGATTAGTCCACAACAGTGCATGGTCTAAATACCCATTAACAAGAAATTTCCTTTATTGCAAGTCATTTATAGCAGAAAATGACTTCACGTCAGTTGACCAGGAGGCAGAGCAAGTCGTCCAAGGATGAAAGAGACAGAAAGGGAGACGAATTTCTGGCATAGGGCTTCTCACTTCGAATCCAACTCAGAATATTGACCTCACAGAATGTCTGCATGTTGGAATTTGTATCAAAGGTTCGCAGGTTACACGAATAACGTAAACGAAAAATTCATATCATTTCATGGATGTTGGGAAACAGAAAAATTGGTGCATTCCTTTATTTATAAAAGGAAATATTCAGTGTTACATTTTCAAAGTAAATTATTATTATGTTAGATAATCATCGAACATAAATTCAGAGAGATTTAATATTTTTTCTATGGGTTAATCTTTTTATGAATGTTATTTTTATTTTTATTTGGTCCAACAATATTATATAATGCTGGATGTAAAATAACATTCTAGGCTCAATAACAACAGTAAAATATATAAATTTCAGTAAAAAATAAGAAGTTTTTTAAATATGTCTATATGTTTATATTTACAATTTCTTTTTAAATTTTAATGATGTTGAATATATAATTTATTAAAAAAAATTAGGATGTTCTAAAATATTTTATCAATATACTTTTTTAAATTAGTAAATTTAAAATATTATATAAATTATTATGATTTTTATGTTAAATATCAAAGGAGTTTAGGAGTTTAGTTAGAGTGGTTTCTTAAAAATGTCTTGATTCCTCTTATCTTTATTTACATAGGGTGCATCTTTATTTTTATTGTTAAATGGGAAAAAATTAATCTAAATTGGTTAAATAAATATTTTGTGTATATAGATTTTATCTCTTTTTGAAAGTATATGGAGTCAATAATAGTGTCAATTGGGGTTGTGAGGGACAATTCAGTAGTTAAGTGGAATTATACTTGTAGGTTTACATTGTACTAGAAACCTCACTCTAGCCCTAGAGCTAAGAGAGAGGTTGATTTCTTAGGGGTAGTTAGGTGAAATTATACTTGTGGGCTGACCTTGTACTAGTAACCTTACTCTAGCCCCATAACTAAAAGAGGTTGATTTCTTTTGTCGGGAAAAAAATATGGAAATAATAGATGCACTGATTTTAAGTTAATAAAATTTAGTTTTCTCAACAATGTCTTGACATAATTTGTCTATTACTCTATTTTGTAATCAGTTCTTAATAATAGCAAAATCATTTATGCAACAGTTTTTTTTTACTGAATGTCATTCTTAATCCATCTCTTGAAATCTTTATATATATATATATATATATATATATATATATATATATATATAATGGAAAAGCCCAAAGGAGTTAGATCTACTGCTGAAAAGCTACAATTTTCACCAATGAGGAGCTAATATGGAGTCATGGGATCACCTTGATGTAGGGGTCTAACATGTGGTTACACGTAGAGAGATATTATCAAATAGTCTCATGACATATGTACATATAAATGAATCAAAGTCCACTCCCAGATTCTTCAAAAATCTATAAAGTGCCTCTCCTTGTATTACTCACCAGCACAACAAAATATGTAACGAGTTCTTACAACAAGTTTATAAGTTGACATTGGAGAAGTATGTAACAAGTTTTATATTGAGGCAGGTCAGTGAAATTAGCTATCGTATGAGTTGATATTGGGAAAGTAATTTATAGATGTGATCGGGTGTTACTGGTTCAATTCTCTTTAAAGAAAATTACATTAGGGTTTAATTAAACTCGCTATTGTAATCCAAGGGTTTTCGATAAGCGTGATCAAGTGTCACTGGTTTGATTCTCCTCTTTGTTCGAGTGTTATCCTTTGAATATAACATGATTTAATCTTATCCAAAATTTCTCCACTTTCTCCTTTCTCCTGATGTTATATTTCTGGGCATAAACGTGATATAATATGACAAGAAAGAAAACAAAAACTCGAGCCCCCGAATAATTCCATGGACTTCACAATCCAAATATACACAGGATACGTCGACTAGAGCCTTGACGAATCCCACAGCTCCGATAGGGATTGATCATCTTTATCACGAGCATCTGAAAGGTGGTACCCATTGGGAAGTTGTAAGATTTTTGAGATACATAGATCTAGATCTACAAAACAATAAACAAGCTTGCAAGAGAAGGAAGGAAGCGAGCAAGAATTGAGAAAAGAATGAAAATTGATTCTACAATATTAGTTTTAGAATAAATACATAAAAGCAACTAAGTTAAGCTTAGTTGTACATGCAATAACTAAAGTTAACTAAAGCTAAGTGTGCTTTATCTTATGTTAATGTGTACATGTGCCACATGCAAGCAATAAGTTAACTGGAGCTAATCTAGGTGCATGTACACCAACACAGCTAGTCTAAGTGCATGTACACCAACACCCCCCCTTAAGCATAACTTAGGTGAGTTTGATGCAAAATGAATGAGTTCCGGAAACACGGCCATTTTAGGTACCCATATACAATGCATAAAAAGGAGGAAAGAGGGAAAACCCAGTGGGAAGAAAAACCCCCCTCAAAATATAATGCAAAAGTAGAGAAAAGACAACTGCTAGGCAGTCGTGTCCTTCACCCTGAGACGATCTCGCAGGAATCGAAACTTCTGCTCAGTGAAAGTCTTGGTGAAGATGTCAGCAATCTGCTCAGAACTAGGACAGTACTGAAGATCGATGATCCCATCATGAATGAGTTCTCTAATGAAGTGCATGTGGATCTCGATGTGTTTGGTACGCTGCCGCTGCACTGGATCTCTGCAAAAATTTAGCGTACTTTGATTATCACACCAGATGACAGTTGGATGATGGACACTAATCCCAAGATCAGATAGGAAATGTTGTAGCTAAATTGCCTGAATAGTGGCAATGACTACTCCTCTATACTCGGCCTCTGCTGATGATAAAGCAATGACAACCTGCTTTTTACTTGACCAACAAATTGGGCCGGATCCCAAACTAAGTACATAACCGGAAGTAGACTTGCGATCAATGGTGTCACCAGCCCAGTCTGAATCTGTGAACCCGATGAGATTCAAAGAACAATTGGCTGCATAATGAATCCCATAGGTGATTGTCCCCTGGACATATCGAAGGATGCACTTTGCAGCGTTCCAGTGTAACTCATGGGGCTCTTGCATGTATCTGGAAACTGCTCCGACAGCATAGGAGAGATCAGGATGGGAGTGAGTGAGATAAAGAAGACTTCCCACAAGCTGGCGATACAATGTGCAATCTACCAATGGTGTGTCTTTGCCATTCTCAAGCTTTATCCCTGATAAGAAAGGTGTGGCTGCTGGCTTGCAGTCACTCATGTGAAACCGTGCCGAAAGATCTCTTACATATTTTGGTTGAGAAATGGTAATGCCAGAATCACGCTGATGGATCTCTAGTCCAAGGAAGAAATTTAGCAAGCCCATGTCTGTCATAGAAAATCGCTTATGCAATGCAGTTTTGATGTTAGTAATGACAAAAGCGGAACTACCCGTTATCAAAAGATCATCTACGTAGAGTACTATGATCAACAAGGAGTCAATTTTCTTCAGAAAATAAACATTGGAATCAGATTTGTAGCGTACAAAATTTTGAGATAACAAATAAGAATCCATCTTTGCATACCATGCTCTAGGTGCCTGCTTGAGGCCATAGAGAGACTTCTTTAGTTTGCATACCAGAGATGAATTCTGCATGTATCCCAGTGGTTGCTCAATGTAGATTTCCTCCTCGAGATCACCATGAAGAAAGGCATTCTTCACATCCATATGATGCACCTCCCATCCTCTTGCTGCTGCAATGGAGAGAGCTAGCCGAATGGAATCCATTTTTGCCACTGGAGAAAAGGTCTCATCATAGTCAACACCATGTACTTGCTGAAAACCTTTTGCTACCAATCATGCCTTATGTCGACTAACTTGGCCATTTGATGCTTTCTTGGTCTGGTAAACCCACTTGCATCTCACAAGTTTTCGATTTGAAGGTAGCAGAACCAAATCCCAAGTCTGGTTCTCAATGAGAGAGTTATATTCCTCATCCATGGCGGCTTCCCATTCAGGATGCCCATTTGCTTCTGCATAATTTTGTGGATCAGATCCATGCATCATATAAGCATGCATGGGCATGGATGGCTCCATAGCTAAGAGTGCTTGCGGATCTTTTTCAAACAGAGGGATAGAGGCAGGATCATCAAGGATATCACTCATGTTGTGCCATTTTTGTGTTGAAGGTGGTCGAGAATCTTCCGAACTACATGTAGAAGTATGATCTCGATGTTCAACAACTGGTGGTCTAACATGGGTCATAGGAAAAGGCTCATGTTCATCAGAATGTTGGTCTGAAGTTTCATCTACATACTCATCAATGAGTGGTGATGAGAATTTGGTAACAAGTTCATCTACTGGTGCATGCGAAATATCTTCGTCAAACTTTACACTCCTTTCAATAAAGAGCTCTTCAGTGTGGATATCAAGCAATCTGTACCCTTTGACTTCATCAGAATATCCAACAAACATGCCTACTTTGCTTTGAGGCTCCAAAGCCTTTCTCTTCTCTGGAGGAATGCGGGCCCATGCTCGAGATCCAAAAATGCGGAAATGACTAACTTCAGGTTGCATGCCAGTCCAAGCCTCAAAAGGTGTTTTGCCAGTAACAGATTTATGAGGAGATCTATTCTGGATGTATGAGGCACAATTAATAGCTTCGACCCACAATTTCGATGGAAGAGATCTTGCATGCAACATGCAATTAGCCATCTCTTTCAAAGATCGATTTTTCCTTTCAGCTACGCCATTTTGCCATGGAGTGTAAGGAACTGTATGCTGCAACTGTATGCCTGCTTCATCACAAATATTCTTGATATCTTTGTTGAAATATTTCGTCCCATTATCTGTGCGGAGTATTTTGATGCCTTTTCCAGACTGATTTTCTGCATGCGCTTTGAAAATCTTTAGATGTTGAAAAACTTCAGACTTGACTTTCAAGAAGTAAACTCAAGTGAATCTCGTGTAATCATCTATAAATGACAACACATATCTTGCTTTACCCATTGAAAGCACCGGAAATGGACCCATGACATCACGGTGTACAAGTTCCAAAGGTGAAGAGGCTCTCCATGCATGCCCCTTCTCGAATTTTTCTTCTGGATGCTTTCCAAGAGCACATCCATTACAAACACCATCTGAAAATTCAATGGTTGGCAATCCTTTGACCATCCCTTGCTTACTAAGTTGTTGCATATATCTGAAAATCAAGTGCCCAAATCTCTCGTGCCAAATCCTACTTTCTTCATTTGCATTCGTAAGTAGCAAAATAGAATCTGATTGAGGAACAAAATCAGAAAATGTATACAGACGAGATTGACCATTTACCTTCCCAGATGCAATCTTCAAATTGGTTTGCATGTCATAAATGCTCACGGAATCTGGGGTAAATTCCACTTTCCTTCCGTTGCCTGTGTGTGTCATCTGATACACTGAGAGAAGATTCACAGAAAGCCTTGGAATATGCAAGACATTTTCAAAACTTCCATCTTCGAATTGCACTCTTCCTTGTCCAGTTGCTGCAACTCCAGAATTATCCCCCATGAGAATGGGAGGACCTGAGTATGCATGTAGAGAAGAAAAGGATTCCTTTGAAGAAGCCATGTGATGTGAAGCTCCTGAATCGATGATCCATTCTTGTGGTGCAGAATGAAGAGCAATCAAAGCATGCCCGTTACCTCTTGGATCTGGTGCTTTTTCTCCAGACTTCTTCTTAGCATTCTCAGGAATGTGGTCTCCAAGATTGTGTTGCTGGAGTGTCTGCACCATAAGATCTATAGTATTCTTCATGCATGCAGATTCAGGATGAAAACCATGGTGGCAATAATTGCACATTGATTGCCCTTTCGTTCCTTTCCTTTCCTTTGAGCCAGATGATCCATCAGGGGGTTTGGGATGTCCTCCCTTTCTTGGATCAGGATCCTTCTTCCCTTTTCCTTTCTAATGGTCTTTGGAATTTGCCTTTCCTTTTGCATGCACAGTAAGTGCATGCGCTTTGGAATTTTTAAGTGTGCCCATTTTGATGAGCTTATCTTGCTCATGCATCAAAGACTGAATAAAAGAATCCAGTGAGGGCATCTTCCAAGCTGCACCAGTTGCAAATCTGACTGTGTGGAATGTAGAGACGAATACTGCATACTCTGGACCAAGTTTTGGTAAAATGGAAAGAATCAACTGATTTTCTTGCTTGGATTTGTCGATCCCACATCCTTTCAGCTGAACCAACAAGGCTTTATACCTTGTGAAAAAATCTTGAATGTTCTCAAAGTTTCTCGGATCTAATGAGTTTAACTCATTTTAGAGAATGTGACCTTGCATTTCATCCTGTTTTCCAAACAATCCTTCCAAAATTTTCCATACTTCATTTGGAGTTGAACATGATTCAACATGAAATAGCAATTCTGGAGAAATAGATAAACATAGGATTCCAAAGGCCTCGTCCATGCGATTGAAATATCCTGTTTTCTCCATTGCCGATGTTGGTTCAACTTCCGTTTCCATGGTTATTCGAAATAAGCCTCTACTTCTGAGATGAAGTTGAATCTTTGGCTTCCATTTGAAATAATTATATGGAGTGAGAATTGCCGATTGTGGAAACTCCAATTTAGACTCCATTCTTTGTTGTTGCTTCAATCTTCTGAACCTGCAAATAAAATTGCTTGTGCACTGATTACAAATCCCTGTGCTCCGATACCATGTAAGATTTTTAAGATACACAGATATAGATCTGCAAAAAAATAAACAAGCTTGCAAGAGAAGGAAGGAAGCGAGCAAGAATTGAGAAAAGAATGAAAATTGATTCTACAATATTAGTCTTAGAATAAATACATAAAAGCTACTAAGTTAAGCTTAGTTGTACATGCAATAACTAAAGCTAACTAAAGCTAAGTGTGCTTTATCTTATGTTAATGTGTACATGTGCCACATGCAAGCAATAAGTTAACTGGAGCTAACCTAGGTGCATGTACACCAACACAGCTAGTCTAAGTGCATGTACACCAACAGAAGTTGATCGAGTGAAAAGTGTTCAAAGTGTGAGAAAACGGCTCCGATATGGATTGATCTCCGCCCGCAACACTATGTAGGTTTTCTCTTATGTGAGCAGTGATATTGGCCTGATGCAAATTCATGTGAAGAAGCTCCGCCTGCAAGATCGCCTTCTCTAACTGCAGCTTAGAGACATGTTCCTGCAGCTGCCAGATTGTTCCTGCGCACCCATACACAGGGTCTCTCAGCCTTGCGCTCGATTCATATACGATACTACTAACTGCATCAGCGTGCATTTCCAGTGGCAGATCCTAAATAGAAATCATCATGTCAGCACCAGCGTTGAAGCATGATTGCAGCAAACCTGAGTAAATGGGAGTAAATTGCAGCAAGACTGAGTGAAAGAGAATATTTCTATTTACTGGAGGCTTTGTAGAATCTATCGAAAAGCTCCTGAATAAAATAGAATACTGTTAATTACGAGAGGCTTTGTAGACTTTATGGAAAAGAGGTAAAATATTATTTCTTCTATGCAATAGACGAAGTTGGTTATCGAGGGCTATGAAGGATTGAAAAGAGTAACAATTATTTAGTCTTATATCAGCATGAGCAAGAGGACGATAGAAGAGTAAAAAAATCAAGACGAAGATAGAAGAGTAAAAAAGTTATTAGAGGGGGGTTATTAGAGGTTTCACATAATTTATGGGAAAGAGTACAATCTTCTTTTTCCTTATCAGGAAAAACCAATTTATTTTTATTATCAAAAAGTAATTACATATTTTTTATATCTTTGTTTCTGATGTTATTTATACAAATTTACTAAAATTCAATTTTAAAAATTAGTCTACTTGTCTTTGTCTAACTTCATAAAAACAATCAAACCTTGACAGATCCTACTGCAACTATCAGTAACATCTTCACATCAAAACAAACAGTAGCTTTAAAAAAAAATCAGTTATATACAACTAAAGACTAATAAAAACTACCTACATCAAGCCACTAGAAACTGATAAAAACTACATACATCAGGCCACTAGAAAAATATACTTCTGAAGCTTTATAAGTTACGAATGTCAAAAGCAGCAAAACTAATCAAATACCACTTACCACCACAACCATCCTTTGACAAGAGATCCGCTACATGGTTTCTGATACTTGGTTCTACTCCTTTAAAATGTGTGAGAAACACGTTCTCTAAAAAGTCTTTGGAGGAAACAGAGGAAGATAGTTATCAGAGGCATTCCAGAGTTTATAGAAAAGAGTAAAAATGCTATCTCATTCATGAGCACGAGAAAGAGGAAATATTTTATAATGGACAAAGATGGTTATTTTTTCTATGCTGGGTGGAAGATGGTTATTAAAAACTTTGCAGTATTAATGGAATAGAGTAAAAAAAATTATTTTCTTTGTGAGCATAAGCAAGAGCTAGAGATTGAGAAGATGGTTATTTCTTTTATCCTAGGGAGGAAGATGGTTATTAAAATATTTGTAAGATTTATGGAAAAAAGTAAAATAGTTATTTCTCTATGAGCATCAGGAAGAAAATGAGAAAGATTTTATAATAGAGCAAGATGGTTATTTCTTGTATTCCTGGGAGGAAGATGGTTATTGGAGACTTTCCTAGACTTATGGAAAAACATGAAAAAGTTATTTCATTTATCATCATGCTCAAGAAAAAGAGGGAATATTTTATAGTGGAAGAGGATTGTTATTATAAAATTTATAAGATTTTTGGAGAAAAGCAAAAGATGAGATGATTTTATTTTGGGTTTATGTCAAGTGATTGGGAGGAATGATAAATGTCATCTTCACTTCATTAATTTTTCCCAAACAAATAATATGATGAAATTTAATATAATAGCTTTTAACTTTATCGTTAAGTTTCAATATTTTTTCTCCAACCCAAACATATATATTGTGTATATATAATTAAATATAAATGATTTACACTCAACTCATTAAAAATCTGAAAGCATTAAAATACCAACCCGTGGCAAAATGAATAAATGATTGATTCTATGCTTAGAACTTCTTACCATCTAAATTAAATGATACAATAAGCTATATCACCATATAATATATTTATATAATACATTTTACAAAAGAAGAGACTGGAACATTTATATGATACATTTTACAAAATAAGAAAATGGAAAGGTGGTATAAGTAACATATAAATATCAACAAAGTAACATATGTTATCTTTATGAAAACATAAATTAATTCAAGTTTCAACGAAGCAAATATAATGATAATAATTTTCTGAAGTTACAGTGCACTCTGAGACTCAATATTCATCCCAAACACAAAGTTATGGTCATTAACACACAAAGCAATCCCAAACACAAAGTTATGGTTATTAACACAAAAATCACATGTATGAAGACTTGTACATAATGTTGTATAGCATTACCTCTAGCATTTTTATGATATTGCTTGCTTCAAATACTCTATGTGCATCTGCAAATTTCTGACAATCATTTTGTGGGAAGTAAGGGGCGAGCACACAGCTCTCTGTACATCGTCTTCTCAATAGCTTGCAAGCTGCGCATGGTGATGTTGTCTGCCGTCCTCTTAATGTGCTCATCTGCAATAGCAGTTACCACACAGTAGCCCATTATGACCATGAATGCAACAATGAGACACCAAATATTGCTTAAAAAAAAACTGCAACAATGAGACACCAAGTACTGGAAATCTGCAGATCTATGGCCAAAATGGATTGATTTTACCCCTTTTCAAGTAATGACAAAATGATCTGATTCACAATTCCGGCACTGGTCGAGGAAACTCAAAATCCTCAGTAGTAAGACGGTGTTGTATGCCCTATGTGATGACATGGTGGAGGTGAGAGCTGAATTTAAAACGGTCGCAACGCACTGTCTGGTTCTTTCCCGTGAGGGAAGCAGCTGAAGCGGTTGACTATAAAAGCATGTCCTCTGTGTGAACTGCCTGTGACTTCTTCATCTCTGTTTTGTCTCTTGAGACTTACCGATCCATCAGAGGAATAGGTTAAAATCCCCCGCGTTTTTAGGGGCATCAATATTCAGAGCCAGATGGTTTAAATGATAATTACAAATTTGAGTTCTGAAATCTGACTTATGGACCCATATGAGGAATAGGATAAAATTTGAAATTATAATTTCAACTACAGTGAATAGTTGAACAGCAGCAACTACTTTACTTAAAAAAAAGGGCCACCACCATTACTGTCTTTTCACCCTTTAACTGTTTTTGTGTTCCCGAAGGAGGAAGATCAGATCCAGCGCTGCGCCATTACTTCTAAACAACCACATTAAAGAGCAGAATGGCTGAAAGTGAAAAGAACCAGCCTCGAGCCGTCGCAGCATTTATCAGCCATGGGTTTCAACACCACCGACTCAAGAAATACAACAAAAGATCAGATTTGTTCATCATGAGCAGTAGATTGTAGTAGAGACTTCATCAGCGAGTTAAAGCAGTTGGTGGATAAGTTATGACCCCTTCTCACACTGTAAAAAGCAGAAAATGTAATGCACTATAAAACGCAGACATAGCAGTGTAGAAAATATAGAGAGTTTTTTTTTTTGTAACGCACAACAGTGCTGAAACTGTAATTTTCTGAGATAGTGAAAAATTGGTTTGTGGAACTGAAGCGTTCCTGTAGTAATCCCTCTATCAAGAGGAAGATACTCTTTAGCATAATCTCTCATGAAAATCCCTCTATGTAAGGAAGATGTTTTTTTTTTGTTTATTGTTAATGAATACAAGTTTTTTTTGTGTTTCTGAAACACCGTAATCAGAAAATAATTTCTCAGCATCAAAACAGAGTGTTGCTGAAACACCAGTTTTAGCGTTGCTCAAACACCGTATTCCGCAAACAATTTTTATTTTCGTTGTGTTAAAACAGAGTATTGTTCTGTTTTGTTCAGTTTTGTTTGGAATTATCAGAAATTCCCAACATGGTATCAGAGCTTGTCCAGGCTCTTTGAAGACGTCAAAGAAGCTGAAAGAAGGTTTCTTGCTGCAGCAAATTATCCAGCAGAGTGAAAACGCTGTCAAGGTATTTTTCAGATTAGTTTTTTGTGTAGCTGTTGAAGACAATTAAGTGATTTTTAATACACAGTCAAGTATTGCAAGAATGGCCAGCACCAGCACCAGCGTGGGTATGTTTAATACCCAGCTCCCACAGTTCAATGGGAAAAATTATGACTACTGGGCAATAACCATGAGAGCCCTGTTTGCCTCACAAGATTTATGGGAACTTGTTGAATATGGATTTGAAGAGCCAGTAAATGAAGATGAGTTTAATGGATTAACTCAGGCAAAGAAAGAGCTGTTGAAGAGCAATAAGAAGAAGGATTCAAAAGCCCTTGTATTTTTATATCAAGCAGTGCATGAGAGTGTGTTTCCAAGGATAGTAGCAGCCAAGACATCCAAAGAAGCATGGAAAACTCTCAAGACAGCCTATCAAGGCATGGAGAGAGTGAAGACAACAAAACTACAGTTGCTGAGGAAAGATTTTGAGAGCCTGCACATGAAGTAGTCAGACAATATTGACTCATTCTTCACACAAGCAATTGGTCTGGTCACACAGATAAGGTCTCATGGAGAAACTCTTGAAGAAAGGAGGATTGTGGAGAAACTATTGAGGTGCCTACCCTCAAAGTTTGATGTGATTGTCACCACCATAGAAGAGACAAAGGATCTCTCAAATTTTTCAGTTGATGAACTTCATGCATCACTGATAACACATGAGCAGAGGTTGAGTAGAAATGAAAACTCATCTCTAGAGCAAGCCTTTAAAACCAAGATGTCATTTGGAAGAGGAAGAGGTCAAGGCAGAGGAAACAAGAGAGGAAGAGGCAGAAGCCAATACAGAGGTGGAAGAAACAGTTCAGCAAATGTTCAAGGAAGAGGCAGCAATCCAAATCAGAACCAAGGCCATGGCAGTAGCCAACAAAGTGGACAACATCATGCTCAAGGACAAAGGTATGAAAAATCCAATGTCCAATGTTATTATTGTAAAAAATATGGGCACTATGCAAATGAATGTAGGAAGAAGCAACATGATATGAGTAATAGATCTAGTGCAAATATCACTAGCGAAAATATCAGCCAAGATAATGTGTTGTTAGTTTGTAATATGGCTGAAACAAACAGTGAAGATATATGGTTTCTAGATTCTTGTTGCAGTAATCATATGACAGGAAACATAGCCCTGTTTTCTGCTTCAGATTACAGTGTATAGTCACAAGTCACACTTGGGACTGATAGTAAACTTTCTGTTATGGGAAAAGGAGAAGTTAAAAAATTTACAAAGAAAGGTGAAAAGAAAACCATAGCAGATGTCTATTATGTTCCCGGAATGAAGTGTAACCTTTTGAGTATTGGACAACTTGTTCAAAAGGGTTACAATGTTTTCTTTGAGAATGATGTATGCACCATCATGGATAGAAAACCCAGCAAAAGATGTATTTCTGAAGTGAAGATGACGAGGAATAGGATGTTCCCTCTCAGAATAAGCGCATATTTGAAAAATAAAGAAGTAAATGCAGTAGTGACATAAGAGGCTCTCCAAAGCGTACCAAAGGATGAAAATTGGTTGTGGCATTTGAGATTTTGACATCTCATCTTTGGGGGTCTTAAGTTGTTGAGTAGAAAAGGTATGGTAAGAGGACTACCATTCATAGAGAAGCCAGACAGCCTTTGTGAAGGTTGTATATTGGGAAAACAACACAGAGAATGTTTTCCAACCGGGAAAAGCATAAGGGAAAAGGCACCCTTAGAAATTGTCCACTCAGATTTATGTGGACCGATGCAAGCACCATCACTTGTAGGCAACCAATATTTTCTAACATTTATTGATGACTTTACCAGAAAGACTTGGGTTTATTTCCTGAAGAACAAAAGTGAAGTGTTTGAAAAATTTCGAAATTTCAAAGCACTTGTAGAAAATCAATGTGGGCTGTGTATCAAGGTTTTGAGAACTGACAGAGGAGGTGAGTATATCTCCAAAGAATTTTTACGTTTTTGCAGAGAAAATGGAATTCATAAGCAATTTACAGGAAGGTACACCCCGCAGCAAAATGGAGTTGCTGAAAGGAAGAACAGAACAATCATGGATATGGCGAGGAGCATGTTGAAGGCAAAGCATTTGCCAAATGATTATTGGGCTGAAACTGTACACTGTGCAGTATATATTTTGAATAGGTATCCAACAAAATCAGTCATGAACAGAGTGCCGGAAGAAGCATGGAGTGGGAGAAAGCAAGGAGTTACCCACATGAAAGTTTTTGGTTGTGTGGCTTATGCACACATTCCAGATCAGCTAAGGAAGAAATTGGACAACAAAGGGGAGAAATGTATTTTCATTGGATACAGTGAGGAATCCAAAGCTTACAAGTTGTATATCCCATCTACCAAGAAGCTTTTTGTGAGAAGAGATGTTCAGTTCATTGAGGAGGAAGCTTGGGATGGAAGCATAGAGAAAACAGTGAATGTTAAAAACTATTTGTCTCATGATGAAGATGATGAGGAGTTGGCTAAAACACATCCCCAAACAACAGCGCCAACACAAGGACAACAAGAGACACCCTTGAGGAGAAATGATAGTGCTTCTCTAAGCACACCACAAGGAGGAAACTCAAGTGCGTCCTCAAGCACTTGCACACCAAATGAAAGAGCTAAGAAATTCAGAAATTTAAGTGACATTTATGATGAAGGAATGAATTCTTTGTTTGCTTTGTATTGTCATTTTGATGCCCTGTTCATTTCGAAGATGCAATTAAAGATAAGAAATGGATAGAAGCTATGGATGAGGAGATGAATGCCATAGAAAGAAACAAGACATGGGATTTAGTTGAGCTACCAAAAGGCAAAGAAGTCATTGGAGTTAAATGGGTGTACAAGAACAAGAGTAATGTTGAAGGCAAGATATAAAGGCACAAGGCAAGACTTGTTGTCAAGGGATACAAGCAGCAGTATGGGAGAGATTATGAGGAGACTTTCGCACTGGTTGCAAGAATGGAAATCGTGAGAGCAATGTTGTCCATAGCAGCACAAAACAAATGGAAAGTTTACCAAATGGACGTAAAGTCAGCATTCTTGAATGGAGTGTTAATGGAAGAGGTTTGTGTTGAGCAACCTCTAGGCTATGAGAAGAAAGACCAAGAACATAAAGTTTGCAGATTGAAGAAAGCTCTTTATGGGCTGAAGCAAGCGCCAAGAGTGTGGTACAGTAGGATAGATTCCTATCTACTGGAGAATGGATTTGAGAAGTGTGAGGGAGAACCCACCGTTTACATCAAAGAAAAGGACGGTAAAATTTTAATTGTTGTGTTATATGTTGATGATGTGATTTTTACAGGTAATGATGACTACCTCATTGAAAATTTCAAATCAGTCATGAAAGAAGAATTTGAGATGACTGACATGGGTTTGCTGAGATACTTCTTAGGAATAGAAGTAGATCAAAATAAAAATGGAATTTTTATTTCGCAGGCAAAATATGTAAATGAAGTGTTGGGCAGATTTAACATGCAGGACAACAAGGCAGCAATCACTCCCACAGTGATGGGATTAAAACTCAACAAAGAGGACAGTAGCAAGGATTTTGACCCTAGTGTGTACAAGAGCATAGTTGGCAGCCTTATGTATTTAACTGAAACTAGGCTGGACATAATGCATGTTGTTAGTCTAATTTCTAGATTCATGGAGAGGCCAAAAGAAACACATTGGCAGGCAACAAAGAGAATTATGAGGTATGTTAAAGGTACAAAAAGGTATGGCATTTTTTATACTGTTTCAGAATGTTTAGATTTAGTTGGATACACAGATAGTGATTGGGCTGTAAGTATAGATGACAGGAAAAGCACATCCGGTTACGTTTTTCACATAGGTTCAGAAGCCATTTCATGGGCTTACAAGAAACAACCAATTGTGGCGTTGTCTACAGCAGAAGCAGAGTACGTGGCAGCTACAGTAGCAGCGTGTCAAGCGGTTTGGATGAGGAGAATGTTAAGAAGTCTATGCCAAGAGCAGGCAACAACAACGGTTATTTTTTGTGACAATAGCTCAGCTATTGCGTTGTCCAAGGATTTTGTGTTCCATAAGAGAACGAAACACATAGACACAAAGTTTCACTACATCAGAGAATTGGTGAACAATGGAGAAATTGTTTTACAACATTGCAGGACTCAGGGACAGGTTGCAGATATTCTGACCAAGCCATTGGACCAAAAAAGTTTTGAGTTTTTAAGGAAACGTCTGCATATGACTGATAACCTAGCAGTTGAAATTATAATTTCAACTGCAGTGAACAATTGAACAGTAGCAGCTACTTTACTTAAAAAAAAGGGCCACCGCCATTACCATATTTTCACCCTTTAACTGTTTTTGTGTTCCCGAAGGAGGAAGATCAGATCTACTGCTGCGCCATTACTTCTAAACAACCGCATTAAAGAGCAGAATGGCCGAAAGTGAAAAGAACCAGCCTCGAGCCATTGCAGCATTTATCAGCCATGGGTTTCAACACCACCGACTCAAGAAATACAGCAAAAGATTAGATTTGTTCATTATGAGCAGCAAATTGTCGTAGAGACTTCATCAGCGAGTTAAAGCGGTTGGTGGATAAGTTATGACCCCTTCCTACACCGTAAAAAGTAGAAAATCTAATGCACTATAAAACGCAGACACAACAGTGTAGAAAATATAGAGAGTTTTTTTTTTTTTTTTTGTAACGCACAGCAGTGCTGAAACTGTAATTTTATGAGATAGTGAAAAATTGGTTTGTGGAACTAAAGCGTTCCTGTTGTAATCCCTCTGTCAAGAGGAAGATGCTCTTCAGCATAATCTCTTGTGAAAATCCCTCTATGTAAGGAAGATGTTTTTTTTTGGTTTATTGTTAATGAATACAAGTTTTTTTTTGTGTTGCTGAAACACCGTAATCAAAAAATAGTTTCTCGGCGTCAAAATAGAGTGTTGCTCAAACACCATTGCTGAAACACTGCATTCAACAATTGACGAAACTGCGTTGCTGAAACACTGTATTCCGCAAACGATTTTTATTTCCGCTGTGTTAAAACAGAGTATTGTTCTGTTTTGTTTGGAATTATCAGAAATTCCCAACAATAAAATCTTCCGTCTTTTTAGGGCCATCAGTATTCAGAGTGAAATGGTTTAAATGAGAATCACAAATTTGATTTCTGAAATCTGTAAAATCAAGTGCTTCAGAGTTAGATTGTTTAAATGAGAATCATAAATTTGATTTCTGAAATTTGTAAAATCAAGGCTTCATATATTAACAAAAATTTAAGATTTCATCAAAAGATTTGGTCAAAAATTTGCTGGACAAAACAACAAAAAAATTTAGATTTGGTGAAAAATTGTATGATACAATTTTGAGAAAAAAAAAATCAAAATGTATAATAGTTAAATTGAATCATATTCTCATCTAAAAAATAACCATATTTTAATGGATTTTAAATAACCAAAAACTAAAATTTAGTTAAAAATTGTAGGATTAGGTTTTAGAAAAAATAAAAGATCAAAATGTATAATAGCAAGATTGAACCATATCCTAATTATCAAGAAAATACATGATTAGCATTCAAATTTTTTTTCTGTAACTATTCTTATAATTGAAATTTTCAATTATATAAATTTTCAATTTCAAAGTAAGTAAGATATTTGGCTTTCAAAGAGTGGTTTGGAGTAACCATCTAATGATGTTAATATGGGTTATGTCAAATATGTACTTCTTAAAATGAACTTTCAAATATTTATTGTTTTAACCAATGTAAGATTTTATTATAATAATTTCTTTTATGGTAACTAATTAATTTATTATGATATGTATTATTACTAATATTTAATTTTATAATAGTCTATTTTTATGCTAAATGACTCTCTTGTGACCTTTACGTTTTAATTTTTTCACTGAAACTTCTTTCTTATTTTAATTTTTTCAGTGAAACTTCTTTCTTATATTTTAACATTAGTTAATACATTTTTTTTTGCCAAATGTGTTAGAGGTTTCTTGGAATCACAAGTTTTACTTGTGAAATTTTCTCAATCCAAATGCATCATAGGTTTTAAAGAATAAAAAAACAAGATTTGGTAAAAAATTGTATGACCAATTTTTTGAAAAAGAAATGGTAAAAATGTATAATACTTAAATTGAGCCATATTCTAGTATGAGAATTATATCATGATATGGGGTTTGTTTAGACAAATAATTTTTCTACAGAAACCCTAGGCTCTGTAGCCTTGTGACATGTGGCACCCTCCAATTCTAAGCAGGAGTTCAAATTTGCTCGAACTCCAATGAAGCAGGTCAGAAATCTTCATGTCGTCAACTTGTTATAATTACAATCCTCCTTCCCTCTCTTCAGTGATATCTCTCTTTGGCAAGGATAAGAATTCTAATATTTTGAGTTCGTTGATTTTTTTCTTCTGGTGGGGTATCCCATCATGGCCAGTTTAGCCTAGGATTCCGAGTTAACCCTGAAGGTTTTAACCTTCAATAACCTAGTATCTAATGGACCCAAATTCCAAAAGGTTCTTCCTCCAAATTTGTTAAGAATCTTGATGATATCCCTAAAGTTGATTCCAACCCCTCAAGCCTAATCAAAGGCCATTCAACTTGCTAATTAAGGCTTGATTGGCCAATTTACTCGCTTATGGTCTTCATTGAGATCAATTAGATCATGTATCCAGACAAATTGGAAAGCAACAATTAAAGGGGAAGTGGTTTCCTCCTTTGTCGGAAAGGGTTTATTCACCTTTCATTTTGAGCTTAAGGAAGAGAGGGACCTTATTTTCAGAATCAACCCATACTTTATGGGACCTCAAAGTTTGTATTTGGACATATGGAACCCTAACTTCAACCTATACTGTGATATCCCTATGACAGCCCTAGTTTGCGTTAAGCTACCATATCTACCTTTTCATTGCTAAAATGATGCCACCTTCAGGCTCATTAACAACTGTCGTGGAAAATATATTGACTTTTTTGAATCTAGGGAAGGACTATTTGCTTGTGCTCGAATTTATGTAGAAGTGGATCTAAAAAATGTCTTCTAGCGGTAATAAATTTATGCATGCATGACAGGACACACATTCAGGAAGTGGAAGATGACCAATTACCATTCAAGCGCTAGATTATCCACAATATAGGCACCTCAGCTCGTCTGGGCTTCTGCAATAAGAGTATTCAAGTAATGAACCATTCTATGGACATCCACCATATGTTGGATGTTTCACTTTCAATTATTTATCAATTGCTAGAATGTGGTCTAGATACTCAATGTGTTCAAAAGTTGATCAAGCAACTTGACCTTAGTAACACACAATAATTGTTGTTTCAAACACATGGGCTTCCAGTTTAAGAACTACCAACCTTTTTTATAACCAAGAAAAACACAAAAAAATTAAAGATACCTGGGCTTCCAGTTCAAGAACCACCAACCATTTTTATAACCAATAAAAAGACACAATAAGTGATGTTTCAAACACCGGAGCTTCTAGTTTAAAAACCACCAACCCTTTCTATAACCAATGAAAACACAATCGCAAGCCACCAAAATGTACAAAGACGAAATCAATGACTGTCCTTTATTGATATGTGCAAATTAGATCAAATATAATAATAATAAATTTACACATTGGTATTTTCCATCAGATTTGCAGTGTTTGGATCTTGATCTATGGATCAACAATACCATAAGATTTTATTAGTTCAGATCTAGAATGAGAAATGCCAACATTCAACCCGGATGCGACAACTATACATCTTTTTGTATCTGTCCCCCTAAGCAATCATTGGCTGCAAAAGCTATGGTAGGAAACCAACTCAACTAGCCTTTAGGTTCAAGCTAGCCCTTGATCTAGAGGGGCCTCCTTCAGTTGTTATGAGGCTTTGTTTAATGTTGTTCACCTGTCACTGAACAACAGCCTTTGAAGCACAATGGCCAGATTTATGGTTTTAATTGGGGATGGTTGACAATCAATGATATCCCTAATCATGATTAAATTCCTCTCTCACAGGGTCCCTTCTGAAAGTATCAGCTTCCAGCTTGACACATTGACTTAGATTTTTCAAGAATTATGGTATAAGAATGTAAGGGGATTCCTAATAATTGAGCAGTCAGACTGACTACTTAACAACTAGGGAAATTTAGACACGTATATAATATTTCTACAGCGCAACAAAAACATATTCAAACATAACAGAGGGCCAAGGTGAAATTGACTCCAAGAGGAGCTATTTCAGATAGATAATCTAATAAGCTAATCTCTTTCTAAAGGATATGATTTTGAAGGGAATTTCAGAAAGATTAAGACTTAATCTTCCTTACCCAGAACTTCCTACAATTGCTTTGAACATATGTAGAAACAAGTTATGAAAACACTATAACGAAAATCGAGAAACAGAAAATTTTGTCATAACTGTTGCCCGAAGGATTCCATTAGAATTCTACAAGAGAAGCTATTACATATTTTAAGAGCCTTGGCATCAAAATCCAACCCATATTACTTCAATTGATGGAGTATTTATACAATTTCCTCACAAAATATCCTGATAAAAATATTAGGAGCTATCACAAATAATTGAAAACTGTATTACAAATATAGAACACAAATAAAGGTAACTAAAACTATTTGAAGAGTTCTAGTAATATCCTTGAGGATTTTTTTTGATAAATAAAAGAAATTTGAATTTGATTGCAACTCATATTTGATGAGGTGGCCTCTAAGTCACTAACTGTTTTTGTGCTTTTTCCTCCGAAAATTCTAAAAATTGGGTGCTGCAATACCTTTGTTTCTTTGAACCCATAATAGTTGTTAGAAACCTGAGAGATGTTTTTGTAAATGATGATGTTGGAAACTAAAACCTCTTTCCTCTTTTGAAAATTCATTTCCACTTGCTCAGAAAATGTATTTGAAAACAATGGCTAAAAATAGGAAAACTCGGGAAAACATACCTACAAATATTCATTAGAATCTCCCAAACCATAATCTTTGTTACAAAAATACGAGAGATTTTGGTAGATTACAATCTAGAGAAGAAAAATCTCCTCCAATTTACCAAAATTCATTTATTATTATCCACAATCTTCTCTATAAAACGGCGACTGAAATAGGAATTTTCTGCAAAATATGCCTTTAAAGAATCGTAAGCATCTCCCAAATCATAACAGCTGTTAGAAAAATGAGAGAGGTTTTGTACAAGAGGATGTTGACAAAAAAAACCTCTTTCAGTTTCTTAAAATACGTTCTCATTGTTTGTAAGCAATGTTTGACATTACTATGATGTATAGTGAGAAAACATAGTTTTAGCTGACCATGAGACTCACCTATGACAAGGAGGTAGGAAATGATGTGGAGGCACATGGTTGGAAGAAATAGTTGATGTGTGGATGTGGAAGGAAGGCATGGGAATGGAATGGTAAGCGAGAGTGGGATCAGACGGGAGGAGATATGTGGCAGTGGTGGATTGGTGGGGAAATGCTATGAAAGCAGACGTAATCAATATGGGTGGTTTACGCGGGGAGCGGATATTATTTTCGGAGGGGTGGGAGAGCAGTTTTTTGTATTGGTGGAGGGTGGTCTGAAATGTCGACAAAATGACACGTAGCAGCGCGAAACTTCTTTTTTGGATTCCCCCCTTGACGTTAAACATAATCACATTGGGGGGTCCGAAATAGTTAGGTGGCTGTTAGATTTGGGCGGAGTTGAAATCTACGATGAGGATGTTCCGAGGGATTAGTGCTGGTGGTCCCCATCGGATCTTCAGTGGAGAAATTTATTAATGAATGTTAAAACTTTAGGACAAGTTGTATTTCTAAGGTTTATTAAATAGGTTACCTATTTTCCCTAATTTATTTAAATAAACTAGGTAGGGTGCATTTAAATGTGCTAACCCTGATTCAATACATAAATTTAAAATTGTTTGATCATACAGTTTGATAAAAAATTATCATGTTACAACATTGGCTCCAATTGGTATTGCTTACCCCTGTGGGATGCATAGAACTAGTAGACCAGTTTCCTTTACTGTTGGGCATGGACTCATACCACAAAACCATCAACCATTGATCTTCCATATTATGTAGAAATATAACCAATCCTGATCGATTGGTGTTGTCATTTGAATACTCTACTACTGCACACTGCAACTGGCAACTGTGAAATAAAACCATATGCATGCACTAGTTCGGATACTCTTTCATACAGAAATATGAAAACTAAAAATTTCTAGACACTGGAAATATAAGTTGATCTGTCATATAAACTTCAAATCACACCACTCATAAACAATGAACACGCTGATCTACTGCACACTGAAACTCAGAATATCTATTCAATGCCCACACCTCTATCTAATTGAACTAAAAAAATTTACACTGTTAGGTGTAATTTGCTTTCTAATGTAACCAAGTGCAGAGTGGATTTATTGACAAAACACATTGCCAAAAGCAAAAAATCTGAAGAATATATACAATATGAACATGAAATACCATGGGAAAATTATACTCGCAAGTGTACTTTGAAAGCTTCATCCTCTATAGACATTTAGACTTCTAACCACGGCTAAGAGGGAGAGACATATACTGTTGATCTCAAGTATTAATGAACCTTGCATATAGTAAAGGCAGCTGAAATTTGGAAACAATGGGATCGGTTACCCAGTGGAATCACCATATGACGAAGTGGAGTTGCGAGGTGAAATAAATGCAACCAATACTAAATCTTACTCCTTTTTCACCAACAAGGAATAGATCTAATCTTTATTGTTCCCTAGAGAAAGATATCTTCCTTACTTCACTTCCTGGCAACGACGCCAAATGTTGTACATGTTTCGCATAGGCAGTCCTAGGCTGCAAAATCTATGTCAGGAAACCAACTCAACCAACCTTTAGGTTCAAGCTGGCCCTTGAACCAGAGGGGGCTCTCTCAGTTGTTACGAGGCTTTGTTTAACACTATTCACTTGTCACTGAACAACAACCTTTGAAGCATAATGGCTAGATTTATGGTTTTAATTGGGGATGGTTGGAGATCAATGATAATCCCTAATCATGATTAAAGGCCTCTCTCACAGGGTCCCTTCTGAAAGTGTCAGCTTCAAGCCTGACACAACGACTTAGCTTTTCAAGAATTATGGTAGAAGAATGTAAGGATATTCCTAATAATTGAGTAGTGAGATTGACTACTTAACAACTAGGGAAATTTAGATGTGTGTAGAAGATTTCTACAGCCCAACAAACACATATTCAAAGGTAACAAAAGGCCAAAGTGAAACCAATTCCAAGAGGAGCTATTTCAGACAGATAGTCTAATAAGCTAATCCCTTTCTAAAGGTAAGAATTTGCAGGGAATTCCACAAAGATTAAGACTTAATGTACCTTACCCAAACCTTCTCACAATTGCTTTGAACATATGTAGGAACAAGTTATGAAAACACTAGAAAGATATACGAGAAACACAAAATTCTGTCATAATTGGAGTCGGAGGCTTTCATTATAATTCTACAAGAGAAGCTATTACGTAGTTTAAGAGCCTTGGCATCAAAATACTCACAAAATATCTTAATAAAAATATCAAGAATTATTACAAATATCTAAAAACTGTATTATAAAAATAGAACACAAATAAAGGTAATTAAAACTATTTGAAGAGTTCTGGTACTATCCTTTAGGATTTTTTTGATAAAGAATACAAATTCGGATTTGATTGCAACTCATATTTGATGAGGTGGCCTCCAAGTCACTTACTGTTTTTGAGTTTTTTCCTCCCGAAATTCTAAAAAATAGGGTACTGTAATACCTTTGTTTCTCCCAACACATAATAGCCGTTAGAAAATTGAGACAAGTTTTTGTGAACGATGATTTTGGAAACAAAAGCCTCTTTCAGTTTTTGAAAATTCATTTCCACCTGCTCGGAAACAACATTTGAAAACAATAACTAAAAACACGAAAATTCTAGAAAACATGCCTGTAAAGATTCATTAGAATCTCCCAAACCATAACCTCTGTTACAAAACAGAGAGAGGTTTCGATAAATTGGAATCTGAGGAAGAAACAACTCCTCCATTTTACCACAATTCATTTCCGATTATCCACAATATTCTCTGTGAAACGGTGAATGAAACAAGAAATTTATGGAAAATACGCATTTAAACAATCATAAGCATTTCCCAAATCATAACAGTTGTTAGAAAAATGAGGGAGGTTTTGTACAAGAGGATGTTGGCAACAAAAACCTCTTTTAGTTTTTGAACATACATTCTCATTGTTTGTAAGCAATGTTTTACATTACTGTGTTGTATAGGGAGAAAAGATAGTTTTAGCTAACCATGAGACCGGCATATGGCATGGAGGTATGAGATGATGTGGAGGCACAAGGTTGGAAGAAATATTTGATGTGTGGACGCAGAAGGAAGGCGTGGGAATGGAACGGTAAGTGGGAATGGGATCAGGCAGGAGGAGATACATGTCAGTCATGGATTGGCGGGGAAATGCTATGAAAGATGACGTACTCAAGGTGGGTGGTTTACGTGGGAAACAGATACCGTTTTCGGAGGGAGGGAGAGTTGTTTCTTGTAATGGTGGAAGGGGGTCCGAAATCTCAGTAGAAGGACATGTAGCAGTGGGAAACTGCTTTTTTGGACCCTCCCCTTGATGTTAAACATAATTACATCGGGGGTGTCTAAAATAGTTAAATGGTCGTCAGATTTGGCGGAGTTGAAATCTATGGTGAGGACGTGCTTGGGGATTAATGCTCGTTGTCCCCATCGGATCTTTGGTGGAGCACTTCATTAATGAATATTAAAACATTAGGATAAGTTATATTTGCAAGGTTTACTAAACAAGTTATCTCTTTTCCCTAATTTATTCAAATAAACTAAGTATGGTCATTTAAATGTGTTGACCCTTATTTAATACATAAATTTAAAATTGTTTGATCATATAGTTTGATCAAAACTAATCATGTTACAACACATCTTGCACCATATGGTAATCTTGAAAACCACCATTTAAAACATGTAGACATTTCTCTCAATTGTAGATACATACTTGATCAAACCAAATCTATGTTGATCCAACTTCTTCAAAAGTAGATCTCCTCTTCTTTTACAAAGATTTTTCCACAATAAAATTTCATATAAAAAGAGAAACGTTGGATCTTTGCAATTCTGCTTTGCATGCAACTATACACAATCCACAGACAAATCAAATATTCAAACAAACAATAGATCAAACACTCTAATAAACTAATCTATAAAACACTCTATTAAACTAATCTATTTACACGAGTATCATGGCTAACATTGCATGATCTCAGCCCCTCTAGTGAGAGAGTCACGTTGAACTAGCTTTGAGACTATGTTAGAAAATAGAGAGACATCCGACAAAGCGATTAAATACAATAGAAAATAAAATTTGATATATTTATTGATCACAACAGTTACACATATATAGGATATAAATATCTCTCTTCCAGACTTCTAGATCATGACTACAATTCATACATAGGAAAAAAACAACTTCTAGATTAAAACTTGAGAACTCTCACTGACAACTCACAACAACACATGGAAGCCTTACTTCCAATACATAAATATGATCTAATATAATTTCATGTAAAGTAATCAGAAGTAAACAAATTATGTGAGTATGATTTTTAACATGTGATATCAACCTCATATATATCTATATAAATAGAAAAAACATGCTAAAAGAAAATATTTTAATTTCGTATAAAATAAAATATCCAATGTAATTTATGGATAAAATATTTCATATAAATTAATATTGACATATATTTAAAAATATATTGATAAAAAAAATTAGTTTAATGTGCACTGATAAAGTAGATCAATACACATGTTATGTAATTCCTAAAACATTCAAAAATATAATTTAAACAATAAACAATTACACATTTATTTTTGTACTGTAAAGCAAAATTGAATGCATGATTAAAGATGAATCTTTAATCATAGTTTACTTACACATAGATTTGTTCATTGTAGGACACACTAAAAAGTGCTGAATTCTATGCTGTTTCAAGGGGAAAAAGACATGAGGGAAATGTTAGGGGAGGGACCTTCTCCTAAACACAATTAGATAGTCTCGCAGAAAAAGAAATAGAAAATAATAATAAAATTAGAAAATTTCCCCTTTTCAATTTCACTAATGCCTTGAAGGGGTAGAAAAACGTAAAGTAATTGTGAAATTGGAAAAATTACCATTTTTCAATTTCATTGTTGCTTTGAAGGGATAGAAAGTTGAAAAAGCAAAACGGAGAGGATTTGTCAAAATGGTATAATTCTAAGAAGTAACTGATATGGAACCTAGGAATTTTATAAATTTTCATTTGAAATGCTGAAAATTTGTGAAAGTAGGAAATGATGAATTTTTGATACTCGGCTAATTCCATACTAAGCAACTGATTTTCTTATGTTTTTAGCAAAGAGATCCTTAGAAAAAATTGAAAATTGATTTTTTAAATACACATTTTAGATAAATATGTTTGAAGAAAAGATATTCTTAAAAAAAAGTTTGAAAATTGATTTTTTAAATATACATTATAGATAAATAAGTTTTGAAATTAAAGAAGGATTTGAGTTATTGAAAATAAGAGAGGTTTTTCGATAGAAAGAAGTGTAATTTTTTTGAGTGAATTGTATTTGTAAGTAGCAACTATTCAAAATTTAAATCATTGAGTAGAAAAATTTTAAGATGTATACTGTCAAATTTTATTTCTTAATCATTTTTTTAGTATGATAAATTCAAATCAAAGTCCAAATCCAAATCCGAATTTAAACAGGGTAGCTCTGAATAATAAAGCCCAAACTGAAATGAACGGATGATAAATTTTAGTTCATATATGATATAAGTTTTAATAAAGTCATAAAATATAAAAGATAATTAATATTATAATATGAGTTTTTATTTTAGTGAATTCCCTGTTAGAAAGTATGATATAATATTTTTTTTAATTAGAAATTATGATATAATATTTTTTTGTAATTAGAAATTTCTAATATAATATTTTTTTGTAATTAGAAATTATGATATAATATTTTTTTAATTAGAAATTATTTATTTTGTGGTTAGAAAATAAATATTTGACATTGCATTTATTAATATAAAGGGATGATATTTTCAATACTAAATTTTTTTTCATCTCTAAATCTGAAATCATTATTAAATTTGTTTACATCTTTACATTTACCTGATACATACAAATTATTAAATAGCAAATGACAAACATAATAGATGCCTTCGAAACGCGATGAGGGGAACTCTAGCCATCAAATGACAATCACATCTCTAGCAATCAAATGACATCGATTGTAACACTGGTTGTCTATCAGAATTCGTCAACGACTTAATCCGTGCTAGTTATAAGTACACTTGCATTCATCAATTAAAGACAATGTAATATATATTTTAATTAATTATAACCAGACTTATACTAAAGGAAACAATTCCCAGTTTCTCTGAGGATGGAAACTTTTTAGATTCTAGCAAAAAGATTTGTTGTAGTTTAATTATTTTATGTTTTTGGAGCTCTTTTATATGTTTTTTCAAGTTAAATTTATTCAAAATTTAATAAATATTTGTTAAAATTATTAAGTTATTTAGGATATTTAAAATGCTAAATTTATTTATACCATTCAAAACTAATTTTTAACCACTAAAACCACAATCCACCCAATTGTATCACAAGATTTTCTTTGTAAAAAGCAAAGCAAAACAAAACAAAAACGTAAAATCTTCTATTAAAGATATTAAAATTGAAAGGTTCGTGGAGATGATGAGTCCACAACAGTGTATGGTCTAAATACCCATTAACAAGAAATTTCCTTTACTGCAAGTCATTCATAGCAGAAAACCATCGGCATAAGACTTCACGTCATTACTTTAAACGGTGCCGTGTTTGTTTTAAGGCTTTTCAGTTGACTACGATGGCTGTACAGCATGGCGAGGCAGAGCAAGTCGTCCAAAGATGAAAAAGACAGAAAGGGAGACGAATTTCTGCCATAGGGCTTCTCACTTCTTAATCCAACTCAGAATATTGACTTCAGAGAATCTCTGCATGTTGGAATTTGTATCAAAGGTTCGCAGGTTCCACGAATAGCGTAACTAAAAATTTATATCAATTTATGGAATTTGGGAAACAGAAAAATGGGTGCATTCCCTTATTTAGAGAAAGACAGTGTTATTTTTTGAAAGTAAATCAGTATAAATTTATCTTAAATATTTATATAATTTCAGAGGGATCCAATTTTTTTATTTGTAAAATTTTTATGAATTATATTTTATATAGTTATTTATTTTATTTTAAATTTTTTGAAATTTTTATTTGAGTGGATATGATTAAAATTTCAACTTATAACGTTACACATGATATTGGGCCGCAGAATAAGCCTTTTGGATCAATAACAATGTCAAAGTATATAAATTTAAGTAAAAATATTTATATTTATCTTACAAATAAGAAATTTTTTAAATATAAAACTAATAAAAATTTATATTTACAATTTTCTTTTTAAATTTTAATGACGTTGAATATATAATATATTAAAAAAAAATTGGTAGGTCTTAAAATTTTATAAATATACTTTTTTAAATTAGTAAACTTAAAAGATTATATAAATTATTAAATTTTTATGTTAAATATTAAAAGGGTTTAGTTCATGTGGTTTGGTAAAAATTTCTGGATTTCTCTTTATTTACTTAATGAATATAACTTTTTCCTCTCATCTTTATTTACATGGTGTGCATCTTTATTTTTATATTAAATAGAAAAAAATTAATCTAAATTGATGAAATAAATATTTTGTGTAAATATATTTTATCTCTTTTTGAAAGTATATAGAATCAATAGTAATGTCAATTGGGGTTGTGAGCAGTAATTAGGCGGAATTATACTTGTGGGCCTCATTCTAGCTCTGAAGCTAAGAGAGAGGGTTATTTCTTATTGTTGGTTAGATGGAATTATATTTGTGGGCTGAGAGGTTGGTTTATTAGGGTTGGTTAGATGGAATTATACTTGTGGGCTGACCGTGTACTAACAACCTTACTCTAGCCCTCGAGCCTTAGATAGAGAGGAAGCAATAGTTGTGCTGATTTTAAGTTAATAAAATTTAGTTTTCTCACCAATGCCTTGACATAATTTGTCTATCACTCTATTTTGTAATTAGTTCCTAATAGAAAAATCTTTTATGAGACAAATATTTTTTCTTAATCTCATTCTTAATCCATCTCTTGAAATCTTTATATATATTTTACATATGTACTTTATTAATGAATAAAATCCAAAAGGAGTTAGATCTAATGGTGAAAATCTACAATTTTTCACCAATGGGCAAGGCTCAATTGGTGTGAGGACCTAATATGGTGTCTTGAGATCACCTTGATGTAGTGGTCCAACATGTGGTTGCACCGAGAGAGATATTATCAAATGGTCTCATGACATGTGTCCACATAAGTGGATCAAATTCCACTCCCACATTCTTCAAAAAATTATAAGATGCATCCTCCTTGTATTACTCACGAGCACACTAAAGTATGTAACATGTTCTTACATCAAGTTTATGAGCTGGTCCTGGGAAAGCATGTAACGAGTTCTCTAATCAAGTTTATGAGCTGATATTGGGGAAGTATGTAAGATTTGATGTTGGGGAAGTATGTAACAAATTTTATATTGTGTCAGTTATTATATGACCTAATATTGGGGAAGTAATTTATGTCCCTTTGATGTCACATGAGAGATCTATGGAATTAGTTATTGTATGACCTGATATTGGGGAAGTAATTTATGTCCCTTGGATGTCACATGAGAGTTATGAACTGGAGAGGGATGTAACGAGTTCTCACGTCAAGTTTAAGAGTTGATATTGGGGAAGTATGTAACGAGTTGTATATTGACGCACATGAGTGGAATTAGTTATTTGGTATCTTGGTTCCTTTAGGGTCTAGATATCTATATCATTGTGTTGCCTCAAATCTTCGAGGTTTTGGTGTAATAATTTTCGTCATTTTTTCTGTGTTCTCCTTGTTAATTTATTCCCCCTAGCCACTTGATCTATGTCCCTTGGCCCTCACATCAGTGTTTTGAGGCGATACAATGGGAAGTATGTTACGAGTTGTATGGCATAAATATGTATTGGTGTGGTTGTCCTACAAATTAAGGGTGTAGGTGACAAATATATTAAATTGAGGTTGATGCATGTTGGTAGAATGAGTTTGTTTCTATTTTTTTCCTTTTAAGCTCTAGATCTATAGATATTTATTTTGGGTCATCTCTTCTAGGTTCTAGTGTGCTAATTTTAGTCATTTATTTCATTTTCTAATTGCTAATTTACACACCCTAGTCTAACTGATCTATGTCCCACATTATCTATGTTCATTGGTCCTCACATTAGGTTTATGAGTTCATACTAGGGAAGTATGTAACGATTTGTATGGAACAAATTTGAATTGGGGTTGTGGTCTTGTGAATTATGAGACTCAAGCAATAGTAACTCATGTTATGATGGAGGGAGTATGTAACAAATAGCTTAAATTATGGTTTACCTAGATGTAGAATTGGTTGGTTGCTATCTTGGTCTCTTTAGGCTCTAGATATGAAGATCATTGTGTTGCCTCATACCTTCTAGGTTCCAATCTAATAATTACGGTCATTCATTTAGTGTTCTCATAGTTAATTTACATTGGTCTATTTCAGCTTTTTGTCTTTTGGATAGTCATGGTTGTTTCTAGCCTCCTATTAGGTGGTCCCAGTAAACTTGGACATAGAAACATTGCTCCCTTTCTATCCCATTGTTCAATTCTTCCAACTTTGTCACCTAGTGAAATATTTGTGCATTTTCTCTAGTTTTCCTCGCTTCTAGCTACTCTTTGTTGGTTTCATATGGTCCTTGGCCTAGATGGAATCCCAATTTTTCTTTGGAGTTGGTGGTGTTCCTGTTATCCATGTGGATTAGGAGTTGTTATCCTTTCTATGCCATATTTTCAAGGCATTAGTAACCTATCTCTCATCCCGTATTTTGTTGAGGTTGTGCCCTCTAATTCTCTAGCTCTGTCTCCCATGTCCTTGGATTTTAGTTGGATATTATTGTGTGGGTTCCCCTTGTATCTTTTGGTACCTTATAATGAAAATGAGAAGCCCACCCTCTTGTTGTATTGTTAGTTGAACACATCCGTGCAAGTGCTCCCTTTCAGGCTTCAAGGCACCCTCTTTAGGAAAAGAACCACCTCGAGCCACTTAGGCTCAAGAGGATGCTCTTTAAGTGGTCATGGCCTTACAACTCAAATTATATGACGAAACTAAAAGAGAATTTGAGGATATGGAAAGGAAACTCATATGGAAGCACTAGCAACTCCCCAAGGACCAACTACAACCCAAGTTCAAAGAATGGAAATATGACCCTAGTTAGTCACTCATAAACCATGGATAGTAAAATTTCCAAGCTCATTGACCTCTACTAACTTAACAAGTCTTTTAGTACTTAAAGCATAGAGAAAAAGAGAAACCTTCAAACTACCATATAAAATAAGCAACATGGCATATAACAAAAATTTCACATTATATATAACAAAAAATTTTGAGTTTAAATTTTCAACATCTCCAACAAAACTCTCATTTCCCCATAAAACGCAAAACACCATAAAACCTTTAGATCCTATTCACATTTAGAAATATACTCTTTAATCACTATTCTAAAAAATAACATGTGCCACAACATAACATAAAAGAAAAACAAAAGCTGAAGTTAAAAATATTTATGTTGAAATAAGGTACTGGCTAATGTTATTTCAATGTGTTGTTTTATAAACTATGCTACCATGAAAGGCACAACTTATACATTGAACATCATAAAAGAAAAACAAAAGTTGAAGTTAAAAATATTTATGTTGAAATGATGCACTAGCTAATGTTATTTCAATATGTTGTTTTATAAACTATGCTACCATGAAATACACAACTTATACAATGAACATGCTCGTATCCCTATGCTTTTGGTATTAGTTGGCAAGCCAAAGTTACTATTTTATATCTTTGAAATAATACTCATGGCAGGTTGGAAAAAAACATTATAATTAAAATATAATAGAATTAAAATCTCCCTTCCACCCAACGCCATGCGGGCCAAATGAAGGGTATCAGAATCGAATTAGGTCATGAACAAAATAAAGAACTACAGCAAGGGAAGACATAAATCGAGACCTTTATTATACATTGAGCAAACCCGAAGCAATACATAGCGTGAAATTGCCATCACTTTCATTCGCAGATCTACCAGAGTTTGACATTCAAGGACGTGTAATTAGGCGGCGAATTAGGAACGCAAAAACCACATTATGGTGCATACTCGCTAAACGTCATCCTTTGAATATAACATGATTTAATCTTATCCAAAGTTTTTCCACTTTCTCCTGGTGTTATTTTTGTGGGCATAAACGTGATATAATATGACCAAAAAAAAAAAAAAAACAGAAGTCGAGCCCCCGAATAATTCCATGGAGTTCACAGTCGAAATATACACAGGATACGTCCACTAGAGCCGTGACGGATCCCACAGCTCCGGTAGGGATTGATCATCTTTATCACGAGCATTTGAAAGGTGGTACCCATTGGGAAGTTCATCGAATGAAGATACGGATCTTTCATGGAAAGTGCTCAGAGTGTGAGAAAACGGCTCGGATATGGATTGATCTCCGCCCTCAACACTATGCAGGTTTTCTCTTATGTAAGCAGTGATATTCGCCTGATGCAAATTCATGTGAAGAAGCTCCGCCTGCAAGATCGCCTTCTCTAACTGCAGCTTAGAGACATGTTCCTGCAGCTGCCAGATTGTTCCGGCGCACCCATACACAGGGTTTCTCAGCCTTGCGCTCGCCTCATATACCATACTGCTAACTGCATCAGCGCGCATTTCCAGTGGCAGATCCTGAATAGAAACCATGATGACAGCACAAGCACTGAAACATTGCAGCAAACCTGAATAAATGAGAATAAATTGCAGCAAACTGAGTGAAAGAAAATATTTTTATTTACTCCTGAATCTTTCGAAAATCTTTGTACAATCTTTCGAAAAGCTCGTGAATAAAATAGAATACTGTTAATTACCAGAGGCTTTGTAGACTCTATGGAAAAGAGGTAAAGTATTAATTCTTCTATGCAAGAGACGAAGTTGGTTATCAGAGGCTTTGAAGGATTGAAAAGAGTAACGAAGTTATTTAGTCTATGAGCATGAGCAAGAGGAAGATAGAAGAGTAAAAAATTCAAGAGAAAAAGAAGAGTAAAAAACTTATATTGTTTAAAAAAATTATGAGCATAAGCAAGAGGAAGATAGAAGAGTAAAAAACTTATATTGTTTAAAAAATTCGAGAGGAGTAAAAACTTATATTGTTTATTAGCCGGAGAAAGAGAAAATATTTTATGGTGGAGGAAGACAATCATTTCTTCTGAACTACCGAAGGAGGAGGTTATTATAGGTTTCACTTTTATGGAAGAGTACAACTTTTTTTTAATAAGAAAAAACCAACTTATTTTTATTATAAAAAGTAATTACATATTCTTTTATATCTTTGTTTTTAATGTTATCCATACAATTTAGTCAAAAATCAATTTAAAAAAAAATCAATTTAAAAAATTAGTCTATTTGTGTTTCTCTACTTTCATAAAAACCAAACCTTGACAGACCCTACTGCAACTATCAGTAAAATCTTCACACTATATTTAGAAAAAAAAATCAGTTATATACAACTAAAGACCTATAACATAAAAACTACATACAGGCTATTAGAAAAATATACTTCCGAGGCTTTGTAAATTACCAAAGAAAAACTGATCAAGCACAACTTACCACCACAACCTTCCTTTGACCAGGGATCTGCTACTTGGTTCTACTCCTTTAAAATGTGTGAGAAACATGTCCTCTGAAAAGTCTTTAAAGAAAGCGAGGAAGATAGTTATTAGAGGCTTCCAGAGTTTATAGACAATAGTAAAAATGTTATCTTATCCATGAGTATGAGAAAGTGAGAAGATTTTATAATAGACAAAGATGGTTATTTTTTCTATGCTAGGGTGGAAGATGGTTATTAAAAACTTTGCAGTATTAATGGAAAGGAGTAAAAAGGTGATTTCCTTCGTGAGCATAAGCAAGAGCTAGAGAAGATTTTATAATTGAGAAGATAGTTATTTCTTTTATCTTAGGGAGGAAGATGGTTATTAAAATATTTGCAAGATTTATGGAAAAATGTAAAGTAGTTGTTTCTCTATGAACATTAGGAAGAAAATGATAAAAGATTTTATAATAGAGGAAGATGATTATTTCTTCTATGCTAAGGAGGAAGATGGTTATTGGAGACTTTCCAAGACTTATGGAAAAAAGTGAAGAAGTTATTTCATTTATCATCATGCTCAAGAAAAAGAGGGAAGATTTTATAGTGGAAGAAGATTGTTATTATAAAATTTATAAGATTTTTGGAGAAAAAGAAAAGATGAGATAATTTTATTTTAGATTTATGTCAAGTGGTTAAGAGGAATGATAACTGTCATCTCCACTTAATTCAATTCTCCCAAACAAATAATATAATGACATTTAATATAATAATTTTTAATTTTATTGTTAACGTGAAATATTTTTTCTCCATAATCTTTCTTGACCCAAACATATATATTATGTATATATAATTAAATATAAATGATTTAAAATTTATATGATATCATTATACACTCAACTCATTAAAAATTGAAAGCATTAAAATGCCAACACTCGTGACAAAAGACAAAATGAATAAATGATTGACTTTATGATTAGAAACTCCAATTATAACTTGAGTTTACAGTCTAAATTAAATGATACAATAAGTTATATTACCATATTTATTTATATAATACATTTTACAAAAGAGGAGACCGGAATATTTATATGATACATTTTACAAAATAGGAGAATGGAAAGGTGGTATAAGTAACATATAAATATCAACACGGTAACATATTTTATCTTTATTAAAACATAAATCAATTCAAGTTTCAACGAAGCAAATATAATGATGATAATTTTCTGAAGTTACAGTGCAGTCTGAGACTCAATATTCATCCCAAACACAAAGTTGTGGTCATTAACGCACAAATCAAATATATGAAGACCTATACATGATGTTATATAGCATTACCTCTAGCAGTTTTATGATATTGCTTGCTCCAAATACTCTATGTGCATCTGCATATTTCTGAACATCATTTTGTGGGAAGTAATGGGCGAGCACACAGCTCTCTGTAACAGCCTGCAAGCTGCGCATGGATGTATTCTGCCGTCTTCCTCTTAATTTGCTCGTCTGCAATATGCAGTTACCAGTCAATATGCCCATTATGATCATGACTGCAACAATGAGACACTAAATACCGAAAAAAAAAAAAAAAAAAAATTAATAATAGACTGCAACACTGAGACACCAAGTACTAAAAAAATGACGGTGATGGGAAAGAAAATGAGAGAAATCTGCACATCTGTGGCCAAAACGGATTAATAGATTCTACCATTTTTGAAGTAATGAGAAAATGCTCAGATTCACAATTCCAGCACGTGTCCGAGGGACCTCAAAATCCTGAGGAGCGAGAGGGTGATGTATGTCCTATGGGATGACATCGTGGAAGTGAGAGTTGAATTTATTGAAGGGGAGAGTGAGGGGACTCTCATTACATTGCAGGCAGATTCAAGACGTGAGGTAACATAAAACGGCGCAACGCACTGTCTGGTTCTTTCCCGTGAAGCAGCTGAAGCCGTTGACAATAAAAGCATGTCCTCTGTCTGAACTGCCTGTGACTTCTTCATCTCTGTTTTGTCTCTTGCGACTTACAGATCCATCAAAGGAATAGGATGAAATCCTCCGCATTTTTAGGGTTCTGAAATCTGACTTACGGATCCATCTGAGGAATATGATAAAATCTTCCGTCGTTTTAGGGGCATCAGTATCCAGAGTTAAATGGTTTAAATAAGAATCACAAATTTGATTTCTGAAATCTGTAAAATCAAGTGCTTCAGAGTTAGATTGTTTAAATGAAAATCACAAATTTGATTTCTGAAATCTGTAAAATCAAGTGCTTCACACTGTAACAAAAATTTAAGATTCCATGAAAAGATTCGGTCAAAGATTTGTTAGACAAACAACAAAAAAAGATAGATTTGGTGAAAAATTGTATGACATAACTTTGAAAATAAAGGGTATAATATTTAGATTGAATCATATTCTCATTTTTAAAAAATAACCATATTTTAATGGATTTTAAATAAGCAAAAATTAAAATTTAGTTAAAAACTGTAAAATTAGGTTTAAAAAAAGAAAACCTCAAAATGTATAATAGTTAAATTTAACTATATTTTAATTATCAAGACATTGAATGATTAGCATTCAAAAATATTGTTTTTAACTATTTTGTGAATATTTTTATAATTGAAATTTTCAAATATAAAAATTTTCAATTTCAAAGTAAATAAGATATTTAGATTTCAAAGAGTCTTTTGGAGTAACCATATAATCATTTTAATATGTATTATGTCAACTATGTACTTTTTAAAATGGACTTTTAAAGATTTATAGTTTTAATTAATGTAAGATTTTTTTTTATAATAATTTTTTTTATGGCAACTAATTAATTTATTATGATATGTATTATTACTAATATTTAATTTTATAATAGTCTAATTTTGTGCCAAATGACTCTCTTGTGACGTTTATGTTATAAATTTATTCACTTAAGCTTCTTTCTTATTTTAATTTTTTCATTAAATTTTTTTTTTATATTTTGACTTTAGTTAATACATTTTTTTTCCAAATGTATTGGAAGTTTGTTGGAATCACAAGTTTTACATCCAAATGTCTCATAGGTTTTAATGAATAAAAAATCAAGATTTGGTCAAAAATTGTATCACCAATTTTTTCAAAAAGAAATGCAAGCAAAGATTTGGCAGTACTGGACCCAGGAAACTGAGAAGGGCTTCAGGATTTGGAAACCGGGCAACCAAGTAATCACAAATGAAGATCACCAAATTATCGAGGAACTGGATAGGGAACTGAGAAAAAGAAGAATCAGGTACGATGAAAGCAGAGACATTCTAAGATGGGGTTACCAGCCGAAAGGAGCCTTCACCACAACCGAGGCCTACAAAATCATTTGCAATAATTCCGATCCCCAGGACCCAATCTGGAGCAAAATCTGGAGTTTTGGCTCCTGGCCCAAAATCTCCCATTTTCTCTGGTTGGTAGGACATCAGAGAATTCTAACGTGGGACAAGCTCAGGAGCAGAAATTTTCACGGCCCCTCCATTTGTTTCAATTGCAACGCCCACGAGGAAACTCTCCAACATCTTCTGGACTCATGTCCCTTGGCCAATCAGCTATGGGAAAAGGCAAGCTTCAGATGTCAAAGAAGATGCAGACTCGAGAATGAAATCACTAACTCAATACGTCAGTGGCAACGGGACCCTTACAAGAGTGAAATCCTCAATCATCTATGGAAACTAATTCCCGGGCTAGTCCTATGGAGCATATGGAAGGAACGAAATAAACACATATTCAAAAATCAGTGCTCTTCGATAGACAATATTTGGAACCTGCTCTGTAGAAATCTTCAAGAGACTCTTATGTTAAGATCTTGGAAGGAGGAGGACTGGCCTACTCTAGATAATGAGAAAGCCATTCTGGAAAACTGGCAAATACATCTTCCTCAAGGATCTCACAAGCAAGGCCATTCTGAAAGCAACACTAAAAAAAAAGTCACATGGACTCCCCCACCAAAGCATACGTTCAAACTCAACTTTGATGGCGCCTCCAAAGGGAATCCCGGACTTGCAGGCTTTGGCGGAATAATAAGGAATCATGAAGGTGAACCCCTGATGCTGTATTACGGAAACATTGGATGGGACACCAATAACTCAGCTGAGTTAGAGGGGCTATGGCAGGGACTCCTTCTTGCTTGGGGTCATAACTTCCATCCTCTGGAGGTGGAAGGAGACTCTCAGATCCTCATAAATATGGCTAAAAATCTCCTAAATGGATCTCATGCCAGGAAAATAGCCACCAGCTGGAGGCTCGAAGCAAGACTGGAGGCCATAGAACTTGAGCTCCACAGAAACAGAGCTATCACCTTCACTCACATAAAAAGGGAAGGTAACAAGGTTGCCGACTTCATGGCCAATGTGGGGGTGGAAAATGACAACTCTCTAATCACAGGGCAACTGAATACTATTTTAACCCATGACAAAGCTCAAGAATGCTCACATCTGGTCCAAAAAGATGCAGCTCCCCCGGATGCGGGTGTTAGTTAGGACGGGACGGGAGTGTGCCGCAGGCCACATGCCGGCCATATGCCATCACGTGGCAGACGTCGGAGGTAAGGCTGGCATAGGCGTTGCAAGCAGCTGGTATAAGTCTATGCAACAGAGCATAGTAAATGCCCTGCACGGCTATTCGGCTCAAGTGGAGGTTGCAGTTATGGCGGGCGCATTCCAAGGTGAGGTAGCTGAGGCTATAAACCATGTTGCTGCGTCAGGTCAGGGAATGTTGTTGGTTCTTCCTTCTGGCAGGTCTCTGCAATCCCAGATGTCCTGCCTCTCCGTCTCCGCCGAGATCTCCTCGCTGTCTGTTTGGGTTATTCCGCAGTCTGTTCCTCGAGCTGTCTGTTTGGATTATTTTGTGGTCTGTTTGAATTTCCTCTACTCGACCCCTGTAAGGATGGTGAGACCTCGACAGCGTCTGCGTAGCCGTTGAGGCACTTCCAGAGGAGGAACCTCTTGTAGTCACGATGCAGATAATTCCGTCCACTGCTGTCATTGCCATAACATACGCTCCACTGGAGCTAATCCTCTTCATTCAAGTCAATTCATTGACGTTGGTGCATCGAGCTCGGCTTCCTTGCCTGCCTTCGGCTCTGCTATTTTCAACTTTAGCAGTTCCATGAACAGCCCCGAGATTAGTGCACACGTTTCGGTCTTGTTCATTGAAAATTCCCAGGAAGACAGTGACTCCCTGGATGAACATGGGCAGGGGAAAGCTGACAGCAAGGTGCAAGAAGCAAAGGATCCTGAAACTGGCCCGGAGAAAGAAGTAAAGGACCCTGCCTCAGACCTGGAAAATGTCTCGAAAAGCAGGCTGGATCAGAAGGCGAGGACCAGCGAAGCAGAAGACACTACCCCCACTGCTGCTAAAAGGGAGGCTTACAGTTGGTGCTGGGTAGAGGAGGTGCAAATGGACGCATAGTGATGCCCGAGCTCAAGATTCACATGGCTCTTCTGTCTGGTCTTCTGGTCTCTAATGCTATCTATATTAGCTTAGTTTTGGCATCAGTGCTTTGTGTTTGTGTCCTAGAAACTTCGTTAATGGGCTGGTTAATGTTAGTCTCCCCTGCGTGGGATAATTCGGATTTCTGGTCGGCGCCCCTGCGTGGGCTAGCTATTTTGGATGGTTTAGATTCTCTGTTTGGCGCCCCTGCGTGGGCTAGCCTTTTGATTGGCCTCAGCTGCTCTTGGATGATATTCCCATAGCCTCCTTATCTCTATTTTCTCATGATGTAATTTTTGTCTTTTGTACATAATATATTAGCATAGTTTTACCGAGAAAAAAAAAATTGAGCCATATTCTAGGAGGAGAATTGAATGATGATGTGGGGTTCATTCAAACAAATAATGTCTCTGCAGAAACTCTAGGCTCCGCGAACTTGTGACGTGTGACACCCTCCAATTCTGAGCAGGAGTTCAGATTGGCCTGGATCCTCCAATGAAGCAAGTCACAAATCTTGTTGTCATCATCTTGTTATAATTGTAAAAATCCTTCTGTATCATTAGTGGTCTCTCTCTTTGGAAAAGGTAAGCGTTCTGAGATTTTGAGTTGGTTGATTTTTTTCTTTTGGCCGGGTAGCCCATCGTGGCCAGTTTAGCGCAGGATTCCCAGTTAGCCCTGAAGGTTTTATCCTTCAATAACCTAGCACCTAATGGACCCAAATTCTAAAAGCCTCTTCCTCCAAATTTGTTAACAAGCTTCATGATATCCCTAAAGTTGTGATTCCAACCCCTCAAGCCTAATCAAAGGCCCTCCAACTTGCTAATCGAGGCTTGACTGAAAAATTCACTAGCTTGTGGCCTTCAATGAGATCAGTTAGATCATGTATAGAGACTAATTGGAAAGCAAAAATAAATAGGGAAGTGGTTTCCTCCTTTGTCGAAAAGGGTTTCTTCACATATGGTGTTTATATGTCGATTATGGGTATGTTTAATGATAGTAATGATGTATGGCTCTTATCATGTTTTCATTTGAATGAACAATGAATATATGACCTAATAGATGATAATGCAACTAATATGATAAGGCATCAATGACTCTTAGCGATTCAGAGATAAATATGAGACCCATATGCTCATATATTTTGTTATGACATGTTATTTGTGACATGTTTGACAAAATGCCTATCATGGCTAGTAGGGGTCCAGTGAAATATTTACTCAAGTATTTGCATTTGTATAGTTTTCTCGATGTTACTCTTCATTCCTCAAGGTTTCATTGAGTTTTTGGGCACTGGCCTAAGTCCTAGCCCTTAAAAAGTGGCATAGAATCTGGGGTTGCACGATCGGAACTAGCTATAAAAGACCCCAGTCGCTTGTATGCCTATGATGTGAGAGCGAATCAAGGGCCAGAGTCGCATTCATACCCATTTCATAGGATCGATGGAGGCTCTAGGGTAATGAAGTATTAAGTTGTCTCAAGGGTTGATCACCTAGAAAGGTTGGTTGGCTCCTACAGGTTCTGTGACATGTGCAAAAGATCAGATTGGCCATGTTGAGTGGGTCACCTCCTTAACTATACATGGGGATTTGAATCATATTGTAGTTGCATCTCGTCACATGTTTAGCTAGAAAAGGCCCCAGTCGCTTGCATGCCCATGATGTGAGAGGGACTCAAGCACCCTAATGGCATTCATACCCATTTCATAGGAGCGACGAAGGCTGTAGGGCAATGAAGTGTCAAGTTGTCTCAAGGGTTGGTTGGCTCCTATAGGTTTTGTGACATGTGCAGAAGGTCAAGTTGGTTAGGTTGAGTTGGTCACTTCCTTAACTGTACATGGGGAGTTGAATTATATTGTAGTTTCCTCTCTTCACATGTTTAGCTCAGCAAACTGGTTAACTTGGGTAAGTGTGCGAGGATGGTGTTACATGTTGAAATTTAAGGGCTTGAGAAGGGTCCATTAGATAAATATTATATTTCTAGGGTTTAATTCCATGAACTTCTACCACAACCATGTTTAATATCTTGATACCCATCGCTTATGTATAAAACATCATCATGGTAATCATATCATCATGGTAATCATATATGACTCAAAGTATAATGATTCCCTACAGAGGACTCATTATGTGGCTGATTGGATTGTTTGTGGATCTTGATACTAAATTATTTAGTAAGTACTAATCATCCTTATTTTCCTTCCTTTTCCATTACCACTACCTCGAAACACCTAACCCGATTCGCAGGACCTCATAATGATACCTATATTCAACTTGGAGTGTAAATATCACCTCTAATGAGCAAGGTATTTATTTTATCTTGCGGTCATGTTAATCACTAATGAACCTTAGAGTTATGTTGATGGCATAATTCTATTATTTTCTTCTCTTCACTATAGTCAAATCCCTATGACTCATTACTACTACTTGTAAACTCCTTCTAATTCCTGTGTCCCATTTGTATGATAATGATCCATTTTAAAGGGTCTAGTTCCAACTTGCGGCCTTATTCATGGCTCATTATTACAAGAATATTATTGTATAACCTCCTTTCATTTTTCTACTTGCAATGGTCAATGCCTTGGGGTTCATATATAATGCATAAAATACATTCTAATATGCCTATATCCCACTCTAATGATAATAATTTATTATACAATTATCTTTTTATGGTTTGTAGCCTCGTTCATCGAAATTGGCCCATATAAGCTTCATATAGGGCCTAAGGGTGTTATTTTCAACCCCGACCCATTAAAAACCCTCTATATTGATCTCTCACAAAAGATATCTCCCCATTCTAATTAAAAAAATTTAAAATGATGAAACTGTAAAGTGATGATTATCATTATTATTATTAATGCTTAATTGTCTGAGAGGATGAATGATTCTATCAATATAATGTAATTTATGGAATCTCTGAATAATTTTAAAGAATGGTATCAATTCTTAACTAAAAATCATGTCTTGCAGCAGACCTGATGGAGAATTAACACGTAAGATGTGAATTTCGTTTTTTTGGACAGTGAATTTTGAGCCAAACGGTGAGAAATCCGTCCTTTACATAAAATGTTAATGTAAAAGACAACTTTAACATAGATGCTCATCTCAAACTTGTGATATGACGTGGTGTTTATTTCAAAAATCAAATTACCACCTGCATTGTTTGGTGGTCTGTCTGGTCATTTCACACACATTTTAAAACGTGATCATGTTTCAAAGTTCAAGGTTCCCTGGTTGTCCATACTAATTTCGTTAAGCTGTTTTAACAATTTTAAAATGCAGTAAAATGAGCGGCCCACATTACTGGGATCGTCCTTTAATGCAATAAAACACTACACACTCTACTATTTCTCTCGACCGCCAGATATGTCTCTATTATAATTTAATTCCTTAATTTATATTACTTAGCATTTAGACTTTCTGGTGTTTTCATGAATTTTATGGGTATTTGCTGACAGGGATTTATACTGATATTTACTAAACGTTAACACTGATCGAGTACAAAATATGTACAGTGTATGTTGTTATATAGGAAGTAGGATAATGGCTTAAATGGCTCAATTGTCATTGCGATTCGGTGATCAAATCTTGGTTTATAACGTTTTGGGTCTTCGAACTTATGATTTAAGAACAGAATTGATAGATGGAAAGCTTTTGAAATTGAAGTACCCCGTTGAAGAAGGCTGGGTTGTTCTAAAAAATCGTCAGTTTAATTGATTTTGCAACTTTTGTAATGTGTTGTATTTATTATAACATTATATAATATTCCATATAAATTAATTTTGTGGTTAAATCTATCCACAGTATATATTTATTTAAGTGTATTATAAATTTATTATATTTCAAAATTTAAACATGTTAATTTAGAAGACTTGAACCTAGGTTGGAAAGAGCATAATATCATAGTCATTTAGAAGACTTGAACCTAGGTTGGAAAGCAGATAATACCATACTTACCAAATTTGTTTGAAATACAATTCAAATTCTGAATAGTTTAATGAAATTCAATATGGTTTGCCTTAAAATCTATGATTGAGCTTAAAAGTTTATTTTACAAATATGGTTAAATGACAATTCCAATACTGAATAGTTCAATGAAATTTTATATGGTTTACTGTAAAATCCATAATTGAGCCTTTAACCTAAAGGTTCAAGACAATGTGTAAGTATAAAAATAAAATATTGTCTAAATAGAAAAGCAATGTCACTTATAATAAAAAGAGAAAAAAAAATTGTTATTGTATAGAATAAAATATCCAGTGTAGGTAGTGAATAAAATATCTAATGTAGGTTATGAATAAAATATTTTAACATAAATTAATATTGACGTATACTTAAAAATATATTAATAACAAAAAAACCAGTTTAATGTGCATTGATAAAGTAGATCAATGCACATGTTATATAATCTCTATAACATTCAAAAATACAATTTAAACAATAAAATAATATACATTGGTTTTTGCACTCTAAAATCATATAAATCTGTGACTTCCACGCTTCTATATCATGACTACAACTCATATATAGGAAACAACAACTTCTACATTGACTCTTGGAAACTTTAAAAAACAACACATGGAAGCATCACTTCCAATACCCTCGCTTAATGCTTAGATGGAAAATTTTAAAAACACATATTACAACAACAATGATAATTTATGTTTGATTGGTCACATCATCGCTCACATATATTATGGAATCTCGCAAATAGTGCTCTTTCACCGCCACATCTTAGAGCTATCACTTGACCTTCAATTCAAAACGTAAGCATCTCTAACCACCGTTGATGAACTTTCCAAGATCAACAATATTGACATCTCGAATCATCCGAGCTTCTGCAATAAGAGTGTTCAAGTAATGAACCATCATATGGACCAACCACCATCTGTTGGATGTTTCGCTTTCGGCTATTTTTCAATTGCTAGAATGGAGGTCAAGACATTGAATGTGTTCAAAAGTTTATCAAACAACTTGACCTTAGTAACACACAAGAATCGATGTTTCGGACATTGGGGCTTCCAATTTAAGAACCGCCAACTTTTTCTATAACCAATAAAAACACACAAAAATTGATGTTTTAGACACTGGGGCTTCCAGTTTAAGAACCACCAATCCTTTTTATAACCAATAAAAAGACACAATAATTGATGTTTCAGATACCAGGGCTTCCAGTTTAAGAACCAGCAACCGTTTTTATAACCAATGAAAACACAAATATAATAATAATAATTTTACATATTAATATTTTTCACCAAATCTGTAGTGTTTGGATCTTGATCTATTGATAAACAATACCACAATATTTTATTAGTTCAGATCTAGAATGAGAAATGCCAACATTCAACCTACATGGCACAATTGTACATCTTGCACCATATCATAATCTTGACAACCACCATTTCAAACATGTAGCCATTTCTCTCAATTGTAGACCCATACTAGATCAAACCAAATCTATGTTGATCCAATGTCTTCACAAGTAGATCTTCTCTTCTTTTACAAAGATTTGTCCATAATGGAATTTCACAAGAAGAGAGCAACACTGAATCTTCACAATTCTCCTTTGCATGCAACTATCCAAAATCCACACAAAAGTAAAATATTCATAAAAAAAATAGATTAAACACTCTAACAAACAAATCTATCAAACATTCTATTAAACTAATGTATGTACATAGGAGTATCATCACTAAAATTGCATGATCTTAGCCCCTCTCGTGAGAGAGTCATGGTTGAACTAACTCTGATACCATGTTATAAAATAGAGATAGATCATAGAAATTGATTAAACACAAATCCAAACAAAATTTTATATATTTATTGATCACAACACTTACACATATATAGGATATAAAACTCTCTCTTCCAGACTTCTAGATCATGACTACAATCGATACATCGGAAAGAACAACTTCTAGATTAAAGCTTGGGAACTTTCAATAACAACTCACAAAAACACATGGAAGCATTACATTCAATATATAAATATGACCTAATATAATTTCATGTAAAGTAATTAGAAGTAAAAAAAATATATATGAGTAAGATTTTTAAAATGTGATATCAACTTCATATATATCTATAAATATAGAAAAACATGTTAAAAAAAATATTTTAATGTTGCACAGAATAAAATATCGAATGTAATTTATGAATAAAATATTTCATATAAATTAATATTGACATATACTTAAAAATATCTTAATAAAAAAAACAAGTTTAATGTGCAGTGATAAAGTAGAACAATGCACATGTTATATAATCTCTAAAACATTCAAAAATACAATTTAAACAATACAAAATTAAACATTATTTTTTGTACTGTAAAATAAATTTGCACATGAATAAGTTTGTTCCCTCTCGGCTCATGTTATGTCACACCTCCATGTTCACATAAATATCAAAAACAAAAATAAAATTTACTAATTGTAACTTCGATTAAGGCACAAAATATTTATGACATGATTGTAATATATTTACAATGTATTGGCTATAATGTAATGTACATAGATATGAGAGTTAGCGTAACTTCTGTATGCAACAATTCCTTCGAATAATCAATATTTATGAGGGATATAATGCACGACTGATTTTCTTTTTAAATTCAAATCATTCTTGGCTTTAGCTACACATATATTTGGTTTGCAAATTTATTATGTATTAATGGTTATGCTCTGCCACGGAGACGTGGAAAGAGCAGGATTCATCCATTCACCCAACTGCCCACAGGCTATACTCCTTATCTCGTTCCTTTCGCTTCATCGATGGTGTGGAATCTTGGGCGTCGATCCAATGGTTCTATTTCGTTCTGGAAATATTCAACGCTCTTTCTGCTGGAAAAGTGATTCATTGTTCAACTTTGCTCTTTGTTTCTCGGTTCTACTACCAAGGATTTTCTTTAGGTGAGTTCATCTCTACTACCAGGGTTTCGCTTCATACAGGTTTGTATAGCGCCGAGGGTATCATGGCTCTGGAAAAGACTCTCGAGGTAGATGGATTCGCTTCCTAGGTCTAGAAAGAACTACACAAATTATATGGTTTATTTTCCTTGACATTACATTTAGTTCATCTACTGTTGGCTTTCATTGACATATTTCTTATTCTGATTGCAGGTCACATAAAAGCAGTCATGAGGTGCTCAGAGTTCACCATAGTGGGTTTCGATGAACCTGCTTCCGACCTCCTACTCCAGTCGTCTAATGGGTTACAGGTATGTCATGTCTACATTTTACAATATTAAAAGAGTAGGGGATTGAATGTTTGATTCAGTGTTTAATTTTCTCGGACAATTGGAGTATGCTGCCAAGGGTTTCCATATCCATAATGGTGTAAGTGGCCTATTGAATTCTGGAACAAGGGTTTGGTCTCTGATTGGGCCTACTGTAGAGAATAATTATGATAATAGGGTAAATGCATTTGTCTGAGAAGCTTACACAGAACTCTGTTCTTTCGAAGTTTTTTTTATGGAAGCCTCCTATCGTCTCGTAGTTTATTCATTCAGTCCCCTTTTAGATTGCTTCAGGGTTTTATGCTGCCAATTTGTGGAAACTCGATATAAGGCTAGAGTCCCTTCTCTGTGGAACTTCCAGGTGTTCTGTTGTCTGGCATGTGAAGCTTGTAGCTACGACTATCCAAGTTTTTTTTTCTTTACTGCAATTTAATTGGGTATTATCTGTTTTTCACCTTCCCGAGTTCTGGGAAGTGATGCATACGAGAAGCTAGGTTATTTTTAAGTTATGTTATATAAAATATGTAATATTTGGGACTTTGGGTCATGTTTAAGTTCCATTAATTTCCAAATGTATAATATTTGAGGTACTAGATTCATGTTTAATTTCTGTCATTTCCAAATATACAATGTTGGAGGCACTTCATTTCACCTTTCTTTTAGTTCTTATATGCACCAATCTCATGCCGAGAAGTTTATCTGCTTGCGATATATGTTTTTGTATGGTTTCCATGGCTACACTTATTATATGAATATATTATGCTCATTGGTAACATGCCTGCACTGTAACTTCCTTCTAAGGATTTCAAGTTTCCACTATTTGATGTAAATTATTCCTCTTCTTGTGGTTTATTTGCCAATCTCAGGAAATGTACAAAAAAGAGAAGGGTTTACAGTGATTATTTTAATTTGGAAGTTAAATAGCGTTTTCCTATTGCTTATACATATACTATCGTTTAGTTTTCTATGTCTTCTTTCTTTTTGTTTGCAAGGAATTATTCATTCACTCTTCCTTCTCATAACTAGCTAGACATAGTTCTATTTATCATTATGATGTGCATGTTCAATTCTAATTGTGTTTATGCTATGCATGTTTAGTTCTATTTATCGTTATGCTATGCAATGTTTAATTCTAATTGCATTTACGCTATGCATGTTTAGTTCTATTATTCCACTCTAGAAGAAGAAAAAAATAAAGATTATCTTCCTGAGTTTGTACCTAAATGCCCAAACTCTATTTATGTAGTAATATTTTGCCTCTAAGTTTCAAGTATTCTTGTACAACATTCATTTCAGACATTAACCTCTACCAACTCTGAACATTTGATAAAATAGATTACATCAAATAGATTATACCAGGTTATTTGCCTACCTAACTGGCTGTAATAAAGAAGAAATTTCAACTATTGAAGTCACCTCTGTTATCTACAGATTTCAATCCTCCCAACCATGAGACTTGCCATCAGGTCCAAGTCTCCCCCCAAGCTTGCTCACAAGACCAATGTCTTTCTACAAGTTTTCTTACACACTGCTTTCAATATCTAGTCATCACCAAACTTAGCTTCTCTTACCGTCTGACCTCTCAACATGGTTCCTCATCCCTCTCTCCATGCCCCCTCCTCAAGGCTTTCCTTGGAGCATTCATATTCAGGGAGGTAGTTAGGGTTTTCTTGGCAACTGCCTTCCCTAACTGCCTTGTTATGAAAAGTTACAAGGTGTGTTAATACTCAAACATTTTTCTCTATTTAATAATTAACACACATTAAATACTTAATTCAAATAATAATGATAATATCCAGTTTTGTATTTACTACGGTAAAATAAAATATTTATAGTTTTATTCAGACATTACATCTCTCCCCTGAAATCAAACATTGTCTTGATATTTTTCTATTAAAAATAGTCCTAGAAAAGCTTCTTTCATGAGTTGTTCATCCCCCCAGGTGGCCTCATCCAACCCAAAGTCTTGCCATTGCACTTTAACCTGGGTGATAGCCCGTTTCCGCATGATTACTTCTTTCTAATCGAGTATAGGAAGAAGCAGTAACTTGAATGAGTTTTCCATTGTCATTAAAGTTTTATTTGGCTTACCTAAGAAAATTTCTTACGTATATATCTTGCCAACTGATTATGTGTTTAGGATCATAAACATATATTTTCAATACGGACACATGGAAAACATTGTGGACTCGAATATGGCTGGGTAAGGTGAGTTGGTATGCCACTGGCCCGACCCTTGCCAAAATTTGAAATGGACCACAAAACCGGGGTGCTAACTTAGCACACCCACTCCATTGTAACATACTCTTCTTAGCGAGTACTCTCACATATACATGATCTCCTACATGGAATTCTCTAAAATTCTTTTTTCGATCGGCGAAGTTCTTTTTCCTATCTTGGGCAGCCTTTAAGTTAGAACGTACCTTCTTAACCATTTCTTCCATTTCTTTTAACATCTCAAGTCTCAACATCAGCTTGTCCTCTGGTCCCCCTAGCAGGATGGTGTGCAGCACTTACATTTGTGCAAAACTTCAAGCAGGCTCATTTGTAAGGAGGTATGGTAGTCGTTATTATAAGAAAATTTGACCAAATGTAAGTAATCTTCCCATTTGGATGGTTGTTGCATTACATATGTTCTTAGCATATCTTCCACTACCTGATTCACTTGTTCTATCTACCCGTCCGTTTGAGGATGATAGGTGGTACTGAAGTTTAACTTAGTGCCTAACCATTCAAACAGGGTCTTCCAGAAGGTTGATGTAAACTTTACATCACGGTCAGAAATTATAGTTTTTGGCAACCCATGTAGTCTAAAAATATTTTGCATGAAAATATTGGCAATTTGCACTACCCTGAAGGTGGATTGTAGTCATATTAAATGAGCTTATTTGCTTAATTTGTCTATTACCACCATTATTGAATCATTTTGCTTTTTGGATTTGGGTGTTCCTGTGATAAAATCAAGGGAGATGGTCTCCCACTTCCACTCCAGAATTGGTAATGGGTGCAGTAACCTAGCAGGATGTTGGTGTTCTGTTTTAACATGATGACATTATAGGCAGTGTGTGAAATATTCTGCTACATCCTTTTTCATACTTGGCCAGTAGTACTCCTTTCGGAGTGTCGTAATTAGTTTTTGGTCTCCTGGGTGTCCTGCATAGGGAATCTTATGATATTCATCCAGAATCATATTTTTAATGTTATTTTGGTTAGGCACATATAATCTTTTCTTATAATTCAACATACCTGCGGAATCCATTTCATATCCTAGATGATATTCATGGTTGTTTGTGTTTTGAGCTTGCTGTCCTAACTGTTGATATTCTGGGTCCTGCTTTGCTGCTTCTTTAACTAATTCATCAAAGGTAGTTTTCACTTCATTGTAAGAAATTTCATAAAGACAATGTCCCTTTTGACTCAAAGCATCAACTACTCTGTTCTCCTTTCCCTTCAGATGTTTGATCTCAAAGTCGAGTTCACTTAAAAAATCTACCCACCGGGCTCCTTGAAGTAATTAGTCAAGCTGTGATAGTCAGTAATTAAAAGAAACTTCCTACCGATCAAATAGTGATGCCACATTTTTAATGTATGAATGACGTCTGTCAATTCTAAGTCATAGGTGGAATATTTATGCTCGTGCTCCTTCAATTTCCTAGACTCATAAGCGATTACCATCCCATCTTGCATTAAAACTCTACCTACCCCTTCCTTGCTGGCATCTGTACACACCACATAGTCCTTGCTTGGATCTGCTATGCTTAAAATTGGCGCAGTGGTGAGCAGATGCTTAAGCTGCTCAAAGCTCTTTTGACATTCTGCTGTCCATTTAAAAGTTTTTCCCTTTTTCTATAGGGAGGTAATAGGATAGGCCACCCTGGAGAATCCTTCAACAAATCGTCTATAATATCCTGCCAATCCCATGAAAGATCCTATATCTGCTACGTCTTTTGGTACTGGCCATTCCATTATGGTATTTATCTTTTCGTGGTCTACAATGATTCCATCCTTGGTAATAATGTGGCCTAAGTACTGAATCTGTTCTTTAAAAAAATCACACTTGCTGAATTTAGCATACAGTTGATGTTCCTGGAGAGTCTACAACACTATCCTGAGGTGCTCCTTATGTTCTTCAATATTCCGGGAATAAATCAGTATGTCATCAATAAAGATTAATACAAATTTATCTAAATACTGATGAAATATACTATTCATTAGACACATAAAGGTCACGGGGGCATTGGTTAGCCCAAAGGGTAACACTACAAACTCGTAGTGTCCATAGCGGGTCCTAAAAGCGGTTTTAGCTATGTCTTCCTCCCTGATTCTGATCTGGTGGTATCCTGATCATAGATCAATTTTTGAAAATACCTTCGCCCCTTTCACTTGATCAAATAATTCATCTATGCGAGGCAAAGGGTACTTTCTCTTAATAGTCAACTTATTCAGCTAACGATAGTCCATACGCATACATAGGGTCCCATCCTTCTTTTTGACGAATAATATGGGGGCTCTCCAAGGCAACAAAGTGGGGCAGATGTAATTTTTATCGAACATCTCTTGTAATTCCATTTTCAATTCTATCAGTTCTGTTGTGCTCATACAATAAGGAGCTCGGGACACCGAGGTTGCTCTTGGCACCAGTTCAATTGTGAAATCTATGTCTCTCTTTGGAGGCAGCCCTAGTATTTCTTTAGGAAATACATCTGTAAATTTTTTTATTATAGGGATACTTTCCAGGGAAACAGAGTTGTCCTTTGAGTTGGAAAAACCAACCTGAGTAGTATAAGTTTGGCATTCTTTTCTGATGCACTATTCCAGTTGAGGGGTGGTTATTGGCCGTAATTTTAGTGGTATAAAAATTCCTTGTATCTCTTGTTTGTCTCCTTGCTCATTCATGTAACAGATATTTTTCTCTTTACAGTTTATAACGGACCAGTGCTTTTCTAGCTAGTCCATGCCTATCAAGACATCATACGATCCTAGGGAAAGTATGTTTAGATTTGCCACCAAAGGCTGACCTGTTATTTCCAAAGGACAATTATTGACCTTGGCCAACACACGTCTCTTTGTCCCTATTGCTAGTTGTACTAACCAGGGATTTTTAAACTTGATAGCTTGTAAATTACATTTCTCAACTATCTTCAGACTAACATAACTTAACATAGCTCCACAATCAATTAAAATAGATATAGTATGATCAAAGATTTTACATTCGAATTCCACCATAGTTGGATGGTATTCTACTTGATGATCTTCAAGGGCAGCGTTGATTTTTTGAATACTCCGGGCTACGGCTCCTACCGTAGATTCCTTGTGAATTTGCGAAATCTATTCAGTACCTTTACGGTTAGGACAGTTCTTCATGTAATGTGGCCCTCCACATCCCCAACATTGTACTGGTGGTCTAGTTGTTGCTTCGATTTCAGTTCTACTTGATTTCTCACTAGGTTTAGGTTCATGGGAAGGTCTAAATCTGGACTGATTTGTATGCATATTTTTGTTAATCTGACCCCTCGAAGGTCCTTTGTTGTTATTGCCTCAATTTCCTTTATTTCCAACAACAAACTTATTGCCCTTCGTGTCAGTCCATTTCTTTCCCATAACTTTTCCTTTTTGTTTGCTTTGATGATAGCATATCATGGCCTTCCGTATGACCTCATCCATAGTTTTTGGGTTATCGAAATCAATTCACTCTTTCATGAACAATGGTAAACCACTGACAAATCACTTCACTTTTGCCTTTTCTTCTCGTATGTAAGGAACATACCAAAGTAAGGAGGTAAATCTGGTAATAAAATCATCCATTATTTGTTGTCCAAGCCATAGGTCATGGAACTCTTTTGCCTTCTTGTCATAGAATCACTCAGTTAAATATCTTTCTTTAAAGTATCTCTGAAACTTTTCCCAGGTTATATTTTGTTCATTTACCCCTTGTACAATTTTTACCTCTTCCCACCATAAGGTGGCCTTTCCTTGTAGCTGGAAAATGGCCAAACGAGCCTTTAAGTTGTGGTCATATTCATATAGATGAAAATATTTATTCATGTTAATAAATCAGGCTTCAGCTGCCTCCTCTAGTTCCCCATCAAAGAGTGGCGACTTTATTTTCCAGAACTCCCCTTGTAGTTTTGTCCTCTACCTCTTCAACATTTTATGCTTGGAGGCATTATCTGACTTTTCCTCTTGATTTTCTTCCCCTCCTTCTGTTTCCACATACTCAGTTCGATACTCTTGTTCTCTTGACATATGTTCGTGTTCTGGACTAGGAATCGGTTGACGCTGATTTTTCTTATCTGACAGACTTTTCATATTCTTTTCCTATTCTAGCATTAACCTTTCATTGTCGACCCATAGTCAGACCATTTCATTCTTTAATTCATGCACAGTCTCCAATATTGTAGGATTGTGTTGCGAGGTTCTTCTCCTAATTGTACCCATACTTTAGGGTTGGTTTCAGGAAAATTTGCAGGTCCTAGACCTGTCATGTTTATGTGAGGAGCGTTGTCTGTCCTTCTCATGTTCTTCTTTTGCTAAGCTATTGTACATGCACAAGACTATTAGTTAACAATAATTGTATTTACTTACCTGTTCAGCTCCAAAGGCCTTAATTTGGTAACTTGGGCTCTGATGCCACTTGTCACACCTCCACATTCACATACGTATCAATAAAAAAAATATTACTAATCGTAATTTCGATTAAGGCACGGGAGATTTATGACATGATTGTAATATATTTACAATGTATTGGCTATAATGTAATGTACATAGATGTGAGAGTTAGGTTGAATTCCGTATGCAATAATTCCTTTGAGTAATCGAGATATAATAGGGATATAATGAGTTAGTTACCGAAGAACCCACAGTAATAACCATATTCTATCAACGTTTCAAATCCCAACTGGAATCCATCATCAGGACTATTTTTGAATGTTTATAGTAAAAGAGTTAAATGAGAGGCTTAAATAGTTTTGATTAATTAATAATTATTATTATAAATTATTAGTCTAACAATAGTAGTACTCTTTTATATTCATTATAATTAATAATTAATAATTATATTGATTATAATAATTATTTATAGTATTATAACATTTATTATTTATAAATAACTAGTAATTAAAAATTATAATGTCTATTAATCAATTAAACTATTAGTAAGAATTAGTAGTGAATATTTATGATAATTATTATTTTAATATTTTCCAATTAATTAATTAACTTCTAAATTATTAACTATTCAAAAATTAAAAAATTATTAAAAATTACAATAAAAAAATAAAAACTTTAAAATATGGACAATAATAGTTTTTAAACAACTAACCTTCATCTCATTCTTAAATCAAAACAACTCACCTGAAAACTATTTAAACCTCTCATTTAGCTCTTCTACTATCAACTTTTAGAAATAGTCTTGATGATGGACCACTCTTGGGATTTGAAACGTTGATAGAATATGGTTATTACTGTGGGTTCTCCGGTAACTAACTCAAAAGGGATATAATGCACAAGTGATTTTCTTTTTAAATTCAAATCATTCTCGGCTTTAGCTACACGTGGATTTGGTTTGCAAATTTATTATGTATTAATGTTTATTCTCTACCACAGAGACGTGGCAAGAGTAGGCTTCATCCGTTCACCCAGCTTCCCACCAGCTGTACTCCTTACCCCGTTCCTCTTGCTTCCTCAACGGTGTGGAAGCTCGGGCTCTAATCTGATGGTTGTGTTTCATTCTGGAAATCTTCAATGCTCTTTCTCTTGGCGAAGTGATTTACTGTTCACCTCTACTCTTTGGTTCTCGACTTTGCTACCAGGGTTTTGCTTCAGGTGAGTTCGGCTTTGCTACCAAGGTTTCACTTCATGAGGGTTTGTATAGCGCCGAGGGTATCATGGCTCTGGTAAAGACTCCTGAGGTAGATGGATTCGCTTCCCAGGTGCAGCAAGAACCAGGCAAGTTATATGGTTTATTTTCCTTGACATTACATTTAGTTCATCGACTGCTGGCTTTCATTGACATATTGTTGATTCTGGTTGTAGGTCACGTGGAAGCAGTCATGAGGTGCTCAGAGTTCACCATAGTGGGTTTCGCAGAACCTACTTCCGACCTCCTGCTCCAGTCGTCTAATGGATTACAGGTATGTCATGTCTAGCCACGTTTTACAATATTAACAGAGTAGGGGATTGAATGATTGATTCAGTGCTTAATGTTCTCAGAAATTTGGAGTATGCTGTCGAGGGTTTCCATATCCATAATGGTGTAAGTGGCCTGTTGAATTCTGGACCAAGGGTTTGGTCTGAGATTGAGCCTACCGTAGAGAATCATTATGATAACAGGGTAAATGCCTTTGTTTGAGATGTTTACACAGAACTCTGTTCTTTCGAAGTTTTTTTGATGGAAGCCTTGTATCGTCTTGTAGTTTATTCATTCAGTCTCCTTTTAAATTGTTTCATGGTTTTATGCTGCCAATTTCTGGAAACTCGATAGAAGGCCAGAGTCCCTTCTCTGCGGCACTTCCAGGTGTTTTGTTGTCTGGCATGTGAAGCTTGTAGCTATGGCTATCCGAGCCTTTTTCTTTCTTAACTGCAATTTAATTGGGTATTGTCTATTTTGCACCTTCCCGAGTTCTAGGAAGTGATGCATATGAGAAGCTGGGTTATTTTTAAATTATATTATATCAAATATGTAATATTTGGGACTCTGGGTCATGTTTAAGTTCTGTTAATTTCCAAATGTGTAATATTTGAGGTATTGGGTTCATGTTTAAGTTCTGTCATTTCAAAATATACAATGTTGGAGGCACTTCATTTCACCTTTCTTTAAGTTCTTATATGCACCAATCTCCTCCCGAGAAGTTTATCTGCTTGCGATATATGTTTTTGTATGGTTTCCATGGCTACACTTATTATATGAATATATTATGCTCATTGGTAACATGCTTGCACTGTAGCTTATTTCTAAGGATTTCAAGTTTCCACTATTCAATGTACATTATTCCACTTCTTAGGTTTTATTTTCGAAACTTAGGAAATGTAAAAAAAAGAGAAGGGTTTACAGTGATTCTTTTAATTTGGAAGTTAAACAAAGTTTTCCTATTGCTTAAACGTATACCATCGTTTAGTTTTCTCTGTTTTCTTTCATTTTGTTTGCAAGGAATTATTCATTCACTCTTCCTTCTCATAACTAGCTAGGCATAGTTCTATTTATCATTATGTTGTGCATGTTCAATTCTAATTGTGTTTATGCTATGCATGTTTAGTTCTATTTATCGTTATGTTGTGCATGTTTAATTCTAATTGCATTTATGCTATGCATGTTTAGTTCTATTTTTCCTCTCTAGCAGAAGAACAAAATAAATACTATCTTCCTAAGTCTATACCTAAATGCCCAGACTCTATTTATGTAGGAATATTTTGCCTCTAAGTTTTAGATATTCCTGTACAAGATTCATTTCAGACAATAACCTCTACCAAATCGGAACATTTGATAAAACAATTTATAGCAAATAGATTATACCAGGTTATTTACCTACCTGAACTGTTGTAATAAAGAAGAAATTTCAAATGTTGAAGTCACCTCTATTATTTACATATTTCAATCCTCCCAACCATGAGACTTGCCGTTAGGTCCAAGTCTCCCCCCGAGCTTGCTCAGAAGACCAATGTCTTTCTTCAAGTTTTCACACACAATTCTTTCACTATCTGGTCATCACCAGACTTAGCTTCTCTTACATTCTGACCTCTTAGTAGGGTTCTTCCTCCCTCTCTCCATGCCCCTTCCTCAGGGCTTTTCTTGGAGCATTCATATTCAGGGAGGTAGTTGGGGTTTTCTTGGAAACTGCCTTCTGTAACTTCCTTGTTATGAAAAGTTACAAGGTTTGTTAATACTCACACAATTTCCACTCTTTAATAATTAACACACATTAAATACATAATTCAAATAATAATCATAATATCCAGTTATGTCTTTACTGCAGTAAAATAAAATATTTAAAGTTTTCTGGGGACATTACATGTTAGATCCCTGGTTAAGACAAATATCTAATCATAGTTTACTCACACATAGATTTTTTCATTCTAGGCCACAAGATGGTGAGCGAAGTATTCTCTTAAACACAAATAGATAGTCGTTGAGGAAGATAAATAGAAAATAATAGTGAAATAGTAAAATCTTCAATTTCATTGTTGCTTTGAAAGGATAGAAAGTTGAAAAAACAAGAAAGAGAGGATTTGCTAAAATGCCTTAATTCTAAGAGGTTAATGGTTAGACTCTTTAAATAAGATTTGAATAGGAATTTTCAAAATATTCATTTGAAAGGATGAAATGTTCTAAAAGTAGGAAATGATGAATTTGTGATAGCTCGCTAATTCCATATGGAGTAACTGATTTTCTTATGCTTCTAACAAAGCATCCTTAAGAAAAAGGTTTTAAAATTTTGATTTTTTAAATATACATTTTAGAAGAATATGGTTCTACCCGAGAGATTTAAAAAAAATAATTGAAAATTGATTTTCTAAATATACATTTTAGATAACTAAGTTTTGAAATTAAAGAGGGATTTGTGTTTTGAAAATAAGATAGGTTTTTGGAGAGAAAGAAGTGTAATTTTTCTTTGAGTGAATTGCATTTCTAAGGAGAAGCTATTAAAACTTTAAATGAATTCCGAAAAAAATGAGTAAAAGGCATATTTATTATTAGAGAAAGAAAAATATAAGTTTTTAAGATGTATACTATCATCTTTTTTAATTAGTTTTTTAGTATTATGTTGAATTCAAATCCAAATCCAAATCCAAATCCAAATTTAAACTTCCTAGCTATGAATAATAATGCCCAAAGTGAAATGAATTGAATTGATGATAAAGTTTTAGTTTGTAGATGATATAAGTTTTAGTAAATTCATAAAATATAAATGATACATAATATTATAATATGAGTTTTTAATTTTTTAATTAGAATTTATTTATTTTGTGGCTAAGAATTAAATATTTGACTGAAATTTTCAATGGTAACTGTTTTTCATCTCTAAATATAACTCTTTATCATTATTAAATTTGTTTACCTCTTTACATTTACTTTATACATACAAATTATCAAATTACATACACAATAGATGCGTTGGAAGAATCATCAAATAACAAATGACAAACATAATAAATGTCTTGGAAGTGTGATGATGAGAGTTCTAGCAATCAAATGAGATCGATTGTGACACTGTGATTGTCTATCTAAATTCATCAACCACTTAATCCATAACTGTGCTGGTTATAAGTAAACTTGGATTCAGCCATGAAAAACAAAGATTAATTATAACAAGACATATATTGAAAGAAACACTTCCCAATTCCTCAGAGGAGGAAAACTTGTTAGAATGTAGCTAAAATATTTGTTGTAGTTTAATTATTTTATATTTTGGAGTTTTTTGATATATATATTCAGATTAATTTTATTTAAAATTTAATAAATATTGGTTGAAATTATTAAATTGTTTAATATATTTAAAATGCTAAATCTATTTATAAAATTCAAAACTCATTTTTAACTACCAAAACCACAATTTTGTATCGCGAGGTTCTCGGAAAAAAAAAAAAAAAAACAAACAAACAAACTGTAAAATCTTCTCTGGAAGATATTAAATTTTTAAGGTTTATAGAGATGATTAGTCCACTGCAGTGTATGGTCTAAATACCCATTAACATGAAATTTCTTGTATTGCAAGTCATTCATAGCAGAAAACCTTCTAGAGATGATTAGTCCACAGCAGTGTATGGTCTAAATACCCATTAAGAAGAAATTTCCTCTATTGCAAGTCATTCATAGCAGAAAACCATCAGCATAAGACTTCACGTCAGTTAGGTGGAATTATACTTGTGGGCTGACCTTGTACTAGTAAACTCTAGCCCTAGAGCTAAGAGAGAGGTTGATTTCTTTTGTTGGGAAAAAAATATGGAATTAATAGTTGCACTGATTTATGAGACAATTTTTTTAACTTAATCTCATTCTTAATCCATCTCTTGAAATCTTTATATATATATTTATTTATGTATTTTATTAATGAATAAAACCCCAAAGGAGTTAGATCCAATGCTAAAAAGCTACAATTTTCAGCAATGGGCAAGGTTCAATTCTTTTGAGGAGCTAATATGGATTCATGAGATCACCTTGATGTAGCCGTCCAACATGTGGTTGCACCTAGAGAGATATTATCAAATGGTCTCATGACATGTGCACACATAAGTGGATCAAAGTCCACTCCCACATTCTTAAAAAAATTATAAGATGCCTCGTCCTTGTATTACTCACCAGCACACCAAAGTATGTAATGAGTTCTTACATCAAGTTTATGAGATAATATTGGGGAAGTATGTAACGAGTTCTCTCATCAAGTTTATGAGCTGATATTGGGGAAGTATGTAACAAGTTTTATATTGAGGCAAGTTAGTGGAATTAGATATTGTATGAGTTGATATTGGGGAAGTAATTTATGTCCCTTGGACCTCACATGAGCATTATGAAATCAGGAAGTATGTAATGAGTCCTCACATCAAGCTTATGAGTTGATATTAGGGAAGTATGTAACGAGTTTTACGTTGAGGCACGTCAGTGGAATTAGCTATATGGTATCTTGGTTCCTTTAGGGTCTAGATCTCTATATCATTGTGTTGACTCAAATCTTCCACGTTTTGGTGTGCTAATTTTGGTCGGCCCTCACATAAGTATTTTGAGGTGATACATTGGGAAGTATGTTATGAGTTGTATGGCACAAATAGGTATTGGTATGGTTGTCCTACAAATTTAGGGTGTAGCTGACAAATATATTAAATTGAGGTTGATGCAGGTTGGTAGAATGAGTTGGTTTCTATCTTGGTCCTGTTAAGCTCTAAATCTATAGGTCATTGTGTTGGGTATTCTCTTATAGGTTCTACGGTGCTAATTTTAGTCATTTATTTCATTTTCTAATTTCTAATTTACACACCCTAGTCGACCTGATGTATGTCCCACCCGATCTATGTCCATTGGTCCTCACATTAGGTTTATGAGTTCATACTAGGGAAGTATGTAATGATTTCTATGGAACAAATTTGAATTGGGGTTTTGGTCTTGTGAATTATGAGAGTCAAGCAATAGTAAATCATTTGATGATGGAGGGAGTAGGTAAGAAATAGCTTAAATTAAGGTTCACCTAGATTTAGAATTAGTTGGTTGTTATCTTGGTCTCTTTAGGCTCTAGATATGTAGATCATTGTGTTTGCTCATATCTTCTAGGTTCTAGTCTACCAATTACAGTCATTCATTTAGTGTTCTCATTGTTAGTTTACCTTGGTCTATTTCAACTTTTTTGTTTTGGATATTCATGTTCATTTCTAACGGCCTATTATGTGGTCTGGGTAATCTTGGACATAGAAGCATTGCTCCCTTTCTATCCCATGGTTCAATTCTTCCAACCTTCTAACCTAGTGAAATATTTGTGCATTTTCTCTAGTTTTCCTCACTTCTACCTAATCTTTGTTGGTTTGATATGGTGCTTCGCCAAGCTGGAATCCCAAATTCTCTTCGGAGTTCGTGGTGTTGTTGTTCTCCATGTGGATTAGGGCTTGGTTTGTGGTGATTAGGGGTTATTATCCTTTCTTGGACAAGTTTTCAAGGCGTTAGTAACATATCTCTCATCCTAGATTTCATCAAGGTTGTGGCCCCTAATTCTCTAGCTTTGTCTCCTATGTCATTGGATTTTAGTTGGGTATTAGTGTGTGGCTTCCCCTTGTATCTCTTCGTACCTTATAATGAAAATGAGAAGCCCACCCTCTAGCTGTACTTTTAGTTGAACAAATTTGTGCAAGTGCTCCCTTTCAGGCTTCAAGGCACCCCCTTTATTAAAACAACCACCTCAAGCCACTTAAGCTCAAAAGGATTCTCTTTAGGTGGTCATGTCACTACAACACAAAGGGCGGTTTTAAGACAATATTTAAGACAAATTTTTATTAAATTGTCTTAAATTGAGACAAAAGAAAACTTGTGCATTGTCTCAAATATTGTCTTTAAACGGGTGTCTCAAATTAAATTGCCTTAAAATATTGTCTCTATAAAGAAAATATATAGCACAAGCCTTTTTATCTCCCCAGAGACAATTTCATTTTAATTTTTGTCTCTCTAGAGACAAATTCATTTTTGTCTCTCCAGAGACAATAGTTGGGCTTAAAGACATATTGTCTTTAAGGAGACAATGTGTTTGATCCTAACTATTATCTCTCTAGAGATAACAAAAAATTACATTCAAAGACAATACAACATCACTTTTGTCTTTTTAGAGACAATATAAAATAATGAATCTAGAAAAATATCTCACCATTGAAATAAACAAACATTAAAAGTATTTAATTAAAAATGAACTCCAATATCATTGATTAATTCATATTAGGACACAGTGGAATCGAACCACCAACCTCCTGCCTACAAAGATTCATAATAAAAATTCAGGTAATCTTCCATTGAGATAGCATCCTTTAAAGTTTCACAATAAAAATGGCAATAAAAATAATAGCTACTAAAACCAATTTGGTTAAACAAAATAATAATACAATTAAAATTAAATTAGAGGAAATTTCAACTCAAAAATAACCATTTAAGAAAAAATTAAGAAATTAATAAAATAATGTCATGTAGAGAATTTTTTAATATTTCATTTTATTATTTTACTTTTACCAAAATTACCCAAATAAAGGTAATCTACAAGTATAATTTTCTCTTGGAATGACTTCATTGGTGTAGACCCTTTACCTTTATTGAATGTGTATATATGTTGAAGGAATGCCATGGAGACAACCACGGGCATAAAATTGGTTCACACTTACTGGAACTAGAGGCATTCCTAAAGACTTCTTTGATGACAATGGAATTCTACTTTTCAGTCCTTCATTATGAATTGTTTGACCATTAATAGCATTTTCTATGTTATATCTAAGACTCTTCGATCGATAATTTAGATTTAATTCTTTCAGATTAATCACATTGTTGAAATTTGGTGAAAGTGGATTAATCACAATGTTAGGATTTTCTATGTTATAGTGGATTCTTGGGTTTAAGCATTCATAATGAAGGAATATCTGATAAGAGGGGCCGATAATACTTCTTCTTCCACTGGTGGTGGTGCCCCCTTTTCAACCCAATGCTTTAGTTTCTCATCGGAATAAAACTTATTTTCATCTCCCAATTTGGCCTCATTATTATGAGTTTTAACAATGAGACCCACTTCTTTCTCAAAATTTTGAGAACCAAAGCAACCACAACTTCGTCCACCAGAAACTATTATTTTTCTATTAGCTTTAGATGTGTTGAACTCTCCCTTTGAATTTGGAAATGTTGACTGATAATGGCCAAAACTCGATTGATCCTCTTTTTGACGTCTACTAAAGTTTGGCTCAGAAAAACTTCTAGTCTGTATAACAATTTCTCCATTGTTAGTTTCCCATTCACTTAATTGCTCCATTGATGTAGATGGCATTAATGGTGTTGCATTTGGAGGATGATAAGCATTTTCATATGAAATTGAATCACTTGAATATGAATTTCAACGCACTTGAATTTGAATTTGAATCACTGCTTTGAAGGCCACTCTGAATTAGATGGCTTTGGAGGTGGAGGGGCACCAACAATTTGGTGAATGGACCTAACAATGGTAGTCAAGGACCTTCCCATCAACATTGTAGGAGCAAGGTTTGAGATATATCCTCGCTGTCTATGAGTGCATATACAATATTTCAGGGAAGAAGCAATTTTTTTGCATGCCTCAACTTTAAGGGGCACCCAATATTATTCAGAATTTTTTGAAACAACTTGACCATATCTCAGTGAGTCTGAAACTTTTCCAATTTCAGCCAGCATGTTGGCATATATTAGCTTATATGGTTGAAAAGACAATAAAATATATTATGGGTTTCAAAGGATTTTTTCATAATCGTGCAACATTTTACTCTGTATAGCCTCTGGACTAGCATAATTCCATGGATCCTTCAAATCACTTGCACAATTAGGCACAACCTTCTTGTTTCTAAAAAATACTCAAAATTTCCTTCCATGACAAGGAAGAAGGTGTGTGTGCATCAACAATATTGTTTCTTTCTTTCTATAGACAATCCCCAAGATACACAATCACACACTCATCACCTTCTGTCATATTTGTAGTAATTTTTAATTTATTCCCTTGCCAGTCATTAAGCATCCCACTCATACAGTGCTAGTCTAATTGCTGCATCCCAATAACTATTCAAAAATATAATTAAGTAGAGAATGCCATTTCATTTGTAGAAAAAAATTCCTATGGTTGTCCTACTAAAAGAAGACACAATATTTGAAGAGGTCACACAATGGTCGAAAAATGGTATGACCATATGTGGACTCCCATATCCCTACGCCATTGAATTGAATTTCGAGGACTTGAGGAGGAAAGCTACCAGCAACCCAAATCGATTATTACCTTCTCTTGCACTTTTAATGGCAGAGGTGAAGGTTTGAAGGGGAATTTGATGGGATCCATAGGGCCATCCAAGTCCATTGCCTACTAGAGAGTCCCTCTGAATGTTTCTCACGTTCCTCCGATTCTAGTTTAGAATTCCTTGAAAAGTGTTAAATCTGGAAAGAAAACTTAAAATGAAAAGTAGTAAATCTCTTTAAAAAGCCTTTCATATTCCTCTGATTCTGGTTCAAATTTCCTTGCTTCCTCTGTGTACAATCTAGAATAGCATAGTGTCATACAATATAGCCAGGTGATATAGAATCACTTGTACTTTGAAAATTATAAATTAATAGAAGCATCATAAACTTTGAAATCTTAAAAAACAATGAAAAAAAACTTTAAATGGAAAGCAGTAAATCTCTTAAAAAAAAACTCTCATATTCCTCAGATTCTAGTTCAAAATTCCTTGCTTCCTCTGTGTAGAATCCAAAACAGCCGAGTGTCATAGAATCCATAATAGCCAAGTTAGAAAAGCATCATAAATTTCGAAATCTTAAAAAACAGTGAAAAGCAGTAAATCTTGAAAAAAAATTCTTAAAATGGAAAGCGGTAAATCTCTTAAAAATAATTTTTCATATTCCTCTCATTTTAGTTCAAAATTCCTTGCTTCCTCCCTATAGAATCTAGAATATCCCAGTGCCCTAGAATCACCTGTAATTTGAAAATTATAAAGTGAGAAGCATCATAAATTTTGAAATCTTAGAAAACAGTGAAAAGTTGTAAATCTGGAAAAAGAAAATCTTAAAATGAAAAGTCATAAATCTCTTAAAAAAAATTCTCATATTCCTCTAATTCTGGTTCAAAATTCCTTGCTTTCTCTGTATAGAATCCAGAATAGCCAAGTGCTTTGAAAATTATAAAGTGAGAGAAGCATCATAAATTTTGAAATCTTAAAAAACCTTAAAAAGCAGTAAATCTTGAAAAAAAAAATGGAAACATAAGTTTTTGAAAAATGATAAATATTTAAAATTTTAAAAATATTAATAATTTTTTGAATTATGTTTCTAATTGTGCATAGGAGAATATATTATTAATATTATATAAAATATTATATTATTAACAAATTTCTAAAAGATAAAAAGAAAGAAAGAGTATCGAAATTAAAGGTAAAATGTCAATAAATGGAAATGGAAAGTGGTAGCTTTCTTAAACGTGAAAAATATAATATTTAAAGTATTTCTAATTTTATGAATTATGTTTCTAAATGTTTGTGTATATAACAATATATTATTAATATTAGATGAGTTGGAAATTTTAAATTTAGCCTTCTTTAAAAGTATTCTTGATATTCTAATTTATATAGGTTAAAATATTAATTTTATTTTTAATATTTAATATAGTTTTATGTAATTTCGGCACCATTCATGTTTAAGTTAGGTAAACCATATTATTAAAAAAATTCACTTATACCCGAATTAGATAATTAAAATTTTCCATGTCATATTAGGTACCTATATCTCTTTTTAATTTTAGAAGGTTTTGATTGGATTACATATTATGACATAGAAATTCAATGTTAAAATTAAATTTCCTCTAATGAAAATAAAATATCAATAACTCACAATGATTAATTTTAGTTCATTTATAATTACAATACAATTTTGAATTAAACTGTTAAATTAAAAATACATCCAAATTAAAATCACAACTGAAATTATATCAAAATCACTCTCAAAATAAAATTTAAAAAAGAACTTTACAAAGCTGTCACAAATCTTAGTAAATTGAAAATGATAGTTTTGAATGGAATGGTTGAAAACACAATAGCTAGATTTACATTAAAGTTGAACCTAAAATAATAAAACAATAAAAGCCCCTGCAACACAAATATGCCAATAACTTTGCAATTTTGAGAGATTTTAAATATCATAATTTCAGTGTATCTTTTGCTAGATAAAACACACACACACACACACATATATATTCACCCCTTAAGAAGTGAACTCACCCACACCTATAAATCCAATGTCCTCAAGATGAATTATTTATGTCTTCAACACTCACAAATAGGTTTTTAGATGTTAATGTGAATAATAATAAATTAAAATTAAAATATATGAACCAATGAATAAATAAAGAAACAAATAAAAATATATCAATCACATTTAGCAAACACATTGCTAAAGCTTCTTTTCTCTCAAAACATCTCAGTGGAATATATAAAAACTAATTGAAATTAAGGAAAAATGGTGATGAATTGGTTCATGGGTAAACAACAAAAGTTCGAGGCCATGTTACACCCCCTCAAAACTGGTATCTAGATCATTGTAATATGATATGCCAATAATATTAATCCCCACATTCAAATGGTGTGCATAGATATATATTCATCCAAGTAGATGGAAGACCAAGATTTCTAGGTTTGTATACCTGTTTTTTAAGCAATTCAGCCATTTCTGCCTATTTTTTTAGACCAAAAGATCCATTAATGATTAGTACATAGATTTTATGATAATAAAACAACCAATTGCTTAAAGAGAGAAGTACATGCTATGGATCTTCATATCAGTTATAGGTTTGTCCACAATACCTGTTTTTTTGTAATTTGTTGTTCTCTTCTTTGAGTTCCATTAACTCAGCTTCCAACTCAACAATATATGCGTGCAAATAAGGAAAAGTTTTAAAACATTAATATTCCTAGATAAAAATGTAGAAACAAATACCAGGTTTTTTAAACTGGGGGTTCTGTCAGAATGTTTTCCCAAACATAGTTGGGTTGTTAAAATAGAGAGAAGCATAACAGAACTGATATCAATTATCAAAACACAACAGTTATAGCAAAATCCTTTCATAATTCTTCTCCACAAATAGTTTATCGATCAGAATCGACATTCTTAGAAAATAAGACGAACATACTGCTATGCTCAATTAAGAGGTCAAGGACACTTTATCTACCTTAAGTTCAGAAGGGTTGACCTTTGAGGACAAGCTGACAAGGCTTATTCAAAACCAAGCACATACGTTCAAAACCAAGCACATGAGGTATCCTACCTTCATTACAAGGTTTGGCATAATGTTACCCTCTAACTCAGTTAAGACCTTTCAGACAAGCACACAGCTAGAACCCTCTTTCCTACAACTTTTCTTCTTCCTTCTGGAGTGTCCAGGTGACCAAGAATACCATTAGGAGTGTTGGGATAATCTTAGCTTCTACCTCAGGTAAGACATAGATGATTGGGCAGGAAGAGCCCTCTCTCCTACAACTTTGTTGCATCCTTTTTGGAGCACCCTAGGTCACTGGTACAATTATGAGAAAAATCAAAGGCAAACAAACCATGATATCAAAGATTTGTATGCCGCAATCATGGACCTCCCAACCCATAGTAAAAATATGAGGACCTAAGAAGCATGGAGTGAACCATTAGTTTCACAATCTCAAAATCCAACCAAAAATAGTCAAGTCACTTGTGCATGTGGGCCATTAGAAATGGCTTACAGTTTACTCTTCAATCCTAATATCTTCATTAATACGTAGGTAGGTACCTTAATCTAGATAGTGGATCCTAACATAAACTTATATGTAGTTAAAAGTACATTGTATAAACTGTAACGTTGGAGGCTTTTGATTGATCCGACAAATAAAAATCTAAAACGTCAAGGATAGGATTACTCTTTCATGATCCTAAGATTTACTTACTCTATCACTAAGCTAAGATCAAAACAAATAACACGAACACTATTTTTACCCCTAATTCATGTAAAGCACAAAATATCGTTTTCTAGCGGAAAATTCAAAATTTTTATGAAGAAAGACATACTTCAGATTTCTATAGAAGATCCAGTGTCTCAAAAATTCAAAATTTGACAGATGAAAACTATTATTCTGATTTTTTACCAACATAGATACTCAATTGCAATGAATCAAAGCATAACCTACAGTGTACACATAGTTCTTCAATACCTGTCTCACAGGAAAAATTGTAAAATACATCACAGGAGAGCTTGCGCATGGACACAATTTCAAAAAATATAAACAATCACCTGGAAAAAGTGCAGGATAGTTTTTTCATGAACCAAAAAAAATTAAGTACTGGAATTTTGGAAACTCGCACATAACAAATAATAGAAAATAAGAAAATAAATATAATGCTTAACTTATCTTTTAGGAAATAATAAGGTTTGTAATTGAGTTTGAGTTTGAGTTAGGTTTCTAATATAATGCACTGACAAAATACAAGAGCAAGTTTGAAGGGAGGGTTATGGTACCAAATCCAACAATTTGGGCCAAGCCAAATCAGTTTCAAGATAACAGATCGAATGTAGTCCTCACATAGATCAGACCCATACTCTCTAACTTGTATAGTAAGGTGAAATCACTAGTACAGAAAAGGCTAGTTTTTTATGTTAGTACTTTTGGATTACATGATTTCATCTCATGTCAAGAAGTATGAAAAATGTCTCAGACAATGGCAAAATGATCTTAATTGTGTGTACTCTTGAGCATGCATCCAGGGTAATGCTTATTGACGTAAATGGGGCAAGTTTAAGATGAAACTAGCAATAATGTTGCTATGCACTACCTCATGCTAAAGCATTGTACAGAGACATGTCCATTAATTCATTTTACAATCCATACATATCATAAACATATAATGATCAGAATGTTTTATTGATCATTTGACCTAGAAATACAGTAGAAATTGAAGCATTAGCTAAATGTCATAGAGGACACCTTGTATACAATACTTGCCTACCCTCGACACAAAGGTTCAAGGAAGAAAAGTAAAAATCCCTAATATAGGCATGATAATCCTTTAGTTTTTGTGGCTCCTTTTGTGCTAATGGTGAAGAAAAACATCATCAACATCTAAAACCTAGTGCAAGGTGGAAGAGAATAATACCCACTCTTGCTACTAGGTATTTGGCATCACCAAGATCGTGTTATACTACTTAGTCTTTCTTTGTTAAACTAGATAATAATTGTGAGGTTAGTGCCATATGATGAGAAGCCCCATATTCAAATACAAAACATTCCTAAGAATTGTGTTGATAGATAGGAAATATACCATTGAGAAATCCTTCTCAAACTTGGAAACAAAGTTATACAACTAAGTTTCTATAGATGCTACTACCTACTTTATTTGTTTCTTCCACTTACACTTCTTCTAATTTGGATTCTAGACATTGTGATGCATAATGACCATGGTTATGAAGAATGAAGAACTTATTTTTACTCGAGTCCTTTACTAACTATGAGGTTGACTCCTCACTTTTTCCCTTACCCTTGCTAGGTCCTTTACATTTGTCCTTATTTGTCTAACCAAATAGAAAAATGTTCTCATCAACACCCTTCTTGCTAGATTTCAACTCGATCCAAGTCTTCCTCTTCGATACAATCATCATTCATCTTTTCAATGTGAGGAAGGTTCTCATGATCAGAAACACCTTTGACGAATGCTTCCCATGAATCTAGGAATCTATTTAGTGCAATGTTCATTCGCTTTAAATCTACAACCTTCTCCACAACTATTTACAAGTTGGCCATGAACTTGTGTGCCCTGCATAAGGTAACTACTGACTAAGTTTTATTAGGTCATCTCTATGGATCTAAGATTGTTTCACAATATCACCTTCCTTTTCTTTGTTCTCACTATGATAGAAGCCCACTAGGGCATAAAACATATCCTTTATTGTTTTCTTCTCATATATAGAGGGATCAAATGATCCCTTACAACATCTGTGATCATCCACTTGGACTTAACTTCCATCCTCGTGTGCATTTCCAACCACTGCAGATCTATAGATGAAGGCACGATATCCTAGATATCAATCTTTTAATAAGAGCATAAGCCTTAGTTTCTATAAAAAAAAATGAGGCATCATCAAGTCTATCCTCAAATATGAAGCTAGCTAACACCATCTTTGAGATCCAATGCACAAACATATAGATCTGAAAATTAGTCCCTAAAAGAAATATGGAAACCATCTAACTACTGGTCCATCCTTCTAACAATTTCTTAACCACTATAAATGTCAGATAAATTCAATTAGAACAAGGAGGGTTGTTGGGCAACAAATCCCTGCCTTCAGTGCAAAACATACAGGGAAAGCATATGTTCAGCGTAAGTTGGCTAAGCTTGATGACGTTGTGTATGCGGGTGATAGATGCAATGTTTTATGTTTCTAATGTTTGTGATTCATTTTGTGGAAGATTTTTACCCTCCAACTTGAGGAAGGATTTTTATCTAAGCACATCATCCTCAGCTCCTGCCTAGAAATAATGCAGTTGAAGAATGAGTTGTGGAGAAGGATAAATCTCTTTTGGTCCGAGATCTTGTCACGTTGCCATCTCTCTGGATATAAAATAGTAAGACTTGCAAATTATGAGGTGCCCACATCCTCCACAACCAAATTATGTAGAGGGATTGACCTTAACTATATAACTCAAGGAAAATGGAATTTTGGTTCCTTCACAAGCTAGGTATCCAAATAATTTTGCGTAGAGGAAGTAGTAGAACCAGACTGATTTTGTTCATCAAAGGATTGAACCTGAGAAGAGGAAGGATTTTTGATACAAATAAACTTTTCTATCTTTTTGGTTCCAATTTGGACACCGATCTACTTAATTCCAGGGATTTCAAGAAATGGGACACCATGGATTTAGGTAGAAAGGATTTTAAGACCAAATTTTTGGTGGATGCTCATGCAGTGATCACATGTGAGAAGCCTAATTGCTTAGAAATACAAGAAATTCAAGGGTTGAAGGCTTCTGTATGGAGGTCTAGTAGTGGTTTAGTTTCATCTGTGGATAGGAATGAAGTTAAACCCATGATGACATCCAAACCTATGCAGATGCTTATGCCTCTCCATCAAGTTTGTGCTTGCACAATGCTTTGGAACCAAACTCCATTTCTCAGAGAATCGATCATGTAGCATGGCTATCTAGGTGTCCAAAGGTGGCTTCTTTGCGATAATAACTATGATGACAACATAAAAGTGATAACATCATTGGGTTCTTTCAACATGAGTAGACATATGTGGCCATGTATTAAAACCCAAGAGGTTGGATTCTCCCATTGTGCATTGTGCGCTCACCAGGAATGTCAACGGGTGGCTTCCATGGACATACATGAATTTCTAAATCTTATAGAATATATTCAAAATGAGACATGCCAATCGATTCTACTCAAATGGTCACTTACAACCATGGAAAGGATAATCAATAATGCAACATCTACATATCGAGGCTTATTCAAAATAGGAGAAATAAGAGTTGATTGTCATAGCTTTGGCCCACCTGGATTGAAGAAACACCCAAATGAAGGTGTGATAGCAGGTTACACTTGTAGGCTGAATAGAACAAAGGGGAATAAATCTATCATTCTCTTATCTGCATTGAACCAAAGCCTAATAAACATAGTCTGTTATTTTCAACTCAAATAGGTATATTATTACATGAACCCTTAGTGAACTAATTATTATGGTAGATCAGTATACTAAGAAACTATTTACAACATTGATGCCCTTTCGCACACTAATCACGGACTAAGTTGCTGAATCTAACACTGATATGCAATCTAAGTTGTTCGAAATTGACTAGATTCATTGGAAGCTTACCAGAGTCATTGTAGCCGATGTTGAAGAGAAACAATTTGATTCACATGCTCGAGAGGGATTTCTTCTAATTCTCGAAGTGAATTTTCTTCTTGTTCGGCTTCGTTTGCTTATATCATTAAAACATTCCCTTAATTCAAAGACCTGTATATATGAAAATGTATCACTTTTTCATATGCAAAATATGGTTTGTTTAATTATGCTTTTTTATTGGAAGAGCACTTCTCCAACAATTGCAACATATTTTCTCTAAATTTAAAAGTTAAATTATCTGTACTCTGACTATCTATGAATATTTTCCACAATAATTGTATATTAATTGTTAGCTTTCCTATGGAGTTGATTGATGTCAAGCAAATCATGCCAATCAAATGCAATATAAACTCTGGAAATCTTTTCCTGCAGTTAATATTTGAAGTTTCAATCCACTGTTTGACTATTCTATGTTTATCAAGCAATAGTTTACTAATTATATCTCTCAATGCACCATAAACGTTTTCTGAGCTTCCTTCACATCTTGGTTGACTCTATGACTCAAGAAACCACGAATGGAACAATTCCACTTGTTTACCTGTCATGAATTTGACGAAAAAAAACCTTAGCAGACATAGGCCTATCGATAAATGTTTACATGAAAATTCCAGAAAGAAAATCTTCTCAAGGAGAATGAGGAAAATATGAGGGGAAATATATACAATTTTGTCCCAATTGTTAACGTAAAACGTAGGGTTTTTCAAAGCTTTTGACCAGACACATTATTTTATCCTACAAATTGATTTCTTGAAGTGTTTTTATGTGCAGCCAGAGCATTTGACCATTCCAATAGTGTGCGTCATCGAGGCACATACTAATTTTCTTTAAATACTCCGAAACTAGATCCTTGGACAAAAGAGGAAGTACTACTTGCAATATTCCAATATGGCCAAGAGTTAGAGGTCTTTGCATCTTGGATACAATATCTTTTGAGATGTCTTGAAGAATCAATATAGTTGCTTCATCTTCCCGTGGAATGATAAATTCTTTTATGTTTTTAGTTCCGTGTTTTATAAGAAACAAGAAATAAAAGAAACGTTCTTTAAAATCATTCATCACTCCACCAACTTTGTTTCCCATCGTAACCCAATCAGTCCAGTCAAGTGCTCCATAATTTTCAAATATTTGAAAACCTGATACATTTGAAGCCATAACTCTTGATCAAACTTTGCATCCTGTGGCAGACCACTCTGTTGAGTCAAGAGTTCAATATTTTTCAAAGTTTTTGAAACTTGAAACCTTTTAAGTAACAGATAAGATAAGATGGTCATAGAAAAGATCTTTTTTATTATTAATGTCCAATAAATAATTTACCAAAAGGGTAGGCCATTGGGACTAAATAAGATATGTCCAGTGTGAATTATAACCTGGGAGTGCCATAGAAACTACTCCATAATTCTTAAAGAGAGAGAAAGAAAGAAAAAATATTGTAGTAAGATAAGTTTCGGGCGAAGCAGACTACTAGGTTTAACTATAACCAAAAGATATATACATATAGTAGTGGTATATATTCTAGATGTAGTTATACCATGGTAGAGTCCAAGACTTGAAATCCTGTAATCTTGGTGGTGAGACTGTGAGAGAGATGGAGGTAGAGATAATATTTAGCTCTCCTCATCCTCATGACTGACATGTTGGGCATCAATGAACCAACTCACTGTTGGACTCATCAAGCACCATGAGGAGATATGGTTGTATGACTCTGGAGGGAGGGGGCATGTAGGAGATAAGAAATTCAAATTTTCTCAATTTAACCAAGGAAAAATCAAATTGAGATATTCTTGTTGCATTTTTCAACTCATAGTTCACTGGAATGTATTACTTTCACTATGAACTTGGCATAGTTCACATGTTAAGTTCATAAGGTTTTGGGTTGGTGTGGTTCTATGTGTTGTGTCTATAAAGAATAGGTGTACATCTCATGCTACCAGAAACAAGACTCCCTATGAAATGTGGTATGGCCACATTCCTTCAATGAGGCATCTCAGGGTTTTTGGTTCCTCTTGTTATGCCTTCATAACTAAGGAACCGAGAAACAAACTTAGTGCAAGGAGTGACAAATGTATCTTCTTTGGGTAATCATACCTCGAAATCATACCATATCTATGATGAAGTGAATAAGAAGTTTATAATTTCTAGACATGTGATATTTCTTAAGCAGCAACTTAATCGGTTGGATAGATTGAAACATGAAAAGTTTTTTCAATATTTTCATAGCGAAATTCCACATCTCCTTCTCTTAGCTCTATACTTTCTATGAAGAGCCTTGAAGAAATCAGGTTGAAGGAAATTCCTTCCCCTGCTTTGTCATGAAAGAGCTAAGAGACTACTAGTACTAGGTAGTTAAATCTTACAAGCAATGAGGGTACATGAAAGATACAAAGCAAGGCTTAATGCAAAGGAGTAATGCAAATGAGTGTACTAACTATATACATATCATCAAACATCTTCCATCCCACTTAGGATGCCTTGCATCGTGCCTGGTTAGTCATAAGATCATGTTGGTGACAACCTTCATAGCTTAAATAAACAAGTGGTAATACTCTTCATCTTCTAAGCTATGTAATAAATAAGAGAAAGCGAGAAAGGCACATAGATGAAAGACATAAAATGACTTTCAATGATTCAAACCATGAATGTCATTGAAGACAGAATGAAATGACAATGATAAGTAGTCCTTTAAGGTACACTAAGAGGTGTATTCCAAAATATGTGCTTTGTTTTCCATACCTACCCTCCAAAAGGTTATGAATCAGAAGCAGTCTTCATGTGGTCCCGATTCTATCATACCTTGGGTTCCTTGGTATGATCATATTTATCCTCATCTCCTTGCGATTCATCTAGAATGTCATCCTTCTTCGTGGCCCCTGAGAGACATAATTGCGTATTTTCATTGGGTAGTGATTGTTTCGGGATGAGGCAGTGATTCCAAATCTAGCTTATACATTTTATTCACATGAACCCTGATCTGTTTCCCCTATCCTGTGGCTATGTGTCTTAGGAACACTTTTCCTTTGCTGAAGATCACTTCACAACCATGGTATTCCAAAACTGCAACAAAGATGAGATTGTTCCTTAGGCCTAGAACAAACATGACATCCTTGAGCCTAAGAGGGGAGCCTGAATCCCTCTGAAAGGTGAGTCTACCAATACCAGTCACATTGTACCTTTTTTCATCCCCTAGCTTGATATGCAGCTAGAGATCTTTCTCCTCTAGGTCACTGAAAAAATATTTACACCTTGTCATGTGGAACGATGCACTTGAGTCCTAACACCACACACTCCCCATCATTGTGCTGGACATGCATGTGATAAGGTTAAAGTCAAGATCGAACTATGAAGCCAAGGTTTAACCTACTACTCCTCCTAAGGTCTTCTTGTCTGCATTTTTGTGTGGACACTTCCTGGCATAGTTCTGACATTCATGACAATGGAAGCATTTAATTTTTGACAAATATTTCTTCTTTCTGCTTTGACTAGATTCTGGTTTAGTTTGAGATTTATTCCCTTTTCCCTTATTTCCCTTTCAAACCAATGGAAATTTTTCTTTATCCTCCCCTTTAGGTGAGGTCCCATCTTTGGTATTCCGCCTTATTTCCTCCTATAGCAAATCAGACCATAAGTGTTGCCAATTCGCTAGTTTCTCCCTTCCATTCATTGAATCTTGATAACTATGCCAGCTCTTACGAAAGCCCAGAATGGCTAGGCTTACCAAGTCATCCTATGAAACAATAACACCAACTATTGTAAGCTCATAATGAACTTGTGTGAACCTACTCAGATATTGTGGGATAGTGTCATTCTTCTACATCTTGATATTTCAAAGTTTATCCTTGAGCTCCAGCATCCTGTGGTCACTACTATTTCGGAATAGATATGTCAATGTCTACCACATTGCATAAGTTTTTTCTTTCCCATGGAGATTGATGACAATTTGGTCCCGTACTCCCTCCAATAGGTCTCGTACTCCCTCCAATATTATTCTCCTTGCCTTGGTTATATCTTTCTTCCACTGAGCATGGTTTTTAGCATCAGATTTCACTAGTTTTGTAACATCTCCCTTAATGTATTCTAGAAATTCATTGTCATTGAATACATTGTCCACGTGATCCTTCCACATGATGAAATTAGAGTTGCTTTCCAAGGCATACTCTAGCCTCAATGCGTTGAAGGTCATCTTCTAAGATCTGAAGAAATCCTACTACAATGAACTACAAATTTGAACCTCCTGAGAAACAAATTTGAAACTCCTGATCTAATGTGAATCTTGCTCTAATACCATGTAGAAATTATTGTGTATATTTTCAACTACTCATGAAGTTTTAATCAATATTACAAGACACAAATCTAGTCTACTACACTATGGAAGTTGATTCCCAATTTAGAACAAAAATTTCAAACATGCAATAAGAAATAACACACATGCACACGATATTTTTCTTGGGGAAAACTCCAATGTATTCTTCCATTAATTTGATGAACAAAGATGTATTAAAATTGCTTTTCTCAACTGAGGACATCCTGGAAGTGAATAACCTCTCTCTCTACTCACTGAGAAGCTTTGACCCAGACTTAGACAATTTTTACGTTTGCTCAAGCCCCTATTTCTTTGTGTAATTCCTTAAGAAATTATGACCCTATTATTTAGGAATTCTACCAAAATGGATTGTGCAATTCCCAAGGTTGATCATCTGATTTCATGCAAAACCTATACACTCAAGACTAGTTTACAATTGATGTTACACTGCCTTGGAATATCCACCACAACTGGGGAACTCGAATTCTTTGCATGAACTAGATATTTTGGGATGATTGATAAGTTAACTAGATGATCACTGAGTTTGATTGAAGTCCCACTACACAACTGACCTTCCACGAGTTTGATTGAAGTCCCACTATACAACATGAGATAACTAACTTTGATTGCTAGGAATTAGCAATCACAGATGCTTAGCTAAACTCTAACTCCTATAACTCAAATTTACTGAGTAAATTAGGTGACAGAAGCCATGTCACACAAGCTAATTGCATGCAACTTGTATGCTGATGTGGAAATTCAATTTTTCTCAATTTACTGAAGGAAAAATCAAATTGAGAATTTCTTGCTGCATTTTCCAACAATCCTTCAGGTGAATCTAATCCATGTTGTTGATCACAGTCAGGAGTTCCAACATAATAATGTGCTGATAATAGAAACCAACAGATATTAGTAGCATCCAAAATAAATGAAACTGTTGAAAAACACATATTAAAACACAATTGATGGAGACCCCAGAAAGCACTCCAACTATGATACTACTTATCTACGTTCAGTGAAAGTTCCTCCATCGCACCTCTCATGAAGCACACCTATGTTGTCGGTCTCCAGCGCCCTAAATCCCATTAATTTTTGTCGACCTCCATTGCTCCACTTCCTAAAGAACCTAGCGACAACGTAAAGACAGACCCCAAATCCTTTACCTTTACATTTTTTTACTAGTGCCTTGTATTGAAAATTTGAAAACAAAATATTTCATTTGTCTTAAATTTTTTTCTTAAAATCCCCCTCCATGTAGTATTTCCGAACGCAGCGATAGAAAAGTTGTCTCTAATCATATTGGCATATATGAAAGGGATAGAGGAGGAATTGATGTCTGAGAAGTCTTGTTAGTAAAAGTTGTCGCGTTCTTCTTAGTTAGTTACCCCCATGAAAGGAAGAGCCCAAAAATTCGTTGTCTTTATATATGATAATGTGAATGGTAAGTGAAATAACAAACTCGGTATAGGCGCAACAGAGTAGTAGCTTGCAAGCTGGCGGACTTAGGGCGCACTGCCAGAGTCAATTTTGCAGTTGTTAGATAATGTTGCCTTAAATTGATATGTTTTTGTCTTAATTGTTAATTGTCTTAAATATGTTTCATCTAAAGTGGTCATTGTCTTAAATTTAAAGTTTGGTCTTAAAGTATTTTCGTCTCAAACTGTTTTTGTCTTAAATATAAAGTATTGTCCTAAAATATTTTTTTCTTAAATAATTGTTTATATCTTAAATATAAAGTTTTGTCGTAAAATGTTTTTGTCTCAAACTACTTTTTTCTTAAATATAAAATTTTGTCTCGAAATATTTGTGCTAAATTATTTTTGTCTTAAATAGAAAGTTTTGTCTTAAAATATTTTTGTCTCAAACTATTTTTGTCTTGAAGATTATATTTAAGACAATTCAATTGATATTAAATTTTAATGTAAAATAACTAAAATAAAAAGTGACTTTTTAAGACAAAAGATTTCTTTTGTCCTAAATTTTTTTCTTAAAAGTGCCCTTGGTATAGTAGTGTGTCCTTACAACACAGATTCTTTGAGACAACTAAAAGAGAATTTGAGGATATGGAAAAGAAATTTATATAGAAGCACTAACAACTCCCCAAGGACCAACTATAACCAAAGTTCAAAAAATGAAATTTTAACCCTGGTTAGTCACTCATAAACCATAAACACTAAAATTTCCAAACTCATTAATATCTACTAACTTAACAAGTCTTTCGGTACTTAAATCATAAAGCAAAAAAAACCTTTCAAACTACCCTATAAAATAAACAACATAACATATAACAAAAATTTCACATTATATACTTTTTATATAATTTATATAATTTTAATATAATTTTAGATTTTAAATTTTCAACATCTCTAACAAAACTCTCATTTCCCTATAAAGCGTTTTGATCCCATTCACATTTATAAAAAATACTTCATCATTATTCTAAAAAAATGAACATGCCCAACAACATAACATAAAAAAAAATGAACATGCCCAACAACATAACATAAAAGAACAACAATAGCTAAAGTTAAAAATATTTATGTTGAAATAAGGCACTAGCTACCATGTTATTTCAACGTGTTGTTTTATAAACTATGCTACCATGAAAGACACAACTTATGCAATGACCATGCTTGTATCCCTATGCTTTTGGTATTAGGGGGCAAGACAAAGTTACTATGTTAACTCTTTGAAATGATACTCATGGCAGGTTGGGAAAAAAATTCATTTATAATTAAAATATAATAAAATTACTACAACTGTTCAATTGCACGAAAATCTCCCTTCAAACTCTGCCCACCCCACGCCATACTGGGCCAAATGAAGGGTATCAGAATCGAATTAGGGCGAGAGAAAATAAAGAAGTACATCGAGGGAAGACAAAAATCGAGACCTTTATTATCCATTGAGCAAACCCGAAGCAATACGTAGCGTGAAATCGACATCACTTTCATGCATAGATTTACGAGAGTTTGACATTCAAGGACGTGTAATTAGGCGGCGAATTAGGGGGACGCAAAGAACACATTATGGTGCAATTAAACGTCGCGTATAACTCCATGGAGTTCACAGTCGAAATATACACAGGATACGTCGACTAGAGCCATGACGGATCCCACAGCTCCGGTAGGGATTGATCATCTTTATCACGAGCATCTGAAAGTTGGTACCCAATGGGAAGTTCATCGAATGAAGATACGGCTCCTTCATGGAAAGTGCTCAGAGTGTGAGAAAACGGCTCCGATATGGATTGATCTCCGGCCTCAACAATATGCAGGTTTTCAAATGCATGTGAAGAAGCTCCGCCTGCAAGATCGCCTTCTCTAACTGCAGCTTAGAGACATGTTCTTGCAACTGCCAGATTGTTCCCGGTCTCTCAGGCTTGCGCTCGCTTCATATACCATACTGCTAACTGCATCAGTGCGCATTTCCAGTGGCAGATCCTGAATAGAAATCGTCATGTCAGCACCAGAATAAATTGCAACAAACCTGAGTGAAAGAGAATATTTCTATTTACAAGAGGCTTTCTAGAATCTATCGAAAAGCTCCGGAATAAAATAGAATACTGTTAATTACCAGAGGCTTTGTAGACTCTATGGAGAAGAGGTAAATTGTTATTTCTTCTATGCAAGAGACGAAGTTGGTTATCAGAGGCTCTGAAGGATTGAAAAGAGTAACAAAGTTATTTAGTCTATGAGCATGAGGAAGAGGAAGATAGAAGAGTAAAAGAATCAATAGAGACAGGAGTAAAAAACTTATATTCTTTATTAGCTGGAGAAAGAGAAAATATTTTGTAGTGGAGGAAGCCAGTAATTTCTTCTCAACTGCATAAGAAGGTTATTAGAGGTTTCACAGAATTTATGGACGAGAGCACATTATTAGAGGTTTCACAGAATTTATGGACGAGAGCACATTTTTCTTTGTATAACGAAAAATCAACTTACTTTTATTATCAAAAAGTTATTACATATTTTTATAGGAAAATCAACTTACTTTTATTATCAAAAAGTAATTACATATCTTTATTGAAAAATCAACTTACTTTTATTATCAAAAAGTAATTACATATCTTTATATTTTTGTTTTTAATGTTATCTATATAATTTAGTCAAAAATCAATTTAAAATTTAGTCTATCGGTCTTTGTCTAACTTCATAAAATCAACCTAACCTTGACAGATCCTACTGCAACTATCAGTAATATCTTCACAGGAAAGCACGCAGCAGCTTTAAAAAAAAATCAGTTATATACAACTAAAGACCGATAAAAACTACCTATATCAAGCCACTAGAAAATGATAAAAACTACCTATGTCAGGTCACTGGAAAAATATACTTCCGAAGCTTTGTACATTACCAATGTCAAAAGCAGCAAAACTAATCAAACACTACTTACCACCACAACCTTCCTTTCACAAGAGATCTGTTACTTGGTTCTACCCCTTTAAAATGTGTTAGAAAAAATGTTTTCTGAAAAGTCTTCGCAAGAAAGAGAGGAAGATAGTTATTAGAGGCTTTCCAGAGTTTATAGAAAAGAGTAAAAATGTTCTCATCCATGAGCATGAGAAACAGAGAAGATTTTATAATGGACAAAGATAGTTATTTTTTCTAGGCTAGGGTGGAAGATGGTTATTAAAAACTTTCTAGTATTAATAGAGAAGAGTAGAAAACTTATTTCCTTTGAGTCATAAGCAAGAGCTAGAGAAGATTGTATAGTTGAGAATATGGTTATTTCTTTATCCTAGGGAGGAAGATGGTTATTAAAAGATTTACAAGATTGGTGGAAAAATGTAAAATAGTTATTTCTCTATGAGTATCAGGAAGAAAATGAAAAAAGATTTTATAATAGAGGAAGATGGTTATTTCTTCTATTCTAAGGAGGATGATGGTTATTGGAGACTTTCCAAGACTTATGGAAAAAGGTGAAAAAGTTATTTCATTTATCATCATGCTCAAGAGAAAATGAAGATTTTATAGTGGAGGAAGATTGTTATTATAAAATTTATAGGGTTTTTGGAGAAAAAGAAAAGAAAGGATGATTTTCTTTTAAGATCAAGTGGTTGGGAGAAACTATAATTGTCAGCTCCACTTAATTCAATTCTCCCAAACAAATAATATGATGAAATTTAATATAATAACTTTTAACTTTATTGTTAACTTTAAATATTTCTTCTGCATCATCTTTCTCCAACCCAAACATATATATTGTATATATATAATTAAATATAAATAATTTAAAAATTATATGATATCATTATACACTCAACTGGTTAAGAAATGAAATATAACTATAAAAAATGAAATATAACTATAATTATGATTGACTTTATTATTGGAACCTCCCATTATAACTTGAATTTACCATATAAATTAAATGATACAATAAGTTATATTACTATATTTATTTATATAATACATATAATGATAATAATTTTCTGAAGTTACAGTGCAGTCTGAGACTCAATATTCATCCCAAACACAAAGATATGGTTATTAACACACAAATCAATCCGAAACACAAAGTTCGGGTCATTAACGCACAAATCAAATATATGAAGACTTTTACCTCTAGCATTTTTATGATATTGCTTGCTCCAAATACTGTATGTGCATCTGCAAATTTCTGAACATCATTTTGTGGGAAGTAAGGGGCCAGCACACAGCTCTCTGTACATCGTCTTCTCAACAGCCTGCAAGCTGTGCATGGTGATGTTGTCTGTCGTCCTCCTCTTAATGTGCTCATCTGCAATATGAAGTTACCACACAGTAGCCCATTATGAACATGACTGCAACAAATAGAATGAAAAAAAAAAGAGAGACTGCAACAGCGAGACACCAAGTACTGAAAAAAAATAGAAAAAAAAGACGGTGATGGGAAAGAAAATGAGAGAAATCTGCAGATCTTACGCTTTTTGAAGTAATGACAAATGCTCAGACTCACAATTCCAGCACGGGCCGAGGGACCTCAAAATCCTGAGGAGCATGACGGTGATGTATGCCCTATCTGATGACATGGTGGAGGTGAGAGCTGAATTTATAAGAATTGAGGGGAGAGTTAGGGGACTCTCATTACATTGCAGGCAGATTCAACAAGTGAAGTCACATAAAACGGCGCAACGCATTGTCTGGTTCTTTCCCGTGAGGGAAGCAGCTGAAGCAGTTGACTATAAAACCATGTCCTCTGTCTGCACTGCCTTTGACTTCTTCATCTGTTTTGTCTCTTGCGACCTACCGATCCGTCAGAGGAATAGGTTAAAATTCCGCCGCGTTTTTAGGAGCATCAGTATTCAGAGCCAGATGGTTTAAATGAGAATTACAAATTTGAGTTCTCAAATCTGACTGACGGATCCATCAGAAGAATAGGATAAAATCTTCCGTCTTTGTAGGGGAATCAGTATTCAGAGTTAAATGGTTTAAATAAGACTCACAAATTTGATTTCTGAGATTTGTAAAATCTGAAATATGTAAAATCAAGTGCTTCACACAGCGACAAAAATTTAAGATTTCATCAGAAGATTTGGTCAAAACTTTGCTGGACAAAACAACAAAAAATTAGATTTGATGAAAAGATTTGGTGAAAAATTGTATGATATAGTTTTGGAAAAAAAAAATTCAAAATGTATAATAGTGAAATTGAACTATATTCTCATCTAAAAAATAATCATATTTTAATGGATTTTAAATAACCAAAAATTAAAATTGAGATAAAAATTGTAAGATTAGGTTTTAGAAGAAAGAAAAGTTCAAAATATATAATAGTTAGATTGAATTATATCTTAATTATCATGACAATAAATTATTAGTATTCAAAAATATTGCTTTTAACTATTTTATAACTATTTTTATAATTGAAATTTTCAATTATAAAAATTTTCAATTTCAAGGTAAGTAAGATATTTGGATTTCAAAGAGTGATTTGGAGTAACCATATAATGATGTTAATATGGGTTATGTCAACTACGTACTTTTTAAAATGAACTTTCAAAGAGTTATTGTTTTAACCCATGTAAGATTTTATTATAATAATTTCTTTTATGGCAACTAATTAATTTATTATGATATGTATTATTACTAATGTTTAATTTTATAATAGTCTATGTTTGTGCCAAATGACTCCCTTGTGACGTTTATGTTATAAAAATTTTCATTGAAACTTATTTCCTATGTTTTAACATTAGTTAATACAATTTTTTTTTTCCAAATGTGTTAGAGGTTTCTCGGAATCAAAGTTTTACTTGTGAAATTTGCTCAATCCAAATGCCTCATAGGTTTTAAAGAATATAAAAGCAAGGTTTGGTCAAAAAATGTATGACCAATTTTTTGAAAAAGAAATGCTAAAAATGTATAATAGTTAGATTGAGTCATATTCTAGGATGAGAATTGAATCATGATGTGGGGTTCATTCGGACAAATAATGTTTCTGTAGAAACCATAGGCTTCGTGGCCTTGTGACGTGTGACACCCTCCAATTCTAGGCTGGAGTTCAGATTGGCCCAGATCCTCCAATAAAGAAGGTCACAAACCTTCGTGTCATCGGCTTTCTATAATTGCAATCCTCCCTCCTTCTCATCAATGGTCTCTCTCTTTGGAATAGGTAAGTGTTTTGAGATTTTGAGTTCGTTGATTTTTTTCTTGTGGCGATGGGCCAGTTTAGCCCAAAGTTAACCCTGAATGTTTTAACCTTCAATAACCTAGTAGCTAATGGACCCAAATTCCAAAATCCTCTTCCTCCAAATTTGTTAAGAAGCTTGATGATATCCCTAAAGTTGATTCCAAGCCCTCAAGCCTAATCAAAGGCCCTTCAACTTGCTAATTGAGGCTTGATTGGCCAATTTACTCGCTTCTGGCCTTCACTTAGATGAGTTAGATCATGTATCCAAACCAATTGGAAAGCAAAACTTAAAGGGGAAGTGGTTTCCTCCTTTGTGGGAAAGGGTTCCTTCACCTTTCATTTTGAGCTTAAGGAAGAGAGGGACCTTATTATCAGAATCAAGCCATACATTATGGGACCTCAAGGTATGTATTTGGACATATGGAACCCTAACATCAACCTAGACTGTGATATCCCTATGACAGTCCCAATTTGGGTTAAGCTACCATATCTACCTTTTCATTGCTGAAATGATGCCACCTCAGGATCATTAGCAACTCTAATGGATAATATATTGACTTTGTTGAACCTAGGGAAGGACTATTTGCTCGTGCTCGAATTTATGTAGAAGTAGATCTAAAAAAGTCTTCTAGCAGTAATAAATTTATGCATGCATGACTGGACGCACATTTAGGAAGTGGACAATGACCAATTAGCATTCAAGCGCCAGATTCTCCACAAATATGGTCACTTTTCTAAGAACTGCACCAAAGCCTTGGTTATCTAAGAAAATAAGGAAGAACACAGGGATGAATGGAAACAATCCAAAAGGAGAAGAGATCTTAATACATAGCAGGGTCCTCAACACGAGAAGAATGTCAAGTAGCCTAAGGACGTGGAAGGCCCTAATAAAACAAATAACAAACAGTAAGGAACTAGCCTATCCGGTATCCATTCAAGAGATAAGAATATATGTGAAGATTTAGTAGATCTAAATGATGAAGAAGGATTGTCCCAAAAATCTTCAGAGCCAAATCCTCAAAAAATCCCACCTCACAGTCTAGAGAAAGCTCGAGAAGAGGAGAATCGAGCTCCTGATACCTCTGAAAATGATTCGTCATACTTGTATGGGGAAGAAGAGGATATCTACCTCTGATCAAAGGAAGCCCCCCAATCATCTAGAATATCCACTCCAACAGATAAAAAAATAGAAGTTGAAAAATCCAAACACATGGAAAGGAGAACCCAACGTACAAGAAGGAAAACCAATGGGGAGATCTGTGTAGCCCAAACTGAGGAAGATAAGGAACTGGGATATCAAAGCATCATACCTCACCAGTTGGTTGATCATGGTAACAAAGAAGGGAAAAAAGGTGTGATGATAGGTCCATTGGAGGGGGAATCTCAACCAAAAATTAAGTAATGAATATAATCACCTAGAATTGCAGGGGCTTGGGCTGCAATAAAAGAATCACAAAAGAAAAATATTTTTTATTGAAAGAGAAGCCAACAATAGCCCTTTTCAGAAGACTAAGCGAGATGAGAAGGACTTCTCATCCAAGTGCAACAAGATATGGAACAAGAGTTTCCATCTTGAGGTAAGTTATCAGGGTGTATTAGGGGATATATGTACACTATGGGATCTAGATCAATTAAAACTAATAGACAGTAAAAAAAAACCAATATTGGATCATTGCTTCTTTCAACATTCTGACTCTTAAAATGGTATGCATGATTGTAAATCTTTATATTCCTTTCGTCTTTATGGAAAAGCAAGATTGTTGTAAACCCTTAATGGATATTAAAGATATTTCTTTTGGTACAAATTGCATCATCAATAGAGACTTTAATACCATCTTTCATCAAAAATAAAATAGAGGAGGTTCATTGGTGAGGGATGCGCACAAAGAAACTATGGAGGACCTAATTAGTTCCCTCAACTTGATTGATATAAAGCCTTCTAAAATGACATACACTTGGAACAATAAAAGATAGTTGGAGGATTTGCATAGTAGATGGACTAGATTGTCAATACTATTTGTAATAAATATATTAATAAAATTTTATAAGTATTAACTAGTGTAAGCCTAGGTGTTGGTAAATAATTTTCTAAAGTAAATTCTTACTTTAGTCAAAATGATTATATTCCTAAGATTTATCACAATCCATTCTAGTCAGTTTTACTTGATGAAAGTAGATACAAAACTATGGAGCAACATATTATTATTTATAATACATATTTTCCAAATAAGGAAGATGCCAATGCGTGATAAGATTCATACACTTACCTCAAATTAAGGATTGAACAACTGAATCTATTTATGATGCAGTAACAACTCTTTTGGCATATACAAATATGTCCTTGATGAAATTAGTTGGATTTGGATTTGATGTGGCTTATGCATGAGGGGTATATGCGAAGGTTTATCAACTAAATTGTGTCAACATGATCTTCATTTAGTATATATTCATTGCATATCTCATTGAGAAGCGTTAACAACAAATGATGCTTCATCTCATTTTCCAGAGTTGTAATTCAATTATAAATTCACAAATAAAGTTTATTCTTCACTTGGACAATCTACTAAAAGACATGGAGAACTAAAAGAACTAATGGAAACATTTCAAATCACCAATTCAGAGGTGTTACAAATTCACCATATTAGGTGGTCATCTAGAGGAATGGCCATGGGAAGACTTCATAAGCTCATGTATGCTTTGTTAGGAGAGAAGAAAATGTATGACTTGGTAACAATATTTCAAGTACAATTTTGCATCCATTTACTTGCAAATGTTCTTATTGAGTTAAATAGGTTGAATCACATGTTCCAAGAGGATTAAGTGGATATTACTTCTATAACAACTACTTTAGATATTACAATTAGCATGCTTTATAAGCAGTTTTTAGGAGGCATATTTAAAGTCGGCACAATGCACACATCATGTTTTTTGAAGAAAGTACATAAAGGAACTTTTGAGTTTGCAAATAGCACATGTATGCAACATGTACATCCATTGAAGTTCATGATTTGTCCGAATACCTATACATAAGGGACACTAGATGATTACATTCTTTTGGGAAAGAGCTTTGTAATGAAGGTGATTGATTCTCTAAATATGAGGCTAACATATTTGCCAATATTTAATGCTTCTAAGCTTTTTAGTCTTCACCATTATTATGAGGAGATAGATGATAGAGATGCTCTTAAATGTTTGGTGAGAGGGATAAGTTTTTTTGTACTATTTATAAATCATACACAAAAAAACATATTTATGGAGCATGAGATCTATGTGGAAATGAACCTGAATGTTTTGAAGATTTTCCATGTCTAATATGATTATGACAAATTATTCTTGTTATTCCAAATAGTACAACAATATGTGAAAGAGGTTTCACAAATTAAATAGGATAAAATGTCATGATAGATCAAGGCTTTTATTGGACACATTAGGGATGTTAATGTTTCTCTCTCTTATTGCACCTCATGCTCCAAATGAGATAAATTAGAATGTCATTTATGATGTATGAAAACTAACGAAAGCTTGAAAGCCACTTCTATTGAAAGCTTGAAAGCCACTTCTATTAGGCAAATACCTTCATCTCATCTACTATGTAAGTTTTGAAAAGTATGAATTGAATAGAAGCAAATTCATTCAATATTATATTTTGAATTTAGATATGCTATTTTATTAGATTTTATTGAAATTATAATTTTTCATTGAGTGATTATTATTTCTCATAATTTTAATATTTGAAAAAACTATATTTGATTAAAAATTTTCTAATAAAATGCATAATTAATTTGTATTTTCATTAAATACAATTATATATACAACTTTTGAAGTGAATATATACTCTTAATTAAAAATAAATAAAAAATGCCCCTTCAAATTTGTTCACTAAAATCCGTTCCATAATAATATTTAAAATATAGTTTACGTTGCATTAGTGTGCATTGACCTTAGCTTAGTTTATAAGGTTAAAAATTATTATATATATATATATATCTTCATTTCTTTTATTATCAAACAAGAATAATGATGGTATTAATATATTCAATTTTAGTCCGATAGATCTCAATATGAAATCTCAATTTTTAGTGACCGAAAGCTAGTCAACGAAATTCATCGAGTATTTTACATACTTAACTATTATTTAATAGAATTGAGTGTACCCTGCATGGTAATGCGGAACTAAATCTGCGTGTGTACGTAGTTAATACATTTCCTTATTTCAAATATGGAATAAAATGATGTTCATAATAAAAAGTTAAATAAATACATGAATGATTCATAATTAGTGCGAAATTGTAAGTTGGACGCAATTTTTAAGGAAAAAAGAAGATTTACCTTGTAAAAACATATATTATTTTCGTAGAAAATGTAACTGATTTATACATTAGTATAGATTTATTTTAAATACAATTTTAATATAAGCTAAAAGACATCAAATTTCTTCACATGCAAATTTTTTTATAGTGAAAAATACAATGTATAATTTTTCATTATTTAAATTGTATTTTTTAATATTATATATATATATATATATATATAAAGGTTTAACCATAAAACATATTTTTTCATGATATTTACATAATATTTTTTCAATGATATATAATATATACATAATTGTCATTAAGTATATGTCAATATTAATTGGTATTAAAATGTTGTATTAATAAGCCACATTGAATATTTTTTTATATATGACATTAAAATAATTTTATTTTAACAATTTTTTTTCTATATATAGATATATTTGAAATTGATATCCACATAAATTACTTAACATAGATCTTCAAATAGTTATTAAATCTCTTGTTGAAATATTTTTTAAAATATAAGGTTTAAATAACTTACTCATATTTTTTTTATTTCTAATTACTTTAGAGCATATTCATTTTTTTATTATAGCCAACATTAATTTCTTATTTAGAGTATAATTTACTTTTATTTTAAAAGGGCACATGTAAATTCAATGGATGGACGGAGACTTACACATTCCCTCATATTGGGTTGTAGAATGAGCCCCTCAACATTTCATAATTAATGTAAAATTGTAAGTTGGGAGGTGAGGGTAGAGGCAAAAAAAAGCATATTGCATTAGATATTAGAATTTTCCTACTTATTTAAAAAAAAAAAATTTAGTCCCTACATTGCCAGACACTACAACCCTCACCTCTTAGTCTTTGTCAAAGTCCCTTAACTCTCGATTAGTTTGTTGTGTTTTTCTACCAATTTTTACCAAAGTTTCCAGAAAATGTTAAATATTTGCATTTTCCTATAAATTCAAAAATATTTCGTAATTTTTAAAAATCTTATTTTTAATTTTCGATTAGCTGAGAGAGATTTGATGTGGCATAATCCCCCTAGTGAAAGGAAATTTAATTTTGGTATTTGTCAATGTCTCACAAATTATTTTTAAGTTAAAATTAGATTAATTTTATAAATGGTCATTCCAACAGTGAGTTCTTTGACACTGACACTAACACTAACACTAACACAATGCTTTGAGTAGGTCCTTTACATAAGAACAAAGGGGGTGGGGGGAGGAGGCTGTGGGTCATTAGCAATGAGTGCTCTGAAATTAACATTAACAATGACACTAACAAAGGGACTCCTAGTTTGTTTACCTCATATTTCATTTTAAGCATTTTTTTCATTTTAAACTTTTATGTTGGACATTGGATAATCTAGCACTCCCCGTGTGCTTTGCGACATGTGCTTAACCGCCTCTAAAGGATCCATTATCTCTTGAGATGCGTCTATTTACAAATACCTATGGGTTTTGGTATAACAACAATCGTGATTCCAACAAGTGATATGAGAGCCAAAGGTCTGGAGTTCAAAACAACCCTAGCTCACATTCGGGGGTGTATTGTCCTGCATTGAATAATCAAATGTTCCTTGTGTCTTTTGTGACATGTTCTTAACTGTCTCTTGAAGATCTGCTAACTCTAACAATGCATCTTTTTATTAATACCTATGGGTTTTAGTGTAGTGACATTCATGATTCCAATATTTTACATATTCATCTACGTGGAAGAACATGCGTATGGAGCCATGAATCTGTGCGTAATGAAGGACATGTGGAAAAGGAAGTATGTGTAGGGGAACAAGTGTGCGGAGTGAGGAACACAAAATTTTATTCGCAATTGTCTCCCTCTTTGCATGAATTCCCCCTTTGCACATTTCTTCTGCATAGCTCTCAACACTACATATTAATCAACTAATTAGTAATTTTCGATTATTAAAATTTGGGGCATGAAAAGTTATGTTTACATGTATTGCGGATGTGAAACAATGGTCGATGATTAACCCTCTACACTACTATGTCGACCGGGATTATTTTATTTTGATATCAAGATGCAAAGGATCTATGGAAAAATTGCTTTATTGATGAACCAATCTGCATTTTTCAAAACTATTTTTGATAGTTTTTATCGTTTAAAAACTGTATCAAAGTAGAAACAAAAAATCTTGGTATTTATAGTTCCGAAATACTATGTTCATTTGTGATCTCAAGTTTGTGAATTAAATACTTATTATCCAGTATTAAATGAATTATCTTTTAAATGAGTGCAAGGAAGAAGTTTAGTGCGGGAGAAAGGGTGTGCACAAAAAGGAACATAAACTTTCTTCCACAATGTCTTATACCTTCATATACATTCCCACAGACCTCTATTCCACATAGCACTACATATTAATCAATTGATTAACATTTTTTGGATTACCAAAGTTTGGGGCATGAAATGTTTGGGTCATGTGTATATTGAGTGCCAAATAAGGGTGGACGATTAATTGTCACCACTACTATGTCAATGTGGGCTCATTTTATTTGAGCTTCTCGAATACTAAGTGCATTCATAATTTCATATTTGTTAATTAAATAGTTATTATCCAATATTAAATAAAGTGTCTTTTTAATGTGTATGATGAATAAGTGTTGTGCGGGAGAACGAGTGTCTGAAACAAGGAACACAAACTTTCATCTACAATGTTTGTACTTCCGGATACATTTTGTGTTTGCACGCTTCTTCCACACACCTCCCTCCTGCAAAAATCTACATATTAATCAATTAATTAGCAATTTTGACTTATTAAAATTTGGGGCATGAAAATTTTGGTTTACATGTATATATTGTGCGGAATAAGGGCGGGAGATTAATTGTCCACGCTACTATGTCAACATGGACATATTGTATTTGATATCAAGATGCAAAATAGTTTTGGTAAAACTACTTTGTGGATAATACGATGCATGGTTTTCAAAACTATGTTCGATGGATCTTATCATTCACTGTAATCAGCGATTGATATTGAGTGCGGGTTCCCTATTCTAACATCAATCAACATCTGATGTCATGGTCTAGCATATATTAATATGTAAGTCTTTTTGAGATTTATTCGATGAATCTATGCATAATCATGACATCTTTCGAGTGGTTAATATCATTTAATTTGATAATTTGTTTCGTTACTAGCCATTGTTTTACTTTGACTAGATTTGTGTTCAATATTATTATGTCTATCTTGTTGTTTCTTTTGCACTAGTTATCCTATCCACTTAAGAACTTTATCAAATTAAAATCAGCAAATATTGGTATTCACAGTTCTAGAATACAAAGTGCATTGTGATGTCACATTTTTGAATAAAGTACTTATTATCAAATACTAAATGAAGTGCCTTTTTAATGTCTGTGAGGAACAAATGTTATGCAGGAGAATGAGTATGCAGAGGAAGTAACAAAAACTTTCTTCTAAATTTTTTTGTACCTCTACGTACATTCCCCCTTTGCAAATTTTTTTTGGACACCTCCCTCGCACACAACACTACATATTAATCAATTAATTATTTTTTTGTTCATGGCATGAAAATCTTGGTTTACATGTATATTGTGTGTGAAATAAGGGTGGGTAGTTAATTGTCCACACTACTATGTCGATGTGGGCTCATTTTATTTGAGAAGTAGAATAAGTGAATCATTGTATACACACTTCCTGAATAGTAAGTGCATTTGGGATTTCACATTTGTCAATTAAATATTCATTGTCCAATATTAAATGAAGTGTATTTTTAGTGCATATGAGGAAGAGGTGTTATGCAAGAAAACGACACTAGTAAAAAATGGGTGAAAATCCAACATATATTCATCCGCCATTTGTCTTATTGACGTTGGCTATCCAAGACATTAGAGTCATAATTTTCGTTGGTGGGATTGTGTTGAACAGTCAACACTTTATTAAGCATGTGATATTCAGTGGGACTGACATCGAATATTTGATGCCAAAGATGCCTAAAAATGTCTTTATTCATATGATGCATTGTGATTAGTTTTGTGATGTCAACAATCATCGGATATGAAATGGGTTAAATGTCAGATAGCCACCACCATAGACACCAAAACGGAGTTTCAACATCCAACATTTTGACGTAAGATATTTGACGATGTATTATTTTAGTTTGGTGGAATCTGATGGTTTGTTCTGTCGGTATCGATTCAAATGTCTTATTGTTACATGTTGAATAATTAACATTATAAGAAGTTTATTGGATGAGAGTGTTATGGCTTCAATGCATTTTCCCACTAGTACAACATCAGATATTAAACAATATGTTCCTTCGACTTAAAATCATATATTCGATGGTTAATTCTTATTTTTTTTAAGCATCATATCGTTATGTGTGTGTGTATTAGAGGCATTCTCTACCTCCTTCTAATCCATTTCTAGTGAGTAATGAGATGGTATATGGTATTGATTATTGTGTGGAAGATCTAGGTCTTTAATACCTAGACCATTAGAGAATAAGAGAACGTGTTTTAAGAGAATACTTATCTTGATGAGATCAGTAGGAATTATGTGCTAAGAGACGCTGACCTCAGTGAAGCTCCCATTCATAGAGCTTACTTTACATCTACTCTAGGAATTCAATCCTTCACTACTAGCGTCATCTTCATTGTATCAATACTAATTGAAATATAATTTATGGATGTTTTGGTAACTTACTTTTTTAATTGAAAATCATTGGAGACTGCTATTATAAGGAGCATGATAGAACAATTAGCACAAACATTTCTTTGGAAAGGGAAGGCCATTAGTTGATCAATGGCGTCAATTTTTGCAAACCAGGCATAACAAATTTATTTCTAAGGACACATGCTAGAAAATAGCTAGGTGTCTTAGCTAGTGCCTACAACTTTAAAAGAGGTATCCAACCTAATGGCTTGGCTCCTTAATTCAAAAGTGTATTATTGCACCACTTATCGATATTCTTACCTAAGGTACTACCATTTCATGAGTGACTCCTTTTCATAACTTATGGGATAAAGGTATAAAATCAAAAATTTCTTTAAGTCCTCCCATTTTGTAAACATGGACTTCTTGCCTAGATTTAATGCACCCACATAGCTCTCCCACTATAATAGAGCATGTCCAATTATCTTCAACCAAGCAACAAAAGTCTACTACATTTCTTGAATTTAGTAAAGGCCAAAATAAAGTCCCATTTATTTCAACTAACTATTTAATACTTCAATGTTAACTTGTCCATCAGACATGGGTATTTCAAGCTTCACTTCAACTCTACAAGGAGCATTAGAATATGAGTTTCTTTTACCCAGTTCACTAGGTTTCTTACCTTTAGTACCTTGTCTTCTTCTTGCTCTAACTTTATTGATTTTTCTTCCTTATCCTTTTGCACTTTCTATAATATAACCCACACTTTATTCCTACATCCAAAACTATGCAATCAAAAAAAAAACACCCAATAAAGCAGATGAAGACCAAAATTATGCAAATTATAGCCATCAAATGGCTGGAATCAAATAATTGACCACAATCAAATGACCACACTATCTCACTAGGAAAATTTAAATATAACGAAATGTAACAAAAATGTACTATGTACAAACTCCATCCAAATTGTTTATAAATATATGAGTTCCAAGAGTACTTCGATATGTCTTTAGGTGTTTTAAGGAAATTTTGTTGTGTTGGAAGAATTTTCATTGATGTCAAAGTGTGAATGGGCCATATCAGGATTAAAATCTACAGTTTACCTAGTTTTCCTTGAGAGGCTTTATTAATGTATTAGTGGGATTTTCACCACTTTTTTTAATCATTATGACCATCTTCATGTGTTTCAAAATGGATGTATTTTTCATCTCCAGGTTGTAGATATTGTGAGAAGAAACCTTATAAGTCCTATCTTTTTAGATGAATGATAATTTTTTAAGTAGTGTAGAAGGCCTTCCTCCTCTTGAATCATAGGATGAATTTCTTAATTTTCACTTTATCAAAAGTATTATCTTCAACTTTTTTATGTACTTTAATAAGAATTAAAACTTGAATGGTAAGAATGTGCTTCCCTTCTAAACTTTCAAGTATCACAAGTCAACATGCTAAGCCTGCCACTAGTGGATGATATATTTGACATCACACCAAACATGTTCAAAATATTTATCATTGGCATCATAGTTATTAGAGCTCAAATATGATAGAATCAAAATTTTCTTGAAATGTATAGGTCAGTTCTTAAGAACAAGTTGGCTCCTCCACTAAATATAAGTCGGCTACCCCAAGAAACATGTCGATTCACACATGTTTGAATTGATATAAATAGACCATTCTATTACTCCTCTTGGACATCCAACTTAGTTGAGGAGAACAAGAGAAAAAGAGGTTCAGATATGAAGAAAAAAGACAAGTTCATAACTCATGAACTTGGTGACAAACAAGAAGAAGAATTCATAATTGACATCTTAGTGTTTGGATCTAGTTTTCTTGGTGGATTTGTAGTGGATTTCTTGTTGGATTCATAGCTACATTGCGAACAAGGTTCTTCCCTTCAAGAAAACCTCGGGTAAGGGACCTTTGGTCCTATGGAGAAACTAAAATACAAACCTATGACAAGACACATAATAAATATTTTTCAGCCCTATGTAAAAATAAAAAGTTTGGTCCTAAAGTCATACACCATACTTCAACCTTCAATTGGAGTAGATACCTAGCCCTTGGAGTAGACCTAGTAACAGACCTACTTAGCCTTTGAGTAGTCTTATTTGGCCTCTTGACTTTGGTCTATTCTTGGATCTGCACAAGAGGTATACTTCATACATTCTAGATGTTTAGGGGAAGCCATAGACCTGTGGCAGAGATCAAATTTATGGAGAAATGTTGAAGTTACTTCCTTATAATTTTGCACTTTCCATAATACAACCCACACTTTATTCCTACATCCATAACTATGTAATAAAAAAAAACACCAAATAAAGAAAAATACAACAGTAAAGTGCTACTTACAAAATCCATCCAAATTTTCTATAGGTATATGAGTTCTAAGAGTATTTATAAAACAAGCTTAATAAAATATGTAATAATTTAGTTGACTCACTTAATTTTGACAAAAATGTGTATTCATATACTCTTCTACATGAAAAAAATGGTCACATAAAGGATCAATTCATAAACATATAAATTATGTAATGGGTACTATATTGATCATTTAGAACCTTCCAAGTTATTACCCGATAATATGAAGCAAGCCTACCCATTCTTGAGAGACACATCCCAACAAGTAGATAAGCATAACCTTGCATGAAACATGATTTACCAAATTAGTGAAGAGTATACAAGTTTAGAATTTTCTTGTATTCCTAAATTAATATATTTATTTGTGTTTATTATGAGAATTTTGAGAAAAGAAAAGAGTATTTATCCAAGATCACGTGTTGAATATTTCAACCATAATCTATGCAAAAACCTTTGCGACCATTTTCATCCAGAATTTTGTCCAAAGGTATATCTTGCAATGCAACCAATATCATTTCTAGCATGTCCAACCCATCTTTATTTGCAAATGTAAAGAATTGAAATGATTGCACATTCATAAGAAATATGTTACATTTAGTAACTTAAAAACTAAGAAAAGTATACAGTTCCATGCAATATTATAAGGATGATCAAATTACAAATTTGAGGTGTATTTAGTGGAGTAGAGGTAGTCCTAACAATCAACAGGAAAACTACCTATAAAGAGACGAAGACCGAACTACATAAATACATATTAGGCATATTTGAAAGGTTTGATATGACGACACAACCACTTGAAAAGGCCACAATCGTCTTCAGAAATATAGAGACCTAAACAAGCCATTTTCAAGGCTTGAAGCAACCTTTAACTCCAATAATATGTGACACTTTCAAGAAGGATAAAATTTGCATCCTTGTATAAGGGTTCTAGAGCTCTTCACAGAGTCATGTTGTGTTAAATGATAATCCCTAGTTTAATGGCCATTCCAAAAGTTCATTCATAGAGCATTCAAGAAGCATTTTAAAGTGACTGTGCCAAAGACCAAATTATCATAATTTGTTGGGGGCTTAGATGACAAACGACAGTTGCAATCAAATCATGTGTTAGTCACCTTGTGGAGAGAATATTGAAGGTTGCACTAATATCGACAAAGGAAGTATCTACACCTTGGACTATGAAGAATACCTATAGAAACACCAACATGATAACTTGACTTAGTAAGAGAGCAGAAAACAGTGTCTTGAAACAGTAATCTTACTTGGCATTCCAAAGATCATTGGACGTAAAACTTTGGCTTTGGCATCAACTAGAATATCATGGTAGCTATGGAAGTGGAAATGCCTTGGATAATGAAATCAAGGAGAGGGATTTGTAGTAGCCATAACTGATCATGGTCGACTAAGGTATTTGCATTTGTTTTAACCATAACTAGATGAAAGGTTTATTTTTACATATCTTAGGGTTTTCTATGATGATAGGGTTTGTAGACTTTATCTTTTGAATCTAGAGATTATAATCCCTAGGTGTTTCTTGAAGTACGAAAACCCTTTTCAAGAAAGAAACCCTAACTCTAATGGGTATAAAACTTAGATTTTTGTTTCTATGGTTTGTAGGTAGTCTACGGTGTATGGCAAACCCTAGTGATGGTGAAATTGGATGGAAATTTGGGTTCAAACCTTAGAGATGATGTTACAAAGGGAAACCTCAAGGAAATTAGGGTATGGATCTAAAAATCTTAGGAATTCTCCCTCCAAGATACCATGGTATCTCTAGATTGAAAAATTATAATCATGCTCTTGTACTTGTCAATTTTTCTTACTGGTACATATCAATGAATATTACAAAAGGAATAAAAATGATAAGGATGAATAAGCAACATAAATCTTGTGTTTTGATGAGAATGATCAAATGAGGGAACTATAAAGACCCTCAGATAACTTTTTCTATGAAAATTAATTGAAGGAAAAATTATAACTTAGTAATTAAGTTGGATACTTGGGCACTCTGATGCATAAAGGTAGACTAATATGAAGATGACCATAGGATTTTAATGTTTTGAAAAAGGTCACCATGGTGAGGTAAGTTTGATGTTGATACCTATTATTCATTATTCAGTTAACATTTTGTTACGATACATGGAAAGATGTTGCAAGGGTACATGATGAAAATTGAGAAAAGTTTAACTATGTGAATATTCAGGGAAAGCTCAACATCTGGTACTTGGCACACATATTTTTTTAATAAAGGGCCTGCATAAAGAAATAGGTTAGGACTCTTGCTACATTTTTTGAACCTGGTGTTTGTATATTTCATCTAGTCAAAAGGTTTTGGCATCTAGGGATTGAAAAACCTACATGGGAATTAAATAGGAAAAACCCTAGGGAGAAACCATAATCTGATTGTTCCCTCAAGGGAACCTAGCAGTGGGATAAGATAACCTAAAGGTCAAAGGGGATCACTCTTTTGAGAAAGTTGTTATGAGTTGGAAACTTTGGAAGGCTCAATAAAATCAATTCATTAAAATTGAAAAGTTAGAAGTGATGTGCAAAATTAGTGACCTAGAACTTGTCAAAAGATTGAATAAGATGGCTTCATGGAAATGAAGGAGGCTCAATACAATGAGATGTGGATAAAAGAGGAATGAAGAAACTTTACAAGAAATTGATGGTCTGAAATTTGTCCCTTTTTAACCACATATGTGAGTGCATTAGGGTTTCTTCGCATGGTAAATTTTAGGGGCAAATTTTAGCCCAAGGGCGAAATTTAAGGGGTTTTTCATTTTAGAGGGGATAAATTTTTATAAAACACCCATTTCATATATTTAACCGAACTTTTGTTTAAAAAATAATTATTTTTTTCATTTTAGCCCAAAGAAGGGGCAGATAAACTATGAAAAGACTCATTTGACCCGACTCGCCTAGTTTGGGAGGTTATATTCCATTACAATCACCCGATTTTCTGCTTTGCAATGTTAAATTTGTTTGCAAATGCCCATTTTATGGTTTGGGAGGTGGTTTGGGAGGTTGTATTTGGTCCCAATCGTTGGGATTTCTTCCATGAACAACTTCCTATTTTCAAATTTGGTTTTCATAGATGACAAGGGTGTAAATACATAAAAATATAAATAAAGTGGAGGTATGGTAAATAAATAAAACCTCTTTTGATATTTATTCCATAAACCTCTTTCTATTTAAGAAGGCTCAAAAGAGAGGCTTTATTTAAGTGAATCCTATGGAACAAATACCATATTTATAAAAGAGGTGTGGTAAATTAATAAAAATATAAATAAACGAGAGATATGGTAAATAAATAAAACATTTTTTTATATTCACTCCATAATTCATCTTATATTTATGAACACTCAAGGGTTTAAATAGATAAAAATATAAATAAAGTGGAGGTATAGTAAATAAATAAAAACTCTTTTTATACTTACTCCAAAGGTATGTTAAATAAAGCAACATATAAATAAACTAGGGGTATGATTCATAAATAAAACCGCTTTTAATATTTAGTCCATAACCCTCTTTCTATTTAAGAAGGCTCAAAAAGGAGGTTTTATTTAAGTGAATCCTATAGCCAAATACCATATTTATAAAAGAGGTATGGTAAATTAATAAAAATATAAATAAATGATAGGTATGGTAGATAAATAAAACATTTTTATATATTTAATCCATAAGTCACCTTATATTTACGAACACTCAAAAAATGTGCTATATTAGGTGAAGCCCATGGGCCAAATACCATGGGACAAATTATTATTAATACCATGCAAAAAAACATTATTAACCCTAATATTAGTATCAATAAAAATAAAGATGGCACATGGTATTGACCCATGGTATTCACGTGGAATGTAGACTATTTATAGGGGAGAATTAAACCCGCATAGATCCATCTTTACTATGGATCTACTAAGTGGCAAATATCGTGATATGCAAACTAGCATAGAGTGAAAAATATTTGATCCCTCTCGCAGATTGGTAGATCAAGAGTAAAAATGGATCTTGTAATTTAATGTCACTTAAACATTTTAACTCAATTAAAAAAAAAAAAAAAAAATCAATTATTAATTTTTATAAATTACTAATAGTAGTTTTTAAGCTCCAAGTTTATGATAACCCAAGGTATTACCATGGTATTAATGTGAGCATAGACTATTTAAAGGGGAAATTCTATCGCTCTATGCAAATGTGAAGGGAAAATAATAGACCACGTGTTGGTGTTCATTTGTATTTTTTGTCAGGAGGTATGGGGTGTTATTCTCCCCTTATTTGAGGATAGGATACTTGGCAGGAGCCTTCCCTATTGGATTGTTTGATGATAGAGCACTCAAATAACATAGATAATTACCCCTCCTTGCCTATAGAGCCATTTGGACAGGAAATAAGGATAACAATTTTGTAGACAAGGAGATCCCTCTTTTCATGTACATCATCAAATAAAATACCTATATGAATGCATAAAAAAGACTCCAAAGGTAAAGTTCCAAGGTGGGTTGCAAATTAGAGGTGATAAAACTTATCCATGACCTTTCTTTGTTGGTGCTTGCCAAGGTAATATTCTTGTTATATATATTATCTATGAATATGTGTGATATTCTTGATCTATATATTATATGTGATTTGAACCCAAGTCAGTTGCTCCGTCATGTGTGATATTCTTGTTCTGTATATTATCTGTGATTCGAACCCAAGTCAGCAATGTGTAGGAGGAAAATTCGAACTAGTGCTTCTTTTTGTGTCTTTCATGTCTACCTCTGCCAGAGAATTTTCCAAAATACATCAAGTTCTTGATTCACATGTCTCTCGATATTTGATTATTTTTCACATTTTGAAGTGGGAAGAGAGGATAACTCTTATTGCAGGTGAAAACATATTCATTTCAGGTCATAATGGGTAGTGGAGCAGTAGGGATGGGCTTGTTGTATCAATATATCTTGAACCCAACTACAAATTTCATGCCCAAAACTTCACAACTAGTTTTGGGGGTTGCCTGGCAACAAAAAAACAGAAAATTAGGAGGTTTGAAACTTTGATGTCATGCCCATTGTGTAAACCTTTTTGTATCACAACAAGCTTGACAATGGGAAATCATTTGGCATTCATGTTGGTGCAAGCCTTCAACTTCCCAGGTGTCCATGTTGTTCACAATTCACACTATGATTTATTTATTTATGTATTTGTTTTTTGTTGAAATTGATACATGTATAGATAGCCTATGTGACATTCGTGGTCATATTTCCATTTGAAGACCAAGTGAAGAAAGCATAGATCATAGTTAAATATAGTTTAACTTGGAGGTGTTTAGAAGATTCATTTGTTAATTGAGTTGATGCAAATAGGCTTCTTATCTTCATTTAATGAACTATGTCAAATACCTCAGTTTTATTTATAGTTTTGTTGAGTTAATGGTTAGTGAATGGCTTGATAAAGACTTTTTTCTTGATCTGGATTCCCGTCAGATGGCAGCAAACAGAAATTGTAGACCTCAATAATACAATTAATGCTCCTGTCAAACTGTGCCTTAGTTACCGATGGTACTAAATTTATTGTGATTTCTTTATGTAGTTTGTAAATTACTTCTTACAGAGGGAAATCACATCTTTGTAGATCCTCTTCAAAGTGAGATCGATCTTAAAATGAATATGATAATTAAGAAAGAAAAGCAGTCGCAATTCAATGGTGTGGAAATTATCTCTTCTGAAAATTTTACATCCTAGGCGGTTATGGAAGCTGTTGGATCATGTTTAAGAAACAAGTATTCAGAAGGACTCCCTGGTAAGAGGTAAGTGCCTGAAGATATCACTTGGAACGTGAAGAATGGCACCATCATGATTGTGATTTTGTTTGCCCTTCTTGGAAGTTTCTTCTTGCCACTTGGTATTTTTTCTTGTTAAACTTAGTTTCTCTTAGATTTTGGACCTATACTTTTTAGTTTGAATGTTTGAAATGTGTGTAAAGGTTTATGGGTTCAGTGTTATAGTGTAGAGACCTGTAGTTGTTGCATGAATATCTGTTATCATAATGATGGATACAATTGTTAGGCACTTTTCTATATTTATTCATTACTATGTTGGGTTGGGATTTATGCCATGTATATAATATGTTGGTGATGAATTCATTGACCAAAGTGAGAGGCTTTGATAGTAGAAGGCCCTAGAAGCATTCCATCTTCACAATAGTACATGAGGTGTTATTTCTCAACCATTATCTCGATCCCCAACAAATTTTGTTGTTTATACAACTCTCCTCCAACCACATCATTGCATTATGGTGTGTATGGTTTTGAACTACAAACCTCCTTTGATAAGATTATCATTCCTATTTGGGCATGTAACATGTGAAAATTTTCTTTGCAACATTTAGGGTTTGGACTTAGCACATGGAGGGAATTTGTCTCATGGATTCATGATAGAAAAAAAGCAAGTATCTGCTACATCAATTTACTTTGAATCAATGCCATATCATTTAGATGAGTCCACAGGTGAGCTTGCATTTCCAATCTAATAATAATTAGGAGGGAAATAGTTCCACCATTGAAAAATATTGAACCAATCTTTTGGGGAAGTGTTCAAAGTGTTAATGGTTGGGTTTGTTTTCTTGGGTTATAGGATACATTGACTATGAGAGGCTTGATAAGAATTATACCCTTTTTAGGATCAATCTTATCATTGCTGGTGCTAGTGCATATCCCCGAGATATTGATTACCCTCGCATGAGGCAGGCATTGAAGCTCGATATTTCTAGATCTTATAATGGTAGTACTTTCAAAAATTTCTCTTTCCAACAATGTTTATTCTAGCATATTTCATTAATATGTTCTTATAGTATGTAACGTTGGATTTTTTTATGATTTTTAGTACTAAAAAATTTGTGTTTTGGGAAGATTTCCAATACAGTTTGGGCATACTTAATGATGGACATGGAACACATAAATGGTCTCATAGTTTCTTCTATAGTAGTCAGTCCATTTGATTTTTGTGATGTAGTAACAACTACAACGCACAAGGTGAGTTGATGTTATTAATTTTCTCTGCACTTCACCCTTTCGTTTAAAAATATGAGTATATTAGATGGACCTCTTTTTGGATCTATCTTAATGCTATATATATGTGCCATTCCCCCCTTGTAGAAGAAAAAGAATCCCATTAATGTTTAGAAACGACAAAGAACTAAAACAAATATGCCATTCCCATCGTGTGCTTTCTTTTGGCAGCAGAAATACTTAACCTTTTATGTACACCTGAAAAGAAGATCAACCCAATATATTCGATCTATTTTCTTATTCTATACATCTAGATCTTTTATAATAAGATCTCCTAGATTACCTGGAAGTTTAGACAAAAATGAGATTTTTTGACCAGTGTCATTAGAAAGATTTTCATTAAAGACTTTTGCCATGAAATCTTTACCAAACTGATCGAGATATTTTAAATCTTTTAGTTCCATACGACTTAAGTCTATTGTCAATTATTTTTTCTCATCTATTGGCTCTGGAACAAATTGTGTTTTCAACAAAATTTCTAAAGTGGTCAATCCTGCTTCCATGACTACTCTTCTTTCCTCATCGGTTGGTCTCATCGACCAATCATATACAATGCTGGCCATTCTTTTTTTGGCTAATATCATTAAAGAAAAATTATCTAATTTTGTGGTGACCTACATTTGATACAGAGCACCAGTCTGTACCGTATCTGGATTGATTCTCCTAGATTGGATGGATTGTCAAGATCTAAAATATACCAACTAGAATTTGCAGCATACAAATCTTCTTCTACACGCGGGTATTTAGAGACTTCTTTCAACACACGAGCTTTATTCTGGTTGTTTCTAGAAGGTAAAATAAAGGAAGGGAATTTAGAAGCTACTTGATCAAGAGTCATAATTTCTTTCTTAGAAGCAAATTGTTTTTCAGCTTTGTATGCTTCTTCCTTTGCCCTGGTAAATTTTCCAGAGGTTTTTGAGGTTGACTCTTTTGCACTAGTGGTAGTTATTACTTCTTCTGTGTCTTCCTCCTCTTCTTCTCTATCCCAATAATTGGGAGTGCTCATGTCAAATTTGAATTTAGGAATTTCTTTGACCTTTTTTTCTATCTTCTTCTCTTCCTCTCTTCCTTTTCGGCTTTCTCAGATTGTTGCTCTTCATATAGCAGCCTAATATTTTCATTAATAAAATCCGATTGCCAACATAAATCATCAAGGACATCTTCAACATGTGCATGCCAAGTGGTGAGATAATTCCTTATTTGATAGACTTGGTTAAGATGAGTAGGATTCTGGGAATTATGTTCTAAGAGTGGTGCACAATTAGCTCTTCTGGGTGGTTGTCTTGACTGAGATGAAGATGTACAAAACTTGGTTTTTGGTGGCCATTTTCCTCCTTTGACGTGTCTATGATTAACATACTGCAATTCTTCTACAGGTGGGATATTAGACACATATGTAAGGAACATCTTATTTACAACAAAAAATGGCTTCTCTTCAGGAATATATAACTGATCTGATGGAGTAGATACAGTTGTTTCTTTTGATGGATGACTATATACATTTCGTGAAAAAGACATTCAACCAATGGTTGATGGTTGCTCAGACTCTAAAATGGCTGGTAAAACATGCTTTTGTGGCATAAATATTGGTCTGGGTATTGAAGATCTATCAGGTAATATGCGGACATGACCATCACTTACAAACATTCTTCTTGTTTTATTTCTTGGAGTGTCTGTTGACGGTAAGGGTTTATATTGAATGTACCAGTCACTGGGGAGGGCTTCTTTATCACAAGGAACACCTTCTACTTGAGCATTACTGGCTCCTACGGTTACACAATCTTTTAACACTAGCTGCTTTAGCTTGGGATGTATAGTGTTTGTGAGTTGGAAAAATGTTTGGACTAACACAGAGAGATATTCACTATCTTCGACCATCTCAATACCTTGGACTGCAACTAATAATATCCAACATTCTTTTAAATGGATATCAAACAGACTGATGGAATAGTCTGGATAAATGGTACCATACTGATAACCTAAGGATAAATTTCCTTATATGGTTCCAATATACATGGAGTATTGAGTCCGTGGAAAAATAGTGGGACTAGACCTATCCTTATCCCTCCAAAATGAAAATAAGAAAACTTTTTCTCTTGAACATATTTTTTGAATTTTTTGATTTCATATCCAGAAAATAAACTCAAACCAACTATCTATATAGAAGGACCAGAAATCTTAATTTTAAATTCAACTTCTTTCAACCAATTTTTTCGTGATAGACTAAACATAGATGGAACCTGATAAATTTCTTTTGAACTCAAAACATGTGGGTTCCATCTCTCGGGATCATCGACTCTTTCATGTTCAACATGATCACTTTCTATTGAGCGTGAATTGACTTTAGAAATAGTGTGTCTATCTATATTAGAGAATGATCTTAAGAAGTTTGACATGATTGTAATATAAACTAGACCAGAGATTGACTAAAGCAACATTTATCTAATCAGATCTTGTATAACAATAGCTTTTCGAAGGCTTCATGACTGGCTTTAGACTTTGTCTATAGTTTATAGACACAATATCTGAAAGGTGACAAAAGGAAACGAAAGGCGACTAGGTAGCAAGTAACAAGAGGTGACTGGGTAGCAAGAGGTGAGTGGGTAGCAAGAGGTGACTAGGTAGAATGTGGAGCATGCAGAACTGTAGCAGCACTGTAGCAAGCTTTATTAAATTAAGCACACAAATTATGTGACCACTTAACTGGAGGTTAAGCAAAGTAAGCACAACGCAACAATAGAAAGCCTTGATATTATAACTCACTTCTTGATCAAATTCGAAGATTATTGAATAGAAGATCTGAAGCGGGTTTCTCCTCCTCAACCGAACATGTGCACGCAACTATGACCTCTCTCCATGGTTGTTCCAACGCCTTCACCTTACAGTTACAAGTTCTTTTGGATGACAGAAACTGTCCTCAAACAGGCATCCCAGTAGGCTTCGATATTAATTCAAAGATCAAAATTACAAATCTTGAAATATTACAATACAAGATCAACATCAAGAAGCACTCCATCCAACGTTGTGGGCTTCCTTCCATTGATCTCTCTTTTATAACCTCCTAAAGGAATCTAAACCTATCTAAGATATGACATAAAGGGGAAATAATTGAGGGTCCTGTCGGCATTTCCTTTAACCGACGGTGTCTACTTAATCTTTCCAGTACAATAATTCTACCAGTATCCTTTCAGACTTCGGTCAGAATCATAATCATCGTCATCAGTAGATAGCTGTCTTTCAAAGGCCTTTTTCTCAAGCATATTGAGGTAGTCGTATTCCATCATGTTTGAGTACTCTTTGTCCCAATTGATATCATGTCGATCCTGTGCATCTGCATATATGTCCTGAAAAGTAGATTCCTCAATTTTACCTTTTCCTTTGGCATCTACTGATACTGTTTCGTTGTCATTTAGAGATGCTTTTGATGTTTGTCCTTGGTCCAGATTTTCTTTTATTTTGTGGAGGTTATGTTGTTGTGGGGTAAACATCACTTCTTGCTTTTCCCACTTGTTTAGAAAAGGTATTGGGCTGATATCAATATCTAGAAAGGAATCTTTAAAAACTTTCATGAACACGGGAGAAGGTTGAACTGCCAACTCAATACCATCTAGAAGCTCCCACTTAAATATATAAAACATATTAGTGGAAGTTTCAATTACATGTTGGACCCATAATCTACAGTTTTCATTAATGTATGCTTTTGATTGCCATCCCATTTCAAAAACCATTGAAGTACAATTTTTTTTTTACCGCAGTAAACTAATAATATGAATTACATTATTATTCTAGTTTCCTGAAATAATGCTTATTGTGATTAGCACTGTTTGATTAACCATGAATCTTAAAAAATTTGGTTCACCTTGTAGTTCATCCAATTGTTGTAAAACCTGTCACTTCTCTGTTAATTTCAAACATCCAAATTCTTTGAACCAAAGAACCAGTTGTTTAATCCTTTTGATATTATTACTGGTCTTGATTTCTCCTGTTATCTCATGACAGAAAACCTGTGGAAAAGGATTTGGAGAAATACTTTCTTTTAATTGTAAACTTTGGTAATCCCAAGGAGATGAGAAATTCCTTAGATATTGCAAGGTTATCTGGATGCACTAAGATGTCGTAGTAGATGGCTTTTTCTTGCAGAATCCTTTAATCTCCCAATTAGCAAAATTTTCAAAAATTTCATATTGGGGAAAGGTGTCATTGGGAGCATAGTTTTCATCAAATTTGTGGACAAAAGATGCTTGAAGTTCCTCAAAAATATCAGGAATTTTTAATGAAAAAAGATATTTTTCTAAGTTTGCTTTAATTGAAATAGCTTCTACATCCAACATTTGAACTCCTATATATATGCTTAGAGCAAAGTCTATTCCTCCAATTAGCTGATAATAATTTAATGCTTTGAAGATCCAAATCATATTGTCAATGAATTGAGAAGACCATAGATCTGACAAACTTTTGAAATAAATCTTTACCTTCATGTTGGGCAAAGGGTATACCTTTACCAAATTAGCGTCTAGGCCTAAAGACATACCAACATTTTTAGACTACCATGCTTGGCATCTTCAAATCCACTTATTCCTCCTTAGACATGGACCCAAAATTTTCTTGATTTCTTCTGTCAAATCATTCGCATGGCTTTCAAGAAGCTTGAATCTGTCTACAAATGTGCTGAAATTATCATTTTAGGGGCCTTTTCCTGGTATTATGAAGAAATTTCCTGTTGTTGTGACAAAAATTTATTCATATCTCTAGTTAAAGAATCTGCTAGAAAATTAGGATTGCCTGGTATCCATTCAACATAAAAATCAAATTGTTGAAACCAAATCTGCCATGAGAGAAATCTTCGTCTATCAAGATGTCTTGAAATTTTGGCAGACAAGAAATACTTGAAGTTCATACAACCAGTCCTTATAAGAAACTTTATTGGTGCTAGATATAGTTCAAATTCCTGTATCCGATTAAAAATTCCTAAAGTTTCTTTTTCGGCAATAAAATAATTCTTTTGACTAGGAGAGAATTCACCTTAGGCATATGCACAAAGTTTTTATTCTTCCTTTCCTTCTTCATTCTCCCTTTTCTCAAAAAGAACTGCTACCCAAAAACTATCAGAAGCATCAGTTTGTAAAATTAAAAGTCCATCACCTAGTGGTTGTAATTTTGGAAGTTGTTGACATTCTGATTTAAGCTCTTTAACTGTTGTAGTAGCTTCTGCTGACCATCCTTCTCTAAGATATTTTTTGATTGGGGCTATTTTTTCGGACAACTTGGGAATATATCTGTGAACATAATTTAAGACACCTAAAAATCTCTGAATTATTTTAGTGTCTTTTAATTCATTTGGAAACTGAGACAGTTTAGTAATAACATGTGGCTGCATTTGTATTTGTCCATTAACGACATTGATCCCCAAAAAGTCTATACTGTCTTGACACAAAACCATTTTCTTTCTGAAAGAACTATACATTGATTTTGAACTTCACTCAAAAAAATCTCTAAATGCTTGAGATGTGTTTCAAGATTTGACTATGTACAAGAATATCATCTATATATGTTACAATAAAATCATACTTTCCAAAAATAAAATCCATTCTTCTTTGGAAGAATGCAGGGGCATTTTTTAGGCCGAAGGGTACCACCTTCCACTGTTAAAAACCTGCAGGGCATGTGAAGGCAATTTTATGCCTATCTTCTTCTTGGATCTATATCTGATAGTATCCAGACTTCATGTCAAACTTGCTGAATACTTTACTATTTTGAATCTTTTGCATAATAGTTTCTGGTCTCGGCAAAGGGTAATGAAAACCCTGAGTGATAGGATTCAGAGGTTTGTAGTTAATTACCATTCTAGGCTTACCTCTGACTATTTCTGAATGGTTTCTAACCAGAAATGCTGAACAAGAGTAATGAGACATACTAGGTTCAATAAGATTCATACTTAGCAGCTCACTTATCTCTCTCTTGATTTCTTGTTCATCTGTGGGGGTGCATGGAAGTAGTTTTCCTTTGACTCCATTGTCATGTAGAGTCACTATTTCTTGCTTTGGGCTTTCTACTATCCAAAATTGTTGAGGATTGTTTGAGCAACTTTCTAACAATTTATCATGCATAAAAATCTACTCAACGGACAAATTTTGATCAATGCATGCCTTTTGTTTGTTCTTTAACTCCATTCCTTTTTCATATAATTGTAAAACTTCTTGCCAATTATTGGAGTGTTTAAGAGGTCTTCTTGCTCCTACATTCTTTTGACTGTTTTCTTTTTGTGCCTCAAAATTTTCCATACATAATCTAGGCACAACAATAGCCTTCTTTTTTAAATTGATTATCAGCTTATCTTCGTTGATAGTGACTGGGAGCACAGAGTTAATAAAAGGCATCCCAAGTATTAAAATAGCAGATGGATCAAAATGCTGAATAGCAGAAATTTTTACAATATTCCCCCCAACTTTCAAAGAGGTTATCAACATAATGTGAATTGAACAGATCCCCCAATTGTTTCAGACACGAGAATGTTTTGGAGTGGCTTCCAAAGAGATTTAAACAAAGACGACCGAGGTAGATTATTTGATCCTTGAGTGTTTATGGATGCATCAACATTTATCCATTCATTTATGACTTGGACTTGTACTAGGATATAAATGAGACTATTTGTTTTAATGATGTTTTTTAATAGATCTTGCTCTTCAATTCTATTATTTTCGGGGATTTTGAAACTTGTAGAAGCAGCAGTTTTCTTTTGATAAGGATAGAAATAATTTAATTCGGGCAAGACTATCATCGGCTGCTTACCTGTTTCTTGCAAGCTTTCAGAATTTGACTCATCATCTGAAACATTGGTGGTGTCTTCAGTTTCTTCTATCTCACTTTTGTCTGACTGATCACTATAATGTAATTCTTTAGAAACATCATCATCAGAACAATAATTACAAATATTCATCTTTTGTACAGTAGCTTGGCCATTATCTTCATCTTCTGAAGCTTCTGTTAAGATATATACATCAGAAACGTTTTCTTCAGAATCAACTAAAGACCAATCGTCCTTGAATTCCTCGATCTCAACACAAGATTTTAATTTAGAAGAAGAATTATTAGGACATTTGCGTGCAAAATGGACTTCTCGTTTGAAAATGAAACAACAATTGTTATTTCTTGGTTTCTTTGTCTTTTTCAAAAATTTGAATTTTCGGTAAGGATTCCTTGGGTTGGAGACTCTTTTGGGTCTAAATTTTAGATACCTTTTTGTTTTCTTCTTCTTTTTAAAGGGTGTCCAGGGTAGCATTGCTCTGCAAACATCTGAACTTGGTGTAATATCATGTGCTTTCTTTTTCCAGCACAAATACTTAACCTTTTATGTACACCTGAAGAGAAGATCAACCCAATATATTTGATCTATTTTCTTATTTTGTACATCTATATCTTTCATAACAAGATCTCCTAGATTACCTTAAAGTTTAGACAAAAATGATATTTTTTGAGCAGTGTCATTAGAAATATTTGCCTTAAAGACTTTTGCCATGAAATCTTTACCAAATTGATCGAGATATTTTAAATATTTTAGTTCCATATGGCTTAAGTCTATTATCAGTTGTTTTTTCTCATCTACTGGCTCTGGAACAAATTGTGTTTTCAACAAAAGTTCTAAAGTGGCCAGTCTTGCTTCTATGACTTCTCTTCTTTCCTCATTGGATGGTCCCATCCACCAATGATATACAATGTCAGCCATTCTTTTTTTAGCTAGGACCATTATAGAAAAATTATCTAATTTTGTGGTGACCTGCATCTGGTGTAGAGCACCAATCCATATCCGGATTGATTCTCATGGATTGGACGAATTGTCAAGATCTAAAATATACCCACTAGAATTTGCAGCATACAAATCTTCTTCTACAAGCGGGTATTTAGAGACTTCTTTCAACACATGAGACTTATTCGGGTTGTTTATAGAAGGTAAAATAAAGGAAGGGAATTCAAAAGCTGCTTGATCAAGAGTCATAATTTCTTTCTTAAAAGGAAATTGTTTTTCGGCTTTGTATGCTTCTTCCTTTGCCCTGGTCAATTTTCAAGAGGTTTTTGAGGTTGACTCTCTTGCACTAGTGGCAGTTATTACTTCTTCTATGTCTTCCTCCTCATCTTCTCTATCCAAGTAATTAGGAGTGCTCATGTCAAACCTGAATTTAGGAATTTCTTTGACCCTTTTTTTCTGTCTTATTCTCTTTGTCTCTTCCTTTTTGGCTTTCTCGGACTATTGCTCTTCATAGAGAAGCCTAAGATTTGCATTAATCAAATCTGATTACTGACCTAAATCATCAAGAACATCTTAAGCATGTGCACACCAAGTGGTGAAATAATTCCCTATCTGATAGACCTAGTCAAGATTAGTAGGATTCTGGGAATTATGTTCTAAGAGTGGTGCACAATCAGCTCTTGTGGGTGGTTGTCTTGACTGAGATGAAGAAGTACAAAACTTGGTTTTTGGTGGCCATTTTCCTCCTTTGACGTATCTATGATTGGCATATTGGAATTCTTCTACAGGTGGGATATTAGACACATATGTACGGAACATCTTATTTACAGCAAGAAATGGCTTCTCTTCAGGAATATATAACTGATTTGATGGAGTAGATACAATGGTTTCTTTTGATGGATGACTATATACATTTCGTGAAAAATACTTGCGACCACTAGTTGATGGTTTCTTAGACTCTGAAATGTCTAGTAAAACATGCTTTTTTGGCATAAATATTGGTCTCGGTATTGAAGATCTATCAGGTAATATGCTGACATGACCATCACTTACAAACATTCTTCTTATTTTATTTCTTGGAGTGTTTGTTGATGCTAAAGATTTATACTGAATGTACCAGTCACTGGAAGGGCTTCTGTGTCATAACAAACACCTTCTACTTGAGCATTATTGACTCCTACAGTTACACAATCTATTAACATTGGCTGCTTTAGCTTAGGATGTATAGTGTTTGTGAGCTGGAAAGATGTTTGGACTAACACAGAGAGATATTCACTATCTTCGACCATCTCAAGACCTTGGACTCCAACTATTAATTTCCAAAAATCTTTTAAATGAACATCAAATAGACTGATGGAATAGTCTGGATAAATGGTACCATACTAACAACCTGAGGATAAATTTCCTAATTTGGTTCCAATGCGAGCATGGTCATAATTCTGGTGACGGGTGTCAAAGACTTCAGATATAGATGGAGTATTGAGTCTGTGGCGAAATAGTGGGGCCAGACCTATCCTTATCCCTCGAAAATGAAAATAAGCAAACTTTTTCTCTAAACATATTTTTTGAATTTTTTGATTTCATCTTCAAAAAATAAACTGAAATTGACTATCTATACAGAAGCACCAGAAACCTTAATTTTCAATTTTAGAAGGTTTTGATTGGATTCCATATTATCAAGCCAGGCAGTAACTCCTCAAAACAAATTGATTCGTATTATTCCTTCAAGTTGGTGTTTATTATATACATGAGGGAGACTGTTCACTTCATCTCCCGATGACTCTTCATACCTCTTATTATTTATTTACATTGATTTTATTAATTCACCCAATCTTGATGATTAGGTGTCAACATTCCCCCCCTAAATCTGAAGGGATGTTGGTGAGTCCAAGCATCATTCTAAACCATTCAAGCCTTTCTCTTCCAAGTGCTTTGGTGAAGATGTCAGCAATTTGCTCATTAGTGGACAAATGATGGAGATGGATTGTTTTGGCTTCAACATGATGTCAAATCAGATGATATTTGGTATTGACGCGCTTCGTTCGATCATGGAACTTTGGGTTCTTGGCAAAATTTATTGTAGAGGTATTGTCAATCATGAGTGGAGTTTATTGTAGTTGTTTTACCTGCAAATCTTCAAGAATTTTCCTGAGCCACACAATTTCTTTTGTTGCCTCATCTGCTGCCACGTATTCTGTTTTTGTTCTGGAATCTGCTGGAACTAATTGTTTGCATGATCTTGAGGAGACAGCTTCTGATCCAAGACTCATAGCATATCCTGAAGTAGATACCCCAGTTTCTTTGTCTCCATTGAAGTCTAAATCAAATTATCCAATCAAACTAAAGTTATCCACCTGTGTATACCTGATTCCAAAGTCTTGAGTTCCCTTCAACTACCTTAGAACTCTTTTTGCAGCAGACCAACGTCCCTCACAAGACTTTTGCGTAAACCTGGAGAGGATTCCAACAGCAAATGAAATGTCTGGTTTAGTAGTAGTTAGGTAGTTAAGACTTCCTAGAAGTTGTCTATACTTTGTTCCATCCTCAAATTCTTTTGCTTCAATAGATAAGAGCTTTAAGTTTTTTTCCATTGGAGTAGTAAGAGGATTGCATTCTGTCATGCCAAACATTTTCAACAGATCTCCAATGTATTTATTTTGAGAAAGGAATATGGACTTTGAATGTTGGGTTACTTTAATACGAAGATAGTAATGAACATAGCCCAAATCAATCATTTCAAAACTTTCCCCAATTCCTTCTTTATGGATGCAATGTAGCTTTCATTGTTCCCTGTCATTAAAAGATCATCTACATATACCACAAGATATACAACTGTTTTGCCAACTTTCTTGACAAATAAAGTTGCATCATCAAGATCATAATCTTTGAAATTGAGTTTCAGAAGATGCTCAGTTAGCTTTTCATACCAGGCTCGCGATGCTTGTTTGAGGCCATACAACGACTTCAAAAGTTTGCATACTTTATGTCCATGTCCTTTCATAGCAAATCCTTCAAGCTGGGAAATAAAAACATTCTCTTTTATATCTCTATTCAAGAAAGTAGTTTTTACATCCATTTGACGGACTTTCCAACCGTTCTCAGTTTCTAGGGAAAAGAGTGTCTAGATGGTAGCCCATTTTGCTGTGGGGGAAAAAGTCTCCTCATAATCAACCCCTTCCTTCTGTGCAAAACCTTTTGCATCAAGCCTAGCTTTGTGCTTGTCAAGTGAGCCATCAGCTTTATACTTGTTCTTGTAGACCCACTTGCAGCCAATTGGTTTGGTTCCTAATCGAGGATCAACCAGCTTCCAAGTGTCATTCTTTATGAGGGCATCATTCTCCTTTTGCATCACTTCTTTCCATTCATCATGAGAAGCAGCTTCTTTGAAGGAAGTTGGTTCAAAATTTGTAAACAAATTCAATTCACAATCATAAGAAACATCCATATCAACAGGTGAATTAGAGTCATCTACATCACCTCCATTTTGCCGGTTTGAGTTTCTAGTTCCTGTCTTTCCAACCTTATCAGGATGAACACTTTCAAGTGTCTTTCTCAACCACTTTGGGGGACCTTTCTCAGATGGTCCATGCTGCTCCGTTGATTGAGTTGGGACTGAATCAAGATTGAGTCTCCCAATTCTATCAATCACATCACTTAAAGCATCATCCATTGTTGGAGTTTAATGCAGGGGAAAGTGTTCTTCAGAAGAAGATTCCACATGTTGATCTAGTATAGGAATCCCCCCCTTGAAGATGTGGAATCTGATTATCAAATTCTTGAAATGATTTTGCATTTGCGAATCTATCCAAATGATCAAGTTTTCGCTCTACAATATTGTCAGTTTTGGGTGATTCAAGAAAAATTACATCTCTAGATACAACAAACTTTTTATTGACTTCATCATAGAGACAGTATGCTTTGGAGGTTTTTGAATACCCCGGGAAGATACACTTATGACTTCTTGCACCAAGTTTGTTTCTATGCACCTTTGGCAACAACTTATAACAGGTGGAACCAAAGACCCTGAGATGCTTTACCGAAGGAATATGCCCATACCACATTTCATATGGAGTCTTGAATCTAATAGCATTATATGGACATCTATTCTTTATATATGCAGCACATAGAACATCATCAGCCCAAAACATTATCTTTACATTTTTGAAGAAGAGCATGGATTGTACCATATTTAAGATTGTCCTATTCATTCTTTCAGCTACACCATTATGTTGGGGATTATAAGGTACAATTGTTTGATGTTTGATCCCATGATGGTCAAGATATTTTCAAATTCATTTGATGTGTATTCTTTTCCATTATCAATGCGAATAGACCCAATATGAGATTGTGCATCATTTTCCATCCATTTATGAAAGTTCTTGAATGTTGAAAAGCATCAGATGTTTTCTTCAATAAATAAACCCAACACATTCTGGTGTAGTCATCAATAAATATCATCATATATTTATTTCCATTTGTAGAAGGAATAGGCATTGGACCACAAAAATCTGAATGAATGAGTTCAAGTTTTCAATGTGCTCTTGAATGTGAATCATGAAAAGATTGTTTTCTCTGCCTTCCTAGAATGCAGGCATCACATTGCTTAAGTTTCCTAGGAATTGTAGGAAAACCAGCAACATCATTTTTCTTCAATAAGCGGAGGTTGTCATAGTTCAAATGTCAAAATCTAGCATGCCATAATAAACTTGATGGAAGTGTACCTTTTTCATAATGAGAATTGTATGAGAAATTTTGTGCACGAGCAGAGGTACCTTGCAGCTTGAGAAGCTTTTCTTCTTCTATTCCCCTCATGACAAGTGAGTGGTTAGATGCTTTTCTTACCTCAAGCTTGCCATCAAACATATGAATGGAGTGACCTTGCTGGTGGATGTGGACCAAGTACAACAAGTTTCTCTTGAGCTGTGGGAGATATAGAACATGATGCAGAAGAAAGTCTAGAAGACCAAGCAGTTTAAGCCTGATTGTGCTAAGCCCTGATGGCTTGATTTTTGATTGGCCTGCAAAGTATACCTCGATCAAGATTTTTAGTAAATTCTTCAAAAAAATCTTTTCTATGAGTCATGTGGCAAGTTGGTCTTGAATCAAGCAACCAATCATTTTTCCTAGAAGCAAGTGAAGCATTAAATAAATATTCATTTACTCCAATATTACATTATGCCACAACATAGTGAGCATATTCAGGTGTTTTACCTTTCTGTTGGTTTCGTTGTGAAGCATTAGATAAATCTTCATTTACTCCAATATTACATTATGCCACAACATAGTGAGCATATTCAGGTGTTTTACCTTTCTGTTGGTTTCGTTGTTTCTCAATTTTGTCCCATGGTAACTTGCATGTAGAGGCATCATGTGATCCATTTCTTTTGCAGTGTATGCAATGCAAATTTTCCTTTTCTCCTTGAGAGTGTCTGCCCCCCTTGCCTCTAAAATATCTTCCTCTTCCTATTTGTCCACCTCTTCCTCTCGAAGAATCTTGAGCATGATACTTTTCTTTATGATGCTTTTCTTTATGAGCAAGGCACACAGCCTCTTCAGAAGGTTCAGGTGATGTATCCATTCCAAAAGCTTTCTCTCTTTTAGCAAATTTTTCACAAGAGAGTCAAAGGTAATGTCTTTAAGATTTCCATTTGCTCCCAATGATTCAAGATAATTAGAGTAAGTAGGATAAAGTACCTTGAGAAAAGCGATAAGAGGAATATCAAAATCAATTTTAGTGGCTTAGAGATCATGCATTATAGACTTTACTTCAGATGCAAGAGTAAGAGGATCATTATTTTGTAGTTCAAGAGTGAAGAGTTTAATCATGAGTTGAACAACTTCAAGTGCAGAATGTGAGTCATAGAGTTCTTTCAACTTTTGTAAGGCTTCAAAAGCAGTTGAAAATGGTGTAATATGGTGACTCACCTCTTCACTTACAGATGCTACAATTAATGCATAGGCTTTGCTGTTCTTGTTTTCCAAAATGGCAAGTTGTTTGTTTGATGTAGGTTATTCTGGTTGTTTGTCTCTGTCTCCAATGCACACTCCTTTCCACAACTCATTGAAAATGAGTGTGTGTTTTATCATCCGGGACCACTCAGGATAGTTCTCTTTGCCAGTGAGAACTATTCCCACAATGGATATGATTGAATGCATACTGCAACAAAAACTTCTGTTGCAGAATTTTACTCTTAATGGGAAAAAATATAATTCTGATATGACTGGACAGCAAACTCAACTAGATAGCAAATGTACAACACCAAGACTGTAATACACCAAGACTGTGTATTAAGGCAGCATAAATACAACAAACTTCAATATATATGGGCAGCGTTCAACATATGGGCAGCATTCAATGTACAACAGACTTCAATATATATGGGCAGCGTTCAACATATGGGAAGCATTCAATGTACAAGAGACTTCAATATACATGGGTAGCGTTCAACATATGGGCAGCATTCAATGTACAACGGTCTTCACTATAGATGGGCAACGTTCAACATATGGACAACATTCAATGTACAACAGACTTCAATATATATGGGCAGCATTCAAGAAATCAATCAGTGAGTCTGAAACGCACATACAATTTTTTTCTTAAAAACATTCAACCATATCACAGCCTCGTTCCTCATTCCTTCATATGCAAGAGCAAGAGGAGCAAACGTAGCATTCCTCATTCCAATTTCTATGCTATTTGAATTATAAGCGAGTAGCAAACATTTCTTAAAGTCAACAACCATTCGAAATTTAAACACTAATGTGAATATTAAACTCTGCAAACATTCGAGTACCTACACTATATGTGCTTCACATACACAATAATCTTTCTTTTCGAAAATTACGACAAACATGGAGAGCATTGAATTCCCAAACCGGTGACCAGAATACCTAAAGTAGACTTGGTTGCCGCTGGACTCTAAGTTCGAAGGAAGTGAGGTTAAGCCCTCCAACCACGTAAGTGAAACCCTGGCTGTTGACGTAGCATAGCTAAGGTTTCAAAAACGCTCAAGCCTTAGCAACCAAATCCATGGAGGATGCACTTGGCTGGCAGCATATTGTTGTTTATTTTGAAGTTGAGGCCATTGTAATGGATTTGCAAATATACCGAAGCTGTCCCTCTCTCTTATCGACCTCCAGGAACTGTGTTCAGCAGTATTGCAATACGTAACATACCAGTTCACAGTTATTAAAAAACTGCAGGATTTGTTCACGGGTTCACCATAATCTCATTCAACGCAGAGTAGTTGTGGATCAATAACGCAGAGTAGTTGTGGATAAATATCGCATGGGTAACTAAAAAAAACAAACGGCGGAATGGTTTCTGAATTTAGGCAACAAGAAAAAAACTCACATTCAATTCTAGAAGCCACGATGATTATGTGCAAAAGACACGCAGATAATGATTATGCGTTTAGACAGTCGCAACGACTGTGTAGGGGACAGAGAGCGTAGTAGACAGACTCCATAGGGGGTAGTCGAAAGACTGCAAGAAACTGGCAGAAGGAAGTTACAACTAATTTTGGGAGCTGGCTCTGATACCATGTCAGGCCAGGGAATAACTCCTCAAAACAAATTGATTCGTATTATTCCTTCAGGTTGGTCTTTATTATATACAAGAGGGAGACTGTTCACTTCATCTCTCAATGACTGTTCATATCTGTTATTATTTATTTACATTGATTTTATTAATTCACCCAATATTGATGATTAGGTGTCAACACATATTATGACATGGAGATTCAATGTTAAAATTAAATTTCCTCTAATGAAAATAAAATATCAATAACTCGCAATTTTGATTAATTTTAGTTCATTTATAATTACAATACAATTTTGAATTAAATTGTTAAATTAAAAATACATCCAATTAAAATCACAATTGAAATTATATCAAAATAAGTCTCAAAATAAAATTTAAAAAAGAACTTTACAAAGCTGTCACAAATCTTAGTAAATTGAAAATGATACTTTTGAATGGAACGGTTGAAAACACAATAGTTAGATTTACATTAAAGTCGAACCTAAAATAATAAAACAATAAAAGCCCCTGCAACACAAATATGCCAATAACTTTGAAAGTTTGAGAGATTTTAAATCTCATAATTTCGGTGTATCTTTTGCTAGATAAAAGACACACATGCACACACATATATATATATATATATATATATATATATATATATATATATATATATATTCACCCCTTAAGACGTGAATTCACCCACACCTGTAAATCCAATATCCTCAGGATGAATTATTTATGTCTTCAACACTCACAAATAGCTCTTTTATATGTGAATGTGAATAATAATAAATTAAAACTAAAATATATGAACCAACGAATAACTCAAGAAACAAATAAACATATATCAATCACATTTAACAAACACAGTGCTAAAGCTTCTTTCCTCTCAAAACATCTCAGTGGAATATATAAAAACTAATTGAAATTAAGGAAAAATGGTGATGAATGGGTTCATGGTTAAACAACAAAAGTTCGAGGCCATTTTACACCCCCTCAAAACTGGTATCTAGATCATTGTAACATGATATGCCAATAATATTCATCCCCACATTCAAATGTTGTGAATAGATATCTATTCATCCAAGTAGATGGCAAACCAAGATTTCTAGGTTTGTATACCTGTTTTTTTAGCAATTCGGCCATTTCTGCCTGGTTTTTTAGACCAAAAGATCCATTAATGATTAGTACATAGATTTTATGATAATAAAACAACCAATTGCCTAGAGAGAGAAGTACATGCTATGGATCTTCATATCATTTATAGGTTTGACCACAATACCCGTTTTTTTTGTAATTCCTTGTTCTCTTCTTTGAGTTCTATTAACTCAACTTCCAACTCAACAATATATCCATGCAAATAAGGAAAAGTTTTAAAAGATTAATATTCCTAGATAAAAATGTAGCAGCAAATACCAGGTTTTCAAACTGAGGGTTCTGTCAGAATGTTTTCCCAAACACAGTTGGGTTGTTAAAATAGAGACAAGCATAACAAAAATGATATCAATTAGCAAAACACAACGGTTATAGAAAAATCCCTTCATAATTCTTCTCCAAAAATAGTTTATCAATCAGAACCGCAATTCTTACAAAATAAGGCTAACATATTGTTATGCTCCGTTAAGAGATCAAGGACACTTTTCCTACCTTAAGTTTAGAAGGGTTGACCTTTGAGGACAAGATGACAAGACTTATTCAAAACCAAACACATGAGGTATCTTACCTTCATTACAAGGTTTGGAATAATGTCACCCTCTAACTTAGTTAAGACCTTTCAGACAAGCACACGGCCAGAACCCTCTTTCCTACAACTTTGCTTCTTCCCTCTGGAGTGTCCAGGTGACCAAGAATACCATTAGGAGGGTTGGGATAATCTTAGCTTCTACCTCAGGTAAGACATAGATGATTGGGCAGGAAGACCCCTCTCTCCTACAACTTTGTCGCATCCTTTTTGGAGCAACCTAGGTCAACGGTACAATTATGAGAAAAATCAAAGGAAAACAAACTATGATATCAAAGACTTATATGCCGCAATCATGGACCTCCCAACCCATAGTAAAAATATGAGGACCTAAGAAGCACGGAGTGAACCATTAGTTTCACAATCTTAAAATCCAACGAAAAATAGGTAGGTCACTTGTGCATGTAGGCCATTAGAAATATCTTATAGGTTACTCTTCAATCCTAATATATTCATTAATACATAGGTAGGTACCTTAATCTAGATAATGGATCTTAACATAAACTTATATGTAGTTAAAAGTACATTGTATAAATTGTAACATTGGAGGCTTTTGATTGATCCAGCAAATAAAAATCTAAAACGTTAAGGATAGAATTACTCTTTCATGATCCTAAGATTTACTTACTCTATCATTTAAATCCTAATATCAAAACAAATGACACAAACGATATTTTTACCCCTAATTCATGTAAACCACAAAATATCGTTTTTTAGCGGAAAATTCAAAATTTTTATGAAGAAAGACATAGTTCAGATTTCTATAGAAGACTCAGTGTCTCAAAAATTCAAAATTTGACAGATGAAAACTATTCTTCTCATTTTTTACCAACATAGATACTCAATTGCAATGAATCAAAGTGTAACTTATAGTGTACACATAGTTCTTCAATACCTGTCTCACAGGAAAAATTGTAAAATATATCACAGGAGAGCTTGCGCATGGACCCAATTTCAAAAAATATAAACAATCACCTCGAAAAAGTGCAGGATAGTTTTTCATGAACCAAAAAAAATTAAGTACTGGGATTCTGGAAACTCCTCACACATAAAAAATAATAGAAAATAAGAAAATAAATATAATGCTTAACTTATCTTTTAGGATATAATAAGGTTTGTAATTGAGTTTGAGTTTGAGTTTGAGTTAGGTTTTTAATCTAATGCACTGACAAAATACAAGAGCGAGTTTGAAGGGAGGGTTATGATACCAAATCCAATAATTTGGGCCAAGCCAGATCAGTTTCAAGATCACAGATTAAATGTAGCCATCATGTAGATCAGACCCATACTCTCTAACTTGTATACTAAGGTGAAATCACTAGTATAGAAAAGGCTAGTTTCTTATATTAGTACTTTTGGATTACATGATTTGGTCTCATGTCAAGAAGTATGTGAAATGTCTCAGAAAATGGAAATATGATCTTAATTGTGTGTACTCTTGAGCATGCATCCAGGTTAATGTTTATTGAGGGAAATGGGGAAATTTTAAGATGAAACTAGCAAGAATTTTGCTATGCACTACTTCATGCTAAAGCATTGTATAGATACATGTCAACTCATTAATTTTACAATCCATACATATCATATAAATATAATGATCAAAATGTTTTATTGATCATTTGACCTAGAAATACAGTAGAAATTGAAGCACTAACTAAATGTCATAGAGGATGCCTTGTATACAATACTTGCCTACCCTCGGCACAAAGGTTCAAGGAAGAAAAGTAAAAATCCCTAATATAGGCATGATAATCCTTTATTTTTTGTGGCTCCTTTTGCGCTAATGGTGAAGAAAAACATCATCAACATCTAAAACCTAGCGCAAGGTGGAAGAAAATAATACCTACTCTTGCTACTAGGTATTTGGCATCACCAAGATCATGTTATACTACTTAGTCTTTCTTAGTCTTTCTTTGTTAAACTAGACAATAATTGTGAGGTTAGTGCCATATGATGAGAAGCCCCATATTCAAATACCAAACATTCCTAAGAATTGTGTTGATAGATAAGAAATATACCATCGATAAATCCTTCTCAACCTTGGAAACAAACTTATACAATTGAGTTTCTATAGATGCTACTACCTACTTTTTTTGTTTCTTCCAGTTACCATTCTTCTAATCTGGATTCTAGACATTGTGGTGCATAATGACAATGCTTATGAGGAATGAAGCATTTATTTTTACTCAAGTCCTTTACTAACTATGAGGTTGACTTCTCACTTTTTCCCTTACCTTTGCTAGGTCATTTACCTTTGCCCTTATTTGTCTAACCAAATAGAAAATTGTTCTCATCAACACCCTTCTTGCTAGATTTCAAATCGATCCAAGTCTTCCTCTTGGATACAATCATCGTGCATCTTTTCAATGTGAGGACGGTTCTCATGATCAAAAACACCTTTGGCGAATGCTTCCCATGAATCTAGGAATTCATTTAGTGCAATGTTCATTTGCTTTAAATCTACAACCTTCTCCAGAACTATTTACAAGTTGGCCATGAACTTGTGTGCCCTGCATAAGGTAACTATTGACTAAGTCTGATTAGGTCATCTCTATGGATCTAATATTGTTTCACAATATCACCTTCCTTTTTTTTGTTCTCACTATGATAGAAGCCCACTAGGGCATAAAACATATCCTTTATTGTTTTCTTCTCGTATATAGAGGGATCAAATTATCCCTTACAACATCTATGATCATCCACTTGGACTTAACTTCCGTCCTCATGAGCATTGCCAACCACTGCAGATCTATAGATGAAGGCACGCTATCCTCAATATCAGTCTTTTAATAAGAGCATAACCCTTAGTTTCTATATCAAAAAAGTGAGGCATCATCAAGTCTATCCTCGAATATGAAGCTAGCTAACACCATCTTTGAGATCCAATGCACAAACACATAGATTTGAAAATTAGTCCATCAAAGAAATATGGAAACCATCTAACTACTGGTCCATTCTTCTGAAAATTTCTTAACCACTATAAATGCCAGAGAAACTCAATTAGAACAAGGAGGGTTGTTGGGCAACAAATCCCTTCCTTCAGTGCAAAACATACAAGGAAAGCATATGTTTAGCTTAAGTTGGCTAAGCTTGATGACATTGTGTATGTGGGTGATAGATGCAGTGTTTTATGTTTTTAATGTTTGCGATTCATTTTGTGGAATATTTTTACCCTCCACCTCGAGGAAGGCTTTTTATCTAAGAACATCATCCTCAGCTCCTGCCTAGAACTAATGTAGTTGAAGAACGAGTCGTGGACAAGGATAACTCTCTTTTGGTTCGGGATCTTGTCACGTTGCCATCTCTCTAGATATAAAATAGTATGACTTGCAAATTATGAGGTGCCCACTATTGAGGTGTAAAAAGGGTCTTTTTCACCTGTAATTACCTCACATTAACTTGTCAATCCAGGAACGATTTGTTATTTCAAAGAGTGTACTTAGTTTGAGGCTGTCATTTGCTAGAGTAATGCTAGTAGTATAGTGCTCAGAATACAAGAGTAAACAGATGCTTAAAACAAGATCTACTTACAACAAAGCACTTTAAAGCCTAAATCATGCATTTGGAAAACTAAGCGGTTTATCAGTCAAGGGTCTAGTAACAGTAACTCATCCCTCTGTAAACTGATGTAATTAAAGATAATCAAGGAACAAATCATCGATCTAGGAACTAGACAACAAATGTCAATGCCCACTACAGTTTCAGATCATTCTGCACACTAAAGCAATGAGAATGCAAATAACAGGAAATGGAACAACAAATAGGAACTGGAACAGCAACTAGTCTTGATGAACAACAAAACCTTACTCTAAGGAAATAAAGTCAGCAATCGTATCCTACAGAAATCAGAGAGAAATCCTTACTCTAAGAATAAACTGGATAGCACACGGAAATAGAATGGCAACTGATTAGTAATAAAATATAAAACAACACTTAGAGCCAATTGTGAATGTACAGCAAACCGAAATAAATATCACACACAATGCACATTGATATTGAGAGAAACAATAATCTGATTTCGGTACTACAAATATCAATGTTAGTTATAAAGAATAACGATTGTAATTCGTAATGGAACAACAATGTCACTTGAACAACAATCGTAATTAAGTATAAACCATAGATGAATACAGTAATACCAACTTAAGAATATTACAGCTTGGTTACTCTGTAATTGAACAAAAATTGCATTCTGTAAAGAACAATACTGTTACATCAATGATTTAAAGGAACAACAATGCGTTATGAAGTCAGAATGAACAATACGACATAACTATTACAGAGAATGATCTGGTAAAATTAACAGAGTTGTGATATAAAATAACAAAACATACCAGATTACCGATCAAAGCTGATAGTGGAAACCACACACGAATTAAAGATAATGGTAAAAGAGCAAGTGTTCCACCAGGGCCAGGCCCTTAGCCTCCAGGGAGACACCGCTTGAGATTATTCCAGGATCAAAGATGGAACAACAACCAGATTTATATTAAAGCATCCAAACAAAGTTACAGTGGATCACTTCTCAACGAGAGTCGATGATCAAAGTTTGAAATACAAAGAGAAATTACATAAGAGTAACAACAACCCGTCCATCCCCTGGGCTAGCAGTGCTTCCCCTTTTTATAACAAACGAGTGGAGATATGAATGATGAAAAAATAGCTAATATTGTGATATGGTTTAGTTTGGATCGCCTTGTCTGCATATGGTTTCTTGCCACAGGGGCAGCAGTTAACTCTGCTCTATCTTTTTCCTTGGGACGACAATCTTTCGTTTTTCCTTTTTTCTGCATAAGAAAATGGAAATTATTAGTGTTTTTGTGTTGCATATAAATCCTATATATTTTACCATGATTTCTTATTATCTACCTAGTTCATGATGCAAAGAGGTTACGAGTTCTAAAGAAAAGATGACAAAATAATCAATAAAAACATACCTTCTTCAGTACTCTATGCACCCCTCTGCTTACCCTTTTTCATGCCCTCATGAAAACATTGTAGTTGACATGTAAGGAAGTGAGAGAGTAAGCTAGAGATGGGATCTCATGTGGTGGTCTACAGCCATGATGCCTAACTAGGTGTTCAAAAATATGTCCTGTCTGACCCTCAGGCATCTCATACAGGGCTTGGTATCCAGGTGCAAGGTGTCAAATAATTGGACTCCGAAACCTATATCCTAACCAAGATGGCCCTGCCCTCAAGATAAGTTCACCATAGGGGCTCAAGCGATCAGCAGCTAACTTAAAGTTTTCATAATTAAATGGTTCCTTGAGTTGAATATTCGGATTAGAAATCTGATATCGAAATTTAGCAGCATCAATCGCAAGGTCTTTAATAGTGAAAAAGTATTCTATTCCTTCTTGATTGATTATTGTATGAATGGGCTCTAATGCTTCAATCATGCCTGGAGTCCTCATGAGATTCCTATGTTTCCTCCATAACTGCACTGCATTTCTAGGCTCAGCTCTTACACATAAATCTAATCCGTTTTCTTGTCTTTGGAAGGCATTATAGGCTTTAAGCCATTTAATTTGATAAACCCCAAAAGAAATAAATGCCTGCAGTTGGATATCCCCAACGAAAGGGCCGGGGTTCTGCTCTATCTCTTGATCTAACACGAGGTTATGCAGATAGAATTCACACAGTAGTCTTTGAACCTTTACTCCATAGTGCTTACAACAATTTATAAAATCATCAATAGTATTAATTTGTATCGGGGCTTCTACTTTGATAGTCTTAATTTTCAATTGCAGCTATTGTTCCATTAAAAACAAGGCATAATTTTTAGCACGGGCTCTACATGCTAGGACGTCAGTGTACAAAGAGCATAAGGTATCCATCTGCTTGATAACTACATCTAACCTATGAGTTACCTTTGCAGCTTTCTCTTCTTCCTTTCGCCAACCTTCAAAAGCCTGGCATTCAGATAGATTGACATTCCTTAGTTGTTATTGTAATTCTTCATACTTTTCTCGAGAAACCGTTTGTTCTGTGAGTTTTTCTACGGCTTGTTGAGCTTGTACCAAACCCTCTCGTAGGGTTACTGTCCTCAGATCATTGTCCCACATGGTAGTGGCAAGTGGAATATTTACTTGAATCTTTTTATTACGTCGGCTTGTGTTTATAGTCTGCATTCCTTTAGAGGATTGTGCCTATGTCTGAACTTCTTTGTCATAGGCTGATATATCATTTGTTTGCACTTCAACATGGGCAATAGTGGAATGCTGTTCCTTTTGGTTTTGAACTGCAGGATGGACTTGAGTCCTTCTTACCTTTTTCTTGAGGGGTCTTGCCGGAGTGGTTGCATGTCCCGAAGTCCTTTTTACTCTCTTTCTAATTTTCAAAACCCTAATTTGTTGTCGAAGTCGAGCTATCACATTCAGTAATCTTTGTTTTTCTTTCCGTAGTCATTTAATTTCTTCTCTTTCCAGAGAAGGAACAACTGTCTGTTTACTCAGGCCTAGACTATTATCTTGGCCAATTCACTGGTCTTCTTCTTGCGGTGCTCCTTCGCTGTTTTGTTCAGGTTGGCCGGGAGTAAAAACCCTAGATGGCTCTGTTATTTCCTGGGTGACTTCTTTTTCCACCCCTTCTTCTTCCTGGAATTCTTCCGGTGTAGTCTAGCTGGGAATAGATTGTTCCTCCTTTGTATCACTTTTCTCTCCTGTCATACCTTCATCATGAACAGGATGATTTTCTTCTTCTACTTCCTTGTCACGTAATTCTTCAGGTGCATCCTTGTCCTGAGCAGAATGCTCTTTTGGTTCTTCTTCAATATGGAGGCCTAGCGGGCTGAGAGGTTGGGCATATTCGCCCATATTGGCCAGAATTTTGGCCAATTCATCCTCTTGCAATGGATTTTGCAATGGGCTATCTTCGCATTGCTCTGTTTCTTCCTCCTCCTGCCGAGGCTGCTCAGCCTCTTCCTTCATTTCTCCTTCCACATTTCCTTCCAATCCTTTCTCTTTCTCTTCTCCTTCCAATTGCGGGGGTTGCTCATCGCCTGAATTGTCTATCTCCACTGGTTGGCTAGTATCCCCTTGTGAATTTTCCAGCCTCCCTCTAATCCGTGCCAATCTAACTGATTTCCTCCATTTCAATGGTCTATCTGGTGTACTGGTTGCATGCTTAAGTTTTGGGGCTGACATACTTAGTCCCCCTTCTATCATGGCAAGTAGCTCTTCCCAGTTGCTCTGTTGCTGAGAAAGATTGTGGCTAACTATTAGCTTTATCAACCCATGGTGACTTACTATCGATTCTACATGTTGTGATTTTCTCATACTTTGGGCAACATCATGAAGTAATGAATTTAAAAATGCAGGTAAGTTCACAGAGCATTTATCTTTTAATACGACTAAGAGTTTAAGGTGTCGTGGTCTTACCACGTCTTTCATGCCTTCACAGGTGATGTAACTCTGGATGATCTTTGCCAATTTTTCCCAGGGCTCGCCCAATTCTACTGGTACAACTCCCTTTCCTCTAACTGTCAGGTTCTGGCCTTCATCTTGGATGATCTTCATGATCTTTCACAGTCTCTCCTTCTTTAGAGTCCACACAGGTCCAGTGGCTGGCAGTCCGAAGACCTCTACAATTACATCGTCGGTGACTGCTATGTGTCTCCCCCTTACTGTGGAGTGATATTCTTGCAAGTTCCACAGGAATTCTATTGCTACAGTCTCATTGGATTCTTGTAAACGATTAAGATAAATTAGCCATCCTGCCCTTGCCAGGATTTCCCGTGCAGCATCAAACACTGTCAATACTTGTGGTTCTCTCTGAATTGATCTTCCTCCCATGCTTTGGCTCATTGTAAAAACATAGAGATAGCAATGGAATAGTAGGTTGTTCAAACTATTAGAGAAAATAACGAAACAGTAGGGCTCATTCAAATCCTGTGTAACTTACTAATTGCTACAGATCATAATATGGAAATGGGTTAGGAACAGCAAGCCATGCAGATTGAAAACAATATACCATTGAGCCTTACTATTTCCAGGTAAACAGTTTTCTGAATAATAGTCTGACACGTATACCAGTAAATTATGAGGTCACCACCTCCCCCCTGCAATGTGATAGGCCACCCTCGGCCATCAAATGAGGGAGCGGCATGCCGATCTACCATAGTATAGAGTCATAAAGGAACAATGTATGTCGAAATGCCATGTTTTACAAAAGGAGTAGGTTGCTGAAATCGAGGCGTATAATAGAATCACTTAACAAATAAGAGAATGCTATGGTATGATGTGAGGCTAGGAGGATAGGATAGCTAATGTGAACAAAAAGTTTGATGCGGTCATTATCAACTTTTTCCGTCATGATTGGCTGTAATATATTTTCATGTGTTTAATGGTTCGAGGAAATGATATACATAATCTCATGTGACATATTACAAAGGTATAAGACAAAGAAGGGTGTTAATGATTACTATTGGTGTATAAGGAATGTGACTTAAATACCATTAACAGAGCTCTTCTGTCGACAGGTGTCCATAACCTTGACAGAGTTGTTTATTTCACCCATGGAACCATGATCCTTTGTGTATACTTAGGAAGTTTTGTAAAATCTCAAAATGGAGGTCATTATGCTGGCTTGGTAACCAGTTAAACCATAATGCCATTCACCAGCAAGGAGTGAAAGGTGGGCAGGCCGACTCATGATGAGACCTCCTGTTCCAAGGACTCTTTATTTTTTCTGATGTGCCTCTTGGATCATATCCCTGGTGTGGTGGCCATTGTGGGAATGCCACTTCACTTTCTTCCTTATGATCATGGTAGGCTGGCTCTTGATAAGGCCCCCTGTCTTGCATTTGACAACCCATAAGTTATATAATCATTTTTCTCTTTTTTTTTTTCTTTTTATAAAGTACTTTCCTATGTATACACAAAGGGTGGTTCAACACTCCTTAAGAGTAGGAATGGTGGAAGAAGTCTTAACATCTCAATAGAAAAATATACCCTTTGTTCTTATTCCTTAATAATGATGAAAGAAGATTATGGGACTTAAAAAAAAAGAAAGAACCACCTTGAGAAAGATGAGCAATCATATCAGTATTAGTAGGATAATGACAACAAAAGTGATGGATAATTGTGTCCTTTCCTATTTCCTCTTATCATTTCAAAGCAATTTCTTGTAAAAATAGTGATTTCATATGATTTATTGATTTCAGTATGCTCTAGTTTTGTATCTTGCAAAAGTATATAGTTGTGCTTCAAAAAGACTCGAAATTATCATATATTGAGAAGAACGACAGTTGCCCTTTAATTGGAACAGCAAGGAGAACAAGCATCAATAAAAGGAATACAAGAATGTTGTTATTTCAAGAAGGAAGAGCAAAAGGTACAAGTGTTGTTCCTTTGGAAAATGAATAGCAGAAAATTCCATTTTCGTTCCTTTGGAGAAGGAACAGCAAGAAAACACAAGCGTTGTTCCTTTGGAAAAGGAACAGCAAAAACACAAGTGTCGTTCCTTTGGAAAAGGAATAACAAAAACCAAATGTGTTGTTCCTTTGGAAAAGGAACAACAAAAAACAAAAGTGTCATTCCTTTGGAAAAGGAACAGCAAAAACTGAAAGTGTTGTCCCTTTAGAAAAGGAATAGCAAAAGACGCAAGTGTCATTCCTTTAGAAAAGGAATAGCAAAGTAAAAAAAGAATAGCTAATAAAAAAGTGTTGTTCTTTCGGAAGAGGAACAACAAAACGACAAAAGTGCACAAAAATGTTGTCCCTTTGGAAAGGGAATAGCAAAAACAATAGTTTTGTCCCTTTTGAAAAAGGAACAACAGAAAAATACACGCTGAAAGAAAGGAATCAACAATATAGTGAAGGTTTTGTTCCTTCTAAAAGTAACAGAAAAAACAACAGAATTGTTGATTCTTCGAAAAGGAACAAAAAAGTGCAAAAAATATGTACAAAGCAAAATAATTATGTACAAAATGTAAAAATAGATAAATCACTTTAATGAACTAGAGGTGAGGGAGATTTCTCTTCCTCCACCAAAACTTGCATGCCGGAGTCTTCTCAGAGTTGCTGGTAGAAGGATCCCTGAGTAAGTGGTTTGCGGTATAGTCGAACTCGATAGCCGTTTGCCTTGAAGGTATGTCTAGATCCATCGATGGTAATTAGGGTAAGGGTGCCATTAGCATGTACCTTTTGGATTTTGTATGGCCCCAGTCAACGAGTCTGAAGCTTCCTGGGAAAATCCTGAAACTTGGAATCGTATAAGACCGCCCAATCCCCTTCATGGAAGACTTTTTTTTAATGATAGCATCATGCCATTTAGCTCGTTGCTGTTGGATTAATGCAGTGTGTTGAAGGGCAGAGCCTGATCTCATCTAGCTCATTGATCTGTTGTAATCTATTAATTTGTGCCTCGTTTAGATCTAGACCAACTTCTTGTGTTGTTCACAGTGTTTGGATTTAAAATTCTATGGGAAAAATGGGTTCCTTTCCGAATACCAATTGGTATGGTGAATAGCCAGTAGTACTTATCCATGTTGTTTTGTAAGCCCAAAAGGCTTCTGGTAATCTGGCAACCCAATCCTGTCTATGTGACATAATGGTTTTTGTTAAGATTGCTTTTATTATTTTATTGCTGCTTTCTACTTGACTGTTTGCCTGCGGGTGGTATGGAGTAGTAATTTTATGCTGGATATGATAGTTTTTAAGTGTTGTAGCAATCTTGTTACCAACAAACTGTGGTCCACCATTAGTAATTATGTCTCTTGGAAGCCCATATCGCACAAATAAATGGAACAGGAACTGTATGATGAAATCCTCTGTAGCTCTCAACAATGCCTCTGCTTCAACCCATTTGGTGACATATTCTGTTGCCACCAGAATATATGTTTTCTGGTTCGAGGATGGGTTAATTGGACCAACAAAATCTAGTGCCCATCGCTCGAATGGTTCAATAACCAGTTGTGGGTTCAGGGGCATTTCATCAGACTGACCAGGGCATCCTGTTCTCTGACAATTGTCACAAGCTTGAACGAACTTATTTGCATCTTTGAAGATCGTAGGCCAATAATCCCCTGTTTGCAGCACCTTATGTCCAGTTCTGTGATCGGAAAATTGTCCGCCACATGGTCCGTCATGACAAGCTTTCAAAATGTCAAAAATTTCATCCTCCCAGACACATCTCCTGATGTGCATATCTGCTCCTGTATGGAATAGGTAGCCCCCAATCCAGGAAAATCCAACACTTCGCTGGACATTCTGTTTTCGTTCATTGGGGGTTAGATGTTTCAGTAATTTACCTACTGCTAAGTAATTCACAACATCAGCATACCAGGGTGTTTTAACAGTGATAGTGAACATATGCTCATATGGAAATTGATCTTCAATTGCTGCTACATCCATAGGTTTGGGCATCCGTGAGAGAAATTCAGCTACAAGATTTTCTTTTCCAGGTCTGTCCTTGATTGTAATATAAAATTCCTGCAATAAAATCAGCCAGCTAGTTATTCTACCATTTTTGATTTGTTTATTTGCTAAATATTTTATGGCAGAGTGATTTGTATACAAGATAATAGGATATCCAGTAATGGAATGCCTAAACTTATTGACAACATGTATTATAGCTAGAAATTCCTTTTTAGTAACGGTATAATTCAATTCAGCAGGGGATAAATTCTTGCTGATATAATAAATTGCATATGGTTTTTTATATTCTTCTCGCCCAAGGACTACTCCAATATCTGTATCTAAGGCATCTGATGAAATTTGAAATGGCAGGTCCCAATTTGGTCCTCTAAGGACTGGGGTTGTGGACACAAGCTTCTTCAGATCCTAAAACGCATGGTCACATTTTTCTGTCCAAAGAAAGTCAACATTACTTGTCGGTGCATATAGAGGTGTAGCAATATGCGAAAAATGTTCTATAAACCTTCTATAATAACCAGAAAATCAAAGAAAACTGCGTACCTCTATTTGAGTGGTAGGAGTGGGAATCAGAAAAATTATTTGAATTTTGGCTAGGTCTACCTGTATGCCAGCTGTTGAGATATAATGGCCTAGAATAAGTCCTTCAGTCATCATCATATAGCATTTTTCATGGCTCAAACAAAGCCTAGTGGTAATGCAGCGCTGCAGGACTTTTTCTAGTGTGTCCAATGCTGGGTCAAAATCATCTCTATATGGTGTAAAGTCATCCATGTATACTTCGAGCCCTTCATTTATTAAGTTTGAAAAGATGTTGAGGATAGCCCTTTGAAATGTGGCAGGAGCATTGCATAATCGAAAAGGTAGAACTCTAGAGGCAAATGTTCCTAAAGGACAAGTAAAAGTGGGTTTTACTTGATCTTCAGGGGCAATCTGAATCTGCTTGTATCCATTGAAGCCATCTAGGAAAGAAAATAATTTCTTTCCTGCCAGAGTGTCTAATACTTGGTCAATGAATGGAAGGGGAAAGTGGTCTTTTTGTCTTGCTTTATTTATTTCTCTATAATCTACACAAATCCTCCACTTTCCATTCTTCTTTGGTACCACAACAAGTGGAGAGACCCATTTAGTATTGAATATAGGGTAGATGAAGTTGACATCTAAAAGTTTTTGAAGTTCAGCTTTTACAACATCTTTTAGATGAGGATTAAGTCTCATTTGTGGTTGGCGAACAGGTCTCGCATCCTTTTCTATGTAAATGTGGTGTGTACATAAATGGGGATCAATTCCTTTCATATAGGAATAGTCCCATGCAAATGCTTCTTTGTATTTCCTTAGTAGTTTGATGAGCTTCTCTTCTTGTTTGGGAGTTAGGTTGGCATTGATGTTTAAAGTCTTTCCTGGCTCAATTTCTACAATTTTACTATTTGAAACAGAGGTAGTAGGTATTGTTTGATCGTGTGTATCTTTAAGAGGATCTTCTTCTAATTCACTATCAAATGCTGCTTCTATCATGTGAAATTGTATGTGGGATTTGGGTTCAGCTTGGCTAATAAAATTATTAATGGCATCATCTTCTGTTTGGTCTTTGAAATCGAGGGCCTCTTCTATGGTTAATGGAGATCTAATATTTCCGGTAAGGTATCATATAAGATGCTTGTTAGTTTTTATTATTGTGACACTTGGCTGCATTGATGGATATAAAGCTAGATTCTTGATATTTGCCCCCCTAGCTATGGTCATACTGCCTTGTCGGCAGCCAATATAAGCATCGGCAGTTGCAAGCCAAGGTCTACCTAAAATCAACGGATGTCCATCAACTCGACTTTTGGGGTTTATTATCAAAAAATCGGTCAGATACTCCCAGGAGTCAATGGATACCATGACATCATGTAGTGTGCCTTCTGGTCGAACCATAGATCGGTCAGCCAGTTCTAATAAAGTGGAGGTTGGTTCTACTGATGTAATGCCCAGTTTTTGGCAAGTGGTGGTTGTTAAGATATTAATTGCAGCTCCTAGATCAACTAAGGCATTTGAGAAGGTTTTTCCATTGATTTGTACGGTTACTATTGGATTTCCTGGGTCTTCGTATTTAACGAGTGTTTCTTTCCCTGATAATAAATTGGATAGAGTGCCAACTACTTGGACTTTTGGGTTGGTTGTTATTTTCCTCCTTGGTTTCTTTATACATATCTCTTTGATAGTCTTTGCATATATTGGAATGTCTTGAATGGCTTGGAGGAGTGGGATTTTTATGTACAATTTTTGTAGTTCTCTCAGAATGTCAAAATTAGAGTATTGTATAGGTCGAGGTATAATTAATCCCTCTGGGAATGGGGGAGAGGATGTGGTTGTTGGGTCATGAATTTATTGTCTGGTCACGTCCTCTTCTTGTAGAAGTTGTTCTGTAGGTAACTGATTTTCAATTTGAGTTGTTTTATCTCCCTCTGTTTCGATAATACGCCTAGATCTTAATTGAAGGTCATTACACTCCCTTAGATCGGTTCCTATTTCTGGTGTTTCCACTATTTGAATAGATTGGACCGGTCTATTATTTGGATTAGGGTTAGGTTAGGCTGGGAGTTGCAGTCTTAAGTTAGGCTGGGGGTTTCATTGTAATGCTGGCAATGTAGGTTGAGGGAGTGGGATGGTTCCTACTGGCCGATTCATTGGTCTTTGCCAGTTTGTCTGCCAGGCTTGACTCTGTGAAGTAGGAGGAGCCCATTGTGCTGGATATGCATTGTTTTGCCAATATGGTGGGGTATAGGGAAAATTTGGCCAATTGGGTTGGCTTGCTTGACTCAACCATGGAGATGATGAAGGAAATGATTGTTGTGACCAATTCAGGAAGGGAGGTTGATTTTTCCACATTGCATTATATTGTTGAGCATGATATTGTGGAGGCTGAAAAGAAGAAGCTGGGTCTAAAAACATACCTGATTGTTGTGGCTGCCATTGATAGCGCTGATTAAGTAGATACACCGATTCGGGCTCTTCTTCTGCTTCCTTGTATACTGCTTTCAATCCAGGAAGTGAGGGGCAGCTCTCTGTGGAGTGATCTTTTGTACAAATGGCGCAAACTTGGACTGCATCTAGTGGACACTCATGGTTATGTCTCTTTCTGCACCGGGGACAGAATATTTCCAAATTTTGTTCTGCTTCCGCTTGGTTTTGTTTGGCCTGCATAATATCAAGTTGTGTTATCAGTGTCCCCAATATGTTAGTTTTTAAATTTTCTAATAAATTTCCAATTTCTGCACGAGTTACTCCTTCTGCCAAAGTTCTATTATCTCTTGCAAATCGATCATGTTCTGCTAGTTTTAGTCTTATGCTGCCTCTCGAGCTCCTGATACATAAATCAATAATGTCAGCAAAAGTTTCCTGATAAATATCTCCTTTCCCCATAATGTTTAGTGTTTCAATCCATTATTCCTTCATTCCCCTAATTAATGTTGTTTTTAATACAATATCAGGTAATGGTAATGATGCATAAGGAGATCTTTGAAGATTATACTGGAAACGTTCAACATACTCTTCTAATGTTTCATTTGGTCTAGCTACCATCTGAAATATTTCATCTTTTAACTCTCTAGACGTGCAATAGTCCTGATATTTTTTTAGAAAAGACTCTTTCATTTGGTCCCAGTTATTTATAACACCACCACCTAATCCCATAAACCATCTTAGAGCAGCCCCTTTTAATGTAGAGGGAAATAATTTCAGTTTCTGGGGATCGGTGGTATAGTCATATCCTCTACACAGCACGTCAAATTCGAATAAAAATGCATCCGAATCTTCTGATGTAAGGCCATGGAATGTAGGGATATGATGGAGAGGAATTTATTTCATAGGTGCATTAGTTGCAGTATCCACAATGGGGTATTGCAGTGTAGAGGTTTGGGTGTTTGGCCGATTTTGAGCCATTTGGTCAAATATATGCCAATAACCTTCTGGGATATCTAGGAGGGTATTCCTAGGTTGTCAAGCAGGAATGGCTCTAATGAGAATGGCCTTAATAGCACTTCCTTTACCCAGGATGATGAGAGTGTCTAATGTCTGGGAGGGTTCAGGTTCTTGAATTTCTTCAACATTTTTGTAAATGATTTTTGCAGCACTTCCCTTATCTGGGCTGCTTAATGACTGTATTACCCCAAGAGGAGATATTGGTTCTTCAGTTTCTCCAGTTTCTCCTTTTCCTTCGTTTCTCCAATTTCTCCTTTTCCTTCACAAAGATTGCTAAGGTTCCCTTCTTGCAATGATTTTTGGCTAGAATTTTCAATTTCTTGAAAATCTTGCTTTTCGGTTTAACTGTGCACCTCAGCAAAGGCTATAGATGGTGATCCTGTGGCCTGAAGGGAACTAGTAGGCTGTATAGAAGCAACCTTTCTAGGTCCTACTGAAGGCTGAGATTTTGCTTTCTTAAGGATTTCATCTATAAAGGTCGATCGGCCAAGGGTCACCGGCCCCTTAGCTTTATTGGGCTTGGGTAGAGGTTTGGGATTCTTTTCAGGCTTTTTCTACTTAGTCATGCACTCAAATCAACTGCTAAGTTCTACCCAAACAAAATAGCAACAAATCTGTAGGCAAGCGAGCAGGGGAGCAGGGCTATTACATACTCCACATGCAGGTTCTTTCCTTTCATTTTTAAAACCCATTTCGTTCCTAACAGGATCTTACACTACTCTGAAAAGGAAACAAATGGCTACACTCTTCCCCGGCAATGGTGCCAAAATGTCGAGCCATAAAAAGTGTCTTTCTCACCTCTAATTACCTCACATTAACTTGTCAATCCATGAATGATTTGTTATTTCAAAGAGTGTACACAGTTTGAGGTTGTCATTTGGCAGAGTAATGCTAGTAGTATAGTGCTCAGAATACAAGAGTAAATGGATGCTTAAAACAAGATCTACTTACAGCAAAGCACTTTAAAGCCTAGATCATGCATTCAGAAAACTAAGTGGTTTATGAGTCAACGGTCCAGTAACAGTAACTCATCCCTCTGTAAATTGATGTAATTAAAGATAATCAAGGAAAATATCATCAATATGGGAACTAGACAACAAATGTCAATGCCCACTACAGTTTCAGATTGTTCTGCACACCAAAGCAATGAGAATGCAAATAACAAGAAATGGAACAGCAACTAGGAAATGGAACAACACTAGTCTTGATGAAAAGTGAAACCTTACTCTAAGGAAATAAAGGCAGAAATCGTATCCTACAGAAATCAGAGAGCAATCCTTACTCTAAAAATAAATCAGACAACACATGGAAGTAGAATGGCAAATGATTAGTAATGAAATATAGAACAACACTTAGAGCCAATTGTGAATGTACAACAAACTGAAATAAATATCAAACACAACGCACATTGATATTGAGAGAAATAGTAATCTGATTTCGGTACTACAAATATCAATCTTAGTTATAAAGAATAACGATTGTAATTCGTAATGGAACAACAATGTTACTTGAATAGCAATCGTAATTAAGTATAAACCATAGACGAATACAGTAATACCAACTTAAGAATATTATAGCCTGGTTACTCTGTAATTGAACATCAATAGCATTCTGTAAAGAACAGTACTGTTACATCAATGATTTAAAGGAAAAACAATGCATTATGAAGTCAGAATGAACAATATGACATTCCTATTACAGAGAATGATCTGGTAAAGATAACAGAGTTGTGATATAAAATAACAAAACACACCAGATTACCGATCAAAGCTGATAACGAAAACCACACACAAATTAAAGATAATGGTACAACAACAAGTGTTCCACGAGGGTCGGGCCCTTAGCCTCCAGGGAGACACCGCTTGAGATTATTCCAGGATCAAAGATGGAACAACAACCAGATTTATACTAAAGCATCCAAACAAAGTTACAGTGGATCACTTCTCAACGAGAGTCGCTAATCAAAGTTTGAAATACAAAGAGAAATTACATAAGAGTAATAACAACCCATCCGTCCCCTGGGCTAGCAGTGTTGCCCCTTTTTATAACATATGAGTGCAGATATCAATGATGCAAAAATAGTTAAGATTGCGATCCCTCAGGATCAAAGGATCCTGAGGGATTCGCCAAGTTGTTAATTCCAGTTATCCCCTTGTTCTCTTGCACTGATTTGATATCTCATTTTCCTTTCCTTGGATGATATGCTTCAGTTTGGATCGCCTTGACTGCATATGGTTTCCTGCCACAGGGGCAGCAGTTAACTCTGCTCTGTCTTTTTCCTTGGGACGACAATCTTTTGTTTTTCCCTTTTTTTGCATAATAAAATGGCAATTATTAGTGTTTCTGTGTTGCGTATAAATCCTATAGATTTTGTCATGATTTCTTATTATCTACCTAGTTCATGACACAAAGAGGTTACGAGTTCTAAAGAAAAGATGACAAAATAATCAATATAAACATACCTTCTTTAGTACTCCACACCCACATCCTCCACAACCAAATTAGGTAGAGTGATTGACCTTAACTATATAACTCAAGGAAAATGGAATTTTGGTCCCTTCATAATCTAGTTATCCAAACAATTTTGCATAGAGGAAGTAGTGGAACTAGACAACATGATTTTGTTCATCAATGGATTGAACCTAAGAAGAGGAAGGATTTATGATTCAAATAATATTTTCTATTTTTTTGGTTCCAATTTTGACACTGATCTACTTAATTCCAGGGATTTCAAGAAATGGGACACCATGGATTTGGGTAGCAAGGTTTTTAAGACCAAATTTTTGGTGGCTGCTCAAGAAGTGATCAAATGTGAGAAGCCTAATGGCTTAGAAATACAAGAAATTCAAGGGTTGAAGGCTTTTGTATGGAGATCTAGGAGTGGTTTACTTTCATCTGTAGCTAGGATTGAAGTTAAATCCATGATGAGCTCCAAACCTCTGCAGATGCTTAGGCCTCTCCATCAGGTTTGTGCTTGCACAATGCTTTGGAACCAAGCTCCATTTCTCAGAGAATCGATCATGTACCATGGCTATCTAGGTGTCCAAAGGTGGTTTCTTTGTGATAATAACAATGATGAAAACATAGAAGTGATAACATCATTGGGTTCTTTCAACATGAGTAGACATATGTGGCCATGGATTAAAACCCAAGAGGCTGGATTCTCCCATTGTGCGTTGTGCGCTCGCCAGCAATGTCAATGGGTGGCTTTCATGGACATACATGAATTTCTGAAACCTATAGAATATATTCAAAATGAGACATGTCAATCGCTTCTACTCAAATGATCACTTACAACCATGGAAAGGCTAATCAATAATGCAACATCTACATATCCAGGCTTATTCAAAATAGGAGAAATAAGAGTTGATTGTCATAGCTTTGGCCCACCTGGATTGAAGAAACACCCAGATGAAGGTGTGATAGCAGGTTACACCTGCAGGTTGAATAGAACAAAGGGGCATAAATCTATTGTTCTCTTATCTGTATTGAACCAAAGCCTAATAAACATAGTCCATTATTTTCAACTCAAATAGGTATATTATTACGTGAACCCTCAGTGAACTAATTATTATGGTAGATTAGTATACTAAAAAACTATTTACAACATTGATGCCCTTTCACACACTAATCATGGACTAAGTTGTTGAATCTAACACTGATATGCAATCTAAGCTGTTCAAAATTGACTAGAGTCATTGGAAGCTTACCAGAGTCATTGTAGCCAATGTTGAAGAGAAAAAATTTGATTCACATGCTTGAGAGGGATTTCTTCTAATTCTTGAAGTGAATTTTCTTCTTGTTGGGCTTCATTTGCTTATATCATTAAAACATTTCCCTAATTCAAAGACCTGTATACCTGAAAATGTATCACTTGTTCATATGCAAAATATGGTTTGTTTAATTATGCTTTTTGATTGGAAGAGCACTTCTCCAACAATTGCAATAGCTTTTCTCTAAAATTAAAAGGTAAATTCTTTGTACTCTTACTATCTATGAAGATTTTCCGCAATAATTGTGCATTATTTGTTAGCTTTCCTGTGGTGTTGATCAATGTCAAGAAAATCATGCCGATCAAGTGAAATATAAACTCTGGAAAGTATTTTCTGTAGTTAATATTTGAAGTTTTAGTCCACTTTTTTACTGTTCTATGTTTATCAAGCAATAGTTTGCTTATTATATCTCTCAATGCACCATAAAAATTTTCTGAGCTTCCTTCACATCTTAGTTGACTCTATGATTCAAGCAACCAGGAATGGAAGAATTCCACTTGTTTCCCTGTCATGAATTCGATGAAAAAAGACCTTAGCAGACATAGGCCTACTGATAAATGTTTACATGAAAATTCCAGAAAGAAAATATTCTCCAGGATAATGAGGAAAATATGAGGGGAAATATAAACAATTTTGTCCCAACTGTTAATGTAAAACATAGGGTTTTTTCAAAGATTTTGATGAGACACATTATTTTATCCTGGAAATTGATTTCTCGAAGTATTTTTATGTGGAACCAGAGCATTTGATCATTCCAATAGTGTGTGTCATCGAGGCACGTACTAATTTTCTTTAAATACACCGAAACCAGATCCTTCAACAAAAGAGGAAGTACTACTTGCAATATTCCAATATGGCCAAGAGTTAGAGGTCTTTGCATCTTTGATATAATATCTTTTGAGATGTCTTGAAGAATCAATATAATTGCTTCATCTTCCCACGGACTGATAAATTCTTTGATGTTTTTAGTTTCGTGTTTTAGAAGAAACAAGAAATAAAAGAAACGGTCTTTACAATCATTCATCGCTCCATCAAAATTTATTTCCCATCATAACCCAGTCGGTCCAGTCAAGTGCTCCATATTTTTCAAAGATTTGGAAACCTGATACATTTGAAGCCATAACTCTCGATCAAACTTTGCATCCTATGGCAGACCAATCTGTTGAGTCAAGAGTTCAATATTTTTCAAAGTTTTCGAAACTTGAAACCTTTTAAGTAACAGATAAGATAAGATGGTCATAGAAAAGATATAATTTTTTATTAATGTCCAATAAATAACCAAAAAGGTAGGCCAATGGGACTAAAGAAGATACGTCCAGTGTGAATTATAACCTGGGAGTGCCATAGAAACTCCTCCATGATTCTTAAAGAGAGAGAAAGAAAGAAAAAAACACTGTAGTAAGATATGTTTCGGGAGAAGCAGACTACTAGGTCTAACTATAACCAAAATATATATACATATAGTAGTGGTATATATTCTAGGTGTAGTTATACCATGGTAGAGTCCAAGACTAGAAATCCTGCAATCTTGGTGGTGATACTATGAGAGAGATGGAGGTAGAGATAATATTTAGCTCTCCTCATCCTCATGACTGACATGTTGGGCATCCAGGAACTGACTCACTGTTGGAATCATCAAAGACCATGAGGGGATATGGTTGTATGACCCTGGAGGGAGGGGGCATGTAGGAGATAAGAAATTCAAAATTTCTCAATTTAACCAAGGAAAAATCAAATTGTGATTTTCTTGCTGCAATTTTCAACTCATAGTTCACTGGAATGTATTACTTTCACTATGAACTTGGCATAGTTCACATGTTAAGTTCATAAGGTTTTGGGTTGGTGTGGTTCTATGTGTTGTGTATATAAAGAATAGGTGTACATCTCATGCTACCAGAAACAATACTCCCTATGAAATGTGGTATGGCCACATTCCTTTAGTGAGGCATCTCAGGGTTTTTGGTTCCTCTTGTTATGCCTTCATAATTAAGGAACAGAGAAACAAACTCAGTGCAAGGAGTCACAAATGTATCTTCTTTGGGTAATCATATCTCCAAATCATACCATGTCTATGATGAAGTGAAAAAGAAGTTTATAATTTCTAGACATGTGACATTTCTTGAGCAGCAACTTAATTACTCGGATAGATTCAAACATGCAAAGTGTTTTCAAGATTTTCATAGAGAAATTCCACATCTCCTTATCTTAGCTCTATACTTTCTATGAAGAGCCTTGAAGAAATCAAGTTGAAGGAAATTCCTCCCCTGCTTTGTCAAGAAAGAGCTAAGAGACTACTAGGAGTAGGTAGTTAAATATGACAAGTAGTGAGGGTACACGAAAGATACAAAGCAAGGCTTAATACAAAGGATTAATGAAAAGGAGTGTACTGACTATATAGATATCATCAAACATCTTCCATCCCACTTAGGATGCTTTGCATCATGCCTGGTTAGTCATAAGATCGTGTTGGTCACAACCTTCGTAGCTTAAATAAACAAGTGGTAATACTCTTCATCTTCTAATGTATGTAATAAATAAGAGAAAGCGAGAAAGACACATAGAGGAAAGACATAAAATGACTTTCAATGATTCAAACCATGAATGTCATTGAAGATAGAATGAAATGACAATGATAAGTAGTCCTTTAAGCTACACTAAGAGGTGTATTCCAAAATATGTGCTTTGTTTTCCATACCTACCCTCCAAAAGGTTATGCATCAGAAGGAGTCTTCACGTGGTCCCGATTCTATCATACCTTGGGTTCCTTGGTATGCTCATATTTATCCTCATCTCCTTGAGATTCATCTAGCATGTCATCCTTCTTCTTGGCCCCTAAGAGACATAATTGCGTATTTTCATTGGGCAGTGATTGTTTCAGGATGAGGGAGTGATTCCAAATTTAGCTTATACATTTTATTCACAAAAACCCTGATCCGCTTCCCCTATCCTGTGGTTATGTGTCTTAGGAACACTCTTCCTTTTCTAAAGATCACTTCACAACCATGGTCTTCCAAAACTGAAAAAAAGATGAGATTTTTCTTTAGGCCTAGAACAAACATGGAATCCTTGAGCCTAATAGGGGAGCCTAACTCCCTCTAAAAGATGAGTCTACCAATACCAGTCACATTGTACCTTTTTTCATCCCCTAGCTTGATATGCAGCTACAGATCTTTCTCCTCTAGGTCATTGAAAAAATATTTACACCTTGTCATGTGGAACGATGCACTTGAGTCGTAATACCACACACTCTCCATCATTGTGTTGGATATGCATGTGATAAGGTTAAAGTCAAGCTCAAACTATGAAGCCAAGGTTTAACCTACTACTGCTCCTAAGGTATTCTTGTCTGCATTTTTGGGTGGACACTTCATGGCATAGTTCCCACATTCATGACAATGGAAGCATTTAATTTTTGATAAATCTTTCTTCTTTCCCCCTTGACTGGATTCTAGTTTAGTTTGAGATTTATTCCCTTTTCCCTTTTTTCCCTTTCAAACCAATGGAAATTTTTCTTTATCCTCGCCTTTGGGTGAGGTCTCATCTCTGGTATTCTGCCTTATTTCGTCCTATAGAAAATCAGACCATAAGTGTTGCCAATTTGGTAGTTTCTCCCTTCCATTCATTGAATCTTGATAACTATGCCAGCTCTTACGAAGGCCCAGAAGGGCTAGGCTTACCATGTCATCCTATGAAACAATAACACCAACTATTGCAAGCTCATAATGAACTTGTGTGAACCTACTCAGATATTGCGGGATAGTGTCATTCTTCTACATCTTGATATTTCAAAGTTTATCCTTGAGCTCCAACATCTTGTGGTCACTACTATTCCGGAATAGATATGTCAATGTTTACCACATTGCATAAGTCTTTTCTTTCCCATGGAGACTGATGACAATGTGGTCCTGTAATCCCTCCAATAGGTCTCATACTCCCTCCAATATTATTGTCCTCGCCTTGGTTTTATATTTCTTCCAGCGAGCATGGCTTTTAGCATCAAATTTCACTAGTTTTGCAACATCTCCCTTGATGTATTCTACAAATTCATTGTCATTGAATACATCCTCAACGTGATCCTTCCATGCGATGAAATTAGAGTTGCTTTCTAAGGCATACTCTAGCATCAATGCGTTGAAGGTCATCTTCTCAGCTCTGAAGAAATCCTACTGCAATGAACTACAAATTTGAACCTCCTGAGAAACAACTTTGAAACTTCTGCTCTAATGTGAATCCTGCTCTAATACCATGTAGAAATTATGGTGTATATTTTCGACTACTCATGAAGTTTTAATCAAAATTACAAGACACGAACCTAATCTACTACACTATGGAAAAAATTACAAAAATGCAATAAGAAATAACACACATGCACACAATATTTTTCTTGGGGAAAACTTCAATGTATTCTTGCATTAATTTGATGAACAAAGATGTATTAAAATTGCTTTTCTCAACTGAGCACATCCTGCAAGTGAATAACCTCTCTCTCTACTCACTAAGAAGCTTTGACCCAGACTTAGTCAATTTTTACCTTTGCTTAAGCCCCTATTTCCTTATGTAATTCCTCAAGAAATTATGACCCTATTATTTACGAATTCTACCAAAATGGATTGTGCAATTCCCAAGGTTGATCATCTGATTTCATGCAACACCTATACACTCAAGACTAGTTTACAATTGATGTTACACTGCCTTGGAATATCCACCACAATTGCGAAACTCGAATTATTTGCATGAACTAGATATTTTGGGATGATTGATAAGTTAACTAGATGATCACTGAGTTTGATTGAAGTCCCACTGCACAACTAACCTTCCACGAGTTCCTCCAATAGTTATAACTAGTTTAATTGAATACAACTTGAGATAACTAACTTTGATTGCTAGGAATTAGCAATCACAAATGCTTAGCTAAACTCTAACTCCTCTAACTCAAATTTACTAAGTAAATTAGGTGACAGAAGCCATGTCACATAAGTTAATTGCATGCAACTTGTATGCTGATGTGGAAATTCAAGTTTTCTCAATTCAATGAAGGAAAAATCAAATTGAGAATTTCTTGATGCATTTTTCAACAATCCTTCAGGTGAATCTAATCCATGTTGTCGATGACAGTTAGGAGTTTCAGCATAATAATGTGTTGATAATAGAAACCAACAGATATTAGTAGTATTCAAAATAAATGAAAGTCTCGAAAAACACATATTAAAACACAATTGATGGAGACCCAGAAAGCACTCCAACTATGATACTGCTTATCTATGTTCACTAAAATTTCCTCCATCGCACCTCTCATGAAGCACACCTATGTTGTTGGTCTCCAGTGCCCTAAATCCCATCAATTTACGTCGACCTCCATTGCTCCACTTCCTGAAGGACCTAGGAACAACGTAAAGACAAACCCCTAATCCTTTACCTTTACCTTTTTTTACTAGTGCCTCGTATTGAAAATTTGAAAACAAAATATTTCTTTTGTCTTAAATTTTTTTCTTAAAATCCCCCTCCATGTAGTAGTTCTGAATGCTGCGATAGAAAAGTTGTCTCTAATCATATTAGCATATATGAAAGGGATAGAAGAGGAATTGATGTCAGAGAAATCTTGTTAGTAAAAGTTGTCGCGTTCTTCTTAGTCGGCTACCCCCACAAAACGAAGAGCCCAAAAAATCATTGTCTTTATATATGATAACGTGAATGGTAAGTGAAATAACAACCTCAGTATAGGCGCAAGAGTAGTAGCTTGCAAGCTGGCGGACTTAGGGTGCACTGGTAGAGTCAATTTTGCAGTTGTTAGATAATTTTGTCTTAAATTGATGTGTTTTTGTCTTAATTGTTAATTGTCTTAAATATGTTTCATCTAAAGTGGTCATTGTCATAAATTTAAATTTTTGTCTTAAAATATTTTTGTCTCAAACTGTTTTTGTCTTAAATATAAAGTATTATCTTAAGATAATTTTTTCTTAAATTGTTTTTGTCTTAAATATAAAGTTTTGTCATACAATGTTTTTGTCTTAAACTACTTTTGTCTTAAATATAAAATTTTGTCTTGAAATATTTGTCCTAAATTATTTTTGTCTTAAATAGAAAGTTTTGTCTTAAAATATTTTTATCTCACAATGCTTTTGTCTTAAAATATTTTTGTCTCAAACTCTTTTTGTCTTGAAGATTATCTTTAAGACAATTCAATTGATATTAAATTTTAATGTAAAATAACTAAAATAAAAAGTGACTTTTTAAGACAAAAGATTTCTTTTGTCTTAAATTTTTTTCTTAAAAGTGCCCTCGGTATAGTAGTGTGTCCTTACAACACAGATTCTATGAGAAAACTAAAAAAGAATTTGAAGATATGGAAAAAAAAACTCATATGGAAGCACTAACAACTCCCCAATGACCAACTATAACCAAAGTTCAAAAAATGAAATTTTGACCCTGGTTGGTCACTCATAAACATAGACACTAAAATCTCCAAGCTCATTAATATCTATTAACTTAACAAGTCTTTCGGTACTTAAATCATAGAGCAAAAAAAACTTTCAAACTACCATATAAAATAAACAACATAACATATAACAAAAATTTCACATTATATAATTTATATATATTATTAAACTTTAAATTTTCAACATCTCTAACAAACCTCTCATTTCCCTATAAAGCGTTTTGATCCCATTCACGTTTATAAAATATACTCAATCATTATTCTAAAAAAATGAACCTGCCCAACAACATAACATAAAAGAACAACAATAGCTGAAGTTAAAAATATTTATGTTGAAATAAGGCACTAGCTACCATGTTATTTCAATGTGTTGTTTTATAAACTATGCTACCATGAAAGACACAACTTACACAATGACCATGCTCGTGTCCCTATGCTTTTGGTATTAGGGGCAAGACAAAGTTACTATGTTATCTCTTTGAATTAATAGTCGTGGCAGGTTGGGAAAAAAGAATTCATTTATAATTAAAATATAATAAAATTACTACAACTGTTCAATTGCACCAAAATCTCCCTTCAAACTCTGCCCACCGCACGCCATGCTGGGCCAAATGAAGGGTAACAGAATCGAATTAGGGCGAGAGAAAATAAAGAAGTTATCCATTGAGCAAACCTGAAGCAATTCGTAGCGTGAAATTGACATCATTTTCATGCACAGATTTACGAGAGTTTGACATTCAAGGACGTGTAATTAGGCGGCGAATTAGGGGCGCAAAAAACACATATAGTTCCATATGGTGCAATTAAACGTCGCATATAGTTCCATGGAGTTCACAGTCGAAATATACACAGGATACGTCGACTAGAGCCATGACGGATCCCACAGCTCCGGTAGGGATTGATCATCTTTACCACGAGCATCTGAAAGTTGGTACCCAATGGGAAATTCATCGAATGAAGATACGGATCTTTCTTGGAAAGTGCTCAGAGTGTGAGAAAACGGCTCCGATATGGATTGATCTCCGCCCTCAACACTATGCAGGTTTTCTCTTATGTAAGCAGTGATATTCGCCAAATGCAAATTCATGTGAAGAAGCTCCGCCTGCAAAATCGCCTTCTCTAACTGCAGCTTAGAGACATGTTCCTGCAGCTGCCAGATTGTTCCCGCGCACCCATAGACAGGGTCTCTCAGGCTTGCGCTCGCTTCATATACCATACTGCTAACTGCATCAGTGCGCATTTCCAGTGGCAGATCCTGAATAGAAATCGTCATGTCAGCACCAGCATTGAAACATGATTGCGGCAAACCAGAATAAATTGCAGCAAACCTGAGTGAAAGAGAATATTTCTATTTACTAGAGGCTTTCTAGAATCTATCGAAAAGCTCCGGAATAAAATAGAATACTGTTAATTACCAGAGGCTTTGTAGACTCTAGGAGAAGAGGTAAAGTATTATTTCTTCTATGCAAGAGACGAAGTTGGTTATCAGAGGCTCTGAAGGATTGAAATGAGTAACAAATTTATTTAGTCTTATATTCTTATTAGCTGGAGAAAGAGGCAAGAGGAAGATAGAAGAGTAAAAAAATCAATAGAGAGAGAAGAGTAAAAAACTTATATTCTTATTAGCTGGAGAAAGAGAAAATATTTTGTAGTGGAGGAAGACAGTAATTTCTTCTCAACTGCATAAGAAGGTTATTAGGGGGGTTATTAGAGGTTTCACAGAATTTATGGACGAGAGCACAATTTTTTTTTTTCTTTTCTATAAGGAAAAATCAACTTACTTTTATTATCAAAAAGTAATTACATATTCTTTATATTTTTGTTTTTAATGTTATCTATACAATTTAGTCAAAAATCAATTTAAAAATTAGTGTATCTGTCTTTGTCTAACTTCATAAAAACAACCTAACCTTGACAGATCCTACTGCAACTATCAGTAATATCTTCACAGGAAAGCACGCAGTAGCTTTAAAAAAATCAGTTATATACAACTAAAGACCGATAAAAACTACCTACATCAAGCAACTAGAAAATGATAAAAACTACCTATATCTTGAGAATGATAAAAACTACCTACATCAAGCCACTAGAAAATGATAAAAACTACCTATATCTAGAAAATGATAAAAACTACCTATGTCAGGCCACCAAAAAAATATACTTCCGAAGCTTTGTAAGTTACCAATGGCAAAAGCAGCAAAACTAATCAAACACTACTTACCACCACAACCTTCCTTTGAAAAGAGGTTGTTACTTGGTTCTACTCCTTTAAAATGTGTGAGAAAAATGTTCTCCGAAAAGTCTTTGCAAGAAAGAGAGGAAGATAGTTATTAGAGGCTTTCCAGAGTTTATAGAAAAGAGTAAAAATGTTCTTGTCCATGAGCATAGAAACAGAGAAGATTTTATAATGGACAAAGATAGTTATTTTTTTCTTTGCTAGGGTGGAAGATGGTTATTAACAGCTTTGTAGTATTAATAGAGAAGAGTAGAAAACTTATTTCCTTTGAGTCATAAGCAAGAGCTAGAGAAGATTGTATAATTGAGAAGATGGTTATTTCTTTATCCTAGGGAGGAAGATGGTTATTAAAAGATTTGCAAGATTGGTGGAAAAATATAAAATAGTTATTTCTCTATGAGCATGAGGAAGAAAATGAGAAAATATTTTATAATGGAGGAAGATGGTTATTTCTTCTATTCTAGGGAGGAAGATGGTTATTGAAGACTTTGCAAGATTTATGGAAAAAAGTGAAAAAGTTATTTCATTTATTATCATGTTCAAGAGAAAAAGAAGATTTTATAGTGGAAGAAGATTGTTATTATAAAATGTATAGGATTTTTGGAGAAAAAGGAAAGATGGGAAGATTTTATTTTAGGTTTATGTCAAGTGGTTGGGAGAAATGATAATTGCCATCTCCACTTAATTCAATTCTCCCAAACAAATAATATGATGAAATTTAATATAATAACTTTTAACTTTATTGTTAAATTTAAATATTTTTTCTTCATAATCTTTCTCCAACACAAACATATATATTGTGTATATATAATTGAATATAAATCATTTAAAAAAATTTATGGTATCATTATACACTCCACTCATTAAAAAATGAAATATAACTATAATTATGATTGACTTTATTATTGGAACCTCCCATTATAACTTGAATTTACCATCTAAATTAAATGATACAATAAGTTCTATTACTATATTTATTTATATAATATATTTATATAATACATTTTACATTTTACCAAATAAAAAAATGCAAAGGTAGTATAAATAACATATAAATATCAAAGAATACTCGAATTATCACCAAATGGTACATATGAGTAGGATTTATGAAAAGGCTCTGATGGCACGCGTTCATGGCAGCTAGGGTTCTGGACTCTCCTGTCATGACAGGCCTGCAGAGTCTTCAGTAAATCGGCCAGCACTTTTCCAGCTACACGACAAACTACAAAGGACAAGAAGGTCAGCAAATAATGAGAAAACCTCAGGGGGAGGGCGCAGAGCCTCCCCCAAATGATACCGAACAGGTTTCAATGCAGGAGGACACCTGCAAACAGATAGTCCATGAGGATTCAGAAGAAGGACAGGACTCTCAAAGGAACAACGAAACTGTCAAGGAGGTACCCAAGGCGACTTCAGCCACATGCAAGCCAGTTGCAGCCATGAGACCAAAGATCAAGTTACCCAGCAGTAGGATCAATGCACAGATCCAATTCATGAGGGATCATGCTCTGATAGGGAAGTTTATTGGTTTTTGGCCCACTGAAAAAGCGCTGCAAGGATGGATTGCAGCCAAGTGGAAGCCGAAAGGCCATATAACCCTGCAGTTAGGTCCCAAGGGGTTCTTCACAATGATTTTCAACTGTCTGGAGGATAAAAATAGAATCATAGATGGAGGGTTGTATTTTTTCAACACGGCTAGTTTGTATCTCAGAGAATGGGTGGTAAGATTCAACCCGGATAAAGAAGATCTTAGTTGGGCACCCGTCTAGATCCGCCTCTACTCCCTCCCTGTGGAGTACTGGGATGAAACTTCATTAAAAGAAATCGGCAATGGTCTTGGTGAGTTCGTCAAAGTATCAGAGGAGACCACGCTTAGAAGATACACCTCATATGCACGTATATGTGTTTATATGCACCTTAACAATGCCCTGCCGGATGCAGTAAGTCTCTTTCATGATGATTTTGAATGGATCCAATCTATCGATTATGAACATGTACCTTTCCGATGTAGGAAATTCCATGCTCTTGGTCACCTATTCCGAGATTGCCCATCCAACCTAAAAACCTCAGCCCCTCCTCCTCCCGGAAAATCAGATGCTGATGGATTTACCAGAGTTTCCCATCATAGAAAGAATCTCAGAAAATTGCGCTCTAATCCCAAAACCTCTACTGATACTCTGTCCAAACCGAGTACCAAGAATAGCTTCGAGACTTTAGCTAAGCCGGATCTGGTCAGTCATGAAACCCCTGATTCCTCCAAGGAGTAGCCAAAGTCAAAAGCCCTCTTAGCTTCGACTAGCTCAGAGATTCCACTGAAATCAAAATCATCCGTCGACCTCAGCTCGCCTTCCCCCAGCAACATTCTAGCCTGGATCTCTCAAAGTATGGAGATGGATAATGAAGTGAATGCATTGAATGATGCAATAGGAAGTATCAAAGAAAGAAATGAAACCACGAACATGGAAGAGGAACTAGAGGGCATAGATCTAGGAGAACTCAATCTTCTAAAACTGGAGCAAGCCTGTAAAACAAAAAGTTATGATAAAATACCAGAAAGACAATTGGACAATCTAGAAATAATTCTCTCAAGAGCACAGAGACAATGATCCTTTGGAATTCAGCCTGGAAGCCAATGGGATGGAAAGATACTCTTTAAGGATAATAAGAATAGAGGAAGGAAGACCGATCTCCAACGAACCATTCGCATCGGAGAAATGCTAGTGGAATCGGGAAGATACTCCAAGCTCACGAAGTACTTTACCACCCTCTCTAATGTCTCATCATGAAGCTCATCTCATGGAACATTAGAGGGCTCAACAGCCTTGGGAAGTACAGATTCATAAAAAACATGATTCAGCAAGAAAAACCAAGCATCTTCTTCATTCAAGAAACCAAGTGTAACTCAGAAACTCTGGAAAAAATCATGGCCAAAGCTTGGCCAGGGTGTAATGCAATTGCAGTGGATGCATTAGGTGCATCAGGAGGTCTTGCAATTATCTGGAATGCACAGACAATCACCCTCTCCAACATGCACGCGAACAAGCACTTCATTCAGGCTTCGTTCCATCTAACAGGAACCAATATCCATGGACACTTAACAAATGTTTACTTTCCTCAGGAAGCTATTCAGAAGATAGAAACATTGAATACTCTTTCATTCCTCAGCTCTGAAAGAACCCACCCTCTCTGGATCACGGGGGGGGACTTCAACATGATAACCAGATTGGAGGAAAAAAGGGGAGGTAGAAGCAGGCTTGACAAGGATAGCTGTCATCTAAAGGACTTCATTCAGAACAACTGGCTAATCGATCTACCCTTCAATAATGGGGTTTTTACCTGGAACAACAAAAGAGCAGATCCTCATCAAATTTCTTCGCGATTAGATCGATTCCTTCTCTTTGATAATGCAATATATTTAGGTGGAGACCTCTCTGCCTCAATTTTGGCCGTTACAGGTTCTGATCACTGGCCAATCGCACTCCAATGGAATAGGCCGGGCAATACTAATCGTCGGCCCTTTCACTTTGGAGCCTTCTGGCTGTCTCATCTGGACTTTAACAATTTTGTCAACATGATCTAGAAAAGCTATAAACCTATGAAGGGATCACAAATGTTCCAATTCCAGCAGAAGTTAAAAAATCTCAAATTCTATATCAAAAAATGGAAACATTCACTTTTGGGAATATTCTCCAGGCAAAAAATGCTCTAAATAACGCAATGACAGAATTGCAACAGAAAATTATATTAGAAGGGCGAACATAGCAGCTCTCAGAGTAGGAATCACACCTGCAATCTCAAATCTTGGAAAGAGACAAGCAAGAAGAAGTTATTTGCAGGCAAAAATCATGGGTCAGGTGGCTGAAGGAGGGTGAAAAGAATACCAAGTTCTTTCACCGCTCGACTATTCAAAGGAGGATGATCAACACCATAACTCATATCTAGAACAGCCAAGGAGAAAAAGTAGAGGACCACGCAGATATAGAACAAGAATTACTGTCATACTTCAAGCAGGTTCATCAAGAGACTCAAATGGATCGAACGGTGGCCATTGACAAAATAACCCAATCCATCCCAAAGATCATCACTGAGGAGCATAATTAGATGCTTCTCAAGCCGATTTCCTTGTAGGAGGTGGGGAAAGTGGTTCATCAGATAAAAGAAGGAAAAGCGCCAGGTCACAATTTTTGGGATATGATCAAATTGGAGGTCTGGTAGGTAGTGGTAGAATCTCGAACAAGCAGATGGATGCTTCCATCCATGAATGCCACTTTCATTACCCTCATTCCTAAAGAAGCGCAGTCTATAACCCCTGATAAATTTAGGCCTATAGCGCTGTGCAATGTAATTTACAAAATAGTATCCAAAGTCATTGCTTCAAGGCTCAAACCGTTACTTCCTTTACTTATCTCCCCGGAGCAATCAGGGTATGTGGAGGGCAGGAAAATTACGGACGGCATTATCCTAACGCATGAGATCATCCACTCTTTGAAGCAGCATAAAAAGGTAGGTATGTTACTTAAGATAGACCTTTCTAAAGCCTTTGATAGTCTGAGCTGGAGTTATATTAAAAAAATGTTAACTGCCTTTGGCTTCTCCCCACCATGGGTCAGATGGGTTATGAGTCTCATTTCTTCAACCTTCTTCTCCATCCTTATTAATGGAATTCCATCCTCCCCCTTTCATCCTTCTAGAGGTATTCGCCAAGGAGATCCTTTATCTCCCTTTTTGTTTGTCATCATGGCGGAAGGTTTAGGTGGAAGTATCAAGGATTCTCTTCACTCTCAGCAACTTCGAGGCCTTTCCTTTCCCAACTCCCCTCCCTTCACCCATCAGCAATTTGTGGATGACAACATGCTTTGTGGGCATCCTTCTATCCAAGAAGCTCGGATGTTAAAATCTCTGTTAAATTCGTTCTCAGCTGCCTCTGGAGCATCCATAAACCTAGCCAAATCCCAAATTTTCTTCTTCCACACTCCGACTATTACCCAAGCCTCCATTGCTCGAATCCTAGATTTCCGGAAAGCTTTTCTTCCTTCCAATTACCTAGGAGCTTCCCTGACTGATGTTGCCCTAAAGCACTCTTCTTAGAAGCTTCTCCTTAAAAAATTAGAAGCTCATCTCTCCTCTTGGACCCACATATCTCTCAACATGCCTAGCTTCTTAGTCTTAATCAAGTCAGTCCTTCAGTCTATGTCGTTGTATTTATTTTCAATCCTGGCAGCGCCAAAATGGGTTCTCAAGGAAATTAAAAAGCTCCAATGATCCTTCCTTTGGGAAACTCAGGACAAAAATGTAAATGGGCTCTTGTTAAATGGGAAAAATTATGTTTACCCAAGCATTTTGGCGGGACTGGGCTTCGAGATCCTCACCACAACAATGCTGTGATGGGAGTTCGCATCTAGTGGAACTGGATTTCTGCACTGTTCACTCCTTGGGCCACTCTATGGATAGTCAAATATGGCAATAACAGAACTGTTGAGGATTTAATCAGACTCATGGATATAGGCTCGGGTTCGTTAGTCTGGAATGCAGCAAAGCAACATAAAAATCTCATTAAGCAGCATAGCTTCTGGGAGGTCAGGAATTGTACCATTGCAAGATTCTGGGAAGATTCCTGGCAGAAACAACATAGACTAAAAGATTTGATCAATCCTCATCAAATTCCCAATTGGGAAGCTTGTAGGTTCGACAAGATCAATCAATATTGGAAGCCTACCTTAACACATGGCTTTAGGCAATGGGTTAATCTGGAACACATCATTGGGAATGGCCTGGATGTCGACTAGCAGAACCTAGGGGCGGAACTCTCCAATCGCGACATAAGATATTCAAAAAAGAAGGATGTACTCAGATGGGGATATGAGGACAAGGGAATGTTCACAACGCATGAAGCCTACAACATAATTATAAAAGATTCTGCAGTCAAAGATCCACTTTGGACTGCTATCTGGGCTCCCAACTTATGGCCGAAGGTTTCCACTTTTCTTTGGCTACTCTATCAGAACAAAATCCTCACCTGGGATAATTTGAGGAAGAGAAACTTCCATGGACCGTCCATTTGCCCCAATTGCAACTAGGAAGAAGAAACTATCTTGCATCTCATGGACACTTACCCTCTAGCTCACGAACTTTGGGAAAAAGTCAATTTTCATTGCTAAAGGAAAAATCGAATCAAGGAAAACATCCCCAATACTGTTCGCAACTGGGTAAGTAATCCCTATAAGAGCAAGGTTCTTAACTCCTTATGGAAGCTTATACCAAGCCTTCTCATGTGGACTATATGGAAGGAGAGGAACAATCGCATCTTCAAGAATCAGTCAAAGCCTATGGAAATCATCTGGAACAATGTCTGTCAAAACCTCAAGGAAACTCTTCTACTCCATACTTGGCATGACGACGATCTTCCCACACTACCACAGGAAAAGACTATTTGGGACAACTGGAATCTACAATGGAATCAAGAACTGAAAATCTCGGCCAAAATGGCAGCAAAAAGCACAATTTCAGATAAATGGGTTCCTCCTCCTCAGAATATGTTCCAACTGAACTTCGACAGAGCCTCAAAAGGCAATCCTGGTAAAGCTGGGTTTGGGGGAATCTTCAGAGATCACAAGGGAGTCACCCTTCTTACCTTTCTAGGATCGAAGGGGTGGGACTCTAATAATTCAGCAGAGCTTGAAGGGCTATGGCAAGGGCTCCTTTTAGCCCACTCTTATGGCTTTTTCCCCCTAATCATCGAAGGTGACTCTCAGATACTAATCAATATGGTGAACAAAATTATTCAAGGAACTCCCTCAAACAAAATTAGCAACAGTTGGAGACTGGCAGAAAGACTGGAACTTATTGAAGATTGGCTCAAAGACCATAGAGCAGTAACTTTCAAACATACTCGAAGGGAAGGCAACAAGGTAGCCGACCTTCTTGCCAACATAGGGGTGGAGAGCAATACTACAATGAACGCTAATGCGTTATCTGCTATTGCCACTGATGCTCAGATGAAGGAATTCAATGATTTAGTTGAGAAAGAGAAGTCTCAGGAAGTAGGAGGCCACCCGGATGCGGGTGACACGATGCAACATTAATGGTTTTTATGCAGAATGGCGGTGAGGGGACGGGCCACTTGTCTGATGGCGCCCCTCCCCATTTCACCCTGAAGCGCCTTCATTACCATCTGCAGGCAGCATTCAATACAGGTTTAGTTCGGCTAAAAGCTTGTCAGTGTTGGGTTATGGAGATACCTCACTTCAGTTCTTCACCGTCTCCCCTGCTCTGCAGCATCTGCCCGCCTCAGGCCTTTGAGCCCTGCCTTCACACTGTAACTGGCCGACGCTGCTGGATTGTTTGCTGTGCAGATTTTGACAATGGCTTCCATCATTCGCATTCGCCTCTCTGCTTTATAATTTCTGCCCGGTTCAGTACTGTGTCGCCTCTTATCCCCACTGCTACTGCCCTCTCTGCCTTAGTCCCTCTGGTTTCTGCTCCTTTTGAGCGCCCTGCCAGCGATTTCAATATGGTTAGGCACCGTATGCGTAGTCGCAGGGGAGGAACCAGGGGAGGAAGCTCTCGCCCTCCGGTGGAGCGCTCCACCTCCTCTCCTTCCCCTGAACTGCATCACCCTCATTCTTCTGGAGATGGTAGACATCCTATTACCAGGCGAGGAAGAGGTCGGGCTCGCTCTTCGGTGTTATTCTTGATGATTTTGCTGTCCATTCTGACAACTCTCCTCTGCCCCTTCACACCGCTCCTCACTCTGCTCATTTCAGATTCAGTAGCTCTCTGATTCGGCCAGTCATTACTGCTTCTATTTCCATTTCCTTCTCTGAAGAAATGGCTCACTCAGCCTCTCAGGTTGATATCTCTAACTCGCAGCAGGAAGGCGCTCTCAGGTGCAACAATTGCAGGGACTCTGGTAACAATGTGATGGCTGACAGTCTCCTTACCTCCCCTGGTCCGAACTTGGGTGGTATGCTGCATGGTGAAGGGAGCCGCTCTGCTGCCACGTGCCCCTTTGCTGATTCGTGCCATGACGGTCCCTCTTTGCAGGATGCTTCTGGCGTCGGAGGAGAGCCTCACGGTGGTGGGGGAATGCTTCTTGGCAGCGCTTCAATGGACGTGGCTGATGACTGGGCTTGCCCAATCATCGAGGAACCCCCCCAGATGACCTGTGCTAAGATGTTGTGGCATCCAGGTAGCAGAAAGCGGCAGACTGAGTTTCGGCAGAGGCTCACGGAGGTTAGAACGTGGCAGGCTAAGGCCATCTTGATGTCTTCTATCTGGTTCTTTTTGGTTTTTGATAATCTTAGTGTGGATGTTAGTTTCCTTTCGGGACCAAATGTCAGAGTTTTGTCTCACTGCCTCATAGTGAGGTCTGGTCTCAAATCTGTTACCATTTTTGAAGGTTATGACCTTGCTGGACTGGTTTCCCCAATGTTGGGGCAGTCCAGATTTTGATGTCACTTTGATAAACTTGTTCGAGGCTTTGTCCTCTTTGTATATTTTCTGTACATATCAATAGACTACTTTTACTTAGAAAAAAAAAAACATATAAATATCAACGCAGCAACACATGTTATCTTTATTACAACATAAATCAATGCAAGTTTCAACAGAGCAAATATAATGATAATAATTTTCTGAAGTTACAGTGGAGTCTGAGACTCAATATTCATCCCAAACACAAAGTTATGGTTATTAACGCACAACTCAATCCAAACACAAAGTTAGGGTCATTAACACACAAATCAAATATATGAAGATTTATACATAATGTTGTATAGCATTATCTCTAGCATTTTTATGATATTGCTTGCTCCAAATACTGTATGTGCATCTGCAAATTTCTGAACATCATTTTGTGGGAAGTAAGGGGCCAGCACACAGCTCTCTGTACATCGTCTTCTCAACAGCCTGCAAGCTGCGCATGGTGATGTTGTCTGTCGTCGTCCTCTTATTCTGCTCATCTGCAATATGAAGTTACCACACAGTAGCCCATTATGAACATGACTGCAACAATTAGAATGCAAAAAAAGAGAGACGGCAACAGTGAGACAAAGTACTGTAAAAAGAAAAAAGAAAAAAAAGACAGTGATGGGAAAGAAAATGAGAGAAATCTGCAGATCTTACGCTTTTTGAAGTAATGACAAAATGGTCAGATTCAGAATTCCAGCACTGGCCGAGGGACCTCAAAATCCCGAGGAGCAAGACGGTGATGTATGCCCTATCTGATGACATGGTGGAGGTGAGAGCTGAATTTATAAGAATTGAGGGGAGAGTTAGGGGACTCTCATTACATTGCAGGCAGATTCAACAAGTGAAGTCACCTAAAACGGCGCAACGCATTGTCTGGTTCTTTCCCGTGAGGGAAGCAGCTGAAGCAGTTGACTATAAAACCATGTCCTTTGTCTGAACTGCCTTTGACTTCTTCATGTCTGTTTTGTCTCTTGCGACTTACCGATCCATCAGAGAAATAGGTTAAAATTCCCCCGCGTTTTTAGGGGCATCAATATTCAGAGCCAGATGGTTTAAATGAGAATTACAAATTTGAGTTCTCAAATCTTACTTACGGATCCATCAGAGGAATAGGATAAAATCTTCCGTCTTTTTAGGGGAATCAGTATTCAGAGTTAAATGGTTTAAATAAGATCCACAATAATCGACAAACAATTGAGCCAAATCGATTCCAAAAATTGCTTGGAGATAGGAACTCCCTTTAACAATTCTAGAACTGAAGCTTTGGGTTGGTATGAATCAATTAAGTATAACATTGACAGCAGGTATTCCAAAAATTTATTACATAGATTCTATTTTATAAATAGGCTCAGTCTCAATTTGAAGGATCAAATTAGAACAATTTGATTTCTGAAATTTGTAAAATATGAAATATGTAAAATCAAGTGCTTCACACAGTAACAAAAATTTAAGATTTCATCAGAAGATTTGGTCAAAACTTTGCTGCACAAAACAACAAAAAATTAGTTTTGATGAAAAGATTTGGTGAAAAATTGTATGATATAATTTTGGAAAAAAAAAAATCAAAATGTATAATAGTGAAATTGAATTATATTCTCACTTAAAAGAAAAAATCATATTTTAATGGATTTTAAATAACCAAAAATTAAAATTTAGTTAAAAATTGTAAGATTAGGTTTCAGAAAAAAGAAAACTTCAAAATATATAATAGTTAGATTGAACCATGCCCATGGGGTTTTGGATTGACGGTGAATGGGTGCGTTGTTAAGGCACTCCTTGCCATAGGTCACTGGTTCAAATCCTCCGTGGGTGCGTAGGTTAGTCTTAACAAAAAAAAAAAAAAAAAAAAAAAAAAAAAAAAATTAGTTAGATTGAACCATATCTTAATTATCAAGACAATAAATGATTAGTATTCAAAAATATTGCTTTTACCTATTTTGTAACTATTTTTATAATTGAAATTTTCAATTATAAAAATTTTCAATTTCAAAGTAAGTAAGATATTTGGATTTCAAAGAGTGGTTTGGAGTAACCATATAATGATGTTCATATGGGTTATGTCAACTACGTACTTTTTAAAATGAACTTTCAAAGAGTTATTGTTTTTACCCATGTAAGATTTTATTATAATAATTTCTTTTATTGCAACTAATTAATTTATTATGATATGTATTATTACTAATGTTTAATTTTATAATAGTCTATTTTTGTGCCAAATGACTCTCTTGTGACGTTTATGTTATAAAAAATTTCATTGAAACTTATTTCCTATATTTTAACATTAGTTAATACAATTAATTTTTTTTTCCAAATGTGTTAGAGGTTTCTTGGAATCAAAGTTTTACTTGTGAAATTTGCTCAATCCAAATGCCTCATAGGTTTTAAAGAATAAAAAAGCAAGATTTGGTCAAAAATTTTATGACCAATTTTTTGGAAAAGAAATGCTAAAAATGTATAATAGTTAGATTGAGTCATATTCTAGGATGAGAACTGAATCATGATGTGGGGTTCATTCGGACCAATAATGTTTTCGTAGAAACCATAGGCTTCATGGCCTTGTGACGTGTGACATCCTCCAATTCTAAGCAGGAGTTCAGATTGGGCCAAATCCTCCAATGAAGCAGGTCACAAATCTTTGTGTCATTCGCTTTTTATAATTGCAATCCTCCTTCCCTCTCATCAATGGTCTCTCTCTTTGGAAAAGGTAAGTGTTCTGAGATTTTGAGTTCGTTGATTTTTTTCTTGTGGTGGTGCAGCCCATCATGGCCAATTTAGCCCGAGATTCCGAGTTAACCCTGAATGTTTTAACCTTCAATAACCTAGTAGCTAATGGACCCAAATTCCAAAATCCCCTTCCTCCAAATTTGTTAAGAAGCTTGATGATATCCCTAAAGTTGTGATTCCAAACCCTCAAGCCTAATCAAGGGCCCTTCAACTTACTAAATGAGGCTTGATTGGCCAATTTACTCGCTTCTGGCCTTCACTTAGATGAGTTAGATCATGTATCCAGACTAATTGGAAAGCAAAACTTAAAAGGGAAGTGGTTTCCTCCTTTGTGGGAAAGGATTTCTTCACCTTTCATTTTGAGCTCAAAGAAGAGAGGGACCTTATTTTTACAATCAACCCATACATTATGGGACCTCCAGGTATGTATTTGGAAATATGGAACCCTAACTTCAACCTAGACTGTGATATCCCTATGACAATCCTAGTTTGGGTTAAGCTACCATATCTACCTTTTCATTGCTGAAATGATGCCACCTCACGATCATTAGCAACTCTCATGGATAATATGTTGACTTTGTTGAACCTAGGAAAATACTATTTGCTTGTGCTCGAATTTATGTAGAAGTGGATCTAAAAAAGTCTTCTAGCAGTAGAAAATTTATGCATGCATGACTGGACGCACATTTAGGAAGTGGACGATGACCAATTAGCATTCAAGCGCCAGATTCTCCACAAATATGGTCACTTTTCTAGGAACTGCACCAAAGCCCTGGTTATCTAAGAAAATAAGGAAGAACACAGGGATGAATGGAAACAATCCGAAAGAAGAAGAGATCTTAATACACAGCAAGGTCCTCAACACAAGAAGAATGTCGAGTAGCCTAAGGATGTGGAAGGCCCTAATAAAACAAATAACAAACAGTAAGGAACTAGCCTATATGGTATCCATTCAAGAGATAAGAATAAATGTGAAGCTTTAGTAGATCTAAATGATGAAGAAGGATTGTCCCAAAAATCTTCAGAGCTAAATCCTTAAAAAATCCCACCTCACAGTCTAGAGAAAGCTCGAGAAGAGGAGAATCGAGCTCCAGAAACCTCTGAAAATGATTCGCCATACGTGTATGGGGAAGAAGAGGATATCTACCTCTGATCAAAGGAAGCCCCCCAATCATCTAGAATATCCACTCCAACAAATAAAAAAAATAGAAGTTGAAAATTCCAAACACATGGAAAGGAGAACCCAACGTACAAGAAGGAAAACCAACGGGGAGATCTGTGTAGCCCAAACTGAGAAAGATAAGGAATTGGGGTATCAAAGCATCATACCTCACCAGTTGGTTGATCATGGTAACAAATAAGGCAAAAGAGGTGTGATGATAGGCCTATTGAAGGGGGAATCTCAACCAAAAAGTAAGTAATGAATATAATCACCTAGAATTGCAAGGGCTTGGGTTGCAATAAAAGAATCACAAAAGAAAAATATTTTTATTGAAAGAGAGGCCAACAATAGCCCTTTACAGAAGACTAAGCGAGATGAGAAGGACTTCTCGTCCAAGTGCAACAAGATATGGAACAAGAGTTTCCATCTTGAGGTAAGTTCTTAGGGTGTATCAGGGGGTATATGTACACTATGGGATCTAGATCAATTAAAACTAATAGACAGTAAAAAAAACCAATATTGGATCAGTGCTTCTTTCAACATTCTGACTCTTAAAATGGTACGCGCGATTGTAAATCTTTATATGCCTTCCCTCTTTAGGGAAAAGCAAGATTGTTGTAAATCCTTAATGGATATTAAAGATATTTCTTTTGGTACAAGTTGCATCATCAACAGAGACTTTAATACCATCTTTCATCAAAAATAAAATAGAGGAGGTTCATTGGTGAGGGATGCACACAAAGAAACTATGGAGGACCTAATTAGTTCCCTCAACTTGATTGATATAAAGCCTTCTAAAATGAGATACACTTGGAACAATAAAAGATAGTTGGAAGATTTGCGTAGTAGATGGACTAGATTGTCAATACTATTTGTAATAAATATATTAATAAAATTTTATAAGTATTAAGTAGTGTAAGCCTAGGTGTTGGTAAATAATTTTCTAAAGTAAATTATTACTTTAGTCAAAATGATCATATTCCTCAGATTTATCACAATCCATTCTACTCAATTTTACTTGATGAAAGTACATACAAAACTGTGGAGCAACATATTATTATTTATAATACATATTTTCCAAATAAGGAAGAGGCCAATGCATGATAAGATTCATACACTTACCTAAAATTAAGGATTGAACAACTGAATCTATTTATGATGTAGTAACAACCCTTTTAGCATATACAAATATGTCCTTGATGAAATTAGTTGGATTTGGATTTGATGTGGCTTATGCATGAGGGGTATATGCGAAGGTTTATCAACTAAATTGTGTCAACATGCTCTTCATTTATTATATATTCATTGCATATCTCATTGAGAAGCGTTAACAACAAATGGTGCTTCATCTCATTTTCCAGAGTTGTAATTCAATTATAAATTCAGAAATAAAGTTTATTCTTCGCTTGGACAATCTACTAAAAGACATGGAGAACTAAAAGAACTAATGGAAACATTTCAAATCACCAAGTCAAAGGTGTTACAAATTCACCATATTAGGTGGTCATCTAGAGGAATGGCCATGGGAAGACCTCATAAGCTCATGTATGCTTTCTTAGGAGAGAAGAAAATGTATGACTTGGTAACAATATTTCAAATACAATTTTGCATCTATTTACTTGCAAATGTTCTTATTGAGTTAAATAGGTTGAATCACAAGTTCCAAGAGGATTAAGTGGATATTACTTCTATAAGAACTACTTTAGATATTACAATTAGCATGCTTTATAAGCGGTTGTTAGGAGGCATATTTAAAGTCAGTACAATGCACACATCATGTTTTTTGAAGAAAGCACAGAAAGGAACTCTTGAGTTAGCAAATAGCACATGTATGCAACATGTACATCCATTAAAGTTCATGATTTGTCTCAATACATATACATAAGGGACACTAGATGATTACATTCTTTTGGGAAAGAGCTTTGTAATGAAGGTGATTGATTCTCTAAATATGAGGCTAACATATTTGCCAATATTTAATGCTGCTAAGCTTTTAAGTCTTCACCATTATTATGAGGAGATAGATGATAGAGATGGTCTTAAATGTTTGGTGAGATGGATAAGTTTGTTTGTACTATTTATAAATCATACACAAAAAAACATATTTATGGAGCATGAGATCTATGTGGAAATGAACATGAATGTTTTGAAGATTTTCCATGTCTAATATGATTATGACAAACTATTCTTGTTATTCCAAATAGTACAACAATATGTGAAAGAGGTTTCACAAAATTAAACAGGATAAAATGTCATGATAGATCAAGGCTTTTATTGAACACATTAGGGATATTAATGTTTCTCTCTCTTATTGCACCTCATGCTTTAAATGAGATAAATTAGAATGTCATTTATGATGTATGAAAACCAAGGAAAGCTTGAAAACCACTTCTATTAGCCAAATACCTTCATCTCATCCACTATTTAAGTTTTGAAAAATATGAACTGAATAAAAGAAAATTCGTACAATGTTATATTTTGAATTTAGATACGCTATTTTATTAGATTTTATTGAAATTATAATTTTTCATTCAGTGATTAATCATTTCTCATTATTTTAATATTTGAAAAAACTATATTTGATTAAACATTTTTTTATCTCAGCTCTGCGCCGGTGGCTGTGTTAGATCTCTTCAGATCTGCGGTATTTTTTGATTTATCTTATAAAGAGCACACCATTTAAACTTGGGTATTTATCTCTTCAGATCTGTGGTTTGAGCTGCGGATCGTATCTCTTCAGTATCTGCGGTTGAGTGGGACGTTCGTATCTCTTCAAATCTACGGTTTGGGTTTCAATCTAGTGCAGATCTGTGTAAAATATGGCCCCGAGCTTCGCAAAAATAACTGGTGGCTCATCCGCCTCTGGAGGGCAATCTCCTGCCCATATCGTGAGTGAAGCCCCAGCTCCCACTATCCAAGTGGTCCAGGACTCACTCGATGAAGCTTTGAAGTTCTCTGAAAGTGCCCTAATTTGCCGGCTCAATGGTTTTTGGCCGCGGCTGATAGCACTCCACAATTGGATCTCGGAGGTATGGAAGCCTATCATTTCTGATGAAATTAATATCTACCCCTGTGCTAGAGGTTTCTTTATAGTAGATTTTGAAAATCCTGAAAGCAGACAATGTATTCTAAATTCCGGCCCTTGGTTTTGGGAAAAATCAGGCCTATTCATGAAGCCATGGAACCCATCATTCGATCCCTCTACAGCAGTGATAACGTCAGCACCAGTTTGGGTGAGATTGCCAAGCCTACCCTTGCATCTCTGGAATCTCTCGTCGCTAAAAGCCATCGGAAATGCAATTGGGAAATTTTACTGCAGGTGCCCAGAAACAGAGGAATATGCCAAAACCACCTATGCACGCATCTGTGTGGAAATGGATTTCAGCGCCGGATTCCCAGCTGAAATAAACCTAACAAGTAAAGACTATGTGTGGAACCAGAAGCTTGATTATGAAAGTGTCCTCTTCAGATGTCGATCGTGCTTTGAGACGGGGCATCTAGCCAAAAATTGCCCAAAAGCCTCTGAGAAAAATTTTGCTAGAAAAAACCACCACAGATCTACATGGTGGGAAGGAGCACAAAAAGAACACTACACTGTCATCAAAGAAGAATATTCTAGAGAAAACTCTGAGTCGCAAGAAATCAAGGAAGAAGGAAACAACTCTCAAAGCAAGCAAGGAGAAAGCCCGCCCCAAAAAATCAACAGTTATGAGGATTTGAATACCGCAGAAAATAAACCTTCATTTAACATCAAAGCAGATCTCCTAAACCAAACTTCTCCGACTATAGATCGCGAAGCTAAGACACCAATGTCCCAAGAACCAGAAGAGATGAAGGAGATGCAAGACAAAGGAAGTTGGAAGACCGTAGAGAAAAGAAAGAAAGCTACAACACCAATCTCGCCAAGAAAGACGAGGAGTCAGACAAGTAAAAATTAAGAAAATTGTAGGTCCGATAGACCAATTTGGTCTCAGTGGACGTTAACCATCATCATCATCATCATCAATAAAATGTATAGTTAATTTATATTTTCATTAAATACAATTATATATACAACTCTTGAAGTGAATATATGCTCTTAATTAAAAATAAATGAAAAATGTCCCTTCAAATTTGTTCACTAATATCCGTTCCATAATAATATTTCAAATATACTTTACGTTGCATTAGTGTGCATTTACCTTAGATTAGTTTATGAGGTTAAAAATCATTATATATATATATATATATATATATATATATATATTTCTTTTATTATCAAACGAGAATAATGATGTTATTAATATATTCAATTTTAGTCTGATAGATCTCCAATAAGAAATCTCAATTTTTAGTGACCGCAAGCTAGTCAACGAAATTCATCGAGTAATTTACATAATTGTTATTTAATAGAATTGAGTCTACGCTGCATAGTAATGCGGAACTAAATCTGCGTGTGTACGTAGTTAATACATTTCTTTATTTCAAATATGGAATAAAATGAGGTTCATAATAAAAAGTTAAATAAAATAATTTTCTTCATTCGAATGTCGTAAATGATTGTCGGTTGCTTTTAAGCCAAAATGAAGACTTTAGTTATAAAAACATATACTACTTTCGCAGAAAATGCAACTGAATAATATATTAATAGTGTTAATATATACTTATTAACATGTCCATTATTCACATTAATTAATATATCAATTATTCATTGTAAGTTGGACGCAATTTTTAAGCAAAAAAGAAGATTTACCTTATAAAAACAGAAAATGTAACTGATTTATATATTAGTATAGATTTACTTTAAATACAAATTTAAAATAAGTTAAAAGGCATTAAATTTCTTCACATGCAAAGTACAGTATTTTTTTTTTGTAAGTGGAGGTAGTGTCATACTTTTCTATTTATAATAAACGTAGGGCCCTGATACAACATTTTGGTGGCCTCATCCTGCCCCGAAGGGAAACCAAGTCTGTTGGCCACCTGAGTTTACTGTAAGCATTCCAAAAACAAAATTTAACAAGTCTATCCATACTGGCTATATACACTAAACAGCTGAAATACCTATTAAACTACTGATTTGCATAAAAACTGTAAGAGAGAGGGTATCAAAAAACACAGCAAAGTCTCACAGCGATCATTCTTGTTTGGTAGCAGCATTGGGGTCCATGTCCATGGGGATATTTATATGATCCCCCTAGCTTGGTTGCATTCCAAACATCCTGGAAAGAAGTTTTGACATCTCCTCTAATTTGTTGTTTTGTTTGATCATAATTACCTGGAAATTCTTCATTTCCTTCTGTAAATTTGGAGTCCCATTTGCTAATTCCACCATTTCCTTCGCTACCTGCTCTAACACCTTTGCCAGGAGGCTTTTTAGGACCCAGTAAATGTGCAGGGACTATCTATATAGGGTCTTCCTTCCCCTCGTGTTTCTTGGGTCGGTCACCATCTCTGCCCATTCCTCTGACTCTGGTTCTGATTGTTCTTCTAGCACATTGGCTTCCATATTTTGTATGATACGACGGATGTCCTCATCCATTCTTTCCTGGTAAGCTCGAGCTGCCTCCTGAACCACTGACATGGTAGTCCTTCTATCTCTGTGCTGATTGCCCGGGGTTTCCTTTGGTCTGCCTTCCGACTTCCTATGTCTTGGACGACCTCTTCAGCTGCGACCTCTTCCACATCCTGGCCTCGCCATCTTTTCCTCTACCCTCTCCTGTAAACAACCATCAGCAGGTGTCAGTTTTTTAAGGCTCTTCTCTTCATCTTCTCTTACCCCTTTCCCTGTAGTTATTCCTATGCTTCTGTTGCATTCCCCTTCATTTTTTTGAACCTGCCATTGATAATTATTCCCCGGAAACATGAGATGGATTATGCCCTCTGTCATGCGGATCAAATGATGGGCTAGGGGCATAATCTCTGATTCCCTAAACCCTAAACCATGGTGTTCTCTTCTTGGTTCTTCGCATTAAACCTTAAACCATTCTCCCAGTTACTAGTTTCCTCAGGGTTCTCACCCATAGACCAATCTCGAGGATCTTCACAATTCCTTTTGAGCGAGCGACTTAGCTCACTCAGACCCTCTTCCTCAGCAGAGTTTTCACAACAATAAAACTTATCCATTCTACCTATAGTGATGGAATGTAAGAAAATAGAGATCGTAGATTGCACATACCCGAGAACACAGACCTTACTGTTGGCTGCTCCAAGCTTCTTCTCATTCAACACCTCCTTCTTCTCAACTCCACTACCCTCTCCTTTGCCCTCTGCCACCTTCATATAAATGCTCCTCACCACCCTTCTCGCTCTGCCTTCACCGCTGTCACTAATACTAATCATTCTCAAACCACCTTCCCCACTCTGGCTTCTTGAAACGTGTGACAGATTACACATTGTTTCTGATGGGAGGGCGTTTTCCTTCCTGTGTTTGCTTCCATTTGTCCTCTCCTTGTTATGATCGTTCCTGCCATCCTCAACTACCCTGTCCCTCATCCCGATCAGGAACCATCTGTCTCTACTACCTTTGAGTCGTGTCTTCATGCTTATCATGGTTGAGGATCGTACTTAGCTATTCGAATCCTATGCCTTGAGAATACCTCGTCCATATGCTATCCATTTTCCTTCCTTGTTCTTGACCACCCCAATTCACAAGGAAATTGGCTGCTCTGTTGGCCTCTCTTCTAACATGCTTGATAATCATATACTCAAATCTGCTTAGAATAGTTTCTATTTCATGGATTAGGCTGGCCGTCCTCCAGCTCTGCGTTACTTTGTCCCATGAGGTTCCATTGTTTAATTTTTTGAGTGCTTGTATGACCAGTAGGGAGTCACCCTCCACCTCCAAGTTATTATAGCCATTTCTGACTGCTATCTTTAAGCCTTGGTGTACTGCCATCAGTTTCGCCTCATTGTTACTCATAATGCCGCCATTGTCTACATATATCCACTTCGTTCTTCCTTGCTCATCCCTAAACAAACCTTCGATCCCTGTTGGGCCTGGATTTCCTTTAGATGCACCGTCAAAGTTTAGCTTTATAAAACCTGGCGGAGGATGGGAGTACTGCCTAGTGCCATTATATCCCATCCTGGGTTCTTTCCACAGCTGGGGGGCCACCATTCCTTGATTCAGGTTTAGTTTCTTAAGGATCTGCTCTTCTTCTTGCGTTACTTCCCAGTCTTCTCCATTCCATGTATCTGCAAGTATCATTTCTCTAATATGGCTCAAGGTCTTTCCCCATATTTGATCTTTTGTCATCTCTTGGTTTTGGAAGATTCTTATATTTCTCTCTTTCCAGATCATCCACATATTTATCCCAACTGCCAGGCTCCAAGCTCATTTTACCATCGGGCTCGTCAATTTCCCTCCTCTGCAAATTTTAATAGTGTTTTTAATGCTCTGTTGATCTCTGTGAGTTTTTCCAAAAAGCTTCCTGACCTCTTCCCACTGTAGCTGGGCTTCTCTACATGCATTAAGGAGGTGCTCTTGCGTTTCCACTTCTTGTTTACAAAGAGGACATCTGGGAGGGCCATGAATTCCTCTCTTTTGGAGCTAGTCCCAAGTCAGAATACAGCCTTTAATCACCAGCCATATGAAATGGGCCACTTTTGGCCACCAATTGTTGTTCCATATTTGCTTCCAGGTACCTGTCATTTCCTCTGGTTCTCTGGTATTTAGAAGATGATAAGCTTCTTTGATTGAGAAGTTTCCTTTGATCGTGTGTCCCCATATCAGAATGTCCGGACCAGATCTTATGGGGACTCTTCTAGTCTGCATTTCATTTTGATATAACTCTTTTTTTTCCCCTGTTATCTGATCCCACCATTCCTCCGGATTCTTCCATATTCTCCATACATCATCTTGGCTTTCCTCCTTCCAGAAGTCCCTGACTAACTTCATTCCTTTCTCAGCTGCTTTTTGGCCTATCTCCTCTAGGATTTGTAGTCCATTCATTCTTTCTCTTTGTTGCCAGGCCTCCTCCCAGAATTTTGCTGAGCTGCCATCCCTAATTTCCCAGAAAGCATGTCTAGCTATCATTTCTTTGCTGAGACTAGCTAAATTCCATATAGTCGACCCTTTCAGTGTATCCCTTAGCCTTAATATCTCCTCAAGTTTTGAAGGCATATTGTATTCTTTTTTCCATATTCTTTTCCATAGGTCGTTTCCTCCATTCAGTGAGCGCCACGAGAGCTTAGCACCCAATACCTGGTTTAAAACATAGGGATCTCTGAGACCTAATCCTCCTTCCATCTTGCTTTTCACCACATCTTTCTAGGACACCAAGGACCATTTCTTTTGATCCTTCTGACCTCCTCATAAAAACTTTTTGAAGATCTATGTCATCTTTGTGCAAGCACCTTTCAGGGCTTCCATAGCCGAAAGTTGATATATTGGTATTGATTGGAGAACAGTCTTAACTAAAATTGTTCTTCCCACAAAATTCAGAGTTCTAGAAGACCAGTTTGCTAATTTATTAGCAATTTTCTCGAGGGTTTGTTGCCAATTTGACATCCTTAGGGAGTTTAGGGCCAGCAGGGTTCCAAGATATCTAGTTGGGAGCTCTCCTGAGCGGAACCCCAAAGTTCTAGTCAAGAAGTTTTTGATGTTTCCAGCAGTGTTGAAAATATATGTGCAGGATTTGTCATTATTAATTTGGATACCGAAAGCTGTCATAAACAGATCTAGGATTGCTTTAATTCTGTGGGCTTCTCTGAGGGACACCTTACAAAACAGCATGATGTCATCAACAAATTGCTAATGGGAAATAGGAAGGTTGTTACCCCAAATTTGGATTCCTTTGAGGTTCTTTTCTCTCACTTATTTTTTTGATGTATCTTCCTAGGCCTTCTACATCTATAACGAACAGGAAGGGAGACAGAGGGTCCCCCTGGCGGAGGCCTTTGGTCACTTTAAAAGGTTGGGAGGGGGTACCATTCACCAATATAGAGAAATTAGTTGACAAGATCATCGCCGAGATCCACTCAATCCATGTACTGCAGAAACCATAAGCGCTTAGAACTTCTTTCAGGTACTTCCAATTCAGGCGGACGTAGGCTTTTGAAAGGTCAAGTTTGATCATCATACCAGCTTCCTTTCTACCTTTTAGAGAGTGCACTACTTCTTGGGAAACCACCAAACCATCCAAGATTTGATGGCCTTCAACGAAGCCAGTTTGCTCTGGGGAAATAATGTTGGGTAGGAGGGGCTTAAGTCTTTTAGCCATTAAGGTTGCTATAATCTTATATATCACATTACATAGGGCAATAGGCCTAAAGCCTTGAGGGGCTTCGATCGTATTATCTTTAGGAATTAAAGATAAGAGGGTTGAGTTTAGGCTTGTGCTTACCTTTTGGTTCCTTCTTGATTCTTCCACAACATCCAGAATATCTTGGCCTAAAACGTTCCAGCCTGCTTGATAGAATTCTGCTGTAAAACTGTCAGGGCCTGGGGCTTTATTCTTTTTCATTCCCTTCACTATCTCTTCTAGTTCTTCCAGGGTAACCGCCCTCATCAAGGCTAAGTTTTGTTCTCTGGTAATCTTGCTCGGAATCTCATTGCAGATTCTTTCAATAGCTTCTCCTCATTCAACATTAGGTTCCGTGAGAAGGTCCTTGAAATGCTTCACAAAGACTTGCTCTATTTCCTCATGCTGCATAACTCTTGTACCTGCTTCATCTCTAATAGAGAAAATTCTATTTCTTTTCCTTCTCTATATCATTGCTTGCTGGAAGAACCTTGTATTCCGTTCTCCCTCTCTTAACCAGTTTACCCTAGATTTTTGCCTCCACAAGATTTCTTCTTGTTTTCGCCTCTCTTCTAGTTTCCCTATCAAGATTCCTTCTTCCTTGGCCAGGTCCTCACTTCTACCTGTAATTATAATTTGTTGTTGGATTTTCTTCATCCTCTGCTATAGCAGTTGTTGGTCTTTGAGAATGTGTCCAAATTCTTCCTTATTCCACTTCTTGATATGTCCTTTCAGTTTTTTTAGTTTCATCTGAAATGTCTACATCTTGTTTCTTCCAATCTGACTGCTTTGTTTCCACCATTCTTCTACTTTCTTCATGAAATTTTTATCCCTGAGCCAAAAGGCTTTGAATCTGAAGGGCTTTCTTTTGGGGCTTGCTTTTATGTCTACTTAAGCTTTAACTAGCTAATGGTCTGATCCCATTCCTGGGAGGATCTCTACTTCAATGAAGATGTCCCAATTCATGATTTGTTCTAACAGAAGGAATCTATCTAGTCTGGAGGCGATCTGGTGTCTACCTCCCCTTCTGTTATTCCAGGTATATATTCCATTTGTAGTTTGTATGTCTACAAGCCTTTGAGCTGCTATCCAATCCCCGAAGGCTTCCATATCTGTCTCTGTTCTTCTGAGTCCTCCTTTTTTTTCATTTAGGGATTTTATCATATTGAAATCTCCTCCCACTATCCACGGCGAAGCAGGATAGAGGGATCGTACAATTGCCAATTTCTGAAGGAAATCCCTTCATTCACTTTGAATATGGGGCCCGTATATATTTGATAGAAAGATCCAATCTTGAGAACCCAGAATTCTAAATCTCCCTGAGAGGATACGTGGTATACTGGTCTAATCTTCAAATTGGACTTCCTTTGGGTTCCACAGGATTGCTACCCCTTTTGCACTACCTGTCGCATCTTGAACCATGATCTCATAATGTGGCTTGAAATTTTTCATCACCTCTCTTAATTTGCTTTCCCTTAATTTTGTTTCTTGGATTAGCATGATATTCGGCTTATCCCTTTTGAGTCTCCCTTTCAAGTATCTTTTCTTTCCCTTACTGTTCAGTCCTCTAATATTCCAGGTTGTAATAATGATTTCAATAGTTTTGAGGGTTGTTGGAAGACCTCTGACAAAGGTAATACTTTCGCTGAATTCACCGGCAATTATCCTACCATTTGAATGGTCTTGCTCATAGGTCTCCTTCCCTTTTCCTTCCTCCTTTCCCAGTGGTTCCTGTTTCTATGTTCTAATCTCCTTGTGCTCCAAGATGCTCAGGTTGCTTGGCTATCCATCGCCCTCGTTTTTCCTTGTACCTTTGGAATATGTCCTTATAGAGTTGTTTTTGGTCTTCTGGAATAAACCGTTCATCCAGATGCTTCCATTCCTGTAAAATTTTTCTCATGATCTATTCTTCCTCTCCTTCTTGTTCCTGCTGCGGGTCTATTTCCATTTGAATTTTTTCTAGGGTCTGTTCTTGTTCCCGATCTTCCTTCTGTCTTTCTTTCTCCAATGCTATGTTATTCATTTCCTTATTGTCTTTCCTGTTTTCTATCTGGGCTTCACTTATTTCTTCCTCCTCTTCTTCTCTTTCCACTTCCATTTCTAGCTCTCGCAGGATCTTGAACTGGTTTTGACTTTTCTGCTTACTTTCTGGGAATGAGGAGTTCAGTTTCGTCTTTCCTTTTTGGGATCTCTTTTTTATCTGAACTTCCATAAACCCTTCTCTGTTTCCTCCATTCATCCTCCTCTATTGCTCTGTGCTTTTATTTTCATTCCCCAAATTTATTGGACTGTTTCCTTCTTTCATCGAACAATGTTTGAATAGATGGCCATACTCATGGCACCTTTTGCATCTGAATGGGATGTGTTCATAGTCGATGGGTTGTTGCTAGACTTCATCATGATATTCCAATTCAATGTGTTCTGGCAGAGGTTCTGTAATATTCATGTAGACACAGATCCTGACGTATGAAGTATGTCTACCTCTCTTGGTGGTTTCCTCTACCTTCACAAAAGCCCCAATTGAATTCTCGATTCCTTCTAAAATCTCTGGGTCCCAAAACTCTATTGGAAGCCTGAAAAGATGAACCCAGATTGGGGTTGCTAGCATCTTTTCTTTTTCTGGATTATAACACTCTTCCCATTGTCTCATAAATAGTCCTGCATTGTTGAAGAAGTATGGACCTTCTTCAAATATCATCTCCTTATCCTCCAGATTTATAAATATTACTATGAAGAAACCCTTTGCTCCTAGTTTCAGGTCTATATGGCCTTTGGGTTTCCACTCTAGTTGTATCCATTTCAAAAAATCCTTCTCAGACGACCATGTCCCTACAAACTTGTAAATAAGAGCGTGGTCCTTCATATAACCTCTGTACTCTTCTAATTTATTATTCGGGATTACAAATCTAGGTTTTTTGGAAGCCCTCGGCAGGCATTTGTTCCCTGTCCTCGCCTGCCATACTTCTCCCATCACCGGCGCATTCCTGCCCCGATTCCTAGGTCTACCGTTTGCTCCTGATCGAATTGAATCCTATGTTGTTATCTCCTTGTAGGAGGGGATCTCTCCCCCCCCCACTTGCTTCTGTCATTTCCTCGTAGTCTAGCCTAATCACAAGACTTCTGCCCCTTTTCCTTGGCGCTGATATGTTACTTGGTTTCGCAGGAGGTCGCGGGATCCCCTACACCACGCCTGGAGCAAGTCTGCCTGGGGGAGCCTATTCTCGAACCCTAACCCTAGGTCTCCATCGTTTTTCTCTGCTCAGTCAGAACCAATTTTCTCCTATGCAAAGTACAGATTTAACATAAGCCAAAACACATCAAATTTCTTCGCATGCAAATTTTTTTATAGTGAAAAATACAATGTATAATTTTTCGTTATTTAAATTGTATTTTTTAATGCTATATATATATATATATATATAGAGAGAGAGAGAGAGAGAGAGAGAGATAAGTTTTAACCATAAAACATATTTTTTTCATGATATTTACATAATATTTTTTCAATGATATATAATATATACATAATTGTCATTAAGTATATGTCAATAATAATTGGTATTAAGATGTTGTATTAATAAGCCACATTGAATATTTTTTTATATGCGACATTAAAATAATTTTATTTTAACAATTTTTTTTCTATATATAGATATATTTGAAATTGATATCCACATAAATTACTTAACATAGATCTTCAAGTAGTTATTAAATCTCTTGTTGAAATATTTTTTAAAATATAAGGCTTAAACATCTTACTCGCATTATTTTTTTTTTTCTAATTACTTTAGAGCATATTCATTTTTTTATTATAGCGAACATTAATTTCTTATTTAGAGTATAATTTACTTTTATTTCAAAAGGGCACATGTCAATTCAATGGATGGACGGAGACTTACACATTCCCTCATATTGGGTTGTAGAATGAGCCCCTCAACAGTTCATAATTAATGTAAAATTGTAAGTTGGGAGGCCAGGGTAGAGGAAAAAAAAGCGTATTGCATTAGATATTAGAATTTTCCTATGTATTTAAAAAAACGAAATTTTAGTCCCTACATTGCCAGGCACTACAACCCTCACCTCGTCCTCTTTTTCAAAGTCTCTTGACTCTTGATTAGTTTGCTATGTTTTTGTGTTTTTCTACCAATTTTTACCAAAGTTTCCATAAAATGTTGAATATTTGCATTTTCCTATAAATTCAAAAATATTTCGTAATTTTTAAAAATCTTATTTGTAATTTTCAATTAGCTGAGCGAGATTTGATCTGTCATAATCCCCCTAGTGAAGGGAACTTAATTTTGGTATTTGTCAGTGTCTGACAAATTATTTTTAAGTTAAAAGTAGAGTAATTTTATAAATGGTCATTCCGACGGTGAGTTCTTTGACACTGACACTAACACTAACACTAACACAATGCTTTGAGTAGGTCCTTCACATAAGAACGAAGGGGGTGGGGGGAGGAGGGTGTGGGTCATTACCAATGAGTGCTCTGAAATTAACATTAAAAATGACACTAACAAACGGAATCCTAGTTTGTTTACCTCATATTTCATTTTAAGCATTTTTTTCATTTTAAACTTTTGTGACATGTTCTTAACCGCCTCTCAAGGATCCATTATCTCTATCAATTCATCTATTTACAAATACCTGTGGCTTTTGGTATAACAACAATCATGATTCCAACAAGTGATATGAGAGCCAAAGGTCTGGAGTTCAAAACACCCCTAGCTCACATTCGGGGGGGTATTGTTCTGCATTGAATAATCCATTGTTCCCTGTGTCTTTTGTGACATGCACTTAACTATCTCTTGAGGATATGTTAACTCTAACAATGTATCTATTTATTAATACCTATGGGTTTTGGTGTGGTGACATTCATGATTCCAATATTTTACATATTCATCTACCTGGAAGAACATGCGTATGGAGCCATGAATCTGTGCGTAATGAAGGACATGTGGAAAAGGTGGTATGTGTAGGGGAACAAGTGTGTAGAGCGAGGAACACAAAATTTTATTCGCAATTGTCTCCCTCTTTGCATGAATTCCCCCTTTGCAGATTTCTTCTGCATAGCTCTCAACACTCCATACTAACCAATTAATTAGTAATTTTTGATTATTAACGTTTGGGTCATGAAAAGTTTTGTTTACATGTATTGCGGATGTGAAACAACGGTCGATGATTAACCCTATGCACTACTATGTCGACTGGGATTATTTTATTTGATATCAAGATGCAAAGGATTTATGGAAAAATTGCTTTATTGATGACCCAATCTGCATTTTTCAAAACTATGTTTGATAGTTTTTATCATTTAAAAACTGTATCAAAGTAGAAACAAAAAAATCTTGGTATTTATAGTTCTGAAATACTATGTGCATTTGTGATCTCAAGTTTGTGAATTAAATACTTATTATCCAGTATTAAATGAATTATCTTTTAAATGAGTGCGAGGAAGAAGTTTTGTGCGAGAGAAAGGGTGTGCGCAAAAAGGAACATAAACTTTCTTCCACAATTTCTTGTACCTTCATATACATTCCCACAGACCTCTATTCCACACAACACTACATATTAATCAATTGACTAAGATTTTTTGGATTACTAAAGTTTGGGGTATGAAATGTTTTGGTTATGTGTATATTGAGTGCCAAATAAGGGTGGATGGTTTATTGTCACCACTACTATGTCAATGTGGGCTCATTTTACTTGAGCTTCTAGAATACTAAGTACATTCAATATTTCACATACGTTAATCAGAATAGTTACTATGAAATATTAAATAAAGTGTCTTTTTAATGTGTCTGAGGAAGAAGTGTTGTGCAGGAGAACGTGTGTCTGAAACAAGGAACAAAAACTTTCATCTACAATGTTTGTACTTTCATATACATTTTGTGTTTGCACGCTTCTTCCACACACCTCCCTCTTGCACAAATCTACATATTAAACAATTAATTAGCAATTTTGACTTATTAAAATATGGGGCATGAAAAATTTGGTTTACATGTATATCATGTGCAGAATAAGGGCGAGAGATTAATTGTCCACACTACTATGTCAACATGGACATATTGTATTTGACATCAAGATGCAAAATAGCTTCGGTAAAACTACTTTGTGGATAATCCAATGCATGGTTTTCAAAACTATGTTCGATGGATCTTATCATTCATTATAATCAGTGGTTGATATAGAGTGTGGGGTCCCTCTTCTAACCTCAATCAACTTCCTATGTCACGCACTAGCATATATTAATATGTAAGTCTTTTCGACATTTATTCGGTGAATCAATGCATAATCAAGACATCTTTCAAGTGGTTAATATCATTTAATTTGATAATTTGTTTCGTTACTAGCCATTGTTTTATTTTGACTAGATTTGTGTTCAATATTATTATGTCTATCTTGACGTTTCTTTTGCACTAGTTCTCCTATTCACTTAAGAACTTTATCAAAGTAGAATCAACAAATATTGGTATTCACGGTTCCAGAATACAAAGTGCATTTTTAATGTCACATTTGTGAATAAAATACTTATTATCCAATATTAAATGAAGTGTCTTTTTAATGTGTGTGAGGAAAAAATGTTATGCAGGAGAATGAGTATGCAGAGGAAGTAACAAAAACTTTCTTCTAATTTTTTTTTGTACCTCTACATACATTCCCCCTTTCCAAATTTATTTTGCACACCTCCCTCGCACACAATACTACATATTAATCAATTAATTAGTTTTTCGTTCATGGCATGGAAATCTTGGTTTACATGTATATTGTGTCTGAAATAAGGGTGGGTAGTTAATTGTCCACACTACTATGTCGATGTGGGCTCGTTTTATTTGAGAAGTAGAATAAGTGAATCGTTGTATACACACTTCCTAAATAGTAAGTGCATTTGGGATTTCACATTTGTCAATTAAATATTTATTGTCCAATATTAAATGAAGTGTCTTTTTAGTTCATATGAGGAAGAGGTGTTATTCGAGATAACGACACTAGTAAAAAAGGGGTGAAAATCCAACATTTATTCATCCACCATTTGTCTTATTGTTGTTGGCTATCCGACACATTAGAGTGATAACTTTCGTTGGTGGGATTGTGTTGAATATTAAACACTTTATTAAGCATGCAATATTTAGTGGGACTGACATCGAATATTTGATGCCAAAGATGCCTAAAAATATCTTTATTCATATGATGCATTGCGATTAGTTTTGTGATGTCAACAATCATTGGATATGCAATGGGTTAAACGTTAGATAGCCGCCACCATAGACACCAAAACTGAGTTTCAACATCCAACAGTTTGACGTCAGATATCTGACGATGTATTATTCTAGTCCGGTGGAATTTGATGGTTTGTTCTGTCGGTATCGATTCAAATGTCTTATTGGTACACATTAAATAATTAACGTTATAAGAAGTTTATGCAATGAGAGTGTTATGGCTTCAATGCATTTTCCTACTAGTTCAACATCAAATATTAAACAATATGTTCCTTCGACTTAAAATCATATATTCGATGGTTTCCACTTAACATCGAATATCTTACAAGTGCCTAAGCATTATATCTATATATCTATATATATCTATATCTATATATATATATATATATATATAGATATATAATTTGGTATGGGGCATTCTCATCATGCACCATTTCTTAATTCTTATTTTTTTTAAGCATCATATCATTATGTGTGTGTTTATTAGAGGCATTCTCTACCTCCTTCTAATTCGTTCCTAGTGAGAAATGGGATGGTATATGGTATTGATTATTGTGTGGAAGATCTAGGTCTTTAATACGTAGACCATTAGAGAATAAGAGAATGTGTTTTAAGAGAATACTTATCTTGATGAGATCAGTAGGAATTATGTGCTAAGAGAGGCTGACTTCAGTGAAGCTCCCATTCATAGAGCTTACTTTACATCTGCTCCAGGTATTCAATCCTTCATTATTAGCGTCATCTTCATTGTATCAATACTAATTTAAGTATAATTTATGGATGTTTTGGTAGCTTACTTTTTTAATTGGAAATCATTGGAGACTGCACTCACTAGTTATTTCTAAGGACACATGCTAGAAAATAGTTAGGTGTCTTAGCTAGTGCCTACAATTTTCAAATAGATATCCATCCTATGGCTTGGCTCCTGAATTGAAAAGTGTATTATTGCACCACTTATCGCTCTTCTTACCTAAGGTACTACCATTTCATGAGTGACTCCTTTTCATAACTTATGGGATAAAGGTATAACATAAAAAAATTCTTGAAGTCCTCCCATTTTGTAAACATTTACTTCTTGCCTAGCTTTAATGCACCCACATAGCTCTCCCACTATAATAGAGCATGTCCAATTATGTTCAACCAAGCAACAAAAATCTACTACATTTCTTGGATTCAGTAAAGGCCAAAATAAAGTCCCATTTATTTCAACTAACTATTTAATACTTCAATGTTAACTTGTCCATCAAACATGGGTATTTCAAGCTTCATTTCAACTCTACAAGGGACATTAGAATATGAGTTTCTTTTACCCAAGTCACTAGGTTTCTTACCTTTGGTACCTTGTCTTCTTCTTGCTCTAACTTTATTGATTTTTCTTCCTTATCCTTTTGCACTTTCCATAATATAACCCACACTTTATTCCTACATCCAAAACTATGTAATAAAAAAAAAACACCCAATAAAGCAGATAAAGACCAAAATTATGCAAATTATAGCCATCAAATGGCTAGAATAAAATAATTTACCACAATCAAATGACCAGACTGTCTCACTGAGAATATTTAAATATAACAAAATGTAACAACAAAGTACTACTTACAAAATCCATCCAAATTGTTTATAGATATATGAGTTCTAAGAGTATTTTGAGATGTCTTTAGGAGTTTTAAGGACATTTTGTTGTGTTGGAAGAATTTTCATTGATGTCAAGGGGTGAATGGGCCATATCAAGATTAAAATCTACAGTACGCCTAGTTTTTCTTGAGAGGATTCATTAATGTATCAGTGGGATTCTCACAACTTTTTTTAATCATTATGACCATATTCATGCGTTTCAAAATGGATGTATTTGTCATCTCCAGGTTGTAGATATTGTGAGAAGAAACCTTATGAGTCCTATCTTTTTAGATGAATGATAATTTTTTTAGTGTAGAAGGCTTTCCTCCTCTTGAATCATAGGATGAATTTCTCCATTTTCAGTTTATCAAAAGTATTATCTTCAACTTTTGTATGTACTTTAATAAGAATTAAAACTTGAATAGTAAGAATGTGCTTCCCTTCTAAACTTTGAAGTATCACAAGTCAACATGTTAAGCATGCCGCTATTGGATGATATATTTGACATCAGACCAAACATGTTCATAGTATTAATCATTGGAATCATGGTTATCAGAGCTCAAATATGATAGAATCAAAATTTTATTGAAATGTATAGGTAATTTCTTAAGAACAAGTTGTGTCATCCCCTAAATATAAGTTAACTACGCCAAGAAACATATCGATTCACACATGTTTGAATTAGTATAAATAAACAATTTTATTACTCCTCTTGGACATCCAACTTAGTTGAGGAGAACAAGAGAAGAAGAGGTTCAAATATGAAGAAAAAAGAAAGTTCATAACTCATTAACTTGGTGACAAACAAGAAGAAGAATTCATAATTGACATCTTAGTGTTTGGATTTGGTTTTCTTGGCGGATTTCTAGAGGATTTCTTATTGGATTCGTAGCTACATTGCGAACAAGGTTCTTCCCTTCAAGCGAACCTCTGGTAAGGGACCTTCGGTCCTGTGGAAGAACTAAAATACAAACCTATGACAAGACCCATAATAAATATTTTTCAACCCTATGTAAAAATAAAAGGTTTGGTCCTAAATACATACACCATACCTCAACCTTCGATTGGAGTAGATACCTAGCCCTTGGAGTAGACCTAGTAACATACATACTCAACCTTTGAGTAGTCTTATTTGGCCTCTTGATTTTGGTCTATTCTTGGATCTGTGGAAGAGGTATACTTCATACATTCTATATCTTTTGGGAAAACCATAGACCTATGGTAGAGATCACATTTATGGGGAAATGTTGAAGTTACTTCCTTAGCATTTTGCACTTTCCATAATACAACCCACACTTTATTCCTACATCTAAAACTATGTAATAAAAAAAAACACCAAATAAAAAAAATGAAGACCACAATTATGAAAATTACAGCCATCAAATGGCTATAATCAAAAGATTGACCACAATCAAATGACCACAATGTGTCACTAAGAATCTCGAAATATAACAAAATACAACAATAAAGTGCTACTTACAAAATCCATCCAAATTGTCTATAGGTATATGAGTTCTAAGTGTATTTATAAAACAAGCTTAATAAAATATGTAATAATTTAGTCAACTTACTTAATTTCGACAAAAATGTGTATTCATATACTCTTCTACATGAAAAAAATGGTCACATAAAGGACCAATTCATCAACATAAAAATTATGTAATGGGTGCTATATTGATTATTTAGAACCTTCCAAGTTATTACCCGATCATATGAAGCAAGCCTACCCATTCTTGAGAGACACATCCCAACAAGTAGATAAGCATAACCTTGCATGAAACATGATTTACCAAAGTAGTGAAGAGTATACAACTTTAGAATTTTCTTGTATTCCTAAATTAATATATTTAGTTGTGTTTATTACAAGGATTTTGAGAATAGAAAATATTACTTATCCAAGATCACATGTTGAAATCTATGAAAAAACCTTTGCGACCATTTTCATCCATAATTTTGTCCAAAGGTATATCTTGCAATGCAACCAATGTCATTTCTAACATGTCCAACCCTTCTTTATTTGAAAATGTAAAAAATGGAAATGATTGCACATTCATAAGAAATATGTTACATTTAGTAACTTAAAAACCAAGAAAAGTATACAGTTCCATGCAATATTATAAGGATGACTAAATTACAAATTTGAGGTGTCTTTAGTGGAGTAGAGGTAGTCCTAACAATCAACAGGAAAACTACCTGTAGAGGGACGATGACCGAACTACATAAATACATATTAGGAATATTTGAAAGGTTTGATATGAAGATACAACCACTCGAAAAGGCCACAATCATCTTCGGAAATATAGAGACCTAAATAAGCCATTTTCAAGGCTTGAAGCAACCTTTAACTCCAATAATTTCTGACACTTTCAAGAAGGATAAAATTTGCATCGTTTTATAAGGGTTCTAGAGCTCTTCACAGAGTCATGTTGTGTTAAATGATAAGCCCTAGTTTAATGGCCATTCAAAATGTTCATTCATAGAGCATTCAAGAAGCATTTTAAAATGATTGTGGCAAAGACCAAATTATCATAATTTGTTGGGAGCTTGGATGACAAAGGACAGTAGCAATCAAAGCATATGTTAGTCACCTTGTGGAGAGAATATTGAAGGTTGCACTAATATCGATAAAGGAAGTATCTACACCTTGGATTGTGAAGAAGACCTGTAGAAACACCTACATGATAACTTGACTTAGTAAGAGAGCAGAAAACAATGTCTTGAAACAATAATCTTACTTGGCGTTCCAAAGATCATTGGAAGTAAAAATTTGGCTTTGGCATCAACTGGAAGATCATGGTAGCTATGGAAGTGGAAATTCCTTAGATAATGAAATCAAGGAGAGGGATTTGTAGTATCCATAAGTGATCATGGTCGACTAAGGTATGTGCATTTGTTTTAACCATAACTAGATGAAAGGTTTATTTTTACATATCTTAGGGTTTTCTATGATGATAGGGTTTGTAGACTTCATCTTTTGAATCTAGGGATTATAATCCCTAGGTGTTTCTTAAGGTACAAAAACCCTTTTCAAGAAAGAAACCATAACTCTAATGTGTTTAAACCTTAGATTTTGGTTTCTATGGTTTGTAGGTAGTTTATAGTGTATGAAAAACCCTAGTGATGGTGAAATTGGATGGAAATTTGGGTTCAAACCTTAGGGATGATGTTACAGAGGGAAAACTAAAGGAAATTAGGGTATGCATCTAAAAATCTTAGGAATTCTCCCTCTAAGATACCTTGGTATCTCTAGACTGAAAAATTATAATCATGCTCTTGTACTTGTCAATTTTTCTTACTGGCACATATCGATGAATATTCCAGAAGGAAGAAAAATGAGAAGGATGACTAAGAAACACAAATCTTGTGTTTTGATGAGAATGATCAAATGAGGGAACTATAAAGACCCTCAGATAACTTTTTCTATGAAAGTTCATTGAAGGAAAAATTATAACTTAGTAATTAAGTTGGATCCTTGGGCACTCTGATGCATAAAGGTAGACTAATATGAAGATGGACCATGAGGATGTTAATGTTTTGAAAAGGCCACCATGGTGAGGTAAGTTTGATGTTGATACCTATTATTCATTATTTAGTTAACATTTTGTTATGATACATGGAAATATGTTGCAAGGGTACATGATGAAAACTGAGAAAAGTTTAACTATGTGGATATTCAAGGAAAGCTCAACATCTTGTACTTGGCACACATATTTGTTTAATAAAAGGTCTACATAAAGAAATGGGTTAGGACTATTGCTACATGTTTTGAACCTAGTGTTTGTATATTTCATCTAGTCAAAAGTTTTTGGCATGTAGGGATTGAAAAACCTACATGGGAATTAAATAGGAAAAACCCTAGTGAGAAACCCTAATCTGATTGTTCCCTCAAGGGAACCTAGCAGTGGGATAAGATAACCTAAAGGTCAAAGGAGATCACCTTTTTGAGAAAGTTGTTATGAGTTGGAAACTTTGGAAGACTCAATATAATGAATTCATTAAAATTGAAAAGTTAGAAGTGATGTGCAAAATTAGTGGCCTAGAACCTGTCACAAGATTAAATAAGATGGCTTCATGTAAATGAAGGAGGCTCAATACAATGAGATGTGGATAAAAGAGGAATGAAGAAGCTTTACAAGAAATTGATGGTCTGAAATTTGTCCCTTTTTAGCCACATACGTGAGTGCCTTAGGGTTTTTTCGCATGGTAAATTTTAGGGGCGAATTTTAGCCCAACGGCAAAATTTAAGGGGTTTTTAATTTTAGAGGGGAGAAATTTTTATAAAACACCCATTTCATATACTTAGCCCAACTTTTGTTTCAAACATAATTCTTTTTTTCATTTTAGCCCAAAAAAGGGGCAGATAAACTATGAAAAGACTCATTTGACCCGATTCGCTTGGTTTGGGAGGTTATATTCCATTACAATCACCTGATTTTCTGCTTTACAATGTTAAATTTGTTTGCAAACGCCCATTTTATGGTTTGGCAGGTGGTTTGGGAGGTTTTATTTGGTCCCAATTGTCGTGATTTATTTTGTGAACAACTTCCTATTTTCAAATCTAGTTTTCATAGATGACAAGGGTGTAAATACATAAAAATATAAATAAAGTGGAGGTATGGTAAATAAATAAAACCTCTTTTGATATTTATTCCATAACCCTCTTTCTATTTAAGAAGGCTCAAAAGAGAGGTTTTATTTAAGTGAATCCTATGGGCCAAAACCATATTTATAAAAGAGGTACGGTAAATTAATAAAAATATAAATAAACGAGAGATATCGTAAATAAATAGAACATTTTTTTATATTCACTACATAATTCACCTTATATTTATGGACACTCAAGGGTTTAAATAAATAAATAAAGTGGAGGTATAGTAAATAAATGAAAACTCTTTTTATACTTACTCCAAAGGTATGTTAAATAAAGAAAAATATAAATAAACTAGTGGTATGATTCATAAATAAAACCTCTTTTAATATTTAGTCCATAACCGTCTTTCTATTTAAGAAGGCTCAAAAAGGAGGTTTTATTTAAGTGAATCCTATGAGCCAAATACCATATTTATAAAAGAGGTATGGTAAATTAATAAAAATATAAATAAACGAGAGGTATGGTAGACAAATAAAACATTTTTATATATTTAATCCATAAGTCACATTATATTTACGAACACTCAAAAAATGTGTTATATTTAGGTGAAGCCCATGGGCCAAATACCATGGGACAAATTATTATTAATACCATGCAAAAAAACATTATTAACCCTAATATTAGTATTAATAAAAATAAATATGGCACATGGTATTGACCCATGGTATTCACGTGGAATGTAGCCTATTTAAAGGGGAGAATTAAACCAGCATAGATCCATCTTTACTATGGATCTACTAAGTGGCAAATATCGTTATATGCGAACTAGCATAGAGTGAAAAAATATTTGGTCCCTCTCGCAGCTTGGTAGATCAAGAGTAAAAATGGATCTTGTAATTTAATGTCACTTAAACATTTTAACTCGATTATAAAAATTAATAAATGAAAAAAAAACAATTATTAATTTTATTAATTTTTATAAATTACTAATAGTAGTTTTTAAGCTCCAGGTTTATGATAACCCATCGTATTGACCCATGGTAATACCATGGTATTAATGTGAGCATAGACTATTTAAAGGGGAAATTCTATCAGCTTAGATCCGTCTCAATTCCGGGTGTACCAAGTGTTGAGAGGGATAATTAGATTTCATTCATTTAATAGTGGTAGATGTGGAGTTAAGATGGATATAGGTTGGTTTTGATGATAATGAAGATATTAAATAAACTTAGGATATTATATTGTAAAAAAAACCTTAAGGTGAATTGTTAAAGCTACATTTAGTCACTTCACAAAATTTAGTAAAAAATACCAATATCTCCATTAATATTGGTATTTCTGATTTAACAAAAAGAAATTCAAAACAGTGAAATCTTATCACTCTTTATACATCACCCTCACAGAAGAGAGATACTCACTGCCCGGATTTCCCACCATTTTCAAACATTCTCAATATGATATCTTCATGAAAAGGTTAAGGTACTTATGTTGGATAAGTTGTTTGAAAAATATGCTGGTTTGTACAACCTTTCATTTTCTTTGTTATTCTTAGTTTGTCATAATGATCTGTAGGGGTTCAGCCACTACACCATATTTTCCTAAAAGGAAGAGATTTTGCACCAATAAGGAAATTAATACACATATTACAATACAAAATCAAGAATTTCTTTTTTTTTTTAAACTCAACATGGGTTGCATTTAGGAGCAAAGAGTTATCTCCATGTCTTCTTCACGTAAGAAAGTTTTATGGTCCAACGATCTTGTCATATAACTGTTAACAGCTAGCTTGCGGTACAAAGCTATCTTTGATGATGAAGCAATAGTAGTAGCTTGATGGTGGGGAATTTTTGGAATGTTAAATCTTCAACGAAATCCATGACTTTTATGTGGCTTTCCCTAACGAATAATGTTTTGATGTGAGAGATTCTACAAAATAAGGCAAGGTAGGGTCCTGGAATTTGCACTCTATGCAAATGTGAAGGGAAAGCAATAGACCACGTGTTGGTGTTCATTTTGTATTTTTTGTCAGGAGGTATGGGGTGTTATTCTCCCCTTATTTGAGGATAGGGTGCTTGGTAGGAGCCTTCCCTATTGGACTGTTTGATGATAGAGCACTCAAATAACATAGATCATTACTCTTGATTGCCTATAGAGCCATTTGGACAGGAAATAAGGAATAAAAATCTTGTAGACAAGGAGATCACTTCTTTTCATGTACATCATCAAATAAAATACCTATATGAATGCATAAAAAATACTCCAAAGGTTAAAGTTCCAAGGTGGGTTGCAATTTAGAGGTGATAAAACTTGTCCATGACCTTTCTTTGTTGGTGCTTTCCAAGGTGATATTCTTGTTATATATATTATCTATAAATATGTGTGATATTCTTGTTCTATATATTATCTGCGAATATGTGTGATATTCTTGATCTATATATTATATGTGATTTCAACCCAAGTCCGTTGCTCCGGCATGTGTGATATTCTTGTTCTGTATATTATCTATGATTCGAACCCAAGTCAGCAACGTGCAGGAGGAAAATTCGAACTGGTGCTGCTTTTTGTATCTTTCATGTCTACCTCTGCCAGAGAATTTTCCAAAATATATCAAGTTCTTGATTCACATGTCTCTCGATATTTGATTATTTTTCACATTTTGAAGTGGGAAGAGAGGATAACTCTTGTTGTAGGTGCAGACATATTCATTTTAGGTCATAATGGGTAGTGGAACAGTAGGGATGGGCTTGTTGGATCAATATAATTTGAACCCAACTACAAATTTCATGCCCAAAACTTCACAACTAGTTTTGGGGGTTCCCTGGAAACAGAAAAACAGAAAATTAGGAGGTTTGAAACTTTGATGTCGTGCCCATCATATAAACCTTTTTGTATCACAACAAGCTTGACAATGGGAAATCATTTGGCGTTCATGTTGGTGCAACACTTCAACTTCCCAGGTGTCCATGTTGTTCACAATTCACGCTATGATTTATTTATTTATGTATTTGTTTTTGGTTGAAATTGATACATGTATAGATAGCCTATGTGACATCCTTGGTAATCTTGCCATTTGGAGACCAAGTGAAGAAATCATAGATCATAGTTGAATATAGTTTAACTTGGAGGTGTTTAGAAGATTCATTTGTCAATTGAGTTTCTACAAATAGGCTTCTTATCTTCATTTAATGAACTATGTCAAATACCTCGGTTTTATTTATAGTTTTGTTGAGTTAATGGTTAGTGAATGGCTTGATAAAGACTTTTTTCTTGATCTGGATTCCCCTCAGATGCCAACAAACAGAAATTGTATACCTCAATAATAAAATTAATGCTCTTGTCAAATCGTGCCTTAGTTACCAATGGTACTAAATTTATTGTGATTTCTTTATCTAGTTTGTAAATTACTTCGTGTAGAGGGAAAGTAGATCTTTGTGGATCCTCCTCTAAGTGAGCTCGATCCTAAAATGAATATGATAATTAAGAAAGAAAAGCAGTCGCAATTCAATGGCGTGGAACTTATCTCTTCTAAAACTTTTACATGCTAGGCGGTTATGGAAGCTATTGGATCATGTCTAACAAACAAGTATTCAGAGGGACTCCCTGGTAAGAGGTAAGTCCCTGAAGATATAACTTAGAATGTGAAGAATGGCACCATCATGATTGTGATTTTGTTTGCGCTTCTTGGAAGCTTATTCTTGCCACTTGGTATTTTTTTCTTGTTAAACTTAGTTTCTCTTAGATTTTGGACCTGCACTTTTTAGTTTGAATGTTTGACATGTGTGTAATGGTTTATGGGTTCAATGTCATAGTGTAGAGACCTGTAGTTGTTGCATGAGTATCTTTTATCATAATGATGGATACAATTGTTGGAAACTTTTCTATATTTATTCATTACTGTGTTGGCTTGGGATTTATGCCATGCATATAATATGTTGGTGATGAATTCAATGACCAAAGTGAGAGGCTTTTCTAGTAGAGGGCCCTAGAAGCATTCCATCTTGACAATAGTACATGAGGTGTTATTTTTCCACCATTATCTCAAACCCCAACAAATTTTGTTGTTTATACAACTCTCCTCCAACCACATCATCGCATTATGGTGTGTATGGTATTGAACTACAAACCTCCTTTGATAAGACTATCATTCCTATTTTGGCATGTAACATGTGAAAATTTTCTTTGCAACATTTAGGGTTTGGACTTACCACATGGAGGGAATTTGTGTCATGGATTCATGATAGAAAAAAAGCGAGTATCTGCTACATCAATTTACTTTGAATCAATGCCATATCATTTAGATGAGTCCACAGGTGAGCTTGAATTTCCAATCTAATAATAATTAGGAGTGGAATAGTTCCACCATTGACAAATATTGAGCCAATATTTCGTGTAAGTGTTCAAAAGTGTTAATGGTTGGGTTTGTTTTCTTGGGTTATAGGATACATTGACTATGAGATGCTTGATAAGAATTCTACCCTTTTTAGGATCAAGCTTATCATTGCTGGTGCTAGTGTATATCCCTGAGATATTGATTACCCTCGCATGAGGCAGGTATTGAAGCTGCATATTTCTAGATCTTATAATGGTAGTCCTTTTAAAATTTCTCTTTCCAACAATGTTTATTCTAGCATATTTCATTAATATGTTCTTATACTATGTAATGTTGGATTTTTTATGATTTTTAGTACTAAAAAGTTTGTGTTTCGGGAAGATTTCCAATACAGTTGGGGCATACTTAATGATGGACATGGAACACATAAATGGTCTCATAGTTTCTTCTATAGTAGTCAGTCCATTTGATTTTTGTGATGTAGTAACAACTACAATGCACAAGGTGAGTTGATGCTATTAATTTTCTCTGCACTTCACCCTTTCGTTTAAAACTATGAGTTTATTAGATGGACCTATTTTTGGATCTATCTTAAAGCTATATATATGTGCCATTCCCCCCTTGTAGAAGAAAAAGAATCCCATTAATGTTCAAGAAACGACGAAGAACTAAAACAAATATGCCATTCCCATCATAGGAGGAGTTATTATAGAGTTAAGAGGTGTAGATTTTCCTTTTGATTCTCTTACATATTCTTTGATTAAATTTCATGTTTTCATTTTTTTATGTTCTTTCTATTTCTTATCACTACTAGATCAAAGCTTCGATGAAACTCATTATGTTCCTTGAATTGTTTGTCAATTGTTTCACTTTTTTCCTTTCATTTTTATCTTTCTAATCTTTTTCATTCTGAAATATTTTTGGATTGGAGGGCTATGATTTTTAGTCTTTACGAGGTCCTTGGGGAGGCATGTTATTCTTCACGAAGGAACTAGTATTGTGGGTTGACCCAGAGACAACCATTAGAAATGTAGCTTTTCTAGGGTTACAGGTCCATCCGAGTTCTCCTCCCTTTGCTCCATCATCCATATTGTTCTTTTGCTCACTAATATCAAAATATTGGATATATCAATTTTTTGTATCCTTTCATTTCTAAAATATACATGAAATAATTTGTGGCTTTCTAAGGAGGACCACATAACCATACCATAGGAGGGTTGGTTGTTTATTGAAAACATGATGTAAGTACAGAGTTCAAGGCCTATCAAGTACAGTGTAGCACTCTCACATGTCAAAGCTTCTGTAAAATTCATGCATGTGAATTATTTTTTGAATGGATTTTGTTTCTTATCAAAGGTAAAATAGTTTTAGTAAGTTGTAGAAAATTTATGAGCCCTTGCAAAGAGCCTAATGGATTTGGGTTCCAATTTGGTGTCTAGCAGTAGTGAAAATCACCTAGTTCTACTTGATTTGAGGCCCTTGGTAAGGATCCTTTGTTCCTATGTTGCAACCTATTTGTATATTGATTTCTATTGGATTTAGTTGGTTGAATGTAACATGGTATATATTAATGTTCTTGGACAGGGCATTGATGGTGCAAGAGTAGAGGATGTTTTTGATGTTGCTTCTATCACACTGAATAAGAATTTTGTACCAGGTTACATGAATTTTTTCTTTGTATATTTAGATGTAAGGGATTCATTGATTTTCATATCCCCATGGGATGATATAGCTTACTTTAATACCTTACATTTTCAGGTGATAAAAGTGTTATGGTTCCTGGTGATATATGCATAAGGACTCTTGCATTAACCACTCGTGGGCTTCTTCGGGATGACTTTATTAAGGTTGTCGATTTTATCCACAAGGGGGTGCAAATAGCTATTAAGGCTAAGAGCTTTGTGAAAAGTTCAAAATAAAAATATTTTATAGAATTTATTAAGTTAGACGATTTCCAGCTACGAAATAGTATTATTGATCTCAAAAAGTGGGTTGAATCATTTGCTAGCTAATTTCGATTGTCTGGTGTTGGCACTGAAAATCTTAGTTAGATATATGACGTGCTGTTATGAAACCAGCTCAAGGAAAAGATAGAAAAGACATATCAACGCCTTAAAATTTAGCCTCTTCGAGGGGGCAACCTCCTTTACATTACATAAATGAACAATTCTTTGATGATTCAGATGAAAAAACCTCCTTTCTAGATATAGGAGTCTAAGGAGTCACAATATAACCCAGCCGACCTAACAATGATAACATAAAGCCACAAAATTAACAATAGAGGGATTCTATGGGGCACAGTAATAACAATATGGGGGCAATAGGGGCACAACAATATTAATAAGGGGTACAACTACAATAGTAATGGGGTAATCACTAGTATTATAGGGACCCAACATGCCCCTCTCCTTTAGAAAAGTGTTGTCCTCAACGCTTGAGTAGTTCTGGATACTTCTGTATAAAATTCTTATCCTCCCATGTGGAATCGTTAGCGGATAAGTTCTTCCACTTGATAAGATACTCCGAAGTTGATCGATTTCGTAGCTGTCGAGTTCTTGTTTCTGTGACTACTTCCGGTTCCAACATAATTTTTCCTTCCTCGTCAAGTTCTGGCAATATTGTTTGAACTGGGAGCTTTTCGCCTATAACCTTCTTTAAACATGAAACATGGAAAATTGGGTGCAATCAAGAAGCTGCAGGAAGCTCCAATTTGTATGCCATAGTACCAATATTTTGCAACACCTTGTATGGACCATAATACTTTGGTGATAATTTATTATCCTTCTTAGCTTACTTGAGGTACATTTGCTTATATGGTTGTAGCAGTAAGAATACTCAATCACCTACATCAAAACTTCTTTCGTTGCGATGTTGATCTGCTTGTTGTTTCATTCTATTCTGTGCCAACATGAGGTTATCCTTTAAGAGTTGGAGGACTTGTTGTTGATGTTCGATGTGATGTTCCACTACCTAAACCTTAGAATTTTCTCTTAAATATGATGTGATGGATGGTGGTTGATACCCATAATTTCCATAAATGGGGTCATTTTTTTTGCTGTAGTTATACCACCATTCAGCCAGAGGCAACCATTTGACCCATTGTGTCCGTTTATTAGATACAAAGCAACGAAGATATCCTTCCAAACATTTGTTTACTATCTCAGTTTGCTCATCAGATTGAGGATGAGAAGATGAGCTATGAGCTAACTGAGTACCAAGACAAGAAAATAATTCTGTCCAAAAATTTCCGGTGAAAATGGGATCTCTATCACTTACAATAATCTTTGGGTTTCCATGTAGCTTTCAAATTGTTTCCATAAATGCAGTAGAAACTGTACTGGCTTTAAATGGATGTGATAATGCACAAAAGTGTGTATACTTGGTAAGTCTGTCAACTACCACCATGGTGACACTCTTTCCCTCAGACTTGGGTAAACCTGTGATAAAATCCATTGAAACCTCCTCCCAACGTTGGCTTGGAATGGATAAAGGTTGTAATAGACCCGGTGTCTCAATTGTTTCAACTTTATTTTGTTGGCAAACTAGGCATTCCGCCACAAACTTTTGAATATATGATTTATGGCTATCCCAAAAAAAATCCTTCTTAACCCTGTGGTAAGTTTTTAAAAATCTTGAGTGCCCTCCTAAGGGAGAGGTGTGCAATTCCATAAGAATCTTTTGTTTTAGCTGGGAATTCTTACAGAGGTATAAGCAATCTTTGTACCATAAAAAATCATTTTGCCAGCTAAATGTATCAGACGTATTGGAATCTTGTTGTAATTCGAATAAATTCCCACACTTCTTCTTCATTCTTCCATTCCTCCCTTGCTTCATTTATCCAATCTGGTTGGATAATAGAAATGGCGCACAACAATGCTTCCATATCCTCATCCTTTCTTGAGAGTGCATCTGCCACCACATTTGGCTTCCCTTTTTTGTAGATGATTTCAAAGTCATAACCCAACATCTTTGTGACCCACTTTTGTTGCTCTTCAGAGGATAATCTTTGTTCTAAAAAGTATTTAAGGCTATCATGATCCATTTTTACCTTGAAGTGTCTTCCCATTAGGTAGGGTCGCCATTTCTTAAGTGCATGGAGTATTGCCAACATTTCCTTCTCATAAATAGCTTTGTGTAAAAACATTCCCTTGATTGGACAACTTTCAAAAGCAATGGGTCTTTCATCTTGCATTAGAACACCACCAATTCCATTTCCTGAAGCATCACATTCCACAATAAAGGATTTTGTGAAGTCCGGTGTAGCTAAGACTGGTCCATGAAAATGCATCTTTCTTCAATAATGTTGTTAGAGGTGTTGTTATTCTCCCATAATTCTTGACAAACTTGCGATAATACCCTGTCAACCCGAGAAATCCTCGCAGATGCTTTATGGATGTGGGGATTTTCGATTCCTTAATGGCTTTAATTTTGCTAGGGTCTACCTTAACTCCTTCAAGAGATACAATATGACCCAGATATTCCACCTCCTGAACTCCAAAGAAACATTTGGATCTTTTCACATATTACTTTTTCTCCTCCAATAGTTGTAACACCCTGTCAACATGTTCAACATGATCCTTCCAAGACTTGTTGTAGATTAGTATATCATCAAAAAATATTAACCCAAATTTTCTAAGGAATGGTTTGAAAATTGAATTCATCAAACCTTGAAATGTTGAAGGTGCATTGGTAAGGCTAAAAGGCATGACCAAAAATTCATAATGACCCTCATGAGTTCTAAATGCTATTTTCGGAATGTCTTCAGTCTTCATTCTGATTTGATGATATCCTGAACGAAGATCCAACTTGGTGAAGTAAATTTATCCATGCAATTCATCCAGTAATTCATCAATGACAGGAATGGGAAACTTATCTTTAATAGTGAGCTTGTTGAGCTCCCTATAATCTAGACACATGTGCCATGATCCATCCTTCTTGTGCACCAATACTACTGGAGCAGAGAAAGAACTTTGACTCGGTTGAATTATACCAGCCTCTAGCATTTCTGCAACCATACGTTCAATTTCACTCTTTTGGACATAGGGATATCTGTACAGCCTGATGTTTGGAGGAACACTTCCTGGAATCAGATGAATAGCATGATCATGATCACGCATAGATGGGAGACCTTTGGGAGTCTCAAATACCTTGGAATGACTGTCCAGGAATTTTTGGAGATCTGAGAAATAGATGGTTCCGATGTGGAAACATCTAGCGAACATAATTGTGCAATTACACCTCTTTGTTCCTTTTTTAGAAGCTTTGTCATACCATTAGAGCTGATTATCTTTCCTGGTTTCCCTGCAATACCCCTTAATTCAACTTCCTTTCCTTCCGTAGAAAATTTGATGAAAAGTTATTGAAAGTTAAAAGTTATTGTACCCAAGGATTGTAGCAATTGGACTCCTAGTACAACATCATCACCTCCCATTGGAATGGAAAGCATTGGGCTAGTCAATACATATTCTCCCATGGATAGCTTGATATTATGGCACTTTCTAGAGCAATTTATTGTTCCTCCATTTGAAATCATCACTTGACACTCTGGTGCTGGATATAGGAATCAATTCAATTCTTTTGCTACCTTACAATGAATAAACTTGTGGGTGCTTCCTGAATCAATCAACACTATTACCTTTTTCTTCTTGATTTGTCCTTCTATCTTGATGGTTTGAGGAGTGGTAATTCCCACCAATGCATTACAAGATATGGTCAGATTCATTCGTTCTTCATCTAGGTTTTGTTCCTGGAGTATATCATCTTCTTTTGACCTTTCTTGCTCCTTTTCTTCTTCCTCTTCACAATCTATGTAGAATAATTTCTTCTCAGCACACTTATGACCTTTAGGGTATTTGTTATCACAACTGTAACAAAGCCCTTTTGCTCTTTTTTCTTCCAATTGTTGTGGTGTCAATCTTATAGGTTGTGGAAGACTAGGGGCAACAACACTTCCATCTTTATAGTTGTGAGTGGTATGCTTCTTGGATGCCATAATTTTGCTTTCCATTTTTCTTTCTAACATGAATGCCTTCTCTCATGAATCAGGTTCCCAAAGGCGAACATCATGTTGGATATTATCCTTTAAAGACCCTATGAACACATCAATCCTATGCTCCTCTGGAATATCTTTTACCCTTATGTTCAATTTTTTGAACTCCTCAATGTGCTCCATTATTGAACCCTTTTGTTTGAGACTTATCAATTGGCTAAAAAAAGTGTTGCTTCTTCTATCCTCATAATGTGCTATCAATTCTTCCGTAAAAATTGCCCAAGTGATAAATTGTTTACGAGAGCAAAGCCATTGATACCATACAAACTGATTTGGTTCCAAATACAAAGTTTCCATACGTACCTTTTGTGTGTTTTTCACATTATTGAGATCGAAAAATTGCTCCATCTGTAATATCCATGTTGCGGGATCCTTGCCATCAAACTTCCTCATATCGATTTTTGGAATATGGTGGGTCATCGATCCAACATTAGAGTCTATGGAATCATGATTAACATTTCTTTTGTTCTCATCATGAGTTTCCTTTAGTACCCTTTCACTATTAGTGACCATTTCTTGTAGCAACTTATTCATATTTTTCTTCAATTCTTCCATTTTATCATAGATGCCATCAATTTTAGCGTCCATGCCATTTATCTTAGCTTCCATGCCATCCATCTTAGCTTCTACACCTTTCTTTAAACAATCCATCTTAGCTTCTACACCTTTCTTTAAACCATCCATCTTAGCTTCTACATCTTTCTTTAAACCATCCATCTTAGATTCTGTTGCTTTTTGTGCAAGTGACACTTGTTGCACTTGTTCTTGTAATTTTGATATATCATATAGCATTTCTTCTTCTTCTTCATGAGTCATGCTAGAGCTTTCAGGTTCCCTACTAGGTGTTTGCATTTTGTTTCCTCGGGGCATCAGTTACTGATAATAATGCTCTACTGGCCCTTTGAATTTCTTCAAAATAAATTTTCAAACCAATCTTAAGCAAAAATTTAAAAGAATCTACACACCTTTTTTTTACTTTGTAGGAGCTCGATATTGCCTCTGATGTATCTCTGTACTTTCAGATCATCCAGTTCTGAAATTGTAACCTATGGTAGCCCTCTATGTCCTCTTTCCAATGCCACCATTCTGATCCAAATTGGATTCTCCAAGGAAGAGTTATGTGAAATCTCCCACAGTGACCTGATTATAGACTAGTTCAGTAGAGTGAACTTGTATGATGTGCCACGAGTCACTATTTCGACCTTTGGCTCTGAAAAATATACACAAGAAACTATAGTCCGTCCTCTTTTTGCACCTTCTGACAAAATTTCAATCCAATGCTCGGAGAAAATTTATGATGATTTTCCCCAGGTCACCTGTTTGGAATGTAATTCAGGAGTCTGCAAAAAGACCAACTTCCTCAGATCATATCTCGGCAAATATAGTGCAAAAAGCTCTGAAATTCGGACCCAAGATTCAGCGCGACGTCCTCTGAAACGGGTTTTTTTTAGCTTCTGAAACATCACAGAAACAATGTTATAATGAAAATGCCACGATGACCTATTTGGAGCAGCGAAACCCTAGAATCCAAAGCTCTGATACCAAATGTTATGAAACCAGCTCAAGAAAAAGATAGAAAAGACAGATCAACGCCTTAAAATTTAGCCTCTTCGAGGGGGCAAACTCCTTTACATTACATAAATGAACAATTCTTTGATGATTCAAATGACAAAACCTCGTTTCTATATATAGGAGTCTAAGGAGTCACAATATAACCCAGCCGACCTAACAATAATAACATCAAGCCACAAAAATAAAAATAGAGGGACTCTATGGGGCATAGTAATAACAATATGGGGGCAATAGGGGCACAACAATATTAATAAGGGGTACAACTACAATAGTAATGGGGTAATCACTAGTATTATAGGGACCCAACACGTGCCCACAAGATCAGAAGTGTCCTTTATTAACTTTTAGGTTAGGATTCAGTGACGATAACCAGGTTGGTAATATTTGGTTCCATGTGTATATTATAGTGATGAATAATGTTTTAAGCTGAATTTTTTTTCTGAATTTATGTTCTTTCCCAGCATTGGAATTAACAGATTCTATTCTAATTTGTTGGATGTTGAATGTTCCATTTTATTTATTGGAATTTATGTATGACTCTATTTTTGTTGATCACAAGAATTTTCGGTTGAAAAGTATTGATAACTTGTATGGAACCTATTATAGCACTTATTTATGTGGTGTGACTATGGATATTTTATATAGCCTAAAAGCAATATTCCATACTTCTCAAGGGCCCGGGTATTGGGCCAATTACACAGTTTCATAAAGTGTGTTCACTAAGATACTTCTACACATGCAGAGATTTCATGTATACATGACACATTTGCAATCAATTGGGCTTCTAAGATTTTATTGTTACATTCGTTAGCTCAAATAGGCTGGCAAGAATTGGTCCCATTGTATATTATAACAATGAATCATATCGAGATCTGTATTTTTCTTGAATTTATGTGATTTCCCAGTATAAGGATACAGATTCTGTTTTGGTGTGATGGATGTTGAGTTTTTTATTCTATTTATTGGAAAAAAAAGTCTACATAATTTTTATGGTACACCCTTTCAATCCTTAATTTTCGTCAGCAGTTATTTATACTATCTTCTACTGGTTAGGACTAAGTAATAGGAATAGTAGGCATAAAGACTTAGGTAGGAATAAATAGAAAGAAAGTTCTATTGTTACATTTATTGTACACACCCTTTATAGAATGAATTTTCCACCCTATCCATCGTTTATAGATAAAATTGACATAGCTTGAGTAGGTATTTACACGGGGTTTGATTACTGAATTTACCACTTTACACACCCTGTTTGTGTTTTATTTGACTCATTGACTACTCTTACTGTTTTGAATTATATTAGTATTAGTCAGTATATTAGATCGATTGGGACTTACACTATTAGGAATCTATATCCTGAGTTTAATGAGTCTATAGAATGAATCTCTCATTTAGTCTACAGGACAGAGGAATGCAATGTATATAGAGACAAATTTGAGAGCCAAAAACACAAAAAATAAGTGGAGCATTCGATCCAATTACTATTGGATTCAATTATTCCAAATAAGTGTATATATAAATTCTCATGGAGTTTTATGGGGTGAAAAAAAAGGTGCAAGGATTGTTGGATTAAGGCTGTGAGATGTGATGGGATGTGCTTGAGGACAATAAAATTTACCATGACTGGGTGGTATCTATTTTTCCAAAATTGCATAGGACTTATAACTGGTCCCATACACAATATGAAGCCCCTTGTGGAGGTATTCCAGTCTACGAGAGGTGAACATGTCACTTGGGGGATTTGAACCCCAGTGGGCATGAAAAAAACACCCCTCTTTCACTGACCAGGTAAGACCCTGTTGACAACATTGTTTAGCTTTTGATTTAATAGTATTCTAGTCTTAATTGTCTTAATAGGAGGGGGTAATATTCAATGGAATCATAGTATCTAAATGATAAACATGGGTTAAGTTTTTTTTCAAAATATTTGACTCTTGAATGCTCAAATTTTTCTATGACCACCAAATGCAAGGCCTTTCAACCAATTGGATGTTCAAAGTAGCGCAAATTATAGTGAGTGCAATCTCACATTGCCAGAGATTGTTTTCGGTTGGAAGTACTGAAAAGAATAATAGGAGTTTTCGAAACTGGGATTGTGAAACATATGAGTAACTGCTTCTATACCTTAGTCAACTTTCATTTGCATATACATATATTCCAACTAATCTCTCGTTGAATTAGTAGGATGTAAAATATTTTGTGAATGGTGGGCATGGTGTATTGGGATGTTTCCATTAACTCTGGTTCTGAACATCATGATTGAGTGTCAGGTTACAGGTAAAACTTGGCATCTTTTGAATTAGTAAGAATTTCTTTCTCAATGCAAAATTTTCATCTACATATACATCCCTGCTGGGATCTCTCGAAAATGGTAGAACATAAAACTTTTGTTATTGTGTCATGGATGACATAAATTAATATGATTTAATTAGCTCATGTTTTCATTAGGTCAAGTGTCGAAGATCAGGATTGAATGTCATCTACAACCGTGGTGGTTTATCAAATAGTAATGGTGTTTTAATGAGAAACCTTCATCTACATGTACATTCCAACTCGACTCTTTCAGAAATGGTAGAATGTACTTTTTTGTTTTGAGTATTATTGGTCAAATAAGGTAAAATTATTTAGGAAACTTGGTTATTGCATAGCAGCCATGATTTTCCTGTGTCTAGTCATCATCTCAAATTATCGTGCTTGTTTTTTTTGGTGTAGACTGCAAAATTGAGAGTTTTTTGCTTTTGATTAGCTACTATGATTTTTCAATGGGAATTTATGTATGATAATGTGGTGATTGTGAATGATTCTTTTTAATTCCTACATAGCTGTTGTGATATCCCATTCATCAAGATACATTTTTTTCAGTCTAGATGATTTTTTATTACTCTGCTGCCAAAACACAAAAGTCCCTGTTGGGTTATGCATGTATTTGATCCTTGGGATTTTATGTTGGTAGTTCCTCTGTTGTTCTTTGTAATAAATTTGAAATTAAAAATAAGGTGTTGTTTGTGGGGTAATACATTATTCTTATGTATCACCTCTTGTTGATCAATGCTTTGAATCTTTTTGTATTTCATTTCATGATCCCCAGTCGTTCCTATTGTAATGGAGATTGTTCTCGCAAGCATTATTGCATGCTTAATGTATTGTCCTGATACGGTGACCTAATTATGTTTTTTATTTTTGCAACCCCATTTACATTATTTTCAAGTTCTCATTGGTTCTGTTATCTCAAAATCAAGCCCTGGAAGGCTGCAAACCAGGATGACTTCAAGTAACTATTTCAAACCAATATTTAGACTAAGGCTTAGCCTCCCTAGCCTGAGAGAGCTCTCTCAAAGGGTTATTGATTTTGAATATTAATAAGATGGCTAACTCTTGTGGAATAACATTAACAAATATGAAGGCTGGACAAGCATTGAACTAGTTTCCATTGGGCCTATGGAGTCAACCATAATTCAGTAAATAATAAGACTGCCTTTACATAGAAGTCAGGGCATTTAGCATTCAGATGTTCAGAACACAACTCATATAAAACCACAGTTCATACATGCATACAGGAAGTCAGAGCATGATCAATGAATTCTGAGTGATTACACATATATGCAACTGTAAAAGACATTAAGGAAAGAATAAATCACACATTCTAAACATGGAAATCCCTCATGAATCCTGAGAAGAAAAACAGCCAACTGATATTACTGAATTCTGTCTTTACATAAGCCAAAACAATAATCTGTTTTATAAAATATCCAACCCTCATTACATCACTGTCTTAGCTATATATAGAATTCTTATTCTACCTAATTCGAGATTCCTCCTCCAGTATGAGGGGAATTCGATAACTACTTTTGATGACACCTATCTACTATTCAACTAACTATTAAATACAATAAAGTGCTTAACTGGAGTTTTAAAGAGTTCTAATTTGACTATGACTCTAACTCTATCTTCCATGTATAATGATTCCTCCTCGTTCTTTGACACCTGGTCTTCTTTCAGTTTGGCTGAGATGGCTGAGATAAATAATCAATGCTCCATGTTGACCTTGGATGCTGACCCCTTTAACTACTTCAGTGGTGTTAGGAGATATCCCTTGCTTTTCGGTTCCAGTTTTCCACAACTTGTTCGAATATACAGCAGCATGTCTTTTAGCCCTTTTAATAACCCAAAAATATAGAACACCACCATGTTCCTGATGTGTTGGAGGCTTCATCGATGGACAAGTGTGCAGACCAAAATTCCTTGTATGCAATTCATTTAATCCCCCATGAACGGTGATAAAGTGGCTTTATAACAGAAACTTTAAACTTGAGTTAAAATATTCCACCTTTTTAAAGGTACACCTGTCTTGATCTGAACGGCTTTGATAGCTTCATTTGGTTTCTTACATATCCTTTAGGTGTTTCCTTTTGAAAATTCCCACCCATATTACCAAACTGTTTGTCTGCGTTAAAACCATCACCTACAGCAGTTTCGTAGCGCGCTACGAAACTGCTGAATTGTTTAAACAGCTTGCCTTTGTCCTGAGATATTTACCGCCCAGACATTTGATTGCCAAAACTCCATTTGACCTTTGATATATATAGCAGGGATCTACATGTCCTCAGAACAATAAAACTAAGCAAAATTTGACAAAATTTGGAACAAACCTTTCTTTGAAAAGAAACTTCATTTAGCAGCTAACTGGTCTAGCTGTGCCTTCAGGTCTTCGATCTTCTTCTTCAATATGCTTTATTCAACAGTGTCTCTCCTACTGCAATTTTGATAGTTTTCCCTCTATAGTTTTCTTTTCAATTTCAGCATACTGAACCTTTCTTTCAAGTCCACTAATCTTCCCACTTGATTCTGCCTCTTTGATCTGCATTTCTCTTACAGATCCTAGCTCTTCCATCTCTGATTCATAACGTTCTTTGTTCTTCTTAAGAGCTTCAATTTCCCGATCATCCCACTTCTGGGATCTAGCTTCCATGTTACCAGTAATTCCACCAGTCATCGTACCAGATTTTGTAAGCAGAATACCATCCACAGTAACCACTCTATAGCGCTCATTGCCCCAGCCAAGAGCTTTAGCCTCTTCAAGGCCATCACAGACTAATGTATTCCTCACTGTATACAGAATAGCCCTCTCTAATGCCGGATCAAATTGAATAACATCAAAAATTAGTTTTGCAGTCCCTCCCAGTGTGCGCAACTTCTCATGTATTGGTTTCACACAGACTACTTGATTGGGGATAAAGGTTTGAGGAGGAAGTCGTTGCTCATTTAGATACTTGATACATTCTTTCCCAGTATTTTCATCATCCACTACAACTGCATCCATGAACTTTCCCATGGCAACAGTAATTGCAAGATTATACTTCTTCTAAATAGGCCTTTCTGTCATTCGACCATGTACACCGGGAAATAGACGCTTCAAGCTTTCAACAGTCTCAGATAACTTGGCATATCGTTCACTTTCATGCTTGTCCGCCTTCAATTCACGCAATTGAACTTCTATTTCATCAACCTTTGCCTTCAAGTTATCATATTTTGTCCTGGATTTACGATGTCTATCTTGCATTTGACCCAGTTCAGTCTGCACTTTTGATAGTTCCTCTGTATTTTTGCCAAATGAGTCGAGAAGTCTTTTCAACCGAGCTTGCATTTGCTCCTCTTGAGATGCCAACTGTTTGATCAAGGTGGAATGACCTTGACTAATACGACCACTTTTCCGGCAAAGAGAAACAAATGTCAACCATGTGTCTATGTCCTCTGTCGGTGGAAGAACTAATGCACGAACAACTAGTAATGTTTGCCAAACCTCAACATTTCGTTTGGTTCCTTGTATCCGATCAATCCACAAAAATTAGAACATGAGGCGTATACTTAAATGCAAACACATTTCGTTTGTCAAAAGCTCATCACTGACACGTACACGATCCCACAACCATGTATTCCCAATGTACTTGGAGATGACATATGCACTACCACTTAGTCGATAACCAGCCTCATATATATTTGCTGCTTTTCCAACATAATTAACCTGAGTTGGGATCAGAAGGGCTTCATTGACTGGAGAAAGGTGATTGTCCCAGGAAGGGATCTTCAAGGTATTAGTCTCAGGGAGAGCACTGAGCAAATCTTTGTTGCTTAGCATTTGCAAGATTCTTTTCATCAGCTGTCAAGTTCATCAGTACCTGTTTCCTTGAAAATATGCTACTCCGTATTTCCTCAAGTAAACCTGCAACTGTCAACCAGTCTTCTTCTACTTTTTTCTCAAGGTTTCGTAGAAACTCCGAATAGCTGAGACCACCCATTTGTTCACCAACCCATCCGGCAATGTTTAGCTTTGCATCCATTCGTTGACGAAGCTACGAAGATCCTTATGCATCAATTCTGTCACCAGACAGCACTTACTTCTGTCTTTATCTACAAACGAGCTTAATGCCTGCAAAAGATTCGGGTGCAGAAGCTTAGACATTGCAGAGACCTCATGAAGAAATATTTCCACATTGGTAAACATATGCCTCATTGTAAAATTCTCTCCCATCTAGATAATCTCTTTGACTTCACCAAAGCTTCCACTTCCAATTCTTCTCTTCACATGCAAGTCTTTGCAGGAAACCTTTAATACACAACCTTTAGGAAATAGATCTTTTTCAGTATCTTGTATTGCAGTATATATTAAAGGCAGACAGACTTACACTGCTTCCTTGAAAACATTGTCGCTACTCTCATCTTTTTCCCAATTCAAAGATATTTCAATAAAAGGAACCCCTGACATGAGAGCTTCTCTTGCACTTGCAACAGTGCCAGAATAAATGATGTGATATCTACAGTCTGATCCATTATTGATTCCACTGATTACCACAGAAGGTTTCTTCCAAGGAAAGAGTGCTCCAGATAAACCTAATGAAACACCATCTGCTGAGGTACTAAAAACCTTATAAGCTGACAACTGTCGATGCAAACCCAATGGATTTTGATGAACATGACAGCTGGGGAAGGTCTGCTACCGATCAGCACAAAATCACCTAGACCGAGTTTCTGCGTTACGAAATCACCTGAAACATGTTGCGCTGCGAAACTGCTAAAAGGATTTATGCGCTGCAGAAACACTTCAAAATTATTACATGAGCTACGAAATAACCTAAAGAGCTTTGTGAGCAGTTTTGAAATTTTGGCATTAGAATTTTCAGTGATAACAGGTTCTATTCAATTGTAATCAATGCATCACGAGTTTGTGATTCTAGTGCAGGTGATAAAATATGGGAGGGAAGCTAGTAGTCAAATGGGGACCAATAGTGTAGATAGAACCTGACCTCTAAAGCTATAACAAATCAGAAAACAGTACACTGATAACACATTATAAAAGTGGTATTAAAATAATGCAGAATGCTCTCAAGTTTAAAAATAGTCCATAAAATCACTTGGCATACAATTGTCTAGAAAGTGACTCTTAGTTCACTACCATACAAAACATCATGTCCAAACACATCTTTAAATGCTCTAACGTAAAGACACATCAAATCCTTAGACATTAAGAACCATCAAATGTTTAGTCCACAAGGTTTAGTCTTGATGTACAGATTACCTATCACATCTAATAGAGAGGTTGATTGCTGGAGAATGTTTACAGTAAATGATGTTCCGATATGTATCCTCAAGTCCATATAGATCCTAATGCTTTTTTCCCCTTGTGCATTTGATCAAACATGGATAGGTAATGCTCATCATTCAATGCTTTCCATGACCTGTGCCTAAGTTTGAAATCTATAATGCAAAGGGGTAACTTATTCAACTATGTTCAAAATGACCATTAATCAAATCAATCTGTCAGGGCCATTAAACATTTTAGAAGCAACAACATTGGCTAGGAGAAACTAAGAGCCCCTATATCATAATCAAATCAATCCTAGACACATATATCATCATTTTGCATATGCAATCCACATCAATGAGAATTCACCACTCAACTTTCCAATGGGATGTTATGCATTTAATCTATAATTCATGGAAGCACCATTGCTAAAATGTAGTTTACAATACTACTCTCTAGATCACTGTTACAATTTCATACAATATATCTTTATTCTTGGGACTCATCAATCAAGATTTCCAATGGATCATTATGAATCTAAACCATCATTAATGGAAGCACCATTTCTTCAACTCAGTTTACAATACTTCTCTATAGGTCACTGCAAACATTTCTCTCGCTGCAAATATTTATTTAGGGGCCAACACTCTTTCATAAACTCTCTCCTTTTAAATTTTTGTTTCTTGTCACCTGTGTTTACCTTAAAATTTTTCATTTCCTTGTTGCTATACACTGCATCAATCTCTATTATTCTACAATATTTGTTTTTTTAATGTTTTTCTATCATGCACGAAGAAATAGTGTTGCTCTTGTTAGGGTAAGAATGCAAGTGACAAGGGTTGATCATCTATAAAACTATTCCTCAAATGAGGAGTTAAATCTGATAGGTATTGAAGAGCATAATGATATAAAATCTAAAGAGCGTATGATGTAGATGTCGAAGGTGGTGCTTTTGCATGAATTATAGTGCAAGGTGCAAGTTTAACCAAGAATAGTAGTGTTAACAAAGGCTAAACTAAAGAGGATATGCTGAAGGAAACTGATGATGTTGACTTCAATGGATGCTTAATAAGAGTTGCAGTAAGAAAATATGGAACTCACCATCATAAATAGATTATTTTCTAAATACCCCATCCAAGGAAGAAGAAGAAAGGGGTTATTACAGTGTTAATTGAACAAAAGGAGGAAATAGTTGATTGGTGTAAGGAGATACTTGAAATTGGCCATGACCTAGAGTTGCTACAACTTAAGGCTAATGTTTCTCCACTTTGATTCCATTCAAAGATGGATTTTGGGGAAATTAGGGTGTGCAGGAGTTAAGAAAATATATCAAGAGCTGGCATTACGAACAATTGAAATCCTAAATAGAGACAAAGCTATGGATTTACACCCTACAATTCTGACCATGTTCTATTACACTCTATCCAAGGAATATAAAGATCATTCATGCCATTTACAAAATATATATGCAATTGTGAGGACTTTTATTTCCAAGTTGGAAGGAATTGTGGCCTATGGATAAATGCCAAGAGAATGAGTGAGAATGTGCCAAAGTGTTTCCTAACAACAGTGTGGATAACTATATTTTGTTATGCAATTACAATTGGTTTATCAATGTCTAGGCTATATTTGTTTTAGGGAAATAAAAATATGAAGAACCATGTCAAGAATTGTGAGCAAGGAATATATGTAGTTGCACATCCTAATGCATGGATGACTAAATAATTGTTTATGATTTGGCTATACCATTTTGTCACTTTTTACCTAGAGGCATCAATATTACAAACATATACTTGTTAATTTTTTATGGCCATCACATCAACATAGTTTTACAAACCACAAAGGAAAACACGATAAGATACATAGTGTTGGCACTACTTAGACATTACTCATAAGTTTCAATCCCTAGAAGTGTGTTTGGGCCTTTTAAGAATTATTTAAGGTTTGAGAGAATAAATTGGATGGAAAAGAACCCATGGAAAGAGGTAAAAGGGTTTGAAACATTTGAAATTGCTAGCATATCTATTGGAAGGACCTTCAGACCCTCAAATATTAATGTGGAATATAGGTGAAATGGAATTTGGCTAGTCAATTATGATGCTCTTACCAATGATGTAGCCAAGTTTTTGAAATACCTGGTGATAAAGATGCAAAAGTTGTTATAAACATGTTGAGTCTACCTCAAGGATGTTATAATCTATTAGGTGATGCTGATGAACATGGAAATGCCACTTAAGAATATGATGGAGCAATTCAAGAAAAAAAAGTAGTTGTTGATGACAAAAACCACATACAAATTTTACAAATGCTAATCAAAATGAAATTGTTGAAATGAATATGACTGAAGGTGGTCGAGTGATGGGAAGCATTAATGAGAAATTTGAATCTCCAAGGCAAGTGACCCTACATGACTGATTAGCGTATGCCATGATGAATATGAATTGAAATGATCTTTAGGAAGACGAATGAAGAAATCATTAACATGCCTTCATTCATGCTAGGCCATAAGGTGTTCAGGTGGTGGGGACCAGAGTTACATTAATATTTTATTGGTATTGAACTCCATAATTCAAGGTAGGAACCATTTTTTGGTTGGGTAAGATACAAATATTCAAGTAAGAGAAAGGAAGGTTGGTAAGTAAGGGGGGCATGTTTCATTTTCCTACTTGCATAAAGACTACGTGAAGGGGAGGTACTTTAACACAATGACTCAAAACAGAAGATTTCATTGTAAGACCACAGTTAAGGTTCATGGGTATGGGATTCCCTTGATTCAACACTTCACGACATGGTAGAATGACTTTCATAACTTATATATTTCTTGAAGAACAAAGTGTAATGACTAAATATCATATGGAAGGATGAACTACCTGAAGGTCGATGAATTAAAAGCTACCCAGAGAGTGAATGAAACTGTTTATAAATTGCCCCTGCAAATTTAACAACTTCTCCTTACAATGAGGATGTAAATTTGTAGAAGCAAGAAAGTCATTTGTCACAATTAGGCTAGCATTTGAAAAACGTGCTTGATATGGAATCAACAAGGTAGTGATGGAAACACTCAAGGAAATAAAAGTTGGGAGAGAAGTATAACAAAATTTGTACTAACATTAATCTCTCATAGCTTGACAAAAGTGGTAGAGAAAAGATTAATCTCTCCTACCTTGATAGAATTGGTGGTCAAGATCAACACCTACAAGATCATTGTTATGGAATATTATCAAAACTAATAGAAGGATATGAAAGAGTGTATAGTAAGACCCTTGACAAACATGGCCACTGAAACTTGCAACATTCTTTGTAGGAAGAGAAAATTATGTTTCTCTTTTCCAAACATGTATGTTAGTATATTACAATTTAATGAATATGTTTTCCTATTATCATCTATGGTTTCATACTTTAACAAAACATTAGCCAAGACTTTACAATGACTTATTATACAATGAAAGATTTGCCAAGATCTTACAAGATTTAATAATTGAGTGAAAGATTCTCCATGAGTTTACAAGATACTATAATTTGGTGAGAGATTCACCAAATATATTATTGATAAAATCGCCTCCCACTTTTCCTATGTATCATGGGGATTCGCCCATTTATTATACATATAAATTTAGAGTGGTTCTTAAAATTTTCCCTGTTTCTTGGGTCTAAAATTACAAAGAAAGTTGCAGACTGCTTGAGTAAGGTCGTATTGTCACTTCTACAACACCCTCCAAAATTTTACTACATTCAAATTTTGGAGCCTACTTCATTGTTGTATCAAGTGCCACCTTAATCATCAAGTGTCATTTTGTGTTGTTTTATATGTCTTAAGTTTTCTTGAATTCTCTCAAGTGTCGCCGCATTGATTACAACATCTATATATGCATTCTATGGTCATAACACCTTTTGTTGTTATAAACGACACTTTCGAGTCGTAGTCGCACAGACTTCACTAGTTATACTTAGCAAATGTGCGCAAAGTGGCATTTTGATATATATTCATTGCTTATCAAGTTCATCTAATTTTCCTCGATGATTTAGTATGTGTCCCACATGGTTTTATGTCTACAACTCATCTTGCACACCCCTTGACCAATCACCAAGACTTAGAATGTTTTTTTATGCAAAACGAGCCAATTAAGGCTAAGAGTGCATGAGCACACACTAAAGCCTTTATGGGAGACCCATCGGTATTTAGGAGTGTGCCCTACGACCTCCATATGAGTTGGGTGCAGTTCAAAATCATGAATCCCCTTCCTTGTTCTAAACTACAACCTCCAAAATGGATTAGTATTACTTTAGCGCACTCCTTTCACTCAAAGAAGTGCACCCCACTTGAGAGTATTTGTGCACCCTGAAGACCCAAAGATCAATCCTTCACCCTTCCTCAATGTTACATGTGCCCTTCTAAACTTCTTGAGTGCACTAGCACACCTCAACGGCATGAAGCTTTAGCCTTTAGCCTTCAGGGGTGCATTTTGTGCCCTTTCTGAGGCACCTTGAGTGCATAAGCACACCCCAAAAGCACAAAGCCTTAGACTTTAGCCTTCGAGAGTGCGCCCTGCACCCTCACTCTTTCCCTTGAGTGTATAACATAGTTGGGAATCCTGAAGCCTGCCCCTTCCTCCTTTGGACTTGTGACATTCGCCCTGCCTTGACTGCCTTTTTTCCTTGAGCACATGAGTGCACAAAAATGCCCCGAAGCCTTCCCTCCTCAGTCATTCAACCTTTTAATGCGTTCCCTTGTGCCTTGGAGTTCCTTTGACGATTTTGAGTGCACCGAAAGAGAATTAATAGGAAACCATGCATAAAACATGGTACAGTAGGAGATTTTTAGACTGATTTTTTTCTCATCGTGAGTGATTGCTTAAATCGGTATTCCAGGGACCTCATGACAAGCACACATGAAGAATATTGGTTAAATAGAATAAATAAGGGAAGCATGAAAAGAACCAAGAACACAACTAAAACGTGATGATTGAATCACCCTAAAGACTCCAAGATTGAATAATCTTTAGAGGGTGAAAGGGCCATGATCAGAAGTTGAACGAAAATCATATACAGTGGCATCTAGATGTCACCACTAAAGAAAGATCATGTCATTAGTCATTGTTAGTCCCTATCATTGAAGATAGTGACGTGTCTAATTTCATTATATGATGATGTGGAAGTATTACTGCAATCATTTAGAAAGAAAAATAAGTAAAATTCCAAGGTTCATGTGTGAACTCAAGAGTCACAGAAGTCCAAAGGACATGTAATACAAAAAGGCATATGTAATTCCAAAAGTCATTTGGAACTCCAAATGTTGCAGAATTCCAAAGGCCACTAGAAGATAGAAAATCAAGAGTCATGAGGATTTGAAAGGTAATTCCTCAAGCTATATATAGATCCTCATTTATGATGTAAAGTAATTTTAACCTTGGCTTCTCCCATAAGGCATAAGAGGGACAAAGTTAGTGCTTTTGGGGAGCAAGAAGTAGCTTTGGAATTTTAATTAATATTGAAGCCTCGCAAGCCAGAATTTTTCCGCACATGGATTATGAATGTCTCTAAGACTATTCTTTGGATGTTTAAGGTTCATGTTTGCTTTCACGAGTACTGAATTAGTTAAACTATTTCGGTTAATTTAGTGCTTCTTGTTGGAAATCTGTTGTAATGATAGTAATGATCACCACACCTATGTGAACTATCTTGCTTGATGTTAGGAAAATATTTATTTTTCTACACGTGTCTTTATTAGGGTAGTACTATTAATTATCTATCAGAGTCTCACTTTATTTCCTCTCCGCAGTGAAAATACATAGATACATCTCCAATTGGACACTCACAAGGAACACTTTCTTGATTTTCGAAGGCACATATGCAATTCTCTCTCTTGTTGATAGCTAAGTCCAAGGCAAATATTCAAGATAACAATCGTCAGGACTATCCTAGATGGTGCTCCTATACCAAATGGTGTGAGGTCTAATTGGGACCGCATATAGGGAGACCCCTTTGAATATTGGTAGGTTTAACAATATCAACATTTTTGGCACTAGAAGGAGGGAAGCCAATGTTTTATGGCTGATAACCCCACATATCCACATCATTCTTCTTCTAATAAAGGAAACAAAATTCCCAACACCTCTTTGACTCATATGCTAAAAATGGGAGGATCTTCTCAGCTATGTTTGGAAACCAACTTGCAAAGTTACTTACAAACATATATGGGAAATTCAACCTATAACCATTGGTTTGTGAAGACTATTGCACTGATTCCTGAAGAAAAAAGTATTTCTTATTTTTTGAAGAGAAAATAAATAACTCCTACTGCAATAGTGGTTACTACAGTGAAAGGTCTAGTTTTTTCTACCGTTGAGGATTTAGCAGAATTCACAAACGACACAGAACAAGAATAGTAGATTCCACCTTATAATGTAGGATATAAAGATGATGTTGTGATTTTCAATGAAATTTTCCATGGGATAGGAGGTCATGGAGATGACTCCACATTTTTGAAAGAGGAGGAGGAGAACAGAGACAAGAATATGGTAAACCAAGATTTTTCTTGGATTACTCAAGCCGATTCACACTTCAGGGTACTTCACAAAAGATGTTGATACACCCCTAAACGTTGTTAACAAAATATGAGCCCGATAAGTCGACTGAAGTAGAAAACCGTTACCTACAGATGCTGGAGGTATGTTATGATGATGTTGCATATTAAATCTTTCATTGTACCTTAGATGGTAGAGAAATTGTTTGGTATCATAGTCTTCCTGCAAACTCAATTCAAAATTGGAGTGGGTTTAAAAAGTTGTTCCTTGAAAATTTCGCTGATTAGAAACCCCAACCATGTTATTAAAGGAGTTAGGGAATCTAAATATGGGGGAGATGGAAAAATTTAAAGATTTTAATCAGAGGTTCAATCAGATATTGAATAAATTTCCCATAGATATGAAACCTCGTGACTCCATCACGATTGACCACTACACTTCTGGCTTGCTGACAAGCATTGCACAATTCATAAAGAGAATAATGACAAAATCTTTGGCATAAAATTTTGAAGAATCCATCAATGTATAAATGAATTGCATGAAATTCAAGTCATTTTCATTTATCAATCATTTAAGGACTCCAACGAGACTAGAGAAAGGTCTGAGGCCTCTTTGAGCAAGGCCAAATATAAAGAAGCTATTGATCTTGAAAGCTTGACCCAGACTATCAAGAATTTGTCTAATGAATTGGTATAATTAAAACAAAGGACAAGTGAGACCATTGTCAACAATAACCCCCCAAATTCAACTTCTTGAGAATGAGAAATAACAACAACAACAACAACAACAATTGACCAGCTAGGTTTGCATAAAGCTTGAATGTCGTGTTGAATGTCGAAAGCATGGACATTGACCAATACTTTTCTTTTCATTAAGAATATAACTCAAAAAAGACATGACCATAATGGAATAAGAAAAATAAATCTTTGGTTGTGCACATTATTGATTGAATACTTTCATATGAGCAAGCTGAGAAAACATAAGAAAATGAAGAATCAGATGCGGCTTAAGAGGTTGTAGGTGTCAGACACGTAGTAAACACTTTCAGTTGTGTGTTCACTACTGAGAAGAAAAATGCTAAAGAACCACCACTGAATGAGGCCTTGACTCAGAAGAAAAACAACTGATAAAAGTTGAGAAGTCAAGGATTATTCCTAAACAAGAGATGATGAGACAAAAATTGAAGGAACATTTGTTAAGAAAAATCAAAATTCGTGTCTGTTATCCATGATAACACTTAGGAATGGTTTGTGAGGTTTGTTGGTCAAATTAACTACGATTTTCAAACTTTCTCAAAATAAAGTTCATGACCATAGGGTTTTTGGTCATCATGTCATGATGTGGGGTCCATACAAGTTCATATAGGATCAATCATAAAATTTCAATTCCAAAATTCCATGTGTTTCGTGCTTATTTATTCATGATTGTCATTTTGACAGTTTTGTAGAAATTTGTAGCAACTCCAGTTAGGTAAACTGAGGGTTTTCTATGAAAGTTCTTGACACTTCCGTAGCGAATTTGTCTCTTCGAATACCTGTCCCACTATGGAATTATTTTTAAGTACACAATTGTGTTAAACGGTGGAGTAATGGTCCTTTTTGTTTGAAAAGTGTGATTGGTTAGTCTTATGGCCAATCACAGATGCACTTTACCGGTCTTTTGTCAATTTCCCCTACATATTGACACCGCATAGCTTCTTGTTTCTAACTTGTTCTTTTTTATTTTTCTTTTCTTCCATAAGCTTCACGTTGTCGTAGGCATTAGTTCTTTGTCACTCACACTGGTATAGATCTCACGCAAGTGTTGTTGTCTCTATCTTAGAGTCCACTGTTGTCGAGTTGTCTCTAGGTTGATTTGTAGGTTGCAAGAAGGTGACAAGGAAGAGCCCTACTTGTTGTAGCCATGGCACACAGAAAACAATATAAAGGAGGTTCAGTGGTGCGTTATGAGCATGTGGACATGAAATTGTTGGAGGAAGACCCTACCTTCATTCAAGCATTTTCTAGTGTGGGATGCCTACACTTTTGCCAAAAGGTACAGGGTTTCCATGCGTAGATTTCGAAAGACTTTGCTATAAACTTCACTAGAACAGAAACAAAAGTTGGTATTCTAAACTTTGCAGTGTCCCCCGACATAATTTCCCATGGTACAGAGATCCCTAAGTCAGGAGAAATGTTGTTTAACATCCAGAAGATCACGCTGCAAAATTGTGATGAATTTCTCATGGAGGAAGACAAAAGGATTGATATGACTATAAGCATTCCCAAAACTTGCCTTAAAGAACATTTTTCCAAGCTCTTAATGGTCATCTAGAAATATTTCACATGTGGAGACAGATTGGACATGCTGTATCAATGTCATTTTATATTGCTACTTCATTTCATAGGTAAGCAACATCTAGACATTCCATTTTATCTATTTAGAAATTGAGAAAGATGGCAGACAAGGTCCAAGCCAAACCTTATGCAAGTGACACCTCTATTTTTCACCATGGCCTCATTAAACTGCTGGTTGTAGAAGAGCTAAATATGTTACACAAAGATTGGCTTACCTTCTTGTTTTTTAGTGGCTATGAGTTAGAGACTGCCACCCCTTCTAGGAGAACTCAAAAGTATAAATCAATAACCCCTAGAGCAGAGTAGCAACCAAAGGTAGCGAAATGACCAGAGGAAGAGAAACCTATAGTAAAGGCTTTCACAAGCTTCAAGAGGGGGATTAACAAAATATACAGTAAACAATAGAGTAAAAGGAAGGGTAAGCTAATTGATATCCTAGAGGCTATTGATATTGAAGAGAACCCAATTGTGAAGCCTATAGAAGTGATCAAGACTGAGACAAGAAGAAGAGAAAGAGGGCTAAGAAGCTGGACTTTTCACAATAAGAACATGGTTTCATTTTGAGACCAAGGAAACATGTTTCAAGGTCAATGCAACAAGCTGAAAAGATGCTAGAGGTGCCTTTAGAAAAAATAGAGCCATCAAAGAAAAAGAAAGGAAAGGAGCATGTACAAGAAAAAAGTGAAATAGCGGTTTTGTAAAAACAATTGGGAGAGGTGAGACAAGAAGTCATTAATTCCAAACTTGAGTTTAAGAAGTTGTAAAGGGAGGTGTCAAAGTAGATAGGATTTTATGATGAAACTGCAGATAAATCCAAAACGATGATAAAGAGGACTTTTCCTTTGCACAGGATGTTGAAACACATGTATGAAAGGAACAAATGGCTAGAAGTAGACATGAACAAGTTACAATGAAAATTCATAGCATTATAACTCAAATTGAAATGATCAAATATGAGCTCTTAAAGAGAAATATCAAGATTATTGCTGAAATAGATGTTACTCCTTGAATATGGTAAAACTTTCAACTTTCTATTTACTATGTTTAAGCAGTAAATTCATAATTATGTATAGTTGAACAAGGTATTAGAAGTAAAAAGGAGGCACTAGAAACCTTGAAAAAGAAAAAACTCATAATTTTCAAATTTTGTAGCAACTCCTAATAGTGACGCTGAAAATTTGCTACGAAATTGTTGTATCTTTTGATGGAGGAGAAGGCAAACTAAAAACACATAAAAGGGAGTGATAAGGGCATGTATTTAGCTTAAAAACATCAAGGAAAACCTTAGAACTTGAAAAAAGTGGAGAGGGGTAGCAGAAAGGTGTTTTTTTCATTTGCTACTAAAATTTGCTATGAAACTGTTGAAAACTTTGTTTTTATGCTACGAAATTGTCAAAACTCTATTTTTCTATGTTTTTGAAGTTTTGGGACATCAAACAGCCATACAACTAGATGGATTGTAGGTCATGAAAGGTGTTTACATCAACTGTTACTTTTTACGGAGATAGTTCAGCAGGTGAACCAAGTCAACGTCCACGTGGCATGAAACACATCATCGGCTCCAACACATTCAGAAAATCAGTTTGGTTCAATAATCTCTATCAACAGAATTTTGTTCAGTTCATTAATGTTGGAAGAGTCTTACTTGTATTCAAATTGTGAAAAACATAAATCCCTAAGATTTCTCAATACACATCAAGTAGGATAAGGTCTCTAAATTTTTTGATTGAATCTAGCCCCAAGTGGCATATTTCTGTAATTAGTGATATGATGGTGGTCTTACTCTATATATTTGTAGTTTCTTCACTCTGAAGGGGTTGATCGATAATGTGAGAAGCTAACTGTATGTAAACTTTTTAATATATATATTGTAGCAACTTTGTTTTTATACATGAGAATCATGTTATGGCTTTATGTATTCTTACCATGTTTTCTATGTTGCTATCAATATTCATAGTATTTTGAGTACTTGGAATTCTTGTCAAGTGCTCCAATTTCCTTCACTTACTATGTATCACTGTAAATGTTTATTTCACATCATTTCTTAAGCCAAAAATTCCCCACCTTCCATTAAACACTGTTGTTTTCTATGATTTTCTTTTATTTGACTACATGCCCAATGGTGGAAACCATCACATTTTCCTTCACTTGTAAAACCACATAAAAAGAAATCATAGTTAGTCATCTGTAGTTTTGAGTTTATTAAAGTGAATTTGATAAGTGTTTTGAGAGAGCCCTCTTATATTGGAAGGGCTAACTTCCAGTCAAAGTGGTTAGAAATAGTTATGCTGGGTTGAATTTTGACATAACCCAACTATTTTAGCTTAGTGATAACACTGCCAACCTAGATTAAAACACTCAAGACAAGTTTGGAGATGATGCCACAACAAAGAACATTTCCACGAACAATAGAAACAAGAATACCATTCCAAAATTATAAAAAAAGGTCACTCCTCTAGGCACTTTAGAAATACCTGCTACACTAGATTACAACATAGTGGAAGACATGAAAAAATGTCGTGCAAATATTTCAATCTTCGATCTTACAAGGATATCAAGATAACAAGAACTACTTTTTTAAGCCCTTGCCAAGCCTTCATGAGCTGATAATGCTTATTCTTCCCAGAAGGTGTCTGGTAAGTCTTTTGGTCCCCTGGAATCAGTTGTTAATACTGTAAAAATATAAGCCAATACTCTCTACCCTCCATTTTTATTGACTTTCAAAAATTTTAATTATAATGTTCACAATTGTTTAGTTTATTATGGTTCATCCATAGACATAATTTCATTGTCTGTCATCAATAAAATTAATTCCAAATGGGATAAGACTAATGCATAGATTATTCAGTTGGATAGGTCTCTTGTCCAAGCTATTGGTGAACTAAAAAATGTGCTTATTCACTTAGCATCTGATCACCAATTTCACTAGTGCATAAACATACTGATTGTGGATATCCAAAAAGGATATGATGTATTTTTAAATAGATACTAGCATAGAAAATTAAAAGGGTATTTTTCTAGTGATTGGTTGCATTTATGGCTTCCATACAAGGGAAAAACTAACCAAATAAGGGTGGAATTTGAGCCTTGCATGAAAGAAATTATTACACCCTTTGAAGGGAAAAACGAGGCTATTGCTTTCATAGACTTAATTTTCGACAACTATTTTTTGGAAACTAACCTTGGGTGCTACCTTGCATAGCCATCAACTGTTCCAGAAGATACTCAGCTGGAACTCCTTCCTTGTTCTTCAACAGGTGAAACTAAATAATGTAGTATATATGTAGATAATAGTAGTAATACTAGTAATAGTAAAAATAATAATACAAGAAATATCTTAGTAGCTCATAGTTTTTGGATTCTTTATTTTAATGGTTCTTAGACACGGGATGATTCCAGAGATGATTGTGTACTTACAGACTTGCGTAATAAGAAACATGTAATTTAATGTCATTTGGAGTTTGAGTGCACTAATAATACTGTAGAATATGAATCAGTACTTGGAATGAAGAAAGCTATAGACTTGAAGTTAGAGCTCCTAAAGGTAATTGGTGACTCTGAGGTGGTCACTCGTTAGGTACGAGTTACTATAAATTGTGTTTCACCTCATCTTAGAAACTACCAGTAGGAGGTATGGCATTTGATAAATCATTTCAAGGCTTCCAAAATTTATTTTTCCTATATTTAGAAATTTGGTAGTAGATGTGTTAGCAAATGTCGTTGCTAGGAAGTCACTATTGAAAAGTGGTTTTTCTATTGAAATTTTATATAAACCATTTATACCTAACTATTATGAAACTAACTTCACAAAATAGAAGAATAAATAGATCAACAACTTCAAAATAATCCTCTTCAAGGGGACAACCTACCTTACATTACACAAATGAACAATTATTCAATGATCCAAATGACAAGACCTCCATTCTATATATAGGATTCTAAGGGGTCACAGTATAATCAGATCCAACATAACAATAGTATTGTAAGGGCACAACAATAACAATAGTGGGCTACTATGGGGCACAATAATAACAATATGGGGATTACATGGGCACAAAAATACAATAAGGGGGTTGCACTAATAAAAGTAAGGGGCTACACTAGTAGTGTAGGGGCCTAACATGCCCCTCTCCTTCAAAAAGTATTTTCCTCAACACTTGAGTAGTTCTGGATGCTTCTGTATGAAATTCTCATCCTTGCATGTGAAACTTTCAGCGAGTAATTTCTTCCACTTGATGACATACTCTGATATTAATCAATTTCGTAGCTATCAGGTTTTTGTTTCCATGACTGCTTTAGGTTCCACTATGATTTTTCCTTCCCTGTCAAGTTTCTACAATATTCTTTGAGCTGGGAGCTTGTCATCTATAACCTTCTTTAAGTATGAAACCTCAAAAGCGGGGTGCACTCGGGAAGATGCAAGAAGATCCAATTTATATGCCATACTACCAATATTTTGCAACACCTTGTAAGGACCATAGTACTTTGGTGATAATTTATTATCCTTCATAACTTGCTTGAGGGACATTTTTTTGTATGGTTGTAGCCATAAAAATACCCATTCTCCTACATCAAAACTTCTTTCACTACAATGTTGATCTGCCTATTGTTTCATTTGATTCTGCGCAAAAGTTAGGTTATCCTTTAAGAGTTGGAGAACTTGTTGTTGATGCTTCATGTTCGAGTGGTTGTTGTTGATGTTGGAGAAGTGTCATAAATGGGGTGATTTTTGCTGAAGCGTTATACCACCATTCAACCAGAGGTAACCATTTGACCCATTTTGTTTCTTTATCACATACAAATAAATGAAGATATCCTTTTGAACATTTTTTCACTATCTATGTTTGTCCATCTATCTTGAGAGTTTGAGGAGTGCTAATTCCTGCCAATGCACTACAAGATATGATCAGATTCATTTCTTCTTTCTCTCGGGTTTCTTCCTAGTGTATATCCTCTTCTTTTGACATTTCCTAATCCTTTTCTTCCTCCTCTTCACAATCTATGTAAAGTAATTTCTTCGCAGCACACTTATGACCTTTAGTGTATTTACTATCACAACTGTAAGAAAACCCTTTTTCTCAATTTTCTTCAAATTGGTATGGTGTCAACCTTGTAGGTTGTGTAAATCTAGGAGAAACAACACTTCCACATTTATAGTTTTCAATGGTAGGATTCCTTGTTGAAATAATTTTTCTTTCAAATTTTCATGCCAACCTGAATGCCTTCTCTAATCAATCAAGTTCCCAAAGATGAACCGCGTGTTGAATGTTATCCTTCAAAGTCCCTATGAAGACATCAATCCTCTGCTTCTCTAGAATATCATTTACCCTGATATTCAATTTTTGGAAGTCCTCAATGTGCTTTTCCATTGAACCCTTTTACTTGACATTTATCAATTGGCTAAAGAAAGTGTTTCTCTTTGTATCCTCATAATGTGCTATCCTTTCCTCTGTGAAAATTGACTAGGTGACAAATGGTTTATGAGAACAAAACCCTCTATACCATACAAAATGATTTTGTTCTAAATATAAATATGCAATACGTACCTATTGTAAAAATTTCACATCATGTATATCAAAATATCTCCATCTGTAGTATCCAAGTTACTGGATCCTTGCCATCAAACTTCCTCATATCTATTTTTCTTGCTTTTACGATCTCGATTTTGAAACGATTGTAACTCTATAATTTTGGATCTCCAAGTTCTGAAATGTCATCCTGTTGTATCTCGCTGAGTTTTCCTTCCAACCCCATAAGTCCGATTGAGATTGGATTCTCCATGAAAGTGTTATGTCCAATTGCCGACAATGACATGCTTATAGACTAGCTCAATGGAGAGAACTTGTACAAAATTCCATGTGTCCCTGTTTCAATCTTCAGCCTTGAAGAAACTTCCCAACAAAATACAGTCCATCCTATTTTTGTTACTTTTTATGAAATTTCAATCCGATGCTCAAAGAGAAAGTTATCACAATTTTCCCAAGGTCACCTGTTTGATATGGAATTCTGTACTGTGCAAGAACCCTAAACTCCCTATATCATATCTCCAACAATATAGAGAGACAAGGTCTAAAATTAGGACATGCAGCTCATAAATATTTCAAATCAAATGGGTTTTAATTTCATCTTCTGAAACTTTGTAGAAAATAAGTTATAGCGAAAATTCCACGATGACCTCTTTGAAGCAACAAAACCCTAGAATCCAAAGCTGTGATACCAAATGTTATGTAACCAACTCAGAAAATAGAAGAAAATATAGATAAAAGACTTAAAAATAAGTCTCTTCAGGGGGGAAACATCCTTTACATTACACAAATGAATAATTCTTGGATGATACAAATGATAAGACTTCCTTTCTATATATCGGAGTCTAAGCGGTCACAATATAATTAGAGCCGACATAACAATAATATTCTAACGGCACAAAAATAATAATAGTGGGCTTCTTTGGGGCGCAATAATACTAATATGGGGATTACATGGTCAAAACAAAACAATAAGGGGGTTTCACTAATAACAATAAGGGGTGACACTAGTAGTGTAAGGACCTAACACTAACAATGTTACTAATTTACTTGTTTTCAATGATGACTAACAAATGCTGCACTTTATGGAAAATGTTGATGTATTCAAAGGCACTACCATAAAGGGGGATGAGCACGATCAGGCTGTGAAAGAAGCATCCAATGTGCCCATAGGAAACATCATGCCAAAAGGTGTGCTGTCCCTAGATAAATTATATAACTTGCAGAACCAGTTCAAACGACCAACTAACACAAAGAATTAGAGTCTGAAGCCAGCATTTGAATAAGTCAACCTTAGAACCCCAAAGATTTGGAATATGAGAACCTCAGTACCTGTTGTTATCCACCGGAACGACAAGCATTTATTTGTTTTTTAAATCAGTATAGAGACGTGTTCACATGGACATTAAATTATTTGAAGAGTTATGACACTCATATTATCAGACACATAGATCCTATAAAAGAAGAGGTGAAATTGTTCCAGTAGAAACTACGGAAAGTCCATCCAACACTAGAACCCCGCATTTAGAAGGAGTTGAGAAAGTTGTTGGATGCTTGGATCATCTTCAAAGTTATACATTCCATGTGGGTTTCCAACTTGGTCCCAGTTCCAAAAGAAGTCTAGTGAAATACATTTACGTGTTGCTTTTCAGAATCTTAACCAAGCTTCTAACAAAGGTAGCTATCTAATGCCATCCATGGAGTAGATATCTCAGATAGTATTTGGGTCTAAAATGTTTTCACTACTAGATGGTTTTTTAGGTTATAATCAATTGCAAGTTGTGTGACCAGACAGATTAAAAACTACTTTTGGGACTAAATGGGGAAAGTTCGCCTTCAAGAGAATGTCACTTAAACTAATCAATGTTGGTGCAAATTTTCAAAGAGTGATGGAAATCACCTTTCATAGCCTTATAGGTCAAAGCATTGTTTTTTATTTAGATGATGTTACTATGTTTAAAAAAAAAAGGTCAGATCATGTACATCTGCTAAAGAATATATTTGAGTGGTCTTGGATATATGGGACTTCCCTTAATCTTGAGAATATCACCTTTGGTGTACCCAAAGGGATTCTACTAGGGAACATCATAGAAAAGAGTGGAATTAAAATTGATCTTGAGAGGGACAAGGCTATCACACAAATCTAGTTTTCGGTGAACAAGAAATTTATGTAGTATTTATTAGGGAAAATTAATTTCCGTAGAAAATTCATCTCTCATTATCCTCAGATTGTCAAACCTATATAAGAGATGGTCAATAATGATGCAGTATATAGATGAGACAAATAGGAGGAAGATGCTTTTGCTTAGATCAAGCAGGCTATGACTGATGCACCCATATTACATAGTCTATACATTCACCTCATATTGATTGATTGTGGTTGTGCTAACTTAGAAGGATAATGAAGGAAATGAGCGGCCTCTTTCTTTCATGAGCGCTAGTCTGCAAGGGTCAGAATTAAACTACCTTGCTATTGATAAAAAAGCATATGAAGTATACAAGGAAGTTAAGTACTTTAGGCCCTATTTACTCAAATATGATATTACCTCATATAGCAGTAATAACATTGCGCATACAACAAGAGTTGGGTGAAAAAAGGGCTAACTAGCTGACCTATCTTCAAGAATATGACCTAGAATTCAAACCAGTTCATACCATAAAGGGTCATGGACTATGAAAACTAGTAGTTGAGGCAAGAGATTATCCCAAACAAGATCTTTGAAGATAGGAGCAAGGGATATAATGTACAATATCAATCACATTCCTCAGTCCACCTCCATAGTGCCTTCGTATGTAGATCTATGACAACTTTTGGAGCATGGAACCTTACCCTCACACTTATTTAATAAACAAAAAAGGGAAATTCATGCTCTATCTTCTTTTTTTTGTATAAATTAGCAATTTGTATTAAGACAAAAGATAAATAGTGTACAAAAAGGTCTGCTCATGCAGACTAAAGATTGACTCCCTTGCCTACTTCCAACATTTCATAACCATCTTGACTATAAAAAATCCCCAAGGCTCACCATGCAGGGCGGCATAGAGAGGGGTGGGGACATCAAAACCAGTGATCCATCTTAGAATATGGCAAAACAAAGACCAAACAGAGCTAAGTTCCTCTGAGAGAAGCAAGGAAACTACGAAAAGGACTGTTAAGAAGAGAAACAGAGTAGTAAAACATAACAAGTAAACTCGCAGAACCAAAATAGAAAAGTGTTGACCCAAGATCCATTAAAGCACAAAGAGAATCCCAAAGCATCCCATTATAGCCCTAAAATGATATGATCCTTGGTGGAGGAATCCTGGCCGGCCGAAGTTGTAGCTCTGCCAGACTGAGGTGGATGTTGGGAGGAATGCTTCCCGTGACTGGTCCCCATGGTCTCCTCCACCCCTTCCCCCACAACTGCTGCATCTCGGCAAATGCAATGCCTCATAAGGCTAATCAGCACTGTCAACTTTTTGGATATGATACCAAATTGTTGATCCAGCACACTGATTTTGAATTCCAGTGCTTCCAAAACCGCCGTGTGATCCGCAGATAAGACAGAAATAGCCTGGTGAGCCTGATTGAGATACTCCCCTTGCATACTGATAGCTTTCGCTAACATCATTTTCATTCACCACATCTCTGCTTGAGTGTGGACATATTGAGTTTCCCATGTTGTTGTCATGCCAGGATCCTGAACCCATTTCGTTTCCTTTTCTAGTACATTCTCCTCCAGGTTTTCTTCCTCTTTAGCAGCAATTGCTTCCAACTCCTCTATTTTTTGTTTTTCCTTCTGCAAGGTTCTCGTTTCGTAAGCCTCTTGTGCTTGCTGCAGGTCTTTGTTGGCTGAAGTGTTTCTATTTCCTTCTCGGCCATCCTCCTAGGAAAAAGAACAGAGAAAAGCCACCTTCTAAGAGCACAAATGAGACGATGTTGGTATCCTTTGTAGAGCAAAGCATTGATTTTGTAATTAGGAACTATAATTATGGAAGAGGGAGACCCTGAGTAGCTTGAGGCTCCCCATCTCGTCAACTTATGCTCACACGCCCCTTCATAATTAATTCTACTCTGAGTATCACACTTTTTTTGATGGGCTAGATCCCTATTATTAAATCTACCCAGCTTGAACCATTCCGGTGACTGCCAAGTGTCTTTTATTTTGTTTTGATGCCAGAGGAGTCCATAATTTTTTTTCATGGAACTCCTCGATACTGACCCAGCCTGGTTGTATATTGAATGCCTCTTCCATCCATGTACTCCTTTCGCCCACCGACCCTTTAACCTTACTTCCCTTCGATTGGATGGCATCATTCTCTACTAATGGCGAAGATCTTCATACCCCTAGCCTTATCTTTCGTTAAAAATTTCCTGCCTCAAAAGCATTGTGCACCTGTTTCTTAGCTTCGTGCAAGTGATGTCCTGCCAACAGCTATCCAAGATGATAGTGGGATTATCAGTGCCATAATTTTCCAGGTGATCTACTATGGTGTTAGCTTTGCATCTAACTACCTGAAAGATTAAGCCGTTTAGCCAAGAAAGATGTTTGGAAATGCTCTCTGTTACTTTGGCCAGTCTCCAGTGCCGAGTGACTTTACTTGTTTTGGCTCCCGAATACAGTTTCCTCGCTGCTGTAATTGCCAGCTGAGAGTCCCCTTCCACCACAACTGCTCTAGCTTTTAGTTTCTTGAGAATTCTCAAACCTTGTTCCAACGCTGAAAATTCCATTTCATTATTAGTCCCTTCACCTAGAGCTCGACTATAGATATACTGAATTCCACCTTCACTGTCCCTTAGAACCCCTCCAATGCCAGCAGATCCCGGATTACCCATGGAAGCTACATCGAAATTGAGTTTGATGAATCCTAAAGGTGGCCGCTTCCAGGTATTCGCACTGGTATTTAACTCTTACCGACGATTCGAGGAGGAAGCAAAGTTTCCCTTGTCAAGGTTAAAAGTTTTCAAAATCTGTAAGTCTGCACTCGTGATGTTTGTGTATTGTTCTATCCTTCCTTTGACGAGAACTGATTGCTTGACATTTTGGAGAATTGTATCTTGTAAGTGGTTTATATTTCTAATTTCATTTAGGAAGACTCTCCAGTTCCTTTCTTTCCAAATTGACCATGCAATGAACCCTGGTATGAGTTTCCAAATGGTGTTAACCATTTGATTATTGGAGAAATTGCCCCTCTAGTTCTCGATAGTTTCTTGAATAGAATTCCTAACTCTATCCATACTTTGAAGTATGCTTTCTACCCAAATCCATAAAATTTCTGCCCAATCACAGGCATTGAAGAGGTGATTCATGGTTTCCTATTCCATTCCACACATGGGGCAACGTGAAGGGCCTGTGAATCATTTTTTCAGAGATTCTCCCAGGTTAGCGTTTTCCTATGCATTAGGAGCCATAGGAAAGTTTTGATTTTTGGCCAAAGCTAGGCATCCCAGACTTTGTTGTGCCATTTGACCTTTTCTTCATGCTCTAAGTCTTCTATGTGAGTTCTAGCTTCTCTGAGTGAGAAGTTGCCTCCTTCTAGCTTTCCCCATCGTAATTGGTCACTATCTCCTGCTATCCTTATCCTTCTCTTGTCTAGTTGTGTTCTCAAGTTCCTCATACCGTTGTTTTCTTCGGTTAGGTGCTTTGTCTCATTGAATATCCAGGTTGTCCACACGTGGTCCCTTTCATTAGGCTTCCAATATTGATTCACTATAGTTCTCCCTAGCTCCTGGTTGTTTCTTTTGACATCTGTGAACTCAGGCCTTTCCAACTTTTGGAGTTGTTGCCATGCATCCTCCCAAAAAAGGGTTGTTTTACCATCATGAATTTCCCAAAAGCTATGCTCCTGGATAATTTGCTGATTGTTTCTTGCTAGGTTCCAGATTGGTGAGCCTTCTAGGTTTTCTTGCATTCTGATTAAGTTCTGTAAACTATGATTTAGAGCGTACTTTTCCTTCCAATGTTTGGCCCAAGGTAATTTAGGTTCTTTCAGCCATTTCCACCATAATTTAGCACCACAGGCTCGGTTAATCGTGGAAGGGTCTTTCAAGTTCAACCCTCCCAAATGTTTGGGTTTGCATAGTTTGTTCCACACTATCAGTGACCATTTCTTCTTCTTTGAATTACCTGACCAGAGAAAGGTCCTTTGGATGGCTCTTATCTCTTGCAGTACCCCCTTAGGTGCTGGAATAATGGAGAGCATATATTGAGGAATGGTCTGGAGGATTTCTTTGGTTAATACCAACCTTCTTGCAAAGTTTAGGGCCCTATGGGTCCAATGATGACATCTTTTTTTGAGTCTGGCCAAAAAATTTTCCCAGTGTGTTTTTTCCCAAGGTTTGTCAGTTAACGGAGCCCCTAGATATCTTGATGGGAGGCTACTTCTTCGGAAGCCTAGAATGGAGGAAAGATTTTTCTGCACAGCTAAATGAGTATTGAAAAATAAGATAGAAGATTTAGATAGATTTAGATCCATACCTAAGGCCTTGCTAAAGAGATTGAGAATACTTTTGCAGCCCAAGTCTTCTTTGACTGAGGGAGTACCATGCAACATCGTATCGTCAACAAATTTTTGGTGTGTAGTTGTTGGAATTGAGGGCAAGGGTTGCAGTCCTTTAATAACTCCTTCTTCTTTAGCTTTATGAATAAGTATACTTAAACCTTCCATCAAAATCACAAAAAGGAATGGGGATAACGGATCACCCTGTCTTAGACCTCGCGAAGGAGAGAATTGGGCAGAGGGGGCTCCATTCACCAAAATTGAAAATCTAAAAGATTTGACCAAAGCTAGTATCCAAACAATCCATTGTTTAGCAAAGCCAAAGGCTCTCAATATCACTTCCAGATACTGCCAGTTAGCCTCGTCATACACCTTTGACAGATCTAGTTGCATCATCATACCTACTTTCTTCCGAGTTTGAAGTGTGTGAATCATTTCTTGTGCCAGTAAGACATTATCCAGAATCTGTCTCCCCTCTACATAGCCTGATTGCTCTTCTGAGATAATGCCCGGAAGTATGGGTTTCATTCTATTGGCTATTACTTTGGAAATAATCTTGTCTACAACATTACATAGCGCTATTGGACAAAAATTTGCAGGTGTGTTAGCTTCCTCCTCCTTTGGAATCAGGGCAAGGAAGGTGGAATTGAGGGACTTGAGGATTGAGGCAGATCACCTGGAATCCTCCACTACCTCCCAAACTTCTATTTTGACTATTTCCCAACAAGCTTTGTAGAAGTTAATGGTAAAACCAATAGGCCCATGTGCTTTATCATTAGGCATTTCTTTCACGGCCTCTTCCACCTCTTCCATGGAAATTTCTCGAGTTAGAGCGAAGTTTTGCTTTGCCGTAATTAGTTTGGGGATTAAGGAAATAAGTTCATCAATGGCCTCCATTTTGTCAACTTCAGGTTCTTGAGCTATTCTGCTAAAATGCGTAGTAAGAAGGTTAGCGATCTCTTGATGTGCCTGTATTGTGGCTCCTTGTTCATCTTTAAGGCTAAAGATTTTATTAGCTCCTCTATGGTCAATAGCCAATCTATGGAAGAATTTTGTATTTTGTTCTCCTTCCTTAAGCCACTGAACTTGAGATTTTTTCCTCCAAAGAGTTTCCTCCTATTGACACCATTGTTGCGAATCTTGCATCAGCATCCTTTCCTTGTTCACAGTTTCTGGGTTTATGTTCCCTTGAATCCATCCTTCATGTATCTGCTCTAATTGCTCCTCTAGTTTCCTTTTTTCTTTGAATATGTTCCCAAAGACTACATGATTCTAGATTTTGATCTTGTCTTTAATGTATTTCAGCTCACCCTGTAACCTATACATTTTAGTGCCTTTAATGCCCACAGGTTCTTTCCACCATTGTTCAACTTGCGGTATGAAATCGGGATGGGTGAGCCAGAATTTTTCGAATCTAAAAGGTTTATTCCTTGGAGTACCCTGGATTGTAGTAGTCAATGTAATGGGCCAGTGGTCTAACCCTCCCCTAGGAAGAATTTGCGATTCCACTATAATTCCTTCTAGCAGTATTCCTTCTGTTACTAGAAATCTATCCAGTCGAGAAGCTATTTGCCTTTCGCCTCCCCTTTTTTTGTTCCATGTGAAAGCACCACTTCTGGGGAAAACATCCACTAGATTAGTCATCTTGATGAAGTCTAGGAAAGCTTCAAAGTCTCTATTGAGTTTCCTTATACCTCCTTTCTTTTCCATGAGGGTGGTTATCATGTTGAAATCCCCTTCTATGATTGCCTTTGCTAGGGGATACCTTAACTTCAGGTTAAGCAAAGTTCTCAAGAAAAGAAGCTTGTCCTCTAGCTTCTGAGGTCCATAGACATTAGTACAAAGATAGGTCTCAGAGTTTCCTACGACTCAAACTTCTACATCTATGAAGGATCTGGCCGCCTCAGAGGAAAGGATATTGATTACTTGTGGATTCCACAAAGTGATTAAGCCTCCCTCCCATCCATTGCTTGTTGTCTCCAAGTATTCCATACACTTACTTAGTTTTTTGCTGATATTGATTACCGTGCTGCTTGAACATTTAGTTTCCTGCACAAACACTATGTCTGGTTGTTCCTATTCGACTTTCTTCTTTAACAGACATTGTTTTGTTAGGCTTTTAGCCCTCTATCATTCCAAGAAAGAATTTTCATTTTAAACAGAGTTTAGGAGATTAGTGAAAATTCCTCTAGGGCTTTCATCTTACCGGAGTTTAAGAGCATTTGTCCCAGTTCTTGCAATGCCTCATTGTTGGTTCTGCGTCCTCTCTTTTTATAGTATTTGGAACTTGTGGAGGTTTGATGTAGACCCTGTGTCCGGACCCTAAGTCCTTTAGTTGTGCCCAAGCTTTTGCTTTGTAGTTCCATCTCTGCTCTTTGCCGTGCTATGAGTATGTCATTAATTCTTTTTACTTCCTCTTCCGATATGTGTTTCATTCCCTTCTTTTTCCAGTTTTCAACCATGTTCGGTAGATCCACACCCTCTTTCTCTAGTAGATCATTGATTTCCATATCTTCGCTTTCAATTTCACTAGTGATCATTTCTGAGTCTTCTTCGACCCCCTCTGTTGTTTCTTGAACCTGCAGCACTATGCTCAAAGGGTTCACCTTCGGTTCTTTTATTTCTTGCCTTGTTGTAGTTTTTCTAATTGTTGTGGTTTTTTGTTTTTTAATGTTGTCCTCTGATTCTATTTCAGTTTCCAAGATTTCAAAAGCATTGCTCATGTTACCTTGTAAAGTGCTTTCCCTGATTTGACATTTCCTATTTGCTCTCTATCTAGCTAAATTCGTGCTCTATCTTATCAATTGGTCTATGGAATGATTTTTCAGAAGTGCCACAATGGAGTTCTGCTATGATGCCTTAAGTTGCAAGATACAGAGAAGGTCCTTAACGATTTACATGATGGACTGGTACATGGCCACTATTCGGGGGACACCATAACACATAACAATATGAGGATTGTGTTACACAAAATATTGTCACCATGACTATTTGCAGTCAGTATGGGTCCATCATCATTTATACTGTCCTCCTAAGCAAGTCTCAGACCTCAGCTCCTCATGTCAAGCTTTGAAAATGAGAGAAAGACATTAAAAATCAATAAAGTTCTGGTTTCACACTTTCTCTCACTGTTGCTTGTGGTCCCGCACCCCCTTTTCACATTACCTGCAGACCTGCCTGCTCTGTCTCTAAAGGAGTGGGTGCGGACCCCTGTGAAAGTCAAAAAGGCGCAAGTTTATTCTAAAAAACTCACTTTGGGTTAATTCTAGATGATTCTAGAAGGAATTTTGATGTGGATGGTTCACTCTTAGGTGGTTCATGCATCCCAAAAGAGAAGGAGGTAATCCCTTGATGAGAGGAGCTATCCCTTTGAAGGAGGGCTTTATCCCTTTGAATGAGGACCTAGTAACTTCCCTCCATTGCAATATAAATTAAGGCATTGGGTTGGTTGCTAGGGAGGTTAGAAGCTGAACATTTTTTAGGGTAAATGCTAGTGGAATTGAGACTTCCTAGTTAAGCTTGAGAGGAGAGATCACATACCTTTTGGCTTCATTGGGAAGAGAGTGAAACTTTTCAAAGTAGAGGAGACTTCTTGTTGGACCCTGGGAGGAGCTTGTACAGCATCAAGGCACAGGTTGTAAAGTTCTTCTTTGATTTGAATTAATACAATCAGATTCATTTTTCTCAACAAATTGTCTTATGTCATTTGTTTCATGAATTCCTTGATCATCATGTTAAGTATGCTTTATTACATTGGTTTTTCAGGTGCTATTTAATTTGTTTGCTTGTTTGTGTTTGCATATTCGCTACAAGGGAGCTCATTTGGATCAAAGGAGCGAGGCTTCCACAAACTTGCATTGGACCCAAGGTAGGCCTAAAACACTTGTTTTCCTTTGTTTATAAATTGCATATTTAGAGAAAGATAGTTTTTGATTGGCTTGCTTGTCACTAGATATCGTTAGATACTAGGGAGGTCGATCTTGTCCGCAAGAATGACTCATTCTATGTGACAAAATGGCGACTCCACTGGGGACTTGATTTCTTGATTTTCTTTACTTTCACTTGAGAAACTTTGTTTTTGTTTCTGTTTTTGGCTTGTTGTGTGTGGAATTGGGTAGATTTAGTAGATCTTGGATTATTTTTTGTTTTTCATAACTTTGGGAGAGGATGCACCCTCGGCTTGCAACACAGTGCGGACCTATCCGCACTTTTGCTTTTCACACAGAGCGGTACCACACCTGTGTGGACTGCAGGCCTGCGGACCCTGTCAAAATTTTGGAAAACTTAATATTTTCTCTTTTAGTCAGCTTAGTTTTTGTTTAGATGTTTTTACCCCCTGCCCAGACCTGCATGTGACTTGTCAGGAACTTTTCTTAGGTTAATTCCATTTGTGTTAGGGTTTTAGGTGAAATTCCTAGAAGTTTTGGTTACCGGGCTTGATTTTCATTTTGGTCTTGTAGTAGCTCAAGAGCTTAGAAGCTGTAGAAGCCTCAGATCACCTTGGTTTTTACTGGCCTTCTTATGAGTCTGACCATTTGAAAAATTTTCCTTTGTTGAGGAATCCATCTTGTGTTTCTCTTGGCGAAACTTCAAAAAGACTTTTGTTAAAAGATTGGATTTCATTTTTAGAAAAGAAAACAAAAAATTGGTTTTTTTTTGACTGATTTGTGATTGTGGACAAATTAGTCCTTAGTTTGCTTATAGTTAAGTAAAACATCCTTGAAAAGACATCTTGTAAGCTTTTACTTCAAATAGTTTTTTATAGTTTATAGATCTCAAAATTAGTTATTTCCATAGTTTTGAGTGTTTTATAAAAATAAAAAATCTCTTCTGGAAAAAGTTTGTTTTTGTAGTATTTGAGTGTTTGAAAGAAAAGGGAAATTTTTGTGAAAATAACTAGTTGTCTCGTTTTGAGTGCATTGGAAAAGACGAAAAGCTCTTCTTTTGATTTGTTTGTTAAGGAAAATATTTGTGTTTACAAGCATTTACATTCTCAAACTCTTTCCTAGCTAGAAATTCATTGAAGGGAAAAGATTGCTTATCATCTTAAGTGCATTTTTTAATAATTTCGAGTCGATTCTTCACACCATAAGTTTCATCTCTGCACCTCTGGAATTAAACAAAAACCAATAAAAATAACGCTTAAAGTAAAATCTATCTAGTAATCTTTTTATTTCTAGGGCTCTATTACACCAACATAGCTTAGGCTAGTGTCTTGGAGTAGGGAGTAATTAACTCTCCAAGACAGTAAAAAAAGAAGTAGCTGTATCTTGCGGTAAGAGAAAAATCCAATTGTTACATCTATGCTCTGGGAAAGCTCCTCTTAAAGGAGAAGCACGAGATCGTGTCTGAACCAGTGTGGGAATCAATCCTTCCTCATTGGGAACGACGCCAGATATTCACGTATTAAAAATGGTAAACCTCAGATTAACCATTGTCGAGGAGCCTGGGGTCACTTGTTGGTAAACCTTGGATTATGTCAAGGAGCCTTCAAGGGGATTGAGCTTGTTACTCTGCCCTTGCGTGCGTATCGGATCGTAGATTGTTCTCCCAGGTATATTTGTTTCCGTTGGTAACCATAGTAACCATATTCTATAGGATTCTTCCTAAGGTGACGGTGGCGGGAAGATCCCACTGTACTTGGAGCAGATGTCGGCTAGACTCACTTGGATTTTCTGGGGGGTTCTCTTCACTCGAGACGGTTAGTGGAGGAACTTGTGCCAGTCTATTCATTAACCAGGTTGCCGAGGTAACTGTTCCAACCGCCATTTCTGTATTGAACTCTGTGACGTTGGATTTCATCACCAACTATTGTTTTTAGTACAGAAAGTTACTATTTGTGTGTGGTTTGATCTCCTAGATTCTTTAGGCGTGTGATTCAAAATTTGTTTGGTTCTTTAGAGGCTTTAGGTGGTTTTCATTGAGATTTTACTTTGTTTGCGTGTGAAGTAGTTAAAATATTTAATCGTGGCTGAATTACCGAGGAATTCTCGTAGACTTCGGGGCCAACCTCCTGAGTTTTCACCGAGCCAGCCTAAAGGGTTAAGAGCCATTGTAACTCCTAGAGATAGTAGAGTTGGGTCACCTGAAGAAGGAGAGTCTTCTTTAGTGGTACATCCTGATTATCAAGCTCTAGTAGCAGATTATAATCCACAGTCTGTGTCTGTTTCTGAAGTTACTAGTAGTTTTTCATCTACTAGTTATTTAGGTCAGGAACCTGAAATATCTAAACCTGAAACTGAATTTTCTGCTACTCCAACATCAGGATTTACCTCTCCAACTTCTAGTGGTCCTGGTTCACCCAGGGTAGAAAGAATAATTACCCAAAATCTTCCTTCTGGACTTATATCTATTGAAGAACTTGCTACTACGGAAGAAGAAGGTATCCCTATCCCTGAAAATCAACCTGTTATAGAGCTTAGAGAGCGTGAATCAATCTTTTATAGTCCACCTAGGAGCAGTGCCTGGTATCTTTCATTGACCAATTTTTTGGAAAACCCGGGACTAAGTTTTTCACCACCTTGTATTCCTTTTCACCCAACACCTAGGGGTTACTATCCTTCGTTAAATATGTCAAGGCAGTCGTCCATGTTTTCTCAATCTCCAGAAACCTTTTTGTACGGCGGTCCTTCCGTTCCCTCTGGGTATCAGTCACTTACTAGTACTTTTTCGGGAGCATCTCCTCAACCTATTGAACAAGGGTTATTAACTGGAAATAATGGTACTAAGCCATTGAGTGTAGAAGATATTCTCATGATGTTAGGTACTATTCCTAATCCTCAACCTCAAGGTGCCAGTTACCACCCAGGGGGCGGCCTCAAAGTCCTCAGCTATCGCCTAGGGGGCAACCTCAAGGTACCCAATTTGCACCTGGGGGGCAACCTCAAGGACAATACATACCTACGGGATAGTACGTTGCTCAAGGTCAACCCCAAACTCAATATGTACCTCAAGGTCAACCCCAGTATCAGTACGTGCCTCAAGGTTATCAACCTCAAGGTCAATACCCAACCCAAGGTTTCCAACCACCTTACAGTCAATCATATGTTCAAGGAACTGGAAATGTACCTTTGAATTATCAACCCTACCCTCAACCCGGTTATGGTCCTCACTATTCTCAACCTGTTATGGGTCCGTACCCCGAAATGAACTTAGTGTGGGATCCATCTCAAACTCAACAAGTCTTGTAACCGAATTTACAGTTGTCATCTCAAACTGGACAACCCTTGGTTTCTGGTTCACCCTAGCAACCTGTCCAGTCTACTATTCAAACTTCTGCACCTTCTGTAGTTTGTCAGCCTATGCCTAGTATGCTTCGTACTTCACCTCAAACGACTGCTGCAACTGCTGCAACATCTGTTCAATCTACCCCACCTACTTCTGGAGTATCGACAGCTCCGGTTTCTACTGTTCCTGTATCAACTACTTAGACATCTTTACCTCAGTCTGGATCCACAATTCAAACTTCGGTTCAAATGCCTGTAGGACAACCTAGTTCAAGTACGGTTGTCACAAGTCAACCTCAATTTACTTATCAACCGTACCAGGGACAATACCAATTCGGTCTTGCTGTGCAGCAGCCAGTCTATCAGTATCAATCGTACCCTGGGTATACATATCAACAACCTCAACCACCCCAGTACGGTCTGGTTAATCTTAGTTTTCTGGGAGGATATAATATCCCATATGCAATTCCAATTCCTAGTTATCCTGGATATCCTCCTCATGGGGCTGGTCTCATGACCCAGAGTTTTAGGGACCCTAATCGTCAGTTACCGTTTATTGCAACTTTGGACTTGCTTGACTTGTCACGCCTTACGAACGATCCAATTAACTATCTTCCGTTTTGTCCGCCAATGCTGAATAAGTTGCCTAGTGATATTCCTAAGTTTGAAGGCAAATCAAGAGAGGACCCGTCGAACCATGTGATGACTTATCACCTCTGGTGTGCGTCTAATTCCATTTCAGATGATTCAATCCGTTTAAGGCTTTTCCAACGCACTCTAATTGGTCTTGCAGCCAAGTGGTACATTGAGTTACCGTGAGCCACTTTTTATAACTTTAGTTAGTTAGCTACTTCATTTTTAACTCATTTTCAGTTGCCAGTCAGATATGACAATGGCACGGAATTATTAACTTCGTTAAAGCAGTCTACGTCCACTTATATTTCAGATCACATTCATGAATGGAGACATTGATGGCATTTACTGAAGGTTTTTATTCCAGATTAGATCTTAGCTGAATGGTTTGTAAAATCTTTATTGCCAAAGATTACTGAGGATGTAGCTAAGGCCGGAGTCGTTACTGAGGAGGAAGTAATTGCTCAAGCTCAGTACCTTGACTTAGTTTATACGCAGTCAGGTAAGTTACACTAGAAAATCCCTGATCTTCCTAAACAAAATCAAATCGCTGCAGCTCCTTTAGGGTCTCATGCCGCTGATGGTATGATTGGTACAGTTAATACCAAAAGTAAGAAGAAATCTTCCAAGAATTCTTCTCCTATCATAACCTTGCCAGATTCCCCAACAGGAGATTCTTCCATGGAAATTTCCACCGATATTCATGTTGTAGAGTCATGTACAGCCAAATCAAAATCCGGCGGTAAGAAGAAAGGGAAGAAGAAAAATAAAACAGATAAAAATTCGAAAGAGAAACCAGAAAAAACGGAATCAACTGATGAGAAACGAAAACCTCGTTATCCTTGTCTCATTTGTGACAAAGAGCATTTTACAAGAGACTGCCCTCATCGTGCAGAGGTTGCGAAAATTGTCAAAGGTTCCCAAATGCCTGTTGTTTTGAAGGATCCTTTTCCAAGTCAAGACAGTAAGATGATAGGTTCTTCCTCAAATGCCTCCGAAGAACCCATAATGATGATGTCCCATGTTAGGATTGCGACTCGATCGCATGATTATGGAAGTAAAAGTCTTGTTGATGGTAAAGAAGCAGAATCTTCTCATTCGAATCCATCAACCTCAGCTCCCGGTTCCGATCCACTACAGATCGAGAAACCTAACCCAGACTTAGTAATCAAACCGCCCGCCAAGGGTATACTTTGAAAGTCAGCTTTCAATCCACATGCGAGAGCGGCTCAGAACTATAACATTGTTGAAGATTTAGTTGTTTCACCTTCAGCAATGTCAGCTTTGGAAGTGCTACAATCATGCCCAGCACAGCGTAAATTACTATTGTCGGCTATAGGAGTTGTTGACGTTTAGGAATTGAACCTTCTAATTTTTGATCTAGAAAATAGTACACCGCGCTTACCTCATCAAATGGCTTTCCAAATCCCAGTGTTAGTAAAAAACAGACCTTGTTATAGGACTGTGATTGATGAGGGAGCCTCAACGTGTATTATGTCGATACAGTGTTGGAGATCGCTTGGTTCTCCTTCCTTAAATCAATCCCTGATGATTCTAAAGGCCTTTGATGGCTGTGGGTTTCATCCTTTTGGAATTCTATAGGATTTACCTATAGGAGTTGAAGGAAAAACTGTCAATCTAGACGTGGAGGTGGTTGATGCCCCTCTAGATTACAACCTTCTCTTGGGTCGTAGTTGGTCTTACGCTATGACAGCTATCGTTTCATCGGTATTTTGGCTTATAAATTTCCCTCATAATGGAAAGATTGTAACTATAGACCAGCTGACTTACTTTTCGTCCGACCCAGCCTCTTCTGAAAGTATTCAGCATGTCGGCAAAACAACTATCCCATATAAGGATGTTGGAGTAGGACTAGTTAAAGATTCTGGTTTACTGGGAACTTTTCCTTTTACTCCTATCAACACATCGTCTTCTACTACAACCATTCATATGATTTCGTCAGACACCATTGCTTATGATGATCCTTGGATCGTACCTTCTAAATCTGAGATAGACTCATTTGGTGATGTTATGCCTTTGAGTCCATATGAAATTGTGTATCAGGTCGTGCAGTCGTTTACCGACCCATCTTCAACCAAAATTGACTTAATGAATGTGGTCCATGAGGAATCACTTTCAACATCAAACTCGGATTCAACAACATTTTCCGAACTTGTTCACACTGATGAGCAAATTCGTGAAACCCTATGTGTCGATGATTTACCATGGGAAGATCTTCATCATAGATCTTCATTTTTGCCCGAGAGTGATCGTTTTGAAAATGATTTTTCATCAATTTTTACGACTGAATATGTCAAGGAACCTCAAAATCTAATGAAAAATCCTGATTCAGAGTTAAATTTGGGAAACATTTCTCGAACTATTCGTATTGATATTTCGGTTAAGCCTGGAATTGTTGAAAACATTCATATAGGTGCCTCGTGTACAGAAGATGAAATTCAAACATATAATGCCCTATTTCAAGAATTTCGCGACGTTTTTGCCTGGTCATATGAGGAAATGCCAGGAATCAACCCCACAATTGTTTTTCATGAAATCAAAACTTACCCGGATGCTGAACCCGTCCAGCAACGTTTGCGTCAGATCCACCCGAGAAAAGCTGCTGCTATTAAAGCAGAAGTTGAAAAATTACTCAAAGCAGGTTTCATTTATCCAATTCTGTTAACGGATTGGGTATCGAATATTTTTCCTGTTAACAAAAAGCAAGGGACAATAAGAATATGTATCGATTATAGGGATATTAATCGATCCTGTCCAAAAAACAATTACCCAACTCCCTATATCGATCAAATCATTAATGATTGTGCCGGTAGTGAAATACTCTCCTTCATGGAAGGCTTTTCCAGATACAATCAAATCAATATTCTACCTGCTGATCAACCAAAAATGGCTTTCATTTGTCCATGGGGGACATTTTCTTATTGCAAATTACCTTTTAGACTTAAGAACACCGGGGCAACTTTTCAAAGGTCCATGTCTTACGCGTTTCATGACATCAAGCACATTATGCAACCCTATCTCAATGATTTACCTGCTCATTCATTACATCGAGCTGATCATCTCATCCATTTACGAGAAATCTTTATGAGGTGTAGGCATTATCGGATAAGGTTGAATCCACACAAGTGTGTTTTCTATATAGAAACAGGTCGGTTACTGGGGTTTGTTGTTTCGAAAGCTGACATTCGCGTCAATCCCTCGAAAGTTGAAGCCATTGTCAAATTGCCTCCTCCTTCGAGTCTTCGCCAACTCCAAATTTTGCAAGGGCAAGCAAACTTTTTACACCGATTCATTCCTAACTACGCTGAGATCAGAAAGGGTTTTACCCGGTTGTTGAAATAGAATACTCCATTCTTTTGGGATGAGATAGCTGATAAATCTTTTGATGCACTAAAACATGCGTTGAACCATGCACCATTATTGCATCTTCCCAACTACAACTAGGACTACTTCTTGTATCTCGTCGCTTCCCATTCCTCCATCGGAATGGTGTTAGTTCAGGAAGATGAATTCAGTACTAAACATGTGATATATTACCTTAGTCGAACTTTAAATCCAACTGAGCTAAAATACTCACATTTGGAGAAATTGGCATTGGCAGCTGTTCAAGCTATCCAGCGTTTTCGTCATTACATTTTACTACGTAAAACTACAGTAATTTCTGATTGCAACCCTATGATCTATATTTTGACCAAGCAATTGCTGGGGGGCAAGTACTCCAAATGGATTGTCATCTTGCAAGAGTTCGACTTGGAATTTGAAAAGTCTAAGTCGAAGAAATCTTTTGTTTTTTGCGGAGTTAATGTGTGACTTCCCGCGTGCTCACACAGAAACTGTGGCAGAGGATCCCATTGCGGACGAATCCTTGTTTCTAATCAGCACTTTAGATCCATGGTATGGGGATATCATCCTTTTTCTCCAGACCCAATCCTTTCGGCCAGAAATTTCAATGTCAGAACGTTGAAAAATACGATTCCAATCCCAACAATTCAGAATTATTGGAGATACTCTTTATCGTTGTGGGGCAGAATGTATTTTTCAACGTTGTTTAACTCATGAGGAAGCTGAAAGGGTTCTAAATGACTGTCACTCTGGAGCATGTGGCAGTCATATGTCTGGGTATGCCACAGCCGAAAAGATATTGCGCGCTGGGGCTGTCTTTGTTTAAAGATTTTATTAACGTGGTCCGAAAATGCCACAACTGCCAAATTTTTGATCGAAAGATGTGCGCTCCACCTGCTCCTCTCCACCCTATAATTTCTGTCGGTCCGTTTGCAAAATGGGGTATCGATTTTATTACATGTAACCCTCACTCGTCCGGGGGGCATGCGTATATCATCCTTGTGGTAGATTATTTTACCAAATGGGCTGAGGCGATGCCTACATTTGAGGCAGACGGCAAAATAGCTGTGATTTTCATGTTCAATCATATAATTGCTAGGTTTGGTGTTCCACAAGCGATTATCACTGATCATGGGCATCATTTTCGAAACGTTATGATGACTGAACTTACAGGCCAGCTTGGTTCGCGTCACGATAGTTCAACTCCATATTATCCACAAGCTAATGGTCTGGTTGAAGCCATCAACAAAGTTCTAGTCATCATGATCCGATGAATCATTGGGATTCATAGGTCGAATTGGCACAACATGTTATTTTCAGCGCTTTGGGCGTATCGAACCTCAGTAAAAACATGAACAGGGTTCACTCCTTTCCAACTAGTTTATGGTTTGGAAGCTGTGTTACCCATTGAATGCAAAGTCCCGTCATTGCAAATGGCCATCGAGTTACTTCCAGCCACTTTTGAAGACAAAAGACGTTTTTTATACTTGGCTCAGCTAGATGAGAATCAATGTGATGCTGAATTGGCAATCGAAACTCATGCCAAACGTATTAAAGCTCAGTATTGTCAAAATGTTACCCCTCAAAATTTTTCGGAAGGAGACCTAGTCTTATTGTACAATCAAGCAAATGATAAATTAGGCGCTGGAAAATTCGTACCTATGTGGCATGGTCCTTATGTTGTCAAGTGAAATCTGGCAAAAGGGGCCTATGAATTGGTAGACTTTGGTGGGGTCTCTTTAGGTAAACCCAGAAATGGTCTTTACCTGAAGAGGTATTATGCTTAAAAATGGGTGTGGAGATTTTTAGTTAGGTTAGTTTTCTTTCTAGCTAGTGTGTTTTAGTTTAAAAAGTGTGCTTAGCTTAGAGAGTGCTTTTCGTCATTATTCCTGCTTATCTTGGTTTTACTCTTGATATTGCAGATGTCAACGCCTCTCCAAACATACATTGGTTTTGCTGATGGTGCTTGTCGTAATACATGGAACATTTCTTGCACAGCTTGGGTTATTTATTCGCCCTCTGACGAGTTGGTATCTATGCATGGGGTAAGCCTCGGTTAAACAACGAACAACATTGCAGAGTATAGTCCAGTGATTGAGTTATTATCTGAATCTATTTCATTTGGGATTTGGAGTTTGATAGTGAGGTTAGATTCTGAACTCGTTGTATTACAGCTTAATAGAGTATATGCCATTAGAAATCCAGTGTTATTGAGATTATTTTTGAGAGTGCGTCTCTTGGAATGTGAATTTGATTATATTGAATATCAGCATATTCCAAGATATTTAAATACATTAGTAGATGCAATTGCTTCTCGAATGATAAGTAGACATTTGCAATAATCATACAAATAAATTTAAAAACATTCCATAACATGTTTTACAAGATATGCCAGTAATAGTGATATAGTATAATATAGGAGTGTGTCAAAATATACATCGTCCTTGATCATAGGTTGAAAAACACCTTATGATCGGCAAAAATGTTAGTACAAAAAGCAAAAATGTCATATGTGTCTACAATAGGCGATCATCCTATCACTGGTGATGATCTCGATAAGAAACCACTGTACGGGCCACCTTACAAAGGAACCTCTTGAAAGGTCCTGGGACCCTAATCACATAGCGTTGTAGTCGAAGAGGAATATCATCTATGCCGGTCTCCCGAATGTCTCCTGTCAAATGCTCTAGATGGCTCTCCAATTCGGCCAAGGTCTCTGCTGATTCGTCCTGTGGGGTTGGTGCCGCTGCAGCTCGTTGTTTCCTCTCGTAAGGCCAGAGAGCGGTTGGTCGCTGTGGACCCACATCTACATTTGAAACTTCTACTATCAATTTTGGGATGAGATAAAAACAAAAAAAAAATTAAATTAGGAAAATGTTGAAAATGATTTTACCTGAGTCATCCCATTGCTCTCCCGGTGGAAGAGCCATGTCTGGGTCACTGCAAAAATCTACCCCAGCGTAAGGAAAGTCCTGAATAGCAAAAACCTGGTTTTCCAACCAATGGAAATACTCAGGTGTGAATTGAACGACCTTTGTCTCCTCCTCAGGATGACGGGCCATAACTGCAACCCATCGCATCAGTTTGGGCTCTCGGGGAAGTCCAGCTCCAACAGTGAGGTGCTGTGGGACCAACATTGGGACCCTTTCCAGACCAAAGCTCATGACTAAAGCACCATCTCCAAAGGTCTTCAGTTGTCCATTCTTGGCTTTAGTCAGTTGGCCTTCTACATTAGCCAACACAGCATTGCACCAATTGAAGATGGTGCCTCGAAAGCAGTCAACTGCCATCCGCATTTGGGATCCAGTGGCTATATGTAGTGCTGCGCTCCCGCAAAGCCTGGTAACAGTAAACGCGATTACCATGAGTTCAGTAAGGGATATGGTTTTGATGTATATCCCTTTTTCTCTAGTCTGGTTGTTACAGAACTCTAGCCAGAGGCTATCGACAGACTGGCCACCTGGCCTAGTCCCGAATAGAGTCAAGTGTTCACCTCTCTTAGGCAAACCAGTCAAAAAGTATATGTCTGCCAGCTCCATTTCGAGCTGGTGACCACCAATGAAGAAGCACTGGTCCTGTATGCTCCACCTGTCTACCAGCCACTGCAGAAAGTCCACCTGGGCCCTCATGCCAGGTATGGCCCAGAATTTGTATAAGCCGCATGCCTTCAATGCATCAATCGAAGGTTGATGATTTATTGCAGCAAGATCTACGTCCTCATGCTCCCGTTCTCGCAAATCAAGCATATTGTATACTCTACATTCAACAAAAAGGCGGATTAGAATATGTAAAATGACAATTTTTGGGTGAAATTTGAGTTTGTTAGGTTTAAAAAACCTTTGCGTGGGATACGAACCCTCTCTGTTAGAGACAGTGCATGGGTCCACACCTTGCCTTCACGGTAGGTGTGGACCCCTGACTTTTTCCCCATTGCGAAAAAGTCGGGGTCTGCGGGTCCCCTGTGTTATACCTGCAGACCCCCGCATGCGGGTTTCTCGACCTAAAAGCTCCTAAAAAATGAAATGAAACTCTAAAAAACAATTTGAAACGGATGAAATTAAAGAGTAGGATGATGTAGATTACCTGGAGGAGACGGCGCTCGATTCCAACGGACGGATTTTCCGCAATCTTCACGGGAAGTTTCTAACCAAAAGCTCTATTTTCTCACCCCAAAACTCAAACGGTAAAAATGAATTGATGAAAGCCATTTTTATAAGTTTTTTAAATAAATGAGTTGTTAATTTGTTTATGTTTCACTTTAGAAAGGTAACATTTGCAGCATTTTTATCCATCTTAAACAAGTATGAGTAATGTTTGAGTTTTTGTTCAGGATAACGGATTTTTCAGGCGAAATCGGTCATTTTCGACGAAAAAACATTAGAGTCGCCTTTAAGCCCTTTTCTGACTCCTAAAACATGAAAAGATCGCTGAGTTTTTCTTTTTAAACTCGTTAAAATGGAACTAAAAATATGGTCCACTTACAGCTCTTTTTCTGACCGTAAAAACATGAAAAGATTGCCGGATTTTTGTCGTTTCAAATTCGATATTGGTTATAAAATGACTTGTCATTGATTGCTTTCTTACTTTTTCGGATCAGAGGCACTAATCACGAAAAGTACTCCTTGGTCGTAATGATCAAGCGGTTCTCTCAAGTATTATTTTATACTTTTTTCGGGCTTGGGAGACACAGATTTATGAAAAAGGTCAACCATGGAGTCTTCTTAAGTTTTTCAGACTCTCTAAAATTGAAAAACATCGAGTTTCTCCTATACTGGACTCGTTAAAATTTAACGGTAAAGGACCTGTTCAATTACAAACAGGAACGGACCACTCCTTCTTAGGGTTTGAATTTAAAGTAAGTTGGACTCATCCGAAGGATGAGCTTATAATAAAGCAAATGTTATCCTCCTCAAGCTTGTCAAAAATAAAGAGGTACTTGCCAGAAATGGTGGGGGAAAAGAGAGAAAAATGAGCCTGTTTGTCATACTTTGTAACCACTGTTGAACACGACACTTTTATTCACCTGGGTTGGGAAATCCTTTGCCTAATATTTGATCAAACCATATTGAAAGTCTTCAGCCGGTTTCTGGGTATTAAATTTGGGTCAATTGTCACCAAACCATCTGTTGTGTCATTATTCGTTCAGGAGGTCAATGCAAATAAGCCATTCATCTGCAAAATATCTGTCATCCATCTTGACCATCCCTGAGTCACTCCTTGCAACTAAATTTATTCATACTTGATCTATGATTTCGTGTTGTGGGCTTGCCTACGATGAATCGCTTTCTATCGACTTCAGCTCATTATCTAGAAAGATGATCTAGAAATTGTCAGTACCTTGGGATCTGCATGCCTCAATGGCAGGTTTCTCGCCTTCGACGATAGGTTGCATCATTGACCTTCGATCAAAGGATTCCATGACATGTTCGGCATCAACACATCTATTCACATCTCATGGATTGTACTGAGTACTTTGAGAGCCATTGACATTACTGGTGGTTTCTCTCACACTTGTTAACAGTTTACATCATTGACTAGTAATCAAGTGGTTTCTACCATGTTCGACTTCGACACATTCATTTGCATGGATAGAATCGTACTATTTTGGGAAGTAGAAATGAAGACCCTCGATCTAGTTTCCGCCATCCAGGCTGCAAGGAATTTTGTATTTATTATACTGTCGACTATTCATAAACAGATGATTGCGTCCATACTGTGTCTATACTTGTGATGTATTACAAGATCACTCCTATGTCAGAGCAGTAGTTAGTTTTCTAGTCATTTTTGATCTGAGTATGGGAATGCCTACCTCAGTGATGATATGATCTCATATATATATTTTGCTTTGAATGTTTTTACAGGTTCCAACCGGGCTCTCCACAAGATGATCCTCGAAATGATAAAGTACTTCACTCTTCCTAGATGATAAATGAAATCCTCATCTACTACAGACTTCGCACTTTAGGGGGAAATCTGTTACACAAAATATTGTCACCATGACTATTTGCAGTTACTATGGGTCCATCATCACTTATACTGTCCTCCTAAGCAAGTCTCAGACCTCAGCTCGTCATGTCAAGCTTTGAAAATGAGAGAAAGACATTAAAAATCAATAAAGTTCTGGTTCCGTACTCTCTCACTGTTGCATGCGGTCCCGCACCCCCTATTCACATTACCTGTGGACCTGCCCGCTCTGTCTCTAAAGGAGTGGGTGCGGACCCCTATGAAAGTCAAAAAGGTGCAAGTTTATTCTAAAAAACTCACTTTGGGTTAATTCTAGATGATTCTAGAAGGAATTTTGATGTGGATGGTTCGCTCTTAGGTTCTTCATGCATCCCAAAAGGGAAGGAGCTAATCCCTTGATGAGAGGAGCTATCCCTTTGAAGGAGGGCTTTATCCCTTTGAAGGAGGACCTAGTAACTTCCCTAGATTGCACTATAAATTAAGGCATTGGGCTGGTTGCTAGGGGGGTTAGAAGCTAAACATTTTTTAGGGTAAATTCTGGTGGAATTGAGACTTCCTAGTTAAGCTTGAGAGGAGAGATCACATACCTTTTGGCTTCATTGGGAAGAGAGTGAAACTTGTCAAAGTAGAGGAGACTTCTTGTTGGACCCTAGGAGGAGCTTGTACAGCATCAAGGCACAGGTTGTAAAGTTCTTCTTTGATTTGAATTAATACAATCAGATTCATTTTTCTCAACAAATTGTCTTATGTCATTTGTTTCATGAATTCCTTGATCATCATGTTAAGTATGCTTTATTACATTGGTTTTTCAGGTGCTATTTAATTTGTTTGCTTGTTTGTGTTTGCAGATTCGCTAAAAGGGAGGCTTGTTTGTGTTTGCAGATTCGCTAAAAGGGAGCTCATTTGGATCAAAGGAGAGAGGCTTCCACAAACTTGCATTGGACCCAAGGTAGGCCTAAAGCACTTGTTTTCCTTTGTTTATAAATTGCATATTTAGAGAAAGATAGTTTTCGATTGGCTTTCTTGTCACTAGATATCGTTAGATACTAGGGAGGTCGATCTTGTCCGCAAGAACGACTCATTCCGTGTGACAGATTGCTTATTATTAGCCCACTCTTTTTAAATATGCACACACCTATGTCCTCAAGTGATGATATTTTCAAAAATGCGTCGGAGTGATCAAAAGTCAGTTGCGCTACTACTCCCATTAATAGTTGAAGAACCATTCCAACAATAGGGCCTTGATGTTATCGAAGCAATTTTCCCACACCCATTAAAAAAACACTGTTATATCCTTAAAGCAATAGATTACTTCACTCGGTGGTCAAAGATAGTTCCTCTTAGGTAAGTAAATGACTTGGAAGTCATTCACTTTTGACAACAGAAAATCATAACTATGTTTTGCGTTCCTACGTCACTTGTATTTGATAATGCAACTTAATTTTCATTATTAAAATTTTATGAATTTGCATTAGAGAATGGGATTGTTTTAAATCATGCATATAATTATTATCCTCGAGGAATGATCTAGTAGAATCACCAAATAAGAATACTATTCACATAATTAAGAAGAATATTTTCTCTAGACAGAATAGTTGTCATACATCTTTGGCTAATGCACTTTGGGCCGACCATGTAACTCCAAAGGTTTCCCTAAAAACCGCACCATACTTTCTAGAGTATGCTAAAGAAGCTTTCTTGCACCCGAACATGTATCTCGTAGCCTTGCAACTCTCCTTAGAGTCACGAGGCAAGCCTTACCTACTGGTTCAGTGAAATATAGACACTTTACTCAAACTTGAGGAAGAGAGGCTCAAAACCAAAGACCGATTTTCCATACATGAAAACCATGTAAAGCATTGGTTTGATAGAAAATCCACAGGGGAAAAAAACTTTGATGTGTGCAACCTAGTCCTGAAATGGGATAAAGCCCATGAACACAAAGGTAAACACACTAGGTTCCAACCATTGTGGGTTTGACCATTCGTGATTTTAGAGAGGCTCAGCCACAATGCCTTCAAGCTAAAATATTTGGACATGATGATTGATCCCCTTCTCGTAAATGAATGAGACCTTAAGAATCATTTTCAATAGGAGGTATGAGTTTCACTTCCTGTATATATTGATTTTCATTTTCTTTTCTTTTGGTATTTTGTGAGTTGTTTGTCATATGTAGTCACGTCTTGTCATGTCTTATTGTTGATTGTTGTAAACAAATAAGACCTATGTGTAAAGTGCATGACCCAAAGACTTTGTAGTGCAATGAAATGGAAGTGCAGTAACTATAATGCTTGGATTTTTATTTGTTCTTGTTCTTGGTTTGGGAAAATGTCATAGGTCAAGGTAACTTCAGATGAAAAATAGAATTTTTCCAATAGGAGAACCTTGAGGGAACCTATTAGACTTGTGCTTAAGCTAGTATCTAAATCTCTCACTTGGTATATGTATACTTGTGTGTTAACTCTTGTCTAATCTAGTAGAGAAAGGATAAGGGGAAAATATAAAGTGAGAAAACCAATATCAGAGCTCTCAAAGTACATCTTTGAAGGGGAAACCTCTTCTTCTATCAATAATTCGAGATCACTCTTATGCTCGTTGAAAATAATAAGCACCAATGCACAATTCTATTAAATAAATAAATAAAGGGTGAAAGAAGAGAAATGTTTCTTGCATAGGGAGGTGAACCAAGTGACTTAACCTGGGTACTGTCCAGGATCACTGGCAGTGAAGCAATGTTTGTGCTCCTAAAGTGACTCCACTGCACTACTGTCTAGGCCTACTAGCAAGGGATAAATACTAGAGATGAAAACTCTATACTTTGAATATCCTAAAAAATCATCATGGACATTAGCCTTTCCTAGATTGAACCGATTGTGAGACGGTGTATTTTTGTGCGATTTCAACCAAGTTGAGAAAAGAGAAGGTGTTATGTATGAAATTAGGTCCAAAGCCAGAAGTTGGGGAAATCAATACTTCTTCAAACTATAACCCCTGATTGAAATCGATTCCCAGCCAAAGAAGTTGAAGTCTGCCTAGTCTGTCACCAAGTTTTTCGCTTCTACAACACCCTCCAAAATTTCACTACATTCTAATTTTGGAGCCTACTTCATTGTCATATGAAGTGTTGCCTCAGTTGTTAAGTCTCATTTTGTGTTTTTTTATGTTTTAAGTGTTTTTGAATTCTCTCAAGTGTCGTTGCATTGATTATAATATATTTATATGCATTTCATGGTCATAATACCTTTCTTGTTTTAAACAACACTTTCAGGTCACAGTCACACACACTTCACTAATTATACTTTGTGGATGTGAATAAAGTGGAATTTTGATATATATTCATTCTTAATCAAGCTTATATAAGTTTTCTTGATGCGTTAGTATGTTTTGCACATGGTTTTATTTCTAGAACTCATCTTGATCACCCCTTGACCAATCATCCAGAATTAGATAATTTTGGGTTGCAAAACGAGCCCCTTAAGGCCAAGAGCACATGAGCGCACTCCAAAGCCTTTGTGGGAGACCCTTCATTGTTAAAAAGTGTTCCCTACACCATCTTTGAGAGATGGGTGTACTCCAAAAGCATGAAACCCCTTCCTTGTTCTAAAATTTTCCCTCCAAAATGGCTAAGTCTTCCTTGAATGCACTCCTTCAACTCGACGAAGTGTGTCCCCCCTTGAGCGCACTAGTGCCCCCTAAAGACTCGAAGCTCGATCCTTTAGACTTCCTCAATGCCCCACGTGCCCTCATGAACTTCTTGAGTGCATGAGCACACCGCGAAGGCATGAAACCTCATCCTTCAACCTTCAGGCATGTGCCTTGTGCCCTTCCTGAGGCCCCTTGAGCACAGGAGTGTACTGCGAAGGCTTGACACCTCATCCTTTAGCCTTTAGGAATGCCCTACACCCTCCTTCTTTCCCTTGAGTGCATAGACCACTTGGGAAGATCGAAGCCTTCCCCTTCATCATTCAGACTTGTGACATGTTCCTTTCCTTGACTATGTTTCTTCCTTGAGTGCATGGCGAAGCCATGAAGGCTTCACTCCTCAGTCCTTCAACCGTTCAAAGTGCATCCTTTCTCCTTGAAGGTCCTTTGATCATTTTGAGTGCACTAAAAGGGAATGAATAGGAAAATATACATAAAACATGGTAGAGTAGGATATTTTAACATTGATAGTTTCTCATCATGAGTGATTGTAGAAAAAGTTGTTCCAAGGACCTCATGGAAAGAACACACGAAGAAGATCAGGCTAAGAGGATAAAGAAAGGAAGCACCCATGTGAACTATTTTTCTTGATGTCAAGTGAATGTTGTGCTTTTTAATTGTGTCTTTATTAGAGTAGTACTATTACTTCTCTCTCAAAGTCTCACTTTAATTCTCCTCTATAGTGAAAGGACTTAGAAACATCTACAATTGGACACTCACAAGGCACACTTTCTTGCTTTTCAAAGGCACATATGTGATTCTCTCTCTTGTTGGCGGCTAAATCCAAGACATATTTTTATGATAACTGTAGCCAAACCATATTTTGGTTGGAGCTCCTATATGAAACAGTGTGAGGTGGGAAGCATGAAGGAGAGCGGAGTAGGTACGACTATGCCTGAGTAGCATGGCCTGAACGGGGGTCGTAGAACGGGGTTGCAGGCCGGCATCGGTCCTGCAGCCAACCCCGACACCGTCCTTCCTCGGGTCTCATGCCTGGGGTTTCCTCATTTTTTATCTCCTCAAGTACCCAGGTTTTTTTTTACCCTTTCATTTTTACCCTATTTTGGTTTTCTTCCCTCCGCTGATCGTTGTTAGGGTTTTGAAGCTACGGCTGCCTCCCGTCGTTTTCCTCCCGCCTGCACAACCCGGACGGTTTACTGCTGCTCCTCATTTCTCGCCCTTTGAATGGCCCCGAATGGTTTCCTTGCTGTCGGTGCCGGTCCCCGACGGTTACCTGGTTCCGAGGTTGTATCCTGTTTAAGCAGCTGGCGAAATGGATCTTGACGAGGTGGACTACTCAGACTCTCCGCTGGCAGAAGGCTCCATCTGGCGCTCCACGTTTACGGCTTCTGGAGGTCTGTACAGTGAAAGTTTATCCGCCAGTTTTGAGGACCTCACACAGTCGACTGATCCGGCTCTCTCCGCCTCTCTACAGCCTGTTGAACCCTCCTCCTAGGCACCCTTTTCTGTTCCTTCCCCGGCCTCCCTTGGGTTTCTAGCGGAATGTTTCCAATCCTCTCCTATCGACGCCGGTCCCTCGAATCTGCTGGGTCTACACCCCCACCCGCTTCAACCTGAAGCATCCCCCGAAGCCCCCCTTCCTGCAGCTCCTCTCCCCCCCCTGGCTCCCCCTGCCTCCTCTAGTAGCTACAACGCTATCCCCCCCCTCCCGGAGGCTATTCGGCCCCCCCTTTCGACCCCTTCCCCCCCTGATCACTGCTCTGGTAGGATCTAGGGCACCTGCAAACCCTAGCCGCATGTCCTCCCGCCCGTCAAAGAAACAACGCTGTTTTAAATCCCGACCTGAGGACATCATTCTGAGGCTTGAAGAAGATATTCAGTGGGGAGATGCTATGGATTTAGCGGATAGAGTACTCGTGGGATGCATCTGGGGCAGGAATTACTCTGCGGAAAAGCTGAAGACATGGGCTATGGAGATTTAGGGCCAGTATCTGGCAGAAATCCCCTCTGTCCTGACATTCGTGCGAGGTTGGTTAGTGCTGAGGTTCGCAAGGGCTGACCACACGAGCTGGGTATTATCATCTTTCTGGCACTCCGAAAAAGCACCGGTACTCCTGAAAAGATGGTCGCCCCTTTTCAACCCGGAGACTGAACAAATTGGGGTCAGGTCAGTATGGTTCAGACTCTCGGGCTTGCCACTATAGTACTGGTCTGAGGACATGTTTAGAAGAATCGGAAACTCTCTGGGAACCTTCATGGAATCTGACAAATCTTATCTCATGACGGGGATGATGGCATACGCCAGGGTTCTAGTTCATCTAGATACAAGGGGAGGCTTACAGGAACACATCACTATACAATGGAAATCCTTCTCGAGGAAGCAGAAGCTAGACTACGAAGGAATCCCTTACCGATGCAGAAGATGCCATCAAGTGGGTCACCTTTACAAAGACTGCCCCCTCCTCAAAAAGACTCAGCAGGAAACCAAGATGCAGGACCAGCCCCCAACAGCAGAAAATCCAGCTCCTCCGGTCGCGGCAGCACCAAGGGCGGAACAAATCAAGACCTCAGACACAGTGGAAGCGCCGCTCGCACCTATGAAAAAAAGCAGGGCAAGAACCTGATCAGGCCTCCATCTCCTCCTCTGACGCGCTCAAGGGCAGCAAAAGGAGTCATCTTTTCATCGGGTATGTCTCTCCCCCCTGTTGACTCTGCTTCGCATCTTTCTTCTTCTTGTTTATCACTCTCCTCCCACTTGCCCCCTCTGGTCTTGATTCCCGCCCCCTCATCCCCGTCGGTCCTCGACCTGGTTGCGGATTCCCGCCCCCCTTTCCCCCCTCAAAGACAAACCATCTATACATGACCTGCCCCCTCCCACAGCCATCGGCCATCTTTACTTCATGCTCCCTCTCATCCATCCCTTCCCGCTCACTTCAATCGCCCTCCCCCTCGGTAAATTCCACACCGAGGTATTCCACCCGCTCGACTGCAAAGCAGAAAGAGCCGGTCGCCATAGGGCTGGCCGTTGCCCCTCCCATCCTCTCGCCCAAGCAAGGTAGAGGCAAACCTTCTAACATACATAAGGCAAAAGAACAAGCTGGGGATGAAGTGATTCAGGGCAAATAGCACACCATTGAAAGGGTGCTTAGAGAAAAGGACACCCTTCCCCATCCCCCTCCATGAAGATTTTGTCCTTCAATTGTAGAGGGCTGGCCAGCCTCGAGAAAAAGTTGGCCCTGAAGCAAATTGGTTGATATTATCCTTCTACAAGAAACCCTTTGCAAGGCAGATATGGCCATTTCTATCCTTTTCTCTTGGATGCCTGGATGGTCTTTCCACGCTCTTGATGTCTCGGGACGCTCTGGGGGCATTGCAATTGGGTTCAAGAACTGCACCATTAACCTGAAGAACATATGGGGTGGAGGGGGTTTCCTGGGGGCGGACATTTATTCCAAGGATCTGGAGGAAGAGCTAAGAATCATAAATGTCTATGGACCTTGCCACAACAGGGAACTCTTTTGGCGAAAGCTTCTCAGCTCCCCCCTCCTCCTAGCTGGAAATGTAATCCTAGGGGGAGACCTGAATTTCTCTATGGGCTTCTCAGAATCCTGGGGACACATGGCACAGATTGACCCGCTTTCTGATTTCTTCGAGCAGCTGCTTGAGAATTACCTCTGGATTGACATCCCCTCGGCCAAGATTCAGCATACCTGGAGGAACAACCGGTCTGGTGACCAAAGCCTGGCTAGGAGACTGGACCGCTTTATTATTAAGGAGGCCTTTCACAATAGCCACCCCAGATCAAGGCAATGGGTCGGCAGTGGTGGTATGTCGGATCACAGACCCATTTTTCTAGAGGTTGGAGAAAAGCAATAGAAGTAAAATGCTCCTTCCAAGTTCAACTCTACTTGGCTCCGGGACCCCTCCTATATCAAACTAATAACCGATTTCTAGAAATTACACCTGATCTCTGAGGAGGAGGATCCAGCTAAATGCTTTGTAAAAAACCTCTCTGAAATTAAGGTGCTATCCAGAGCTTGGGCTCACAAGAAAAGGGAACAGGATGACCTAATAATCTCCCAAGCAGAGCAGGTGATTGCAGACCTTGAATCTCATTCGGAGGGAACTTTCAACTCCCCGGAACAGAAAGCTATGTATGAAACCCTTATCAATCAGAGATCTCAAGTACTCAGAGACAGAGAGGCAAGCTGGAGACTAAGAAGTGCAATCTGGCTCAAGGAGGGGGACGAAAACACAAATTTTTTCCACCGCTTTGCAAATGGTCAGAAAACAATCAACACTATCTGGGAGCTGCAAAATGATCGGGGGCAACAAGTCCACACCTCCAGAGAACTCGCCTCACTCGCCACCTCACACTTCAGGAACATATATATGGCCCCGAGGGAAGCCAGTCTGTTAGAGATCATGCGAGTGGCCGAGCTTTTCCCCAGGTTTGTGGATGAAGGGGAAGCAGAAGAACTCACCAAAGAGGTTTCGTTGGGGGAGCTTGAAGCCACCATTCGGGGTTTCCAAAAAGACAAAAGCCCGGGACCTGATGGCTGGTCCATCGAATTCTATCTTGCTTTTTTTGACCTGCTGGGTCAGGACCTCCTCAAAGTAATCAATCACTGTAGCCTCTCAGGAAAAATCCCCTCGGCCATCAAAGCCACCTTCATAGCCCTCATCCCCAAATCCGACAAGCCAGCCTCTTTCAATGACTTTAGACCCATCTCGCTCTGCAACTGCCTCTACAAGATCATGGCCAAAATCCTAGCGAATAGACTCAAGCCCATCCTTTCGGCACACATATCCTCTGAACAGTTCACTTTCCTACAACACCGCCAGATCCATGAAGCCATTGGCACTGCACAAGAGCTCCTTCACTCGGTGCAGAGCAAGAATTTGAAAGGTATGATCCTAAAGGTAGACCTCTCCAAAGCTTTCGACAGGGCAAGCCTGCTCTACATACGAATGCTTCTTACCCATCTGGGTTTCCCTTATATGTTCATCAAAAGGATAATGAGCTGCATTTCTGATGTGCCTTACAGTGTCCTCCTTAATGGATCCCCCACTCCCTTCTTCACAGCCGAAAGAGGTCTCAGGCAGGGGTGCCCCCTATCTCCATTACTTTTCCTGCTCATCATGGAAGGGCTAAGCAGATTGATAGGGACAGAACACAGGAGGGGCAGGATTGCTGGTATAAAAATTACGGAAAACTGCTCTCTCACTCATCTCCTGTTTGTAGATGATGTGCTCATTTTCTTAAATGGCAGCTTGGCCGACACCTCAACCTTGCAGCTTGTTTTTGACCTCTTTCAGAAGGCTACAGGCATGATCATAAATGTACACAAATCCACCCTCACAGCTATAGGCTGCTCGCAACATGAAGTTTTTTTCACTCGACACCGGTTTCCTTTCCCTTCACACCCTATGGAGGAAGGGTTGAAATATCTAGGCTTCCGAGTGAAACCCGGGGGATATAAAATCGTTGATTGGATATGGCTTATTGCAAAGGTGGAAAAGAGATTAAATATGTGGTACAACAGATACCTCACATGGGCTGGAAGACTCACCCTCATAAAAGCAGTGCTGGAAGCAACCCCTGTATACTGGATGTCATTGGCCTGGATTCCAAGAGGAATCCTAGCCAGATTACAAAAGATATGCTGCAGATTCCTATGGAAGGGGAACAAGTAGGGGAACCTCTTCGCTTGGGTAAAATGGGACACTATAGCGAGGCCTAAGAAATGGGGAGGATGGGGTATAAAAAGGTTGGACGTTTTTGCAAAAGCACTGGCAGCAAAGCTAGGATGGCAGCTCATTACCTCACACAGCCTCTGGACAAGAGTAGTATATGAAAAATACATTGCCCCGAAAAACATAATCGGCTGGATATGCAGGGAACACAGGGGGAGCGGAAGGCATTCCAATATATGGAAATCTGTACTCAATTCCCTCCCCCTCATATGGGAAGGCTTAACATGGAGGATACATCAGGGGAATGTTGTCTGCATAGGAATGGACCCCTGGATTGGGTGTGGCAACGCCCATCGACTTCCAGCACAGTTGATCGCTCATCTACAGGACCAGGGTGTTTCTCACATAGCCCACATAGCAGATCAAGAAAACACCACTCTTTTCCAGCAGGCCTGGAAGACAGCACAAGATCTCCACATCCCAGGACATTGGAGGCATGATTGGGAGGACTTTACAGAAGCTCTCACTCAAGCACACATCAGGATAATGGAAGAAGAAGATGAGATTGTATGGGCACATGCAAAAAATGGAACATATACTCCCAAGGAAGGCTATTTAAAGCTCATGCAACAAGTTCAGCCAGAAAATGTACAGCAATGGTGGAAAGCACTATGGAAGCTCAAAGCATCTCCCAGAACGCGAATGCTTATGTGGACCATCCTTTTCAACAAAATCCCCACAGGCGCAAATTTGATGAGACGATCCTTCCATGGGCCATTCTGGTGTCACCTCTGTAGGAGCAATGAGGAAGACACTGACCACTTATTTCTGTCCTGCCCTATTGTCATTGAGCAATGGTCCCTCATATCCTCATCCTCCCAATCCCTCAATCAATGGCAAGGGCAGTCCATTACAGAGGCCTGGCTGAATTGGCTAGAGAAACACAAAGGAAGAGATAGGAATATACCACTCCTTATGTGCTGGGCTATCTGGACGGCGAGGAACCGAGCCATATTTGACCAAAAGGACCCCATCTGGCCCAACATCAGATCTCATATCCTTGCCGATTTCGGACTCCTCCCAGATGACCTCTCTCAGCCCACCCCTAGATCCATTCACCCTGAGCTCATTGACAAAACTTACCCTTGGGCCTACTTTGACGGCTCAGCCCAAGCAGATGGCTGTGGGGGAGGGGCCCTCCTCTACCTAAGGGATGACCATTGTTTCAAAATACAGATGCACCTGGGAAGGGGCACAAATAATTTTTCCGAGCTATCTACAACCAAACACCTCATCCAATTTGCACTTGAAAAACGCTGCACAAAACTACAACTGTTTGGGGACTCAAAACTTGTCTGCAATTGGCTCAATAGAACATCTTACTGCTCTGCTTTTTCTTTGAGACACATTTTGGATGAGGCACACAGGCTTATAGCATCTTTTGAAAAATTTGTTTGTCAACACATTTACAGGGAGCGCAACACAAGGGCGGACCTCCTATCAAAACAGGCAGCGCAAAGGCAGGAGGAAGACTGGTTGATACAGGAAGAAGTGGATGGAATTTTCCACCAACATTACCACAGGCCTTTTGTAGATCTGCACTCTCTCCGGGAGACATAACTATACTGCTGGTTTATCCTATTTACACAGTTTTTGGTTTTGGCCCACTGGCTTCTCGTAAGCTGTTGGGTAGTAGCTGCTGTTATCACTTGGTACATAAATTAGACTCATCACAGATCTATCCGACATACAGAACTTTTTGATACTTCAGGTTTTTGGTTTTTGGTAATTACCAGTTTGTCTCCCTGCGTGGAGCACACTCTTTTTTCATGTTTACTTTTGTCTTCTGATGCAAAATCCATCTGAGATCATATGAACTCCCTGCGTGGAGGCACAAAACTGCTTTTTTCTACTTGTACATGGTTGTAGTCAAACTGTCATTTTGCTACTATCTGGGAGGCAACCAACCTCATTATGCATATGGTTCGGCATCTACAGAATGTAATTTCTTACAATCTAATAGAAATTACAACTTTTTCCATGGAAAAAAAGAAAAAAGAAACTGTGTGAGGTCTAATTGGGACCACATATTAGGGAGACCCCTTTAAATGTTGGCAGGTCCAACGATGTGTTGATGGCCCGAAATGACCATGTCAACATTATAAGGGAGACGACCCAGTCGAGAACTTAATGAAACTCCTTTTCTATTTGGAATGGTGGTTCCAAATGGTTAGACTAGGTCCAGGTACCTTCTCTCTATCTCTGCTAGCTTAAAGTATGTCTTTTACTTACCAATAGAGAAGAGGCATGAGATCCGGTCTCTTGCTAAGCTCATGAAAGAAGGTGATCTTTAAGTTGATCTAGGGATCAACCAAGCTAGAACTAAAGTTTTTCCCCTATATAAGGGGATTTCTAGAAATGTAATGATTGATCTAAATGCCAAATAATCCTAGGATTCAAGTAAAAGGAAAGAAATCCTAAGCATATGTCGATTGAGAAGATGTAGATCTAATCCAATTGAGAGCAATGTAATTAAATGATTGAGATTTTAACATGCCTAGTTTTAGGTGAATATATGGCTACTAAAAGAGCTCTACTAGATGGGCTTTGTTTAGAGACCTATTAATGGTGAATGATTAACCAATAACATTAGGAAATAATTCACTTAATGTCAATGGTAATTAAATCGAATTTGGAAAACAAATTTTTGAGTAAAAATTTACTGAGAAATCTGATTTGAGCATATGTGAGCAAAAGAGAAAATTGATAAGATATCTATAAGGCTCATGAAATAGATAGCTAATTAAAAATACAACCTTCCACATCAAACAATAGCGCATAATACAAGAAAGATTCACTCAAATCTGTTATTCAAAAATAAATTTTCATTACAAATAAGAGTATTTAAAATACAAATTTATTAAAACCTAGTCTCTCTGTTACGTTCCTTGCACTGACCTCCAACAATCTCTCACAAATTGAACACTCCATGATTAAAAGGAATAACTACAATGGTGCAAGCTTTTCTTATAACAAAAATTCCGGATTTGATAAAGAAAAATCCCAATGACTCATATTTGAGCTTTTCCTCCTACTTCTACAACTAAAAAATCCCTTACAATAGTGCTTCAAAATTCTCTAGGTGCAGAGAAGAGGAACACTCTTAGTTAATGCCCTAAAATCCATATTTATAATTACAAAAGGAAAATCAAAATGAAAGAACAGTTTGGAGAATAAATTTTCTCCAATAAATTTCATTGGTCAAAATTCTTTTCCTTTCCTGCTGGAGAAATTCCATAAATCCAATTTTCTCTTCCTCATTTCCTCATCTTCTCTCCTACCACAAAGAAATTGAAATTTAGAAATTAAAACCAATTTGATGAACAAAACAAAAAACAAAACCCATTTTCAACAAATTTTTAAATAAAACAATAAACTAATATCCAAATAAAATTCAAGATGTGATTGCTTCCGTTGGGTCTGATTAGCTTTTGAATAATGCTGGGAATGAATTCGTGACAACAGTTTTCCAAAGCCAATGAGATTTTCCCAAATCAAAATTTTGAAAAACTAATTTTTGTTTCAAATTCGTCACATTGTCTTCCGCTGAATTTTTGGGTCATTAAATGACGATATTTTATAAAATTAACTATCCCAGATTACTTTCCTATGTCTTAACTTTCCAATGAACTATTGTGAGCTTCATTTGGTTGCTTAGATCTCCAGATATGCCTCTCCAAAAATGATGTGCAAAAAATATGAGAATTCTGGAAAATGTTTGCCTAGGCAAAATTTATGAAATTGAATTATAAATTCTAATCTAATTAAATATATGTAGAGCTATAAAAAGGGTCTCTTTCACCTCTAATTACCTCACATTAATATGTCAATCCGGGAGCGTTTTGTTATTTCAAAGAGTGTCTCAGTCTGAGGCTATCATTTATCAGAGTAATGCTAGTAGTACAACGTTAAAAAATACAAGAGTAAACGGATGCTTGTCTACAACTAAGTTACTTCAAAAGAGTAAATCACACACTCAGAAAACTAGGCAACTTATCAGTCAAGGGTTCGGCAGCGATAACCCATCACTTTGGAAACTGATGGAAAGGAAATTGGAGAACAGACCATAGGTCTGGAAACCAGATAGTAAATTCCGAGGCTTACTATAGCCTTAGATCGTCTCCCACACCAAAACAACAAATACTAGTAAATGGAACAACAGATAAGAAAATGGAACAACAAATAACAAATCGAACAGCAAATCTGGAATGGAACAATAATTCTGAAATGGAACAGCAATTCTTAAAAGGAACAGCAGCTAAACAACTAAGTCTCGCAAGCAGTAATCAAACTTAATCTACTAAATCAAATGCATTAATCGTAATCAAACAACAATCTTTCACTCTTAAGGTGGATCAAACAACTCACACTAATGGAACAACGCTGATTACTGATAAGTTAAGGAACAGCACTTGGAAACCATATACACACACAACACGCTTAAATAGTAATCTGATCTAAGCATCAATCTCAATTAAAAGAAATACGACTGCGTTTCGAAATAGAACAGTGTTACTTCTGAATCCAACAATCGTAAAGAACATAACTCTCAAGATGAATCCTGTAACATGAATGTACAGCACAAAAGCTCTGTAATAAAATAATAACAATATTTGGTTAAGACTAATAATATTCAATCAACTCTGAAAGGAACAGTAATATAATGCAGAGTCAATACAACAGTTCTATCTGTAGAAATCTTAATGAATTAATCTTAACAGAGCATGTGATGTAAACTTATAAAGCATATCAGATTACCAAATAACGACGATAAGAAAATCACGCAGAAATCAAATCATAATGATACAGAAGCAAGTGTCCTCCGAGGCCGGGCCCTTAGCCTCCAAGGGTACACTGCTTTAGGTTAATCCAGACGCAGAGATGAAATAATCACCAAGTTTGTATTAATGCATGAAACAAAATTACAATGAACCAGTTCTTATCGAGACTCGATGATCAAAGTTTTGATCTTAACAGAAATTACATAAAAGCATAATCATGTCGAACTCCCAAAGCTAACAATGTTGTCCCTTTATATAAGGGTGACGGCAGAGATGTCTAAGTAACAAGATAGATAAAGCAGCGATCCCTCAGGATCAAGGATCCTGAGGGATTCGCCGAACCGTTAATCCTTAATCATCTCTTTTCCCTCCTGCGCCAAGTTGGTGTCTTCTCCTCCTTTTCAGGGCCGATTTGCTTTGATCTGCTTAGCCTTGTTTGCACTCGGTCTCCCATCAAAGGGACAGCGGTTACCTTATCCTTGTCTTTTCCCTTGGCACAGCAACTCCTCATTTTCACCCCTTCCTGCACGACAGAATGACAATTGTTAGTGGTTAAGTCTTGCATATTAATCCCACATGTTTTTTTATAATTCTTTATTGTTTTCCAAGTTAAGTTGTACTAAAAAGCCACTGAAATGATCATCAAAAATATACCTTTTTAGTACTCCACACACCCCCCTGCTTACCCTGTTTCATACCGTCATGAAAACGTTGTACTTGACATGCAAGGCAGTGAGAGAATAGGCTAGAGAAGGAATCTCATGCGGAGGCCTATAGCCATGATGAGTAACTAGGTAGTCAAAGAAATGACCTGTTTGACCCTTAGGCATCTCGTACAGGGCTTGGTATCCAGGTGCAGGGTGCCAAATAATTGGACTGCGGAACCTATATCCTAACGAGGATGGCCCTGCTCTCAAAATGATTTCGCCATAAAGGTGCAAACGATTGGCAACTAATTTAAAATTCTCATACTTAAACGGTTCCCTGAGCTGGATATTCGGATTAGAGATTTGATACCGAAATTTAGTTGCATCAATGGAAAGCTCTTTGATAGAAAGAAAGTATTCTAATCCTTGTCGAATGAGTGCCTCATGCATGGGTCCTAATGTTTCAATGACACCCGGAGTCTTCATGAGGTTTCTATGTGCTTTCCACGACTGTACTAGGTTCCTAGGCTCAGCCCTTACCCACAAATCTAGGCCATTTTCTTGCCTCTGGAAAGTATTATAGGCTTTGAGCCATTTAATCTGATTAACCCTGAATGAGATGAATGCCTGCAATTGGATGTCTCCAACAAAAGGGCCAGGGTTCAGCTCAGTCTCCTGGTCTAGTACAAGGTTATGCAAATAGAATTCGCACAGCAGTCTCTGGACCTTCACCCCATAGTGCTTACAGGAGTCTATAAAGTCATTGACAGTGTTAATTTGTATGGGGGCACCTGCTTTAACATCTTTTATTTTTAATTGCAAATACCGTTCCAGTAAAAACAGGGCATAATTTTTGGCAGGGGTCCTACATGCTAAGACGTCATTGTATAAAGAACACAAGGTATCCATCTGCTTGATAACAATATCTAGCCTACAAGTTACCTTTGCAACTTTCTCTTGTTCCTTCCGCCAACCTTCAAAGGCCTGGCTTTCGGATTGATTGACGTTCCTAAGTTGTTGTTGCAGTTCTTCATACTTTTTGAGAGGGACCGTTTTCTCTCTAAGCTTTTCTGCTTCTTGATGAGCTTGTTTCAACCCCTTGCGCAAGGTTACTGTTTTTGGATCTCTTCTCCATGCAGCAGTGGAGGTTGGGAGTTTTACCTGAACTTTCTTATTGTGTTGCTTTGAGTTCAGAACCCTTATCACCCCTGAGGGTGGTGCCTCCGTCTGAATTTTCTTGTCACAGGTCATCATATCATCCATTTCTATGTTAACATGAATATCGGTTTGCTGTGGTTCCTTTTCAAATGGAACAATAGTCTGTTCTTCAGCATCATTTGGAACAGCAGCTGGATTTTCAACAGGGTTTTGAACAGCAGGACGAATTTTGGTCCTCCGCCTTTTCTCCTTGTGGAGTTTTACTGGAGTGGTCACCTTTTTCTTCCCTGGAGTCTTTCTTATCCTCTGCCTTGCTTTCAAGATCCTGATCTGCTGGTGGAGCTGGGCTATTATGCTCAATAATCTTTGTTGTTCCTTTCGTAGTTCTTTAATTTCCAAAATTTCATTAGATGGAACGGCAGGCTGTCTGCTGCGGCCTGGGCCGTGACTAGTCCCTGGATCTTCCTCCTAGGGTGTTTCTCCAGTGTTCTGCTCCAGCTGTTCTGGGGTAGGAACTCTAACTGGTTCTGTCAATTCATGGGAAACTTCTTTTTCTGCCCCTACTTCCTCCGGAATTTCTTCTGGTGCCTTAGGAACGGATTGTTCCTATTCAGTATCTCTTATTTCTTCTTCATCATGAACAGGCAGATTTCCTTCTTCTGCCTCTTTTGCATGTGGTTTTTCAGATGAATTTTCCTCTTGGGGTTTGTCATGGAGGTCTGATGGACTGGACGGTTGGCCATATTCACCCATAGTGGCCAAGACTGCGGCCAATTCGTCTTCTCCCACTGGGTCCTGTGGTGGGCTGCCTTCCTACTGTCCCATTTCCCCCTCCTGCTTGGACTGTTCAGCTTCTGCCTAAGAATGCTCAGCTTCTTCCTCATTTTCTTCTTCGGATTGCTCAGCCTCCTCTTCAGATTGCTCGGCCTCTTCTTTCTCTTCTTCGTCAGATTGCTCTACTTCTTCTTCTAGCCATGAGGATTGCTCGTCTTCAATTTCTACTAGCTAGCTGGTGTTTTCCTGGATCTTTTCCAGCCTTCCTCGTATCCGAGCTAACCGGACCGATTTCCTACATTTCTCTGGCTATTTGGGTGTACCGGTGGCATGCTTACGCGTTGCCAATTCCTGGCGTGTTTCTGGATGTTCGGATGTACAAGTGACATGTATTTTTTTTTCTAATTCTCTGCGTTTTTCTGGACGTTCTGGTGTGCTGGTAACATGCTTACGTTTTGGGGATGGTGCTCTGCTGCTGGGTGAGGTTATGACTAACAATTAATCGAATTAACCCATGGTGACTGACAACTGACTCTACATGCTGTGCCTTTTTTAAGCTTGAAGTAACAAATTCAAAAGTGCAGGCAGATTTACAGAGCATTTCTGCTTTAAAAAAACTAAGAGTTTAAGATGTCGTGGTCTTACCATGTCTTTTCTACCCTCGCAGGTGATGTAGCTTTGAACGGTCCTTGCCAATTTTGCCCAGGGCTCTCCTAGCATTGCTGGCAGAACTCCCTTCCCTTTAATTGTCAAGCTCTAGCCTATGTCCTGGAAGATTTCTATAATCTTCTGTAGTCTCTCCTTTTTTAACGTCCATATAGGTCCGGTGGCTGGTAGTCCCGATACTTCTACGATTATGTCATCGGTGACTGTTATCTGTCTCCCCCTTACTGTGGAGTAATCCTCCTACAAATTCTGTAGGAATTCAATCGCCACTATTTCGTTAGACTCCTGCAAGAGGTTGAGATAAGTCAGCCACCTTGCTCTTGCCAGGATTTCCTGGGCAGTAGCGGAGATTGTCAACACTTGTGGTTCCCTTCGGATCGCTCTTCCTCCCATCGTTTCACTGTGGATTCTCAATGGAACATCAACAGTTTGTGCTGTTTGAAACACAGAGAGGGTAATAGACGCAAGACTTGTTTGAAGAAAACAGAGTATGCAACAGAAATGGCTTATGAACAGCAATTCGTGTAACAAAAATAGAAATAGCATGCTGTTAAGCCGTGTCATACCCTAGTACACCACTTTCCCGAATAGTGAGCTGACACGTAATCCAGGGAATAATGAGGTTAACCTCCGCCCCCCGCAATGTGATAGGCTGTCCCAGCCGTCAAATAAAGGAGCAGCACCCAATCTGCAACAGAGTCATAAAGGAACAGCGTATGAAAATATGCCATGTTTAGAAAAACAACAAATTACCGAAATCGAGGCGTAAATTTGGATCGCGTATTATGTAAGAGGCTGCTGTGATATGATGCGAGGCTAGGGGGATAGGACGTCTGTCGTACTTGCCAAATCTCATGTGGTCATTGTCACTTACTCTGCCATGATTGGTGGTAATAAATTTTCATGTGATATATAAGTCGGGAAATGATATATGATTAGTTACTAGGATATAAGAAGCAAAAGAGTATTAGTATCTTACCTATTGGTGTAACCAATGTGACTTCAATACCATTAACAGTGCTCTGCTGCCGATAGGTGTCCATAACCTTGGCAAAGTTGTTTATTTCACCCCTGGAACCATGATCCTTTGTGTGTATGTTAGGAAGCCTAATGTCAAAATGTAGGCCATTATGCTGGCTTGGTAACCAGTTAACCATAATGCCATTCATGAGGAAGGAGCGAAAAGTGGGCAGGCCGGCTTGTGATGAGACCTCCTGTTCCAAGGTTTGTTTATTTGATCTACCTTTTGGACCATATCCCTGGTGTGGTGGCCATAGTGGGAATTCCACTTCACTTCCATCCTCATGATCATGGTAGGCTGGCTCTTGATGAGACCCCCTATCCTACATTTGACAACTTATAAGTCATGTTTACTTTCTTTTTTATTTATTTATTTTTTATTTTTTTTTTCTTTTTCATAAAGTACTTTTCCTTATACACAAAGGGTGGTTCAACACTCCTTAAGAGTAGGGATGGTGGAAGAAGTCTTATCATCTCAATAGGAAGATATAAACCCTTTGCTCTTGTTCCTAAATAATAATCAAAGAGGATTAAAGGGATCGTCATGATAAAGATAACCAATCAGAGAAAAATTAGTAAAACAATGACAGCAAAAGATGATAAATAAGTGTGTCCTTCCTTTTGTCCTCTTACCAATGCAGAGCCTTATAAAGATAGCGATTTATGATTTGCGGATTTCAGTATGTTGTGATTTTGTATTCATTGCATAAGTGCATAGCTGTATCTTAAAGACTTGAAAGATTAGGAGCAAGAAGCATCCTCAATTTAGATCAGCAAAAGGAATACACTGTTTCACAAGGAGAGAAAAAGCATGCTAGTGGTGTTCCTTTTGGAAAAAGGAACAACAAAGGACCATAGATAGCAAAAATGCAAATGTCGTTCCTTTGAAAAAGGAACAGCAGAACACACCAATGTCGTTCCTTTGAAAAAGGAACAGCAAAAATAAAAAATGTTATTCCCTTGGAAAAGGGCAGCAAAACACTCGAAATGCCGTTCCTTTGAAAAAGGAACAACAGCAACCAAAAATGTTGTTCCTTTGAAAAAGGAACAGCAAAAGACGCAAAAATGTTGTTCCTTTGGAAAAGGAACAGCAGAAATCAAAAATATGTTGTTCCTTTGGAAAAGGGACAGCAAACACACAGCAGTGTCGTTCCTTTTGAAAAAGGAACAACAAAAATCGAAATGTTGTTCCTTTAGAAAAGGAACAGCAGAACAAGCAAATGTTGTTCCTTTGAAAAAGGAACAACACAAAATCAAAGATGATGTTCCTTTGGAAAAGGAACAGCAGAAAATCAAGAATGTTGTTCCTTTAGAAAAGGAACAACAAAAAATCAAGAATGTTGTTCCTTTAGAAAAGGAACAACAGAAAATCAAGAATGTTGTTCCTTTAGAAAAGGAACAGCAGAAACACACAAATGCCATCCTTTTGGAAAAGGAACGGCAAAAATCGAAATGTTGTTCTTTTGAAAAAAAGGAACAACAAAAATGACAGGAAAACATTAGTTCAAACATATGTACAAAAAACGACTCAAAGAAAAGAACTTATGTACAAATTGTAAAAAGAAATGAATTCCTTAATGAATTACAGGTGAGGAAGACTTCTCTTCCTCTCCCAAAATCTCCATATCAGTGTCTCGACGTAGCTGCTGGCAGAAGGACTCCCGAGTGAGTGGTTTGCGATAGAGATGAACTCGGTGGCCATTTACTTTGAAGGCATATCCAGAACCGTCAATAGTGATTAGAGTAAGGGTTCCATTGTCATGTACCTTCTGGATTTCGTATGGTCCCAACCAATGAGTCTGGAGTTTCCCAGGGAAGTCCTGAAACCTGGAGTCATATAACAGAGCCCAGTCTCCCTCGTGGAAGACTTTGTTTTTAATAAGAACATCATGCCATTTAGCTCGCTGCTGTTGAATCAGGGCTATAGTTTGAAGTGCAGAGAGCCTAATTTCGTCCAACTCATTGATCTGCTGTAGTCAATTACTCTGTGCCTCGCTTAGATCTAAGCCGACTTCTTCTGTTGTCCGTAATGTTTGGATTTTGAATTCTATGGGGAAAATGGGTTGTTTTCCAAACACTAATTGATAAGGTGAGTAACCAGTGGTGCTTTTCCATGTTGTTTTGTAAGCCCATAGTACTTTAGGTAGTCTGGAAGCCCAATCACGCGTGTGTGATGCAATGGTTTTCGTTAGGACTGATTCTATTACCTTATCGCTACTTTCTACCTGTCCATTCGCCTGTGGGTGGTATGGAGTAGTGATTTTATGCTGGACGTGATAATTGGTGAGTGTTGCAGCTAATCTATTCCCAGCAAATTGTGGTCCACTGTCTGTAATTATTTCTCTTGGAAGACCATATCGTACAAATAGATGGAACAAGAACTATATGACAGAGTCCTCTGTAGCTCTAGGCAATGCTTCTGCTTCAACCCATTTGGTGACATATTCTATTGCCACCAAAATATATGTTTTCTGATTTGATGATGGGTTGATAGGTCCAACGAAATCAAGAGCCCATCGCTCGAATGGTTCAATGACTAACTGTGGTTTCAGAGGCATCTCGTCAGATTGACCAGGACGTCCTACTCGCTGGCAGCTGTCACAGGCTTGGACAAATTTCTTTGCATCTCTGAAAATCGTGGGCCAATAATACCTTGTCTGTAGCACTTTATGTCTAGTTCTGCGCTCAGCGAAATGTCCACCACATGGTCCATCATGACAGGCTTTTAAAATGTCAAAGATTTCATCTTCACGAACACATCTCCTGATATGCATGTCTACCCCTGTGTGAAACAAATAGCCCCCAATCCACGAGAATCGAGTACTCTTCTGAACAATCTGTTTGCGCTCATTAGGGGTTAGGTGTTTTGGTAGTTTACCTACTACGAGGTAATTGGAAACATCAGCATACCAGGGTGTTTGAACAGCAACAACAAACAGATGCTCATCCGGAAATTGATCTTCAACTACTGCTGCATCAATTTGCTTTGGCATTCTTGAGAGAAAATCAGCTACAGGGTTTTCTTTGCCAGGTCGATCCTTGATTGTGATATCAAATTCCCGCAACAAAATCAACCATCTAGTTATTCTGGCATTTGTGACAGGCTTATTTGCTAAATATTTTATGGCAGAATGATCTGTATACAAGATAACAGGATATCCCGTAATATAATGTCTAAACTTATTGACAGCATGTATTACAGCTAGGAATTCTTTTTTAGTAACAGTGTAATTTAATTCAGCAGGGGATAAATTTTTGTTGATGTAATAGATAGCATATGGTTTTTTATCCTCTTCCGGCCCAAGGACTGCGCCAATGGCTGTATCTGAGGCGTCAGATGATATCTGGAATGGAAAATCCTAGTTTGGTCCTTGAAGGACTGGGGTTGTGGATACGAGCTTCTTTAAGTCCTTGAAAGCATGCTCACATTTTTCTGTCCAAAGAAAATCAACGTTACCAGTTAGTGCATATAAAGGTGCAGCAATGTGCGAATAATGTTCTATAAATCGTCTATAATAACCAGAAAATCCAAGAAAGTTGCGTACCTCTGTTTGAGTAGTAGGAGTGGAAATAAGCAAAAGTATTTGGATTTTGGCCGGGTCTACCTGAATGTCAGCTACTGAAACATAGTGTCCTAGGATAAGTCCTTCAGTCATTATCATATAACATTTTTTCGTGGCTTAAGCAAAGCCTGGTAGCGATGCAGCGTTGTAGGAATTTTTCTAGGGTGTCTAATGCTGGATCAAAATCATCTCCATATGGTGTAAAGTCATCCATGTATACTTCAAGTCCATCATTTATTAAATCTGCAAAAATACTAAGGATAGCCCTTTGGAATGTGGCAGGAGCATTACATAAGCCAAAAGGTAGAACTCGATAGGCAAATGTTCCCCAAGGACAAGTAAAAGTAGTTTTGTCTTGGTCTTCAGGGGCAATCTGAATCTGATTGTATCCACTGAAGCCATCCATGAAAGAAAAGAATTTCTTTCCTACTAAAGTATCTAATACTTGGTCTATGAATGGGAGAGGAAAGTGGTCTTTTTGTGTTGCTTTATTTAGCTCCCTGTAATCCACACAGATTATCCATTTCCCATTCTTTTTTGGTACCACCACAAGCGGAGAGACCCATTTACGATCAGAGATAGGATAGATAAAATTGACATCTAAAAGTTTCTGAAGTTCAGCTTTTACCACATCTTTTAGATAAGGATTAAGTCTCCTTTGAGGTTGACGAATAGGTCTAGCATCCTTTTCAATATAAATGTGGTGTGTACATAATTGGGGGTCAATTCCTTCCATATCAGGGTAATCTAATGCAAATGCTTCTTGATATTTTCTTAACAAATGGATGAGCTTCGTTTCTTGTTCAGGTGTGAGGTTGGCATTAATGTTTAAGGTTTTTCCCGGTTCAATTTCCACAATTTTACTATTTGCAACAGAAGTAACCGGTATTGTTTGATCATGTGTATCTTTCAGAGGATTTTCTTCTAATTCATTATCAAATGCCGCTTCTATCATGTGACACTGTGTGCAGGATCCAGATTCAGTTTGACTAATGAAGTTATTAATGGCATCATCTTCTGTTTGGTCTTTAAAATAAAGTGCCTCTTGTATAGTTAATGGAGATCTAATGTTATCAGTAAGGTATGATACCAGATGCTTATTAGTTTTAATTATTGTGACACTTGGCTGTGCTGGAGGATATAGAACTAAATTCTTGATATTTGGTCCTTTGGTTATGGTCGTATTTCCTTGCCGGCGGCCAATGTAAGCATCGGCAGTGGCAAGCCAAGGTATTCCTAAAATCAGCGGGTGTCCATCAAGTTGGGTTTTTGGATTAATTATCAGGAAATCGGTTTGATATTCCCAGGAATCTACAGAGACCATGACATCATGTAGAGTACCCTCCGGCCTAACCACAGATCGGTTAGCCAATTCTAGCAAAGTAGAGGTGGGTTCTACAGATGTAATGCAGAGCTTTTGACAAGTAGTGGTTGTTAAAATATTAATTGCAGCTCCTAGATCAACTAAGGCATTAGACAGGGTCTGACCATAAATTTGAACAGTTACAATTGGATTTCCTGGGTCTTCATATTTAATGGGTGTTTCTTTCCCTGATAGTAAATCAGATAAAGTGCCGAATACTTGGACTCTTGGATTATTTGTTATATTCCTCCTTGGTTTCTTTATGCACAATTCTTTGATAGTTTTTGTGTATATAGGAATGTCTTGAATGTCTTGGAGGAATGGAATTTTTATGTAGAGATTTTGTAATTCTCCCAGAATGTCAAAATCAAGATATTGTAAAGGTCGAGATATGACTAATCATTCTGGGAACGGAGGAGAGGATGTGGTTGCTTGGTTATGGGTCTGCTACTTATTCACATCCTCTTGTTGCAACAGATGTTCTCTTGGTAACTGATCTTCAATATGAACTGTTTTATCTCCCTCAGTTTCAATAATGCGTCTAGATCTTAACTGAAGATCGTTACACTCCCTCAGGTCGGGTCCTATTTCTGGTGATTCTATAATTTGGAGAGATTGGACTGGTCTGTTATTTGGATTGGGGTTGGGTTGGGCTAGGAGTTTTGGTCTCAGATTAGATTGGGGATTTTGTTGTAAGGCTGGCAGTGTAGGTTGAGGGAGCGGAATAGTTCCTATTGGCTGATGCATCGGTCTCTGCCAATTTGTTTTCCAGGCTGAACTTTGTGAAGTAGGGGGAGTCCATTGTGGAGGATATGGGCTATTTTACCAATATGGTGGAGTGTAAGGGAAATTCGGCCAACCAGATTGGCTTGCCTGATTCAACCACGGGTTTGAAGAAGGAAACGACTGTGGTGACCAGTTTGAAAATGGGGGTTGGGACTGACTTTGCCACATACTATATTGTTGAGCATTATACTGTGGAGGCTGAAAAGAAGAAGTTGGGTCTGGAAACATATCAGATTGTCTCGGCTGCCACTGACGGCGCTGGTTGATCAAGTACCCTGATTCTGGTTCTTCTTCCGCTTCCTTATATACCAGTGTCAATCCAGGAAGTGAGGGGCAGCTCTCCGTAAGGTGATCTTTTGTACAGATGGCGCATGTTTGGACTATATCCAGTGGACATTCCTTGTGACTATGCTTTTTCCTGCATCGGGGACAGAAGATCGCCAAATTCTGTTCTGCCTCCATTTGCTTCTGTTTAGCCTGCATAATATCAAGTTGTGTAGTTAGTGTTCCCAGGATATCAGTTTTAAAATTTTCCAATAAATTTCCAATTTCTACACGTGTTACTCCTTCTATTGAAATTTTATTATCTCTTACAAATCGATCACATTCTGCCAGTTTTACTCTTGTGCTGCCTCTCAAACTCCTGATACATAAATCAATAATGTCAGCAAAATTCTCTTGATAAATATCCCCTTTTCCCATGATGTTTAATGTTTCAATCCATTGTTCCTTCATGCCCCTTATCAATGTAGTTTTTAACACATTATCAGGTAAAGGTAGTGATGCATAAGGAGATCTTTGTAGATTGTACTGAAAACGTTCCACATACTCCTCTAATGTTTCATTTGGTCTAGCTGCCATTTGGAATATTTCGTCCTTTAATTCTCTAGACCTGCAATAATCCTGATATTTTTTTAAGAAAGATTCTTTCATTTGATCCCAGTTGTTTATAACCCCACCACCTAATCCCATAAACCATCTTAAAGCAACCCCTTTTAATGTAGACGGAAATAATTTCAATTTCTGGGGGTCAGTGGTGTAATCATATCCCCTGCACAACACATGGAATTCAAATAAAAATGCATCCGGATCTTCTGATGTGAGACTGTGAAATGTAGGGATATGTTGAAGAGGGATTGCTTTCATGGGTGCTTTTGTTGCAGAATCCACTATAGGGTATTGTAATGTACAGGTTTGAGTGTTTGGCTGATTCTGAGCCATAGGGTCGAATATATGCCAGTAACCTTCTGGGATATCTAGGAGGGTATTCCTAGGTTGAGAGGGAATGGCTTTGACAGGGATAGTTTTAATAGCACTTCCTCTATCTGGGATAATGAAAATGCCTGATGTCTAAGGAGATTAGGTTCCTTCAACAATGATTCTTGCAGCACTCCCCTTATCTGGGCTGTTTAATGGCTGATTTGTTCCAATAGGAGATCTTGGTTCCTCGGTTTCCCCTGTTTCTCCTTTTTCTTCACAAATATTGCTGAAATTACCTTCTTGCAATAGTTCTGGAGTAGAATTTTCAATTTCTTGAAAGTCCTGCTCTTCAGTTTGACTATGCACCTCAGCAAAGGCTACAGATGGTGATCCTGTGGCCTGAAGGGAACTAGTAGGCTGTTTAGAAATGATTTTCCTGGGTCCTACTGATGGATGAGATTCTGTTTTCTTATAGATTTCATTTATAAAGGTCGTTCGGCCAAGGGTCACTGGCCCCTTAGCTTTTTCAAGTTTGGGTGGAGGTTTGATATTTTTTTCCGGTTTTTTCTGCTTAGTCATGCACTCAAATGAACTAATAAATTCTATTCAAACAAAGAAACAACAAATCTGTTAGGAAAGCGGGCAGAGGAGCAGGGCTTTTACATGCTCCGTACGCAGGTTCTTGCCTTCCGTTTTTAAGATCCAACTCTTCCCTAGTAGGTTCGTACACTACTCTGAAAAACAGGACAAATGGCTACACTCTTTCCCCGGCAACGGTGCCAAAATGTAGAGCTATAAAAAGGGTCTCTTTCACCTCTAATTACCTCACATTAATATGTCAATCCGGGAGCGTTTTGTTATTTCAAAGAGTGTCTCAGTCTGAGGCTATTTGTCAGAGCAATGCTAGTAGTACAACGTTCAAAAATACAAGAGTAAACGGATGCTTGTCTACAACTAAGTTACTTCAAAAGAGTAAATCACACACTCGGAAAGCTAGGCAACTTATCAGTGAAGGGTTCGGTAGCGATAACCCATCCCTTTGGAAACTGATGGAAAGGAAATTGGAGAATAGACTACAGGTCTGGAAACCAGACAGTAAATGCCGAGGCTCACTACAGCCTTAGATCGTCTCCCACACCAAAACAACAAATGCTAGTAAATGGAACAGTAGATAAGAAAATGGAACAACAAATAAGAAATTGAACAGAAAATATGGAATGGAACAACAATTCTGAAATGGAACAGCAATTCTTAAATGGAACAGCAGCTAAACAACTAAGTCTCGCAAGCAGTAATCAAACTTAATCTACTAAATCAAATGCATTAATCGTAATCAAACATCAATCTTTCACTCTTAAGGCGGATTAAACAACTCACACTAATGGAACAACGCTGATTACTGATAAGTTAAGGAACAACACTTGGAAACCATATACACACACAACACGCTTAAATAGTAATCTGATCTCAGCATCAATCTCAATTAAAAGAAATACGATTGCGTTTTGAAATAGAATAGTGTTACTTCTGAATCCAACAATCCTAAAGAACATAACTCTCAAGATGAATCCTGTAACATGAATGTACAGCACAAAAGCTCTGTAATAAAATAATAAGAATATTTGGTTAAGACTAATAATATTCAATCAACTTTGAAAGGAACAGTAATATAATGCAGAGTCAATACAACAGTTTTGTCTGTAGAAATCTTAATGAATTAATCTTAACAGAGCTTGTGATGTAAACTTATAAAGCATATCAGATTACCAAATAACGACGATAAGCAAATCACGCAGAAATCAAATCGTAATGATACAGAAGCAAGTGTCCTTCGGCGCCGAGCCCTTAGCCTCCAAGGGTACACCGCTTTAGGTTAATCCAGACGCAGAGATGAAATAATCACCAAGTTTGTATTAATGCATGAAACAAAATTACAATGAACCAGTTCTTATCGAGACTCGATGATCAAAGTTTTGATATTAATAGAAATTACATAAAAGCATAATCATGTCGAACTCCCAAAGCTAACAATGATGTCCCTTTATATAAGGGTGACGGCGGAGATGTCTAAGTAAGAAGATAGATAAAACAGCGATCCCTCAGGATCAAGGATCCTGAGGGATTCGCCGAATTGTTAATCCTTAATCATCTATTTTCCCTCCTGTGCCAAGCTGGTGTCTTCTCCTCCTTTTCAGGGCCGATTTACTTTGATCTGCTTAGCCTTGTTTGCACTCGGTCTCCCGTCAAAGGGACAGCGGTTACCTTGTCCTTGTCTTTTCCCTTGGCATAGCAACTCCTCGTTTTCACCACTTCCTGCACGAGGGAATGACAATTGTTAGCGGTTAAGTCTTGCATATTAATCCCACATGTTTTGTTATAATTCTTTATCATTTTCCAAGTTAAGTTGTACTGAAAATCCACTGAAATGATCATCAAAAACATACCTTTTTAGTACTCCACAATATACAATTAAAAATAATTAATGATTAATTATATTACAATTAATTATATACATTTTATCTAAAATTAATAAAATTACAATGATTGAAATAAGAATTGAATTAATTACATAATATAATGCAAAATGAATAAAATAAAAATTTTAATTAATTAAAATTTAATTTTATTAAATCAAAATATAGTTTAATAAAATTGTATTTATTAGAATTAAATTAAAATATTAATTAAAAAAACAATTGAACAATAAGAAACAGATTAAAATATTAATTAAGAAACAATTAAACAATAATTTACGTTTTAAATCTTACAGCTATATTATATCCAAAAGGAAGAAATCCTGTACTATATACATTGTGTTATATGATCAAAACCAAACCTGTTAGGACCTGCGGTCCATGCGACGGGCAGGGCGACTCCACCGTGCGAAGGATGTCCGCAATATGAAATGAAACAAGCCAAGAAACGAGTTTATAAGGTGTTGGACGAGTTGGGCGGGCCGACCCTCCTCTTGGGCGAGACAACACATGTTGAACGAGTCGGCTTGGGCGTTTGGTGTGGGTCGGCCAGGTGACATAACCCGCTACCCGCCCATATATATTGGAGGGCGTTTAGAGGCAAACGACCATCATTCAAACACATGAGTTTGAACAAGGAGTTCTGTAGTGCGTGGATGAGCTTGCACGACAGGCGGAACTCGGGTGTAAAACTCGTTCAAGAAAGTCATTCGAGAAGTCATTCGAGAAAGTCGTTCGAGAATTCGTTCGAGAAAGTCGTTTGAGAATTTGTTCGAGGAAGTTGTTCGAGAATTTGTTTGAGAAGTTGTTCGAGAATTCATTCGTGAAATTCGTTCGAGAGATTTTCAGGTGACTCGGGCGAGGTCGTGTGGCGACCCAGGTGATGTCATTCGGGTGACCCGGGTGAAGTCATGTGGCGACCCAGGTGAGGTCGTTCGGGTGAATTGGGTGAAGTTGTGTGGCGACCCAGGTGAATTCGTGTGGTGACTTGTGTGAACGATTTGGGTGAACAGGGGGACGTGCGAATGGGCGGCCGGGTGAGGGCATGCCATGCATGTCGAAATGAAGAATCATGCAGACGACCGACTGGGTGAGGGCATGCTGTGCACAATGAAACGGTGGAAACAGTGAAGTGTTGAGATTGTGAACGAAGGTGTGACTCGTGCGGAGGCACCCATGTGTGGCGACTTGGTTACGACGAGGTGCGCCCAAGTTGGGAAAACAACACGATTATGCGATGAGGTGAACGAAGGGTTGGTGAGTCATGCGGCGGCCATGCAGAGGTGCCGACGAGTTGGGCAACCGAGTTTGCCAAAGTTTGAAAATTGGCTAAGTGTAAATTTGGGGTTTCCCAAGATTTAACTTGTACTTGTAAAAGAAGATTATATATTGATTTGGGCATACTCATATTGCAGGGATTTGCCCCTCCCTTTATACTGTTGTTCGTTTCTCTTGTATAATGCTGTTTATGTGAATGTTATGGTCTTTCACTTGTATAAAGGAACATTAATAATACTTGGTAACAAGAAATAAAACTAAGTATGGAATGTTAGGCGTAGTCTACAATCGTAAGTATTGGTGAAAAGAAAATGATTGGTAGTGTTGCACCTCGCTATAAGCGGTTGAAAGACTATCGCAGGTGTAGGGGTGTGACCGGTGGTATCAGAGCTAGTGCCGAGGAGCTAGTGCTGGTGTTGAAGCGTTGAAGCTGATACACACCTGCACTTCGTGACAGTTGGTATTAGAGGTAGTCTGAAGACTTGGAGAAGTCTTGCAGGAAGGTGGGTGAAGCAGTTGTACATACACTTGATAGTTGATGACAGCAGAAGCAGGTACTTGCAGGTGAAGGAAGCTGATTTCACATACAAGTGGAACAAGGGCTTGTTCATGGTTATAGGGAACTTTTTGAAGCTGGTGAATGGTGAAATAGGTTTAGCAGAGATGAAGCCTTGTGCTTGGGCCAAGCTGAACGACAAGGCATGGCAAGTTTGGAAGAATGCGAAGGGAAGCTCTTGCTTACCTTATACAGGTTGAAGTGGTTGAAAGAGGAGAACCCCCGGATTCAAAAGGAACTTGAAGTCTCGAAAAAGAATGTTTAAGACAAACTTCTTCAACTTGGTTGAACAATGGGGAAAGATGAAGTTGCATATTGTACTGACAAGGAAGAGGAAGTCGTGATGATTGAGGATGTTGCAGATATGACAACAATGGAGTATGAACTTGAGATTGATCAAGTTGGGCTGGGATCGTGCAGTTTGCAGACATTGATGGATGAGGATAATCACCTGGAGGAGCCTCATGATGATGATGTAAGTACTATTGATACTTGTGTTTCACTTGAGCATTTGGTAGATGGACTGTATGCAGGGAAGGGAAAAATCAATTTGCCGATGCTAGGGAGGATCTTACCATGGATGTCTATGATGAGACCTTGTATGGAGAAGCAAGGATTGTTGATTGTTGCAGGACTTGTTGGGGTTGTTTGTGACCTTATGGTAGAAGGTGCAAAGGCCCGTGACAAGGGAGGAACATGATGATCATTGCGGAGGATTAGGTCATGCTTTAGCCACATGGAGAATTGGCTAAGTGCGCAGCATGATGCATGGACAGATTGAAGAGGGCACACACTTGAGGTATGATGATACTTGGGTGGACTTCTCATGGCCGAGACTAAGAGAGGAAGTCTTGGTGGAACCTTCAGTGGGGGAGCTATGATGGAAGGGACTTGTGACGTGATGATGATATGGTTCGGTGATTGAGTTAACTAGTCCGAAGATTGTAGACTTGGATGAGGATGACCGATTGTTGTGATGGGTCTACTTGGTTGGACTACATGGGAAACTTAGTCATGGACATCAATTTGGAGACATGGAGCATGGCAGTCTATGTAGGGACATTGTGCAGGAGCACTTGTAGAGGTGTCAGTTATGGGCATCCAATGAAGAGTGCCAAGGCAGGAATGTTGTGCAGGTAGATTTGCTGGTGTGACATGGAGATGTTTTAGTTATGAGCCGACGGAGAGGTTGTGCACTCTTGTACAGCAAGGCCATGGACTTGGATGGAGTTGTGAGCAGACTATGGAGCATTCCTACTACGTGGAGAGCTGAGGCATCTTGTAGAGACCTTTGGGTCGAGACTTGTATGCTTGCTAAGATGTTGGTTGGAGATGACTTATGGAGCTCATGATGACATGAGGTTGTGACTTTTAGGGACTTCATATATGGTGGACTTGGATGATCTGATGCTTAAGGAGCTTAGGTTAGAGGCTTTGATGCAGGATGGGGTGCATACTTTCAAGTACATGTATGGGAATGGCTTGAAAGAGTGACTTTATGTGGAGGATTGATATGAGACACTTTGGAGTGATGGAGTTACATTGATGATGATGCCTTGGTGGCAACACTTGGGCATGGGTTGAGCCGAGACTTAACCACTTCGGACACATGGGAGCTGATTGATATATGATCATGGGTAGCACATGGATAGATGAGATAGGTGCATACTTGTTTCTATGGTAGACTTGAGGGATGGCACATTACAGATATGATGGAGGTTGCTTCATGGACCTGGATGTGGCACATCGAGAGTCAAGAGATGATCTCTTCACTTTGAGGAGATGGATGCTTTGTAGATGGATGATGATGTTGGGGTAGATGTGGCTGATTTCATGCGGCACATTAGTACCAGACATCATGGACAGCATGTTGCAAATGAGATGAGGGCTACTTCATGGACCTGAGCATGGCTTACACTTATATGGAGATGGATTCTTGATCGAGTTGAGGATGTGACAGGATGTTTTGAGAAACAGCTGATAATGGCATGAGGATGTTCACACTCATGGTTTGAGCGTTACAATTGGACTGATCACCCGACTAGTTCAAACATGGGGTCTGAAAGTGTACAGAGATGTGTTAGCATTTGTTGGAGTATCATGGCAACAGTTCACACAATGACGATACATGATGAGGTCGACACGAGATGTTGCAAGAAGCATGTAGCTTGAGATGGAGGGGCTAGCCTTCCACAATGGGGAGCAGCATGTGGAAATTGCGATGAGATGGTCGATGGTCATGGATTGAGATGATTTCCGATGTATGACATACCGATGGGGTGTATACCTTGGTATGGTGATCTTGGCGAAAGATGGTTGCCGGGATGAGATATTGTCGAGGACGACAATGACTTCCAGTGGGGGTGGATGTTAGGACCTGTGGTCCGTGCAACGGGCAGGGCGACTCCACCGTGCGAAGGACGTGTGAAATATGAAATGAAATGAGCCAAGAAACGCGTTTATAAGGTGTTGGACGAGTTGGGCGGTCCGACCCTCCTCTTGGGCGAGACAACACATGTTGAATGAGTCAGCTTGGGCATTTTGTGTGGGTCGGCTGGGTGACATAACCTGCCACCTGCCCATATATATTGGAGGGCGTTTGGAGGCAAACGACCATCATTTCAACACATGAGTTCGAACAAGGAGTTCTGCAGTGCGTGGATCAGCCCGCACGACAGGCGGAACTCGAGTGTAAAACTCGTTCAAGAAAGTCGTTCGAAAAGTCGTTCGAAAAGTCGTTCAAGAATTTGTTCGAGAAATTCATTCGAGAATTCATTCGAGGAAGTCGTTCGAGAATTTGTTCGAGAAGTCATTCAAGAAGTCATTTGAGAAAGTCGTTCGAGAATTCATTCGAGGAAGTCGTTCAAGAATTCATTTGAGAAAGTCGTTCAGAAAAGTCGTTCAAGAAAATCGTTGGGGTGACCTGGGCGAGATTGTGTGGCGACCCGGGCGAGATTGTGTGGCGACCCGGGCGAGGTCGTTCGGGTGACCCGGGTGAAGTCGTGTGGCGACTCGGGTGAGGTCATTCGGGCGAACCGAGTGAAGTCGTGTGGTGACCTGGGTGAAGTCATGTGGTGACTCGGGTGAACGAGTTGGGTGAACAGGTGGACGTGCAGATGGGTGGCTGGGCGAGGGTGCGCCATGCATGCCGAAACGAAGAATCGTGCGGATGGGCAACCAGGTGAGGGCGTGCCATGCATGAAGAAATGGTGGAAATGGTGAAGTGTTGAGATTGTGAATGAAGGTCTGACTCGTGCAGAGGTGCATGTGTGTGGTGACTTGGTTACGACGAGGCGCGCCCAAGTTGGGCAAACAACACGATTGTGCGACGAGGTGAACGAAGGGTTGGTGAGTCATGCAGTGACCGTGCAGAGGTGCCGACGAGCTGGGTAACCAAGTTTGTCGAAGTTTGAAAATTGGCTAAGTGTAAATTTGGGGTTTCCCAAGATTTAACTTGTACTTGTAAAAGAAGATTATATATTGATTTGGGCAAACTCATATTGCAGGGAGTTGCCCCTCCCTTTATACTGTTGTGAAATTCTCTTGTGTAATGTTGTTTATGTGAATGTTATGGGCTTTCACTTATATAAAGGAACATTAATAATACTTGGTAACAAGAAATAAAACTAAGTATGGAATGTTAGGCGTAGTCTACAATCGTAAGTATTGGTGAAAAGAAAACGATTGGTAGTGCCGCACCTCGCTATAAGCGGTTGAAAGACTACCGCAGGTTTAGGGGTGTGACAAAACCCATCGAAATTTGAAGGACCTTGGAAATCGAATGTTCTTAAAGATTTGAAAATAGGAACTTTAATATGACAAATTTCATCAGAGCTAAGTTTATCGGAGACCTCGGGCATGAGAGGACAAATGATATGGTACATTTTTTAACAAAGGCTTCAGGGCTATGATAATTCTGAGGTCATACACCAACGACTTAAGAAATTGGTATAAATAAATTAATATACCAATGATAACGAGGTATCAGAGGAGTTAAGCATATCAGGAGGTGTTGAAGTATCGGGATATGAGAGAGATTGTGTATCAAAGGAGAGTTCTGATATTAGAAAAATGTCGAGCTCTAATATATCAAATATATGAACTTTTTAGTGTAATTTTTTCTAAAATAAAGTGTTTTGTAACTAACTCATTCGAGGATTTTAAAAGAGGTGTTACGATATTTAAAGATCCTGAGGTTCCGATATAGAATAGATAAAAGGTATACGTAGAGTGAGAAGTATAAAGTGGAGTGGATCTCATGTCGAGTGAGTCATTACCATAATTTACTATAATTATTTTGTAATTTAAACGTCTAACAAAAATAATGACAACTATTTTGTAATTTCGGGGTTTTAGTTCCTCTTAATTTTTGAAATTAAAGCTTAGAATATATTTTTGAGATCCCGTAAACACCATAATTTTAAATTTTGTACAATTTGGTTTTGGCGATTTTGTAGGAATGGTAGTGAAAAATGAACTAATTAGTAAAAATTAACTATAAATCAATATTTACAATTAATTATTAGTTTATTTACAAATTTAAAATAATATACACTTTGTACTTTTTTATCCCTCACGGTAAAAATTATCAAACTTTGGAAAAGTGTCATTTGCAAACCATGTAACCAAATGAGATGAAACGAGAATCGATGGAAAGCTTGTGAAAATTTGAACAAAATGAAGAAATTAGAAAAGAAATCCCATGAAAATGAAAATATGGAAAAATTGTAGGACGCTTAACCAAAAGAAAATATTAAAAGACGATTTAGCGAAAAATTATCAAAAGTGTCCCATATATTTGAAATTAAAAAAGTAAAAAATGGGGGGTTGAGTTTTCACCTCAACAATAGCAACACATGGGGAAGAACTGGTTATCTCTGGTTATAGATAATGAATTTCACTATACCCAAATGCGAAAATTAATGGGTTGCATCAAACTATCAAACAGTAAAATATTTCACATGGGTCCCACATTTATGAATTAGGAAATATGAGTTCAAAAAGATAAGTACTCAAAGCACAATGAGTAAAAATTAGGAATCCAAATTTTGGGAATTTTTTTTTTAAGATTACCTCGTATGAGAAATAGAAGGTAGAGATAGGATTTTTTTTTATAAATCATATATACATAGATATGAATGGTATCTGACATTGATTCACTTTTGGTGAGCCTGAACAGTATCCCAACGAAGTTGGCTTTAATGCCATACAAGAATGGCCCTGGTTCCAGTGAGCGTCCATAGCCCCAATGAGTTTACTTGCATTTCCCATGTTTCCTCTTGTAATCACTCGTTTGATATGGGTATTTGCAAACTTTTATTTTATGATGTACCTAAGTGAAAGAGGTGTGATAGTAATAGAGACTTCAGCAAATTTATATAATGCTTCCATAAGGTTGGCTCCAAAATATTTTCCTGTGACTATTTATTGAAAGGCTTTTATATGAAGTGGGGGGATGGGAGGAATAAACTAAGTTAAACTCAAGTCAGTTCTTTCCTTGAAAACTTGAACTATATAATTTATAAAGGATGTGTGTTCCTCCATGGAAAATATTTTAAAGCAAGAGGGTTTCATGATTTGATAAAGATATACCTTTAATGGTAAATAAAACTCATTAAATTGGACAGAGTAAATATTTCCAACATTTTCCAGGCAATGCTGGGTGAGGAAAAAACAAATTTCTTCTACATAAATCTTGGTGGAGTCGCCAAAATCAAACTATAACCAATAGAAAAATCAAAAGAAATCCAAACTGAAGTAAAAGAAATCAACAAACTCCAAAAATGTAAAAATGAGAGCAAAAGCTGAAAGAAAAACTCAAATTTGAAAGAAAACCCCAACAAGACTAATTATAAAATATCTCAACAAAAGAGTGCAATAAGACAACCATGAGTGTGTTTCTCTTATGTTGATATTTTTTTTAATGAAATTTTTGTTGCAGAGTTATAAGCAATTAGGCTCTGAACCTTAAGGTTAATAACAGTCATGTGGTGAAATTAAACCAAATGAGAAGTCTCTACCTATTGTAAATTTTGGTGTTTTAGATAAAAGTGTGTAATGAAAGCATGTTAACAATTTTCTGATAAAAAACATTCTTGAGAAACAAACTAAAAGGTTCAGGGACTCCCCAATTTAGTTGATTTGAACATCACTATTGCTCTTCCAAAAACTCAAAAGCAAATAATAAAGAGAATGAGTTCCCAATCTAAGCTAGTAGGGGTGTGAAACAATTCTTGAGGTTCTGAACAACATATATATATAAACTAAAAACTAAAAACTAAATGTAAAGAAGTGGAAAAGGATAACAGTGGGCGAATGAAACTTACACTTGGAAAATTTTGTTTAATTTTACCAGAGAAATATTGTTTTCTCCACCAAAAATAACTTCTTCTTTTAATTGGAAGTAAAATCATGAAGAAGTTGTATTCTTTGAAATCTCATTGACCCAAAATCATTTATTAAATCTAAACAAACGCAAGTAGTAAACTGGAAGAAAACAATGTTACATGTTAAAGGAATTTGAAGTAAACAAAATCCATTAGAAATGAGAATGATGATGTACTTCTCTATGAATTGTAGCAACAATTGTTCTCTTTATATTTCATATTTCATATTTCGGAAATGTGCTCCACGATTTTCATAAAATGTCAGGAATCAATACGAAGACCCCAACAATGTAACAATGGTTTGTGAAGATAAGGAGAGGGCTTGAATCTTCACTTGATAAATATGGAGTCATACATAAGAAATACAAAAACTACAAGATAATTAATTACCTTTACCTGTTCCAAATTCCTTATCAATTGTTGCAATATTATAGTGCCTACTCAAAAGTGTCTTTGAAAAGAAAATAAAAGGATGCATATTAAAAGATGATCATATGATGAAATGAGCATCCAATAGTGGGACAAGGAAAAAAAGTAAATGAGCCACAAAGATGAAATTGTTTAAGGAAGATTGCCGAGAAGAGTAAAAAGAGGCCCATGTGCACACACTATGAAGAATGTATATCTCCAAAGTCACAAAGTCATCCCGAGGCATGATTACTTGGATGTTGGACTAAATTATATTTAAAAATGCATCCAGGTTCTCGAATGTCAAAGTAACATGGATGTCAACACAAAGATACAGATATAAGAAAAGAGGATTCCATGTGAATACAATGATAAGTTAGACTATATTGTAATGGATGAATTGATGAGATGCCAACAAGATCATATAATCGAAAATATCAACAACCCAATAAATTAAAAGGCTCAGAGAAAAATGGAAATCTCGAAAAAATGAATAGCAGAGGATTGAGATTCCAAGATTTACCGACTAAAGGCCCTAAGTCATTTCGGTAGAAAGGAATGTGACTAAAGTGGATGCAAGACGAACGACTGTAGTACAATGTCTCAAATCAACCTAGCAAATCTAAGATTTAGAGCAGGGAGAGATGAAATTATGGATATGATCATTTTATAACTTGATGGAAGTGTTTTGTGCAAGTTTTCCTTTTCCTGTAGAAAATTTGAATAAGAAAGAGTCAATAATTTAATTTTAGTTGCATCAACGGGAGACATAATTATGTTTATTAACTCATATCACTAAATTTGCAAAGAAAGGAAATATGCAAAGAAGCACTAATACAAAATGAACAAAAATACTGATGAGAAATAAAATACTTCCCTGAACATGTTTATGACTTCAAATATGCTAGTTGATTTCTTATTTATAAATCTAATTAATAAAAATCAAGTCTTCGGATTAGGCCAATGAATACCTTCAAAATAAGAAAAACAAAAATAAGAAATAAACTATGAAAAAGAGAAAACTAACAACCGATGAAGATGAACATGTTTATGCATACCTCGAAGAGTCTAATTGTATGAGTACCTTATAGATCTTCGACATTCTCCCATGTATTATCTTGAATTTTTCATATGTTAAAAATTTAAATTAACTGTTAAGTAATGATCTATTTTTTTTTTTCCAAGGAAAAAAGCCGAGCTTTTCTATTATATAATAAAAGAGCTACAAAAAAGATGAGTTAACATCCAGCAGATCACAAAGCTGCCTGATACAAGGAGGTACCAACCTTCCCCATGCTTCGTCATTTAACATGACTTCGATACCCAGTAAAGAAAACCAAGTTTCCTAAAGTATACTGCCTGTACTCAGCTGCATCAAAAAAAAGAGGCTGTCGTGTATCCACGGGCCTCCATTAAAGGAAAACAGCCCGCAACATAACAGGAGAAAACCATAAATGTTTTACCCATAAAAACTCTCCAAAAAAGAAGGAGCTGTAAAGATTAAGTTTTTTGGTTCATATCACAGAAAACGCCAAAATAAAAAGGTAAAGACTCTTTTGTTTTGGCCCCATCCTATCTTTTGCACAAACAGAAAATTTAAGTATATGGGGCCAGATCCGTCTCACGAATCTGGTCCTGGACCTGTTCCTTTATCCGCCACGAGCCCACAGCCTGTTGTAAACCTGTTTTAGAATATTCGTCTGCTTCGACATTCCTGTCCCTGTATATATGTGCAAGAGAGAAAACAGTGAAAGAGGATTTAAGGTTTTGTATTTCTTCTAGCAATGGCATCAATAAATAATTTCTGCATCTAAATTTCCCATTGACCCAATTTACTACATTTGAGGAATCTCCAAAAATCTGAACTGTGTGGACTTGTCTATGTATGAGCCAGCAAAGGAGGAGTTTTAAGGCTGATAATTCGGCAAAATTGTTTGTACCCGAACCGAGTCCCACTGAGGCTTTGAGAGAGTGATTAGTGCTAAGATGGATAATAATTCCAGCGCCAGTGATATTGTTTTGGGCTGCCCCGTCGAAAAAAGCCCAGGGAATACCATCTTTTATCTGAATCTCTGTCCTTTGCTGAGAGGCAGTAGAGGTCTCAGGTTCAGGGATGCTAGATAGTATTGCTGTGCTCTGAATTGCTATTACTTCCACTGGGAGCAATTTTTCTTTGAAGATGCTGCGATTTCGGGCTATCCAGATGCCCCAGCAGAGGATGGGAGGAAGGTTCCTCATGTTCTTCTCTGGGTGATTTAACCACCAACCCTCCCATGCCGCCTTGAGGTCCGCTCCCTCCCATCTAGCATTGATTTTCAATAATCTTTTTGTTTCTTCCCAAACATGTTTGGTAAAGGGACAATCCACAAATAGATGGTTGATCGTTTCTGAAGCTTCCTTGCATAGAGCACAGCGGCTTGGTCCCTCCTTATAACGGGCTATCAGAACATCCCAGGTAGGTATCTTCCGATTGAGTGCACACCATAGGAAAATCCTGGCTTTTTTGGGGCATTTCAGCTTAAGAAGAGGTTTTGCCCACCAGATGGGGGGATCCCAGCCCTTTCTGTTCATCAGAAAAGTGTATCCATCCTTTGGGGAATATGAGCCTGTCTCTGCATGTGCCCATACCAGCAAATCAGGCCGATCCTTTATCCTAACATTTGTGCGCTTTAGTTCATTTAAGAACCTCTTCCACTCATTTCGCCATAAATTATCAATCCCTAAATCCTCTACAGATTTCCAATCTTGTCCCCATATTGACTGAAGCTCCATGTTTGCTATCTGGCTTAGATTGTGGATCCCTCTTGAATCTAGATGAGTAAGTAGACCAGGGGGCAGGGCATAGAGCTCACTGCAACCTACCCACGGATCCCTTCCTATCCGGATGCTCTCTCCATTTCCTACTTGCCAAGCGAGGCCTTGTTCTATAATGTAAAAAGCCTCTGAGGTAGCCTTCCAGACGACCGAGCAGTTTCTACCTTTTTTATTTGGCCTCCGAATCCAGTCCTCAAGGGGCACCGGGTCAATATACTTCCTTTTTACCACTCTGGTCCACAGGTTTTCTGCTTCAATTATTCTCCATCCTGATTTTGCTGCCAAGGACTGGCTGAAATCAACAAGTTGTTTTATGCCCCATCCCCCCCAATCCTTTGGTCTAGCTATCTTATCCCAGGCTACCCATGGGAGGACTGAGTCTTCTTTTGTACCCGACCAAAGGAATCTGCTACAAATTTGCTTAATTTTATGAAGTACACCTTTTGGGATCCAAATCAGTGCAGCCCAAAAGACCGGGATGGCCTGCAGAACAGAGTTTATCAGAGTTAATCTGCCTGCCCTTGATAACCATTTGAAACTCCAGTGGGCGATCCTTTGCTCAATTTTTTCCACTAGCCAATTCCAATCCTGTTTTCTGTAGGTATAAGGTTTTAGCCAGAACCCCAGATACTTAAAAGGCTGATCCACACTGCAAGTTTCAAAAGGCAAATAAGATGTGATCAGGATCTCCTCCTGCCTGGAAAAGGCTTCCATTATAAGCTGGGACTTCCTGGGATTTATTTGCAGCCCTGTAGCTTTTAGAAATATGTCAAGAATGTCTTTTAGCACTGTTAATTCATTTGGATTCCCATTTGTAAAAAGTAGAATATCATCTACAAATAGAAGATGAGTAATAAAAAGGTTTACTGCTACTTCCAAACCTGCTATCAAACCTGCTCTCTTTGCTTTTGAGATCAGCCTGCTGAGGCCTTCAGCAGCCAGAAGAAATAATAGAGGAGAGAGTGGGCATCCTTGTCTCAGGCCTCGCTGACTTTTGAAAAATTGAGAGGCAGCCCCATTTATCAAAACAGCAAAGCTTACATTTGAAATGCACCCCATGATCCAATTTATAAATCCCACTTTGAAGCCGAGATGTGTCAGAAGAAGCTTGAGATATGACCAGCTGATTCTATCATAAGCTTTTGACAGATCTATTTTCAACACTGCCCCTTTCTTCTTTGCAAGTCTTAAACTGTGAATGGTTTCCTGGGCCACCCCAATGGCCTCGTGAATTTGGCGTCCATCCAGGAATCCAAATTGCTCGTTGGAGATACAGACAGAAAGGATGGGCTTCAAACGAACCGCTATAACTTTTGCAATAATCTTGTAAATGGTATTGCAAAGAGATATAGGTCTGAAATCTTCAAAGGATTCCGGAACTTCCTTTTTCGGGATGAGTGCAATGAAGGTTGCATTGAAAGGCCCATAGATTTCCCCTTTTCTTCTTGACTCCTCCACCACCTCAGTCAATTCATCGCCTATCTGTTCAAAAAAGTGCAAGAACAGTTCTATGGTCCAGCCGTCTGGACCTGGGCTTTTATCTTTGGGCATTGATTTTATGACATTTTCGACCTCCTCTTTTGTCACTGCTCCGAATAGGTTCTCTGCCTCTTCCTCCTCCATAAACCGAGGGAAGGCTTGTGCAGTGCGGATGATTTCAGCTATTGTGGTCCCCCCTGGATCAGCAAATAGAGATTGGAAGTGGTCTTTCCCCATATTTGAGACTGCCTCAAAGGAGGAGTGCTCCCTGCCATCTGCATCCTTTAATTTCCAAATTGTGTTAGCATTTTTCCTCCCCTTTGCATAATTATGAAAGAATTTTGTGTTCTCATCCCCGGCTTTCAGCCAAATTGCCCTACTTTTTAATCTCCATTCTTCTTCTCTGTCCAAAAGGATCTTTGCCCTTCTTTTTTCTAAATCTAATATTCTTTCCTTCGACTCCTGAGATATGTATGCATCAGCATCCGGGTCTTCTAGGGCGCTTAGAGCTTCATCAATACTAGCCATTTCCTCATATGACTTCCTCCTTTTCTCCGCTGCCCAATTGATGGTTTCCTTCTTTAACCTTTTTAAATTCTCCATGAAAAGGGCTCCCTTGTTTCCTGAATAGTCAAGGTCCGGATGTCTCCAAGTATTCCTGAACAGTTGAATGAAAGACTCCTCCTGGATCCAGGAGGAGTTGAACTTGAAGGGAGAAGCCGGTTTTGGAGGGGTCTTAGAAAATTCTAGAAAAATAGGAAAATGGTCCGAGTTCCCTCCTTCCCCCACCCACTGCCTGAAAAGGGGAATGTGAGAGGCCAGTGCATCATTTATGAGGAAACGATCCAGTCTTTTTGCAATTCTCTCCTCCCCTGTTCTCCTATTCCGCCAGGTCGGTTTTGCCTTTATAATGTTTACATCAAGTAGATTGTGGTTCTGGAGAAGAGATAAGAAGTAATCAGCCAGGGGATCTTCCCTTGCATTTGGTCCCCAAGCTTCAGCAATCCCCAGGGAAAAGTTTAAGTCCCCTCCTATAAGGAGCTTTTTATCTTGAAGCAGTTCTTTTGATAACAGATCATTCCAATAGGAGACACGACCCTGACAGGGCCCGTAAACATTGATGGCCATGAAGGGCTGGTCAAAATCCGGGGATTGAATCTCCATACCAAGTGCATGGGAAAAACCCCAAGAATTGAGAGCTCTTAGTCTTCCTATTCTGTAACCGATGGCAAGACCTCCAAAGTGACCGGAAGCATCCAGTGCAGAGAAGGCCCAACCCGGGAGCAGAGCGCAAAGAGAGGATTCAACATCTGAGCTATTTCCCAAAGTTTCCTGTAGAAAAACCAAATCTGGATTGTGGCAAGAAATTAAATCTTTTAGTGCTAGTTTTTTGGGTTTACTAGCCAACCCTCGACAATTCCAGGAGAGACAGATCATTTGATAACCGACTCATGGGGTTTTGCTGCTCTAAGCGCCCCTGGGATCGACATTTGTTTCCCATCCTCAACATCAAATTTTGCCTTGACTTGAGCTTTGGAGAAAAGGGATTTCCTACCCCTACTTTTTTTTATATGACTTTTCGATGACTCAGGATGAAGGCCTCCAACAGATTCTAAGACAGACTGGTTGGTTACTGGTCTCTTACCATGGGATCTGAGATTGTAATGATGAACAAGGGATGTTTTGTTTTGGATCTGACTCAGAATGGGGGCGTCCACACAGTTCAGATTTAGGGCCGGAAGTGCTTCCGAGATAGATTCTAAGTTTTGAATATGATCATCAAGATTTTTAAACATATTACAATCAGCAGACAAACCCCCCTTTACAGATTCAGAAAAAGTGGAGAGGTTAGGAGGAGGAGACTGCATACCCGATGGATCATCCGCCGAGGGGATTTCAGGTCCTTCCAAAGGTAATTCTTTTGTAGGCTGATCTGTTGTATTGCGCAGAGGGGTCTCTTCCTCTTGATGTTGGTCCTCTACTACCTGATCCTCCAGATTTGTCCTTTGATGATCCGCTTCCATAGCAATGTCCTCCATCTGCTTCTCCTTTCTCCTCCGCTGACCCTCTTTATCCTCTTCTCTGCGCTTCAGCTTCCTTCTCCTTTTTCCCGTAGGGCAATCCCTTGCCAAATGCCCATATTCTTGACATCGAAAGCACCTAAATGGAAAGAGTTCGTAATCCAATTTCTGATCATATTCATAATCCTTGTACTGTAATAAAACCGTTTTTGCAAGCCCTTCTGATGGGTTTAGTCTTACAAGGATCCTCGCCACAGCTCGTTCATAAGTTTGCAAGAAAGATCTATCAGCATCCAAGAAAGTTCCCAAATGGTTCCCAATGGATTTGAAGATGGAATCGACCCAAAGATAAGGAGGTAAGTTTGGAACTCTGACCCAGACAGGTTGTTCAGTTACCTTTTCCTTTGTTGCATCGAACATGGGCGACCAACGCTTGAAGAATACAGGCCGATCCCCAAGCGCCCATATACGCTCCTTGACCCACTCCATAGCTTCTTTGCATTCGAATTTCACCATGAACCATCCGTTCATCAGTATAGCGGTCGAGAAATTTTTTGCCGGGGAATTCGACCACTGGCTCTCAGCCCACTGTTTTAAAGAGTTCCCTGATATATATCTACCACGCACTCTGCCCACGAGGGTGCACTCCGCCACATCCAGCGCTTCCTCAGCCTGAACATCCATGCCGAGAACCAAGTTTGTAACCTTTTTAGTTTTCCACGTCTTTGTCTTCTTCCTTTTTTCGCCTACCTTCGCTGTCGTTTTAAAAGGTGCACTTCCCCCTGAAATAGGGTTTGGAATTTCTGGTTCCCCTGAATTCCCGCTAACATTTTCCTCAGGTCTTCGAGTCTGTTGTTCACTGTGGGATTCGACCAAACCTTCCACCGGACTCCCGATTTCTCGTGAAGACGGTTGAAGGACTTCAGCTAAACTCCTTATTTCAGATGGGCTAGCAGCAGCCTTCGGAGAAGTTATATTTCTGGTGCCGACAGACCCCTCTACTTCCTTTGAGAACCCTAGCAAGGGGTCGTTTGTAAACAGAGCCTTTGGAACCTCCGGCTGTTTGTTCCCTTCCCCCCGAACTTTCCTTGCGCTCTGAACTCTGCCAACAGTCCTCCATACCCCTTTTAAATTTGGAAAGTTAATGATGTCCTCCAAACCTCCCGACGAAATGAAGACTTTTGACGGGGAGATAGACTTGGAGCTTTGCCCTCCGTCATTTCTGTTTATAGGCAGACCTGGCCATGAATGAGGGTTGGACGTTTCCAAGACCCTTCCTCCTGCGTCTAGCGTGACTCTGCCTCCCGTTCCAGCCCCTCCCAGAAGTGCAAGGCTCTCATCCAAGAAACCGGTTGTCGCGTGGGTATGCCAGATACCTCCTCCCGTGAGCAGAGCACTTGTCTGACTAACTGTGGAACCGAAGAAATGCTCAATGTTTTCCGTGGAAACCTCCTTCCCCCAGACTGAAAGAATATCCTCCGGGGAAGGGTCCAAGTCCACCGACTCCCTAGGGTTTACCATGGTAACTAACGGCTTCTTTTACCTTGTTACTTCCCTTCGCCGTTTCCGAGATTGCACAGTGTAACGACCCTGATCTATGAACCCTCCAGCTGCACAGGAAATGGTTAACGAAACGGATTGACTTCACCATATCGGAATAGAGATTTACGCGCCGGCTCCAAATCCCGTTCCGTAAGAGCCCCAACTCCGTTTCAGGTTCCAGCTTACGGTCTACACACCTGTCATCCTCCCGCATTGACCCTGCCAGCTGCGTCCCGTGCCCTGTACTGTTCAGCCATGACTGCGACACCTGCATCACCTAGGCCTAGGGCCTAGGGTTTCCAGGTCAAGCCCTATTCCGTCCATTCTCCTGCTCATCACAAGACAACTTGTACGACTTAACTAAGTTAATTTGACTTAGTTTGTTCAATTTTAAGTAATGATCTATTGATACACATTTACTTCATAATAACATTGAGGGACAAGAGTGGGAAAAATGATCATATAGAAATACTTTTGAATTGGAAATTTGGCATTCTCAAGAGCGCCTGATTGTAAAGATTCTTTAGAACTTCCCAATTCCTATTTATCTTTGCAAATTTCAACAATGCGAAGCTTCATAAAAAAGAATAAGAAAGAAAAGCATAAGCGTAATTTAAGCAATCATATTTTTTGAACACTCCTAGCATCATAGACTCATTATATGCTTATTAAAAGTCTACAACAATTAAATAAATACAAATAGGAAAGGAATCTAAATCTAAACTAATATATTCCTAATCCTAACTACATGAAAGGAAACATGACTAGGTATAGTCATACTTCCAATGTAATCATTCATTAATTTTATCTCCTGCATGTATGTATATATCAAACATCAGTAACCAAAATAAAATTATAATTAAACCAATAGAACTAAATCTGTATTCAGAATGTACAGTTTTTTGCTAGCAAATTTACGTAAAGAAGTTTATTTACAAGAATTTTACTTACAAACATTATCTCCTGGAAAGTTTCTTCCAACCAAATCTGTATGGGATCATAAAAATAAGGATGAATATTTAATGGAGAAAGGAAGAAGCCAATTGGGAGGGAGGTCAAACAACCATTAGTGTTATCCACATAATACAAACCATTAGAAATCTTTTGTCAACATGAAGCTTCCAAACATCTTTGAAATGGATCAATGAAATGTGGAGGATCAATGCACTCACAAGTGTTGACTCATGTTGAAGATGCACTCTAGAAGGAAAGGTAAGTTGATAAGAAATTGACGATCAAATGGAATTGGAAGATCAACAACTCTTAATGATCATAATCTAAATTTTGAGATTCCTCTTCACATTCTACTAGTGCATATTGTGATTTTTCAACACTTAATTTCTCAATATGCTAGCAAATGACATCTAGAAAGTGAAAAAATGCGAATAGAAAACAAATCTGAAAAATAACAAAATAAATTATGGAAAAATAATGAAATGAAATCATAGTTTACACTATTGTTACAATTGATGTTACAACAGAGTTGTGACTAATTTAAATCTACTTCCTTCTCACAAGCATTACCCAAAATAATACAATTAGAATGACCATTGGCAACAACTTGTGAAAGAGGGAAAGATTATTGACTGTGAATAGGAGTGAGAACTTGATTATCATAAGAATCATAAATTGGGATAGATTCTTGAATGTTGAATTTAGAAAGATGATTCTTTGTTTGAGAATGAGAATTGATTGTAACAATTTTTAAATTAAATTTTTCTTCATTCTCAAGCAGGAATTGACTGTGATCATGAGTATCTAATTAAGAAGAACATGAATGAACATCCTCAATATCAGAGTAATCATCATAAATGGATTCACGACATTTACTAGGATTCTCTTTATTCCCATATGATATATTAAGACAAGAAGAAATTTGTTGGAAGAATGATCAATTACCTCTCTATCCTAATAAAAACTAATAGGCATTTCATTTAACTCATCCTGTGTATTTTATAGAAGAATATTAATGTGAAGACGAGATAAATCACTATCAACAAAAATATTAGGATGAAGGGAAAAATGTGAATTTGAAGAAATTAATTTGAAACTATCTCTGTTTGTAGATTTTTGTGTGTTTTCTTCATTACAAATTTTTGATTCCAAATCATTCAATTGGCTAACTATGCTTTCTTGAAGAATGTTTTTTGGATGCCCTAAATTTAGCATTTGATCAACATGATAAAATTTAGAGATTTGTACAACATATTGTATATTAGAATGCTTGATTTCTACTTGCACTTGTTGATTTATTGACTGATTTTATGAATTAATTTCAAGATGATCTACTGATTTCAAAGTGGTTGTTTCTTCAATATTATGGTGGGTATATTCTTACGGTTGATTATCACAATCCTCTAATCTTTGTTATGGTGTTTCATTAACATGAGAGAGAGCATCAAATTCATTCTCAAAATTGTAGGAAGTGTGCAATAAATGGAGGAATTTAGCATACATAACAGAGGCAACTTCATCCTGATTGGTATACACCTCTAGATTGGAATTCTAAATGATGTTAATTAAGGTTGAATAATATTCATAAAATCTTTTAATGGTTTCATATTGATAGGGAATGCGAGGAAGAGAATAAATATATTCAAACCAATCCAAAAATTTATCCTTGAAATTTTTATCTTCAACATTGAATCTTAAACAATCTAATCTAAATCTAACAGTAAAATCTATGAAAGATTCATTTTCAAACCCTCGTAAATATTCAAGTTCATCACATACATGTTCATAATCATAACCGTCAAATTCATAAAAGAATGTTGTGATAAATTGATCCCAATTCTGAATAGAGGCAACTTGAAGAGATTGACATCATCTTCTGGCTTTTCACAAGAATGTAAGAGTAAAATTAATGCATAAAATACCTTCATCAATATCATGAAAAGAAGAATTTGTAAAATTTTGAATAAATTGTAAGGCATGATCAAATGTAGAAGAATTATTCTTACCATTAAATTTTACCTTTGACAAGTGTCTTACTACTTCTGGTGCAGTATTAAAAGAATGCACGTCCAGATATACAACTCCAAATTGGAAGTTTGGGAGGAGCCATTGTGATTAAATAAAACTTTAAAATACAAAAAATCTAGAAGACAACAAATTCTTAGGCTCTCCTTCTAGTGCCAAAAATGTTGATGGTCTGAAATGACCATGTCAACATTATAAGGGATACCACCTAGTCGGGAACTTAAAACAACTCCTTTTTCGTTTGGAATGGTGGTTCCAACTAGTTAAACTAGGTCCAACGACCTTCTCTCTATCTTTGCTAGATTAAATTATGTATTTTACTTACTCATAGAGGAAAGACATGAGATCAACTCTCTTACTAATCTCAGGAAAGAAAGTGATCTTTACGCTGATATAGGGCTCAACCAAACCATAACTAAAGTTTTTCCCCTGTATGAGGGGACTTATAGAAATGAAATGGTTAATCTAAATGCAAACTAATCCTAGAATGCAAGAAAAACGAAAGAAATCCTAAGCCTATCTAGATTAAGAAGATGTAGATCTAACCCAACCAAGACCAAAGTAATTAAATGATTGAAATTTTAACGTGCCTAGTTTATGTGATTATATTCCTACTGAAATAGTTCTACTTGTTGATATTATAATTACCAAAAAGTTATCTATTCAAGTACCTATTAATGGTGAATGATTAACCAATAACATTAGTAAATAGTTCACTTAATGTCAATTGTAATTAAATCGAACTTAGATAACATATTTCTGAGTAAAAGTTACTGAAAAATCTGATTTGAGCATATGTGAGCAAAAGAGAAAGTTGATAACAGATATATAAGGCTCATGAACTAGATAAATAATTCAAAATATGACCTTCCACATCAAACAACAGTGCATGATATAAGAAAGCTTCACACATATATGCTATTCAAAAATAAATTGGCATTATAAATAATAGTATTTAAAATACAAATTTATTAAAACTTGGTCCCTATGATCTTTTCTTGGAACTAATCTCCAACAATCTCTTACAAATCATACACTCCATCATTAAAAGGAAGAGCCGTAATAGTGAAAGTTTTTCTTATAATACAAAATCCATATATGAAAAAGACAAATCCAAATGACTCAGATTTGAGATTTTCCTCCTACTTCTACAACTCAAAATTCCCTTACAATAGTGCTTCATAATTCCCTAGGTGCAGAGACGATGAACAACCTTAGTTCATTCTCTAAAATCCATTTTTATAATTACAAAATGAAAATCAAAATGAGAGAATTGGTTGGAGAATAAATTTGATCCCACAAATTTGATTGGCCAGAATTATTTTCCTCTCTTGCTAGAGCAATTCTATTAATCTATTCTTCTCTTCCTCATTTCCTCAACTGGTCTCCTACCACAAACCAATTGAAATTCATAAATTAAATCCAATTTGTTGAACAAAATAGGAAATAAAACTCATTTTCAACAAATTGTTAAATAACACAATAAACTAATATCCAAATAAAATTCAAGATGTGATTGCCTATGTTGGGTCTGATTAGCTTTTGAATAACCTTGGGAATGAATTTGCGACCGCAGTTTTCCAAAGCAAATAAGATTTTCCCAATTCAAAATTTGGAAAAACTATTTTTTGTTTAAAATTCATCACTTTGTCTTCTGTTGGATTTTTGGTTCTTTAAATGATGATATTTTTTTAACATTAACTATCCCATATTACTCTCCTTTGTCTTAAGTTTCCAATGAGCTATTGTGAGCTTCATTTGGTTCCGTATATCTCTAGATATGCCTCTCCAAAAATGAAGTGCCAAAATATCAGAATGTTAGAAAATGTCTATCTAAACTAAATTTCAGAAATTTAATAAATTAAAATCTAATTAAATGTACAATTAAAATTAATTAATTATTAATTACATTACAATTATTAAATTAACTATATACATTTCATTTAAAACTATTAAAACTAAATTACAAATTATTAAGTTTATGAGAGATTTTTCAGTGTAAATCACATGATATTTCATTTGTCGACCCGTTTCAAACCAACCAATGTGGTTCATCGTTAGGACAAGTTGAAGAATCAGATCCAATATGCATGTTAAATACTCACATGATATTTCATTTGTCGACCCGTTTCAAACCAACCAATGTGGTTCATCGTTAGGACAAGTTGAAGAATCAGATCCAATATGCATGTTAAATACTCAGGGCAGTGTTAGCTACCTATACCAATAGGTTTCATATTTCATGATTGGCAAGAGAAGTTCCAAATATGCTCTGCTTTGGCTATGCAAAGATCCCATAATTCCTGAAGGAGACAAGATAGGAAAAGAGATCAACATGGTTCCAAATTTTGATGGATGATTCAACAGTATAATCTGGATCATGCCATGTTTGAATTTTCTATTGTAGAATAGAGAAGGAAGTCTATCCAAACTGTCTAATCTTGGCAGACAAAGTAGTTTAGGTAGAGAAAAGAAGGCTCCCAACAGCTTAATCTGGGACCTTGGAAGAAATAAGGGCAGAAGTAGATAGAAAACAAAAGAAAAAAGCCAAAGAAAAGAAAAGGCAAGTAAGGGTCTGCAAGTCCAAATGCACCCTCCAAGAAGGAATAAAAAATGCTAGGCAAATAGATGGGTAGGCAGTTGGAGTTGCAGAAAGGTCATTTCCTACAAGTTGCATGTGTGCTGACATGGTTGACCAAAGCAAAGTTAATGAAATTCAGATGGAGTTACTCTTCATCAAGTTACAGCAATCAAGAAACATGTCTAACCTCCCTTCTCCCCCTCTCCGTTTCATTACTAACAATCCCTCAACATCTGAGATTCATGGGATAGATTACGGTTTCATAGTGGTTCTTAATCTTTTAGAAGCCACATTTCTTGTCTAAAAATCTTTTCATTTTGATCTACTCTCTAAACTATGTAAGTTTCAAATAAGCTTAGTGGTTTCCCCTCCATTTACCCCTTCATCCATATTAACTCTAACACTACTATGTAAACCCCCTACATTACCTTTCCCCTACTAGTATTAACACCATGGTGTATAAACCCCAAAATTTGTATAAATATCCCTCCCTTTGGCATTATAGCCAATAAGTTCTCTGTCAGGAATCAAATGGCATCTGGTCACTTTGATGAACCTAACCCTAACCCCCTCCCCTCCTCTCAATTCATTTGGCCCCTTGGAAAGCTTCATTTGATAAAAGAGCCTCACAAATGACCTGGTTTTGCCTATACCCACTTCATTTACAAAAATAACCCCTAAATACCCACTTCGTTCTCTTATCCAAAGTATTGGGGCTGTCTTATTACGCATCGGAAAACCTTACAAAACCCCTTTATCCATGAAACCCCTTTGAAACTACCAAAAAACCCCGAACAACCCACTTTTCGCTGCTTAACCAAAGTTTGCGCATATATTCAATTTTTCGGAATATATTGAAAAGACATCAAAAAATATATATTTATTCCTCTGCCCGTGGCCATATCCACCTATCATGTCATCATCCCGTCCACCGTCGGATCAGATCCAAGAGATCCGACGGTCCTTATGGATATCGGAGCGGTCCCCGCGACAGAGGTTTAGCGCCCGAGAAAGTGACGTTGCGTTACGTCAGGGCGCGGCCATGCGTCGCCCATTGAGGGCTCTCGGAGCAACCTCTGACAAGTGCGGGGCTGTATCATAACCGCCCCGAGAAACCGCAACTGTTAGGGCTAAACCGTAACCGTTAGGTCATTCACCGCCCGGTTTGCGGGTCCAGCGCCATCCCCACGTCATCACCGTGCCTGCCACCGCATCACACTTTTGTCTGCATCTGTGCCAACGTGCCTGCCACCTCATTACCCCGTGGACCAATGGCAGCCCGCCACCTCATCCGATGACGTCATGCTGACGTCATCCGAGGCTGACCCCACCCTATGACGTCATGCGGACGTCATCACAGAAAAAGCGCCAAATTGCAAAAGGTCCATATTTTATCCAAAAAACGCGTTTTTTCATACTTTTCGCTCATTTGCTATTATTTCCTCTGCATGCTATTTCACGTCCTGAACTGCGCCACCTATGGGAAACGACCTGAAGACCTCCAGAGCACCAATTCCACCCACAGTTACGACCTCTGTTCGCGGTTAGCCAGGTATTTCTCATAGTTCATCCTCCATATGCCTAAATTCAGTGTAAATTGCTCAGAACGCTTAAGGAACACTGAAACTCACTATTTCACCGACAGTTTTCCTCTGCAACACTTCTAAATTACAACTGCAACCTTGAAACCACCGGCTGAGCCTTCATTTCCCGAGTTTTGGTCGAAAACTGTAAACTGCTCGCGCAAACGTGAGACAGTTGGTCAAGCTATTTAAACCTGCCATAGAAGACAGAGGGAGACCAGGCATTGGTCTTATTCATAATTCGAGCAGTATTTCAATTGCTGCGTGTCCACTCCACCCTCTAGTCCCTATAATTCACAGTTGCATTGCAAAAAGTCACCTCGGTGCTGTACTACTCACTTGAACTAATTCACCTGCAAGACAGAAACTGAATAGACCATGGAGACTCCAATTGCACTGAACATCAAGCCTCTCAATGCCCCTCACCAGGAATTAGAATGGAAAGCCCTGGGAGATATGGATTATCAAATGCTAGACTGGTTTCCATTAGGCTCCAAATATAATATCCAAATGTTGAATGAGTTGAAATCCCAGCACCTTAGTGGAGCTGACATCCTAGGGATTTGGGACTCAAACTTGCCCATCTACAACCTCCCCCAGGTAAATCCTATGCCAGAGTTGATCTACAGATGCTAGGAGTGCTATGATCCAGGCCAAAGAGCTGTCCTCAGCCCTACAGGCGCAATTCTATTTCATATCACCCCAGAAAGCATAAATGAGATGCTGCACTTCCACACTGCAAAGCCATTGACCCCCCTCCACATGCAGAACTTGATAAAGAAGGGGAATAAGTTGTCAAATGACCAGACCATCAAAATCAACCAGCTGTTTGTACAACCAGGGTCTGAAGCCATCAGAACTCCTCCTATTGGATATCATTACTTGAATGAATTGGGCAGAATGCTAGTGGATTTGATCAGCTATGTCCTAGGCTTCAAGGGAATGGAGGATGTGGATGAAATCATAATGGCAATGCTGTCTATATTCTCTCCTGGAAAACCCCCAGCTGTACATTATGATTATGCCACATACATTGGAGATAAGATCCATGACCAGCTCATGAACTTGAAGAGGGAAAGACTGTTCAGGTATACTTCATACATATACCACCTATTCTTGTTTTATCAGCCAGCCAACTTCTCTATTCCCTTGAAACAAGTCAATGCCCAGGGGAATCCAAGGTCAGTTGTGTTTTGGACCTCTGTTTTTCATTGTGCCTCTGTATCACCATACACATACTCTGAGTTCATAGACTTATTCATTCATCCAGCCATGACAGTATTGGATGGTGTTCCTCCTCCAAGGTTAACTGATGACATGAGGAGAATTCTCCACCTGAACAAAACCTACAGCATTGGTAATTGGTACCTCTACCAAGACCACACAGTCATCAGAGTATATGGCTGTGAGTTGAAGCCTTTTAGGTTGCCAAGGTATGTCCCCATGAGGCTTTTTGCCTTAGAATATTTCAGGCAATTTGGGAATGCTGACTACCTCCACTTTCAAAGCAAGAACAAGAAGGCACAGTTGAAGGTAAGGAGCCAGCTGGGCCCTTTCCTATACAATAGAAAAGAGGAGGGGTGGAAAGAGGCAAACAGTATCCTAGAGGCCCTCAAACTGCAAACTAGCTTTGAATGGATACCCTATGATCCCAATCACTTTGTCTCCCTCAGGAGGATAAGATACAAATTGGGCAGCTATTCACACGTAAGGCAACTTGAGATTGAGCAGTATGCCAATAAATTAAGCTGGGAAGAAGGTACCCTAGAAGAAGAAATTACTAGTGAGGAGCTGCTAGAGAGAGAGGCTAGAAATATTCAAAAGAAATCTGACTTAGAAACTTGTGGACAGGTTCCCCTCTCATACAAAAAACAACTTGGAGCAGCTGCCTCGTCCTCAACAACGCACCATCAAGCTGCCATGAATCCTCCACAGACAGTCAACAAAGGCAAAGAAAAGCAGGTGGAACAGCCACCTCCTATGACCGAAGAGCAAATGGAAACCCTAATGCAGCAACAAGAAGAGATGGAGCAGCAGGGAGAAGGGCAGCAGCAAGAGGAGCAGCAACAACAACAAGAACAAAGGCAGGAACAGCCTGCCCAGCAAAAGAAAACAGTGGAAGCCCCTAAATCCACTGAACAAACTGAGCCTCCAAGGCAAGAGACTTCAGCCGAGGCATCTACACTCCAGACTCCACAAAAGGAGGACACAAGCAGGAAAAGGGACAGAGAAACTCCCCTTACAATATCAGCAACTCATGGGGAGAAGAGGCAGAGAATCAATCCTCTTTCAGAGGAAGAGATGCCAATAAGGCAGCCTCTGGGTATGGTCCCACCCAGCAGGGAAACATCAGCAAGTTCCTTTCAACAGGAACAGGATAGAGCAATGGGAGGAGAAGTGAGTTCCTCTAGGCAGCAAAGGGAAGGTGGGCCTAGTATTAAACAACAGTTCATCGATATTAAGATGAGAAATGAGCCCATCAAGAGACAGCTGTACAACCATCTGCTAAACTTGGCTCCCACCAATCAGCAAAGGCTCATGTCTGCATATGATGTGCAGGAAGGCAAAATGATCATGAGTCATTTCATGCCAACAGTAGTACAGCCCCAATCTGCCTCTGATTATTTGAGGACTAACTTGGAAGTCCTTGCCAAGGATATCCACCCAATGGACAAGATAGAACTGCACAAGCAAACGGGTGAGATGGTCTATGCTTCCCTGGCAGACCAAACCTTGGATAACTATAGGCTACAAAATAGCCTTAACAATACAGCCTCTCAACTGGAGCTGGAGAGGGCATCATCCCAGGCAAAGGACAACAGAATAAGGTCCTTGGAAGACATAATCATTGAGATTGGACATGATCCCAAAGATATCAAAGGGATACAAGAGGTATTGAAGTTGAGGGATGCTGACATGGCAGCCTTGAGGAGAAAGATCAAACTCCCTGCCACAATCCACCCTCAAACAGATGAGGTGGCCCAGCAAAGGCATGATCAAGAGGCCACGACCCTGTTGATATCTCTATACAAGGAGCTAATCCGGACTCAAGACAAACTAGGAGAATCAGAGGCTGCAAAGGCAGCACTACAGGCAGCATTGAAGCAAAGAGAAGAGGGTCAAACCTCCCAGCCTCCTCCTGAAATAATCAATCTTGAGGAAGCTCCTCCAACAACTGCCCCTCCTCCTCAGCAAACAGGGCCTACAGCACCAACTACATCAACAACTGCACCAACAACAGAGCAGACTCATAGTCTGGATATGCAGAAGCTCCAAAATGAAATTCAAGTCTTGGAAGTTCAAATGTTGGAGCTCAATTCAGCCAAAGAATCTTTGGCTAAAGTAAATGAGAGATATGATAAGAACAAACAGAATGCAGCTGAAAAGGAACGAGAAATAAAAGCTCTAAAGAAGAGGATAACTGAGCTTGAGAAGGAGCTCACACTAGAAAAGGTGACAGCAGAGCTAAAAGCAGTCCTTTGGGCCAATATTGGCCGGTCTATCACCAATTAGTGGCAGTGCATTGAGACTATAGATGAACAATCAGTACTCATTGCAAAGGCAAACAGGGAAATACACAGAGTGAGAGCAAGCCTTGGCAACATGCCTGATGCTGCCACCAGAATGATCAATATTTTAAATAACAGGACAAGCTCTCAACTGGCCACCATGGGAATTGCTCACAGGACTGAGACAATCTCAATGGTTAAAAGGGTCCTGACACTACGAAACCTGGTTGGAACATTGGAAAGAAGAAGCCAGGATATGCAGACTGAAATCAACAAGTTCATGGACAGATTTCAGGCATTACAGAACAGAGGCTTCCCCAGCATATTAAGCAGTGTAGGAAGACTGCTTACCCTTGAAAACTACACTAAGAGGGTTGATGCCTATGCTGCAGGACAAATTGCAAGACAGCCCAGCACTTCAGCAGAATCAGGGCCAGCATCAGGGCAAACTTTATACAATAGGGTGGACAACCTATTTTTTATTATGAATGAGATCAATCATCTGTTTGATGTGCCTCCAAATTTTTTTAAGTATACAGAAGCAGATGAAACCATAGAGGCAATTGTGAAGCACCAATTGCCCACACAGGAAGTCTGGAATAATTTGACATAGATGATATTATCAAGCCAGAACCTGTAAATGTTATTTTTTTCCAGTTTATAAGTAAGTCATACACAGGCAGAATTTTGATAGATAAGCATACAGAGCAAAGATGAAAGGCTGAGCCAACTCAGCGGGGCTATTCGGTCGCCACAGCAGCAATCACAGTCACAGGTGGCAAACCCGAGAAAATACAGCGCATCAAACATAAAGACGCGTTCGCCAGCATTAAAGCATAGCGGCTCAACCGACTCCCTGACCTCCAAAGGTCAAAATTATCCTCTGACAAACTTAAAGAGCACTTATGCTGCATTCAAAGTTGTAATAACTTCTTTTCTACTTTCTATACGAATTTATGAAGATATTTTCTCTCTCAGATAACTCAATGCCTGAGATATTTTGTATAAACATTCCTATAAAGTCCCCTTCGCATGAGCTTGCAAGGGTTGTTGTTGATTTCTCCTGAAGAAGTTCTTATGCTGTAATCCTTTCAGAAGTTAATAAAGAAAGTGATGGAATTTCTCGGATTTCTGAGGTGTTGAATGCGTCCTGGTGTCTGTTGGAAACTGCTGGATTCCTGTGTATTTCATCATACAATAAGTCTCTGTAACTCTCTCTGTTATGTATTTTGTTTGTTAAAATCCATACGTTATCTAACTCTAAATATTTAGCAACAAGGAAAATGAATAACTTTCAGGATTTATTCAATGAATACCCTGAGTTCAATCTGTGTTGTTAATCAATGTTTTCTTCAGATGCAATCTAGATAAGTGTAATTCTTAATTGCTGCACTTTCAGAATACATCTTTCACAAGTGACCTTTGTCACAGGAATTCAAATTTTGCTCCTGTGCAACGTGCTACACTTTCACCTCATCAACTTAATAGAAAATTCTTAATTGCTTTCTATTGGTTGAAATACATCATCATTTAAGCTAAATTTGTTTGTCTGAAATACAAAATTGGCCCTGCAGTTTGAGCACCACCAATCCTGCATGTCTAAGCACTTCACAACTCCAAACTCCATTGCCCAATGATATTTTACTCTCTAAACAGTATATCATAAGACCTGAAAGAAATCCTTCAACCAAAACATAAACCAAAACCTGAGCATAATAGCTAGCCTAAAACACCATCATAACAGAGACAAATCATAAAGAGAGAGCCCTCTCTGATTACAGTTTGGCTAGAAACTGTGATCCAAAGATTGGTTAGTGGTTACCTCGGCCGTATTCCCTTGGGAGTCATAGGGAACAACCTGGGTGTTAACATAATTGGCGACTCCACTGGGGACTTTTTAGGATTTTTTTTTTAATTGCTATTTATCTTCCATAGCTACCATCAAGCCTGAAATCAGTCAAGAGGCCTTAAAACTGTTTCTGCATCACAGTGACAGCTTTAGGGAAGAGCTTATTTAGGGAATCTTCATCTTAGCTTTGAAATATATATAACCATTTCGAAATCTTTATCCAGTCCTTGCAGATATAAAAACTTCCTACAAAATCCCAAAAAAGTTGGAAGCTGGCTCCTAAGAAAAATCCACGGTATACTAGGGCAAATCCTGACCCCAAACCACCCATCATTGTTGATAATCCAAATACCATCCCAAGAAACATTAGGAGGCAGCAAAGGCAGGAGCAGCCTGCTGATTTGACCCCTCATACAGTTCATCCAAATCCCATTTCTACTCCAATAAAAGTTCTTTTCCGGTCTACCCCTACTTCCCCTAGTTCACCATCCACTTCTCACAGTCCTCCTCTCACATCATCATCCACTGAACATATTCCCTTGACCAATACTCTTGGTACCGCTTTACCTGTTATCCCTGTGGTACCCATCGTTCCTATTATCCCAGCTGCCCCTGTTAATCCTTTAAACCCTGTAAATATGGCTAATAGATATGCACCCTTGCAGCTACCGGCTAATCCTGCAGCTCTACCCCAGGATTACCAATCCAAAATCTCATATTTTGACTCCACTGGCCCTTACTCTGCTATTCAACATGCTAAGAGGATGCAAGATCACTTTGAAAACTATGAAATAGATGATGACAGTGTGAGGATGAGAATCTTTGTCCAAAGCCTGACAGGTGATGTTAGAACCTGGTTCAGGTCGATCGCTGCAAATACTATCACAACCCCTGATGAGCTTTATCAGGCCTTTACTACCAGATGGGAGAAGAAGAAAGATCCCCTGCACATACTTGGTGAATATGAAACAATCAAGAGAGGTCCTCAAGAGACCGTTCTGGAGTATTGTGCTAGATTCAACAATGTGTACAATGCAATACCACAAAACCTAAGACCTCCTCCTGATTTGGCCTTGTACAAGTTCCCTGATGGATTTGATTCTGACATGGCCTATCAGTTGAAGGAAAGAGAACCTGAAACCCTTGAAGACGCTCAAAAGGCTGCTGTCACAGTGGAAGCAAACCTGATTGCCAAAAGAAACAGGGCAAGGTTGGAAAAGAGAAACATATACAAAGAAGAACCTACAGCCTTTGACCAAAAACTTGATGCAATACTTAATGGTATGAAAAGGTTGGGTGATAGGGTAGAATCAGTGGAGAGAAAAGCATCATGGGAAGCACCACAAAACAACCCTCCTAGGAATCCAAATTTTAGGAGAACTCAAAACCTAAATGTTGGTAAGACCAGTGCTGACCAGGACATAAGACCCCCTTTCCAAGAAAATTATGCAGAAACTTCCACATCAGCAGAGCCCAATGAAGATCCTGAGATTAATTTAATAGGTCTAGATGGTGAAAGTCAAGTTTTCTTAACACAAGAAGACCATGAGGATGAGGAAATCAAGCTGTTCCAAACTAAATCAGGGGAATCCTTTGACTTTAAACAAGGCTATGACACTGCTGTTTATGAAGTCCATAAACAGTACAAGCTAAGGAGCAGAACTGTGAATGTCAGCCAGCCTGAAAAGAAAAAGGATAATCAGCAGCCTGAAAGAGTTATAGTCACAGAACCTAATGACAAAATAAATTTACCTACAGAAGAAGTGACTGTTGAAGAGATCACTGAACCGCTGTCCTTAAGACAGCAGTCTCTGGACACTTCATCTTCTCATCCTAATTTAAATGTTACTCCTCAAGAGATGAGTAAAAAGGATAAATCTCAAAGTCAAGATAAAAATCTAGAAGGAGATTTAATGAACAAGGAAAGGACTGTCACCTACAACCACAAGGCCCAATCTGAAAAACCCTTTGACTTAGAAACTGAAATTGGCAAAATAAAGATAGCCATTCCTCTCTTGGAATTAGCCAAGCATGACATCTATAAATTGCAAATCAAAAGATCCCTTCAACTCACTAGTAACAAAGATGATGTCAATGTGATGGATGACACCCCAGAACTCCTGTTTGGCCCAGAAGTGGATGGAAAAACAGTAATCACAGGGGTTCTGCCTTTCTATGTCAGTTTACATATTCATGATAAAATATTACATAATGCAATGTTTGACTCAGGTGCCTCTCACAACCTCATGCCAAAAGCAGTCATGGAGAGATTGAATTTAGACATAACAAGACCATACAAGGATCTGTTTTCCTTTGACTCCAGCCAAGTCAAGTGTCTAGGTCTCATAAAAGACTTATGTGTGTCTCTAGTTCAATACCCAAACAAGACAATCCTAATGGATGTGGTAGTTGCTGATATCCCACCTAAGTATGGAATGCTGTTATCAAGATCATGGGGAGCTAAACTCCAAGGTTCCCTGCAATTAGACATGTCATATGCCACCATCTCTGTGTTTGGGCAACCAAAAAGACTGTACAGAGAAACACTAATGAAGTACATGGTCAGCAGTGAAGAAAAACCTCAAAATTTTCCTATATATGTTGTCCATTCAGACATAGACTCATACATTCTCTTCAATGACACCACTACTCCCTCAAAAGGTGAGGTTGAAACCAAGATATTCATACAAGAGGAAGATGCAAATGAAAGTAGTACCACTCCTGAAACAACAGTCAATCAAACATCAGATAGTGCTGCTGCCTTAGTTGTCAAGAAAATCCAATCAAACAAGGAGACTGTCCTAAAAAACAAGCTAGAGAAAAAATCACAATTGCTACTTACATTACCAGCCCATGAACAAATCATAAAATCTCCTTCCCAACAAGATATTCTATGGTTCCTTGAATTTGATGGCTCAGTCAACAAATTGGGGGCAGGAGCTGGAGTTTGGGTACACAATAAAGAAAATAGTCATGCAGAAGGCAGAGCCTATAGATTGAATTTCAGATGTACTAATAACATGGCAGAATATGAAGCCCTTTTACTAGGACTCAAGTTGGCAAAATTCTTACAAGCTGCCAGGGTTTCAATCATGGGTGATTCAGATTTAGTTATCCAACAGGTGAAAGGAAACTTTGTCACCAATGACAAAAGACTAAGGACTTATAGGTCTGCTGTTGCTGAGGTGCTAGACTTTTTCTCTGAATTCCAAATTACTAAAATTCCCAGAACCCAAAATCTACATGCTCACAGTTTAGCCACCTTTGCAAGCACCTGCAAGTTGCCCTTTGAGCCCCACCATTGTTTTACAGCTGAGGTAAAACACAGACCCTCCATTCCAAACAACATCAATGATTGGCAAGTATTTGAGGATGACAAGCAAATAAACCATTTTTTAACTCTGCAGCAAGAATTTGCAGGACTAAATATAAACAATGAGACAGCAAGTCAATCACAAATACTTGAGACAGCAAGTCAATCACAAATACTTGAGACAACAAGTCAATCACAAATACTTGATGGAGCAAGTCCATCACAAATACAGTTTCAACAGACTGCTCAGCCAATATCACCTAGAACTGCAAAACAAATGTTGAATCCAACTATTTTCAATATAGAAAACATCCAGCAAATTCAACAAGTTGACTGGGAAGAGGGAGTGTCCAATGCTGAAACTGAAATCATTGAGCTAAAAGACAATTTTCTACCAACAGGTCTAACCCCACTAGAGGACATCTTTGATTCAAATGATATTCCCAGAAAACCAAAAATGCAGCCCCTAAATGCAGCCATTGAAGAATGTAACATAGGTACAATTGACAAACCCAAGATAATTAAATTATCTGCTTCCTTACCTCCTGACCAAAAGCCAAAATATATTGACCTCTTCAAAGAGTTCCAGGATGTTTTTGCATGGAGCTATGAGGACCTAAAGTCCTATGACACCTCTGTAATCCAACACACTATCCCTCTCAAACCAGATCAAAAGCCCTTTAAACAAAAACTGAGGAGAATCAATCCTATGCTTCTCCCAGCAATGGAACAAGAGGTACAAAAAATGTTCAAAGCAGGCATCATAGCACCAATCAGATTCTCTGAATGGATCTCCAACCTGGTCCCTACAAGAAAGAAGACTGGCGAAATTAGGCTGTGTGTGGACTTAAGGAATCTGAACCAAGTATCCTTAAAAGACAACTACCCCTTACCCAAGATGGATCACATTCTTCAAAGGGTGGTAGGGGCCTCAAGGATCTCCTTACTGGATGGATTTTCAGGCTTCAATCAAATCTTAGTTCACCCTGATGATCAGGATAAAACAGCATTTACAACCCCATGGGGAACTTTCAAATATGTAAAGATGCCTTTTGGATTGAAAAATGTAGGGGCAACATTTCAAAGAGCAATGGACATTGCTTTTGCAAAGGAGATTCATGACTTTTTAGTCATTTATCTAGATGACCTAACACCTTTCTCAAAATCAGACCAAGAACATATAAAACATCTGAGACAGATCTTCCTAAAATGCAGAAAATATGGAATCTCCTTGAATCCTAAGAAGTCCCTCTTTGGTTTAGAAGAAGGCAAGCTCTTAGGACACATCATCTCAAAAGATGGCATTAGAATTGACCCAGATAGGATACAAGCTATCCTGCAAATGCCTCACCCAAGGAATGTCAAAGAATTACAAGGATTCTTGGGAAAAATCAATTTCTTGAGAAGGTTTATCCCAAACCTAGCAGAGCTAATCAGATTATTAAATAACATGCTGAAAAAGGATTCAAAAGTGAAGTGGACTGTTGAAGCCAATCAAGCATTTGAAGGTATAAAATTGGCCCTTACCCAAACCCTAGTCTTGACCAATCCTCAGTTCGACAGAGAATTTATCATTTTCTCTTTTGCCTCCCAACATACTATTGCTGCTGTTCTATTACAAAAGGATGACCAAGGAAATGAGAAGCCAATTGCTTTCTTTAGCAAAGCTCTCAGAGATGCACCTTTGAAGTATCAAATCATGGAAAAACAAGCTTATGCTTTAGTCAAAGCAATTAAAGACTTTAGGATTTATATCCTTTATTCCCATGTTAAAGCATATGTGCCAAGTCCTATTGTCAAAGACATTCTCACCCAAGAGAATTTAGAAGGCAGAAGAGGAAAATGGATTGCCAGCATTTTGGAATTTGACATTGAGATAAAACCTACAAAACTAATAAAAGGGCAAGGTTTGGCCAAATTAATGACAGAAACAAATTTTCAAGCCTTAGACATCAATCAGCTGGACAGTGGAACAGAGCTGGCGACTCCAAAGATCAATGTAGCCTTTGAACAATCCCCTTGGTACTCTGATATCTGTTATGTGTTACAAAACCTGTGTGCTCCCCCAGGACTGTCCAAAACTAAGTGTAGGTTCTTAAAAATGAAAACATCAAGATTTTGTGTGATGGATGGCAATTTGCTTTGGAAAAACCATGAAGGTATATTGCTGCACTGTTTAATGGAAAATGAAACTAACAATATCATGCAAGAGTTTCATGCAGGAGACTGTGGTGGACACTTGTACTGGAAGTCCACTGTGGATAAAATACTAAGGGCTGGGTACTACTGGCCCACCATGTTCTCTGATGTTAAGAAATTAACCACCTCATGTCATAAATGTCAAGTGTTTGAGGGAAAGAGGCAGTTGCTGCCACTTCCTTTAAGGCCTATAGCAACAGAGAGACCTTTTCAACAATGGGGTTTGGACTTCATTGGGGAAATTCATCCCTCATCTTCAGGCCAACATAGATGGATCTTGACAGCCACAGACTACTTCACCAAGTGGATTGAAGCTGTTCCATGCAGACAAGCAAATGATTCCACTATCATTCAGTTCTTGGAGAACAACATATTGGCTAGATTTGGCTGTCCTGACAAAGTAATAACAGACAATGCTGCTGCTTTCAGATCCAAGAAAATGGTCAACTTCTGCCATAAATTTCACATCACTCTGGGCCATTCCACTACATACTATCCTCAAGGAAATGGCCTTGCTGAGTCATCAAATAAAAGCCTAGTAAATATCATAAAGAAAGTGCTGGAAGAGAACAAAAAGAACTGGCACAAGAAACTAGTCAATGCCTTATGGGCAGATAGACTAACAACAAAAAGATCAATTGGTACCAGCCCATATGAGTTGGTTTATGGACTAGAAGCCAAATTTCCCTCATCACTAGGAGTGCCTGTTATGAAGCTTCTTCAAGAAAGCCAAGCAGAACCAAATGATATGCAAAGAAGGATCAATCAGATAATTTGTTTGCAGCAAACTAGGGACCAAGTTTTCAGCAGAGTGCAAGTATTACAAGAGAAATTAAAGAAGGCCTTTGATAGAAGAACTAAGGCAGAAGAGTTCAGCATTGGTGACAAAGTCCTCAAGTGGGATGCAAGAAGAGAGGAGAAGGGAAAACATGGAAAATTCGATTCCCTTTGCAGAGGACCATTTGTTGTCCAAGCAGTACAAGGAAACAACACTTACTTCCTTAAGAGTCTCAATGAAACTTATTTGGATGAAGGTCCTGTGAATGGCAGGATGTTGAAGCACTATTTTGAATATCACCCATGAGTGCAACCTGATTCTCCCATGTAAATATGCAGATGTATATATTATTTTCTGTTCAAAATTGTAAAAAATGCAGCTTTCTTACTTTATTGACTGCCAGTGAAAGGTAAATAGAATTAGAGGTCTACCAAGAAGAGAAGCACACAATTTGACACTTCAAAGCAGCAAACTTCAAGAATGATATGGGCAGCCAAAGAGCAAGGCAATCTGACCTGCTGTTCTTGGTCTTTCAAATGAAAAACCATCCCCATGTGGAGCCACTGTTAGCTACCTATACCAATAGGTTTCATATTTCATGATTGGCAAGAGAAGTTCCAAATATGCTCTGCTTTGGCTATGCAAAGATCCCATATTTCCTGAAGGAGACAAGATAGGAAAAGAGCTCAACATGGTTCCAAATTTTGATGGATGATTCAACAGTATAATCTGGATCATGCCATGTTTGAATTTTCTGTTGTAGAATAGAGAAGGAAGCCTGTCCAAACTGTCTAATCTTGGCAGACAAAGTAGTTTAGGTAGAGAAAAGAAGGCTCCCAACAGCTTAATCTGGGACCTTGGAAGAAATAAGGGCAGAAGTAGATAGAAAACAAAAGAAAAAAGCCAAAGAAAAGAAAAGGCAAGTAAGGGTCTGCAAGTCCAAATGCACCCTCCAAGAAGGAATAAAAAATGCTAGGCAAATAGATGGGTAGGCAGTTGGAGTTGCAGAAAGGTCATTTCCTACAAGTTGCATGTGTGCTGACTTGGTTGACCAAAGCAAAGTTAATGAAATTCAGATGGAGTTACTCTTCATCAAGTTACAGCAATCAAGAAACATGTCTAACCTCCCTTCTCCCCCTCTCCGTTTCATTACTAACAATCCCTCAACATCTGAGATTCATGGGATAGATTATGGTTTCATAGTGGTTCTTAATCTTTTAGAAGCCACATTTCTTGTCTAAAAATCTTTTCATTTTGATCTACTCTCTAAACTAAGTAAGTTTCAAATAAGCTTAGTGGTTTCCCCTCCATTTACCCCTTCATCCATATTAACTCTAACACTACTATGTAAACCCCCTACATTACCTTTCCCCTACTAGTATTAACACCATGGTGTATAAACCCCAAAATTTGTATAAATATCCCTCCCTTTGGCATTATAGCCAATAAGTTCTCTGTCAGGAATCAAATGGCATCTGGTCACTTTGATGAACCTATCCCTAACCCCCTCCCCTCCTCTCAATTCATTTGGCCCCTTGGAAAGCTTCATTTGATAAAAGAGCCTCACAAATGACCTGGTTTTGCCTATACCCACTTCATTTACAAAAATAACCCCTAAATACCCACTTCGATCTCTTATCCAAAGTATTGGGGCTGTCTTATTGCGCATCGGAAAACCTTACAAAACCCCTTTATCCATGAAACCCCTTTGAAACTACCAAAAAACCCCGAAAAACCCACTTTCTGCTGCTTAACCAAAGTTTGCGCATATATTCAATTTTTCGGAATATATTGAAAAGACATCAAAAAATATATATTTATTCCTCTGCCCGTGGCCATATCCACCTATCATGTCATCATCCCATCCACCGTCGGATCAGATCCAAGAGATCCGACGGTCCTTATGGATATCGGAGCGGTCCCCGCGACAGAGGTTTAGCGCCCGAGAAAGTGACGTTGCGTTACGTCAGGGCGCGGCCACGCGTCGCCCATTGAGGGCTCTCGGAGCAACCTCTGACAAGTGCGGGGCCATATCATAACCGCCCCGAGAAACCGCAACTGTTAGGGCTAAACCGTAACCGTTAGGTCATTCACCGCCCGGTTTGCGGGTCCAGCGCCATCCCCACGTCATCACCGTGCCTGCCACCGCATCACACTTTTGTCCGCATCTGTGCCAACGTGCCTGCCACCTCATTACCCCGTGGACCAATGGCAGCCCGCCACCTCATCCGATGACGTCATGCTGACGTCATCCGAGGCTGACCCCACCCTATGACGTCATGCGGACATCATCACAGAAAAAGCGCCAAATTGCAAAAGGTCCATATTTTAGCCAAAAAACGCGTTTTTTCATACTTTTCGCTCATTTGCTATTATTTCCTCTGCATGCTATTTCACGTCCTGAACTGCGCCACCTGTGGGAAACGACCTGAAGACCTCCAGAGCACCAATTCCACCCACAGTTACGACCTCTGTTCGCGGTTAGCCAGGTATTTCTCATAGTTCATCCTCCATATGCCTAAATTCACTGTAAATTGCTCAGAACGCTTAAGGAACACTGAAACTCACTATTTCACCGACAGTTTTCCTCTGCAACACTTCTAAATTACAATTGCAACCTTGAAACCACCGGCTGAGCCTTCATTTCCCGAGTTTTGGTCAAAAAACTGTAAACTGCTCGCGCAAACGTGAGACAGTTGGTCAAGCTATTTAAACCTGCCATAGAAGATAGAGGGAGACCAGGCATTGGTCTTATTCATAATTCGAGCAGTATTTCAATTGCTGCGTGTCCACTCCACCCTCTGGTCCCTATAATTCACAGTTGCATTGCAAAAAGTCACCTCGGTGCTGTACTACTCACTTGAACTAATTCACCTGCAAGACAGAAACTGAATAGACCATGGAGACTCCAATTGCACTAAACATCAAGCCTCTCAATGCCCCTCACCAGGAATTAGAATGGAAAGCCCTGGGAGATATGGATTATCAAATGCTAGACTGGTTTCCATTAGGCTCCAAATATAATATCCAGATGCTGAATGAGTTGAAAGCCCAGCACCTTAGTGGAGCTGACATCCTAGGGATTTGGGACTCAAACTTGCCCATCTACAACCTCCCCCAGGTAAATCCTATGCCAGAGTTGATCTACAGATGCCAGGAGTGCTATGATCCAGGCCAAAGAGCTGTCCTCAGCCCTACAGGCGCAATTCTGTTTCATATCACCCCAGAAAGCATAAATGAGATGCTGCACTTCCACACTGCAAAGCCATTGACCCCCCTCCACATGCAGAACTTGATAAAGAAGGGGAATAAGTTTTCAAATGACCAGACCATCAAAATCAACCAGCTGTTTGTACAACCAGGGTCTGAAGCCATCAGAACTCCTCCTATTGGATATCATTACTTGAATGAATTGGGCAGAATGCTAGTGGATTTGATCAGCTATGTCCTAGGCTTCAAGGGAATGGAGGATGTGGATGAAATCATAATGGCAATGCTGTCTATATTCTCTCCTGGAAAACCCCCAGCTGTACATTATGATTATGCCACATACATTGCAGATAAGATCCATGACCAACTCATGAACTTGAAGAGGGAAAGACTGTTCAGGTATACTTCATAGATATACCACCTATTCTTGTTTTATCAGCCAGCTAGCTTCTCTATTCCCTTGAAACAAGTCAATGCCCAGGGGAATCCAAGGTCAGTTGTGTTTTGGACCTCTGTTTTTCATTGTGCCTCTGTATCACCATACACATACTCTGAGTTCATAGACTTATTCATTCATCCAGCCATGACAATATTGGATGGTGTTCCTCCTCCAAGGTTAACTGATGACATGAGGAGAATTCTCCACCTGAACAAAACCTACAGCATTGGTAATTGGTACCTCTACCAAGACCACACAGTCATCAGAGTATATGGCTGTGAGTTGAAGCCTTTTAGGTTGCCAAGGTATGTCCCCATGAGGCTTTTTGCCTTAGAATATTTCAGGCAATTTGGGAATGCCGACTACCTCCACTTTCAAAGCAAGAACAAGAAGGCACAGTTGAAGGTAAGGAGCCAGCTGGGCCCTTTCCTATACAACAGAAAAGAGGAGGGGTGGAAAGAGGCAAACAGTATCCTAGAGGCCCTCAAACTGCAAACTAGCTTTGAATGGATACCCTATGATCCCAATCATTTTGTCTCCCTCAGGAGGATAAGATACAAATTGGGCAGCTATTCACACGTAAGGCAGCCTGAGATTGAGCAGTATGCCAATAAATTAAGCTGGGAAGAAGCTACCCTAGAAGAAGAAATTACTAGTGAGGAGCTGCTAGAGAGAGAGGCTAGAAATATTCAAAAGAAAGCTGACTTAGAAACTTGTGGACAGGTTCCCCTCTCATACAAAAAACAACTTGGAGCAGCTGCCTCGTCCTCAACAACGCACCATCAAGCTGCCATGAATCCTCCACAGACAGTCAACAAAGGCAAAGAAAAGCAGGTGGAACAACCACCTCCTATGACCGAAGAGCAAATGTAAACCCTAATGCAGCAACAAGAAGAGATGGAGCAGCAGGGAGAAGGGCAGCAGCAAGAGGAGCAGCAACAACAACAAGAACAAAGGTAGGAACAGCCTGCCCAGTAAAAGCAAACAGTGGAAGCCCCTAAATCCACTGAACAAACTGAGCCTCCAAGGCAAGAGACTTCAGCCGAGGCATCTACACTCCAGACTCCACAAAAGGAGGACACAAGGAGGAAAAGGGACAGAGAAACTCCCCTTACAATATCAGCAACTCATGGGGAGAAGAGGCAGAGAATCAATCCTCTTTCAGAGGAAGAGATGCCAATAAGGCAGCCTATGGGTATGGTCCCACCCAGCAGGGAAACATCAGCAAGTTCCTTTCAACAGGAACAGGATAGAGCAATGGGAGGAGAAGTGAGTTCCTCTAGGCAGCAAAGGGAAGGTGGGCCTAGTATTAAACAACAGTTCATCGATATTAAGATGAGAAATGAGCCCATCAAGAGACAGTTGTACAACCATCTGCTAAACTTGGATCCCACCAATCAGCAAAGACTCATGTCTGCATATGATGTGCAGGAAGGCAAAATGATCATGAGTCATTTCATGCCAACAGTAGTACAGCCCCAATCTGCCTCTGATTATTTGAGGACTAACTTGGAAGTCCTTGCCAAGGATATCCACCCAATGGACAAGATAGAACTGCACAAGCAAACGGGTGAGATGGTCTATGCTTCCCTGGCAGACCAAACCTTGGATAACTATAGGCTACAAAATAGCCTTAACAATACAGCCTCTCAACTGGAGTTGGAGAGGGCATCATCCCAGGCAAAGGACAATAGAATAAGGTCCTTGGAAGACATAATCATTGAGATTGGACATGATCCCAAAGATATCAAAGGGATACAAGAGGTATTGAAGTTGAGGGATGCTGACATGGCAGCCTTGAGGAGAAAGATCAAACTCCCTGCCACAATCCACCCTCAAACAGATGAGGTGGCCCAACAAAGGCATGATCAAGAGGCCACGACCCTGTTGATATCTCTATACAAGGAGCTAATCCGGACTCAAGACAAACTAGGAGAATCAGAGGCTGCAAAGGCAACACTATAGGCAGCATTGAAGCAAAGAGAAGAGGGTCAAACCTCCCAGCCTCCTCCTGAAATAATCAATCATGAGGAAGCTCCTCCAACAACTGCCCCTCCTCCTCAGCAAACAGGGCCTACAGCACCAACTACATCAACAACTGCACCAACAACAGAGCAGACTCATAGTCTGGTTATGCAGAAGCTCCAAAATGAAATTCAAGTCCTGGAAGCTCAAATGTTGGAGCTCAATTCAGCCAAACAATCTTTGGCTAAAGTAAATGAGAGATATGATAAGAGCAAACAGAATGCAGCTGAAAAGGAACGAGAAATAAAAGCTCTAAAGAAGAGGATAACTGAGCTTGAGAAGGAGCTCACACTAGAAAAGGTGACAACAGAGCTAAAAGCAGTCCTTTGGGCCAATATTGGCCGGTCTATCACTAATCAGCGGCAGTACATTGAGACTATAGATGAACAATCAGTACTCATTGCAAAGGCAAACAGGGAAATACACAGAGCTAGAGCAAGCCTTGGCAACATGCCTGATGCTGCCACCAGAATGATCAATATTTTAAATAACAGGACAAGCTCTCAACTGGCCACCATGGGAATTGCTCACAGGACTGAGACAATCTCAATGGTTAAAAGGGTCCTGACACTATGAAACCTGGTTGGAACATTGGAAAGAAGAACCCAGGATATGCAGACTGAAATCAACAAGTTCATGGACAGATTTCAGGCATTACAGAACAGAGGCCTCCCCAGCATATTAAGCAGTGTAGGAAGGCTGCTTACCCTTGAAAACTACACTAAGAGGGTTGATGCCTATGCTGCAGGACAAATTGCAAGACAACCCAGCACTTCAGCAGAATCAGGGCCAGCATCAGGGCAAACTTTATACAATAGGGTGGACAACCTATTTTTTATTATGAATGAGATCAATCATCTGTTTGATGTGCCTCCAAATTTTTTTAAGTATACAGAAGCAGATGAAACCATAGAGGCAATTGTGAAGCACCAATTGCCCACACAGGAAGTCTGGAAGAATTTGACACAGATGATATTATCAAGCCAGAACCTGTAAATGTTAATTTTTTCCAGTTTATAAGTAAGTCATACACAGGCAGAATTTTGATAGATAAGCATACAGAGCAAAGATGAAAGGCTGAGCCAACTCAGCGGGGCTATTCGGTCGCCACAGCAGCAATCACAGTCACAGGTGGCAAACCCGAGAAAATACAGCGCAGCAAACATAAAGACGCGTTCGCCAGCATTAAAGCAGAGCGGCTCAACCGACTCCCTGACCTCCAAAGGTCAAAATTATCCTCTGACAAACTTAAAGAGCACTTATGCTGCATTCAAAGTTGTAATAACTTCTTTTCTACTTTCTGTACGAATTTATGAAGATATTTTCTCTCTTAGATAACTCAATGCCTGAGATATTTTGTATAAACATTCCTATAAAGTCCCCTTCCATGAGCTTGCAAGGGTTGTTGTTGATTTCTCCTGAAGAAGTTCTTATGCTGTAATCCTTTCAGAAGTTAATAAAGAAAGTGATGGAATTTCTCGGATTTCTGAGGTGTTGAATGCGTCCTGGTGTCTGTTGGAAACTGCTGGATTCTTGTGTATTTCATCATACAATAAGTCTCTGTAACTCTCTCTGTTATGTATTTTGTTTGTTAAAATCCATACGTTATCTAACTCTAAATATTTAGCAACAAGGAAAATGAATAACTTTCAGGATTTATTCAATGAATACCCTGAGTTCAATCTGTGTTGTTCATCAATGTTTTCTTCAGATGCAATCTAGATAAGTGTAATTCTTAATTGCTGCACTTTCAGAATACATCTTTCACAAGTGACCTTTGTCACAGGAATTCAAATTTTGCTCCTGTGCAACGTGCTACACTTTCACCTCATCAACTTAATAGAAAATTCTTAATTGCTTTCTATTGGTTGAAATACATCATCATTTAAGCTAAATTTGTTTGTCTGAAATACAAAATTGGCCCTGCAGTTTGAGCACCACCAATCCTGCATGTCTAAGCACTTCACAACTCCAGACTGCATTGCCCAATGATATTTTACTCTCTAAACAGTATATCATAAGACCTGAAAGAAATCCTTCAACCAAAACATAAACCAAAACCTGAGCATAATAGCTAGCCTAAAACACCATCATAACAGAGACAAATCATAAAGAGAGAGCCCTCTCTGATTACAGTTTGGCTAGAAACTGTGATCCAAAGATTGGTTAGTGGTTACCCCGGCCGTATTCCCTTGGGAGTTATAGGGAACAACCTGGGTGTTAACAGGCAGAACATCCAACGGCTATAATCTTTGACCAGGAAACGGCTATATTGACTAACGACTAACTATGACTGGGAAACAGCTAGTTAGACAGGACCCGAGGTATAACCATATTAAATTAAAAATTAAAATAAGTCAATTAAATTAATAGTGAGTATGAATTTACATAAAAGTTTTAATTATTTTATAATTAATTTAATTTTTATTATAAATATATATAGATATATAAATATTAAATTAAATTAAATTAAATGATTATTAAATTAATAATTAATTATACATAAAAGGTATTAGTTAGTCATACAAAATATTAAAATAAGAATTGAATTAATTACCTAATACAATGTTAAATGAATAAAATAAAAAGTTTTAATAAAATGCTATTTATCAGAATTAAATTAAAATATTAAAAAAAAAGACAGTTAAATAATAATTTACATTTTAAGTCATACAACCATATTATATCCCAAAGAAAGAAATACTCTATTATATACGTTGTGTTATATGATCAAAACCAAACCCATTGAAATTTGAAAGACCTCGGACATTGGAGGTTCTTAAATATCAGAAAATCGGAATTCTAATATGAAAAACCTCATCGGAGCTAAGTTTATCAGAGATATAAAGACCTCAGGACCTTAGGCATCAGAGGCTAAATGACATCGTAAGCTTTTTAACAAAGGCTCCGAGGTTATGTGAGTTCCGAGTTCATATACCAACGACTCATAAGAGGTGTTAAGAAATCGATATTAATAAACCGAAGTCCAAAAAAGAACGAATTAATATAACAACGAATTAAGGTATCGGAAGAGTTAAGCATATCGGAGGTTTGATGAGTTAAACATATCAGAGGTTTTATGAAAAAGCTTCGATGTCAACGACATTCCGAGGGACATCGGGAGGTGTTGAAGTATCAAGATATCAGAGAGATTGTGTATCAGAGAGATTGTGTATAAGAGGTTTTATGAAAAGAGTTTTGATATTATAAAAATCCAAAGGTATGATATATGAATCCTCTAAATGTAACAAATTTTGATGTAAAGTGTTTTGTAATCAACTCAATCGGAGGATTTGAAGAGAGGTGTTACAGTATCAAGGGATCTCGAGGTTATGATATGGAATAAAGGAAAGGTGTGGTGGGAGTGGGAGTGGGAGGTATAAGGTGAAGTGGCGCTGAACTAGAGTGGGTCCCTTTTATAATTAATTATAATGATTTTGTAATTCAAAATTCCAATAAAAATAAGAGGTGTGCACGCGAAGGAGCCAATTTTGATCAGCGATAAGGTTGGTGTCTCGGGATCTGTGCAGAAGTCATACGAAAGGTGGAAAAAGTTGTGTTATGCACATAATTCCTTTATAAAAAGGTTTAGAAGGAAAATAGCACCAATAGAGAATTTTATGCGATATAACATCTATGAACCAAGGTTTTGACAGGAAAAGGTTATATAATTGGGGTTTAAGGGTTTATAAAGGTTAACGAAGGTTTCTACGGGGTGATAGAGTCCCGATAAGAAGGATATAACTGAAGACTTTAATAAATGGATAAATGAAGACTTGAGGATGAATTTAATTCCTGATAGAAGGTTTAAGTGGGGTGGCTAAAAGGGCCTTCACCATGTATGGTTGAAGATTTGACTCCTTTCTGAGTCAAATACCTGGGACAAATGTATTTATGCATGTTTATGCTTAATGTGGGTATGTGCGGGGATAACCTTACATCACATATTTTCAACATTTGGTAATAAAACAAATGCATAATAAAAATAACAAAAAATTGAATGCTAAATGTAATGTTACCATTTTTAGCTATTTTCTTCCGATAGTTGTTCCACTTCAACATCCGAATTGATTGTAGTTGTCCTACACATATTCATGAGACAACTGAGGCAAACTTTGATTAAATTTGACCAAATATTAAATTTAACTACATGAATAAATAATAATTAAAAAGACTTGAGTGAATGAATACCTGAATGATCTCCCCTTAGTTCCAAGAATAAATTATTGGAGTAGTTTATCCTTGGAGCAAAAGTCCCTCCACTCGATGAAGTAGCAATGAAGTCAACATTGACTTTATTTTTGCTCTGTTTGATCGAGGGTGCTTTTCTCCAAGATTATCCAAATCCTATTTTATTCTCCACTGAACACGACCAACCATGTGAAGGTGGAAGCTCTCATGGTTCCTCTGCCCCCTCATATCACTCTCAATTCCCTAGTACCCAATCTATATACAAGGAAATAGTTGAAAGCAAGACATTAAGATACATAAAGAAACAAATAGGAAACACTAATTCATTCATTCGTAGATCCACAAAATATTTCATCTCAATAAATTTTATTATAAAAAATATGTTTCTATAATATAAAACAAGGTCATGTACATAAAGAAACATATAACAACTATTAATTAACATAGAATATTCATTCATTCATTCATTAATCATAGACACAAAATACTTCATATCAATAATTTTTGTCATAAACAAAATTAGTTCATGCTTGAAAGGAACTTTGAAGAAGATGGAGGAAAAGAGAGAAGACATACAATGATTTCTTTTTAACAACAAATGGTCAAAATGGCATAAATTCCAAGAAATAAATTGTTCACCTTGGAAAATAATGATGAAGTGGAAATGGAGATATCTACACAAATGGATGAGGAACAACTTCTCAACTTGAGAAGGAAATAGCCACCAAATTTTTGTGCAACACTGATTCAAATAAGTGCAAAATATATGCTCATGAATTGATAGGTTTCGTATAATTTCAAACCCTTAATATTGTAGGTTAGATTAATAAGTAAAAGGTCATAATGCTTGTTGACTCTGTACTACCTAGAAGTTCATTGATAAAACATTAGTAAAGTGTTAGGGTCCCACCCTAACCCCCTTATTTATGTAATGGGATCGATTCATAGTCAAGAGTCAATAAAGTCCATATTAATAATTGTAAGTGGTTAACCCGCAATTAATGACGGGACCACAGTTAGTTGCAAATGGGCCGTAGTATTAGATAGATGGTATTAATAAAACCATGGTATTGATCCTTGGTATTGCATGTATGAGTCATGTATAAAGGATAGAGACTCCTTGCGAGGAGCATTGTGTCTTATTTTTGTATCGAGCTCTGCTCTATTGGAGGTTCCCCCCTCGAAAAGGCCAGTGAACATTGCTTCCTGAATAATAAAATATTTGCTGTTGTCTCTCACTATTCTATGTTCTGGGTATCTTTCTTCGCATATTCTGTGATTGGGTATCTTTTTGCAGGTTAAGAGCATAACAAGTGGTATCAGAGCACTTTCCACGGCCAGTGGGATCTCCATTTCTTAGCAATTTTTTTTTTTGGCTAGAGACATGTTCCAGCGTCTTTAAACCATGGGATCTATCATTGAGTGCATAAACCTGCGGATTTGGGGAGGCATGCACGGAGGAAATACAATAGGTGGTCACGCTTGTTGGACTCCCTTGTAACCCCTATGGGTACCCCTTCGAGTAGTAGCGCGTTAGACAGAACCGCGTACGGACTGTCTTCCAAGTACCTTCTGGGTATATCGGAAGCCCCTTAGCTCCTCTGCAACCTCGCCATAGATAAATCGTCGGCCGTCTTGCTGCTACAGTACACCGAGAACAGCACTCGGAGAGATTACTCGCCCGTACGATAAGGTAGTCGGGTTGTACGACTAAGGGTATGGTTGATCCTCCTTAGTTAGAGCCCTGAAACATTAGGCCGAGTACTACTGTCAGACCCTTATGTATATTGCGATCTGTAGCACCTAACACTCCTCGAGACCATAGTCCCCTTTTTTATCTGGGGATCACGCATCATCTATACCAGATCAGCGCGCAAAGAGGTGCAGCAGCATCAGCCATCAGTCCCGTAGTTCCAAGTTAGTAGACCAGCCATTCCGATCTATTAGATCCATCAGATCTGCAGCAGCAGTCTGGTCAGCCGCCCAGAGGTATCCAATCCGCCATTTAGATCTCTCAGATCCACCAGATCTGAGTAGCTGTGTGGGGTTCCTTATTGGTGATCTCTCGGGGCGCTTATTGGTGATCTAGCCCATCAGAATCAGGACAACGAGCTGAGCACGGTGGTACCATTCAATTCTTAGTGAAATTTTTTTTTAGGCGGTCCCAATTTTCAAAAACATTAGGTCGGTGCATGGTAGAAACTAGAGCTCAAGCTATGGCCAATGAAAGGATGGACAAACTTGAAGAATCTTTGCAATCCCTCCACATTCAGCTTGACCGACTAAATAGCCTGATCCCGAGCATAATCCCGACGGGCAAGGAGGAAGCCCATGAGGAGGCGTATATTGGAAATGGACATAGTGAGGGTGAGTCTAGCCACTCTCCTCACCTTGGGGGCCCCCACCAACAATCCCGTCCGCGACCTTCCAAGTTGGATATGCATAAATTTGATGGTTCTCACCCGACAGCATGGATAGCACAAATGGAGCAGTATTTCAATCTGAATAACATCTTATATAATGAGACTGAGCTTATGGTGGGGAGCATGTACTTGGACAATGAAAGGTGGCAATGGTGGGAATGGCATCAACTTTGCAACGGACCTTTTAGGACTTGGAACTCCTTCAAAAAATCTCTTACAGAACACTTTGACCAAGAATATTCTTTTCCGGGTCGTCTTACTAAGCTCTGACAGACTGGCACAGTGGATGAATATATTACAGCCTTTGAAGCCTTAGCCTTCCGCACTAGGGGTCTCATAGATGTGTTCTACATGGAATGTTTTATCAGCGGTCTTAAAGAAGCCATAAAAGCCCATGTCTTACTGCACCACCCTCCCACATGGACGGAGGCTTGTAAGGTAGCTCGTAACGTGGAACGTGCGTTAGCAGCCCAGTACAATCGCCCAAATTTCACCACTAAGGGTCGCTCCCCACAGGCTCACAGCACAACTCAAACACTTAAGGTTCAAAAGGTGTCACCTACAGAAATGGCCGAAAGAAGAAAGCAAGGCTTATGTTACTACTGTGATGAAAAATACTCCCTAGGTCATAAATGCAAGGAGCCCAAATTTTTTCAAATTGATGCCACTGATTACAGCTCGTTGGAGGAAGATCCACGACTGGAGGAACATGAGGCAGTGGAAGAGGACAACTAGAAGGGCAATGTCCCTGACGAACCAGTTATTTCGCTGCATGCTTTGGCAGGGATTTCTTCACCTCAAACTCTCAAAATCAGAGGTTTTATTAAACATCGCCCAGAAGTAGTCTTGATTGATAGTGGAAGTACACATAATTTCATCCATCAAAAAGTCGCGGAAGCAGTGCATTGTTTTGTACGAGCAGTTTATAACTTCCAAGTCCAAATTGTGGATGGGGGCACAATGAAATGTGAAGGCCGCTGTGAAAATGTCAAACTTCAAATGGGGGATTATCAGTTGAAGACCCACATGTTTGCCATACACATGGGAGGGTGCGACATTGTCCTTGGTGCTGAATGGCTTCGCACTCTTGGGCCAATCACACTGGATTTCCAGGAGTTATATATGAGTTTTAAGCAGAACAACTCCACACATACCCTCCGTGGACTCCAGGCGGGAGCTCCCTCTATCATCAGCTCGCATAGGATGGAAAAATTACTAAAAAAGGGCCATCATGGAGTTATAGCTCAATTTAATGCCATCCAGGCAGTCGAAACCATGTCTCTGCCGATTCATCCTGAGATGCAACAGATTTTAAATAACCATCTGCTGGTCTTTGACAAGCCTCATGAGCTTCCACCCTCGAGAGGGGAACATGATCATAGCATCACCTTCGTTCCAGGGGCCCAACCCCCAAATGTGCGCCCATACAGATATCTGTTCACCCAAAAGAATGAAACAGAAAAAATAATCAAGGAACTTTTGGAGGCAGGTGTCATTCGTCCCAGCATTAGTCCTTATTCATCACCGGTGGTCATGGTGCTCAAGAAAGATGGGGAGTGGCGGATGTGTCTAGACTTTAGGGCCCTCAATAAGTTGACAGTCAAAGATAAATTTCCCATCCCGGTGGTTGACGATTTGCTGGATGAACTCAATGGGGCTCAATTCTTCACTAAACTGGATCTTCGCTCGGGCTACCACCAAATTCGCATGAAGGAAGTCGACATTCCAAAGACTGCTTTCAGAACTCATGAAGGCCATTATGAGTTCTTGGTCATGCCATTCGGTCTTTGTAATGCCCCATCTACTTTTCAGAGCCTTATGAACCACATTCTCAAACCATATCTCAGGAAATTTGTCCTTGTCTTCTTTGATTGCATCCTCATCTATAGTTGCACTTGGGCCGCACATCTTCAGCATGTAGATCTACTCTTGCAACTGCTTCGCAAGCATAAATTATTTGTCAAGATGTCCAAGTGTTCATTTGGCATGGAAGAAGTTGAGTATTTGGGCCACATTATGGGGCGTGAAGGTGTCAAGGTGGACCCCAAAAAGATCCAGGCAATGCAGGATTGGCCTCAACCTAAGACCTTAAAGAGCTTGAGAGGATTTTTGGGTCTCACAGGCTATTATCGTAAATTTGTCCGCGACTATGGTCGCATAGTGAGCCCCCTCACTCAACTCCTGAAGAAACATTCATTCTTCTGAAATGAGGACGCACAACAAGCATTTACAGCTCTCAAAAATGCCATGTGTTCCACTCCAGTTTTAGCACTACCTGACTTAACCAAATCTTTTGTCATTGAATGTGATGCTTCGGGTACAGGTATTGGGGCAGTCTTAATGCAGGAAGGGCGACCTTTCGCCTTCACAAGCCAACAACTAAGTGCGAAGAATCTGGGCCAATCTACCTACGAGAAGGAAATGATGGCCATCGTACATGCAGTAGAGACCTGGCGACCTTACTTATTGGGGCGACGTTTCCAAATCCGCACAGACTATCACAGTCTTAAATATTTTTTGGAGCAACGCCTATCCTCCCCACAACAAAATAAATGGCTTTCCAAAATGCTGGGATATGATTATGAGATCATTTACAAGAAAGGGCAAGACAATAGTGTAGTAGATTCATTATCTCGCCAATTTGAGGAGGAAAGTACTCTGCTAGCAATTTCCCTCTCCATTCTAGAATGGATTGAAGAGGCTCGCAGGGAATGGTTTTCACATCTCGGGCTCTCCCAACTCATTTCTCAAATGTAGGTAGATCGAAATTCCACCAAGGCCTACTCGTGGCAGGATGAGATTCTTCGCTACAGGGACAGAGTCGTAATATCACCAACATCCACCCTCAATAGTTGCATTTTGGCAGAATTGCACTCATCCCCCATTGCAGGACATTCAGGCTTTCAGAAGACGTATGCTCGCACCAGAAGATCATTTTTTTGGATAGGCATGAAAAAGGACATCCTTACTTTCATAGGAGAATGCGATGTCTGTCAACGCCACAAAGGGGAGACCGTCAACACACCAGGCACATTACAACCGTTTCCCATCCCGACATCAATTTGGACGGAGGTTTCTATGGATTTCATTACAGGTCTTCCAAAGTGAGGAAACAAGTCAGTCATCATGGTGGTTGTGGACAGACTTTCGAAGTATGCTCATTTCTGCACCCTACCCCACCCGTTTACACCGACTTTGGTTGCTCAATCTTTCATGGATCAGATCTTCAAATTGCATGGCATGCCCACTTCTATTGTGTCCGATCGTGACCCGATCTTCACCAGTAATTTTTGGCAGGAACTCTTCTGGCTACAAGGCACTCAACTAAAACTGAGTACTTCCTATCATCCGCAAACAGATGGTCAAACTGAATCCGTCAACAAATGTCTGGAAACCTACCTTAGGTTTTTCACTTTAGAAAAGCAACATCTTTGGGTACAGTGGTTACCTCTGGCTGAATGGTGGTATAACACCAACTATCATGCCACCACCAAAATGACTCCCTATGAAGCAGTATATGGTCAACTCCCTCCTTCCCCTACTTCTTATATCAAGGGGTGCTCAAAGGTACAAGCAGTGGATCAACTCCTACAACACCGCGCAACCATGCTCGCCCATCTTAGAGAGAATCTTCATCAAGCTCAAAACCGCATGAAGCAACAGGTAGACCAGCATCGCTTAGAGCGCCAATTTCAAGAAGGGGATCAGGTCTTTTTGAGGCTACAACCATATAAGCAAACATCACTCAAAGACAAGGGTTGTCAGAAACTATCTCCAAAATTGTACGGACCATATCAAGTACTTCAGCGCATTGGAGAAGTGGCTTACAAGTTGGCTTTGCCACCTACTGCAAAAATCCATCCAGTTTTCCATGTATCATGCATCAAGAAAGTGATTGGGAACAATTGCATAATTCAAACCGGTCTACCTAAATTGGACGAAGAAGGGTCAATCTGGCTCCAACCTGAACAGGTCCTAGACACACGAGACAGGCACCTGTGGGGCCACATGATTAGGGAAGTCCTCGTCAAGTGGAAAGACACCTCTCCGGAAGATGCAACTTGGGAACCAGCCACTATTCTTCAGCAGTTTCCCCAGCTTCAGCCTTGAGGACAAGGCTAGTCTTAAGGGGGAGGGCATGTTAGGGTCCAACCCTAACCCCCTTATTTATGTAATGGGATCGAGTCATAGTCAAGAGTCAATAAAGCCCATATTAATAATTGTAAGTGGTTAACCCGCAATTAATGATGGGACCACAATTAGTTGCAAATGGGCCGTAGTATTAGATAGATGGTATTAATAAAACCATGGTATTGATCCTTGGTATTGCATGTATGAGTCATATATAAAGGATAGAGACTCCCTGCAAGGAGCATTGTGTCTTATTTTTGTATCGAGCTCTGCTCTATTGGAGGTTGCCCCCTCGAAGAGGCCAGTGAACATTGCTTTCTGAATAATAAAATATTTGATGTTGTCTCTCACTATTCTATGTTTTGGGTATCTTTCTTCGCATATTTTGTATTTGGGTATCTTTTTGCAGGTTAAGAGCATAACATAAAGAACCTCAATTGTTTTGTATATTTAATGACAAATTTTCAAGTTCTGGTTATTAATTGGGGACTATTAGTTGTGTGGGAAAATGGCACAACCTTAAACTAAGTATGGGAAAATATACTTTGGAAAGCACAATGCATGCCATTCCATTGGTGGTGTATATGTTCTAGGGATTCAATGGTTGAGAATATTTTGTGCAATTTCTATAAACTATAAAGAATTACTCAGGAGAATATAAATAGATGAAATTCAATATGAACTCAAATGGTTAAAATCTATACCTCCGTAATTAATCGACTCTTATAGAATGGAAAATATCATAAAACAGAGTAGTATGGGAGATATGGTTAAACACTATTTTATGAAATTAAAACAAAAAGATGAAAATAATTGAGAGGAAACAAAATGCATGTTGGAAAAGCACTATAAGGTCTTCCAAGAAATTCCTAAAGTTCTACCTCCATATAGATATCATGAAGTTCATCAAATTGAACTAATACCTAGAAGTACTCCAAATAAAAGGTCATATAGATATCCTCATGAAAATAAGGGGGAGATCGATAAAAAAGTATATGACACGATGGATTTAGATATCATTCTACGAAGTTGGAATTTAATTTAAGCTCCAAAATTGATGGTGAAAAAAAGATAATTATTGGATGATATGTCGTAATTATAGAGATATAAACAAAATCCTCATCAAGGATAAATTCCATATCCTAAATATTGATGATATATTATTTTACCTTCATGGAGTGGATTATTTCACAAAGGTTGATCTTAAATTAAGATCCCACTACATCAGATTAGGAAAAGAAGGAATTGTCAAAATAAAGTTTAAAGCACATGAAGGGCAGTACGAGTTCATTGTCATGCCTTTAGGGTTGACTAAGGATCTTTCTACTTTTCAAATCCTTATGAACACATTTTTTCTACCCCATATTAGAATATTTGTGTTGTTTTTATTTAATGATACACTTTTCTATATAAATAATGGGTATACCGCGTTGTTCTACAAATTATTGAAAATGACCAATTCTATGAAAAGAGGTACAAATGTGCTTTTGTGAAACAAAAAGTAGAGTATTTGAGCCATATTATCTCAAAGGGAGGAGTTAAGGTGGACCATCAAAAGATCCAAGCGATTAAAAAATGGCATGTAGACCTATTCTATAAGAACACAATTTTATATGCATTCTATAACAACATAGCTATATAAGGAATCTATATACCAACATGGTTCAAAACGTATTATACAATGTTATGACCATAGACATATTATATAAAAAATTAGTTACAAAAACATTTTTTTTTTTTTCTAGTTAAGACTAACCTAAGTACCCACGGGGGATTTGAACCGGTGACCTACCACAAAGAGTGCCTTAACAGCACACCCATTCACCGTCAATCCAAAGCCCCGTGGGCTTAGTTACAAAAACATTATGTATTAATATAAACAAAAGAAAATTGTAGCAACAACATAACTAGAACATATTTCTATAATAACATGCCTACAAAAGTATTCTGCAACAACATGGCTATAGATGTATTCTACAACAACTCTAGTAATATATAATTATAACAACATAAATTTAGACATATCATGCAACACCATTTCTACATCATGAATCCATTATGAACCAAATATTTAGATATAAATCGAGTTCCATTAGTGTGTATTAGAAGCTCTCCATTCAAGTCATAAACCTCCTTTTTATTCTCATGCAAACATGGTATATCCACCATGAATAAAATTTACTTCTGAGATATCACCTCCAAAGAGAATAGTTTTTGAAAGAATCAATGTAAATTGAGCCATGTACTTCTTCAAATTGGAAATAGTATGTACATGCATAAACAAGAATCGTGCCTCATGGATAGATTTGTTAAACAAAATGTATGCACTTTTTTCATCTACTTCTGCAAATGATTTGTTGTAGAAAAAGTAACATTTGACTAATGATGACATGGGTGTTTTCCTTTTCACCTTATGACCATCCTTGATTAAGTGCTGTAGGGAGAAGGAAGGTCTATGTCTTAATGCAAGTGTGACAAGTAGTGTAGTTGGATTTGCATGATAAGGCTCAAGGGCATCATTGAACTGAGGGAGCTTAGGACAATGGTTTGAGTAATGACAATAGGCCCACCAAGATAACTCGTTGATTATTACTTTCCCATTTAGAGAGATCTTACTTATGATAGATAAAATAATTTTGTCTATGTTCAGTTTAAAGGCACCTACAATTGTCTAAATGTGAGATGTAGTACAACAATAGAGTGGATACAAGTCGTGAATAGTTCCTTTTATATGGATGTAGAAAGGCGAAGCAGTCTAAAGGGGTGAGGGGTATGAGAGTCGTGTTATAACACCTGCCAAGGTCAATGAAACCAGGAATGGTTTTATTTTTGTAAACAAAAAATCATAGTAAATAAATGTGCTAGATCTCACTAATGCAACATCTTTTCACCTTTTATAGAAACCTTCAAGTAGTTTGGAGCTTTTTGAACTAGACTCGACCTTCTGAACATAAAAATTTATCTTTCTCAACCACTGTTGTGGTAAATTATAACCATAGTAGTTGTTAGATGCTAAAAATTCCATGTTTTTCAAACAAAGCTTACAAGAATTGAAACCAATCCTCTCAAGGTCCAAAGTTTCAGCTCGAGGGAAAAAAGAAACAGTAAGCAGAAGATACAAACCTAGGAAGGAAACCAACTGATATAAAGCTCCAGAAAAAAGTGCCTCCACTAGATCCGAGCTTCTAGGAAATCCTTTTGGTCATAAAATCACCTTCGACCTAAACATTCCTTGAGACAAGGGTTGAATTCCACTACTAGACTGACTATTGGTTCATTGGATTAAAATTGTGGGCGGAGGAATTTGTGGTTTTCATGGACAAAAATCCTTAATGGGAGGAAAACGATAGTTTTCATGTGTAAACGAAACCTCTTTCCCCCTACCTATGTCTTGTTGAAGATTTTAAGGTCAAATATAAAGAATCTACCATTACAGTTAATGAGTGGATGAAATCCCTCAATGATGTCTAGATCTTTACAATAGCCAGAGGGATCCTTCATTGACAAAAAGATAAAACCTCACCACCTTCTTTTTTAGTGCCTCTGTGCCCTTTTGCCACCACATTCCCACACCTTCCATGGCCACCTACCCTTGTGTTGTCAAATAACCTCTACTATCAAATGCCCTTGTGCTCTCCTGCCTTACTTGAATGCCCATACTCGGTTAATGCTCTAATTTATGATGGGTTAATGTTTGATGTAGGGTTTATAATGTTTGTTGGCTTTTAAAATCATGCTCTAATGCTAAATTACTCATATACCTATCATATAATGTATAATATATATTTTATATATAATATATAAAATACATATTATATATTATATATAAAATATATATTATATATTAACATTTTTTAAAGGATATTAAATATTGATATTTCATTAGTATATATGGTTAGGTGATTAGGAACAACTATAGCGTTATATGATAGTGAGGCACATTTCAAAATTTGAAGAAAGACATGAAGATGCAATTATGCGATTATTTATACTTTTTCTAGGGTATGAACAACAGCTCAGACACTCTTGTAGTCCAAAGAGTATACCTTCTCTCAAATCTTCTAGTGAAATATTTCTTAGGAATCGTGGCTCAAGACATCGGAAATTTCCATTACATCCATTGAGAACTTTTGGAAACCTTAGAAAGGGTAGGTATTCTTGTTTACCTTAAAGGAAATCATATTGAAATACCTTCTTGCGATAAATGTACTATTCTAAAGGAAGGTTTACGCTCAAAATTTGGAAAATATAGCCATGTTAACCATACAAATGAATGTCACCATGAGGTTTTATGACAATATTATGCAATATCTTGGTCATGATGAGAGTAGCATTGCATTAGGTACTTACGTATATGATTTTTTTGAGGGAATTATTGGATGAGTTGTTGAACATCGTATTATAGATTTAAAGCTTTCCAAAGAGGGAAAACTATTAGAACCAAAAGTTATCCTCATAATATGATCTATCAACATTTTTGGGGTAGATGGGAACGATTTGGATGATATTTACATTGTTGGCCTCATTTTAAGTAGACATTATTAAGGAAGTTAGTGTAATAGTTGAGATGGAGAATTCATTAGCTTCAAATCATGGCATAGGCATATATAAAATGTCTTATGAGGAGATTGTCCTAGAACAACTAGGAGGATTATATTCAACTAGTAAAGCTGCCCTTAACTTCCTCGAAAATGAAGGAAGGAGTTGCACATGTTTTTCAGGAGTTGGGAAAGTGAAAACTAGTTCTCATACTATTTATGGTGAGGAAACACCAACACATAGGTCTACAGTAATAAAAATGTTTGGGATTAAAATTTTAGAATCTTATGTGACAAAAATGAAGACAACTATGCATGTGATGAAATATAGGGAGTGATGTTCTTTCCTTTTTATACCAGTGATCATTTTGAGGGAAATATTGAAGCAAGGATACTAATTCTAGAATATAATGATCACAAATCATATATTTTTTATTTCAAGGGTCATCCCATCTATGATACTTATGGTATTGATGTTAAAAGGGAATGAAAATCTATTTTTGGGATGGATGAAAACCAAATAGGAGAGTTTGTCTTTGTTTTTGTAAATAATTGTGGTGAAGGGTAGGTAAATTGATCCATAGTTCTTGATGATATTTCAATATTGGAAAGACGATCTACTTCTGCCAAAACATAGAGAAGGGATGATGTAGAGGTTCAAATCACACATTGTAAGGAAATTGATGAAGCATATTCTTATAAATATATTGATTAGTACTTTGGAAAAAATTATTTGAAGGACCATATGATCTTTAATGCTCACTTTGGAAATTAAAATTACGATTATTATGCAACAATCCATAAGTTCACACAACGTGAAGAAATGGAGTAATATCTTTGTTGTAACTCTTTTGTTAATATAGTATTTGGAAATCTGTGAGAGTATTCTGATCTTATGTAGCCACTTTAGCTATGTTTGGAGCAGTTCTTCATGGTTTCTACTTCTTCTTCATCCGAGAAGTGGGGGTTCTTAGATAATAATGATGGGGGTAATAAGGGTACAAAGTGACAATGCCAAGAATTATTTGTGATAGAGGACATTCTAACCAAAATGGCTAGGGCTTAAATATGTGTTCTATATGGCTTAGTAATTATATAAGTTACATGATTAAGAGTTTCATAGTTTTACATTATATAGCTTAGTGATAAAATCAAAGGGTTAAGGAATATCAAGGTTACAAAAAGAATGTTTATAAGGATTAGTGGTATATGGGTCAACGGTGACAATAGCTTATGGTTAAGGATCATTACACATAGTCTAAGGGTTTAATTAGGTTATTTGTGTTAAGAGTCATATTACATGTTATACAGTTAAGTGTTTAGGGTTATAAATGTAAATATGATGTATAATAATTAATGAATACAAAGGTTAATGGATACAAATTAAGGTTATTGATGTTGTACTTCAAGGGCTATAAGTGTTGAAAATTAACTTTTTGAGGCTTTATTAAATGTTGTAATGTTAAAATCTCATAGAGGTAATAGGTAATTAGGGGTTATAATAGTTAAGGTGAAGTGTTATATGATTTTTTTATGTCCCTATAATGCTAGTGTATCCACCTTATTATTATTCTTGCACCCATGTAGCCCCAATATTGTTATTGGTGTTCCCCATAGAAGCCCACTATTGTTATATTGTTCCCTTACATTGTTATTGTTATGTAGGTTCTGATTATATTGTGACCCTTTAGAGTAATATATATACAAAGGAGGTCTTTTCATTTGTATCATCAGAAAGGAGGCTTCCCCCTTGAAGAGGATAATTTTTAATTTGTTGATTGTTGGTCCCTGCTTTTGTGCCCATTTGCGCCTCTTTCTTTACTATTTTCACCTAAATTTATTCCCTTTTTACCATTTTTGTACTACACCATTACCATCAAACCATGATATTTTGTGATCAGAGGTAAAAAAATTACTTATCACATTTTCATTTTTTTCATTAATTTTAAGTAGGTATTAATAGGTTCATATCCATTGGGTTATTTATAAATAGTTATTACTTGACTTGTAGACTTGGAAGTCTGTATACAGGTCGTAGAACTCTAAGTACTTGGATGGAAAACATATGGACAACTCTTCATGGAACTAATCATTCACAATTCTGTACCTAACTCTATAGTATGATTTAGTACCTTATTTTAGTAGTGGATATTCAAGTGATATCTCAGACATCTTGAGAGGAATCTCTTCATGCTTGAAAAAGAGATCGATTTTTTCGAAATAGGACCCAACCGAGTTAATCCGAGATACATCTCGATAATCACTCATGGATATTTCATACGACTCAGATTAGTTTTGATGTGTATCTCTTTACTTTTCACCATTTATTAGCTCAGTCTTGTTTCCATCGATCAACCTTTTTAAGGCTCGATGTGCTTTGTATCTAAGTTAGCGAGAAAAGGATTACACGAAGAACAATGTTGGTTAATTTTGTGAAAGTATACTTTGTTCAGGAGATGTTACATTGGTGTATATGACATATGTACCTACTTTTTGAATTGTAATATAACTATGTTCCAATGTTAAACTTCTTGTGAGTATTATGGTTTTGTTTTAATTTTTTAGCCTTATTGAATTAACTTAACTTGCTACAGGAATGGAAAGGGCCCACCACCACCTAGAAATAAGTTCTGCAGCCACTGTTGATCTGAGGATTATGTTTAGTTATTATTCAATTGTGTGATTACTAAGAGTTTTGAGTTGTCATTTTTATTCTATACTTAAATCAACACTATGTTCTATAGATTTGAATTGAAAGAAATATATATCGCTTCTCGATTGGTTTAGATCAGCAATTTTCGTTGGGTAATAATCATTAGCATGCCACTGGTTTCCTTTATGTAATTGCATAATGTAGAAGAATTTGTGAAGAATTCTTAATTTAAGAGTATGCAGGGATTGATTATGATATCTGAGATCTCGAAATGAATTGGGTTTATTCTTAGTCTATTTTCGAGTCCTATAGTGTTATGTTTAATACTCAAAGGTGTTTATTTTTGAACTTGTTGATTCTGAAATCAACTCGGTCAGAGGAATATTGAATTGGAACTGAAGCAGAGTGTGCATAAAACATAGGATTTCTAAGTTTATCTTGATAGCATACGTTTTCTGAGCTTGTCGTAATAGCGTAGGTTTCTTGAGCGTGTCGTGTTAGAGTTAAGTACAGAATAGGGATTGAGCTCTTGTGTTAAGTACCGTTAGTGTTAAAATAAACATAGGTTGTGCATTTCATTTCCAAATCAAAAAGTAGTGATTCCTTGTGTCCTGGGATTTAGGTCTAGCATTTAAACTTTCATTGAAACCTATTTCTCTATTTCTTTTCCGTTAAGGTGTGTTATCTGAGTTTTGTTTTTTCTTGATATGGTTCTGTAGTTAGTTTGAAAGCATAGCATGAGCCTGGTGTGTATGTGTGATTTCATTACTTTGAAAGGTTAAAGTTTGGAGATATAATTTATTGTATTTTCAGATTGAAAGCTTTTGAGTCATGAATTAAGATAATCTGTAGTGAGTAGTGAACTGTAGCTGTTAATGATAAGTTCCTCTTAGGTAGTGATTAAGATCTTTTAATTTTAGTAATAGCATCTCTTCTGTTTACATCATTATTAGTAAGCCAGCTTTAACATCATGGTCAGTTTACACAGTGATAGGGTCATTTAAATAATCATTGGCATTCTTTTATAAACAATGATCCATATTACTTGAGATGTGAATTCTAAAGCAATTTGTATAGAGGATTTGCATTGATTTGTGTGCTTATTTCCTTTATTAGTGTATTTTGAAGATAGATTAGTTATTATTAAAATTTTAAAATAAGATAAATATTGGATTTAATATGCTTCTTCACTTTAGCTTGTAGCGCGTATGGAAAGAAGGAATTAAGCACTATGTACTTAATTTTGGAAGTTGAACTGGAACACAATGTGACTAGAAGATTACAATACTTGGTTGATGATTTAATTTAGTGGACTTAAAACAACAAATAAATATCCTAACATTTTTAGTGCCGTTGTCGAGGAGTTGCAAACTGTCTAGGTAACAATTTGTGTTTTTGAGTTCACGAGTGATGAAGATTTTGCAGGACAAGCAGAGGGTGGGAGTGTATGGTAAGATGTGAGTGAAGAGCCACACACCCACTATAGTGGGGTTGCCCCAAAGCTTGATTGTTTCAAGTCAATATTTTTAGTATTATCTTTTCATATGCGTAGAGGTAGAAATAGGCCTAGGAATAGCAAGGGTAGGTTTATTTCAAATACTCAATCATTTCCAAAACTATTTGGTTCCATAAAATCACCCAAAAATAATCTAGTCAATCATTATACATGTATCACAATGGGATGAGGAACCGAAAACACGGTGGCATCAATAAAAGAAATACCATTTCAGAAGGGGCATGAGAAACCACCAATTGTGGCATAGCAAGTGCAAACCGTTCTAAGGACCACAGTAGGCACAAGAATGGTACCAATTCCACAACTAGAATGAATAGCTGGAGGACCTCACAGGGAGCTAGGGAAAGGTAACAACAAGATCAACCCAGTTGATTCTTCTTCCAGTCGAACCACTGCACCAAAGACTACTCCTAAACCTGTATTAAAAATGGCTAACAATGGAGGAGGGGAGGAAAATAGAAACAATGGGGAAAATCATAGAGATAACGAGAGAATACACACCTTATTCGGAGGAAACAATGAATGAAGGGGTGGGCCAACAGGAGGTCCTGAGGACTAGGAAGACGAAGAGGAATCAACTTTTGGATTTCCTATTTTGGACATTACCAGAAATATTACCATGAAGAATATACCCTTGGCATCGCTTCCACTTTTTCACGACATGTCTTCTGAAGACCTCGATGCATTTTTATTTGAATTTGATATTCTTTGCAGAAGCTATAATTATTATGATAATGCACACAAACTAAAATTATTCCCTACCACCCTAAAATACTTAGCCCTAAGATGGTTCATGAGCCTAGGAGAACATACCATTTATTCCTAGGATGATATGAAATCTGTCTTCCTTAAGAAATACCAAGACTAGTGCAAAAGTGGAGTTGTCAATGATATATTTAGGATGCAATAGTCGAAAGATGAGAGTTTGGAGGAGTATCTAGAAAGGTTCCTCTATAATTATCACAAGTCACAAATGGGAAGTTTGGATGAGAAAACTATTAGGACTGTCTTTTTGAAGGGGTTAAGGGAAGAGTGCATTGAAACACTTAATCTTCTAGGTTTGGGGGATATTTACAAAAGGCCTTTTGCTAAAGTGGTTGGGCTATATTGAACCTATTCTACAATCCAAGCTAAGGTAGGCAAGGGAACCCGAGAAAATTCAAGATATTATGTGCCTAAGAATTCAAAATCTGTACAAAATGTTGTCACTAGGGTCAAGTTGGGAAACCTTTTGGAAAAATTTAAAACCAACATCTTAAACACCATCAGTGACCAACTTGATACTTTAAAAATCAAAAGAAAACAAGAAGAGGAAAAATTTTCTTTGGAAATTTTCTATCCTAAATGTAGGCATAAGCATGTTGAAAGAGAATGTCCTATTAATATGGTTGAGGTCTGTGGAATTTGTACATGAGAACATACCATCGATCAATTCCCATCCCTTCCTAGTCTACAAGCCATTTTTAAGGGAGGTGTTGAAACTAATGATTTACCACAAGTAAATAGGAAGCCAACATGGAGAGGGTCAAACCAAAATATTTTTCAAGAACCTAATTTACAGGGATTTCCCCAAAATTAGTCTTGGAACTCTCAACCATCATACCCTCCATGGCCTCCAAAACCACCTCAAAAATCACCTTGGAACCAGGGATGGAGAGGAAACTTTTATGGGAACGTATTCCAACCACAAAATCAACCATACTCCCAGTATCAATGCACACCTAATATGCCTTATGCATCCAACATTCTACCATTTCAGTAGGCATATAATCCAACCTATGTTCAACAACCCTCATTTCCACCACCTCCATTACAACAACTCCTACCTCTACCTTCGAGCTCTAATTCGCCCCCACAGCAGGCACCCCAAACATTTAATTCACCTCGACCAACCCAGCTGCCTGCACAACCTATCGCTAACCCCAATAATAGACCTCCTCAACCTGTGCAAAATATTGAATTACAACCTTTCCCTACACTATTATTATTGTTGTCCCTGTCAATGAAATTCAATTAAGATTAGGGAAAACAATTAACAAAGAAAATTTGACTGTAATAATTCAATAGGAGGATCCTCAAGTGCAACCTGAGGATGAAATTCACCAACAAACATAAAACCAAAAAAATAGTGAACCAGAAGAACCAAGGGAGCCTCCTTACCCAAAAATATTTCTTGTTAAGAAAACTGAAACTCCCTTGGAATATGATCTAGAATCTGAATTAAGGAATGTTTGTATCAAAATACCGTTGCTGCAAGCTATTAAAGACATTCCTATTTACACCAAGATCATCAAGGATCTCTACATCAAGAAACCAAGAAGGAAGGGACATAAAAATAAGAATGTTAAAATAATGAGTCAAATGACAGAGATGATATCTGATTTTCCACTCAAGTATAATGATCCAAGGAACCCTATAGTGACAATATAAATAAATGGAACTCTTCTACCGAACACCCTTGTACATCTAGGGTAGTCATTAATTCCATGATAGTCGATACTATGACACTATTACAACTACAAGGAATTAAGCCTACACCTATAGTACTGGAATTGGAAGATAAATCCATTGTCAAACCCATGGGGATCCTAGAAGACATAGTGGTGACAATAGCCTCCTGGAAATATCCAATTGATTTTGTTGTGATTTCTCCAAAAAATTCTAAACCTGGACACCGAGTGGTTTTAGGATGACCTTGGTTGGCCACTGTTGATGTTATCATTAGGTGCAGAAATGGAGAAATGATTATTTCGAATGGATCACACAATCAAACATTGACTATTTTTCCACCTGCCCAAATGGCTGCTGAAGTACCTCTCTGGTTGGAAAGTCCTTATGGGGATGAAGATTGTATGTTTCCATTATTAACTTTATAAAATCACGGGGACTCCAGGAACAATCAGAAGATCATGTTTTACAATAGTTTTTGTTTGATATTACTTGCATCAATTATCTTGTTTCTTTTAATGGTTATCGACATGTTTTTAGCAATGAATTTTAGGAAACCTGTCATCCAGCTGTATTTGCAACATTCACTATGGAAGCATTGGAAGATATCAATGAAATAAGCACTGAACCTATTGAAATTGATGACAAAAAGAAACTGTACATTGGCACTCAGTTGATTAACGAACAAAAGCAGCAAGTATTGAGCATGATTCAAATGCAATTCAGAGCATTCACTTGGGATTACTTAGACATGAAAGGTATTCATCCAGACACATGTATACACCATATTTATACGAATGAATAAATTAGACCTATTAGGAAGCCTCATAGGTGAATGAGTCTAGCTCTAAAACTCCTGAATGCAGATTTCACCTACCCTATTTTCGACAACAAATGGGTGTCACCCTTGGTGGTGGTCCCAAAGAAAAATGGGAAATGGTGAATTTGCGTAGATTATTTAAAGGTGAACAAGGCTACTTTGTGGGACTATTTTCCTCTACCTTTCATTGATCAAGTACTTGATACATTGTCAGGAAAGAAGTATTTTTATTTTTTGGATGGATATGTTGGCTAACAAAATTCAAATAGCCCCAGAAGATCAAGAGAAGACCACATTTACCTGCCCATGGGGCACCTATGCCTACCAAGTTCTTCCCTTTGGTTTGTGCAATGCCCCAACTACATTTCAACGAGTTGTTCTAGCTATCTTCTCTAACCTGATACATGACTATGTAGAAGTCTATATGGATGACTTCACGGTATATGGGGATGATTTTCATCAAGCCTTGGAAAAAATTGAAAAGGTATTGATTCATTGTCAAGAAGCCCATTCAACCCTTAGTAGTATTAAATGTAAAATGTTGCAAACTTAGGGAATTGACTTGGGACATAACATATCATATGAGGGGATAAAAGTCGACCCAACAAAAATAGAGGTAATATCACATATTCCATTTCCTACGTCACAAAAATAGGTAAGAAGTTTTCTGGGACATGCAGGGTACTATAAGATATTTGTCATGAATTTTTGCTAAGATTGTAGCACCTATTTTTAAATTGCTTAGAAGAGAAGTTGATTGTCTATGGGATACTAACTATTAGAATTATTTTCAGGAACTAAAGGATAAATTGACCACTTCTCTAGTGTTGCGAGGACCTAACTAGTCTCTCATGTTCCACATTTGTACATATGCATCAGACACTTCCCTTGGAGAGGTGTTGGGTCAAAGGGAGGATAACATTCCTTACGCTATTTAGTTTGTTAGAAAGAATCTCTCCCCTACATAATTAAATTATACAATTACTGAAAAGGAATTATTAGTAGTCATTCATGCCATTAACAAATTTAGACATTATATTACTGGTTATGAGAATTTGTCCATACCGATCATTTTGCCATTAGATTTCTTATGAATAAGCCTATTACTAATGGAAGAATTACAAGATGGCTACTTTTGTTACAAGAATTTAACATTACTATGATTGAGAGGCCTGGATGAGATAATCTAGCTCTGGATTTCCTTTCCCAAATTAATCTTGCCGAAAATCAAGCTCGAGTACTAGTACCAGATGATTTTCTAGATGAAGATCTATTTGTTGTTTCAACATTCACTACTTGGTTTCTTGATGTGGGTAACTACTTAGTGACAAGGAGGCTACCCCAAAATATTTCCAACAGAGAAAAACATAATATTGTGCAGTGGAGTGCCAATTATTCTTGGATAGACGGGGACTTCTATTAGGTGCAGGAATTACACTTAAGTAAACTCCTCAACATCTAAATTGTCAACCCGGGGGATCCATAAACTTATAGATGAAGCACAGGCAATGCCAAAGATGGTATTAATGTCTCCAATATCAATGCCTACTTTCTTTAAAGGAAAGGTTACAGAATCAAACTATATAGGGAAAGTCAACTTGAATCACCAGAAATAATCTAAGACTGGAACAAAAGAAAATGCATTTGCAAAAGAGATTTAGAAGGAAAAGGAAATCACTCTAGCTGATTATTGACTAACTACTAAGTGTGTGTTTCTTTCAGCAAAGACACTTTAGCAGTCTTCAATAGATGGGCCCTTCAAACTTGCTTATATAAAGATTTCCTTCTCACAAGAATCCATCTTTCACTAGTGTAGGCTTCTTGCACTAGTGCAAGAATAGAGATTTATGTCGAGGGTGTAAAATGATGTTTGTACTAAAAGTGCTTTTTCTTTCATGTAAGGTCCATACTTTCTCAAGTCCAAAGAACTCACTCCAAGAAACAAGAAACTAGTTCTTGTGCCAGACCATAGCTTCATACACTTTAACTTTTAATCCTTGAAATCAATGCTTAACTACTGCAAGTGTTAGAAAGCCAAATTGCATAAAAGGGTGATTGTTTCTAATTTTATCAAATTGCAGAAAAAAAAGAAACAATCCTTGTAATCTATCTTGTTATGAAATATTAGTGAAAGCAAGAAAGTTGTTAGAAATAACTTAAAAAGAATTACTGCATCACACAATCTTGCACTGGTGTAGGAATGGTCCTTCTACTTTAAACTAGGTAGAAAACTAAATCAAAAATATTTGCATAATGTGAATAGCACACCAACGTGCATTGGTGCAAGTAATTTCTCTTACTCAGACCAGGCGGGGAAAACCAATCCAAACGTGTAGAAAGTGAATAGCACACCAACATGCACTGGTGCAGGTAATTTCGCCTGCTCAAACCAGGCGGGGAAAACTAGTTGAAATTAGATGCAAGAAAAGGAAATTTAATTTCTTCATGTGGTAGATATCCACTCACTCAAACAGGAATTTAAAGGCTGTAAAGTAAATCACACTTGCCAGTTTAAAGCATAAATTAAAAGGACAGAAAAGAGGGAGAATGTGCTAGGTTGGTTGGGCCCTAGCCAACCAACGTGTTTCCCTTTTAATTAAAAATGTTTCTCAGCACTTGCTCAATATATCAACATCCAAAACATGAAAGATATGATGTAGAATAGTAAGGCAGAGCTCTATCTCTTCTTATTAAGTCTTAAAGAAAATACATACATGATTATAATCAAGCCTAGACTAGGCAATAACAAAAGACAGGCCCATTACCGCCTTCCTAGTTCTATCTCAGTTCTATATACTTACTTAATCATTCATTTTCAAACTTGTCCTATCTACATTGCTTCTTATATAGATCCTTGGCCGAAGGCCAAGAGGATCATTCATCTCGTTACATGCTGTTTGTAGAATTTCATTACAAAACATTGCATAACTATTTACAAAATAAGCTCGTGGGCTTCAAAACTAGGCATTTTAACAAAACAGGTTGTGGCTATCTTCAGCTATCCGTTTCTCCCAAATCTGACCTTAGCTACTCTAGATTGCCTTCCTGTCATAGCTGGGACTTGGCTACCTTCAGATGTGTTCGGCGGTCATGGCTAAGGTGGTGCAAAAATAGGCAGCAATCAAGGGGGGTCCGGATTTGTTGCCAAGATTCACGTCGCAGGCACTGGTGTGAGATCTGATAACTGCTGTGTTGGCATTGGTGTGAGATCCGTTCTACACTAAAATCAACGGTCAACGTAGGCATTAACTATTAAGTAACATAGGAGATATTGATGAGTTACAAAAGTAATTACAAGTGAGAAATCATGTAATAATAATTAATAAATGCTAAGTTTGAATTAAAAATGTAAAATATAAAGTAAATGTGAAACTTGTCATCGTTCTTGCACTACTACAAGATGAGGGCATAAATGATAGGTAAAACAGGGGTAAATGGTTATGGTTTTAGGATGGAAAGATGGTCAAAAATGGTACAATTTAGGGGACTAACATCCTCCCATCCCTAAGCTGTTGTGTGTCTTCACACAACTTCTTTGCCTCTACAAAAAAACTAAAAATTTTGAGCACTCCAACTCAATCCTAGTTTGGTGCATTATCCTGTTGCTGCACTGTTTCAGCCTTCTTCTTCTTGATGTGCCTTAACTTCTTTTCTACCTTCTTCAACCGCTTAAAACAACGTCTAGCCCAATACTTCCAAGTTCTGACTTCACTTTTCTTTTGCTTGAGCTCTACCATTAATTCTCCTCTACTTCACTCGTTCTCCTCCTGTGTCTCGGCCATAAATTGCTCTAAGTTTTGCACTTGAAGCTCCAATTCAACTACCGGATTGGCAGGGGTTACCAAACTTTTTTCTCCCTTTATTTCAGCAGGGACTGTAGCTTCCTCAGGGACCTCTATATCAAGCATGGTCATATTAGGGAATTCGCCTTCTTGTGGTCCCTCTTTCTCCTGGTCTTCTTCCTTTTGTTCCTCTTCATCTGATTTTACTTTTTCCTTTTTTCCCTCTAATTCCTCTTCTGGTTCTTCTTCTTCTGTGGTTTCTATTTCTTCTTTTTCGGGTTCTGCCTTCCCTCCTTTGGGTTCCTCTTCCTCTGCTTCCTCTTCTGCTATTTCTTCATTGTCTGGCTCCTCTCCTTCTACCTCCTCTTCTTCTGCTACCTCCTCTTCTTCTGCTTTTTCTTCTGTTTCCGGTTCTTCCTCTCCTGATGGCACTTCTTTTTGCACTGGTGCAGGATGGGGTTTCACACACTACAGGGGCTGTGGTTCTCCACTTGCTTCGACGACTTTGCTCTTTTTGTGAGGCCTTTTTATAAAGTCCGCCAGTAGAGTATTGTCTCCAACCTCTATAATCTTCATCGCATCAGCAAGGACCGACAGATTATCATACTCAAAGGCCTGTGCCTGTGTAGAAGGATTTTCTTCTGCGAGTGCATGAAATTTTAATTTGACGGAGGATGAGGCCTTGCCTGTCGATTTTTTTGGTGGTTTCCTTTTTGCACTAGTGTGAGAAGGACTTTCTTTCTTGCTATTGCTCGTACTAGTAGGAGTCTTTGTCTTCTTCCCCACGGCTAACCCTTTGTGCAATTGTTTCAACAGCTCTTCCCATGACATTCCTTTCTTCTCCAGCGGCTTCAAGACCAATATCTTGATCAGCCCGTGATGGTATAACCTTGCATTGACCTGGTCCTCCCTTTCATCCTGTACACTTTTAGCCATTTTCTCTAGACTCTTGAGCAAGAAGTAGGGGCATTTCATCCTCTAGTGAATGTGTCGGCCTGCTTCAAAGTGTTGAAGCATTCTAAAATGATACACCAGGGTACGAGTATATCTCCCTTCGTAGGTCACAAACTTCTGCAAGATAAACAGAAGGTCCTACCATTGACCTAACAGGGTTTTATGTAGGACTCCAAGTTTCCAATCCACGTCTATATCTTTGTTCACAAGGAAATGCCACCAGCGTTTCCTTTCCAACTTTTGGTTTTTGAACCACTATTCTCCCGTGTTTTCTAGACCTGTTGCAGCCACTACAAACTCCTCTGTCACCTTGAATTTAAGCGGCCCCACTCTGACTCGGCCATTCTTAAAACTCTTTGTACACTGTAGGGTGACTTCTCTATCATACCTGTCAAATTTTTGCAAGAACTGTAGGAAACCCAACTCTTGCAATAGTGAAAGACTGTTGTAGTACTTGGTAGACTGTTCAATCTTGCTAAGGGAAGAGGCTAATTTCGAATGGGCGGAATTGCTGCTAGCAGCTGAACAGTCGAGCTCTGAGACTTGTATGTGATGCCGGAGAAATCGACCACCTTAAATAAAAACTAACCTTTTATCGACCGAATCACCAGTTCTCCCACCGTAGAATCTCATCATTTCTGGTCAAGTCTAATTGGTATGCGCGATGGTGATCTTAACGGTTAAGTGTGATATAATTACAGTGATGCGATGTTTAGAGTGAATAGAGGAGCAAGGTAATTATGAACAAATGATGTTTAGGATTATGGTGGAGCGGGGTATATTTCATGCAAGCAACGGTTACCATATCTTCACAATTCTTCATAATTAAAAAAAAATCCTTAACATTCATTAAAAAATCATGATTTCTACATAATAAAAACTTTTTACTTTTAATTAATTTCCCCCTAGTTAACATAATAGCATTAATACTTATTGATGAAATGAAAAAGACTTCATCTCATGTTTCATCATGACCACTTCCTCATGTCATTTGATAACTCGTACTATGCTATTGCTGAAGTGCATGCTTGTAGTGGTCTTGCACCACTTTAAATCATATCATTCCGCTAGTACTTTTTTTTCTCATATCATTACATAGGACAAAATTCTTGCACTAGTGCAAGAATAATATTAAAACGGAGAATTAAAATATAGGCTAGATTTTCACATGATTTCTTTAACTTTATGCTAAAAAAAAATTCGCCTTGTCTAATGTCTCAGACCTCACCTTTACTCTCCATATGCAAGATCCTGCAATAAATTCTCGAGGGAATAAAGAAGTTTGAAAAAAGGGATTTTTTAGAATGGGAAGGAATTCTGTTACACGGATTCCAAGAAAGTGCCAAGAGGGATAAAATAGAAACGGGATAGGGAAAAAAATTCAGGGAAAAAGTGGGATTTATTCAAAGCGAGTAGGGTAAACTTTTGAATAATATGCAAAGGTCAATACTCTGGGATCAAAGAAGGAAAATGAGGGTGGATTACGAAAGTGGAGTATGAAGAAAGGTAAAAAAATTTCTGGAAACTCTGCCTGCACTGGTGCAAGAAAAATAACTGTAGCGAAAATTAGGTGTTACTTAAATAAAAATATCCATGCTAATTACCCCAATTGTATAAAGTTTGGTTCTGTTGAACCTACTTCTACTTGGTGGTAGCTTAGCATATCTAAATATCAAGAAACATTTAATTTTTACTAGAAATTTTTGATCTTCCTGCCAGTAAGCTGGTTTTCAGGTTGACCCTTTTGTAATCATGTCAGCAAACTGATTTTCATAATTACAGGAAAATAATTTTTTCTTCACTTTTTTCTATTTTTTATATATATATATATACAATTTTTATTCTTGAGAAGAAAAGGATTCATGTTTTCAAGAGGTTGTTATTAACATTCTCCACTACTATCCCAAATTATTGTTGGACTTGTTGTGTAAAATCTTTCTTGGTAAGTGGATGAAAATACTTCTTTAATTGGTGTTTGTTTACCAAGAATACTGAATTTTGTCCATCAATAGTTTTAACTTCTACTGCTCCATTGTCAAATACTCAGATCACTTCGTAAGGTCCCATCCAACATGTATGGAACTTCCCTTTAAAAATTTTAAATCTATAATCATAAAGGAGTACCAAAGCACCTGGCTGGAACTACTTTTTCTGAATGAACTTGTCATGCCACTTTTTACGTTGTTGTTGAATGAGTATATTCTATTGAACATCATCCCTTCGAAACTCATTCAATTGGAGAAGACATTGTTGTTGTGCCTCAGAGAGATCTAGTCCTAACTGAACTGCAGTACTGTATGTTTTGATCTGGAATTCAATTGGTAACAGAACATGTTTACCATATACTAACTTGTATGGTGTATGCCCCGTGCTATTTCTCCAAGTGGTTTTGTATGCCCATAAAACTTCTGGTAATCTTTTAGCTCAGTCTTTCTGACACATATTGACTGTCTTTGTAATAATGGACTTGTTCACTTTGTTTGTAGATTCCACCTCGCCATTTGCTTGCAGGTGATACGGCGTGGACTTCCTGTGCCGGATCTTATATTTCTCCATCACACCCTATACCAGATTAGAAATAAACTGCAAATCATTACCAAAAATGATTTCTCTAGGCACACCAAATCTAGTAAAGATTTCAGTAAAAAGAAAATCAACAACAACTTTTTTTGTGGCAAAAGAAACAACTTTAGCTTCTACCCATTTTGTAACAAAATCTGTACAAACCAAGATATGCTTTTTACTTAATAATGTTGGATTTATTGGTCCTATAAAATCAATAGCCCATTTTTCAAATAGCTCAATCATAACCTAAGGACATAAGGGCATTTCATTGGTTTGATTAGGTTGACCCATTCCTTGACAGCTATCACAATGCTTGACATATTATCTGGCATCCTTAAACAAGGACAACCAATAGTAACCAGCGCGTAACACCTTATATGCAGTTCGCTTATCAGTGAAGTGGCCTCCACATGGTTCATCATGAGCAAATTTCAATATGTCAAACACTTCTTCCTCTCTTACACACCTATGGATAATCAAATTTGGGCCTATGTAAAAGATATCTCCTTGAATCCAGAAATATGCAGCACTTTTCTGAATAATATTCCACTTTTCACGAGCAGAGAAGTGGGGTGGTGTTTTTCCAGTAACCAAATAATTAGCAATGTTGAAAAACCATGGAGAATCTATCGACACAGCAAAAACATGTTCATTTGGAAAGTCATCATTAACAGGAGTAGTTTCACCAGGATTATCTAATCTAGAAAGAAAGCCTGCTACAACATTAGATTTTCCTAGGCTATCTACAATAGTAATATTAAATTCCTGTAAAAAAAGTAACCACATGGTCACTCTACCACTAGTTAATGGTTTATTCATCAAATAATTAATTTTGGAATGATCAATATGTACAAATACTTCATATCCTGTAATATAGTGTCTAAACTTATTAATTGCAAAAATCACAGATAAAAACTCTTTCTATGTAACTATATAATTTAGTTTAGCAGAAGACAGATTCTTACTAATATAATAAATAGCATAGGATTTCTTATTTTCCTCTTGTCCTAAAGTTGTGCCAATAGCTAGATCTGAAGCATCAGAGGAAATATGAAAAGGTAGAGACCAGTTAGGACCTCTCAGAACTGGTGCCTGTACTAACTTTTCCTTCAATGTTTCAAAAGACTGTTGGCAAAGTTGTCATCCAAGAAAACTCACTATCCTTAGCTAGAAGTCTAAAAAGAGGAGTAGCTATCTTAGAAAAATTTTCAATGAATCTCCTATAGTAACCAACATGCCCTAGAAAACCTCTTACTTCCCTTTGAGTTTTAGGTGTAGGAAGATGTAAAATGATTTCAATCTTTTCTGGGTTGACCTGGATACCTTTACTAGAAATCAAATGACCAAGTACCACTCCTGCTTTGCACATCAATCTACATTTCTTGTCGCTTAAAGGAAGATGAGCTTCCTCACAATGAAGAAGTACTTTTTCCATGTTTTCAAGAGCTTCCTAAAAAGAATTACCAAACACAGAAAAGTCATCCATATAAATTTCCACAAATTCTAGATCAGCAAAAATAGCCAAGACTGCCCTTTGAAAGGTAGCCGGGGCATTACATAATCCAAAGGGGAGCACTCTATAAGCAAATGTACCCCATGGAAATGTAAAGGTAGTTTTATCTTGATCTTCGGGTGCAATTTGTATCTAGTTATAACCACTGAAGCCATCCAAAAAGGAAAAGTATTTCTTTCCTGTAAGGGTATCAAGCACTTGGTCAATGAATGGGAGAGGAAAATAATCTTTGAGAGCGGTTTTGTTTAATTCTTGATAATAAATAAAAGAATGCCATCTTCCATCTTTCTTAGGTACTAGTACTAATGGAGAGACCCATTGAGTGTCATAAATAGGATAGATGAAGCTAGCATCCAAGAGCTTTTGTACTTCTTCTTTCACGATGTCTTTTAGAGCTGGATTCATTCGCCTTTGGGGTTGTTGGACAGGTCGGGCTCCTTCCTGAATATAGATATGATTTTTGCAAGTTTCAAGAGGGATACCCTTCATATCTTCATAACCCCATGCAAAGGCACTAAGATGGTTTTGAAACAAATTCACAAGCTGCTCTTGTTGAGATGAGTCCAAATCTGAACTAATAAACAAGGATTTACTAGGGCTAATCTCAGCAAGAGTAGTATCAAGCTCAGGAGTACTCAAGGGAGTGGTCAAATGCAATGGTGCAGAAGAATGAGGATCATGGTCTTCTTGAAAATCTAGGCTAAAAATTTGGCTCAAAGGCTCAAAATTAGGCATAGTGTCTAGATTATTCAGGAAGTCTTGAATCTCATCTTCTTGCGAGGACCTAGTATAATGATGGATGAGGGAAATAGGCTGAGTCTCGTCATCACTACTTTGATCTAACCATAGAGTATCTTGAAGGTCCTGAATGGATCTGGCTGGGGGATATAAGGTAAGTTTCTTCCTAGAGTCTCCATGTGAAATATACATATCACCAGAATGACATCCAATATATGCATCAGCAGTAGCAAGCCATGGTCGACCCAAGATCAATGGATGTCCTCCTACTGGGTTCTTTGGCTGAAGCACAATGAAGTCAGCAGGATATTCCCAAGAGTCTAATGAGATGATCACATCATCGAATACTCCTTCTGGCTTCATTTTAGATCTATAGGCTAATTCAAGCACAGTGGGAGTAGGAAGAAGATGGGATAACTAAAGTTGATCCATGGTTTGCTTGGTCATGATATTAATCACTGCCCCCAGATCTATAAGGACATTAGAGACAAGGACATTACCAATTTGAAATGAGACAAAAGTGTTTCCAAAATCAGTATATTTTTCCATAGATACACATCCTTTCATTAACTCTGCCGCCCTAACAACAAATTGAATGGTTTGGGGTTCCAATTTCTTCCTCTCGGGTTTCTTGAGACAAAGTACCTTAATAATTTTAGTGCAAATAAGGATCTGTTTGATGGATTGAAGCAAAGGTATCTTAATGAAAAGATTTCGAAGCTTTGATGCCAAGCTAGTCTCAAAAATGGACTCACTTCTTTCCACTGCTAGCCTCTTTGGAAAGGGAGGCTGGTTGGAAGAAGGTGGTAAGGTTCCAGAGGGTAAGGGCTACTTGGTGACTGCTTTTGGAGAAAGGGTAGGAGTTTCCTCTTCCCCTTTCTCTTCAAAAATCACAATGGGTTGTTCCTAACTTTCTGGCATGATAGTCCTCCCTGATCTTAACTTGATATCATGAACCCCAACTGGAATAGACTGATACTCAAATGATAAAGGTGGGTTTTTTACATAAATAATTTACACTGCTTTGTTATTGTTAGGATTAGGCATGGGTTGAGCAGGAAACTGAGGGGGTCAAAAGGGTGGAGGTAAAGACAATGGTGGATTAGACTGACTTGGAAGTTGTGGCATGAATTTTTTGTATGAGGATATGACTGCATAGGTGGATGGTAGGAATATGGGGAATGAGTTGGCCCTCTCCAACCTGGCTGCCATGGTTGAGAAGGTTGTCCATGTTGGGATTGATTTCCATACTACCATTGTTTATTAGTGTTAGGATAATAATATCTATGTGAATGATAACCAAAATAGTGTGGAGAAAATTTAGGAGCCATACCTGCACCTACCTGATGTCAATTTCTTCTTGCTCCCATAGCATTCAAGTATTCAGCTTCAAGCTGCCCTCCTGTAAATACAGCTTTAGGTCCTGGTATTGAGGGGTATTTTTCTCTGGCATGGTATTCTGCACAAATAGCACACTTATTAGTTTCTTTTAGATTAAGAGGATATTCTTTAGGAGGATGTTTATCTCTACACTTAGGAAAGAAAATACATAATGAGTCTTGTTCTTTTATAAGTTTCTGCTGGAATTTTAAAGAGTCTAATTGTTTAGAAACAACATTCACTATATATTTTTTCATGTTTTCCATTTTATTCTCTAGTCCAATAATCATAGCATCGGTAGATTCAGTTTTTCTATTTCTGTTTCGAGCTCCTCTACCAGATCTATACTAATTTCTTGAAAATTTCCTACATAAGTCACAAATTTGATCAAAAGTCTATTGAGAGATATCACCTTGTCCTAGTAGATTTATATTATTTCTAGCATTATCATTAAGTCCTCTTAAGAACAATGTTCTAATAGTGTTGGAATCAAGCTTAAGTTTCGACCTTTGCAAAATATACAAAAATCTTTCTAAGTAATCTTCAAGAGTTTCATCATCATCCTATATTTTTGTAAAAATATCATCCTGCATGTCCCGAGTTTTGCAATATTCTTGATATTTAGACAAAAACACTCTCTTCATCTGTTCCCAAGAGGTTATAGATTTTCATCTTAGCCCCATGAACCACTGCAAGGCTGAGTCCTTAAGGGTAGCAGGAAATAATCTTAACTTCTGAGCATTAGTTGAATAATCATAACTTCTACACAAAATATCAAACTCGAATAGAAAAGAGTCAGGGTCTTCATGAACTTTAGCATGAAAATGGGGGAGAGCAGATGGTGGAATATTCTTCATCTGTGCCACAGTATCAGGATCCACAATTGGAAACACAAAAGTGGATTGTTCTTTGCTTACCTGATCCTGGTTTTCACCAGACCCTTCCACATAAATTTCATGATTTTCCATTATCTCTTTCTTACTCTCGACAGGCTAAACCACACCTGAGTTGTTGTCACCAGAATCCAGGTGGATTGTTCCTGTGTGATGGGTTTGACTGGGCTTCTTTCTCACAGAAGGAGACCCAATATGAGAATTATTTTCAAAATTATTTTGGCCCTTAGTGGGCTTTGAACCCCTACCTTTCCTAGGTATGCATTTCAAAGAAAGAAAAACAACAAGTAATTTTTGATAAAAAGATGCTGCCAAAAATCAATTAACACCAGTAAAATTCCTTCAAAACAGAAAGCTTTCCCAAACAATGCTAAAAGAAAAAATTACCTCTATTGTACAATTAGAAAATTCTTACCAAATCAAATCGCCTCCCTGGTAACGGCGCCAAAATGTTGGGTGCAAGAATTACACTTAAGTAAACTTCTCAACACTTAAATTGTCAACCCGGGGGATCCGTAAACTTAGAGACAAAGCACAGGCAATGCTAGAGATGGTATGAATGTCTCTAATATTAATCCCTACTTTCTTTAAAGGAAAGGTTACAGAATCAAACTGTAGAGGAAAATTCAACTTGAATCACCAGAAATAATCTAAGACTGGAACAAAAGAAAATGCATTTGCAAAAGAGGTTTAGAAGGAAAAGGAAATCACTCTAGTTGATTACTGACTAACTACTTAGTGTGTGTTTCTTTCAGCAAAGAAACTTTAGCAGTATTCAATATATGGGCCCTTCAAACCTACATATATAAATATTTCCTTCTCGCAAGAATCTATCTTGCACTAGTGCAGGCTTCTTGCACTAGTGCAGGAATAGAGATTTTTGCCGAGGGTGTAAAATAATGTCTATAATAAAAGTGCCTTTTTATTTCGTGTAAGGTCGAGACTTTCTCAAGTCCAGAGAATTCAGTCCAAGCAACAAGAAACTAGTTCTTGTGCCAGACCAAATATTCTTACACTTTAATTTTTAATCCTTGAAATCAATGCTTAACTACTGCAAGTGTTATAAAGCCAAATTGCATAAAAGGGTGATTGTTTCTAAGTTTATCAAATTGTAGAAAAAAAGAGACAATCCTTGTAATCTATCCAATTATGAAATATCAGTGAAACCATTATAGTTGTTATAAATAACTTAAAAGGAATTACTGCATCACACAATCTTGCACTGGTGCAGGAATGGTCCTTCTGCTTTAAACCAGGTAGAAAACTAAATCAAATAGATTTGCAAAAAGTGAATAGCACACCAACGTGTACTGGTTTAGGTAATTTCTCCTACTCAGACCAGGCGGGGAAAACCAATCCAAACGTACAAAAAGTGAATAGCACACCAACGTGCACTGGCGTTGGTAATTTGTCCTGCTCAGACTAGGCGAGGAAAACCAGTTGAAATCAGATGCAAGAAAAGGAATTTTAATTACTTCATGTGGTAGATCTGCTCTCACTCAAACATGAATTTAAAGGTTCTAAAATAAATCACACTTGCCAGTTTAAAACATAAATTAAAAGAACAGAAAAGAGGGAGAATGTGCTGGGTTGGCAGGGCCCTTGTTGGGTCCCTATAATACTAGTGATTACCCCATTACTATTGTAGTTATAACCCTTATTTATATTTTTGTTCCCCTATTACCCCCATATTGTTATTTCTGTGCCCCATAGAATCCCTCTATTGTTATTTTTGTGGCTTTATATTATTATTGTTAGGTCGGCTGGATTATATTGTGACTCCTTAGACTCCTATATATAGAAAGGAGGTTTTGTCATTTGTATCATCCAAGAATTGTTCATTTATGTAATGTAAAGGAGGTTGCCCCCTCGAAGAGGCTGAATTCTAAGGCGTTGATCTATCTTTTCTATCTTTTCTTGAGCTGGTTTCATAACATTTGGTATCAGAGCTTTGGATTCTAGGGTTTCGCTGCTCCAAACAGGTCATCGTGGCATTTTCGCTATAACTTTTTTTCTGTGATGTTTCAGAAGTCGAAAAAAAACCCATTTGAGAAGAAATTGCGCTGAACCTTGGGTCCGAATTTCAGAGCTTTTTGCGCGATATTTGCGGAGATATGATCTGAGGAAGTTGGTCTTTTTGCAGACTCCTGAATTACATTCAAAACAGGTGACCTGGGTAAAATCGTCATAACTTTCTCTCTGGGGATCAGATTGAAATTTCATAAGAAGGTACAGAAAGAGGACGGACTGTAGTTTCTTTATGTGTGTTTCAGATTCAAAGGTTGAAACAGTGACTCGTGGCACGTCGTACAAGTTCGCTCTACTGAACCAGTCTAAAAGCAAGTCACTGTGGGAGATTTCACATAACTCTTCCTTGGAGAATCCAATTTGGCTCAGACTTGTGGCATTGGAAAGAGGACGCAGAAGGCTACTACAGGTAGTAATTTCAAAACTGGATGATCTGAAATTACAGAGATACATCAGATTCAATATCAGGCTTCTATAAAGTGAAAAAAGGTGTGTAGTTTTTTTTTTAATTTTTATGTAAGCTTGGTTTAACGGAATTCAAAGGGCATAGTAAAGCATTATTATCGGTAACTGATGCCCCGAGGAAAGAAAATGCAAACACCTAGTAAGGAACCTGAAAGCTCTAGCATGACTCATGAAGAAGAGGAAGAAATGCTACATGATATATCAAAATTACAAGAACAAGTGCAACAAATGTCACGCTCACAAAAGCTAACAGAAGCTAAGATAAGTGGCGTGGAATCTAAGATAAATGGCGTGGAATCTAAGATAAATGGTGTGGAATCTAAGATAAAGGGCATGGAAGCTAAGATGGAGGATTCAATGGTAAATTTGAAGATAGATTTGAAGACAAACATGGAAGAATTGAAGAAGTTGCTACAAGAAAGGGTCACTAATGGTGAAAAGGTAGTAAAGGAAACTCATGATGAGAACAAAAGAAATGTTAATCATGATTCCATAGACTCTAATGTTGGATCGAAGACTCACCATGTTCCAAAAATCGATATGAGGAAGTTTGATGGCAAGGATCCCGCCACATGGATATTACAGATGGAGCAATTCTTCGATCTCAATAATGTGCAAAACACACAAAAGGTACGTATGGCAACTTTATATTTGGAACCAAATCAGTTTGTATGGTATCAATGGCTTTGTTCTCGTAAACAATTTATCACTTGGGCAATTTTTACGGAAGAATTGATAGCACATTATGAGGATACAAAAAGCAACACTTTTTTTAGCCAATTGATAAGTCTCAAACAAAAGGGTTCAATAATGGAGCACATTGAGGAGTTCCAAAAATTGAACATAAGGGTAAAAGATATTCCAGAGGAGCATAGGATTGATGTGTTCATAGGGTCTTTAAAGGATAATATCCAACATGATGTGCGCCTTTGGGAACCTGATTCATTAGAGAAGGCATTCAGGTTAGCAAGAAAAATGGAAAGCAAAATTATGGCAACTAGGAAGCATACCATTCACAACTATAAAGATGGAAGTGTTGTTGCCCATAGTCTTCCACAACCTACAAGGTTGACACCACAACAATTGGAAGAAAAAAGAGCAAAAGGGCTTTGTTACAATTGTGATAGCAAATACACAAAAGGTCATAAGTGTGCTGAGAAGAAATTATTCTACATAGATTGTGAAGAGGAAGAAGAAAAGGAGCAAGAAAGGTCAAAAGAAGAGGATATATTCCAGGAACAAAGCCTAGATGAAGAACAAATAAATCCGACCATATCTTGTAATGCATTGGCGGGAATTACCACTCCTCAAACCATCAAGATAGAAGGACAAATCAAGAAGAAAAAGGTAATAGTGTTGATTGATTCAGGAAGCACCCACAATTTTATTCATTGTAGGGTAGCAAAAGAATTGAATTGCTTCCTATATCCAGCACCAGAGTGTCAAGTGATGATTGCAAATGGAGGAACAATAAATTGTTCTGGAAAGTGCCATAATATCAAGCTATCCATGGGAGAATATGTATTGACTAGCCCAATGCTTTCCATTCCAATGGGAGGTGCTGATGTTGTACTAGGAGTCCAATGGCTACAATCCTTGGGTACAATAGCTTTTAATTTTCAAGAACTTTTCATGAAATTTTCTGTGGAAGGAAAGGAAGTTGAATTAAGGGGTATTGCAGGGAAACCAGGAAAGATAATCAGCTCTAATGGCATGACAAAGCTTCTAAAAAAGGAGCAAAGAGGTGTAATTGCACAATTATGTTCGCTAGATGTTTCCACATTGGAATCATCTATTTCTCCAGATCTCCAAAAAGTCCTGGACAATCATTCCAAGGTATTTGAGACTCCCAAAGGTCTCCCACCTATGCGTGATCATGATCATGCTATTCATCTGATTCCAGGAAGTGTTCCTCCAAACATCAGGCCGTACAGATATCCCTATGTCCAAAAAAGTGAAATTGAACGTATGGTTGCAGAAATGCTAGAGGCTGGTATAATTCAACCGAGTCAAAGTTCTTTCTCAGCTCCAGTAGTATTGGTGCACAAGAAGGATGGATCATGGCGCATGTGTCCAGATTATAGGGAGCTCAACAAGCTCACTATTAAAGATAAGTTCCCCATTCCTGTCATTGATGAATTGGATGAATTGCATGGATAAATTTACTTCACCAAGTTGGATCTTCGTTCAGGATATCATCAAATCAGAATGAAGATTGAAGACATTCCGAAAACGGCATTTAGAACTCATGAGGGTCATTATGAATTTTTGGTCATGCCTTTTGGCCTTACCAATGCACCTTCAACATTTCAAGGTTTGATGAATTCAATTTTCAAACCATTCCTTAGAAAATTTGTGTTAGTATTTTTTGATGATATACTAATCTACAGCAAGTCTTGGAAGGATCATGTTGAACATGTTGACAAGGTGCTACAACTATTGGAGGAGAAACAATTATATGCAAAAAGATCCAAATGTTTCTTTGGAGTCCAGGAGGTGGAATATTTGGGTCATATTGTATCTCATGAAGGAGTTAAGGTAGACCCTAGCAAAATTAAAGCCATTAAGGAATGGAAAATCCCCACATCCATAAAGCATCTGCGAGGATTTCTTGGGTTGACAGGGTATTATCGCAAGTTTGTTAAGAATTATGGGAGAATAGCAGCACCTCTAACAACATTATTGAAGAAAGATTCATTTTCATGGACTCCGGAAGCAACAAAGGCCTTTAAACATCTTAAAGAGGCAATGTGCCAAGCACCGGTCTTAGCTACACCGGACTTCACAAAAACCTTTATTGTGGAATGTGATGCTTCAGGAAATGGAATTGGTGCTGTTCTAATGCAAGATGAAAGACCCATTGCTTTTGAAAGTCGTCCAATCAAGGGAAAGTTTTTAAGCAAAGCTATTTATGAGAAGGAAATGTTGGCAATACTCCATGCACTTAAGAAATGGCGACCCTACCTAATGGGAAGACACTTCAAGGTAAAAACGGATCATGATAGCCTTAAATACTTTTTAGAACAAAGATTATCCTCTGAAGAGCAACAAAAGTGGGTCACAAAGATGTTGGGTTATGACTTTGAAATCATCTACAAAAAAGGGAAGCAAAATGTGGTGGCAGATGCACTCTCAAGAAAGGATGAGGATGTGGAAGCATTGTTGTGTGCCATTTCTATTATCCAACCAGATTGGATAAACGAAGCAAAGGAGGAATGGAAGAATGACGAAGAAGTGTGGGCACTTATTCGAAAGCTACAACAAGATTCCAGTACTTCTGATACATTTAGCTGGCAAAATGATTCGTTATGGTACAAAGATCGCTTATACCTCTGTAAGAATTCCCAGCTAAAACAAAAGATTCTTATGGAATTGCACACTTCTCCCTTAGGAGGGCACTCAGGATTTTTAAAAACTTACCACAGGGTTAAGAAGGAATTTTTTTGGGATGGCCTTAAATCAGATATTCAAAAGTTTGTGGCGGAATGTTTGGTTTGCCAACAAAATAAAGTTGAAACAATTAAGACACCGGGTCTATTACAACCTTTATCCATTCCAAGCCAACGTTGGGAGGAGGTTTCAATGGATTTTATCACAGGTTTACCCAAGTCTGAGGGAAAGAGTGTCATCATGGTGGTAGTTGACAGACTTACCAAGTATGCACACTTTTGTGCATTATCACATCCATTTAAAGCCAGTACAGTTTCTACTGCATTTATGGAAACAGTTCAAAAGCTACATGGAAACCCAAAGATTATTGTAAGTGACAGAGATCCCATTTTCACTGGAAATTTTTGGACAGAATTATTTTCTTGTCTTGGTACTCAGTTAGCTCATAGCTCATCTTATCATCCTCAATCTGATGGGCAAACTGAGATAGTAAACAAATGTTTGGAAGGATATCTTCGTTGCTTTGTATCTGATAAACAGACACAATGGGTCAAATGGTTGCCTCTGGCTGAATGGTGGTATAACACTTCCTTCCATACAGCAACAAAAATGACCCCATTTATGGCACTTTATGGGTATCAACCACCATCAATCACATCATATTTAAGAGAAAATTCTAAGGTTCAGGCAGTGGAACATCACATCGAACATCAACAACAAGTCCTCCAACTCTTAAAGGATAACCTCGTGTTGGCACAAAATAGAATGAAACAACAGGCAGATCAACATCGCAGTGAAAGAAGTTTTGATGTAGGTGATTGGGTATTCCTACGGCTACAACCATATAAGCAAATGTCCCTAAAGCAAGCTAAGAAGGATAATAAATTATCACCAAAGTATTATGGTCCGTACAAGGTGTTGGAAAAGATTGGTACTATGGCATACAAATTGGAGCTTCCTGCAGCTTCTCGATTGCACCCAGTTTTCCATGTTTCATGTTTAAAGAAGGTTATAGGCGACAAGCTCCCAGTTCAAACAATATTGCCAGAACTTGACGAGGAAGGAAAAATTATATTGGAACCGGAAGCAGTCACAGAAACAAGAACTCGACAGCTACGAAATCGATCAATTTCAGAGTATCTTATCAAGTGGAAGAACTTATCCGCTGAAGATTCCACATGGGAGGATGAGAATTTTATGCAGAAGTATCCAGAACTACTCAAGCGTTGAGGACAACACTTTTTTGAAGGAGAGGGGCATGTTGGGTCCCTATAATACTAGTGATTACCCCATTACTATTGTAGTTATACCCTTATTTATATTGTTGTGCCCCTATTACCCCCATATTGTTATTTCTGTGCCCCATAGAATCCCTCTATTGTTATTTTTGTGGCTTTATATTATTATTGTTAGGTCGGCTGGATTATATTGTGACTCCTTAGACTCCTATATATAGAAAGGAGGTTTTGTCATTTGTATCATCCAAGAATTGTTCATTTATGTAATGTAAAGGAGGTTGCCCCCTCGAAGAGGCTGAATTCTAAGGCGTTGATCTATCTTTTCTATCTTTTCTTGAGCTGGTTTCATAACAGCCCTAGCCAACCAGGGCATTTCCCTTTTAATTAAAAATGTTGCTCAACACTTTCTCAATATATCAGCATTCAAAACATGAAAGATACGATGTAGAATAATAAGGCAGAGCTCTCTCCCTTCTTATTAAGTCATAAAGAAAACACATAAATGATTATAATCCAGCCCAGGTTGGGCGATAACAAAAGACAGTCATGTTACTGCCTTCCTTGTTCTATCTTTGTTATATATACTTAATCATTCATTTTCTAACTTTTCCTATCTACATTGCTTCTTATATAGATCCTTGGCCGAAGGCTAAGAGGATCATTCATCTTGTTACATGCTATTTGCATAATTTCGTTACAACAAATTGCATAACTGTTAACAAAATAAGCTTGCGGCCTTCAAAATTAGGTGTTTTAGCAAAATAGGTCGTGGCTATCTTCAGTTGTCTGTTTCTCCCAAATCTGACCTCAGCTACTCTAGGTTGCCTTGCTGTCATAGTTGGCACTCGGCTGCCTTCAAATGTGTTCATTGGTCATGGCTAAGGTGGTGCAAAAATAGGCAGCAATAAAGTGGGGTCTGGATTTGCTGCCAAGATTCGTGTCATGGGCACTGGTGCGAGATCCGTTGTGCACTAAAATCAACAGTCAAGGTAGGCATTAACTATTAAGTAACGTAGGAGATATCAATGAGTTACAAAAGTAATCACAAGTGAGGAATCACATAATAACAATTAATAAATGCTAAGATTGAATTAAAAATGTAAAATATAAAGTAAATGTGAATGTTTCATCGTTCTTGCACTAGTGCAAGATGAGGGCATAAATATATGGTTAAATAGGGGTAAATGGTTATGGTTTTAGGACAGAAAGATGGTAAAAAAGGGTACAATTTAGGGTACTAACAGCTTCTTCTGCAGTGGACCCGATTTGATCATGAGAAGGTGTGTGCGGGAGGATGAAATGTTTGATGTGTTTAAAGCTTGCCACAGTGAGCCCTGTGGTGGGCACTTTTGTAGATAAAAGGACAACCTACAAAGTCGTACATGTGGGCTACTATTGGCCCACACTTTTCAAGGATGCTAAAAAGTTTGTTTGAAGTTGTGATGCCTGTCAGAGAATGGGAAGACGAGTTTCGACAGATGAAATGCCTCTTCAAATGCAGATATCAATGGAACCTTTGAAGAAGTGAGCATTAGATTTTGTGGGGCCCATCTGTCTCTCAATAAAGTAAAAGAGATACATACTGGTTTGCACTGATTACATAAAAAAGTGGTTAGAATCCAAGGCCTTGTATTCTGCTTCAGAGAAAGCAGTGGTAGATTTCCTTTTTGAAGATATCTTCACTCGGTTTGGGGTGCCTAGGGAGATAGTTATAGATCAAGGCACACAATTCATGTCCAAACTAGTGAAGGCTCTTACTAAACAATATAAGATCAAGCATCGGAATTCTACCCCTTACCACCCCCAAGAAAATGGACAGGTGGAATCTACAAACAAAGTCCTAGAGTCTATCCTCACTAAGACAATTCAGCTTCACCATGGTGATTGGGCTGACAAGCTACCTGATGCATTGTGGGCTTACTGGATAACTTGGAGGAATGTGACTAGACACACTCCTTATGAGTTAGTATATGGGAAACAAGTGCTGCTCCCCATTGAATTTCAAATAAAAACATTCCGAACTGCCACTCAATTGGGAATGAATTTGAATGAAGCCCAGGAGCAAAGGTTACTACAGCTGAATGAGCTTGACGAAATTAGGCAAGATGCATTTCAACAGACCATGTTAGTACAAGATCAGAGAGTCCGATGGCATGATAAGTACATCAAGAAGAAGGTTTTTCGACCAGGAGATTGGGCACTATTATATGATAGTAAATTTAAACATTTTAAAGGTAAATTTTCAACTAGATGGTTGGGACCTTATGAGGTGGAAGAGGTATTTGATAATGGCTTTGTTAAAATAAAAACCATTGATGCCAATCAGAGCCCATTCATGGTGAATGGTCATCGATTGAAGATATACCACCAATTGCTCTCTCACCAAGAATTTTTGCATAAAGTAGAAGGAGATCCAGAAATGGAGTTGGTTCAAGGAAATGATCCAGCTCCTGCTGGTTCCTCAAATTGATTTTCTTTATAGTTATATTTATATTTATGTACATAGTATAAAATAATAGTGAGCTGACACTTTTTGTTTTCCATTTCAACTCACATAGAATAAAAGGTAAAGCTTCCAATGGTAAGTTTATTCCTTTAACTGGACTTGGCAGATTATTTATGGAAAAGGACATTTTTGAGTCTTCTTTGAATGTTTCAAAGTCCCAAAAATTGAGTGTTCCAAGCAAAGACTGATCCAGGCTCATAAATATTAATGGAAGAGTGGTAGCTAGGGATTTGTTGAGTAAAATTATTTTTTTCTCCGGGCTTAGCAGAATATTTACAAAAACAAAACCCCTTGGAGTCTACTTCAGGTTTTTCAGACTCTCTAAACAAGAATACCCCGAGTAGTGGCTAACTCAGGCTCGATAAACTTATGAGGTGGCAGTAGTTAGGAATCTGCTGAGCATAGAATTATCCTTTTCTAGGCTCAGCAAAATAAGGATGGAAAAGAACACTTTGGAGTCTTCTTTTGTGCATTTCAGACTCTCTAAAAATGAAATTCCCCAGGAAATAATCATTCCACACCTGGTTAAAAATCCATGGGATGATGTTTTCAGGTTTTGAATAAGCATTAGTAGGTAATATCTCCAATCAAGCTACATGGGATATTCTAAGAAGAAAATTTATTCATGTTGAATCTAGTTCAGATGGATTATGTACTTAAACTAGCATTACTATGAACCCAATTGAGCTCCTGAACTGGTGAGAATTTTCAAAGGTATTAATATCAATAATGAGTATTGATGATAGGAAAACAACATTTTGAAATTGTTTTGATATTTCTGGGAATCAACTAGGCTTTTCTAAAAAATTAAAGACATTCTATATATTGTTCAAATCAGCTCAGATGATTTTTTTCCTAATTTGGCATTGGCTTTTTGTACTCAACATTACATCATACTACATCAAACATAGTAACTCGATTTTTTTTCTCTCCTGAAATTTTTGAAAAATATTTAAAAACATTACAAGTAATAACTTCTATCTAGCAACACTCTAGGTAATACGAAAGGAAATTCATCATTACAAATTCAGTTATGAGGCTCATGCATCTTCAACAATGGAAATTGGTATTGCTATCCTTGTTTTCGAGATCCAACATTATTATGAGTTAGAACCAAGGTATGTGAATATTTATTTACTTGGGCTAAATTAGAAGCATATGATTATAGGCTATGTAGTGATTTATCTCCATTATCTACTATCATTCCATTGTCCTTCCCTATTTTGATGAATGATTAATCCCCATTCATCCTCCCTCTCGTTCTAATTATAACGCCACATGTTATCATTGATTTATCCTTGTCACAACTGCTTTCCTATCATTTCAAATATATGACACATTGTTGGCTATCATAAAAACCAATCCCCATTTCCTTCATCACCACCATTCCATCCATTCCCTCACCTATATGGCTCCTTGATTAAGTACCAATTCATCATCTCCATCGCACATGTAGGTTGTCACTCCAGTCATCTAAATAGTTTCCTTTTAAAAATTCTCCAAGGCCGAAGGATCAGTATGGTAATTCTCTGCTCGGGATGCTAAGGGAGATGATTGTGAATATTAGTTGTTGTAGTAAAAATTCTCAAGGCCTGCCTTCACTTAAGCATGGGGCTGATCGACATGAGCCCACCTTTGTTCAATTTTCCAGGAGCCCAGAATATGAGAGTTGTAGGGAATTGTTGGAGGAGAAGGGTTGGATGGGGTTTCTCAGAAAGTTTTAGGGGTATAACTATAAACTGGTTGTGGCCTTCTCATAGAATTCTAATAGGGAGATTGTGGAGATAGGGAACCTTAAATTCAAAATTAAAGAGGAATCCATTAGCAAGGTAACGTGATTGTCCTCTATAGCTGAAAGGTTTTTCAAGAGACGACCCCTAGATGTAGCAGATTGTGCAAAAATTCCTCAAGCCTACGTATCAGATGTTGATTTGTTCAAGAGGGGTTTTGTGCAACTACCTGGAGGATAAGTGGTACCCAATGGTCATAATGTTGCAAAGGTTCATCACATGTGAAGGTAGGTATGTCACTATTTTTCTCTATCATATCAGATTACTGTTACATTTCTCAGAGAGCCGAGAGGTTAACTTTCCCTACTTTCTACATCAAAGTCTACATAAGATGGCAAGAGGGGTTCAGTCGGTATGAAAAAACTCTGAGACTAGTACATACCACCACATTTTAATTAAGATGATAATACTAGAAAAGTTGAGAAAAAGACGAAAGTCTTGGGAAGACTTTCTAATCGATAATTTCCCAGGGTAAGAAACCCAGATGAAGGGGCAGTAATGAATAATTAGTCTTGTGTCAAAACATTCAAGTGTTAAGGCTGAGACTCCTCAAAGTTGTAGATCAAGCCCTAGTCCAACAACAAAACCTACCACTAATGAAGAGGGAAACTCTGTGGAAAATTTCCAGAGGCCCCAATAGATCATAGCATTCTACTTGAAAAAGCAGCTCCACCTTTCGGGAAGAAGAATAAATACAAGGGGAAAAGGTACAGAAAAGGGAACCTGAGTATAAAGAAGAGCTTGCTAAGCAACCACAGGCTGAAAAATAGAAGGAACCTCTTCTAGAGTTTGTTGAACCTATCATTAAAGCCACCAAATAGCGAGCCGAAAATATTAAAGCTACTATTAGACGAAAGTGTAAAATTTTCCATGGTGAGATAGGGTTAGAAGCTGTCTCTTTTACTCCTTCTCAACACCCAGAAGAAAACCCGCCTGTCCCCAAAAATTGACATTGCGCAAGGAACATGTATAGAGAGGGGTTGTCTATTTCGGGTAATCAAAACTAAGGACCCATTGATGTTTTATCTTCCCTTGATCAGGAGACTGAGGAGTATAGTGAGAATAATGAAGAAGTTGAATTTCCCATGTTTGAAGAAATCATTCCATAAGATATTGATCAAGATTTGTTTAGTAGTTCCCCACCTCAACACCTACCCAGCAGAAGTGCAAGCAACTAGAAATAGGGGTCTAACATCAACAGGAGTAACACCAGCTCTGCTCATGGTGGAAGTAATTCTTAGAAACCCACAATACCAATCAAAACACCCTCTGTTCATGATGAAGAGGATCTGCAACTACTGGTGGCTAAACTACAAAAGAAGAATATGAAACTAAGGGAGTGAGCACATAAGTATAAGATCCTATTTCATTATGTGCGAGATGTCAAAAACCAGTACCGACACACAACCTTTCCCTTGTGTCTAAGAATGATGCATTGATGCTAAGGAATAAACGACTAGTTCATTGGAAGTTGGCTCGACTGAGGCCTACCAAAAGGCCTAATGCTCAGAGAGTAGCCTTGTATTTTCAGAAATCTTCAGTGACAGATAGCCATGGCTTAGAGTTTTTGGTCAAAGTAGTGGGAGTTTAAAATACTGACCTACCCTGTTTTATTTTTGATGACTAAGTGGTAAATGCATGAGGACATGCATTCGTTTAGGAATGGGGGGATGTTGGTCCCCACTTTTGTACCCATTTACACCTCTTTCTTTACTATTTCCACCTACATCTATGCCCTTTTTACCCTTTTTGTACTACACCATTACCATCAAACCATGATATTTTGTGATTGGAGGAAAAACACTTACTTAGCACTATTTTCATTGTTTTTTATTAAGTTTAAGTAGATATTAATAGGATCATATCCATTGGGTTATTTCTAACTAATTATTACTTGGACTCATAGACTTGGAAGTATAAATACATTTCATAGAAGTCTCAGTACTTGGATGGACAACATATGTAAATCTCATCAACCAAATGATCATTCACCATTTTGTACCTAACTCTACAGTATGATTGTTGGCTACTCTAGGCCTAACCCAGGTTTAGCAGTGAGTTTATCCAAGCAAATCACGGTACTACTGGCCCTTTTGGCAACAATCCGCGGAGCGTGGACTGAGGTCTCACCTGAGGTAGTATGGGAGGGTGTTGTAACCAAGTTTCTGCACCATAGGGATGTCTTGATGTGGGAGATCGGTGCCCGATATAGACTTCGTGCTCACTGGATTACGCGTACTCAACAGTTTCTGGTGTTCTGTGGAATCGCGCAACCTTAACCGCAGTGTGATCTAGGTTAATTACCCTTTTATTCCTTAGTTAAGGTTTGTTCGTTAATAACTAAGACGATATTTAATCATAGACATACATATAAGTGTGCACAGATAAAGAAACAAGTATCACCAATACATAACATTCAATTGCAGATCTATAAATCAGATGCATGATAGAACCCTCAACTGATCTTTATCATTAATATATTCAAAGCTTGATCCAATACAGACTTGGCTCCTTCCTATGCACACAGCTGCAGGGGTTCGCACACTCAGCTACGGACTCTACTAGGCCTCTGCACACTCAGCTGCAGAGCCTCTACCCTCTCCTATGCCCCAAGGTTCAGACTTACAGACTTAGAGTTGTTTACTCATTAACGATTCTCATAAGACTTCTCAAAAAACTCACCATTTACACCTAAAGCCTCCCTCTATCTATACAATCCCATGGTCTGTGGACCATGGGTAGGCCAACACACTCTATATCCTAAATTTGCATTATCTTAGGGTGGACAACACTAGACTTCTGCATTCTGCCCCCACATTTTGTGGAGTCTTTACATTACATAGACCAAAAATGGGGCTTTAAGCCCCAAAAATTCATTATGGGGGCTTTACTGCCCGACAGGACCCCAGCATAATCAACGTGACTTGTCCAAAGTCACTCAGCTGGTGCGTTGATATTTCCATAGAGGTCATCCAGTAGCTTTTGCACTTCCTGTAAGTCCGCAGCATATTTTTCCACTATCTACTGTACCAGTTGTGCATGACTTTCTGATGCGGCGTCTTCAGGGGCACCTGTCTTCCTTAGTGTATATATACCCTGCATGTGCGCCAGCTTCCCCTCAATCTTGGTGGTGACTATGAATGCTTCCTCGAGCCAAGGCTAGATGCGCGCTTTAATCACTACTTCTTTTTGTCGTGTCGTGTCCACCTGTTCCTTTAGCACTTGGGCTTCCCTCATCTTGGCCAACCCCTGAGTAAGGGCGACCATTTGCGTGGTCCCTCAGACATTGTCATAGGCCTATTGTAACTCTCGTGCTTCTGTTTATAACCGCTATAAGGTTGGGTCTTCTTGCAGTGAGGTGAGTGTTACGAGTGACTGGTCGAGAAAGCTTGTGAAATCCTATATACTGTGATGTATTGCTTCCAACCCTAGTTGAATTGTGCAGTGCCATTGCTCTTTGACTTTCGGGGGTGTAGAGGGTTGTTCCTTTAGCTGTAGTTCCACAATCTATAGGTTGAGGTCCATCTAGATCCTCGTTGCTTCCTCTTTTGCCTCAGGAATCCACTGGCCAGTTTGTGGATCCGCACTCCCGCTGGTATGTCCTTTGCAATCTCTAACTCGGGGATGCAATGCCACGCCTCGTCCACAATCTGCTCCAACAGTTGAGCTTGTGCTATGGCTTCATCATGTTGGAGGCTTAGTTGTTTGATATTGATCCATTGTTCGTTGAGCATTTGGACTGCACGTCCTTCTCTAGCACAGAGCTCCGCCGTCGCTATGTCTTGCAGCTGATATAATATGTCGCGATAAGGCATCCAAGTTTAGGCCAATTCCCTGAATCTAGCCTACCGTGGCTCTATCCTCTGTACTATCCGCTAGCAGTGCTCCCTACAGCAGTGCAACAATATTATCCAACTTGGGCCACAGCAACTGCTTGGTTGCCGATGTACTTGTAGCCCCATAGACAGCTACCATTCCTGCGGAGGGGCTCACAGCTGAAGCTCTTGGAGCTGCACCCAGAGTGCCCCCAACACAGTCTGCTACTCTATCATTGCTTCCTGGAGCACCTCCCAACTGACCTCGTGTGTGGGGTTTAAGGACCACCACATTCCAAATATAGATATGAGTTATTTGATGGCAAGGATCCGGTATCATGGATATTACAAATGGAGAAATATTTTTATCTACAAGATGTTCAACCCTTACAAAAAGTACGTATTGCATCTTTATATTTATAACCCAATAAGTTTGAAATATGGTAGACATGGATTTGTTAACATAAACCACATGTCATTTGGTCAATTTTTACGGAAGAAATGATAGAAAATTAAGAAGATACAAACAACAACACCTTCTGTATCCAATTGACAAATCTCAAACAAAAGGGTTCAATGGTGAATCTCATTGAAGACTTCCCAAAATTGAATATTAGGGTAAAAAATATTCGAGAGGAGAATAGGATTTATGTCTTCATAGGGAATTTAAAATATAACATCCAACATGAGGTTCACCTTTGGGAAATTGATTCATTGGAGAAGACATTCAAGGTAGCAAGAAAAGTTGAAAGCAAAATTATGGCAACAAGGAAGTCTACCACTCAAAAATATAAAGATGGAAGTGTTGTTTCTCCTAGTATTCCACAACTAACAAGGTTGACAGCATGAAAATTCGAGTAAAAAAGAGAAAAGGGGTTTTGTTATGGTTGTGATAACAAATACAGTAAAGTTCATAAGTGTGCTGAGAAGCAATTATTCTAAATAGACTCTGAAGAGGAGGAATAAAAGAAACAAGAAATATCAAAAGAGGAGGATATATCCCAGGAACCAACTCCAGAGAAAGAATAAATGAACCCAACCATATCCTATAATGCATTTGGAGGAATTAGCACTCCTCAAAATCTCAAGGTAGAAGGATATATAAAGAAGAAAAATGTAATAGTATTGATTGATTCAGTTAGTACCCATAATTTTATTCATTGTAAGATAGCCAAGGAATTGAATTACTTCCTATATCCAACACCAGAGTGTCAAGTGATGGTTTCAAAGTGAGGAACTATAAATTTCTCTGAAAAGTTCCATAATATTAATTTAACCATGTGGGAATATGTATTGAAAATTACAATGCTTTCCATTCAAATGGGTGGTACTGATGTTGTACTAGGAGTGAAATCGTTACAATATTTGGGGACGATAGCCTTTAGTTTTCAAGAACTTTTCTTGAAATTTTTTTGGAAAGGAAAGGAAGTTGAATTAAGGGGTATCACATGGAAACTATGAAAGATAATCAGCGCTAATGTCATGACAAATCTTATGAAGAAAGAATAACAGGGTGTAATTTCATAAATATGTTCTCTAGGGGTTTAAACATTGAAATCATCTATTTATCCAGATCTCAAAAATGTCTTGGACAATCATTACAAGTTGTTTGAGACTCCCAAAGGCATGCCACCTATTTGTGATCATGATCATGAGATTCACTTTATTCTAGGAAGTGTTCTTGTAAACATGAGGCCTTATAGATATCCTTATGCCTAAAAGAATGAAATTGAACGTATGGTTGCAGAAATGCTAGAGGCTTGTATTATTCAACCTAGTCAAAGTTCTTTATCTACTCCAGTATTATTGGTGCACAAGAAGGATGGATCATGGAATATGTGTGCAGATTATAGAGAGCTCAACAAGCTCACTATTAAAGATAAAAATTTCATTCATGTCATTGATGAATTGTTGGATGAATTAAATGGAGCAATTTATTTCATCGAGATGGATCTTTGTTTACCATATCATAAAATTAGAATGAAGATTGAATACATTATGAAAACAACATTCAAAACTCATGAGGTACATTATGAATTTTTGGTCATGACTTACTAATGCACCTTCCAAACTTCAAGGTTTAACGAATTCTATTTTCAAACCCTTCCTTAGAAAATTTGTGTTAGTATTTTTTGATGATATAATAATCTACAAAATGTCTTGGAAGGATCATCTTCAACATGTTGACAGGGTGCTCAAAATTTTGGAGGAGAAATAATTATATGCAAAAACCTCCAAATATTTATTTGGAGTATAGAAGGTGGAATATTTGGGTCATATTATATCTCATGAGGTTGTTAAGGTATACCCTAAAAAAATTAAAGCCATTAAGGAATGGAAAATATCCATAACCATAAAGCATCTTCGAGGATTTCTCAGGTTGACAAGGCATTATCATAATTTTATTAAGAATTATGGGAGAATAGTGGAACCTATAACATCATTACTAAAGAAAGATGCATTTTCTTCGACTCCAGAGGCAATGAAAGCCTTTGAACATATTAAAGAGGTGATGTAGTAAGCATGGGTCTTAGCTACACCAGACTTCACAAAAACGTTTATTGGGGAATGTGATGCTTCAAGAAATGGAATTAGTGTAGCTTTAATGCAAGAAGAAATACCCATTGGTTTGAAAGTTGTCTACTCAAAGGAAATTACTTACAAAAACCTATTTATTAGAAGGAAATGTTGACAATACTACATGCACTAAAGTAGTGGAAACCTTACCTAATCAGAAGACACTTCAAGGTAAAAATAGAACATGATAGTCTTAAATAATCTTTGGAACAAAGATTATCTTCAGGAGAGCAACAAAAATTGGTGAAAAAGTGTAACGACCGCCTCTCAAGCCTACCCCAAGTAACCATGCCAACTGGGCTAGACATGAGACGAGAGGCTACCATGATTAGATTCAACGTCCTCTATGATGTAAAGGAAGTGGAATCGATAGAACATCACACACAGTCATCCAATATCATCAAAAGAACCCTCAAGAGACAAGTCATCCACTTAGACAGCCTGTCCCTAGGTCCCACTATTCTTCTACACCTCCTAGGCCATAGTCTCTCTCATGCTATGAGCAATGGAAAGACCAGAAACCCAAAGTCGCTCTCATAGGCTTGCATGCCAATGACTGTGGACCAAACTTGCTAGTTATGTGCTAGCAACCCTAGGAATTAAGCAAAATTTTCAGGCCCAAAGCCAAGGCCACTACCTAGAATAGAATGATAGCTTCGAATCAATAAAAGTACAGGGAAAAAATGAAAGAAAATCAATAAGCCCAACAAGACCTTAACTACACCCTTACTAGCCTTGACACACATTTCGTCAAACATATCGCAAACATGTAACCTACATGTGTAAACAACATAATTAAGTGAATGGATCTCATACTTATCTGAGAATCTCTATGAACCATCAATGTCCCTTCATGCCATTTTCTGCATTATCAACTATTAGGTCATAGACACATTATCCATTCATGTAAAAGTAAAAACATGCTAAGAGCCATACATAGATGGTGCCACAAAATGTACATATAACCAACATAATAGGAACATAAATACCATAAACATATGAGCCATCAAAATCCATATATACATCACTACATTTTCACATGAAAATCAAGGAAATTAATTTCTCATTAATGAATGCAATAAACCAACCGGAGATGGGACTGCCATGTTCCACCCAACCATAGAATGGCTGAGCCAAATCTCTCTTTATCCATTCATCCTCATGCAATATTCCAAGAATGAATGTGGGGTCTCATAGAACACATCAATCAAAACTCATCCAGGGCTTCCAGAGGCCATCCACCTCAAATCCATAAAACAGTGATTCCACCTCACAATCAGACATCAAAAAACCATCATCGGATTGGTCTCAATCCAAGCCTTCAAGGGTTTCTTGAGATTTTTTCCAACCAAGGATTCTAGAACTAGTAACTTAACCGACGGCTTATATAGGGCTTCCAGAGAATTTATCCAACTAAGGCTTCTAGGACTAGTAACTCAACCCGCCAAGGGCTTCCAGAGCATTTGGCCAACAAATTCTTCCAAGATTTGTAACTCAACCCAAGGTATTATAGGGCTTCCAGATTGTTTACTGAACGAGGGCTTCCAAGACTAATAACTCAACCCAAGCTAAGGAAACATGAGAACCAACAAAAAATAAACGATGAAAGTAAACCCATAATAACCATGGCTATCTAGGAAATGGAAAGGCTAGGAAATAAATTATCGTTCTAGGCAATCCTCCATGCCAATGACATATCAAAACCAAGAAACCACATGCATATGCCATGCATGCCAAAAATAGTGAAGAAATCATACACGCACTCATTACCTGCAAGAAAATGTGATGTAGTTGTTGATGTCGATGCCTTCTTGAACTTTCCTCCTCTTCCTTTTCCTTCTTTCTCCAAGAATTCAATTATTTCGCACCCTTGAAGAGTGCTCCAAGAAAACTCTAAGTCTCCAAGAGTATGATAGAGAGAGAGAAAATAATGAGAGTTCCAATACTCAACTGGAAAAAGGTTACCAACTGATCCTCAGAAGCCTTTTTATGAATGAGGCATTTATTTTCTTTATTTTCCATTATTTTCCTTCATTTCCTCCTCACATGCGACTTGTGACCTTTCACCTCCTTTTTCTCCTAATTTCCATTATTTTCATAAATAAATATGTCAAAACTGTCGTTTTACCTTTTAATGCCTTATCCATTTCCATCGCCAATTTCCTTAGCCATAAACAACCAAATGAACACCCACTAGGATTCCTTTCCCAACATTAAGCTTGGAATAAGTGTCCTATTCATTCGTGGTTATTGTTTTTAACTTTTATTACATGAAATTTGCACCAGGGTTGTTACAGAACACTCCCACTTGGGGACACCGTCCTCGATGTTCAATCACACATTAACCTCAGGAACCTGATCAAAGAAGACATACTTCTCATGGAGCTTTATAAGACAACTATATGCATTATTTAAAATGAAATATTTGCTCAAGAGAAAAACATCATGACAACATGACAACATACAGCATAGTGGAGCTTTATAACAGAACTCATTATGGTATTTACAATGATAATCCTGCTGAGTGACAACTCATATAACATCATAACATCATGATAACATAACCACATGATATCATAATAACATGACACTAATACCACATAGTGGAGCTTTATAACATAGCTGTTTATGGTATTTACATCCATACGCAAGTGTACATATAGAAACATCATAAAAAAACATATATACCAAACATATGTCAAATCATATACCAAAGAATATATCAAAACATATACTAAACACCATGTCTAATCATATATTAAAACATCATATAGCATATATCAAACCATCTTAAAGCATATATTAGCCACCATAAAGCAAATACCAAACCATCATAAAGCATATATCAAATCACCATAAGAAACCAAAACAACATAAGAAAATACCAAACCACCATATCAAGTTGTTTTTCCTCAACCAGAAAACAAGGAAGGATACATGGCCCACATATGATCCTCCATCTCCCATGTATCTTCATCAGGCCCAAAGTGCTTGCATTTCACTTTATCTTGCTCGAGTACTCAGTTTTGGTGCATGAGAACCTTTTTCTCCAATATACACTAAGGCTTCAGTTGGAATTATCCATCTTGTTCCACCTGCAATACAGACTATTCAATCACATGATCAACATCCTTAACATACTTCTTAAGCAAAGATACGAGGAAAAAATCATGGGATTTCATTGTCGGAGGTAGTGCAAGTCAATAGGATACTCACCCAATCCTCTTAATGATGCTAAAGTGTCCACAAAACTGTGGTGCCATCTAGGCACATGATCCAATCTGCAAGGACCTCTTCTTCAGTTTGATGCACAAGTACACCTGCTCCATAACCAGGAACTCCTTGAGCAACCTGTTCCTATCTACATAACTCTTTTACCTATCCTATGTTGCCTTTAGATTCTTTTTTATCACATCCATTTCTTGTTCCATATCTGCCAGCATATCTGGTCCAATAAATACCCTGCTAATTGGATCACTCCAACTAATGGGAGCGTTACAGCTTCACCCATACAATGCCTCAAAAGGACTCATCCTTAGAGAATCCTGATAACTGTCATTATATGTGAACTCTACCAAAGGGAGATACTCTTCCCACTTCATCTTCTAATGCATCAGATACATCCTCAACATGTCCTCCATTATCTTGTTGACCCTCTTTGTCTATCCATCTATCTGGAGATGATAAATTGTGTTGAAGGTCAACTATGTGCCCAAACCTGCAAATAACTCCTTCCAAAACTTGGAAGTGAACATCTCATCCCTATCTGACACAATCTTCTTTGTAACACCATGTAGTCTAACCACATCTCTGATGAATACCTGTGCCACATCACTTTCTGAGAACATAGATTTCGCTGGAGTGAAGTGTGAAACCTTTGTCAACCTGTCCACGATGACCATGATGGAATCATGCTACCTCATTGTCTTTGGAAATCCTATGATGATGTCCATGGGGATGACCTCCCATTTACATTCTAGAATAGCAATCGACTGTAGCAGTCCACCTAGATGTTTACACTTTGCTTTCAATCACTGACAGTTGAAACACCTTGCCACAAGATTTGAAACATCCCTCTTCAAATTCGACCAATATTAATATATGTTCATTGTTTTCAATGTCTTCTGATAACCTGAGTGACCTAAATATGGTTACACATGAAACTCCCTGAAGATCACATTCTTGAGCTCACTGCTATCTGGTACATATATCATGTCTTACAACCTAGCCAATCCATCTGTTGTAAGATGATATTCCATTCCGTGTGCACCTACACCTGTACGACCACCTATACCTATACCACTACATGTACTTGTACCTGGACCTATTCTTATACCTGTACCATGACCTATACCTATACTTCCACCTGTCCCTGTATGACTACATGTACATGTACCTACACCTATACCTGTACCTATAATCTGCTACAACCTTTGCACAGTCTCCATATATCTGACATCCTGTTGTCCTACCCGCAAGATCCTAGCTTGTAAATATGTCCCATAAGAGCTCATAGATGCTAAGTGATTCACCTATACTTGCCTGCTAAGAGCATCTCCCACTCTGTTTTCCTTGCCATTGATGTACCTAATCTCGAAGTCAAACTCGTTGATTTTGGTAAACCAACTAGCCTACTTGGAATTTATATTTTTTTGGTCAAACAAATATCTCAATCCTATGTGATTAATCATCAGGTCAAACCTTTTGATGAGCACCACTATTGCAGCAAGAATGATGCAACTCCTAGGGCTACCAACTTTACTTTATCAACCCGGGGTTCGTACAAACTTGGAGGTGACAGTGTTGTATACATAAGTAAATGTGAAGGTTCTACGCTTTTGTCACTGTTCAGCTGGTGATAGGACACTAGGGTCTTTCAAGCTAGACTTCTATGGATTCAGAAGAGGCTTGATTAGTGATGAGAGAAAGAGAAATCTACTCTAAGTGAAAGCCTCTCTACTGCATTAAGGAAAAACACTGAAATCAAATGCTAAAGCACACCATTTTCTAACTAACTGCTGAGAGACTATGCTTCAAAAATAATGCTTAGTTAACATGTATGAAATCCTACTATCTCAAGCAGGTAAATTCAAAACATCACACATTCTACTATTGTGCATATAAATGGCTAAAATAAATCTATTTTTCTTTTTGTCTTTTTTTTTATGGAAAGGTGTAAAATCTAATATCTTTTGGCAATGTGGCAGGTAGCTTAGGAATGCTGGTGAATGGTTAGAAGGTTGGGGAGACCATTAAGTCACATTTTTTTAGCTTCCTAGAGGCTTTTCCCTCAATTTGGCCTCAAAACAAGCCACTACAGGAAAACCTACAGGATGTCCTAAAAACCTACAGGATTCCCTGTATTTCTACAGGATACAACTAAGAGCAAAATGATGGGTGCCAAAGGTCATGGAAGGATTAGGGAAGGTGGTTGAATTATGCAATGATGTAAGGAAATACCTAGGGTAACTTAGAACTTAGAGCCAAGGTTGGAAGGTCTTTGTATTTGCTCAACAAGAATGGAGAAGTTTCCTTGCAGAATGATGAAATTGGTGAGGGTCTTAGTGAAAGAAAGGAATGAGCATGGATGGATGAATTTTGAAGGAGGTTGCTGACCATGATATCTCTCTATACTTTTGAAACACCTACACTACATGAAGCATTGATATTTACCCAAAAATCATATAAACAAGAAGAATTTCAATGACCTAGGAAAACAGAATTTAATGAGCTAACTGTCTACTTCATGCATAAAGAAAACTTGAAGAAAAATATGGAATCATTTATGAGATCTAATGTAAGACTGTAGATGGAATAAATGATAACTAAATCCTACTCTTGCAAACTGATCAAATGTTGGCCTAAGTACAGAAAGCCATAAATTCTATGAGAAAGTAGAATTCTGTCTTTTTTGGGTTGCATAGGATTTATTTCCTCAAATCATGATCCCTAAAGGAAGAAGTAAGGCCAAAACACTTGTTAAAATCTTTTTGATTTTCCTTTATCTCTTCTAAACTACTGCTGAAATAAAGAACAAATGGAAGCAAACTAATAAGCAAACTAATCAAATCTACACAACTTGCAATGAAATACTTCTAAAGACAATTCAACTATGAAATCAATCTAAGCATACAGATACAAGAAGAGGAGCCTTTGCTGCTAGGGCTGGGCCCTAACCCAAGAGCTTCAGCCCTCTTATTTAACTCAGTGCTGAATCAAGAAAATGCTCATTCTCATTATCGAGATAGGAAATTACATAGCAATGTCTTCCACAAGTCTTGAACTCGCAAATGACTAGTGTTTTTACATCCAAAATTCAAATCCTAATGAGGCTCTACTCCTCTTTATTTATAAAACTAAAGTCTCCAATGACTTCCTTAAATCTAGGGAGGCTCGGCTCCCAAGCTCTAGATAAGCTAACTCTTTGACTGGGACTTGCTCAACTGCCTTTTGATCTCCATGACTTGGCTGCTTGTACTCTGAGCTAGTGTTATTGATGGAGGAATATTCGAATAAGGGAGGAGTTAAATGAGCTGGATTCAGCTCCTACAATCTCTCTTCCTTGTCCCATCCGAGTTTCAGCCCTTAATATTGCCAAAATTCCCTGATTTTCTCTCACAAACCTGCATTCAATGCACATTAGTCCACTAGGAATAATATATCACTTTGACTCATCTCATTAAACAAAATATAATCATAATATGTAATAAATTGTGAGAAGAGTTTATTTGACTATGCTAGGAGGTGAATTAAGGTACATATAGTTACTCAATGATGAGGTTCATCATCAACCCCCTACTGAAGGTGTTGCTCATCCTCTAAGAAACTCAATCAATATCCATTTCCTTCATAGCTCTAGTGGCCTCCCTAACATCCCATGCTTCTACTGTAGTTTCCTCTTCTTGTGCATAGAATCCTACCTTCCTTTCTATCTCTTCCCACTACTTTCTTTCTTCCTCTTCCTTCCTTCCTTCTAACATCCCTAAGAGAAGTGGTGGAATGAGTTTAAAGCCAATCCAATTGACTTTGATTCTTTGGAGTGTTTTCTTGTACATGGGTGTCATGTTTAGTGCTTCTCTCTTTCTTTGAGGATAATGGTAATCTCTAATTTTCAAACTGTATGGAAAAGTATTCCATCTCCCTTGGAAATCTTGCATGTTGTCATCCCCTAATAGCTTGAACATATCCTCAAAATGTGTAATTTCTTGCTCTTGGGCAGCAAGATACCTGGGTGCAAGTTGAGGATCATTTGTAATTAAGTTATGTGTGTTGATGACAACCATTGGATTTGATTACTCAACTCTTATGCTGAGAGGCTATGTTTGTTCCCTTGCAATTATCTTCTTCATTTCTGTAGCCCTTGCTTCCTCATGGTTAATCCATGATGCCAAAGCCATCAACTGTAAATCCCCTAGTTTTGCATTAGGGTCCCATACATCCAGATCTGTCAAGGCTAGGTCATGTAGGTAGAACTCATAAAACTTATCCCTATCCTCCAGTGTGATTTGATCACAAATATCAATGAACTGTCTATAATCCTGAAATGGCATAGTGCCTCTCTATGCTAGGGTTTTGATTTGGAACTGCAGCCACTGTTCCTTAAGGTATAATTCATAGGACTTAGCTGGCATCCTGCACTAGATTGCCTCTAAGGATAGACTACCCATGGATCGAAATTGATTCTATCTTTCTTGTAGTTGTCCTTTCAACCATGCATTTTATGCCTCCAACTAAGCTTTCATTATGGAATCTTTGTCCCTCAGGCTACTCAATTCTTTGCCCATCTCTTGAAGTTTTTCCTCCATGTGACCTATGTCCTCCACTCCCTTGGACATGGCAATCTGCATCCATCCATGCATTCTTGATCTTTCTTTCTCGAGCTCAAAGAATAATGGGATGGAAAAGTTTTGTGGAATGACCTTACCCCCTTCAATAAACCTATAGTAGGAGTCAAGGTTAGGTTGAGGACCCTGTTCCCTTAGCTCTGGATCCTCCTTCTTTGTTCATTGCTGAATACTCCCTTCTTTATCTAATTTCTGAGTTTCTTATAGGTTTAGTAGAGTTTCCTATAGGATTTCTTCTACTTCCTGTAGGTGCTACTATGTATCTTGTAGGATGTCCATTCCTTTAGATGAGGTAGATCTAGTCGTAAGCCTTGTCACATAAGTGATAGGAGACTTAGCAGAGGCTTGTTCTAAGGATCCTTCTCATTGAGTTTTTGTAAGAGGAGTCATCTTCTTGTGCTGCTTAGGTGAGTCTTCAATAATAATAGGAATCTTGGTGGGAGTTTGAGGTTTTCCATACCTTATTCTTGTACTTTTTCTTGTCCTAAAGTAAAATGGAGTTTGTCTTTGTCTTTTGCCTTTTTGTTTGATAAGGGTGCTAAGGGCAGTGAGGGCAGCTGCTACCTCTCTCTTAGTGGGTTCTCAAGACACCTTGGGTCACTCCTCCTTGTCTTTTTCCTCCTCTTTTCCATTCCCCTTTTCATGTTTGTCTTTATCCCCGTCTTCTCCCTCTGGTTCCTCACTTTGTTCATTCGTTTCTTCCTTGGCATCTCCTTCTGTCTCTTCACCACTTTTGTTCACTTTTTCTTCTTCTTCTTCATCATCTATTTCCTCTTCATCCCTCTCTTTTCTTCTTCCTCTTTTTCAATTTCTTCTTCATCCTCTTCACTAGTAGTGGGGCTCTTGTCATATTCAAGGGCTTTTATATCTCCCTCTATTTGCATGTCTCTCAAAGTTTCCCATGTGATAGGAATTCTAAGGTGTTGGAGGGCATATTCTATGATGAGTCTAATTAACCCATGATGGGATAGCTATTGCTGGTTTCCTTCCTGCACCTTCATGCTCATATCTATCATTGATTGGAGAAGGAAGTAGGGTATGCCAAGTCTGTGTTGAGGAGGTGTGTCTTCCCCAAACCTCAATTCTTCAAGAAGACTAAAGTGGTATCCATATACCACATTGTACCTACCTTCACATGATATATATTTTATAAGGTGGTAGGTTATTTCATTCTAGGGATATGGTAGGCTGGATCTTCTCACTCCATTTTTGTCTTCCATGGCCTCCTCTCCCTCTAAAAAGAATTTCTTCTTTGCAGTTTGGCTATTTCCCTTGTCCTCCTTTCTCCAAGGCACTCCTAAGGGAAGTGTGGTAATTCTGCCTATGAGTTCAGGGGTGAGTTCTATGGTGAGGTCTCTCACCACAATAGTGGCATGGGTCCTAGTCAATGGAATGAGGGAGAGAGCAAAATCTCTGGCTACTTCATCATCGTACCCCCTCAATTTCTCAAAGTAACCCATACAATTACGCCCTGTTAATATCTCTAACACAGGAGGTTGTTAATGAATCCTCATAGTGTTGATGTGCTCCCTTCTATTAAACCCCCCTATCATTTCGTTTGATGGATGGAGGAGTATATATGTCTGACACAAAATTTTAATGGAGGAAATTTAACTGAAATTTATGTGGATACAATTCCCTTATACTATAATCAATTTCAACAAACTAGAATATTTTTTATGTTCCTTTCACTTGAAGAATAATGGGGAAATGTAGAGTCTACCTCTTTAAAATGCTTTATGTAGTTAACCCCTGTTTTCCTCCCTCTGAAACTGCTCACTGACAATCTTGTAGACTGCCTAACTGTATCGTATATGATTTCTTGTAGGATCCTGTAGAATTTCATGTAGGATCTTATAGGTGGTCCTGCGTAGGAAAAAAATGAAATTTCTCTCCCCTATAGACTTCTTGAGGGCCAAGAGTGACTTTTCTAATGTGAACCTCGAGAATGTGAATGCTTCTATGCATGGGGATCAACATTTATTTCCTCTTATGGTTGATTTGAGTGAGGTGGTGTGCTAGTAGCCAACATATGAATATCTAGTTTTGGACCGTTGGTCCCATTACCACATCATCATTCTCCTTACCTCATAATCAACTCCCACTTCAGGCATATGTAGCTTAACTCCTTTCGACATCATCCTCCTTTTCTTTGACTTGAATGCTGCCACGTGTGTGAGGACTAATTGTTTTGTCCTCGTTGACTGAACAAAGGTGGCCAAGTTAACTGGCCACCTTTCTCTTATAAACCAACTCGTTCACAACTTTTACATATTTTGATCACATTATGCTAATGAGAGAGTGGAAGTGATATACATACCTATGGTAATAATACCTTGCTGCAGTTTGTTGAAGAAATGAAGTCTTTGCTATGTGTTGGCTACATGTGCTTTTCTCCCCCTTTTTTTTATTCTCCTTTGATGATTTCCTTTGATGTGTATGTATCTGGTGTTGATGATGATGATGCTAATTCTTCTACTAGGATTTGGAGGATCTTATTGTACCCTTGGATCTCCATGATTGATGTTGGGTGCAACCTATGATTTCTATTTTGTGGGATAGGCTGCTACAAGATTTCCTACAGGATGTCCTGTAGTTGTTTCTCCCTCAAAATATTTAGTCATTTTCTACTGCTAGGACCTGAGGATGATTGGAATGGGTAGAGAAGGGGTCTAGGGATTTGTGCATGAGGAAAAATAACCTTCAGGTGTTGTCCCCTTCCTCTCTTTAGTCATCCTCTTTCCTCTGTGTTTTTTCTTGAAAACTGTAATTTGTTTTGAAAACCAACTTTGGTGATGAATGCAAGGGTGATCATGGTGGAGAGAGGTATGGTGAGGAGATGGTGACGTAGGGATTTTTTTTTTTTTTTTGACATGGATAGGTCATTCCCTTACTCTAGGGTTACTTCCTTTAGGATTCCCAAGCCACTATAAACCCTATAGGACAATCCTATAGGTTTTTAGGCAATCCTGTAGGTTTACAAGGAATCCTCTAGAAAACACAGAACCCTTGAAAAGTGAGGCAAATGAGTGGAAAAATGGAAGGAATTATGGAATGATGAAGGATAATGAATGGAGAAATAAAACATGCACTAGACATGTCCCTTTTGATTCTCCATTGTTTCTCTGATCGTCCTCCTGCTGACTTGCAAACAAGACTTTCTTAATTTTTATTTTCTCCCCCTTTTTTTTTGTTTTTTGTTTTTCTTAAAACAAATAGTGTTCCTCCAAGAGGTTTTAATCCTAGTTGCTTTCCCTGGGTGTCTCAAGAGAGGGTTTCACTGAGAGATATTTTTATTTATGTTTTTTTTTCTTTTTTTATAACATTGGGCCGCCTCAACAGCTTTTCAACCCAACAATGGGACTCAAGTGTCTCATGGAGGTTTTCACCTGAGTCTCCTTATTTATTTATTTATTTTCTTTCTTTCCTTTTTCTCTTCAATGACTCGATGAGGTAGGAGCTGAAACTTGCTCCACCACCATCACTGTTCTGCTGATACCTTCAATGAACTCTTGTTTTGAAAATGGCCTCTTGTAAACTTTCAATTTGTGCCCATTAACAAGTAAATGAATGGCCTCTTCATCTATGGTTCCAATCTACATTGAACCATTATCATGACATTTCTCTGTAACATAAGGCCCTAACCACCTAGTCCTTAACTTGTCCTTAAAGTTTTTATATCTAGAATCATATAACAAAGCCCAATCACCTTCTTGAAATTGCTTGTCCTTGATTTTATTTTCATGCCATATCTTCCTCCAAATTTTAGTCACCTCCATGTGTAGGAGGGCTTGAATTCTAAACTCATCTAACCCATTTAGCTAGAGCAATCACTCTTTTTGGGCACTGCTGAGATCTAGTTCTAGTTGGGCTTCCATCCTCAATGTATTGTACTCAAATTCAATGGGCAGGAGGGCTTTCTTCCCATAGACCCACTCATAGGGTGTGAATCTATTGGTGGTCTTCCAGGTGCTCTTCTAGGCCCCGGTGGCCTCAACTAATCTATCTGCCCAATATTTTCTGTTGTTGCTAGCAACTTTGGTCAGAATGCCCTCCAACACTCTGTTGGTCACCTCCACTTGCCTATTATCTTGTGGGTGATAGGGAGTGTAGGTTCTATGCTTGGTCTTGTGTTGGCTTAACAAGTCTTCAATCATGTTGGATGTAAACTGGCTACCTTAATCAATGACCAGTTCTCTAGGGTACCACTTGTAAAAGTCATTTTCCCTTAAGAACTCAGCCACCTTCGCCTATGTTTCTGCCTTGATTGCATTGGTTTCAGCCCACTTAGTCAGATAGTTACCTCACACAATGGCGTATTGATTTTGCTTAGAAGGAGGGTCAATAGGTCCAATCAAATCCATGCCCCACTTATCAAATGGCTTGAAATCACTTGGGATTGCAGAGGTATTTCATCCCTTGGAGTAGGCTTTCCCATCCTTTCACACTGATCACACTGACTAGTATATATTATCACATCCTGATGAAGAGTAGGCCAATAATAACCAGCTTGTAACACCTTTAATGTTGTCCTCTTTGCTGCAAAGTGACCTCCACAAGGCCCATCATGATAGGTTAGAAAGATGTCAAAGACTTCCTCTTCCGTGACACATCTTCTTAGAATTTGATCTGGGCCTAGTTTGAAGAGGTTGTCCCCTATCCAAGTGAATGGGGCGCTCTTCCTCACAATCTTTCTTTTCTCTTTGGAGGACAATTTGGTGGGAACTGTGAAGATACCAAATAGTTTTCTATATTAGCAAACCATGGACAGAGAATTGAAATGGCGAATAAGTGTTCATCTAGTAATTGATCATCAACCATTCCTTCCTCACCTATAGGCAAAGTTAATCTGGACAAAAAATATGCAACAACATTTTCCTTGCCAGGCTTATCAACAATAGTTAGATCAAAAAGTTGTAATAAGAGTAACCATTTAATAATCTAGGCATTCACATCACATTTATTCATTAAATATCTAATTGCAGCATGGTCAATATGTACAAATGTTTGATAACCTGTAATGTAGTGCCTAAATTTATTCAATGAATGCACAATAGCCAGGCTCTCCTTTTTGGTCACAGAGTAGTTTAGTTTAGCCTTTGACAGATTCTTATTGATAAAGCAAGTGGCATAAGGAAATTTCTTATCTATGTGGCCTAGAGCTGCTCCTATGGCTTTGTTTGAGGCATCATCATTGATATGAAAAGGAAGGGCCCAATTTGGGCCTCGAAGAATTGGTGTAGTGGTCAACTTGTCCTTCAGGGTGTCCACGACCTCTTCATAGCTTTTGAAAATACAAACTCAGAGTCTTTGGCGAACAACCCAAATAAAGGAGAAGCTAACTTGTTGAAGTCTTTTATAAACCTCTGATAGTATCTGGCTAAATCGAGAAAACTTCTAACATCTCTCTTCTTTTGTGGAGGTGGGACTCTTTGGATGATAGCTATTTTGTTTGGGTCCACCTGTAGTCCTTTCTAGGATATTGAATGACCTAGCATAGTCCCCATAGTCATCAAGAACTCACATTTTTTAGGACTAAGAGACAGGTTCATTTCAATGCATTTGTTCAGCACCTTACGTAAGTTGGACAGAGCCTCTTGGAAATCACACCCATAAGGTGTAAAATCATCCATATAAATCTCTACCGCATCATGAACTAGCTTGAAAAAGATACTCAGGACTACTCCCTAGAAAGTGGCAGGAGCATTGAATAGGCCAAAAGGAAGGACCCTATAGGTTAAAGCACCCCATGGACAAGTGAAGGTGGCTTTATCCTGGTCTTCCAGGTTGATCTGGATTTGAATGTACCTGCTAAATCCATCTAGGAAAGAGAAAAACTTTTTCCCTTCCAGGCCATCTAACACTTGGTTGATGAAAGGTAGAGGGAAATGGTCCTTCTTTGTGGATTTTCTTAACTCTCTGTAATCGACACAAATCCTACACTTACCATTTTTCTTTGAAACCAACACCAAATGAGAGACCCACTCATTTTCTGAGATAGGGTAAATGAATCCTGCATCTAGCAGCTTTTGCAGTTCTTCTTTGACTATATCCTTGAGAGTTGGATTCATCCTACTTTGGGGTTGTCAAACTTGTTTGCAACCCTCTTTGATGTAAATGTGATGAGTACACACCAAGGGGTGCGCTCCCTTCATTTCATTGTAGCTCCAAGCAAAGGCATCTAGATGTTCCTTTACCATGTTGCACGACTTTTATTCTTGGTGAAAAAAAGGGATGGGTTGATTTTGAAAGTTCTCTCAGGGCCGAATTCTATGGTTTTGACACGGGTAAGGTTGGAATAAGCTAAGCATAAATCAATCTAGTGGTTGTTCTGAGTTTCCTTTACTACTTCTTGTAAGGACAATGGACCGGGAGTTGGACTTTTGGGTATGTGTTCAATCAAATCATCTTCATTTGGTTGTCCTCCTCCCATGGATGTTTCTAAGGTGTAGAGTTGGGTGGAATAAATTTTGTCTTCTTCCTCCTCTTCTAGCCATAAAGGTAAGTCATGTTCTAGAGATGGCTGAGAAGGAGGATATAGGACTAACTGCTTGGACAGATGCCCATTTTTTATGGTCATATTTCTATCCCTGTAGCTAATGTAGGCATTGACAGTGGCTAACTAGGGCCTCCCAAGAATGAGAGGGTAACTAGTATGCTTGGCCTTAGGCTGTAGAACTAGGAAATCTACAGGGTATTCCCGAGAGTTAATGGAGACCATCACATCCTCCATGACCCCCTCAGGAGTCACTATGGATTGGTCTGCAAGTTGCAAGACGGTTGTGGTCTTTCTTAATGAACTCTAGAGGTTGAGCTTGAGCATGGTGTCCTTAGTCATCACATTAATGGCAACCCCAAGATAAATCAAGCTGTGTGGAACAATGGTGCCATTAATGTGCACATCTACTACAGGGCTTCAAAGGTCCAAATACTTTGGATAGATTACCTGCCCCAGCATTAAGTCAGATAGCTGCATAATGATATTAATGGTAGGGGAATCTCTTTTTCGCCTCCCTGGATGTTTGAAGAACTTCTCCTTAATCAACTTTTTGTAAATAGGTACATATTTTATAGCTTGGAGAAGTGGAATTCTGACACATAGATTTTTAAGTTCTCCTAGAAGTTCAGTCTCTTCTGGGGTAGGTTGGAGTGGTTGGGTTAATTTCTTAGGAAAGGGTGGTGGATTTACTTTAGGCATCATTTCCTGTCTTTCTTCCTCAACCTCCCTAGGTGGAGGTAGAGGTTGGTTGTCTGGGAGTACTCTCCCATATATTAGGTTGACTTCCTGAATCTCCACAGCATAAGTAGGATAGGATGTCTCTCCACTGTATACTTGTTGTGCATGTCTATTGTTTGGGTTCAAATTATGTTAGGCCAACATCTGGGGTTGTTTAGGTGCAGCAGGGTGTAAAAGCTATGGTTAAGTAGGTGGTGAAGGAAAGAGGGTTGGAGCATTGTTGTATGGGGGCCTCCACCACTGGGGCGGTGCATTCCACTGAGGTTGCGGTGGAGCATATGGTTGAATTGACTGGTTGGTCGATTGGGAATGATATTGATGTGCAAAGGACCAAAGAGGAGGTGTAGAATAGGAAGGATGAGTAGGGGGTCCCCAAGGGGGATTAGATATGGTATGGTTGGGGTTGTGATATGAACGGGATGACCCTTGCATGCACTGCTTGTATGGCTGAGGCCCATGAGGTCTCCTTTGATTTATGTAGCAGAGCTGTTCAGTCACCCCTTCAGCTCCTTGATATACGAATTTGAGTCTAGCTAGAGAAGGGCACTTGTTTGTGGAGTGGTTTTCTTCACAGACTGAGCATATTTAAATCGAATTCAATGGAAATTCATTCCTAGGGTGCCTCCTTGTGCATCTACAGAAGAAAATGGCTAAGGATCTCTTTACTTCCTCCCATTTTCTCTTAATGTGCATAGTGTCCTATTGATGGTGTTGGACCTGCGAACATGTCAAGGGGATCTCCCTAGTAAGAAGTCCCAATTAGACCGCAGCTCATTTGTTGTAGGAGTCCTAGAGGTGGGTCATAAGGAAATGCCTTGACCGCAATGTCACACAGAGGCAAGTAAGATAACTCTGTCAGTAGAAAGGGTGTGACTGATGCACTGAGTCAAGGAATGAGTATGAGAGGTTACAACACTTCGAAGGGGGAGGAAGGTGAACGTGAGTTCTAGGTTGAAAGGGATCAATCCCAACTCAGCTAGGAACACACAACACAAAGGACATGCACATCTTCCGGCAGAGCAGTCGACACGGATGTGACAGTCACAACATACAAGGTAAGATAACATGAACAACACTCACAGATCAGTTCAAGACGAGTGTGATGGTTGATATAACAAGGTTCATGAGAAAGGTCTATCTAGTGTCTGGTAGAGAAATTGACACAGACGGTGACAATGTTAACAACATATGCAACACGTTAACAACAAGATTCATATAATTGCATACAAATCAGATCATATATAAGTACGTAAGTTAAACAACATATATCATTAAGGTAACTAGAACAATCCAACTACAATAACAACATATGCATGAAAATGTGCTAGCTCTTATTATTAGAGAAGTGTATGTCATAATCATACAATACACCATGTAAACCTACTAGCCCAATCAGTGGAACGTTACGGCCACATCCACCTGCTCGTCCAAAGAATGTACTAGCTCCATGCAATCGAGAAGCCAAGGCGCATTAGAATACTATCCAAGTATTCTTCAAGATAGTCATACTAGAAGCTTGGTTGATCAAAATCATATACAATGAGTTATGAGGGACTATTTATAGCAAAGGGTGGGGTGACCCTTAACATTCCCCTTTATGACATTTCAATTACCCTCATGACTGTTCACCTACTCTATGACTGTTACATCCAACTGTTGACACTCCACTTAGACTTGACGTGACTCAACATTACAAGGCACATGTACTCATGTGACACAACATGGCTTGAGCAAGCCTTGCAAGACATCCCTCACACTTGGTCCACTGTGGTGAGACCAACGCTTTGACATGCTTGTGATGGTGAAGCTGGTGAGAAGATGCCAAGCTTGGTCGTCCGTGATAGTGCGCATCCACCTCATGGTGAAATCTTTCTAAAGTGAACTCTTGCCTCTATTGCAACTGATGCATTGGTTCGACCCCTTAATCCAAATCGTTTGCTAACATGTGCATGGTCTTCTGAGGATGGTTGAACCAGCAACACACTAATGCATATTTCCCATGCTGATCTTCGAGTGCCTGTTCGTGGTCATGCACATCAACTTGCCAAAGTGCATGTTCAGCCCCAGTTGGACTTGCTTCTTGTCTTCGCCTTGGTGAGTGTGTTGAATGGGTTGGATTGCATGAGTGTTCTCAATGACATGAATGCTATTGGATCCTTTGCATACGATCAACAGCATTTCTCACCATTGTTTCTCTATGTTAGCTGCTGGAATGGATCCTTAACTTGTACTGGCACAATTTCATCCATGAGTGCATGTTACACCCACTGTTGTTCATGTTCCTGCTACAACTCATTGGTTTGTCTGTGCAGTTTCATTTTCTTCCTGAGTTGTTGCTTCGGCACATGCAACTCCTTCTTTGTTCCATCTTCTGACTTCGGGCAATATTCATGTTGCGCCATCACTTCATATCCTGAGTCTATAAAGTTTCTTTCATTATCACTAGATTTGATTGATCTTGCAACTTTTCTTCTCCTCTATGGTGTCAACAACCTTCCTCTTTCATTCATTGTGTTTGCTTCATTCGTTGCATTCGCTGCATTTAGTATGTTACATTTAGCTGCTGTTCATGATGCTGCTCGTTGTGATGCTACTGCTTCATGTTATTGTCCACGAACAACTTAATGTATTCGTGAGTAGGCAAGCTAATAGACAATTGATCGACTGCATCCCCAGGTGTGCTCTCAATGGTGTCTTCGTCTCTTCTCTCTTGGAAGCCATTGTACCTGTACTGCTAAGAGGAAAATGAACACCTACAATACCTCGAGACGTGGAAACACTGATAGCAAGAAATATATCAGTCAAAAACCAGAATGAACATGAGAACTGACTTGCAACATACCTGGGTGAATGATCATGAAGGTTGGGCAATTTCGGCCGGGAGGTCAGGAGACCGACTGCCAAGACTGCACAAGGCATAGTTCGGGCTACTAAGAGATTAACTAACTATTGGAACAGTGAAATGCACAGTCCAGTCGAGCAGTTGGCTGTTGGGATTACGTAATGAGCAATCCCAATTGGGAAGTACTGCTGACCCAGGGGAAGATTTGCACAAATTTTGGGGCTAAGCAGCCACTGACCTCTAGAAATGTGTAATTAAGTCTAAGAGGCTAGTGCTGGGCTAGAATGCACAAATCTAGAGAGGAGGGTGAGCCTTCCTTCTCCATATTGCGTAATGTAGGCTTGGTGAAGGCAGAAAGTGGGCCAAGGTTGGCCTAACTCATCGATGGGCAAGTGAAAGTAGGTAAGTCGATGAAATGCATCGCAACACTAAGTGATAGCAGAAGTGATAAAAATTCCATGCAAGTCATGAATGGAACATTGAGCAAATAGATCATCATGCATGTGGGTGAGGCCATTCACCAGTTGGATGAATGTCCATGCAAAACAATTTCATGCATGCGACAACAGAGAGATAGCAACGGAAATTGAAATAGAGCTAGAAAAAGCTAGAATACATGTAAACAATAGTAGGCATTCAAAGAAATCAAGTAAAAAACACTCACACAAGTGAGTACACAAAAAGCGACAGAAATGAAGCACAACGCATGGGAAGCAAGCTTACCCCAAAACAACTGAGTTGAATGTGTCGAGTGCTCCTAGATGTGATGTGGAATGTCAGAGCTACAAGGTTGATGTGTGGAATGAGCTCTATAGCATCCAGTTGATGATTTTTGATAACATCTGTGATGCACATGCCACAAATCTAAGGGAAGCGACACTTGGTGGGAAGTTTCTAAATTGCTCCTTGCATGTAACCTTCAACTGCTAAACATAGATCCCTAAGATAGGGGATGCCTTTGCATGCTACCTTGGGAGAAGTAGCCTTTGCATGTGAGTATTTTTTTCTCAGTCCCAGAGGGAACTAGTTAACTCAGCTGCACATGAAAGCAACTGCTCAACTATTGGAGAAAAATGCGCATTTATAACTGTAAGATGGGCTGACTGCCCAAGCAGAGTGCGTAATTTCTGGGCCTTGTAGCTAACTGCTACCCATATTTGTGCAAATCTTGGGCTGAGAAACTTGCTGATGCAAAAAATTTTGCAAATCTTGCTGGGTGGGTCCATTGGCAGGATTGCAAAATCCTGGAGCCCAGTAGGCTATCCAAAGGAATTGCGCAATTCCTAGAGGGAAGGCTAGTTGCCGTCCATAAATGCTCAAATTTCACTGGGAAGCTACTCAGCCTCCAGCTGGACCAAGTCCGGTTGAGTAGCCTATGAAGGGAAAAGATCAAACTGTGATCGATAGGCTACCTTTGTACGAGGAAAGCACTGAAGCTTGAGTACTTGAAGAAGCAAGACAAAGTGTTGTGTAAGGTTAGTAGGGAAGGCTCAAAAATAGGCTAAGGAAAAAATTTGGAGGGTGGTTGTAGCTGCTACAACACTTGGCGACACACTGGTAGAACTCTAATTCTCTGAATAGACCTTGTTCATGAAAAACGATTCTAGCACCTTTGGAAGTATTGTTGATTTTGTAGCTTATCTTGGCTTCACACTAGCTTTATGTAAGATGTAGCATCTGCTAGACTCTTGGTTGATTGACACACATACCAAGGCAAGGAAAAATAGTTGTTTTGATTGGGGTTGAGGGGTATATAGGTGCACAAGCAGTATATTGATTAGAGCCTTAGTTTCATCTTTGGTGTTGCTCCACTACCTGCAGGCCTAGACAGTACCCCGACGAAGTCACATAGGAACACAAGCATGGCTCCACTACCAGGGAGCCTGGTAAGTACCCCAATGGAGTTCCTAGGGTGCCTCCTTGTGCAAAGTTCAACTACCCTCATGACTCTTCACCTACCCTATGACTCTTACATCCAATTGTTCACACTCGACTTACACTTGACATGACTCAACATTACAATGCACACGTACTCATGTGAGACAACATGCCTTGAGCAAGCCTTGCAAGACATCAGTGAAACTTGGTCCGTTGTGGTGATACCAACTCTTTGACATGCTTGTGATGGTGAAGTTTGTGAGCTGATGCCAAGCTTGGTCATCCGTGATGGTGTGCATGCACCTCATGGTGACATCTTACTGAAGCAAACTCTTGCCTCTGTTGCAACTGGTGCATTGGTTCGGCCCCTTCATCCAACTAGTCTGCTAACATGCGCATGGTCTTCTTGCAATGGTTGAACTGAAAACATACTGATGCATAGTGTCCGTGTTGATCTTGAAGTGTGTGTTGGTTGTCATGTGCATCAACTTGCCGAAGTGCATGTTCAGCCCTAGTTGGACATGCTTCTTGTCTTCGGCTTGGTGAGTGTGTTGAATGGGTTGGATTGCATGCATGTGCTTAAGGACATGCATGTTTTTGGATCCTTTGCATGTGATCAACAACATTGCTCATGTTGTTTTCTCTTTGAGAGCTGTTGGGATGGATCCTTAACTTGTGCTAGCGTAGTTTCATCCGTGAGTGCATGTTGCACCCTATGGTGTTCATGTTCTCGCTCTGACTCATTGGTGTGTCTGCAGATTCATGTTCTTCCTAAGTTGTTGCTTCGACACATGAAACTACCTTGTTCCATATGTTGCCTTTGCGTGATCTTCATGTTGCACCGTCACTTCATAGCCTATGTCTCCAAAGTTTATTTCATTATCAATTGATCTTCTTGATCTTGCAACTTTGCTCCACCTCTATGTTGTCAAGAAACTTCCTCTTGCATTCGTTGTGTTCGCTTCATTCACTGCATTCGGTATGCTACCTTCAGCTGTTTTTCATGATGTTTCTGCTTGATGTCCTTGTTAACGAACAACATGATGTCTTTGTCAGTAGGAAAGCTCATAGACACTTCATCAACTGCATCCCCAAGTATGTTTTGAATCGTGTCTTCATCTCTACTCTCCTGGAAGCCATTGTACCTGTATTGCTGAGAGGCAGATGAACACCTGCAATACTTGGAGACATGGCAACACTCATATCAAGAAATCTGTCAGTCGAAAACCAGAATGAGCATGAGAACTGACTTGCAACATACGTGGGTGAATGATCATGAAGGTTTCACAATTTCGGCCACGAGGTCGAGAGATCGATTGCCAAGACTACAAAAGGCACAGTCTGGGCTACTAAGAGAGTGAATCACTTCTCAAACTGCGCATTCCATAGTCTAGTAGGGAAATTGGCTACTAGGATTTCACAATGAGTAATCCCAACTAGGAAGGACTGCTGACCCATGGGAAAATTTGCTCAAATTTTTGGGCCAAGTAGCCACTGACCTCCAGAAATCCGCAATTCAATCTAGGAGGCCAGTCCTTAGCTAGAATGCACAAATCTGAAGAGGAAAGTGAGCCTTCCTTCTCCAAATTGCACAATGCAGCCTCAATGAAGGCACAGATTGGGCCATGGCTGGCCTGACTTGTCGATAGGCAACTGAAAGCAAGTGAGTCAATGAAATGCATGGAAACACTAAGTGATAGCAAAAGTGATAAACAGTGCATGAAAACATGAATGGAAGATTGATCAAATAGATCAACATGCATGTGGGTGAGGACGTTCGCTAGTCGAGCGAACGTCCACGCAAAATAGTTTCATGCATGCAACAATAATGAGATAGCAACAAAAAATTGAAATAGAGCTAGGAAAAGCTAGAATACATGTAAATGATAAAAGGTGTTCAAAGAAATCAAGAAAACAACACTCACACAAGTAAATACACAAAAAGTGATGGAAATGCAACACAAGGCATGGGAAGTGAGCTTACCCCAAAATAGTTGAGCTGAGTGTGCCGACTACTCCTAGATGTGATGTGGAATGTTAGAGCTACAAGATTGATGTGTGAAATGATCTTTGTAGCATCTGGTTGATGAGTTTTGATAGCATTGAGGTTGTGATGTGCATGCCACAAATCTAGGGGAAGCGACACTTGGTGGGAGGTTTATGAATTGCTCCTTGCATGTAACCTATAACTGCTCAACATAGATACCTCAGACAAGGGATTCCTTTGCATGCTGCCTTGGGAGAAGAATCCTATGCATGAAAGTCTATTTTTCTCAGTCCTGGAGGGAACCGGTTAACTCAGATACACATGCAAGCGACTGATCGACTACTGAAGAAAAATGTGCATTTCTGAGTGTAAGCTGGGCTAACTGCCCAAGGGGATTGCGCAATTTATGGGCCCAACAGCTGACTGCTACACAGATTTTTACAAATCCTGGGATCTATAGCCTGTTGATGGAAAAAATTGCACAAATCCTTCTTGGAGGGTTGGCTGGCAGGTTTGCACAATCCTGGAGCCCAACAGGCTGCCAGAAGGAACTGTGTAATTCCTGGTGGGAAGGATGGTTGCCCTCCAGAAATGCTCAATTTTCACTAGGATTCTGCTTAGCTTGTAGCTAGACCAAGTCCAAGTGAGTAGCCTATGAAGGGAAAAGATCAAATTGTGATCAATAGGCTGCCTTTATGCGGGGGAAGCACTGAATCTTGAGTACTTGACAAAGCAAGACAAGGTGTTGTGTAAGGTTAGTAGGGGGGGCTCCAAAACAGTCTAAGGAAAAATTTTGGAGGGTGGTTGTAGCCGCTACACCATGTCCATCGATAGGGTAAGGGTTTGAAGCATATTACTCTTGAAATCCTCCAACATGTTTCCAATTTTACCATTAATGGATGTATTGGAAGAGGATGGAGTAACCATAGGTTGACTACCCCTACCCTTTTTCCTAGCTACCCTAGAATTGTTTCTAAAGACAATCTTGATATCCTAATAGGGAAAATGGTAGATGTCCCCTGCTACTAACAAGTTTAGAGTATCCATAAGATCTTCCCTTACCCCTCTAAGTATAACTAGATTCAATGACTCATGGTCAAGTGTGCACCTAGCCCTTTTGTAGCTAAGCTGGAATCTTTCTTCATAATCCTTTAGGGATTCGTCATGCCCTAAGGTCATCCTAAAATCTCCTCTTTAGTGTCTTTAGACCTACAATAGTCTCGATACTTTTTTTGAAGGCTTTCTACATCTGAGCCCAAGTTGTGATGCTATCCCCAGGTAAACCCATGAATGAGCGAAATGCCACATCCTTGAGAGTGGATGGGAATAGTTTCAACTTCTGCTCATCTTTGGTGTAGTCATAGGTTCTGCATATGACAACAAACTCAAACAAGAAAGTGTCTGGATCTTTTGAGGTCAGGCCATGGAAACGAGGAAGGGCAGAGGTGCTGATATTATTCATCTTAGTATCCCCATTAGTTTCCCTAATGGGGAAGGCACCCTCAACTATTTCTCAATTTCCTCTATCATTTCTATTTTCAGCCATTGGGTCAGTAGGAATGGGTTCTTCTTCTTCTTCTTCTCTTGTAGGTTCTTAAAACATCTCTAGTTGCTCGCCTAAAGGTTCCTTCAATTCAAAGCCACCGAAGAAGAGGGAAGGTTAGCTGTTTGAAGCAGTGGGGGCATTTGGAAGAAAATTCCCTAAATTATCCCTATTGCTACGAGACATGAAAAAAAAGTTTTCTTTTGTTGTGTGTTTTTTTCAAACTCTGAAAATGATTGTAGAATTGAAATTGTAGACTAAATGAAAACTAACTGACTGAATTAAACTAACTAATTGAATGAAATCCTACTTGCAGGATGGAAAGGAAAGCAAAGAATGCAGAATGAAAAATAAAGGAAACTAAATTACTCTTGCATAAATGAAACTAATAGTAGAATATTAGAAACAAGAAATGGAAGAAAGAAAAAAGTAATCACATATTACTCAGACACCTCCCCGACAACGGCGACAAAAAGTGATGAGCACCAGTATTGCAGCAAGAATGCTACAACTCTTGGGGCTATGAACTTTACTTTATCAACCCGACGTTCGTACAAACTTGGAGGCGATAGTGCTGTATACATAATTAAATGTGATGGTTCTGCGATTTTGTCACTATTCAGTTGGTGATAGGACACTAGGGACTTTCAAGCTAGACTTCCATGGATTCAGAAGAAGCTTGATTAGTGATGAGGGAAAGAGAAATCTACTCTAAGAGAAAGCTTGTCTACTGCAGTAAGGAAAAAGACTGAAATCAAATGCTAAAACACACCATTTTCTAACTAACTGCTGAGAGACTATGCTTCAAAAAGAATGCTAAGTTAACATGTATGCAATCCTACTGTCTCAAGCATGTAAATTCAAAACATCAAACATTCTACTACTATGCATATAAATGGCTAAAATAAATCTATTTTTCTTTTTGTCTTTCTTTTTATGGAAAAGTGTAAAAGCTAATCTCTTTTGGTGATGTGGCAGGTGGCTTAGGGATGCTGGTGAATGGTTAGAAGGTTGGGGAGACCATTAAGTGACCTTTTTTAGCTTCCTAGAGGCTTTTCCCTCAATTCAACCTCAAAACAGGCCACTATAGGAAAACCTACAGGATGTCCTAAAAACCTACAAGATTCCTTGTATTTCTACAGGATACAACAGAGAGAAAAATGATGGGTGCCAAAGGTGATGGAAGGCTTAGGGAAGGCGGTTGGAGGAGGTAATGAGGTAAGGAAGTACCTAGGGTCACTCAGAACTCAAAACCAAGGTTGGAAGATTGTTGGATTTGCTCAACAAGCTTGGAGAAGTTTCCTTGAAAAATGATGAAATTGGTGAGCCTCTTAGTGAAAGAAAGGAATGACCATAGATGGATGAAGTTGGAAGGAGGTTGCTGACCATGAGATCTCTTTGTACTTCTGAAATACATGCACTACATCAAACATTGATATTTAACGGAAATTCATGTAAACAAGAAGAATTTCAATGATCTAGGAAAACAAAGTTTAATGAGCTATTTGTCTACTTCATGCATGAAGAAAACTTGCATAAAAATTTGGAATCATTGATGAGATATTATGAAAGAATAAATATGGAAGAAATGATAACTAAATACTAGTCTTGCAAATTGATCAAATGCTGAACTAAGTAAAAAAAAACCCTAAATTCTATGAGAAAGTAGAATTTTGTCTTTTGGGGGTTGCATAAGAGTTCTTTCCTCAAATCATGATCCCCGAAGGAAGAAGTGGGGCCAAAACAAATATTAACAAATTTTTCATGTTCCTTTATCTCTTCTAATCTACTACTGAAGCAAATAACAAATGGAAGCAAACTAATAAGAAAACTAATCAAATCTACACTACTTGCAATGAAATACATCTAAAGACAATTCAACTATGAAATCAATCTAAGCATATAGATACAAGAAGAGGATCCTTTGCTACTGTGGTTGGGCCCTAACCTAAGAGCTTCAGCCCTCTGATTTAACTCAGTGGTGAAACAAGAAAATGCTCATTCTCATTATTAAGACAGGAAATTACATAGCAATGTCTTCCACAAGTCTTGGAATAGAAAATGAGTAGTGTTTTTGAATGCAAAATTCGAATCCTAATGAGGCTCTAGGCCTCTTTATTTATACAAATTTTGTCTCCAAGGATTTCCTTCAATCTAAGGAGGCTTGGCTCCCAAACGCGAGATAAACTAACTCTTTGATTGTCACTTGCTCCCTTTTGATCTCCATGACTTGGTGGTTTGTACTCTGAGCTAGTGTTATTAATGGAGGAATATTCAAATGAGGGAGGAGGTAAATGAGGAGGATTTACCTCGTACAATCTCTCTTTGTTGTCCCATTCGATTTTTAGCCCTTAATCTTGCCAAAATTCCCTGTTTTTCTCTCATAAACCTACATGCATTGCACATTAGTCCACTAGGCATAATATCTCACTTTGACTCATCTCATTAAATAAAATATAATCAAAATATGTAATAAATTGTGAGAAGAGTTGATTTGACTAATCTAGGAGGTAAATTAAAGTCCATATAGCTACCCAATGATGAGGCTCATCACCTTCTACCAAGAATATAGTGCCTCGACATATTTAGTTCATGTATAATCACTGCTAACTCGAGATCATGTGTCGGGTAGTTCTACTCGTGCTCATTCATTTTCTGCAACTCATAACATACTACCTATACATCCTACATAAGGACTCCACCAAGCCCTCTCTTGCAAGCATGTGTGAATACCACAAACCCTTTGTCGAGATCTACAATCTGTAGTACTAGTGCATGCATCAACAACTTCTTAAGCTAATCAAAGCTAGCCTCACACTCCGTAGTCCATTCAAACTTCTTACCTTTCCTCTACAAGGATGTTATGGGATAAGAAATTTGTGAGAATTTCTTCATGAACCTCCTGTAATATCTTGCCATACCCATGAAAGATCTCACCTTGTCCAAACTCTTAGGAGATACCCACTCTATGATGGTCTTTATCTTCTCTAGATCTATTGCTGATCGAGGTGGATATTGGTGGCCAATCACCAATTCCAATTGGACCCCCACCATTGCTTCATTCAGTTTTTTAGTTTCCTTAATTGTAGCACAATTTACTATTTTTAGCAGTTTTTCGGGTCCTAAATTTCCGGAGCTGTTTTGAGGCCCTAAACGACATTTTTTTGGAAATCTACCCCCAACGATTTGATGTCTAAAATGGTCTTTTCCATCATAGTCCTCGGAGAGATATTTCCAGTGGGCTATCATGCACGTCAAATGGGGATAATAAGACCAAGTTGCGACCCCAGGAAGTCAGCTATCTAACTCACCCCAATGGGGCCCATAAACTCTTGGTGTTACATCTCCTCAAATTAGGGTTTTCATTGTTTACGGTTTTCTCTTATTGTTCAATAATAAAAAGGCCCTTAAGCCGCATTGTAAGATAGTTCAGAGTCATGTAGCTGCCACATATCTTCTCAGAGATAAGCTACCATTGCCCGAGCTGGTTTATCTCCATTCCTGTTTGTAAGCATATTTTAGTATTTTACATTAATGAAATGAAGTATTATTTCCACTGAATATCTGTGTTTAAGGTTATCTCTGTAATTTGTTGCATTCTTGTTTAAATATGGATCAATGGTATGAGAGTGGTCTACTTTTTTTCTCTATTTTTCTTTGAATGTCCCCAACGAGGTCAAGATATAAGGATTTAGGGCTTCAACTAGTCGAACCTTTGCAAGACCAGCCTCACAAATCCTAACCGCCTCCCATGGTGGATGAAAAGAAAGATGAGGGGGAAGGAGATCCTATCAAAATCTTGCTCGAAGAAGCCCTCGAGTGACAAAGGAATGCGATGATGGACAACTTTTCCCAGATCCTTCAGTGGCTACCCAGGGGCAACGCATCGGCTTCCAACAACTACTATGGAAATGCCACACCATTTAAGGTACAAGTTAATTTTGAAATCCCCATATTCGAGGGTTAGATAGATGCAGATGCTGTCAATAAATGGTTAAATCTACTAGAGGGTTATTTTTTTGTTCATGATTTTTCTAGTTGGGGAAAGATTATTTTCTTTCTTCTCAAAGAAGCCCCCCACGTCAAGGATTGGTGGGAAACCTACTGCGAGTAGAAGGATGAAAGTACAAGCTCAATATTTTCAGCTGCACCGACTTGGAATTCATTCTGGGATGCCATTAAGGAGTAGTACTACCCTGTCGAAAGCTATGAGGATCAATACATAAAGTGGATCAGGTTGTGGTAAGGAAGGGACCAAGACGTGCCAAAGTTTACCAATATTTTCCATACCCTTCGCACAAAGTTAGGTATCAAGGATACAGAGCAGCATTTGGTACTCAAATACCGTGACTACTTGCGCAAGTACATCCAGGAAGAAATAGAATTACTGAACATCTCCTTTCTCGGCACGGTATACTGATATGTGTCAAGGTCGAGAAAAATTTTAAACAGAAGAAGTGAGATTTTGGATCTACGAATCTGAAGCAAGGGAAAGGTTCCCCCAAACCATAGAAAAAAGGACAAAGCCAAGGAGGGGTGGCCCAAGACAACCCACCAAATTTGCAAGAAAAGAACAGTGTAACAAAGCCAAAAAAGGACACGAGAAAGTGGTGTGAGTTCCATAAGAGCTCCACTCACAACACAAGTGAGTGTCGAGCCAAGTAGTCACTAGTGGCCAAGCTAAAGGTTTAAGAATCAGATGCATGTTCTGACTCTGAGTCAGAAACTAACAAGGGGAATGACAAAGGGAAGGAGATTATAGATGCGAATCCCAATGCCATCGTTGCCACCACAAAGATCCAGAAGGAGAAACCCGACGATCCAGAGGAGGAGAAGCGTCTCTTCCACTCTTAGATGTGGGTAAAGGGCTCCCCAATACAGTTCATTTTCGACAGTGGGAGCCAAAAGAACCTCATTTTGGTAGAGGTCATGAAGTGGTTGGGCTTACCGAACATAGCACATCCACAACTGTACACCATCAGGTAGCTTCACCAAGGATGGGATCATCGTGTGAGCCAGTAGTGTCACCTTCCATACAACATCAAGCCCTTCATAGATGAGGTATTGTGTGACATTCCTCGCCTTGAAGTTTGTGATATATTATTAGGAAAACCATACCTGTGGAAGTGACATGTTGTGTATGAATCAAGGCCTCCTGCTGTTATTATTACTTTGGGAAATAAGTTGTACAGGATACCAAAGGTAGCATCGACTACTGCCATCTTTCTGGTTACTGCAAAACACTGCAGTAAGCCCATTTCCAGAACCAGGAAATTTGCTTTCTTGATGATATGCCCTCAAGGAAAGAAGAAGATAGTGGCCATGACCTCCAGGTAGGGCCCGTCCACATGACAACTGCAGATGAACAAGGTAGTGGAGGAGTATGAGGACATCTTAACCTCCCCTATAGGGGTTCCTCTACACTGTTAGGTCAAGCACCCCATCGATTTGACCCCAGGTGTGTCACTGCCCAATGGACCAATCTATAGATGCTCCATTCTAGAGAATGATGAAATCAAGAGGTAGATTTAGGAGCTGCTGAAAAAAGGTCACATCTGTCTGAGTTCATCACCCTGTGGGAGCATGATCATCTTGGTAAAAAGAAGGATGGGACTTGGAGACTTTGTATTGAATATCGGGTGTTGAACAAGATCACTGTCCATAATAGGTAACTGATCCCATGGATTGATGACGTCCTCGACCAACTGAATGGGGAAAAATATTTCATCAAGATCAATTTGAAGTCAGGATATCACTAGGTACCAATCTAACCGTCTGATGTGTGGAGGAATTCCTTCAAAGCCAAGGAGGGCCTTTTCGAATGGTTGGTTATGAATTTCGGATTGAGGAATGCTCCTACAACCTTCATGAGGCTAATGGATGACATCTAGAGGCAATTCACCAACTCATTTGTAGTGGTATACTTGGATGACATCCTGTTCTTTAGCCAGAGTTGGGAAGATCACCTCCACCACATCCGACAGGTTCTCCAAACACTGCGACAACATAAGTTATGTGCCAATTTGGAGAAATCCACTTTTGGTATGACCCAGGTTCAGTATCTAGGATACATTATTGATGAACAGGGGGTGCATGTGGATCCAACCAAGATCCAATTCATTCAGGATTGGCCATATCTAACCACTCTGACAGAGCTTCACAACTTTCTAGGTCTTGCCAACTTCTACCGCAGGTTCGTGTTGGGATTTTCTCATATCACTTGGCCCTTGAGTCAAGTCACCAAGGGAGGAGCAAAAGAAAAATTCTTTTGGTCTAAATCTCAACCAAAGGCATTCACAGAGTTGAAATATCGCCTCTGCTTAGCACCAGTGCTCACAGTACCAGACTTGCAACAACCTTTTGAGGTCGAGACAAATGCCTCTGACTATGCTATTGGGGAAGTCCTTACTCAACATGAGCATCCAATGGCATATCACAGTGAGACACTTTCAAATAGAGTCCGAAAGTATCCCAGTTATGACAAAGAGATGTATTCCATTATGCTGGCTTGTCGACAATGGAAGCATTACATTTTGGGGAAGGAAATAGTCATCCACTTAGACCACCAACCCTTGCAGTTCATACAGACCTAAGGGAAATTGTAGAATGATTGCCATTAGAAGTGGTCCACATACCTACAACAGTTCGATTTGAATATCAAGTATAAGAAGGGCAACACCAATAATGTTGAAGATTTCCTCAGTTGACCACTGATCATGGCGTTAACCACCATGCTCAAATTTTATGGGCACGAGACTTCTAATTGGCCACTTCTCTACAAAAGTGACCAAGAATTTGGCCACACATACTAGACACTCTTAGAGGGTCAGCATGTTCCAGATTTTCACCTCTAGGATGCCCTGCTATGCCACCTGGGTAACCTTTGTGTTCCTTCAATTGAGCGTGCCAAGATGATTTGGGAAGCACACTACAGTCAGGTTGCTGGGGATTTTAGGGTCAAGAAAATGGTGGCAGTACTACAGAAGTATTTCTATTGGCTGAATCTTCAACAAGGTGTCGGGAAGTACATCAGATCATGCAATACCTGAGCCATTGCCAAACTAACCATCAAGAAGCAATGCCTCTATACCCCACTGCCTACCCCTAGTCAACCTTGGGAATCCATCTCCATGGATTACATGTCAGGCATTCCTTCCACTAAGCATGGAAATGATTGTGTTTTTGTGGTCGTCGACAGGTTCTTGAAATGGCCATTATGGCAACCTGCAAGAAGAATATCATAGTGGAAGCCACTGCTAAACTCTTCTTTTAACAAGTGTGGGTACACTTTTGGATCCCACAGTCTATCATCTTATATCATGAAAATAAGTTCCTAAGTACATTTTGGTCCAGTCTCTGGTCGATGCTGGACACCAAAGTCACCAAGTCCACAACCTTCCATCCTCAAACTGATGGCCATACAGAGGTTGTCAACAGGATGATTATATGCATTCTGCGCATGTACAACTCAAAGCATCCATGCACATGGGATGAGAGGCTCGCCTATGTTTAGAAAAGCTACAACCAGTCTCTCCACAGCTCGACTGGACACTGCCCATTTTAGGTGGGCTTTGGATTGCAACCACTATGTCCCATTGATGTGGCCATGCCATTTGCAGCTACTCAGGTAGATTTGGCTCATGTCTAGTCTGAAATAGATAAGGAAAACAAATTCATTAAGAACATCCAACATATTCGCCAGCAGTTCCATGACATTCTAGAGAAATCAAATGCCAAGTACAAGTAGTGACATAATCAACATTGGGTGCTACACAAGTTTCAGGTGGGTGACAAAGTCTGATTGCATTTGCAAAAGGAACGCCTAACTGGAGCCTATCTGAAACTCAGACCACTTCGATATGGTCCTTACACCATTACCAAGGCTATGGGAGACAATACATTTGAGCTCAGCATTCCCCCATTCCTTGGCCTACACCCAGTGTTCAATGTGGACCACCTTCGGCCATACTTTCCATCGTTACTAGACACATCTGACATCGCACAACAACTCACACCCATAGAGTTAAATCCAGATTGCACGGAACAAGCTGCAACTAATCAGATCATGAACACACAGATCAAGCACAGTCACCAGTAGAATATCGAAATGTATCGAGTTGTCAAAGCAGGGCAACTCCTTCAACAAGGAAAGTGGCTCACCAGGGACTAAGTTCAGCAGAAGCTCCCTCATCTCATGGAGGAACTCAACACAAAGGGGACCATTACTTCCTAAGGGGGGAAGAATGATCTAGGTGGATATTGGTGGCCACCCACCAATTCCACTTGGACCCCCACCATCGCTTCTTTCAATTTTTAAGTGTCCTTAATTGTAGTACAATTTACTATTTTTAGCAGATTTTTGGGTCCTAAACTTCCGAAGCCATTTTGAGGCCCTAAATGACGTTTTTTGGAAATCTACCACCAACAATTCTTTGTTTAAAATCATCTTTTTTGTCATAGTCCTTAGAGAGATATTTCCAATGGGCTATCATGTGCATCAAACGGAGATAATATGACCAAGTCGTGACCCCGGGAAGTTGGTTGTCCAACTCACCCCAACAGGGCCCATAAACTCTTGGTGTTACATCTCGTCGGCTTAGGGTTTTGGTTGTTTAGGATTTTCTCTTATTGTTCAATAATAAAAAGGCCCTAGAGCCTCATTTTAAGATAGTTTAGAGGCATGTAGCTACGACATCTCTTCTCAGAGATAAGCTACCATCACCCTAGCTGGTTTATTTTGATTCCTATCTGTAAGCATATTTCAGTATTTTACATTAATGAAATGAAGTATTATTTCTGTTGCATCTCTATCTTTATGGTTACCTCTGTAATTTATTGCGTTCCCGTTTAAATCGAAATCAATTGCAATGTTTTCCTTGCAGACAACATGTCCCAAGTAGTGCACTTGAGTCTGAAAGAAACTACACTTGCTAAGATTAGCATACAACTGATGCTCCCTCAACAACCTCAATATTAGTGCTAAGTGCTCGACGTACTCTTCCTCATTTTTAGAATATACTAATATATAATCAATGAACACAATAACAAACTTAACAAAATATGGATAGAACACGCTATTCATCAAACACATGAATGTTGCTGGAGCATTATTAAGAAAATGGAACAAAAACAAACTCATAATACCCATACCTGGTCCTTAACACAATGTTGTAAATGTCCTACTCTTTGATGTGTACCTGATGATAGTCAATTTTTGAGAACAACGTTTCTCCCTTCAACTGATCTAACAAGTCATCAATCCTCAGCAAAGGGTATCTTTTCTTGATAGTCACTTTGTTCAATTGCTTGTAATCAATGCATAATCTCAAAGTACCATCTTTCTTCCTCAAAAACAAGAACAATGTGCCCCAAGGTGATACCCTTGGCCTAATATATCCCTTTTCCAACATTTCCTTCAGCTGCAATTTTAACTCAACCAACTTAGTTGTGCTCATCCTTGCTCACCTTTTATCGCATTTTCCTTTATTCTTTATGCTACCTCTTTAGCTTGGCTTAGTCTCAGTGTTGTGCCTCAATTGTTCATAGCAATGCTTCAACTTTCAAATGGTCTCCTCCAATGATCTAGGCTCGTCAAATTCAACCCTATCTTTGAATTCAACAAGTATTCCACTAATGAACCTATGAATCTTAGCCTTCTACTCCGAGAGGTAAGGCACATACCTCAACAGTTCGAAGAAATTACTGGTGTACTCATCATCTTTCATGGATCCGACATATAATTTTTCTTGAATAGACGCTCAAATTCACTCTAAGTCAGATCTTTCTCATTTATGTCCCTAACATTATTCACATATTCCCACCAGATGTCTGCTCTACCCTTAAGACTAAAAGTAGCCACTCTCACTTTCATGTTCTCTCAGTAGTCACGCAACTTGAAGAACTTCTTCATATCGAGTGACCAAGCCTTTGCATCCTATGATCTCTTTACCTATCCATCAAAAGTAGTTGTATTTTCTTTCTTAAACTCATCCGACAAGTATCCCCTATCACTCCTCATATAAGGATGATAATGGTGACGATCATAGTGCTGATCTAAATTAGAACTAGATTCATACCTTTGTCTATCCCTTCTCCTCTCCAGAGTGTCCAACAATCTAGCATCTTGGATTGTGTCTCTATTTTATCAGTGACTTCCATGCTATCTATTACCATACGCCCCATTAGTTTTTCCCGCCTACTCATGAATGATATGAAGTGGTCCTTTCCACTAAAAATCTAACAAGCTCTTTGGTATCACTGATTTTAACTCTACTGGATTTTCATGTTTCTGTATGATTATGTCATTATCTTCCTTACAACTCCTTATCTCTTCCTTTAAAGTTCTTAGTGTTACCTCCAAATCATAAGAGTTCTCAACACCATACTACTCTTCGAATTCATAGGGAGAGTCTTTGTAGTCAACCATGTTGCTAGCCATTTGATCTTTCTTCCTATAAGGCATAATATGTCAGATAAGCGAAATCATAATAAATCAATGTAGCTTAGCATAGTTCGGGGAGGATACCTTGTCTACAATATCACCAAATCAGTGTGATACATGTATAAGATAATCATAACATCATATAGACATACACAAGTAAATGTATCAACTCATAAACAACATTCTAACTAGGGTCTAGTCATCAATACAATACCATGTCAATAATGCATGCTATGACCTCGTGCATGACAACCATCATCACTCCATTGTACACACTCCACTTGCAACCAACAATATGCATAATAAATGCCAAATCAACTGCACCTACGCATAAATTCATGTAGTCTAACATAAGATATCAAATATTCTAATCAACCTATTGGACTAATACATGTGATCCAAATATTAAAAAATGTAACCTAACATACAAGGATGTAAGTAGGCATCATAAAATCAACATGTAAGAAACATATAATCCATATGAAACCGGTCACATGCTCATGACAATTACTCTTCATGAAATCAATATCAAATTCTCCATGATAACCATAATACAACCCTAATCAATCATTAATCAAGTGTACCAAGTATATAAGTTAAAGAGACACACATGCAATTGAGATGGATGCATGACCAACACCTTCAACCCATCCAGTCTAAGAGTTGAACCATGCTCTGATACCACTCTCTAACACCCTCCTCTCATGCCTACCTAAAGCAACCATGCCAACCGGGATAAACATGATACGAGAGGCTACTATGATCACATTTGACCTCCTATGTGACCTCAAGGAATTGGAACCGAAGGAACATCAGACACAGTCGTCCAACATCATGAACATAACTCTCAGGAGACAAGTCAACCACTTAGACAACATGTCCCTGGGTCCCACTATTGTTTTTGACCTATTATGACATAGTCACTCTCATGCTATGGGAAAGGGAGCCACCAAAAACCCAAAGTCACTCTCATAGGCCTGCATGCGAGCAACTATGCACCAAAATTTCTAGTTCTATGCCAGCGACCCAAAAATTAAGCCACTTTTTCAGGCCCATAGCCCAGGCCACTACCCATAATGGAATGATAGCTTTAAAATAGTAAAATTGCAGAGAAACAATGAAGCAAAATCAAGAAGCTAAACAAGACCTTAACAAAAACCCTACTAGCCATGACAAGCATTTCGTCAAACATATCATGAACATGGAACCTACAGGTCTAAACAATAGAATTAAGTGTAGGGATCTCATACTTCTATGAGAATTTATATGAACCATTTCTCCCTCATGCCATTTGTGGCATTATCATCTATTAGGTCATAGACACATTATCCATTCATGTACAAGTAAAAACATGTTGAGAGCCATACATAGCCTGTCTCACAGAATGTACATATAGCCAACATAATAAGAATAGAAATATGATAAACATATCAGCCATCAAAATCCATATATACATCGATACATTTTCACATGAAAATCAAGGAAATGAATTCCTCATTAATGAATACAATAAACCAACTAGAGATAAGACTACCACGTTCCACCCGACCATAGAATGGTTGAGCTGAATCTCTCTTCAACGATTCACCCCTATTCCATATTCCATGAATGAATGTGGGATCTCATAGAACACATCAATCAAAACTCATCCAGGGATTCCAGAGGTCATCCACGTCAACCCATCAAATATTGATTCCACCTCATGGTCAAACATCACGAAGCCATCATTAGATTGGTCTCCATTCAAACCTTCCAAGGATTCTAGAGGATTTGTCAAACCAAGGCTTTGAGAAATAGTAACTCAACCCACAACATATACAGGGATTCTAGAGCATTCATCCAACCAAGGCTTCTAGGATTTGTATCTCAACTCACCAAGGGATTCTAGAGCATTTTTCCAGCCAAGGCTTCCAGGACTAGTAACTCAACCCAAGGTATTATAGGGCTTCCAGGACTAATAACCCAACCCAAGCTAAGGAAAAATGAGAACCAACCAAAACAAAATAATGAAAGTAAACCCACAATCACCATGGATATCCAAGAAAAGGAAAGGTTGGTAAATCAGTTGTTTAAGAAATCCTCCATGCCAATGACAGATCAGAACGAAGAAACCATGTGCATATGCATTGTATGCCAAAACTTGCAAAAGATCATACATGCACTCAGTACCTGAAAGAAAATTTGATGTAGCTACTAATGTTGACGCCTTCTTGCACTTTCCTCCTCTTCCTTTTCCTTCTTCATCCAAGAATCCAAGTATGCCACACCCTCCAAGAGTGCTCCAAGAAAAATCTAAGTCTCCAAGAGTATGAGAGAGAGAGATAAAATAATGAGTTCCAACACTGAAGTGACAAAAGGTTACCAACTGATCGTTAGAAGCCTTTTTAGAGTCCTTTATTTTCTTCATTTTCCATTAGTTTCCTTCATTTTCCTCGTCACATGAAACTTGTGACATTTCACCTCCTTTCTCTCCTAATTTCCATCATTATCATAAATGAATGTGCCAAAAATGCATTTTTTCCTTTTATTGCCTTTTCCAATTTCCTTAGCCATAAACAACCAAATGAACACTCTCTAGGATGTCTTGCCCAACATTCAGCTTGCAATAAGTGTCCTATTAATCTATGGTTGTTGTTTCTAACTTTTATTACATGGAATTTTCACCGGGGTTGTTACACAAAGATGTTGGGTTATGACTTTGAAATCATCTTCAAAAAAGGGAAGTAAAATTTTGTTGCATATGCACTCTCAAGAAAGGATGAGGATGTGGAATCATTTCTTTATTGCATTTCTATTATCAAACCTAAGTTGATAACTGAAGAGAGGGATGAATGGAAGAATGATGAAAGGGTTTTCTCACTCATTCGAAAGTTGCCAAAATATTCCAGTACATCTGATACATTTAGCTCGAGAAAAGATTCATTATGATACAAATATCTCTTATTTATTTGTAATAATTCCCAACTTAAATGAAATATTCTTTTGGAATTTCAGACCTCCTCCTTAGGATGGCACTCAATATTTTTAAAAACTTACCGTAGGGTCAAGAATGAATTTTTTTGGGATGGCCTTAAATCTGATATTCAGAAGTTTGTGGTAGAATTTTTGGTTTTCCAACAAAAGAAAGTTTAGACAATTAAGACCCTCGGTCTATTACAACCTTTATCCATTCCAAGTCAGCATTGAGAGGAGGTCTTAATGGATTTTATCACATGTTTACCCAAGTATCAAGGAAAGAGTGTCATCATGGTGGCCGTTGATAGACTTATCAAGTATGCACACGTTCGTGCATTATCTCATCATTTTAAAGCCCGTATAGTTATTACTTCATTTATGGAAGGAACTCAAAAACTTCATTGAAATCCAAAGATTATAGTAAGTGACAGAGATCTCATTTTCACTACAAATTATTTGGTGGAATTATTTTCTTTTCTTAGTACTCAATTAGATCATAACTCATCTTATCATCCTCAATCTGATGGGAAAACTAAGATAGTGAATAAATTTTTGGAAGGATGTCTTCATTGCTTTGTATATGATAAACATACACAATGGGTCAAGTGGGTACCTCTAGCTGAATGGTGGTATAACACTTCCTTCGATATTTCAACAAAAATGACCCCATTTATGGCACTTTATGGATATCATCCACCATGCATCACATCATATTTAAGAGAAAATTCTAAGGTTCAAGTAGTGGAAGATCACATCAAGAATCAACAACAAGTTCTCCAAATCTTAAAAGATAACCTCACTCTAGCACATAATCAAATGTAATAACAATCATATCAACATCGTACTAAAATAAGTTTTTATGTAGGTGACTGAGTATTTTTATGGCTACAACCATACAAGAAAATGTCTCTCAAGCAAGATAAGAAGGATAAAAAATTATCAACCAAGTACTATGGTCCATACAAGGTGTTGCAAAAGATTGGTACTATGGCATACAAATTATAGTTGCATGCATCTTCTCGAGTACACTCAATTCCCCATGTTTCATGTTTAAAGAAGGTTATCAGTGACAAGTTTCCAGTTCAAATAGTGTTGCTATAACTTGACGATGAAGGAAAAACCATATTTTATCCTTAAGCGGTCACAGAAACAAAAACCCAAAAACTACGAAATCGATCAGTTTCAGAGTATCTCATTAAGTGGAAGAACTTAACCTCTAAATATTCCACATGGAATGATGAGAATTGTAAATAGAAGCATCCATAACTACTGAAGCATTGAGGAAGACACTTTTTTGGAGGAGAGGGGCATGTTAGGTCCCTATAATTCTAGTGTATCCCCCTTATTGTTATTGTTGTGCCCATGTATCCCCCATATTATTATTGTTGTGCCCCATAGAAGCCCACTATTGTTATGTTTTTCCCTTATATTATTATTTTTATCTAGGATATTGTGATCCCTTACACTCCTATATATACAAAGGAGGACTGGTCATTTGTGTCATCCAAAATTGTTCATTTTTTTATGTAAACGAGGTTTCCCCCTTGAAGAGGATAATTTTTAAGTTGTTTATCTATCTATTTATATGCCGGTTGCATAACATATTTTAACATTCAGTGTTAGTGATCAGTGGTTATAAGAATCATTTGTGAACTTTAGTGATTTTTAAGGTAAAATAATTTTATCTTATAAAATATGGGTGAATCATTTTAGGAAAATGGAAGTTCGTCAATCTTAAAAAAAAACGAGTATGGAAAATTACGTCATCTGTGAATATTAGCCCCTAAAATTTTCTCTAACGTACCCCCATTCCTCAAGTATGTATGACCCCCCTCCTAAGGCTTTTTCTGAGTTAATTTTTACTTCGGGCTATTTTTCTACTTTTTCCCAGCTACCCATTACTGGTCTTGCTTCTCACTTAGTTATAGTCCTTGACCTCTCCCTTCGTATCTGCTCCCTTATGTTCACTTTTAGTTCCCCCCTTCCCTCCTTCCCTCCCTCATCTTCTCTTACTATTTTTTCACATCCCCGGGTCCCTGACTCTCCTCCCACTCCCTTTGCCTACTCCTCTCCCTCTCATTACAATTTGTGCTCTTCTATCTCAAATCTTCCATCTCTATTCCATATATCTCCCTCTAGTTAACCTTGAGGGTGGTCTTGGACCTATCTATGGTGGACTCCAAAAACCTTTGACTATAGGTAGGGAATACTTCCTTTACAGAGTACAAAAGCAATCCAGCTTTAAAATCCACTCTGGGAAACAAAGATCCTTCCTAAGGGCCCTTAGCTGTAAGGGCCCTCTTTAGTTTCAAAATGAAAATCCTTTCTTTAAACTATAGCGGTATTTACAACCCCTCCAAAATTCTAGCAATCAAAAGATTGATTGAGCTAAAATACCCACACATCATATTCCTTCAAGAATCCATTATTGAAGAAGACACTAAAACTTCTACTTAAGGCCTCTTTTCCTCAATGGGATACTGTAGAAAATTATCCTTTAGGTAGGCTAGGAGGTGTTTTCATAGGTTATCACACTTGATTCATATGTATGGAATCTTTGTGGTCCTTTTATTTTGGCATGTATGTGATTTTTTTATGTCTTGGATCTTGATATGACTTTACATCTCAATATTTATTGACCTTACACATATAGGAAGGAATTTTGGCTCTCTTTCACAAAATTTCCATTTGTTGATTTAGGCAATACCATAATTAGGTGTGATCTAAATTTCTATTTACATGCATCACAGATTTGGTGTTCTTTGACCAAATATGATGCCCTCTTTCATTTCCTCATTGATATTTTTGATGGCACTAACATTTATGATATCTTTTAACAAAATTCCATCCCACGTGAATAAAAAATAGATCTGGATTTGCAAATATATTCAAACATTTGTATCAATTTCTTATTTTTGTAAACCTCCTAGACGCAAATATGAAGTTTAGACAATGGGCTATTGTTGGAGGGTTATTTGATCATAATCCAATCCATCTTGACATTGAAACTTCCCCTTTCAAAACCCCTAGTCCATTCAAGTTTTGCCCCTCTTGGTTCGAAGATCCTTCCCTTTGTGAAGATATAAACATTCATTGGGTCTCCTATGCTCTCTCACTCCAAGAATCCTCTCCTATTTAGTTTGAACAGAATCCCAAACAACCAAAATTAACCATCTTGAAGTGAGAAAAAAATAGAGAAGTTTACACAATAACCTTAGTTGTTATCAAATCCAGAATGAAGGATAACATCGATCAAGGTTTCTTTGTGATGGATTATCCCAATCATGGAGAGGACACCAAGGCCCTTCAGGAACAATGAACGAAAATTCTCCTAGATAAGAAAAAGGAAGAAAGAATGAAAAGTGGGGCTCTATAACTACAAATGGGTGCTAGAAACACTAAATACGTTCATAGAGTTGCCAATAAAAAAAAACTATTAATACTATATGGGAAATTAAAAAAAGTGATGGATCCTTAGTCACATCACTTTCGGACATGTCCTCTGAAGGATGGAAGTACTTGAGAGACATTTTCCATCAAAGCAATCGAGCCACTATTAGATATATTTTGGATATCGCAAGACTCTTTCTAGCTTTATCAATTAGGAAGGAAATGATTCACTAATGGGTACAGTCACTAAACCTAATCTTGAAAAGGTCTTCCCTAGTTGTTAAAAGGGAAAAAAACATGGGGCCAGATGACCTTCCAATGGAATTCTATCTAGATTGTTATGATTTTCTAAGGAAGGATCTTCTCTCCTTGGTCGAACACTACATCAACTTTGGGAAAATCCTTTCACCTCTGCCTACATTATCATGATACCAAAAGTTGAAAACATTGACTCCTTTGATCTCTTATTACCTATATCTCCCTACAATTATATTTACAAAATTATATCCAAGACCATATCTCTTTGGATAAGATATGTCTTTTGAAACAATATTTCACAAGAACAATTTGGTTTTCTTGAAATAAATCTTATTCATGAAGCTATTTACCTTGCTTAGGAAGGATTTCACTCTATATACATAATAGGAAACAACCTATCCTATGCAAAGTGGAACTCTCCAATTCTTTCGATCAGGTCAATTGTCTCCACATCATACTTCTTATCGACTTTGGTTTCCATCATTCCTCTTTCATATATATTATGAATTTCATCATTTCTCAGTGATTCACTCTTCCAATAAATGGAGCCACTTATACTTTTATCAATGGAGAAGGAATCCTAAGATAAATAATCCCATAATCCCTTATACTTTTCCTTCTCATTGTAGGAAGTCTCAGCAAGATAATTAGAAATGCAAGGAATAGAGAAAAATTCAAAGGAATCTCCATTACCCCAAATTACTTTCTAACTCATATTCTCTTTTTATATTATATTTTAATTTTATCATATGTCTAGTTTGACCATTGGAACACACTATAATCTCTCCTAGACACCTTTTCTCCCGCTATAGGAATGGTCACCAACGATACAAAATCCATCATCATAGGTTGGGGGTTGTTTGCAAGGGATAAAGCTCGGTTGAAAGAAGTTTTATCCTCAACATTTTTTGAAATAAATAAATGTGTAAAATACTTGGGATTTATACTAAAGCCAAATTGTTACCTCAAAATAGATTGGAAATGGCTCCTTGAAAAGGTGGAGAAAAAAATTTGAATTTGGTGTAACAAAAGGTTATCTAGGGCTAATAGGCTATTTCTATGAAATATAGTTGTATATTAGATGCACCAAACATAAAATTGGAGATGATGGTATAAACCTAAATGAGCATCTCTTCGTTTTGAGAATAGTATTTTCTCTATTGAGCAAGGCTAGCCATGTGAAGGTGGAAGCCCATAGGGTTCCTTCACAACCGCACAACCCCCCGCCCCCACATCACTCTTAATTCCCGAATACCCAATCTATCTACTATAATATATTTCAAAGAAACATAGTAACTATCAAACATAAAACCTAGGGAAATAAAAATTTAAGGTAAATGAAAGAGAACACACCAACTAAAAACATATAAATACATACCTCATATATTTCAATTTTTTGATAACATTAATATTCTTCCTCATCCATCTAATCATCTATATCATCTAGTTCAAAATTCATGTTCAAAGGATTCACCATATCAACATCATCATCATTGTCTACATCATCATCCAAAACATGTTCTTATACATTTGGTTCGACTTCTTAAAGTTCTTCGTCTGAATCAACGTCGATATAATCTAGTTCATCTAAATTAACATTGTCTCAATTAACATATCCTTGAAATTCTTTGATGTCTTCATATAACACATGCACCCTCTGCTCCTCTACATAATCCTCTTCTTTAATTTCATCTTGTTCCGCTACATTATACTTACCAACCTTCCTCTTGGATCATATCTAACAACATATTACCAAACATTTTTCCCTAGAACCTTTATATAAAATTGATGTTCGAATTATCTTGGACGAACATGGGGCTTTGATCCTGGCTCAACATTCCCTGTATCAACCATGGTAAATTTGTTACCATTCTCATTAAGATTTATATTAGGGCCACATTCATGGATTCGTATCTTGAACCATTTGACGTCGAACACAACTAATTTGAAGGATTTTTTTTCACACTCAAGTAAATAATACAGATACCCATAGTATCAATTATCAGAGACTTCTAGATGCCTTTCACCTATAGAAGAAACATTCATAACCTAAAATACTACAGTTATCCCACTACAAAAGTTTTCATCTTTTCATCCAACCTTTTGATTTGAAATTTGTGGCCATCACACCACATTTTGCTATGGTGTTTCAACTACAATATGTAAAAAAATAAAAAATAAATGCATTTTCAATTGATAAACATATTTATACTTGGAAAATTTTCAAATTAAGAAAAGAACCCCATTTATATCAATATAATTGTAAATGAACTTTATTATGGGTGCCTGCTGATCTTTTAAACCATACACTAAATCAATTTCCTTCTTTGTAAGGTTGGTATCTCCACTGGGTTCAACTTATCTGACCAATGTAGAGAGAGCATACCATGATTACCTACAATTATTAGCTTGTTTACATCATTCAATCCATACCTTCTTCGAATCAAGATTGTTCACAATGTATAAATGTATTGTGTCCCAATCTTGACTGACTGTATTAAAACAAAACATTTCACATATATATAATTAGTTACCATGTTATACCTTCATCATAATGGACTATGTAGGAAGACTAAAAATTAAACAAGTATGATATAAATAAATGTAAAAGTCAAATATACTATAAATATCTACCGTCTACTTACATTTGACTTTCATCATTCTACATTTCCCCAATAGGTGGTCCCCTTCAAAATTTTTAATGGAGTTGACATCCCAAATGTGATAGAATACATTAATACTTTTTCTTATTGTAGGATTATATTGACGAATATAAACCATAGTTTTATATAACATATATTCCTATACTATAGAACCCTTAGGACATGCTCTTTGTTTGACCAAATCATTTAGTGATTTCAAGTGCCTCTCAACCATTCAGATTGATCTTGTGTGTACAAGTCCACACTTTTCAATGTCCTCGACTTGGTGTATGAGGTAGTGTTCTTGTGCATTGAAAAATATCAAAGGTAGATACTTTTTCATTTCAAACTTTAGAAAAGAAATTTGTTTCCTCAGAAACTTTATAACTTTTTTATTGATTTGTTTAGATGACAACCATCTACAATTGAAGAAAGAAAATCACAAGTTTCAACAAAAAGTTATATAGTATATGATGACAAGTAAAACACATGCAGTAAAATATAAATTGTACAACAAATTATTGAACAATTAAAATCTGCAAAAAAATCTCCACTTACCTCATGTGTTATGTAAAATCATGTATAACTTGTTTGATGTTGTTGTCAAAGTTGTCTAGGCGTGATAGAGGTAGAACATACCGTAACAAAAAAATGATTGATCATTATTTATTACCATATTAGTAGAAAAAAAACACTAACAAGATCTTCCACCAATGTAAAAATATATACACCAAAATTACTGAATGTATGCTAATCATGAGCATTTACCCCACCTAATTCACATTTCTTTGTTATGCTATTCTTTATGTTTGAAGAAAATCTAGTAGGAAATTTAATTTTTTCAATAACCTATTTAACATCCTTTCTTTGATTCTCCATTGATAACCATGGAAGGGCTCTTACATATTTTCCATCTCCATTTCTATTTGAACGAATCACATTTTCCATTACATGAGTAGCCTCCTTAATTCCATTATAAATATTGACAATTTTTTCTTTATCTCTCCCTCCATCTAAGATTCACCATAAGGTCTCTGTTACATTCTTACCGATGTCCATTGTATCAAACAAATGAACAATTTCTAGGTGTTCATAGTAGGGGACTCAGTGTTGGAAATAATATGGAGAGGGGGTGAATCAGTATTTACAAATCAATAGCTTTTTCATTTCCATAATCAGATTTATATATCCTACTTTAGTGAAAGGAACTCGCATGTGCATGAAACTATTCTTAAGACAACCAGCATATATCCAACAAAATTATGATTTAGTTGATTCATCATATGTTGATCTTTAATTAGTGCATCAGTACTTCATTAGCCATATAAACAGTAACCATGTGCAGTAATAACATAATAAACCATCACACATAAGCAACACACATGAACACCAATATTTAAGGTGGAAACCTAATGTGGGTGAAAACCACTTGCTACTGTCATCTCTGTCTTCTTTTAATAATAAGAAAATCTGTTTACAATCTTGTACTGGTGCAGACTCACACCAGTACGTAGGTAGCAACCTACAGAAGGCTATAACCTTCTCTCTTTCTCCAGCTTCTTCTAGAAGGGAGCTACAACCCGCTAGTTTTTGCACTAGCCCATATGTTTACTAGTACGTAGGCTGCGACCTACAGAAGGCTACAAGCTTCACTTGTTCTTGAGTTGCTACTTGAAGGGAGCTCCATCCCCCTTATCAAATCACTAGCCACTACTGGGAGGAAGCTTCGACTTCCTCATTGAAGGCTCCAACCCTCAGTATCCTCCAGGGACCACGTTTCATTAATTTTCATACTGGATACTCCTAGTACACATTACTATAATATGAAGGCCACGTTTCATCAAATTTTCACACTAGACCCATCAAAAACTTTGAAGTTAAAAATCAATCACCACTACTATACATCTAGCAAATAGATCTAAAAAAGGCATGTGTCAGAATGTGTACGCTACTTCAATGGAGAAAGCCTGTGTATATACGTTGCTTCCATTTACCCAACCTACGTACAATTCTAAAGATAATGAATCATAAAACATCTTAACCACAAACTATACAAATCAGTGACATTCTGAAGATCTACTGTCATATTAAAGAGTTCTAAATAGATAACAACAAGGATCACCCTCCTTTCTCAATCAATCAATCAATCAGACTCAATTTCCTTATTCATTCAGTTCTACTTTCAGATCTAAAAAGACATCATTGACAAACAATAGTAAAATAGCAACAATGATCTGATAGATCAATCATCCCTAAACATCAAGCTTTTCTTTTGCATACGCTACTTAGAAGAGCCGAACAAGCGTGTATACGTAACTTCAACAAGGAAAACCAGTATATAGATATGTAAATACTTACCTATAACTTCTCTGCAATTCCAGACTTCAGACATACCCAGATCATCACTTATAAAGGATAAAACATGTGTTAGCAATCAAATCTAGCCTATCCATTATCAAATTTCATAATGATAAGTCATTATGATCTTGATCCATCATTAGATCTCATCCATCGTCAAACACTCAGGTGCATACTTAGTTCAGATCATGTAAAGCATCAGAAACCCATAACATGGATATTTGCTTTTGATCTAACACTTCATAAGATATTCATTACTTGTGTACTTAGCCCTTTGATCTTCTCCTCCTTATATAGTTTTAGCCTTTCTGAATAACTTTGATCAAAACAACACTTAGAGCCTATGGTATTCTTAGATGTGATCAAATAACCATTACTCCACTCAATATTGTGGGCTAATACCATGGTATTGACCCTTGGTATTCTTTCACCTTAATTCCCTTAATTTTTTATGCCATATCCGCTTTTTCTTCTATGAAAGTGTGTGCATATGTATACGCTCTTTTTGTATAGTAAACCCACGTGTACACGCTCTTTTTGTATAGTAAACTCGCGTATACAACTTAACATACTTGAAAACGTATTTTTTCTTCAACTTCTTGATTCTGATATGTAGTCCATTGCTCCTTCATCCTATTCTTTTGTACCATGACTTTGTTACCTCTGAATAGACCTGTTATAATGAGATTTGCCATCGTACATTACTTCTAAACTGATTCCTTTAAACTACCCTTCATTTTGTCACATATGTAAACACAACTGCATTGCATTTTGTCAGTTCTGATATCTCTCCTATAGATTCATCTAGTTACCATATACAAGTGAGTTGTTTTGCTACAAGTGGGTTGCTTTCAAGTACAACACATGTCTCATAATGCCAACAATCTCCCCCTTTGTACTTGATGACAACCATGCTGGTGTTGATTACTACAAGTTCTAGAACCTATTAGATATAACAAGCAACACCAAAATACTCTCCCCCTTTGACATCAAGGGCAAAGGGCAGACCAAGATACTCCCCCCCTTTGATATCAAGGGCAAATAGCTGACCAAAATGAGGACTTTCATATCTGAACATCTGAATATGAACGTTGATCATGCTCCCCCTAGGCACATGTTGAATTCTTTGATTAAACTTTCCATTTGTACATGCTGGGATGCACTATGTTGTCCATGCTCCCCTGTCAACACATGTAGAGTCTACAGAAAAATATTTTCCAAAAGAATAACATGGCTCTATAACTCAACTATGTGAGTATTAAATTCCTATCACCAAGGACTTATATATACATCAATCTCCCAACCAAGTGGGGATATACCAAATTTGACTCATCTACCCAACAAAGTGGGGATATACCAATTTTTTATACATTACTGAAATATAGAAATTATTACATCATCCTTCCCATGCATTGTGGAGGTAGAAATTACATCATATGACAAAAAAGGACTCATTAAAAGATTATGATGGACAAAGACATAATATGGGCTTTTATATGACCTTTGCATCAAATGATATACATGAAATTTATAACAAAGACCAAGGATCTAAACAATACCATGATAGTCATCGGCAACTATCATACACCATATATGATCTTCTCCATAAGCATATGTCAACAACATTCAGTCTAGCAACCTATATTAGTCCATCACTAGTTCCCAGTATATGACAATGTAAATATCGTCAACTTGTGACAAAGTATGTAGCATATAGATATCAACTCATCCTTTTGATCTCATCAAGATCAACTTTCTCTATTTCCTTAGTATAAAGAGCCTTATCATAACCTTCCATGAATCAACTAAGAATATGTAATATCTTCAAGCAGTAACACAAAAGAATATCATATATATGCAAAAAAACCATACTCATCATCTATGATCATAACATCATCATCAAGAATTGCATGATCTTTCCACAGGAACCTTCAATATATCAAGCATGTATCATCACTAGGGAACATCTCACATCTTATAAGCATCAATTGTGATAATCAACATATGTGATTATCAAACCTATTGTCATAAAGTAAGAAGTCATCATCATTATGTGAATAAGTAAGCCGTGTCTCTGAATATCCATGTCTTCAAATAGTTATGTCTTCATGAGACCTGTAATAACACCGCTCTCTTGGCCAACCAACAATATTTATCAATATTCAACTTAAGTAATCATCCATGTATCCAACATAATGTGTATCCGTTAAACAGATAGCAATATGTATCTAGCAAACCATGAGCTCATAGTCATTTGTCAAGATTTCTTGATACCATCAACAACAACAACCCTTAACCATGTGAGAGCCAAGAACTTGCATCATAACTACTGCATATGAACTTTATGCATCTTTGAAGGCACGATGACATCAACATAAAAGAAATGAGTGACTCATCATCAAATAATGAAGTTGTGTACTCAAGATTTGTACTTCTCCTTGTCCTGTAAGCAACATATCATATGTACTATATGTGTCATCAAAAAGGTTATCCACAATCATCCATAAATTGGATCTGAATAACAACTAGATGGGTCAAGTAGTATAAGTATCATCTGAGATTTCATCATATGCAACTCATGTCTGCAACATAGCATGATGTATCACTTAAACACATCAGCAACCCAAGTACTAAAGACTTCTAAACATAATCCAACAATGCATTATTATAAGCATAGCATATTCTCCCCCTGAACCTATGCCAATTGTTCACTGTTAGATCTGATCATTGCATATATCAGTAAGGATCATCAAGGCATCATCATCAACTAGTTATACATTAAGTCATCAACAACTTATGAGGGTAAAAATCACTTCTACATATCATCAACAGACTATAATCATCATCAATCAGAACAAAAAAGATAATTGATAATTGACTGAACCATATCAGACCCCTTTTCCTGAGTTTTTCCCACTACTTCTTCATCAAACAAACATATACGCGACTGTGCAGCTTCTAACTAGCATATATAAGCGACTTGTCTTCATTGTATCTCAGTGTGAGAATTAGAGCACTAAAAATTCATACTTTCAGTTCTTCTTGAGTCTGTTCTATCTGTATATTTAGCTATGCCACATATTTCTGACTGTAATTCGTTCTTCTTCCATACCTTGGAGTGTGATGAAGTTTTCTCCTTTTGGTATGTTGGCCAAAATTTTCTCCTGCATTCTTTTGCTATATTCCCAAACTTGTTACAATAATAACATCTTATATATTTCATATTCCTTCTATAACAGTCAATGGTTTTGTGACCAAACATATTGCAAGAAAAACAATATCCCTTGAAGTACCTGGAGGCTGATGATGTTTTTGTGTGATGGTTATTAGCTTGAACCATTCTACTTCTGCATCTTGCTGCAACATGTCCAAAATTATGACATATAAAACATTCAACTTTATTCATCATATGAAAGAACCGATTATCACTTCCATAGTTAGGAGTAAATGATTTTCTTTGAACACTTTCTTTCCTTCATTGTTAATGGGGTTGATCTCTTAACTCCTTGTTGAGCATTTCAGATTTTTCACTAGAGTTGTTTGCTTCAGTTTGTGAGCTAGATTCTCCTTTAACAATTTCATGAAAACAAGACCATATTTGATGGTAGGAGACCTTTTACTACTAAGAATATCATCCAAAATATTAGTACTATCTTGAAATCATAAGGGTTTATCCTTTTATTCTAATTTAACTTTTAGGATATATACCTCAACTTGATATTTCTCTTCCTTTTCAGGATATTGCTTCTTCATGATTTCTTCAACTTTTCTTCCTTCTTTCGCTTGTTTCCTTAATTTGAGAACTTCGTTTTCTTGTTCTTGAAATTCTTGGAGTAGTTCTTCATTCTACTTATTTGAATTTTTGAGATTTTCTTTTAGAGAAATTACCATAGCTTCAAGACCTTCACAATAGCTAGTTCTTTCTATAAGTTCCTTGGTTGTTGTGTCCTTTTCATTCACTTCATTTCTCAATGATGTCATTTCATCCTACAGCCTTTGACTTTGATCTTACTTTTCTTTGTCTTGCTTCTTTATTTTGTTTCCTTCCTCCAACTCGGATTTTAACCTCGTAACTTCTTCTTTGTAGGCACACTCCCTTTTATCAGTTAGATCTTTTTGAAATCTAATTTTGCCTCTGAGCTTTTTAAATTATGCCTCTATTTGATTTCTTTCTCTTTCACCCATAAGAGCAAATTCAATTGTTTCGTTGTCACTTTCATTATCTTCAAATGAACAGAGAAATATATCACCAAAGGACAACAAATTCATACCTGATAGTTGTTTTGCTTGTTTGTCTTCATTCTAAGGTGATTCTGAATATGAAGAGTTGATTCCACATAAAGGCCAATCGTCTCTCCCACTGTCACAATTCCTTTGACATGTCTTCTTCTTTTGAGGTGCTTTCTTCTTTAGCTTCTTTCCCATTGTTACTACGGATCTCCTTCAAGTGATCAAGATTCTACCAAAGGACCTGCTCCCATACCAATTGTTGTAAATAATACTGAGAGGGGGGGGGGGGGTGAATCAATATTTACAAATCAATAGCTTTTTCATTTTCATAATCATATTTATATACGCTACTTTAATCAAGGGAACTCACGTGTGTATGCAACTGTTCTTAAGGCAACCAACATATACCCAACAAAGTTATGATTCAATTAATTTGTCATATGTTGATATTTAATCAGTGCATCGGTACTTCATTAATGACATAAAAAGTAACCATGTGCAGTAATAACATAGTAAACCATCACACATAAGCAACACACATGAACACCAAGATTTAAGGTGGAAACCCAATGTGGGTGAAAACCACCTACTACTGTCATCTCTGTCTTATTTTAATGATAAGAAAATCTATTTCAAATCTTGTATTAGTACAGACTCATACCTTTATGCAGGCACACACCTACAGAAGGCCACAACCTTCTCTCATTCTCCAGCTCCTTCTGGAAGGGAGCTACAACCCCCTAGCTTTTGTACTAGCCTATATGTTTACTAGTACGTAGGCTGCGACCTACAAAAGGCTACAACCTTCACTCATTATCCAGCTACTACTTGAACGGAGCTCCAACACCCTTATCAAATCACTAGCCACTACTCGGAGGAATCTTCGACTTCCTCACTGAAGGCCCCAACCCTCAGTATCCTCCAAGGACCATGTTTCATTAATTTTCATACTGGATACTCTTGGTACACATTACTACAATATGAAGGCCATATTTCATCAAATTTTCACAGTAGACCCATCAGAAACTTTGAAGCTCAAAATCAATCACCACTACTATACATCCAACAAATAGATCTCAAAAAGGCATGTGTCAGAATGTGTACTCTCCTTCAATGAAGCAAACCTATGTGTATACGATGCTTCTATTTGCCCAACCTACATACAGTTCTAACGATACTGAATCATAAAACATCTTAACCACAAATTGTACCAATCAGTGACATTCTAAAGATCTACTGTCATATTACAGAGTTCTAAACAGATAAAAACAAGGATCTCCCCTCTTTCTCAATCAATCAATCAATCAGACTCAATTTACTTGTTCATTCAGTTATACTTTCAGATCTAAGAAGACATCATTGACAAGCAATAGTAAAACAACAACACTGATTTGATAGACCAGTCATCCTTGAACATCAAGCTTTTCTTTTTCATACGTTACTTGGAAGAGCCGAATCAGCGTGTATACACAACTTCATCAAAGCGAACCAACATATAGATCTGTGAATACTTAGATATAACTTCTCTGCAATTCCAGACTCCAGACATACCTGGATCATCACTTATAAAGGATAAAACGTGTGTTAGCAATCATATCTAGCATATCCATTATCAGATTTCATAATGATAAGTCATTATGATCCTGATCCATCATTAGATCTCATCCATCATCAAACACTCAGGTGCATACTTAGTTTAGATCAAGCAAAGCATCAGAAACCCATAACATGCATATTTTATTTTGATCTAACACTTCATAAGATATTCATTACTTGTGTACTTAGCCCTTTGATCTTCTCCTCCTTATATAGTTTTAACCTTTCTCAATACCTCGGATCGAAACAACACTTAAAACCTATGGTATTCTTAGACGTGATCAAATAACCATTACTCCACTCAATATTATGGGCTAATACCATGGTATTGACCCTTGGTATTCTTTCACCTCAATTTGCTTAATTTTTCATCCCATACGCGCTTTTTGTTCTATGAAAGTGAGTGCATATGTATATGCTCTTTTTGTACAATGAATCTGTGTGTACATGCTCTTTTTGTACAATGAACCCACATATACAACTTAGCATACCTGAAAATGTCCTTTTTCTTCAACTTCTTGATTCTAATATGTAGTCCTTTATTCCTTCATCCTATTCTTTTGTACCATGACTTTTTTACCTCTGAATAGACCTGTTATAATGACATTTTCCATTGTACATTACTTCTAAACTGATTCCTTTGAACTGCCCTACATTTTTTCACATTTGTAAACACAACTGCCATGCATTCTATCACTTCTGATATCCCTCCTGTAGATTCATCTAGTTATGTAGATTCATCTAGTTACACAGATTCATCTAGTTACCATATACAGGTGAGTTGTTCTGCTACACGTGGGTTGCCATCAAGTACAACACATGTATCATAATGCCAACAATCTCCCCCTTTGGACTTGATGGCAGCCATGTTGGTGTTGATTACTACAAGTTGTAGAGCCTGTTAGAGATAACAAGCAACACCAAAATACTCTCCCCCTTTGACATCAAGGGCAAAGGGTAGAACAAGATACTCTCCCCCTTTGATATCAAGGGTAAAGAGCTAACCAAAATGAGGAATTTCATATTTGAACTGCTGATATGAACATTGATCATGCTCCTCCTAGGCACATGTTGAATTCTCTGATTGAAATCCCCCTTTGTACATGCTGAGATGCACTATGTTGTCCATGCTCCCCCTCAGTACATGCAGAGTCTACAGAAAAATATTTTCCAAAAGAATAACATGACTCTATAACTCAACTATGTGAGAATTGCATTCCTATCACCAATGAATTATAAATACATCAATCTCCCAACCAAGTGGGGATTTACCAAATTTTACTCATTTACCCAACCAAGTGGGGATATACCAATTGTTTATAAATGACTGAAATCTAGCAATTAATACATCATCCTTCCCATGCATAGTGGGGGTAAAAATTACATCATATAACCAAAAAGGACTCATTAAAAGGTTATGACAGACAAAGACACATTATGGGCCTTTATATGACCTTTTCATCAAATGATATACATGACATTTATAACAAAGACCAAAGATCTAAACAAGACCATGATAGTCATTGAAAACTATCATACACCATATATGATCTACTCCGTAAGCATCTGTCATCAACATCCATTCCAGCAACTTTTATATGTCCATCATCAGTTCCCAATATATGACAATGTAAATATCGTCAACTTGGGACAAAGTATGCTGCATATAAATATCAACTCATCCTTTTGATCTCATCAAGATAAACTTTCTATGTTTCCTTAGTATAGAGAGCCTTATCATAACTTTCTATGAGTCAACTAAGCATGTGTCATATCTTCAAGTAGTAACACAAAATCATATCATATGTATGTGAAAACACCATACTCATCATCTATGATCATAACATCATCATCAAGAACTGCATGATCTTTCCACAAGAACCTTCAGTATATCAACCATGTATCATCACTAGGAAACATCCCACATCTTATAAGCATCAACCATGATAATCAACATATGTGATTATCAAACCTATAATCATAAACTAAGAAGTCATCATCATTATGTGACTAAGTAAGCCATTTCTCTAAATATCCATGTCTTCAATTACTTATGTCTTCATGAGACCTGTAATAACACCACTCTTGGCCAACCAACAATATTTATCAATATGCAACTTAAGTAATCGTCCATGCATCCAACATAATGTGTATCCATCAAAGAGATAGCAATACGTATCTAGCAAACCATGAGCTCATAGTCATTTGTCAAGATTTCTTGATACCATCAACAGTAGCAATCCTTAACCATGTGAGAGCCAAGAACTTGCATCATAACTACACCATATGAACTTTATGCATGTTTGAAGGCATGATGACGTCAACATAAAAGAAATGAGTGACAAATCATGAAATAATGAAGTTGTGTACTCAAGATTTGTACTTCTCCTTGTCCTGTAAGCAACATATCATATGTACTATATGCATCATTAAAAAGGTTATCGACAATCATCCATAAATCTAATCTGAATAACAACTAGGTGGGTTAAGTAGTATAAGTATCATCTAATATTTCAGCATATGAAACTCGCGATTACAACATAACATGACGTATCATTTAAACACTTCAGCAACATAAGTAGCATAGACTTGTAAACATATTGCCAACAATGCATTATTAGAAGTATAGCATATTCTCCCCCTGAACCTGTGCCAATTGTTCACTATCAAATCTGATCATTGCATATATCAGTAAGGATCATCAAGACATCATCATCAACTAGTTATACATCAAGTCATCAACAACTTATGAGGGCCACAATCACTTCTACTTATCATCAACACACTATAATCATCATCAATCAGAGCAAAGAAGATTATTGGTAATTGACTGAACCATATCAGACCCCTTTTCCTAATTTTTTTCCCACTGCTTCTTCCTCAAACCAACATATACATGACTATGCAACTTCGAACTAGCGTATATACGTGACTTGTCTTCATTATAACTATGTATGATAATTATAGCACCGAAATTACATGCTTTCAGTTCTTCCCGAGTCTGTTTTGTCTGTATATTGAGCTATGCCACATATTTCTGACCATACTTCCTTCTTCTTCCATACCTTGGAGTGTGATGAAGTTTACTCCTTTTGGTATGCTGGCCGAAATTTTCTCCTGCATCCTTTTGCTATATGTCTAAACTTGTTACAAGAATAACATATTATATGTTTCATATTCCCTCTATAGCAGTCAACAGCTTTGTGACCAAACATATTCCAATAAAAATAATATCCCTTGAAGTACTTGGAAGCTGATGATGTTTCTGTGTGACGGTTATTAGCTTGAACCATTCTACTTCTGCATCTTGCTGCAACATGTCCAAAATTATGACATATAAAACATTCAACATTATTCATTAGAGGAAAGAACCGATTATCACTTCCAAAGTTAGGAGTAAATGATTTTTTTTGAAGACTTCCTTTCCTTGGTTGTTGATGGGGTTGACCTCTTATCTCCTTGTTGACCATTTCAGATTTTGCACTAGAGTTCTTTGCTTTAGTTTGTGAGCTAGATTCTCCTTTAACCGTTTCATGAAAGCCAAGACCATATTTGGTGGTAGGAGACCTTTAACTACTAAGAATATCATCCAAAATGTTAGTACTATCTTGAAATCGTAAAAGTTTATCCTTTTCTTCTAATTTACCTTTTAGGATATTTACCTCAACCTGATATTGCTCTTCCTTTTCAAGATACTGTTTCTTCATGATTTCTTCAACTTTTCTTCCTTCTTCCACTTGTTGCCTTAGTTCGAGAACTTCATTTTCTTGTTCTTCAAAATGCTTGGAGTAGTTCTTGATTCTGCTTATTTGAATTTTTGAGATCTTCTTTTAGAGAAATGACCATAGCTTCAAGACCTTCACAATAGCTGGTTCTTTTTGTAAGTTCCTTGGTTGTTGTGTCCTTTTCATTCACTTCATTTCTCAATGATGTCACTTCATCCTGCAGCCTTTGACTTTGATCTTCCTTTCCCTTGTACTACTTCTTTGTTTTGTTTCCTTCCTCCAACTGGGCCTTTAACCTAGTAACTTCTTCTTTGTAGGCACATTCCCTTTTTTCAATTAGATCTTTTTGATCTTTAATTTTATCTGTGAGATTTTTAAATTATGCCTCCTATTTTATTTTTTTCTCTTTCACCCATAAGAGCAAATTAAGTTGTTTCACTGTCACTTTCATTATCTTCAAATGAACAGAGAAATGTATCACCAGATGAAAACAAATTCATACCTGATAGTTCTTTTGCTTGTTCATCTTCATTCTGAGGTGATTCTGAACATCCCTAAACATCAAGATTTTCTTTTGCATACGCTACCTAGAAGAGCTAAACCATCATGTATACACAACTTCATTAAAGAGAGCCAGCGTATAGATCTACAAATACTTACTTATAACTTTGCTGCAATTCCAGACTTCAGACATACACAGATCATCACTTATAAAGGATAAAACATGTGTTAGAAGTCAGATCTAGCCTATCTATTATCATATTTCCTAATGATAAGTCATTATGATCCTAATCCATCATTAGATCTCATCCATCATGAAACACTGAGGTGCATACTTAGTTTAGATCAAGCAAAGCATCAGAAACCCATAACATGCATATTTTTTTTGATCTAACACTTCATAAGATATTCATTACTTGTGTACTTAGCCCTTTGACCTTCTCCTCCTTATATAGTTTTAGCCTTTCTCAATACATCGGATCAAAACAACACTTAGAGCATGTGGTATTCTTATATGTGATCAAATAACCATTACTCCACTCAATATTGTGGGCTAATACCATGGTATTGAACCTTGGTATTCTATCACCTTAATTTCCTTAATCTTTCATCGTATACATGCTTTTTCTTCTATGAAAGTGTGTGCATACGTATACACTCTTGTTGTACAGTGAACCCATGTATACAACTTAACATACCTGAAAATGTCATTTTTCTTCAACTTCTTGATTCTGATATGTAGTCCTTTGTTCGTTCATCCTATTCTTTTGTACCATGACATTATTACCTATAAATAGACCTGTTATAGTGAGATTTTCTATTGTACATAACTTCTAAACTGATTCCTTTGAACTTCCCTGCATTTTGTCACATCTATAAACAGAACTGCCATGCATTATGTCACTTTTTATATCTCTCCTGTAGATTCATCTAGTTATGTAGATTCATCTAGTTACCATATACAAGTGATTTGTTCTGCTACAAGTGGGTTTCCATCAAGTACAACACATGTATCATAATGCCAACACTCGGGAGTCTATTGAATTGCTTGGGATAACTTTTCATTCGTCATGGAAGTGCCTTATTATTAATGCCTTGATGACCTATATGGTGAACCATAGTTAATGATATTATAAAAAAAATATAAACTGCCAATTAGTACAATGAAGAAAATTCCATAAAAACATAAAATAATCCAAACAAATCGGCATGTATATTGATACAAAATCAATTTAATCCATACCTTTATGGACTCTATTATATCGCAGCTTCCATGCATGAGGTGTAATTGACCTATGAGGTGAATCATATTTAATGATATTATAACAAAAATAAAAACTGTCAAATAGTACAATGAAGAAAATGCCATAAAAATATGAAATAATCCAAACATACTTTCATGTATATTGATAAATAATCAATTTAATCCATACATTGAGAGACACTATTATATTGCAATTTCCATGCATGAGGTGTCATTCTCTATGGTATTAATCCTCTCTCTTGTTTCCCATTAAAAATATGTATTCAGTACTTTAGTACCTTTGGTTCTAAGAAAGGAAGTGCATATATTCATCAAACACCTCCTTTCCTAAGTTTTAGGAATGGTGCGATTTAATCTTAGGACCACAAACTAGACAAGAATTTAGACTTTGTTTGAAGACCTGTAAGAGATGGAATACTTTTTATATCAATTATTTTAAGTATGTATAATGAATGGACTATTTTAAAAACATACATGAAATGAACTTCATAAAATTAAAGAATATTAAAGTGCATGGTAACATTATAACATACCACAAAAATTCATTAGCTGAGGGGCATTGTGAATTGTCCATACCAGCATTGCATGGAATTCAAAATCCATTTGTGCATCTAGTGGTCTAGAGATATCATACATAGTGACACCATTCCATAACTCCACTAACTCATCGATAAGAGCCTCAATATATACATTCATATCTTTCACCTGCTACTTACTTGATTGATTGAACAAAAACTACATAATTACTACATATACAAGTAAATAAGAAAGATATAGAACATAATTGAACATATATTAATAAACAAATTAATACTTGGAACAATATATTGTGTTAAAATTGTTTATTCTAAACATGTTAATACCTGGAAAAATTGTTTTCAACATTATGTGCTCCCTCTTTATTGACTTCCATGAACGAACGCTATTGTTGATAATTAAAACAGGCCACACTGAGTAAGTAGATCTGAGCTCTCCAAATGGATTGACACCATTAGATACTAATGAAATCCTAAGATTACAAGGTTTTATTTTAAACTTTTTCCACCTTTCCTTTATATTCCTAAAATCATATCCATCTGTAGGCATTTAATGAACACCATCTTCACTTCTATTCATTTCATGGTAATCCATAAGTTATGTTATGATTTTGTACTTGAACAATTCTCGAAGATGTGGAATTATGGGAATATAATGAAGAACCTTGCACGACACCTTTTTTGTTACTTTATCAATTTCATATCTACACTCATCATATTTTGGGAAGTTGTCTTTTGACGCATGATATTTTTAACAAATAATATCATCATTACGACATGCATGAATAAATTGATACACCATTCCAATATATTTCATAATGGCATGCAAATCTTAATATGTATGAGGTAAAACATTTGATGATGGTAACAAAAATTCAACTAACAATCTACAACATAAAAAGATAGTAGTATTGGTTAATGTACTAAGAAATATTAATCGTACATATTTCATCCAAATGTTAAAAATTAATTAAATGATGATCAATGTGCTAATTACATTTAAAACAATGTAAAAAATAATTACTTTATCATGTATATAGTACTAATTAATGTTACAAAACATATTGCATACCTTAGGTGTGTCAAACATGTGTTTGAGAAACCATTCACTGCCTTTAAGTTGACCAATAACAATATACCAGAGATAAGAGATGTTTTTGAGCCTTGATAAAGAGGTTCAATTTCCATCTCAAGTAAAGGTTTATCAAAAGCATGACCATCATACTAGCTTTCATCATCATCCATTCCAACATTATTAAATGTCTCATGGATCAATCTATTTTCCTCATCTTGTTCAGCTATGTTATCAACATCATTATCTTCTTCCATAATATCATTAGCTTGATCCTCATATTCACTCCATTCTCTTGAATAAGCGCTTGTACTACAACCACCTATTATTCGTCGAGCAATGACCTAGGGAGCCAATACTATACAGTTACAATCAAGAAATTAATACTAGTATATACAAAAAATATTTAAATGTCAATACAAATGTTTACAAATATAATATAGGGAAAAAAAAAGACAAAAAAAAACAAAGACAAAGAAATCTAATGAGGTGAGATAAAGAAACAAAGACAACAAATCAATGATGATGCTTTTGCAATTTATCAAGATATTTAACAATATGTTGAAAAAATATAGGGAAAATGTTATTTTTCTTGACATGTAGGAAGAGAGACACTTTCTGAGATATATAGTAACGACCATAATAAAAAAGTTATCGATCTTATTTTACATTCATCATTATAATATCATATTATTTCTTGATTTCACTTAGATACCATAAAGATTAAGAGGATGGGTTAGCAACCATGAGCTTGGGTGAGAGCAAGAAAAAAATACAACAAATCAATATGATCATGAAGCTTGTACAATTTAGTAAGATGTTTAAGATTATGTTGAAAAAATTTAAGAACAATCACCTAACCATAATCAAACCCTTTTCATTCCATCACATTTACAAATTTAGTCAGAGTACAAGACTCAAAGAATAATACCAATAAAGTCCAAGGAATTCCAATTAAGTTCAAGCAGGAAAAGCTCAAGGTAAATACTACAATATTTTTCATAATGTCTTCCATAAGACAATAGAATGAGAGGGGAAAGAAAAAAAGATGTAGTTTTATCCCCAACTCCTCTCAAATATTTGATTATGTGAAGTGGAGGGTGAATATTATACTATCTTTTCTAATCATTTTTAATTATTTTTTTCTTTTCTAAAGAGGATATTGACTTTTAATATTATATGAGAGGTATTGGAATCATGAAAGCTACTACTAAAACTAGTTGGTGGCTAGATGGGTCTTGGATTAACATACGGGAGGAATATTATTCTTTCTTATTATTATTTAATAAAAATCAAGGCAACAATGTGTTTGTTCATCTAACTTATTAGTTGCATTTAATTTTGTATATTCAACATATGTTTTCACTAATATAAACTTTGAAATCAATAACCTATGTAAGAAATTAGATAGAATCCCCTTTTTTCTTTAGGAAAGTGGTAGGGAACCCACTAAAGACATTTTTCATAGGAAACCCTTTTTTACTAAGCTGAGATATCAATCTCTCCTTATACACGAAATGAGGTATTCATTCTTTTTGACTACTTTAATATTTAACCAAAATGCCAAAAAGTCACTCCTTTATACTTATTGGTAAGTGAATGCTATAGAATAAAAACATTGCACCCACTTCAAAGGACATTGAAAATGGAAAGTTATACCTTGCATGAGTGATAATAAGTAAGATAAATTTGAAAAAAAAAATCATTAATGATTTATCAAACATTTCGTTAATATATATCACTTGAATTTTTCTCACAATTTGCAACAAAAGATACTTTATAGAGAGAATTATTCACTTTTATATATCACTTGGGCTTAAAAGGTTCATTGTCACCTAAAACATTTTGAAACACCAAGTGCAAGGCTTGCGTCCCATTATCCATACTTTCTTCCTTAAAAAATGAGAAAGAGTATCTTTTATGAACGAAATACAACGTACTAGTTTGGAACATAAATTTTTAATAAATTTTGGTTTATAAATTTAAACTTCTCAATAAACCCCTAAACATACATTAACCCCCTAACGCCTTAACCCCATTCCCCTAACCCCTAAAAATTCTAACCCCTTATCCCTAATCCCACAAACTGATTAACCCCTAATTCGACCTAACCCCTTAATCAACCCTAACCATAATTATCAAATAATATCTTTCCACATCAAGATGAAAAAATAGGCCAATATCCCCCATAAGAATATAAACATTTACAATAGAAAGAAAATACAATTTATAATACAAATACATACAATCTAAAATACAATATACATATAAACACCTACAATAGAAAGACATATAGTGAATAAATTACTAATGGATGATACGCATGCCCGCCTTTAGTGGGTTAATAGTCTTTACAATGCCTTTTAGTTGTTTTTATTAGAAGTCTCCTTAAATTCAAGCTCTTGCATCTTCTACAAGGGAATTAACATGTTTGATCCTTTGAAGCCTTCGATGTCAATCCCATGTCTCCGTGGCCTTGGGGAATGTTATGTGACATTTTCCTCATCAAACTTTCAGTGATGACTTTCTTCAAAAATTCACTTCAAAATATGCCTAAAACCTTTCAAAACAATCCTACCAGTGCTTCCTACTGTGTCAAAGTTATATTACAGAAACTATGTCAAAGTTATATGATATTCGGGCTTCTATATATATATATATATATATATATATATATATATATATATAGACATATATATTACAATTATGTAATATTATATTAAGAAATATATTATTGATGTTTATATTAATATAGACATCCAATGGAAAGAATCGATTAATTTTGGAATTTCCTATTGTACAACGATTCCTTGGAATTTGTTTGATATCAGACCAAATGTCGAATATTCGATGGGACAGGCACTATTGTAGGATATTGGATGATTGTTAGGATTTCAAAAAAAAACAAAAAATACATTTAACTTCCAACATTTTTTCTAATTTTATCCCTTTCGTCAGATTCCGCTATTGGATTTTCTTCCCATGTCTTGTAGTGTGGGTGTGTAGAGCAAGGAACATAATTTTTTTTCCGCATCGTTCTTCACCTCCACATATATTCATCTTTCATGCATTTCTTCTGCATATCTCCATCCCATATAAAAATACATATTAATTAATAAGTTAGCACTTTTGGTATATTAAAGTTGTGGGCATGAAAAGTTTGGTCTTCGTGTATGTCGAGTGCGAAATAGGGGTGGGCAATTAACTGTGTGCATTATAGTGTGTGGACATGGCCTCATTTATTTGATATCAGGATGGAATAACAGTGTGGGAAAAACCATGTATGTCAGTGGTGGTTCCTTCCTTCACACTTATACAATATACATTACAACTTTGTAGTGCCCTTGTTTAGAAATTTGTAATTATGTGAGCACATTTTACTTTTATTTTTCCACTAAATTTGTATTAATTTTAGTTGGATTTTTAAGATGAGGCTAGTATTAACATTTAAATTTATAGCAATAAGATTTTTTTATAGGTTTATGTGAGAATGAGTTCCTAGCAATAACATATTGTTATGGGTTTATTTATATTTTCATATGTGATTCCCAACCGCAATTTTGGCCCATAATTTTTTAGCTAAAACATGAGAAACTTGGAAACATTACATTTTGAATTTTTCGGAGGTTGGGAGGAAGCAACAAATATGTAAGAAAGAATATGTGGACTAGACACTTCCATTTCTACACCTTCTGCACAACATATGCATCTTTTTCATCTTCTCCTAACATAACAAGGAAGGGGCTCCGCATTTGATGACTGACATGTCACATTGCAAAATTAAAACTATGATAGGGGCAGTAAAAATTTGAGAATTGAAAAAGAAAGGATTCATAATAAAAGGGTTATTGATCAAGAAGAAATGGATGTTGATGTGTCTGGGGTTGCAGCCACAAGGCCCATGAAATTGAATCAAGCTACTAGTGAAATACTTGAACAGTCTATTAGTGAATAAGAAGTAGGAAACCTAAGACTAAAATCAATAATTAAAGAGCTAGAAGATGCTCTAAATATGGGTCCTTTGTTAATGAATCCACTGGTAACATTGGCACTACCATTAGAAATTTCTACCCTCAGCATGCCCCATATATTTAATAAAATATTCAACCTCCTTAACGCAGTGAAATCAAATATTATCAGCAATATATATGAAATATTCGAAATTATTAAACATGCATGATAAGCAGTCTCTGATATGGAGAATTTAGTATAGATAACTAACTCATTTGTTGAGTGGGTTTAAAGTGATCTCGAGGGAGACATAATTTTTAATAGAAAATAATTTCCTTACTTTTAGTTAGAAGCTTTATTTACTCTATAATCTAGAGAAAAAAGAAAGCGAGTAAAACATAGAGAGTAAAATAGTTGATGCCTATGCCAAGGAAGTAGAGATTATTTAAGATCCAAATGGCCCGCACTTCACCTATGACTTTGGATTAATTTGAGAGGACATGCTAATGGATGAAATGGAGAATCTAAAATAATCAAAGGTAACAAAGTTTTAGTATAATTTATTCTAGCATAGAGGGAATTAGCAATTGGCTAATTACTTTTGTTAGTGTTAACAAAAAAAATTTGTCTTGGTTTTCCAACTGCAATAATGGGATAGGGAAATTTAGGAGGAGATATTCAATGAACATGCCAAACATGAGATAACTGCCCCTTTTATGAAAGAGTTCATTCAAGGTAAACTTAAAAAAAAATCCTTCAAGAAATCATGAATCCAAAAGACAATTGACAGTCAAACAATCACAATATATGCTTTCACATATTGTGAGTGTTCTTAAATCATGGAACAATCATTTTTCTATTTACTAGTGTTTAACTATTCAGGTTTGTTGGATATCTGATCATGAGTAGAGCTAGTTACTAGATGTAGTTTATTATTTTTTGTTGCAGGTAATTTTTTCACAATAAAGCTCATGGGAGCCCAATCCTAGTCCCCATTGAGATGAATGAATTCACATTTTTGATTAAGTATCAGGATTTTGATAAGTTCTTTAGGCATCAAATATTATTCTTTGCACCAAAAAATTTTGAAATGGTTTAATATCTAAATGTAAGTTCAACTACATAATACCTTCCATCAGCACATGCCATCCTTTCTCCAGATACCTTTGTTTTAGAGTTACATTATCATTTGTTATGTGTACTTAATTTATTATAGAAAAAATATTTCTATTTTTCCGACTGCAGGGGCAGATAATTAATGATAGAAGATGCTTGATCGGCAAAGTGAATGAGCTCTTGACCTGGGATGAGGTTTTGGAAGATTCTCACTACCCATATAAGAAACCTCTGGGATAAAAAATATTGATCATTGCAAATCAATGCTTTTGAAGTCTGTATTCAATCCTGGTTCCAATTTTCATTACTTTGTTCCAATTTTGAGTTTGTTTATAATTTTTTTTAAGATTTCTAAGACAATTTTTTCATAAGATCTTGTATATGTTTGAATTTTTTGGTGTTCTCTAGAAACATTAATTAAAGATGAATTTTCGAGGATTTCCTTTGAGATTTTATATTCTATCCAATGTTTGGTAATTGATCACAGTGAAAATGAATTTCTTATTACAATATTCCAATGCTGAGACTATTTACCAATTTTGTGAAGAATTCAAGATAATGTTTTGCATAAGATCTTATAGGTCTGAATTATGTGGCATCGTCCGAAAAAATTAATTGAACATAAATGTTAGAGCATATGGTTTGATACTTTATATTATCTCTAATTTTCTATAATTGATCGTAATGAAAATGATTGCTCAACAACAGTTTTGGATCTCAGATATATGTTCCATCAATAGTATTTATTTTAATCATGGCTATGGTGATTTGTATTTGGATTTGGATACAATTCTTGTTACTATAACTATGTTGGTTAGTGTTCAAGACTTATCAAGCATAAAAATTGATTACTTTATTCCATTTATAAGTCTTTTCATCAATTTTGTGGAGAATTATGAGATAATGTTTTTGCATAAGTTTTCGAGGATATGCTTTGAGATTTTGTGTTATATCTAATGTTATTTTTATTGATTAGAATAAAAATGAATTTTTAACAAAAATTTTGGTTCTCATATATCTATTACATCTGTAGTATTTATTTCAATCATAACTATGATGATTGGCATTTGAATATGGATACAATTCTTGTTACTATAACTGTGTTGGTTACTATTGAAGGCATGTCAAGCACAAAGGTTGATTACTCTGTTCTAATTTTGAATCTAATCACCAATTTTGTGAAGAGCTATGAGATTATTTTTGGCATAATTTTTTGAGGATATGCTTTAATATTTGATAAGAAATCTAATTTTCTATTATTGATCAAAATGATCTAAATTTTTGTAAGTAATTAATTAATGTCAACTTAAACCGAATTTACTACTTTCGGGTTTATGTTTCTGTTGCACACATCAATTATGTGTAAGGCTAAACTACTCTATGCTTCTACAATTGTGGAAGGGGTCAACTGATGGATATTCCTTTCAATCAACCCATGTTTTACCTATGTACATTGTTTACTTTCATAAATAATTTAGCTCACCACATGACTTGCTTCTACATAGTAATTGGACCAACACATTCTTATGTGGCACAACTCTTTCCCTTCACTACACACACTACCTTCTCCGTGTTCGCACACATTATCATCTCCACACACTTATTCATTGCACATATGTCTGTTGAAATCCAATCTAAGTTGATGCATTGTGTTATGCAGTTACAATACAAAATAGTAATTTAGTGGACGACCCTTCACACCAAATGAATTACTATTTTAAATTTTGAAATTTTAATATGTTTGAGAAAATTCGAATTATTTTTATTATTTGCATTTTAATGGTAAAAAATATGTGTTTTCTTATCATAAATCAAAGGTTAGAGGTTTTTAGTGTGAAAAATAAAAGGCATGTAGAAGAGGCATATGTGCGGGAGAACCTTTATGCCCCGCTTCCACACCTATGCACATATTCCCCCTTTGCACACATTTTCCATAAAAATCCATCACGTTTAACACTTATTTTGCACACCTCCATTAGGTATCTCTATATTTTGGGTTAGGAATATGTATTTCATTTCGTTCCCTCATTAACTAGGATAAATGGTATCATAATGATATGTTCTTTCTCTGTTTTGTTGTGAATCTCCACAAAGTGTCAATTTCCACAGTATTTGACATACATGAAATGTCACATAAAATTAATCAACATCTCGTGATGCAGACTAATTTCTATTAAAAAATTAATTAAGGCTTAATTCTAGGACTTGTAAAAGATACATTGTACATAAATGTAAATATACTTTTAAAATTTATATATAGATATTAAAAAAAATGTGATAGTACAAGTATTACTTAATCAACACGTAATCAGGACATCGTTCAAGTTCTTAACAACATTTATTCTAATGCATTGTGTAATGATTACTGGTTATAAACAAATCATGAAGGTCTAGAGGACTCTAACCCTGTATTAAAATATTAGCAAGGATTTTTATAACTATTAACAAAGGCTCTACTATCGGTAAATGTAAGACATTTCGACATTTTTTTGGCAAATCGATGAATCGACATATAATTAGGGCATCATAAGCTCTGTGACGAGTATCCATCAAAGTATATTTTAGAAATGGCAAGTTTCAACATGTACACAAGGTTATTTTTTATGAAATAGAGCCACTCGACATCGACATAGTGGTGGGTACTAGCCCAACCATCAAGTCACTTCATAGTAGAGGTATTTGACCACATCCTCGCACAATATTTATTTAGATTTATCTTTGCAAACCTTTCAACTTAGAGTTATTATTGATTGCCTATATAATAACTATCATGATCACAAATAATTTAATTTTATTTTAGTTCATTATTATTTTTTCACTTAGGGTACGTATATCGATTATATCAAAGCATTAGTAAAGTGTGAAGTAAATGGAAAATATGGTTTTGGAATTTCAAGTTTTATTTCCATTACTTCTAGTAAATGTGGACTTTGGTATCTTTAATTGCTATCTATTGAATGTGTCTTGTATAACATATTTCACATGAAAAATAGTAACAATTTGTGTTTATATAGTCTACCAAGAAATCTATAGTTAAACAACATTGAAAATGTTATTGATTGAGACACTGTTTTTAAAGTACAAAGTAGAAATGGGTAGCAGACGAAGGAAATAAGATATTTACATTGATATGATTAACTCACTCAATCTTATTGATGAGAAATTTTAGTGGTCGACTATGTATGAGTGGTACGTGAACCTATCAATAGAAGAGAAAAATAGTAATAAGATATGGACTAACGGATTGTTGAATGTTACTTGTGTTCCAGAAGTCTTTGATTTAAAAAAAAACGTTTATTTGTGTGCAAATAATTTTGATGCAAGCATAAGAATAATCATGTTAACAATTAAGAAGACCCCAATCCCTCTTACTCCCAAGCAATTCAGATGGGTACTCAAGCTATCAGAACTAGATATATGCTTAAAATTGTTGAAAGAAGATAGTTTGATGGAGTCACAAGCACACGAGATGAACATTATTCGAGGATTAATTTACCCAACATCCCAAGTTCCTTCTGATATTTTTGTTCTATATATTTCTTTCTTTATATATATATTTTTAGGGACTTATGTTGGCTTTTTTCCTGCCTGATGGGCCAAGAAACTGCAACAAATGTCCCAAAATTCACTCTCTATCTTCTTTATTACTCATAAAAAAAAGAATGTTTACTCAACTTGGCTGATCTCATTTCCAATGAATTATTGTTTCAATTAGTCAATTTGCATAGGAGCAGTAAATTCATTATGATGGCATACCTAATAAAATCCCTCGTCCTAAGTCATGTCTTTAATGACTTGCCCTACCAATGTAGGAGCATTCAGCCCAAGGAAAATCATTATAAATAGTAGACATAGGGGGTCATGCATTTTAAGAAATAGTTTCCTAAGTCTCAAGTTAGTTTAATATTTAGGCTTTTAAGTGTGATTAGATGCTCTCAAAACAAATAAATGAGAACATGAGTAGGTCCATGATCCTAGGATCACAGGGAGAGAATTTAGGCATAAAAGGGAGAATAGATGTGGACCATTGAGCGATAAGGAGGCTTTTCTATTTTAAAAAAAGAGAAAAGATGGAATAAAGTCTCAAGGAGTCTTTTCTGCCATTTATGCATGCATGTAGAGCTTTAGGATTTTGTTAGAGGATTGATTGGACCTTCAACGATCCGATCCAATGTTTTCATATATATATGTATGTAAGCCTATGGGCAAAGAGGGAGGCCACCAATAGTAGAATCAGGCCTATACTTCTGTGTGTGTAAGACCGAGGAGTCTGAGATGTAATTTGTCTTTTACATTAATATACGCAATATTTATTTCCTATCTATGTCATGATGCTTAAGAAGTAATTTATGTGTGAATTACTTGTGAATTTGTAGGCTCTGTTGTAGGTTGTAGGTAGAATTCTGAAGGACATAGAGGAGCGAAGATGATTCAGAGGAATCATATAGGGATCATTGAATCCAAGTGAAAAGCATATTTTCCCTGGAGAGGAGTCGTGAATGCAAGAATTCACTAAGGAATCTAGCATAGAGAAATTTGAACAATGGAAGCGGAAGGTAGAGTTTGAATGATGCTGCAGGGAAGAATATGATTGGAGAAATCGTATTAATCCACTTGAAGGGCCAAGAGTTGCTTTGAAGTAAAAGCAATTAGAGGAGCAAGTGAAATAAAGCTATGAAGAAGAGTCGCAACAGAACAGTGAAAGAGGAAGAACCTCTGAAGAACCCAAAAGACCCGCAAAAACCATTAAAACAACGTAAAAACACTAAGTAAAGGGACAAGTGGACAAGTGAAGGAAGGACACTCAGCAGTCGCTGGATCTATGGGATCAATGGCTGTGATTTAATCGCATCGTTTTTAGTTATCAGATCAAGCCTTGGAAGTTTGCAAACAGTGAGCGCGATTAATTGTGGACCGTTGGATTGTGGCCAGATCAATGACCATGATTAAATCACATATCAATGATCGGAGGCGCAAGGGTCAGCAATTTAGTGGAATTGCGATATCGTCGATAGCGATATCAGCAATTAGCGTTGAAAATATATTGGCGATCGGGTGTCGGGGTCAATTGGCGTTCGACGGAGGAACTTTATAGTGTTGGACCCGACGATATATAGATTTGGGTCTATACATTTTTGAGATCTGGAAGGTATGAATGGAGGGAATTCCTTTGTGTTCCCAGATATTTAATATTTCTGATACTGCAGGCCTTTTAACATAAAGCATGTGTTTACGACTTCAGATAGTCATATTGGATTCGGATGAGGGGTGATAACCACATATATGATAAGTCCAGAATATAGTGATAGCTGATTGCGATGGAGGTTTAACCTTGAAAAAAGTGCGAGTTTGTATGGGAAGGCGGAAAAGTTAAGGAAAGAAGAGTTTTCCTTTGCAAAGGTATGATTCGTTTATAAGTGGTTTTCAGAAGGGAAAAGCACGATATATGGTTTATGTGCTTATATATATATATATATATATATATATATATATATAGATATATATATGATCCCATGTTATAAGGGAGAAAGATATATATATGCATAGATGAAGGATTATAAAGGCTTCGAAGGAGTTAAGTTCCGATACAAACAATATAAAGGAAGACTTTAATCAAGGCCTCGTTGAAGGCTTGGGGATGAATTATTGAGTCCCGATAGGAGGTTTCAGGCGGGGTGATTAAATTCCTATACTCAGGAATTGATTAATGGGCCTCTTGACCATGTATGGTCTGTCGATTTAACTCCATTGCAAAGTTAAATATCTTGGGATAGATGTATATGCATTATTATTGAAAATGCATACTATGGGTATATGTGCTGGTGGATATTACCTGCATCATAAGTGGTATCAAAGAAGAAGTTTGTAACAGAGCAGATTTGTAATCTGTAAAACAAGAAATTTTGAAGTTCTTGGAATACTGTAGCATTCCAGCAAGGACTTGGAAAGAAACCAGAGAACAAGCCATTCAAAGTGCAAAAGAATGGGAGAGAAAGATCATGCATAGATCTTGGAGGTAAGACAGTGTATTTTATCTCAAAGTTAAATTGAATATTGTTGGTTGCAGATGAAGCATCTCAACAAAGGACAACAAGAGAAGCTATGAGAAGAGAACAGATGTGTTCATGAAGACAAAGTAAGGAGAATACTCTGAAGGAGAAGTGGTAGTGAACCTGAAGAATCCAACAAGAGATTGGATAGAGAGGACAATTGAAGTGTTCTCAAGAGAGACTGAGAGATTGCAAAACCCTAGAAGGATCAAAGGTGTTTCTCAAGAGAAGGTTCTAGATAGATGACCTATGTTTACCAAAATACTGAGTGAGGAGAGCTTAGTGAGGTAAGGTTGCAGCCAGGAGGACTAGCTGTTGCAGAGGCTTGTTGCAAAGGAGCTCATGAAGAAAGAAGAGAAGAAGGTGACTACTAATAGTCATAGCAGAGGTTCAGACAGAAGCCACAGTAGAGGATATAAGAAAGAGGATGCCAAGGAAAATGGCAAGAGGATAAGTCAAGAAGAAATTGACAAAGAGGTTACTGAATTAAAAGAACAACTCAATGCATTAAGGAGAATTCTCGAGGAAAGCCAGAGTCTATGTTGGGTATTGAGGAAGAAGCAAGTAGAATGGCATGAGATGTAGAGAAGGTTGCAGCAAAAGAAAGTAAAGTGGTTGAATGAAAAACTGAAGGAAGTTGAGTTAGAAATGGAAGAATCCATTTGTGAACCAGAACAAGGATAATTTCTGGGAGAAAGTGAAGATGAAGACTTGAAGACTAAAACTTAAAGTGAGACCAAAAGGTCTGATGACTTTGAATCTAACAATTTGTGTATGTTTGCAGTTGAAGGACAATTTTCTGATATTGTCATCAGGAAGGAAGAAGACAAGCTGAATCTAAATTCTGTTCTAGAAGAAGATTAGAGAGATAAGTCTCATATGCATTTGGAGGAAGATATCAAGCAACCAAGTGAAGGACTTGAGGAGATTGAACAATTTTTGAATCATATGAATGATTTGGAACAGCAAGGAGACATGATGGCCGAAACATCAAGCGGGACCATAGAGGCTTATATTTTTAAAACTAATAGTCTGTGGATGATTACAAATACATCAACAAAGGATGAAAAAAGTTTAGAGTTTGTCATAGCGAAGGAACATAATCTAAAATATGTTTATATCAAGACCGAGAGTAGGCAACAGAATGAAAAAACTGTCTTAGAGGAGGATGATGACAGTCTTACTTCAATGAAGACTGAAGAAATGTCCCAAAGAAGTGATCAAATGAATGTCATTGGGGAAGGACAGAGATGGTTTGAATATGATGAGACAAGAATAACTCTGGGAGAAGAGTTACAGAGAGACACAACAAGGAAAAATGTACTAAAGAAGGAGAGACTATGTTAATTGAAAACTTAGTAAAGGATCACCAATTCACTATGATGATGGGCACAGTTGAAATAACCATGGGAGTTGTTGAGATAGTCAATGAAGAAGAAGAACATCCACTGGATGATGCTAAGGAAGAAGAAGTCTATGGGAAAGACTTAGAAAAAGGAGAAAGGACATCTGATGATCTATCCATAACAAAGGAAGGTATGGAGAATTGTGTAAAACTTCCAAAATATACTCCAATTGAAGTTATTGAGTTATATAGAAAATTATATTTTCAAAGAAGGGAGTTAGAAAAACAGAGAATAGATGTTTAGTATAGACTGTTGAAAAGGGAAGACCAAAGAATTGTCATGAATGCCAATCATAAAGATGAGAAGATGGATATGGAAGCTCAGTAGATTGACACTACAAAAGAAAGAGTTCTCTACAGTGGACAAGGGCAGGAAGACATCATGAGGATAGATGGTGTGGAAAAGAAACTAACAGACAGTCTCAAGAATTCTTTTGAGAATTCGAATCATCATAATGATGTGCTAACAGAAAGGAAAGAAATAGAGCAGCCAACCTAGTTGTTTCCAAAGGGAGATAAGGCACAAAAACCTTATGTTTTTAATTTTAACAAGTGTTTTGTGAATGTAGGTTTTGCTGCAATTGGTAGAGGACATTTGGCATTGGAGAGCAGCCAAGTAAAGATGAAAGAAGAAGAATTCATGGATGAATTCAATCCATGGAACGAAGATGTTAAATTGTTGGAGAAAATGTTGAACAATCATGAAAGAGGGTAAGGATGATAGGGAGGTATAAAAAATGGCAGCAAGTAAAGCAAGAGCAAGTAAACCAAAGAATGAAGCAAAATTCAGCATAGAAGACAACAACAATAACCTAAAACAAACATAAGAAGACATAAGTAAGAAGCAGAAGATGGACCAGCCCAAAGATATGCTGGACACAGAAATTGAAGAAATATGGCAGCAGATGATGAAGCAATTCAAATGGAGGAAAATGGTAACAAAAACAAGCAAGATCAATCAGAAGTTGAACCTGATTGATAGGAAGAAGAAAATAGAGCAAAAGACAGCAGAAGTGCAGCAACAGCAAAGGAATAAAGCATCTGGATAGTTACAGAACAAAGTGTGGCATCCAGGAAGACCAAGACCAAAAGACACATGATCAAGATATCATGAATATTTTCTACTTTGGGAGTCTGATGCAGGAGCATTCAGCCCAAGGAAAATCATTGTAAATAGTAGACATCGGGGGTCATGCATTTTAAAAAATAGTTTCCTAAGTCTCAAGTCAGTTTAATATTTAGGCTTTTAAGTGTGATTAGATGCTCTCAAAACAAATAAATGAGCACATGAGTAGTTCCATGATCCTAGGATCATAGGGAGAGGTTTTAGGCATAAAAGGGAGAAAAGATGTGGACCACTGAGTGATAAGGAGGCTTTTCTATTTTAAAATAGAGAAAAGATAGAATAAAGTCTTAAGGATGCTTTTTTGCCATGTATGCATGCATGTAGAGCTTTAGGCTTTTGTTAGAGGATTGATCGGACCTTGAACGATCTGATCCAATGTTTTCATATATATATATATATATGTCTGTAAGCCTACGGTAGAAAGGGAGGCCACCAATAGTAGAATCGGGCCTGTACGTGTGTGTGTGTGTGTGTGTGTGTGTGTGAGACTGAGGAGTCTCAGATGTAATCTGTCTTTTACATTAATATATGCAAGATTATTTATTGTCTGTGTCATGATGCTTAAGAAGTAATTTATGTGTAAATTACTTATGAATTCATAGGCTCTATTGTAGGTTGCAGGAAGAATTCTGAAGGACGCAGAGGAGAAAAGATGATTCAGAGGAATCATATAGGGATCATTGAATCCAAGTGAAAGGCAGAGTTGCCTTGGAGAGGAGTTGCGAAGTAAGAATTCACTAAGGAATCCAGCGTAGAGAAAGTTGAACAATGGAAGTGGAAGGTAGAGTTTGAATGACGCTGTAGGGAAGAATACGATTGGAGAAATCATATTAATCCACTTGAAGGGCTAAGAGTTGCTTTGAAGTAACAACAATTAGAGGAGGAAGCAAAATAAAACTAGGAGGAAGAGTCACATCGGAACAATGAAAGAGGAAGAACCTCTGAAGAACCCAAAAGACCCACAGAAACCATTGAAATGGCGGGAAAAAACTAAGTAAAGGGACAAGCATACAAGTGAAGGATTAATGCTTAGTAGTCGTTCGATCTATGGTATCAACGAATGTGATTTAATTGCATTGTTTTTAGTTATCGGATCAAGCCTTGGAAGTTTGCAAAGAGTGAGCACGATTAATTGTGGACCGTTAGATCGTGGCCAGATCAACGACCATGATTAAATCGCATATCGGCGATTGGAGGCACAAGGGTTAGCAATTTAGTGGAAATGTTATATCACTGATAGCGATATCAATGATTGGCATTGACAATATATTGGCGATCAAGCGTCGGGGTCAATCGGCATTCACTGGAGGAACATTACAGTGTCGGACCCAACGATCTATAGATTCAGGTCTATACATTTTTTAGATCTAGAAGGTATGAATGGAGGGAATTTCCTTTGTATTCCCAAATAGTTAATATTTTTGATAGTGCGGGCCTCTTAACATAAAGCATGTTCTTACAACTTCCGATAGTCATATCAGAGTCAGAGGAGGGGTGGTAACCACATATATGATAAGTGCAGAATATAGCGATAGCCGATTGCGATGGAGGTTTAACCTCAGAAACTGTGCGAGTCTGTATGAGAAGGCAGAAAAGCTAAGGAAAGTGAAGTTTTCCTTTGCAAAGGTATGTTTCCTTTATAAGTGGTTTTTAGAAGGGAAAAGTGCAACATATGGTTTATGTGCTTTACGTATATATGCTCCCATGTTATAAGGAAGAAAGGTGTATATATGCGTGGATGAAGGATTATAAAGGCTCTGAAGGAGTTAAGTTCCGATATGAAGAATATAAAGGAAGACTTTAATCAAAGCCTCATTGAAGGCTTAGGGATGATTTATGAGTCCCGATAGGAGGTTTTAGGCGGGGTGATTAAATTCCTATACTTAGGAATTGATGAATGGGACTCTTAACCATTTATGGTCTGTTGATTTAACTCCATTGCAGAGTTAAATATCATAGGACATATGTATATGCATTATTATTGAGAATGCATACTGTGGGTATATGTGCGGGTGAATATTACCTACATCACCTACAAACCTGAATTCAATCTAAACGAAGAACCAATGGAGTTACGATAGCCCATACTACACAAGAAGAAATATTCTTTGAATTCTTGTCTAATCCATGATGTATTTGTTAATTCTTGTTAATCCATGATGTATTCTTGTCTAATCCATGATGTATTTGTAGAGTCCCATCAAATATCTATGCAAGCCCAAGTTTTTCTATGGGGCAAAGTGGTGCATGAATGAAGAGAAAATAATACGATTATTCAAATTTATTGATTTAAAGGTAAGCGATTATTGCATCTAAAATTTGTTATAGATAAATGTTTTGTTGAATTCTGAATGGAATACTGTGACTAGCTAGTTATATTTGAATTACTCATACAAAAAAGAATGTTTACTTGAGTTGGATGATATAATTTCCAATGAATTATGTTTTTAATTAGTCAATTTGCACAGGAGAAGTAGATTCATTATGATGGCATACCTAATAAAATCCCTCGTCTCAAGCCATGTCTTTAATGACTTACCCTACAAACCTAAATTCAATCTAAATGAAGAACCAATGGAGTTATGATATCCCATGCTATGCAAGAATAAATATTATTTGAGTTCTTGTCTAATCAGTGATGTCTTTGTTAATAGTTAATTTACATGATAAATATACAAGAGCCCCATCAAATATCTATGCAAGCCCAAGTTTTTCTATGGGGAAAGGGGTGCATGAAGGAAGAAAAAATAATACGGTTATTAAAATTTATTGATTTAAATGTAAGCCATTGTTGCATCTAAATTTTTTTATAGATAGATATTTTGTTGTTGAATTATGAAGGGAATACTGTGACTAGCTAGTTATATTTGAATGCAAAAAGAAAAAGCAAATTATTTATTTTCCATTTATTGTTGGACAAGTCACTGTTAAGAGTGCAACTCATGTTGTAGTCTTTGGATTGTTTTAACTTAAGATAAGTTGAATCCCATTGAGGCTTTCATCTAGAAGACTTATTTACCACACACCTAAGTACTATTGGGTATGAGAACTTGTCAGAGTGCTTGAAACTAAAATCAAGAATTGGTAATAGATACTGAAGAAATTTATGAAGAAGACAACATCAGCACAAAAGAAAAATACAAGGAAAGAGGCACAAATCTTGTGCAATATTATGCACCTTGCACACATGCTATTGGTGTTGTAACAACCCTCATGAAAATTCCATGTAATAAAAGTTGATAAAGACGAAATAATAACCATGGCTGATGGGACATTTATTCCAAGTTGAATGTTTCGAAGCAAATCCTAGTGTGGGTGTTCATTTGGTTATTAATTGCTAAGGAAATTGGCAAAGGGAATGGCTAAGGCTCTGGAAATGCAAAATGACATTTTGGCACATTTATTTATGAAAATAATGGAAATTAGGAGAACAGTGAAGTCAAAGGTCACGGGTTGCGTGTGAGGAGAAAAATGAAGAAAATAGAAGCCTCATTCAGAAAAAGGCTTATGAGGATTAGTTGGTAAACTTTTGTTAGTTCAGTTTTGGAGATCTCGCATTATTCTCTCTCTCTCTCCCCCTCATACTCTTAGATACTTAGAGTTTTCTTGGAGCACTCTTGGATGGTATGACATACTTGGATTTTTGGAGAAATAAGGCAAAGGAAGAGTAGGAAAGCGTGAGAGGACATTAGGATCAACAACTACAATAGATTTTTCATGCAGGTACCGAGTTGCATGTATGTTTTCCTCACTATTTTGGCATGCATGGAATATGCATGTGCTTTGTTGGTTTTGATCTGTCATGGGCATGGAGGATGGTCAGGGTTGATAGCAGATTGCCTAGCCTTGGCATTTACTTGATTTCCATGGTGATTGCTGATTTGTTTTCCTTTTTTGGTTTTGGTTGGTTCTCATGTTTTCTTAGCTTGGGTTGAGTTATCAGTTTTGGAAGCCCTGGTTGGAAAAACACTCTGGAAGTTGTGTAACAACTTGGGTTGAGTTACTAGTCTTGGAAGCCTTAGCTGGAAAAACTCTCTGGAAGCCCTTGGTGGGTTGAGTTGCTAGTCCTGGAGGCCGTGCTTGGAAAAACGCTTTGGAATGTCAGTAAAATATGTGGGTTGAGTTACTAGTCTTGGAAGCTTTGGTTGGAAAAATGCTTTAGAAGCACTAGAAGGCTTGGATAGAGACCAATATCAATATGGTTTTGTGATGTCTGACAATGAGGTGGAATGATTGTTTGATGGGTTGAGGTGTATGGCCTCTGAAAGCCCTATATGGTTTTTGATTTATGTGTTCTATGAGATCCCACATTCATGCTTAGAATATGGCACTAGGTGAGCGGCTGAAGAGATAGTTGGCTCATCCATTCTACGGTTGGGTGGAACATGGAAGTCCCAACCCAGGCTTCGATTTTGCATCATCAATAAGAGGTTATTTCTCCTTGTATTTATATGAGTATTATACTGAGCTATATGTGGTTTATATGGCTATGATTTCATTGGTATTTATGCTACTAATGTTTTGGTTATATATGTGTTCTATGGGAGTAGCTATGTATGGCTCTCATCATGTCCATAATTGTAAATGAATGATAAATGTATCTATCACCTAATGGATGAAATGGTAGTTAATATGTTGAGACATCAATGTCTCTTAGCGATTCTCACTTAAGTATGAGATCCCTATACTCAGATGTGTTATTTACACCTGTATATTACATATTCGTTATATGTTTGATGAAATTCCTATCATGGCTAGTAGGGGTCCAATAAAGGTCTCATTCAAGTGATTTCATTTATACTGTCCTTTTCTTGTTATTATACTATTACGAAGATGTGATTCAATTCTGGGCAGTGACCTGGTCTCTATGCTTGAAAAGGTGGCTCAAATCCCAAGGATGCTAGCATAGCATTGTGCAAAAGAATCCCTGGAAACTAGCTTGCAGGCCTGTGAGAGCATCCAAAAGTCCCTAGATGCTACAATGCCCATAGCATGATAGAGTCCACATGTCAAGTTGTCCAAAAGCTCAGTGGGACCTAGGGGCTAGTTGGTAGAAAGGTTGGATTGGTTCTTGATTTTCCTAATGCTGATGTTGAATGTTTGTATGGTGTGTTTCCACTTGTTCCACTTCCTTAATGTGACTTAGGACGTCAAATCATATCATAGTGACCTCTCATCACATGTTTACCGCAGTTGGCTGGTTGCTTGGGTAGATGTGGGACGAGGGAGTTATAGAGTGGTATCAGAGAATTGTTCACCCCTCGGAAAAGATGGGCTATGTGTTGGTAATGCATGTATGCAAATTAGATGTGTGTCTCTTATGCTTTCATTCCACATGCTTGTTGTATTTCCATAATGGTGATCACGATTGTAGTGATGTCACCATGTGGAAGTAGATGTTGTTATTGTGGGATGCATTTTCATGAGCATATGAATCGTTACATGTTGATAATGGCACTTACATGTATCATTATTGCATGTTTGGTCACATCCTTGTACGTTTGGTTGTATTCATGTATGCTTGGTTGCATGTATCACTCTTGTAGGTTCAGTTACAAGTATGGTTTGTTTATGCTTTACCACATGTGTTTATGCATGTGTGTGGTTGGTTATGCATTGCTTATGCATGTTGTGAAGGGTAAAATGATGTAGTGGTTGTTTTCATGCATGAGGTCATGGTATACATTGTTTTTAAGGTCATGCATTGATGACTAGACCCTAGCTCGAATGATAGTTGCATGGTTATATACTTACATGTTATGTTTCTATATTCTATCATGATTATGTTATACATGTATCACACTGGTTTGATGATCTTGTAGACAAGGTATCCTCCTCGATCTATACTGAGGTACATTGGTTTATTGTGATTTTGTTTAGCTGACATGATCTACCTTGCAGGAATAAATATCAAATGTCTATCAAGATGATAGGCTACAAGGAGTCTCCCTGTGAATCAGAAGAGAAGTATGGTGTTGGGAACTCTTACGATTTGGTAGATACACTAAGAAGCTTAAAGGAAGAAAGAAGGAGTTGTAAGGCAAATAACAACAGAACCATACAGGCATAAGAGACGCTAGTGGAGGTAAATGCGATAATACTTCAAACTTTGTCAGATTTGCAGTGACAATGACCACTTCAAATCAGGCATGAGCATGAGGAAAAATCTATGGGGCATATGGTAGTAGGTTACATGGTGGTCACATTTCAAATATCTATGACATAGTAAGAGATCACAGATTGTTGGACACTCCACATAGGAGAAGGGATAGACACATGTACCATTCTAGTTCTGGTTTGGATAGGCATGATGACTGATATCATTATCATTTGTACAAGAGGAGTGATAGGGGATACTTTCTAGATGGGTTTAAGAAAGAAAAGCCACCAACATTTGATGGAGCGATGAAGAAATCATATGATGTAGAGGTATGGTTTCTTGGTATGAAGAAGTTCTTTTGGTCGCATGATTATTCAGAGAACATGAAAGTCATATTAGTTACATTCAGTCTCAAAGGTAAAGCAAACATTTGGTTGGAAGATGTGAAGAATGTCAGAGGTATACATGAGTAGTATTTGACTTGGAATGAGTTTGAGCTTGTATTCAAAAGGAAGTAACTATCAGAGAGATAATTTGATGATAGGGCAAAGGAATTATATCAACTAAAGATGGGATGTATGAAAGTTGATGAGTACACTAGAATGCCCTTGGAGATACTGAGGTATGTATTTTACCTCAAGGCAGAGAAGGCCAAGGTTCAAAGATTCACTAGTGAGTTACCAATGGAATTCAAATATATGATTGAGTTTGATGAGCCTAGATCATTGGAAGAGGCCAGCTGGAAGCTAAATCACTGCTATGAACAATCAAAGCAAAAATATGAGACTAAGCCAGACTAGAAGGGAAATGCAAAGAAAAAAGAAAAATGGGACAAGAATCGACTTAGGCCACATGATTCCTGTAATAAGGATAATTTTGCACCACCTAAGAGATTAAATGCATCTGACAGAGGATAGGGACATCAATCTAAGGAGCATAACAAGTATGTAGGATGGAAGCCTCTAAAGTGTTATACTTGTGGAAAGGATCATCACAAGAGAGATTATTAGTAGAATCGGGGTGGTAGGACACACATATATAGTGCATAAAACACACAGTCTATTGGTTATGTTGGTCAGAGCGTTCCTCGTATTTATCTATCATTGGATAACAAATAGGAAGACCATCAGATATCTATCATTGAGATGGATGGTAAGATTTGTGATCAAGTTAATTATATTTTGATTGACCCTTGATCTAATTATAGCTACGTTAGTCCTAACTTGGTCGATAAGTGTATTTTGAGTAAGGAATTGCATTCAGAATCTTGGTTAGTTCAATTTTCTACAAGTACGAAGAAGTGAGCTCACCATTCGGTAAGAGCTTGTGCACTTGATTTGAATGGTATGCCTAACGCAACATATTTGAATGTATTACCATTGGGATCATACAATATGTTTTTGGGCATGGATTGGTTGTATCTTCATAACACCAAGGTGGATTATTATGAAAATTTATTGAGTTCTTGAATGACAATGGGGAACCAAGAGTCTTGCAAGGAAAGAAGAAAGCCACATTAGTTAGGATGGTGAGAGCTATGCAAGAAAAGTGCAGTCTCAGAAAAGTGTGTGTGTTATTTGTAGTAGACATTTATAGCAATAAATGTAAGGAAGTTAAGGATGTAGATGTTTTGAGCAGGTACCTAGTTCTACAATAGTTCAAGGATGTATTTCCTGAGGATATTTCAGAGTTTCCACCTCAAAGGTAGGTATACTTTCCTATTGATTTGGTGCTAGGGGAAACTCTGACATCAAAAACATCTTACAGGATGATCACACTTGAGTTGGTAGAGTTGAGGATAAATTTGAAGGAAAGGTTGGAAAAGGGATACAATAGGCCAAGTGTATCAACATGGGGCGCATCAGTATTGTTTGTGAAGAAGAAAGATGGTACTCTCAGATTATGCATTGACTATAGGTAGTTGAACAAAGGGACCATCAAGAACAGGTACCGGTTGTCGAGGATTGATGACTTGTTCGATCAGTTGAAGAGAACAGTAGTGTTCTCAAAGATTGATATGAGATCTAGATATCATCATCTACGCATCAAAGAGGAGGACATTTACAAGACAATGTTTTGGACCAGGTATGGGAATTATGAGTTTGTTTTAGTTGTAACAGCCCTGGTGAAAAGTTCATGTAATGAAAGTTAGTAAAGGTTAAAAAGTAAGACCACGGGTAAGGGACACGTATTCCAAGCTGAATGTTGGGCAAATATATCCTAGTGGGAATCAATGTATGTGTGTTTTGGCTAAGGGAAATTGGAAAAGGCTAAGACAAAGGCATTAAAAGGCGAGTAGGCATTTTTGGCACATTAATTTATGAAAATAAAGGAAATTAGGAGAAACGGAAGGTAAAAGGTCACTAGTTGCATGTGAGGAGGAAATTGAAGGAAAATAATGGAAAACGAAGAAATTAGAGGTCTCATTAATAAAATGGTTTCTGAGGATTATTTGGAAAGTCTTGCCAGTGTAATATCTTGGACAATGTTAAGGCTTTTGTCAAGTTCCATTTTGGAGCACTCTCATTATTCTTCCTCTCTTTCACTCTCTTGGCCACTTAGAATTTTCTTGGATCACTTTAGTGTGGAACAAGGAAAGGAAAAGAAAGCAAAGGAAAGGAACAACAAGGACCAAGGAAAGGAAAGCAAGATGAAGCAGCTTCAGTAGGAATACCTGCAGGTAACCTTTCGCATGTATGATTTCCTAGTTGGTTTGGATATGAATGGATTTGCATGTTGGTGTATGGTTCTCTTGCTATCGGTGGCACGATTTTGCCAGTTATGACAGTGGATTTCAAAATAGCCATGGTATGTTCGGATGTTTATTTCAGTTTTTGAGCTTTGGAATTTCCAGGTGGATTTTAGAATCTGGGGTGGAGGTGGTCTGAAGGTTTATTCCAAAATGCCTAGGAATCCCTTGATATATTTGGTGGGATACATGTTAAAGCCTGAAGGAGCAGTCTCAGTTTAGGGCCTAGTGATCTGGGTTAGGATTGCAATAAATCCTGAGAGACAAGGAGATAGAAAATTCCTCAAGGATAGTGATGGTTTTTGGATGGCAGTGAAAGTTCTCTTCAGTTGTGATCAGAGCATGGGTTTTGGTGTGATCATGGTTTGGTGAGGGTGGAAGTGGTTTAATCTCTATATTCCCTTGGTTTTTTTGGATTGGCTATTCTATGAGATGCCACATTCATGCTTGGATTATGGCATGGGGGTGACTAGCTAATAGAGAGATATGGTTCAGCCATGTCTATTGTCGGGTGTTACGTGGAAGTCTCGAACCTAGTTGGATTTGCGTATGACTAATAATAGCTAAGTTATCTTACTTTTTCACTTCTTTATATGTGGATTTAATGGCTATCATGTCTTTGATATTTGTATGATTTTATGTTGGTTATAAGTATGGTTAAATGACTCGTTCATGTCATGGTTATTTTATGTATTTACTTGTAATTGTTAAATGAATGGATGCAAGACCCAATTAATGATGCAATAGTTTAATGGAGAAGGAGGTGATCCTTTTTGTTATGTTTCATAAGTGGTTTAAGTCATTTTTGCTCTGTCTTGTATCCTAGACATGTAGGTTGCATATTTACTATGTGTTTCAGAAAATGTTTGCCATGGTTAAGCTTGGTTAGGTCAAGTCCTTGATCAAGTTTTTTGTTAGATGATTTTCCATGGTGTAATTTATTGTCTTCAAAAGTCTCATCAATTCCTAGGTATTGGGTTAGAGACTAGCTCTGAAAAGTGGCTTAAATCTTGGGGTCACGGGAAAAAAACTAGTAATTTTGGTCCACAGTTGCTGGCAGGCAGGTCTGTGAGAGCGACATTAGGTTCTTGGCCACTCCCTTTCCCATAGCATGAGAAAAACTATGGACTAAGAGATATAGAATAGTAGTGGGACCCAAGGAAATGCTGTCTGAGTGGCTGACCTATCTCCTGTGGGTTCTGTTGATGAATTTGGCCGACTGTATGTGATGTTCCATCGATTCCACTTCCTTAAGGTGAGATAAGAGGTTGAATCTGATTGTAGTGGCATATCTCCTCATGTTTATCCTAATTGGCATGGTTACTTTGCATAGGCCTGGGAGGGAGTGTTACAGATTGGTATCAGATTGTGGTTGTGCTCTCCTTGGCTAAAGGTGTTTGGTCATGCATGAATGACAGTTGCATGTGTGTCTCTTAAACTTGCATTCCATGTGCTTGTTTCATTGCATAATGATTGATCATGGTTGTAGTAAGGTTGTCATGAGGAAATTGATGTTGATTTTATGGAATGCATTATCAGAAGTATATGACTAGTTACATCATTATATGTCGCTTGTATGTTAGGTGCATTCTTGAATGTTCTAATTACATGTATCAGCCTTATAGGTTGATTACCGGAATTGATTGCTTATGCTTGACTACGTGTGTTCATGCGTATGTGTATTTGAATAGGTATTTCTTATGCATGTTGATGGTTACATGTGGAAATGTGTACAATGGATTAATCATTGTGGTCATGCATGTATCGTCTAGGTTATAGTTATTCATGAATAGTAGGTCAAACATGCCTTGTGAAGTCATTGTATGCAATTTCGGTCATCAAGGTGATATTGGTATGTTATGATGGTAATGTGTTGGCTGAGATAAAGAAGGAGATACAGAGCATCATAATGAGGCTGCAACATTGGACTTTGGGGTAAGAGCATATCATCATACAGGTATTGTATGTTTGGCATGCAAGTATGTAAGTTAATGATTGTTATATGCATTAGGGTTAAGTACATGTCTTTTCATGTTATGGTTACATTCATGATAAATGTTAGTTGATTAGTGTAGTTATATGCACATGTGTTAGATAGTCAAGAATGATAGTCACCTTTAGTTGTATGGATCACTATTGTTGTTTTATATTAGATAACATGATAATTATGTTGTATGTTGTTGATTAGTATGTTATAGGTTAGTTTGTTGTTGTTATATGATAGTTAGCTTGATGATTAGGTTTATCACATTTATACATTGATGTTATATGTATCATGCTAAATTGGATTGGACTATGTAGATGGTTATGATTACGATATTTAGCTACGAGTCGACATATTTTTGATATGGTGTTATACTAATCTAGATCGACTTTGCATATGTGTGAATGATAATTGTTTATGAGTTAGGATGTGAACATGTTAGTTAGTGATTGTTGTGGATAGAATGATCTTATTTATGTTTAATCTGATATGTTTTGAAGTTATATCATCATAACTAGATTGATTGTGAAGAAAAGATAGCCTCCCATGAGATACAATAAGTTACGAGTTTTCTTATGTTGTATATTTGGTGCTTCAATGTTTGATTATGTCGTCTAGTTGATTTATTTAACATGGTATGTTGCAAGTTGGTTGAATGTTTGATGAATTGCATAGTATGAGTCTGTTTTCAAATGATCTTGTTTTAAGATAATTGTGTTAATATGTATGAGTTGAGATAGCTAGCATCTAATTGAGCACGATAGGTGATAGTTGTAGCATTATGTATTATGACTGATGACTATGAGTTGACTATGGATTATGAAATGATTGTTAGTCCTAGCAAAAGGTTGATTTCGAATTGATAGATATGATTGTCTTGATATGTGGAAAATGTGGTTTACATCTGCGAAGAGTTGCATGAAACGTGCTTGGTATTAGTGTGACAAGGTAATAGTTTATGTGTTTATATAACTAATAGTTCGGTGATGTGAAAACACATAATAAGCCTCCATTGCAACAAGGAAAATGTAAAAGAAATGAATTGGACAATAATTCCTTTGTGTATGTTTGGAAAACCCTAATTTCAAACAAATGAGTGCTTTGCATACAAGGAGTCTTCTTAACCTTGATTTTGTTGACATTATGTGGATATGTTCTAGATTCATGAACATGTACTTGACATGTATATTAGCTAGTCTCCAGTTACATGAGGATTTGTCAATATAACTGGAGTCCCTTGAGAGATGGCATGGATGTGTTCACTTGCAAGGCAGCAAGCTTGGCAAAATAAGATAAGGTAACTAATGTATTGCTATGTTTATTTACGCACTCACATTATGTGTTTATGGAAATATAATGTAGGGAGTTGCAAGGAAAGAGAGATTTCCATGAATCTTGAAGATGACTGGGGTTGAGCTTTCCTTTGGAAGCATTGGGAACCATGGGGATTGAGTGATGGTTTTTGTTGTTATTCTTGTGCTTTTGCTATTCTCCAATTGTTACGCTTGATTTGCAGTTTTTCATGTGTTTGGTGCATAGCTATGCCACATTGTTGCAATGCCATATTGTTGTCATGGGTTTTCATAATATTATTCTTGTTTGTTTCTTGGGTTTTCTTTTATGTTTTGAGTCTTGGGAATTGGTTGTGAAAGAGGAATGTTAGTGGAGCTCGGGGAGAGTTGTATGGTACCCAATAGGTAAGATAAGACTCAGATGAAGCTATGTTCATGAGTAGGCACAGTGGAAGGTAAGACTATGATAGTTGGTTGGACTGGTCAGTCCATAGTGATAAATGGATGGTGGCAGTACAAACATGAGAAAGGTAACTAGAAAAGTTAAAGCAAATGGATCTGAGGTGTTGGATGCCTTGGCTATGTTGGGAATGATTTTTCTCAATGTTTTACATGTTGTACATGGATAAAGAAATTTGTCTTAAACTAGAACTTATGCTATCCAGTAATTATGTCACGATCATCATTATGTTGATGTTTATATATGTATGCATGTATGTATGTATGTCGTTTTCTGACAATATGATGGTTGTTTTATGCTAATGATTATATATGTATGTATGTACATATCTATGTCTCTATTTGACAAGGCTAGAAAGGATCATTCTTATGGAGGAATGATTGCTTACACAAGCGAATGGCACGAAAATTTTTTTGGTCTTACAAGGAATCAACTCAGAAGAGTAGTCATGAAAAATATACAAGGTCAGTATAATATGTTTATGATTGATGTTATTTGAATATGTTATGCCTATGTTATGTTATGACAAGGTGATGTTGAGAGACACATCATTGAAACGAAGCAGTGTGGTTGCGAAAAGCATGTATAAGACATTGGGAGCAAGGTTTCATGTTAGAGACAATGTGCTTTTGGATGTGAGGTACTATTGTTGTGCATATGTTGTATATGTTGCATCTAGATGTTGTGCACATGCGGTGTTGTGTATACATAGCATGTGTACATGTTGTTTATGCAATGTTATCTAGAAGATGATATAGATAGTGTTGTGTAGATATTTCATATGCAATGTTGGGTGTTATGTACATGATGGATATGCGGTGTTGTGTGCATGTGGTGTTGTGCACATGTTGGATATGAAGTTTTATATACATATGATGCTATGAACATGTTGGATATGCAGTGATATATACACACGATGTTCTATGCATGTTGTATATATGGTGCTATCTACATATGGTGTTGTGTACCTGATTGTACAAGTGGTGTTGTCATTATGTGGTGCCATGTACGTGTTGTACATGTTGTGATGTGTGCATATGGTGTTGTGTACATGTCGTGCATGTGATGCTATGTAGATGTGGTATTGTGTACACAATGTACAGGTGGTGCAGTGTACATATGGCATTGTGTACACATTATGCAGGTGACGTCATGTACATGTGATGTTTTCTGTATGTGGTTGCAATGTATAGGTGGTACTGTGTACATGTGGTACATATGGCATTAGTGTAGATGCATGTATGGCTTGGTGTTGTATGACATGTGTAGATATATGTGTCTGATGCACACTATGTGTATGTGCACATGGTTGAGGGAAGGCACTAGGTGTAGTCTAGTGTGGCAACCGATCCAAAGTGTGTACGGAATAAATACAAAGCTAGAAGCTAAGGGTTAATTAAAGGATAAGTATCAGTATTTTATTTCAGTTTTATTATGCATGTGACTTATGACTATGGTATATGATGATTATATGTGATCTATGATTGTGGTTTATGATGGTTACATGTGATTTATGATGTTGATCTATGATGATTGTGTTTTGAGCTAACCATATGTGATATGTTTATACATGATGTTCTGATCAAAGACTTAGTTTGACTTGTTGTACCTTATTGATGAGCTACTAATGAGGTATGATTTGAGGTTATTTCAATTAATTTGACTCTAATGGAAATTAAGTGCTTGGAACAAGAATGTATGAACATGCCCGGTTAGGTGATTGAAATCGACTACAAGAATTGGCAGCAACAAAAAAATGAATTGGAACATGCAGTAGTATGCTGGTAGAGTACTTCAGGAGCAGGGCCATTGTGGGACACCGGTACCCAATAGTGTCCATTGATTTCCATGAGCATGCTATGACTAGTATGATGGTCTTGAGGTAGGTATATTCCTTGGTTTTATATCTTTTGATCCAAGGAATCCTTGGCAGGGGATAGATTTCCTAGGATAGGGGATGTATGGGAACATGGAAGGGGAGTGATTGCATGGAAGGGGGTGACTCGATTTCCTGAGGAACTGTCTAGCAGAGAAGGGACGGTCGTGGATATATTGGTATTGGTCATTATAATTTCCAAATGGAATCAGTTGCACATTGGGAGTTCGTCCTAGAACAATGAGTCGATAACTGTTCACTGAGAGGACAAGTGATGTAGGATTGTAGCGATGGACATTGTCCGTAGCTTTGACTGTGATAGTAGATTCTGGACTTCTTCTGAAGCAAGTGAAGCTTGGTGTTACTTTGAGGGTGGAGGTGTGATCCTCTACATTCCCTTGTTGATTGATACAAGCATCATATTCTTTTATTTTCTGGTTTAGAAAATGTGCATATGTGGTTATTGTAAATACCATAATGAGTTGTGTTATAAAGCTCCAGTAAGAGATATGGTTGTTATCTGGTCATGTTGTGATGATGTTTTTCTTTTGAGAAGGTATTTCATTATAAATACTACATCAATCTAAGTTATAATTCTCCATGGGAAGTATGTTTTATTTTCAGCGGTTTTGTTGAGGTCTTGGTGTGGTTTAATGGAGAGGACATGGTTCCCCAAGGGGGAGGGTTCTGTAACAACCTTGATGAAAAGTTCATGTAATAAAAGTTAATAAAGGTGAAAAATAAGACCACGGGTAAGGGACACATATTCCAAGCTAAATGTTGGGCAAATATATCCTAGTGGGCATCACTTGATGTGTGTTCTGGCTAAGGAAAATTGGCAAAGGCTAAGGCAAAGTCACTCAAAGGAAAAAGGGCATTTTTGGTGCATTTATTTATGAAAATAAAGGAAATTAGGAGAAAAGGAAGGTAAAAGGTCACAGTTTGAATGTGAGGAGGAAATTGAAGGAAAATAATAGAAAATGAAGAAATTAGAGGGCTCGTTAATAAAAAGTCTTATGAGGATTAGTTGGCAAGTCTTGTATGTGTAAGCTCTTGGATATTGTTAAGGATTTTGTCAAGTTCAAGTTTGGATCTCTCTCATTATTTTCTCTCTCTCTCACTCTCTTAGTCACATAGAGTTTTCTTAGAGCACTGTATTTTGGAATAAGGAAAGGAAGGTAGGATGAAGCAGCTTCAGTCGGAATACTTGCAAGTAACCTTTTTCATGTGTGATTTCCTAGCTAGTTTGGACATGCATGGCTTAGCATGTTGGTGTATGGTTCTCTTGTTGTTGGTGGCACGGTATTTCCAGGTTATGACAGGGGATTTCAGCCTATCCTACCCCTTTTTGGGATGCCATGGTATGTTGGGATGTTTATTTTAGTTTTTGAGCTTTGGAATTGCCAAATAGATTTTGGAATCGGGGGCGGAGGTGGTCCCAAGGTTCATTCCCAAAGGCCTAGTAATCCTTTGACTAGTTTTGGTAGGATACATGATAAAGCATAAGGGAGTAGTCCTTGTTTAGGGCCTAGTGATCCAGATTTGGATTGTGGTAAAGCCCAAGAGAAAAGGAGACAAAAAATTCCTCAAGGATAGTGATTGATTCCATATGGAACTCCAAGTTCTACTCAGTTGTGATCAGATCACCAGTTTTGGTGTGATCACAGTTTGGTGAGGGTGGAGGTGGTTTAACATCTAGATTCCCTTGGTTGTTCTTAGATTGGTTGTTCTATGATATCCCACATTCATGCTTGGAATATGGCACAGGGGTGGTTGACTGAAAGAGAGATTTGGTTTAGCCATGTCTATGGTCGGGTGGTACGTGGAAGTCCCGAACCTGGTCAGATTTTCCTATGATTAATAAAAGCTAAGTTCTCTTAATTTTGCACTGATTTATATGTGTATTTAATGGTTGTCATATCTCTGATATTTATATGGTTTTATGCTAGTTATAAGCATGGTTAAATAATTGATTCATGTCATGGTTACTTCATGTATTTACTTGTAACTGTTAAACGGATGGATGAAAGACCTAATTGATGAGGTAGTAGATCAATAGAGAAGGATTTAATCCTTCTTGTTATGTTTCATAAGTGGTTTTAGTCACTTATGCTCTGTTTTGTATCCTACACCTGTAGGTTGCATATTTACTAAGTGTTTGACGAAATCTCTGTCATGGTTAGGCTTGGTTAGGTGAAGCCATTGATCAAGTTTTGTGTTAGCGGCTTATCCATGGTGTAAGTTATTGTCTTGGAAAGTTTCATCAAGTTCTAGGAATTGGTTTGGAGACTAGCCTTAAAAAAGTGGCTTAAATCCCGAGGTCGATGGCTCAAAACTAACAATATTTTACCACAGTCACTAGGAGGTAGGCCTGTGGGAGCTTCTTTAAGTTGCTAGTTGCTCCCTTGCCCATAGAATGAGAACCAATATGGCCTAAGAGCTATAGAATAGTAGTGGGACCCACAGATAGGATGTGTGAGTGGTTGACTTGTCTCCTACGGGTTTTGTTAATGAAGGTTGATGACTGTATGTGATGTTTCATCGATTTCTATTCGTTAAGGTGACATAGGAGGTCAAATCTAATTGTAGTAGCATCTATCCTCATGTTTACCTCAATTGACATGGTTAATTTGGGTAGAACTGGGAGGGGGTGTTATAGTAGTTCCATTTGGCTTAACTAATGCTCTAGCTACATTTATGTGCTGGATGGTTAGTGTGTTGCATACCTATTTGGATACATTTGTTATTGTTTTCATTGATGACATATTGGTATATTATAAAAATGAGGAAGTGAATGTTGAGAATTCAATAGTAGCATTGATATTACTAAGAGAGAATCAGTTGTATTCTAAGCTCAGCAAGTGTAGTTTCTTTGAGAGTTGGGCACACTACTTGGGGCATGTCGTTTGCAAGGAGGGAATTGCAGTAGATCTAGAAAACATAAGGGCCATCATGGAGTGGGTAGCTCCCAGGAATGTAGATGAGGTGAGATCTTTCATGGGCTTGGTAGGATATTATAGGAGATTCATCGGGAACTTCTAACATATTTCTTATTCTATCACATTGTTGTAGAGGAAACATGAGAAGCTCGAATGGAAAAAGGAGTGTGAGGCTAGTTTTGGGTAAATGAAGCAGTTGTTGACACATGCACAAGTGTTAAAGATTGCAGATCCACACTGATAAGGACTTGGTGGATTCCTTATGCAGGATGGAAAGGTGGTATGCTATGAGTCGTGAAAACGGAATGAGCACGAGAAAAATTACCCCACACATGATCTTGAGTTGGCAGCGATTATACATGTTTTAAATATGTGGAGACACTATCTTATGGGCAAGAGGTTTACATTGATTACTGATGATAATGGTTTGCAGTATCTATTTGAGAAATTGAATTTGAATGGTAGGCAAGGCCAGTGGTTGGCTAGGATCAATGAGTTTGATTTTGAGATCAGATACAACAAAGGTAAAGAGAACATAGTGACAAATTCTCTTAGCAGGTAGATATAGGTAAATCATTCAGCAACTACGAGCTCCTATGGGATAGACTTATAGGATAGTATCTTGCTAGAAATTTAGTAGGATGATAGATATATGGATATTATGCATAGGTTGCAGTAGAGTACTGGTATAGGTATAGGTGGTAGTACGGGTGGTAGTACAGGTACAGGTATAAGTACATGCATAGGTACATGTACAAGTACCTGTATAGGTACAGGTGCACAAGATGTGGACTATTTGCATATACAAAATGTATTAGTTAGATTTAGAGATATGATATATGTTCCAGATAGCAGTGGGCTCAAGAAGGTGATCTTGATGAATTCTCATATGAAACCATATTCAGGTCACCTAGGTTATCAGAAGACACTCACAACATTGAAGAGATTTGATTGTTTTCCAAACTTGAATAGGGATGTAGCAGAGTTTGTGGCTGGATGTTTTGATTTTCAGCATGTGAATGGAGAGTGTAAACATCTAGGTGGATTGCTACAGTTGATTGTGATTCGAGAGTGGAAGTGGGAAGTCATTTCCATGGACTTCATCATAGGTTTTTCGACGACAGTGAGACAACACGATTCCATCTTGGTTATTGTCAACAGGTTGACAAAGGTTGCACACTTCATTCCAGTGAAGTCTACATTCGAAGTTATTGACGTAGCACAGGTATTCATCAATGATGTGGTTAGACCGCATGGTGTTCCGAAAAATATTGTGTCAAACATTGATGCAAAGTTCACTTCCAAGTTTTGGAAGGAGTTATTTTTAGGTTAGCGCACAGAGTTGGGTACAAAGTTCACTTACAACAATGGGTATCGTGAAGTTTTGATGATGAGTCTATTTGAGGCATTGTATGGGTGGAGTTACAATATTCCTATCAGTTGGAGTGATCCATTTAAGGTGGTCTTGTTTGGACCAGACATGTTGGCGGACATGGAATAGGAAATGAAGGTAATCAAGAAAATATAAGGGAAGCACAAGATAGGCAAAAGATCTATTTAGATCATAATATGTTGTTCAAGGAGTTCTAGGATAGGGATCAGGTGTACTTGCACATCAAATCGAGGAAGAGCTCCTTATAGATTGGATCATTTGCCAAGTTGGCACCACTTTTTTTGTACCCTTCACTATTATTGAGGGGATTGGTCCAGTAGCCTATCGACTTGCATTACCTCCAATAGTGAAAATCCATGAGGTTTTCCATGCATCATTTTTAACACCCCCTCTCAGGCCTACCCAAAATAACCATGCCAACTGGGGTAAACACGAGGAGAGATGATACTACAATAAGATTCGACCTCCTATGTCACCTTAAGGAAGTGGAATTGATGAAGCATCACATATAGTTACCCAACATCATCAGCGGACCCCTCAGGAGACAGGTTAGCCACTAAGATAGCCTGTCCCTGGGTTCCACTGCTATTCTACAACTCTTAGCCCTGAGTCGCTCTCATGATATGGGCAAGCGAGTGACCAAAAACTCAAATTATCTCTCACAGGCCTTCTTGCCAGTGACTGTGGCCTAAAATTTCTATTTTTGTGCCAAAAACCCCATGATTTGAGCCACTTTTCTAGCCCAAAATCAAAAAATACCTCAGGAGATAAGTTAGCCACTCAGAGAGCCTGTCCCTGGGTTCCACTATTATTCTGCAACTCTTAGCCCTTAATCACTCTCATGCTATGGGCAAGGAAGTGACCAAAAACTCAAATTCACTCTCAGAGGCCCATCTATCAGTGAAAGTGATCTAGAATTGCCAATTCTATGCCAACGGCCCCGAGATTTGTGCCTCTTTTCTAGCCCATAATCCCGGATTCTGCCCATAACTTGTTGTAATTTTCATAGATCATTAAAAACATGATAACAATGTTGATCAATCAAAAATCACCCTCAGGACTGGGCTTGATCATCCCCAACTGAGACTGACATTCTGTCAAACACTAGGCATCAATGCAACCTACAAGTCTAGGATACAAGACATAGTATAAATGAATGAAACAACTTATGAAACATCAGTAGGAGGATCACCTCCTCCTCCATTGAACTACTATATCATCAATTAAGTCTTGCATCCTTCCATTTAACAGTTACAAGTAAATACATGAAATAACCATGACATAAACTAGTCACATAACCATGCTTATAACTAGAATAAAACCATATAAGTATTAGAGATATGAAAACCATTAAATCCACATATAAATCAGTGAAAAATTAAGAGAACTTAGACTTTATTAATCATAGGCAAATCCAATTAGGTTCGGGACTTCCACATACCACCCGAACATAGACATGGCTGAACCAAATCTCTCTTTCGTCCTGTCACCCTTGTGCCATATTCCAAGCATGAATGTTTGATCTCATAAAACAACCCATCTACGAATAATCAAGGTATTCTAGAGATTAAACCACCTCCATCCTCATCCAACTGCGACCACATCAAAATCGGTGCTCCGATCACAACCGAACAGAACTTGGAATGCCATCCAGAATCCATCACTATCCTTGAGGATTTTTCCACCTCCTTGTCTCTCAGGGTTTGCCACAATCCAAACCTAGATGACTAGGCCCTGAATCGATACTTCTCCCTTAGGCTTTATCGTGTATCCCACCAAAACTGGTTAAGGGATTCCTATGCCTTTGGGAATGAACCTTGAGGGCACCTCTGCCCAAGATTCTGAAATCCATCCAGTAATTCCAAAGCTCCAAAAAATAAAATAACATCCCCACATACCATGGCATCTGGAAAAAGGCTAGGATAAGATGAAAACCACTTTCATAACCCGAAAAAACCATACCACTGATAATAAGACAACCATACACCAACATGGAAAGCCATGCATGCCCAAACCAGCTAGGAAATCACACATGCAAAAGGTTACCTGCAATTATTCCTGCTGAAGTTGCTTGATCTTGCTTTCCTTTCCTTAATCCTTCCTTGCTTTTCCTTTCCTTGCTCCAAACTAGAGTGCACCAAGAAAACTCTAAGGGAACAAGAGAGTGAGAGAGAGAGAGAATAATGAGAGAGCTCCAAACTTGAAATTTTCAAAAGCCATGAACTGGTCCTCAGAAGCTTTTTTAAGCAGGAGGCCTCTAATTTCTTCATTTTCGATTATTTTCCTTCAATTTCTTCCTCACATGAAAGTTATGACCTTTGACCTTAATTTTCTAGTAATTTAATTTATTTTCATACATAAATATGCCAAAATGCCTTTTTTCCTTTTAATGTCTTTTCTTTGTCCTTGGCCATTCTTCCTTAGCCAAAACACACATCTAGTGATGGCCACTAGGATATATTTGACAAAAATTCAGCTTGGAATAAGTGTCCCTTAACCATGGTCTTATTTTTCCTTTATTAACTTTTATTGCATGACCTTTTCACCAAGGCTCTTGCAGAACCCTCCCCCTTGGCAAACACCATTATTGATGTTAAGCCACACCAAGATCTCAGCAAAAGCATTCAAAAGCAAACATACTACCCATGGAGCTTTATAACTTAGCTTGTTGCAGCATTTACAATGAAGAACCTGCTTAAGAGAAAAGCATCATGACAACATGAAAAGATAATAACCATATCACTTATTGGAGCTTTATAACTTATCTCATGGCATATCTACATCCATATACATATACAAATATAAAAACATTAGTAAAACATATGCCAAACATAAACGAGTATCAAACCAAAACAGTATTTCCTCAATCAGAAAAAAATGAATGATATAACGCCCATATCTGATCCTCCATCTCCCATGTAGCTTATTTAAGCCCAAAGTGCTTCCACTACACTTTAACTTGTTCTATGGCTATGTTCCTGAGCATGAGATGTTTTTGATACAGTATGCACTGAGGCTTCAACTAGAACTCTCTTTCTTGCTCCACCTACAATACAAACCATTCAATAACATGATCAACATCCTTTATATACTTATTAATCAGTGAAATTTGGAAAACATCACAGACTTTCACTGTTGGAGGCAGTGGAAGTCGATATGCCACTGGTCCAAACCTCTCAAGGATTGTAAAAGGACGGTCATTTCATGTTTCCAACTTGGCACATGAACGAATCCTCAAATATATTTTCTTCGGATTGCTATGAAAATACACATTCTTCCCAACATGAAACTCCTTGAATACCGTATGGTGATCCACATAAAGCTTCGGTCTATCTTGGGATTCCTTTAGATTTTTCTTTATAACCCACATTTCTTGTCCCATGTCTAACAACATATCCGGTCCAATAAGTACCCTATTCACTAGATCACTCCAATGGATGGGAGTGTTACAACTTCATCCATACAATGCCTTGAAAGGACTCATTCTAAAGGACACTTGATAACCATTATTGTATGTGAACTCCACCGATGGTAGATACTCTTCCCATTTCCTTTGCTAGTGCATCATGTACATCCTCAACATATCTTCCAATATCCTGTTGACCCTCTTTGTCTGACCATTTGTTTGTGTATGATAAGTTGTGCTAAAGGCCAACTCTATATCCAAGCCTGCAAATAGCTCCTTTCAAAACATGGAAGTGGAATTTTCATCCCTGTTTGACATAATATTCTTTGGAACACCATGTAGTCTCACAATCTCTCTGATGAACACCTGTGCTACCTCACTAGCTAAATATGTAGTATTTACTGGAATGAAGTGAGCTACCTTGCTCAACCTGTCAACTATGGCCATAATAGAATCATGATTATTTACTTTCCTTGGAATACATGTGATGAAATCCATGGAAGTGACCTCCCATTCCATTCTAGAATCACTATAGGTTGTAGTAAACCACCTAGATGATTGCACTCCACCTTTACCTACTGACAGTCTAAACCTCTAGCCACAAACTCTTCCACCTTCTTCAAACTTGGTCAATAATAGAACTTCTTTACCACCATCAATGTCTTCTCATATCCTAGATTACCCGAATAGGGAAAATTTTAAGGATGGATGTCTATCTTAAAGTTTAAGAACCTTGGTGAATCTTACTAGTCCCAAATTTTTTAAATTGTAAAATTTATGGTGATACATTCTGTATAAATATTTATATTTCCAATGATTTTATATTAGTCTATATAATATTTTAGCGATATTTAATGTAAAATATTTTTGTACTATAAAATTTGGGGGAATCATTTTTGAAAAAAATTGAAATTGGTTAAACGTTTTTTTGAGATTCATGGAAAATTAGCTCACCTACGAATATTAGCCCCTAAAATTTTCCCTGGACCCTAATGCGGTTTCACATTGATCTCCCTCAAGATAAACTTCTTGATCTCACTGCAATTTGACACATAGATCCTGTCTAGAAACCTTTCCAAGTCAATTTCCATGAGATGATAGTCTGCATCCTGATCCCCTGTGTTTGTACCTACAAATGTACCTGTAGCTATACTCAATTGTAACATTTGCATGATCTCCATGTATTTATCATCTCACTAACCTACCTGCAAGATCCTATCCTGTAACTCTGTCCCATAAGAGCTTATAGCCGCTATATTATTTACCTACACCTTTGTGCTAAGAGCATTTGCAACACAGTCCTCCTTCCCTTTGATGTATCTGATCTTGAATTCAAACTCACTAAGGGTGGCCAAAAATCTAGCTTGCCTAGCATTTAAATTCAGCTCGTCAAACAAATACCTTAGCCCACTATGATCGGTCATCAATGTGAACCTCCTACCAAGAAGATAATGTCTCCACATCTTCAATTTATGTATAATTGTTTCTAGCTCAACAACATGCATCAGATAGTTCTTCTTATGCTCATTCAATTCCGTGACTCATAGCACACTACCTGTTCTTCTTGCATGAGAATTCCACCAAGCCCCTTTTGCAAGCATCTGTACACATAACAAACTCCCATTTCGGATCTGCAATCATTAACACTGGTGCATGCGTCAACAACTACTTAAGCTTCTCAAAACTATCTTCACATTCCGCCATCCATTCAAACTTCTTACCTTTCTGCTGCAATGATGTGATGGGATATACAATGCGTGAGAAGTTCCTGATGAACCTCCTATAGTAACCTGCCAATCCCATAAATGATCTCACTCATCTACATTCTTCGGAGCATTCCATTCCATGATGGTCCTTATATTTTCCGGATCTACTGCTATGCCTTCCTTGGAGAAAACATGTCACAAGTAATTTACCTCAATCTAAAATAAGTTGTACTTGCTAAATTTAGCATGCAATTGATGCTCTCTTAGCAATCTCAACATTGTTGCTAAATGTTTTGGATGTTCCTCCTCATTCTTAGAATATACCAGTATGTCATCAATCAATACAATAACAAACTTGCCCAAATAAGGATGCAACACACTATTCATCAAGCACATGGATGTAGTTGGAGCATTAACTAAGCCAAAGGGAATAACAACAAACTCATAATGGTCATACCTAGTCCTGAATGCAGTCTTGAAGATATCCTCTTCCTCGATGCATACCCGTTGGTATCCTGATATCAATTCAATCTTAGAGAACATTGTTGCTCTCTTTAGCTGATCAAAAAAAGCATCAATCCATAGAAATGGCTACCTATTCTTGATCATTACTCTGTTCAGCTGCCTATAATCAATGCACAATCTCAGAGTACCATATTTCTTCTTTACAAACAACACTGGTGTGCCCCAAGGTGATACACTTGATTTGAAGTATCCTTTGTCCAACATTTCCTTTGGCTACAACTTCAACTCTACCAATTCATATGTGCTTATCCTATAAGGTGCTTTCGATGATGGAGCTTCCCTAGAACCAACTCAATAGAAAATTCTACCTCCCTGCGAGGTGGCAACTATGAAATTTCCTAAGTAAATACATCCTGAAACTGCTGCAATACTGGGTACCTACTCAACACATCAACATCCTCAACCTCCTTATCTTTGTATTACAAACATCACATAACCTTTTCTGAAACTATGCTTAGCGTGCATAGCGATAACCATCCTCACTGATGTAGGCTTCTTCTTTCCCTACCAGGTCTTATTTTCCGCATTATCATCCACACACTCAATGGCCTTGTCAAAGAAATCCACTTTGGTTCTATGAAGGTATAACCAATCCATACCCAAGAGCATACTATACGATCCCAATGGAAATACATTAAAATGTGTTGTTGTAGGCATACCATTTAACTCAAATGCACAAGCTCTTACCCAGCATTTGACTCGCTTCTTCGTACTAGTAACCCATTATACCAACCAATATTTTGCATGCACTTCTTTTCAAAAACCACTCTTATCTGCTAGGTCGGTATTAATATAAATATAGTTAGATCTACGATTAATCAAAATAGAAACAACTTAATCACAAAGCTTACTGTCCATCTCAATGATCGCTGCCTAACGATCCACTTGCCTGTTGTCCACATCTGCATAAATATGAGGAATGCTATGACCAGCATCACCAACTATATGCGCCTCCAAAGCACTGTAAATCTGGGTTCTACCACCACTATGATATTATAGAAAATCCCTCTTACGATGATCCTTACCACATATCCAACACTATAATGGTTCCTTACCACTACCTCTAGCCTACTCCTCTCCATGTCCCTTCTCTTGTAAGGAACTGCATTATCTTTCTCACTTGCACCTTGAGGTCTTCCTTTGTTTGGTGGATATTTGCCTTTAGCTTTTTCATTTCTTTTCAAGTCATTTTTATGTTCAACTTTGTGCTTTGACTGCTCATAACAATGCTTCAACTTTCGGATGGCCTCCTCCAATGATCTAGGCTCATCAAACTCAATCCTCTATTTGTATGAAACTAGAAATCCACCGATGAATCTCTAAACCTTCGCCTTATCCTCTCTAAGGTGAGGAAAATATCTCAATAGCTCCAAAAATCTGCTTGTATGCTCCTCATATGTCATAGAACCCATCCGCAACTTGTAAAAATCCTTAGCTCTATCATCATAGTACCTCTCAGACAAGTACATCTCCTTGAAGAGCCTTTCAAACACATGCCAAGTCAAATCATCCTCATGTATGTCCTTGATATTCTTCATGTATTCCCACCAAATATCCACTTACCTTTGAGACTGAAAAAGAAATATGCTTGCTTTCATGTTTTCTGAGTAATCATGAAATCTAAATAATTTTCACATCCCAAGCAAGAAAGCATCCGCATCCTACTGTTTCTTCATCTATGCATCAAATGTAGGTGGATTTTCCTTCTTGAACTCATCCAGAAAATATCCCCTATCATTCCTCATGTACGGATGATAATGATGATGATCATGATATCTATCAAAACCAAAACTAGAGTAATACCTATGTCCAGTACCTCTCCCATCCGAAGTGTCCACAAACCTTCCGTCTTTGATAGTATCAGATCTATTTGACTTATGTCTACTATGTACCCACTGCCATATGCCCCATTAGTTCTATCCTCATGTTCATTGCTGATCTGAAGGGGTCCATGTCACTACAAATCTAACAAACTATAAAGTAATATCACATTCACCTCTACTTGTTTCTCTTGTGCTTACATGATTTTGTCATTATTTGCTTTACGACTCCTTATTTCCTCCTTCAGGATTCTCAATGTGTCAACAATTTTAGAAGAGTGCCTCACACCACACTTCCCATTTGATTCATAGGGATAGTCTACAACATTGCTGACCATTTGATCTCTTTTATGCAAGGCATACTATGTTAGCTAAACCAAATCATGATAAATAAACGTACCTTAGCATACTTGGGGAGGATACCTTGTCTTAAAGATCATCAAATCAGTGTGATGCACATACAAAATAACCATAATAACATATAGACATATATCAATAAGTGCATAAATGCATAACCATCATACTAGCTAGGTCTCGTCATCTATGCACGGCCATATCAACAATGCATGCTATGACCTCATGCATGAAAACAACGATTATTCTAGTATACACATTGCCTCATGCAACTATCAACCTTCATAAGAAATTCCTAGTCAATACACATATGCATAACTGCATGTAGTCAAGCATAAGTGATCAATTCTTGTAATAAACCTAGAAAACTGATGCATGCAATCTAATAAACAAGAATATAACCCAACATACAAGAATGTAATTAGGATTCATATAATTATATAACCAGTCATATACACATGATGATGCATTCCATAAAACTGACCTCAAGTTCCTCATGATAGCCTTACTTCTACCATGATCAATATGATGCAGTGCAACAAGCATGTAGAACGCAAGTTTAAGAGCCACACACACAACTCACATGCATGCATGACCAACACATTCACCGTATCTATAGCACCATATATGACCCAAAGAGAGCATAGCCATGCTCTGATACCAATCTGTAACACCCCCTCGCAGGTCTACCCAAAGTAACCATGCCAACTGGGGTAAATATGAGGAAAGATGCTACTACAATCATATTTGACCTCCTATGTTACCTTAAGGAAGTGGAATCGATGGAACATCACATACAGTTATCCAACATCATCAACAGACCCCTCAGGAGATATGTCAGCCATTCAGATAGCTTGTCCTTGGGTTCCACTTTTATTTTGTAGCTCTTAGCCCTCAATCGCTCTCATGATATGGGCAAGAAAGTGACCAACAACTCAAAGTTTCTCTCACAGGCCTACCTACCAGTAAATGTGGTCCAGAATTGCCAACTCTACGCCAACAACCCTGATATTTGAGCCACTCTTTTAGCTCATAATCCCAGCCTTTACCAGAACTTTTTGTAACTTTAAGAGATCATTAAAAACGTGATAACAATGTTCATCAATCAAAAATAATGCTCAGGACTAGGCTTGAGCATCCCCAACCAGGATTGACATTCTTTCAAACACTTGACATCAATGTAGCCTAGAGGTCTATGATATAAGAAAGTGTATAAATGACTGAAACAACTTATGAAACATCATCAGAAGTATCACATCCTTCTCCATTGAGCTACTATATCATTAATTAGGTCTTGCATCATGAAATAACCCTGATATAAACTAGTCACATAACCATGCTTATAGCTAGCATAAAACCCTATAAGTATCAGAGATATGAAAACAATTAAATCCACATATAAATTAGTGAAAAAGTAAGATAACTTCTCTTTTATTAATCATAGAAAAATCCAGCTAGGTTCGAGACTTTCACATACCATCCAACCATAGACATGGTTGAACCAAATATCACTTTCATCCAGTCACCCCTGTGCCATACTCGAAGAATGAATGTGGGATCTCATAGAAAAACCTATCGAAGAAAAATCAACAGAATCCAAAGGTTAAACCACCTCCACCCTCATCCAACTATAATCACTCCAAAATCGATGCTCTAATCACAACCAAACAGAACTTGGAATGCCATCGGAATCCATCTTTATCCTTGAGGAATTTACCATGTCCTTGTCTCTCATGCCTTACCAAAATGCAAACCTAGATCACTAGGCCCTACATCGAGATTGCTCCCTTAGGATGTACTGTGAATCCCGCCAAAACCAGTCAAAGAGATTCCTAGGCCTTTGGGAATGAACCTTAAGACCGCCTCCGTTCCATATTCCAAAATTCATTAGCAATTCCAAAGCTCCAAAAACTGAAATAACATCCCAATATACCATGGCATCTGGAAAAAGGCTAGGCTAGGCTGAAAGCCACTATCATAACCTGAAAAAGCCATGCCACCAACAACAAGAGAACCGTACACCAACATTCAAATCCATGCATGTCCAAACCAGCTAGGAAATCACACATGGAAAAGGTTACTTGCAAGTATTCCTACCGAAGTTCCTTGATCCTACTTTCCTTTCCCTAATCATTGATTGATTTTCCTTTCCTTTCTCCAAACTAGAGTGCACCAAGAAAACTCTAAGTGACCAAGAGAGTGAGAGAAAGAGATAATAATGACAGAGATCCAAACTTGACCTTGACAAAAGCCATGAATTGATCCTCATAATCCTTTTTATCTAGGAGGCCTCTAATTTCTTCATTTTCCATTATTTTCCTTCAATTTGTTCCTCACATGCAACCTATGACCTTTCACCTTAATTTTCTCCTAATTTCCTTTATTTTCATAAATATATGTGCCAAAATGCCTTTTTTCCTTTTAATTCCTTTGCCTTAGCTTTTGCCAATTTTCCTTAGCCAAAACACACATCAAGTGATGCCCACTAGGATATATTTGTTGAACATTCATCTTGGAAAAAGTGTCCCTTAACTGTGGTCTTATTTTTCCTTTATTAACTTTTATTACATGAAATTTTCACCAGGACTGTTACATCATTGCTTAAGTATGTTAGAGATGTTGATCATGTGAGTGACTAGTCTGTATTGCACATGGAACTAGATGGAGAATTCCAGCTAGAGCCTCAATGTGTATTGCAGAAAAAGGTGTTCATGCCCTAGAACCAAGCAATCAAGAAGGTAAGGTGCAATGAAAGAAATTTGGGCCTAATGAAGCTACATGGGAAATGGTAGAATAGATGCACACTATGTATCCTTCATTGTTTTCCAGTTGAGCAAAGCAATTTTCGTATGGTGTTTTGGTATATGCTTTGGTGATGTTTGGTGTATGTACATATGTATATGGATGTAAATACAACCATTAGCTATGTTATAACAATATAATAATGCATACGGGTTTCATGGCATTATGATGTTATGTTGTTATATTTTCATGTTGGTTTGCTTCTCAATAGGTTGATTATTGTAAATATTGCATCAAGCTAAGTTATAAAGCTCCATTGGTAGTATATTTTTCTTACAGTATTTTTGTGGTTATAGGTGTTGTTGAACACTAACTACAGTGTTCCCCTAAGGAAAAGGTTTCTGTAACAACCCTGGTGAAAATTCCATGCAATAAAAGTTAATAAAGGAAAAAAAATAATCATTGTTGATGGGACACTTATTCCAAGATGAATGTTGGGAAAGACATCCTAGTGTGGGTATTCATTTTATTATTATTGGTTAACGAAATTGGCAAAGGCAATGGCTAACACTTTGGAAAGGAAAAATGGCATTTTGGCACATTTATTTATGAAAATAAGGGAAATTAGGAGAAAAGGGAGATGATAGGTCAGAGGTTGCATGTGAGGAGGAAAATGAAGGAAACAAAATAAAATTTAAAAAATAGAGGCCTCATTCATAAAAGGCTTCTAAGGCAATGAGGATTAGTTGGTAACCTTTTGTCAGTTTAGTTTTGGAGCTCTCTCATTATTCTCTCTCTCTCTCTCTAATACTCTTGGATGAGTTTTCTTGGAGTTTTCTTGGAGGCCATGGAACACTTGGATTTTTGGAGAAAGAAGGCAAAGGAAGAGTAGGAAAGCATAAGAGGACATTGGGAAAATCAGCTACAACAGATTTGTCTTGCAGGAATGAAGTTGCATGTATGTTTTTCTCACTAGTTTGGCATGCATGGCATACGCATGTGGTTTGTTGGTTACGATTTGTCATGGGCATGGAGAATGACCGAGATTGAGAGTGGATTGCATAGCCTTGCTATTTCCTCGATAGTCATGGTGATTGTGGATTTCTTTTCCTTGTTTTTTTTTGGTTGGTACTCATGTTTCCTTAGCTTGGGTTGAGTTATTATTCCTGGAAGCCCTGGTTGGAAAAACACTCTAGAAGCCCTGTAACAAATTGGGTTGAGTTACTAGTCCTGGAAGCCTTGGTTGGAAAAATTCTCTCGAAGCCCTTGGTGGGTTGAGTTACTAGTCCTAGAAGCCCTAGTTGTACAAACGCTCTAGAAGCCTGATAACATTTGTGGGTTGAGTTACTAGTCCTTGAAGGCTTGGTTGGAAAAATTCTCTGGAAGCCCTGAAAGCCTTGGATAGACACCAATCATAAGATGGTTTTGTGATGGCCAACAATGAGGTAGAATCATTATTTGATGGGTTTAGGTGGATAGCCTCTAGAAGCCTTGAATTATTTTGGATTGAGGTGTTCTATGAGATACCACATTCATGCTTGGAATATGGCATGAGGGTGAATGGTTGAACAAATATTTGGCTCAGCCATTCTACGGTCGAGTGGGACATGGAAGTACCATATTGTGTTTGGATATTGCATCATCAATATGAGGTTATTTCTCCTTCTATTTCTATTAGTAATATACTAGATTATATGTGGTTATATGGCTATAATTTCATTAGTATTTATGTTGTTATTATGTTGGTTATATATGTTTTTTATGATAGTAGCTATGTATGGATCTCATCATGTTTTTAATTATAAATGAATGATCATTGTATATATGACCTTATGGATGAAATGGTAGTTAATATGTTGAGCAATCAATGTCTCTTAGCTATTCTCAGCTACGTATGAGACCCCTATTCTTAGATCTATTATTTACACCTATAGATTACAGATTTGAGATATGTTTGATCAAATGCCTTCCATGGCTAGTAGGGGTCTAGTCAAGGTCTCATTCAAGTGATTGCATTTATATTGTAATTTCCTTGTTAATTTACTATTCTAAAGATGTGATTCAATTCTGGGTGGTGACCTAGGCTCTAGCCCAAAAGAAGTGGCTGAAATATTGTGGATGCTGGCACAAAATTGTGCCAAAGAGTCCCTGGATGCTGACTTGTAGGCTTGTGACAGTGTTGAGAGGTCCCTGGATGCTAGCATGCCCATAGCATGAGAGCGTCCAAAGGTAAAGTGGTTCAAAATCTCAGTGGAACCTAGGGGCTGGTTGGAAAAAACTTTGGATTGGTTTTTGAGGGTCCTAATGCCGATGTTGAATGTTTGTATAGTGTATTTCCATCAGTTCCACTTCCCTAACATGATTTAGGAGGTCAAATCATATCATAGTGACCTCTCATCACATGTTTACCCCAGCTAGATGGTTGGGTAGATGTGGGAGGAGGGTGTTAGAGAGTGGTATTAGAGCATGATTCACCCCTCGGACTAGATGGGCTATGTGTTGGTCATGCATGCATGTCAATTGCATGTGTGTCTCTTACCCTTGCATTCCATGTGCTTGTTGCATTTGCATAATGTTGATTATGGTTGTAGTGTTGTTGCCATTTGGAAGTTGATGTTGTTATTGTGGGATGCATCATGATGAGTGTATGATTGGTTACATGTCAATTATGTCGCTTACATGTATCATTATTGTATGGTTGGTTACATCCTTGTATGTTTGGTTGTATTCTTGTATGCTTGGTTATAAGTACCATTCTTCTAGGTTCACTTACAATTATTGTTCGTTTATGCTTAATTACATGTGTTTATCCATGTGTGTGGTTGGGTACACATTTCCTATGCATGTTAATGTTTGCATGTGGTCAAGTCTACAGTGATGTAGTGGTTTTTGTCATGCATAAGGTTGTGATATATGTTGTTGGTAAGATCATGCATTGATGACACGACCCTAGCTAGAATGATGGTTGCATGGTTATATACTTACGTGTTATGTTTCTATATGTTGTCGTGATTATGTTATACATGTATCATGTTGATTTACTAATCTTGTAGACACAGTATCCTCCCCGAGCTATACTAAGGTACGTTGGTTTATTGTGATTTGGTATAGCTGACATGATATACCTTGTAGGAAGAAATATCAAATGGCTATCAAGATGGTAGAATACAAGGACTCTCCCTATGAATCAAAAGAGAAGTATAGTGTTGGGAAATCTTATGATTTGGCAGATACACTAAGAAGCTTAAATGAAGAAATAAAGAGTTGCAAGGCAAATAATGATAGAATCATACAAGCATAGGATAAGCTAGAAGGTGTAAATGCAGTGACACTTAAAAGTTTTGAATATTTCCAATGACATGGACCACTTCAGATCAGCCATGGGCAGGAGGACAAAATTAATGGGGCATATGGTAGTAGGTCACATGGTGGTCACAGATTAGATAGAAATGACATGGTCAAAGGTTGCAAATTTTTGGACACTCTGGGTAGCAGAGGGGACAGACGCAGGTACCATTATAGATCTGGTTCTTAGAGGCATGATGATCAATATTGTTATCATCTGTACAAAAGGAGTGATAGGGGATACTTTCCAAATGAGTTTAAGAAATCAAAGCCACGTACATTTGATGGAGAGATGAAGAAATAACAATATGGAGAGGTATGGTTGCTTGGTGTGAAGAAGTTCTTCAGGTTGTATGATTATTCAGAGAAGATGAAAACCAGAGTAGCTACATTCAGCATCAAAGGTAAAGTAGACATTTGGTGGGAATATGTGAATAATTTCAGAGGTATACATGAGGAGGATTTGAATTGAAATGGGTTTGAGTGGATATTCAATAGGAATTACCTATCAAAGAGATAATCTGATGACAGGGCAAAGGAATTCTATGAACTAAAGATGGGATCTATGACAAATGACGATTACACTAGCAAGTCCTTGGAGCTATTGAGCTATGTGTCTTACCTCAAGGAGGAGAAGGCCAAGGTTGAGAGATTCGCTAGTGGGTTACTAATGGAATTCAAAGATAGGATTGAGTTTGATGAGCCTAGATCATTAGAGGAGGCCATCCAGAAGATAAATCATTTCTATGAACAATTGAAGCACAGATCTGAGGCTAAGCTAGACTAGAAGGGAAATGCAAGAAAAAAAGGAAAATCGGAGAAGAAGTGAGTGAGGCCACAAGATTCAGGTAATAAGGAGAATGTTGTAGCACCTAAGGGGTTCAATGCATATCACAAAGGATAAGGACATCGATCTAAGGAGGAAAACAAGGATTCAGGTTGAAAGTCTATAGAGTGTTGGACTTGTGGAAAATATCATTGCAAGAGAGATTATCCACCGAATTTGGGTGGTAGGCGTCAAATATATAGTGCATAGGACGTGAAAACTATTGGGGATGTTGATCAGAGGGTTCCTTGTATGTATGCAACATTGGATAACATACATGTAGACCATCTGACATATTTCATTGAGATGGGTAGTAATTTTATGATCAAGTTATTAATATTTTGATTGACCTTGGATCTAATTATAGCTATGTTAGTCCTGACTTGGTGGATAAGTGTGGTTTGAGTAAGGAATGGCATTCAAAATCTTGGTTAGTGTAGTTAACTATAGGTATGAAGAAGTGAGTTCACAATTGAGTAAGAGCTTGTTCATGTTATTTGAATGGTATTCCTACCACAATATAGTTGAATGTATTACAGTTGGGATCATACAATATTTTTTTGGGCATGGATTGGTTGTATCTTCATAGAACCAAGATGGATTATTATCACAAAGCTATTGAGTGCTTGGATGACAATGAGGAACAAGGAGTCTTGCAAGGAAACAAGAGAGCCACATTAGTTAGGATACTGGAAACTATGCATGCCAAGTGCAGTCACAGAAAATGGTGTGTGCTATTTGCAGTACATATTTCTAGTGATAACGGTAAGGATGTTGAGGATGAAGATGTTTTGAGCAAATACCCAGTTCTACAGTAGTTCAAGGACATATTTCCTGAGGATGTTTCAGAGTTTCCACCTCATAAGGAGGTAGACTTCTCTTGAGTTGGTTCAAGGAGCAACTCTGGCTTCAAAAGCACCTTACAAGGTAAGCACACCCTAGTTGGTAGAGTTGAAGCTATAGTTGAAGGAATTGTTGTACAATGGATACATTAGGCCAAGTGTATCACCATGGTACTCTTAGATTATGCATTAACTATAGGAAGTTGAACAAAGTGGCCATCAAGGAAAGGTATCCATTGCCTAGGATTCATGACTTGTTCGATCATGTGAAGGGAGTAGCAGTGTTCTTGAAGATTGATCTGAGATCTAGATATCATCAGGTATGAATCAAAGAGGAGGACAGTTCAAATACAACCTTATGGACCCATTGTAATAATTATGAGTTTGTTGTAGTTCCATTTGGCTTAACTAATGCTTGAACTATCTTTATGTTCTTGATGAATAGTGTGTTGAATCTTTATTTGGATAGGTTTGTTATTGTGTTCATTGATGACATATTGGTATATTCTAAAAATGAGGAAGAGCATGCCGAGCATTTAGGAGTAGTGTCGATGTTGTTGAGAAATCATTAGTTGTATGCTAAGCTTAGCAAGTGTAGTTTCTTTCAAACTAAGGTACACTACTTAGGGAATGTTGTATCCAAGGAGGGCATTGCAGTAGATCTAGAAAAGATAAGGGCCATCATGGAGTGGGTAGCTCCCAAGAATGTAGATGAGGTGAGATCTTTCATGGGGTTGGAAAGCTATTATAGGAGGTTCTTGAGGAACTTCTCATACATCCTTATGATATCACATCATTGCAAAGGAAAATTAAGAAGTTAGAATGAATAAAGGAGTGTGAGGCTAGTTTTGAGTAGCTTAACTAGTTGTTGACACATGAACCAGTGTTAAAGATTGAATATCCAGACAAAGAGGTTGTAGTATGCATAGATTTTGACAAGAAATGAATTAGTGGAGTCATTATGTAGGATGGATAGTTAGTATGTGATAATTTTTGAAAACTAAATGAGCATGAGCATAATTACCCCACACATGATCTTGAGTTGGTAGTAATTATACATGCGTTGAAGATGTGGAGACACTATATTCTGGGAAAAAGGTTTACATTGGTGAGTGATCACAGTGGTTTTCATTATCTATTTAACAAACAAAATTTGAATGGTAGGCAAGCTCATTGATTAGCCATGATCAATGAGTTCAATTTTGAGATATACATCACATATAAAGAGAACATAGTGGTAGATTCTCTTAGCAAGAAGATATAGGTAAATCATTTGGAAGCTTCGAGCTCCTACGGGACATATGTTAGCATTATGACACAGGTTGGCGCTATGGCACTGGTGTGGCACAGGTGTTTTCGTTGATGGCAACTCACTCTAGTGACAGATCTCAGTTCAGGCTCTTAGAATGAAGGGAAAGATATATACGCAGGTTCACCTAGACGAAGACGCGTATACACGAGGGTTAGACATTCCAAAGGCACGTATGCATATACACACACTTTCACGCAAGTAAAAGCACGTACATGTGGGAGAACTTACTTTTGGTCCGTGGTATTTAGTCCTTGGTAATTGAACCTATGGTTCTGGGCCATGGTATCTCGTCAGAAGTGTTGATCCCATGTATTGTGTCCATGGTATTGTTTTGTTATGGTTTTGGACCGTGGTATTGTGAAAGGCATCAGACTATAAAAGAGGAAGGAGATCATTTGGCAATGGATCATCTGAATTATATTGAATATCTGATAAAGTGCTAGATCTGGAATATTGGTTATTGGATTATGGTCAAGATCTGGATCTGAATGAAGGAAGAACCTGAGCGCAGGGAGAAGGATAAGTTCTATTGATGGGTCAAAATTTTAAGGCTTGAATAATAGTATCTTTGTATGATTTTGATCTGTTATATGTGGCGCGTGCTTGATCTATAAATCTAGTAATTTGGGTTAACTAATGTCTGAATGTTTGAAAGAGTGAATTGTCCTTTATAGATCTGTACGCAGGTTCAGTAAAGCTAAGGCGCGTATACACGCTGGTTCTGTGAGTAAAAACAGTGTATACGCAGGTTGGTCCAAACACAAAAGCGTATGCATGTAGGTTTCTGGTTATTGAAGTAGCATACATCTCTTGAATTGTGTTCTAGCTGCTTCTGTTTATTGCTGCAGTGTTCTGGGTTTAGAATTGGTGTGTGGTTATTGTTACTATGTTTTGGGTACAACTGTCAGAGAAGTGTCTATTTGATTCAGTATTAATTGGTGAAAGGAGATTGTTTGATGCAGAAATTCTTGATGATTGATTAATGTCCATGTATCTAGTCTGAAAATTTATGAAACGTGGTCCCTGGAAGCAAAGAGAAGGTTGTAGCCTTCTGTAGGTAGTAGCTTGCGTACTAGTATCCTAGCTAGTACAAGAGCTAAGGGAGTTGTAGTTCCCTTCCAAGAAAAGCTGGAGAACGAGAGATGGTTGTAGCTCTCTGCAGGTAGCAACCTGCGTACTGCTAAAGGATTACACCAGTACAGAAACATTGTAAAAAGAAGTTTCTAATTAAAAGAAGATAGAGATGAATTGCAACAGGTGGTTTTCACCCACATTGGGTTTCCACCTTATATCTTGTGTTCTTGTGTGTGATTGTCTTCTGCTCTGTTTCACTGTTTCTGGTTACTGTTTATTTGATTCTGATACACAGATTAATGATCAACATCTGTAAGATAAATTAAATTATAAGTCTGCATGGTATACGCTTGTTTCCTTATCTGTGGTTGCATATATACGCGGTTTTAACTAACTGAAGTAGCGTATATGATCTGGGTTTGAAAAAGAAATCAATTGACTTGATAATACTGATTCACCCCCCCTCTCAGTATTATTTCCAACAATTGGTATCGGAGCAAGTCCTTTAGAATAAGCTTGATCGCTTGAAGGAAGATCTATCATCATGAGCAACTACGAGATAGAAGCATCAATCAGGCCACCAATTTTTGATGGGACCATCTTCGTCTATTGGAAAGTAAGAGTCACAGCCTATCTTCAATCTCTTGGTACAGAAGTCTGGGATATCATAGATACAGGGTACACTTTTCCTTCAGCAACTCCTACAGATCCGGCTGGTAAGAAGCAATATGAAACAAATGCAAAGGCTGTCAATACTCTATTAGGATGTCTATCTCAATCAGAATTCGTCAAGGTTATACAGTATAAATCCGCAAAAGAAATATGTGACAAGATCGTTTTGAGCTATGAAGGAGATGAACGGGTAAAATGAGCAAAACTTCAAACCCTCAGAATTCAGTATGAGAATCTCAAAATGTACAATGATGAAAGTGTGGCTAACTATTTCCTACGTATAGATGAGATTGTTAATTGTATGAAAAACTTGGGTGAAGAAATAAAAGAGGTTGTTGTGGTTGAAAAGGTTCTAAGATCTTTGTCCTCTAAGTTTGTGTCAAACGATAAAAAACTATCTTTTTAACTCCTAATTACCTTCACATTAATTGTCAACCCAGGGACAACTTTTTATTTCAAGAGTGTACTCAGTCTGAGGCGGCTATTTACTCAAGAGTAATGTTTTGCAGTATAGTGCTTAAAATGCAAAAGTAAATGAATGCTTGAAAAGAAATCTAATTACAACAACATAAACTCAAATGCTCTAAAATCCAACTATTCACTCAGCAAACATCAATTGAGGATACAGTAGCAATAACTCATTTCTCTAGAGATTGATACAATTGAAATCAAACTAGAACAAGACAATCAATCTGAGAACAAGGATGCAGTAACCAATGTTCTCTATAGTTGACAACCCTGCTTTAAAACAATTAAAAGGAAATAGAAATTGAACTAAAGCTGCTATTGAAAGTAAATTATGAAAACTCTTTTAAAAGAAAACTCTTGCAATTAACCAACAAAAATGAACATCAAAGTAAATGGACAACAAATTGTAATTAAAGGAATTAAACAACCAATCCTATTTAATAAATCTGAACAACAAACTCTAATTAATGGAATCGAATAACCAATAATCCATAATGAATATCAAAGCCTGAAATGAACAACGAAGCTTTACATTTGAAATGAACAGCATAACGATATACATTGAGAAGGATAATAATCTCTGTTATGATGGAAAAGAACAGCCACACGATTCAATCTCAGCTTGTGCAATAAAACAATTTCATAAAATATTATAACAGCTCACTGCACAAACATGAAATTGTAAGGCAATACGATTCAAAGAAATAGGAATTAAATCAAACCATCACACGACAACAATTGTAAAGGTATGATACACAACAGTAGTGTGCTCCACCAGAGGCTGGGCCCTTAGCCGCCAGTGGATGCTGCTGGGCTACTTCATATAAGCTGAATGAACAGCAACTCTCAAATCATATATTGATCATTAAACTTGGTTGGTAGTACAATAGCAAAAGCCTTGAGAAATACAACATGAAAAAATCCCTTTTTCCTCCTATCCTATCATGAATCATGAATCTTTAATTCTGAATCTCTAATTCTAAATCCTCAATTCTCCATCATTTTTCCATCCTTTTTCATCATTTTTTCATCCCCCTCTCTGATCTCTGTTTTCATTTAAATAGAGAGAGATCAGAGAGAAGTTACAATAAAGATAAGTACAACATGATTTCTATTACAAAATTGGTTTGCTTCTAACCAATTGATCAACAAGAGCAAGGTGAATTTAGCTTTGCTGCTGAGATTTGGAGGACGGCCGCAACAACAAATCTAAGAAAATTGTGCTCAAAGAAAATTGTATTTCTCTCTATACAAGTTGAATTTGGGCAAACTATTCTTTCGGAAAGTTAGCTGGGTCCGTTTTGGACAAAACCCATGTTCTGGATTTTCCAGATTCTGATTTATTTGCTCAGAATCTCAACCGCAAAACTGTCACTTCTTATTCTAGCGAATTTCTGAGTTGGCACTTTTAATGATCAAATCTTCAATCTGGAAATTATCTTAGAGGCTAAAAATGCTGAATAATGTTACAACTGATTTATTAAAACTATCATTGATAAAATCATGCATAATCATCAATTTATTAGAAATAAAGGAGAATAAATAATATTCATTCATAAGAGCATAAATCATTATAAAATGGATTTATATAATAAATTATAATAAATGACATGATAAAGAAGAGTAAAAATGGATAAAATAAGTGTTTAAAAAGTGGTCGTATTCACGGCCCAACACACCCCCACACCGAATATATTGCATGTCCTCATGCAACAAAAAACTGAATATATTGCATGTCCTCATGCAACCCAAAGACAAAACCCATGTGTTAACCAAGCAATAAAAAATTTGTTCATCTCAGCTCATAGAACAAATGAATTCTTCCTCAATTAATAAATATTCAATTTTAGCAATCTTGATGAAGGCATAACAATGAAGTTGCAGCAAAATATGATATAAGTGACAGCAACCTTCATTAACCATTTTCCCAAAAACTACAAACCAGATTTTGTTGAAATGTTGCAAGTAGATTTGTAATATATGAATGCCTCTATGATCCAAAAATCAGATCGTTTTGATGCACGGATCATGAGATATAAACAAAATGGCTGTAGGTGATAGTGCATGATTTCCAAAATTTTATGAACCAATTTATCTTGAAATTATCTGGGTATGTGTATTTTAATAATATGTCTGTGTTTTCCAGAAATCACAAGAATTGAGTTCATAGTTTTAAAAATATGTGGAAATCAATTTCTGCATTGAAATTGTATGCCTTAAATGAGAAAGAAAGTAGAAAACATCCATCATGCGTAGCAATTCCTCCCCCTCTCTGAAAATTAGCATGGCCTCATGCGATGCTGGAAAACAAATTGAGGTGGTTGCTACTATCTATTGAATTCTATGCTTGGTGTAAAACAACATGGAATAAGGGAGGTGTTGAGAATGAATAAGAATATCAATGGATGATAAAGAATATTAATGACATGGTCATAAGAAAGAGATGAATGAAAGGAACACTCCCCCAAGTTGAAAGATGATATGCCATTGAAAAAAAAGGAAGTGGTAAAGATGTGGAAGGAAGGATGATAAATAATGCTCAAAATGGATTTTCATTAAATTCTCCTAAATTTGTAATAAATCAGAAAATTATGCTATTTTACCTCAAGTTTTACCTCCAAAAGAAAAATGTGGAATGACATATATGTACTGACAATTGTTGAAGCTGATGTAGGCAAGGTTGGTGCTGAAAAGTGATGCAAAAGGTGGAATCCAGGGAAGCACATCATGTCTGAAGAATCGTTCACGTTCGCACGTTGCTCGAGCCGGTTTTAGTAGTTGCAATAGTGTGGTCATGCCGTGAATAGAGTGTCCCCGCCATACTTGTTGTTCTCCTGTAACAAATCGCTATTTTGCATACAATGTTCTTGAATCCATAGTGTTAGTTTTAAATAACAATAGATAAGACGCATGCAAAAAATTCCAATCAAAAACTTTTGTATACATGCAAATTTGTCAAATCAACAAGTTATGATAGAGTGCAGGAATCATATCGCATGCTATCCTGTAATGCATACATTCCCCCCTCCAATTGGAAAATGGATTACATAACCATAAAGCATATGAAAGGTGTTATGTTGACGGCAAGACAAAGGAATGAACAATACGGTAGTGAATGAAGCAGAGTACACATATCAATGATAGGACAGCGAGAGTTATGGTTATAATGAGAGCAGAGTGTGTAAAGATAGTTATGAATAAAAGATAGGACACTTTGGATTGATGATAAGTTATGCGAAAAAAGAAAAAGAACAACAATATGCTAAAAAGATGCTTTACTGACGGTATTCTAGATGAAAATGATGTGATTGATCTGAAAACAATTTCTCATGTGTAAAGGTTCAAAACAGGGAAAAAATAAAGGAAATAACTTCTCTGATAAAAAGAAAAAAATAAGAAAAGGGTATTATAGTAATAATTGACGATAAGATATAACTTCAATACCATAAGCAGAGCCTCTGCTTCCAGTAGGCATCCATAGCCTCGGCACAGTTTCTTTTTAACCCATATGAGCCAGGATCCTCAATTTATAAATGGAGAGTTACAGTGTTGTTCTACAAAAGAGATCAGTGTGCTAGCACTGTAACCAGATAACGACACTGCCATTCACTGGGATGTAGCAAAAGTGATCAGGCCGGCTCGTGATGAGACCTCCTGTTCCAAGGATAATTTGGCTATCCAATGGATCATAACCCTGGTGTTGTGGCCATAATGGGAATGTCACTTTGTTACAGCCTTATGAACATAGTAGGTTGGCTCGTAATGAGACACTCTATCCTCCATCTGTGAACAAAATTTTGTTGTTATTACATATTTTTATGATAAAAAGAGGGAGGCTCAGTACTCCTTAAGAGTAGGGATGGTGGAAGAAGTTGAACATGTCAATAGAAAAAAAATATACCCATGATCTCATTTATTATACACAGAGAAGATTATAACTAGGAAGGGTGGAACCAGCATGGTATAAAGATGATCAATCAACATCATGTTCAACAGAAAACAATGCAGTAAAGTAGTATATAAATAATTGTGTCCCTTTTGAAAAGAATCTATCATCAAGGAGCTGTCATGTTAAAGATCATAACATGAATGATATTAACTCGCTTCAAAAGAATCCATAATTCTTGTCCTCATAAAAGTAGTGTACTTCATGCCATGAAAGGGAATCTGTAAAATGTGGTTGAGATGAATTAGGAATAATCCCACAAGAGGAAGAAAATGGTTGCTCTCAAAAATACTCCCAAAGTGTTGTTTCTTTGAAGGAACAGCAAAAACACTCAAAAAGTGGTGTTCCGTGTAGGGAACAACAAAGAAAATGCACACCAAAAAGAAAAAATACACATAAAAAAGTGTGAAAACGCAAATGCCGTTCCTTTGGAAAAAGGAACAGCAAAAACTAAAAGTGTTGTTCCTTTAGAAAGGGAACAACAAAAATGAAAAGTATCATTCCTTTGGAAAAGGAACATTAAAAACGCAAGTGCCATTCCTTTGGAAAAGGAACAACAAAAATGCAAGTTTCGTTCCTTTGGAAAAGGAACAGCAAAAATGAAAAGTGTCGTTCCTTTGGAAAAGGAACAGCAAAAACGCAAGTGTCGTTCCTTTGGAAAAGGAATAGCAAAAATGAAAAGTGTCGCTCCTTTGGAAAAGGAACAGCAAAAACGCAAGTGTCGTTCCTTTGGAAAAGGAACAACAAAAATGAAAAGTTTCGTTCCTTTGGAAAAGGAACAGCAAAAACGCAAGTGCCATTCCTTTCGAAAAGGAACAGCAAAATGAAAGGCGAAAAAGGAACAACAAAATGAACCGTGGAAGAGGAACGACAAAATGAACCGTGGAAAAGGAACAACAAAATGAACCATGAAAAAGGAACAGCAAAATGAAAGTGAAAAGGAATGGCCAACACAAAAGGTGTTTTTCTTTTGAAAAAGGAATAGCAAAACAACAATGTTGTCCCTTGGAAAAGGAACAACAGAAACAACAAAAGTGCACACAAATGCTGTCCCTTCAGAAAAGGAATAGCAAAATGCACAAGCATAAAATGCAAGCACGCAAGGAATGAATTCATTGTTCACTGTATTGATGCTAAGGATGAGTTACAGTTTAAATGAAGTAACACCTGAAACACAAAATATAAGAGAGATCAGAAAAGAAACAACTTTTTATTTAAAAACAGTATGTAAATAACTAAATTAAGTTACAACAACTATGATATTATGTAAAAAATGATCTCTTTGTAAAATGTTTTGGCAACAGTGATAAGACATGAATCTTCAAATTGAAATCAATTCTTCATTTTTTCTGTTATGAATCCTTTGTTTCATTAAAATTTCTTTCAAGAATCACTTGTCCATAAATTGACCTTGTTTTTTTCCTAGGACCTGCAAAAAACGAGTATCTACCTGCAATAAAACATTACATCATGGAGAAAGAGAGTTGCGCGGGCTCCCCTAATCCAATAATTATGAAAAAAAATAACAAGTAGTTACTCTTTAGAACAAAGCCATGGAGAAAATAACAAAGTAAGATTTATTTGTCACTTGCGGGAGAGCAGTGGCCAATCACGCTAATCTGTAGTGTTTTGATCACAACTTCTTTGTTTTTCGTCCAAATTGAGTGATTCTAAAGCCAAATGAGAGCTAATTCAAAGGTTTATCTCCCATAGCAACAGGTTTTAAAAATTCAATGATATGAGGTTTATATCCAAAAGCAATAGGTTTTAAAAATTCAATGATATGATATGTCAATTTTAGTTAGAACAACCTGCATAACAGAGTCATTTTCGATTACCCCACTTAGACCAACAGTTGATATCTCAAGCATAGATTTTTCATTTGATGTCAGATTCAAATGATTCAAATCAGAAATGAAATTAGATTCATTTATTTATTTCCAATAGAAACAAGTTTTGAAGACAAGAAGAATTGATAGGTCAAATACTGTAAGGAACAACCGGAAAAACAAAGTTTTAAGAGTGTTGATTTACAATAGACAGTCAATATTTTGATCTTAACTTCCCCATACGATATCAAAAATGAGTGATTACAATTGCATTGTAAACTATATTCATAGGGGAATCTATCATAGTAACAATTTTTTCAAATTCAAACATTTAGGCCTCCAAAAACTCACTGTCCCAACTCTGTTCCTGAGCTACCCACTAGACACCTTGTCAATGTTTGTTTCTAACTTTCTCGTTTCAAATCCAAATTGAGTGATTCAAATTGAGTTAGAAATTAGACATAAATGAATACTTAGGATAGAAACATGTTTTAAAAAATATTCACTTTTGGTCCCCCAAAACATGACTGTCCCAACTGTTTTTCCAGAAATTTCATCAAGCCCGCAAGCCAAAAAAATGATATTCAAGCATTTTTTCAAATTGGTGATAAAAATAAAAATGAGTGTTTGTAGAACTATTATTTCCATTGTAATTCATCCACATACACAAATTAATTAAAAATAATAATTATCACCGATGTTGATTTGCACAGCATGTTGCAACAAAAAACAACTAGTTTTACAAAAAAAACAAAATGCATTTATTTATGCCCTTATTTATTTTATTTTCTACACTAAGCTATTTTGATTTGAAAAACGAATATGACTACGTATATGAGTACTTCCAGTGGAGCCATCTTCGAAATAGGGCTTCATGTATGCACATACCCAAATTTGAAAAATGCATATTGATAAAAATTAGGGTATGAGAATCCAACTTCCCTTGAAAAGATGGAGTCAAAAATTGTTGAAGTATGGAGCAATGCTGCAAACAAGTAATGGATTGAAACCAATCTTCAATGTATCCGCTACTTTCTTGATTTCCCATAGCCATCATACCATGAAGTTCTTGAGCTTTTAAAATGACTTGTTGATGCATACTAAAAGAAACCTCATTTTCTTCCATAGCTTTTACAATTTTTGAATTTGAAACATTCTGAATCTCATTGTTAGTTTTCTCCATTGGTGCATGTGAGATAGAATGGGTGGGAAGGGTGGGTAAATTTGGCAGTTCAACATTGTAAGCATGTTGTACAGATTTATTATGGTGAGGGTGTGGAATTAGTTGAGCAGAAAATTGTGTATGGAATGGAGCATTTTGATGATGTGGTTGATTGGGTTGTGTGGATGGTTTTGATATGCAAGCAGGATGTTGTGGAAGAGTTGGTGAAGAATATGGAGAATGTGCTTGTGCTACAAGATGAGAGAGAGTAGTCATGCAATCATAAGGTGAACCATGCCAAACTTGTAGACAAGATTGATGGTGGTTATATTGAGATTGCCATGGCTGCCCTAACACATTAGTATTCCCTAATGGATTATGCAAGTAAGAGAATGAAGAGGAAGTGTTTTGAACCATACCTATTGACCTTGTTGCAGCATCCCCATCTCTTTGATATGCCACTTCCAAATTAGATAAGGAAGAACAACCATCTATGGTATGCTCCTTTCGGTCATGAGGGCAAAACACTTCATCAATTTCTTGATTTTTATGAACCTGCAAAACATCCAATTTTGAATTTAGAGAGCTAATAAAATCAACTTTAAAATTTTCAAATAAAGCATTGATTTCAGCTCTTATGTCTCCTATTCTTGTAGCAGATTAGGAAAAGAAAGAACAAACATCTCTAGGATTTTTACCAGCCTTGGAGATTCCTCTTGAATACCTTATGCACAATTCACAAACATCATCATATGATAATTGAAAAACATCACCTTTTCCTATCAGATTTAAGAGTTCTAAAGTTTCATCTTTGATTCCTTTAAGAAGGAGTGTTTTCAAGATCTCTTTTTCCAAATGCTTATGTTTTGCTTTTTGAAGGTTGTATTGAAATCGATCTACATAGTCCTCCAAACTTTCATCTTCCCCTGTATCATAGCAAAAATATCTTCATTTTCCTTGCAATAGCCCTGGTACTTCTTCAAGAATATGTTTTTCATGTCTTCCCATGTTTGGATGGAATTCCCACCTAGGCTCATGAACCATCGGAGAGATGCTCCTTTTAGAGTAAGAGGAAACACTTTCAACCTTTGATCATTAGTGTAATAATCATATCCTATACAAAGTATTTCGAACTCAAATAAGAATATATCTGGATCTTCATTTGTCAAGCCATGAAAATTTGGTAGAGAAGATGGGGGAATTATGTGCATTTGTCTCACTCCTCCTAGATCTTTGATAGGAAAGTTAAAAGTAGAAATGTGAGTCATTTCTTACCATAATAGAAGACGTTCTTCATGTGTTTCTTCAAGGCTCCTTCTTCAAATGTTCCTGTCAATCGGTTAGTGAAATGGGTGGTGCTTACATCACCACTTTAGAGAAATCATGAGATTTGTTTTTCAAAATTTCTATTTTTTTTCTAGTCATTCACACAAAAATTCAAACATCTACTTCTACCCTAAGTTCTTTAACAGCCCTGCTAGAAAGTGGGCGGTGGAGCAAGGGTTTTGCATGCTCCGTACGCAGGTTCTTACCTTCCATTTTTAATACCCAATTCTTTCCTAAAAGGCACTCATCAGATGCACACTACTCTTTAGAAATAGCTACACTCTCCCCCGCAACGGCGCCAAAATGTCGAACAATAAAAAGGTGTCTTTTTAACTCCTAATTACCTTCACATTAATTGTCGACCCAGGGACGAATTTTTATTTCAAGAGTGTACTCAGTCTGAGGTGACTATTTACTCAAGAGTAATGTTTTGCAGTATAGTGCTTAAAATGCAAAAGTAAATGAATGCTTGAAAATAAATCTAACTACAACAACATAAACTCAAATGCTCTAAAATCCAACTATTCACTCAGCAAACATCAATTGAGGATACAACAGCAATAACTCATTCTTCTAGAGATTGATATAATTGAAATCAAACTAGAACAAGACAATCAATCTCAGAACAAGGACGCAGTAACCAACGTTCTCTATAGTTGACAGCCCTGCTTTAAAACAATTAAAAGGAAATAGAAATTGAACTAAAGCTGCTATTAAAAGTAAATTATGAAAACTCTTTTAAAAGAAAACTCTTGCAATTAACCAACAAAAATGAACATCAAAGTAAATGGACAGCAAACTGTAATTAATGGAATCAAATAACCAACAATCCATAATGAATATCAAAGCCTGAAATGAACAACGAAGCTTTACATTTGAAATGAACAACATAACGATATACATTGAGAAGGATAATAATCTCTGTTATGACGGAAAAGAACGGCCACGCGATTCAATCTCAGCTTGTGTAATAAACAATTTCATAAAATATTATAATAGCTCGCTGCAAAAACATGAAATTGTAAGGCAATGCGATTCAAAGAAATAGGAATTAAATCAAACCATCACACGACAGCAATTGCAAAGGTATGATACGCAGCAGCAGCGTGCTCCACCAGATGTTGGGCCCTTAGCCGCCAGTGGATGCTGCTAGGCTACTCCATATAAGGCAAATGAACAACAACTCTCAAATCATATATTGATCATTAAACTTGGTTGGCATTACAATAGCAAAAGCCTTGAGAATTACAACATGCAAAAATCACTTTTTCCTCCTATCCTATCATGAATCATGAATCTTTAATTATGAATCTCTATTCTAAATCCTCAATTCTCCATTATTTTTCCATCCTTTTTTTCATCATTTTTTCATCCCCCTCTCTGATCTCTATTTTCATTTAAATAGAGAGATATCAGAGAGAAGTTATAATAAAGATAAGTACAACATGATTTCTATTACAAAATTGGTTTGCTTCTAACCAATTGATCAACAAGAGCAAGGCGAATTTGGCTTTGCAGCTGAGATTTGGAGGACGGCCGCAACAACAAATCTGAGAAAATCGTGCTCAAAGAACCCTGTGTTTATCTCAATACGAGTCGAATTGGGGCAAACAATTCTTTAGAAAAGTTAATTGGGTCCGTTCTGGACAAAACCCATGTTCTAGATTTTCCAGATTCTGCTTTATTTGCTCAGAATCACAACTAAAAAACTGTCACTTCTTATTCCAGCGAATTTCTGAGTTGGCACTTTTAATGATAAAATCCTCAATCTGGAAATTATCTTAGAGGCTAAAAATGGTGAATAATGTTACAACTCATTTATTAAAGATATCATTGATAAAATCATGCATAATCATTAATTTGTTAGAAATAAAGGAGAATAAATAATATTCATTCATAAAAGCATAAATCATTATAAAATGGATTTATATAATAAATTATAATAAATGACATGATAAAGAAGAGTAAAAATGGATAAAATAAGTGTTTAAAAAGTGGTCGTATTCACGGCCCAACAGTTTGAATCAAAATTTTCTGCAATAGAAGAAAAATAGAATCTACATAACCTTACCATGTCATAGCTGCATGGAATTCTAATTGCTTACGAAATGAGGAAAGGAGGACCATCAGATAGGAGAGAAGCTGCATTCAAGGCTTCAGGCAAAGGAGATTACTATGAGTCAGGACATATGTCAGGAGAAGAGGAAGAATCAAATTTTGTTAAGAACCTTCAATGGGGTGTTAAAAGATTCAGAGGTAAGTTACCTTTCAAATGCTTTGCTTGTGGAAGAGTCGGTCACTATGCTGCCAAGTGTCCTCATAAAGATAAGCTTGACAAAGGTAAGGAACCTGTTAGATGGAACAAGAAACAGAATGTAAATAAGAAAAGCTATTACACTCATGAAGACAGTGATGGACTTTCAAATAGTGATGAAGATGAACAAGGTAACAATTATAGAATTTTAATGGCTTTTGAAGATGATGATTCCTTGGATGCTATAGATAAAGGAGGTCTGTATGAAGAGATTTCTAAACTCAAAATTTTCTTAGAAGAAAAGAATATGATCATAGATACTCTGCAATTTCAACTTACTGAAAAGGAAAAACATCATGAAAAGTTATAATGTGAAATTGTGGGACTCAGAAAAGAGATTGAGTAAACAAAAGCTCTTAATCTTAGATTTACTAATGGATCTGAAACTCTAGATGAGATTATCAAAGTGCAGCATTCTCCACTAATCAAGACAGGTCTGGGATATAATGAAGAATCATCTCAAGCGTAGAATCCATCCACTTTCAAAAGTTATCTTGATGCAGCAAGGAGAAGTGAAACGATTGACAATTAACAACAAAGGCACAGTGCTCCTCACTAGGCAAATCAGGGACAATTTACCTCAAGAATGAACAAAGACTACCAGGTAAATCGGGGGCAATCTACTTTAAGGATGAATCGAAGCTACAACCAGCCACAGGTAAAACCTTCTCAATTTGCCTGAAGAATGGATGTCAATAGAAACTACAATCATTTGGCTGGTAGAGTTGATAATCACATGAGTTTCTTTAATGGCCAATGTTTCTCTTGTCATAACTTTGGTCACAAAGTAGCTCAGTGTGTTGCCTACAAAACTATCATGACTAGAGAAGCTCAAAAATAGAGGAGTATGACTGGGATCATGAAAAGAACCTACAGTAACTTTTCTGCTCTTGAAAATGAAATAGAATGTTCTATTTGTAACAATTTCAGTCATGAAGACTCTGAATGCAAGAGCAGGTTTCGGTAGACAACTCAGAAGGAGCAAGCCTCAAGTGCCTAAATATGGAGAATAAAAGAACCACAACCAGAAAGATGTGGTATAGCCTTATATGCAGAAGGGAAGGAAAATCAATGGTACATCGACAGTGGATGTTCAAAACATATGACGGGTGATAAAGAAAAACTTTAGTCATATAGTGCCTTAGAGAAGGAGAAGAAGGTCTCATTTGGAAATGACACCCCTGCACTCATAAAAGGTAAAGGTTCTATTCAGTTGAAAGAAAAGGTCAAAGCTGAAATGTTATGTATGTTGATGGCTTAAAGCATAATCTATTGAGTGTCAGTCAGATGCGTGATCAACGAACTGAGGTAATATTTCGATCAAATGGATGTAGTGTTCGTGATATTGATACAGGAAAAACAGTCATCAAAGGCATAAGAACTCCAAATAATTTATACATAGTCAAAGAAGGAAAACATCAATGCTATCTAAGCAAGAATGATGAACACTGGCTATGACACTAGAGATTGGGGCATCTAAGCTTCTCTCAAATAAGGAAAGCATGCAAATACCAGGCAGTTCGTGGTCCTCCAGACATTAGAATTCTAGCTAATACAATATGCAAATAATGTTAGTTTGGTAAGAAAACCAGAACTAACTTCCCTGAGAAGGAAGGATTAGCTAGCAGGCCACTTGAACTTGTCCATACTGATGTATGTGGTGCATCTAGGAAAAGGTCACCTCGGGGAGAAAAATACTTTATATTATTCATTGACGATTTTTCTAGGATGTGTTGGATAGGACTTATGAAGCACAAAGACGAAGCCTTCAAAAAATTCAAATCTTTCAAAGCCTTGGTTAAAAATGAATCAGATCACAAAATCAAATGCCTCAGGTCTGATAGAGGTGGGGAGTTTACCTCAAATGAATTTTTCGATTTTTGTGAAGAAAATGGAATAAGAGGGGAATACTCTACTGCAAGGACTCCTCAGCAAAATGGAGTAGTGGAAAGGATGAACAGAATGGTTCAACAAATGGCTCGTGCTATGATGGATGAGTCTAGAACTCCCGCAACTTTCTGGGGTGACGCTGCATTTGCTACAGTTGTTATTCTCAACAAGACAAACGTCCGGGTAAACAGCACTCAAACTCCTCATCAGCTATGATGAAGTCATTCTCCTTGGTTACTCTCCCCACAACAAAGCATACAAGTGTTACAATAAAAGACTTGGAAGAATTGTTGACAACATTGATGTAATGGTTGACGAAGAAGGAAACATTCCTAGGCAAGTAAGTTCCGAAAATTTTGAAGATGATGAGGACTATCCTTCAACATCAAATCAAAATCATGATGAAGAAGAAGCTCAAGAGGCACCAGAAGAACAGATAAGGATAGAAGATAAGACTCCATCCAGATACATTCAAAAGAATCATCCAGAATCTCAAATTTTGGGACAGAAAGAGGCAGGTATACAAACAAGAAGAACAATTGCAGAAGCTTCAAGCTATTTGGCATTGCTCTCCTCCACTGAACCACAAAATGTAAAAGAGGCATGCAAAGATGAATGTTGGGTCAAGGCAATGGATGAAGAACTTGAGAAAATTGAAAAGAATAACACTTGGGAGTTGGTTCCTAGACCAAAGGATAAGAATGTCATAGGTAAAAAATGGCTATTCAAAAACAAGTTGAATGAAAATGGAGAAGTTATTAGAAACAAGGCCAGACTTGTTTGTAAAGGGTATGCTCAACAAGAAGGAATAGACTTTGAAGAAACTTTTTCTCCCGTTGCTAGACTTGAGGCCATCCGAATGTTCCTTGCTCTCTCAAGCTTTCAGAAGTTCAAAGTATTTCAAATGGATGTGAAATCAGCTTTTCTGAATGCAGACTTAGAAGAAGAAGTGTATATTGAGCAACCAGATGGATTCATCCTTGGAAATGATCCAAAACTTGTATGCAGACTTAAGAAGGCTCTCTATGGCCTTAAACAAGCTCTAAGGGCTTGGTATTATCGTCTGGAAAAATATCTTCATCAACAAGGTTTCTCAAAAGGATCAGCAGATAGCAATCTTTATATAAAAATTGAAAATAACAAATTGCTAATACTTGTTGTGTATGTTGATGACATCATCTTTGGTAGTAATGAAGAAGCTATGAGTCAAAACTTTGCCTTGGTGATGCAGAAAGAATTCAAAATGTCCTTGCATGGAGAATTGAAATATTTTCTTGGATTACAAATCCAACAAAATGAAGGCGGTATCTTTTTATCTGAAACCAAGTACCTCAAGCAGATTTTGAAGAAGTATGGCATGGAAGATTCGAAAGTAGTATGTACCCCTATGGTTACGGGATGCAGCCTCAGTGCAAATGATGAATCAGTAGTAGTGCATCTACCAACTTATAGATCCATGATTGGAAGTCTACTCTATTTAACAGGTACCCGACCAGACATCACGCATGCAGTGGGAATGGTTGGAATATTTCAGGAAAATCCTAAGGAAACTCATCTTCAAGCAGTAAAGAGAATTTTCAAGTATCTTCAAGGAACTCAAAACTATGGCTCGTGGTATCTGAAAGATATAGATCTCACTCTTCATGCTTATACAGATGCAGATTGGGCTGGAAGCGTGGATGACAAAAAAAGCGCAAGTGGTGGTGCATTCTTTATGGGTTCGAGATTAGTATCTTGGTTCAGCAAGAAACAGAGTTCGATTGCTTTATCTACAGCTGAAGCAGAATATGTGGCTGTCGCATCTTGTTGCACACAACTCCTTTGGATGATGCAAACTTTGCAAGATTTTCAAATCACTTGTACTCCACCTATCTCCATCTTATGTGATAATACAAGTGCTATCAGTATCTCAAAGAATCCTGTCATGCATTCAAATACTAAGCACATCCGATCAAGTATCATTTTATCCGGGAACAAGTGTTGGAACAAAAGGTCAAATTGGAGTATGTTCCCTCTAAGGAACAAGTTGCTGATATTTTCACCAAACCAATGCCCAGAGAAACCTTTGAATACCTCAGACAGAAGATGGGAGTAGTTGATGCATCATCTTGCTGTTGAAACTTGTCTGTTTCAGAGAAAAGTGGGTGTATGCAAGTTTCCTGAGGAGGATCCATGTACATACGCCAGTTTATGCAGAGACAGACGCGTATATGGTAGTTTGAAAGAAATCAGTGGGGACAAACTCTGGTTGAAGAGAGTCTGATATGGGTCTGACAGAGACCATCTGGCACAGGTTCAGGGGGAGCAGATAAACTTCTGATAATGCATTGTTGGCATTACATTAGAAGCTCTTGGTTCGAGTACACAAGCTGTTTTGGGTTCAGGTGGATCAGCTGTAGAAGGAGAATAGAAGGAAAACATGGTTGCTAATCTGAATAGTGATTTATAGATGCTGCTGATATTAGTTTTTTAGTGACTTTCATAAGTCTTGCTCTAGATATTTCGTCTCTATGTCATGTATATTGTTTATTGTCAAGGTCATGTAATGGCCTATTTTGGTTTCCCCACTATGCCTGGGATGAATGATGTAATGTACTTGGTTGTCATATGTAAATTTCTGGTGTATCCCCACTTGGTTGGGTGATGGATATTGTATAGAGTATTTTGGTGATAGGAAGGTCTTTTATGATGTACAAATCATTGTTCTTCGTGAAGAACATCTTTTTGCAGATCTTTCTTACAGTCAGGGGGAACATGGCCAGCATAGCAGAGCAGAGATTTCAGCATGTATTCAGGGGGAGCATCACCCTTTGCCCTTGATGACAAAGGGGGAGAATGACTTTGAGGATCTTAGGGTTGCCATCAAGTCCAAAGGGGGAGATTGTTGGCATTATGACACAAGTTGGCGCTATGGCACTGGTGTGGCACAGGTGTTGTCCTTGATGGCAACTCACTCTGGTGACAGATCTTAGTTCAGGCTCTCAGAATGAAGGAAAAGATATATACGCAGGTTCACCTAGACGAAGACGCGTATACACGCGGGTTAGATGTTCCAAAGGCGCGTATGCGTATACATGCACTTTCACGCAAGGAAAAGCACGTACATGTGGGAGAACTTACTTTTGGTCCGTGGTATTTAGTCCTTGGTAATTGAACCTATGGTTTTGGGCCATGGTATCTCGTCAGAAGTGTTGATCCCAACTATTGGGTCCATGGTATTGTTTTGTTATGGTTTTGGACCGTGGTATTGTTAAAAGCCTAAGACTATAAAAGAGGAAGGAGATCATTTGGCAAGGGATCATATGAATTATATTGAATATCTAACAAAGTGATAGATCTGGAATACTGGTGATTGGGTTATGGTGCAGATCTGGATCTGAATGAAGGAAGAACCTGAGTGCAAGGAGAAGTATAAGTTCTATTGATGGGTCAAAATCTTAAGGCTTGAATAATAGTATCTTTTTATGCTTTTTATATGTTATATCTGGCGCATGCTTGATCTATAAATCTGGTAATCTGGGTTAACTAATGTATGAATGTTTGAAAGAGTGAATTATCCTTTATATATCTATACACAGGTTCAGTAAAGCTAAGGTGCGTATACACGCTGGTTCTGTGAGTAAAAACAACGTATATGCAGGTTGGTCCAAACACAGAAGCGTATGCACGCAGGTTTCTGGTTATCGAAGTAGCGTACGTCTCTTGAATTGTGTTCTAGGTACCTCTATTTATTGTTGCAGTGTTCTGGGTTCAGAATTGGTGTGTGGTTATTGTTACTATGTTCTAGGTGCAGCTGTTAGAGAAGTGTCTATTTGATTCAGTATTAATTGGTGAAAGGAGATTGTTTGATGCAGAAATTCTTGATGATTGATTAGTGTTCATCGATCCAATCTAAAAATTTATGAAACGTGGTCCCTGGAAGAAAAGAGAAGGTTGTAGCCTTCTGCAGGTAGTATCATGTGTACCAGTATCTCAGCTAGTACAAGAGCTAAGGGAGTTGTAGCTCCCTTCCAAGAAAAGTTGGAGAACGAGAGAGGGTTGTAGCTCTCTACAGGTAGCAGCCTGCGTACTGGTAAAGGACTACACCAGTACAAAAACATTGTAAAAAGAAGTTTCTAATTAAAATAAGATAGAGACGAATTGCAGTAGGTGGTTTTCACCCACATTGGGTTTCCACCTTATATCTTGTGTTGTGTGTGATTGTCTTCTGCTCTGTTTCACTGTTTCTGGTTACTGTTTATTTGATTCTGATACATAGATTATTGATCAACATCTGTAAGATAAATTAAATTATAAGTCTGCATGGTATACGCGGGTTTCCTTATCTGTAGTTGCGTATATACGTGGTTTTAACTAACTAAAGTAGCGTATATGATCTGGGTTTGAAAAAGAAATCAATTGACTTGATAATACTGATTCACCCCCCCTCTTAGTATTATTTCCAACAACATAATTATAGGATAGGATATTACAGGGAGGTCAGCAAGATGTCAAATATATGGATATTATACATAGGTTGCAACAGAGTACTGATACAGGTAGAGGTGGTAGTTTAGGAATAGGTATAGGGGGTAGTACAAGTATAGGTACAATTACAAGTGCACAGGATGGGGACTATTGCTTTACAGAAGATGGATTGGTTAGATTCAGAGATAGGATATACGTGCTAGATATAAGTGAGCTCAAGAAGGTGATCTTGAAGGAGTTTCACGTGAAACCATATTCAAGTCACTCAAGTTATCATAAGACACTGATAGCAGTGAAGATATTTTATTATTAGCCAAACCTAAAGAGGTGTAGCAGAGTTTGTGGTGAGGTGTTTTGATTGTCAGCGTTCGAAGGCAGAGTGCAAGAAAGGTGGACTGTTATAGCCGATTGCGATTCCAGAGTGGAAGTGGGAAGCCTTTTCCATGGGCTTCATTATAGGTTTGTCGAGGACAAGGAGACAACATGATTCGATCATGGTTATTATGGACAGGTTGAAAAACATTGCACACTTCATTCCAATGAATTATACATTTTCAGCTAGCGATGTAGGATGGGTGTTGTTTAAATATGTGGTCAGACTACATGTTGTTATCGAAAAATATTTTGTAGGACAGGGAGGAAAAGTTCACTTCCAAGTTTTGGAAGTCATTATTTGTAGTTTTGGGCATAGAGTTGGCCTTTAGTACAAATTATCATCTGCAGAAAGATGGACAGATAGAGAGGGTCAACAGGATATTGGAGGACATGTTGAGGATGTATGTTGTTGTCACTTACTGAAAAATGTGTTTTCAACTATCTAAATAGTAAATTATAAGAGAAGTTTGCAGTCATCTTCGAAGCCACAAAAGGACTCAAAGCCTACATCAGACCACCCCCATTGGAAATTGCTATGAACAAGCTTTCTAATGACATGTGGAAGTCTAAAAATGGACTCCTGGATCAAATGATATGGTCTGCTAAAGTTTCAAGGATTAAATCCTCAAGAAGGAAAGAATATCAACAATCGCACATCAGAGCTTCAAGCATATCAAAATATCAACAATCACATATCGGAGGTCCCATCATATCGATGATCCCATATTGCAGGTCTGAATGTCAGAGGTCCAACAGATCGGCAGTCACAACATTGGAGCTTGGAGGAGATTGGCACATCGGAGCATAAAGCAAATAAGTGATTGGAGAATTGAAACTTCTGAAAGTGTAAGCCTTTTAAAAGTTGCGATACTAAAAAGGTTCTAATAATGTTAAAACCCATCAGGAATGCCAACAAAGGATTAAAAAATGATTTCATTGGGAAACCAAAGGTGGGTGAGTCCTCTTCTTTTTCCTCTAGCGAGACATGTGGCTGGATATGATTGGTTCTAAGAAGCTACACATGGCATCATATGATTTACTCTGATAAAGACAAGTGGCAGCATATGATTGGTTCTGATAAAGCTATAGTGGCATTTGATGTGAACATGACATGGTGGTATGGTAGGATACATGGTAGGAAATTTTGGCATTTTGAGGGGCGTAAGGGCGAAAATCTGGGTGATAAGTGTCACCACATAGGAAGTTCCACATGGAGTGATGGCGTCATATCAAAGGTTAGCATATCAGAGGTTGAGGATGTCGAAACTTTATAACAATTGGAAATTAATCAAGGTTTGATAAGGGGGCTCTGATATTAGGGTTGGCACATGGACGAGAAGAACTTATAGAACTAAGGGTGTTAAGCTCTTAACAAAGCAAAAATGGCCCCTGGGCAGGAGAAAAATTCCCTAACACCTGAAGGCTAAGCCTCCAGTAACCACACCTAGTCCCATGGAGGAAAATAGAAAGGGGTTAAACATAAAGGGACAAGGGCATCAAAACTCATTGTTTTCATAATATCTTCTAAGAATAAAGTTATGATAAGACAAAGATCTGATATATAACTATGGTAATATTACAGGACATATTGGGTCCCATAGTGTGACACAGAAAGGTAAGAGATGGATGAGTTGGTAGTTTTGATTCAACGACATCACTAAGGCCACCACAACTGATCGCTACCAGCTCTAGAAAGTGGGCAGTTAAAGCGGTTAAGAGGAAAGCGATAGGAGAATTGGCTGAGTAACTAAAGAAGAGAATCATGCTTGAGATGTGGCCTAATCAGAGGCCATCACAAGAATGACAGGGAGATATTTTCCTCAATCATCATTAAATTTTCCTTTTGTATTTTATTTTGTAATTTCTGCATTTTAAAGATATTAATCAAGTCCAATTTTAATGATTTTGGTAGCAGACCTTCGAAAGCCAAGACAGTTAGTCGATCAGATAGCTGGAGCTCAGTTGAGATATTTTGTAACTAATTTCAAATCTCCCCATATCCTTATAAAAAGAGGGGAGAAACACTTAAGAGAGGCTCCGAAAGTCTGCACCAAATAGGCTCAGATTCTTTGGTTCCACTTTGGTTCAATTTTTTATTCCCTTGGGCTAATACAATTGCTAAATATAATGGATTGGTGATTTGGACTCCATCTTCAAGGGTTAACGAAATTGTTTTATTGTTTCCAAATAGAGAAATGCGTAGTATGTTTCCCCTTTGGTTATGTTTCCCTATGTTTCCCCTTTGTTTATGTTATTTGATAGCCCACGATACCTATATGTAAACACATTATTATTTATGCTAATTGGTGTAATATTTATTCATGAGGCATAGAGCTTGAGACCCTAATTCGTGCTCCATTTTTTTTTTTTTTCACCTCCTCACTCTTCCATATTTTTGCTGGAGATTGTTTCTTAGGGTTTTGTGCTACATTCATCCCTCTACATCTATTTCCCTCCTTTCCATCCTCTTTTCACCTATAGTACAACAATATTGTTAAGCTACATATTATTGTGTGTCAGCCACCAGAGCCAAGACATTTCTCTTTGAGATTAACTATATCTACAAGTGTGTCTTCGCTTGATTTTCCCTTGGGGAAGGGCTATTGAACCAAGCCCTAAAATATCCAATTATGTGACATATGGAGTGCAATATAAAACCCTTAGATAGTATTACAAAGCACTCCTCTCAGATGCTCTAGAAACTAGTCCCCTATCAACCTAGAGGATGTCTCTAGGAGTCTTCTATATCTTCTTAAGCAATTGTGTGACAAGAGATAAAAAAAGCCTACAACACCTTTCTGGCTTCGTTGTTGGGGAACAAATCAAAACATGTTTTCTTGGGTATGAAATTGTTTAGATTCCCTTTGTTAGGTGAGCAAGGGATGTGTGGGTTGAATATATCTCACCTTGGCAACTCCACTATTTCAATCTTATTTTAAACACCCTAGAGACTCCATTGCCTACATCCTTATTTGGTCATCTAGGCTTTCAGGAGGCCTCATACTCACTCTGATGCTAAAAAACATAAAACTTCCCCTACATTTGAACTTGATATTACTTACATAGAGGTCTTTTCAAAATGACCAATCCTGTATTCCTTGCCAACAAATTTTCCACACTGGATTTTTATTCTGTTGTTGGTTATCCCCATCATCCCTTCAATTCGTGAATGGTATACCTATTTGCCTAGTTCCAATGGAAAAGTCGATAGAATGTTTGACCAACACCTCAAGGTTTTTTGTGAATGCATGGAACAACTCCGTATTGTTTTTAAAGATGTGAAAATGAATTTTTCATGTATTCTTTAGAGGGAGATACTAGACTTTTGTACAAAACAATACCTCGTGGAAACATATCTTCCTTAAAGAGATTTCACATAGAATTCAATCATTTTTGCAAAATATTATATCCATAGGATGCTTTGTTTGATGAATGTTGTGCACACTTAAATGTTGAAAATATTTGATGTTAATGATCCCGCTGAAGATGTTTGTGGGGCTAAACTCTAATAAAATATATACTTGCATCAAGAAGCATAATCCAGTGATTTGCAAAGAGAAGAAGGAGATATCATCGAGCTGCAAACAAACTCTTAGAGATATTATTCTACCAAATTTGATGATTCTCCTTATTATGATGTGTATGACTTTGATGGGGAGTTGAGCGATGCATAAACACAATAGTCTTAGTCATGGGAAGTTGCAAAAAAAGAGGAGGCCCACCATGAGGTTAACAAGGAGGCTCTAATTTATAATTCACATCCTTCACTTGGAGAACAAGTTCAAGGACATTCTCCAATCTATGATTCAAATGATTTAGAGGATGATGAGATGGTTGCGGATTATCAAAGGGATTTTCTTAAAAACAAGTAGGGAGAAGACTACCAACATCAACTTCTTCAAGAGGAGCCCAAAGTTGAAGAGTTGAACAATATTTGTGTCTACCCTAACCAAGAAGATATTGGTTAGCAGAATCTTCAATAAAATGATGTAGATGCAATTTTCTCCTATTAGTTCTCTGACACAATAGTTGATTACATGAAAAAATTCTTTGGTCAGCAGCATATGCTATTTCTAGTTTATGTATCAAGTTTTTGTTTGAATATTTTTCATGGTGCATGCTTGTTTCGATTTTTAAATTTCAGTAGCATGGAGGCATTATTTCTGGCACCCAAATGCTGACCTGGTACCATTGGAGGGTTGACCTCACTTGGGTGAGTTGAGCTCTATGCATAGGTAGGAGTTGTATATCAATAAGCTCACTAGATGAGCATTTCATTTCCAGTTGTTAGAGTTTTTATTTCTACATTTCAGAATTATGACGAAAGGACTCCCAGTAAATAAAGTTCCATGGAGATTTTTTATTTTTATAGGTTCAATATATTTTTGACGCCATGCCCAATGATGAAGGATACTAGTCTATAGGTTCTCATCACCTTTCCAGCAAGGCACTATCCCCAATTGGAGCCAATATTGTCACTTACTGCAAAATGTGTTGTTAGTTGTGCAAAGAGTAAATGAGAAGATCATTTTTTAGTCATCTTCTATGCCACAGAAGGACTCAAATATTACATTGGATAGTCGTCATTGGAAGGTTCCATGAACAAGCTTTCCAATGACATGTGGAAGTCTAAAAATCGACTCCTAGATTGAAAGATATGGTATGTTGAAGTTTCAAGGATTAAAGCCTCAAGAAGGAAAGAATATCGATGATCACACATCAAAGAATTAAGCATATCATGATATCGGCAATCACATATCAAAGGTCTTGACATATCAATGATTGCATATCGGAGGTCCATATGTCAGAGGTCCAGCTGACTGGTGGTCGCAAGATCAGAGCTTGGAGGAGATTGACACATTGGAGCATTAAGCATATCAATGATTGAAGAATCGAAAATTTTGAAAGTGTAAACATTTCAAAAGTTGCGATATTCAAAAAATTCCAATAATGTTAAAAATCGTCGAGAATGCCAATAAATGATTAACAAAATATTTCATCGCAAAACCAAAGTTGGGCAGGCCCTTTTCTCTCTCCTCTAGCAGGACACATGTCATCATATGATTGGTTCCGATAAGCTACACGTGGCAACATACGATTGACTCCGATCGAGACACGTGGGAACATATGATTGGTTCCGATAAAGCTACAGTGGCATCCGATGTCAGCATGACGTGAGAGTATGATAGGACACGTGGCACACAATTTTGGCATTTTGAGGGGCCTAAGGAGGAAAATATGGGTGACACATGTCACTACTCTAGAAGTGCCACCTGGAGTGATGACGTCATATCGAAGGTCGACATATGTGAGGTTTAGGATGTCTACACTTTATAATAGCTGGCAATTGAAAAAGTTCAATAAGGGGTCTCGGATATTAGGGATGACACATGGTTGAGAAGAACTTATAGAACCAAGGATGTTAAGCTCTTAACAATGGAAAAATTGCCTCCGATAAGGAAAAGAATGCCCTCGCACCTTAAGGCTAAGCCTTTGGTCACCACATCTAGTCCCATGGAGGAAAATAGAAATGGGTTAAACAAAAAGAGCCAAGGTGTTATAGACATTTTTGGGCCCTACAACCCCAAGCATGAAATGTCCATAAACCAAAGGCTCCTAAGTCCTTAAAAGTGTTGTTCTAACCCCTAAAGGGACAAGGTCGACAGATTACAGCTTCTCCCAGAAGTTATCCATGAAAAACTACTCAGAATTGGTCAAAACAGGATCATTTCAGCTGCTCCACTGGCTAAGTGCGTTGCATCTCACCTAAATACACTGTGAGGGTGCATTGCATTTCAAAAATCCCTTCTATGGGGTGCGATGGGCGAGAAATGACAAATGGCAGTGTCATTCCGCGAGGTGGAGAGGCAATGGAAGCTTCCAGAATCTTCTCCTGTGACACTTGCCTCACTGAATTCGACCAAGGATGAGTAAGAGACCATCAATCTCCAAGTGGAAGCAAGAACTATCAGAGGGAAGAAACTAATCAAATCATGAGCTGACTCATCTCCATTACAAACATCTATATATGGATCCCTCATCCCAGAGATCCGGAGGCTGGAATTTTGCATATTGTAAGGAATTGCTATTGGTTTCTTGAGACAAACATCAGATTTTTGGGTGATCTAAGCTTTGTTTGAGGTGAAGAGGGGCTTCTTTTCTGGGAGGTTGATGCTGGGTCAGAACAACTGGTTGTAACTCCTCTTGGCTCTTTCTTGTTTATCAATAAAAGCTATTCAAGTTTTCCTCCATGCTCTTGTGTCATTGATGCTTGCTACATTTGTATGGTCAATTTACATCTTATCCTAGATTGTTTATAATTATAGATCCATGTCTTTGTATAGTGTTATGCTTCTGTGATCTTACAGGTACTTTGTGAAGCTGGGCATGCAAGGGAGCAGGTAGCTAAAGACTATCAAAGAAGAGGGGAATCAAATCAGGAGATTAGTGCAAGACAGAGGTTGGTATTTCTGTTCCTCTCTATCTATAATTCATAAAGGAAAAACGAAAGTAGCTTTTCTCTGTTTGTTTCTAAGGCAGCTGTCACACCTTAGTGGGATAGAGCAATTCTATATAGACACTTTTCCCTGTAACAAAATGGTGACCCCACTGGGGACGAATTAGTTTGTTTGTTTATCTTCCTTGTTGTCTTTTTCATAAACTTATAGACGGATTCTGAAGTTGTGCCAGGTAGCATTCGAACTGCATTTGCTATGCAAATGCAAAGTAGATAAATGGCACTTCAGTCCATCTCCAAGATTTGTTTATGATTTAAACAACTGATTTAGAAACTCTCTGATTGCCCTTGTGATAGCTCTTAGATCCTCCTTAGATCTACCCCTGATTGTTGCATTACTGATTGCTTTTTTCTTGGCCAAAACCCAAGAACTGAACTGCAAACTGTGACTCAGAACCCAAACAGAGTCTCGTTTCGGGCCCAGCGCAGGTACTGTTCAGAGAATCTAAACTTCAGCGCACTTCCCGAGTGGACAAGTTGTGCTGCATTTCAAATTCTCTGTGTTACAGGTGCGCTGATCAGACTAGGCTCTGTGCAGTTTTGGTTTATGTGATTCATTCTTTCCAGTTCTATTCCTGAATTTCACTGCCTGTGATCAGTATATGTCTGTTTGAAACCCCTTTTCCTTGCGGTTGTTCCGCCTCCTTTGTACAAAAGAACTGTAGATGCTTTTGTGTGTTTGTTGAGTCATTTACAGTTCTCCTTTGTAAAAGTAGCATAATCATACTGTCGTCCTTTGATTTGAAACTGTCGTAAGTTTCGATTTCAATTGTAGGAAAGAGTTTGATTGTTGTTGATGGTCGATTATCCTGTTACTATTGCTTTTGGTCTGAATTTGTAATTTTCTAGTGTCAAGAACAAGTATTCATTTCAAATCGTAAAGTGTTGTGATCGTCTCCATTTTTTATTTCGAAAAGAAACTTGTTGATATTTGTCGCTTGAAAAGAAATTCAGATTTGTGCATCAACTTTCTTTTTAGCATTCATATACTAAGAAAGTCGAAAACAAATACATGCATGTGCATTTGCATATAGACAGTCTGATTGGTTTGATTTAGGAAAGTGCATTTAGAGTGTGCTCTTTGCTCTTTGTGAAAGAATTCTGTCTTTCTTTCCTTAGTAGCTATGATTTTCATTGCACAAAGAAGATAAAAGACTGTTTATCATCGTAGATTGCATTTTAGGAATTACACATCTACATCTCTTGGTGAACCCGAAAGGAAAACTTCATAAACAAGATCAACTATAAAATTAATTCAATGAATGTAACAATGCTTTGGAACCTAACGCACAACATTTAGAAGTCTAGGCTAGAGACATATTCCAGCGTCGTAAAGCCTGATAACTGTTGTTCTCACTGATGGTTGGGTGATCCCTCCACTTTGAGATGATAAGTGTCAGTACGGACTTGTGCTCCCATGTACCGTCGAGTATATTTTGGGAGACCCCAATAGGCTTAATCCTTTATCCATAGGAAGCCCTGTTTGCCGCCCTATCAATCGCAATGCACTGAACACAACATTCGGGAAGATTGACTGCCGTACCGTAAAAAGTATTCTGTAGTTTTGCGATTGGTTTGGTGATCCCTCTACCTAGATTTCCAGAGCAGTCCCTTTCGTTCCTTTTAAGACTCCTTAACGGAAAAGGTCCATCTGAGCACTTGTCACTTCAGGCTCATTAAAAATCGAAGGCGACTAGAGTCATCTTTTGTTTTTTCTCAACTCTTTAAAATTGAAAAAACAAGTTGTGTCAAAGCGTCTAAAATTCATCTAATTCGGAAACATATTTCCCCTTGATTTTTAGTTGATCGAGTAATCCGCGATCATGGAAGAAAGTCAATCGAAATCGCTAGAAAATATTTTGGATAGACTAGATATGTCTGAACAACCATCGACATCCAAGACTGTGTCATCCAACGCAGCAGCAGCAGAGCCTCCTGCTGCTACTCCAACGATGTTCACTGGTGTACCATATGTCCCGACAAGTTATCAACAACAAGCCAGAGTCCAATCAGGGACTATTTTGACGACATGGTTAGTTCCTATTTCTTCATCCGGATTATCATCTGGTATTTCTTATGTTGAAACTCAACAAATTGATCCAATGTGTCTTCAAAGGCTAATCTACCCTTTAAGTATTGGATTGCCACCATATGGAGGGCAGTATGCCTTTTCATTGTTCCCTCCTGGAGAAAAACCATATGGGAGTTTACAACAAAGTTCAGGTCAAACTGGAATTACATCCAGCGGTTGGGTACCAATACTGCCTTAGCAACCAAGGGTTGTATATTCAATGCAACCAGTCCACCCTGTGTCGAATATTCCCACTATACCTGTTGTGGTGACTGCGTCGCAAGTACAAGCGCTACCTGTTGTATGTCAACCCCAAGTTTCTTAGGTTGCAATACAACAACCTCTTGTCTCGACAACTCAATCACAACCTCAGGTTAGTGCCTCCTTATCTGGAGCGACTCAGGCTCAAACAAGTATTATGACTCCTCATCTTGGTCAATCATCTAGTATTGAGCAACAACAAATGGTCCAACAACCATGGCTGGTTCAATCTCAACAACCGCCATTCCAGCAATCATATCAAGGACCTGAACAACAAGTCTTTGTAAGTAATGGGCAACCGCATTTCCAAAGCGGTTATCAACAACCATATTATAATAGTTATGCCCATCAACCTTGTCAAAGTTGCCAACATCAAATACATTATGCTGGTATGCAAAGACCCACTGCGCAGGCAATTCCATCTTATCCTGGGTATGCTTCGCCTAACCTGAATCAACAGTTGCCCTTTGTAGAAACTCTAGAATTACCAGATCTAAATCGGCTGACGAATGATCCAATTGTTTATGCCACTTGGTGGCCAGCGATTCCGCATAAACTTTCGTCAGATATTCCTAAAGTTAATGGAAATCCGGGTGAAGATCCGTCAAATCATGTGATGACCTTTCATCTGTGGTGTTCATCAAACACCCTAAACGATGATTCGATTAGGCTTCGCCTTTTTCAGAGGACGTTGACTGGTCCGGCAGCAAAATGGTATATCGAATTGCCCAGAGCTTCGTTTGACAACTTCAGTACCCTAGCCACAACCTTTTTAACCCATTTTCAGTTACCGATAAGCTACGAAACGGGAACAGAACTTCTTACCAATTTCAAACAAACAACGACCACTCATATATCTGATCATATATATGAGTGGCGACGTCGTCGTAGAATGGTAAAAACGTATGTTCCTGATCAGCTTTTAGCTGAATGGTTTATTAATTCTTTGTTACCTTCCATCAAAGAAGATGTGGCAAAGGGAGGAGTCGTCACTGAAGAGCAAGTTATTGCTCGTGCACAATATTTAGACTTGATTTACACTCAGTCTGGCACGCTCTACGATAAAATACCTGATGCTCCCAGACCGGAATTTTCGGTCCCTCCTCCTCCTAAATCAAACAATGACTCTCATGCTGGCGTTGGCGTGATTGGCACGACAAGCACGAAATCGACAAAGGCTACATCTAAAAAGGCCCGTAAGATTTCTAGTCAAAATGCAAATGAGGAACTTCTTGCCTCGGAAGTAAATGCCGTCTCGACTGACAAAGGCAAAGAAACCAAGCAACCAGGAGGCAAGAAGAAAAAGAAAGGGAGAAAAAAGACGCAGGATGAGTCATCTCCTAAAAAACCTTCTGCAAACCCTTCTGGGCAAAGGAAGCCCCCTGCAGGGTGTCATATATGCGATGAGGATCATCGGACGAAAGATTGTCCACATAAAGCTGAAGTTAAGAAACTCTTTAAGAGTTCAAAAACCTCAGTAGTATTGACTGATCCGTTTCCAAACCCAGGAACCAAACTAGTTGCTAATCAAAATGCTTCCCGATCCCAAGTGCTTATGTTGTCTATCTCAAAGCAGCAAAATGATGCTTTGACAAGGAATAAAGATTACGGGAATCCATAGCTGTCGAATAACAAGGCTAATGAACAACCTAGTAGTTCGACAACAACTTTGACCGAAGTTGTGCCACCCATCATTCCTGAACCAATGATAAAGTCACCAAAGGGAGTAGTACACAAATCGACATTTAATCCTCGTGCAAAAATAGCACAGAATTATAATATAATATAGGACCTGGCCCAATTGCCATCCGCTATGTCGACACTTGAGGTACCGCAAAATTGCCTCTCCCAAAAGCAGGATCTGTTATCAGTAATAGGTGGGATTGACCCAACGGATTCCAATCTTGTATCCTTTAATCATAAAGGATATGACCCTCAGTTACCAGCTCAACTAGCTTTCCTTATTCAAGTGAAAGCCCTCAACAAAACTGTTCATCGAACAATTATTGATGAGGGGGCATCTACATGTATTATGTCGATGAGTTACTGGAAAAATTTAGGCTCACCACCCTTGTCGTGATTATCAACAATGTTAAAAGCATTTGATGGACGATCATACACTCCATACGGGATTTTAAGTAACTTTCAAGTTGAACTAGGGGGCAAAACAATAGAAATTGATGTTGAAGTAATCGATGGAAACCTCGATTACAACATCCTACTGGGAAGGCCCTGGATATATGCCATGGCCGCAGTTGTGTCGACCTACTTCAGGAAGATTGCATTTCCCTTCCAAGGAGGAATTACAATCGTCGACCAACAAACATTTCTGCCCAACAGTTCACAAGTTACGGGAAGCATTCCAATGATCCATGGAAGCAATCATTGGCTTCAAAATATTGGAGTAGGCCTCCTAAAAGACCCTGCCTTAATGGGTACTTTTGCCCTACCACCTCCAAGTAATTTGGCGGAAGTGGCCATGGTGGAAACCTGTAATATGAAATCTTCTATATCTAATGAATTCGGAAGATTCCCAAACATTTTGTCAGCATGGATCATCGCCATTTTAGAAATATTGTAGCAATCAATTTTCTTGGCTTGGGGGGCACCCCCAAATCAACGTTCATCGAGTGTTTGGATAGATAGGTATAAGGAATATGGCACCTCTTTAGATCCTTGGTCGCATGTAAATTCTACAGACGGAGGAATCATTCAATCAATGATGATAGGAGAGGCACCATGGGAAGATTGCTACCATCACTCCCATCTTCCAGATCACTGCAAAGATTATTCCAGCAACCTTAATCACCCATCAGTTTTTTGATTTTCTGTCAAATACTCTAAATATGGTGGATTATGAGGATAGTTCTTTTACTGTGTCAACCTCATTAAAAAATGAAATGACTCCCTTTCCAAATCGAGTGTTTGATTACGATCTCGTAAAATCAAAGTCGAGTCTTTCGAAGATCTCTAAGGTAAACCTTCATTCCAACCACCAAGATGAATGCAATGAAGCTTGGGGGGCATGCACCTCGTTTTGCGTTATTATGTTGGGGGCATGCAAACTTATCATGAGCAGTGTTACCGCCGGGTTCAAGCTCGTTAAAAAATAAACCCGCCACGAGCAGTGTTACCGTAGGGTTCAAGCTCGTTAAAAAATAAACCCTCCACGAGCAATGTTACCACAGGGTTCAAGATCGTTAAAAAATAAACCCGCATCGAGCAGTTTTAGTACATAGTTCAAGCTTGTTAAAAAATAAACATAAGTCATGAGCACATGTTCCTCCAGAGTTTAAGCTCATTAAAAAAAATGAACCGATTTTCCGGTAAATAACCATCGTGAATGTAATACTTCAGCCTTTAAAGCCTTGGTCGTGTTTGCATCGTCACCTCCACTTTTACATTGGCCGATCATTCACCTCCATTTGATTGTTTACCCATTTTGAGGAACAGCTGCGAAGAGTGATCATGTTAGCCATCCTTGTAACACTGCCGTGATTGGAAAATTCCAAACCTTACCTGGAATCAATTGCTACCCATTTATCACTCGTTCCTCAAAAGACGAGTCTCCTTTAAGCTCTTTTCAACTGACTCGGAAAATATGAAAATATTTCCGAGCCATTGGCCTCTCCAGCTCGTTAAAGGGACCGGAAGTGCTATCCCTCCTCTAAATTTTAATCTTTTTGGACCTGAGGGATTATTACACAAAATGATCGAGCGCTTGTTTTGTCCGGCTCGTTAAAAGTATCGAAAATTCATCCCTTCTGTATTGTTTTATACTTTTTCGGACTTAAGGGATTAGATGACGAAAAAGGAATTTTGGAGTTTCCTTTACGTTCCTTTTCAGACTCTCTAAAATTGAAAAGGACCGAGTTATCTTTGTCGTTAAACTCGTTAAAATTTTAATAGCGACAAACTTGTCTATAGACGAGAACGAGTTTCACTATTGCTAGGCTCGTTAAAACATAGCGATGGGTTTTCCCGAAGGGAAAATTATAGAACAAGCATATGTTATCCTCCTCAAGCTTGACAAAAATAAAGAGGTACTGGTCAGCAATGACTGGGGAAAATTGGGAAGAAAACTTGAAGAAACTTTGTTGGTAGCAAGTCGCTCTTGAACATGACACTTCTGCTCCGTGTCCGAGTCGGGTTGGGTTATTTCATTCACCAGTCACATCACCATGGTCCCATCATACCATCCCCATTTTGGGTTAATGCTACCAATCCATCACATCAGTGTCGTCGATATGTTCAAGAGAAGTCATTCAGAGAATTCACCTGTGTCTCACCCACTACCATACATTTATACTACATTCTTTCATGACCGCCACCCTGAACCTTATATCACCAGATCATTTTCACCTCCATTAAAATCATTTGCTCCATTCCGTGTCATTGATGTGGGATTCATCAAGGCCCTCCTGTGACGGATCACTTCTTGTCGACATCAGCTCATTATCCAAGAAGTTGATCTAGGAACACCGCATTCAGTACTTTGAAGCTTGCATGCCTCAATGGCAAGTTTCTCACTTCCGGCGACAGGTTTACATCAATGGCCTTCGACCGAAAGATTTTGCGTGGTGTTCAACGCCAAGTCCTTTATTCACACCACGTGGATTGTACTGCAGTACCTTGAGGGTCATTATCATTATCGGTGATTCCTCTCGTGCCTGTTAACAACTTACATCATTGTCTGGTAATCAGGCGATGTCTTTCCATGTTCGACTCCAGAACAGCTTTCACATGGATCGACTTGTACTTCGAGTGAATATCGAATGAGATTGAAGACCCCGGATCTAGTTTCATCCATCCGGGCTGCGATATATATTCAAGGAAATAAAGACATCAGATGTACATCATTGTTGCACAGATAATCATCCAATCAAAAGGATGATGGCTCTATTAGAATCATCAGTCTACACTCAGACGATTGTCTGTCCTATGTACATGAAAATGAATTTATAAAGCTGAGCATGGAAATGCCCGCCTCAGCTAGATCATGAAAATATTATGAAGATAATGTATTGTATTGTATCTTATTACAGGTCTCCTCCCAGCATTGAAAGAACTTTGGATCCTCATAATAAAGCATTTCACCTGACATCAAAAGATTAACGACCTCATGCTTTAGGGGGCAACTATTATAGACATTTTTGGGCCCTACAACCCCAAGCATGAAATGTCCATAAACCAAGGGCTGCTAAGTCCCTAAAAGTGTTGTTCTAACCCCTAAAGGGACAAGGTCGACAGATTACAGCTTCTCCCAGAAGTTCTCCATGAAAAACTGCTCAGAATTGGTCAAAACAGGATCATTTCAGCTGCTCCACTGGCTAAGTGTGTTGCATCTCACCTAAATACACTGTGAGGGTGCGTTGCATTTCAAAAATCACTTCTATGGGGTGCGATGGGCGAGAAATGACAAATGGCAGTGTAATTCCGCGAGGTGGAGAGGCAATGGAAGCTTCCAGAATCTTCTCCTGTGACACTTGCCTCACTGAATTCGACCAAGGATGAGTAAAAGACCATCAATCTCCAAGTGGAAGCAAGAACTATCAGAGGGAAGACACTAATCAAATCATGAGCTGACTCATCTCCATTACAAACATCTATATATGGATCCCTCATCCCAGAGATCTGGAGGCTGGAATTTTGCATATTGTAAGGAATTGTTGTTGGTTTCTTGAGACAAACATCAGATTGTTGGGTGATCTAAGCTTTGTTTGAGGTGAAGAGGGGCTTCTTTGTTGGGAGGTTGATACTGGGTCAGAACAACTGGTTGTAACTCCTCTTGGCTCTTTCTTGTTTATCAATAAAAGCTATTCAAGTTTTCCTCCATGCTCTTGTGTCATTGATGCTTGCTACATTTGTATGGTCAATTTACATCTGATCCTAGATTGTTTATAATTATAGATCCATGTCTTTGTATAGTGTTATGCTTCTATGATATTACATGTACTTTGTGAAGCTGGGCGTGCAAGGGAGCAGGTAGCTAAAGACTATCAAAGAAGAGGGGAATCAAATCAAGAGATTAGCGCAAGACAGAGGTTGGTCTTTCTGTTCCTCTCTATCTATAATTCATAAAGGAAAAACGAAAGTAGCTTTTCTCTGTTTGTTTCTAAGGCAGCTGTCACACCTTAGTGGGATAGAGCAGTTCTATATAGACACTTTTCCCTCTAACACAAGGGCATTAGAAATTGTTATTTTTGTAATGTCTTTTAAGAATAAAGTTTCGATAAGGCAAAGCTCTGATATAGCACTATGGTAACATTACAGGACATATTGGGCTTTGATAGTGTCACATAGAGAGGTAAGATATAGATGCGTCGATAGTTGTGATTTCGCGAAACCACTAAGGCCACCAAAACTAATCGCTCCCAAGTCTAGAAAGTGGGAAGTTCAAGTGGTTAAAAGGAAAGAAACATGCAAATCAACCGAGTAGTTGAAGAAGAGCATCATGGTAGAGATGTTGCCTAATCAGAGGCCATCATAGGAATCGTAGGGAGATATTTTTCTCAATCATAATTTAATTTTCCTTTTGTCTTTTACTCTATCATTTCTTCATTTTAAAGAAAGGAATTAAATCTAATTGTAATTATTTTGGTAGTAGACCTTCACACGTTGATACAGTTAGTCGATAAGATAGATGGCACTTGGCTGAGGTATTTTGTAACTAATTTCAAATCTCACCCTCTTCTTATAAAAAGAGGGAAGAAACAATTAACAAAGGTTCTATAATTCTGCACCCAAGAGGCCCAAATTTTGTGGTTCCACTTTGGTTCAATTTGCTTGTTCATGAGGATCCTTGTGCTGATACAATTGTTAAATGTAATGGACTGGTGATTTGGACTCCATCTTCAATGATTAATGAAACTATTTTGTTGATACGAATAAGAGAAATGCACAATATTTTTCCCCTTTTTTATCACTTCAAGTATGTCTTTCCTCCTCTGAAATAGTGTAATGAAGTTGCTAGTATTACTCTCCCTATTGTTGTATGTTTGCTATGAAGTAGGAAAAAGTAAATGTGTTAACAACGTATTTACCTGTGTTATTTGACAACACACAAGACCTATATGTAAACACATATTTATTTATTCTAATTGGTGACAAAGGTATTCATGAGGCATAGAGATTGAGACCTTAATTTGTGTTCCACGTTTTCTGCATTTTCAGCTCCTCACTCTTCCATATTATTACTCAATATTGTTGCTTAGGATTATGTGCTATGTCCAACCCTCTGCATTGTTTTCCCTCCTTTCCTTTCTCATGTTCACCTATACTACAACAACAATGTTAAGTATCATATTGTTTTATGTTGGCCACCATAACCAAGACGTTTATCTTTGAGATTATCTATATCTACCAATATGTGTTCACTTGAGGTTACCTTGGTGAAGAGCTATTGAACCAAACCCTAAGTTATCCCTTTTCCAATTACGTGACATATGGAGTGCAACAGAAAGCCCTTAGAAAGTCTTCAAAATCACTCCTCTCGGATGCTTTAGGAATTGGTCTCCTATTAACCTGAAGGCTATCTCTAGGAGGCTTGTATATCTTCTGAAGCAATTGTATGATAGGAAATAGAAAAAGCTACAACATATGTGATGCATCAGCAACAGAAGTTGGAAGAGTATCTTCCATTAGTAGAGTTTTCTTACAACAATGGGTATCAGGAATATTTGAAGATGAGATTGTTTCATGCAATGTATGGGCCGAGTTAAGGGTCTGTTGATTGGACCGGACATGTTGATGGACATGGAACAGGAAATGTAGGTAATCAAGAAAAATCTAAACGCAGCACAAGATAGGCAGAAGAGTTATGCATATCAGAATAGGTTGTTCAAGGAGTTCCAGGTTGGGGAACATGTTTACTTGTGCATCAAACCAAAGAAGAGCTCTTTACAGATTCAATCATGTGCCAAGATGGCACCATAGTTTTTTGGACCCTTTAGTATTATTGAGTGTTTTCGGCCAGTAGCCTATTTAATTTCACTGCCTCTGGTAGTGGAAGTCCATGATATTTTCCATGCGTTATTTCTTAAGAAGTATGTTAGAGACGTTGATCATATGATTCACTCGTATTTATTAGAGGTGGAACTAGGTGGAAAATTGCAGTCGGCGCCTCAGTGTATATTGCAGAAAAAGGTGTGCATGCTTTGGAACAAATCAAGCGACCAACGTAAGGTGCAATGGAATAAATTTGGGACAGATGAAGCTACATGGGAGATGGCAGATCAAATGCAGGTTATGTATTGTTCATTCTTTTCCGATTGAGACAAAGCAGGTTTTCTATGGTGTTTTGGTATATGTCTTCATATATATTTTGGTATATTTTTTGTGATGTTTGGTGTATGTACATATGGATATGGATGTAAATACCACCATGAGCTATGTTATAAATCTCCAATAACTAATATGACTGTCATGTCATTATGATGTTATGTTGTTACATTTTCATGTTGGTTTATTTCTCAGCAGGTTGATCATTGTAAATACTGCATCAAGCTATGTTATAAAGCTCCATCAACAACACATTTTTCTTACAACAATTTTTTGGTGATAGATGTTGTTGAACATGTAGGATGGTGTTCCCCCAAGGAGGAGGGTTCTATAATAGCCTTAGTGAAAATTCGAAGTAATAAAAGTTAATAAAGGAAAAATAATAACCATGGTTGATGGGACACTTATTCCATGGTGAATGTTGGTAAAGACATCCTAATGTGGGTGTTCAATAGCTTATTAATGGCTAAGGAAATTGGAAAAGGAAATGGTTAAGGCTTTGGAAAGGAAAAATGCCATTTTCGCATATTTATTTATGAAAATAATGGAAAATAGGAGAATAGGGTGGTGAAAGGTCACATGTTTCATGTGAGGAGGAAAATGAAGGAAAACAATTGAAAATGAAGAAAATAGAGGACTCATTCATAAAAAGGCTTTTGAGGATCAGTTGGTAACCTTTTGTCAGTTTAGTTTTTGAGCTCTCTTATTATTATCTCTCTCTCTCATACTCTTGGATACTTAGATTTTTCTTGGAGCACTCTTGGAGGGTGTGACATACTTGGACATTTGGAGCAAGAAGGAAAAGGAGGAGTAGGAAAGAAGAAGAGGACACTGCTATCAACAACTAAAATGGATTTTTCTTCCAGGTACCAAGTTGAATGTACGTTTTCCTCACTTGTTTGGCATGCACATCATATGAATGTGGTTTGTCAGTTGTGATCTATGATGGGCATGGAGGTTGGATGGGACTAAGAGTGGATTTCCTAGCCGTTCCATTTCCTTGATAGCCATGGTGATTGTAGATTTGTTTTCCCTATTTTGTTTTGGTTGGCTCTCATGTTTCCTTAGCTTGGGTTGATTTATTTGTCCTGGAAGCCTTGGTTGGACAAATGATCTAGAAGCCCTGTAATATATTTGGTCGAGTTACTAGTTCTAAAATCCTTGGTTGGAAAAATTATCTTGAAGCCCTTGGTGGGTTGCATTACTAGTTGGAAGCCCTAGTAGGACAAACACTATAGAAGCCCGATAAAAGTTGTGCGTTGATTTACTAGTCCTGGAAGTCTTAGTTGGAAAAATGCTCTGGAATACCTAGAAGGATTCGATAGAGAACAATCTGAAGATGGTTTTGTGATGCCTAACCATGAGGTGGAATCACTATTTGATGGGTGGAGGTGGATGGCCTTTGGAAGCCCTGTGTGGTTTTGTATTTTTGTGCTCTATGAGATCCCACAGTCATGCTTGGAATATGCCATGGGGGGGAATGGCTGAGGAGTGACTTGGATAATCCATTCTACGGTTGGGTGAAATGTGGAAGTCCCATCCAGGGTGTTGGCTTGATGGGCCCTAACCGAGGTTCAAAGTTATCAGTACCAACCAATAAAACCCTAAAGTACTAGCCCTTTCAGCAATAACCCGCGTAGCGTATGCTACAGTATCACTCAAAGCAGTCTTGGGGGATGAAAGAACCAGGTTTCTATATCTAGAGATCTGTGTGATGGGTTCCTATGGCTTCTATGGCTTAGTTATGTCTTCACAAATTCTAATCTTTCTGAAAAAGATAATTGTATTAATTCACATAAACATAATCTATATCTTCTCCAAAGTCGTCAAACATTGATAACCTTTATAAATTATACTGATATATTATTTTCACCCATTAAATAAGAATTCATTCATATAACTTTAGATATAGAGGAAAAATACAAAAGCTGCAAAAGTAAATAAATATATGCAGATACACAATTCATGGATCAAAACTGTCTTTATTAGATGTATTCTTTCAAGTACATACTCTTCTTCCTTGTTCCCTCAGCTACAGGGCCCACGCACTCAGCCTGTGGACTTACCAAGGTCTTTGTGCACTCTGCTGCAGGAGCATTCCACTTTGCCTTAGTACAAGAAATAGACTTTCCTGCATTAGCTTACATGCCCATATAATGATATTCTATCAATGAGTTACTTTCTAGGCTCTCAATGACTCTTCTATATATAGCCTTTACTTTTAGAATACCATGGTCCGAAGACTATGGGCGGGTCTCAAAACTCCCTATTTCCTAACAACCTAAGGGGCTAAAGGCCCTTTGACTCTTATTAACTTCGCGCTCCGCTTCCTCAAATCATAGAGTCTTTACACTCGTACAAAAAGTAAGTACCGAAATTTGACCCCTATTGACCCTATCCCAACAAGCCCTCAACACAATTTCATGACTTGTCCTCAAGACACTTGGCTGGTGCTTCGATTTTTTCTTGGAGTTTGTGGAACTCCAACTTCAAAATTTGAAACTTAGTGGTTCCCTGTGTAGTAGCCTACTGTACTTCCTTCACCAGTTTTTCAGTAGTGGGGCCTTCTACTACAAGGCTCATGGTCCTCTGAGTTTGTTGCATCCCCTTAACTTTACTCTATATTGACTAAGTTAGCCGGCCAGCCTCCTCTATCCAAGGTTGAGTTTATGCAATGAGAATTTCTTCCTTGTGGCACACCTCATCAATTTCATTTTGTATCAACTTTCCTTCTTGCAACCTCATGAACCGTTGTATTGGTGCCAATGTTCGCACAGTTGATTGGATTTCATTGAACTACCTATTTTTTACCCTGACATCCACACCAATATTCTACAGATTTGGGTCCTCCTATAGTGAGATCCATAACTCCATGGTCTGCTCAAAAAACTTTGTGCATCCCTTAACAACGTCCTCTAAAGTGGTCATGCCATCCTTCATAGTAGCTTTGTGTTGCTCTTGAACTTTAGGAGGAGTCATGGGCTGCAGTTTTAACTATAGTCATGATATTTATAGCTATAGCTCAAGTCAAACACAGCCAATTTCATTCTTAGATTCCTTTACTGTAGCAACCAAATTTTGTATCTTCTACACCAAAGATGCTTTAGCCGAAATGCTGAGTTTTGGAACATCATTGAAAACCTGTGTAATCACTACTTCTTATTGCTGGCTCCGCGTGGTGATTTCCTCTTTATCCTTTAGTGCGTACACCTTTTCTTCAAATATTTGTTGGTTGTTTGTTCTCACTTCACTGATAACCAGCAGCATGCGCTGCTCCCTAATTCTCAACTCATCGGATACCTCCTGGTGAAGCTCATGCAAGGTCTAGATGGAGACTGTTATGATGTTTAGGCCCAGATTCTGGATCTATAGTAGCTAGGTGCTCACCTCTTTTGTCTCTACACATAGGGCTCCATATGGTAACTGAATGACATGGAGATCCAAGGCTCTGTCTGTGTCCAAGACTATTGCGCTGGCTTGATTCAGGCTTGGTTGCACCCCGCTCGCCTATAATCTGCTTGTCTGGATCTACAGCTCACGCAAATCCTTCTGAACATTTCCTAATGCCTAGTGGTATTGGTCTTCGAAATGGCTCCAAAGTTTAGTCGTGGTGTCTCGTACCATGTTGTTGATATCATCCAAGTCCCCCTCAGTAAGGACTAAAAGGGTTTCCCAGGCTTCTTGGTCACACTTATGTTTCTTTCGAAACCCCATGGATATCTATTTCTTTCATTTCTTTACCATGAAGGGGGTTTCTAGCTCCACACCCCCTCCATCTTCTTCTTATGTTTCTTCTTGTTCTAGTGTTTGTTGTGTATCAGACTCCTCAATGTCGATGGTGGCCTACAACGTTGTCATTTCTTGGGATACTCATGCTTTGTCTGCCACTTCCTTTTCTCTGGTAGTAGCCTATTTCTACTGTGCAACTGTCTCCCTAGCGGAAGCCTTCTAGGGTTCCTTCAATTTCACTGTTGTTGTCTACTACGCGGTGGTATCCACCATAGCATTACTTGTACCTACGCCCACATTTGATGGTGTTATCCATTCAGGGGGCCACTTGCCCACGATCTCTACTACATCTTCATTAGCCACCAAGTAACGCAGCTTGTGCCATGTCTTCAAGGGATCCCTTCTTGCACGAACATATAGGTTGTGGAAATCTGCATTGAATTCAGAAAGGGGCTCATACTTGGCGTACAATGTAGGTGACAGCCTCGGCCTCTGGCTAATCACTGTTTGCAGATCCATTTCAAACAGGACCCATAATATCTTTGCCTTAGTGACTCGAGCAAGGTCCTTTCTAGCCTAGAGCAAAGCCAACTTCGTTGCATCTAAAAGGTCTGACTCATGTGGAGGAAACTGACTGTCTTCAGGAGTCCTCCAAGCCACCAATGTTATCAGCAATAGCCACCAGGTGTAATGAAAGGCCTTTCCCTCATCCTAGGCCTCCCTACAGTTCTCCAAAAATTCTTTGCATACGTATTGAGCCCAGTTGTACTAGAATCCTTTGGTGCACTGTGTAGCCAAAGAGATGACTCGTGTCGTAACTTCATCTGCGCGACACTTACGCATGATATTTCCCATGAATATTTTATGATGAACTGCACCACGAGATATGTAATAGAGCAGACAGAATATCCGTGTGACTTCTTAATGAGGCCAAACTTGCTCTTCATCTGATTCGCGAGTTTCATCTCCTATGTTTTTCCCCAAAATTCTTGTACCAGATCCACTCCTCCGTATGGTAGCAAGGTGATCTAGCGAACTAGAATATCCATGATTGAGATGGGTTCTCCCATCTAGAGACACTCATCATGCACTAATGTGAAAAATTTCCATACACAAAGGGTGTTTATGTTGGTGTGATTGAAATGCAGTACCCAGAGCATGTTGAGTAGCCCCACAGCCCCAACACCAGCAACCCACTTTGTTGGCTCCAATCACTTAACATCTGATTGTTCATAATATAACTTGGATAGGTACTTGGTTGGTGCCAACTGTGGAGACTTCTTGTGATCCCCAAAGTCCTAATCCTCCATTTTTAGGGTCGATATGTAGGCCAATAATGCACTCTCAAACATCACCATTTCCAATGATAGTGGTGTAGTTACCATGAGTTTTATGTTGTTTGGATCTTTAGGCACTTTAGCTATGGCCTTGCATGGTGGGATATAATTTGGTAGTAGAGTCATCGTCTCACCCTCCTCGACATCAATCTCCTTGTTGATTCCACAAAGTTCTTCTTCACCCAAATCCATCAGCTTTATCAGCTATTGTGACCGATCCATATTCCCCATCTCACGGACTTCCATGGGGATTTTCCATGGTGACTACCTCACCAGGACCTGCTGAGGTTTCTTCTGCTTCTAAGTTGTCGCATTGGATGCAGAAGGTTGCGATATATAAGGCTTAGTTCTAGGATAACTAGGAATCGTAGTTGTAAATCCTACAAGGAAATATGGTGTTGCTTCCATATTAGGGGGAGTTGCAATCATTCTAGCCAGAAAACACTCTCGGAGAATGTCAGGTACGTCAGCCAACCATGGTTGTGAAAAGAGTTCTTCCAAATCTGGCTCAGACATACAGTTCTGAACTTGGCACATGACAAGGTGAAAAATCTCAATAAAAACTCTCAAGAAAAAAAGTGTTCAGATTTGGGACATCAGGTCATATTTATAGATGATTTCAAATTTGAATCCAATTGTTTCCTTCAAGTTTCGATCATTAATGCATCTTTGGCAGTATATTTCCAAAGATATGCTACATAGATGCTCCTTTCAATGAAAATTTGGCCATCCAATCATCCACAGTGCTTCCAACGGTCATTTGTTGGCAAGGACGCATGGCACCAAACCTTATGGCATAACTTCTTTAGCGCAACTCCCCTCTACACCTTTCTTCCATCCATCGCGCAACCCTCTTGCTTCGTCTTTCCCACTTTTTGGCAATGTAGTTTATAGTCTCGTACTTTATTGCAGCTACCTAAAGTACTAAGACTATCCCACCATCATATAGTCATTTCGCAGAGGCGGGATCACCCCTATGGAACTTCAATAGACTGCCATTAACTTTTCCCAAAAATAATTCCCCGTTCAGCTTCCCTAGCTAAATTGTTCCACCATCAGTAATTTCCTTCACAACATAGGGTCCCAGCCAATGCATTTGAAACTTCCTAGGAAATTTTGTAAATTTAATTTTTTTTTTATATAACAATACCAGATCATTAATTTGGAAGGTGCGATGTTTTATATGATGATCACGCCATGCCTTTTCACAATCCTTTTGCACCTGTTCATGAAATCCTATTAGCAAACGATATTATTCTAGTTCTACCAGCTGCATGAGATGCTTCTCCATAGTATCACGATCATCCATATCTGTCAATGCTACAATCCGCAAACTTGGCACAATGTATTCCATGGGCATTACAACCTCCTACTCATATACCAGCTAGAAAGAGGTTTGGCCTATCAACTTTTTACAAGTGGTCCTATAAGCCCAAAGAGCTCTTGGTATGCACACATCCTATTCCTTCTACTTCACGTTGTAAACCTTGGTTAAGGCACTTTCCAAGGTTTTGTTGAAGGCTTCTACTGTACCAATAGGTTGAGGGTGATATGGCGTACTCTTCTGATGATATATGTGGAATTCCTCAAGCATCACAACAATAGCTTTGTTTAAGAAATACATGCCCCTATCACTCATTTAGATTTTAAGGCAACCAAATCGAGACAAAATAAACTCAAAGATGAACTTTGCAGTGGTAGTTACACTACAATACCTGATTGATTGTGCCTTCACCCATTGTTTCAAGTATTCATTTGTTGTAATAATGTATCGTGCCCTGATATTTTTCCCTAGTGGCTGAATTGGATCCACAAAGTCTATCGTCAATTTATCAAACACCTCCAAGGTCATTTGTGGATTTAATGCAAATTCATCTCTTCGCAATGGGCTCCCCATCCTCTAACAAGTATCACATGACATACAATATCTCTTTCAGTCCTTATGCACTAATAGCCACCAAAGCCCTATCTGTAGAATCTTCTGTGTAGTCACTCTTCCATCATAATGTCCTCTTGCTACTCCTACCTGGGATTTTGCAAGAATGAATGGTCATTCACACTTTGGGACATATCTGTGCGGTATCTCATCAAAGCCCATTTTGTATAACTATCCACTAATCATAGAGAAGTCAGCCGCTTGAAGCACCAATTCCTTCTTTTGCTATGTCGAATATCCTTCTGGGGCTATCCCTGTAGACAAAAAATGAACCATATCTGCAAAGTGATTGTCTACGACATGAATAACAAAGAGATGTGCATTAGGTAACCTTTCTTCCAAAGTTTTGGGCTCATCACTAGTCTCAATCTTGGAGAGGATATTAGGACCACCATTTATGCATCTAGGCTTCACAATTACCTCAAAATCATATTCCTAGAATAGAAACAACCACCTACAAATATCCCCGCCTAACACAGGCTTATTTAGAATGTATTTTAGAGAAGAACGGTCTATATACATTTTGAAGTGTGCACCTAATAGATATTGCCAGAATGTTTGTAGCATGTACACCATTGCTAGTCCTTCGCGCTCTGTAGTCGAATAGTTCTTCTCTACCATTGATAATTTCCTACTTGTAACTGCTATAGGATGATCAATGTCTCCTTCACCTGGTTGAGTCCTCAATGCACCTAATGTAATGCAGGATGCATCCACATGCACATGAAACTCCTTTTTCCAATCCGGGAACACCAGAATGGGTGCAGTGACCATTTTTTCCTTCAAAATGTTTAAACTTCTCTGGAAATCTTCATCCCAACAGAATGTTGAACCCATTTTCAACATCCTTTCCATTGGTGTTGTTATTTGCGCATACGCCTTGATAAAATTTTTGTAATATCCAGTATGGCCCAATGTTGCGTGCAACTATTTTAAGTTTGTCGAGGCCTCTAAATTAACAATGATAGCTATCTTGGAAGGGTCTACCATCAATCCTTGCTTGCAAACAACACGAGCGAGCAATATTCCATAAGGTACGCAGGAGATGCACTTTTTCAAGTTAAGGACATTCTGATGTCTACGACAGGTATCCAACATGAGGTGTAGACTAACAACATGGCGCTTGACCAACCCAAACATGGTCCAATCATCGAAGTAGACATCTAAAAAATTGTGGATGAATTCCTTAAAAGCCACAGTTACCGCTCTTTAAAATATTGCAGGCGCATTCTTTAGCCCCAAAGGCATTACCTTATATTGAAAACAACCCCATTCCATCGCGAAGGTGGTCTTACTACGATTCCATGACGCGATCTTGATCTAATGGTACTGAAAGAACCCATCAGTGAACGAGTAGGCTTCCTGCCCTCCAACATTCTATAGTACTGCATCTGTAAATGGAATAGGGAATGGGTCATGGATGCACGCATCATTCAACTTCCTCAGGTCTACGCATATCATAATTTAATCGCACTACTTATTTTCTTGGACTACCATGTTACTTACCCAATCTGATTCCTCCACTAGTTCAATGATCCCATCTTCCAACATCTTATCCAACTCCTTATGCGCCTTTTCCTTATACTTGGGAATTAATCGGTAGGGGTGATAACTTACAGGCTTAACAGCTAGCTTCAATGTAAACTTCATGATGCCCAAATCCCCTACAATCCCCTTTAGATTAGAGAACTTGGCAGGAAACAAGTCTTGATCATACTTGCACAACAACTTTGTGACTTTATCAACTGTATCTTCATCCCAATAGTCACCTATCTTAGAAAACTTTGGTTGTGCTGTGATCTAATATTTACCTTCTTAGAATTTGAAGGCTTTGATATATCAGGGATTTCTACCTGAGGTCCCTCAACCTCATGCTATCATTCAGACTTGGGAATACTAATGTTTCTGTTGTCATCTTCACTTTCTTCTGTAGTCACATTATAATATTCCAGTGCATGGTGCAAATACGTATTCCAATCTAGTTGAACCCATGCTATTGGTTCCTTATGTATTTTGAATATCGCTGCTTTGATTTGTTGGAGCATCTCATCAATACATTCAAAGCCATATTCAAAGTTGAAAGTTAACATGAATCTTTCCTTCAGGATATCACATTCAACCGTCCCATGTCACAGCTCAGTTTCCAAGTACAAGTTCAGTGGGATGGTATCCAAAGTGTGAAAAAAGATGTGAACCCATTCTAGTTGTGGTTCCTCTCACCATGCTTGAGTCGATCGCACCAAATTCTTGTGTGGATTTTCCTTACTTGTGTATTTCTCTATCATACAGGTATTGGTGTACCCAAACCTAAGCATCATCATCCTCCGGTATTCTTTCCAATCAATGAAGTTGTCCTTATGCATACCCCACCAATCGGGAGGCATAGATCACAGTGCCAGATCTAGCACTTGTAACCAATGCGCTTCTAGCTCATCCTTTCAAACTTATCCCAAAAAAATTAACATATTATAACCCATCATAATAAGGTAAATTCCATACCCCAGTGGATATGCATCGAAGCAATTTTTTCAACATATTACAATGCAATGAGGAGTCTTCATGTAATTGGTTATGACAATGATCAGGCTCTTCATCAGAATCGGAAATGCAGGAACTATGCCTATCCCATGTGATCCATCCATCTTTTGTAGGATTCATCTAGTCCTCATCGTGCATAGTGATATTATAAACCTGATCAAGATCTTCCACCTCGTCATAATCGCGGACCAGTTCGGTATATCGTGCACCTTCAATTGGATCCAATGGAACATTGAATCGAAGCTCCTTTATTTAGAACGTCATTCTATGCTTTTTGAGATTAATAATTTCATCCATATCAAAGGCCCAATCAATGCCTAATAACACATGTAAGGGATATTGTCGTCAACTATTTTGATCACTTAAAAATCAGCTAGGGTGTTTTCTCCTTCAATATCTACCGTGACCCCATAGAGGTGCCCCATGGTAATGATATTTTGTTGGTTTTCCATGAGTAGCAGGATATGATACCATTGTAGCACAGGCCTCCCAATTGTTTCCCATGTTTTCTTTGATAGAAAATTCACATCAGATCCTAGATCGAGAATTACCTATTCCATCTCATACTCCCCAATTTGTGCAGTTAGTCTCATCTTGAGACCTGATCACTTCTTATTTTTTCCCACTTTGCATACTGCATATTGTTTCGAAGGAGTTTTAATCTTACCTTCACAATTATCAATAAGCTCTTGTAGCCCTTCTACCACCCTTCTATCCCATAGAAGCTTCATACAAGTCTTCAAAAATGTTGCTAACAATGAAGGGTCTATGTCTTGTGCACTATTGCTTTATCTATGCTTCTCTTGACTTATTGAGGTAGAAGCTTCTGTGAAGCTCTTTTTAGATTCCATAAAATTTTCCTTTGCACAACTTAAGTCGAACCCAACTTCCTTCTCCGTAGCCTTTCCTACTCATCCTTTAGCCTTGGGCTGCTTTCCCTTATCTTCTCTTATGGATATACCACTTCCTGTTATCATATTTATGCTAGACTACTCTTTGCAAGGATTTTCTCTCATCATTTGGATATTCTGTGTAGGTTCTTGAGTTTTCTTTTCTTGCATCTTTACTATAAGTATTGGAAAATATTATATGATGTGGTCAAACTACTGGAAATATTGATAGGAGGGGTGTGTCAGATTTTGACTATCACATGAAAAATGACATGCCTCTCCATAGTTGTAACAAATAACCTATCCGCGACCCCTTTCAACTCCTCCTCCTCATCATCTTCCTCGCCCTTGGAATCCTCCGTGCGCTGAAACCGCAACTTGATCTTGGGGCCAATTTTTCACCTGCATCCTATATGTAGGGGTCCACTCCATAATCAGTCCATAGCTTCAATAGTTGTGCTCATCAATCCCAACCAATTTGCAGAAAGTGAAAAAAAAATACTCTGGAGTTTGCACGAACTTTTGCAGGAGGTAACAGTTATGAGTCGCGTGCTTCCCAATGATTTGACATATAGTGTACCATAAGTTTACTCCTATTCTCGGCCCACCAGTGTTTCCTGGCTTTAGTGGGACAAGGCCTCCCCCAATAAGGTAATTTGCATAGACTGGGCAGTGGTCGTTATCATGACCATGGCCTTTACATTTTAGGCACCGAAACTTCACGCGCACCTCGGTTTGGACTTCCTTTCCCTTCTTAAGGCTCTGTAACTCCATGTACAAGTTCGCTAGTTGTCACTGAATCTGTTGTACCCCTAGATTTGTATCTTGCATAGGTGAAGCCTCCAATCTCATGAAAATCTTCAAGGCTTCATCTTGCGCTCCTTTCTTTTTGTTGTGACAATGGTAATCTCAAATGAGGTAGAAGCAAAGGAATGTACTAGTCTCTATGTTGATCATTTGTGATTCTCATGTTAGCCTGCTAAATTAGACATTTCAATCTTTGGTCAAAGTCCCACGCAGACTCATTTACCCTCTGCTAGATCTCTTTGAACTTCATTACTAACTGGGATTGTGACTTGGATTTCTTAAACTCATTTTTCAGTGCTTAATTTATTTCCAACATAGCCACGCTAGGTTTTCCTAAGAAAAACTTGATATACCAACTTAACGATTTGTCTTGTAGCGCTGTGACCAGTTACAATTTCTTCATGTCATCATCAGTAATTTGTTGTGTCTTCCATACAACATCTGTAACGAACCAAAATTTCTTAGGGTCTTCAGTCCCCAGGCCCTAAAATACAAGCATCTTCATCGTGTTTTCCATGTCAAATGATGGAGGTGGAGGTGGAGGCAAATGTGTAGGTGTGTAGGGTGGAGGTGGAGTGGACGGATGAGGTATCCCTATGATACCCTGGATTACTATCTGCAGTGTGCTACATGGTGTCCTCAGAATACTACCTTCGTTGTCAGTATCAAACGATGCTAACAACAGACTATATTTAGAGCTTGAATCTTGGTTGCTTTTGAATTCTCTCCAACTTCGCGAAGTCCCAAACATCAATTTAAAGGCATAACCCACTTTTCGCACAATAACATCTTAATCCAAGTCTTCAGGGATTTTAGGTACCTACCTCTTGTTCCCTTGAAAAACATGTTCTCTTCTTCACTATAGCTAGCATACGTATCGATTACGACTTAGTAATGAATCCTTCCATAATACTATCAATCTAGTGGTTGATAACCTGCACAATTTTTATTTTTTTTCTGAAGCCTCCAAGAGCTTTACTAGTTCTGAAGTCCACACAATAGGGCCATTAATATTTCATGTACCCTAAGTGTCTATCACTTTGGACAATTACTCATGCAATTCACATGGAAAAGAACAGAAGAATATGTCATGTCCGTCTGTGAATAGGTATCTATTCCACCACTCTTCCTTTCATAGGCACAGATTCCTAATTTACTAAGTTGAAAATGTGTGTAGTTTCTGATCTATCCACTTTTCAATCTCTTTCTTATTTGGGAACCACTTATCACACATTCCTTAGATAGATCCTGGTCCCGGCAACATAACCATTTGTTGGCTTGATGGGCCCTGACCTAAGTTCAAAGTTATCTGCACCAACCAATAAAAGCCTAAACTGTTAACCCTTTCAGTAACAACCCACGTAGCACAAGCTGCAGTCTTACCCAAAGTATTATTGGGGGATGACATAACCAAGTTTCTACATCCAAAGGTTTGTGTGATGGGCTCCTATGGCTTCTAGGGCTTAGTTTTGTCCTCGCGAATCCTTATATTTCCGAAACAGATAATTGTAGTAATTCACATAAATAGAATCTATACCTTCATGAAGGTCGTCAAACATTCATAACACCTATAAACTATAGTGGTCTATTACTTTTGGGCATTAGATAACCATTCATTCATATAAATTTACATACTGAGTGAAAATACAAAAAATGCAAAAGTAAATAAAGATACACAAATTCACAATTTATGGATCAAAATTGTCTTTATTAGATGTACTCTTTCAAGTAAAAACTCTTCTTCATTGTGTCCTCAGCTATAGAAGCTCGTGCACTCAGCCTGTGGAGTTACCAAGGTCTCTACACACTCAGATACAGGAGCCTTCCCCTTTGCTTAAGTACATGAAACAAACTTTCGTGCCTTAGCTTAATTGCCCATACAATAATCTTATATCAATGAGTTACTTTCTAGACTCGCTATGACTCTTCTATATATAGCATTTTATTTTACAATACTATGGTACATGGACCATGGACAAGTCTGAAAACACCCTATTTCCTAACAAGCTATGTGACTAAATCCCCTTTGACTCTTGTTACCTTTGCACTCTGCTTCCTCAAATCGTGAAGACTTTACATTTGTACACAAAGTAAGTACCACAATTTGACCCCAAGGGACCTTATCCCAACATAGGGTTTGTATTTTGGTTCATCAATATGAGGTTATTTATCCTTGTATTTCTATGAGTATTATACTATATTATATGTCATTTATATGGCTTTGATTTAATTGGTATTTATGCTACTATTATAGTGGTTATATATGTGTTTTATGATATTATCTATGTGTTGATCTCATCATGTTTTTACTTGTAAATGAATGATCAATTTATCTATGACCTAATGGATGAAATTGTAATTAATATTTTGAGGCATCAATGTCTCTTATCAATTCTTATCTAAGTATGAGACCCCTATGCTCATGTATGTTATTTACACCTTTAGATTACATATTCATGATATGTTTGATGAAATGCCTGTCATGGCTAGTAGGGGTCCAGTCAAGGTCTCATTCAAGTAATTTCATTTACAATCTCATTTCCTTGTTATTTTACTGTTCCAAAGATGTTATTCAATTTTGGGCAGTGACCTGGGCTCTAGGCTTCAAAAAGTGGCTCAAATCCTAGGGATGTTGGCATAACACTATGTAAAAGGCTCCCTGGATGTTGGCTTTGAGGCCCGTGAGAGAACATCCAGAGGTCCTTGGACATTGATATGCCCATAGCATGAGAGAATCCAGAGGTCAAGTGGTTCAAAACCTCAGTGGTAAATAGGGGATGGTTGGTAGAAATGTTGGATTGGTTCCTCAAGGTCCTAATTCTAATGTTGAATGTCTGTATGGTGTGTTTCCGTCAGTTCCACTTCCTTAATGTGACTGAGGAGGTCAAATCATATCATAGTGGCCTCTCGTTGCATGTTTAGCTAGGCTGACCGATTGCTTGAGTAGATGTGGGAGGAGGTTGTTACAAGTCTGAGTTCATCCTCTTGTCAACAGAAGAGAAAGGTTACTAGAAGTGAAAAAGCAGTTCATGGTGAGCTATCAAGTGCCAGAGACGATGAAGAAATTCTCATAGATTCACTCCTGATAGAGCACACACAGCTGAGTCAGGCAAATGAAAACGTCCCCCCTAAAATAGGAAGCATTGAAAAGGATATGGGCGTTGAATTTTACAGCGCTATACTACGTAATTATGCTAATTCTTGTTTAGAAAAAGAAATCATAAAATAATAAAGTAAATTTGACAAAGAAGGAACTATTTACAATGACCGCCCTATCACATAGAAAAATGTAAACTATGAAAAGGGTAGTAAAAAATTGATAATTGAAATAGTAAAGATTCATAATAAAAAGGTTATTGATCAAATATAAATGGATGTTGATTTGTCTGGAATTGTATCTACAGGGCTCATGAAATTGCATGACGCTACTAGTGATGTCTTTCACATTCTTTTAGTGAACAAGAAACAAAAATGTGGGATTGAAAGAAAGATTAAAAGATCTAGAAGATGCTCTAAATTTGGGTCCTTTGTTAATGAATCCATTGGAAATATAGGCACAACCATCAACAATTTTTACTTGCGGTATGCCCCATATATTTAATAAAGCCATAAATCTCTTTAGTGCAATGAAATCATATATTATCACTAATATATGCCAAGTATTGGAAATTATGGAGCATGCATGGCAACCAATATCAAATTTGCAGTGTTTATCATAGGGAATTAAGTAATTTGTTGATTCGGTTAAAAGTAATCTTAGGGTAGATATCCCGGATGCGGGTGACATCATTGTCCATGCCGCGAGTTAGAACAGTTATGAGGCATGTGGCTTGTCACATGGGCCTCTGTCAGCCCGGACAAGCCACGCCAAGCCAAGGAGCAGGCTCCTTAAATTCGCCGGAAGGCGATGCAATCAGCAAATTCGCAATGTTTTGCGTGGAGAGGAATGTAGTTAGGCTGTCTAGTCTGGAGCAGGGGAACGACGGGGGAATGTACAGGAGGTTGCTGGCGCCATTCAATGCGTTGCAACATCCGAGGAGCATGGGAGCTATTAAGGTTGCCTCCCTGACCTCTCTGCCGCATTCCAGGCCGTTTGAGTGGGTTATTGCTTGGAACAAGGTTTCTGGAGGAATTATAGGTGAGGGAAGCCATCGCCAAATGCCAAGGGAGAGGCTCAGGATGAGCAGTCGCAGAGGAATGGCTAGAGGGCATTCTGCCTCTCAGAGGCCTGAGATTTCTCCAACGTCCTCAGTTGAATTTACCTCTGAGCAAAACAGGCCTCCAGGCCGCAATGCTAGAGGCAATTGGGGCATTCCGGAGTGTGGTCACTCGGAACATCCGGCCATTCGAGATAGAATTCCCTGTGCTTTTGCTAATAACACTCTGATAGTGTCGGTTACTGTGGAGCATTGTAGCAGTGCTCGTGGGCGCTTGGATACGGTGACTGTCCCGCGGGTCGACATGGAGACTCCCACTGTAGACTTCACGCGTCCGGTTCAGACGGATGAAGCTGGCCCCAGCGAACCTGTTCAGAGAAGCTCGTGCCAGGGTAAGGAACCTGCTCAAAGGAGCTCGTGCCAGGGTAAGGAAGCAGCAGAAAAGCTCAAGGGTCCAGCATCTGATGAACCTCACACCACGGATGACGATTAACTCAGCAGTCGCCAAGTCTGGGCAGCAAGGAATGAATTTCTCTGACCTTTTCATTTTCATGATTTTGTACATCTATTATGGAGTTTATGTCTGTAATTTCGGTTCATAGTCTCAGCCCACGCGTCGTTCAACATGTTCACCATGTCGTTTTCCATACGCAGCGTGTCGATTTGTGTTCACCTTGTCCAGTAATGCATCCATCGTGTCAGTTTCGGTACTCACCGTGTCATGTAATGAATCCACCGTGTCGATTACTGTATGCTACGTGTCGCTCTTCTATGCAAGGTAGCAATCACTGATATCTTCTCTGAAGGTACAGGGCTTTGGCCCAGATGTAATTTTTGTAATATTTTTGACTTTTTGTAATATAAATAGATCAGTGTTATCAAGAAAAAAAAAAAAAATCTTAGGGTAGATAGTCATTTTGCTGAAAATGACTTACTTTTAGTGAGAGGCTTGATTTACTCTTTGCTCTAGACAAAAAATATAGAGGACTCCCAAATGCTAATTGAATGAAGTAGGCCAACATTCGATGGTTTAAGAGAATTAGGAAATTAGAGAACATCATTTCTAAAGATGAAACCACAGACATTAGAATAGGTTATGCCTTTCTCAAGGTGGTAGAGATTATTCAGGATTTAAACAGTTTGCACATCACATTATATTTTAAATTAATTTCAAGAGACATGCTAATGGTTGAATTGGAGAAGCTAAAAGAGTCAAAGACAACATATTTTGATGATATAACTAATTTAATTATAGAATAAATTAGAAAATGGCTAACTACCTTTTTTAGTATTAATGAACATAAGTTTGTCTTGGTTAGGCAATTGCAAGAAAAGGCTAGGGAAATTGAGAAGGATATATTCAATGAAGTTGTCAAAATAGAGATTACAATCCCTATGATGAAAGATTTGATTAAAACTATGTTGGACAACTAACAAAGAAATCATGGATCCGAAAGACAACTAACAATCAAATAATCATGGTCTATGCTTTCATATACTGTGAGAGTTCTTAAATCTTGGAAAATTCACTTTTCTATTTACTAGTATTTAACTATTCAGGTTTTGTGTTTGTGTTAACATGACCTAAGCTAATTCCTAGATGTTGTTTCTTATTTTTCCTTGCAGGTACCCTTTTTCACATTACGATTCAAAGGACTCTTATCCAATTCCCCATTGGGATTAATGAATTTAATTTAGCGATTAAGTATAAGGATTTTAATGATTTATTTTGGCACCAAACATTATTCTCCATACCAAAAATATTTCAAATGGTTTAATATCTAAATATAAACTCATTTACATAATTCCATACATATGCACATGCCTTCCCTTTTGTAGAGACCTTTGTTTCATAGATAAATGATCATTTATTATATTTACTTAATTTATTATAGAACAATTATTGTTATTTTGTTGGAATGCACGACAGATAGTTAAAGAGAGAAAAAGTCATAAGCATACAGTAAATGAGCTACTAGGTTGAGGTATTAGAAAATTCCTATTATCAATATAAGAAACATGCCAGATAAAGAATATTTATCGTCCTAAATCAAGGGATAGAAAGTTTTCATTCAATTCTAGTTCCAATTCTAATTACTCTATTCCAATTCTATCTATGTTCAGCAATTTTGTGAAGAACCTTGAGATAATGTTTTGTATAATATCTTGTATAGATCTAAATTTTGTGGTATTGGCCAAAAAAATTGATTGAACATAATTTTTCAAGCATATGATGTGAGATTTCATATTATATATAATCTTTTATTATTTATCACAATGAAAATAAATGTTTGACAATAGTTTTGGATCTCGGATATTTGTTCCATATAGTATTTACTTTAATTATAGAGGTGATGAATTGCATTCGAATCTAGATACAATTTGTCTTACTATAAGCATGTTGTTTATTGTTCAATACTTATCAAGTACAAAGGCTGATTACTTTGTTCCAATTCTAAGTCTTTTCACTAATTGTTTGGAGAATTTTGTGATAGTCTTTTGCATAAGTTAAATTTGAGGATATGCTTTGACCTTTTATATCACATCTAATGTTGTGTTATTGATCAGAATGAAAATGAATATTTGACAATAGTTTTGGATCTCATACATACATCTCCCAAGAATACAACACTAACATGATGATGGTCAATAAAAAATCCAATGAAAACACATACTATATGACAAATTTTATTATTTATCTTATTGAAGCTTTGTAGTTCTATTTACTATAAAATTCAAAATATGTTATATGTTTTAATATATTAAACTTCAAAATATATTATATGTTTTAATATTTTAAAGTTTGAAAGATGTTATATGTTTTAATATCTTATTATTAATTCAATTAATTTCATTGTGCGGAGTACAGAGGGGAAGATGAAGCTTTCATTGTGTGAAGTGTGGAGATGGAAAGGAAAATATCATTGTGTGGAGTATAGAGGTGTGGAGAAATCTTTCAATGTGATTTTTGTCAGACTTAAATTTTTGGGTATGTACTTGCTCTATATATAATGTTGCTCAATGTTTTCCTTGCCTCCATTTAATTCAGTCCCTTCATATGAATTTTAGATAAGATGTGGCCAATTTCACTATATCTTTAGTGGTTTGGGGAAATTTCTATAATGAGTGTAAAGTGTGCATATCTTAGGGTTTATCTTTCATTGTGTGGAGTGCAGAGGTGCAAATTTTTTCACCTCTACAGTAGCGAAGATCTAAAACATAAGATTTGATTTTTGAAAACAAAGTATTGATAGATGTCAGTTTGTAAATAACCTAACCGATTTACCACGCCAAAACCAAGATTAAAAGAGGAGGAAAACTTCTTAACAACTCTCGAATAGATGCTCAAATGATCCTTCTTCCTTACTCTTTTCCTTGCATCCAATAATGCATCAATAGTTGCAGGTCCGCCTCGAAGGGTTTCCACAATTTGGTATTGTATCTCTTTGATATAGAATATTTATTTGCATTGTGCTTCCTCTACATTTTTCACAATGAAAGCTTCCATTGCAGCTACCTAACAATGTCAACTGAAACATTATAGCTTAATGATGTTTCAACTATAGATTTTAGAAGCATCATATTGAGTGTATTTCTATCAATCTCACATAGCCATGTACTCTCCAAAAAGGTAAAGTTGATCACGGTGCTCACGAATTGCAATAAAACAAGACATTGATATTCGTGACAGAATCTCAGGCATACTTTATACCACTAATTCACCTCAAGTTTACATCAAATGAAGCATTTCCTTCCTTTAAAATAGTTTTTCCATGGAATAAAATATTCCATTATCTTGTTATCTATCCTGCCTACCATATATACAACAATTAAAGACCACATATCAAGAAATCAGATAAGTGAAACCCTAGACATCTATTGAAAAGGATCCATAGTTTATATTCCACGTTGATATATACACATTTTTGTTTTATAACTTCGGTAAGGATTCTACAAAATATATTTCATAATCAATACAAAATATATTTCTTTAGGGTGTGTAGCTATAGAGGAAGCTTTCGTTGTGTAGAGTGTGGAGGTGCATAGGAAGTTTTCAATGTGTGGAATGAAAAAGTGTGGCTTGTCGAAATGATTGTGGAGGTGAAGAGGAAGCTTTCATTGTGCTTCTTCCGCAACTGTGCACTCCTGCACATCGATTCCTTTCACAATGAAATATTCCTCCACGTCTTGGAGCGAACTTGGTGTATTAATTTTGTGGGACTTGAATTCCTAGGTATACACTTGATTGATGTATAATATTGTTGGGTGTTTGTGTTGCCTCCTTTTAATCCAGTTTCTTAATAAAAAAATCAGATGAGACATGGACAATTTCCCTATATAGTAAGTGATTTGTGGCAACTATTATAACAATTGCAAAGTGTGCATATCTCAGGGTTTAGCTTTCATTGTGTAGAGTGTAGAGGTGTGGTTTGTGAAAATGACTATGGAAATGGAGCATTCTCAAATAATGACAAAACACATCTATATTCCACATCGATATTTACATATATTTGTTTTATAATTCTGGTCAGGGTTCTACAAAATATATTTCATAAGAAATACAAAATAAACTTCTTAAGAGTACAGAGGTGTGGATGAAATATTCATTGTGTGAAGAGAAGAGGTGTGGAGGAATATTTCATTGTCCTTCTTCCACACCTCCAGACTGTGCACAATGAAATCTTTGCTAGTGTGAAATTTCTTGGGAGGTGTACCAGAAATACTTCACTTAATTCACTAAGTGACAAGTGACCCTAACAAAAATTTGATGGTTGTTTGCAATTCAAATCTACAATAAAAATGGAAAACCTGCAACAAAAGTATAGATGATCTAGAATAGAAAGTAGCAGTAAAGATATCCAATGCAATAACCCAAATATTGGAAACACTTTAATTGAATATATTATTTATTAAAAAAACCTAGTGAAGAAGATCTACAAAAGGGTCTATAATTCACCCTCTGCGGGATGGGTCCTTTGATGTCTTTGATGCTTCAAAAAATGATCTTCTCTGTCAATATGTGAAAAACCCAGACAAAATGTGGAGAACTGAAATGGGAGCTCAAAAGAAAAAAGATGATAATGGTGACAATGATTATGATCATGGTGAATAATGAATGGAAAACCCTCCTATTTATAACAAAGTATTGATTTAATCTAAAAAAATGGAAAATAATAAAATAATATTAACCAAATCAAGATATAACTGCTTGGAATACTTTATTATATTTATTGGAGAGATAAAAGATATTTAGAATGGCTATGAACATTTATTTTGAAATAATAAAAAAATAAAATGATTTATTAATTATTTCACAAGGATTAAGAATGGTGTGAAATTGAAATAATTATTAAATAGTGATTTAATAGTTATTCCAATAATATAAATAAGGAATATTAAATAAATAGTGATTTATTTAGTTATTCCTAGGGGGTTTCGTTAAATGTGACAAGGAATAATTATTTAAATAATGAATTAATAATTATTCTTAGATAATATTAAATAAATAGTGATTTATCTAATTATTCTCATGGGCATTTTTATTTAAATCAGAAAATAATTTAATAAGAGTGTTTTACTAAATTATTTTCCATAGTGAAAGTGATTTTACTATGGTAAAATAAATCCTACATGGTGTATTTCGATCCACCAAGTTAGAAATGGTTAGGTGATAATTTTTTGGTGAGAATAGATTGCCCCCATGTGTATGATTGTTAGGAGAAAATTGTATGACTAAAATAAGTTGTAGGTTACACTTCCACGAGACACCAAAAGGGGAGTAAAAGAGAGAGAAAATGAACTGAAGCAAAACAAGGACAAACAAAAATGGAGGAGGTGGGACCTACTAAACTGATAGAAGCCTCCTCTTATGTGGGAGTACATGATCTCAAATGAGCTAGGGGAGGCATACCCATACCCTCAGAGAAAATTGCATACAAAGAATAATGATGAGCCCAAAAATGTGTGATAGAGCTACAAAGTACATGATACACAATACATTGGCATCAATGGCCCAAAAAATTATACAATGGATCCCATATACATAATACACCTAAAAAAACATAGGTCAAGATTGAATACAATAACATCTGGGTACATGAGACAAAATTCCCCTCAAGCTAACATGGTTGGGGGGGAGGGGTGATCCAAGATATTTTACTTACAGATGCATTATAATTACATATAACATAGCTAATTAGCCATCGAAATTAAAATCACATAAATAATGTGGAAATAACCAAAAGAACATGAAACCATGACCCAATGATTTGATTATGTAGTTTGTCCAATTTGGACTACGTCTCTGGGCCTTGTTCAATAATGGGGAGGTCTTCATTCATTAAGTGGCATAAAAAGAGATAAAATTACAAGAAAAATTTAGCTGGAAGATGGATAAAGAATGGAGAGCCTAGCTCCAAAAATAGATAGTACCACTAAATCCCTGGCGAAAAGTCATGTAAAACACCTATCCAAACACCTAATTCAGATAATCAGGCCTTCTGCAACCTTCTCGAAACCTTCCTACTACTCAAGGTGAGGTCCAGACCTACTGCGAGGGTCAAGGTATATTGTACAATAGATTTTGAATGAATCAGCCAATCCTTCCTGCCTTCTTCCAACACAAAAGGGTCTTTTATAAGCATGGCGGCAATCCCACAATACCTAGGAAAGTTTAACACAATAAACAAATTTAGGTAGATGGGATCGGACCGTAATGATACATGGGAATGAACTTACAATTATGGTGAAACCCCTTACAAACATGACATAAAACTTCTTCAACTGCGCATGGAAACCGATGGTTTTTACTATCAGTGTTTCCAACCATCGGCAGACAGTCCCAACCCCAAACAATTTGGCATGTTGTGATACAACGTACCCACCACGGTTATAAATCACAATGTATAAGAAATCACATCTCAAAGTCCCCATCGCAAATCAAAATTGACACTTCCCTCGGTGGATATCAAAGTCCATACACTGCAATAACAGTGGACCCGTCAGACTATGAAATATAATGTATAACATATCGCATCTAGAACCCTATTGCAATTGAAACCCGGATTACTATCGATGCTGCTTCACAAACACTATCCCCTTCTGTGATTATGATATGTGATATATCACATCGCAACTAGCCTCTACCAAGGTCCGAGTCATAACACTTGTCCACCTCTGATATGTGATATGCGATATCACAATCGTAAATCAACAATTTTTGGGGATGGTTCCTTATCCCACAACGTCTGTTTTCCTGAAGTATGTGATATGCAAGACCCAATGGCATCCTCCCACTTGGTGCTTCCCCATTAGTTGGAATTTTTTGTCATGTCATCTCCTCCTGCCACTTGGACAAGTCAAACTTGAACTTTGACTTGCTCTAACTTCTTTATATGAACTTGGATTCGAGTGCCATTAACACCATTGGAATCTGAATGAAGATCACTTCGATCCGATGCTAATTTTATCCAGATTTTGCCAGTCTGAGTTTTGAGCCTTTTACCATGCCACTGGTAATTTTTGAAGATCTACCTAGATCAATCCTCCAGGATCCTCCTCTATCAATCCTCTAGGATCCTCTTGGATTAAGGGGTGGGGGGATCACAACCAAAGAAGCCCCGCTGAATAGGAAAGGGCCCTAGAGATTTGAATGGATCATTTGAAGGACACATGCATTCTGCAGGCGTTGCAAGTGGTGGAAGCCGAACCCATCAAATCTATGGAACTACATCTAAGGTTGGATCATCTGGGCATGTGTGGGGCTACTGTTGGAAATAATACTGAGAGGGGGGGGGGGTGAATCAGTATTATCACATTAATAAAACTTTTATATTTCCATAATCAGATTCATATATGCTACTTCCACAACTTCTTTATGATTAAGTTAATCGATCTTCAATGAGTGCATTAGAACATTATCAACCATATTATCAGTTAACAGATGCAGTAACATAAAGTAGATCATCACACATAAGGCACACACATGAACACAATGATATAAGGTGGAAACCAATGCGGGAGAAAACCACCTACTGCAAGTCATCTCAATCTTCTTCTTTAATAAGAAAAATCCTTTTACAATAATTGTACTGGTGCAGTCTTATACCAGTACGGGAGCTACAACCCCCTTTGCTCTTGTACTAGCCGATCCATTTACTAGTACGCAGGCTACTACCTGCTACAATGCTCCAAAGATTTCCTTTAGCTCTTGTACTAGCTTAGATACTAATACGTAGGCGCTGGCCTACAATCTTCTCTCCTCCAAGTACCACGTTTCATCAATTTTCATACTGGATACATTGAAGCACAACCTATAATAAACAAGCTTCTGAATTACCCAAGCACTAGATCCATACATATACAAGTGAGTCATCAACCAGATCTAGTCCATCAGATCATATGAAGATAAGTCATTATGAACCCGATCCATTCATTTATCAAAACTGAAACATACTCTATCACTTCTCAGAATACTGTCATAATATCAGAAACCAGACATTACTTCAAAACCCAGAACACAGCAATGATAAACATGAACAGCTAAATTGATTTCAAGAGAAGTACGCAGCTTCACCCATGTAAAGCCTGCGTCCAGGACGCACTGTTCTGAACTGTGCACCTGCGTACCCACGCACTGTGCCAAATAGACTTCCTGCGTACCTCTGCAACTGCACGCACCTGCAGCGCTTCTGCGCCTGCGTACCGACGCACCTGCAGCGCTTCTGCGCCTGCGTCCCGGCGCACTTTCCTTTCACTGTACCTGCGTACCTTCGGGTATGAATGATTTCAAGACTTCAAGTGTAACCCAGACAGTCATATCTACAGATCTGATAATGCGCCAAAGAGATCTCAGTCCATATGTAGATTCGCCTTCTTTAGATCTAGACCAGATCTAGCCCTCATAAGATATTCAACCAAAGACATGCCTAAACCAAATGATCTCCTTTGCTTTATATAGGCAAGCTCCTCCTCAAATCATGGAACGATACCACGAGCCGACACCATAATAACACAATACCGTCGGCTAGATACCAAGAGTAAAACACAAGAAACCCCCACGTGTGCTTTTCTCTGCCTTAAAATGTGTGCACTGGGTGGACGCACCTCCTGAACGGCTGGCCTGCGTCTCTGGATGCGTCCTCTGCATGGTTTACCTGCGGGTACGCACTTTCTGAAAGGTGTACCTGCGTCCTCCTTATTTCCTTCAGTATTTGATAGCTGATCATCAACCTCTGCTGCTGACTTGAAGTACAGTGACCTGTCACCTGAATGGGTTGCCATCAAGGACAACACTTTAGCCATAATGCCAACAATATCCCCCTTTGGACTTGATGGCAAAGCTTACTAAGAACTTGCCATTTGATTCCTTTGAGCTGTCCTGCATCTATGTATTATGTCGCATCTGATATCTCTTCTGTAGATTCATCTGAATGTATATAAGTGAGATGATCTTCTATGAGAGGGTTGCCATCAAGTACAACACATGCATCATAATGCCAACAATCTCCCCCTTTGGACTTGATGGCAACAACACCAAATCACTCTCCCCCTTTGACATCAAGGGCAAAGGGGTATGCTCCCCCTAAGAACATGCTCCCCTTGACTATAAACCAGGTCTGCTGAAATCTCTGAATGAGCTCCCCCTTTGTATATGTCATGGTGCTCCAATCTGATAATGGTCTTTCTGAGAACAAGCTGAGATGTCTGCTCTGCTATATAGTGCTGTTCATACTCAAGCTCCCCCTGACTGTAAGAAAGGTCTGCAAAAAGATGTTCTACAAGAAGAACATGACTCTATATATCATAAATGACCTTCCTATCAAAAAGACTCAATACATACATCCATCACCCATCACAATAAGGATCATCCATCAAACCAAGTGGGAATACATCAGAAATATGAAAACCAAATACATTACATGTTCATCCCATGCATAGTGGGGGGACATAGGCCGTTACATGACCTGAAGAGATGACTACAATAGATAGACCATTACAACATGAGTCTTGCTATGACCTTTACATCAAACATCTAAAGATCATGACAAACGTCATCAACAGCACTGTATAATCTGCTTCATAGTATCTGTCAACATCAAGGACTTCTGTATCAACTCATAACCATCCAGATCTACATGAATCAAGAGCCATCAAATGAAAGCATCTGCATCAATCAACATATGTATGAATAATCATCCCTGTATCCAGCCAACAATCCTCATCCATTTGTGCCAAGAAAGGAATCATGCATTATGCACATGTCAACAGCAGCATATGAGTGACTCATCATCATCATGTCTCCAACAATGCAACTTTGAATAATCACCCATGAAATCAGCCAACCTCATCCATATATGTGCCAAGAACAATAAAGACTCCATGCAAGCATCATTAGAGAATCAACCATAAATCTGATCATGTGACCAACTCATAACCATAGCAAGATGAATCATAAGCATCGCCACCAAGGACCATAATGCCAACAATGCATTTAGGACATATGCTCCCCCTGAACCAGTGCCATCTGTCAAATCTGATCAAGAATATCAATAAGAAGAATCAGCCAATAAATGCTTTAAGACAGGTACGCACTTCATCTTCTGCTCCCCTGCGTACACCCGCAGATATCCTTCTGCTGTAATGCGTGCCCACGCACTGTTCCTTCAACTGCACTGCGTCCTGTTGCTGCAGTGACGCACCCAAAAACACTATCGCGTCGCGTCCTGTTGCTGCAGGGATGCACCCAAAGATACTATCGTGTCACGTCCTTTTACTGCAGGGACGCACCTGAACCTTATTCTTCTCTGCGTTCCCACGCAGTTCGCCTGTCACTGCACTGCGTCCCGGACACACCTGAATCTTACTCTGCCCTGCGTCCCCACGCAGGTCTCCTCCTTCTGTACTGCGTTCCCACGCAGATCTCCTGTTACTACACTGCGTCCCCACGCAGCTCTTCTGTTAAACACCTGCGTCCTTCTGATTAGGGCCAAATTAACAGTCCTCCTTTGTGCCAGATCTGATAGATTCATTTCCAACTTCACTTGCCTACTGCCTTCAAACAAGCATATATGCGATTGTGCAGTATCCAACTGGCGTATATATGCGACTTTGCCTTTATGAAGTTTGCATATGAGATTCAGGAACCTGAAGTTTTGTACTTTCATCTCCCTCTGATTCTGGTATGTCTGTACATTGTGCTGTGCCATCCTTTTCTGACTGTACTTCCTTTTTCCTCCATATCTTCAAGCGTGATGATGACATTTTCTCCTTTTGATATGGTGCCCAAACTTTGTTCCTGCATTCCTTAGCTATATGTCCAAGCTTGTTACATGCATAACATCTTACATGTTTCATATTCCTCCTGTAACAATCAGCAGCTTTGTGACCAAACATATTGCAAGCAAAGCAATATCCATAAAAGTACCTTGATTGAGATGACCTTTCTGCATAACGGTCTTGAACTTTTCTTCTTCTACATCTAGCTGCAACATGTCCAAGATTATGACATACATAACATTCAACATTATTCATAGGAGGAGTAAAGGATTTTCTTTGAGGAATCTCTTTCCTTGGTTGATGATGAGATTGATCTTTCACTTCTTCGTTGATCACTTTAGATTTCCTTTTAGAGTTTCTTGCCTCACCTTGTGAAGTAGATTCACCTTCAATAGATTCATGGAAACCAAGACCAGTCTTTATAGCAGGGGACCTTTGACTACTAAGAATATCATCCAATACTTTAGAGCTATCTTGAAATCGCAAAAGCTTATCCTTTTCTTCTAGTTTACCTTTCAAGATATTTACCTCAACCTGAAGTTGTTCTTCCTTTTCAAGAGATTTCTTTTTCAAAACTTCTTTAGCTTTCCTTCCTTCTTCCATTTGTTCCCTTAGTTTGAGAATCTCCTTTTCTTGTTCTTCATTCTGATCCTGCTGCATTTGATGAACTCGGAAGGCACATTCTAGTTGAGATTTTAAGCTGGTGACTTTGTTTTCTTGTTTTTCAATAGCTTGGAGAAGGTCTGTATTCTGCTTCTTTGATTCTTCAAGATCTCCTTTTAGTGAGAGGATTGTAGCTTCAAGATTTTCATAATAACTGGATCGATCTCTGAGCTCCTTGATTGTTGTGTTCTTTTCAATGACTTCATTTCTTAGGGATGTTGCTTCATCCTGCAACTTTTGATACCTTTCCTTGCATAACTTGAGGGCACCATTCTTTATGTCAAAACGTTTTTCTTGTTCAATAATTTTGTTTGTCAACCTGTTAAATTCTCCCTCTACTTGACATCTTTCTTGCTCACCCATAAGAGCAAGTTCAGTAGTCTCACTATCACTTTCATCTCTTTCACAAGGAAATATAGCAGGAACATCAGATGATAACACATTCATACCTGATAATGATTCTGAATCTGATTCTGAATCTGAAGAGCTTCTTATGCCTAATCCCCAATCGATTCTTCCACTATCATAGTTCTTCTGAGATGACTTCTTTTTCTTATGAGCTTTCTTCTTAAGCTTCTTTCCCATTGTTCCACGGATCTCCTTCAAGCGATCAAGCTTCTATCAAAGGACCTGCTTTGATACTAATTGTTGGAAATAATACTGAGAGGGGGGGGGTGAATCAGTATTATCACATTAATAAAACTTTTATATTTCCATAATCAGATTCATATATGCTACTTCCACAACTTCTTTATGATTAAGTTAATCGATCTTCAATGAGTGCATTAGAAAATTATCAACCATATTATCAGTTAACAGATGCAGTAACATAAAGTAGATCATCACACATAAGGCACACACACGAACACAATGATATAAGGTGGAAACCCAATGTGGGAGAAAACCACCTGTTGCAATTCATCTCAATCTTCTTCTTTAATAAGAAAAATCCTTTTACAATAATTGTACTGGTACAGTCTTATACCAGTACGGGAGCTACAACCCCCTTTGCTCTTGTACTAGCCGATCCATTTACTAGTACGCAGGCTACTACCTGCTACAATGCTCCAAAGATTTCCTTTAGCTCTTGTACTAGCTTAGATACTAGTACGTAGGTGCTGGCTTACAATCTTCTCTCCTCCAAGTACCACGTTTCATCAATTTTCATACTGGATACATTGAAGCACAACCCATAATAAACAAGCTTCTGAATTACCCAAGCACTAGATCCATACATATACAAGTGAGTCATCAACCAGATCTAGTCCATCAGATCATATGAAGATAAGTCATTATGAACCCGATCCATTCATTTATCAAAAACTGAAACATACTCTATCACTTCTCAGAATACTGTCATAATATCAGAAACCAGACATTACTTCAAAACCCAGAACACAGCAATGATAGACATGAACAGCTAAATTGATTTCAAGAGAAGTACACAGCTTCACCCATGTAAAGCCTGCGTCCAGGACGCACTGTTCTGAACTGTGCACCTGCCTACCCACGCACTGTGCCAAATAGACTTCCTACGTATCTCTGCAACTGCATGCACCTGCAGCGCTTCTGTGCCTGCGTACAGACGCACCTGCAGCGCTTTTGCGCCTGCGTCCCGGCGCACTTTCCTTTCACTGTACCTGCGTACCTTCGGGTATGAATGATTTCAAGACTTCAAGTGTAACCCAGACAGTCAGATCTACAGATCTGATCATGCGCTAAAGAGATCTCAGTCCATCTGTAGATTCGCCTTCTTTAGATCTAGACCAGATCTAGCCCTCATAAGATATTCAACCAAAGACATGCCTAAACCAAATGATCTCCTTTGCTTTATATAGGCAAGCTCCTCCTCAAATCATGGAACAATACCACGAGCCGACACCATAATAACACAATACCGTCGGCTAGATACCAAGAGTAAAACACAAGAAACCCCCACGTGTGCTTTTCTCTGCCTTAAAATGTGTGCACTGGGTGGACGCACCTCCTGAACGACTGGCCTGCATCTCTGGACGCGTCTTCTGCATGGTTTACCTGCGGGTACGCACTTTCTGAAAGGTGTACCTACGTCCTCCTTATTTCCTTCAATATTTGATAGCTGATCATCAACCTCTGCTGCTGACTTGAAGTACAGTGACCTATCACCTGAATGGGTTGCCATCAAGGACAACACTTTAGCCATAATGCCAATAGCTACTTGAAGGGCCATCCCCTCATGACATCTGAGACATATCACACACACTTGGGAATCACTAGAACAATCGTTTGGATCATCGAATCGTCAAAGGTACAAATCTCAATCGTGCAATAAGGAGTTGATGTCGAGCACAAGAGAAATAACCAAGTGAAAGGGAAATGATGATTCCCTTTGCTTGATCTGAGGCACCAAACAAATATGGAAGTTGGAACCAAGGTATATCGCCCTGTAGAACACTCTTCTGGAATAGATGTGTTGAGGTCGACAAAAGAGGGTTCGTTAGAGTTAAGGAAATAAGGAATCCTTAATAGAGGCATGAGGGAGGCTAGTAGAGTGACTCATGGACTGACATTAGGGATGATGATGGAAACATATGATTAAAATGGGAGGGATACGACATGAAAACATATGAAAAACTATAATGGGACACAAGGGGACTTGGAACAAACTCCATAGATACAAGGGTGGCTCGATGATTTATCCATGCGGGGGGGGAGATAGAGAAGGGACCATAGAAACATGAGTAAATGATGGTTACTGATGATAAAAATTAACATGTGAGTCAACTAGTGCAAAGGTAAATTGGTACCAAAATAGCGGTGGCTCAAAGGAATAAATTCAGTTTTAAAAGGCAGAAAAGTGAGACCTCATGGAAATAATTTCCTAGTGAGGTGTTAAATTAACAAAAACAAATAGAAACGCATTATAGAATTCGGTGAGAGCTTTCTAACGGTTTGGAGGTTTGTCAAACGGAGCTATGGTTTGATCACAATGGGCATCGTAAAAACTATGGTTTCTCCTATAAAAGTGTTTTTTCCCCCAAATCCAATTCATTTGCATAGCGACTTATGGAGAATTTAGAGAGGAGGGGAAGGCCCTAAGTCTTGTGGAGATCATAGCAAACAAACCAACTGTCGGAATCAGGATCTATTAAATTTGGGTAGGTGGCATTACTTGTCTAAAAATGGCCTTTATGCTGCTTGGAAGGATGGTTCCTGGTGAAGAAATAAGGGAAGAAAGGAATACAAGAATGAACTACTAGAAAAGCTCTAGGATCATCCCAGCCCATAAAGTCAAACATGGGGATTGGATGGTAAGTGTGGCATCACATAGAGTATAATGTTTCAATGTATGGTATGAGTCATCTAGGATATGCGATGTGTATATGGCTCGCCGGAGGGGACGATAGGAAAATATGTCCAAGAAACGAAAGGATAATCGACCATACCTAGATCGTTGGGGTCTAGGCCGAGACTTATGTTCATCAAGTGAGTTGTGGCTAAGGGGGGAACCATCATGGCCCTAAGTATGGGATATTTCTCCCCATCATATGTGGTGGAGGGGACTGATATTGTATGCAAGGGTCGAAATGATGTCCCTTAGTTGGAGGAGTCGGTGGAGTGCCATTGTGTTCCAAGTTCTCAAATAACGGATTCAAGCATTTGACCCTGCTGGGAAAAGATCCTACAGAGGATCATAAGAAGATATAGGGGTATACCCCCTAGTTTTGTACATAGATGTTATGGGCATGTCAAATGTATTTAGAGTAGAGGAATCCAAACACATTTTGATGATGTCTAAATTTTCCATTTGTTTATGTTATGGATGTCTTCTTGTGGGAAGAATGGATAGATACAGTTATAGAAAGGAAATGGTGGATTACCAATCTCATTTGGCACTATATATAATAATAAAATGAAAAATAATTTCTAGGTTCACATACGTGGTGTCACTATACCAAATAGAGGCTTCAGATATAATGAAATGATGCTCACCTAGAAAACATGGTGGTTCAACAACAACAATGTCTAAGGGATTGGCCTGTTGAGGTAAGATGGAGGGATGAGTAAGTGGATCATCCCAAGCATGATCTTGAAGTCATATGAGACTCTATATGTTCTTCTAAATGGGGAAGAATAATGGTACTAGAGTTGACACTGCTAGATACACTAGGAGAGTGGGGAATAATTACTTCCCTTGGACTCTCAAAGGTGGATGCCTCCTTACCCAAACATTTGGTGTCAATGTAATTACCACAAGGTTGATATGGATCAAATTGATGGGTTCAAAGTAAGGGGTTATTGAACCAATCGACCTCATCATGGATGAAGTCTTTGGATTCCACAACATATTCGTCATGGGTTCACTGCAGAAGGAAGTACACATAATGTTGCATATCATCCAAGGATAATTAGGGGTAGTCATCAATTCCTTGATGCCTTCATCAGAATGGAATATTGTGGGACTACATGAAAATACACCATATGATGCAGAAGAGTTAGCTGAGGTGCCTTCATGTGAGACGAGGTTCACATATGCATCGTCAAGGTTGTGAGACATATGACAAATAGATGGAATATATATCGATGTTGACAGTTAGGTGTTCCAATGCATTGATCTCATTGATGATGATAGGTAGATAATGGTACTATTCCTATCTGTCATCTCAACATTAAGGGGAGGGATCACAATGGGTGTTTAAGGGACCTCCTCTTCTAGTGTAGGAGTGGGAACATAATATGAAGGTAGAGGAGAGGCGGTCTCAGTACGAGTGGCCTCTAATTCATGAAGCACTTGAAGTGTATCATGAAAATATTGTAGATGGGTACAACGATGAGAATAATGGTCATAATTGTTACACAAAACACATGGGTGATTTTTGCGTAATAATATTTTATTCTTAGCTAACTCAGGTAAGGTGATATGGACCTCATGAATGTTAGAATCAGGGAAGGTGTCAGAGACAACATCCTTAACATGAGGGATTTCAGGACAATTATCGGTGGCATGACCAACAACATCACACAAAGCACAAGGAGGAATAGGATTTGGTGGCTTAGGAGGAGCTTGAGTTGTTGGTGGTGTGTTAGATAAGATTAAATAAATAGTGATTTTGTCTAATTATTCTCATGGGTTTTTTAATTTAAATCAGAAAATAATTTAGTAAAAGTGTTTTACTAAATTATTTTCCATAGAGAAGTGATTTTACTATGGTAAAATTAATCCTACATGGTGTATTTCGATCCACCTAGTTAAGAATGGCTAGGTGATCATTTTTTGGTGATAACAATCTTCCACCATACCTCAGAGTGAGATTTCTATATTAATTTTGTTGGAATTAAATTTATGGGTATGCACTTGGTTTATGCATAATATTTCTGAGCCTTAGACTCGCCTCCATTTAATCCAACTACTTAACATGAATTTCACATAAGATGTGGCCAATTTCTCTATATCTTCAATAACTCAGGGAAACTTCTATAAAAATTGCAAAGTGTGCATATATAAGGGTTTAGCTTTGATTGTGGGAAGTGTGGAGATGTGGCTTGTGGAAATCATTGCAGAAATAGAGTGTTCTGAAATAACGACGAAACATAGACCTTGCAGTTCCTTAATCACACCTGCACATCGATAACTATAAAAGGAGTCATGGACTGTGCTTCTATGCAGCTATCACTCTTATTAAATATGTTCTGATTATATTTTATTTTTTTGTGCATGACTTATCTGTATGCATTTTACATTTGATTACAAATATTTTCATAATTTTATATTATTTTTTAATTATGTTAAAAATTGAACAATTTTTTTTTATTTCACTTCATATTTTTAATAATTATTGGATTAGTTTTTCATTTAAAATGCGTATTTTTTTTAAAACAATATTTTATATAGTTTAATTGTGTAATTTTATTATTAATACTTAGAAAACGTGTATATTAATAAATTTAATAGTTATGAAAAGTAACATGGATACTAGAAGAAGCACAAACAACAATAGAATCTCATGGTTGTAGTGATAATAAATTTGAAGTTGAATTTTCATAGAAAGAAGCTATATCAATTTAATTCTAAGAGGAGAGAATCAATAAGGCCATGGCATAGTTAATTGACTAGATAAAAAACATGGAAAACTTCTTTGATATCGAGTAAATTTAAAACAATAAGAAATTTTAGATGACTTGCATGACACTAAAAGGACAAGTATATTTATGGTCGATCAATGTGCAATAAGAGAGGAAAATGAAAATGAAAGATAAATTTAAGACTTGGGATAAAATGATGGTTAAACTTAAGGCTCAATATTTGCTTATTGAATATACTTTGAATTAGTAATGAAAATTATAGAATTAGGAAAAAAGAGATCATTTTAAATGAATATATGAATTAATTTTATAAGTTACTTATTAGTCCTTAGCATAGTGATTGTTATTTGTTTAGAATGTCACACGACTACCAAGGTGATTACTAAAATCATGAGCTCCAAGGAAATGTACCATAGCATTAATATATCTATCAAAAAAATTACAAAAAAAAACATGGAACTCATGCCTTTGTCAACTTGCACAGGTTTCCTTTAAATAATCCATGAAATTTGCATAGAATGTTGATTGATAGTTGTGCAAGTTAGAAAAATTACACAAAAGAATCTATTCCCATTTTGAGAAAATTCATCCATGGCACTTTGAAAGGAATTTTGAAAACTTAACAGTTGCAACTTTGGAGACAAAAAATAATGATAAAGCATGAGTTCAATCAAGAAAACTCAAAATTTTGTCACCAAAATAAATGAGTATTTTTTGCATGAACATCTATGATTCTTGGTACCAAATTTCTAGTATATAAAGAGACCATGGTTATGCAATCAAGTAGGCAATTGGAGTTTATGAGCAGATTTCTACTAGAAAAATTATCTTTAACACCACCACTTAAAAATCCACATTTACACCTATTTAATTGATGGATAGAGAGCCCATAAAGGATCAACAAGGAACCTCCTGAGGAGATGATCCATAAATTGTCATGGATATTCCAATAGATGATATGTTACAATATATCTAATAAATTTATGCTAAAAATCGAAAATTTATACTATGAGGGTTGTTTTCCTTAGACTTTTGGATTTATTAAGTTACTATTTTTTATTGTTGTATTATAGAAAATGTACAAAATAGAAAAAAAAATGCAACAATTCATTGAAAATAATACTAACACAATATATGACTTGGGAAACCTTTCTAGGAGAAAACCTTGTTGGAATATGAGGCTTCTCTATTCTCTCTTTCTCTGAATGGAAATGGATACAATTACAAATAAGTGAGAATTATGGATTGTGTGATACTATAGTGCCAAGGCCTATCTTTTTCCTCTCTCCCTACCCACTCTTGCCTACTATACCTATCTATGGAAAAAAATGCAACTGAATAGAATGAGACCCCTTTTCCTCCACGATGATTGGTTATAACAAACCCTGGTAACATACTAGTGGTTAATTTTGACTCCTTCAACTCTTAACTAAAGTTACAATATAGAATCTTATAGAGTCTTATTTACCATGATCACATGGCTAACCCATTTTCCATGAATAACTTCAGCTGACATGGCATCATTTAGAATCATAGTGGTCACAAAAAGAAGGTCAACTTTTGGGTGGAATAACTTTTCCATGCAGACTTTGATTGAGGCAATTATTACACTTTTGAAAAGGTATATGTGTTTAGTATATAATTGGGGGATGTAGTGCTTAAGTAGCAAATATTTAACCCACAAAAAACGTTGTTTGATTCCTAAAATGGCTTCTAGAAGGTTTCAAACCCCAATTTATAGAACTAATACTCACTGATAAAATGGTTAGTGAGCTCATCCCTCCACCTTTTCCACTCTAAAAGCATAGAAAATGAATCATAACTCCGCATTTTGCAAGGATTTTGGTCCCTACAAATTTCTACTAAATTAGGAGATGAAACGTTTCGTCCAACTTCTCTCTGGTATACAATTTAGCCTTGCTTGGAAGTTGTCCTTTCAACCCAATTTTCCAAAACTCATGTCTCCCCTATCTTGTAGTTCTAGGGCACTTCTATAAAGCTATATCATATTTCATCTCTACCTAAGAATCTAGTGCAAAATAATCTACAAAATGTAGGACCCATTCCTCTTCCTGATTTAGCATGAAATGTTGATAGAGTCTTAGAATGAGAGAGTTAAGATTTCCATAGTCATTCATGTTGAGAAAACTTTCTGTATAAAATTGTGCAGAGGAATTTTTATCCTATGCAACATTTTGGGTGGACCTTCCATCCATCATCAAGGACCAAAGAATTTGAATTATCACAAATGAGTGCTCTGTATCCTTTAATATGAGGAAGATTATCAATTAGATGTTAAGGAATAATATTAAAATAATAAAAATAGCCATTAAGAAAAAGGGTCAAGTGAATGAATTTAAATAAATAAATAATAAAATAATAAAAGTAGTTTATCTTTTTTTATCAATCCAAAATCCTCACCCTTGATTTGTTTTACACCTACAAGATCATTAGGGAAGCCATCGCAATAGAGAAGCACCCTAAAAACATCAATAAAGAAGATGGTTATAAATTAAGCCATTCTTGGCAAGCGATTATCCGCCATCTTGATTAGTAGTTTTCCCACTCAACCCCCCACCGCTCGCCACCCCCCCCCCCCTCTCTCGTATTTCCTCCTCCCAAATATTTTATTGTATTTTTATCTCTTAATCCTTATTTTACTCTATTGATCTTGTTTCCTATAATCTATCCACATATTTATTAATTTTTTAATTATATATACATATTTTATAATCCATTATATATATTCATTTTTATAAATACATTTACCCATTTTATTTCTCCTTCATCCTTGTATGAACATTTTTTATTCATATTCCTTCATATTTATATGTTCTTATATCCTGATAAAGTTGAATTGTTAATTAATTTGTCCCACAAGTCCCCTTATTTTTCCTCTTAACCCCTTTATTATTTTCATTTTTGAATTTCTTATATTTTCTTTTCAATTCTCATTTTTTATTTATTTATTTCAATTCGTTGACTAGACCCTTTCTCTTAATGGTTACTTTTATTATTTTATTTTAATTGTTTAATTATTTTATTTTAATTATTCAATTATTTATTTATTTTAGTCCATTAACTTGACCCTTTCTCTTAATTTCTACTTTTATTATTTTAATATTATTTGTTAACTACTAGTTGGTAAGCTTCCTTCTATTAAAGGTAACAATGCACTCTTTCGTGATCATTCAAATTCTCTAGTCCATAATGATGGGTGGAGGGTCCACTTGAAACATTGGACAAGATAAGAATTTCTCCACACTGTGTTATCTGAAATATTCTATCAACAAGAGTTTCAGATTCCCTACATATGCCACTAAGTAAATGCACATCCATGGGGATAGACTAAGTTTATTGGAATTCTCTCCAACATTTTTTAGTATCTCAAAGGGTTCGTATCACTGAGCGTTGATTTTCTTACTAGGACCTTGTGTCTTCTCCTTGTTCAACTATAAGCATACATTGTCTAACACCTTAAATTTATTTTCTATCCTATGCTAATCATGCCTGACCTCATATTTTTCCTATGAATTCTACAGTGTCTCTTATACATGTATATGGATTCGCCCAATTTTTTCAACAAGCTTTTCTTCCCTTAAGGCATCCCTTGTATGATCCTTCGTCGCTCTTCCTTACTTCCCATATGCAATATCCAATGCTTAAGGTGGAAAATAACTAAAGCAAGTTTCAGATGGGGACTTACTACTAGAAGTGTGGACTACTATGTTATACGCGTTTTGTATATATACCATTTTTCATCTCAAGTCTCTGGATGCTTCTGGATGTATCCCCTCAAAAGATACACTAAATTATTGTTCACTAATTTTATTTTCCCATCTATCTCTAGATAGAATGATATAGATCTCTTTAACTTCATTTCAATGTTCTCCCATAATGTAGTCCAAAATGCACTAAGAAATATTGTGTCCCTCTCTAAAATGATGTTCCTTACTATCCCAAAGTGCATCCAAACCTGTATAATGAAAAATTAAATTGCTTCTTTCGCATTGATGGTCCTTTTATAGGGTATTAGAATACACATCTTGTTGGACATTTTAACTACCATGAATAGGTAGTCATTTCCCTTTGTTGTTGTTTGTAGACCTCCTACAAAGTCCATGGAAAATCTTTTGTAAGGATGAGTGGGTATACGTAAGGGATGGTATATGTATCATTTCCTATTACCATGCTAGTTGGTACAAAAAGGAAAACATCCTCTTACGAATCTAGCTATATTTTCTTGCATCTTGGGCGAATACACATACCTCTATAAGTTGGCCATGGTCTCCCTTATACCAAAATTCCTTGCAACCTTACAGGTCTCAGATTCTCTAATGAACTACAATTGTTCATTTTTGGGAACATAACTTATCTAACCTATAGACTATCCATTCTAGAGATGGTAGTCAACTATGTTTTCACCATCGTGTAGAATTTAGCTCTACAACTGTTGAAACACCTCCTTTCATTCCTTAAGCTATGTGAATGCCTCTCTTTATACATCATGGGTGAAAGGCTCCATGTGCATAACAATTCAAAAATATATGATATTTGATGTGGGTGGACTTGAAAGCATGTTGGACAACTTGTTTGTGTTTCCCTTCTTGCACTTTATCACTAAAACAAACTATTGTAGAAACCTCATCCACTTTTAATTCTTGGTATGTTTTAGCTTAATCTACACTTATATGTACTATAGTGGTTAGTGACTTGTGTGGATTACTATATCCTTTCCCATTATATAGTGTTTCCATATCTTCATAGTTGCTACTAGGGCACAAATATCATTTTCATAGATAGGGTAGTTGGAAATTGCCCCATTAAATACTTCAAAATGCCAGTGTTCAAACCTTCCTCCCTACATCAATACTACTCTAATAGCATACCCACTTTCATATCTTCACTTTGAAGGGATATTGTAAGTTTGGTAATTCTAGAACCAGTGCTTGACTAATATTCTTCTTTAACTTGTCAAAGGTCCATTACTAACCCTCTCTCCACCAGTAACTCTTGCCACTCATTTCCAAGGCATGGAGTGTGTTTATACTACCAAAAATGAGGCTATGAATTTCCCTAGATACAATGCTACCCCAAAAAAACTAATTATCTCAAAAAAATTAGTAGGCACTAGCCACTTCATGATGGCCTCCATCTTGGCAAAATATACATTTATCTTTCCCCCCCTTATCACATATCCCAAACACATCAAATAGTTTTGTGCAAGCTCACACATATTTTATAACATATCTTTCTCCTTTAATGTCTCTAGCACCTGCATCAAATTTCATGTGTGCTCCTTCTAGGCATCCCTATATATCAGTATATCATCCAAATATACAATATCAGCTGAATGTATAAAAGGGTGCAATATATCATTCATTAACCTCATAAATGTAGCTAGTGTTTTGTATAGGTCATATGACCCATCTTACTGTTGATGGTGCTAGACCCGCCAACATTCAGGGGATCGCCCTTGTATGAAGTCCCAATGGTATGATGGCCCAGTTACCATTATCTTAAAGATTTGCCTCAAATATTGCTTGCTATCATAGGAGATTGGTTTGCTTTGTCTTTGAGTAATGAGGTTCACGTGCCTGGTGATTGATAGTGTTACCTGTGCCAATGGTTCTTTCATCGTAGGGGCAGAAGGCAGGAGTGAGTCCCAAGTCAGATGGGAGGAATTCCAAACTCTTTTAGGAACACACAACATAACAAGACATGCATAGCTTCCGAAGGAGCAGTCCACGTAGATGCGATAATCACAATACACAAGGAAAGATAACACATACAACACACAACATAGGAGTTCACACAAGTGCGATTGTCATTATAACAATTTTATGTGAAAGGTCTGTCTGATGTCTAGGGAGGTAACCAACATGGGCAAGAAAATGTTAACAACTCATACAACACATTTTTATTAATATATATGTATTACAACAACTGAATGAGTTCAAGTGTTAAACACAGGTTAACGCAACATGTATTACAAGTGTTCAAGATTAGTCTTACAACAACTACAACACATGTGTGAAAACATGTTGGCCTATTAGCAGGGTTCTCAATTAAGCGAATGTTCTAAGACACATCGGTATACCGTACATCACTAACCCTGTTTGTGGGCCATTGGAGCTAGTACTTACTCCTCAAAGAAAATATTATAGACTCTCAAGGCTATGTGGGAGGATTCGAGGTGAAAATTCCTTTGCATGTACAAATGAGAGGGTATTTATAGCCAACGGTGAAACTCACCCTTATGGCAGTTTGACTTCCCTCATGACTGTTTGAATCTATCACCTTTCGACTTCACATGACTATTCGTATGCCAAGTGGTTCTCTTGGACTTCCACATTACATTACATTGATTGATAGCATGGCCCACAGTAGAGATGTTGATGACATGACTCATGACAAAACTCGAAATGATAGTGCTAGTACATTCGTGTTGCTACTGGTGTGTATGTCGAGATGTAGTGTTGTTGGGTGATGGATGTCCTTATGGTGTGTCACAAATTCACCTCCACATGGCAAACTGCATGGAGTCTTCGATGTTAGTTGGGTTCACTTGATGTTGCATTCGCACGTTGCTCCTTGCTTGTATATTGGCATGCTTGATTGTTTCATCCGTTCGTGAAAAGTGCATGTTCGTCCTTCCATCCATGTGTGGACACATCCTTGCATGTTCATTTGTTCGTCCATCCACGAACACAACCTTTCATGAGCATCCATTCATGAGCACATCTCTTTGCATGCATCGTTTGTTCGTCCATTGGCAAACATGTCCTTCTACATGTACTCCCTTTGTTCATCCCATCCATCATTGAACCATGTTTATTTGTGTACCTGTATCAGTAGTGACTCATGAAGAGACAACATTTTGGCTTAGGGGGTATTGACCCAGGTTCAGCGTTAATTTAGCCAAACAAATCTCTACACTACTGGCCCTTTTGACATCAATCCATGGAGCATGGACTGAAGTCTCACCCGAAGCAATATGGGGGGATGTTTGAACCAGGTTTTTTCACCCAGAGATTAATGTAATGTTGTTTTATTCCCTAAATCTTCCTTCACATAGATTTATAAGCCCTTTAGGGCTTATCGATATACTTCTCTTAATATCCCTTAGACCTTCGTGAAGGTCTATGACTGTCTTTCGTGGACCTCAAATAGGTGAATCAACTACTTACGCGCTTCTGATATTACTTCTACTTCTGTATTTACCCAGATCATCTTAAGTATCTAATAGCTTTAATATGCATTAAGATATTCTTCGTGTAAACATATATTATGACTTGTGTTCGTATAACAATGTAAAACATACAGATTCGTACATCACTACAACATTAAATCATAAACCCATTATTCATCATTATGTAATCGCATTCATCCATAACAGAAGTAAAAGGATAACACACATAGATTTCTCGAACAATCTCTTTATTAATGCTTTAGATCTTCTTACAGACTCAAACTACCCTGCGCACTCAGGTGCAGGGGTTCACGCACTCAGTTGCAGACTCTACTCTAGGCCTCTACGCACACAGCTACAAAGCCTCTCTTCTACTCTAAGACTCTTCACTCATCGCTTCTACTAACCCATTACATTCATATCATTTTCTACAAAACTACTTGCCTTAGACTCTATAAGACTTTCCTTTTTATATAATTGCATGGTCCACGGACCGTGGGTAGATCTTCTAAAACTAACACATGTTACATAATAGAAGGGTAAAAACCCTTTATGACACTTTACATCTACACGCTTCGTGACTACATCTTGTAGAGGCTTTACTCTTTATATACAAAAACTTGGGGTTTTAGCCCCAAAACTTGAGCTTTTACCCCAAAATTGACCTTAGGGGACCTTGTCCCAACATGCCCCCAACAAAAATATCGTGACTCACCCTCGAGTCACTCTGCTAGCACAAAGATCTTACTTCGAAAACCTCCCAGCTCCACTTTCACCACGACAACTTCAGTTATGCACTGCGTAGCTGCCTGCTTGACCTGCTCCACGAGCTGCTCGGTTGCTGGTCCTACCCTATCTTCCTAGATCTTCTGCTATGTTCTCTATAGGCTGGCCAACTTCTCCTCAATGGTGGAAGAGATCACATAGGCCTCCTCAAACCAAGGCCCCAATCTAGGCTTAGGCACTTCCTCTTTCCGTTGCGTTGCTTCCGATTGTTCTTGCTTTGTCTCCTGCAACTTTGCCAATCTTTGCATGACAACAACAGTACACATTTTCCTTTGCTTCATACTATTGTTGCAGTTCCTGAGCCTCTGTGTTCAACCTCTGCAGGTTAGGATCTTCCTCAAGACTCGTGATTAGCTCCATAGACTACTCGAAGAGCGCAATTCATTCTGCCGCCGCGGCATCTACTGTAGTGACTCTATCCCTCAGAATATCTTCATGTTGTTCTTTGACCTCTAGTGGGGTTGAAGGGTTGTATTCAACTCAATCTCTGTAATTTCAGGTTTAGATCAAACTTACCCTTGGCCATCTCGGTCTTCGCATCCTGCACACTTATAGCCAACTTTCGAATCTTGTCTTCCACCGGTGCCTCTTCTGGGATATGCAGTTTCTGAACTATTCTGCATGCTTTAGCTATTACTGTTGCAGTGTGCTCATTCTTCTCCTGAACCTTCTTCCAAGCCTCTTTTGTGGTTGTCTCCTCAACAAATATCTATTCGTTGTTGACTTTCTTCTCACTGATCATGCTCAGTGCGTGCTGCTCTTGGGCCTTAAGCTCTTCAATCACACCTGCTTGAAGTGTGTGAAGGAATTCACTGGGGAGCACGGCCAAGTTGAGGCCAACATTCCTCAACACGCTAACAGTAGCATTGCCAGCTTCTGCATCCGTGCTCAGATCTCCATCTGGCAGCGCGACTGCCTAGAGATCCAAGGATCAGACCAGCTCTGCGGCTTGAGTGGTCCCCCATGCCAAACTAGTTGATGTCGTGTTACTTTGTCCTGCACCTTCCTGCAGTCTGGTTATTTGGATCTGCAACTCACGTAGACCCATTTGTATGGCACTGAGAGCCTGCTTCTACTATTGTTAGAATTGCTGTAGAAGTTTTGCGATCGTATCCCTTACCTTGCCACCAATGTCATCTAAGTCACCTTCTATCAGGGTGATTGGGTTGAGTGATTATTTAGAGGCCTTGGTCTTCTTCCGCGGTCCTTCTTTTTCATGTTCCCTATTTTGCTTCACCCACAAGTGAGTGCTTTCTAGATCTCCACTGCCCTATTCTGATTTCCCTTCTTCCTCCATCTATGGTGAAGGGGATTTCTAGCTCTTGTTGAAGTCGCGCTCTTCCTGCTCTTCTTGTTCCTTTGCAGCACGCCCTGCTTCTGCCGGTGCCTTCTCCTTAGTCTCCTTTCTCTTTTCATCCAAATGCTAAACTTTCAATCGGATCACTTCTTTTTTCTGCTTTTCCATGGACTTACTAGTCTCAACAGACAAAGCTGGTGTTGTGCACCAGTCTGCTAGCCACTGCTCGAGGATTGCTACAATGGCACCATTCGTTGCTAAATATGGTATATCATATTGCTTCTATGCTGGATCCTTTCATGCCCAAATGGAAATATAGTGGAAGTCCACTTTCAACTCTGCGTACCCAGACAACTACTTAAAGACAGTTGGTGACAACCATGGCTTCTGGTTGATGGCCATATTAATGCTTATTTCCATCAATACCCAAAATAATTTTCCCTCCCAGACCTGCTCAATGTCCTTGGTAGCCCACAACGATGTAAATTTTTCCTATTCTCACAAATCTATTTCAATAGGAGGAGATTGACTATCCTCTGGCAACTTCCATGCAACCAGCACAATTGATAGTAAAAGCCATTGATAATGAAATGTCTTGCTATGTTCCTATGCCTCCCCACATTTCGCGAGGAACCCATTGCACAGGTAGTGTGCCCAATTGAATTCTACACCCTTTGTGCACTAGGAAACTAGTGAAACAACTGGTGTTGACACCTTGTCCGTGCGACACTTTTGCATTATCTTGCCAGCCAAAATTTGGGTGGCCACCTTCACTGCGGGGTCAGTAATGCTAGAGATGGAATACATGTGCACTTTCTTGACAAGTTTGAACTTTTCCTTCATCGTCTCAGCGAGGTCGCGCTCACATGTCTTTCCTCCAAATGCCTTCGCCGGATTGAGTCCTGAATCTGGTAGCAAGCTGATCCGATGGATCAACATATCTGTGATTGGTATCATCTCTTCCAACCACAGGCACTTGTTGTGCACCACACACAACAATTTTTGATAACAATCAAATTGATGGGAGTGTGATGGTAATGGGGCACCCATAGTAGGTTCAACAATCCTACTTTATTTACCATGTGAATCCATTCCACTGGCTCCAATGCGGTGACACCAGACTCCTTATAGAATACTCACTTCATGAAATTATTGGTAGCTAGGTGGGGGAAACGCTCAGTGTCCCCCAAATCCAAATATTCAAGTTTCATATGTGGGAGTGCGCCAAGCATCGATGTTCAAACATTATGCTTTCTGGTAGCAAGGGTGTGTGAAGGAGAAAATTTCCCTCATCTGGGTCCTTGGAGACCTTCACCTTGCCTTGGCATGGAGGGTTGTACTTTGGCAGCTTCAAAAGCAGGTCTACCCCCTCAATATCAATGTCCTCTACACCATCCTCAACCTCCAGGTCTACCATTTTTCCTTTCTCCTGCATGATGGGATTTTCATTTCTCTTATGTTTCCTTGGTGACTCACGCACTTGCAGCGTCTTCTTCTATTTATCTTTCTTCGGCTTGGGGATCTCCCTTCCCGCTGTAGGCTTCAGCCAAGGTGACCTCAGCAACTTAGGTACTATTGTGGTAACCTCCATACTTACGACCTCAGGGGTAGCTCCCTCAGAGGCAATAGACCCTCCAGCACTTACAGTTTCCATAGGTGCAGACATGAAGCTGTTAATGAGCTATTCGGTTTCCTCAGGTAACCTGTCAAACATAGAACAAGCCACCAAGTCCTTAAAGAACACATAGTTCATGCGCACTAGACAACACGACACATAAACTCTCATAATGAAAATTGTTTCTCTTTCGTCAGCTATCTGTAACCTATAGGCAAATTCGAATTCAAATTTGACTGCTCCCCCCAAAATCCAGTCATAAATGCTAGATTGGTGGAAAATTTTCAAAGATCTCACTCTTAAATTCAACCTTAATTGTCACCCCCCTACTCCTCTTATTCATTTACTCACTTTCAAATCATGAACATTGATGGTAACATTCACTTTTTGGCTACTTTACATGGATGTCTCTCGTCCTATAGCATAGCTCCCTTTGTGCATTTGTTGACACTATGACACCTATCTATCCTACATAGGCCCCTTAGTGCGCAAATCTACAGCCCGGACAGTGTAGTTTATAGTCCCGCGCCTCCTTACAGCTGCCTAGAGTGCTAAGACTGTGCTACTATCATATAGTCATCTGGATGGATCCCTAGTGTATGGCTTTAATCGGCTGCCATTTACCCTTCCGGGAAATGGATCTCCATTCAATTTCACAAGCTGAACTACTCGACCATTGGTAATCACCTTAATCGCATATGGCCCCAACCAATGCGTCTGCAGTTTTCGTGAAAATTTATCAAACTTGTTGTCATATAGTAAAACTAAATCGTTTACCTTGAAGGTGTGTAGTTTGATGTGTCGATTGTGCCATGCCTTTTGATGCTCCTTCTGAACTTGTTGATGGAATCCGGCTAAGAATCTATCTTCCTCCAGCTTTGTCAGATGCGTTAGCCTTTCTTCTAAGGCTCTGTGTTCTACCATTCCTGTGAACACCACTATCCGTAGACTATGCATGATGTACTCCATCAGCATCACAACTTCTTTGCCATAGACCAGTGGAAAAGGTGTTTATCTAGTCAGCTTCTTACAAGTAGTTCTATAAGCCCATAACACCGCAGGTACATGCACATCCCAATCATTACTCTTCACATTGCAAACCTTTATTAATGAATTCTCCAATATCTTATGAAACGCTTCCACCAGTCCATTAGCCTAAGGGTATGGCGTGCTCTTTTAATGATAAACTTGGAATTCTTCTCTCAATGCATTGATTGTTTCATTGGTAGGCTCCTCCCCTGTTTCAATGTGTGATAGATGATCTGGTCCAGAACTCAATCATACTATCTTCACAATGACTTCAAAATCATCTTCCTGAAACAACAACAACCATCTACATATTCCCCCCCCCCCCAACACAAGCTTGTTGACCAGGTACTTTAATGTAGAATGGTTTGTATACATCTTAAAGTGTTTTCCTAGAAAGTAGTGTCTAAACTTCTTGAGTGCGTACACCATAGCGAAACCTTTGTGCTCTATCGTTGAATAATTCTTATCAGCCTTAGATAACTTCCTACTTGCAAATGCGATAGGGTGATCTAATGCTCCCTCACTAGCCTCTGTTAGTTGTGCTCCCAGAGCAATACATGATGCATCCACATGCACATGAAATTCCTTCTGCCAATCCGGGAAGACTAGGATAGACGCGGTGACCATCTTCTCCTTTAACACATCCAGACTTTTCTAACATTCTTCATTCCAACAGAATGTAGCATCCTCCTTCAACAGTTTTTCCATCGGCACGATAATCTGGGCATAACTCTTGATGAACTTTCGGTAATAACCAATATACCACAACATTGTGTGCAGCTTTTTAACACTTCTTCGCACCTCCAAATTGATTATAACTACGATCTTAGCTGGATCCACCATTAATCCTTGTCTGCATATTACATGACCCAGAAAGATTCCAAAAGGGATGCAAAATAGACACTTCTTCGAGCTTAGCACAATTTGATACCTCCAACATGTATCCAACATCAAGCACAAACTATCTACATGGCATTTTACTAGCCCAAACATCATCCAATCATCAAAGTATACCTCCAAAAACTTGTGAATGAAGTCCTTGAATGCAACAATGGCTATGTGTGAAAATATTTTCGGTGTGTTCTTTAGTCCAAAAGGTATTACAGTATACTTAAAGCATCCCCATTCAGTCATGAAGGTCATCTTACTCCTATCTTCCAGTGTGATATTGATCTGATGGTACCCAAAGATCCCATTAGTGAATGAATATGCTTCCTTTCCTCCTACAATATCCAGCACTTCATCAGTGAATGGAGTTAGAAAAGGATCATGCACACAAGCATCATTTAGCTTCCTGATATCTATGCATATCCTTCTTTCATCCTTCTGCTTCTTTTCCTAAACTACCATAGGACTAAACCAATTGGACTCCTCCACTTGTTCAACGATTCATCTCGCTAACATTTTAGCCAACTCCAAATGAACTATATCCTTATATTTAGGATTAAGACGATATGGCCGCTACTTCATAGGCTTCACATCTGGTTTGAACGTTATCTTCATTACTACTAAATCACCTATTATCCCTTTCAATTATAAAAAAAATGTAGGGAACAAATCTTGGTACTCGTGGAGCAACTCAGCGACCTTATCCACCATAGCATCATCCTAGTAGTCCCCTATCTTTACAAACTTCAGTTCCACCTCTTTTTCAATGTCCACTTGTCTTGTTTTCAGCAGCGCGTTGATATCGGGATTCTCTATCTGTGGCGTATCAACTTTGTGGTGACCTTCTGTCTCTGGGATATTAACATTCCTCAGATCCTCCGCTTCTTCTTCAGAAGTCACATTATAGCACTCCAGCGCATGGTGTAGCTGGGTCGTCCAATCTGGTTGAATCAAATCCAAGGTATCCTGTGAGAGTCTGAAGATCACTGCTTTGACCTCTTGCAGCACTTCATCAATGCACTTGAATCCATCTTCAAAGTTGAATGTCATCAAGAATCCCTATCTCAAAATATCCCATTCTTCTATGCCATGGCGGAGCTCTGTTTCCAAGAACCAATTCATTGGTATCACGTCTAAAGTGTGACAAAACAAATTCACCCACTCTACTTGTGGTTTTGCTCCATAAAAATTAGTCCATTTTTCCAAGTGGTTGCTTGGATCACTCCTTCCATCATATTTCTCTGTCAATCATACCTTTGGACAACTAAACTGCACCCTCATCATTCTTCTATATTCTTGCCATCCATCAAAATTGTCTTTATACGTACTGCACAATCTTGCGGGCATAGTGCGCAATGCCAAATCCAAGGCCTGGAAGCGATACTTTTTTGGCACTTCCCTTTCAAATGCATCCAAATTTTTATCAACATCAGTTAAACCATCATAATAAGGTAGACTTCTTACCTCCACCGATACAAAGCGTAGTGATTTGGTCATCATGTTACATCGTAGCATACACACTTCGTGTAATCGATTCTGCTAGTGTTCCAATTCTTCATCTAAATTTGATGTGCAGGAGCTCTCATGGTCCCATGCAATACGTCCATCATCTCTCAAATTCACCCAATCTTGATCTTGCACCATTATCTTATAGATTTGGTCCAAATCATCATCACTTTCATAATCACGGACCGGTTTAGTATAGTGTGATCATTCTGTAGGGTCCAAAGGTACTACTATGCGGAGAAATTTTCTTTCAAATGACATCGTCTGCTTCTTCAAATTGATCACCCCATTCATGTCGATAACCCAGTCGATCCCAAGGAGTGTGGGGTGGGGATTATTTTCATTGACAATCTCTATTACTTAGAAATTTGTCAATGCGCTTGTGTCTTCAATATCGACTGTCATTCCCTACAATCTTCCCATGGGGATAATCTTCTACTAATTCACCATACTCAATTGAATAGGAGAAAACTATAGCACAGGTCTCCCCATTCTCTCCCGTGCCTATTTCAGCAAAACATTCACATATAACCCAAGATCCAGAATAACTTGGTCCATTTCATACTCCCCTATTCGCGCAGTGAACCTCATCTCATGCCCTGTTCTTGCCTTATGCTTACCAATTTTCCTAACAACTCATGGTCCCTTAGGAGAATTACTATTACGTTTATTAATCAACTCTTGTAATCCATTTATGGCCCTGCTATCATGTAGCAACTTCATACAGGTCTCCAAAAAGGTAGTAAGCACGGATGGGTCTATTTCTTCAGACTGCTTATCCTGACTTCCTGAGGTAGAAGCTTCAATGAAGATTTTATTTGCTTCCATCAATATTTCCTTTGTGCTCTCAAAATCAAAGCCAACCTCCTTTTCTAGAGCTTTGCAAACCCATTCACCTTCTTCAGGTTGCTTTCCCTTATCTTCACTAGTCACCATTCCACTTCACAGCACAATATTCACATTGGGATCCTCTTCGCGAGGTTCGACCTTCATCATCTATAGGTTCTATGTAGGTTGCTGAGGTTGTGTCACTTTTTACCACATATTAGTGATTAATATAGAGCAGTGCTCTGTTGCATGGTAAAACTGGGTATATTATCGGCACGACAAGCATGTTAGGTTCATGCATTCTCACGAATTGTGTCTTGGACCTCCACAATTGTAGCAAATAACTTGTCCCCAAACTCATGCAAGTCCTCCTCTGCCTTGGCCTCATCTGTGCCCTTGATATCCTCCTCACACTCCCCAACACCTTGATCTGTAGGCCAAGCTTCAGTCTACATTTGATACGTGGGTGTTGTCTGCATAATTAACTCCTAACTACAACAATTGTTCTCCTTGTGACCTACCAATTGCAGAAGTTTCAAAAGAGTTGTTACGGCATCCATGCAAATTTCTGCAACAAGTGGGAATTATCTGTCGCATGTTTTCCAGCTACTTGATAGATAGCATACCATAGCATAGGCCTTGCACTTGGCCCTTCTTGAGCTTACAACCTTAGAGGCATCAACCCTCCTCCTACAACATAATTCTTGAAGTCAGGTCAATGATCTTTGTCATGCCATTGACTCTTACATTTCAAACACCAAACCTCTTTGTGCACCTCTGGCTGAGCCGCTCTATCCTTCTTTAGACTTTGGAATTATAGGCAAAGGTTCTGTAACTTTGTGTCAATCCTCTAAACTCCCAAAGGAGCATCTTAATTTGGTGTCTCGTGCAATCTCATCAAAATTTCTAGTGCCTCCGCCTGGGTCCCAATCTTTTTCTGCGATAAAGAAACCCTTAGATGAGGTAAGAGAAAAGCCACAAACCATTCACGCTACTATCCATCCATAAGATTCATGTTAGCTTCATGGATCTTACACTTCAATCTCTGTTCCAACTCCCAGGGTGTCTCTCCAAGCTTCATCATGATCTCCTTGAATCCAATGATTGATTGCACTTCAGATTTAGGCCAACTGAATTTCTTATTCAGCACAGTCTAAATTTCTGCCAACTCAGTCGTCGGGTTATCAGTGCAGTATTAATATACCATGTTAGCACACATTCCTGTAAAGTAGTAACCAATGTTTCTTTCTTCATCTAATCATCTGTAATGCCTTGGGCTTACCACATAGCTGCCACAATGAACCAAAACTGGTCCGGGTCCTCATCCCCCAAGCCCTTGAAAATGGGAAATTTTACTAAATTCGCCATATTGAATAGTGGTGGAGGTGGTGGTGATGTGGGCAAAGGTGTATGCGGCTGAGGTGAAGATGGGGGTGGTATGGGTGGATGTGGTATTCACAAGACCCCTCACCTTATTAACTAGACAATGCTCTGTGGAGAAGCCTATGCTGCTTCTTCGTCGTCACATAAAGGAGGCTCGATCAGTGGGCTCTATGAAGGTCTTGTTCCCCTTCTATCTGTGAATAGCTTTGTACTTCGCGTAGCTTGAAACATCAAGGTAATTTCATAAAATGGTTTTCACACAAAAGCATCTTAATCCAATTATTTAAAGACCTTAAGTACTTACCACGCGGTCCCTTGAAGAAGCATCGCTCTGCTTCACTATAGGTGACCAAGGTATCGCTCATGAACTCTATCACAAATCCTCCTATGACACGATCAAGCTAGTGATCGACAATGGGTGTGATCTTATCTTCAGAGGCTTTTAATCTCCGCACTAACTTCGGGGATCACACTACTGGACCGTCAAGCCTCCACCTTCCTTGGCCATCTGCCAATTTAGCGATCCACTTGTATAATTTGATCAGGAAGGAACAAAGGAAAATTTCATGTATCTCTATGTATAGATATCTATCCAACCACTGTTCTTTCATCAATCAAGGATTTTTGTTTTCTTGCCTCATGAATTCATGGATCTTTCTATGCAACCAATATTCAATTTCCCTCTTAGTTGGATTCCAGTGATGCAACATCACGAAACCATTTGTTGGCTTAGGGGGTCCTGACCAAGGTTTAGTGTTAGTTTAGCCAAACAAATCCCTACACTACTAGCCCTTTTGGTATCAATCTGCAGAGTGTGGACTGAAGTCTCACTCGAAGCAGTATGGGAGGATGCTAGAATGAAGTTTCTGCATGCAAATATTAATGTAATTTCGTTTTATGACCTAACTCTACCTTCGCGCAGATCGATAAGACTTTTAAGGCTTATCGATATACTTCTCTTAATCACCCTTAGAACTTCGTGAAGGTATACGACTGTCTTTCATGGACCTCAAACAGGTGAATCAAATACGTACATGATTTTGAGATTGCTTCTACTTCTGTATTTACCCAGATCACCTTAAGTATCTGATAGTTTTAACATGCATTAAGATATTCTTCACGTAAATAGATATTATGACTTGCGTTCATATAAAAATGTAAAACATACATATTCGTGCACCACTACAATATTAAATCATAAATGAATTATTCATCATAACATAATCGCATTCATTGATAACATAAGTAAAAGGACAAAACATAGATATTTCTGGTACAATCTCTTTATTAATGCTTCAGATGTTCTTACAAACTCAAACTACCCTACGGACTCAACTGCAAGGGTCCATGCACTCAACTATAGACTCTACTCTAGGGCTCTGCGCACATAGTTGTAGAGCCTCTCTTCTACTCTAAGACTCTTCGCTCGTCACTTCTACTAACCCATTACATTCATATCTTTTGCTATAAAACTACTTGCCTTAGAGTCTCTAAGACTTTCCTTTTTATACAATCCCATGGTCCGTGGACCATGGGTATATCTTCTAAAGCTGACACATATTACATAAAATAAAGGTAAAAACCCTTTTTGACACTTTACATCTATGCACTCCGTGACCACATCTTGCATAGGCTTTACTATTTATATGCAAAAACTTGGGCTTTCAGCCCCAAAATTTGGGCTTTTGCCCCAAAATTGAAATTAGGGGAACCTATCCTAACACAACATCAAATCCATAAATATCCTTGTCTACCATGATGCATGATCGTTTCGGATGTAGGTGACCAGGAGAGAAGATAATTCATGAGCTTCGCATTGGGATGGAGGCTCAGGGAACTGCTGGTGAAAGCTGCAAAGAAGTCACTGGGAGATGGTGAAAGGCAATCCAAATCGACACTTACTATCCATGGGCTCTAGCTCAGCTGGAGGATAAAACTATGCAATTTTTGGGAGGAGCAGTCTAAGCTGTGGGAACGCTGGGTAGACAAAATCTGCGCAATTTTTTGAAGGAGCGGGTAGTGGAAGCTTGGAAGCCAAAAATATGTAATTCTTGGAGCGAACTTGCAGCTAGTTGTTGGGACCTTGGCAGTAAAAAATGTACAATTCCTGGAGGGAATCGATAGTCAGCTATTGGAGCTTGGCAGCAAAAACTGCATAATTCCTAGAGGGAACTCAAAGTCAACTGCTGAGATCTGCTGGTGGGAAAAACTGCACTGATGCTAGGAGGCTGACCTACTGATCACTACTGCACAGTTTTTGAGCTGAGCGGACTACTTGATAGTAGAGGGCTTGCTAATGAAATTTGCATAGTTTTCCAGGTGAGCAACCAGTCGGCTGACCGATGGGCTCGATGGAAACACTGCACAATTTTCTTATGGAGATAGGGACGAGCACTGGGTGTCTATCTGGCCTATCTGCAGAATTTTCTTAGTCATTGGAGTGGGCAAGTTCTGCAACCTCTACGGAATTTTTGAGGGGAGTCAGTCCCAGGGTGACTGTCATGTCAAACTCTCCAGCTGACTAGCAGGATGGTCGATTAATCAGCTTGTGGGCAGAGTAACTTGAAATGGCTTACTTGATGCTTTTGTGCTATTCTGGGTGACAGTAGATCGAGTCAATGGCAGGGTGAAGGTCCGATTATTAAATGGTGATCTGGTTGTCAAAGCTTCAGTAAAAATGACTAAGTGTGTGAGCGAGTGAAAAGGTGCATACGTGAACTTGGAAACACACACTTACGTGACTTGACGACAAGACGACTCAAACCATCAAGACACACTTGTTCAACATGACTAACTGATGGTGTGAGCGACAAGTGTGACGCTTGTGACTAATTATTTGATGAGTGCAATGATGCTTGTCTGATAGTGTATATGATCTTTGTGTGAGTGCAGCGGATGTTTTCATAGCGAACACAACATGTACACACAAAGCAAAGACCTTGTGTGTGACCATAACATGGTCGTAAGTATGACATTGCTATCAAAAATAAAAGTTGTTTATTGAACGATCTAGCAAGGTGGGTGAAAATACTCACGCGAGCTCACGGGCTAAACCCGAGTGTGTGCAAACATCAAATTAAACACTCAAAGGAGGCTCTGAAATTGGATGCAGGCCAAAATTTTGGAGGGTGTTGTAGGCGCTACAACACTTGGCAACACACTAGTAGAACTCTGGCTTTTTTGTTTTGGTTCATTGACAGCACAAGGCCTTGGTCTTTCGAGAAGTATTGAATCACTATCGAGGTTACTTCAGCTTCCCCACTTACCCCATGGATAGACATGGTTTACTGGTGGGCTCCAGTATTGCTGCAATAATGTTGCAACTCCTGGAACTCCCTTCTTTAATTTTCTCTTAAAAATAATAAAATATAATTATTTCCTAAACTAATTAGTGCCTTAGCTTGGTTGACACTTATGAGTAATATTTTAGACACGCCCTTGTGTGCGTTGATGGTGATGTATTGTACATCCTTTGTGAGGTTGTACTATTTGGAATTCCACATGAAAATTTCTTCTCACATGTACATATAGGGACCTCTAAAGACAACTCGACATACAATAAGGAGAAATACATATAGTTCTACTTCATCACTAAAATCAAGATTGATAGAAAATATGATTTTGCATTGTTTGGTTAGATTTATTTATGAATCCTTATTTACTCATACCAATATATATGGGATTGCATGATCATGGACTGTCAATACGAGTTTTTGAATATATTTGCTAAAATCAGATTCACTTATGATCCCAAGTCAAATAACGCATCAATTTTTTTGTTCTTGACATATATCTTTATATGGAAGAGAATGGTCATTTCATCCTCTTTCCATTGTTGAAGGCTACTCCGATTCATACCCTTCTTCGTTGATGTATAGATAATATTTTCATCCATGTCCAAGTTATTTTCCACCTAATTACTTGAATCGATGGCCATGAAATTTTTCTTATTAACATCTTTTTTTCACTGCATTGAGTTAAGCTTTGGATGCAACTTCCAACACTTCTTCTATGTATGAACATCAATATTACGAGGATTGCAATGGTTGTTGGTACCTTTGCATTGTTGTGTTGTGTTTGTTATATTTTGGTATTTTCCCCCTCTTCACTTCTTCTTCCCCTCCTTGAAAGCTTACTAGTGCTTCTTCTACTTTGAATCACTTGACCCGTTATTCTAGCCTATGTTTCCTAGGTATTGTACCTATACACAAACCTTTCCCACATATCTGGGTTTGTATAACATCACTTAATTTTGTAGATTCTTGTGTAGATAACCTAGACACTTAAGGATTATGTCGAGGTTCTATGGGGAGATACCTAGGATTATTTCCATCTTCCTATATTTTGTGGTGTACTCCTATGCACTCTACCCCTGTACATACCCAATGGGGTAAAATTGTGATTTTGTGAGGGCCTTTAAATCCTATTGCTTAGTCACTAGAGGATATATGTCAATCCTCAAGGTCTCCATGGGGTTTTACCACCAGTTAAATTCATGGCCCTCTAATTTAAGACAAGAAAACAAAATCTTTTATTCTTTCTCTATATTATGGACACAAAATAAATTTCTAATTGATACAACTAGTGATTTATCCTACCAATATGACCTTGATAGGACTTGATTTCAACCTTTGTTTCCATTTTGAATAGGGACTGTGAATGGTTCATAACGCTCGAAGTGGGTTGCTCCTTTTTAGGTTCTATCTGAGATTCCCTCTAAGTTTATTCTCGATATGGAAATTTCCCCTCCAATCCAACCTTCTTATTAGAACCTCCATATTCTCTGAATAGTTTGGTCTTATTGGTGAGGGCTTCCATTAGAAGGATTACATTATAATCTCTATGGATCTTGAGGGTTATTCATATATTCATTGGCTATGGATATGGTTTTATGATATTTGGATTAGATAATGTAAATCCCCTAAAACTCCCCAAAATATACCTAAATAAACCATCTACGATACTAATATGAGTTGTAAATTGTCATGGATATTTCATCAGATAGTCCATTACCAAAAAATATGATAAATTTATACTAAAAAAAAAAAAAATGGAATCTATATCACGATGCTTATTTCCATTAGACATGGATTTATTAAGTTGTTGAATTTTATGCATGTAATATATAAAATGACGAAAATAGAGAATACAAAACAAATACAATAATTCACAATCATAATAACACAAGATATGACTTGGGAAATCCTTTACGGAGAAAACCGAGCTAGAAGGAGACGTTGCTCTGCTCTCTCTTTGTCTGAATGGAAATGGATCCAAGTACTAATAGGTAATACCTATGGGTTGTGGGATGCTATAGTGTGAAAACCCTATCTTCTTTGTCTCTCGCTACCCACTCTTGGTTACTGTGCTCATCTATGGAGAAAAATGCACTCAAATAGAACGAAACCATTTTTTCGCCTAATGGACGAGTTATAACATAACCTAATAACCTACTAGTTTTATTTTTGAATCCTTAAAATCTTATGTAGAGTTACAATATTAAATCTTCTAGATTATTATTCATCATTATTATGTGTCCATCTGATTTTCCATGAATAATCAGGGTTGATGTGGCGTCCTTTTGAATCATGGTGCTCAAAATAGGAAGGTCAACATCTGCGTGGCATACCTTTTGGATATAAACTCTAATTGAGGTGATTCTTGCACCATTGGAAATATATCTATGCGTAGAATAGTTCTAAGCTTTTCTTGCTTATGTTGCAAATCTATGCCCCCAGAAAATGTCATTTTATATCTCAAAATGCTTCCAAAAGGTTTGAAATCCCAATTCACAAAACTAGGATCCACTAGTAAATATGGTCCTCTAAGTTGATTCCTCCACATTTTCCACTATAAAATCCTCAAGATTTAAGAAAAAATATAGATATCTAATCCATATTAGGAGAAGGATGATGAGCTAACCATCAACGACTTCTTCTTAGTGTCTCAAAAAGGAACTCTTTCGTCGTCATTGGTAATAAAAGGGTACTTGTTCATTTTTTGACTTACTTGATTATAATATATAGTTGAATTTGATGATATAGTTTATGATGAAAGTGGCCTAACTACTATCCATTTAATCTCCCTTTTTCTAACTATGAGTAGTGTTCAACCTTTCCACTACTTTGGGGAAATTATTCTTCTCATTTGGGAAAATATTTTGTCCCAATAGAATAGTGGATCCTATGGGTTGAATCCACATAATTCACCCCTTGATTTTTTATAAGGTTCCCTCCATTAACCATTCGTGTTATTTAGGTTACAAAACAATCCCTAGTTTCCTCTTAAACTATATATTTTCTACTATCTACATGCATTTTCACCAATTCTATTTGTCAACAAGCTTGCATGGTTATTGAAGAAATAAATGAGAAAAAATACTTAGGTTATGTCATTCACCACCACATAGTCTCTATTTCTTTACTTCAATTGGTTTCCTTCACTTTTTAAGACTATTTATACTATATAACTTACCCTTGTATAATCACATAGGTGCACCCACAGTTTCGATAAATTTACTTCATCACAAATAAGAAATAATTTTGGGGATTCAAGTATTTAAAAATGGATTATGATCTCCACTTTATGGTGACAAAGCCATATAAGTGGGTAATAAATGAGTTGAAAACCTTTCATCATTTCCCTTCCCAAGCAACATCAACAACATTAAAGTTAACTAAAATGTAAGCACTACCGCCAAATGTGCACATGTATACTTTTGTTTTCTTGATGGTTTGTTTCAATTACATATATAATTAGAAAAAATTATAAAGCACCCATAAACATGAAAATATTCAATATTTTGTTTCTGAAACTTAGCTTAGATATTCAATATTTTAGTTTAGATTCTGAACCAACATTAAGGAATTTAGTAAAGAAAATCAGGATTTATCATATCCATATCTTTTCACTTTTTTAGGATTAATTTTCATTTTAAATTTTTGGTTTTATCTTACACAATTTCTACATGATGTCCCTATCTTAAAATTCTTCGATTTTATAATTCTTGACTTCAAATCCACACAATCATAACTAATGCCAACATAGTAGGGCCACCACCCTAACTAGAAAATCTACAAACGAAACTCCAAAGTTGATAGATTAAAATCCTCCATTGCAAGATCTGAAAAATAAAATTTTAGCTTAGTTATGAAATTATGAGCAAGAATCCATATAACCCCTCTCTCATTCTACATTATGAAACACAGAAGTTGTCTTTTTAGGGAATTTTAAATCTTCCATGTTTAGTGTTCCAAAAAGCCAAGGTAAGGATTCCTATGAAGGGTTTGTGGTAGATATATAGTTGTTCCTATGGGACTTCCTTATGTCACCCAACTCTTATGAGGTCTTTCTCCCATGGTTTCATTGTTGAAAATCTATATTTCCTAGATTCACATTAACAAAATTAGCATAGTGTGCATCTTATAGGGAATCTATCTAAAGTGGTGATCATGGGATATGATTGCACATGGAGGAAATTTTGAAAAATGGTAGCAAAACATTGCGAAACACTCTAGAACATACCTTTAACAATGCTAGTTATAACACTCTTTTCAACCTTCACTAGTTTCTTATAATGGAATCATGTTGTATTATCGAAACTCTTGGAAGCTCCAATTGCATAATCATGTTAAAATGATTCTAAGTTTTTTAGGCTTGGTGCTTTCATATCATTTCACACCCTTATGTAAAATTATTCCTACTCACCCAACAATATATTGTGCTCATAATTTATTGCAATAGCATTTTTTATAATTGATTAAATTTAAAATACCCAAAAAGAGGCCAAAAAATGGACCAAAAAAACCCCAAAATTTTTAAGATGGCCATGCAAACTACATTCATCCCATCATGCCAAGATTGTAACAAATTCCCTATCAATGGCAAGGAGGACCTATCACTATTATTATCGGGTCCAAATACCATATCACAATATGCATTCCCCTTCAAATATGCATGACCCCTCCTAAGACCATGAATGTTATAGTAATGACATGTTTTCATCCTATTCCTCATATGAGAACCCTCCATAGGACAACTTGTATGACATTTCCAAGACCCCATATAAGGAAATATTGTTGTGTTCTAGGATCAACAAGAAGTCCGAGTAGTTTTTCTAGAAGCTTTTCCAAATCAACATCAATTGAAATTGATCAATCCCACAACATAGAAAAATAATGGTATAAATAAAATAAAATGAAAATAAAATTCCAACTATGGTTAGGAGGGTAACCCCCAACAACCAAATCCCAGTACTAGGGGAAAATAACCAAAACAAAGGACGAAAAATGGTTTACATACAAACTTTCCTTGTGCCTTATGTGATGAATATGGGCATCTATATCTTTTGTTGTTCATTAAGAAACCAATTTCCTGGTTGTAGGGAAATTGTGCTTAAGACATTAATAAAGAATATTTACTGTCACTTATTGTTTATTATATTCCCAAATGAAGGACTTGGAAAACTTGGCCTTAGACTCTTAATACATGTATGACCAGAACATCTCACAATGCCATTTGTTGCTAAATATAAATGATGAATGAGGAAAGTTTGAAGGGGAAGTTAAATACAATATGCTAATCTCTCATAGGAAATATTACTATAACTTAGAGGAATTATGATCATGAGAAAGAAATCATCGACAATATGCTGGTCTTTCACAGAAACTACTATCTATAACTTGGAAAGGGAGTGAGGACTTTAAGTGTAAGAGCACTCTTTAAGGGATTTTACACTGCAGCTTCATTACTACAATTAAAAAGAAGAAAACATTGCATGACACATGATAGTGAAACTTACAAAATTATATGTAACAACTCCTGGAAACTTCTAGTTGTTTCATTAATCAATGATGTTATCAGGAATATAGTGGCTTGGTTCTCCAAAAATCCAACCCTTACTCAGTAAAATTTTCCACCTTTATACGTTTGTGGAACAGTTATTGATTTCTGAAACCTACTTAACTGTTTTCTAACTATATGAAATAAAATTACTACAGGATTTACAAAGGGCAAAAAACCTCAAAGAACATGGAATAGCAAGAAAAAAATGAATTTAGAAGGAGATGATAAATATTGGCTCGCTCTACTTAATCCGTTGTTGAATTCCTCTGAGGTGCCTCAATGGTAATCAATCTTCTTTGATCGTAACAAAAATGTGTTTGATTTGTGCATAACCTAGTTTATGCATGTATGAGGCACATTTCGACTGGATAAAACAGCAAGAAATTCGACCCACTACCTTCTTCTTTAAATTTCACTTTAACACTAATTTTCCTATTTACACAACAAAACTAATGCAAAATAGGCAAAGCAGAACTGAAAAGGGATTAACATGTTTTAATAAACTTATCGCATCCACCTATTTAGCGTTACATTGGCTTCCCCTTATAAATCACAATCGGTGCTTATTTCTTTATAATCCCTTTATAATAGAAATATATTAAAAATTCATAATCATAACGCATATGAAGAATTTTCAATATAGCGGACCCGCCGGAACTTTACAACATGATATATAATATTTCGAGTCCACTATATCAAGCCGCAATCAACGCTTCTTATCGTTCAAGGCATTGTGGTGTGGCGGACCTGACGGAACTTTAAACTATGGTGTATATATCTTTCAAGTTTGGCTTACACCTATTGCAATCGTCATAGCCACCTTCATATATATTAAGAATTTATGCAATAATGCGGACCTGCCGGTTTACAAAACATAATCTATATGCATTTCAGGTCCACCATCACAAGTCGCAATCGACAGGGTCATATGTATATAATATAAGAGTTTTATATTATTTCGGACCCGCCAATGTTATAAAATATGGCATATAAATTTTCGGGTCCGGAACCCAATCGCTAATCGCAATCGGTGCTTATCCATGGTGCCAACCATCCATATTGCGGACCCGCCAAACTTTTAAATGCAACATATAATATTTCGAATCCGCTGTTAATGTTTTAACACTTGTTTTCTTGAAGATTTGATCTTTTCGTTCATTTCCTTTGTACTTTAATTTCTGATATACTTGTATTATCTCTTTTCAATTTTCTTTTCAAAATTACTTTAACACATGTCTCTTTGTAAATCTGGTATGGTTATGCTTTGCGTTATATATATATATATATATATATATATATATATATATATATATATAGAGATATATATATATATATATATATATATACCCATATAACCATTAGCTTCCGATATATCATTATTGCTCCTTCCTTTTGCTTTGTCTCCCTTTTTTTTAAGTATTTTCAAAAAATGAAAGTTATACACAATAAAAAATGCATGTTACAACATCTGGCTCCACCTGGGGATAGTGCTTTTGCCACGGAAGCACTAAGAACCACAGGTTAGTGCCTTCACCTCGGGCATGCAGTCATATATTGCTCTGCATAAACTGAAATACTATGGCATTTGTAGAATGGCTTCGCTCTAGTATTCACAATGAAATGATGCTTATTCTTTAGAACTAGAAGTAGTGTTTTAAATATATCCCATTAATAGGTAGTTGTAGAGTCTCACCATCAAGATTTTCAACGATGAAGGTATTATTGGATCTCACTTCAGAAATTCTAAAATGACCATACAAGAGAGGATCAAACTTCCCATGCTTACCCTTATCCTCTCTTGTAGTATGCCATCTCAATACTAAGTTTGCAACTTTAAAGTCAATTTCCCTGGCTTTTCTATCAAAAATATTTTTCATCTTGGATTGATACATAATCAAGTTGTCTCTTACCTTGTCCCTATTTTCGCTAAGCTCCATTTCTTTGTTCATTCTTCTTACCAAAGCATTTTTCTCTTCTTTTGCATCCTGAATCCTCGCAATCATTGGTTTCACAAGTTGACTTGGAAATAGAGCGTGAGTTATGTATACTAATTCAAAAGGTGATTTCCCTATGGATCTTCTTGTAGTAACTCTAGCAGCCCACAAAGAAAACTTTAACTTAGAATCCCAATCTCTTTGATTTTCTGCAATGGTTTTATTTAGGATCTTCATCAAATTCTTATTAGTAGATTCAGCTAATCCATTTCCCTAAGGATGTTAAGCTATTGAATGGGACAAAATAAAATTATACTTTTGACAAAAAGCAATTAACTTACTTGAATTGAAGACTTGAGCGTTGTCTATTATAATTTTAACGGGACATCCAAATCTGTTAAAAATATTCTCTTCCAGGAATTTCATCACTATCTGATCATTTTCTCTCTTAGTAGGAATTTCCTCTACCCATTTGGTGAAGTAATCTGTCACTGCGGGAACCCATCTGTGTCATCTGCTTGAAGGTGGATCAATTTCTCCAACAAATTCCAATCCCCATTGTCTAAATGTCTCCTCTATGAAGACTGGAATTAAAGGTAAAGGAGCTAATCTCTTCTTCTCAACAAAAAGATGACATTTTTGACTACTTCTAACAAACTTACAGGTATCACCAAATAAGGTAGGCCAATAAAATCCAGCCTGAAGGATCTTATGTGCAGTTAATTTCCATCTATGATGTCCTCCATAAAATCCGTCATGACAATCTTTGATTGTTTCTGTAAATTCATCTTCTATTAGACATAGTAATAGAATTCCAGCAGGATCCTTCCAGTACAATCTGCCTTCTACAATCGCATATGGCTATGTCTTGATCTTTAGTGCCCTATACTTTGTTCTGTCTAAGGATTGAGGATAAGAAAGAAAGCAGAAATAACGAATTATATGTTTATACCATTCTAAACATAAAAATTTATACCTGATCTTCATTCTTGGATCTTGCTCTCCTTCATTTTCTTCAGCTGCTTTCTCATCTATAGGTTCCAACGATTTAATTCCCAATGCCTGAAAGTTTGATTTTGTTAACATTTTTGTGAGCCCTTGTCCTTTTACCAACTTTGTGGGTTTTATGTCCAAATCATGTTCTTGGATCTTGGCAATCCACTTTCCTCTCCTACCTTCTACATCTCCCTGTAATAGTACATCTTTCACCGCAACATTTGGCACATAAGCAATGATTTGGGACTGTAGCACATAAGTTCTAAAATATTTCAGGGATTTTACCAAGGCACACACCTGCTTCTCAAGAATATTATATTTCAATTCAGAATCCCTAAGGATCTTACTGAAGAATGAAACTGGCTTCTCTCTCTTCTCATCATTCTTTTGCAGTAAGACAACAGCTATTGAACTTGGTGATGTGAACGAAAAAACTTGGAAAGGGTTCTAATAATCAGGGCTGACTAAGATTGGAGCTATCTGCAATGCCTCTTTAATCCTGGAAAATGATTCTTTAGCTTCCTTGGTCTAGCACACTTCATTCTACTTCTTCAACATATTAGTGATTTCTTTTAGGATTTCTGCATAATTGGATGCAAATCTTCTCAGGAAGTTTATCTTTCCCAAAAACCTTTGAATATCCTTTTTACTTCTGGGAAATGGTATTTTCTACACAGCTTGTACTCTCACTGGATCTATCTTCACTCCTCTAGAAACAATGTGACCCAATAGTTTTCCTTCTTCTAGAGCAAAAATGGATTTCTTGGGATTTAAAGAAAGTCCAATTATTCTACATTTATCAAAAGTCCTTTTCAAATGGTCTAGATGTTCCTCATCAGACATAGAGAAAACAATAATATCATCCAAGTATATTACTACAAACTTATCACCAACAAAAGAAATGTCCATAGCCCTTTGAATTGCAGCTCCTACATTCATCAATCCGAAAGGCATTTTGGCATACATAAATGTTCCCCAGGGAGTTGTGAACGATGTTTTCTTCTGATCCTCCTTGTCCACAGCCACCTGGTTATAACCAGAAAATCCATCTAGCATTGACATTCTAAAAGATCATGTTACCTTTTGTAACACATGATCCATTTTAGGCAAAGGATAATTATCTTTCAAAGAAGCTCTATTTAGATTTTTGAAATCAACACACAACCTTATTTCTCCATTTTTCTTTCTCACAGGTACCAGATTAGCCACCCAACTAGAATACCTAAGTGGGACTATGATTTTAGCATCGAGCAACTTCTTGACCTCCTTTTCAATTAATGGTAGAAGTAGAGGATTTATCTTCCTAAGCTTTTGTTTGTAGGGTTTAACCCCCTCCTTCAAATTAAACTTATGCTGAATGATATTTACATCATAGGTCTTAAGATCTTCATAGGACCATGCAAGGACATCAACATAATTCTTGAAAAGTTTAATATATCTTTCTTGAAAATTAAGTGAAACTCCAGCATATAATTTGACCAACCTAGGATTCTCCTGAGTTCCAATGTTACGATCCTAAATATGTTCATCTTGTGAGATTTTCCCTGAGCCCACAGCCACATCATTAGGATTAAAGAGCCTTTCGAGAGGAACAAGTCCCTTTGGCAGAAAACTATCTTTCAATTGAAAGATCTTCTGATTTACTATTGAATCTTTTAAACCACTGGCTTCTGCATCTATTGTTGTCTCTTCTTCATCTTTGTCAATTTCTATGCCTTGGAGCTCTTCAACCATAGTCAAAAACTCCTTAATTTTCTAGTCATCTTCAAAAACTTTCTAGTTCTTAACATTATCAGGAACAAAAGGTTTGTGTCTCATTACTACCTCATATCTTAATCTTGGATTAATAGGAGGCTTGAAAGTGCTAGCAGCCACAGCCAATGAATCTGCCAATCTATTTTCATCTCTTGGAATGAATTGAATGTTAAAAGCTTCAAAGAAGTTTTTAGTCAAATCCCATACCTCATTTATGTATGCTCGGAGTCTAGGATGCTTTGTTTGGTAGTGATCTTTTATCTACTTAATAATTAGCTTTGAATCTCCAAAAGCAGAAATTGATTTGACTCCCATCTGTTTGGTTGTTTGTAGTGCAATAATCAAGGACTCATATTCTGCCATGTTGTTAGTTGCCTTGAACTCTAATTTGAAAGAAAAAGGAAACAAATTACCTCCAGGTGCAATTAGAAGAAAACCAGCACCTATTCCTTCCTTGGAGTAAGCTTCGTCAAAGAAACATTTCCACACTTCTTCTGTTTGCAACTTTGTAATTACATTGGCTGAAGCAAGCTGCTTCTGATTATCTTCAGCCAGCTCTTCATTATCATGCAATATGAAACAAGCGAAATCATCCTTCTCCTGACTATATAGAGGTGAGTTGCTTGCTCCATTTTTTGTTATTGTTTTTACAATCCTAGTTTCTCTATACAATCTCCTCTTCTCCCGACCAAAAAATGGTATAAAAGCATATGTAAAACCTAACTTCAAAACACCTCCAAATTTAGACCCCCGGGACCTAGATAAAAGCATTCCAAATCTAGTAGGGATATCTGTTACTACAACATCCATGACCAAGCTTCTAGCTAGAATTTGGGCTAATGACACTGCCAGATCCTTAATAAACCCAAAAACTTGACCTTCTTTGAGTGAAAAGAATACAAACACCTGTAAGGTGGTCAATTGTAGATTTAGTTGCTTCATTACTGATCTAAATTGGATCCATGAAGAAAAATCAGAGAACCATGACTGTATCAAATGAGCACAAAACTTCAAATTCAAAGAGCATGCAGTGATCATAAAAACCTCTGAACAGTGGCAGTCGGTAGCCAGCGTCGAACGACAAGGACCTCGGTTAAACCGCGCTGACTGAAGCACATGGACAGTGCACAAGAGGTGAAGCTAGCCCCTGGGAAGTCTGGATTGGGAAAAGGAGGTAGTTTCTGATGCACAATTAGCGCATCACTGGGAAAAACCCCTCAAGAAGGAGAGGCCCCAAGCGCTCAGTCGCATGGGAGCCAGGAAAATGATGGGGAAAAGGTTAAAGGCTAAAGGCAGGACCCGTGCTCCAAAACTAGTGGTATTTATTGGGGGTACGTTTGGGCAGTAAGCAGATTTGGCGAAAAAGGAGCGATTCCACTTAGCACCTGACGTGTGGCAGGCAGAGGAGAGAGAAAATTGCCACTCATCGCGCGCTAATAGTCGAGCAAGTCAACCACGCGAAACGAGCAAATGGTGTCGGATTTGGGGGCTCCAGATCTAACGGTTGAGAATGTGCCCGATGGAGAAACTGGAATTGATGGGGGATTAAGCCACGATATGTAAGAGTTTGAGGTCTGATTTGACACAGAGGTGGTAGAAGAGTCATTTCCCGATGTAACCAAAGAATTGAACCGATGAGGAAAAAGCTGGCGCAGTTCATTGGAAGACAAGTGGCCACTCGCTGTGAGCTGATGACCATAATGTAGATACAAGGGATTCCAAGCAAACAACAGCAAGTGATCTGACAGAGGCAGAAATGAAATTGAATGGTTGTGAGGCCAATTGGCTTCAAAGCCATGAATAGATAGAATAGAACATATACAGAGAAAAGGAAGGAAACAAAGACAGAGAAATAAAAAGTGAAGAAGATAGTAAAGCGAGAAGCAGAATGATAGAGAGTCGACCTGACCTGCAGCAGAAGGCAGCATCGAACAATCCTTGAGAGGATCTGTTGGGAACTGAGCACCACATTAGGCTCCTCCCCTTAAGGCTAGAGAGGTCAAAGAGCCGGTAAGGAAAAGAGTCTGTGCACTCTAGTGGCTTGGGGAATCCAAGAACCACCTTGCCAAGAAATTCTATTTCAGGAGACTCAGATTGAGCTCCCCATTGTAATTCTTTGCTTTGAAGACACAATAAAATAATAGCACCACTGAGAGCTGGACCGGAGATGTAGCCCTGGAGGATAGGGTGAACTCCTTATTAATTTGTTGTGTTCTTGTATTTGTCTATTGTGTTTCTCTGTTGTTTTCCATTTTCCAGTGTCTGTGTATTTTGCAATCTGATCGATCCGTTGCCTAAAATAACATGAACATACACCAGCACATGAGTCTATAATACCTTCAATTAATAATTCTTAACTGAGATCACTCATAGGGTGATTATCAGATCAAGTGGTATCAGAGCCTATGGCTGTAAGCTTAGACAAGCTTGTGTTGGTTTAGCTGTTGAATGCTCTCTAGATCAAAGCTCAAATTAGGAGAAGGAGAGTTGGTCAAAACTAATCCTAAAATTGGGAGAGTCTATCCTTGGAAGACAATGTCAGAGGAAGGTTCTGTGGGGCCAGACCCTCAATTCATAGAAAGTTGCCTAGCATCTTTAATCAAGCTAGATGTTAAATTTGATTTTCCTATATATGATGGAGAGTTAAATGCAAAGAAGTTGGACAACTGGATTAGACAAATTGATGTTTATTGCAGAGTACAGAACATCGACTTAGACGAGAGAAATATTCAGCTAGCAAGCCTACGCCTAGGAGACACTGCCTTGGTTTGGTGGGAAGGAAAAACCCAAGATGACATGAAAAGATATGGTAAGACCATCTCTGTTTGGAGTGAATTTGTTTCTGCAATAAAAAAGAAGTTCTATCCATTGGCCTACATGCAACAAGCCATGATGAGTTGGAAAACTCTTCGGCAGTTGAAAGGGAAAAGTGTGCAAGGGTATACTCAAGAATTTAGAAAGAGAGCATTGATTCTAGGAATCTCATTAGACTCACTAGAGATTTTTTTGAAGTATATTGGTGGTCTACAAAGCTACATGAGGCATACCATCCTCATGCTTAATCCCACTAGTATAGATGAGGTATATGTACAAGCTACTCATCTAGAAGCTATAGGAAAGAATGGAAATCTAGAAGTTGGGGGACCATCCCAACCCACTGTAAGAAAGAGCAAGGAGAAAAGAAAGCATAAGTGGAAAGTGAGGAAGGCTAACACTACACAGAAAAGCAAATCTTCATGCACTCACTGTAAAAAGGATGGGCATGATGATGAGCATTATTGGATTCCGCATCAAGAGCTAAGGCCTAAAAGTTCGAGGGCAAGAAGAAGAAGACGGTTGCAACTATTCAGAAAGATTTGGGGTCAGAATCGGCAGATGAAATTACCATTGCAGCCACACGTATAAAAGGTAAGGATTCTGAGGCATCTACTAGTAATTCTGCTCAATCTGTTATTGATGAAGAAAAAGAGAGAAAAAGACACTTTTCCATATTCGAGTTGTTTCCAAATATCAAAAGATTGATACTTTATTTGATAGTGGCTCACAAGTAAATTTAATTTTAGAAGCAATTGGAAAGAAATTGGGATTAGCAACTACACCTCACAAGAAACCATACCCATTAGGATGGTTGAATGATAAAGCACAACTACAAGTGACTAGACAGTGCAAACTCAAGTTTTCTTTTGGGTCAGCATTTGTAGATGAGGTTGAGTTAGACATAATTCCTTTGGATATATGCGGAATTTTTTTAGGAAGTCCTTACTTGTATGATAGAAAAGCTATTTTCTATAGAGCTGAGAACAAATATCTACTTGTTAAAGATGGAATCGAATACTTTGTAAGAGCTCATAAGCTCAAGAATAATTATACTCTCGTAAACTCAAGGCAGATGAAAACAATGATAAATTCATGCAAACAATTCTTACTAATGGTTGTAAAGGAAAAGAAACCTGATAAAACCAATGTATTTGAGGGTTGTAATGCTAAACAACAAGCTAAAATAGAAAAGGTTGTTTCAGAGTATGATATCTTGTTTCAAGAACCTAAAGGTCTGCCACCCGGAAGGGAAATAATACATGATATTATTTTGCAGCAAGATGCTCCATTGCCTAACATTGGAATGTACATCTTGTCTACTTTAGAGAATGTTGAAATCAAGAAGCAGGTGCAGGAGTTGCTCGAGAATGGGTTCATCAGGCCTAGCACATCATCATGTGGGTCACCAATCGTTTTGGTGAGAAAGAAAGATGGCTCGTGGAGAATGTGCATTGACTACCGAGCACTGAATAAGATAACAATCAAAAATCATTATCCCCTTCCTCGCATAGATGATCTTTTAGATCAATTGAAGGAAGTTGTTTATTTCACCAAGCTAGACTTGCATAGTGGATACCATTAGGTCAGAGTGGCAAAACAAGATGCATGGAAGACTGCTTTCAAAACAAAGTAGGGATTGTATGAGTGGCTGGTTATCCCTTTTGGCTTAACTAATGCTCCTCCTACTTTAATGAGATTAATGAATGATGTACTCAGACCTTTTCTTGATGATTTTGTTATTGTGTATCTGGATGACATTCTGATTTTTAGTAAAACGTGGGAAGAACACTTAAAGCATGTTAAGCAGATAGTAGATGTTTTGAAAAGAGAAAAACTTTATGTTAAACTCTAAAAATGTGAATTTGGCAAAACATCTCTGAATTATTTGGGTCATATAGTAGGGGTTGGTGAATTGAAGATAGATCCCTCTAAGGTGGAAGTCATTGTAAACTAGCCTAAACCCAAATCTGCTACAGAAGTTAGAAGCTTCTTAGGAGCAGCACAGTATTGGAGGAAGTTCATTTCTAACTTTTCCTCAACTATAGCTCCCTTACATGCTTTAACGAGATTGAACAAGGTGTTTTAATGGGGAGGCAAACATCAGAAAGCCTTCAACACCTTGAAAGAAAATATTAGTACAACACTTGTACTAGCACTGCCTGATCTAAAATGACCATTCGAGATTTAAATAGATGCTAGATGCCATGGGAGTAGTGTTGACCTAGCACAGTAAACCCATATGTTATCATTTTGAGACTTTTAATCCTGCAGTAGTTAACTATCCTACATATGATAAAGAATTGTATGCATTAGTTCAGAGTGTGAAAAAGTGGAAACATTACTTAATGGGCAAAGAGATAGTAATACATACTGATCATCAACCACTTCAATATCTACACTCCCAAACCAAGTTGCAGTAATCATGACATTACAGATGGATGGGTTTTGTACAACAGTTTCATTTAGTCATCAGATATGAAAAGAGCATACATAACAAAGTTGCAAACATGTTATCTAGGCCCATTATAAATGCATCTACTATACTTAAGCATAATTCTATGCTACATGAAAGCTACATTGAACAATATGCTCAAGATATAGACTTTAGAGATGTATATGCAACTTTGAGTCAAAGAAAAAGAATAGAAGAATTGGATTATCATGTAATGGACTAACTCTTATACCATTGTGAGAAAACTCTACATTCCACAAACTGAGAGAATAAAGATAATTAGGGAAGCACACACTTCTTTGATATCAGGTCACTTTGGCGTAAGTAAAGAAGTTGCACAGCTACAAAGATTTTGTTATTTTCCAAAAATGAATGAGACAGTTTCTAGATATGTAAGAGGGTGTACTATGTGTGCTAAAAGCAAGCCCAGCAATAGAAAACTAGGCTTGTACACTCCATTACCAGTACCTTCTCACCCTTGGGAAAGTGTTTCCATGGATTTCGTTGGGGGACTACCTAAATCTAGAAAAGATCATGATTATCTATATGTTGTTGTGGATAGGTTAAACAAAATGTGTATTTCGATACCTTGTAATAAACAGATTACAGCTAAACAAACTGCAAAACTGTTCTTTGAACATGTATGGGTTCATTTTGGATTACCCACTTCTATTGCATCTGATCAAGACAACTAATTTGTGGGGAATTTTTGGTCAAGTCTGTGGGAACTAATGGACACCAAACTAAAGAAAATCACAGCTTTTCATCCACAAACTGATGGCCAGACAGAAGTAGCTAACAGGACAGTGATCTAGTTACTCAGAGGATATTGCAGCAAACATCCTAAGCTTTGGGATGAACATTTGTGTTATGTGCAGCATGCTTACAATAGAGCCAAACATTCTTCTACATAGAGATCTCCTTTTGAGACATGTTTTGGTTTCACACCAAGGTCCCTTTGGATTTTGTCTTTGGTAAAGATACCATAGTTGAGGGACATAGTGATGTGTACAAGGAAACTAGGTTCATTGAACAAATCCAGGACATCCACCAGGCAGTATAGGAATAGCTGGAAAAGAGCCAAGCCAAATACAAGGCTAGGCATGACAAGCATCGGATGGAGCATAGTTTTCAAGTTGGTGACTAAGTCTAGCTGTATATCAGTAAGGACAGGATGCAAGGAGAAGGTAAGAAGCTAAAGCCTATCAAGTATGGACCCTTCAAGATACTTGAGAAGATTGGTGAAAATTCTTTTTTCCTTGATCTACAAGCTTACATGCACATCTACTCAGTCGTAAATGCAGATTGCTTGAGATTGTTTGAACCTTCAATGATTGAGGATCCTGAAGAGCAGATTCAATTGCCTTCTATTGATGACCTGCTACCTAAATATATTAATGAATTACAGGAAGACACAGTGTTGGATAGGAAGGTGAGGACAACATGTAGGGGAGATGTTGAGTACCTCAGGATTGGGCTCAAGGGTTCAAAGCTGAACAGCACAAAGTGGATTGAAATTGGACAAGTGAGACGACAGTACCCTCACTTAGTCGATGCTTGAAAACCAACTTTTGATGGTCCAAAAGCTTTTCAGTTGGAAGGTCGTGATTCGAATTGGATCCATGAAGAAAAATCAAAGAACCATGACTGTATCAAATCAGGACAAAACTTCAAATTCAAAGAGCATGGAGCGATCAAAAAAACCTCTGAAAAGTGGTAGTTGGTAGCCAACGTGGAACGATGAGGACCTCGGTCAAAGCACATTGACCGAGGCCCATGGAGATTGCGCAGGAGGCGAAACTAGCCCCAGGGAAGCCCGGATCAATAATCATGCATTGCTAGGCAAAACCCCTCGAGAAGGAGAGGCCTTGAGCACTTAGTTGCATGGGAGCCAGGAAAACCATGGGGAAAAGGTTAAAGGCTAAAGGCGGGACCCGCGCTCCAAAACCGATAGTATTTATCGGGGGCACCCTTGAGCGGTAAGAAGATTTGGCGAAAAAGGAGTGATTCCACTCAGCGCCGGATGTGTGGTAGGTGGAGGAGAGAGAAAACCACTGCTCATTGTATGCTAATAGTCGAGCAAGTCAACTACGTGAAATGAGCGAATGGCGTCAGATCTGGGGGCTCTAGATCTAACGGCTGATAACGCGCCTGATGGAGAAACTAGAATTGACGAGGGATTAAGCCGCGATATGTAAGAATTTGAGGTCTTATTTGACACTGAGGTGGTGGACGAGTCATTTACCAATGTAACTAAAGAATCAAACTGACAAGGAAAAAGCTGGCGTAGTTCGTTGGAAGACAAGTGGCCACTCGCTGTGAGCCGATGACCATGATGTAGAGACAAGGGATTCTAAGCGAACAGCAGTAGTTGATCCAACAGAGGCAAAAAGGAAATTGAATGGTCATGAGGCCAATTGGCTTTAAAGCCATGAACAAAGAGAACAAAACATATACAGAGAAAAAGAAGGAAACAAAGACAGAGAAAGCAAAAGTGAAGAAGACAGTAAAGAAAGAAGAAGAAAGATAGAGAGCCGAGCTGACCTGCAGCATAATACAACATCGAACAATCCCTGAGAGGATTTGTCTGGAACTGAGCACCACATTGGTCTCCTCCCCTTAAGGCCAGAGAGGTCAAAGAGCTGGTAAGGAAAAGAGTCTGTGCATTCTAGTGGCTTGGGGAATCCAAGAACCACCCTGCCAAGCAATTCTGTTTAGGGAGACTTAGATTGAGCTCCCCATTGTAATTCTCTTCTTTGAAGACACAGTAAAAGAAGGCCACCACTGAGAGCTAGATCAGAGATGTAGCCCTGGAGGATAGGGTGAACTCCTTATTAATTTCTTCTGTTCTTGTATTTTCTTACTGTGTTTTTCTGCTATTTTCCATTTTCCAGTGTCTATGTATTTTGCAATCTGATCGATCCATTGCCTAAAATAACATGGAAATACACCAACACATGAGTCTATAATACCTTCATTTAATAATTCTTAACTAAGATCACTCATAGGGTGATTATCAGATCAATTACTAATAAAGGCATAAGATTATGTGAAGCCCCCGAATCAAACATGCAATTATGTAGAAGGAAATCATGAACCAATAGGGAAATATAAAAAGGAGATATTGATGAATCTACTTCCTATACATGCGGGCCAAAAACCACTACTGGTTTATCTTCCTGCAGATTTACAGTATCACTCTCACTTTCTTTTCAATTAATAAACTCAACAATCTCCTTTTGATAAGTAGGTGTTTTTGCCAATTTTGTAAGGGGAACCTGTATTCTTACCTTTTCCAACTCCTTGGTAAGAATAAATAGGTGACCCTATTTAGCAATATTTTCATTCTCATCCTCACCTTTCTTCATCATTGGAATTGTTTGAGGTATTGAAACAAGTTTCTCCAAGTGAATTTTTCTAGTTTGATCTTGAGAAGACTCACCTCGAAGCATCTGTGTCTTGCCATTCATATTTTTTTGCTGCTTTCCTTTATTTACTTGTTTTTCAGGCTGAGGTTCCTGTGGAGTCACCTTTGATGAGGAAGTTGAAACTTGCTGCTCGCCTTCATTTTCTTGATTTCTCGATCTTTTCCTAGATCTCAGGTCATATATTTTTTGTAGTTCATCCTGCATAAAATCAAAAAATTGTCTCCAATATTCATTAATTTCATTTTCATTATGAATAGCATCTGCTTCATCATACACATACTCTTCTCCTTCAATGTCGATTTCATCTTCATCAACTGCATATAATGTAGAAATTTGATCTTCAGATTGTTCTTCACCAGGATCTGCTTCTATGTATAATGGTGCTTGAATTTGATTTTGATCTTTCCTTTCCTTTTGCAAAATTTGCAAAGGTTGCCTTTTGAATTAGGGATTAAAATTCTTATTATATTGCATTTGTCTTTGAGAGATCTTATTCTCTAACTCTACCCTATTTAACTTATCTGACCTGGTTTTAATTATATTACACATATCCTCCAATGATTGACTTTGGGAGGATTCCATCTTTGCCTTTCCCTTTTCTTGGGAAAGCTGTGTTTCTGGTGCTTTTCTTGCAGCCACCAGATTTGCTTCTATCTCTAAAGCATCTGTTTGGATCTAATCAAGGGTTGGAGCTCTCCTTTCCCTTGATGTAAATCCAAAATTTGATTCAAAATCCCCTGCAAAAGTTATTTTCACACCAATAGGAGGACGCTTAATCTCTACTAGGAGACTATTGTACAATTTGTTAAATCTTCTAGCAAATTCAACCATAGCTTCATCAGACTTCTTCCTTATGGCATTAAATTCTGTTAATGAATACCCATGGTCTCTTTTTTCTCCCCATGTGAGAATAAACACACGTTCCATCTCTTCCCAGGAAGGAATATAATTATTGGGAATACCTTTGAACCATTTCCTTGGTTCTCCATCCAGATACTGAACAAAATGTCTTAGAACAACATCTAAATGTTCAACATTTAGGCTTTCTGCAAAGTTACAACATTCTACTACATGATTCTCTGTTGTCTGCTCATATTCTCCTGAAAAACGTGGAAGAGTTTTAAGGTAATCCTGTGGAATTTGATTGAAAGGTTGTGGTAGTTGAAGAGGTGCATACCTATTCACTAAAAATGTAGGTGCTGCCATGTTTACTGAACTTTGATTACCAATAGATGTGGAAGTTGATCGAGAGGTAAATGGACTATGCAAAGGAGGTAATGTGGTTATTGGTTGAGGTTAAATAATTATAGCAGGTAAATGAAAAGTAATAGATTCAAAAGATTGGTCTTGACAACTAGGTTCCTGAAATGCAGATGATGAAAAAGATGACTCTATATCAGATGCATGTTTAGATAAGTTGTTGCTTGATGTAGAAAATGCAGGAATTGGTATATTTGAGATCCTAGACTTCCTAGACCTCCTTGAAAACAACCTTTCAGGATCTGAAAAAGCTTGGGCCTTCTTTTGTGAAGTGTCTAATCTTGTATGGGTCCTTCTTGAAGCCATAGTTATTGTTTTGATTCAAAATAGCCAAATATTTCCTCCTCACTGAACAACCAGAGGAAAATATTGAAACCCAGGGAAAAACGTTCTTGTCTTCTTTCCTTTACAATAGCGCCAATTAATGTTGTTCCTTAAGAAACCAATTTCCTGGTTGTAGGGAAATTGTCCTTAAGACATTAGTAAATATTATTTGCTATCACTTATTGTTTATTATATTCCCAAATGAAGGACTTGGAAAACTTGGCCTTAGACTCTTAATATATGTATCACTAAAACATCTCAGAATGCCATTTATTTCTAAATATAAATGATGAATGAGGAAAATTTGAAGGGGAAGTTAAAGACAATATGCTGATCTCTCATGGGAACTATTATCTATAACTTAGAGGAATTATGATCACGAGAAATAAATCATAGACAATATGTTGGTCGTTCACAGAAACTACTATCTATAACTTGGAAAGGAAGTGAGGACTTTAAGTATAGGAGTGCTCTTAAAGGGATTTTACCCTGCAGCTTCATTACTACACTTGAAAAGAAGAAAACATTGCATGACACATGATAGTGAAACTTACAAAATTATATGTAACAACTCCTAGAAACTTCTGGTTGTTTCATTAATCAATGATGTTATCAGGAATACAGTGGCCTGGTTCGCCAAAAATCCACCTTACTTAGTAAAATTTTCCACCTTTATACATTTGTGGAATAGTTATTGATTTCTGAAACCTACCTAACTGTTTTCTAACTATATGAAATAAAATTACTATAGGATTTACAAAGGGTAAAACACCACAAAGAACATGGAATAGCAAGAACAAAACTCAATTTAGAAGGAGATGAAAACTATTGGCTCACTCTGCTTAATCAGCTATTGAATTCCTCTAAGCGCGCCCCAATGGTAATTAATCTGCTTTAATCATAACAAACTCGTGTTTAATTTGTGCATAACCTGGCTTACGCATGTATTAGGTGCATTTCAACTGGCCATAACAACAAGAAATTCGACCCACTTCCTTCTTCTTTAAGTCTGGAATTAACACTTATTTTCCTGTTTACACAACAAAAATAATGCAAAACAGGCAAAGCAGAACTGAAAAGGGATTAACCTATTTTAATAAACTTATTTCATCCACATATTTAGCATTACGTTGACTTCCCCTTATAAATCACAGTCGACGCTTATTTCTTTATAATCCCTTTATAATAGAAATATATTAAAAATGCATAATCATAATGCATATGAAGACTTTTCAATATAGTGGACCCGCCCGAACTTTACAACAGGATATATAATATTTCGGATCCACTATATCAAGTCGCAATCAGCGGTTCTTATCGTTCAATGCTTTGTGGCATGGTGGACTTGACGGAACTTTAAACTATGGTGTATATATCTTTCGGGTCCGACTTACCCCTATCGTAATCGGCATAGCCACCTGCATATATATTAAGAATTTATGTGACAATGCAGACCCGTTAGTTTATAAAACATAACCTATATGCATTTCGGGTCCGCCATCACAACTCGCGATTTGCGGGGTCATATGTATATAATATAAGAGTTTTATATTATTTTGGACCCGCTGAACTTTTAAATGCAACATATAATATTTTGGGTCTGGTGTTAATGTTTTAACACTTGTTTTCTTTGAGATTCGATCTTTTCCTTCATTTCCTTTGCATTTTAATTTTTTATATACTTGTATTATCTCTTTTCAAAATTACTTTAACACATGTTTTTTTGTAAATCTGGTACGATTATGCTTTGTGATATATATATATATATATATATATATATATATATATATATATATATATATATATATATATATATATATATATATATATATATATATATATATATATATATATATATATATATATATATATATATATATATATATATATATATATATACCCATATAACCATTAGCTTCCGATATATCATTATTGCTCCTTCCTTTTGCTTTGTCTCCCTTTTTTTTCTTTTCCTTTCATTGCCCGAAGTTTATAGACTTCCATCAAATGGAAAAATTGATGACCCATCCTGTTCCTACTCCCTCATATGGGGAACCACCTCATCAACAAATGGGAAACTCAACCTCCTACCAAAACAACTTCATAGCCCAAAAGGAGTCATATGGACATGGGAGTTTCCTTTTTATTTCTAGTTTCGCCATGCATTAAGGGAATTATGAGGTCAAAACTGGGGCTCAAAACAAAATCTTTATTAACAATATCAACTTTAAAAGAACCAATAAGATTCAAGATAATAATGTCATACTCAAGGGTACATATTTTTGGAGTTAAAAGACGAAAAACTACTCTTTTATTTGTATTTTCAATTTATCTCCTTATAGGTTTACCCAAATGTTAGTTGTAGGCACCCATTGGTTTAGTTCTACATCCAATCAGCATCCACTCTGCATACTTTTGAGTGGGCCCACATCAAAAAAGTTGAAAATACATAAAAAAAAATGTTCTTCTTGGAAGAAACACATTTTTTTCATGTCTTTTCATTTTTTTTGGTGTGGGTCTACTCAAAAGTATGAAGAGTGGGTGCTTGTTGGATGTGGAATTAAACCAATTGGTGCTTAAACTTGAAATTTAAGTAAAAATATAATGAGATAAGCCAAAAATACAATTAAAAGCTTTTATTTTCCTTTCTTTTCTATTAAAAATTAATTACTCTTATTTTATTGTTTTGACTATTATTTTATTATTTTCTTTAGGAGGCATGTCTTAGACCTCAAAATTCCCATAATATTAACTAGATCTTCCCCTTTGAAGGAAAATGTAAGTCATTAACCATCCCCATAATAGGCCATAACATTTTATTGGAACCGCCATCAATATGCATGGCTCTTATCCTCTACCCGATTTCAAATATGGGTCACTATTCAAAACTATATTACTCATCAATGTATTAGAGATTGTGGGGAAAATTCATGTAGTATGTACTACTTAGCTTGGAAATAACTAGCCTCTCCCACTCTAATTACATAATTGAATGAGTTCAAAGGATATGATGGTAGACTCTATTCCCCCTTAAGGATATTATTAAATCTCCCTATCTAGTTAGGTGGTAATACTATTTTCATCAATGTCATCATTGTTTTTGGCCCTATGGATTAAAATATCCTCCTTGGATAGGATTGTATCTATTTTATGAATGTTGTGGCATGTTATCTATTTTGAGTCATGATATTCCCCCATGAGAGACACATCATCACAATTGATAATCTCTATTATGGTTATCCCATTCACATTCCTATTAGGATATAAAATCAGATTATGTTGCTTAGATTGAACACATGTACTATGTCTCTATTATGTCGAGTCAGGGAACATCTACTCCCATTAGATATGAATTAATGGCTCTAAAAATACCTACTCATAGTTATGTCTTAAATGTTGGGTAGATTCCTTCACCCTTGGGGGATTACAAACACATTTCCTTCCCCAATCCCAAAAGAAACCATGATCTCTAAACCACATTCTTAATTAAGGATTAAGAATATTTTTATGGAATCACTTCTTTCAATAGTCTTAGCGATATCCTCCACCTAATTTCTACAATTGTATTTTGTTGTAGGGTCTACCCCCTTTGGTTAATCCACCCTTGGATTCCATATCCCTTGTAATTATACCCTCTCACACAAGATCATATTTTGGCATTGATAGGGATTTCATGGAATCCAATTCCATGGTTGTTACACATACCACCACACGAGATGTTATTAAACAATTTAAGTTCCTATAATCCCCAATGCATATGATGCAACCTAATGGATCTAATAAATTGTTTCAAATCCTTGTTTGAGGATATATAGCTTTAAATTTCCTACATTTATAAATTTGTTACAACATATTGGGTATTTAGCAACAACCCTTTCTCTTGTCCTTGCATAATTATACTAGGGGTACTAACACTTCTCATATTTCTCCCACAATTCATAACTCATGATATAAAACCAACTGACAATGTATCCTTGATAGGAACTCCCATATCACTATTGTGTTGAACACCCATAAAAAATAACTAATTACTACATAGATGGCCTAATTGGAATTATCTACTAACATAGCTTGATTGTTTAATGTAGAAAGGCTCTTTTGGATTCAATATCTATTTTTACATTTGATATTGGAGATATGGATTTCTTTAGGGAGTTCCTTTTATGTGAACCCATTTTTTCCTTGCCTCATTTATAGAGTTCCTTTTATGGGAAGCCATCATTTCGTATTTTCCTCTAGTAGGTGCCTTTTTTGGGAACCATTTATAGGAACCTAGGGAGTGTGTTTTATGGGAACCCATCATTCCCTAGACTCATTCTGGGAGTGAATTTTATAGTAACTCATAATTCCTTGTCAGCCTTCAAGGGTGTCATTTCTTAGAACTCCTTATTCCATAAACTCCTTTAGGGAGTTCTTTTTGAGGAACTCATTGTTCATTGTCTACGTTTAATAAGTTCCTTGCATGGGAGCTCTTCGTTCACTATGCTCCTTCATATAGTTCCTTTTCTAGGAAGTCAATGTTCCTTGGTCTCCTCTACGAAGTGTCTTTCCTACCAACTTATTGTTCTCTAGCCTCCTTCGAGGAGTGCATTTTATGGGAACTCATTATTTCCTTTCCTCCATAGAAAGTGTCATTTTAATAACTAATTATTCCATTGGCCCAATTCAAAGAGTTCCTTTTGTGGGAGCTCATTATTCATTGACCTCCTTCACGGAGTGCCTTTTATGGGAAGTCATTTTTCCCTAGCCTCCTTTAGGGAGTGCCCTTTCTAGGAACTCATAATTCCATAGCCTCCTTAAGGTAAAGAATTTTTTAGAAACTCATTATATCTTGGCTTCCCTGAGGGATTTCCTTTTCAAGGAACTTAGAACTCCTTGCCCTCATTCAGGGAGTTCCTATTGGGAATTCATCATTCCCTAGATCCATTTATTATGGAATCATCATTCCTTGACCTCTTGTAGGTGGCACCAAACAATATCTTTCAACAACCATTCTTACAACCAAGTTCCATATTGAATCTATCCTCATAAAATATAGACACATATAATATACTTTTAGAGTTACTGGGATGACATCCTCAACTATCTTCCCTTCATCTCTCAATGTTGATATTTTTCCTCCATCTAAGGTACGAGTACCAGATGTCACCTACTGACAAACCCATATAGTTTTTCCATCTATTAATGTAGATATACCTAACTTTATGTCACACAATTGTAATGTGTTTAGTACCAATAAAATGGGGTAATATAGGACTCCTCTTCTCATCATTTCAATATGTAATATTAATACTTTTGTTATTGATTTCGTTTATTTCAATATAGTGTTTTTGTCATGAATAATTTCTCTTCTAGTTTTTGGTTTCATGTGTTCATTTATTAACTAAAAAATCCATTTTGGGTACCCATATACATCTCACAAGGGAATATGAATCTTTTCCTATAGGTATATACTTCTCTAAACTAAAATGGAATACACACCTTTCTAGTTAGATACATTAACTAATGTTTTCCCCTAAACATGTCTTTAGATTTTTCTTATCTAGTTATGCTTTCCTTAATTGGTTATATTTTCCTAGTCATATAGTTCTACATATACTTTTTGGAAACTAGTCGGTATCACTCCATCCAAATGGGTTTCATAATATTACAAACATCTTTTTCCATATTGGAAACAATGATATTTTACCCCATTGGATGGGAGTCTAATAGTCCAATCCCAAAGATTGAACTTCATGCTTCTTTCACATCATTGTCCTAACTCATCCCCTCAAACTTTTACTATTTGATTGGTATTTGTTGGATATATTAAATTTATATTTGCATTATCATTATCCTCTCATCCCCATAATATCAATAGACCATCTAAATTATATCTATCCATTCGTCAATCTCCATATATACTCAACCATAGGACCCCCTCCCACATTTTTCTTTCATTATGCCCCTCTAAAGGGTCAGCCAATGAACCAAATGGGTAGTAATATCTATTAATGTACACTCAACCTAATTATTCTTTCATTATATGGTAATGTAAATATCATTCATTCTTAGATAAAGTTTTACCATTTTATTTTTTATATACCTTCATTATCTTATTTAGCAATAGTCCCAATCACCCTTGGTTCAAAACATCTAGACTAAGTCACCCATGGCTACATGGTCACTACTAGTCATTGGCATCCCCCAAATCATATAATATTGCACTATGATCCCTACCAATGCAACTAACAATTACTTATACCATCTATACCTACTATGTCCTTAGTTACAACTTGACTTATCACTTCCATATCCTCTTGTGCTCATAACAAGCTAGATCATCTCCTATCCAATTGGTTTCTTGATTATTACCCATGTTAGTTCTCTGACCAAGAGAGTTTTTATTTTCTATATTTTCCATCATTTCCCTAAGAAAAATAATGAAACCATATCACAAAACACTGGTTGTCTAGATATTCTATTGTGGATTCCAAAGAACATCTCTTGTTACTTATAGTTGCACCTTCGTTCTTTTCAGCATTAGCTCATCCATTTCAATAATATGGCATTTTCGTAGATACCCATGACAATTATAACCACATATGAGATATAGAGAGTCATCATGTATCCCTATTTACATTGACCTATCAAATGTTTGAATTTACCATAACCTACACATTAGATTAAGTCTTAGCTTAAGATAGTTTTAGTCACAGTTTTAGTTAGATACCATAGGGATTTGTCTAGCCACCATCATTGATATATCTAAAATGCATTCTTTTAGCAATCACTACATTAGGTTCTAAGGATTATTACTCTTGGACAAAATTGTTTCCTCTTATTGATGGCTTTGAGGGTGATCTAGATATCTACATGACTAACTTTCCACTTACATCAAAATATCAATCATATTTTGAAATAATATTTAGGCCATCCCCTATAGCCTGTTATTTAGCACTTGGAATAATTTTTTGGAAACATCATAAGCATGGGAAATTCCCATCTCTTTTGCATGAAAGCATTGATTCTTTTTTGCGAAATTATGGTTGGGTAGTTGGATTTTGTAGATGGAAAATAATAAGCATATCAACATTATAAGGGAGACCACCCATTTAGGAACCTAAAGATGATCATTTTCCATTTCAAATGGTGGTTGCAACTTGTTCAATTAGGTCCAATTACCCTCTCTCTATATATGTTAGCTTATAATATGTATATTACTTGCCAATAGAGAAGATACATCATATTAGCCCTCTTGTTGAGTTTAGGCAAGAAAGTTATCCTTAAACTGAATTGATGACTTCGATAAGCCACTATAAAGTTTGGCCCTATGTAATAGGACATCTAAAATGAAATATTTAAAGCTCAATAAAAATATACTCTAAGTAATAGAAAATAAATCTTAAATCTATCTCGATTGAAAGAAGGATTAGTCCCACTTTCAACCAAGATCAAGGTAAAAGGGGATTTGAACCAGCTCTGAATTTCAAATAAAAATGATGTCAGTAAGCCAAGAAAATAGTTCTAGGACTTATTACTAGTTCAGGCAAGTATATGTATTAAACTATGTGATGAATAGTCATCAGATATCTAGTGCATATACATCCAATTTCAAATAAAATGAATTCAAAATAAAACATATTTGACTATATTAAGGAAATAGTTCTCATAAGAGAGTCATTATTAAAACCAAAATAAAATTGACATGAATTTGCTAAATAATTAATGATTATGTTATTCTATTCTAATTCATAATTAAATTTGATGACAATTAGATCCATCATTAAAAGATAGCTTTCAAATGTTTAAAACAAGCATGTATTAAATGAATTCAAAGTAGTGAAAAGATTCAAAAGCACATGCATATCTGGATCAAGAACTACATTAAATTTTATTGAATGTAGGCCACTAATTAGTCTCTATCTCTGACAATAGTGTACAAGAAATAAAGAACTAATCAGAGCCTTTGAGTACATGAAATGCTCAGAAAATTTCATTATAGCATGAAATATACATAGCCAAAATACATCTCTTTTAATCTCCATAAGTTTGGTCCAAAATAGCTAATTTTCTACAAAAATATTTCTCCAAATAGTAGTGCAAACATCCCTCTCTGTGTACAAAATTTCCTCCCCAAGTATGAGATCTAGAACCCCTTTTTCAATTCTACAAAAGCCATATTTATAATTACAATAGAAAATTAACATGAGAGGGCTCTTGGAGAAATAGATTTGCTCCAACAATTTTGATTTTCCAAAATTATTTTTCCTCTCTTGTTTGATTAATCCCCTTGATCCAAGTCTTCTCTTCCTCATCTCCCCAACTACTCTCCTACAAGAAACCATTCAAAAGTAAATTAAATTGCAAATCAAAATCAGAAATACCAAATATGGGAAAACAATCATCTCAAATCAAAATTTAACTAAATAAAAAATAGAAATAAATTTGAGCTTCCGATTGATCCTTGTAAAGATACTTTTGATTAAAGAGAACATAATTGAATGGATTTGCAATCAATAGAGGCTCTAGGCAAATGAAAATGCAAAAATTAAACTCAGAAAATTAGTTTTGGTTACAAATTTGGAGCTTAATTTGCACTTTAGAAATATTCTCCATGGTTTTATCTATCTAACGAGCCGTACTGAGCTTCATTTGACAAAGTAAAACTCAACTTATGAGCCTCCAAAGTTGAAGTGTCAAAATTGCCAGAATTCTAGAAAAATCGATGTGTGGGACAAAATTAGGAAAATTTAATTAAAATTATAATATTATTTAATTGTAAAATTATTAATTAATAAAAATTATAAAATTAATTAACTATATACAAGTTAATTAAAAATTTAAATTAATTTACAAACTAATTATAATTATATTATCATTCAAATTAAATTAATTAAGATAATTTAAATTTAAATTATTTTTAACTTAAAATAAATTAATTATTTTTTAATACAACATGAGACACATGTCAAGTGTCTATTGGTCCCAAGTGAATGGCCTAGTGGCTTTTGGCTCAATGAATGAGCCATGGTGGATAAGTGGGAGGCATATCGAAGGACTTATATAATAAAGTGGAGGTGTAAGGTGGAGTAGGAGATCTCAGGCATTAGATATGATACAATATCAAAGGTTCTCAAAATGGAAGTTACAATCAATTTTTTTTCCAAGGCCCTATGACATATTCCAAGAGTATGGGATATGGGAGGAGAGAGAATGTGAGTAATAAAGGTTTTGAATATTCTAAAATGAATAGGAGTGAAGCACACAGTGATCAAAGGTTTGTATATTGGGGGAAAATATTGGAGGTTTTTTTTAAATTGCATTACGATGACCCCAAGTTTCAACATAGCATGCCAAGGGAACATGAAAGGAGAGAAAAAATTACATAGATTGGGTCCCTTCCATAATAAACTACAACCAATTGTTAATAAAATAAACTATAGCCACTTGGTAATAAAATTCCCGACATTAAAAAAAAAACTACAACTATTTTACAATTTTGAGATTTCAGATCTCGTAATTTCTTTTAAATTGGGATTAAACATAGACTTCTAAAATCTAAAAAAACCACAATTTTAATTTTTCTACAATTTGGCTGTGGCAATTTGTAGGGCCTTCAGTGAAAAATCAATTAATTTAGTAAAAATTAACAAGGAATCATTATTTACAAATAATTTGTGTACATTTTTTTTAGCGTGTTAGTAAAAATTATCAAACTTCAGATAAGTACCACTTTCAAACCTACATCCAAATGAGATGAAATAAGAACTGATGGAAATCTTGTGAAAATACAAATGCAATGAAGCAATCAAAATGGAAATCTGATGAAAACAAAAATTTGGCAAAATTATAGGACACTTAATCGAAAGAAAATTTTAAAAGGTGGTTTAGCAAAAATTATGGAAAGGGTCCCCATTGTTTAAAATAAATGATTTAAAATTGGGGGTGTTGTGTTTTCACATCAACAAGTTCCTAACTTTCTCCTCAGGACATCCTTGGGATTCCTTGCCTCTATCACTTCACATCATTAGTTCACAAATCACCAATTTTATTAAGAAAAATAATGATGTATTTTGGCTATACAATTTCTCTTAAACTCACACATTATAGGGAAATTTCTATCACTTAAGAAAGTCTCAGAACCATATAGGTGATTACTGAAGTCATCATCACCAAGAAATCAAACCATGGAACCAATATATCCATCAAAAGATGATCCAAATTTATGAAGGGAATGAAATGAAAAATGTATTTATAAATAAGGAATAGAGATATACAGTGAAAATTGTCTTCAGTTAATAAATGGAAAATTCTAGAACTATATACATGCAAAATGAAAGCAAACTAGCTCGAACGATGATAGATTATCTTTGAGAAGAGATGTGAGAGCTACAAGCCTTTGATGAAATGTGTTACAATAATGCTCAAAGGCATTTTTATCATGAAGAAGTAACCATAAATCATAAACATGCAAAATCCTAACTGTAGGAGATGAAGTGCCAAAGGCTTATGGGACTCGATGGGGTAAATTGGATAATCAACTTCCTGGGGTCGTAACTTTGGCATACAATATCTATTTGTCGTGCATGATAGCCTACTGGAAAGGCATGTCTAAGAAGTACATGTTTTGGCTATTGACATAGACTCTGATTGAAGTCATCCCATTTCCCAAGAAAATTTTGTTTAAGGCCTCAAAATGACCCCATAGGTTCAAGACTAAAAAACAACCAAAATAGAGGGTTACCAAAATAGGAAAATTGTGTTACAAGCTAATGGATTAGATGGGTGGCCATCGATATCAACCCGGATCAAAATAATTGAAAGAAATTATATAACCTATGATTTCACATACTTGCATCGGTTTCCTTTAAAGATCTCATGCAAATTGCATTGAATATCCCTTGATATTTGTGCATGTAAGTAAAAGAGCATGTAATTGGCTATGTTTTTGGGGACAATACAATCCATGATATTTCTAATCTAAGTTCAAAATATCATCAGTTCACTACAACTATAGATACCAACATCATGATAAAGCATGATCTCACTCAAGAAAACTCAAGATTTTCTGAATAAAATCAATAGGTCTTTGTTGCATGAACCTAGAACACTATTTTTACTAAATCTCCAACACATAAAAAGTCCATGGATAAGCATTCAAGGAGATAATTAGATTTTATAAGCAGAGTTATACTACGAAATTCAATCTTGAAGGCCACTAGAGCGACATTTACACAATGTTGGATGTGTGTGTGTGTGTGTGTGTGTGTGTGTGTGTGTGTGTGTGTGTGTTGTGTGTGTGTGTGTGTGTGTGAGAGAGAGAGAGAGAGAGAGGTAGAACAAGGAAAATCTTAAGGAGGAGCCACCAACCACCATCATCTTCTACTCATTGATAACATTCCAATGATGCAAATTTCAAACAATTTGGAGCTCTAGACACAAATTTATGGCCCTCAAAATATTTTTAATTTGAAGCCACGTAATTAATTGTACATTTGAAACTTAGATGACACATGTGAATATTGTGCCCACATATCTTAACCACATCAATCCACATCCAAAAGATAGAAACTTTATCTACCAGCTCATATTTAGATCTAGTTTTTTATTTTATCTCCCATACAACTATTCCTAAATTTTCTAAATTCACAAATATTTAGATTATCCAACATCTAGATCTTGGCGAAGAACTCCAATCGAAAAGTAAAATATTAGATACCAAGATTCTTAGATATCTAAAACACCCAATATCCATAATCCATAATCCATAAGTCAATAAAAACACGTAATTACGTTATGTAAAGAAAATAGACAAAGATGTTCTCTTATAATCACAACCTAATAGAAAGTCCAAGAAGTAAGTCTAGTACTCATAAAATATACTACAAATTCACTTAGTTATGTAAAAGGATGCACGAGGAGAAACTTAATCTCTGCGTAGGGATGGGCCTTTCTCTCTCTCTCTTTCTTAGTACTCCTTTATGCTAAAAAATGTCAGCATAACCTTGCTCTAGAGGTATCTTTGAATTGCTTGGCCTAGATCTTCTTTTATATACCTGAGTGGATAATTGGTGGGCCCCATTATTGCAGCAATAATGCTGCAACTCATAGGACTCCATTCTTTAATTTTATCAACCCGGTAGTTCATAACAAACTTGGAAGCGACGGTGTTGTATGCACAAGTACTAGCTCTTGCCGCGGCTGTCACTTGATCAGCTGGCACAAGTCTGCTAGGAGCTTAAGCCAACTTCTATGAGCTCTTAGAAGAAGCATTTTAACTGATGGATGAAAGCTAACTCAAAGGAGGCTAATCTACTTGCAGAAAGAAACTGAAAAGCTGAAAGGAAATGTAAACCCTAGCAAACCCTAATTTTACCAGCTAGCCCTACTGATGCAAGAAAGAGGATGCAAGCTATTGAAAAAGATGACATTGACTTCTAGAAAGGTAAAATGCATGTGTCTAAGCTACTTCTACAGTGACATCTGAAAAAACACCTTTTTGTATTTTTGAATAAGTTATCAAAATTATCATGCATGCGATTTAATTGTTTTTGACTGCGCAGAGGTGGATTGGCGAGACGAAATTCTTGGAGGAGGTCAGGAAGGTTTAGAGAGGGCCTAAGGGGTCCCTAATACCCTTCCAAAGAGTTTCATAGAGTTTGGCTATCAAGAAACCTCATTCGTGAGCTTCTACAGGAAGTCTGCAGGGGTTCTACAAGATGTTCTGGAATTTCTACAGGATGTCTGTAATTTTTCTACAGGCTGTTCAGAAATGGGATTTTGGAGGATGGATGGAGGAAGAAAGATGAAGGAGTGGGTATGGAGGTGAGATATGGGTGTGAGGAGGTCCAGGACCTGGCGCATAAGGCTAAGGAGTGATTGGATTTGGTTTAAGGATGGAGGAAGCAATGATGCACAAGAATATGGGAATTTAGGGCAGAGTGAGCAAGTGGCAAATGTAAGGCAAGGATTCTAAGTAGAGGATGAAGCAGGTGGGATTGATGGAGAATGGGCAGAGAAAGAAGGATAATAGGTGCTCTGCAAGTTGTTTTTAAACGACATAAACGAGGATTTGGAAAATCAAAGACCTAGTTACGTTAGTCTATTCTGACCTAGATAACAGTAAAGAAATGGAACAGAAGTTTATTTGCACTGAAATCATGTGAAATAACTTATGCAACGAAGCAATCAAGAATCTGAACATGTAACCAACTTCTGAAATTAAAAATCGAACACTAATGATTGCATGGCGAAGCAAAGATAGTGTTTTTGGTGGCTCCTTTGTCCCAGCTCATGATCCCACTGAGGGAGAGGTGAGATCAGAGGTCCTTCATGGCCTTTTCCGGAAGATCTTCCCTGTCAATAACCTATCAACTCAATCTAAACATAAAAAGCCTTTTTAATCATCAAAAGCAACCTAAATAGCAAAACAAGATCTAAATCTAAATTCCAGATTTTATTCTAAGAATGCAGCAAAAACACATAAAGGTAAACAAAGGAGGTACTGGGCACTTGAGATGGGCCCAACCCCAAGAGCTAGAGCCTCCTGAGAGAGATTTAGAGCTGGTGCAAAGCTGGATTCATCTTTATTGAGCAAGAAAAGAAGAGTTACATCAAAAACTATCCACAAGGGAAAGCTTGAAAATGTGCTGAAATGCAAAACTAATCTACTGACTAAAATCAAACTACAAACTAGCTAACTTCTGCCTACAAAGTGACTAACTGAAATGAGGCCCTAAGCCCTCTTATTTATACAAATTGAGGACCCCAACAGCCCTCCTAAATTTTAGGAACCCGGCTGCCAAAACTTGTAGTTAACAACACTTTTACTAACACTTGCTCGGCTGCCCTTGTGATGATCGATTTGGTGGCCCTTGAACTCTGAGCTGATGGTGGAGAATTCGAGGTAAGGGCCCATAAATGAAGGCGACACCTTCCTACAAATCCTCTCCCTTGTTCTTCCACAAATTTGGCTGCCAAGTGGTCATTAAAACCTTTGATTTTGTCTCAAAATTGACTAAAAATCTGCACAAAGCACCCATTAGACTTGTTGGCATAATGACTAACCCAATCCACTCTATTATCATAAATATAATTAAAAACATGCAATAAACTAATGAGAATGGTGGATTAAGTCAAATTAGGAGGTTGAATGAGCCCATATAATTATCCATTTTTGGGGCTCATCATCACCCCCTACTGAAAGTGTTTCTCATCCTCTGAGTAACTAATTTATCTCCTCATCTTTGATGGCACTGGTGGCCTCCCTATCATGCCAAGCTTCTAAAGTGATGTCCTCTTCTCAATCGTGAAACCATGCTTTTCTCTTGGCTTCTTCGCACTGTCTGTGCTCCTTTTCCTAGAGAACTATCAGCTTCCTGTAGAACTGTCTCAGCATCATGTAGAGAGGCCTTTGTGTCCAACATTTTCATTCTTTCTCTCTAGGTGGATGTCTTCAAGCTTCCTCGTTCATAGCTGATGGATATCTTTGAAGGAGACTCCTCCTTTTGTTTGGCTTTTGTGTCCTTAATGACAATTTGCTCCTTTGACTGTGGTTTGGGTCTGCCTACTTTTATCCGTGTGCTCCTTTTTCACTTTAAAGTACATGGAGTTTTGCCTCTTTCTCTTCCTTTTTGGTCTTGGAGGTGTGCTAATGGTAGCAAGCATGGCTGCTGCCTCCCTGGCCAAAATCTCAGGCGATTTTCCCTTTTTGTTCCTTTATTTCTAGAATTCCTGTAGAAAGTCCTATGCTGACTATTTTCTGGCTTCCTGTAGAAACGGTTTTCATGCTTCCTATAGAAACTGTTTTAATTGTTTTGGTCTGCTTGGCTGGATGTGGCTCTTCCTCCTTTTTTCCCTCTTCTTTTTGTCTTCTCTGCCTCTGTTGGCTTGCTTCCTCACGCTCTGTTTCGTCTTTCTTCTCATCTTGTTTATCTTCTGCCTTCTCTGTTGTAGTCTTTTTCTTTTCTGTTCTTCCTTTGTTTTTCCCTCTGCTTGAATGATTTGTGCTCCCTCATCATTGGTTTTTTCACATACTTCAGGCCTGATTCTTCCCTAGAATTGCATCGCTTCTTTTGCATAAACATGCAACAAATAAAACTGTTCGTTTTCTTCTTCTCTTGAAGCCAGAAATTTTGCAAAAACCTGTGTTTTATTCTAAAAAGATAGCTCATTGCCCCTCTTGTAAACTTGTTATTGCTCCTGGAATTTTCGTGTTTTTCACAACAACAACTTCCAATTTTTCCTCTCTTCAAACTTTTCCAATCTGAATTTGCTTCTTAGTTTTTGAAAAGAAATCATTTTTTTTTGATAGATCAAAGAACAAATAACATAGTTGTTTTCTAGAAAGTGGATAGTCTTGCAAATTCATTCTTTCACATAGGCTTAGTTCCTATGGTTGCATCTCTCTTTTCCGAAGAAGGTGAGAGAGAAGAAGCTAGACTTCAAATGCAGAGGGAAAAAAGAACTGTGTAGAACTCAGAAAATATGCAAGCAGACTTTTCACCTTTTTTCAATGTGTAGGCAGACTTTTCCTCTCATTTTTTTAATTTAATTCTGTGTTCAATTCACCATTTTGCACCAACAAATCATGCACAATGAAGTTTCCCCGATCCTACCTCGTTTGGAGCTTGAAATTCGTTGAAAATCCTAGGTTTTCTTTCTGCATGGTTGTTTTCTGTGTTTCCTGTAGAAGACTTCCTGTAGAACGAAACTGCACTTCCTGTAGAGCCCGATAAGCGGGAATTTTTTTTAAAAAATGACAGAAATCTTGAGAAATTAGGCAGGAATCTTGCATAGGACCACTGGTTAACTGATCTATACGTGGTGGACGCGTGCTCCAGTTGTGACCACAGTTGAATGGAGGGTGGTGAGAGTCAGCCGAGCATTTTTGTAATTTCTGCATGATTGTGGTGAGGGAGTGAAGTGGCCAGGTGTACGTGGCCACATGCATACTATAGTGTTGTTCATTAACTGTATGTTTTCCCCCTATAATCACTGCCATCAATTGCACTGAGGTTTAAATGGCCAACACTCCCGGTTGTTTTAATTTTCACGTGAGTCGACTGTCCACGTGTAATACATGACTTCTGGCTGAGCACTAGAGAAGGAAATGTTGGGTTAACCCTTCTAGATTCGTGGCTTAATCCCACCATTCCATTCGTTCATGCAGTTCTTCAATTAGATTCATGCAATAGAGGAACAAGTTTTAGTCACATACCTGGAAGTCGAATGGTTGCTATGAGGTTCTTTTTTTGCTGCTGCATGCATCTATTTCGGTGGTTGCATGATGGCTTGGCTACTGATTCATGGCTATTTTCTTGTGCAGGTATCCTCTAGTCGGATCCACACTGCAGGAGATGGCTTCCACGTTCAGATCTGTACCCTCAAGCTGCTGATGTTGAATTTTCACAGGACAGAAACTTGTTTTCGCCATTTCTCCCAAACGATAGATTGGATTGATATGAAACTTGTTGAGCATGTTCCTATCATCATTATGCACCTCCCATAGCAAAATTGCGATCAATGGATGCATAGATTTCGAACAAAACGAAAAATGGCTGAAGATTACATAGATCAATTTCTCGGAAACCGTGCATCAGAATCGACTGAAACTTCTTGGGTAGGTGACTATCAACCACATGCATCTCCCCATGAAACAGGTTTTGAAATTGATTCATGGATATAGAGAAAATAGAAAAATGGCTGACGGTGATGGAGGTGGATTTCTTGGAAATCGTGCACCGGAATTGGCTGAAACTGCTCGAGCATGTTGCCATCATCCCTGTATAGCTCCTCGTAAAACGGTTTTCTAAATTGATGCACGGTTTTCACGTGAGGGAAAAAACAAATTATGTTGTATGTATTTTTGCTTCAAAGCATTCTGCAAGTTTTTGCATAGAAAGAAAAACTGAGCTTGGGCTGTGATGCAGGCATGGAGAGGATGGAGGAGGAGTTTGAAGAGTGTAAGAGGACTTTTGAACCCTTGAGGAAGCTATCCTGTTTGCCAAACTGCCTTTTGGAAATCCATTTCTAGCTTCCTTTAATTTCTACAGGAACTTCCTGTAGAAGCACAATGAGGTAGAAAAAAATAATTGAGAAAGGTGAGGGATGGAAACAGGGGTGCTTTCAGGCCTAACCAACAGATTCCAACCATCATATTCCCTTTTAAAATTGATTTTGGTTCGTCTGAAGGTTCTACAAGATGTTTCAGAACTTCTTGTAGAAATGCTTGGAACTTCCTGTAGAAAAGCCCAGAACTTCCTGTAGAAAGCCAAATCTTGACCTGAATGTGACCAAATCCGAGGAGAGGTGAGTGGCCATGGAGGGAGTGTCTAAAGGGATGTCCTAGAGCTTGGTACGGACTCCTGTCCTCATTTTTCGCACCCCTCTTTTCCTGCGAAGTATTCACTGCAACCTGCAATTTTTCACAAAGATTAGTCCTGCTTTCTCTTTTCCTTTTTTTCTTTTTTTTTTTTGAAAACAACTAGGGTGCCTCATGGAGGTTTTCACCCTAATTTCCTACCTTGGGCGCCTCCAAGGGAGGTTTTCACCCAGGGATCTTATTCTCTTTTTCTTTTCTCTTTTTTCTTCTTTTTTCCAACCCATTGACTGCCTCATGGAGGTTTTCAATCAATAAGCCAATCTAAGGCCCCTCCAAGGAGGTTTTCACCGTAGATTTTTCCTCTTATTTCCATTTTTTCATTTTTTTCTTTTTTCTTTTTTTTCTTTTTTCTTTTTTTTCTTTTTTCTTTTTCCTTTTTTTCTACCCTACCCTACTTGAAAAACAAAATTCTTTTCAAGTATAAGAATACTTCCAATGGAGCCATGTGCACATCGATATTAGAGACAAAATGATGTGGTGGCTTGAGATGCATGCTTTGACAACTATCCGGCTTTCAGAGACCAAATGATCTGACTTTGAACATATCAAACATAGCTGAGGAAGAGATACCGCTGCAACTTAGTGACCGTCTGAAACCATATCTCAATATAGCTCTGATATCCTTGGTCCTTTTGCTGATCTGGATCATGTTTCATGTCACCTTCTACCATGACTTTCTCATCTTCCTCTTCCTGCTTATTTTTCTCTTGACTACGTGGAGGGTTTGATGGTAACCATGAGGGAGCTTTCTCGATCTTGGATTTTGATGCCTTCTCTTCATCAAGTGCAGCCCATGGTTCTTTGATCTTTTATTTTGAATCTTCTTCTGTTGGATGTGATCCTTCATTGCTGTCAATATAATCTCTTTTCTCCAATACTCTTCCTGAGCTATGGTGAATATCATTGAGCTCAAGAGGAGTCATTTGGACATGTTGTGCCTCAGCTTTGCAATTGGGTTGAGCTACTCCATTGTATGGTTTTGGAAATGGTGGTACGGGTAGTTAAGTGGGGGTGTATATTTGAGATGGATGAGGATGGGGTTGCGGTTGGGCAGGCGGTGGAGGCAAAGGAGTGGGATGAGAGTTGTACTAGGGCCTCCACCCCTAATGAGGTGCATTCCACTGAGGCTGTGGCTGAGCATAAGAGTGAAACGAATGAGCAACTGGAGAAGCATGGTATTGCGGAGGATACGACCAAGGAGGGGGTGTGGACTAGGAAGGATGAGTAGGGGGACCCAAAGAAGGCATGGAAGTTGTTTGATAGGGGTCATAATAGGTCTGGGATGGACCTTGCATTCCCTGCTGGTAGGTTATGGGTCCATGTGGCCTCCTTTGGTTCATATAATAGAGTGATTCAGTGGCTCCTTTGACTCTCTGGTATGCAGCTTTAAGTCCAGGCAAGGAAGGGCACTGATTCATAGGATGGTATTCTTCACAGATGAAACATACTTCTAGAGAGTGCATTGGACATTCGTTCCTAGGATGCTTTCTAGTGCACTTGGGACAAAAGATGGCCAAAGCCCTCTTGGCTTCCTCTTGCTTCCTTTGGATCTGTAAGGTATCCAGTTGCATGGCAAGAAACTGCCTCATATCACTCTTGAAATCTTCCATCTGATTTGCAAATTCATTTTTGGGTAACGTATTGCTCCTAACATTTCTACTTGTAGCCATTTGCTCCAAAGGAATGTTTTCTTCTTCTTCTTCCCTTGAGGTTCTTCAAATATGTCTTGCTGTCCACCTAAGGGTTCTTTAATCACAACCATCGAAGAAGAGAGAAGGTTGGCTGTGTGAAGCAGTGGGGCCGTTGTGCAATCATTTTCCTGAATTATCTCTACTCCTACAAGGCATGAAAGGAAATATTTTTGGTCGATTTTGCTTTTTTCTACTTGTACCTGCAAAACTAAAATAGATTAAACTGCAACTAACTATCTTGTTGAAATGAAAATGTGGAATTGAAATGAAAGCAGGAAAGGACTAATGTATTTTTCTCATATGAAATTGCAGGAATGAAATGCTAGGCTACGCTTGCGGAATTGAAATGCTAATCTATGAAAGAGGGAAATGCTAATCTACTTTTGTAGAAACGAAATTGCATAATGGAAATGAAATAAACTACTTAGCAGAAGGTTGTAGTGGAAAATACAATAAAAGCAACAATCACCAATACTCTGACGCTTCCTCGCCAACGACGCCAAAAAGAGTGGTGGGCCCTAGTATTGCAGCAATAATACTGGAACTCCTCGGACTCCCTTCTTTAATTTTATCAACCCGGTAGTTCGTAACAAACTTGGAAGCGATGGTGCTGTATGCACAAGTACTAGCTCTTGCCGCGACTGTCACTTGATCAGCTAGCACAAGTTTGCTAGGAGCTTAAGCCAACTTCTATGAGCTCTTAGAAGAAGCTTTTTAACTGATGGATGAAAGCTATCTCAAAGGAGGCTAATCTACTTGCAGAAAGAAACTAAAAAGCTGAAACGAAACGTAAACCCTAGCAAACCCTAATTTTACCAGCTAGCCCTACTGATGCAAGAAAGAGGATGCAAGCTATTGAAAAAGATGACATTGACTTCTAGAAAGGTAAAATGCATATGTCTAATCTACTTCTATAGTGACATTTGAAAAAAACACCTTTTTGTATTTTTGAATAAGTTATCAGAATTATCATGCATGTGATTTAACTGTTTTTGACTGTGCAGAGGTGGATTGGCGAGAGGAAATGCTTGGAGAAGGCCACGAAGGTTCAGTGAGGGCCTAAGGGGTCCCTAACACCCTTCCAAAGAGTTTCACAGAGTTTGGCTATCAAGAAACCTCATTCGTGAGCTTCTACAGGAAGTCTGCGGGGGTTCTACAGGATGTTCTGGAATTTCTACAAGATGTCTGTAATTTTTCTACAGGATGTTCAGAAATGGGATTTTGGAGGATGTATGGAGGAAGAAAGATGAAGGAGTGGGTATGGAGGTAAGATAGGAGTGTGAGGAGGTCCAGGACCTGGTGCATAAGGCTAAGGAGTGATTGGATTTGGTTTAAGGATGGAGGAAGCAATGATGCACAAGAATATGGGAATTTAGGGCAGAGTGACCAAGTGGCAAATGTAAGGCAAGGATTCTAAGTAGAGGATGAAGCAGGTGGGATTGATGGAGAATGGGCAGATAAAGAAGGATAATAGGTGCTCTGCATGTTTTTTTTCGAACGACATAAACGAGGAATTGGAAAATCAAAGACCTAGTTACGTTAGTCTATTCTGACCTACATAACAGCAAAGAAATGGAACAGAAGTTTATTTGTGCTGAAATCATGTGAAATAACTTATGCAATGAAGAAATCAAGAATCTGAACATGTAACCAACTTCTGCAATTAAAAATCGAACACTAATGATTGCATGGCGAAGCAAAGACAGTGTTTTTGGTGGCAGCTTGGTCTCCTTTGTCCCAGCTCATGATCCCATTCAGGGAGAGGTGAGATCAGAGGTCCTTGATGGCCTTTTTCGGAAGATCTTCCATGTCAATAACCTATCAACTCAACCTAAACATAAAAATCCTTTTTAATCATCAAAAGCAACCTAAATAAAAAAACAAGATCTAAATCTAAATTGCAGATTTTATTCTAAGAATGCAACAAAAACACATAAAGGTAAACAAAGGAGGTACTAGGAACTTGAGATGTGCCCAACCCCAAGAGCTACAGCCTCCTAAGAGATATTTAGAGTTGGTGCAAAGCTGGATTCATCTTTATTGAGCAAGAAAAGAAGAGTTACATCAAAAACTGTCCATAAGGGAAAGCTTGAAAATGTGCTGAAATGCAAAGCTAATCTACTGACTAAAATCGAACTACAAACTAGCTAACTTTTGCCTACAAAGTGACTAACTAAAATGAGACCCTAAGCCCTCTTATTTATACAAATTTAGGACCCCAACAGCCCTCCTAAATTTTAGGAACTCGGCTGCCAAAACTTGTAGTTAACAGCACTTTTACTAACACTTGCTCGGCTGCCCTTGTGATGATCGATTTGGTGGCCCTTGAACTCCGAGCTGATGGTGGAGAATTCGAGGTAAGGGCCCATAAATGAAGGGGACACCTTCCTGCAAATCCTCTCCCTTGTTCTTCCACGAATTTGGCTGCCAAGTGGTCATTAAAACCTTTGATTTTGTCTCAAAATTGACTAAAAATCTACACAAAGCACCCATTAGACTTGTTGGCATAATGACTAATCCAATTCACTCTATTGGCATAAATATAATAAAAAACATGCAATAAACTAATGAGAATGGTGGATTAAGTCGAATTAGGAGGTTGAATGAGCCCATATAATTATCCATTTTTGGGGCTCATTAACAATATTTTCTAGAAAATGTTCCCTAACCACTGCAACTAATTCTAATGGAAAAAGTGGAGCTATGCTCGATGTTTCCTAGAGAAAAATTCAAGAATCTTAGTATTTTTTATCAAGCATCATAAAATCCACCAACTGGACTACTTAAATTGCATAAACAGTGACCATGCAGATATTCCATTATTATATGTGTGGCCACATGAGTTTACCGAAGAACAAGCATGCAGTATTGCATGATTAGTCAAAAAGTTATACGATGAATGAAATTCTAATTTCTTCTTTTCTATTATCATATCTCAAGAAGTTATTTCACCAATGACTTCTTTCACTGATGTTTGAACCTATTTATGACATGCTACTATCTTGCTATCATTTTTACAAGAGGTGTATAAAAATTTCAAATTACAATTCCCCCCTGATGTGCGAGGGGGGAACATAGAAATGTACACCTGAAGTGTGGCATAATTTTTTTTAGTACTAAATTATGTACCATGGAAGCTTCCGATGAGAGAGAGTCATAGAGGTGAGACAAGCCCAAGAGATTGAGTGAGTTACAACTTGCATGAACTAGTACACATGAATGACATATATTAATATTAAATTTCTTGATGCAAAAGAGGTAGGCATGTCCCATGATTTTGGTAAATGTCAAAGTAAAGTGAAAATTACAATGATGGTCTTGGAAGGCCATGTACAATGATGGGTTTCCAAATCTATTGAAATGGATTATGTTGTACCTATTGATTTGACTAAGCCCACAGTAGTGGGGATCGAGATCAAGAAAGAGTTGCATTCATGGAAATAGGGCTCAATAACCACAAGGAGTATCCACATTAATGGGTGATATAGATGTAGAGGTGTACTAAGGTCTTCAAATATTCATGAGGTCAGTGGAACTCATGGCCATACAAACAAATCTAGTTGGATTCAAGCATGGGCGGAGTTCATCATCTTAAGGAGCACTAGTGTCTCTCCCAGACTGACCCAAGGCTGGCTGCACATTCAAGGTTCAAGGAGCCAAAGCAGATAGACCAAGGACAGGCGAAACATGTTCCATGTGAATACATTGAGTTGATGTTGAACATGGGGTAAGCATGATGGATCAAGGAGCATTAAGGTATCTCCTAGTCCACCACAAGGAAAACCATGATAAGGGAATGGATAACCAGGGCATAAACGATCTTCAACATATGATAACTATTGGATAAGGAATGTTTATATTGATAGAAGTGAACATCATGTGAGGGATGCGTATAAATACAAGAGTAACTAGAACTTGTACTGACATGGCGACTTTGAAAAACTAGGGACAAAGTCATATTAATGCGAAGGATGACTTCCTTCGAAAAACGCATATACAATGATGGCTAACGCTAATGAAATTGACAATGACTATTTAGGCGATGAGAAAGAGACATTTCCAAGGGTTAAAATAAGTCATTCGATGCAAAAAATGGGAAAAGCATAGCCATGGGGGCACTGGTGTGCTAAGGACAACAATAGTCAGACAAAGTGAGACTAGAGTTAATGATGGTGATAGTTGAACCTATGACAGATGACACAAGTGGCAAAGTGACAAGGAGTACTTGAGGGGGGGGGAGGACATTAAAAGTTGAATAATGGGGACTAGTATTAATGACATGCTATATTCGAACCTATCCATGTGAGTCAATGCACATGCCTTGAACAAATGAGACATGAGATTGCTATCAATATAGAATGGTAAATAGTATCAAGTTGTCCATGTGTCACAAGGTGAAGAGGGGGTTATTTTTCGGGGCTTAATGGTTGCCAGATAAAAAGTAACAAATAATACAACCAAAATATGGGTGTCCATGGTCCAACTGTGTGTATTAAGTATTAATTGAAACAAGCGAGAGAATAGGTCTCTAAGAGTGTATTATGGGGGAAGGTGGATGAATCAAAAGAAAATGAGGGGCTCATAGTCACATGGGAATGGAAAGGCATGTGAAACTTCATAATTGAATCCTAATGAAACCAATGGGGAGGGAGTTTGAGGTAGGTAAGAAAAGGAACAATTGAGATACAAAATGTAGTTACAAGTGATGAATATGGACTATTTTGACTCTAAAGGCTAAAGAAAATGTTAGCATGGTTGCTAAATGATTAAGGGGTTCTACAGGGAAAAACATGTGGGGTAGGTAAATGTGGACCTAGTTCTTATGATTGGAAAAACTTTTAGATGGGTCACAATGAACTAGTGTGGATGTGAGTGTTTAGTTCCAAGAGGATAAAAGGAAACAATGCAATGCATCTAAAGAGGGACACTTAGAGCATAGATGTCGGTTTGATTGATCATACCAGATGTGATTTTGGAATTATCATTTATGGAGATCTATGTACAAGTATCTGGGAGTAGAAAAACTGAGAGTTCTCAATCATATTAAACTTGAAAACGTAGATATGAAAGTGATAAGGAAATATGGGTCCACCTGTATGGGTGTATGCTAAAATAGATCCTAGATGGATGTCTCTGAAACATGGAATGGAAGATACCATGTGAAGGGTTCACCCCGAGGAATCCAACACTTGAAGATAAAAGTTCAAACAGGAAGGGAAATAATAAAAAGAAACTATATACAGGTGGTATTGGACCTTGCGAGTTCTAGGGGAAGAAACATTTCAAATGCAACCTATTTAACGTGTGGGGAAGAAATATTCCATCATTGTTGGTTAGGACATATTCCCCCTTGGGGAGATGGTTGTGGATGATATAACTGCCATGTTGTCTCAGTTCGAACTTATTGAAACTAATCTTTGAAGTTGGTTTACGATAGGTGAGAACAAGTTCGCCTTCATAAAAAATGCACCAATGAACATGTTGGTCATATTGAGCCTTGGAAGGATGCTTCATGACATCATTTTTTCATAGCAAAGTGCATCATTTTTCATCCAAATGTTCCAAGGTAAGTACTCTTTGATCAATTGGGTGTGTGGAGGGAAGGAGCTCAACAATGAGTCACAGTGTTGGTTTTTTATAACTAGGTGCATTGATATCATCCAAAATATCTTCATCACACATGAGGATTGTTGTTGGTGGAGGTGGTTTGTGAGGGAGACTTAGCATGACCTGATCTGCTAATAATATTTATAACAATTCAACTATTGAAAAGTAAAATATATTATAGTAATTTTCATCATCACATTAAAATTATGGGTAATAATGCTCCATTGGATCTTTCCCATGATCAAGTTTGGATGTTGTAGGATTTCCATGTGGTAAAGATGAAGAGGAAGTACTTACATGCCCCCCAACATGGTGAAAATAATGAGGGAGAGAGTAATCCCCAAGCGAGATAGTGAGTTGTTTGAAGTGGTATATCTCTTCATATCCATTAGAAGAGATATAAAAGAGATCATTAGGGGCCAAGCTTCATCATTGTTAGCCTCATCATTAGATAAGTAAAGGTTTAGAGTTATTATGCATTCGAAAGGGTTATGGTCTTTAAATTCACGATTCAATTGAGTTGTAGTTTCACACATGAACATGGGATGGTGTAGGCAATCACAAATAGAGGAGGTTTGTTTGTGAGGGCTTACAAGTGGAAAAATCAGGTTGTAAAGGTTTCCTCAATTGTCTAGTGTGGGTGAAAAACCTTTTTGGGGACATGACATATGTCCTTTCTCTCATGGGATTCGTGAAAATGGAGGGAATCATTGAAATATTTGTAGGTAAGATCAATGGGGAATGATGGTTACTGTGTGTTGCAGAGCGAATTTCTCTGGTATATGTTAATCTTGATGACATCTACAACAAGGAAAGAGAAGATGAAAAATATGGTTGGGTGTGTGTGTGCAAGGAATTCTTGTGTTTGGTTTCTTATGATTTTTCTTGGATCAAAACAGTTGAATACTAGAAGATGAAATTGTGCTACCAATAGTATGGGAGGGAATGGAGGATGAGGTTGGTAATTTAGGTAGTGTCAGGGATGGAAGAAGTAGAGTACTCAAAGGAAGGATAATGGAGGAGGGTGGGCCTTTTTTTGATGGAACCTAGTCATCTTCCAAGCTAGAAGAAAGGTAAAGAATTGATTTATAAGAGTTCTTTCCTCTGGGTTCTCTATAGGAGTGAGAGTTTTTGAAGCAAACATTTCAGATTGTGTTAGAGTGAGGAAAGTAACTTGATAATGATGTAGATATAGAACATGATGAGTGTAATGATGATACTAACCACAAATGGAACATGGATAGCTAGTATGAAACACTTGAATCGATGGGAAACCTTGTGGGTGAGGACCAAATGGAATGTGAGCTAAATTGATGGTCTCCTGTAATACAAGTAGCTCTAGGTGGAGATTTGTGTTATGTTCAATGACACTACAAATAGTGTACAGATGATGAGTATTGATATATGGGCGCAGTGATGTTTTGGTATTTCCATTATTTTTATGTGGTTTTGGGTTTTGGGGACCCTTTCCCTAATTTCATCATCTAATCATTGTAGTGGTTATGGAATGAGGTTTTTTTGGGGAATGGATCCAAGGTTGTGAAGTGGACTAGGCATCTTGGTATAATTAAGAACCATATGCATGTATGGTTTAGGAGGATTGTCTTGCATTGAAATGTACCAAACAAGAATACCAAGAGTGATACTATGGAGTGTATGAGTAGCCATTACAGGATTCTCTTCTCGACCTAGTATAGGACATAGAAAATGGACTTGAAGGATGGGAGGGTCATTACTGCCAAATGAAGGACTCATTGTGGGGGTTGGAATTTTCAGAGAAGGTTCTAGAATAAATGGAGTTTGTTTGGTTTGTGAAGGACTAGTGGTGGAAATGGGAACCACCATAGGAGGTTTGAGAATAGAGGGAGTCACTTCTGTTCATGAGGTATGGTCTATGATGTCGAAATAAGGACTCGCTGTTGGAATGGGAACCATTGTAGAATGTTCAGAAATAGATAGAGTATCTTCATTGTTTATGGGATGATGAGATACCAATAGCATGGAAAGAGATTTTTTAGGGTTTAAAGGTATACAAGGAGGAGAATTAGGGTAGATTCCAAGTAAAGAGGATTCTTTAAAAATTTTGGGTCCAACATCCTATATAATGAAAGTAGTGAAGTGTTGCTCAACTATGGGTAAAGTGTCATCAACATTGACAGGGGAATGTGGCTCATAATAAGTGAGTTGATCAACAATGATAACATGTCCATCAAGTGGAAACATCATAATGTGAAATACAGAAGAAGAAACCACCTTCATAGTGTACATGAAACTTCATCCTAGAAATATATTATAATATAAGGGGGCATCGATAATCTTGATGTCTACTAGGAATTTCTTCCCTACGAGTTCAACTAACACATTTTGATATACCCTATGGGGTTTGGATGTTATCCATCGTATGATCATAATGGAATGTTTGAAGAGTTGAGTTAAGGAGAACCTAAATTCTTCCAAACATGTGTGGAAATGGCAGATCTATATGCACCTTCATATATCATGCAACGATGGATGATAAGGTTGTGAATAGTAATTGGAAACTGAAAAAGTAATATTAGATGATATTCAAGATTTATAATTATCCAAATCATATTTCACAAGACATGAATTGTTGGGTTAAATCACACTAAGAGTGCTAAAATCTTCCTTACATTAGGTTGGACAATATTGAAGGACATTGACGAAAGGCATGGCTACAAGTGACTGTGCCAAGTCATCAATGATAATATATTATTGACTAGCCCTGACATGAGTGTTATATGTAGTCATTGAATATTAATTCTAGGAATTCAAGGTGCAGGGTCTGGGCAGGGGATTTGCAATGGGGCATTGATTTCGGGAACGAAACCCTCTTTCTTAGGGGGAGGTGGACAGGGCAGGTAATTTTGATTCTAGGTTTATCACAAATGTTGATCCAATTGCATTAAAATATTCTGGTATGACGGATCCATAGATTGAGATATAGATGGTTCATATTATTGTTGAACCATGCCTTTAGAAGGAAATGGATTATGAAAGACAGTGGTAGAGATTTTTGGGTGACCTTGAGTGGGAGAAACTTGATGTTTCTTGTTTTCTTGCTTCTATTGGATTTCCAGTTTAGGGAAATGGTGGGTGTAATGATCCATTGACCCACAAATAGTGGATGGAAAATTGGTCCTACATTGTGACTTACCCTACCCTCAACCATAGCCCCAATAATTGTTAGTCATAGGAGGAGCATGATCTTTTCTGGGTTGCTAGTTGTCTGCATAGGGTTGGCATTGAGGCCTTCCTTGTTAGGGCGGATTCTGATGTCCTTCTCAGTTTTTAATGTGATTATGCCCCTAATTATGAACATTTTAGGGGTTCACAAATTTAACTTACTAAAAATACTGAGCCTTAGCTTGGAGACTTTATTGAAGAAAATTAACCCCTATATGGGGTTATGCAGGAGGTTGAGGAGGTCATGGGAAAGGATAATATTGTTTAGAAATTTAAGGGAAAGTTTGATTGGTGCATGTCCCTCCATGAGTAAGGGGTGTTTTTTTGGTGAAAGAAAAAAGAGGTTGTTGGTGTTGAGCACAATACTGATGTTTTATGGAAGTATGTCCTTGTGGAACAATTTGAGCTGTGGGTGTGGCGACTCAGCTGATGAGACCATCAATTACATGATATGTTCTAGGTATGGTTGATTCCCGAGTACAATATTGAGGTGCAATAGGAAGAACAATATATAAATATCTTAAATGAGAGTAAATTAGGTCATACCATTGGGCTTTGGTAAGGGCCTCGACTTTAGTAGTAGGCATGGTCAAAGCGACATCTTTGGCCATTGGGGGGAGGAGGGATTTCAAAAACTATTCATGGATAAATGAGTAATCATGTTTGATTTTACATAGGTTACAATGTCACTTCCATTCACGAATGTGGTATGAAATTTGGATAGCCATAGTCTAGCAGAAATTCGAGATAATTTCAATCCCAAGATAATGGTGAATAAGAAATTTGTAATGGTTTAGAAACTTGAGTGCAAATGAATGGAAGTTGAAGTGTGTTGCGGTAGGTTGATCAACATAACTTTTGATTGAGTTTCCAGTCAAGGTTTGTTGGAATAAGAGAAGGAGAACATAATATTCTTTGTAAGTGTTGAATGAATACCACAGATGAAAGGACATTACATGATTAGCAGGGTCTTCCCTGGGTTTGACCTCAAATTTTAGGATGCCTACAGGAATATTGGATGGCATAGTGGGCCAAGTTGCATCATGATGAATAGGATTGTTGATGAGTTTAGTCAAGTTTGGAAGGTGTAGACATGCCATAAAAGGAAATGTGGTGAGCCCAAGAGGATTTTGTTCTTGTCCAAACATCTTGGTGACTAGAGATGCTCGGAGAGCAGTTGACACTAAGGTAGAGATAAAAGGTGACTAAGGGGGAGTCCCTTGAATGAATCGAAGTAGAGAAGCTACTAGTAAGGAGGATCTGGCTACCAATGCATGAGATTGAATATATTTGGTTACCTTTTTGTGCAATGGAAGGGGATAAAATCCTTGTTTTATAGGAGGAAGACTTTGAAGTCTCCAAGATTGACATTTTGGGCCAAGATTTGCAATGGTGATAATTAAATTAAATGTTGGGTTATTTCAAGCAGGTGTAGTTTATATTACCAATTAATAAATATGCTTATTAAAATAAAAATCAAAACTTATGTAAGAAAAATGCAACAAATATGTTATAAACAAGTGTTAGGTACTTTGAATTCACACATATGCACAAGAGGAAAATAAAGAATTCCTAGAAACCTATACTTCCTCGACACTCAATAATAGTCACTGGAAGCTTTTTGCAAGCCACCATTGATGGGGGTATTAAGTCTACCAGATGGATGGTACTCACATACTTGGTGGATAACTAGTTATAATGATGGAAACTAGGGAGAGTAACAATGACTACTAAAATCTGATTTAGGTATCATTGCTTCCCACAAAAATCACCTATAAGGAATGATAATGTTCCTAAGATTAGTCACTATGGGAGCTTCACCGAGTAATGGGGAAGAAATTGACCCTCGAATAGTATGTGATCGACTCATAACCAAAGTTCTTGGTAGCCACTAAGTGATCAAACTAACCAATATACCTCAGGCTTAACCTAGTAGTGACATGGTGTCACTTATTCTAGGTAATATTTTCCATTTGGTTATGAAACATTTTATAGATTTGAGGCTTCTGCGATATATATTTTGTGTGGTGATATCTTTCAAAGTCATTGTATTCATGTTTTTTGGAATCGATGTTTCGAACCAACCTCTGTGGTTCATCATCAGGATCAGATGAGTGAAGAAGTCATAACTTAATGGGATAACAAATAAAGGAGAGAGCTAGGATGGGAAAGAATGGAGCCGACAGGTTTGATAATGATGTGATACATATTTAGTTTTAATTAATAATTTTATTAATGATTATTAAATTTTTGACAATTGTGTTTTTAGTTATTGATTGAATGATTAAAACTAAGTATTATAACATAATATTATTAATGATTATCAACTAACTAATTGTTTTCTGCATAATTAATTAATTTTTGTTAAATTCAATATTTTAATGATTAATTTTTAGTATTGACAATAGTGTTAAATGTTGCATGATTAAAAATAAAAAATAATCATTAAACTTAATATTTAATAATGATCATGAACTAACTTAATCCTATATGCATTACTAATTGAATTTTTATTATTTTCAAAACATCATTGAAATAATACATAATAATTAGAACTTAACATTATAATGATAATGAACTAACTTAATCTAGGGTTCTCAAATTTATCAAGATATATAATTTTCCTAATTAGTAATTATTTAGATATTATGTTAGTGATGTTCCTACGCCTTGATTCTTATAGACTATTATTATATATTTATTAATTATTATTTTTTATTTATTAATTTATAAAGTTTTTTTATTTTTTCAGCTCCCGACCCAATTGAATTATGTGTTAGATGTAAATGGCAAAGGGTTATATTTTGGATGTGAAACCACAGTGCCCTAACTTAACTACTTAATTCTTTTCTATGCTTCCGGTGGAGGTTTAATATTGGTGAATTTAGATTTTGGTTTTATTTTAATGATAATTTGAATTGAGTGATTTTTATAGAGAGTGACATGTCTATGAAAAGCAAGAATCTGGAATCAATTACAAAATAAGTACTGATCATTTAAATAATTGTGCCTACCCCAAAAATTACTTACATGTTGAAAAATATATATATATATTTGACTATGTGAGGGGAGTTAGGACCAAAATAGAATACAATATTGTTTTGAAAATATCACTCATAAGAGAATAGGGAAAAGAGCACACGTTGTATTCTAATTTGGAGTGGCATCTCTTTCTATGTGAAGTGTTTAAACTAGAGTTATATGGTTGCATTGAAACAAAACATGTACTTTGTGTGTAAATGGAAAGTGAAAATAACTCTAGTTAGGGTGGTGTTGGACCATCAATTAAATAGTATTTATGAGTCTAAGTTAATTTTTACCCTACTTAGAATATCTGCAATAAATTTAATTTTAATATTTCTAATTGTGGTTGTTGATTTTATAGGTTGTAGAAAAAAAAGCAAGGAGTCGTGGGTCTCAAATAGAAAAAGAACCACTACTAGTTGAGATAGAATCAGACCACACCATTTTATCTCACCTGTTTGACTATTACAAATACATTTGTGTGGTGCTATGCGATTGTTCAGGGAAATTTCATTTGGTTACATTTGAAACGGTGTCAATCCTACACAATATATGTTCATGAGTAATTTCATTCGATTTTTGCAAAAATGTCAAGATGAAAATATGTAGGAGGACAAACAAGGTACCTACAAGCAAATGTGAGAAGGAAAAACTAAAATAAGTGTGGAAGTCAGAAAGAAACTAATATCTAATCTGAGTGGAGTTGTAACTCCTATTGGTTATTATTTTATTCTAGAATGTAAAAAAAGATGAAATAATCCCTTTTTAGATGGTGACATGTAACTGACTAATTGTTAGTATAGAAACAGGTTAGATCCATAATCCATAAGATAATTAAAATCCACAATTTCTTTGTGTAAATAAAATAGAAAAAGAAATTGTATTATAAACACAACCCAATAGAAAAGGAAAAAATTAAGTCCAATACTCATTGAATATACTATAATTTAATCTCATTGTGTAAAAGAATGCAAGTGGAGCAACTCAATGTCTCCCTAGGGATGGGCCCTTCTCTCTCTCCCTCTCTCTCTCTTAGTCCTTTATTCTATGCAAAAATGTCCCTATAACATTTCTCTACATGTCTCTTTGAATTGCTTAGCTTGGATCTTCTTTTATCGAAAACCTTCCATAACCACTGCAAATCATTCTAATGGAAAAATCAAGCTGGGTTTTGTTAGTGTTGGAATGCAATACGACTGGGAAGATTAATCCTCATGGTTTACAAGTCATAAGGTGTCCAGAAGTAGCCAAGGATCCAAAATGAAAATCCCAATAACGAGTCTAAAAAATGGTCCATGAGGCAAAATCCATAGGCATGCCTAGGAAAAGCCCCACCTAGTGGGTGCCAACAGACAAGTTTCGACATGGCATAAAAAAATTGGCAAAATTGTTGGTTGGATGAACATGCAAAGAAGGTGTGGCCTCGCAGATCCAATGACGAGTGCACTTGGTGATTTGACGGCCCACGATGCTGTGAATCATGAACCAACACATGAGTTAACCCAACTGAGTGGCGCGGAGGGTCCCATGTGGCACCCTACCATGCCTCTTGCATTGTTTAAAAACTTTCAAATGCATTAGAGGAAATTTCAGCCTAAAAGTGCCCCCCTAAGGAATAATAATAAAATAATAGTTCAAATAATAAAATAAGAGTTATGAATTTTGGAGGGAAAATAACAATTTTTTTTAAATTGTATTTTTGGCTTATCTCCTTATAGGTTAAATCAAATTTCAAGTGTAGACACTCATTGGATCTGGAATTAAATTACGCATCTATCAAGTACCCATTATGCATACTTTTGAGAAGACCCACATTGATAAAAAATGTAGATACATTAAAAGTGTGTGTTGACCACACTTTTTATTGTATCTGCAATTGTTATCAATGTGGATGTTCACAAACGTATCCATAATAGGTACTTGTTGGATGCAGAATTTAATTCTGCATCCAATGAGAATCTACACTTGAAATTTTAGTAAACCTATAACGAGATAAGCCAAAAATACATTTGAAAAAAAAAATTCTTCTTTTCCCTCGAAAATATTTACATGTACCTCTTTTTAATTTTAAAAGATTATGATTGGTTTACATATTATGACATGTAACTTACATGAAAAATTCATGGGCACTTTTAGGCTAAAATTTCCTCTAATGATAGTTTCAGGTGGTTGTAGTGGGTGACATGCTAGCATCCACCCAGCCTACCGCATATGCCTACCATGTTGTGTCACCATACCACATCACCCAACCTACTAGGTCAACCCACTCGCCACGCAACCTTCCACAATAACCCCTTGCCACATCAACATTCAAGATGTGTTGCATCCCTAATCATGATGGTGTCATTAAGACCAAATTTTGTGCCTAATGAGGTCATGGCACATGTCAAGGACCATTATTTTTATAAAAGGGCATGAGGTTCCATTTTTCCCCATTCAGTCCTATTTTGTCTCCAACTCAATTCAGTGAACTTGTAAACTAAATTTTCTCATTCCTCATCATTTGAGCCCAAAATCCATAGTGTAAATGACCAATTCACTTGCTTTTCATAGATTCGACCTATTGCAACTATAGTCAAGCTAATTTTTAAGAGGATTCAAATTTAAAGAGAAACTGCATGTGCCTTGTGTGAAAAATCCTTCTTTTCAAGGAATGAGCTCTTCATTTTATCCAATTAATCCTATGAGTGATTTTGAAAGCTAAACTCTTCTCTGCATATCCAAATTCGAGCTCAAATTGGTCAAAACCCTTAATTCAATAATTGTGTGCACTAGCTAACCAACTCATCTAATTTGAATAATTTTCCCTCCACCTTACTCACCAATCTCGTTTAGAGACATGAAACTTACTAGTTATGTAGTTAATCACACTATAACTCTCGCTTTTGTCCTTTTCTCCACTCAACCTTAGTCAACTATTTCCCTTATTAGCAAATCTTTCTTTTTTAATGGCCATCTCATCATATCTAATCTCTTTTGATGTTCCAATGGTTAAGAAATCCAAAGATCCTGACTTTTATGATATTTATGAAAATTTATGATACCCACTTATAACCACTCACGATATGAGGAAGGGTATTCATGTTGTATTAACTACGTGTGATACAATAGGGGGCCGAAATAATTTATCTGCATCATAGTTGGTGCTAGCAGTTGTTCCAAAAGTGTATCACTTTCCAGAAATGGTATCTTTGTCTGTAAGCATATAGATCAAAGAGTTATTACCCCATCTCAACGGGACAAGGAAGTAATCAAAGTAACACCAGATTCCATTGGAGATATTCTCTTATTTCCAGATAGGTGTTCTATGCGAAGGCTAAATAAAGAGACACTTGTAGAGAAGTGGAAGATTATTTCTCTAGAAATGAAGCAACAAATGGTTAATGGATATGTCATAGAGGGAGTAGTCTCCCCTTCTGATCGTCCTCCCTACCCCATCACAATGTTCAAATCTATGCCAAATTTATCTTTTTCTATGGTTCCGATGTCCTCGATCTTAGTACCAATGTTTAAGTAACTAAAATAATTCTAGGTCTCTTAGTTTCTTTGTGTCACCGCATCACTAATTCATATACAAAAAAATCACTTTTTTTTCTAATGAGATTCATTCTCTACTAGTAGAATTTGAATAAGGGAGGTAATTCTAGTACCAAGATTACATGGTCCACTTATTTATTCATCAGTATTATTCTTACCTTTGAAAACTAAATCCTAAGATGCTAGATAAACATAATTCCATATTACCTGTTTATGAGTGGTTACCCATGGCTAGAAAGCTATAAAATAACCAAGGCTTCTTCAAATATGTGTCGTATTTCATGTAGTTGTTTATACTATTTTTCATGGTCAACCTTCACCCAAAGCTCCTTAGTTCCTTAGGGAGAATTTATAGTTCACTCCTCATGCCAGAATATGTGATTGGTACCTTTTTAGAGAATATACAATCATTAATGTTTATGGATTGCAAGGAAAATATCACTAGTTACCAACATTCTTGACTGCCCACATATTTTCATTAGAGTACTTTAGGCGAAGGTCCAGTAGTGATAATGCACATTTCACCTCTGTGAAGGAAACTATCACTTTCCACCTCCCTCATGAGGTAGGCCCATTTGTGGTCAATTCAAGGAATGCCTTAGATTGTGTACATAATATCTTTCAAAATTTTGATTTCCCAAAAGCAAGGGCATGAAAGTATGACCTTTATAACATTATTTGTGAGATGAGAAATGATAAGGACCGAAAAAGTCATAAGGATGACTCAAAACCCATAGTATATGAGTGTTCTAATAAATCACCTTGGGAGGAAGTTAAAGAAATCTTGCACCTAGTTGATTCAAGCAATTCCCACCTCTCGAGGAAGAGAAGGGTCACTTCAAAACCCCTGTATGTTGATCAAGGGGGAGATCATATGTCCAAGAAAGCCAAGGTGGAAGAAGTAGAAGGTGACAATGATGATGAGGATGATGATGAAGAGCTAGAGTTACAAGCGTTGGTGTTGTATCACAACAAGTTGGTAGCCCTGTCAAAGAAGACTTTCGCAATTGAATGCATGACCTCTGCCATGTCAACATATGAAGAAACAAATTCATCTAAGGTTTCCAAGCTTGGACAAGTGTTAGTGGTGTAACAATTTCAAGAAATGGCTAAGAATGATTCCAAAGAAAGGAAAAGAGACATAAGGATAGGATAAAATCAACCACCTCCCGTAATGCAACTTAATAGTGAATTAGACCATGAAAGAGGAATTTTCAAGTTGGTAGTGTTACAGTCCAATGTAGAGATAGTCAATTATATGGAATATTACCATCTTCATCAAATGTTCTTGCTGTCATATCATATTCTATATATACATATCATGGAACTTAATTTGTAGGTGACTCATATGGTGTAGAGACAAATTCACATAACTAATGCTACCACCAAGAAGTTATAGCAATTGTACAACAAAGAAGGAATCCAGTTGAAGTATGAAAGGATCGTATGTATATATACAAAAATAATGACAAAAAACATGGGGGATAAAATATCCCACTTGGCTACATATCCCCATGATTTTAAGAAATATAAAATTTTGCTAGATGACATAGATAGAGGGATAGCCTTTATGAAAAAGAAACTCAAGATCCTAGATGCACACCTAGTGTAGATAGCTGAGTTGGCAGAGGTAGAGAAATAGAACCAAGAGCTAAAACATAAGCTCCATGATGCACTGATAAAGAATAACGAATTCAAAAACCAGGTTGTGCTACTGGAGGCAAAATTCCAAGGAATATAGGGAAATACATGTGAGACTTCTTAGTCACACCAAACCACCGATGTTTTAGATAGGAAGGTGGAATCAATTACAATATCAGAGGATGCAATGAATTTGAAAGTTCTACATTTGAATTGAGATAAAGAAATGAAGAAAAACGAAGAAGAATTAGAACGTAGAAAGATGGATCTATATCATACACAAGAGAATGGTGATAAAATTGAAACATAGTTGGAGGTTTTATGGAGGAAGCACCTCAATAAAATCCCTTTTAAGGTTTCAAGAAGAATCATGTGGGAGAGGATAATGAAGGCAGCAGACAAGCACTAGGATCGTATGGATTTGATACAAGAAAAGATAGTCATTGTGAGAAAGGCCCATGGAGAGATAAATGTGATTAAGAACACTATTGGTGACTCCCCCACCAAGGCTAGAGTGACAATATATTTCCTTATCTAAATTCCTAGGGAGGATGTCATTAAGAAAAATATTGACATATATAAGTTGGTAGCAAGGTCGAATCAGATGAAAAGAAAAAAAAAAAGGTAATATTATTGGAGAAGAAAACAGAGGAATTGTCAAGGGAAGTATAAGGCTTCAAGGATAAGTGTGATATATTCTACAAGAGGAAATTTCCAACATTATTTGATGGTAATAGGGACTTATATTCCAAGGAGACCCTCATGAAGATCCTGATTCAAATTAAAGAATATCATAAAGGTATTTTGGAGGAGGATTGTTCCCTATAAGGAAAACACATTGTAAAGTTATATAGAGATCATTTTGAAATCTTGTTCATGCTAAAGAACCTTTTCAAAGAGTAGGTAAATTTTGATTATTATGTGGTAGAAAATTTGGAAGGGTCCATTTTGGATGCATAATCATGTGATATTCCATTTAACAAGGAGTCAATTTTTTTGATGGACATATATAAATTAGCCATTCAAGGGGACCTGTATAGTCATATGTTAGTGAAGCAATGTTGCAGGTGTCCCAATAGAAGAAATCTTTTGTTCTAGACCACCACAAAAGTTACAGGTATAGTCAAGGCCACAAGTGCTAGCACAACAAATGCGGCCCTCGCCAATGACCCAACCAAGTAGATGTACACCCTTCAATGAATGCCTTAGCAAGAGAGAGAAAGAACTCATCATATGAGAAATAAAGAGAGAGAACAATCCAGCATAGGTAAAGAAGATGGGACCTAACCTATAGTTGGCAGATTTCTATAAACTTCTAGAAGAAGTTAGTTATATCATAGCTATCATTTTTGTAACAGATTCCTAGTGGTTATTGAATACCACTAGTGGTTTAGGGTTGGGGCATTGGGTCTTGAGAGACTATATATTGGTCTCATTTCGATGTAATGGGGGAGAAATTTCTGATGTAAGGGAAACTCTGTCAAATTTTTTCTAGAAATTGTTGCGATTTTTGAAGTTGTTGAAAGGAGTAATTTTGGACTATGTCTTGGGTTTTTAGTGCTTCTTTCCATGTAATTTTGAAAACACAACTTGTAATTTGAATATTTCTCAATATTGAGACAATTTGTAGAGATTTTTTATGGCATATCATGTTGTAAACTTGATATTGTATGGAATATGTTTGTAATTGTATGAATTAAAGAGAATTTTGAATCTATAAGATTGTACTTTTTAAGTTGTGTAGAATTTAAGAATACTGTGAAGAGTATTTATTGTTTTTGTAAACTTTTACATTGATGGAAATGAAAATGGATAAATTCAAATTATTGTGTTTTCATGCAACTGAAATCTTAATTACTCATTTTATTTTGTTGACATAGGTTCTCTATTTTTTCTTTTCTAACTCAAACCCTCAGTATTCATATGTCAAACCCAAGGCACATGGATGATCTAACCTAAAAACATATGACAGTTATACCCAAAAAATCACATGAACTATTGACACTTTCCCACCCAAATTCCCAGAAGAAACTAAAATCATAAGATAGAAACTGAAATTTAATTATCACTTATTGAAATCTACAAATTATATTTTCTATTTTCTTGTTACAACTTCATGTTCAAGCTAGAGTGCATGGATGTTTATATTTGAAGATACATAGTAAAACAAACATAATTAAGAGTAAACTTTATACTTTCATTCCAATAGGAACAAATGTATACAAATAGAAATTAAACCTGATTTTATTTGTTGAAATCTAGTCTTTACATTTCTATTTTATTTTTGTTGAAATGTTATATGAAAGGTAAATTTAATGAACACTTAAGATTGAAAATTGCATAAATATACTTGAAAAAATTAAATGAAGCTTTTGTGCTTTCAAACATGAATTTTCCAACATAAAACAAAATCAATAACAACAATTGAAGCCACTTTTAGATGTTTCTATGATCTATATTATAGTGCAACATAGTTTGAATTTGGGGAAACAACACCTTGTTGTGCCATTGCCGAGGATAATTTGAAAACATTCCCTAGGTAAAACGATAATATTCTAATATTTTGTAGGTGGACAAAATTTGAATTTCTTAGCTGTGAATTCCACCTAGCGAATCCATTGTTCATAACACCCATTTTATGTCAATTACATTACTGTCATCATACTCACAACTATATTACAACCATGATAGCTTTCGAACATAATTATCGCACTGTACATACTCATTACAATATGTTCTATCTTTTCAATACATAATTCTTAATAATTTTAGATCCACAGTCTAGCTTCTTTGAGGAGACATACCTAGAGTAACCCCAACCAAAATATCACAGTTCCTTTTTCAAACCATGAGAATTTTGTATATACTTATAATAGAAAAACAAATCTCTATAGGCAGGAACTTACAAGAATCACACAATGGATTCTACATCCAGACGTTATCCCAGTATGATCTCTCTATTCGACTATTTAATCATTACTCATATCGACACACCTTCCTTGCAACTAACAAATAAAAATCTTGAGTTAATTATCCCTCCTCACACTTTGGAAAATCCACTCTCATCCATGCCTCGCCTAACTCTAGAAACAAGAGGGAAAACTAGAGCTCCCATATCATTTTCCCCTAGAGATATCATTCTACAACATGTTATTGAAGGGAAAGGGAAACCTCATAACCAACAAAACCCACCTAACCAACCATTCGGTTGGGTAGAAGGCTAAGATGTGACCTTGCATTTGCATTGGGTCTTACATGTCATGCATGAGAACTATTTGAAACTTCTACCTAGATTTGGTGGTGAAAAGTAAAGATCTGTCAAAGAACATATCATTTATTTCCAAGAATGTAATAACAACTTCATGGTGTAGGACGAACATGTATTTATGAGACTATTCATACAAACCATAGAAGGATATGTGTAGAAATGGTTTCTTACTCTTCTCACTAATTCTTTGCACTTGTGGGATGAATTAGAGAGGATATTCCACACATAGTGGGGTGAGAATAAGGTTTTCCATTACAACCTCATTGAATTTGGAGCAGTTAAAAAGAAACCCTCTGAAAATGTAGAAGAGTTAACTAAAAGGTTCAATAGGTCATATAACGAAATCCCAAATGTCATAAAACCTACACCCACTGCTTCTATGGCCAACCACACCGCAACTTTTGAACCTAAGTTTTTTGTCACTGATGAGCCCCAATTTTAGTACAATTTGGGCTCATTTTGGCCTATTCTACTTGCTCAAACCATTCATCTTTTATTGCTTATGCATGCATTTCTTAGTTTGTTCGTGTTGTTTGTAGGAAGAAGGGTAGACATATTATCTACGTGACTAATGCATGATGCTTTCAGGTTTTTTTGCATTAAAAGGGAGAAAATACCACGAGAAAGGAGACAAGGAGACAATGAGGTGGCACTGCTGGTTTTTAGGAGAGGATGTCCACAGTCTTGGGACCCTCCTCGTGATTCCCACCATAGCTCCGAGCTCCAATCCATCTCCCCACCGAGCTTATAAGCAGCCAGCTGTTCTACAGGAACAGCAGTTACAACTGTTCTACAGGAACAGTAGTTATGACTGTCCTACAGGATCAGCAGTTAAACTCTAGTTGGACAGCCGAGCTCCTAAAATCAAGGACACTTGTTGGATCATTGTTTTTGCATAAGTATAGAGGCCGTAGCCTTTGTTAGGTTGTTGAAACTTTCGCATTACTATTGTAATTTTGGAGCACAGCTCAGTTTTTGTTCCTTTTTGTAAGCCAATTTGGCATGACATCTGATTTTTGGTTATGAATAAAGAAGGCAGATTTTGATCTCATTCTGAATTACTAAGGAGACTATAGCTCTCAGGTTAGGGCCCAACCCGAGAGCCATAGATCCCCTCTGTCATAGTGTTGTTTGCATTTCGTTTCAGCACTTTGAGTTTTCATTTTCACATGCAATTCGAATTTACAGGTTGTTAACTTAGTCTTTTTCATGAGCTTAGATAGGATTAGTTTATGGTGAATTCGTTTCAGTTGCTTAAGTTTGATAGGAGGATAGATATAATCATTGGAGCTCCAGCAAAAAGGTTGTAAAGGCTCACTACCATCTCTCTGTTAGGGATTGGGGTGCTGTCCATAACCAACCACCAAAACTACACATTTCTTTACTTTATGATTGCTGCAACATAGTCACGGTTACGTTAGATGCTTCCATGTAATTCACACCTGCACCACACACCTTCATCACAGCTTCATGCACATTCCTCTTCACGTTTTGGATTGTTGTTCATTGAGTTCATAGCACAGGTAGTCTAGGTTCATGCATTTTCGTCTTGGTGACAGTCATAAGCATTTGTTTCATTTACACTCCTCTCCCTCGTTCCATTACCTCGTCCTCCATCTTGATCATGCATGCAACCACATCCTCGACCTCTGCTCCGCTCTGTTATCTCCCAAATTCCTCCACTCCTCACGTAACTTCATTCTCTAGCCCTTTCGTTGACATAGCCCTCTATCTTCCAACCTACTCCCTACACTCATTCCCCATCCTATTCCTCCACTTCTGAGCCATCACCAGCCTTATCCCTACCTTACATATCTCCCCCTACCATTCCATCACTCCTCCATCACTTCAAACACCCACGGTAGGTCATCCTGTAGCAATTTGTAGACTTCCTGTAGAAACCTCTGAGTTTCCTGTAGGATCCCCTGCAGACATCCTGTAGGAGGCCACTCACTCGGTTGCTGAGCTTCTGAACGTGAGGAACCTCTGTGGACGGATGCTAAGGATCCCTGGGAACCTCTCCTAGCCTCCCCAACCTTTCCCACGCTTTCCTTCCTTCTGCATCACATCTGCACAACCAAACCCTAATAAGCACAAAATCACAATCATTCCATCCACTTAAAGAAAAAATACAAAAACATGTCTTTTAAGATGCAAGCAGCTTAGATTTATGCATTTTCACTTATTAGAGGTAATGACAGCATTGGTAGAAGTTTCATTCACATTCTTTGCATCATAGAGGTTAGACTAGTCAAATTAGGGTTTCCTAGGTTTACATGCTTTGATTTGCTTTCAGTTCATTTTTGTCAAGAGAATTAGATTTCCTTTGAGAATAGCTTTCGTCCATCATTTAGCAAGCTTCTTCTGAGAGCCTATAGAAGTTGGCTTGAGCCCTAGCGGACTTGTGCCAGCTGACCAAGTGACAGATGCGACAAGAGCTAGTACTTGTGCATATAGCACCGTCGCTTCCAAGTTTGTACGAACTACCGGGTTGATAAAATGAGAGACAGGAAGCCCCAGGAGTTGTAGCATTATTGCTACAATACTGGAGCTCACCATCTTTTTGGCGCCGTTGCCGGGGAAGCGTCAGAGTATTAGTAATTGTTGCTTTTCTTCTACTTTTGTACTCTTACTTCTGCTCAGTAGTTTATTTCATTTCCATTCTGCAAAAGTAGCTTAGTATTTCCTGCTTTCCTAGCTTAGTATTTCCTGCTTTCATAGATTAGCATTTCCTGCTTTCATAGATTAGAATTTCCTACTTTCATAGATTAGCATTTCCTGCTTTCATAGATTAGCATTTCCTGCTTTCCTAGATTAGCATTTCCTGCTTTCATAGATTAGTATTTCTCGCTTTCCTAGATTAGCTTTCCAATTCCGCAATTTCATTTGAGAAAGATAGTTAGTTGTAGATCACTCTGTTTCAGTTTTGCAGGTACCAAAGAAAAAGAAAAAGCAATCAAAAAAGAAGATTCCTTTCCATTTCATGCCTCGTAGGAACCGAGATAAATCAGGCAAATTCCTACCCAACACCCCCACCACATCACTAAGTCACCCTTCTCTCTTCTTTGGTGACAGTGACCCAGAGGAACCTATAGGTGAACATCCTGAGATATACCAAGACCCTATAGAAGAAGAAGAGTTAGAGACCACTCCATCTGAAGCCATGGCTGATAATAGAAGAGAAGATGAGAGAATAGAAGGAGCCTTCCCCATCCGAGAGACCAATGAAGAGATGAAAATGAAGAACATTAGCCCCTCCGCCTTGCCTCACTTCCATGGACTGACCACTGAGGATCCTGATACCTTCTTGTTTGAGTTTGCTGTCCTTTGTAGAACCTATGACTATACTGAAGATGAGCAAAAGCTGAAGCTTTTCCTTTCAACTCTTAAGGATGCAGCACTACGCTGGTTCATGGGATTACCTGGGAATAGTATCACTACTTGGGCTCAGATGCAGCAAGCCTTCAATACCAAGTATAGGGATTACTGTAGGTCTAAGGAAACCAAGGGAGAGATCTTTCGGATGACCATGGGGAATGATCAGTCTTTAGAGGATTATGAGGAGAGGTTCCAACTTAGCTATAAGCGGGCCAGGTGCACACTTGACCCTGAATCCCTCAAGTTGGTTCTACTCCGAGGAGTCCCTGAAGATCTCTTAGAAACCCTTCACATGTTAGCTGGGGGGGACATTTACCAACTGCCTTATGAGGACATCAAGACTATGTTTAGAAATCATTCCAGGGTAGCTAGGAAACGAGGTAGAGGAAATCTCCTCTCCACTGGTGTCCCTTTCTCCAAACATGAGTTTACAAACCAATTAGAGGATCTTAAGAGTGAGGTGAGACAGACCATTGCCATGCAGCTGGACACATTCAGGATCCAGCAGAAGAAAGAAGAAGCTGAGAGAGCCTTAGCTGTCTTCTGCCCTAGGTGCACCAGAAGACACCCTAAGAACGAATGTCCATTACATTCGGTTGAAGTGTGTTTCGTTTGTGAGGAGGACCACCCAAAAAATCAGTGTCCAACCTTACCTAGGTTTAAAGCCATGTACCAAGGAACCGAAGCTCCCACTGAACCTCTCTACTTCATCAACCAAAGGAGGCCACAAGGATCTAGACCTTATCAGCAGGGGACGCAAGGGGCATCTCAAGCTTATTACAACCCCAACCAGTCAACTCCCATGCCTTCTTGGGGTCCCCCTGCTCATCCTTCCTGGTCCATGCCTCCTCCATTGTCTTATCCACCTCAGTACCCTACTCAACCCACTACTCACTCATATCACTCTCATGCCCAGCCGCAGCCTCAGTGGAGTGCACCTCAATCGGGGTGGAGGCCCCAGTACAACACTCCACTCGCCATTCTGCCTCCACCACCAGTTCAACCTCAACCATTACCTCCTACTCCTCCAAGGCAACCTCAAATGCCTGCTCAACCGAACCCGAACCCCAACAATAGACAGGCTCAGCAGGTATATACTGGGGAGACATCATGTCCTACCTATGCTGTGGAGATCCAGGAGATCAATCTTCGATCTGGGAAGACTCTTCCATATCGCCAACCTCCTCCCCCAGAGGATGAGGAAGACCATCAGGAGAGTGAACCAAAGCCTATTCCACCCTTTCCTGAGAGACTAACAGCCACCACACAACCCAACCCAGAGGAGGATGAGCTTCTGGGAGAGCTCAAGCAGTTGTGTGTGAAGATACCCCTTCTCCAAGCCATCAAGGATGTGCCCATTTACAACAAACTGGTTAAGGAGAAGTGTTTCAAACACCCAGGCAGATGGAAGAAAGATGCCTCAACCATCAATGTCATAGGACAACTGTCTGACCTTATGTTAGGACAACTCATCTGCCCCAAGTATTTAGATCCTGGAAGTCCTATAGTAGATGTTCACATCAATGGCACCATCATACCTCACACCTTGATTGATCTGGGGGCTGCCATTAATGTGATGACCAGGGATACCATGCTTAAACTCAATCTTCAGGGTTCCTTGAGGAAGACCTCGACAGTACTGCAATTAGCAGATCGCTCCACCGTGACTCCCGAAGGGATTGTGGAGGATGTCATGGTCTCCATTGATTCTTGGGAATACCCTGCAGACTTCCTGGTTCTGCAACCAAAGGCCAAGCTTACTGGATATCCGCTCATCTTGGGAAGGCCTTGGTTAGCTACTGCAAATGCTTACATAAGTTGTCGGGCAGGAAACATGACCATCAAAAATGGTCCCATGTCCAAGCAGCTAGTCCTATACCCTCCTGCCCAACCTTCTTTAGAGCATGATTTACCACTCTGGTTGGAGGAAGGAGAAGAAGACGAGGTGTATTCAGCACCTCTGTGTACCCTAGATACCGCTAGAAGAAACCCTCCAACCGAGGATGACTTGATTGAGACTCTGATCCAGAATCCACCTTCCAGTGCACTATCCTTAGAGAAGTTTGTGGAGGATTCCCAAGCTAGCACCTTAGTGGACCTTTTTACAACCAACCCTGTCACTCCCAGAGTCAAAAACGTGGAGTTCAGCCCTGAGAGAGCATTAAAGATCAGCTCCTCCCTATCTCCTTCCCAGGAGAAGGAGTTGTGTAGCCTGTTGGCCAGCCACCTAGATGATTTTGCTTGGAGCTATAAGGAGATGAAAGGAGTCCATCCCTCGGTCTGTACCCATCATATATACATCAAAGAGGATTGTAAACCGGTTAGGCAACCCCAGAGGAGAATGAATCCAGCCCTTAAGGACATTGTCAAGGAAGAATTGCAGAAACTTTTGGATGCCAGATTCATCTACCCCATCTCAGATAGAGAATGGGTGTCCCCTCTAGTGTTGGTTCCCAAGAAAAATGGGAAATGGAGAATTTGTGTGGACTACCGAGAACTGAACAAAGCTACCAAGAAGGACCATTTCCCTCTGCCTTTCATAGATCAAGTGTTGGATGGACTGGCAGGAAAGAAGTTCTTCTCTTTCCTAGATGGGTTTAGTGGGTACAACCAGATTCAAATCAGCCCGGAAGACCAAGATAAGACCACCTTCACTTGTCCTTGGGGTACCTTTGCCTACCGTGTCCTTCCCTTTGGGCTGTGCAATGCTCCTGCTACCTTCCAGAGAGCTATCTTGAGCATCTTCTCAGAGTTGGTCCATGATGCAGTAGAAATCTATATGGATGACTTTACTCCTTACGGGGCTAACTTCCAGGAAGCATTGTCCAACTTGGGAAAAGTCCTAACCAAGTGCATCGAGATGAACTTGTCCCTTAGCCCTGAAAAATGTGAATTCCTAATGACTGAAGGGACCGTGCTAGGCCATACCATCTCTCGCCAAGGGTTACAGGTGGATCCTAACAAAATCGCTCTAATCAAGAAGGTTCCACCTCCACAAAAGGTAAGGGATGTTAGGAGTTTCTTGGGATTAGCGGGGTACTACAGGAGATTCATTAAGGACTTCAGCAAGTTAGCCTCACCATTGTTTGGCCTATTGGCAAAAGATGTGGAGTTTAAGTGGACTGACGATTGTCAGAAGAGTTTGAATGAGTTAAAGGACAAGTTGGTGTCAGCACCAATCTTGAGAGGTCCAAACTGGGCCCTACCTTTCCACATCCACACTGATGCCTCGAACAAAGCCATAGGTGCAGCTTTAGGACAAATTGAGCAAAAACTTCCATATGCCATTTACTTTGTTAGCAAGAACTTGACCAAAGCTGAACTGAATTACACTGTAACCGAGAAAGAGTTCTTAGCTGTAGTCCATGCACTAAACAAGTTCCGTCATTATATCACTGGATATCAAACATTTGTACATACTGACCATGCTGCTATTAGATATTTGATGAATAAACCAGATGTGAATGCTCGTATTATTAGATGGTTACTTTTATTGCAGCAGTTTGATCTAACCATTGTTGATAAACCAGGTAGAGAAAATGTTGTTGCTGACTTTTTATCTAGATTGGATTTGTCTGCAGATGAGGATGGAACAGTGGATGACCAGATGCCTGATGAGCATCTGTTTGCTATCTCAGTACTCTCTCCATGGTTTGCTGATATAGCGAACTACCTTGTTTCAGCTCAGTTCCCTCCGCACCTCTCTTCAAAAGAGAAGAGGAGAATCATCAGAAAAAGTGCCTCATTCACTTGGATCGGGGGCAACCTGTTCAAGCTTGGCCCCGATCAGATCTTAAGGCGTTGTGTAAGGGAGGAGGAAGTCTTTGATATCCTCCTCACTTGTCATGATGGGCCTTGTGGAGGGCATTTTGCAGCAAAGAGAACTGCCTTCAAGATCCTGCAGGCAGGCTACTATTGGCCCACACTTCATCAAGATGTCAGAAGATACGTCAGTCAGTGTGACCAATGCCAAAGAATGGGGAAACGGACTCAAAGGGATGAGATGCCTCTCCAACCTCAAGTGACTCTCGAGCCATTTGAGAAGTGGGGCATGGACTTTGTGGGTCCAATCAATCCCTCTTCGAGGCAGAGATCCTACATCATTGTGTGTACTGACTACTTGACAAAGTGGGCAGAGACTAAAGCAATCAAAGCAGCAACAGAAGAGAAGGTGGTCGAGTTCTTAAGAGAGAACATCTTCTACTAGTTTGGCTACCCAAGAGAGCTGGTGACCGATCAAGGGAGCCAGTTCACATCCAACTTGGTTGAAGACTTACTGGCTCATCACAAGATCAAGCATAGGACTTCCACCCCCTATCATCCTCAAGCAAATGGGCAGGTGGAAGTCACCAATAGAGCATTAGTAGGGATCTTGACCAAGGTGGTGAGCAACAGCAGAAAGGACTGGGCAGATCGCCTGGTTGAGGCCACATGGGTCTACAACACCACTTGGAAGACCACCACCGGTTTCACACCATATGAGCTGGTCTATGGGAAGAAAGCTCTGTTGTCCATTGAGTTTGAATACAACACCTTGAGGATGGCAGCTCAGCTGGACCTAGATCTCAGCCATGCACAGCAAGAAAGGCTATTGCAGCTGAATGGACTGGATGAGCACCGCATGCAGGCCCTCCTTCACTCAGAAGTGGTTCAACTTCAGAGGAAGGTGTGGCATGACCAACATCTCCATGACAAGCAATTTCAGCCGGGAGATTGGGCTTTGTTGTATGATTCCAGATACAAAGATTTCAAGGGAAAGCTGAGAACCAGATGGCTCGGGCCATATTCAGTGGAAAAATGTCATGACAATGGAACTGTTCTTATTCGGACCATTGATGAGGAAGCCATCCCCATGCTTGTCAATGGGAATCGATTGAAGATCTACAGGAAGCCTCCCTCAAGACAAGAGTTTATCAAAACTATGGAGAAATCTGTATTGGTCATAGAGAAGGGTTCTGCCCCTGCTTTGGGCACACCCTGAAGAATCTAAAAAATAAAAAATAAAAAAAAAAAAAAATAAATAATAAAGATCCTTGGGTGAAAACCTTTCTGAGGCGCCCAAGGAAGGTGGTAGGGGTGAAAACCTCATTGAGGCACCCCTGCTATCTTTCAAAAAAAAAGGAAAAAAGGAGATAAAGATCCTTGAGTGAAAACCTCTCTGAGGTGCTCAAGGCAGGTGGTAGGGGTGAAAACCTCATTGAGGCGCCCCTGCTATCTTTCAAAAAAAAAGAAGAAAAAAAACAAAAAGAAAAATACAAGATCAATAAGTTTCTTATGTGAAAGTTGTATGCAGATTGCAGGTTTTCTATGGAGGAGAGGAAGCCTCTCAACTCAAGGCCAAAAGTCCTTATCATGCAGCCAGGACACCTCACCAGCACCTCCTCCAAGAATGCTTATGTTCTTCAAGGTATGTTAACTTTCATTATAGATTGAGTCTCCTACAGGAAGACGCAGATTTTCTACAGGAAGGTGCGATTTTCTACAGGAAGGTGCAAATTTCTACAGGAAGGTGCAAATTTCTACAGGAAGAGCTGTCTGTCTACAGGAAGCTCTGTATTTCTACAGGAAACTTCCTGTAGAAGCTCAGAACAGCCCAGAATGCATTTCATGAACAGATCTGATGACTACGGGTTGGTTTGGACGCATGCAAGCCTCTTTTGGGCCCATGCACGACGCTGTTACCTTGCTCCACCATCCTCGTCGACATGCACCCAAGTCCCCTGCACCAACAAAACAGATCAATGAGTTCTCGCGGGAAAAGCCATTTTCAAAGATAAACAAACACTGAGATCTTATACCACAGGCATCAGAAGCTCCGGAAGCATGATTGAAAGGCCAGATCCTCCGTCGTGCAGCATGCACCCAAGGAGGAAGAACTGTTACGAGACACCCGCGGGAATCCTGTAACAGTTCAACCTGCTGGAGTGGATACCGTTCACAACACCGCCATCTCCAATGTAACGCGGGCGCATGCAACCACAACATCCCTCCATCGCCAGCAGCTTGTAACCATGAGCCTCCGGGTCTATGTATGTGCGCATGCAGCAGGTAGATCCGCTCACCATCATCGAAAAACTGGAAAAATCATGTGCAGCCATGCAGGTAAGCGTCTAAACCCTTCCTTCCATCAAATCGCATGAATTTTACTTTGATTTGTTTTGCACAGCGTAAAAGTGAATGGTTGAGCAGCCGTATGGCCAAGTAGACTGGCCACGTCGGCCAGTTATGGTATAGTCGGATGATCGGGTGGCAGCCACGACAAAGAAAACACGCAGCACGCACGTGAAGATAGTCCCGTCAACCGAGAAACGAGTTTAACTGAAAAGGGCGGCGGCAGATCTGTAGGAATGAATGCGGTAGTGAGTGAATATGCAGGCGAATGATGGGTGACGTCGCCCAACGGTCCGGCGAGGACAGCTCACCCCCCGCGCCATGAGCTACGCCGATTCAAAATCTAATCGGCTAGATTATGCGCATGTATTCATCAACCTCCACTTCAAAACTCGAGTGGCTCTTCTGATTTCCTCGGCACGTTGATACGCCAAGCTTTCGGCTACCAGAACACCGGTGAAACACATCTCGACCGCTGGCCAACTACAGTCCTCCCCGAAGTTTGCGCACTGCTCCTACAGGAACAGTTTCTACAGGAACGCAGTCCTACAGGAAGCAGTCTCTACAGGAACGCAGTTCTACAGGAAGGTGAATTCCTCACGTAAGGAAAGGTGGCAGAAAAAAGGTAACCCTGAAACTCCTTCCGCAATTGGCTTTCAAAGGTGGCAAGGTCATTATTCACAGTCTGGTCATAAAAATATTGGATTGCTGTGCCTATACTATCGCTTCTACAGGATAGCAGTATAATTAGACTGTGTTTTGTGAATTCATTGCATGCTCTGTCTATAAGACCGAATTTCCTTTGCATTTGCCACCTTTGGTCAAAACCACCGTGTTCATCATGCCGGGTGGGTTTATCAGGCGAGAGCCCACTGATTCAACTACACTAAGGAGAAACCCGGCAGTGGTAGAGCTCTTCACCAGAGCACAATGGATGTCTTTTTGTGATAAGTTGCAGGGGTACGATGAGGAAGTGGCCGAGGAATTCTTGCAGGCCCTGAGGCCAAAATCCAAGGTGCTGGCCACAGTCAATTTCAGAGGCCTAAGCCTCAAGATCACCCCGCAGTCTATCAGTAGAATCACTGAGCTTCCTATGGGTCTTCCGTGGGATAAAGAAGAACGGAAGCTAAGCCAGCAAGCCAAGAAAGAATTCTTCCCACCTGAAGAAGAATTCACAGAGGATAAAAATGGGGTGAGAAGGACAAGCCTGTTGCCACCATGGAACGAAGTCAGCTTGGAAATCATGAAATATATCACCTGTGAGGGTCGTTACAGCATCGTGTATGCATATCATTTCAGGCTACTCACCGAATTAAGACACCGGATCAATCTTCCTGTAGAGCAGAAATTAAGCATTCCTTATTTCCTGTTACAATCCTTGATTGAGTGCGCTACAAAATTCAAAGATGGCATACTAGATCAAGTCGCACACCATGGGCTGGTCAAGCTTCTTGTAGAAGACGCGCTCCACTCACAAAAGGTTCCCCTCTCATGGGAATCCTTCCGGAATTTAACACGAGAAGGAGACATAAAAATGTTGATGGAAGAAACGGGGTCGTCTAGTAGTGAAGAACAAGAAGCAGTGGCCGAGGAAAAGAAGGAAACTAGCCCAAGTACCCCGACTACCATGCAGGAGCAGCAGCACGAAGAAAAAGATGCTGAAGAAAAAGCTGACTCCCCCATCCTGTCAGCGAGGGAAATAAGGTCAAAGAGCAGAAGGGACAAAGTTGGGGCAGGCCATGTCAGCCCAATTACCTCTCCAGCACTCACAAGCAAACAAAAAGATAAAACCCCTGCAGCAAAGCAAGCGAAAGTGAAGACACCCGTCACTACAGGAAAGGCGAAGCAGGCTTCTACAGGAAGCCCGAAAACAGCTTCTACAGGAAGCACAAAAGCACAAAAACAGGCTTCTACAGGAAGCCCGAAAACGGAGAAACAGGCTTCTACAGGAAGCCATGCAAAATCAAAATCAAAGGAGCAGAGGGTGGATGTTCTGGCCAGGGAGGCAGTGGCTGTATTAGCTGGCCTCAGTACGCCACCTAAACCGAAGGAGAAAAGGGAGAGGGAGACCCCTCTACCATCTGAAGCCAGGAGAAGCAAGAGGACGACCACGGGCAAGCCACCGCCTCCACCCAGCAGCCAAACCATTTCAGGGAATGTCCCTACTTCACCCAGTGCAAGAACCCCCTCTAAAACATCAGCCACCCCTGAAAAGGGGAGCCCAAAAATAACTTCCTGGACACGAAAAATAGGCCAGTCGCCTTCCGAAGCCCGGCTCAAGGAAATAGGGAAGGGGAAGGAAGCATCACCTTCATCACCACCAGGGGCAGCAAAGGCAGGGCCGCCAAAAACGGGAAAGGAAGAAGCGCCAAAGGCAGAACCACCAAAATAAGGGGAGGAAAGGCGTGCTCCGGGCTCTAGTTCTCGGCCAAAGATGAGGAGCCAGGGCGAAGTTGCTCAAGGATGAGCAAATAGTTTAGCTGGGGGGTGATGATGAGCCCCAATTTTGCTACAATTTGGGCTCATTTTGGCCTATTCTACTTGCTCAAACCATTCATCTTTTATTGCTTATGCATGCATTTCTTAGTTTGTTCGTGTTGTTTGTAGGAAGAAGGGTAGACATATTATCTACGTGACTAATGCATGATGCTTTCAGGTTTTTTTGCATTAAAAGTGAGAAAAGACCACGAGAAAGGAGACAAGGAGACAATGAGGTGGCACTTCTGGTTTTTAGGAGAGGATGTCCACAGTATTGGGACCCTCCTCGTGATTCCCACCATAGCTCCAAGCTCCAATCCATATCCCCACCGAGCTTATAAGCAGCCAGCTGTTCTACAGGAACAGTAGTTACAACTGTTCTACAGGAACAGTAGTTATGACTGTCCTACAGGATCAGCAGTTAAACTCTAGTTGGACAGCCGAGCTCCTAAAATCAAGGACACTTGTTGGATCATTGTTTTTGCATAAGTATAGAGGCCGTAGCCTTTGTTAGGTTGTTGAAACTTTCGCATTACTATTGTAATTTTGGAGCACAGCTCAGTTTTTGTTCCTTTTTGTAAGCCAATTTGGCATGACATCTGATTTTTGGTTATGAATAAAGAAGGCAGATTTTGATCTCATTCTGAATTACTAAGGAGACTATAGCTCTCAGGTTAGGGCCCAACCTGAAAGCCATAGATCCCCTCTGTCGTAGTGTTGTTTGCATTTCGTTTCAGCACTTTGAGTTTTCATTTTCACATGCAATTCGAATTTATAGGTTGTTAACTTAGTCTTTTTCATGAGCTTAGATAGGATTAGTTTATGGTGAATTCGTTTCAGTTGCTTAAGTTTTATAGGAGGATAGATATAATCATTGGAGCTCTAGCAAAAAGGTTGTAAAGGCTCACTGCCATCTCTCTGTTAGGGATTGGGGTGCAGTCCATAACCAACCACCAAAAATACGCATTTCTTTACTTTATGATTGCTGCAACACAGTCACGGTTATGTTAGATGCTTCCATGTAATTCACACCTGCACCACACACCTTCATCACAGCTTCATGCACATTCCTCTTCACGTTTTGGATTGCTGTTCATTGAGTTCATAGCACAGGTAGTCTAGGTTCATGCATTTTCGTCTTGGTGACAGTCATAAGCATTTGTTTCATTTACACTGCTCTCCCTCGTTCCATTACCTCATCCTCCATCTTGATCATGCATGCAACCACATCCTCGACCTCTGCTCCGCTCTGTTATCTCCCAAATTCCTCCACTCCTCACGTAACTTCATTCTCTAGCCCTTTCGTTGACATAGCCCTCTATCTTCCAACCTACTCCCTACACTCATTCCCCATCCTATTCCTCCACTTCTGAGCCATCACCAGCCTTATCCCTACCTTACATATCTCCCCCTACCATTCCATCACTCCTCCATCACTTCAAACACCCACGGTAGGTCATCCTGTAGCAATTTGTAGACTTCCTGTAGAAACCTCTGAGTTTCCTGTAGGATCCCCTGCAGACATCCTGTAGGAGGCCACTCACTCGGTTGCTGAGCTTCTGAACGTGAGGAACCTCTGTGGATGGATGCTAAGGATCCCTGGGAACCTCTCCTAGCCTCCCCAACCTTTCCCATGCTTTCCTTCGTTCTGCATCACATCTGCACATCCAAACCCTAATAAGCATAAAATCCCAATCATTCCATCCACTTAAAGAAAAAATACAAAAACATGTCTTTTAAGATGCAAGCAGCTTAGATTTATGCATTTTCACTTCTTAGAGGTAATGACAGCATTGGTAGAAGTTTCATTCACATTATTTGCATCATAGAGGTTAGACTAGTCAAATTAGGGTTTCCTAGGTTTACATGCTTTGATTTGCTTTCAGTTCATTTTTATCAAGAGAATTAGATTTCTTTTGAGAATAGCTTTCGTCCATCATTTAGCAAGCTTCTTCTGAGAGCCTATAGAAGTTGGCTTGAGCCCTAGCGGACTTGTGCCAGCTGACCAAGTGACAGCTGCGACAAGAGCTAGTACTTGTGCATATAGCACCGTCACTTCCAAGTTTGTACGAACTACCGGGTTGATAAAATGAGAGACAGGAAGCCCCAGGAGTTGTAGCATTATTGCTACAATACTGGAGCTCACCAGTCACAATGAGAGAAATAAGTCCTAGAACCTCAGAAATTATGGAACCTGATGTGATTGAGATAGAAGGGAACCTAACTGCTACAAGAAAACTACGAATGATAGAGAATAGAGATGAGAACTATGGCATTGAGAAAGAGAAGGAAGGCAATAAGGATACAAGAAAAAAGAAGGTAAAGGACAAAACTGGTCACTCGACCTATAGCAATGATACATTAGAATAAAATATTGAAGGGATGACTAGGCTGATTAGGAATTTGTCCAATAAGATTGCTCAACCTAAATCAAAAGGATCAAGTAAAAATCAAACATAACCACCTTGTAATCCTACTTTCATTCATAGGCCATTCAATCCTCAACAAATGAATAATAAAGGATGACAAAAGATCAACTGATATACCCCTTTGTTAGAAGGGACTTGAACCTCGAAATGGATGAGTTTTCTAATGAATTTATTCCAGACAAAGACATAAAATGGGTAGGATATAAGAAGCCCACCTTCTACATCATAGAAGTGGATTGCACAAACTCTTTAGCATTGAAAGAGACTTATCATTCACATGGTCATTACCGAATTCCTTCTTCTCAATATTAGTGAATCACCAACAGAGTAATGGCAAAAGTTAGGAGGACCTACAACATACATCTCGAACCAGGCATACCAGCTGAGGGAGGGTGTTAGACAAAAACATTTGTGCCTTTACTTGATTCAAAGCTAGCAATTGATACAAATAAATCACGTCCTAAAAAATTGAAGAAAACACAAGGGCCTTTACATCAAAATGGGAAGACAAATTAGGATTATCATCCGGACATAAACCTGGAAATGAATAACTTATAGGATCTCGTGCCATCTAAACAACAAATTCAATGAGTCAAATATGTCTGAAGAAATGTAGCCTTGTTTTTTAACTTGGAACAAAAACTAAGTAAGATAAAGGTACCAATACCTCTATTAGAATTGTCCCATAATCCAATATATTAACCTGACATACAAAAGCTTATAAGTCTTGTTGAAGCAATTTCTCATAATGAAACCTTAAACATTCAAGAAGATCATTGTTATGAAACCAGCTCACAAAAAGATAGAAAAGATAGTTGAACACCTTAGAATTCAGCCTCTTCGAGGGGGCAACCTCCTTTACAATACACAAATAAACAATTCTTTGATGATACAAATGAAAAGACCTCCTTTCTATATATAGGAGTCTAAGGGGTCATAACATAATCAGAGCCGACATAACAATAATAATGTAAGGGCACAATAATAACAATAGTGGGCTTCTATGGGGCACAATACTAACAATATGGGCACTACATGGGTACATCAATATAATAAGTGGGTTTTACTAATAACAATAATGGGTTACACTAGTAGTACAGGGGCCTAATATGCCCCTCTCCTTCAAAAAACGTTTTCCTCAATGCTTGAGTGGTTCTTGATGCTTCTGTATAAAATTATTGTCCTCCCATGTGGAATCTTCAGCGGGTAAGTTCTTCCACTTGATGAGATACTCTGAAATTGATCGATTTCGTAGCTGTCGAGTTCTTGTTTCTGTGACTGCTCCAGGTTCCAATATGTTTTTTTCCTTCCTCTTCAATTTCTGGCAATATTGTTTGAATTGGGATCTTTTGCAACTTTTGAATAAGTGTCCATACTTCTTCGTCCTCCTTCCATTCATCCCTTGCTTCGTTTATCCAATCTAGTTGGATAATAGAAATAGCAGAAGACAATGCTTCCACATCCTCATCCTTGAAGAGTCTTCCCATTCGGTAAGGTCGCCATTTTTTAAGTGCATGTAGTATTGCCAACATTTCCTTCTCATAAATAGCTTGCTTGAGATGTAGCAGTAAAAATACCCAATCACCTACATCAAAACATTTTTCACTATGATGTTGATCTACTTGTTGTTTCGTTTGATTTTGCACCAAGGTGGCATTATCCTTTAAAAGTTGGAGAACTTGTTGTTGATGCTTGATGTGATCTTTCACTGCTTGAACCTTTTTCTTCTTGATATGTCCTTCTATCTCTAGAGTTTTAGGAGTGGTAATTTCTTCCAATCCTTTACAAGATATGGTCGGATTCATTTCTTGATGCTCGATGTGATCTTTCAATTCTTGAACATTTTTCTTTTTGATATGTCCTTCTATCTTGAGAGTTCGAGGAGTGGTAATTTCTACCAATGAATTACAAGATATGGTTGGATTCATTTCTTCTTTCTCGATGTGATCTTTCACTTCTTGCACCTTTTTCTTGTTGATATGTCCTTCTATCTTGAGAGTTTAAGGAGTGGTAATTCTTGCCAATGCTTTACAAGATATGTTCTGATTCATTTCTTCTTTCTCTGGGGTGGGGTCCTGGCGTATATCTTCTTCTTTTGATGTTTCTTGATCCTTTTCTTCCTCCTCTTCATATTCTATGTAAAATAATTTCTTCTCAGCACACTTATGACCGTTAGTGCATTTGCTATTACAATTGTAACAAAGCCCTTTTTGTCATTTTTCTTCCAATTGTTGTGGTGTAACCCTTGTAGGTTGTGGAAGGCTAGGAGAAACAACACTTCCATCTTTATAGTTGTGAGGGGTATGCTTCCTGGTTTCCATAATTTTTCTTTCCACTATGTCACAAAGCCCTTTTTTCCAATTGTTGTGGTGTTGCTCTAAAGAAGGTGTTGCTCTTTGTATCCTCATAATGTGCTATCATTTCCTCCATGAAAATTGACCACGTAACAAGTTGTTTATGAGAACAAAGCCCTTCATACCATAAAAATTGATCTGGTTCTAAATATGAAGATGCAATACATACCTTTTCTAATAGTGGTACACCATGTAGATCAAAATATTGCTCCATCTGAAGTATCCAATTTACCAGATCCTTGCCATCAAACTTCCTCATCTTGCTTTTTCTTGATTTTAGGAGCCCGATCTTGAAATGACTGTAACTCTGTACTTTCAGATCTTTAAGTTCTGAAATTGTGATCTGTAGTATCCCTTTGTGTCCTCCTTCCAATGCCACCAGTCTGATCCAAATTGGATTCTCCAAGAAAGAGTTATGCACAATCTCCAAAGATGACCTGATTATAGACCTTTCCAAAAGAGCGGACTTGTATGAAGTGCCACGTGTCACGGTTTCGACCGTTGGCACTAAAAAATATATACAAGAAACTATATTCCGTCCTCTTTCTGTACCTTTTTACAAAATTTCAATCCGATGCTCAGAGAGAAAGTTATGACGATTTTCCCTAGATCACCTGTTTGGAATTTAATTCAGGAGTCTTCAAAAAGACCAACTTCCTCAGACCATATCTCTGCCAATATAGCACGAAAAGCTCTGAAATTTTGACCCGAGATTCCACGAGATTTCTTCTGAAATGGGTTTTGTTTTAGCTCCTCAAATGTCACAAAAAAAAAAATTATAGCGAAAATACCACGATGACCTGTTTGGAGCAGCGAAACCCTAGAATCCAAAGCTCTGATACCAGATGTTATGAAACCAGCTCACAAAAAGATAGAAAATATAGTTGAACACCTTAGAATTCAACCTCTTTGAGGGGGCAACCTCCTTTACAATACACAAATAAAAAATTCTTCGATGATACAAATGAAAATACCTCCTTTCTATATATAGGAGTCTAAGGGGTCATAACATAATCAGAGCCAACATAACAATAATAATGTAAGGGCACAATAATAACAATAATGGGCTTCTATGGGGCACAATACTAACAATATGGGCACTACATGGGTACATCAATATAATAAGTGGGTTGTACTAATAACAATAAGGGGTTACACTAGTAGTACAGGGGCCTAACAATCATCCTGCCATAGAATGTAGACCAGATGTAGAAGAACAAGATGATGATAGTCTACCATTTTACATCTCTTAATGTACATACTTAGCTTCTCCACAACTGCATGTCAGATTTAGGAGAATCACATTACCTAATGACTAAGTCGATCATGGTGAAACTAGGACTAGATATTACCAAACCATATCATGATATTTACTCATTTGATTCTAGAAGGGTAAAATGCGTAGGTCTCAACAAGTGATTAGTGGTCTCTCTTACTCAAATAGAAAGCAAAAGTGTGGTTATGGACATATTTGTGGATGATATTCCAACTTCCTATGACATGTTACTTTCTAGATCATGTGCCAAAAAATTGGAAGTAACTTTGTAAATAGATTTATCCTACATGACTATACTTGTATTTTGGGGTCAAGAGAGGAGAATATATATAACGGAAAAAATCTTATATGTTGTGAGTGATGCTAAGAAATATACAATTTTTTTATATATGCCATGGAGGAGTCCATGGGATGTTACAACGTATTCATGAACCCTCAAGCAATGGTAGAAATGGACCAGCTACCTGCTAGGATTGAACAACAACATGAGAAACATTTAGTCTGGAAGATTTTCTTCGATGGAGCATGTTCCAAAGAAGGAACAAGGGTAGGAGTGTTATTAGTGGCTCCTAGAGGAAAAAAAAATCCCCCTATCATTTAAACTAGAGTTTGATGCAACACAAAATGTTGTTGAATATGAAGCATTAATTCTAAGTTTAGAAACAACGAGGAAGGTGGGAGTGAGGAAAATCACAATTTTTGGTGATTCTAAGCTAGTGATATTCGAAATAGAGAACATCTATGCTACCAAACAACACACAAGGGGGTATTACTAAAATGTGGTATGGGATATTATTAAAACTTACTTTTATGCATTTAATATTACGATTATGCGCAAGGAAGACAATTAGAAGGAAGATGCATAGGAAATAACAACTATAAGATTTAACCCACCTCCTAATCCAAAATTAATATATGAAGTAGAGATGCGATACAATCCTTCTACCCAAATAACATCAATCATTAGAAAGTTTTCGAGGATGATGAACAACTAAATAGGTTTTTGGAGTTAGTGGATGAGTTTTAAACCATTAACATAGATCATGAAGATCAAGGTCTTGAAACATATTAGGAGGAGGTAGAATCACAAGAAGACGGTCTAAAGTTCCTCAACTAGATTGGAGGCGAAAAAGTGATACAGCTAAAGAACAACTTGATCCCAAAGGGACTCATCCCTTTAGAGTAGATATTTGATCGTAATGATGTGTCCACCATACCCATTTTCTATCTGATGGACAAAAATGTCGAAGAACACAACTTAGGCACTGAATGAACCTACAAAAGGTAATGCTTGACATGTTTTTGGAACTCACAGGAAAAGAAAGGTACGTTGAGTTATTTAAAAAGTTTAAAGATGTTTTTTCTTGGATTTATGAAGATTTGAAAACTTATAATAAGTACATAATACGTCATAGAATACCATTGAAGGTGAATTCTAAGCCTTTTGTGCAGATGCTTTCTTAGGTAATTTAATTGACTGTTAAATTACTTGCATTTATATGTGAATCTAGGAACATGAGCTTGCAAATTACACTACACTATATGTGCTAGGAGATTATCTTTCAATATTTATGAAAAACTGAAATGAATTGGAAACTTCAAAAGGGAATTAGATTCATTAGATTCTTTAATATAAACTATGAAATTACTAAGTTTTTGGAAAGGAAATTAATGTTAAACTAGAAAAAAACCATAAAGATTATTCATCTAAGAAAAAATCAGACTTTATGCTACGAAAGCATGGAGATTTTGTTCTTAAACTTACAAACTTTAATCTATGGAATCGTGAACATTTTTAATCTAAGAAACCATAAACATTTAATCTATGGAAAACGTGAGTTTTAAATCTATGATAAGCATAAACAATTAATCTATGTAAAACAAATAATTCATGAGAATATGAAAGAAATGAAAAGCATCTATAATATTCTCACAAATATCCATGAGGCCCTGCTAAGGACTACAAGGTGCTGAAAAAACAGATCAAGAGAATAGATTTAAATCACCAATTTCATTCAGAGTTGCACCATATTAAAAATAGTTACATAAATAGAGTTTTTTTCCTTCAATCAACAACAACAATTACAAATTATGATCATATTTGACACATCTCATCATCCATCTGATCAAAGAGACTGCTATTTATAGAATTTTGAGACAATTAACAAACTCATAATTTCCTTGCTTGATTTTTGGCCATGAGATCAAATCAAATAAAATTTCATGGATTTTTTGATCAAATATCAGCCTAGATTTGATCAAACTTATCGGTATGCCACGAATTTTCAGAAGAATAGCTCATTCAAGACTTTTTGTTGACTGTTCATTAAATGAAAATTTGAAAAACTGTATATCCACATAATTCATAAAATAAGGCTCCAAATAACTTAGAAAATATCTCAAATGGTAACGAGTTTGAGAAAATTACTCACAATGAACCTAATTGGGCCTGTTGTGAACAAAACCCATGGTCTTGTTTTCCAAAATTCACTTGAATTTTCTCAAAAAACATGTTTGAATTTGACTGGTCAAAAATGTTGTGCTTTTCCCTTGACTTTTGTTGGAGGTCCACATGTGTGAGCTGGGTGGAATTTGACCAATACAAATCCATAATAGAGCTTCTAGAAATAATGTCCATGTGTTGGATTTCCTTCTAGAGTGGTGCTACTACCTTAACAATGGAGATGGCTAAAGAAACTTGACAAAACTACAGCAACTTGAACTTGCTAAACTGTCATTACTAATCCATGCAAAATTCTTCTTAATCTACTAAGAATAATGGAAGTAATAATAACAAACCATTTAGACATGTATGCAGGATTGTTTTGCGTTTATGAATAAATATGGTTAAAAATGATGACAATGGGTGAAAGAATGACGCGAAAGTGGATGGTTTCATCAACAAAAATATGACAAATTCGAAGCCCAACATTCCCCCACACCAAAGAATTTACATGTCCTCATGCAATAAATAATTTCAAAGTTTCATAATCCAATCGGCTCCTTGCGTTCCTTTATTCTGTCATTTCAACTACATCCTTGATCAAGGCTCCAAGAGAGTAATATTAACCCTATATCTCAATAAGATGCACTTTTCTCTCTTAATTTTTCAAGATTACAAATCAGGAAGCATAACTCTTCTTTTCCACAATTTCTTGTTGTATCGTAAGTGTTGGCTTAGGGGGTCCTGACCCAGGTTGAGAGTTAAGTTTTCCAAACAAATCCCTACACTACTGGCGCATTCAGTATCAACCCGTAGAGCACTGATATAAGTCTCACTCGAAGCAGTATGGGGGGATGCTAGAACCAAGTTTCTGCACCCATAGATGAGCGTGATGTCGTTTTATACCCTTAACCTACCTTCGTGTAGGTCGATAAGCCTTTAAGGCTTATCGATATAACTTTCTTTTACCAACCTCTAGACCTTTGCGAAGGTCTACAACTGTCTTTCGCAGACGCTAAAGAAGTGAATCAACGAATTACATGCCTATGTAATTACCCCTAGTTCTGTATTTACCGAGATCGACCTAATTATTTTATATCTTTAACATGCATTAAGATATTCTTCATGTAAACAAATATTATTACTTGCATTCTTCTAACAGTGTAAAAAATTTAGAGTCATTCATCAATACAGTATTAAATCCTAACCCAATTATTCATCATAACATAAACGCATTGATTCATAACACAAGTAGATGGACAAAGCACATATATTTATGGAATAATCTCTTTACTAATACTTCAGTTCTGTTTACAGACTCAAGAGTACCCTGCGCACTCAGTTGTAGGGATCTGTGCACTCAGCTGAGGACTTTACTTTAGGCATCTACACACACAATTGTAGAGCCTCTCTTCTACTCTAAGAATCTTTGTTCTTCCTGCTAATGACCCATTATATTCATTCTTTATTATCTTCTGTCTTAACTGAACTACCTTAGACTCTCTAAGACACTCCTTTTTCATACAATCCCATGGTTTGCAGACCATGGGTAGATATACTAAAGATGACAAAACTTACATAAAATAAGGGAAGAACCCTTTATGACAGCTTACTATCTATGCGCTCTGCGACAAACACTTGCAGAGACTTTACACTTTACATAACAAAACTTGGGCTTTTGCCCCAAAATTGACCCCAGGGGACCCTGTCCCAACAGGCCCCCAACACAAACATCGTGACTCGCCCCCAAGTGACTCTTCTAGCGTGAAGATCTTACTTTGGAGACCTCCCAACTCTAATTGCGCCACTTCTACCTTAGTCGCACTCTGCATGGTTTCCTACTTGATTTGCTCTACCGGTTGCTCTGTTGCTAGTCCTGCATTGTCTTCCTTTACCTTCTACTATGTCCTCTGTAGGCTTGGTAGCTTCTCCTTAATGGTGGAAATGATAACATAGGCTTCATCCAACCAATGCCCCAATATGGCCTTAAGGACTGCCTCTTTCTGTTGCGATGCCTCCACCTATTTGAGAAACTACTTTACCTCATGCAGCTTAGCCAATCATTATGATATAGCGATGGTGCACACTGTCGCTCTTTCTTCATCATACTGCTACTGTAATTCGCGGGGTTCAATGTTCAACCTCTAGAAGTTAGGATCTTCTTGTAGAGTCGTAATAACCTCCATAGACTACTCAAAGAGTGAGGTGCAATCTGCCACTACGACATCTACTGTTGCAATTACATCCTTTACATCTCCCTCATGTTGTTCTCTGATCTCTGGTGGAGTTGAAGGCTGTGACTTCAACTCAATCTTTGTGATCTTTAGGTTTAGCTCAAACTAAACCTTGGTTGTTTTTGCTTTTGCATCGCACACACCTACAACCAATTTCCTAACCTTGGCCTCCAATGGCACTTCTTCTAGTATGTAGTTCAGGAATTGTCCTGCATGCTTTGGCTACCATGGCTGTAGTGTGCTAGTTCTGCTCTTGAACCTTATTCCTTGCTTCTAGTGTTGTTGTCTTCTCAACAAACATCTATTCATTGCTAACTTTCTTCTCACTGATCAAGCGAGTCAGTACGCACTAGTCCCAGGGCCTAATTTCTGTAATCACACCTGCTTGTAGTGTGTGAAGGAATTCACTAGGGAGCATGGCCAAGTTGAGACCAATATTCTTTAAAGCGCTGACAGTAGCCTTGTCAGTGTCTACCTCCATTCTCAAATCTCCATCAGGCAACGCGGTAGCCCGAAGATCGAACGATTGAACCAACTCTGTTGCTTGATTCGTTGGATCTAGAGCTCGTGCAAACTCATCTATATAGTAACCAATGCTTTCTTCTACTACTCCTTAAATTGCTACAACATTTCTCTTGTCGTGTCCCTTACCTTGTCTCCAATATCATCCAAGTCACCCTCTATCAAGGTGATTGGATTGAGTGATGACTTGGAGGCTTTGGTATTCTTTCACTGTCCCTCCTTTTCCTGTTCCTTATGTCACTTGATGCGGAAGGGAGTGCTCTCCTGATCTCCACCACCCTACTCTTACTGTTCTTATTCTTCCATTTGGGGCAAAGGAGATTTCTAACTTTTGTCAAAGTCGCGCTCTTCCTGCTCTGCTTGCTCCTTTACAGCATGCTCCACATTTACACAGGCCTTCTCTTAAGTCTCCATCTTCCTCTTTTCAAACAACTACTGAACTTTTAGTTAGGCCACTTCCTTTCTCTTCTCTTTGGAAGAATTTCTAGTCTTGGCGGAAAAATCTAAGGCCATGTCCCAATCTACTGGCCATTGCTTAACGACTTCAGCAATGGCATCATCCATAGCCAAGTAAGGGAGATCGTACCACTTTTGATTTGGATCGTTCTATGCCCAGAAGCAGACACAATGGAAGTCCTCTTTGAACTCTCCATAGCTAGATAAATGCTCAAATTTAGTTGGTGACAACTGCAGATTTAGGTTGATGGGTGCGTGGATGCTTGCCTCCATCAACACCCAAAATATTTTGCTTTTGCGAATCCGCACAATGTCCTTTGTTCCCCAGAGAGAAGCAAACTTGCCTGCTTCTAGTAAATATGTCTTGACTAGAGGAAACTAGCTATCCTTCGGCAACTCCCACACAACCAACACAATTGATAATAATAATAATAATGAATAATGGAAAGTCTTACTTTGGTCCTATGCCTCTCTGTAGTTTGTGAGGAACTCGCTGCATAGGTAGCACACCCAATTAAACTATACCCCCTCCATGCATTGAGTTGCTAACAAAATGACTGGTGCCGATGCCTCATCCACGCAACACTTTCTCATCACTTTTCCAACCAAAATTTGGGTGGCCACCTTCACCGCGAGGTCAGTAATACAGGAAATGGAATACCCACATGCCTTCTTGACAGGTTTGAACTTGTCCTTCATCTTCTTGACGAGGTCACGCTCGATCGTATTGCTGCCAAATGCCTTTGCGAGATTCAGTCCAGACTGAGGTAACAATGTGATCCAATTGATCAACATATCAGTGACTGGTATCGACTCACTCAACCACAAGCACCTGTCATGCATAAGGAAAATCAACTGCTTAATGACTGTCAAATTTATGGGGGCATGGTGGTAGTGAGGCACCCATAGGAGGTTTAACAACCCTGCCTTGTTTACCAGGCAAATCCATTCCACCAGCTCTATCACGGTGACACCAGACTCCTATTAAAACACTCTATTCATGAAGGTATCGATAGCCAGGTGGGGGAACCGCTCGATGTCCCCTAATTCCCAATCTTCAAGCTTCAGATGTGGGATGCGCACTAAGAATGAACCTTCAAAAGTTATGATTTCTAGCAGCAGGTGTGTGTTCAGGAAAAATTGTCCCTCATCTGGGTCCCTCGAGACCTTCACCTAGCGTTGGCACAGAGGGATCTAATATGATAGCTTTGAAATAGGGTCTACCCCTTCAGTATAGATGTGTTCAGTGCCCTCCTCGGCCTCCAAGTCTACTAGTTTTCCTCTCTCCTACATGGTTAGATTTCTTATCCGTTGTACCTGTGTAGCTGCAGTATCCCTTGGTGATTCGTGCACCAACAATGTCTTCTTTTGTTTATCCTTTTTAGGCTTGGGAGCCTATCTTGTCGGTGTATGCTTCGGTCTAGGTGACCTTGGCACCTTAGGCACTGATGGGAGTCTCCATACTCAAAACCTTAGGGGAAGCTCCCTCAGAGGTGACAATGCCCCTAGTACTAGTGGTCTTAGCTAGTGCAGACATGAGGTTCTTATTGGGCTCAAGATACTGATCAGACACGGGGCTTGCAAGAAAATTGTCAAAGAGCTCACGTAATAGACAACACAACTCAGAAATTCTCAAAATTCAAAGTGTTTCTCGTTGTATGTCCATCCGTAATTTATAAGAAAATTCAAATTCAAATTCGACCCTTCCCCCCAAAGTCCATCCATAAATGTGAGATTGGCGGCATATTTCCAAATATTTCACACTTGATTTCAGCCTTAAATGCCTTAAATGCTGGTCATCCACTCCTCTTAACCATCGCCTGGTAGTAAAATCATGAACAAGTGATGGTAATGGTCACTTTCTGGCTACACTGCATGCTCTCCACCCCTATAGTGCAACTCCCTTCGCACTCCTGTTGATGTTGTGATATCCTCCTGTTCCACGTAGACCCCTTGTTGTGTAGCCCTACAACCTAGGCAATTTAGTTTATAGTCCCGCACCTCCTTGTAGCTGCTTGGAGCACTAAGACTATGCTACCATCATATAGTCATCTAGCCAGATCCCCTGTGTATGGCCTCAATTAGCTTCCATTTACCTTTATATGAAATGGATCTCCATTCAATTTCACAAGCTAAAGTACTCCACCATCAGTAATCTCTTTGATCACATATGGCCCCAGCCAATGCATCTAAAATTTTCCTAGAAACTTATCAAACTTGCTTTCATATAATAAAACTAAATCTTTTACCTTGAAGGTGCACAATTTTATGTGTCGATCGTGCCATGCCTTTTCGCGCTCCTTTTAAACTTCTTGATGGAATCTAGTGAAGTATCTATCTTCCTCTAGCTTCATCAGCTGGACGAGTTGCTCTACTAGGGCTCCATGGTCCTCCACTCCTGTGCACACCACTATCCATAGACTAGACACAATGTATCCCATCAGCAACACAGCTTCTATGCCATAGACCAGCCTGAGACGTGTTTGTCTAGTCAACTTGTTACAAGTAGTTCTATAAGCCCATAACACATCTGGTATGCCCACGTCTGAGTCATTCCTCTACATATTACAAACCTTTGTAAATGTGTTCTCTAATATCTTATTAAATTCTTCCACCATCCCATTGGCTTGAGGGTGATATGGTGCGCCCTTTTGATGATAAACTTGGAACTCTTCCATCAGCGAACTGATTGTTTCATTAAGGAAATGCGTACCACGATCACTCATCAAAATCTTCGGGAAACCGAACCTGGTCAACACATATTCAAATAGGAACTTCATTGTTGTTTCCCTTGTACAGTCTTTTACAGGTTGCACCTCCTCTCATCTGGTCAAATACTCGGTTGTGGTGATGATATACTGTGCACCGTTTTCCTTTCTTGGATGCTGAATTAGTCCTACAAAATCAATCGCCTATTTCTCAAATGGCTGCAATGACACTTGCAGATTCAAAGGAAGCTCATCCCTTCGTGATGGTCTGCCCATCCTCTGACATGCATGGCATGACCTACAATATGCTTTAGAATCCTTATGTAACGTTGGCCACCATAGCCCAATGCATAAAATCTTTTGCACTGTTGCTTTTCCTGCGAAATGGCCTCATGCAGCTCCTCCAAGAGCTTCAGCTAGGATATGGCTATGTTCAAAATCAGGCACATATCATCGCAATATCTTATCCATTCCAATTTTATATAATTGACTTGCAATAATATTAAAATATGACATGAGCACCACTAATTCCTTCTTTTGTTGACTCGTCTATCCTGTTGGAGTCATTCTCGTAGTCAGGAAGTGGATGATGTCTACAAAATGATTGTCTGCCATGCACACCACAAAGAGTTGTGTGTCTAGCAATCCTTCATCCAAATTAGTAGGCTCCTCTCATGTTTCAATGTGTGACAGATGATCTGGCCTTGCATTCAATTTCCCTGGCTTCGAAATTACTTCGAAATCATACTCTTGAAATAACAACAACCATCTGCATATCCTCGCCCCCCCAACATAGGCTTGTTGACCAGGTATTTTAATGCAAATCGTCTGTACACATCTTAAAGTGTCTGCCTAGGAAGTAATGCCTGAGCTTCTGGAGTGCTTACTCCATAGCCAAACCTTCACACACCATCGTCGAATAGTTCTTTTTAGCCTTAGACAACTTCGTATTTGCAAATTCTATTAGGTGATCCAATTCTCCTTCATCGGCCTATGTTAGTACTGCTCCTAGCGTAATACATGATGCATCCACATGCGCATGAAATTCCTTCTTGCAATCCGGGAATACTAGGATAGGTGCAGTGATGATATTTTCTTTTAACACATCTAGGCTCTACTGACATTCCTCATTCCAACATAATGTAGCATCCTTCTTCAACAGCTTTTCTATCGGTGCAGTAATCTAAACATAACTCTTGATGAACTTTCGATAATAACCAGTATGACCCAGTGTTGCATGCAACTGTTTAACACTTCTTGGTGCCTCCAAATTAATTATGACCGCGATCTTGGTAGGGTCCACCATTAATCCTTGTTTGCATACTACATGACCTAGCAAGATTCTGAAAGGGACGCAAAATAAACACTTCTTCAAGTTTAGCACAATCTAATACCTTTGACTCATATCCAGCATCAACTGCAAACTAGCTACATTGTGCTTTACTAGCCCAAACACTATCCAATCATCAAAGTATACCTCCAAAAATTTGTGAATGAACTCTTTGAACACCGCAATGACTATGCATGAAAATATTGTCAGTGCATCCTTAAGTCCAAAAGGCATTACCATATACTAAAAGCATCCCCACTCAGTCACGAAGGTAGTCTTACTCTTGTCTTCTAACATGATCGTTATCTGGTGGTATCCAAAGAACCCATTAATAAACGAATATGCTTCCTATCCACCAACATTATCCAATACCTCATCCGTGAATAGATTTGGAAAGGGATCATGAACGCAAGCATCATTCAATTTCCTAAGATCTATGCATATCCTTATTTCATCCTTCTACTTCTTTTCTTAGACTACCATGGGGCTTACCCAACCAGACTCCTCCATTGGTTCAATAATCCCTGCTGCCAACATCTTGTCTAACTCCAAGTAGACCTTTTCCTTGTACTTAGGATTAAGGCGATATGGCCTCTGCTTCATAGGCTTCACATCTAGTTTCAATGTTATTTTCATCGCTCCTAAATCACCTATTATCCCCTTCAAGTCTAAAAAATTTATAGGGAACAAATCCTGGTACTCGTGGAGCAACGCAGCGAACTTATCCACCGTGGAATCATCCCAGTAGTCCCCTATCTTCAAAAAATTTCGCTCCGCCTCTGTTCCAATGTTCACTTGTCTAGTTTTCAGCATCATGGTGATATCTGGATTCTCTATCTATGACCCCTCAACTTCGCGGTGACCTTCTACCTCTAGGATATTAATGTTCCTCGGATTCTCCTCTTCTTCTTTAGCAGTCACATTGTAGCACTCCAACGCATGGTGTGGGTGGGTGGTGCAGTCTAGTTGAATCCTATCCAAGGGATCCTGTAGGATTCTAAATATTGCCACCTTGACCTCTTGCAATGCTTCATCAATGCATTCGAATCCATCCTCAAAGCTGAATGCCATCAAGAATCCTTGCCTCAAAATATCCCATTCATCCGTGCCTTGGCTGAGCTTTATCTCCAAGTAGCAATTCATTGGTATTACATCCAAAGTGTGACAAAACAAATGCACCCACTCCGATTGCAACTCTACACCATAAGAACCAGTCCATTTTTCTAATTGATCGTGAATCTCACTCCTCCCATCATATTTCTCTGTCAATTGCACTTTTGGGCAACCAAACTGTACCCTCATCATCCTTCTGTATTTGCGCCATCCATCAAAATTGTCTTTATGTGCACCCCACGATCTTGCAGGCATAGCGCCAAATACAAGGCTTGGAATTGATGCTTCTCTGGTACTTGCCTTTAAAATGCATCCAAAAATTTATCTAGCTTAGTTAAACCATCATAATAAGGAAAACACCTTACCTTCGATGATACACAGCGTAGGGATTTAGTCATCATGTTACAGCGTAGCGTAGATACTTCGTGCAATCGATTATGCCAATGCTCCAATTTCGAAATTCCTCATCTGAATCTAACGTGAAGGAGCTTTTACAGTCCCATGCAATATGTCCATCAGCATTCAGATTCACCCAATCTTCATCTCGCATTGTTATCTTATAAATCTGGTCCAGATCATCGTCACTTTCATAGTCGCGGACTGGTTAAGTATAGCGTAGTCCTTCTGTAGGGTCTAGAGGTACTACTACACAGAGTGATTTCCTCTAAAATGAAATTATTTGCTTCTTCAAATCGATCAGCCCATTCATGTGAATAGCCCGATCAATCCCAAGGAGCGGGGTAGGGATTGTTGTCAGCAACAATTTCTATTACTTCAAAATCAACCAATGTGCTCACGCCTTCAATATCTACTGTTACTCCTTGCAATCTTCCCATGGGGATAATATTCTTTCTTATTTGCCATCATCAATTTAATAGGAGACCACTGCAGTGCAGGTCTACCCATTCTCTGTTTGTTTCAAAAAAACATTTGCATCTGATCTCAGATCCAGAGTAACTTGGTCCATTTCATAATCTCCTATTTGTGTGGTGAGCCTCATCTCACACCCTGTTCTTGCCTTACGCTTACCAATTTTCCAGACTACGTGAGGTCCTTCAATAGCATTTTCTTTACTAGAAAATTTATTGATCAACTCCTGTAATCCTTTTACAGCCTTGCTATCACGTAGCAGCTTCATATAGTTCTCCAAAAAGGTAGTAAGCATGGATGGGTCTATTTCTTCAGACTGCTTATCCTGACTTCCTAAGGTAGAAGCCTCAATGAAGCTTTTCTTTGCTTCCATGAAGGTTTCTTTCATGTTCTCTAAATCAAAGCCAACCTCCTTTTGTTATGTGGAATTTTGCATCTACGGATAAATCCTAATTCCCTAGGTAGGTAGTTATACCTAGAACAATAGATTTAAAGCACTTATTCTTTTTCTATAGATGATAAATAAGACAAGGGAATCAAATGACCTACTTCTTCTTTTACTTTCCTTTTGTCTCCTTTGTATGACTCCCATCACTCCTTCTCAAACTTAACTCGCTCAAAAAGTACCTTCAAGCATAGACAGAAGATAGAGAACCAATCACAGCAAGAGCTCTATCGACTATAAGTAAATAGAACCAGATACATTCACACATATAAACATCATATATCAAGATAAGCATATGGAAAAAGGTGTTAACAACTTTATTAAGTAGAAGGAAGAATTAGAACCATGAAGTCCGATCCATTGTCACTCTTCCAGCTTGGGTTCCAACCAACATCACATCAATAGCACAACACTCTGGTACCATAACAATACTTGCTCATAATCTCAATCCTCACACCAACAATATATCCTTACAAATTCTCAAAGTCCAGCCCCTAATCACTTAGATGAGTGCTCAATTTATAGGAAAATGGAGGAGGTTTGGTCATAAATGAGGGTATTGAATGGCCTTCCAAACATAGAGCTAGTTTCCATGGAGGAAGGGATGAGAGGATAGGAGGTTACTTAACTCATTACCTATCAAATTTTGAGATCATAGGAGATGATAAGTGTGGGATTCTTCTAGATGGCTCTAGAATATAAGAATATTCCCAGAATCCTATGATGATTTCGCTCAAACTCACCCAGCGCAGGTCAAAGTGGGCCTAAGTGCTCTAGAAAGCACCCACACATGGGCCTACCTACACTGAAGCTCACTTACCCGTATCCAAGGTTGCGCTGTTCCCTCAAGGAGGCATTTCTGGAGGGATTCAGGCCAAGAAACTCTAAGGGAAGGAGGAATTCAAATTGTTGACTTGTCTAAGGCATGTAGCAAATGAATTAGGGTTTGATGAGCACTAATGGTACTGATCTGAATGATGGGAGTGATGTGCCCAAATGGATCTATAACAGATGCCCCCTAAAGCATGAACTTGAAAATAATGATGTTGAGTGATATGTTTTACGATGTGATGAGGAGGTTCCAAAGTTGATGGTGACCTGCATCGATTACAATACAATATCATGATATTTTTATTTTTCTCATGAATTGCTAAGGGAAGGCATACCCATGCTCAACATATAAACTTTCATTACAAGTACATAGAGAGTCATCTACAGATATAGACCCATGATAGGATGACCATCAATGTAAAGCCATTGTATGGATGATTTGGTACATTTGCTGTAATCGTAGTCCGGATTGATGAAACTAGATCTGGGGTCTACTATCTAGTTCAATTGTTTGCTCAAGTACGAGTCTAACCATCCGAGTATGTGATCTGAAGTCGAACATGGGAAGACACCATCTGTTTACCAGCCAATGATGTAAGTCGTTAACAGATGCAAGAGAAATCATCGATAATGATAATGGTCCTCAAGGTACTGCAATACATTATGCATGGTGTGAATGGATATTTTGATGTCGAACACCATACAAGGTCTTTCATTCGAAGGCCAGCGATGTCAACCTATCGTTGGAAGCGAGAAACTTTCCATTGATGTATGCAAGTCTCAAGGTACCGAAGGGGTGTTTCTAAGTCAACTTCTTGGATAATGTGATGATGTTGACAAGAAGAGACTCATCGCAGGAGGGCCTTGATGTATCCCACATCAACGACACCAAACAAGTGTAATGATTTTTTCTATTCAGAATGTGACAATCGAGACAAGGTTCAGGAATGACGATCATGAAAATGAAGGTTTATGAGTATTACAAAGGATGAATTTCAAAATGAGTGACCTCTCTTGAACATGTCAGTGACATTGAATGGATTGGTAGCATTGACCCAAAACAAAAGTAATGGATGGTATGATAGACCAAGTTATGATGACCATCAAACAGATAACCCAACCCAAATAGTCACAATGATGAAGTGAAAGTGTCATGCTCAAGAGCGACCTATTGCCATAATGTGGTTTACCCTTTTCCCATTTTCCCCAGCCATTGCTGACCAATACCTGTTTATTTTTATCAAGCTTGAGGAGGATAACATATTCTTGTTGTATAATTCCACCTTTCAAGTGAATGAATCGCTATGTGATGTTTTAACGAGTTTAGCGAAGGTGAAACTCTGTCTTGTCATGATGGACAAGTTTGTCATTATTTGATGTTTCAACGAGTCTAATGACAATGATAACTAAGTCCTTTTCATGTTTAGAGAGTTTGAGAAGGGACAAAAATAAAAATCCACAAGTTCTTTTCGTATATTTGTCTCTCAAGTCCAAAAAAGCGTAAAACAATACAAGAGAGAACCTATTGACCATGTTCGGTCAATGTATCCCCTTTTCATAAATAATCGATCTCATCTCGAAAAAGGGTTAAACTTATACTAAGTAGATGTCATTTCCAATCCATTAATGAGTTGAAAAGGACAAGTGCTCAGCAATATTTTCATATTTCGAGAGTCTGAAAAGAGCTTAAAGAGGACTCCAAGGGGGTTCCTTTTTCGATGTTTAACAGAGCTTGAAAAAGAGATAAAATTATGCTCTGTGGTCAAAGTACATTTACGATCGTGCACATCAAATTATGTATGTCAGTTGTAAAACTATTCAAAGCAACACCAAACAGATTAAAGATACATGTTTCATTGGTAAATAATAGGTAAATACTAAAGTTATCTCATTTAATGTTCATGAAATAAACATAAAAACAAGAATTTACCGTGTTATTTTTACCATTTGATCTTTACCATTTAGTTTGTGCTCTGACCCTATTTTATACCTTGATCTTCAACAGTTGATTGCAAGAGATTTTGCGGATCATTTCTTGTGCTGTTTGGACTAGGTAGGATATATACCCCTCCTCTTTCTTTTCATGCCATTCTTTTACTATTTCATGCATTTTTTTAGGGTTTTTAGGGCCCCTAGGGTTTGAAATTTTCGCCCTAGGATCAGCACAGGCTTGCATGTTGAAAACTGCACTGGAGAGCACCCAGATAGAAGGCATTCTACACTACAACGCAGTGTCTTCTTGCTTGGGTTTTGATGGGCGAGTTTCACAAACTTGTTTCACCAAATGGACCCAAAATTTCTCCAGTTTTTTGCATGAAAAGGATCCTAACTAAGCTTATGGTTTGATTTCATGATTTCATCAAATCAGAATGTCTATTACATGGTGAATAAGAGAGCATGAAGAGCAAGACATGGTTTCCCTAAATGATCCGGGTACAGTTAAGGCCCTCAAAAACTGTGGGTTGCTCAAATACTTCAGGTTGTCCGTAATGAGGCAACAATCAGAACTACTGTAGTTCCTAGTTCATGCATGGGATCCGACAGATGAATATTTTCCCATAAGGGAAAATTTTTTCCCTATTACGATCGATGATGTTTATTTTCTTACAGGGTTGTCGAGACGCGATGCCCCCATATCTCTTTCAGGTCCTTCCCATGGAGGGGAGTGAGTGAGGGACTATGTTCGACAATTCTGTCCTCCAGGTACACAGCCTAGCAAGGAAAAAAAGATAATCATAAAATATATTCATGATTTGACTTTGATAACAATCCTTTTCACCATCGCAAAGTTGGCAGGCAGTTTGACACTTCATCTGGTGAACAGATCATATTTGCAGTATGCACTTGAGTATCTTGAGCGAACTTTATTCAACTGGTGTGAGGCAGTACTTTCTCCACTAAAAGAGTAGCTGAAAAAGGTAAAGAGTGGTAATACAAAGAACTTTAGTTATGGATCACTCTTAATTTCTTTTACCTTAGAGAGAATTCCATTGATGCAACCCAAGCATGTAACACTGGGTGTAGCTAGTCCTAGAGATTGACAAACGCGGCAGTGGGTCAAATTGATGGATAGACATGCTGGTCTATCATCGATTACATTTTCCACTACATTATTCAGTTGGCTCTATCAATAGCACATTGTCATCAAGGAGCATCCATACTCTAGGATAGATTTTCATGGAGATCGAGAGTTGAGTTTACCAGTGGGCGCTCAATGGGGTGCTATAGATAAATTGTTTCTGACAAAAATGTTTTTTTATTTTTAAATTTCTACATGGTTTTGTGTTTTTATGTTCCAAGACTAAACAAAAATCATTCTCATGCATGCAAATGTGGGTACCGTTCAACCTATGAGTCACCAATAGGAGGCATGTGGGCCATCGTGGAGAAATGTTGGGAGAGAAGTTCTCCAGGATTTGGATTTGGCCGAGACACGAGCAGAGTTGCGAGATAATGTAGAGGGATTAACTATTGGTATTCTGGATGTCTAGATCGAGGAATTACCTATGAGGCTGCAATGCCATACTATTGTTGTTCTTGGCCATTGGATGTGCCTCTTCTGCATGATAACTCAAGCTATGACATGTTATCATGAGCATCACTAGGTCTACTTATGATGTTTTTTGCATGCATTTTGAGTTTTTAGGTCAGATGACCAAACATGTCTTGGACACAATTTTGTAAGAACTTTTAAAACATCTATTTATTTTAATTTCAGAGTTTATATATATATATAGTTATGTGCAATCCTATTGAACTAATGATGTGAATTGAAAATTTACTTTTACATGTGTCGCAAATGTCTGTTTAACACATAGTTCGCTAATGAGTCGGTTAATCTGTTAAAGTTTCTCGAAATATGTTGATATTGAATGTACTCAAAATGTCTTTCCAAAATATGAACTCTAAGGAACATATGAAGAATCATTGAGTTTCAGACTGTATAAATGTTTGTTAGTTGTAGTACAATGAGTTGTGAGTCCAGCCTAATGATGATTCAGCAAATGCCAAGTGAAATGGCATCAGAGATAAGTTCGATCAACGCACTATACTCAGCCGTATTATTCATCAATCAATCAATAAAAATCCCTTGAAAACTCACTAACTCACCACTTGGTGCAAAAATGGCCCATGCTACAGAAGATAGGTTCTGTGTACTACGACTAGCACCATTGGCATAACCAACAAATGGTTCCAAAGGTTTCGACATCTACAGCAAATGCAAAGCAGATTACTTATCCACATAAAAACTCCAAAAGACACACTGACACACACACACATGCAATTAAAGCATATATACAATGATTTTTACTACACTCAATTAAGCGTAGTAACGTTTGAGATACAACCCATTTCGTGGCTGTGACAATGGAATTCCATCATAATCCACCAACTCGTCGGCACCTTTTGCCAAAACACACTTGACAATATAAGGACCCATCCAAAGCGATTCAAATTTTCCTACTCCTAGTTTATCAAATTCCTGATCGTAAAGCAAGACCAAGTCTCCTTTTGAGAAAACGCAAGGCTTGGAATTTCTGTCATATTGCGCCTTGAGTCATTTCTTATGCACTTCATTAGCCAATGTAGCTTCATGACGGGTTTCATCCAGATGGATAAGTTCTATGAAACATGCTTCTTCTTCAAAAGTTTCGGGAAATAGGTCAATTGCAAGTTTGAGAGATGAAATTTCGCATTGTATCATCAAGATTGCCTCTAGACCATACACCAACTGAAAGGGTGTGAATCCAGTTAAATTTCTAAACAAGGTTCAATATGCCCATAAGGGAGAGTACAGGATTAAATGCAAGTTTTTTTTATGAACCCCTACCATTATTTGAAGCATTCGCTTCAGGACTTGTTAATGTCCTTAACTTGTCCATTCACTTGTGGATAATAAGGAGTAGAACTATCATTTGAAACTCCTAACTTGGCAGTTAACTCAGCCATCATGTGATTGCGAAAACACGACCTGTGATCTATAACTATAGCTTGTGGTACACCAAACCAGGCAACTACATGGTTGAAAAAGAAAAGAGTAGTCATCTCACCATTGTTTTTTAGTGTTGGCATCGCCGTTTTGACGAATGGTCCAACAGTGATGATAGCATGCAATGGTGCAGGTGGTAATATAGATTTACGTTCATAGATTTGGCATGCTTGATAGCTTATGCCAGCAATTATGCAATCATTGAATATGGAAGGCCAGAAGTAACCAGCACGGACAATTCTCTACGTGGTAGGATAACCGGATAAGTGTCCAACACAATCACCTGAATGGAAATCATTCAAAACTTTCTTTTCTTCCTCATGAGTGAGGCACCTTCGTAAAATTATATCAATACCATGATGATAAAGAGTGTCGCCAATGATAAGATAATATTTGGCTTGGTATTGGATAGGTCATTGTTGCGAGTCAGAGGTATGAGGCCGAAAATTTTCCGTATGGAGATAAATCAGTATATGTCCATACCACGTGTCAAATGACGAAATCAGGAATAGAGACTCATCTATAATTGATGGTTCTGATGTTGAGTCAATGGTATTCAAGGGAAGGTCTCAAAGAAGCTCGACAAAGACTAGAGATTTCTTTGATTTGGATTTGATGAATTCCAAATCAAACTCCTACAAAATGATGATCCATTTTGAGTATTTCCCCCCATCAATTGACATGACAAAATATATGTCATATGGTTGCAATCTGAAATGATAGTGGTCTATCAGAGCAAGATGTAGTGGTGAAATCTCTGTACATCTTCAACAACAGCCAGAGCCAACTTCTTGATGTAAGAGTACATAACTTCTATACCATTGAGATTGCAGCTCAAATAATATATCGGATGTTCAATCTCATCCTCTTCTTGGACTAAAACCATTCTAATGGTTGTATCTCCAGCGACGAGATACAGGAAGTAGTCGTTTTGATAATTCAGGGAATACATTAATGAGGCTCTAATCAAGGTATATTTAAGAGAATCAAAGGAAGGTTGCGCAACCTGGTCCCAATGGAAGGGTACCCCTTTTTCAATAAACGAGTAAATCCTTTAGCCATTTCAGCATAATTGGGAATGAACCTCCTCAGAAAGTTAGCCTTCCCTTGGAGTCTCTATAACTGTAGTAGATTGGAAGGTGGAGGCAAGTCAAGGATTTCCTAAACCTTAAGTGGATTGAGTTGAATTCCCTCCTTAGACACTACGAATCCAAGCAAATGACCAGAACCAACAAAAAACACACATTTGTGTGGACTGAGTCATATTTTGTAGTGTCGACACCATAAAAATATAGCTCTCAAATGTTGCGGGTGATCAGTTCATTTTTGTGGAGTAGGTAAATTGTCAAGGTATGGTTGAACAATATGTTTGATGTCATGGAAGGCATAATTCATCACCCTCTAGAATGTTTCCCCTACATTCTTCAAACAAGAAGAAAGTTTCTTGTAAGTGAATGTGCCCCATGGACAAATAAAAGAAGTTTTAGATTGGTCCTCTGGGCGGATATTGATCTGATTATAGCCAAAAAACCATCCATAAATGAGAATATTTTGCTTTCGGAACATTCATCAATAATTTGGTCGATAAAGGGAGTAGGATAATTGTCTTCTGGACAAGCCTAATTAACATCCCTATAATCGATACACACTCGTATTGTCCCTTGTTTCTTCATGACAAGAACAATATTGGAAACCTAATCAGTAAGAGGAACAGGGTAAATGAAACCAGCATGCAAAAGTTTTTCAACTTCTATTTTAATAGTAGCAACCTTCTTTGGATGAATAGGATGGAGGCGCTGTCGCACTGGTTTGACATCAGGATACATTTTGATTTCATGTTCAACTATACTAGAGTCAATTCCTGGCATCTCCTCATATGACCATGCAAATATATCTTAAAATTCATGAAAGAGAGCATGGTAAATATAAAGTTCTAATGGAGAATAATATTTTCCAACATCAATGTTTTCTACAATATTAGGTTTGGTGGAAATATTGATAGAAATAGTTTCTTCAATGTTTGACAGGTTTTACTTGGAATCTACTGTATCTATGAAAATAGAATTTGAAAGTAAGTCGACAAGTGAAGGGTGATTAAGTTCATTTGAATAATCTTCCATGTGATTTGGAATATGGGAATGATGATGATAATCTTCCCATGGTTCTCCTTCTATCATCACTGATTGGATGATTCCTTCATTAGTAGAAAATATACTTGAAAAAGGATCGGAGGAAGTACCATATTCTGAAGAACGATCTACCCATATTATTGACGAAGATGGATTTTTATTCACCGCGCAAGACAAAAATAATGGTTGCTATGCCAGCTGAATAAGGCTTAGCGACATGGTTTTATTACTACTATCAAATTCAAAGCTATTGGTAATCTTCCTTAAGTCAGATGAAGTGGAAGATATCATGTTGAAAGTCTCAACTTTTGCCACTTCCACCAAGTTTTATGGTGACGGTAGTGAAAGGGTATTGGCTTGAGGGGGCCTGACCCAGGTTCAAAGTTATTTAGCCAAAAAAATCCCTACACTACAGGCCCTTTTGGCATCAGTTCATGGAGCACGGACTGAAGTCTCACCCGAAGCAGTATGGGGGGATGCTGGAACCAAGTTTCCACACCCTTGAGATCTTTGAGATGTCGACTTAGTCCAACTAGATCTGTCTTCGCACAAGTCGCTTTGCAAACTTGTTCCAACCTTCAATACCTTCATGATCTGTTATAATCATCTTTCGCACAACCCCAACTAGGGGTTGATATGCTTTCGCGCTGCTAGGGGAGCAAACTGTAGTATTTTCCTAAACTACACCGCGTATCTTACTTATCTTCTTATAGATCTTAGTTAACTTCATGAAAAAATATATTCTATCTCGCATTCACTTAATCACACAGTCATAAATATTCATGCATCATATAAACAGTAGTACTGCAATTTATACCCAATATATTCAATGCAATAAACAGGAAATAAATACACATAATTGATATGAAACTTGTCTTTATTAATGTTTTCAACTGTTACAGACTTGACTTGCCTTGCACACTCAACTGTAGGGGTCTGCGCACTCAGCTGTGGACTACTAGGCCTCTGCACACTCATTTGCAGAGCCTTCTCCTACTCTACAACCAAAAAATAGTCTTTACTCCACAGATACGACTCAACTCTTCATCCCTTTCCTAGTCATTAGATTAGATGCCTTAACTACTTATAACCTCACTCTATTTATACAATCCCATGGTTCGTGGACGATGGGTAGATCTCTACAGCCAAAATTATATTAACAAAATTGATGGCGAACAGCCCTATGACTCTTTTACAAGCTACGCACTCTGCTCCCACAAAATGTGGAGTCTTTACATTGGAGTTTACAATTTTTGACGAAAATCTAGGCTCTAAGCCCCAAAACGTCCCTTGGGGGATCCCATGCCCAACAGGCCCCCAACACAAACATTATGACTCGCGCTTGAGTCATTCTATTGGTGTGGAGATCTTTCTGCGATGACCTCCCAATTCTGCCTAGAACACTGGAAGATCAACAGCACACTAAGCAGTTGTCTATTGTACTTCCTCGACGTGTTGTTCAGAGACTGTTGTGGCTGAACTGCTGCCCTAAACCTTTTCCTATGTTTCTTGTAGCTGTGTGAGCTTTACTTCAATGGAGGTTGTAATGATATAAGCCTCATCAATCTACGACTGTAAGTGCACCTTCAAAACTACTTCCTTATGGCAAGCAACATCTACCTATTCCTTGAGTGATTTTGCCTGCTGCATCCTTGCGAGCCTCTGTGTAAGGGCACTCATTTGTGTGGTCCCTCTTACATCGTCATATTTCTATTGTAGCTCACGTGCCTCTATCTCTAGGCGTTGTATGTTCAGGTCTTCTTGCAGGGTAGTGAGAACCTCGAAGGACTACTCAAACAGCTTTGAGTAGTCTGTCACTACACTGTTAACATCCGCTATTGTTGCTATGATCCTGATGGCACGTTGTTCCTTAACCTTCGGTGGAGTTGAAGGTTGCACCTTCAATTGTAGTTTAGATATCTAAAGGTTTAGGTCCAGCTAAACCTTGGCCATTTCTTCCTTTTCCTTGCCTTAGGGTCCTATAATAATAGGATTCATAACCTTGAATTGGCTATGGTTAGTCCTGTAATATTATACATATTTTTTCTTTCTACAAAATGTTTTCCATATTAAAAATTAAAAAATGTAAAGAGGGTATGTCCTAAAAGAATCATCAAAGGACAAAAAAAAAAGAAAATATCAAAAAAGTGAAAAATATTAACCCCAAACAAAAAATAAAACAGATCATGAAAGTGTGAAAATCCAAGTGCCACTAATTGTTACTTTACTATGGAAAATAATGGTTGTGTGCAGCTTGTCATAAATGCCACGGCCCGTGATGGTCAAATAGTGTAATCTTGATTCATTCATGTTTTGAATTTTATGTTGATAGATAGAGAATAAAAAACTATCCAAACTGTTTAACCTTGGAAGTTCAGTAGTTATGTACAGAATAAAAATGTGCTCATAAGCTTAATCTAAGCCATTGGAAGTTATAAGGTTAGAATTAGATAGTTTTATTGTTAAAAGAAAAGGAAATAAAGGGTCTACTAGCTCAAATGCACCCAATAAAGTGAAGAAAAAATGTTAGGGTAAATAAAGGGTAGGTAGAAGAAAGGTTACAGATTTACAAGGTTGTTAAAACATGAGCACATTTATCATGCTTAAACTTATGTTTTAGTGTGCAGGAGCATTTATGAGAGTGAAAGGATGTTCACTAGCTTGCTTGATTAACTTCCCCTCATTTCATTTCACCCTCCACATACTTGCTTACTAATTTCTCCACTATCATGTCATTTCTTATAAAAAATACCCTTTTTCCCTTCATTTTGACCCTTACCCCTTGGTTTCACACATTTCCCTAGTAAATTACCCTCCAAAGGTCATCCCCCTACCTAAAACCCCTTTCCCTAGTGTGAATCCCATTCCCCATTGTAAACATCTCCCTTCCCCCTTATTAATTTCTCTATTTTACATCAAAAACCCATAAAACCCCCTTATCCTAAGTTTTTATTCCCCCCCCCCGTATTATCTAATTAACTCCTCCATTTATATTTCCCTGACATAAATGTTTAAACCCACCAACCTAGGTGTAGTTAAACAAATCCCACTCCATTAAACCTGCTCATTATATTTTTAATCCAGACCTTATTCATTCAATAATTACAATTAGTTGTAATTAATCCCCTGAGCCTCGCAAATCTTCACCGCTATTCCCTCCATGTAGCTTGACCATCGACAACTGTCCGATTTTCCACCCATAGATCTAATGGCGTGCATCCATATCACGGTCATTTCGTGTTCAACCTTTACCACCACGAGAGCATGCGAGATTCATGGTTTTGCGTGGACCTTATTCTGTTATGTGGTAGCCTTAGGCGAGATCATGTGCTCTCAAGGGAATATTGCCCGCTCTCCAAAATTGGTGCGATGGCCCCTGAAACTACCTACTCACCAAAAGCTAAAACCATCCACTATTCATTTATGAATTCCATGCCAAATTGTGACCATTTCTGGTTAAAAGCCCTGAGAAGCCCATTTTGACTCTTTTGACTCATTTTCTCTGTGAATGTTGCCAAAGCCTTCCTGCACCACCCTGAGCCTCTCCAACTAAAATTGACCATCGTTTGCCTCCCGAACAAGCTTCGGACACCCAATTCAAGCATTCAGTGCATACCTGAAGCCACCATACCATCTATAGTCACCATTGAAACTAGTTTGCAGCTAATACCACCAATTTCCAAGTATTTTTGAGAAAAAAATAGAACGACCCTCTAAATTTGAAAACGTACAGTGAAGTTTAAAGATTAATTAATTGAAATTAATTAATACATTTGCCTAATTGAAGAGTAATTTTCTTGTATGCCCAAAACCCCTCTTTTGGAAAACTGCAATTACCCCCTCATAGTACCAGAGTTTCCCAAAACTCACTTCTATAGCCAATACAGGCCTAATCCCAATCCATTAACTCAGTCATGGCTTCCCAGACCTCTCTGGATGTGAGACCTGTGTCAACCCTTCACCTAGACATCGACCATTTGGCACTAGCAGACAGGGATTTCCATATAAAAGGTACTGCTACCCCAGCCTACCTTCTGAAGCTCCACTACTGGAGTAAGGATAGATTCCTGAACCATATCGATGACATCCATCTGTGGGAATCCAATTTTCCAAAATACCTATTCCCAAAAGTTCGCCCATTCCCTAATATCATAAATTTTTGTCATGCCTACTATATCCCTAGTGAAAGGGCTATTATTGCCCCTAACCAACAGCTCTTATTCACCATCACTCCAGAGTCTCTCAACCAAATGATGCAAGTCCATACTAGCCCTAATGAGACTCCATTATATATTAGAGACCTATTGGACTTATATATCACAATAGACCTGCTTAAGATAAGACAAATCTTTTGGACCTTCATCATTGAAGACTGCCATACTCCCACAGATACTCCACCTTATGCTGCCACCATTTTTTCAGAGATAGGCAGACATATAATCACCATGCTCTCTTACATCCTAGGATATATCTCAGATGATCATGTGGATGTGGTTATCCTATCCTTCCTATCCATCTTCACCCTAGGCAAGCCTCCTGTTATCATGTACAATTATGCCCAGTTCATTTCAGATAGGAAGCATGAACAATTCACAAGACTGCCCACTAAAAGAGTTTTCAAGTACTCTTCAGTGTTATTTCACATGTTTTTCTATTACCAAGCAAATAAGTTCCCTCTAAGCATTCAAAAAGTTGGATACCAAGGGAAAAGAGAGACCAGTGGTCTTGTGGACACCCTTAATCCATAAATACTCCACAACATTTACCGAAAAAGGCTCCATAGATTCATTTTCCTACCAAGTCATGAACATGCTGACCAGTAACACTCAACCTAGAATCAGCCAAGAAATCAAGAGGGTGCTACAATTGGCTAAGAACAACAAGGTGGGAGACTGGTACATGTACCATAACCACACTAAAATCAGGGTTTATGGCTACCAACTAGCCCCTTATATGCTACCCAAATACCTCCCTATGAGGATATTTTCACTTGATTATTTCAGGAAAATCATCAATTAAGATGAGGTCAACTTCCTAGCAGCTAGGAAGAAGACCCAATTTAAAATAAAGAACAAATTGGGCACCTCCATAAGCAATAACAGAGAAGCTGGACCTGAAGTTGACAAGATATTACAACAGATGAAATTTAGAAATAGCTTCATGTGGCAGTATGACCCTCATGGGGTCATAAACAAATTGAGAGTCAAGGTCAAATTGGGAACTTTCATCCACCATCCAAGACCTGATATTGAGCAGTTTTCCAACCAATCTGAGTGGTTTTAAAATACATTGATTGACATGGATAGCACAGTTGTGGTTGTTGAAAACACACTAATTGATGTTGAAAATCAAATTAACCAAAGTTCTTTCCTGTAGGTTCCAGAACTAAGGGAACCAATGAGTAATCCTCTAGTTTTATAGACACAAACCAATGCGGACAGGAATCCAAAAAGAAACATGGAGGAGGGTTCTAGTTCTGCCATGGAGACTACAGATGAATACTTTGAACTCAGGAAAAGGCCCAAGTTGAATCCTGTGTCTGAATAGGAAGAGAACATTGAATCAATGGAAATAAATGACACTAATACAATGGGGCAAAGAAGCAAAGATACAACTACTTCATGTGAAACACAACAGCCATCAACCTCCAACACTCAAATGATTTAGAGACAACAAAGTGTTTAGGTTTCTTCCTTTGTCAAGCCAACTGACAGAGAAAAGGATATCAAAGACAGGTACAAGGAAATAAAAATGAAAAATGAGAAGTTGAAGGTAGAGACATATGCCTAATACTTCAAACATACACTAGCCAACCAAAGCAGGTTGATGTTAGCCTTTGACATCAAAGAAGGGAAGATGCAGGTCTCATTTTTGCAGCCCAGTATTCAGCAACCAAAGACCTCAGCTGATTACAAGAAGACTAATTTTGAGGTTTTGGCCAGGGATGTTCGTCCATATTGACCAAATAGAGTTTCATAAATAGATTGGAGAAATGATTTACTCCACCCTTACAAGAAAGCCCATGGCTGCACACAGGCTGTAGGATTCATTTGATAATATAACAACCCAGTGTAAATTGGAGAAAGCCTCCTCACAGGCCAAAGACAATAGGACCAAGTCATTGGAGCACTTGGTCATTAAGCTGGTCCATGATCCTAGTGACATTAAGGCAGCTAAGAAGTTGATAAAAAAAAATGAGGATATAGCAGCTCTCAATAAATAGCTAAATCTGCCTCATTTAGAACACCCACAAACTAAAGAGGTCCTGGAGAGCCAAACTAATCATGAAGAGATGATGGACCTAGTGCTGCAACTGAATGATCAATTAAAGGAGATGGAGAAATAATTGGATAGCTTGATTCAACTAAAACAAGCTAGTCTTGATGATACCCCTACAACTGTCATCCCAACAGTTACCACCGTTGTACCTTCTACTTTGGAAACATCCTTATCTCCCACAACACCAATGGCCATAGCACTACCAGCATCTATACCAACTACATCAGCAACAACGTCAACAACAACATGCTCTACAGGTGATGAGGCAAACAGGTTGGTCAAAGAAATGGAAGAAATGTCCATTGAGACCACTAAGATGAAAAAGATTAAGGAAAAAGTGACCAGCCTGGAAACAAATTACAAACTTGCAAAAATCATGCACAAAGAAGAACAACAGAAGTCTACAAGGATGAATGAACAAAACAAAAGCCTTCAAAAGGAACTGACTTTGAATGAACCTCTAGGTCAGGCTAAGGAGTAACTATGGGCCAATATCATTTACTCTGTCAATGATATTTGGCCACCCATCTAAGTTATTTTTTAATAGATTGATTTAATAAATCAAGCTACAGAAGCCATACAAAGAATCAAAGTAGAACTTGGAGACATGCTAGAGGAAGCTACAAGGATCATTCACTTCCTCAACTCAAAGAAGGGGTATAAGCTGCAGGAATTAGAGATACTTGATAGAACAGGTACAATTTTGGAAGTTAAAAGTGTCCTCACCAACAGGAATTTGATGTTGAACCTACAAGATAAGTGCTAAACCATGTGGCTGGCCATTGACAGATTCATGGTCAAATTTGAAATTTCGAGGCAAAAGGTTTAGCGAATCGCTTGGAAATAAATGATAAGTTGATGACACGGGAGGACTATAATAGAAAAATCTGGGAAGTGGCCAGAGATCAAGTGAATACTTCATTCATGAAGGGCATACCTACTGGCAAAGTATTATATCAAACTTTTGAGAATTTGTTTTACCTCTAGCATGAGGTAAAACACCTTTTTGTCAATAAGCCTACTTTTGCCAAGTATACAGAGGCATATGAGATTTTTAGGAAAATGATCCATATCCAATTACCAGATGCTGTGACATGGGAGAAACTAAATGATTTACTGTAAAATACATAGTAAAAATGTAAAAATCTATAGTAAAAGTAAAAGGGCACAGTAAAAGGATATTGATAGGTCAGTCAAGTCAAAGTGTATAAGGTGAAAGTGTATCATTTGAAATATCAGAGTGAATAGATCATCCATCATGAAAACCAAACAAAAAATCATATTAAAGGGCAAAAGATCAAAGATTAAAGCAAGGAAAACCTAATAAGCAGGGACAACAAGCATTAGTTCAATAATTGTCTCTATCTTCTTGCATGAAGATTTTTCTTTCTCCTAGATTAGTTCCAAAGACAGTTTGGGATATTTTGTAAAATATTTTTGTATAAATACTTCATAATATGAAGTATTGAGTGTGGATTGCGATACATTTGTAAAGTTATTTTGATCACAAACCTCAGGGTTATTGTACCAATTTTCAATTCAGTAGACTGGAGCAAGTAATAAAGAGATTGCATTACAGGATTCATGTGTAGAGCTATTACAGTGAAGCATTTTCTTTTCCAATTTGTTATTATCTTATGTTTTTCACAAACTTAAATGTTATCTAATGTTGAATGAATTAACTGGAAATTTATCTTAGAATTTTTTTAAGTACACTACGTTTTCCACAATTAATCATTTACATGTTTTCTTCTGATATCCGGATCCGAGAACCCTTAATTGCTCCCCCATCATGGTTGACCTCTTTAACTTCCTTCATAATCCAGCCTAAGGAACCCTTAAATTCTCTTTGGATCTGATTGAAAACCACTTCACCATCCAGCCTTGAGATCTGAGGTAACTCTGCTATCTCACCCTATAGACATTGTTTTTAGAACTTGATCCAGTCTTGTTCGCTAGACATTTGACCCTATAGCCCAATGGTGAAAACATCCCTCTTTTCATCTAAGTAATTGATCCCACCACCAAATCTATATCAAAACCCAAACAAAATCATAACTAGCCTAAAATAAATTAACTTAAATAAAGTTAAATCATAAAGAGAGAGCCCTCTCTGAGATTAGTAAGGCTAGATCCTAATCTCCAAAGTTGGTTTGTGGTTACCTATATGATTTCTTTTTCTAACAAGTTTGAACAAATTTTGGAGTGATATCATAATTGGCAACCATACCAGGGACTTCAATCCCCAGTAAAATAAAACTTTAAGGAAACCTTAGATTTCATATTGAGCCCCTAAGGTCACTTTCATAAGTTGTTCTTAAAACGTTTCATAAAAACAATCAAAAAATTAAAATTCTGGCTCCCAAGAAGACTCACTATACCAGGGCAAATCTAGTTCCAAACCCTGCTACCATTGTTGATGACATAGACAGGATTTTAAGAAAACCAAAAAAGGTAGAAACTCAAGCAAGTAGTAGCCAGTTAGTTAAAGAAAATTCACTCTGAGAGAAATTATCAACTTTAGAGGAAATTCGATTTGATTTGTCATTTGATCTCTCATTATTTAGAACTAAATCAGAGAATGCAATTCATGAAACTGTGTTATACCCTAATTTTATTCAACTCATTGGATCAAAAAAGGTGTCTATACATCCAGATTTAGATAAATTTGTGTTCGATACTTTTGACAAGTTAGAAGCTTTAACCTGCACATTTATATCGATGATGCTTACCTTCAACAATCCGTTGAACTAGCTGCCCTTACTATTGTTGCCTCTGAAATTTCTGCATAATCTTCAAATGTTATAAATAAACCTTCATTTACTTCCACCCCACCAATTGTATCCACCGTAGTCCATTCCCTTAAACTAGTCATTCATCAGCTTCCCAGCCAACTAAACTCCTCATCCTCATCTAGTTCATCTCCATCTGTTTCAAGCCCTTCCTCAAGTACCAGCACTTTATCCCCTATTCAAGCCAGAATCCAAGCCATGGAAGACCGATATGCACCTTTAGTTTTACCAGCTCAGCTTCATGCCATGCCTCAAGATTACCAAAGAAAAATCGTTTTTTTGATGCTACTGGTCAGTATACTGCCCAACAACATATGAAAAAAATGACTGACTATTTTGGGTTGCATGAGATAGATGAATCTGATTCAAAATGAGGTTGTTTTCCCAAACATTAACTAGGGATATTAAGAAATGGTTCAAAGCTTTACTAGCTAATCATATTGAAGATTTAGTTGTTTTTCACGAATTATTGATTGATAGATGAGAGAGAAAGAAAAAACCTTTGCAAATACTTTCTAAATATGATAACATTAGAAGAGTTCCTAATGAGTGAGTTCAGTATTACTGTACTATGTTCAATAGCATTTACAATGCAATCCCTACTAATATTAAGCCTCCACATGACCTAGCATTAATCAAATTTCTTGATGGTTTTGGCGCTGATATGTCATACGAGTTAAGGGAAAGAAACCCTGAAACATTGGAACAAATGAAAAGTAATGTTGTCAGTGTAGAAGCTAATCTATTACCTAAGAAAGCTGGAATGAGAAATGAAAAGAGAGTTGTCATTAAAGAGGAACTCCCACTTCTGATGGTAAAATAGATAGTTTAGCAAAGAGTGTAGAGAGAATAATGGATAGATTAGAAAACATGGAAAGAAAAAATCAGTGGGAGAACCAACAACTACCCCCAATAAGAAACCCCAACTTCAGGAAGAATTCTAACACTGGAAAGAATGTTATACTAGATAAGAAAATTAGGCCACCCTTCCAAGAAAACTATGATGAGGGTTCACAGAGCCATGAAGGAGAGGATGACACCCAGATAAACTTATTAGGACTAAAAAATGAAGATGTTGTTTTTCTTACTCAGGAAGAACAAGAATTGTACATGCTGCAAGAATCGCAATTAGAATATGGGGAATCCTTCGACTTTAAATAGGGCTATGAATCTGCCATATATGAGGTTCACAAATAGTATAGTCTAAGAAGTAAAAAGAACAATGAAGCTCCCACTAAATGATCAATCCAGACCCAAGCTAAAAAGATAACAGAAGCTCCTGTCATTAAAGTTTTACAAATCCTCCCTAGGGGAACTCAGGAGACTTCTACCCCAAATATTGTAGATATAACATCATCTGAAACTCAAACTGAAATAATTACTCAAATCATTCCAAATAGGAGTAATCAAAACAAAACTATTGAAACACAGAATGAAATGCCAAGTGCTGAAAAACAAGATAAAAATACACAGGAAGAATTTGCTAAGGAAGATCTCATCCAAACAAGCAAAACTCAACTGCCTTTCAACTTCAAGACTAAAATAGCAAAATTGAAAATATCAGTCCCTTTGACTGAGCTAGTGAAAAATGAATCATATAGATCATAAATCATAGAAACTTTAAATATATGTGAAGGAGAAGATGCTGTCAATTGAATGATGATCAACCTGAGTTATTATTTGGCCCTGAGGTAAACAGTACTCATCAGCAAGGAGGAATCCCTCCTTTCTACATTAGCCTAAACATTCATGATAAAATATTACACAATGTTATGCTAGACTCACGGGAATCCCATAACATGATGCCAAAAGCAATCATGGAGAGACTAAACTTAGATATCAGCAGACCATATAAGGACTTCTTTTCCTTTGACTCTATTCAAGTTAAATGCCTTGGCTTGATTAAAGATTTATGTGTAACTCTAGTCCAGTGCCCAGTAAAGATTATTATGATGGACAAAGTAGTTGCAGACATCCCACCCAAATATGGAATGTTGTTATCTCGCTCATGGGGAGAAAAATTGAAGGGATCTTTACAATTACATATGTCATATGCCACCATATCTGTTTTTGGTCAAAAAAGAAAACTTTATAGGGAAATCTTGATGAAATACATGGTGAGTAGTGCAGAGAAACCTCAAAACTTCCCTATATACTCCATGCATTTTGATATGGACTCTTTCATCTTGTACAATTTAGAACATGGCAAAAAGGAAATCACAGTTGTAGAATAGAAATACAAAACAACTAACAATGAAAACATTTTTCATGAATTGCTATGGCATTTGGCTTTTGATGGATCTGTGAATAGAATAGGAGCAGGTGTAGGAGTCTGGATTCACAATATGGAGAATAATCATGCTGAAGGTCATGCATTTAGGTTAAATTTTAAATTCACAAATAACATGGCAGAATATGAAGCTCTAATATTAGGATTACAAATGGTTAGAAAACTTGTAGCCAAGAGAGTTTCTATACTAGGTGTTGGCTGGTATGGGCCTGACCCAGGTTTAGAGATGATTTAGCCAAACAAATCTCGGTACTACTGGCCCTTTTAGCAACATTCCGTGGAGCACGGATTGAGGTCTCACCCAAAGTAGTATAGGATGGTGCTAGAACCAGGTTTCTGCACCCTAGAGATGTCTGATAATTTTTAGTGGTCCGCAGATTGACCTTGGGTGTGCGTTGCTACACGCACCTATCAGTACCTCGCAGCCTGCAATGCTTCCTTCGTGTAGTCTTGTTCGAGGCACGATCCATGTTATTACCCAAGTCGTTACAGTTAACCAAATATTACCCGATCCCTTAACTTATCTGTGTGAGCCCAATTATACTTAATAATGTTCAGTATTATAAGTGTGTGCGATAAACAAAACAGTATAAATGCATAGAAAGTAATACAAAAAAAGATACACAGTATTTGGAATCAAACTTATCTTTATTATTCCTCTTCTTAGGTTATAGACTCAACTTCACCTTGCACACTTAGCTGCAGGGGTCCGCACACTCAGCTGCGGACTCTACTAGGCCTCTGCGCACTCAGTTCGAGAGCCTCTTCCTACTACTATGACCCAAGACACTTAGAATTCTTCTCTATATGTTACTAGATCATTCTCATTAATCCATCTCCCCAATTATTCTCTTTACAGCTTAGAGCCTTGCTCTATTTATACAATCCCATGGTCTGCGGACCATGGGTAGGCTGACATGACATTACATTACATTACAAAACTTAGGGCGAACAAGCCTATGACTCAACATACATATCATGCTCCACGCCCCCAATTCGCGGAGTCTTACAACATATTTGACCAAAACTTGGGCTTTGAGCCTCAAAACATGCCATGGGGGGATTCTATGCCCAATAGGCCCCCAACACAAACATTGTTACTCGCCCTCGAGTCACTCTATCGGCGCGGTGATCTTCGCGCAAAGTCCCCCTAGCTGGCCCTATGTTGCACGAAGGTCCGCAACGCACTGCCCTACGGTTTGCTAGATCTGCTTCATGCGCTCTTCCGAAGCCTCTTTGTCAGGATCAAATCCCTACCTTAGTGCGTACATCCCTTGCATCTGTGCAAGCTTGCCTTTGATATCTGCCGTGATGGTCAAGGCCTCGTCAATCCATGGCTAAATGCGTTCTTTGAGAACTGCCTCTTTCTGTCATGCCACATCCACCTCTTCCTTCAATGCATTAGCTTGCTACATCTTCACAAGTTGTTGAGTGAGAACTATTATCTGCGCAATTCCTCAGACACTATCGTACTGCTCCTAAAGTACGCGCACGTCTATTTCCTGGTGGTGTATGTTGGGGTCCTCCTGCAAAGATGTGAGGACCACAAATTCTTGTTCCAACATACCAATACAGTCTTGTATTGCACGTCCAATTTCTTCCAACCCTATTTGGATAGCACTAGCATGTTGTTCTCTGACTTCCGGGGGAGTGGAAGGCTACGGCTTCAACTCTAGCTAAGCAATTTGAAGATTGAGCTCCAGCTGAACCTTTGTCATTTCTGCTCTAGATTCGTGAATGTCGATCTCCAACCAATGGATCTGCTCTGCTGCTGATATAACTACTAGGATGGCCAACTCCGGGATGCATTTGCAAGCATCATCTACCACCTGTTCCAACTGTTGAGTATGTGATATCAGTTCATCATGCTGCAAGCTAAGTTGTTCGATGTTTATCTTTTTCTCACTCAGAATGTGTATCACGCGGCCCTCCTTGGCACAGAGTTCTGTTGTTATTCCATCCTGCAGTTGGTACAATGTTTGTTGCAGAAGGTCAGCCAAATTGAGGCTAAGTCCCCCTTGATCCTGCCAACCGTAGCTCTGTCGATCTCATTTTTTGCTGCCAGTGCTCCGTCTGGTAACACTATTGTATGGGCCATCCTTGTGCGTAGCATCTGTTCTATTGTTGATGTAACTACTGTGATGTAGGTGGACAAGGGACCTTCCTGCAGGGGTTGCACCTTTAGTTCCTACAGTTGTGCCCTTAGGGTCCCCAACACAGTTTGCTGCTCTATTATAACTTCTTGGAGTGCTTCCTTGGTGACATCACAAACTGTCCCGCCGATGTCATAGATGTGTCTTCAGTTAATGTAATCGGGTCGATGGCTAGCTTCGAGGCCTTGACCTTTTTGTGTGGACTCGATCTCTCTGGGAATTGTGGCCATTTGATTTGGGTTGAAGTGGTTCTTGGGTCCATGTCCTCTTCTGCAAGGTCTGTGTCCTTTGCCTCCTATCCTCCAGACCCTTCTTGGCCCAACGTATTCCTAGTAGTGTAGGATAGGGATTGCTATCGTCGACAATATCTATTACTTCAAAATCCGCCTACGCGCTCGCACTTTCAATATTGACCGTGACCCCTTGCAATCTTCCCATGGGCAAGATCTTCTATTGGTTCACCATACACAACTGAATAAGAGACTATTGTAGTGTGGGTATGCCCATGCATTCCCATGTTTTTTTTGGTAGTACATTCGCATCCGATCCAAGATCCAGGATTACCTGATCCATTTCATATTCGCCGATTTGTGCAGTCAACCTCATTTCCCTTCCTGTGCACAATGCATGCTTTCCAAGTCTTTGGACCATGCCCAATTCTCCTAACCCCACGCGGTTAGTGATAAGTTCATGTAGTCTTTTTACTGCCTTTCTGTCATGTAGCAGTTTCATGCATGTCTCTAGAAAGGTAGTGAGCTTTGAAGGATCCATCCTTGGTTCTAGTTCATCCTTACTACCTGACATGGAGACCTTCATGAAGCTCTTCTTAGCTTCCATGAATATCTCCTTCATGCATTCTAAATCAAACCTAGGTTCCTTTGTAGGAGCCTTGCTAACCCATGCACTTTCTTCTGACTCCTTACCTTTATCATCACCAGTGGTCATACTACTTTTGAGCATCATGTTTACATTCGGGTCTTTTTCGCGGGGTTCAGACCTCATCATCTACAAATTCTGAGTTGGAGGGGGTTGGAGTACTCGTTTTTCATGCATCCTCGCTATCAACGAAGAACAGTTTTCTACCTCATCATCAAACTGAGTACAATACAAACATGATGTCCTTGTCGGGTTTGTACAATCGCAGGCGTAGTGCCCTGGCCCTCCACAATTGTAACAAATTAGTTGTCTACGACCCCTTCCTGGTCCCATTCCACCTCGACCTTGTACGCACCCCTAAAATCCAGTGCGCGCCATTCGTACATTTGGGTCGGGGGCTCGTGTTTTATTCTGCACCATATAGGCAGGAGTCCTATCCATCATTAGTTCATAGCTTCTGCATGTGTGTTCATCATGTCCTACAGACCTGCAAAAATTACAAAACAATTGTTGGGACGTCTGCATATACTTCTACAATAGATGAAAATTATGCATAGTGGGTTTTCCTCCTATCTAACAGATCGTGCACCATAGTGCAGGCGCCATGCTGGGTCCTGCTTGCACCTCAAGTCTTAATGGCATTGACCCTCCTCTCACCAAGTAATTTATGAAAACTAGACAGTGGTCCTTGTCATGCCTTTGGCCTTTGCATTTTATGCACCATACCTCCTCATGCGCCTCTGGCCGAGGTCTTCTGTCTTGTTTCAAACTTTGCATCTCCAGACATAGATTTTGCAGTTGTGCATGGATTTGTTGGACTCCCAGCCCAGGGTCTTGTATAGGGGTCTCATGCAGTCTCATTGACATCTCTAAAGCTTTGGCATGGGTGGAAAGTTTTTGCTGTGACAATATCATCCTTAGATACCGTGTTAGTGGTGTTGTCCATCCGTCAAAGTCATATTGGCTTCATGAATCATACCCTTCAGCCTTTGGTCCAGATCCTAGGGGGTCTCACCTGGGAGCATTGCGATCTCCTTAAACCCCATAATTGATTATGTCTCCAACTTTGGCTTGCTGAATTCCCTTTTCAGCATGGGCTGGATTTCTTCGATTCCCGCATTTGGATGATCATTAGAATCCTTGACGTACCATGTTAATGCATGATCCTGCAACACGGTAACCACTGTAGACTTTTTGATATTGTCATCCATGACTCCTTGTGCTTCCGATACCACCCTTACTACAAACCAAAATTGGTCTAGATCTTCATTCCCTACTCCTCTGAATACCGATAGTTTGATCACACTCACCATACTGAACTATGGTGGTGGTGGAGGTGGGGTGGGTGGAGATGGAGGTGAGGGGGTGAGACGGGTGGCGGTGTAGGTGGATGTGGTAAGCGTGAAATCTGCTTCCTTATCAAACTGACTATACTTCTTGGAGAAGCTTTCATGATCTCTTCCTCACTTTCCCGTGAGGGTGAAATTAATGGATTGGTTTCTAATTCTTCACTACCTCCACGTATGTAGATCTTCCCACTTTGCGTAGCCCAAGCATTAATTTATTCCTATAACCCGCTTTTCACACAATAGCATCTTAATCCAAGTGTTCAAGGATTTAATATACTTACCTCGTGGTCCTTTGAGGAAGTGTCACTCCACCTCATTGTAGCTAATGGTCATATCTACTGTGAACTTAGTGATAAATCCTCCTATAATTCAGTTGAGCCAATGGTCCACCATTCGTGAGATCTTATCTCTTGATGCTTCTAGTATGCACACTGCTTCTAGAGTCCACACGATTGGTTTTTCGAGCCTACACCTTCGCTGACTGCCTGCTAGCTTTTCAATCCACTCATACAGTTCAGAAGGAAAGGATATAAAGAAAATTTCGTGGATTTCCATATATAGGTAGCACTCCAACCATTGTTCCTTAGATACTCGCGGATTCCTATTTTCCTGTGTTGCGAACTCATGAATCTTCTTGTTCAACCACTCTTCAACTTCTTTCTTCATTGGATTCTAGTGACATGACATCAGACATCCCTTATGTAGATCCTGGTCTCAGCAACGGAACCATTTGTTGGCCTGTATGGGCCTAACCCAGGTCCAATGATGATTTAGCCAAAAAAATCCCGGTAATACTGGCCCTTTCGGCAATAGTCCATGGATTGCAGACTGAGGTGTCACCCGAAGTAGTATGGGAGGGTGCTAGAAGTAGGTTTCTGCACCTTAGAGATGTCTGATGATTTTTAGTGGTCCTCAGATTGACCTTGCGCGCACGTTAGTACGTGCACCTATCTGTACTTCACAGCCTGCAATGTTGCCTTCACATAGTCCTATTTGAGGCACGATCCATGTTATTACCCAAGTCCTTATAGTTAACCCAATATTACCTGATTCCTTAACTTATCTATGTGAGCCCAATTATACTTAATAGTGTTCAGTATTATAAGTGCGTGCGATAAACAAAATAGTATAAATGCATAGAAAGTAATACAGCAATAGATACACATTATTTTGAATCAAACTTCTCTTTATTATTCCTCTGCTTGGTTTATAAACTCAACTTCACCCTGCACACTCAGTTGCAGGGGTCCGCACACTTAGCTCCGAACTGTATTAGGCCTCTACGCACTCAGCTACAGAATCTCTTCATACTACTACAACCCAAGACACTTAGACTTCTTCTCTATCTATTACTAGATCATTCTCATTAATCCATCTCCCCAACTATTCTCTTTACAACTTAAAGCCTCACTCTAGTTATACGATCCCATGGTCCATGGACCAGGGTTAGGCCGACATGACATTACATTACATTACAAAACTTAGGGTGAACAACCCTATGACTCAACATACATTTCGCACTCCGTGCCCACAATTCGTGGAGTCTTACAACATCTTTGACCAAAACTTGGGCTTTGAGCCCCAAAACATGTTGTGGGGTGGATTCTATGCCCAACATTGGGAGACTCATAATTGATTATTAAACAAATTAAAGGAGAATACTCTGTGAATAATCCCAGACTGAGTCAATATAGAGATACTATCCTAGATTTGATCAAAGATCTTCTAGAAATAGACTTTGGTGCCATTCCTAGGAAACACAATATGAAAGCCCACAGTCTGGCCACTTTTGCTATTACCTGCAAACTACCTTTTCAACCCAACCACCAATACATTGTAGAAGTTAGACATGGGCCTGTCATACCTGACAATTTGAAATATTAGCAGATTTTCTCACAGGATTCCCAAATTTATGATTTCATCAATGCTGAAGGTGAGTTTCAGAATTGTAATATAGATACAAACTATACAGTAGACAATGACATAGATAGTGGGATAGATGTAAATATTTTATATATAGGTAAACCCACTAATTTCACTAAATTAGAAGTAGATAACTTAGAAAATGTAGAAATAGAAGAGATAATGAATGATGATCCTGAAATTATTAACCTTAAAATTAATTTTTTGCCTAAGGGATTAGTCCCCTTAAAATATTTGTTTGATTCCAATGATGTAGCTAGGAAACCGAAAATCGAGCCTTTGAGAGCAGATATAGAATAATGTAACATATGAACTGAAGAAAAACCTAAACTCATTAAATTATCAAAAGCCTTACCTACAGATGAAAAGGTTAAATACATAAATCTGTTTAGAGAGTTTCAAGTTGTATTTGCATGGAGTTATAAATACCTAATGTCTTATGACACCAGCGTAATTCAACACAAGATACCTATCAAACAGGATCATAAACCTTTTAAATAGAAAATTAAGAGAATTAATCTAGTCCTTATGCCATCTATTGAGGAGGAAGTAAAGAGAATGTATGATGCCCAAATTATAGCTCCCATTTGTAGGTTTTAACCCCGTACAGAAATTACCTACATACAAATTCTTAAACACAGAAAATAAACAATGCGAGAGCATAACACATAAAACACATATACACAGAGATTTTCCCCTGCATCCAAAAACTAGGACTACTAGCTTGATTTTTCATTATTTTCCCTTCAATGTTACAATACATATTTATACATGCCGAAGCATCCAATACCATGGACCGAAAACCATCGGTCCAAAGCCATCTGCGAAAAATCATGCACAAAACCATAGGTAGGTCTTCCCAACCTAATATAGGGTCTAAAAACAAAATTTTCCGAGGTGCTGCCTCGGACCCCATAGAGTGGGGTGACCTACACCCATCAAACCCCTCGTGACTCCCCCTGCTCTGCAATCGACGCAACAAAGGGGCGCCTTCGCCCCGCTTCTAACCCCCCGGTTAACTACGTGGGCTAGTCGTGGAAAGATATAACATAGCCCAACATTCTTTCACTTGTTGTTTTCTTTCCACAGGGGGCCACAAGAGAGCTTAGACATTTATCTAGCCCTATAATGCCCATTGTTTCTCTACACCAAGAGAACTTCTCAGAGCTCACAGATTTTGTCAATGCATCTGCTGTATTCTTCAAAGTGTCCACCTTTACCAGCAACACCTTTTTGTCTTCTATCATATCCCTCACAAAGTGATATTGAACATCAATGTGTTTTGTCTTTGAATGATATGCAGGGTTCTTTGCCAAGAAAATTGCAATTTGGCTGTCACAATCTATCCTTATAGCTCCTTGTACTAACCCTGTACTTGAACACAATCTTTGTGTTATGGTATTAGCTCACAAAAACATAGAAAAGATAGATCAACACCTTAGAAATAAGCCTCTTCGAGGGGGCAACATCATTTACATTACACAAATGAATAATTATTAGATGATACAAATGACAAGACCTCCTTTCTATATAGCAGTCTAAGGGGTCATAATATAATCCGAGCCGACATAACAATAATAATGTAAGGGCACGATAATAACAATAGTGGGCTACTATGGGGCACAATAATAACAATATGGGGAGTACATGGGCAAAACAATATAATAAGGGGGTTGTACTAATAACAATAAGGGGTTACACTAATAGTATAGGGACCTAACATGCCGCTTTCCTTCAAAAAGTGTTGTCCTCAATGCTTGAGTAGTTCTGGATGATTCTGTATAAAATTCTTGTCCTCCCATGTGGAATCTTCAATGGGTAAGTTCTTCCAGTTGATTAGATACCTTTAAATTGATCGATTTCATAGCTGTCGGGTTCTGGTTTCTGTGACTGCTCTAGGTTCCGATATGATTTTTCCTTCCTCGCCAAGTTCTGGCAATATTGTTTGAACTGGGATTTTCTGCAACTTTTGAATGAGTGGCCACACTTCTTCATCCTTCTTCCATTCATCCCTTGCTTCGTTTATCCAATTTAGTTGGATAATTTAAATAGCACAAAACAATTCTTCCACATCCTCATCCTTTCTTGAGAGTGCATATGCAACAACGTTTTTCTTCCCTTTTTTGTAGATGATTTCAAGGTCATAACCCAACATATTTGTGACCCATTCTTTTTTTCTTCTAAAGATAATCTTTGTTCTAAAAAGTATTTAAGACTATCATGATCCATTTTTACCTTGAAGTGTCTTCCCATTAGGTAAGGTTTCCATTTCTTAAGTGAATGTAGTATTGGCAACATTTCCTTCTCATAAACAGATTGCTTGAGATGTAGTCGTAAAAATACCCAATTGCCTACACCAAAACTCCTTTCACTGTGATGTTGATCTACCTATTCTTTCATTCGATTTTTCACCAAAGTGGTGTTATCCTTCAAAAGTTGGAGAACTTGTTGTTGATGGTTAATGCGATCTTTCACTGCTTGAATCTTTTTTTTCTTGATATGTCCTTCCATCTTGAGAGTTTGAGGAGTGGTAATTTCTTCCAATGCATTACAAGATATGGTCGGATTCATTTCTTGATGCTTGATGTGATCTTTCACTTCTTGAACATTTTTCTTCTTGATATGTCCTTCTATCTTGATAGTTTGAGGAGTGGTAATTCCTGCCAATGCATTACAAGATACGGTCGGATGCATTTCTTCTTTCTTGATGTGATCTTTCACTTCTTGAACCATTTTCTTCTTGATATGTTCTTCTATCTTGAGAGTTTGAGGAGTGGTAATTCTTGCCAATTCTTTACAAGATATGGTCGGATTCATTTCTTCCTTCTCTGGGGTTGGTTCCTAGTGTATATCCTCTTCTTTTGATGTTTCTTGATCCTTTTCTTGCTCCTCTTCATAATCTATGTAAAATAATTTCTTCTCGGCACACTTATGACCTTTAGTGTATTTTCTATCACAATTGTAACAAAGCCCTTTTTCTTTTTTTTCTTCCAATTGTTGTGGTGTAAAACTTGTAGGTTGTGGAAGGGTAGGAGAAAAACCACTTCCATAATTATAGTCATGAGTGGTGGGATTCCTGGTTTCCATAATTTCACTTTCAATTTTTCTTGCCAACCTAAATGCCTTCTCCAATGAATCAAATTCCCAAAGACGAACCTCATGTTGAATGTTATCCTTTAAAGTCCCTATGAAGACATCTGGAATATCATTTACCCTTATATTCTATTTTTGAAAGTCCTCAATGTTCTCTACCATTGAACCCTTTTGTTTGAGATTTATCAATTGGCTAAAGAAGGTGTTTCTCTTTGTATCCTCATAATGTGCTATCATTTCCTCCATGAAAATTGACCACGTAACAAGTGGTTTACGAGGACAAAGCCCTTTATACCATAAAAATTGATCCAGTTCTAAATATGAAGATGCAATACGTACCTTTTGTACTAGTTGCACCTCATGTAGATAAAAATATTGCTCCATCTATAGTATCCAATTTACCAGATCCTTGCCATCAAACTTCCTCATATCGCATTTTCTTGATTTTAGGAGATCCATATTGAAATGACTGTAACTCTATAATTTCATATCTTCCAGTTCTACAATCATGACCTACAGTAGCCCTCTGTGTCCTCTTTCCAATGCCACTATCATGATCGAAATTGTATTCCTGAAGAAATATTTATACCCAATCTCCCATGACGACCTAATTATAGACTTGTTCAATATAGCGAACTTGTACAACATGTCACAGGTCATTGTTTCAACCTTAGGTTCTGAAAATGGTACCCAACAAATTACAATACGTCCTATTTCTACAAATTCTTATGAAAATTCAATCTGATGCTCAAAGAGAAAGTTATGATGATTTTCCCAAGGTGACTTGTTTGGAATGTAATTCGGGGGTCTGCAAAAACTCTACCTTCCTCAAATTATATCTCTGAAAATATAGCGAGATAGGATCTGAAATTTGGAGCTGAGATTCAGATCGATAAGGTTTTTTTTTTAGCTTCTGAAACTTCGTAGAGCAAGCGCTATAGCGAACATTCCACTATAACTTGTTTTAGATGAAATTCTTCGACTTGCAAAATCTCTAACTTAGATCATATCTCCGAAAATATAGTGAGACAAGATATGAAATTCAGACCTGACGTTTAAAATGATTTCATCTCAAATGGTTTTCTTTTCGCTTCTAAAACTACGTAGAAAAAAAGTTATAGCGAAAATGCCATGATGACCTGCTTGGAGCAGCAAAACCCTAGAATCCAAAGCTCTGATACCAAATGTTATGGTACTAGCTCACAAAAATATAGAAAAGATAGATCAACACCTTAGAAATAAGCCTCTTCGAGGAGGCAACTTCCTTTACATTACACAAATGAACAATTATTAGATGATACAAATGACAAGACCTCCTTTCTATATGTAGTAGTCTAACGGGTCATAATGTAATAAGAGCCAACATAACAATAATAATGTAACGACATAATAATAACAATATGGAGACTACATGGGCACAACACTATAATAATGGGGTTGTACTAATAACAATAATGGGTTACACTAGTAGTATAGGGACCTAACTGCTTCCTTGCTTGCATCAGTGGCTGCCATATATTTTTCCTCTGTAGTTGATAGTGCCACTACAGATTGTTTCTTACTCATCCAACTGACTGCATCTCCAAATAGGTTAAACACATGCCCACTCGTAGATCTTCTCTGATCCAGATCTCCAGCCCAGTATGCATCAACAAAGCCACGCATATCCAACACTCTGTCCAATCCCGGTCTTCCTTGGTGGCACAAACCATAATCACTAGTGCCATGCAAATACCTGAAAACGCGCTTCACTGCTATCTAGTGCTCCTTCCCTAGTTCTGACATAAACCTGCTCAATACTCCCACTACATGTGCAATGTTTGGTCTAGTAGATACCATCGCATACATCAAGCTATTGACTGCACTTTCATATGGAACATGGGACATGTCCTCTTCCTCTTCTTATGTCTTGGGACACTGTTTAGTAGATAACCTTACACCTACAAGAATAGGAACATTCACCGGTTTACTATCCTGCATATTAAACCTCTGCAATATTGTCTTGACATACTTCCTTTGGTTTAAGTAGAGCTTCCTCTTTGTCTGATCTCTTTTAATTTCCATGCCCAAAATATAGTTTGCAGCACCAAGATATTTCATGTCAAATTTGGAGGACAAATGGGTCTTCAAATCCTGGATAATTTCTTTATCATTTCCAACCAGCAACATATCATCCACATACAAGACCAAATAAATAACACGGTTACCAATTAATTTAAAATACACATAGTGATCTGCTTTGCTTCTGGTGAAGCCAAGTCCCCATATAAATGTATCAAACTTTTGATACCACATCCTTGGTGACTATTTTAACCCATACAGAGACTTCTTTAAATTGCATACCAGTTCTTTCTTACCCTTCACAACAAAGCCTTTAGGTTGCTTCATGTAGATCTACTCTTCCAGATCCTCGTGAAGAAATTTTGTCTTCACCTCCATCTATTCTACCTCAAAATCAAAAGTAGTAGCAACAAATAAAAGTAATCTAATAGAATTTACCTTGGCAACAGGAGAAAAAATATCACCAAAATCAATTCTCGACACTTGGGAATAACATTTTGCTACCAACCGAGCTTTCTATTTCTCCACTTTTCCTTCTGCAGTTGTCTTCTTCTTGAACACCCATTTGCTACCAATAGGTTTCCTTCTAGCCGGCAAGTCCACTAGATCCGAAGCCTCATTTTTGTGCAAAAATTTCATTTCATCAACCATGGCCTCTTTCCAAAGTTTTGCATCCTCTGAATCTACTACTTCCTTCATAGTTCTGGGATCATCATCAGTAATAGATAAAACAAATTTGAACAGAAAGTAGATGGACTATACCTTTCTAGCTGCCTTTTTTCTCGAACTGATCTTCTCACACTCAGAGTTTGTGGCTCTTCCTCTTCTGATTCCTCCTCTACTATAGAGTCTGATTCTTCCTCCTTTAGCTCAAACTCTATCTTCTCAGGTTCCTTTGGTTGGACTTCATGTTTACTAACATCTTTCACCTCTCTAAGCACCACATCTTGGTTGTACACAACATTCCTTGTTTTTGGGTTCCAAAGATTATAACCCTTTAAACCATCCTTATACCCAATAAAGATGTGCTTTTCAGATTTACTATCCAACTTGGTTCATTTCTCCTTTGGAACATGTGCATATGCATCACATCCAAATACCCTTAGATGTGAAAGAGGGGTTTCTTACCAATCCATACGTCTTGTTGAGTCTTATCTTCCAACGCTGATGAAGGTGACATATTGACTACGTAACATGTTGTCTCCACCGCCTCTGCCTAGAATTCCTGTCCTAACCTGGCACCACTGAGCATTTTTTTTTTCCCTTTCCATCAATGTCTTGTTCATTCTTTTTGCAACTCCATTTTGCTGAGGTGTATATGGAGTAGTCTTCTACTGTGCTATACCACACTTCTTACATAATTCTTCAAATTCCTTACTGCAAAACTCTCCACCATTATCTGTCCTCAGCACCTTTATCTTCTTCTATGTTTGGTTTTCCACCAGAGCCTTAAATTCTTTAAACCTATCAAAGACTTCAAATTTATTATTAAGGAAATATATCCATGTATTCCTTAAGAAGTCATCTATAAATGATACATAGTACATAGACTTACCCAGTGATGGAAGCTTCACAAGTTCAAACACATCACTTTGCACAAGATCTAATATCTATTTCACCCTCTTACCACTAGAGGGGAAACTCACCCGATTCTGCTTCCCATATACACAATTGTCACAGAAATCAAAATCTAGAGAGCTATTACTCATACCTTCTACCATACATTTACCATGAAGTATTTGAAGGCCCTTCTCTCCATTATGTCCAACCCTTTGATGCCACAACATGGTCTTCTCTACAGAGACCACTAGATTTTATGCTCCACTTTCAGGAACCATGGAATTGTTGCACCCATCAACAACAGTGCTACCTTGTAGATTGTACAGAGTTCCAATTCGAACTCCCCGCATCAATACCATTTCCCCTTGAACCATCTTGTAGGTATCCTTCTAGAACACTATTTTTACACCTGCATCATCCATCTTTCTTACAGAAATCAGATTTCTGGCAAATGCAGGAATATGTAGAACACCCGGAAGTGTTCTAACCCTTCCACCTTGCAACTTCAACTTTACTTTTTCATGACCAATGATTCTAGCCTTCCAGTAATCCCCCAAGAAGACATCACCACCATCATATTTCTCATACTCGCAGAACCACACTCTATGGGGAGTGAAGTGAAAGGATGCACTTGAGTCAATCAACCATTCCTCATGATCTACATGTGTACTTGAAGAATCCAAGTACACATCCCCACCTTCATCTGAGGTGGTTTTTGCCTCTACAGAAGGAGCATCATCAGATCCATTTCATTTATCAGGAGCTTTAGATTTACAGTCCCTTTTTTAGTGCCCTTCTTTTCCGCATTTCTAGCACACCACCTTTACAGGTCTTCCTGTAGATTTAGATCTCCCTCTAGATTTAGATCTCCCACTCAATGACTTATTTTTGTTTCTGTTATGGGACCATCCTCATATAGACAAGGCATCATCATTCTGGCTCCATATTTTTCCATCTCATCTCCTCCATCAGCAAGGATGAGACAATTTCATCAAACTGCAAGGTAGCTATATTGCTACCTATTGCAATAACCAGACTATCCCACGAATCTGGTGGAGAACACAACAAACTGATGCACTTATCTTCATCTGAAATTTTAATATCAATAGATAATAACTAACTTACCATTGTATTAAATGCATTCAAATGCTCTATCACCGAGTCTCCATTTTTCATCCTCAAGTTATACAAATTTTTCCATAGGAAAAATTTATTCACGAGACTTAGATTGGTACAAAGTCCCTAACTTGTCCCACAAAGCCTTAGTCATAGCTTCCCCCCATACATTCAACAATACTGAATCTAAGACACAAAATCGTATTGTGCTCTTTGCCTTCCGATCTAACTTCTCCCATTCTTCATCGGACACTCCTGTTGGTTTAGTACTCGGATCTACCATGATCCACTGATCTTTATCCACGAACAGATCCTCAATATTGAGCTTCCACAACTCAAAACTCTGACCATTAAATTTTTTGATCTCTATCTTTCTACTACTCACCATCTTCTTTCACCACCAGAATCGATCTCGCAGATCTCCCACTGAACAGGGTCTACCACAGGCCCGAGCAAAACCCCTCAGCAACAAAGGCATCCCCTTGAAGCCAAAACAACTTTGATACCAAATGTAGGTTTTAACCCCGTACATAAATTACTTCCATACAAATTCTAAAATGCAGAATATAAACAATGTGAGAGCATAACACATAAGACACATATACATAGAGATTTTCCCCTAGATCTAAAAACTAGGACTACCAACTTGATTTTTCATTTTTCTTCCTTTCAATGTTACAATACATGTTTATACATGCCGAAGTATCTAATACCATGGACCTAAAACCATCGCGTCCAAAACCATGGACTAAAAACCATCACGTTGAAAACCATGTGCGAAAAATCATGCACAAAACCATAGGTAGGTCCGCCAAACCTAATAAAGGGGCCTTGGACCCCATAGAGTGGGATTACCTGCACCCCTCAAACCCCCTGTGACTCCCCCGCTACGCAATTGGTACAGCGAAGTGGGGGCTCTGCCCCCCTTCTAGCCCCCTAGTTAACTACATGGGCTAGTCATGGAAAGAATATAGCACAACCCAACACCATTAGATACTTAGATTGGGTTTGAAATTTAGTCACTACTAGGAAGATAAATAGAGAAATTAGACTTTGTATTGATTTCAGAAATTTAAACAAGGTCTAATTAAAAGACAACTACCCTTTACCAAAAATGGACCATATCCTTCAAAGGGTAGTAGGCTCAACCAGAATTTCATTACTTGATGGATTTTCTGGATATAACCAGATCTTAGTTCAACCAGAAGACCAAGCCAAAACTACGTTTACTACTCCTTGGGGTATCTTCATGTATTTGAAGATGCCTTTTGGATTAATGAATGCAGGAGCAACATTTAAAAGAGCTATGGATATAGCTTTTTCCAAGGAGATCCATGACTTCCTAGTGGTTTACTAAGATGACATCACAGTCTTTTTAAAATATGATAATGAACACCTAGATCACATGAGAAGAGTTTTCATTAAATGCAGGAAATTTGGTATGTCCTTAAATCCCAAAAAGACAGTCTTTGGTCTAGAAGAAGGTAAACTGTTGGGACATATAATATCCAAAGATGGAATTAGAATAGTTCCTGCTAGAATAGAGGCAATCTTAACCATCACCCATCCTAGAAACATCAAAGAATTATAGTCATTTTTACGCAAAATTAATTTTCTTAGGATATTCATTTCAGATTTAGCAGAATCTATTAGAGAAGTAAATAAAATTTTAAGAAAATATTCAGCACTTAAATGGACATTGGAAGCTAAACAATCCTTTGAGTCTATCAAACAAGCCCTTACCAAAACTCCAGTCCTTATAAGTCATGACTTTCAAAAAGATTTTATATTTTTTTCTTTTGCTTTAGAACATACTATTGCAACATTCTTGTTGCAAAAGAATGATCAAGGATATGAACAACCCATTACATTTTTTAGTAAATATTTAAGAGATCCAACCCTAAAATACAACATAATGGAAAAACAGGCATTAGCTTTAGTGAAAGCTATTAAATATTTTAGAGTATAAATCTTGTATTCACACATCATTTCTTATTTTCCAAACTTAGAAGTAAATGACAATTTGACACAAAATGGGCCTGAAGGGAAAAGAGGCAAATGGATTGTGACAATTTTGGAATATGACATAGAAATAAAGCCTACTAAACTTATCAAAGGCCAAGGTTTAGCCAAACTCATGGCTTAATCGAAATGTCAGGCCCTAGATATAAATTTCATTGGTCCCTTTGATGATAAGGAAGAGATGGCGACTCCACAGATCAGTGAACCTTTTACAAATTCACCTTGGTATGCATATATCATATTTGTATTACTAAATTTACAAGCTCATCCTAGTTTATCTAGAACTAAAGCTAGATTTTTGAAAATGAAATCATTGAAATATTGTATCATAAATAATGCTTTATTTTGGAAAGACAATGGTGCTATTCTTTCAAATTTTTTACTGAAAGATGAAGCTAGTAAAATTATGCAAGAATTTCATGCAAGAGATTGTGAAGGACACTTGTATTGGAAGACTACTACGAACAAAATTCTGAGGGATGGTTTTTGCTGGCCCACTCTTTTTGTAGATGTTAAGAAACATGTGACCTCCTATCATAAGTGCTAGATATTTAAGGGAAAAATAAAGCTTTTACCTTTACCTCTCGGACCCATATTGACAGAAATTCCATTTCAACAATGGGGGTCAGACTTCATTAGAGAAATGCATCCAGCCTCCTCAGCCCAACATAAATGGATTTTGAGAACCACTGATTATTTTACCAAATGAATAAAAGCCATACCTTCTAGACAAGCTACAAACTCTATCATTATCTCCTTCCTTGAAAGTAATATTCTGTCAAGATTTGGATTCCCCCAAAAGCTCATTACTGATAATGAAGCTGCTTTTAAATCCAAGTAAATTGTATAATTTTGTAAAAAATACGACATCACCCTTGGCCACTCCACTACCTATTACCCTTAAGGTAATGGACTTGCAGAATCCTCTAACAAAAGCCTTGTCAATATCATTGAGAAATTATTGGAGGACAACAAAAAGACATGGAACAAAATGTTGGTCAATGCCTTATGGGCAGACAGACTAACTACCAAAAATTCCATTGGTACATCTCCCTATCAGTTAGTATATGGGATGGACATTGTTTTACCATCCTCTTTGGGAGTGTCAGTGGTGAAGATCATCCATGAGTTGCAAGTAGAACCGAATGATATCTAGAGGTGGATAAATCAAACAATACACTTGCAACAAACCAGAGAAGAATTATATGTCAAATCACAAGTAATCCAGGATAAAATCAATTTTTTTTTTTATAAAAACACTAAAGATGATGATTTTTACATAGGTGACAAAGTACTTAGATGGGATTCTAGAAGAGAAGACAAGGGAAAACATGGGAAATTTGAATTTCTGTGGCAAGGTCCTTATGTCATTTATGGTTACGAAGGTAATAATACTTTTTTCTTGAGAGAGATAGATGGATCAGATATACCGGGAGGCCTGCCAATGGTAGAATGTTGAAGCATTAATTTTCCATAGATTAACAATATTTCACTTTACTTTACTCATTGTATATAACAGTCTAGAGTTTAGATTGATTGGATCGTAATATTTTGAAGTTGAAGCCCAGAGAGAAGGCCCTGAGATTTGAAGGGTTCACCATCATAAGTATGAATAAAGAAGAATCACAGAAGAACAATTTACAAGGTAACTTCAGTCACATTTTTAGAGGCTACCGATCTTAAAGTTCTTGAGATTTCACCATGAAATGCCATCCCCATGTGGAGCCACCATTAGGGTCCTATAATAATAGGATTCATAATTTTGAATTGGCTATGGTTAGTCCTGTAATATCATACATACTTTTTCTTTCTTCCATGTTAAAAATTAAAAAATGTAAAGAGCGTATGTCCTAAAAGAATAATCAAAGGACAAAAAGAAAAATAAAAGATAAAAAAAGTGAAAAATATGAACCCCAAACAAAAAATAAAACAGATCATGAAAGTGTGCAAATTCAAGTACCACTACTTGTTATTTTACTATGAAAAATAATGGTTGTATGTAGCTTGTCATAAATGCCACAACCCATGATGGTCAAATAGCATAATCTTGACTCATTCATGTTTTGAATTTTATGTTGATAGATAGCGAGTAAATATCTATCCAAACTGTTTAACCTTGGTAGATCAGTAGTTATATAGTGAATAAAAATGTGCTCATAAGATTAATCTGAGCCATTGGATGTTATAAGGTTGTTTATGCTTGAGAGGCCTAACTCAGGTTTAGAGTTAATTAGCCAAACAAATCCCTGTACTACTGGACCTTTTGGCAACAACCCGCAGAGCGCAGACTGAGGTCTAACCCGAAGCAGTATCGGGGGATGCTGGAACCACGTTTCTGCACCCTTGAGATGTCTGAGGGGCCGGTTTAGTCCAACTGTGACTACCTTCATGCAAGTCACTTTGTGCACTTTCCTGACCTGCGAGGCCTTCGTGATCTATTATAATTGCCTTCGCGCAACCCTAACCAGTGACTGAGGTGATTTCGTGCTGCCTTAGCAGCAATTGACACTACCTCCCCATGTTACACCACGTATCTTGCTTATCTTCTTATAACAGTTAGTTATCTTTACATAAATAGATACTTTATCTTATATTCACTTTATCAACACATTCATATAAGTTCGCGCATCATATAAACAATATAAATGAAATTTATATCCGATACATTTAAAGCTCAAATTAGGAAAAAGATAAACAGGACGATGTAAAACATCTTTTTATTAATTCTTCAATTGGTTACAGAATCAACTTGCCCTATGCACTCAGCTGCAAGGGTCCACACACTCAGTTGCAAACTACTAGGCCTCTGTACACTCAGTTGTAGAACCTTCTCCTACTCTATGACCCAAAGACACGACATGACACTTGAAATAAGACTCAATTCTTCATCATTAGATCTTATTGACTTCACTTAACTAATTTAAAACTTAGAGCCTCACTCTACTTATACAATCCCATGGTCCACGGACCATGGGTAGATTTCTAAAGCCAATATTACATTACAAAAATGAGGGTGGACAACCCTACGACTCATTTACAATCTTTGCGCTCTGCGCCCACAAAATGTGGAGCCTTTACATCGGATTTCATCAAAATCTGGGCTTTAAGCCCCTAAACATGCCTTGGGGGATCTCGCGCCCAACAGGCACCCAACACAAACACCATGACATCGAGTCACTCTGTTGGTGAAGATATTTTCATGTAGAGACCTCCCAACTCTATCCGAACTACTGCAATATCGCCAGCACACTGAGCAGCTGCCTATTGTACCTCCTGCACACGTTGTTCAGAGACTATTATAGCTGAAATACTACCCTACACCTGTTTATAGTTCCACACCTCCTTTCAGCTGCCTGGTGCACTAAGACTATTCTTTTGTCGATCAGTCAATTAGTCAGGCCACCCATGTATGGCTTCAACCGACTGCCATTTACTTTCCTAGTGTTATAGACATATTTTGGCACTGCAACCCCAAAATCATATGTCCATAAATGAAGAGCTATTTAACCCCTAAAGGTGTTGTTTCATACCCTAAAGGATCATGGTCAACTGATTACATCATTTCCCAGAAGTTCCACCTGAAAAATCACTCAGAACTAGCCAAAATTGGACCATACTGACTGCCCCATTGTCAAGGTGTGATGCATACTGGCTACTACACTAGCCAGGCGCGATGCATACTGAAAAGGCCTTCTATAGGGTGTGATGAGTGAGAATGGACCAATGGCAGAGACAGTTTGCTAAGTGGAAACTCATGGAATCTTCCAGAAACTTCTCCCATGACACTTGCCTCTTTGAATTCACCCACGGATGAGTAAGAGATCAATGAAATCTCCAAGTGGAACCAAGAACTATCAGTGGAATGACACTAATCAAAAACCTAGAGCTGACTCACACCCTTGCAAGACATCTATAAATGGATCCCTCATCTGAGAGATCTAGAGGTGGGAATTTTGTATTTTGTAAGGAAGTGTTGTTAGTTTATCTGTGGGAAGAGACATTGTATTCTTGGGTGATCTTGCTTTTCATGAGGTGAAGAGGGCTTTGATGCTAGGTGGATGATGCTGGATCAGACAGTTGGGTTGTAATCCTCTCTTCTACTATTAATAAAGTTCTTTGAGTTTTCCTCCATATAATCGTGTATTTGTGAATTTTGTTATTTGTGAATGCAATTGTATGGTCAATGTATTTCTGATTCTACATTGTTTATGATATTATAGATTGATATGCTTTGATGGTGTCTTGTTACTTTCACTTTACAGGTATTCTCTGAAGCGGGACAAGTAAGAGAGGAGTGGAAAGTCCTATAAAGGGAGAGAGAAATCAAGCAAGGAGCTAAGCGGAAGATCTAGGTCGTTCCCCTTTGCTTCTCTCTTATCTATCATACATAAAGGAAATCACAAATTTCTTTGATTGTTTGTTTCTAAGATAGCTACCCATCTTAGTGGGACTAGCAGATCAAAAAGACACTAGTTTTCCCATAAACAAAATGTTGACTCCGCTGAGGAGCGACTATTTTGTTTGTTTGTTATTGTTGTTTTCTTTATAAACTACAGACGGAGCCTGAAGTCAGCGAGATAGCCTTCGAACCGCCTTTTCTATGCAATTGCGAAGTAGACGAATGTTGCTTCAGTCAATCTCTGGGTTGGTTTATGAACTGAACATCTGACTTACAAGCATCCCAAGCACCCTTGTGGTACCTTAATAACCTCATAAGATCATACCCCTGTACTTTGCTTTTACTGTCCATCATAGCTCAGCCTAAATCACTAAACTTAGCTGCAAATTTTGAGCAAAATGCCAACTCAATTTCACTCCTTGGACCATCGCACTGTCTGTGAGTGGAAACCAGTATGCATCACACCTCCCGTGTGTTGCAGGTGAGATGCATCCCTATTTCCTTGAAGGACAGGTGCAATGACTAAGTGATACTATTTCTCTCTTTGAAATTTGGTTTTTTCCTCCTTGTTTTCAGCGCTATTCAGTAGTTTTGTTGCTCATGATCAGTATCTCATTGCTAAAGCCTATTTCCTTTTCATATTTTAGCCTCCATTGATTAGGATTTGTAAATGTTTTTATGTATTTGTCAATCATTTACAGTCCTTCTGTGTCAAAAGTAGCTTAATCAAACTATTGTTTTTGATGCAACAAAAGTGTCGTGATTGTCATTTTGAGTCAAAAGAAGAGTGTGGTAAAGTCTTCCTCTTCTAGATAGTCGATTGTACTTTTGTCATTGTATTTGATTTGAATTGTTAGTATTTGAAGTGTCGAAAGTAGTTTTTAGTTTTCTATTCGAAATCAAAAAGTGTTGTTTTAGTCTTCCTTTCGTTTTTTTTTTAAGAAATTGTCAAAATGTCGCTTTGAAGAAAATAGTTCAAATCTATACTTAATTTTTCTTTTTTGGCATTCTCACATTAAGGAAATGAAAAACAAATACATGCATGTGCATTTGCATTTAGACTATGTGTGAAAATGATTTAGGAAAAGTGCATTTAGTGTGCGCTCTTTGCTCTCTGTTGAAAGAATCATAATATTATTTCCTTAGTAGCCAGGATTTTCATTGCTAAAAGAAAATAAACGGTTGTTTATCATTTTAGATTGCATATTTAGGAATTTTACATCTACATCAAATGGTGAACCTTGAAAGACAAACTTCTAAGCAAGATCAACTCTAAAATAAATCTCAATGAACATAAAAATGCTTTGGAACCTAATGCAACAAATCTAGAAGTCTAGGATAGAGACGTGTTTTGGCGTTGTAAAACCTAGTAACTATTCTTTTCATCAAAGGTTGGGTGATTCCTTCTGCTTGATATGACAAGTGCTAGTACGGACTTGTGCTCCCCGTACCGTCGAGTATATATTGGCAGACCACAATAGGCTGATATCCTTTATCTAGAGGAATCCATGTATGTCGCCCTATTGATTGCAATGCATTGAACAGAGCATTCGGGAAGATTGACTATCATACATAAGTCCTTGGTAATTTCCCATTAATTTATCACCAAGGTGTATTTTGCAGTTTTTTGATTGGTTTGGTAATCCCTCTGTCTAGATTTCTAGAGTAGTCACTTTTGTTCCTTTTTGAATGCTTAAAAGAAAAGGTCCATTTGAGCACTTGTCACTTCAAGCTCATTAAAAATCGAAGGTGACTAAAGTCACCTTTAGCTTTTTCTCGACTCTTAAAAATTTAAAAATAAAAGTTGTGTCAAGGCGTTGCTAAAATTTATTTATATACGGAACATTTTTTCCCTTAATTTTGAGTTGATCAAGTAATCTGCAATCGTGGAGGAAAGTCAATCAAAACCCCATTGTTCATGGAGACTAGCGAGTCAACCATCTTTGAGTCCAGAGATGAAACCATTCTGGGAAAAACGGTCTTGTTTAACTGAGTCCAATTCACCTGATTTATTTGAAACTTGTATTTCAACATTGTCAGAGACTATAGTTACTCCAATCATTTCTGGTACATCTGCCTTTATAGAAGAAGCTCCGCAGTTACAAGAGGACATTAGAACTGATCCTAGTGTAACGGTAGGCACTTTTATACCTGATACAGCTCCATCTAGAGTTGAGCCAGGGACTGAAGTTCACTTACCTGAACATCTGGAAGTTGAGTTCCAGAATTCAGAAGGTGCCACCCCTCCAGTATCTGTTACTACATAAGCTATACCTTCTTCGGCTCCAGAAATATTTTATGGACCTAATGGTCTACCTCTTCCACCTGGACTGATTGCCATAGAAGAGATAGTAGAGGATCTTCCATCTAGTACTCCATCGCATTTTGGAACTAGGATCCACTTATATCCTTCTATTCCTAAAGTTAGTTCTTTTAATCATTCTTCATCACAAGTTCCTGTCGAATCACTAGGAAATCTTTTGGATAGAGTAAATATGTCTAAACAACCATCAACATCTACGATTGTGTCAACTGGCACAACTACGGCAGAGCTTCCTACTGCCATTCCTACAATGTTCGTTGTTATACCATGTTAGATAAACTTGACTCGGGATAGAGTCAAAGTTGACCAGATAAAAATTGATGGTTTTGGGGCACATGGTATTGTGCACCCATAGTATTTTTCCCATGCTCTTATATGTAATGGAGCTTATAAAAGGCTGGAAGGACTTCATTATAAAGTAGGCCTGGAAGTGAGCGGTGAAGGCTCACTTGGTCTGATTGGCCATGGTTTTGGCCAATGCTAATGAAATATAATTAGGTTGGGTTTTTCCCCGGATTTGGGGGTTTTCCGGATAAACATGTGTATTTATGCGTTTATGGTTGTTGCTAGTTAATTTTATATTTGTTCCTCTCAGTAATTGTCCGTAATTAATTTGTGTTCTCGGGTAAATTCTTTAAAAATTGGTATCAGAGCCAGATACTGGCTTGAAAGGGATTCTTTGATGCCAAGGGTTTATAGGGCCTGATGAGATCAATGCAGCCTTTTACAGATCAAGCTCTGGAAAGGGGCTTCCATAGACTAGATAATTCTCTAGAAAATCAACTGTACTATATGTGAATCCCTATCATAGACGAGAGAATAGTTCATATACACGGTGGGCAAGTGTGGGAATTCTTGCGGTTTCTAATTCACACTCAAAGAAGGCATACAAATAAGAAGAAGAAGACAGGGTTCATAGCAGGTTCGAAACTTGTCTCCGCCAGGTGTTCGACAACAATCTTGCAGTGAACCTATTGTGTGACCATTGGAGTCTATGCTTGATCACTGGTGTTGCAGATTTAGAAGAACAAGAAGAAGAGAATCATTCAAAATGAATGAGGCAGAGGAGGAAGCAGTGGTGGATTGTAAATTTTCTCGATAGAAAGACATTCATATTAGATGCCCTTATGCAAAGGCCAATCTCTAGCTGTCTCTGTTTACGAACTTTGCGGCCCATGATTTTATCCTATCGATGCGATTTAGCTTTGAGATAGATCTTTCTGGCCCTTGCCTACTCGAGATCTGTGCCTTGGAAGCATTTCGAGCTCGGACGGTGGCCTGTTCGATGAGCTTTGATATATATGTGTAAAAGAAACAATACATGAGGTCATTGACGCTACAGATAATGAACAGGGGATTTTCTCAGCACATTGACTGAGGACAAAGGTTAAAGTTCAGTACGTGACAAAGTTGTCGGCCATGTCTTCACTTAGCAGAGAACTCGTATTTCTCATTCTCCAGTTTCTAGATCAGGAAAAGTTCAAGGAAACGGTCGAGAGAATCAAAATGGTAAGGATGAGAGTGAAGATTATGTAGAGATGCTAACAAAATGGAGAGATTCGATGATGCCCTGATGAAAGATGCTTCCATCAAGCGGTTTGATAGAAGTTTTTAGAGCAAATAAAATTGAGAGAGGATGCATCAGAATAGCAGCAGGAATAAACAAAAAACATAAATTAATGAAGTCAAAATTATTGCATGTAAATTGGCATACTACTATAAGACCTGGTAAGGCATGTGTACCCCTGGATAATCACTAGTAAAGTCTAGTTAGACATAGGTGATAGGGAGGATGTCGGGTTAACAATACCCTGTGTAAAAACTCTGAGGGGGGTAAGGGCTAGAGTGAGAGGGATTGTCTCACTTAGCAGGTTTGGCTGGAGTTAGTCAAGGAATCCCAAATCAAGTTTAAGGGGGGAATTGTTATATAAACTTGACTTGGGATAGAGTCAAAGTTGACCAGATAAAAATTGATGGTTTTATGGCACATGGTATTGTGCACCCATAGTATTCTGCCCATGGTATTATATGTAATGGAGCTTATAAAAGGTTGGAAGGACTTCATTGTAAAGTAGGCTTGGAGGTGAGTGGTGAAGGCTCACTTGGTCAAATTGGCCAGGGTTTTGCTCAATGCTAATGAAATATCATTAGGTTTGGTTTTTCCCTGGATTTGGGGATTTTCCAGATAAACATGTGTGTTTATGTGTTTATGGTTGTCGCTCGTTAATTTTATATTTGTTCCTCTCAGTAATTGTCCGTAATTAATTTGTTTTCTCATGTAAATTTTTTAACATACCATCTGTCCCAGCTAGTTATGCACCACTAGCTGGAGTCCACTCAGGGACTGTTTCGACAACATGGTCAGTTCCTATTTCCTCATCCGGAGTCTCATCTAGTATTTCTTGTGTTGAAACTCAACAAATTGATCCTATATGTCAGTATCAATTTGGGTATTCCATTCTTCAAAGACCAATCTATCCTTTAAGCACTGGATTGCAACCATATGGGGGGCAGTATGCCCTTTCATTGTTCCCTCTCGGAGGAAAACAATATGAGAGTTTACAACAAAATTAAGGTCAAACTGGAATTACAAACAACGGTTGGATACCAATACTGCCTCAACAACCAAGGGTTGTATATTCAATGCAACCAATCCAACCTATGTCAAATATTCCCACTACACCTACTATTGTGACTGTATCACAAGTAAAAGCACTACCTGTTGTGTGTCAACCTCAAGTCTCTTAGGTTGAAATATAATAGCCTCTTGTCTCTGCGGCTCAATCACAACCTCAGGTTAGTGCCTCCTTACCTGGAACGACTCAGGCTCAAACAAGTACTATCACTCCGCATCTTGGTCAATCATCCAGTACTGGGCAACAGCAAATGGTCCAACAACCATGGTTGGTACAATATCAATAACTACAATTCCAGCAATCTCACCAAGGACCCCAGCAACAAGGCTTTGTAAGTAACGGGCAACCACATTTTCAAAACGGTTATCAAAAACCATATTATAATGGTTATGCCCATCAACCTTATCAAAGTTACTAGCACCAGATACATTATGCTGGTATGCAAAGACCTACTACTCAGGCAATTCCATCTTATCCTAGGTATGCTTTGCCTAACCTAAATCAATAGTTGCCTTTAGTAGCAACTCTAGAAATACCAGATATGAACCGGTTGATGAATGATCCAATTGCTTACACCCCTTGGTGGCCAACGATTCCTCATAAACTTCCCTCTGATATTCCTAAATTCAATGGAAATCTAGGTGAAGATCCATCGAATCATGTAATGACCTTCCATTTTTGGTGCTCATCTAACACCCTGAATGATGATTCAATTAGGCTTCACCTTTTTCAACGAACACTAACTGGTCCGGAAACAAAATGGTATATTGAATTGCCTAAAACCTCGTTTGATAACTTCAACACCCTTGCCATGACTTTTCTAACTAACTTTCAGCTACCCATAAGGTACGAAACAGGAACATATCTCCTTACCAACTTTAAACAGACAACAACTGATCACATATCTGATCATATTCATGAGTAGTGGCATCATCGTAGAATGGTAAATATGTATGTTCCTGATCAGCTTTTAGCTGAATGGTTTATAAAGTCGTTATTGCCCTCTATTACAGAGGATGTGGCTAAGGGAGGAGTTATCGCTGAAGAGAAAGTCATTGCTCACGCACAATATTTAGACTTGATCTATACTCAGTCTGGCATGCTCTACGACAAAATTCCTAATGCTCCTAGACCAGAATTTTCCATTTCACGCCTTCCTAAATCAAACAGGGACTCTCATGCCAGCAATGGCATGATCGGTACCACAAGCATGAAAACCGCAAATGCTCCATCTAAAAAAGCCCTTGTAGTTTCTAGTTAAAAAGCAAATGAAGAACCTCTTGCCTCGGAGGTTAATGCCATGTCATCTGACAAGGGTAAAGAACCGAAGCAACCAAGGGACAAGAAGAAAGGGAAAAACAAAAAGAAGAAACAGGAAGATTCAACTCTTGAGAAATCTTCTGGAAACCCTACTGGGTGAAAGAAACCTAATCAGCCATGTTTCATATGTGATGAGGACCATTATATGAGAGATTGTCCACGTTGAGCTGAGGTCATGAAGCTTTTAAAGACTTCAAGTACCTCAGCGGTATTGACTGATCCATTTCCAAACCTAGAAACTAATATGGTTTGTATTGATCGCGCCTCCCCATCACAAGTGCTTATGCTATCCATTTCGAAATAGCAAAATTATGCTTTGACATCAACAAGGAATAAAGATTATGGAAATCCACAGTTGTCGAACAACAAGGCTACAGATCAACCAAGCAGTTCAACAACAACTTCGCCAGAAGTTGTTCCACACATCATTCTTGAATTAACTATAAAACTGCCAAAGGGAGTAGTACATAAATCAACATTTAATCCTCGTGCATGAGCAGCAAAGAATTATAATATAGTGGAGGATCTGGCCCAATCGCCATCTGCTATGTCGACACTTGAAGTATTGTAGAATTGCCCCTCCCAAAAGCAGGCTTTTTTATCAATGATAGGTGGGATTGATCCAACGGATTCCAATCTGGTGGCCTTGAATCATAAAGTATACAAACCTCAGTTACTGGCCCAGCTCACTTTCCTTATACAGGTAAAAGCCCTCAACAAAACTCTTCATCAAACAATCATTGATGAGGGGGCATCTACCTATATTATGTCAATGAGTTGCTGGAAAACTTTAGGCTCGCCACCCTTGTCACAATCATCAGCGAAATTAAAAGCGTTCTATGGAAGAACATACATGGCGTATGGGATATTAAGTAACATGCAGGTCGAACTGGGGGGAAGACCATAGAAATTGAAGTCGAGGTCATTGATGGAAACCTTGACTACAATATCCTATTGGGCAAGCCCTAGATTTATGCTATGGATGCTGTTGTGTCAACATATTTTAGAAAGATTGCATTTCCCATTCAAGGCAGAATTACAATCATTGACTAACTAACCTTTCTCCCCAACATTTCGCAAGTTACTGGAAGCATTCCATTGATCCATGGAAGTTCCCAATCACTTCAAAATATCGGAGTAGGTCTCCTAAAAGACCCTTCCTTAATGGGTACTTTTGCCCTCCCACCTCTGAGTAATCTGGCAGAAGTAACCACAGTGGAAACTTGTCATATGATATCTTCTACATCAACAAAGATTAAGAATAACTCTGACCATTGTGATAGTGTGGATCATCGCCAGGTGTTGACCCCAAGCCCTATAGAATTGTTGTAGCAATCAGTGTTTTGGGCATGGGTGGCGAACCAAAATCAATGCTCTGCAAGTGTTTGGATAGATAGGTATCTAGAGTATGGCACCTCTTCCGATCCTTGGTCTCATGTACATTCTACATATGAAGGAATCATTTAGTCAATGATGATAGGAGAGGCACCATGGTAAGATAACCACCATCGTTCCCAGCTTCAAGATAACAATGAAGATTATTCTAGAGACCATAATCATCCTTCAGTTTTTGATTTTCTATCAAATACTGTAAATATGGTGGACTCCGAGAAAAATCTGTCCAATATTGAAGAAACTATCGCCATTAATATCTCAACCAAACCTAATGTTTTATAGAATATACATGTTGGCAAATCTTGTTCTACTTCAGAACTTGAAATATATTGCGCTCTCTTTCGTGAATTCAGAGATGTCTTTGCATGTTCATATGAAGAAATGCCAGGCATTGACTCGAGTATTGTTGAACATGAAATAAAGATGTATCCAGATGCCAACCCAGTAAGACAACAGCTTCGACCAGTACACCTGAAGAAAGTAGCCACCATTAAGGTAGAAGTTGAAAAACTTTTGCATGTTGGTTTCATTTACCCTATTCCTCTCACTGATTGGGTATTGAATATTGTTCCTGTGATGAAAAATCAAGGAACGATTAGAGTGTGCGTCGACTATAGGGATGTGAATCAAGCTTGTCCGAAGGAAAACTATCCTACACCCTTTATCGACCAAATAATTGATGAATTTACCGGATGCGAAATCTTTTGATTTATGGATGGATTTTCTAGATACAATTAAATCAATATCCACCCATAGGACCAGTCAAAGACTGCATTTATATGTCCATGGGGCACATTTGCGTACCGCAAACTACCTTTTGGTTTGAAGAACGCAGGGGGAACCTGTCAGAGGGCAATGAACTACGCCTTCCATGACACCAAGCACATCATTCAACCATATCTCGATGATCTACTGGCTCATTCACAAAAGAAAACCAAACAACTGCAACATTTGAGAGCTATATTTCTAAGTTGCTGACACTACAAGATACGACTCAATCCACATGAGTGTGTGTTTTGTGTTGGTTCTGGTCGGTTACTTGGTTTCGTAGTTTCTATGGAAGGAATTCGACTCGACCCATGTAAGGTTCAGGCAATCATCGACATGCCTCCACCTTCAAATTTGCTTTAGATTCAGAAACTCGAAGGGAAAGCAAACTTTCTAAGGAGATTCATTCCAAATTACACTGAACTTGCTAAAGGTTATACATGTCTTTTGAAAAAAGAAGTACCCTTCAATTGGGATTAGGTTGCACAAGCTTCCTTTGATGCTTTAAAAGGTTCCCTAGTAAAATCATCATTAATGTACGCTCCTCACTATCAAAAATATTTTAACCTGTATCTGGCCGCTATAGATACAACCATTGCCATGGTTTTAGTACAAGAAGACAATGGAATAGAACATCATATGTATTATTTAAGTCACAACTTAAATGATACAGAAAGCAGGTACTCCTATGTTGAAAAGCTGGCTTTATTAATTGTTCAAGCAGTAGAGAGATTTCGACACTATATCCTCTTTCACAAAACTACCATTTTGTCAGATTGCAACCCGATGACCTACATTCTGTCGCATAAATTGCTAGGGGGAAAATACTCCAAATGGATAGCCATTTTGCAAGAGTTTGATCTGGAATTCACCAAATCCAAATCAAAGAAATCTCTAGTCTTCGCCAAGTTACTTTGTGACCTCCCATCACCATCAAATGATTTAACATCTAAAGCATCAATCGTGGACAAAACTCTGTTTCTGATATCATCAAGCGACCCGTGGCACAGAGATATACTAATCTATCTCCAAACACAAGCCTTTAGGTCTAACACCTCTCACTCGGAACAATGACATATTCGATACCAAGCAAAAGACTACATGATCGTCGGTGATACACTTTACCATCATGGTGTCAATACAGTTCTACGAAGGTTCCTCACACATGAGGAGGCCAAAAAAGTCCTGAATGACTGTCATTTAGGTGCATGTGGGGGGCATCTATCTGGTTACGCTGCTGCACAAAAGATCTTACCAGCTGGTTAATTCTGGCCCACTATCTTCAAATATTGCATAATTGTAGTCAGAAGTTGCCATGCTTGCCAGATTTTTGATCGCAAAACAAGATTACCACTTGCACCGCTGCATCCAGTAGTTGTTGTTGCACCATTCGCTAAATGGGGCATAGATTTCATGACACGTAACCCCACCTCGGCCAATGGGCATGGGTATATCATAGTTGTTGTTGACTATTTTACAAAATGGGCCGAGGTGATGCCTACATTAAACAACAGCGGTGAAATGGCTGCTCTTTTCTCTTTCAATCATGTAGTCTCTAGGTTCGGTGTTCCATAGGCTATAGTCAAAGACCATGGATCGCATTTTCGCAATCACATGATGTTTGAATTGACTGCCAAATTAGGACTATCCCATGATAGTTCTACTCCATATTATCCACAGGCTAACTGACAGGTTGAGGAAGTCAACAAAGTCCTTAAGAGCTTGCTGGAGAGAATGATTGGAGTCCACAAACGGGATTGGTACTTAATCCTGTACTCAACTCTATGGGCATATAGGACTTCGTTGAGAAAAGTGACTAGATTTACAACTTTTCAGTTGGTGTATGGCCTGGAAGTTGTCTTACCGATTCAGTGTGAAATTTCATCTCTCAAGCTCGCGATCAATCTACTTCCCAAAACTTCAAAGGAAGAGGCTCATTTCTTGGAACTAATCCACTTGGATGAAACCTATCGTGACGCCGTGTTGGCTAATGAAGAACATAAGAAATGTGTCAAAGCGCAATTTGACAAAAATGTCAAGCCTCGTGTCTTCTCGGAAGGTGACCTGGTCTTGTTATATGATCAGGAATTTGATAAATTAGGAACGGGTAAGTAGAAATCGTTATGGGTGGGCCCCTACATTGTTAAGCGAGTATTAGTGAAAGGAGCCTACAAGTTGGTAGATTACAATGGGATTCCACTGTCGCAACTCTGAAACGAGTTGTATCTTAAACGTTACTATGCTTGATCAAGTGTAGTAATCTCTTTGTAGATATGCTTTTGTTACGTTTTTTCTTTCTTCAAGAGTTGTCATTTTGGTTAGGTAATCCACTTTGCATTTGTTGCAGATGTCGGACTTTTTCGAATCATTCATTGGGTATGCTGACAAAGCTAGTCGAAGTATGCAGAACCTATCTTCTGCAGCCTGGGCCATTTTTCCTCCAAGTGGCGAGTTGGTAAGCTTTAGGGGGATATGTATCGGTCGATCAATGAACAACATCGCTGAATATAGAACGGTGATTGAGCTTCTCTCTGATGCCATTTCACATGGCATACACTGACTTGTTGTCAGGCTAGATTCGAAGCTTGTCATTCTATAGCTTACGGGCGCCTATTCCGTTCAGAACCCAACTATTTATCATATGTTCCTAAGAGTCAGTATTTTGAAAAGACAGTTTAATTCCATTCAATATCAACATATTTCCATAAATTTAAACACATTAACTTATTCATTAGCAAATAATGTGTTAGATAGACATTTGCAACATTTGTAAAGAAAATCATTTCACTTTAACATTTGCATATGGATCACATAACTTAACCAAAATAAAACTCCAAAAATAAAAAATAAGAGTTTATAGTTTTTACAAAATGTTTTGCGTACAAGGAAAAATTGGTCATACGACCAAGAAACTAAAAAATGAATGCAGGAAAGAATCCTAGACTAATGATGCTAGTGATAACATGTCACCGCATGTGCGATCCTACGCAAGAGCCTAGTCCATTGACTCAGCACGCCAGTAGTGTGGCACTGTAGCCTTAGAGGTAACTCGTCTGTCCTCACATCCTGAATACCAAGAGTGAGACCCTCGATTTGATCCTGCAGCACTGCTAGGGTCTCTGCTATGTCCAGATCACGAAGGACAACCCTCCCTACAGCCTCTCCTGCTGGAACGTCAGCTGCTGCCCTTGGGCGTGCTGCTAGTCGCACCGGCCCAACATCTGCACAAGTATATGGGTTCAATTAGTCTTGATAACATTTCAAAACATGAAAACATTATAAAACTAATAAACAAAGATGTGGTCAAATCATTTTTACCTATCACACTCCACTGCTCGCAAGCGGGTAATGCCAAATCCGGGTCGCCTCGGAAATCCATCCCAACATATGGATACTCCGCAAAGACCATCTCCTGACAGTCGAACCACTCAAAGAAGGCATCAAAGAAACAAATCTGTGACTAACCAGCATGTTTGGCCATAAGATCAACCCACCTCTGCATCCGTGGTTCCCTTGGCATTGGCAATACTAGTGAAATGTATTGAGGTTGCATCAGTGGAATCCTCTCCAAGAAAAAAGAAATAAAAATGGAGCCATAGCCAAAGTTCTTGGATCTTCTGTTCTTTACCTTGGAGAGTTATTCTTTTATTACCGGAAGTACCACCTCACACCAGTTGAATACCTTTGGTTCCAGGCATTCCAGGGCATACTGCACATAATATCTATTTTCCAAATGAAGAGCCATGCTACCAGCCAATCTGGCAAAGGTGAATAAAATGGTCCTCAGAGACTGATCAGTGACATCCTCGATATTGATCTTGCCATCGCTGCTAGGCTGAGATCCATCTCTACAAAATTTACGGATATAATCTCTCGCAAATTCACCCTGACAGGCAGATCTCGATAGTGAAAGAGGGGCACCACGCCTTGATAACCCCGTCAAAAAGTAGATATCCTAGACTATCAGTGGAATAGATTTTCCTCTAATCTAGAATAGCTAGTTGATCAGATCCCAAGCATCGAGAGAATACTGCAAAAAATTGATTTTTTGCCTCATGCTAGTTATACGGAAGAATTTGAGCAAACCACAGTTTCATAATGCAGTAACAGTACCCTGATCATGTAAGGAAATCATGTCCTCTTCTTCATGTTCACGTTCACGCCATGTAACGACCATCTTGATCCAAAAAATATCTGAGTCACAGACAAAAGATGAATTAGGATCCTAATTTGAGCAAAAACAGGCAAAAATTTCATGAAAAATCACTGTGTAAACTTTCCTTTCTGCGCCCATCACACCCTGCCTGTTAGCAAGGTGAGATGCATACTGACTGGCTAGTGTCCAGCTCAGTATGCATCGCACCTTTCGATGCAGGCCAGGTGTGATGGATGGAGAACGAGTTCTTCAAACCCCAAGGGCCCAGAAGCAAGGAAAAAATTGCTCAAAATCAGAAAAGAATGGAATGAAAATGAAGAGCTCAGGGTTGGCTCCTACCTGGTCCTGACGGTGAAGAGAATAGTCCATTGGATCTCACGAAATTAGGTGATGAAATTTGAGGGGGAAAACCACTGCAGAGCTCCAAAATCCCAAATTTAAAATGAAATGGTAAAAATGAGAGGTAAAACTACTTTTTATGTTACTATTCACGTACTTCAAGTAAAATGTTAGTTTTTAATTCATTTTTCAGGCATATATATGTATGTATTTCTAATCAATTTGATGAAGCAAGTGAGCAAGTTGAACGAATGATAAAAGAATTTGACATGTTAAATGGTGATTTGAATGTCTTTGACCACTATCAATGAGCAATGTTTCTGCAAGGTTCAAGCTCGTTAAAAAATAAACCCGCCTATGAGCATAGTTTCTCCCGACTCAAGGTCATTAAAAAATGAATCCACCCTCAGTAAATAACCTTTGTGATTGCCTTGCTATCAGCCTCTTGAACCTTGGATTGTGTTCCTACCGTCACCTCCATTCTTTTGGTCGATCATACGCTTCCACTTGATTGTTTACCCTTTTGAGGAACAACTGTGACAAGTGGTCTTGTTAGCCACCCTCTTCACACTGCCATGTTCCGAGAAGTTCCAAACTTACCTCGAACCAGTTGCTACCTGAAAACATCACTCATTCCTAAAAAACGAGTCTCTTATAAACTCCTTTTATACTCATTAAATATAAAAATATTGTGGAGCTATTGGCCTCTCCAGCTCGTTAAAGTAAGGTGAAGCGCCATCCCTCCTATACATTTTAATATTTTTGGACCTGAGGGATTATTAAACAAAAATATCAAGCACTTGTATTTTTCAGCTCGCTAAAGCGATCGAAAAGTCATCCCTTTTGTATTATTTTATACTTTTTCAGACTTAAGGGATTATGCTATGAAAAAGGCCGCTGGAGTTTCCTTTTCATCCCTTTTCAAACTCTCTAAACATGAAAAGGACAGAGTTATCTTTGTCATTAAAGTCATTAAAATAATAGCGACAAACTTGTCAATCCAGACAAGAATGAGTTTCACTGTCACTAGGCTCGCTAAATTATAGCGACAGGTTTGCCTGAAGGGAAAATTATAGAACAAGCATATGTTATCCTCCTCAAGCTTGACAAAAATAAAGAGGTACTAGTCAGCAATGAATAGGAAAAAATGGGAAGAAAACTTGAAGAATTTTATTGGTAGGAGGTCACTCTTGAACATGACACTTTCACTCCATCACCATGATTGAGTCGGGTTGGGTCATTCCATTCACCAGTCATATCACCATTGGTCCTCCATACCATCCATCCTTCAGGGTTAACGCTACCAATCCATATCAGTGTCACCGACATGTTCAAGAGAAGTCATTCAGAGAATTTTCCATCCAGCAAATGCCTCATCTACTGCAATACTTTCACCCTTAATTTTTCATGACCATCATTCCTAAACCTTGTATCATCAGATCGTTTTCACCTCCAGAAAAATCATTTTCTTCCGTTTTGTGTCGTAGATGTGCGATACATCAAGGCCCTCCTACGATGGGTCACTTCTTATTCACATCATCTCATTATCTAAGAAGTTGACTTAAAAACAAAGCTTTCAGTACTTTGAAGCTTGCATGCCTCAATGGCAAGTTTCTCACTTCTGGCGATAGGTTTAAATCAATGGCCTTCGACTGAAAGATTTTGTGTGGTGTTCAACAACGGCTCATATATTCAAACCACATGAATTGTACTGTAGTACCTTGAGGGTCATTATCATTATCGGTGACTCCTCTCGTGCCTGTTAACAGCTTACATTATTGGCTGTTAATCAGGCGATGTCTTTCCATGTTCGACTTCAGAACATCTTTTCACATGGATCAACTTGTACATTGGACGAAGATTGAACGAGTTTGAAGACCCCAGATCTAGTTTCATCCATCCAGGCTGCGATATATTTAGGAAAATAAAGACATCAATTATACACAGAAGCTGCACAGATAGTCATCTAAGCCAGGGAAGATGAATCTTCATGTGAAGAATCACCAGTCTGCAATAGCAGTCGATTGTCTATCCTATGTACATGAAAATCAATTTATAAAGCTGAGCATGGGAATTCTCGCCTCAAATAGATCATGAAAATAATATGATGATGATGTATTGTATTGTATCTTATATAGGTCCCCTTCGAGTTCGAATACCTCGGATCCTCATGATAAAGCTTTTCACCTGACATCAAAAGATTTATGACCTCATGTTTTAGGGGTAAACTATTATAGACATATTTGGGCATTGCAACCCCAAACTCATATGTCCATAAACCAGGGACTCTTTAACCCTTAAAAGTGTTGTTTCATACCCTAAAGGATAATGGTCAACTGATTACATCATTTCCCAGAAGTTCCACCTGAAAAGCCACTCAGAACTGGCCAAAACTGGACCATACTGACTGCTCGATGGTCAAGGTGCAATGCATACTGGCTACTACACTAGACAGGTGTGATGTATACTGAAAATGGCTTCTATAGGGTGTGATGAGTGAGAATGGACAAATGGCAGAGATAGTTTGCTAAGTGGAAACTCATGGAATCTTCCAGAAACTTCTCTCATGACACTTGCCTCTCTGAATTCACCTAGGGATGAGTAAGAGATCAATGAAATATACAAGTGGAACCAAGAACTAACAGTGGAATGAGACTAATAAAAAACCCAAAGCTAACTCACACCCTTTCAAGACATCTATAAATGGATCCCTCATCTGAGAGATCTAGAGGTGAGAATTTTGTATTTTGTAAGGAAGTGTTGTAGGTTTATCTGTGAGAAGAGACATTGTATTGTTGGGTGATCTTGCTTTTCATGAGGTGAAGAGGGCTTTGATGCTGGGAGGATGATGCTGGATCAGACAGCTGGGTTGTAATCCTCTCTTCTACTATTAATAAAGTTCTTTGAGTTTTCCTCTATATAATCATGTATTTGTGAATCTTGTTATTTGTGAATGCAATTGTATGGTCAATGTATTTCTGATTCTGCATTGTTTATGATATTATAGATCGAGATGCTTTGATGGTGTTTTGTTACTTTGACTTTACAGGTATTCTCTGAAGTGGGACAAGTAGGAGAGGAGTGGCAAGTCCTATCAAGGGAGAGAGAAATCAAGTAAGGAGCCAAGAAGAAGATCCAGGTTGGTCCCCTTTGCTTCTCTCTTATTTATTATACATAAAGGAAATCACAAATTTCTTTGATTGTTTGTTTCTAAGCTAGCTACCTACCTTAGTGGGACTACTAGATCGAAAAGACACTAGTTTTCTTGGAAACACATGGGAAACGTTCTCCATTTAACTTTACCAACTATTCTGCGCCTTCGTTTGTGACCTCCTTAATAACATACGGTCCTAGTCAATCCATTCTAAATTTTCTTAGGAATTTATCAAACTTACTATCATACAGTAACACCAAATTGTTCACCTTGAAGGTGTGCAACTTAATATGTCTATATTGTTAGGCCTTTTCACGCTGCTTTTGTACCTACTGATGGAATCCAGCCAAAATCCACTCTTCTTCGAGTTCCTCCAATTGCGCAATCCTTTCCTCCAGGGCTCCGTGGTCTGTCATACCTATGAGCTCTACTATGCACAAAGTAGGCACGATGTATTCCATCGAAATTACGGCTTCCACTCTATAGACCAGCTAGAAAGGTGTCTATCCCGTCAATTTCTTGCATGTCATCCTATAAGCCCACAATACTGCAGGTATGCATAGGTCCAATCACTTCACTGCGCATTACATGCTTTTTCAGTGCTTCACATACTTCGTTAAATTCTTCCACGTGGATAACCTTCCACGTGCTCGTTTTCTCCACACTTTGTCGTTCCAACTTGAGGGACTGTTCGGGCATTTTACCCGTCATCATATGCTTATTAACCATATTTCCTAGCGTGAACCTCATGTGCATCCCTACAGGTTGTTTACCATATACCTATACCCACCTGGACAGATGCATGTGCGTACCATCCCGTCCATTGTATTTATCCACCACTAGCACTGTAGGTTTCCCAAACTATGAGCACATCATCCTCTTGCATTTGCACTAGTCTTCAAAGCTCCCTCGGTGCGTACCCCACCAACTCGCGGGCATAGCGCATAATACCCACTTCAAATCCTAGAAACGTTGTCTTTCTGGCACCTCCCTTTCAAACATATCTAGGAAAGTATCTACCTCACTTAACCCATCATAAGTAGGCAATTCCCTCACTTTTGTCGATATGTAGCGCAACGATCTTGTCATCATATTACAGTTCAGCCTGGTTACCTCGTGTAACTAGTTCCACCATCGCTTTGTGTCCTCATCTAAATCTGATGTACAAGAGCTTTCACGTTCCCATGAGATCCATCCGTCGGCAGTGGGAATTACACAGTCTTTCTCTCGCGTAGTTATTTTATAGATGCAGTCCAAATCATTGTTGCTTTTATAATCGTGCACCGGCTCTATACAGTATGATCCTTCAGTGGGGTGCAAAGGTAGAACTATGCATAGTGACTTCTTTTCAAAAATCATCTTGCGCCTCTTAAGATTAATCACCCCATTCATGTCAGTGGCTCAATCAATTCCTACGAGCACTAGATAGGGATTGTTGTTATCAATAATCTGTATCACTTCAAAGTCTGCTAGCATGCTCGCTCCTTCCATATCGATAGTGATTCCTTCCAATTGTCCCATAGGTATTATATTTTTCTTGTTCGCCATTCGTAACTAAATAGGAGACCACTATAGCATAGGCCTTCCCATGGGCTCCCATGTGTTCTTCGGCAGAGCGTTCGCGTCTGATCCCAAATCCAAAATTACTTTTTCCATCTCATAGTCACCAATCTTCACGGTTAGCTTCATTTCTCTTCCCGCTATCAACCCATGCTTTCCAATTTGTCAGACTATCCGTGGTTCTCCTGGCATGCTCCCAGCGCATTTGTTAATGAGTTCTTATAGTCCCTTTATAGACTTGCTATTGTACAGTAGCTTAATGCATGTTTCTAGGAACATCGTCAGCATAGATGGGTTCAATTCTAGCTCTGGTCTATCTTTTCTTCTTAAAGTGGAGGCATCAGTGAAGCTCTTCTTAGCTTCCATGAAGGTTTCCTTAGCACCCTGCAAACCAAACTCTGCTTCTTTCATTGGAGCCTTTCCAACCCAAGTACTATCTTCGGGTTGTTTTCCTTTATCATCTCCCATCACAATTCCAATTCAGAGAGTAATGTTCACATTTAGATCTTCCTCATGTGGCTCAGACCTCATCATCTGCAGGTTCTGAGTCAGGGGAGGTGGTAGCTTGTTATAGACATTTTTGTGCCTTACAGCTCTAAGCATGAAATGTCCATAAACCAAGGGATCCAAAGTCCCTAAAAGTGTTGTTCCTACCCCTAAAGGAACAAGGTCAACAAATTACAGCTTCTCCCAGAAGTTCTCCACCAGAAACTGCTCAGAATCAGTCAAATCAGGATCGTTTCAGCTGCTCCACTAGCTACCTGCGTTGCATAGCACCCAAGTACACTAGCTAGGTGCATTGTAACGCACCTAAATGCACTACTAGGGTGCGCTGAGCGGGAAATGACAAATGGCAGTGCCATTCCGCGAGGTGGAAAGACAATGGAAGCTTCCAGAATCTTCCCCCATGACACTTGCCTCACTGAGTTCGACCAAGGATGAGTAAGAGGCTCTCAGCCTCCATGTGGAAGCAAGAACTGACAGAGAGAAGACACTAGTCAAATGACAAGCTGACTCATCTTCTTTGCATACGTCTATATATGGATCCCTCATCCCAGAGATCCAGATGCTGGAATTTTGTACTTTGCAGAGAATTGTTGTTGGTTTTTAGATTGAGATCAGAGTATTGGGTGATTTATGCTTTGTTGGAGGTGAAGAAGGGATTCCTTTGCTGGGAGGTTGATGCTAGATCGGGAATCATTGGTTGTATCTCCTCCTGGATCTTCTTGTTATATCAATAAAACTATTTGAGTTTCTCCTACATGCTTGTGTATCATTGATGTTTGTTACATTTGTGTGTTTAGCTTAAATCTGATCCTAAGCTCTTTATGAATATAAATCTATGTCTTTGTGTAGTTTTCCTCTTCTGTGATCTTACAGGAAATTGGTGAAGCTGGGCAAGTAAGGGAGCAAGTAGCTGGAAGCTGTCAAAGAGGAGAGAGATTGGATCAAAGGACTAGCACAAGACACAGGTTGGTTCATCCTATTCCTCTTCGTTTATAGTTCATAAAGAAGAATACAAAAGTAGTTTTCTCTGTTTGTTGCTAAGGCACTGTCACACCTTAGCGGGATAGGGTCGTTCTGAATAGACACTTTTCCCCACAACAAAATGGCGACTCCACTGGGGACGATTGTCTAATTAGTTTATTTGTGTTTCTCTTGTTGTTTGTTTCATAGACTTAGAAGTAGTAATCGAACTACATTTGCCATTTACAAATGCAAAGTAGACACCTGCTACTTCAATCCATTCACTGGATCTGTTTATGATTTGAACAGTGGATTCACAAATGATCTGATTGCCCTTTGTGATAGCTCTTAGCCCTCCTTTAAATCATCCCTCTGATTGTACCTTACTGATTGCTTTTACTCGGCCAAAAACCATAGATTAAACTGCAAACCGTGACCCAGAACCTGGATAGAAGTCTCGTTTCTGCCCCAGCGCAGGCTCTGTGAAGAGGTTCTGCATTTCAACGCAGGTCCCGAGAGGGCTACCTGCGCTGCAATTCAGTTTCTCTGTACAACAGGTGCGCTAATCAGCCTTGCCCTGTGCAGCTGAGGTTCTTTGCTTCATTTTGTCCAGTTTTGTCTCTGATTTTTGCAGCCTATGATCAGTGTGTGTACCTGTCTAAAAACTCCTTTTCTTTGCCTTAATTCTGCCTCCTTTGTACAAAAAGACTGTAGGTGTTTTTGTGTGTTTGTGGCATCATTTACAGTTTTCCATTGCAAAAGTAAAATAGTCACACTGTCGTCCTTTGATTTAGATCTGTCGTAATTGTCGATTTTGGTCTTAGGAGAAAGTTCATTTGCTGTTGACAGTCAATTATGCTTTTACTTTTGCCTTTGGTTTGAATTTGTGACTTTCTAGTGTCGAAACGAGTATTTATTTCGAAAATCCTAAAGTGTCGTAATCGTCTCTACCTTTTGATTTCGAAAAGAAGCTTGTTTGTGTTTTTTACTTGAAATCGAATTCAAATTTGTACAACAACTTTCTTTTTAGGCATCAATATTAAGAAAGTGAAAACAAATACATGCATATGTGCATTTGCATATTGATAGTTTGTATGGCTTGATTTAGGAAAAGTGCATTTACAGTGTGCTCTTTGCTCTTTGAGAAAAGATTGTGTCTTTCTTTTCCCCTTGTAGCTAGGATTTTCATTGTTGAAAAGAGATAAAAGATTTGCTTATCATCTTTAGATTTCATTTAGGAGTTACATCTACATCTCGTGGTGAACCCAAAAGGCAAACTTCATAAGAAAGATCAACTTAAAATAAATTGAATGAATCTAACAACGCTTTGGAACTTAACGCACAACATAGAGGTCTAGGCTAGAGACGTATTCCAGCATCGTAAAGCCTGGTAACTGTTGTCCTCACTGATGGTTGGGTGATTCATCCACTGTGAGACGATAAGTGCCAGTACGGACTTGTGCTCCCACGTACCGTCGAGTATATATTGGGAGACCCCTATAGGCTTAAAACCTTTTATCCATAGGAAGCCGTGTCGGCCGCCCTACTGATCGCAATGCACCGAACACAGCATTCGGGAAGATTGACTGTCGTACCGTAAAACATATTCTGCAGTTTTGTGATTCGTTTGGTACTCCCTCTACCTAGATCTCCAGAGCAGTCCCTTTCGTTCCTTTTCAGACTCCTTAACGGAAAAGGTCCATCTGAGCACTTATCACTTCAGGCTCATTAAAAATCGAAGGAGACTAGAGTAATCTTTTGTTTTTTCTCGACTCTTAAAAATTGAAAAAACAAGTTGTGTCAAAGCGTCTAAAATTTATTTTAAACGGAATAATCATCACCATTCCCTCGTTGGTCTTCGAAGTTAGTCTCTTTTCATCGCAAGTTCTTGTAGAATCGCTAGAAAATCTTTTGGATAGACTAGATATGTCTAAACAACCGTCGACATCCAAGACTGTGTCATCCGACGCAGTAGCAGCAGAGCCACCTGCTGATACTCCAACGATGTTCGATGGTATATCATCTGTCCCGGCAAGTTATCAACAACAAGCCGGAGTCCAATCAGGGACTGTTTCGACGACATGGTCAGTTCCTATTTCTTCATCCGGATTATCATCTGGTATTTCTTATGTTGAAACTCAACAAGTTGATCCAATGTGTCTTCAAAGGCCAATCTACCCTTTAAGTACTGGATTTCCACCATATGGAGGGCAGTATGCCTTTTCATTGTTCCCTCCCGGAGAACAACCATATGGGAGTTTACAACAAAGTTCAGGTTAAACTGGAATTACATCCAGCGGTTGGGTACCAATACTGCCTCAGCAACCAAGGGTTGTATATTCTATGCAACCAGTCCACCCTGTGTCGAATATTCCCACTATACCTGCTATGGTGACTGAATCACAAGTACAAGCGTTACCTGTTGTATGTCAACCCCAAGTTTCTCAAGTTGCAATAAAACAGCCTCTTGTCTCGACGACTCAATCACAACCTTAGGTTAGTGCCTCCTTATCTGGAGCGACTCAGGCTCAAACAAGTACTATGACTCCTCATCTTGGTCAATCATCCAGTATTGGACAACAGCAAATGGTCCAACAACCAGGGCTGGTTCAATCTCAACAACCGCCATTCCAGCAATCATATCAAGGACCTGAGCAACAAGTCTTTGTAAGTAATGGGCAACCACATTTCCAAAGCAGTTATCAACAACCATATTATAGTGGTTATGCCCATCAACCTTGTCAAAGTTGCCAACATCAAATACATTATGCTGGTATGCAAAGACCCATTGCTCAGGCGATTCCATCTTATCCTGGGTACGCTTCACCTAACCTGAATCAACAGTTGCCCTTTGTAGCAACTCTAGAATTACCAGATCTAAGCTGGCTGATGAATGATCCAATTACTTATGCCCCTTGGTGGCCAGCGATTCCGCATAAACGTCCGTCAGATATTCCTAAATTTAATGGAAATCCGGGTGAAGATCCGTTGAATCATGTGATGACATTTCATCTGTGGTGTTCATCAAACACCCTAAACGATGATTCGATTAGGCTTCACCTTTTTCAGAGGATGTTAACTTGTCTGGCAGCAAAATGGTATATCGAATTGCCTAGAGCTTCATTCGACAACTTCAGTACCCTAGCCACAAGCTTTTTAACCCATTTTCAGTTACCGATAAGGTACGAAACGGGAACCGAACTTCTTACCAACTTCAAACAAACGACGGCCACTCACATATCTGATCATATACATGAATGGCGACATCGTCGTAGAATGGTGAAAACGTATGTTCCCGATCAGCTTTTAGCTGAATGGTTTATTAAGTCATTACTGCCTTCCATCACGGAAGATGTGGCAAAAGGGGGAGTCATCACAGAAGAGCAAGTTATCGCTCATGCGCAATATTTGGACTTGATTTACACTCAGTCCGGCACGCTCTACGATAAAATACCTGACACCCCTAGACCGGAATTCTCAGTTCCTCCTCCTCCTAAATCAAACAATGACTCTCATGCCATTGATGGCGTGATTGGCGTGACAGACACGAAATCGAAAAAGGCTACATCTAAAAAGGCCTGTAAGATTTCTAGTCAAAATGCAAATGAGGAACTTCTTGCCTCGGAAGTAAATGTCGTGTCGACTGACAAGGGCAAACAACTGAAGCAACCAGGGGGCAAGAAAAAAAATAAAGGGAGAAAAAGGAAGCAGGATGAGTCATCTCCTGAAAAGCCTTCTACAAACCCTTCTGGGCAAAGGAAACCCCCTGCGGGGTGACATATATGCGATGAGGATCATCGGACGAGAGATTGTCCACATAAAGCTGAAGTTAAGAAACTCTTTAGGAGTTCAAAAACCTCAGCAGTATTGACTGATCCATTTCCAAGCCCGGGAACCAAACTGGTTGCTAATCAAAATGCTTCCCGATCCCAAGTTCTTATGTTGTCTATCTCAAAGCAGCAAAATGATGCTTTCGCAAGGAATAAACATTACGGGAATCCACAGGTGTCGAATAACAAGGCTAATGAACAACCTAGTAGTTCGACAACAACTTTGACCAAGGTTGTGCCACCCATCATTCCTGAATTGACAATAAAACCACCAAAGGGAGTAGTGCACAAATCGACATTTAATCCTCGTGCAAAAATAGCACAGAATTATAATATAATAGAGGACCTGGCCCAATCGCCGTCCGCTATGTCGACACTTGAGATACCGCAAAATTGCCTCTCCCAAGAGCAAGCTTTATTATCAGCAATAGGTGGGATTGACCCAATGGATTCCAATCTTGTGGCCTTTGATCATAAAGGATATGACCCTCAGTTACCAGCTCAACTAGCTTTCCTTATTCAAGTGAAAGCCCTCAACAAAACTGTTCATCGAACAATTATTGATGAGGGGGCATCTACATGTATTATGTCGATGAGTTGCTGGAAAACTTTAGGATCTCCAACCTTGTCGCGGTCTGCGATGACGTTAAAAGAATTCGACGGAAGGACATATACCCCATATGGTATCCTAAATAACTTGAAAGTTGAACTAGGAGGGAAAAAAGTAGAAATAGATGTTGAAGTCATAGATGGGAATCTTGATTACAACATCCTACTAGGAAGACCATGGATATATGCCATGGCAGCTGTTGTGTCGACCTATTTCAGAAAGATTGCATTTCCATTTCAAGGAGGGATTATAATCGTCGATCAGCAAAACTTCCTCCCCAATGGTTCTCAAGTTACTGGAAGCATTCCAGTGATCCATGGAAGTAATCATTCGCTCCAAAATATCAGAGTAGGTCTCCTAAAAGGCCCTACCTTAATGGGTACTTTTTCCATACCGCCTCCGAGTAATCTGGCGGAAGTGGCCACAGTGGAATATGAAACCTTCTATATCTAATGGATTTGGACTCCGAGGACGGTTCTTATCTCGTGTCAACCTCGTTAAAAAATGAAACAAGGAGTCATGAGGATAGTTCTTTTACTGTCTCAACCTCATTAAAAAATGAAACAATCCCCTTTCCAAATCTCAAAGGTAAACCTTCATTCCAACCACCAAGTTGAATGCAATGAAGCTTGGGGGGCATGCACCTCGATTTGTGTTATTATGCTGGGGGCATACAAACTTATCACGAGCAGTGTTACTGCAGGGTTCAAGCTCGTTAAAAAATAAACCCGCATCGAGCAGTCTTACCGCGAGGTTCAAGCTCATTAAAAAATAAACCCGGACCGAGCAAATGTTTCCACCCGCGTTTAAGCTCGTTAAAAAATGAACTATCCCCCGGTAAATAACCACCGTGAATGTAGCATTATCAGCCATTAAAGCCTTGGTCGTGTTTGCACCATCACCTCCACTTTTCATTGGCCGATCATTCACCTCCATTTGATTGTTTACCCATTTTGAGGAACAGCTACGAAGAGTGATTTCACTAGCCATCCTTGTGACACTGCCGTGATTGGAAAATTCCAAACCTTACCTGGAATCAGCTGCTACCCATTTTTATCACTCGTTCCTCAAAAGACGAGTCTTATTTAAGCTCTTTTCATCTGACTCGTAAAATATGAAAATATTGCCGAGTTTTGGCCTTCCAGCTCGTTAAAGCGACGGGAAGTGCTATCCCTCCTCTAGATTTTAATCTTTTTGGACCTGAGGGATTATTGCACAAAAAGATCGAGTGCTTCTGTTGTTCGGCTCGTTAAAACTATCGAAAATTCATCCCTTTTGTATTGTTTTATACTTTTTCGGACTTAAGGGATTAGATGACGAAAAAGGAATTCTGGAGTTAACTTTACGTACCTTTTCAGACTCTCTAAAAATGAAAAGGACTGAGTTATCTTTGTCGTTAGACTCGTTAAAAAGATTAATAGCGACAAACTTGTCTTTAGACGAGAACGAGTTTCACTATCGCTAGGCTCGTTAAAACATAGCGATGGGTTTGCCCGAAGGGCAAATTATAGAACAAGCATATGTTATCCTCCTCAAGCTTGACAAAAATAAAGAGGTACTGGTCAGCAATGACTGGGGAAAAAATTGGGAAAAACTCAAAGAATCTTTATTGGTAGCAAGTCGCTCTTGAACATGACACTTCCACTCCATGCCTGTGTCGGGTTGGGTTGTTTCATTCACTGGTCACATCACCATGGTCACGCCATACCATCCACATTTGGGGTAAATGTTACCAATCCATCACATAAGTGTCGCCGACATGTTCAAGAGAAGTCATTCAGAGAAGTCACCTATGTCCCATCCACTACCATACATTATACTTCATTCATTCATGACCGCCATCCTGAACCATGTATCATCAGATCGTTTTCACCTCCATCAAAATCATTTACTCCGTTCCGTGTCATTGATGTGGGATTCATTAAGGCCCTCCTTTGACGGATCGCTTCTTTTCGACATCAGCTCATTATCCAAGAAGTCGATCTAGGAACACCCCCTTCAGTACTTTGAAGCTTGCATGCCTCAATGGCAAGTTTCTCACTTCCGGCGACAAGTATACATCAATGACCTTCGACCGAAAGATTTTGCATGGTGGTCGACGCCAAGTCCTTTATTCACACCACGTGAATTGTACTGCAGTACCTTGAGGGTCATCAGCATTATCGGTGATTCCTCTCGCGCTTGTTAACATTTTACATCATTGACTGGTAATCAAGCGATGTCTTTCCATGTTCGACTTCAAAACATTTCTCACATGGATCGACTTGTACTTCGAGTGAAGATCGGATGAGATTGAAGACCCCAGATCTAGTTTCATCCATCCGAGCTGCGATATATATTCAGGAAAATAAAGACATTGAAATGTACAGCCTTGCAGCACAGATAATCATCCTACCAAAAGGATGATGGCTCTATCAGAATCATCAGTCTACCATCAAACGATTGTCTGTCCTATGTACATGAAAATGAATTTATAAAGCTGAGCATGGGAATGCCTGCCTCAGCTAGATCATGAAAACAGTATGAAAATAATGTATTGTATTGTATCTTATTACAGGTCTCCTCCCAGCATTGAAAGAACTTCGGATCCTCCTAATAAAGCATTTCACCCGATAAACGGCTTCATACTTTAGGGGGCAACTGTTATAGACATTTTTGTGCCTTACAGCTCTAAGCATGAAATGTCTGTAAACCAAGGGATCCAAAGTCCCTAAAAGTGTTGTTCCTGCCCCTAAAGGAACAAGGTCAACAAATTACAGCTTCTCCCAGAAGTTCTCCACCACAAACTGCTCAGAATCAGTCATATGATAAGAATGTCTCATATAAAATGGCAACTTTTAGATTTTTGCCCCACATCCTTTCTTTATGCAAGTTAGGAAACGACTAATCCTATGAGTTTAAAGGGTTAGCCTACGGGTTTGTATGCTGGGGGCATAAAAACTTATCACGAGCAGTGTTACTGTAGGGTTCAAGCTCGTTAAAAAATAAACCCGCATCGAGCAGTGTTACCGCGAGGTTCAAGATCGTTAAAAAATAAACCCGGACTGAGCAAATGTTTCCACCCGCGTTTAAGCTCGTTAAAAAATGAACTATCCCCCAGTAAATAACCACCGTGAATGTAGCATTATCAGCCATTAAAGCCTTGGTCGTGTTTGCACCGTCACCTCCACTTTTCATTGGCCGATCATTCACCTCCATTTGATTGTTTACCCATTTTGAGGAACAGCTGCGAAGAGTGATTTCACTAGCCATCCTTGTGACACTGCCATGATTGGAAAATTCCAAACCTTACCTGGAAGCAGCTGCTACACATTTTTATCACTCGTTCCTCAAAAGACGAGTCTTCTTTAAGCTCTTTTCATCTGACTCGTAAAATAATAAAAGATTGCCGAGTTTTGGCCTTCCAGCTCGTTAAAGCGACGGGAAGTGCTATCCCTCCTCTAGATTTTAATCTTTTTGGACCGGAGGGATTATTGCACAAAAAGATCGAGCGCTTGTGTTGTTCGGCTCGTTAAAACTATCGAAAATTCATCCCTTTTGTATTGTTTTATACTTTTTCGGACTTAAGGGATTAGATGACGAAAAAGGAATTCCGGAGTTACCTTTATGTACCTTTTCAGACTCTCTAAAAATGAAAAGGACCGAGTTATCTTTGTCGTTAGACTCGTTAAAAAGATTAATAGCGACAAACTTGTCTTTAGACGAGAACGAGTTTCACTATCGCTAGGCTCGTTAAAACATAGCGATGGGTTTGCCCGAAGGGCAAATTATAGAACAAGCATATGTTATCCTACTCAAGCTTGACAAAAATAAAGAGGTACTGGTCAGCAATGACTGGGGAAAAAATTGGGAAAAACTCAAAGAATCTTTATTGGTAGCAAGTCGCTCTTGAACATGACACCTCCACTCCGTGCCTGAGTCAGGTTGGGTTGTTTCATTCACCGGTCACATCACCATGGTCACGCCATACCATCCACATTTGGGGTAAATGCTACCAATCCATCACATAAGTGTCGCCGACATGTTCAAGAGAAGTCATTCAGAGAAGTCACCTATGTCCCATCCACTACCATACATTATACTTCATTCATTCATGACCGCCATCCTGAACCATGTATCATCAGATCGTTTTCACCTCCATCAAAATCATTTACTCCGTTCCGTGTCATTGATGTGGGATTCATTATGGCCCTCCTTTGACGGATCGCTTCTTTTCGACATCAGCTCATTATCCAAGAAGTCGATCTAGGAACACCCCCTTCAGTACTTTGAAGCTTGCATGCCTCAATGGCAAGTTTCTCACTTCCAGCGACAGGTATACATCAATGACCTTTGACCGAAAGATTTTGCGTGGTGTTTGACGCCAAGTCCTTTATTCACACCACGTGAATTGTACTGCAGTACCTTGAGGGTCATCAGCATTATCGGTGATTCCTCTCGCGCTTGTTAACATTTTACATCATTGACTGGTAATCAAGCGATGTCTTTCCATGTTCGACTTCAAAACATTTCTCACATGGATCGACTTGTACTTCGAGTGAAGATCGGATGAGATTGAAGACCCCAGATCTAGTTTCATCCATCCGAGCTACGATATATATTCAGGAAAATAAAGACATTGAAATGTACAGCCTTGCAGCACAGATAATCATCCTACCAAAAGGATGATGGCTCTATCAGAATCATCAGTCTACCATCAAACGATTGTCTGTCCTATGTACATGAAAATGAATTTATAAAGCTGAGCATGGGAATGCCCGCCTCAGCTAGATCATGAAAACAGTATGAAAATAATGTATTGTATTGTATCTTATTACAGGTCTCCTCCCAGCATTGAAAGAACTTCGGATCCTCCTAATAAAGCATTTCACCCGATAAATGGCTTCATACTTTAGGGGGCAACTGTTATAGACATTTTTGTGCCTTACAGCTCTAAGCATGAAATGTCCGTAAACCAAGGGATCCAAAGTCCCTAAAAGTGTTGTTCCTGCCCCTAAAGGAACAAGGTCAACAAATTACAGCTTCTCCCAGAAGTTCTCCACCACAAACTGCTCAGAATCAGTCATATGATAAGAATGTCTCATATAAAATGGCAACTTTTAGATTTTTTCCCCACATCCTTTCTTTATGCAAGTTAGGAAACGACTAATCCTATGAGTTTAAAGGGTTAGCCTACGGGTTTGTATGCTGGGGGCATACAAACTTATCACGAGTAGTGTTACTGCAGGGTTCAAGCTCGTTAAAAAATAAACCCGCATCGAGCAGTGTTACCGCGAGGTTCAAGCTCGTTAAAAAATAAACCCGGACCGAGCAAATGTTTCCACCCGCATTTAAGCTCGTTAAAAAATGAACTATCCCCCAGTAAATAACCACCGTGAATGTAGCATTATCAGCCATTCAAGCCTTGGTCGTGTTTGCACCGTCACCTCCACTTTTCATTGGCCGATCATTCACCTCCATTTGATTGTTTACCCATTTTGAGGAACAACTGCGAAGAGTGATTTCACTAGCCATCCTTGTGACACTGCCATGATTGGAAAATTCCAAACCTTACCTGGAATCAGCTGCTACCCATTTTTATCACTCATTCCTCAAAAGACGAGTCTTCTTTAAGCTCTTTTCATCTGACTCGTAAAATATTAAAAGATTGCTGAGTTTTGGCCTTCCAGCTCGTTAAAGCGACGGGAAGTACTATCCCTCCTCTAGATTTTAATCTTTTTGGACCGGAGGGATTATTGCACAAAAAGATCGAGCGCTTGTGTTGTTCGGCTCGTTAAAACTATCGAAAATTCATCCCTTTTGTATTGTTTTATACTTTTTCGGACTTAAGGGATTAGATGACGAAAAAGGAATTCCGGAGTTAACTTTACGTACCTTTTCAGACTCTCTAAAAATGAAAAGGACCGAGTTATCTTTGTCATTAGACTCGTTAAAAAGATTAATAGCGACAAACTTGTCTTTAGACGAGAATGAGTTTCACTATCGCTAGGCTCGTTAAAACATAGCGATGGGTTTGCCCGAAGGGCAAATTATAGAACAAGCATATGTTATCCTACTCAAGCTTGACAAAAATAAAGAGGTACTGGTCAGCAATGACTGGGGAAAAAATTGGGAAAAGCTCAAAGAATCTTTATTGGTAGCAAGTCGCTCTTGAACATGACACCTCCACTCCGTGCCTGAGTCAGGTTGGGTTGTTTCATTCACCGGTCACATCACCATGGTCACGCCATACCATCCACATTTGGGGTAAATGCTACCAATCCATCACATAAGTGTCGCCGACATGTTCAAGAGAAGTCATTCATAGAAGTCACCTGTGTCCCATCCACTACCATACATTATACTTCATTCATTTATGACTGCCATCCTGAACCATGTATCATCAGATCGTTTTCACCTCCGTCAAAATCATTTACTCCGTTCCATGTCATTGATGTGGGATTCATTAAGGCCCTCCTTTGACGGATCGCTTCTTGTCGACATCAGCTCATTATCCAAGAAGTCGATCTAGGAACACCCCCTTCAGTACTTTGAAGCTTACATGCCTCAATGGCAAGTTTCTCACTTCCGGCGACAGGTATACATCAATGACCTTCGACCGAAAGATTTTGCGTGGTGTTCGACGCCAAGTCCTTTATTCACACCACGTGAATTGTACTGCAGTACCTTGAGGGTCATCAGCATTATCGGTGATTCATCTCGCGCTTGTTAACATTTTACATCATTGACTGGTAATCAAGCGATGTCTTTCCATGTTCGACTTCAAAACATTTCTCACATGGATCGACTTGTACTTCGAGTGAAGATCGGATGAGATTGAAGAACCCAGATCTAGTTTCATCCATCCGGGCTGCGATATATATTCAGGAAAATAAAGACATTGAAATGTACAGCCTTGCAGCACAGATAATCATCCTACCAAAAGGATGATGGCTCTATCAGAATCATCAGTCTACCATCAAACGATTGTCTGTCCTAGGTACATGAAAATGAATTTATAAAGCTGAGCATGGGAATGCCCGCCTCAGCTAGATCATGAAAACAGTATGAAAATAATGTATTGTATTGTATCTTATTACAGGTCTCCTCCCAGCATTGAAAGAACTTCAGATCCTCCTAATAAAGCATTTCACCCGATAAACGGCTTCATACTTTAGGGGGCAACTATTATAGACATTTTTGTGCCTTACAGCTATAAGCATGAAATGTCCATAAACCAAGGGATCCAAAGTCCCTAAAAGTGTTGTTCCTGACCCAAAAGGAACAAGGTCAACAAATTACAGCTTCTCCCAGAAGTTCTCCACCAGAAACTGCTAAGAATCAGTCATATGATAAGAATGTCTCATATAAAATGGCAACTTTTAGATTTTTGCCCCACATCCTTTCTTTATGCAAGTTAGGAAACGACTAATCCTACGAGTTTAAAGGGTTAGCCTACGGGTTTGTATGCTGGGGGCATACAAACTTATCACGAGCAGTGTTACTGTAGGGTTCAAGCTTGTTAAAAAATTAACCCGCATCGAGCAGTGTTACCGCGAGGTTCAAGCTCGTTAAAAAATAAACCCGGACCGAGAAAATGTTTCCACCCGCGTTTAACCTCGTTAAAAAATGAACTATCCCCCGGTAAATAACCACCGCGAATGTAGCATTATCAGCCATTAAAGCCTTGGTCGTGTTTGCACCGTCACCTCCACTTTTCATTGGCCGATCATTTACCTCCATTTGATTGTTTACCCATTTTGAGGAACAGCTGCGAAGAGTGATTTCACTAGCCATTCTTGTGACACTGCCGTGATTGGAAAATTCCAAACCTTATCTGGAATCAGCTGCTACCCATTTTTATCACTCGTTCCTCAAAAGACGAGTCTTCTTTAAGCTCTTTTCATCTTACTCGTAAAATATTAAAAGATTGCCGAGTTTTGGCCTTCCAGCTCGTTAAAGCGACGGGAAGTGCTATCCCTCCTCTAGATTTTAATCTTTTTGGACCTGAGGGATTATTGCACAAAAAGATCGAGCGCTTGTGTTGTTCGGCTCGTTAAAACTATCGAAAATTCATCCCTTTTGTATTGTTTTATACTTTTTCGGACTTAAGGGATTAGATGATGAAAAAGGAATTCCGGAGTTAAATTTACGTACCTTTTCAGACTCTCTAAAAATGAAAAGGACCAAGTTATCTTTGTCGTTAGACTCGTTAAAATGATTAATAGCGACAAACTTGTCTTTAGACGAGAACGAGTTTCACTATCGCTAGGCTCGTTAAAACATAGCGATGGGTTTGCCCGAAGGGAAAATTATAGAACAAGCATATGTTATCCTACTCAAGCTTGACAAAAATAAAGAGGTACTGGTCAGCAATGACTAGGGAAAAAATTGGGAAAAACTCAAAGAATCTTTATTGGTAGCAAGTCGCTCTTGAACATGACACTTCCACTCCGTGCCTGACTCGGGTTGGGTTGTTTCATTCACCGGTCACATCACCATGGTCACGCCATACCATCCACATTTGGGGTAAATTCTACCAATCCATCACATAAGTGTCGCCGACATGTTCAAGAGAATTCATTCAAAGAAGTCACCTGTGCCCCATCCACTACCATACATTATACTTCATTCATTCATGACCGCCATCCTGAACCATGTATCATCATATCGTTTTCACCTCCATCAAAATCATTTACTCCGTTCCGTGTCATTGATGTGGGATTCATTAAGGCCCTCCTTTGACGGATCGCTTCTTGTCGACATCAGCTCATTATCCAAGAAGTCGATCTAGGAACACCCCCTTCAGTACTTTGAAGCTTGCATGCCTCAATGGCAAGTTTCTCACTTCCGGCGACAGGTATACATCAATGACCTTCAACCGAAAGATTTTGCGTGGTGTTCGACGCCAAGTCATTTATTCACACCACGTGAATTGTACTGCAGTACCTTGAGGGTCATCAGCATTATCGGTGATTCCTCTCGCGCTTGTTAACATTTTACATCATTGACTGGTGATCAAGCGATGTCTTTCCATGTTCGACTTCAAAACATTTCTCACATGGATCGACTTGTACTTCGAGTGAAGATCGGATGAGATTGAAGACCCCAGATCTAGTTTCATCCATCCGGGCTGCGATATATATTCAGGAAAATAAAGACATTGAAATGTACAGCCTTGCAGCACAGATAATCATCCTACCAAAAGGATGATGGCTCTATCAGAATCATCAGTCTACCATCAGACGATTGTCTGTCCTATGTACATGAAAATGAATTTATAAAGCTGAGCATGGGAATGCCCGCCTCAGCTAGATCATGAAAACAGTATGAAAATAATGTATTGTATTGTATCTTATTACAGGTCTCCTCCCAGCATTGAAAGAACTTCGGATCCTCCTAATAAAGCATTTCACCCGATAAACGCCTTCATACTTTAGGGGGCAACTGTTATAGAAATTTTTTTGCCTTACAGCTCTAAGCATGAAATGTCCATAAACCAAGGGATCCAAAGTCCCTAAAAGTGTTGTTCCTGCCCCTAAAGGAACAAGGTCAACAGATTACAGCCTCTCCCAGAAGTTCTCCACCAGAAACTGCTCAGAATCAGTCATATGATAAGAATGTCTCATATAAAATGGCAACTTTTAGATTTTTGCCCCACATCCTTTCTTTATGCAAGTTAGGAAACGACTAATCCTACGAGTTTAAAGGGTTAGCCTACGGGTTTGTATGCTAGGGGCATACAAACTTATTACGAGCAGTGTTACTGCAGGGTTCAAGCTCATTAAAAAATAAACCCGCATCGAGCAGTGTTACCGCGAGGTTCAAGCTCGTTAAAAAATAAACCCGGACCGAGCAAATGTTTCCACCCGCGTTTAAGCTCGTTAAAAAATGAACTATCCCCCGGTAAATAACCACCGTGAATGTAGCATTATCAGCCATTAAAGCCTTGGTCATGTTTGCACCATCACCTCCACTTTTGATTGGCCAATCATTCACCTCCATTTGATTGCTTACCCATTTTGAGGAACAGCTGTGAAGAGTGATTTCACTAGCCATCCTTGTGACACTGCCGTGATTGGAAAATTCCAAACCTTACCTGGAATCAGCTGCTACCCATTTTTATCACTCATTCCTCAAAAGACGAGTCTTCTTTAAGCTCTTTTCATCTGACTCGTAAAATATGAAAATATTGCTGAGTTTTGGCCTTCTAGCTCGTTAAAGTGACAGGAAGTGCTATCCCTCCTCTAGATTTTAATATTTTTGGACCTGAGGGATTATTGCGCAAAAAGATCGAGCGCTTGTGTTGTTCGGCTCGTTAAAACTATCGAAAATTCATCCCTTTTGTATTGTTTTATACTTTTTCGGACTTAAGGGATTAGATGACGAAAAAGGAATTCTGGAGTTAACTTTACGTACCTTTTCAGACTCTCTAAAAATGAAAAGGACCGAGTTATCTTTGTCGTTAGACTCGTTAAAAAGATTAATAGCGACAAACTTGTCTTTAGACGAGAACGAGTTTCACTATCGCTAGGCTCGTTAAAACATAGCGATGGGTTTGCTCGAAGTGAAAATTATAGAACAAGCATATGTTATCCTCCTCAAGCTTGACAAAAATAAAGAGGTACTGGTCAGCAATGACTGGGGAAAAAATTGGGAAAAACTCAAAGAATCTTTATTGGTAGCAAGTCGCTCTTGAACATGACACTTCGACTCCGTGCCTGAGTCGGGTTGGGTTGTTTCATTAACTGGTCACGCCATACCATCCACATTTGGGGTAAATGCTACCAATCCATCACATAAGTGTCGCCGACATGTTCAAGAGAAGTCATTCAGAGAAGTCACCTGTGTCCCATCCACTACCATACATTATACTTCATTCATTCATGACCGCCATCCTGAACCATGTATCTTCAGATTGTTTTCACCTCCATCAAAATCATTTACTCCGTTCCGTGTCATTGATGTGGGATTCATTAAGGCCCTCCTTTGACGGATCGCTTCTTGTCGACATCAGCTCATTATCCAAGAATTCGATCTAGGAACACCCCCTTCAGTACTTTGAAGCTTGCATGCCTCAATGGCAAGTTTCTCACTTCCGACGACAGGTATACATCAATGACCTTCGACCGAAAGATTTTGCGTGGTGTTCAACGCCAAGTCCTTTATTCACACCACATGAATTGTACTGCAGTACCTTGAGGGTCATCAGCATTATCGTTGATTCCCCTCGCGCTTGTTAACAGTTTACATCATTGACTGGTAATCAAGCGATGTCTTTCCATGTTCGACTTCAAAACATTTCTCAAATGGATCGACTTGTACTTCGAGTGAAGATCGGACGAGATTGAAGACCCCAGATCTAATTTCATCCATCCGGGCTGTGATATATATTCAGGAAAATAAAGAAATTGAAATGTACAGCCTTGCAGCACAGATAATCATCCTACCAAAAGGATGATGGCTCTATCAGAATCATCAGTCTACCATCAGACAATTGCCTGTCCTATGTACATGAAAATGAATTTATAAAGCTGAGCATGGGAATGCCCGCCTCAGCTAGATCATGAAAACAATATGAAAATAATGTATTTTATTGTATCTTATTACAGGTCTCCTCCTAGCATTGAAAGAACTTTGGATCCTCCTAATAAAGAATTTCACCCGATAAACGACCTCATACTTTAGGGGGCAACTGTTATAGACATTTTTGTGCCTTACAGCTCTAAGCATGAAATGTCCATAAACCAAGGGGTCCAAAGTCCCTAAAAGTGTTGTTCCTGCCCCTAAAGGAACAAGGTCAACAAATTACAGCTTCTCCCAGAAGTTCTCCACCAGAAACTGCTCAGAATCAGTCAAATCAGGATCATTTCAGCTGCTCCACTAGCTACCTGCGTTGCATAGCACCCAAGTACACTAGCTAGGTGTGTTGCAACGCACCTAAATGCACTACTAGGGTGCGCTGAGCGGGAAATGACAAATGGCAATGCCATTCTGCGAGGTGGAAAGACAATGGAAGCTTCCAGAATCTTCCCCCATGACACTTGCCTCACTGAGTTCGACCAAGGATGAGTAAGAGGCTCTCAGCCTTCAAGTGGAAGCAAGAACTGACAGAGAGAAGACACTAGTCAAATGACAAGCTGACTCATCTTCTTTGCATACGTCTATATATGGATCCCTCATCCCAGAGATCCAGAGGCTGGAATTTTGTACTTTGCAGAGAATTGTTGTTGGTTTTTCGATTGAGATCAGAGTATTGGGTGATTTATGCTTTGTTGGAGGTGAAGAAGGGATTCCTTTGCTGGGAGGTTCATGCTGGATCGGGAATCATTGGTTGTATCTCCTCCTGGATCTTCTTGTTATATCAATAAAACTATTTGAGTTTCTCCTACATGCTTGTGTATCATTGATGTTTGTTACATTTGTGTGTTTAGCTTAAATCTGATCCTAAGCTATTTATGAATATAAATCTATGTCTTTGTGTAGTTTTCCTCTTCTGTGATCTTACAGGAACTTGGTGAAGCTGGGAAAGTAAGGGAGCAAGTAGCTGGAAGCTGTCAAAGAGGAGAGAGATTGGATCAAAGGACTAGCGCAAGACACAGGTTGGTTCATCCTATTCCTCTTCGTTTATAGTTCATAAAGAACAATACAAAAGTAGTTTTCTCTGTTTGTTGCTAAGGCACTGTCACACCTTAGCGGGATAGGGTCGTTCTGAATAGACACTTTTCCCCACAACATAGTTGTTACAGGGAAAAGTGTCTATATAGAACTGCTCTATCCCACTAAGGTGTGACAGCTGCCTTAGAAACAAACAGAGAAAAACTACTTTTGTTTTTCCTTTATGAATTATAGATAGAGAGGAACAAAAAGACCAACCTCTGTCTTGCGCTAATCTCTTGATTCGATCCGTCTCTTCTTTGATAGTCCTCAGCTACCTGCTCCCTTGCACGCCCAGCTTCACAAAGTACCTGTAAGATCACAGAAGCATAGCACTATACAAAGACATGGATCTATAATTATAAACAATCTAGGATCAGATGTAAATTGACTATACAAATGTAACAAACATCAATGATACAAAAGCATGGAGGAAAACTCAAATAGCCTTTTTTGATAAACAAGAAAAGAGCCAGGAGGAGTTACAACCAGTTGTTCTGACCCAACATCAACCTCCCAGCAAAGAAGCCCCTCTTCACCTCAAACAAAGCTTAGATCACCCAACAATCTGATGTTTGTCTCAAGAAACCAACAACAATTCCTTACAATATGCAAAATTCCAGCCTCTGGATCTCTAGGATGAGGGATCCATATATAGATATCTTTAAGGGGGATGAGTCAGCTTGTGATTTGATTAGTGTCTTCTCTCTAATAGTTCTTGTTTCCACTTGGAGATTGATGGCCTCTTACTCATCCTTGGTCGAATTCAGTGAGGCAAGTGTCACAGGAGAAGATTATGGAAGCTTCCATTGCCTCTCCACCTCGCGGAACGACACTGCCATTTGTCATTTCTCACCCATCGCACCCCGCAGAATGGATTTTTGAAATGCAACGCACCCACACAGTGTATTTGGGTGAGATGCAACGCACTTAGCTAGTGGAGCAGCTGCAATGATCCTGTTTTGACCAATTCTGAGCAGTTTCTCATGGAAAACTTCTGGGAGAAACTGTAATCTGTTGACCTTGTTCCTTTAGGGGTTAGAACAACACTTTTAGGGACTTAGGAGCCCTTGGTTTATGGAAATTTCATGCTTGGGGTTGTAGGGCCCAAAAATGTCTATAACAGTAGTGCTCCCTTGTCATGTATCCTAGCTATCAGTGTAAGACAATCTTTTGTCTCATGATCAAACACGGTACAATACAGACATGATGGGCGCATTGGATTCGTACAATCATGGGCATAGTGTCTTGGCCCTCCATAATTATAGCATATCATCTTTCCATGATCTCTTCCAGGTCCTCCTCCACCTCGGCCTCGTTCGCACCCCTGAAATTTGGTTCGCACCACTCCTGCGTTCTAGTCTATGGACCGTGTTTCGTCTTGAACTCTATATGTGGGAGTTCTATCCACCATTAGATCATAGCTTCCATAAGTGCGCTCATCATGTCCAACCAATCTACAAAAATTATAGAACAACTGTTGCAAATTCTGTGTGTACTTCTGTAACAAATGGCAGTTATCCGTGGCATGCTTTCCTCCTATTTGACAAATCACACACCACAAAGCAGGTGTTGCACTAGGTCATGCTTTTTCCTCTGGTCTTAACAGCATTGGTCCTCCTCCCATGAGGTAATTTGCAAACACCAAGAAGTGGTCCTTTTCATGACCTTGACCCTTACATTTAATGCACCATACCTCCTCGTGCACTTCTAGTCGGGATGTCCTCTCCTGTTTCAGACTCTGCATCTCAAGGTATAGGTTTTTCAACTATGCGTGGATCTACTGAACTCCTAAGTTAGGATCTTGTATCGAGGTTTCATGTAGCCTCATCACGATCTCCAAGGCCTCTACCTGAGTCATTAACCTCTATTGCGACAACGCGTTCCTCAAATGCGGTGTTAACGATGCTACAAACCATTTGCAGTGTTGTCCATCCCTCAAAGTCATATTAGCTTCCCAAATTGTACACTTCAGTATCTGATCCATCTCCCAAGGAGTCTTGCCTGGTAGCATTGCAATCTCTTTGAATCTAATGATCGACTGTGCTTCTGACTTTTCTTTGAGTCTAATGCTCTATTTAGTGCAATTTGGATATCCGCGATCCCTGCATTTGGATTGTCATTAGAATGCTTAATGTACCAGGTCAATAAGCGGTCCTGCAGAGAACTGACTAGCATTGCTTTCTTTATATTATCATGTCTAACTCCCTGTGCTTCCCATATGGCCCTTATCATGAACAAAAACTTGTATGGATCTTCATTTCCTACTCCCTTGAACATAGGCAAATTTATCGCGCTTGCCATATTGACTCGTGGAGGTGGCGAAGGTGGTACGAGTGAAGATGGAGGTGATGGTAGTCAAGTTGGTGGTGGTGTGGGTGGAGGTGGTATGCATGAAATCCTCTACCTTATGAAATTGATCGCACTTCATGGCGAGACCTTCACGAGCTCTTCCTCGTCCCCTCATGGAGGTGAAATCAAAGGGCTATTCTTTGGTTCCTTACTTCCTTGCTTCTGTAGCTTTTTCCACTTTGCATAGCTCCAGACATAAAGGTAATTGCATAACCCTCTTTTCACACAATAGCATTTTAATGCAAGTATTCAGAGACTTTATGTACTTAGCTCGTGGTCCTTTGAGAAAGCATTTCTCTGCCTCAATGTAGCTAACTGAAGTATCTACTACGAACTCAGTAATGAATCCTCCTATAATTTGATCGAGCCAGTGATCAACAGTGCGTGTGATCTTATCCTCCGATAATGTTGACACCTAATCCTCCGCGGTTGGGTGAACCTGGAATGTGAATAGTAATCAGAAGATGAACTGAGCAATCACATTCTTGTATATAACAATAGCTACCTAATGTAATAAAACGAATCAGTTTTTCTGAGTTTTCTGCCAAACTGGAGTTACTCCTAGCCTGACATGGTATCAGAGCCAAGTTGTAAAAATAGTTGTAACTCCCTTCATTTCTGCCACTGTCTCTGTCCTGATCATTTCTGCCACTACCTCTGTCCTGATCATTGCTGCCACTGCCTCTGTCCAGAGCGCTACTCTGCCTCTGCCTCTGTCACTCTCTGAGCAGTCAGACCATGTCATAAACGTTTCAAAAAAAAAAAAGGGCCGCCTTCTACAATTCAACGCATGTTAGAATGTCTTCCTCGTAATGAAATGCATATGGATTTTGTACTGTGATTTATCGGGGCCGCTTTCTATGATCCAACAGATATGCCATAATTTCTTCCTCGCCCTCTCTGGTTAAGGTGGCACACAGGCTTTGTATTTCATTCGGAATTACTTCTTGTTTGTCACGGTATGAGAGGCCGCCCCATTTTTGACATTTTCTGTGTTGTAACTCCTCTCTACTACCATTAATCTCTGTCATTCTTCTCTGTCCTAACTGATCGAACATTGAATGTTGTCTACCTAACGTTGAGGCCGATATACCTGTGCGTTGAACGTTGTTCTATGGGGGATTGTCGTTCCTTGATTCAAGCCAGTTGGTCAAATATAACTTTGCGTTGAATTACCGTGGTGTTTTGTGCATTTGAAGGGCCATGACTGTCATGAATGGTGGAAGACTGGAGGACTTTGTGTCCCAGGACTAGACGTTGTTTGCATCTTCCTATGTAGTGGAGGGTCGCTTGATCATCTGCCATGATAAAAAACCTCGTAGTGTATTAAACCGTGGCCTGACTGTATATTGTGCATAAAACCGTGGACTATATAATGCATAAACCGTGGACTGTATAATGCATAAACCGTGGAAACGACAGTCTTTCATATATTGTGGTTTGCTCACACTAATTATATTGTGGCTCTCAGTGTTACCCAGTGGGAAGGCGCTTCTTCAACGTGGGTCTTCATCCACATCCGGGTAAGATCATACTCCGGTTGGGTGTTCTTTGGCTGAAAGTGGAAGACTTAGAGCGTAGGTTCTTTTCGGAGGCTTTGCAGAATCGGAGAGAGAGAAGACAAGCGGTTTGTCCTCGGAGACCATTGGTAGCAGCAAGTTGAAACTCCACTCAAAATGCCCCGAGTTCGATTCACCGCAAGGCAGAGGCACATAGCGATTCAGTCCATCGGAGGTTACAGCGATTCGAAGGCCTGAAAGCTCCTGTCAGAGAACTATTGGCACCGCCCGGACGAGTGGTATACGTTTCCATAACGTTTGGTATTAAACTGCTTGTATATGCCTTGTTGATGATTGACCAGCATATATATATTGACCAGCTGTTTGAATAAGCTTTGAATGTGTTTTGGATGCTGTTTCAATAAGTTGTTTGAATAAGTTTTGGATGCATTTTGGACGCTATTCCAATAAGCTGTTTGAATAAGTTTTGAATGCGTTTTGGACGTTGTTTCAATACGTTGTTTGAATAAGTTTTGAATGCGTTTTGGACGCTGTTTCAATAAGCTGTTTGAATAAGTTTTGAATGCATTTTGGACACTGTTTCAATAAGTTTTGGACACTGTTTGAATAGTTTGTAGATATGGAATATGGTGGATATATTATATGAGGATCCTTGGAGGAATTTGAAGAAACAATACATAAAAATATTTGAAATCTTTTTCCCTTTTTGAGTACAATTTCACTGTATATCAGCAGAAGTATTTTTTTCTATCAGCAGAAGTTTTTTTTTACAGAATGCATTCAATCATCTCTATGGTAGGAATAGTTCTCACTGGCAAGGAGAACTATCCTGAATGGTCCCGGATGATAAAACACACCCTCGTCTTCAATGAGTTGTGGAAAGGAGTGTGTGTCAGAGAAGGAGACAATGACCCAGTGCAGCCTACCTCAGAGAAAGAACTCGTCATTTGGGAAAACAAGAACAGCAAAGCTTATGCATTAATCGCAACATCTGTAAATGAAGAGGTGAGTCGCCATATTTCATCATATTCGACTGCCTTTGAAGCTTTACAAACGCTGAAAGAACTCTATGACTCACATTCTGCACTTGAAGTAGTCCAACTCATGATTAAACTCTTCACTTTTGAAGTGCAAAATAATGATCCTCTTGCTCTTGCATCTGAAGTAAAGTCTATAATGCATGATATCAAATCCACTAAGGTTGAATTGGATATTCCTCTTATTGCTTTTCTCAAGGAACTTTATCCTACCTACTCCAACTATCTTGAGTCATTGCAAGCAAATGGAAATCTTAAAGATATAACCTTTGACTCTCTTGTGAAAAAGTTTGCTGAAAGAGAGAAAGATTTCGGAAAGAAGACAACCCCTGAATCTTCTGAAGAGACTGTGTGCCTTTCTCATAAAGAAAAGCATCCTGCTCAAGACTCTACAAGAGGAAGAGGTGGATGAAGAGGAAGAGGAAGATATTTCAGAGGCAGGGGGGGCAGACATTCTCAAGGAGAAAAGGCAGATCTGCATTGCATTCCCTGCAAACGAAATGGATCACATGATGCTTCTACATGCAAGCTACCATGGGACAAAATTGAGCAGAAAAGAAACCAGCAGAAAGGTAAAACTAATGATACAGACAAAGGTAAAGCACCTGAATCCGCTCACTATATTGAGGCACAATGTAACATTGGAGTAAATGAAGATTTGTTTAATGCTTCACTTACTTCTTCGAAAAATGATTGGTTGCTTGATTCAGGAGCAACCTGTCATATGACTCATAGAAAATATTTTTTTGAAGATTTCACTGACAATGTTGATGGAGCAGTATACTTTGCAGATCAGTCAAAAATCAAGCCATCAGGGCTTGGCACAATCAGGCTTAAACTGCCTGGTCTTCCAGACTTTCTTCTGGATCATGTTCTATATCTCCCACAGCTCAAGAGAAACTTGCTGTCCTTGGTCCACATCCACCAGCAAGGTCACTCCATTCATATGTTTGATGGAAAGCTTGAGGTAAGAAAAGCATCTGACCACTCACTTGTCATGAGGGGAATAGAAGAAGAAAGACTTCTCAAACTGCAAGGAACCTCTGCTCATGCACAACATTTCTCATATATTTCTCATCATGAAGAAGGTACACTTCCATCAAGTTTATTATGGCATGCTAGATTTGGACATTTAAACTATGACAGTCTCCGCTTATTGAAGAAAAATGGTGTTGCTGGTTTGCCTACAATTCCTAGGAAACATAAGCAATGTGATGCTCGCATTCTAGGAAAGCATAGCAAACAACCTTTTCATGATTCACATTCAAGAGAATATATGAAGCTTGAACTCATTCATTCAGATTTATGTGGTCCAATGCCTATTCCTTCTGCAAATGGAAATAAATATATCATGACATTTATTGATGATTACACCAGAATGTGTTGGGTTTATTTATTGAAGAACAAATCTGATGCTTTTCAAACATTCAAGAATTTTCATAAATGGATTGAAAATGATGCACAATCTCATATTGGGTCTATTCGCACTGATAATGGAAAAGAATATACATCAAATGAATTTGAACACTATCTTCGCCAACATGGGATCAAACATCAAACAACTGTGCCTTATAATCCCCAACAGAATGGTGTAGCTGAAAGAATGAATAGAACAATCTTGAATATGGTACGATCCATGCTTTTCTTCAAAAATGTAAAGATAATGTTTTGGGCTAATGCTGTTCTATGTGCTGCATATATAAAGAATAGATGTCCATCTAATGCTATAAGAAACAAGACTCCTTATGAATTGTGGTATGGACATGTTCCTTCGGTAAAACATCTCAGGATCTTTGGTTCCACCTTTTATGCCTTGATACCAAAGGTACATAGAAACAAACTTGGTGCTAGAAGTCGTAAGTGTATCTTCCTGGGGTATTCAAACACCTCTAAAGCATACCGCCTCTATGATGAAGTAAATAAAAAGTTTTTTTTATCTAGAGATGTCATTTTCCTTGAATCATCCAAATTTGACAATGTTGTTGAGCGGAAACTTGATCGCTTGGATAGATTCGCAAAAATGAAATCGTTTCAAGAATTTGATAATCAAATTCCAAATCTTGAAGGGGGATTCCTATACTAGAACAACATGTGGAACCTTCTTCTGAAGAACAATCTCCTCTGCATGAAACTCCAACAACGGATGATGCTTTAAGTGATGTAATTGATAGAATTGGGAGACTCAATCTTGATTCAGTCCCAACTCAATCAACAAAGCAGCCTGGACCATCTCAGAAAGGTCCCCCAAAGTGGCTGACAAAGACACTTGAAAGTGTTCATCCTGATGAAATTGGAAAAATAGGAACCGGAAATTAAAACCGACAAGATGGAGGTGATGTAGATGACTCTAATTCACCTATTGATATGGATGTTACTTATGATTGTGAATTGAACTTGTCTACAGATTTTGAACCAACTTCCTTCAAAGAAGCTGCTTCTCATGATGAATGGAAAGAAGCAATGCAAAAGGAGTATGATGCCCTCATAAAGAATGGCACTTGGAAGCTGGTTGATCCTCCAATTGGAACCAAACCAATTGGCTGCAAGTGGGTCTACAAGAACAAATACAAAGCTGATGGCTCACTTGACAAGCACAAAGCTAGGCTTGTGGCAAAAGGTTTTGCACAGAAGGAAGGGGTCGATTATGAGGAAACTTTTTCCCCCACAGCAAAATGGGCCACCATCCGGACACTCTTTGCACTACCAGCTCAGAACGGTTGGAAAGTCCATCAAATGGATGTAAAAACTGCATTCTTGAATGGAGATCTAAAAGAGAATGTTTTTATGTCCCAGCCTGAAGGATTTGCTGTGAAAGGACATGAACAAAAAGTATGCAAACTTGTGAAGTCCTTGTATGGCCTCAAACAAGCACCGCAAGCCTGGTATGAAAAACTAACTGAGCATCTTCTGAAACTCAACTTCAATCATTTTGATCTTGATGATGCAACTTTATTTGTCAAGAAAGTTGGAAAAACAGTTGTATATCTTGTGGTATATGTAGATGATCTTTTAATGACAGGTAACAATGAAAGCTACATTGCATCCATAAAGAAGGAATTGGGGAAAAGTTTTGAAATGACTGATTTGGGCTATGTTCATTACTATCTTGGCATTGAAGTAACCCAACATCCAAAATCCATATTTCTTTCTCAAAAGAAATACATTGGAGATTTGTTAAACAAATTTGGCATGACAGAGTGCAATCCTCTTTCTACTCCAATGGAACAAAACTTAAAGCTCACATCTATTGAAGGAAAGGAATTTGAGGATGCAACAAAGTATAGACAGCATGTAGGAAGTCTCATCTACCTCACTACTACCAGACCAGATATTTCATTTGCTGTTGGAATCCTCTCCAGGTTTATGCAAAAGCCTTGTGAGGGACATTGGTCTGCTGCAAAAAGAGTTCTAAGGTACTTGAAGGGAACTCAAGACCTTGGAATCAAGTATACACAGGTGGACGACTTCAGCTTGATTGGATACTCTGATTCAGACTTCGATGGAGACAAAGAAACTGGGGTATCTACTTCAGTATATGCTATGAGTCTTGGATCAGGAGCTGTCTCTTGGAGATCACGCAAACAATCAGTTCCAGCAGATTCCACAACAGAAGCAGAATACGTGGCAGCAGCTGAAGCAACGAAAGAAATTGTGTGCCTCAGGAAAATTCTTGAAGATTTGCAGGTAAAACAAGTACAATCAACTCCACTCATGATTGACAACACCTCTGCAATAAAGTTGGCCAAGAATCCAAAGTTCCATGATCGTACAAAGCACATAAATACTAAATATCATCTGATCCAACATCATGTTGAGGCCAAAACAATCCATCTCCGTCATTGCTCCACAAATGAGCAAATTGCAGACATATTCACCAAAGCGCTTGGAAGAGAAAAGTTTGAAAGATTCAGAATGATGCTTGGACTCACCAACATCCCTTCAGATTAAGGGGGGGAATGTTGACACCTAATCCTCTGCAGTTGGGTGAACCTGGAATGTGAACAGTCATCAGAAGATGAACTGAGCAGTCACATTCTTGTATATAACAATAGCTACCTAATGTAATAAAACGAATCAGTTTTTCTGAGTTTTCTGCCAAACTGGAGTTACTCCTGGCCTAACAGCTTCCAATCTACACACCAATTCTGGGGTCCACACAATAGGATTTTCGAGCTTCCACCTTCCTTGGCTATCTGCTAGCTTTGTAATCCACTGATACATCTCAGTAGGGAAAGATGCGAAGAACATTTCATGGATCTCTATGTATAGGTAGCAGTCTAACCACTCTTCCTTTGTTAGTTGCGGATTCTTGTTCTCCTATGGCGTGAACTCGTGAATTCTATTGTCCAACCAACCTTTAATTTCCTTCTTAGTTGGATTCCAATGATATGACATCAGAAATCTCTATACAAATTCTGGTCCCGGTAATGGAACCATTTGTTGGCTTGAGGGGTCTGACCCAGGTTCAGAGTTAATTAGGCAAACAAATCCCTGTACTACTGGCCCTTTCGGTAATAGCTTGCAGAGCGCGGACTGAGGTCTCACCCGAAGTAGTATGGGGGGATGCTGGAACGAAGTTTCTGCACCCTTGAGATCCCTGAGGGGTCGGTTGAGGCCTTCGCAATTGCTATAATCACCTTCGCACAGCCCTAACTAGGGGCTGAGGTCATTTTCGCTGCCTTAGCAGTGATTTGTGCTACTTCCCAAACTTACACCATGTATCTTACTTATTTTCTTATAACAGTTAGTTATTGTTACGTAAATAGATACTTTATCTTATATTCGCTTTATCAACACATTCATATAAGTTCGCGCATCATATAAACAATAGAAATGAAATTCATATCCAATACATTCAATGCTCAAAACAGGGAAAAGATACACAGAACTGATGTAAAACTTCTCTTTATTAATGCTTCGATTGGTTACAAACTCAACCTTCCCTGCACACTCAACTGCAGGGGTCCACGCACTCAGTTGTGGAGTACTAGGCCTTTGCGCACTCAGCTGCAGAGCCTTCTCCTACTCTACGAGCCAAAGACACGACTCGACGCTTCTACTAAGACTCAATTCTTCATCATTAGATATTACTGACTTCGCTTAAATGATTTACAATTTAGAGCCTCACTCTATTTATACAATCCCATGGTATGCAGACCATGGGTTAATTTCTAAAGCCAACATTACATTACGAAAATGAGTGAGGACAACCCTATGACGCATTTACAATCTTCGCACTCCACACCCACAAAACATGGAGTCTTTACATTGGATTTGGTCAAAATCTGGGCTTTAAGCCCCAAAACTTGCCTTGGGGGATCTCGTACCCAACAAGTTAGAATTAGATAGTTTTCTTGTGAAAAGAAAAGGAAATAAAGGGTCTACTATATCAAATGCACCCAACAAAGTGAAGTAAAAATTCTAGAGTAAATAAAGGGTAGGTAGAAGAAAGGTTGCAAATATACAAGGTTGTTAAAACATGAGCACATTTATCATGCTTAAACTTATGTTTCAGTGTGCAAGAGCATTTATGAGAGTGAAAGGATGTTCACTAGCTTACTTGATTAACTTCCCCTCATTTCATTTCACCCCCTACATACTTTATTACTAATTTCCCCATTATCCCATCATTTCTTATAAAAATACCATTTTTCCCTTCATTTTGGCCTTTACCCCTTGGTTTCACACATTTGCCTAGTAAATTACCCTCCAAAGGTCATCCCCCTACCCAAAACCCCTTTCCCTAGTTTGAAGCCCATTCCCCATTGCAAAAATCTTCCTTCCCCCTTATTAATTTCCCTATTTTACCTCAAAAACCAATAAAAACCCCTTATCCTAAGTTTTTATCTCCCGCCCACATTATTTAATTAACTCCTCCATTTATATTTCCCTGACATAAACCTTTTAACCAACCAACCTAGGTGTAGTTAAAAAAATCCCACTCCATTAAACCCGCTCATTATAATTTTTAATCCCCACCTTGTTCATTAAATAATTACAATTAGTTGTAATTAACCCCCCGGGCCCCGTAAATATTCACCCCTATTCCCTCCATGCAGCTTGACCATACAACATCTATCCGATTTTCCACCCCCAAATCCAACAACACGCATCCATATCACGCTCATTCCCTCTCCGACCTTTACTAGCCCGAGAGCACGCAAGATTCGTGTTTTTGCTCGGGCCCTTTTCTGCTACGTGGTAGCCTCGAGCGAGATCACATGCTCTCAAGGGAATACTGCCCACTCTCCAAAAGTGGTACGATGGCCCCTAAAACTGCCTCCCTACCAAAAGCTAAAACAATCCACTGTTTATTTATGAATTCTATGCCAAATTTTTACCGTTGCCGGTTAAAAGGCCAAAGAAGCCCATTTCAACTCTTTTCGCTCGTTTGCATTGTGAATGCTGCCCAAGCCTTCATGCACCACCCTAAGCCTCTGTAACAAAAATTGATCGTCGTTTACCTCCTGAGCAAGCTCTGGATGCCCAATTCAAGCATCTAGTGCACAACTGAACCCACCGTACCATTTACAGTCATCATTGAAACCAGTTTGCAGCTAATACCACCAATTTCCAGGTATTTTTGATAAAAAACTAGAACGGCCCTCTAAATTTGAAAACTTACAGTCAATTTTAAGGATTAATTAATTGAAATTAAATAATACATTTTCCCAATTGAAGAGTAATTTGCCTGTATGCCCAAAACCCCTCTTTTGCAAAACTACAATTACCCCCACATTGTACCAAAGTTTCCCAAACCTCACTTCTACATCAAATACAGGCCTATTCCCAATCCATAATCTCAGTCATGGCTTTCGAGACCTATTTGGATGTGATACCTGTGTCAACCCCTCACCTGGACATTGACCATTTGGCACTAGCAGGCAGGGATTTTAGATAAAAGATACTGCTACCCCAGCCTACCTTTTAAAGCTCCACTGCTAGATTAAGGATAGATTCTTGAACCATACCGATGACATCCATTTATGGGAATCCATTTTACCCAAATACCTATTCCCAGAAGTTCACCCATTCCCTAATATCATACATTTTCTTCATGCCTGCTATATCCCTAGCCAAAGGGCTATTGTTGCCCCTAACCAACAACTCTTATTCACCATCACTCTAGAGTCTATCAACCAAATTCTACAAGTCCAACCTAGCCTTAATGAGACCCCATTATCTATTGGAGACCTATTGGACTTATATATCACACTAGACCTTGTTAAGATAATACAAATCTTCCAGACCTTAATCATTGAAGGCTGCCATACTCCCATAGATACTCTACCTTATGCTGCCACCATTTTTCAGAGACAGGCAGCGATATAATCACCATGCTCTCTTGCATCCTAGGGTATACCACAGATGAGCATGTGGATGATGTTATCCTAGCCTTCCTATCCATCTTCACCCCGAGAAAGCCTCCTGCTATCATGTACAATTATGCTCAGTTTCTTTCAAATATGATGCATTAACAATTCACAAGACTGCCCATTGAAAGAGTTTTCAAGTACTCTTTAGTGTTATTTTACATGTTTTTGTATTACCAAGTAGATAAGTTCCATGTAAGCATCCAAAAGTTGTATACCAAGGGAAAAGAGAGACCAATGGTCTTCTGGACACCATTGATCCAGAAATATTCCACAACATTTACCTACAAAGACTTCATAGATTCATTTGTCTACCTAGTCATGAACATGTTGACCAGTAAGACTCAACCAAGAATCAACCATGAAACCAAGAGGGTGCCACAACTGGCTAAGAATAGCAAGGTGGGAGACTAGTACCTGTACCAAAACCACACTGAAATCAGGGTTTATGGTTGCCAACTAGCCCCTTATAAGCTACCCAAATAAATCCCTATGAGGATATTTGCACTTAAGTACATTAGGCAAATCATTAATTTAGATGAGGTCAATTTCCTAGCAGCTAGGAAGAAGACCCAATTTAAAATAAAGAACCAATTAAGCCCCTTCATATGCAATAATAGAGAAGTTGGACCTAAGGCTGACAAGATATTACAATAGATGAAATTCAGAAATAGATTCATGTGGCAGTATGACCCTCATGGCATCATAAACAAATTGAGAATCAAGGTCAAATTGCGACCTTTCATCCACCATCCAAGACCTGATATTGAGAAGTTTGCCAACCAAACTAAGTGGTTGGAAAATACATTGATTGACATGGATAGCACAGTTGTGGATGTTGAAAATACACTAATTGATGTTGAAAAGTGAATTGACCATAGTTATTTCCTGCAGGTTATAGAACTAGGGGAACGAATGAGTAATCCTCCTATTTTACAGACCCCAGCCAATGAAGACAGGAATCCAAAAAGAAACAGGGAGGAGCATTCTAGTTCTTCCATGGAGACTATAGATGTATACTTTGAACTCAAGAAAGGGCCCAAGTTGAATCCTGTGTCTGAACAGGAAGATAACATTGAATCAGTGGTAATAACTGACACTGAAACAATAGGGCAAAGAAGCAAAGACACAGTTGCTTCAGGTGAAGCACAGTAGCCATCAACCTCTAACACTCAAATTATTGAGAGACAACAAAATGTTGAGGTTTCTTCCTTTTTTAGACCAGCTAACAGAGAAAAGGATATCAAAGAGGGGTAAAAGGAAATAAAAATGAGAAATGAGAATTTGAAGGTAGAGACATGTGCCCAACACTTCAAACATACACCAGCCAACCAGACTAGGTTGATGTCAGCCTTTGACATCAAAGTAGGAAAGATGTGGGTCTCATTTTTCCAACCCACTATTCAGCAACCAAAGACCTCCGTTTATTACAAGAAGACTAATTTTGAGGTGTGCGACAAGGATGTTGATCCCATTGACCAAACAAAGTTTCATAAATAGGCTGGAGAAATTATTTACTCCACCCTTACAGGAAAGGCCATGGCTGCACATAGGTTGCAGGATTCACTGGATAATGTAACAGCCCAGTATAAATTGGAGAAAGCCTCCTCACAGGCCAAAGACAACAGGATCAAGTCATTGGAGGACTTGGTCATTGAGCTGGGCCATGATCCTAGTGACATTAAGGCTAATGTGAAGTCGATCAAAAAGAAAAATTAGGATATAGAAGCTCTCAAGCAATAGCTAAAGATGCCTCGTTTAGAACACCCACAAACTAAAGAGGTCCTGGAGAGCCAAACCAATCATGAAGAGATGATGGACCTAGTATTTCAACTGAATGATCAGTTAAAGGATATGGAGAAAGAATTGGATAGGCTGATTCAACTAAAACAAGCTAGTCTTGATGATGCCACTGCAACTGTTAGCCCAACAGTTACCACTTTTGTACCTTCTACTTTGGTAGCATCCTTAGCTCCCACGGCTCCAGTGACCACAACACTGCCAGCATCTATACAAACTACATCAGCAATAGGGTCAACAACAATAGGGTCTATAGGTGATGAGGCAAACAGGTTGGTCAAAGCAATGGAAGAAATGTCCATTCAGACCACTAAGATGAATAGGCTTAAGGAAAAAGTGACTAGCCTGGAAAGAGATTACAAACTTGCCCAAATCATGCACACAGAAGAACACTAGAAGTCTACAAAGATGAATGAACGAATCAAAAGCCTGGAGAAGGAATTGACATTGAATGAACCTCTAGGTTAGGTGAAGGAGCAACTATGAGCAAATATCATTGACTCTGTCAATGATATTTGGCCATCCATCAAGGTTATTTTTTAACAGATTGATTTAATAAAGCATGCTACAGAAGCGATACAAAGAGTCAAAGTAGAACTTGGGGACATTCCAAAGGAAACTACAAGGATCATTCACTTCCTCAACTCCAAGAACGGGTATGAGCTACCAGAATTAGAGACACCTGACAGAACAAGTACAATTTTTGAAGTTAAAAGGGTCCTCACCAAGAGGAATTTGATGTTGAAACTATAGGATAAGTGCCAAACCATGCAGCTGGCCATTGACAGATACATGATCAAATTTGGAATTTTGAGGCAAAAAGGTTTACCGAATCCTATGGTAATAAATGATAAGTTGATTACACAGGAGGACTATAACAGAAAAAATTGAGAAGTGGCCAAAGATCATGTGAATACTTCATCCATGAAGGGCATGCCTATTGGCAAAGTATTATATCAAACTTTTGAGAATTTGTTTTACCTCTAGCATGAGGTAAAACACCTTTTTGTCAATAAGCCTACTTTTTCCAAGTATATAGAGGCAGATGAGATTTTCATGAAAATGATCAATATCGAATTACCAAATGCTGAGACATGGGAGAAAATAAATGATTTATTGTAGAATACACAGTAAAAATGTAAAAATGTACAGTAAAAGTAAAAGGGCACAATAAAAGGATATTGACAGGTCAGCCAGGTCAAAGTGTATAAGGTGAAAGTGTATCAATTGAAAGATCAGAGTGAATAGAGCATCCAACGTGAAGACCAAACAACAAAGTAGATTAAAGGGAAAAAGATCAAAGATTAAAGCTAGCACAACCTAATAAGCAGGGACAACAAGCATCAGTTCAATAACTGTCTCTATCTTCTTGCATGAAGATTTTTTTTTCTCCTAGATTAGTTCCGAAGGTAGTTTGGGATATTTTGAAAAATATTTTTGTATAAATACTTCATAATTCAAAGTACTAGGTGTGGATTGATATACGTTTGTAAATTTATTTTGATCGCAAACCTGAGGATTATTGTACCAATTTTCAAGTCAGTAGACTGGAGCAAGTAATAAAGAGATTGAATTCCAAGATTCATGTGTAGAGCTATTACAGTGAAGTATTTTATTTGTCAATTTGCTATTCTCTTATGTTTTTCACAAACTTAAATATTATCTAAAGTTGAATGAATTAACTGGAAATTTATCTCAGAATTTGTTTAAGTACACTCTCTTTTCCACAGTTAATCATTTACATGTTTTCTTCTAATATCCAGAGTTGAGAATCCTTAATTGCTCTCCCATCCTGGTTGACCTCTCTCAATTTCTTCATAATCTGGCCTAAGAAACCTTTAATTCCTCTTTGGATCCAATTGAAAAGCACTTCACCATCCAGCCTTGAGATCTTGGGTAACTCTGCTATCTTGCCCTGTAGACACTCTTATTAGAACTTGATCCAGTCTTGTTTGCTAAACATTCAACCACATAGACCAATGGTGAAAACATCCCTCTTTTGATCTAAGTGATCTCACCACCAAATCTAAATCAAAACCCAAGCATAATCATAACTAGCCCAAAATCAATTAACTTAAACAAAGTTAAATCATAAAGACAGAGACCTGTCTGAGATTAGGAAGGCTAGATCCTAATCTCCAAAATTTGTTTGTGGTTACCTCTATCATATCTTTTTCTAACAACTTTAAAGAAATTTTGGAGTGATAACACCTCGCACACCCATGCTACTAATTTTCAGACCTGTGCCTCCACTGGTTCTTCTACATGGATGGCCAACTCTAGGACCATTTGGCAGGCTTCCTCCACCACTTGCACGATCTGTTTGTTCTATGCCACTACCTCGTCATGCTGCAGGCTCAGTTGTTCCATGTTGATGCACTGCTCGCTAATTACCAAGAGTGCGTGACCATCCCTGGCTCGTAGTTCTACAATGATTCCATCCTAGAGAACATAGAGCATTTCCCGAGGGAGTACAACAACATTTAACCTAATTCCCTTCAACCTACTGACCATAGGCCTGTCGGATTCATTTTCTATAATGAGTGCTCCATCTGGAAGCATTATGGTATTGGTCATCTCGGTGCGCATCATTTCTTTGATCGCAGACGTGTTTACTATGAGGCTAGTTGACATAGTGCCAGCTTGTGGAGTGCACACTTGTAACTCATGTATATGTGCCCGTACGACCCCGAACAGCATCTGGTGTTCCTCCTCGAACTACTAGAGGGCCTCTGTAGTGACATCCCTCACCATCTCACCAATGTCATGTAGATCCCCGTCAGTGAGGGTGATTGAGTCAAAAGAAGTTTTTGAAGCCTTTGACTTCTTTCGTGGTCCTACCTACTCTCTTGGGCATAGACGTTTCAATTGGGTGGACATTGTCTACAGGTCCATGCCACCTTGCTCTATATTTGTCTCTAGCTCAGGCGAAGGTGACTTCTGTCCTTCGTGCTCTTCCCTTGCTACCGTTTGCTTCTCTTATGCCAACTTCGCATCGTCTCATGCCACCTGGGCCTTAGCTGTTGCCGCTTCATTTCTGCACTTTTCTGCCAACTCCACCATTCATAGTTTCGCCACTTCCTTTTTCCGTTGCGCAGTGGAATTCTCTTCTTCCACCATAGAGCTAGCTAGAGCATGCCACTCTGGAGGCCATGACTCAAGGACCGCGAAGATGACATCTTCTACCACCAGATAGGGTAGCTCGTTCCACTTCTTTACAGGGTCCTTCCATGCCCTGATGCAAATGTGGCGGAAATCTTCCTTCAATTCCGTGAAGCTCTACAGACTGTTGTATACCGTGGGCGATAAAAACAACTTGCGATTAATCCCCATTCTAATTTTCATCTCCATGAACACCCAGAAGATTTTTGTTGGACACCTAATCCTCTCTGGGATAGTGTGGAAGCCAAATAGACTAAGAAAGTCCAAGAGACCTTGGGATGTGGAACCCAACGGTCACACCATGCACTATAAATGTATATCATTTATTAATAATAAATGCACTCTCATGTTTATCTTGCCTATGTTGTTGCTGCCATGTGTGTTTAACATGGTATCAGAGCCATGATGTGTTTCCTGTGTAGTTTTCTTCTTCAAAGTTTATTCCTTAGGTAGAAAAGAAAAAAAATGGCATGTTGTTATTCCGTACACAACTCGTCTGAGTTGCCTTGAATAGCGCTGGCCTTGTCTTCATTACTATTCTTATTGTACGCTGTCACCATTACCCATTTAAGGAACTTTTACATCCTTCCTACGTACTGGTGTTAGAAGCATCAAAGCAATCTGTTGATGTAGATTCAAATGGAAAATTTAATTAGAAATTAACACAATTAAGAAAGTTTGAGATGATGGCCAAGGAGCTGTTGGTAATAAGTGCAGAGTTTGGAGCTGAAATATGTATTATCATTTGAATCTCTAATTCATTGTTCATCATTATTCAAGTTTTAGGTAGCAGACTTAAGCCAAAATTGAAGCCATTCCTACAGCTGGAGAAGGACAAGATTTCCTCACATTTTTGTTGGGCGAATCCTCTAGACAAGGGTAGAACGTGTTCTGGAGTTGGAGGTGAAAATTTTCTTTGTTCCTAGAGGCTGAGTCACTCTGCTCTCTTTTCTTAGGTCGAAATTTGTCTTCATAGAGGCCGCGAGCCATTCCTTAGGATTGCTGGTGCATTTGGAGGTACACCAACATAAAACTGAGCCATTCCTTGCTATCCTGCTGCATGGAGCCATTTCTGAACAGAGATCAACATCTGGAGAGGAGAACTGAACTGGTGGGATTGCTGGACTTGTACACCATGGGCTATGTATAATGCTGTAGCTCTGAAGGTAGCGTGTGGATTTTTTGAAGGGAATGATTTCAGCCTTATTAAGTCATTGTATCTCTAGTTTTGGGACGCTTTGATGTGTTGTACAGAAAGGAGCAAATTTTGAGTGTATATGTGTCATTGTAGAGCTGAAATGCTACATCGAATCAACCATTGTACCCAGATTTACAATAGTTATTGGAAGAATTGCAGCACTACTTGAATCTTGAATCACCAATTTGACTACTTCCAAGCTGCCTTTTACCATTTCTACAATTCCTGGAGCTCTTGGTTGAATTATCTATAAGAGGCCATTTTTACAAGTTTCCAGCGGGCCAAAGTCCTAGGGGCCGAGTTATTCAATTTGGATTCAATCGCTCAGATTTAGTGGCTGAATTGTTGGTGCATTTCCAAAGATTATTTATGCCAAGTGAATTGCATCATTGTGACCGAGTTTACTAGTGAAAAAAGGGGTCTAAGTTCTAGGCTATGGGACAGAATTTCTTTAGTGAAAGAAGTTGAGATTTTCCGTGGTTATTTTGGTAGAAAATTCTCACCAAGAAGAATGAGTTTCCCTTAACTCTATAGACCAAGTCCCTATTTAGCACCTGGATGAAGTTCTGCTCACAAAAAGAGGTTTGGTTGTCACAACATATATACCCAGGATGAGTTCTCAGAGAAATATTGAGTTCAAAGGTCGAATATCAACTTATTAAAGATTCCATGTTCGCTAAAGTCTCCAAGGACAAGTTCTTTGATGAAAGCAAAGAGTTTTCCCTTTCTAATATTGACGACTGAGTTTATCTCTTGGAGGGGCGAATTAATATTATCCAGCTAGCCAAAATATCTCTAGCTGGTGCGTAGCTGGACTTATAAAAGCAACATTTTTTCTTGTGGCTCAAGTTTATTATGATAACATTGTATAGGGCCAAGTTACTACACATTTATTAGCTCGTGAAGGGTTTTTCTGAAACGGTCGAAGTGTGACATAAGTTCTGGGCGTGATTTCCCTATACAAAATGCATATATATCCTCTATTTAATAGCTTGTGTTCCTCTCTTCATCCCTAGACTAATATATATTATATTTGTCTAATTTATATGGCTGAATAGATTTGTGTGGCCTCAACCTTGAGAGTTGAGTCATTATCTATGTACCAGGGTAGCGTATTTCTATAATATAGTGCTGGGGGATTATTATTTGCAGTTGTTGCTGCCCCAGTTGTGGCATTGAATTTAAAACTCATTATGGTTTTTGTGTTCAGTCTTGAAGTTCCCATAGAGTATTAAAGTATATAGAATTTATCCCCTTATTCCAAACGTTTTATGATTTCACCATTCAGCCAAAACTTGGTGCAAATCGAAATTGGAGCAACTTGTAATATCTTTGAAAATAAGTTAAATAAGTGTATTTTTTAACTAATGCTGACACTCTACATTTACAAATTTTGATTTGTTGATAAAATGCGAAGACTTTAACGAGTATTAGAGTTACTGAATACACTAATACATTCTAGTGTCGAAAACATAGTCGAAATCAACAAAGACTCTCTCTTTGAAATACAAACCTATCTACAATATGTAAAAGCACAGTTTGATTTTTTGCAGCTTGAATCTCAATTGCAACAGGAAGAATTACAATAGTGGAGTCATCATTACAAACCTATTTATGTTCAGAACATTGAAACAGACTCCCATAAACAACAAGTAAATAATGATCAAATGCCCAATGAAGTAGCAGAATCGCATGCAGACACAGAAATTCAGCTAAGAGTTTCCAAGGGCATCATCAGACCTTGGGAAGAGCTCGTTCATAACAAGCATAGAACTGGTATTGGATATGACAAGGATGTTTCCTTTCATATTCCAGACTACTCCAAACCAATCCAATTTAAATGTGTTGGATTTCTTTAGGATGATCCATATTCACCTGCTCTTCATGACAGTTCAGCTTCAGCTATTCCATATTCTGCACCTTTTCCACAGAAACAAAAATAGATTGTGAAATGCCAACACTGTGACTAAGTTGGCCATCTGAAAGATCAATTTTTTGATCTTCATCCATGTAAGAACTATCATAAAACCAGTCATTCTTCAAACAGATGCTTCAAAAGCAAACCTCCTACAAGAACAAAGATTCATCTTGGATGGATCACTTCTTGACAATGGGCATCAACAGCCAAGAAGATATTCCAGTCACATGTTAGAACTTGTTCTAGAGTATTGAATAGTCTTGCAGTTGAGTTTTCTCTATCATCTCACCTTGTATCTAATAGGGGGGAAATGATGGTCATCTACAAGCTTCAAAGCCACATCAAATGAGCCTGAGCCACAACCTGCCATACCAGATTCAGAGTTGTAGCTAGAGATAAAGATACCCCTGAGAATGCCTTCAATTGGTAATTTGGGACACTTCCTCTAGCAGAAGACTTCAGCTTCTTGCCAGTTTCGGAAGAGTTACAGGAATAGAATTGGGGACACTTCCTCTAGCAAAAGACTTCAGCTTCTTGCCAGTTTTGGAAGAGTTCCAGGAATTGCATTAAGCATTCCCAAGTTGTTGGTAATCCTTAAACCATCATAGGTTGAGACCTCCCTTTTCAGGTTGAGATTCTCCCTTTTATGCGGGGTGAGACCTCCCTTTCATGGTTGAAGGTTTCCCTCTTCAAAACAATAGGAGCACTTCCTCTAGCAGAAGACTTCAGCTTCTTGCCAGTTTTGGAAGAGTTCTAGGAATTGCACTAAGCATTCCAGTGTTGGTGGTCATCCTTAAACCACCACCCTTTATACCAATATTTCAGAGAGCACATTCATCCTAGTGCTTCCATGCATTTTTTGCACATTTTGTATTACAACTCTCTTCTTGGACTCATACATAACCCTTCGGATTAAGGGGGGAATGTTGGACACCTAATCCACTCTGGGTTAGTGTGGAAGCCGAATAGACTAAGAAATTCCAAGAGACCTTGGGATGTGGAACCCAATAGTCACGCCATGTACTATAAATGTATATCATTTGTTAATAATAAATTCACTCTCATGTTTATCTTTCCCATGTTGTTGTTGCCATGTGTGTTTAACAATTTTGATGTCCCTTATCATTTGTGCATCCCTGTTTGCCCACAGTGAAGCGTACTTCTGATTCAGGAGCATGAGGATTGAAGACAAAAGACTTCAAATTTTATTCTAAAAATACAAAAAAAAAGTTTACAAGAAAAGGAGTGGGATCCTTTAGTTGTCACTTTACAAAGCTTTCTAGATAGGATTTGAGCTAGAATTCAGGGATTTGGATTATCTTGTAATTAATTCAAGTAGTTAGGATTAGTTGAGATTCTCGAGGAGAATATCATGGAGATTAGATAGGATTAGGCAGTTTCGATCCATTGATTTAGGATCTGGTTGTTGTACCTATAGGTATTTATGTAAGTTTTGAACTAGTGTAATGGGATTTGGCTGTGGAGGATTAGACTGTAAAATTCGAAATATATTTGTGTCTCTGTGTATTCTGTGCATGAATGTTCAATCCTGGAGGTTTTAATTTCCTTCGAAATAGTTCTCAATTCTTTTTATTTTCTACTTTGGTCCCTTTAAAACTAGATTTTATATAATCTTATGTTATCGCGTTTAAATATTCATTCACTGTGTATTGAGTTAGTTGGGATGTATTACAATATCAAAGAGTTTAGTTTGTGACATCATAAATATAACTTAGAGACAGGCTAAACTTGGCGAAAGTGCAAATTCTTGGTGGAACAAAGAAAACCTGACAAAATTCGTGAGAACCCCAAGAGAAGATCTTAACCGTCTGATCGATAGGCAACAGATCTAACGGTTATTGCGTGCTAAGAAGCGAATGTTAATTCCAAAAATAGACACAAAAATTAAAAAAATGATATAATAACTTAGTTAATCATGACCGTCCACTTGAAGGACTCAGATCCAATGATGATAGCGTCAAAAAATTCACAGGTGTTAATATAATTTTTGGACACGATATTTTGTCGATTGTGGTCTAATCCATTTGAATTCCAGATCGATCACAGCCGTTCATTAATAAGGGTTGAGATCCAACCAATATCGCTCCAGAATATGCACATGGGTTAACTTAAATTTCAGACCTAAGATGGCTATGAACAATAGTTTTATTTACTTTTCGTTTCATTGGGAAATAGAAGGTTTGCCATTTTTCGGGTAAATTTCACAGTTCTGCTGTGTTAGCACAATATCTAAAATTAGAGGTTGATGACTTATACTCCAAAGGAAACCAAGAAGAAGTCCCGCTTGAGCTTGAAGAGATCGTTTCTGGTTTTGAATGATTATCCTTAAGCCCTGCTACCATCCCACCATTAGTGGTATCAGAGCAACTTATTGACACTGATCAGGATCTCAAAGATTAGAAAAGGAAATCCAACATGGCTTTCAGAGTTGGAGGAAGACATGGTGGTGGTCGAAGAAGAGGAAGACTAGTTGCAAATGTTGAAGTGTTAGAAGCTATGCAACAGATGCAAGCTAGATTAGAAGCATTGGAAATTGGAAATCAAGGAGATGCAGGTAATGGAGATGTCAGTGAGCCTGAAGTTGAAGCTACAAAAGAAGAGGAACCTGCAAAAGTTACCACTGAAATGAGATTTTTTAAATCAGTGTTGGGATCCACATCTAAACCCAGACTTAAGGGTTCAATTTATACAAGAGGTTTAAACCCTAAGGAGTTGACAGACTGGATTAATGACATGGATAAATTCTTTGATTATGAAGAAATGGAAGAAGGAAAGAGAGTGAAATTTGTTGTCACAAAATTGAAAGGACGTGCAACATTTTGGTGGGATGGAGTATAGGCAGAAAGAAAAAGACTTGGTAAGCAGCCAATTAAAAATTGGAACAGGATGGTGGCAAAGTTGAGAGGTAAGTTTTTTTCAAGTGATTATCAACTTTCATTATATAGACAAATGCAGAACCTTAGACAAAGGTCTTTGACAATGAAAGAATACACAGAGGAATTTTATAAAGTGAGCATAAGAGCTGGACAAATTCAAGATATAGATGAGAACGTTGCAAGATATATAAACGGTCTCAGAATGGAGATCCAAGATGAGATAAGTTTGTTGTTTCCTAAAATAGTAGAAGAGGCTTATCAAATGGTATTGAGGGCTGAAGAAAAACTCATGAGGAGGCAACCTTCCAGAAGTAGAGGTACTTTCTGAGGAAGGGAAAGTGAAGGTGGTAGAGGAAGATCTACTACATTAGATAAAGATGGAGATAGCAGCAACTCGAGTCAGCATACGCCCACAGAAGATGATGCAAGCGACAGAAGGAGTTTTTTCAGAGGAAGAGGAGGTAGAGGCAGAGCAAGAGAAATCAGATGTTAGAGATGTAACAAGCTAGGACACAGAGCCTATGACTGCCCAAAAGACATAGGAACAAATTAAAGAAATGTAATTGCTGCTCAGGCTGAAGAAGAAGCAGTAAAGGTGCCGGAAGAAGAAAATGTACTAGAGAAAGGGGAATATTTGGTAGTTAACAAAATTTTGTTAAAGCCAACAAAGGAATTTGTTGAACCAGTACAGAGAAAGACTTTGTTTAAGATTGTGTGCAAGGTTCAAGGAAAATGTTGTCAAATGGTAATTGATAGTGGCATCACCGATAATTTGATTTCTACAGAAGTGATGGAAAAGTTGAAATTAAAGACAAAAAAACCTCCAACACCTTACAAGGTGTCATGGCTTCAAAAAGGACATCATTTTTTAGTGAAGAAAAAGTGTGAAGCAGAGTTTCATTTGGGCAGATACAAAGAAAAAATTATGTGTGATGTGATGCCTATGGATGTGTGTCACATATTGCTGGGAAGACCTTGGCAGTATGACAGAGGAGCTATGCATGATGGGAAAAAGACCACATACAAATTTCATAAAGATGGTGTTAATTATACATTGATGCCTATGGAAGAAGAAGATGCATCAAGAAAATATGATCCAAAGACTCTATTACTGAGTGGAAAAGAATACATGTAGCAGGTTGAAGAGGATGAGGTAGATTTTGCATTGATTTGCAAGCCCAAGGTAATAATTACTTCCACTAATATTTCTGATTTTCCAATTGAAATTCACGTGTTAGAAAATTATATATTACAGAGCAAAGGAAGACATAAAATATTGCAAAAATATAAACACAGAAAATGCATAAAACAAGAGAGACACAGAAATACGTGGTTCACCCAGTTTGGGCTACGTCCACGGAGAAATAGCCAGTCCTTATTTTTATATTATCTAGCAAATTGAACAGATACAACCTACAATAGATCCACTGTAACTCCCTCTTTGCTCTCAATCTCCTCTCTCTTCCTCACTCAGAATACAGATCTACATAGATGCAATGAAATTCCCTCATATATAGCAAGGGGTTTCCTTCTAGGGAAAAAAACCCTAAATTAAACATAACTTCTACCGTCAGATCTCTGCCTAATGAATGGCCTAGATTGACTACGAAATTACAACATTTTACAAGACAATTTTACATCTATTCTTAGCTTCTAGGGCACTACCCCCGATCCCCCCGTCAGGGGGGGCTCCCAAAAGGTCGCAGCTACCCCCCATATACCCCCCCTACAATGAATATTTTATAGGCGGCGTTGCTACCCCATTACGAACTGGGGTCCAATTCGGAAATACCTTTGAATACAGAAGATAATTAGGCTCCACACCCAACAAATAGATGTTGGAGAATTATAGTGATATCATTGTAGATGATTTTCCTAATGAGTTACCACCCATTAGAAAAATTAGTCATCATATAGATTTGATTCCAGGGGAAAATCTACCAAATAAAGCAGCTTACAAGATGACTCCCATAGAAAATGAAGAAATTAGAAAATAGTTTCAGGAACTATTAGATAAATGACCGATTAGAGAGAGTTTGAGTCCTTGTGCAGTTCCAACATTGTTGAGCCCAAAGAAAGATGGAGGGTGGATAATGTGCACTGGTTCAAGAGAAATCAACAAAATAACAATCAGGTATAGATTTCCTTTACCTAGAGTTAAAGATTTAATGGATTGTTTAAGTGGAGCAATATATTTTACAAAGCTGGATTTAAAAAGTGGTTATCATGAAATAAGTATTACAGAAGGATATGAATGGAAAAATACTTTTAAAACAAATGAAGGACTGTATGAATGGATGGTAATTCCTTTTGGGTAATAAAATGCTCCTAGTACATTTATGAGGCTAATGAATGAAGTGTTGAAATAATTTATTGGTAAATTTGTAATAGTATATCTAGATGATATATTAGTTTACAACAGATCTAAAGAGGAACATATGAGACATCTAAATTATCTCTTGCAAAAGATGCAACAAGAAAAGTTACTGCTAAATTTAAAGAAATGTTCATTCATGAAGGAAGATTTGGTATATTTGGGCTTTGTTGTTTATGTTGATGGATTAAAGTTGGATCCAGAGAAGATAAAGGAAATCATAGAGTGGTGTTCACCGAAAAGTGTTTTTGAGGTAAGAAGTTTTCATGGTCTTGCTAGTTTTTATAGAAAATTCACAAGGAATTTTAGTAAGATCAATGCTTCTATTGTTGACACTATAAAGAAGGATAAACAACCATTTAGAAGGATTGTTGAAGCAGAAAAGAACTTTCAGCTGTTGAAAAGGAAGTTCACTAAAAAACCTATTTTAATTTTTCCTGATTTTAATAAAACTTTTCAATTGAAATGTGATGCTAGTGGAGGAGCTATTGGCGGTGTTTTAAGTTAGGAGGAGAGACCTATAGCTTATTTTAGTGAAAAACTAAATGAGCCTAAGAAGAAATATTCTTCTTATGATAAGGAATTTTATGCAGTTGTACAGTCATTGAAGAAGTGGAGACATTACTTGATGTCTAAGGAGTTTATACTTGATTCAGACAATCATGCATTGCAGTACATTATGCAACAACCAAAGCTTAGTTAGAAACATGCAAAATGGGTGGAATAGCCTCAAAGTTTTAATTTTGTATTAAAACATATAACTGGCCAATGAAACAAGGTAATAGATGCCTTAAGAAAAAAAAAGCATCTTAGTTCAGGAAAGTCAAATTCAAGTGTTGGGTTTTGATTTTCTTAAAGAATTATATGATAAATATTTAGATTTTAAAGAGGCATTTGAAGCTTGTAAAAATCCTGTCTTGTTAGACAGAAGTAAGGGGCTGGATTTTTTCTTCCAAGAAGGACTATTGTTTAGAAGAAATCAGTTATGCATACCAAATTGTTCTATGGGAGAAAATTTAATCAAGGAGAAACATAGCGGTGGGCTTGGAGGAAATTTTTTGTGCAGACAAGATTTATGAGCAATAGAATTGGTTTTATTTCTGGCTGAAGATGAGATCTGAAGTGGAGAAGTATGTGAGAAATTGTAAAGTCTGTTAGTATGCAAAGGGAGAGAGAAAAAACACAGGTTTGTATGTTCGATTACCTATTCTCGATAGACCTTGGGATATGGTAAGTATGGATTTTTTTTTGGGTTTACCAAAAAGTCAAAGAGGAAATGATTCAATTTATGTTGTGATTGACAAATTTTCTAGAATGGCACATTTTATTCCACTTTATAAAACTAGTGATGCTAATCACATTGCTAATCTGTTTTTAAGGAGATTGTAAGGTTGCATGGGTTACCTAAGAGCATTGTTTCAGACAGAGATACCAGATTTGTTGGACATTTCTGGAGGACCTTGTGGAAGAAACTTGGTACTAAATTGAGTTTCAGTTTAGCTTATCATCCTCAGACTGATGGACAGACTGAAGTTGTAAACAGAAGCTTGGGTAATCTTCTGAGAAGTCTTGCAGGTGAACATCCAAAACACTAGGATCAAATTTTGTCACAAGCTGAGTATGCATATAATGATTCTCCTAACAAGAGTACAGGGTAGATTCCATTCCATATAGTTTATGGAGTGCACCCAAGAAGAGTGTCTGAATTAAGAGACTTGGGAAAAACTGAAATGAGAAGTGCTAAAGGAGAATATTTTTCTTTAGATATTCAAGAAATACATGAACAGGTAAAACAACAGTTACAAGATAGCAACATAAAGTACAAGAACAAAGCAAACTTGAAGCAGAGAGAGCTTAATTTTGAGGTTGGATATTTTATTTTAGCACACCTGAGGAAGGAAAGATTTCCAGAAAGGGAGTATAACAAGTTAAAACTTAAGAAAATTGGACGATGCATAGCCTTGAGGAAATTTTTTGCAAATGCATATGAAATTGAATTACCCTGTGATATTGGAATATCTCCAATTTTCAATGTTACTGATTTGTACAGGTATGAAAGTGGAAATGCAAATGATACAATAGAATAAAAGGAAGAACAAGAGGTTTATTGGGTAAAATAGTTACCAACAGCAAGGGAATTGCAGCCAGAACATATCTTAGACAAGAGAGTGTTTTAAAGGACAAGAGGACAAGATTATTTTCAGTATTTGGTCAAGTGGAAGGATCAACCAATTGCTGATGCTACCTAGATGACAGATGCCATGCTACAGAAGTTGGGCAATTCTGTAGAAGAGATCATGGATAGGAGCCCATGAATAATTTTTTCCTTAGGAGTCTGATGTAGGAGCATGAGGGTTGAAGACAAAAGTGTTCGAATTTTATTCCAAAAATACAAAAAAAGTTTACAAGCAAAGGAGTGGGATCCTTTAGTTGTCACTTTACAAAGCTTTCTAGATAGGATTTGAACTAGAATTCAGGGATTTGGATTATCTTGTAATTAATTCAAGTAGTTAGGCTTCATTGAGATTCGCGAGGAGAATATCATGTAGATTAGATAGGATTAGGTATTTTCGATCCATTGATTTAGGATTTGGTTGTTGTACATATAGGTATTTATGTAAGTTTTGAACTAGTGTAATGGGATTTGGCTAGGGAGGATTAGACTGTAAAATTTAAAATCTATCTATGTCTCTGTGTATTCTGTGCATGAATGGTCAATCCCGGAGGTTTGAATTTCCTTCGAAATATTTCTTAATTCTGTTGATTTTGTTGAAATGTGGCAAAAATAATATTCCAATTTTAATTTGTCTTTGAATTAGAATTGTGAATTAAAATTCGAATTTAGTCTCATCAGCTGCTTGAAAAATAATTAGTTAATTCATCTTGAGTTAACTAGTTGGAGAAATTCAAGTTAGAAGTCTTTCTAAAGTCATGCAATAGCTATCCCTTAAATTAAGGAGATTCTCCCTTAATTAAGGAGATAAGACTGAGTTATATTTGAGTTGTAATTAGTTAGCTCAGTTTACTGAGTTAAGTCCAGTTAAATTAGTTCCAAATTATTTGAGGAACCAATTGTGAGTTATCAGTCAATTGATGCATGCATGCACTAAACTAGTGTACTCCAGATAACTTAAGGTTCTCTCATCATTAACTCATGCATGTCTATTCTGAGAAAGACCCAATTGAGATTAAAGATAGGGACAATGTACTATCAGCTGCATGTGTTTTCCTATAAACAAAACTCATGCATGTAGAAGGAATTCATTCCTTGGGGATTGTGTAGTTTTACAGGGTGTGAGATCAGTATGAGATATTAGTGTTCCACTTGGTAACAGGAGGATCATCTCGGAGGAATTGCGGAAGGAAATAGGAGCTTGGAGGGTAGAGGAGAAGGCTTATGAGAAGTCTATTTTTCCTGTGAGCATCTATGAGGATTGTACTGAGTGCTGGCTAATTGTGAGAGATAAGGCTTTTTGTAATTCTAAGATATTTCCATCTTGTATGATAATACAGATAGTGGGCTTTTTAGCTGAGGCTTTCCCCTAAGTATTCTTCTATGCTTCATGTGCATTTATTCTTCTTCTCATTATATGTGTTTAGCTTGATCTTTCTCAAATATTTTAAGCTTCCGCAAATCGATTGTAGAAGTAGGTTAAAGTATTTTTCTTTGGTTATATTGCATTATCATGTTCATCTACAGTAAGAATTTCTACATGATATCAGAGAAAAGGTTATCGAAGCTGTTAACAGTATACTGAGAAGACAATTCGAAGTTTGAATTTTGGGGTTTTTGGTGCAAATAAAATTCATATAATACTTCAGGTTGGCCAATGACATTCTATGGTTTGAGACTCTAGTATGCCTTGGAAGGTAGCTCAAATTACATAGCATGGAAAGATAGAATGGAGGTTGTATTAGAAGACAATGGCTTGAAGGATTTCATTGATCAATAAATCCCAAAGCCAGCTGCATCTAATGCACAAGAGTTGGCTGAGTGGAATAAGTGTGTAGTGAAGGTGAGATGGGTCATCCTTGAGGGAGTTCAAGTCCATATTTTCTCAACTCTCCATGGGAAGGATACTCCATTTTCAATGTAGAAGACATTGAAGGACCTCTACCAGAACAATAACAACCAAAGGAAATTGGCCCTCAAGGTTAAGCTTTGAAAAATCAAGATGGAGAAGGGCGTTACTGTTTCCACATATCTGAACAAGCTCACAACCTGTAGAGATGGGCTTGGTAGTGTGGGAATAACTACTGCTGATGATGATATGGTGAGCCTCACTCTCCTTGGCCTTCTGAAGAGTTGGAATAGCTACTAGGACTCTGTGAATGGAAGGGAGAAACTGTCGGATTGGGAACGACTGTGGTCGAATCTGATGTACGAGGAGATCAGGAGGAGCACATGAGATGGTTCTTCATCAAAGAATGATGATGAAGAAAATCTAGCCTTAGAAGGTAAGGCAAGGAAAAGAAAGGGGAAGGCTTCCCATTCCAAATCAAATTCTTCTCATGGAGGGAAGAAGGGTGACAAGTCTAAAGTGAGATGCTTTAATTGTCACGAGATGAGACATTATGTGACTAATTGCCCATAATAGAAGTCCAAGAAGGGATCCACAAAAGGATTGGAAGGTGAGGCATTAGCCTCTCAGTTTGAAATGGACTTTACCCTCATTTCATTCATGGTGTCATCGATGGTGGGTTGTGTTTGGTATCTTGATAGTGGAGCCTCATTCCACATGACTAGCGATAAATGTCTATTCAGTACCTTGGAGGAGAAAGATCTCAAGATGCGCATAGAGATGGGTGATAAAAAAAGGTACAATGTTTCAGGAGTGGGCATGGTTGCTTTTTAGAGGGAGCATGGAGCTCCTCTCACCTTGACAGACATGAAGTATGTGTTTGAACTGAAGAAGAATTTGGTATTGGTCACGATGTTGGAGGAAAAATGCTATAATGTTTTCTTCAGTAAAGGAAAGGCATTTCTAAGACACACAACCACATGTCAGACCAAGAGGATAAGGATTCAAGTGAATAATCTCTATAAACTAGAGGTAGATGATTGTGCAACATTGAGCACGAAAGCAGAATTGGTGCAAAGCCAAGGCATTGGCGAGTTGTGGCACAAGCAGTTGGGCTATTTGCATCACGGGGCCTTGAAGATAATGTAGCAGATATCTACAAGACTTCCCAAAGGTAAAATTAAGCAATTTGACACATGCAAAGGTTGTACCTTGGGAAAGTACACCAAGTATTCCTTCCATAATCGAGACAGTTGAGCAGAGGCTATATTAGAGCGAGTTCATACTGATGTGTGTGGACCATTCTTGACAGCGTCCATATTGAAGCAAAGGTATTATGTGATTTTCATTAATGATTATTCTCATAAATGCTGGATTTATTTCATGTAGAAGAAGGACCAAACCTTCACAAAGTTTTGTGAGTTTAAAGCTTTGGTGGAGAAAGAGTCAGGAAGGAAGATCAAGGCCTTGAGAAGCGACAATGGTGGAGAATATGTCTCTCAAGAGTTTAATGACTTCTTTGCAGTGAAAGGAATTAAAAGAGAGTTGATGGCACCTCATAACCCACAGCAAAATGGGGTGGCCGAGAGGAAGAACAGAACTATTGTAGAGGCATTGCGGGTGATGCTGCATGTCCAAGGTCTACCACTTCACTTGTGGGCTGAGGCATGCAACACAATGATCTATTTGCAGAATAGAAGCCCTTATCGCATACTTGGGATGAAGACACCGGAGAAATCTTTCTCTAGTAAGAGACTAGATGTGGGTCACTTCAAGATCTTTGGCTCATCGATATATTTCCATGTGACAAAGGATGTACGGAAGAAGCTTGAGCTGACAGAAGAGATGGGGATACTTGTGAGGTACACTGATACACCCCACAACTATCGGGTGTATCTGCCCTCCAGTCAGTGGACAGTGGTTCGCAGAGATCTCAAGTTTGATGAGTAGAAGGCCATGCGAGTTTACCTTGAGAGGGAGCTCCAACTACAAGTTGTGGAGGAACTGTTGGTTCCTATGGAGGAAGAGCCTCAGATTGATGCAGAGCAGCCGCATGCAGAGTTTCTACGAGTGGAGACATCCACTCAGGTAGAGTCTTCCAGAGATGGACGGAAGTGCACAAGAGAAGCTAAAAGATTGTTGACGGATGCGAGAGAGAATGTGGGAGAACCATCTTCTCAGCACGGACAGAGGAGGTGACCTAAGAGGTACTCTCGATACATGGTCCTTATTGGGGAATGTGTTGAGATTGAGCCATCTTCCTTTGAGGAAGCAGTGCAACAGCCAATTTGGGTTGATGCTTGGTGGAGGAGTATGACTCCATAATTCGTAACAGTGTTTGGGACATGGTTCTGAGACCTGAGGACAAGTCAGTTGTGAATTCCCATTGGCTTTACAAGGTAAAGCAAGCTGCTGATGGTAGTGTGGAGAAGCATAAGGCAAGATTTGTTGTTCATGGTCTTTCATAGGTTGAGGGGATTGACTATGATGAGACTTTTGCTACTCTCGCAAGGTACTCATCTATCATATCGATGTTAGCACTATCAACACAAATGGGTTGGAAGATCCATCAGATGGATGTGAAGACTACATTCCTCAATGGAAAGATTGAGGAAGAGGTGTACATAGAGTAGCCGAAAGGTTTTGAGACCTTCAATCGTGAGTCCCATGTGTGCCGACTCAAGAGAGCTTTGTACGGGTTGAAGCAAGCACCTCATGCTTGGTACACTAGGATAGACAACTACTTCACCGGGTTGGGATTCACAAAGTGTGAAGCGGATGTGAACTTGTACCACATCATGGTGAAAGGTAAGCAGTTGATCATTGTACTTTATGTTGATGATCTCATATTGGCAGGTGATAATTAGTTGATTATGTCTTGCGAGGAGGACCTTGCAAGAGAATTTGAGATGAAAGACATGGGTCTCATGCATTACTTCCTTGGCATGGAAATGTGACAGAAGGATGGGGAATTATTTGTGTCTCACAGCAAGTATGCCAATGAGATACTGAGGAGATTCCACATGGAGAAGTGCAAGCCCATGCAGACTCCTCTAGCAGGTAATTGAAGGAAGGAGGATGCTACTTCAGGTGAAGTAGTAGAGGCTACTGTGTATAGAGAGCTTGTGAGTTCGTTAATGTAATTAGTGAACACACGACTTGATTTGTGTTATGTGGTGAACCAGCTGAGTCAAGCGATGGTTCAACCTACCAAGATGTTTTGGAAGGTGGCAAAGCATGTATTGAGATACCCCAGAGGCACATCTTAGTATGGATTATGGTAAAAATGGACATAGGGAGTGAAGCTACAAGGCTTCAGTGATGCAGATTAGGTAGCGAGTCCATCAAATCAGAAGAGCACATCAGGAGGGATTTTCAACCTTGGGTCAGTTGCAGTTTCTTAGTATGGTAGGAAACAGAGGTCAATTACACTCAGCTCAGTAGACACTGAATACATGGCTGCAAGTTAGGCAGTGTGTGAGGCCATCTGGATTCAGAAGATCCTAGTTGGTTTGTTTGATCAGAGGATGGATCCAACTGTGATCTGTTGTGATAATCATAGTTGTATCAAACTCTCTAAGAATCCAGTATTTCATGATAGGTCCAAGCACATCGACATCTGATATCATCATCTCAGAGATAGTGTAGCGAAGAGGATCATGGTGTTGCAGTATATTTCAACAGAGGAGCAAGATGCTGACATTTTGACAACGGCATTGTAAAACTGTAAATTTGAGTTCCATAGAGACAGGATCAGGGTGTCAGAATATTCCAATTTTAATTTGTCCTTGAATTAAAATTCGAATTTAATCTCACCAGCTGCTTGAAAAATAATTAATTAATTCATCTTGAGTTAATTAGTTGGAGAAATTCAAGTTAGAAGTCTTCCTAAGGTCATGCAACAGTTATCCCTTAAATTAAGGAGATTATCCCTTAATTAACAAGAAAATATTGAGTTATATTTGAGTTGTAATTAGTTAGCTCAATTTACTAAGTTAAGTCCAGGTAAATTAGTTCCAAACTATTTGAGGAACTAATTTTTATTTATCAGTCAGTTGATGCATGCATGCACTCAACTAGTGTACTCCAGATAACTGAAGATTCTCTCATCATTAACTCATGCATGTCTATTTTGAGAAAGACCTAGTAGAGATTAGAGACAGGGGCAATGTACTATTAGTTGCATGTGTTTTCCTATAAAAAAACGCATGCATGCAGAAGGAATTCATTCCTTGAGGATTCCGCAGTTTTACAGGGTGTGAGATTAGTGTGAGAGATCAATGTCCCACTTGGTAACAGGAGGATCACCCAGGAGAAACTGTGTAAGGAAATAGGAGCTTGGAGGGTAGAGGAGAAGGCTTATGAGAAGTCTATTTTGCCTGTGAGCATCTGTGAGGATTGTACTGAGAACTGGCTAGCTGTGAGAGCTAAGGCTTTGTGTAATTCTGAGATATTTCCACCTTGTATGATAATAAAAATAATGAGGTTTTTAGCTGAGGCTTTGCCTTGAGTATTCTTCTATGTTTCATGTGCATTGATTCCTCTTCGGGTTATATGTTTTTTGCTTGATCTTGCTAAAATATTTTAAGCTTCCACAAATTGATTGTTAATGCAGGAGCATTCACTCAAGAGAAAATCATTGTAATTAAGTAGACATAGGGGGTCATGTATTTTTAGGAAGTTGGATTCGTAAGTGACAAATTAATGTAATATTAGCTTTTAAGTGAATTAATTAGATAATGAGAGGACATTGTAAGTGCTCTCGAATAAATGAGAACATGAGTGACAATAATGACAAAAGAGCCTAAAATCAATTAGGACTCTTAGAATAGTTCATGATTCGAGGAACTAAGTAGAGACTTTAGGAATTTATTAATTAGAAGTGGACATAATGGATAGAGGATTTAGGAGTCGGTTCAGTAGATATAGGACTCGAACCAGGACATTTCAACAGAACTCCTAGCATATATGTATGCCTACGGGCAGAGTCAAAAGAGGAGGCCATAGATATAAAATACCAGGCCTATGAGAGACAGAATCCCCATTCTGCAATCATTGTTGATATTTGTTAATACAATCAACTCAATTTCAAGTTGGAATGCATGTTTCGAGCATTGAATTGTATATGAACTCGTAGGTTATATAACAGGGGTTGTAGGAAGAGTTTTGTAGAGCAGCAGAGGGAGAAAATGATACAAATATTTGTAATGGATCATTGAATCCTTTCAAATGATCAGGAGGACAGTGAAGAAAGGGGCTTGTGAAGTTAAGCCATTTGAATTGATAGGGGTCTGACTATATAAAGAGCGATTGCGATAACGGGATGGATCCCAGACCATCGGATCAAGAGTCTAGATCGACAGCCCAGATCTAATTGCTGAATCGCATATCGTGCTTTGAAGCAGTCAAGGGGTAGTATAATGGAGCACCGATACACCGCTAGCGATAAATCAGCGATCGAAGAAGGCAGAGTTCGGAGCAGCGCTGTGGAGTGATAAGATACGGGCCCGACGATAAATATAGTTGCGGGTTTAATGAATTTGAAGTCTACTATATGTGTTCGGAGTGGAATTTCCATGTATTCTCTTCGTATTATGTTAAAGTGTTGAAACACTTCCGATATTCACATGTCGGAGGGGAAGGGGTGATGAGGCACATATGTAATGTGGCCTGCGAAAGTCCTAATAGCCGATAGCGATTGCGATAGAGGTACAGCCTCAGAATCTGCGTAGAAGTCATACAGAAGGCAGAAAAAGGTATGATTTGCATACGTTTTCCTTTGTAAATGGTTTATAAGGAAAATGGTGCCGATAGAGCATTTTATGTGATAAACATATGTTAGCCAAGGTTTAGAGAGGGAAAGGTCACATATGTGTTATATAAAGGTTATGAAGGGTTTTTAGAGTCCCGATAAGAAATATTTGAGGAAGGCTTTAACAAAAGGGATAATGAATGTTATAAGGAGGTGAATAGTCCTGATAGGAGGTTTAGGTGGGGTGATTGAGTTCCGATACAAAGGAACTATGGCTAAAAGGGCCTTAACCATTCAATGGTTCAAAGTTTTGACTTCTTCGGAGAGTCGAACAGCTGGGACAAATGCATTTATGCATGTTTATGCATACTATGGGTATGTGTGGGGGTAACCCTACACCATTAGTGGTATCAAAGAATAATTCAGATCAGAGTGGGGAAATATTTCTGCGAAAAGGAGTTTGCACATAGAAGAAGGTCATGTGCATAACTTAATGGATGAATTATAGATAATACAACAGAACACTGTAAGGAGAACTTTTGGAGTTCTGGAAGACTGTAACAGTTCTAGTAGAGGCTTGGAGTAGATAGGAATTGAGGATTCCTTGAAGGAAACAGAACGCAAGATTGCTCAATGCAAGATCTGAAGGAAAGAGGACTTGGAGACAAAACAGAGGACAATCCATTCAAAGTACAGGTGGAATGGTGAAACGAGATCATGTTGAGATCTTGAAGGTGAGGTAATATGTTCTGTCTTAAATTGGGAATGTGTGTTTTTATGTTAATGCACAGGTGATAGCAAGAGAAGCTATGGGAGGAGAACCAGATGTGTTCTTGAAGACGGAGTAAGGAGGGCACTCTAAAGTGGTAGTGAACCTGGAAACAAAATCCAACAAGAGATTGGACAGAGAGGATATCTGAAGTGTTCTCAAGAGAGAGTGAGAGATTGCAGAAGCCTAGAAGGAGCAAAGGTGTTTCTCAAAAGGAGGTTCTAGATAGAGGACTCGTGCTTACCAAAAGACTAAGCGAGGAGAGATTAGTGAGGTAAGACTACAACAAGGAGGACTAGCTATTATAGAGGCTTGTTGTAGATAAGTGAGGAGCTCATGAAGTGAGAGAAGAATATGACTACTGATAGTCATATCAAAGGTTATGAGAGAAGCTACAATAGAAGAAAGATGAAGAAGGAGGATGCCAAGGCAAATGGCAAGAGGATGAGTCAAGAAGAAATTGACAAAGAGGTTACAGAGTTAAAGGAACAAGTCGATGCATTAAGGAGGATACTAGAGGAAAACCAGAGAGTAGGTTGGGTCTTGAGGAAGAATCCAGTGGAATGGTATGAGATGTAGAGAAGGCTATAAGAAAAGCAAGTGAAGTGGCTGATGGAAAAACTCAAGAAAGTTGAGTTGGGAATGGAAGAGTCCATTTGTGAACCAGAACAAGGAGAAATTCTGGGAGAAAGTGAAAATGGATACTTGAAGACTAAAACTTGAAGTGAGGCCAAAGGGTCAAATGGTTTTAAAACTAACAATTTATGTTTGTTTACAGGTGAAACCTGTTAAGAAGGACAATTTGTTGATATTGTCATAGAGGAAAAATACCAGCAGAATCTAAATTCTGTTCTAGAAGAAGATGAGATAGATAGGTCTCATATGCAATTGGAGGAAGATATCAAGCAACAAAGTGAAAGGCTTAAGGAGATTGAAGAGGAGACCATCGAATAATTTTTGAATCATATGAAGGGCTTAGAACAACAAGAAGATATGATGGCTGAACCATCAAGTGGGACCATAGAGTCTATTGTTTTTAAGATTGATAGTTTGACTGTGGATGTAGAACAAATGTAGGAGAATGTTAATGTAGATGGCAAGACAACGATAGCTCTTGGGGAAGATAAACAGCAAGAGACTAAAGGCAAACTTGAAGAAGGAACTATGTTAACTAAAAACATAGTAAAGGATCATCAACTGACTATGACGATAAGCACAGTGGAAGTAGCCATGGAAGCTATAGAGACAGTCAGTAAGAAAGAAGGACATCTATTGAAAGAAGTTAAGAAGGAAGAAGTCTATGCAGAATACTTAGAAAAGGGAGAAAGAGCATTAATAAAGGGGTGTTTTGTAGAGGATAAACAATCTTATGAAGCTATCAGCGGTATGGAGAAGTATATTTAAAGAGATAAAAACTCTAAAGTAAAGGAGGATGAAGAATGTATCTTAAATGAGAGAAGAATTAACTTATTGCAGTAGAAAGAATTTAGGATTGGAAGTGATGATGAAATACTTTCAAAGTGTCACAAAGAAATTACATTGCTGGAATATTTGCTGGAGAATTTAGAGTACGACAGTGTGATTGTAGAATAAAGAGTTCGATATGGTGGACAAGGGCAGGAAGACATCATTAGGACAAATGGTGTGGAAGAGAGACTAATGGACAGTCCCATGAATTCTTTTGAGAGTTCAAATTAGCATACTGATGTGCTAAAAGAGGAAAAAGAAACATAGTGGCAAACTGAATTGTTGCCAAAGGGAAATAAGGTGCAACAGACTTATGATTTTTATTTTAACAAGTCTTTTGTGAATGCAAGTTTTTTTGCAATTGCTAGAGGAGATTTGGCACAAGTAAATAGCCAAATAAAGGTGAAGGAAGAGAATTCTATGGAAGAACTCAATATATGGAATAGAGAAGTTAATTTGCTGGATAGAGTGCTGGACAAACATGATTTAGTGCAAGAGGGTAAGGATGATAGGGAGGCAGTAAACAAAACAAAAGTCACCATAAGAAACAACATAGAAGTCAGCAAAGCAAGCAAGGCAAAATTTTGAGCAAGTAGAGGAAACCAACAACAGTTTGAAGAAATAGTGGACAACAATAGCAACCTGAAGCAAAGAGAAAGAGGAAGAAGTAAGAAATAGAATATGGACCAGTCCAAAGATGTACTGGAAACAGAGATTGAAGAAATGTGGCAGCTGATGATGAAGCAGTTCAAATGGAGGAAAATGGTAGCAACGGGAAGCATGATCAATCAGAGTTTGAACCTGATTGAAAAGGAGAAGAAGATGGAGAAAAAAACAACAGAAGTATAGTAGCAACAAGTGAAAAAACATGTGGACAATTACAAAACAAAGTGTGGGATCTAGGAAGACCAAGATCAGAAGACACATGATCAGGATATCATGAATATTTTCTATTTTGGGAGTCTGATGCAGGAGCATTCACCCAAGAGAAAATCATTGCAATTAAGTAGACATAGGGGGTCATTTATTTTTAGGAAGTTGTATTCCTAAGTGACAAATTAATGTAATATTAGGCTTTTAAGTGAATTAATTAGATAATGGAAGGAAATTGTAAGTTCTCTCGAATAGATGAGAACATGAGTGGAAATAATGACAAAAGAGCCTAAAATCAATTAGGACTCTTAGAAAGTGCATGATTCAACGAACTAAGGAGAGACTTTAGGATTTAATTAATTAGAAGTGGACATCATGGAAAGAGGATTTAGGAGTCAGTTCAGTAGATATAGGAGTCAAACCAGGATAGTTCAACAGAACTCCTGGCATATATGTAAGCCTACAGGCAGAGTCAAAAGAGGAGGCCACAGATATCGCAGATCAGGCCTGTGAGACATAGAAGCCCCATTTTGTAATGATTATTGATATTTATTAATACAATCAACTCAATTTCAAGTTGGAATGTGTGTTTCGAGTGTTGAATTGTATATAAACTCTTAGGTTCTGTAACAGGGGTTGCAAGCAGAGTTTTGCAGAGCACGCAGAGGGAGAAAATGATATAGAGATTTGTAATGGATCATTGAATCCATTTGAAGGATCAGGAGGACAGTGATCAAAGGGGCATGTGAAGTTAAGCCAGGAGGGAGAGCACAAAGTGAAATAGCTAAGGACAGGAACCTTCAGAAGAATTGAACCACAGAGGTAAAATTGAAGAAATCACGTAAAAATCAAGTGAAAGGGATGAACAGTGAAGTGAAGAGGAATGCACAAGAGCCATTTGATATGAAATATCAACAATCCAAATGATGTCATTCAAGACGAAGGTGAAATATCACCTCGAAGGAATTATTTATAAAGAGTAAGTCCCACAAGTGTAAAACCCTGTTTACACTAAGAAATGGCACAAAACATAGTTGGAATTGAGTTCCGGACTTGAATTATTATAGAGAGTGGTCTAATCCATATCGGGTCTATAAGGACTGATTGGATCGATGCTTTGAAGTGATAGGGGTTCGACTATATAAAGAGCGATTGCGATAATGCGATGGATCCTGGACTGTCAGATTGAGAGTCCAGATCAACGGCCTAGACCTAATCAGTAAATCGCATATCAGCGCTTTGAAGCAGTCAAGCGGCAGTAAAATGGAATGTCGATATGCCGATAGTGATAAATCGGTGATCAGAGAAGGCAAAGGTTGGAGCAGCATTGTGGAGCGATAAGATACGGGCCCGATGATAAATATAGTCATAGGTTTAATGAATTTGAAGTCCACTATATGTGTTTGGGGCGGAATTTCCATGTATTCCCTTCGTATTATGTTAAAGTGTTGAAACACTTTTGATAGTCACATGTCGGAGGGGAAGGGGTGATAAGGCACATATGTAATGTGGCCTATGAAAGTCCCGATAGTCGATAGCAATTGTTATAGAGGTACAGCCTCAGAATCTATGCAGAAGTGGTACGGAAGGTGGAAAGAGGTATGATTTGCATACGTTTTCCTTTGTAAATGGTTTATAAAGAAAATGGCACCGATAGAGCATTTTATGTGATAAACATATGTTAGCCAAGGTTTAGAGAAGGAGAGGTTGCATATATGTTATATAAAGGTTTTGAAGGGTTTTTAGAGTCTCGATAAGAAAGATTTGAGGAAGGCTTTAAAAAAAGGGATAATGAATGTTATAAGGAGGTGAATAGTCCCGATAAGAGGTTTAGGTAGGGTGATTGAGTTCCGATACAAAGGAACTGTGGCTAAAACGGCCTTAACCATTCAATGGTTCGAAGTTTTGACTCCTTCAAAGAGTCAAACAACTAGGACAAATGCATTTATGCATGTTTATGCATACTGTGGGTATGTGTGGGGGTAACCTTGCACCAATTGTAAAAGTAGGTTAAAGTATTTTTCTTTGGTTATATTGCATTATCAGGTTAATCTATAGTAAGAATTTCTATAGATATCTAGTTTGGTCCCTTTAAAACTAGATTTTATATAATCTTGTGTTATTGCATTTAAATTGTCATTCATTGTATATTGAGTTAATTGGGATGTATTACGATATCACAGAGTTTAGTTTGCAACATCTTAAATATAACTTAGAGACAGGTTAAACTTGGCAAAGGTGCAAATTCTTGGCGGAACAAAGAAAACCCCGAAAAAATTCTTGAGAACCCCAGGAGAAGATCTGAACCATCCGATTGATAGGAAACAAATCTAACTATGATTGTGTGCTAATAGGCGCGGACATTAATTCCAAAAACGGACACGATAAATTATAAAACTGAGTTAATAAATCAGTTAATCGTGACCATCCGCTTGAAGGAGTCAGATCTGATGGTGATCACATTGAAAAATGTACTAGTGTTAATATAATTTTCAGACGTGATATTTTATCGACACTGGTTTAATCCAGTTGAATTCCAGTTCGATCACAACCATTAATTAATATGGGATGAGATATAATGGATATCGCTAAGGAATATGCATGTAGGTTAACTTAAATGTCAGACTTGACAAGGATATGAACAACAATTTTATTTACTTTAGGTTCTGTGGGAAAATAGAAGGTTTTCCATATTTCGGGTAAATTTAATAGTTCTGTTGTGTTAGCAGAATATCTAAAATTAGAGGTTCATGACTGATACTCCAAAGGAAACCCAAGAAGAGGTATCACCTTAACCTGAAGAGATTGTTTCTAGTTTTGAATGATTATCCTTAACACTTGCTACCAGCCCACCAACTTCACTGCCTTTGGAAGGTCCTGCGTAATCATTGGGAACTAACTGTCTTCAGGAACTTTGCATGCCACCAGTACTATGGACAACAGAAGCCACACATAGTGAAAAGTTTTTTCCTACTCCTGTGCCTCACGACAGTTCTCAAGGAACTCTCTGCATAAGTAGTTTTCCAAGTTTAACTGGACCCCTTCTGTATATTGCACTGCTAGTGCAACCACCGACATGGGCACCTCATCCATGCGACACTTCCTCATAACCTTCCTTCCAATATCTAGATCGCAACTTTAACTATAGGGTGGTTGATGTTGGAAATGGTGTACCCTCTCTTCTTTTCCTCAAGCTTACACTTCTTCTTCATGGCCTCTGCGATGGCAAAATCATCACTATTGCCCTTCGATATGTTCACTCGATCCTCCCCTTTGCAAGAGAGTCAAGTAATTCTGTGAATCAAATGGTCTGTGATGGGGATGGGCTCCTCCAGCCACAAGCACCCATCATGCACCAAGTAGAGCAGCTACTTGATGACAAAAATGGTGACTAGGGCATGATGGTAATGTGGCACCCAAAGCAGGTTTAATAGTCCTACCTTCTCCACACCTCTCAGCCATTTATGATGCTCCATCTCTATGATTCCAATTGGCATGTCTTTCTTCTTGTGCATTAGCTGTGTGGTTGCCAAATGTGGGAATTTCTCATGGTCCGCGAGATCCCAGTCTTCAAATTTCAGTACAAGCACTCGCCCCAGGTGTGCTCCTTCAAAAACAATGTCATCAGGGAGCAGCGGAGTCTATAGAGAGCTCTTCCTCTCATCTATATCTTTGGGCACCTTTTATTTACCCTTCCGTAGAGGAACATATGCGGGCAACTTGGTAAGAGTGTCCGCACCCTGGCTCTCAACCTCCATTTCTACACCCTCCTCCTATACCAGGATTTCTTCAAATTCTTCCTCCTCATCAGCATCCAAATTGATAGCCTTCCCCTTTTCTTTCATGGTGACCCTAGTCCTCAGTGGATTTCTAAGTGATACATAAACCGGTACGATGGCCTGCTTGTCTTTCTTGGGTCTCGACGTGCGTGATGATTTACGGATTTCTGCGACTATCCCGACACTTTCTGGGGCTTCCACTTTCGTAATGGTGTGCACGGCTTCCTCAGTGGTCATTACTCCTATGTCCATGACTTTTGCAGGTGCTTCCATAGTGCAATTCCACAAGTCTCTCAACGACTCGAGTAATTTCTCAAGCAATGAATTCTCCTTCAAAAGATTGAACAAGTATGGGTTCATGAGTCTCTGTGTGCGCAACAATTTAGTTCTCAAATTTCCAAGCATTTTTTGCTAGACAACCCTTTTTAATTTATAGCGCCTTTTGAATTTGAACTCGACTAGTCCCCCCACATTCAGTACATTAATGCTCGATTGGCGGCAGATTTTCAAGAATCTAGCCCATAAAGTTCGCCTTAATTTCCTATCACCTACTCCATTTGGTCTCAAACCAAGCATCACATCATGAATAGTGATTGTAATGGTCACTTTCTAGCTAACCCATGTGGCAACACAGCTACCCTCGCGCTGTCGCGGACCCTGTGACACTTCGCTACTACACGCAGTCCTGACATTGAATAGCTCCTAGGAAGAGTAGTTTATAGTCCCGTGCCTCCTTTCAGTTGCCTCGAGCACTAACACTGTGCTTCTGTTGGCTAGTCAGATGGCTAAGCCCCCTGTGTATGTCTTCAAACAACTGCCATTGACTTTTCTTGGGAAGAGTTATCCATTTAACTTTACCAACTGCACCACGCCACCATCTGTGATCTCCTTAATAACATATGGTCCTAGCCAATGCATTCTGAGCTTCCTTGGGAATTTATCAAACTTACTATCATACAACAACACCAAATCATTCACCTTGAAGGTGCACAACTTAATATGTCGATTGTGCCAAGCCTTTTCATGCTACTTTTGGACCTACTAGTGAAATCCAGCCAAAAATCCCTCGAGCTCCTCTAATTGCATGAGCCTCTCCTCCAGGGCTTCGCGATCCTTCATTCCTATGAGCGCTACTATGCGCAAACTAGGCACGATGTATTCCATAGGCATTACAACTTCCACTCCATATACGAACCTAAAAGGTGTCTGTCCCATCAGTTTCTTGCATGTCATCCTATAAGCTGATAATACTACAGGTATGCGTAGGTCCCAATCACTTCGTTGTGCGTTGCATACTTTGTTGAACAAGTTGCATACCTTGGTGAACGCTTCTGCTCGTAGAATCTTTTGTGTGATTTCTCTTCTTGCATAACGTCTTCCCAACATTAAGAGCCATCTGTGTGCTCCCCCCCCGAACACATGTTTATTGACCAGGTCTTTCAGCACGGAGTACATCTACATCCGCACAGGTTGGGGCTCTTTTCCATAAGCCTGCATCCACTTGGCCAGATGTGTACACGGATCGTCCTGCCCATTGGACTTATCTGTTAGCCACACCCTAGGCTTCCCAAATCATGTGTGCGTCATTCCCCTACAGTCATGCGAGTTGTCAAAGCTCCCTTTGTCCGTACCCCACCATCTCATAGGCATAGCATGCAGTACCCAGTCCAATGCCCAGAAGCATTGCTTTTCCAGCACCTCCCTTTCAAATTTATTCAAGAAGGTATCTACCTCACTTAGACCATCATAAGTAGGTAGGTCTATTACTTCTGTTGATGTGCAGCATAGCGACCTTGTCATCATATTACAATTCGGTGTAGTTACCTCATGTAATTGATTCTACCATCGTTCGGTTTCCTCATTCGAATCCGAAGTACAGGAGCTTTCATGCTCCCATGCAATCCACCCATCCGCAGTGGGATTCACCTAGTCCTGGTTTCACACTGTTATCTTATATATGCAGTCAAAATCATCATCACTTTCATAGTCACGCACCGGCTCTGTATAGCGCGATCCTTCAGCAGAGTCCAAGGGTACAATTACGTGTAGTGATTTCTTTTCAAAAATCATTTTTCGCTTTTTCAGATTGGTCACCCTGTTCATGTTAGTGGCCCAATCAATTAATGAGAGCGTGGGGTAGGGATTGTTGTCATCAACAATCTGTATCACTTCAAAGTCTGCGAGTGCACTCGCTCCCTCAATATCAACAATTATTCCTGTCAATTGCTCCATGGGTATTATCTTCTGCTGGTTTTCCATCCTTCGCTGAATTGGAGACCACTGTAGTGCGGGCCGCCCCATTCACTCCCATGTCTATTTTGGCTAAACATTCGCATCCAATCCTAAATCCTAGATGAATTGATCCATCTCATATTCTCTGATCTGCACGATTATTCTCATGTCTCTTCCTGTTCTTGTATTATGTTTTCTGATCTTACTAACTACACGCGGTTCTCCTGGTGTGGTCCCACCACATCTGTTAATGAGTTCCTGTAACCCTTTCACCTCCTTATTGTCACGCACTAGCTTCATACATGCTTCCAGGAACGTTGTGAGCATAGATCAGTCCATCTTTGACTCTAGTTTATCTTTGATTCGTGAAGTGGAGGCATCAACGAAGCTCTTCTTAGCTTCCATGAAGGTTTCTCGAGTGTGCTACAAATCAAACTTTCCTTCTTTTGCTGGAGCTTAGCAAATCCAAGTACTATCTTCTGGTTGTTTGCCTTTGTCATCTCTCATCGTTATTCCACTTCAGAGCACAATGTTTACATTGAGATCTTCCTTGCGCGGCTCAGACCTCATCATCTCTAGGTTCTGAGTCAGGGGAGGCGGTAGCGCTCCTTTGTCGCATATCCTAGCTATCAGTGTAGGACAATATTATGTCTCTTGTTCAAACAAGGTGCAATACAAACATGAAGGGCACGTTGGATTCATGCAATCATGGGCATAATGTCCTAGCCCTCCGTAATTGTAGAATATCAACTGCTCATGACCTCTTTGAGGTCCTCCTCCACCTTGGCCTTGTCGGCGCCTGTGAAATCCTGTTTGTGCCATTCCTAAATTTTTGTCAAGGGGCCGTGCTCTGGCCTGAACTCTGTAGGTGGGAGTTCTATACATCATTAACTCATAGCTTCTACAAGTGCATTCATTGTGTCCCACTAACCTACAAAAGTTGCAGAACAACTGTTGTGAATTTTGCGTATACTTCTGTAACAAGTGACAATTATCTGTGGCATGCTTTCCTACTATTTGACAAATTGCACACCACAAAGCAGGTGTCACGCTAGGTCCTACTTGTGGTTCTAGTCTTAAGGGAATCATTCCTCCTCTTGGGAGGTAGTTTGTGAAAACCTGGTAGTGGTGCTTGTCATGACCCTGACCCTTGCATTTCATGCACCATACCTCTTCACGCACTTCTGGTCGAGTTGTCCTATCCTATTTTAGACTGTGCATCTCAAGGCATAGATTCTTCAGTTGCGTGTGGATTTTCTGAACTAGTAAGTTAGGATCCTACATTAGGATCTCATGTAGCCTCATAGCAATCTCTAAGGCCTCTGCCTGAGTCGTTATCTTCTACTGTGATAGCGCACTCCTTAAATGTGGCATTAGTGAAGCTAAAAACCACTCGCGATATTGTTCATCTATCAGATTCATATTAGCTTCACGAATCATACATTTCAGCCTCTAATCTAGCTCCCAAGGAGTCTCACTTAGTAGCATCATGATCTCTTTGAATCCAATGATCGACTGTGCTTCAGACTTTGGCCTATTAATTCTCTATTTAGAGCTACTTGGATATCTGCAATTCCTGCATTTGGATTATCATTGGAGTGCTTAATATACCAGGTCAGCATGTGGTCCTGTAGGGAGCTAACCAGTGTCACTTTCTTTATATTTTCATCTGTAACTCCTTGCGCTTCCCATACAGCCGTTACCATGAACTAGACTTGGTCCCGATCCTCATTCCCCAATCCTTTGAACACAAGAAACTTCACTGTGCTTGCCATATTGAATCGCGGTGGTGGTGGAGGTGGTACAGGTGAAGATGGAGGTGATGGTGGTTAAGCTAGTGGTGGTGTGGGTGGAGGTGGTATTTGAAAAATTATTTTCCTTATTAGATGGATCGTACTTTGCAGTGAGACCTTCGTGAGCTTTTCCTCACCTGCTCACAGAGATGAAATCAAGGGGCGAGTTTTTGGTCCCTTATTTCCTTTGTTCCTATAAACTTTTCCACTTCTTGTAGCCTCGAACATCAAGGTAACTGCATAACCCTATTTTTGCACAATAGCATTTTAATCCAAGTATTCAAAGATTTTACGTACTTACCTCGTGATCCTTTAAGAAAGCATTGCTTTACATTGCTGTACCTAACTGAGGTGTCTACCGCGAACTTAGTAATGAATCCTCCTATAATACAATCAAGCTAATGATCAATGATGCCTGTGATCTTAACCTCTGATGCTTCCAACCTTCACACTAACTCTGTGGTCCACACAATAGGGCTATCAAGTTTCCACCTTCCTTGGCTATTTGCTAGCTTCACGATCCACTCGTATAGCTCAATAGGGAAGGATGCGAAGAATATTTCATGGATATCCATGTACAGGTAGCAGTCCAACCACTCTTCTTTTGTCAGTCGTAGGTTCTTGTTCCCCTGTGCTTCGAAATTGTGAATTCTTCTGTCCAACCAGCCTTCAATTTCATTCTTAGTTAGATTCCAATCCTACAACATTAGATATATCTATGTAAATTATGGTCCCGACAACGGAACCATTTTATGAATTAAGGGGGCCTCACCTAGGTTTAGAGTTATTCAACCAAACAAATCCCTACACTACTGGCCCTTTTGGCATTAGACCATGGAGCGTGGACTGAAGTGTCACCCAAAGCAATATGGGGGGATGCTGGAACAAAGTTTCTTCACCCTTGAGATGTCTGAGATGTCGACTTAGTCCAACTAGATTTTTCTTCACGTAGGTCGCTTCGCACACTTGTTCCAACCTTCAATACCTTTGTGATCTATTATAATCATCTTTTGTGCAGCCCTAACCACGGGATGGGATGCTTTCACGCTGCTAGGGCAGTGAACTACACTATTTGCCCAAAATACATCGTGTATCTTACTTATCTTCTTACAGATGTTAGTTAACTTCGTGAAAATAGATATTCTATCTCACATTCACTTAATCACAAAGTCATATATATTCATGCATCGTATAAATAGTAGTAGTGCAATTTATACCCAACATATTCAATGTAATAAACAGGAAATAAATACATAGAACTGATATGAAACTTCTCTTTATTAATACTTCCAACTGTTACACACTCGAATCCACCTACGCACTCAGTTGTAGGGGTCGTGCACTTATCCACGGACTACTATTCCTCTATGCACTCAGCTGCAGAGCCTTCTCCTACTCTACGACCAAAAACTATACTCTATTCCATAGATACGACTCAACTCTTCATCCTTCTCTTGATCATTAGATTAGATGCCTTAACTACTTAGAAACTCGCTCTATTTATATAATCCCATGGTCTGCAGACCATGGGTAGATCTCTACAGCCGACATTACATTAACAAAATTGAGGGTGGACAAACCTATGACTCTTTTACAAGCTACGCACTCCATGCCCACAAAATGTGGAGTCTTTACATCAGAGTTTGCAATTTTTGACCAAAATCTGGGCTCTAAGCCCCAAAATGTCCCCTGGGGGATCCTGCACCCAACAAAAAAGTACCCATCAGGGAAGGATCTTTAAATATACCTACACCAATGTTTTGAAGAGATAGTGTGGGTCTGTGTTCCAATGGAATGCTTCCAGTAGCTTGTGAACTAGAGGCAAATAAGGCGAGTTGGTTGATAACTATGATTCCACCCTTATGAGGGAATGCAATCATATGAAAGTATGTTGAAACCACAACAACCATAGCATAGACCCATGGTCTTCCTAGTAAAATGTTGTAGTCAAGGGGTCTGTCAACAACCTCAACTTCAACAATTACTATTTTTCCTCCTAATTCGTTTTGCAGATTACTCAATATTCCACAAGGTGTATATGTGCATCTGTCAAAAGTTTTTAACGTTGTTGGTGAACATGAAAAAGGTAGTGAGCGAAGTGTTTTCCAGCAATTCATAGACATAATACAAGTATATTCCCCCATGTCAATAATGGTTTGATGAACAAGTTTATTCAAGGCATTTACTTGAATCAAGAATGTTAATTTCGCTGGTAACTGTGGCGTATAACCCGCATGGTTCAAAACCACAAGATTGGAATTAGTTGGATCGATTCCACCAATTGCTGACAACAAAGCCTGCTTTTGGGATGGATAGTTCTGAAGCACCTCGAGTTCTGACATAGTAGAAGGTGACTGAGCCAAATCTTCTTTTATATCATAATTTTGTGCAACTCGAGCTTGAGGGTTAAATGTTGATTTATGTACAACTCCCTCAGGTGGTTTTATTGACAACTCTAGTGCAATAGGTGGTGGAATAGGATAATTCGAAGTCAAAGTCGAATGGTTAGGTTGATCAGCCTGGTTATTTGACGATGATGGTTGATTTACATAATCTTTATTTTGTGCTGACACAAAAACTTCAATTTTTGGCTTAGAGGCAGATCACATAAGCACTTCCGAAGTTGAAGCATGGTCTGTAGCAACCATATTTGTATATAGTTTTGGAAAAGGATAAGTCAATACTGTGGATGTGTTAGAAGTCTTCAGAAGCTTTGAGACTTCGGAGCGGCAAGGACAATCTCATGTAAAATTCTCATCGTTACAGATCAGACACAGGTAATGAGGTTTCCTAGCTGAAGGAGAGGAATTAGATGATTTTTCTTGAGGGGAACCTTTTGCTTCTTATTGTTTTTCCCCTTCTTCTTACTTCGTGGTTTCTTTTCATTATTTCCCTTGTCAGATGACACGACATTGATTTTGGAAGTAAGAGTGTTATCAGGTGCATTCGTAGTTTGATTGGAAATGGCAAGTGTTTTACCAGATGGTCTACCTGCCGCTTGTGTGCTCAAAGAACCAATCACACCATCACCGACATGAGAGTCCTTACTCAATGGTGGGGGAGCAACAATGAAAGATGGTCAGGTTGCATTCAGGATCTTGTCATAGAGCATGAAAAACTATGTATAAATCAAGTCCAAATATTAGGCATGAGAAATTACTTGCTCTTCAGTGACAACTCCACCCTTCGCCACATCCCTAGTGATAGATGGAAGTAAGGATTTTATAAACCACTCATTTAGAAGCTGATCAAGAACATAAGTTTTAACCATTCAACGACAACGACACCACTCATCAATATGATCAGAGATATGAGTACCAGTAATCTATTTAAAGTTGGTTAATAGTTCCGTTCCAGTCTCATATCATATGGGTAACTATAAGTGGGTTAAAAACGTGGTAGCTAAGGTAGTGAAGTTATTAAAAGAAGCTCGTGGCAACTCAATGTACCACTTTGCAGCCAGACTAGTAATCGTTCTCTGGAAATGATGTAGTCTAACATAATCATCATTCAAGGAGTTTGATGAACACCATAAATGAAAAGCCATGACATGGTTGGACGGGTCTTCTCCAGGGTTTCCATTGAATTTTAGAATATCAGAAGGTAACTTATGAGGAATCATTGGCCACCAAGGTGCATAATGAATTAGGTCATTGGTGAGCTGGTTTAGATCTGGTAATTCAAGTGTTGCAATGAAAGGCAACTGTCTATTGAGGTTAGGTTGAGCATACCTATGGTAAGATGGGATTTCCTGGGCAATAGGCCTTTGCATACTAGCATAAGGCATCTACTGCTGGTAACCTTGATAAGGGTAAGTTTGTTGAGAAAATCTGGCATAAGGTTGTTGTTGAGCACCATGATACATTTGTTGTTGTCCAATCCTAGCATAGGATTGCTGACTAGGACTTGGATAAACTTGTTGCTGACCAAACCCAGCATAAGCTTGTTCTCCAAGTCCATGTGGAGGTTGTTATTGCTGGAATTGTTGCCGTTGATATTGGGGATGCCAAGGCTGTTGAAGTAGCTGTTGTTGTTGTTTATACAACGGTTGTTGATTTAACAGTTGTTTCCCACCAATGTAAGGTTGACCAAGTTGTGAATACACTAAACCAGTGTAAGTCTGAGTCATTCTAGTAAAAGGTAAACTAGGTTGAAGTTGTTGGACTCCAGACACAAGTTGTTGTTGTAAAATATCCTGAGAAGGCTAGATCTGTAAACTTGAAACTTGGCGGTATGAGGTTAAAGGACCAACTTGTAGAGGTTGAGATACAAAAATCTGAACTTGTGACTACGGTAAAGCTGTAACAATAGGTGTTGTAGGTATGGATTAGATAGATTGCATATGTTGTGATGGATACACAAGCCTAGGTTGAACGAGCATTGTTGGCTGCCACTGACAGACAGTCATTCCAGGCTTACCTAAAGACAATGGCATACCGACATATGGTTTCCCCCCATAAAATGGTGGATAATAAGAATGTGCATATTGTTCTCCATATGGGGGTAGTCTAGTGTAAAGAGGATACATAGGACAGTGACCAGATGAACTAGCTTGATGTGAACTTGATGGGTCTAGTTGTTCGGTATCGGTTAATGAGGAACCAGATAAAATTCTAGTAGAGGACATTGGTGAAAACTAAGGGCTAGAAGAAACACCTGAGTGGGTTCCTAATAAATATTCGTAACCCAATAGGACAAACGGAACACCATACAAGTGTGACTCAGGTGTTGTAGTAAATATTGAAGAGGTTACGCAGAAGATTCTGATAGAGCTGTAACAGATGGTACAGTCTAAGATGTTGACTCTTCCATAGTCAAATGTACAAATAAGTTTGCTAACAAATCAATGGGTGCCTGAAAGTAATTAGGATAAAAAGGAGTAGTAAAATGAGGAGTATGAGGATGCAGATAAAGTCCAGTTCCAAAATGGAATGGAGTTCTGGGTGATTCCACCTCATGTTTCTCTTCAATTGAAATCAAACCAGGTGGAAGAATTTCACCATCTGGTCTGTAATAGATTTCTGGTATTTGTTGTTGAGATAAAGAGGAAGTATCGATAGTTACAGATGCCTGAGGATGTACCAATCAATCTTCTTCTAGTAAGGTAACAACTTTTGATTGTTTAACCTCAAGATCCAAATGTTCAGGTAAAAGAACAAGTTCTGGTTGGGCTCGTGAACAACTTCTGGTTTAGAAGTAACTTCTGATTGAGCAATGATGGGTTCATGATCCATTTCTAGTTGAACAAATTCACATTTATAAGTAATTTCTTGTTGATCAACTTTGAATTGAGAATCAACTTGTTGAACAACTTGGGTTACCATTTCACTAGATTCAATTCTAGTTTCCTTAGGTAATTGTGGAGTTTCCACTTCAGTAACAGAGTACCAGTAATCATAGGAGTATTTGGGGTCACAATACTTACTGGTATAGGTGTTTCTGGTAATTTAGATGAAGAACCAAAAGCTTGTGAAGTACTGGATCCAATCAAACGGTACTGCTTCGACCGGATAGGTATAGCTTTGGGTAGTAAAGGCAACTTAATCACTTCTCTCTGTGAACGACAAGGTAAGGGTTGATTTTCCTCCACGATTTTTGATTGATTTTATTACAAAAGAGAAATAAACAAAAATGGGTAAGCAAGGAAAAAAGGTTTACCAAGCAACTTTGAACTACAGAATACCTCCTGGTGAACCAAGAAGTATGAGTAAGCAATCTCCCCAAATGTTGTGTTCAGTGTATCACAGTGTATAAGGCACCTGACTTGATTACCTAAGGATGGATAGAAACCTAGTGTTTTCCTCCCATATATACCTGAAATGACATGGACGCCCAATCTGTATTAGCGATGTCTAATGCGAAACGGCACAGTGAGAGCATTCCCATATAGTTTACATACTGTATCATCGCCCTATATACCCGAAGGTACGTGGATGAGCCACGATATACTCACATACGTGGAATGAGGTATCACACTCGGAATGTATCTCAGACAAGTTAGCAATAGCTTCTATGTTTTATGATGTCGAAACACATCTCTAGCCTAGAACCTCTGAATGTTTTGCGCTAGGTGACAATGCTCCATTAGGTTAATTGATGTTAATTTTAAGTTGATCTTGATTAAGAATTTTCCTTTCAACGTTCACTACGTGATGTATTTTCAATTCCTAGAATGGAACTAATATGATAAGCATCCTTTTCATTCAATTTTGACAATGAAAACCTTAGCTAGTAGGGATAGAGCAATCAAATTCTTGTAATCAAAGAACAAAGAACACATCTAATGCAATTTCCCTAAACTATTCCTATGAGCACACACAAACTCTTTTAATGCACAATGAAAGTTTTTCTTTTCAATTCCCTTAATGTTGTGATGAACAAAAGGAAACTAATGCACATACAATCAATCAATAGTTTTGCAAGAACGAAGACTTTACGATAGTTTCGTTTCGAAAGGAATGAAGATTTTTACGAGACTTTCTTTTGAACAAAGAATAAATGACTATAAACTAACTTTGAAAGTTAATTGATAGTGATAAATAAATCATTTAAGAAACACTAAACAATAAAGGACAAAGTAGGGTTGGAAAAGGAAACACAAATTGATTTCAGAGACACAAGAATCATTGACCTTTCAGGAAGTAGAAACAGAAGGAAATTTGGAAAAAAATCAACTCAAAGGAGGGATTTTTGTCCTAAGGTGGATCAATATAGCCTTGAACGGGAGATAGTGTGCTTCGAAACATTTTTCTCAAGCCAAGGGTGCTTTGCAACACTCTGTCTCTAGACCAAACCTACGTTGGTGCTAGAGAGGCCATCCTAGGGGCTTACAAGCACAATTTTCACCAAAAACACTTCAAAAAGGCTAAAACAAGATCGATGGAAGAAAGTAAGGTCTACTAGAGTGTACTAGGATGAAGGTAAACTACCACAACTATGATCTTTCCCTAGCAGAGTCGCCAATTGGTTATGTGGAATTTTGCATCTACATATAAATACTAATTCCCTAGGTAGGTAGTTATACCTAGAACAACAGATTTAAAGTGCTTATCCTTCTTCTATAGATGATAAATAAGACAAGGGAATAAAAGGACCTACTTGTTCTCTCGCTTTCCTTTTGTCTCATTTGTATGACTCCCGTCGCTCCTTCTCAAACTTAACTCGCTCAAAAAGTACCTACAAGCATAAACAGAAGACAGATAACCAATCAAAGCAAGAGATCTATCGACTATAAGTAAATAGATTCGCATACATTCACACATAGAAAAATCATATATCAAGATAAGCATATGAAAAAAGGTCTAAACAACTTTATTAAGTAGAAGGAATAATTACAACCATGAATTCCGATCCATTTTCACTCTTCGAGCTTGGGTTCCAACCAAAGTCACATCAATAACACAACACTCCGGCAGCATAACAATACTTGCTTATAATCTCAATCCTCACACCAACAATATCTCCTTACAAATTCTCAAAGTCCAGCCCCTGATCATTTAGATGAGTGCTCAATTTATAGGAAAATGGAGGAGGTTTAGTCATAAATGAGGGTATTGAATGGCCTTCCAAACATAGAGTTATTTTCGATGGAGGAAGGGATGAGAAGATAAGAGGCTACTTAACTCATTCCCTATACAATTTCGAGCTCATAGGAGATGATCAGTGTGTGAATCTTCTAGATGGCTCCAGAAGATAAGAATATTCCCAGAACCCTATGATGATTTTGCTCAAACTCGCCCAGTGCAGGTCAAAGTGGGCCGAAATTCTCTGGAAAGCACCCTGAAATGGGCCTACCTGCACTGAAGTGCACTTACCCTTGTCTAAAGCTATGCTGGTCCCTCAAGGAGGCATTTCTGGATGGATTCAAGCTAAGAAACTCTCAGGGAAGAAGGCATTCAAAGTGCTGACTTGTCTAGGGAATGTAGCAACTAAATTAGGGTTTGATGAGCCCCAATGGTACTGATCATAATGATGGGAGTGATGTGCCCAAATGGATTTGTAACACCTTCTCTGGAGCCTTGCGTACTCATTCACTTTCTTCAGGTTTCTTTCCCTTATCTTTTCCAGTCATCATTTGACTTCGCAGAACGATATTCACATTAGGATCCTCTTCGCAAGGTTCATCCCTCATCATCTGTAGGTTTTGAGTAGGCTCTTGTGGCTGCGTCCCCTTTTCGCACATCTTAGCTATTAATACAGGGCAATCTTCTGTCACGTGGTCAAATTGAGTACACTATTGGCACAAGAAGCATGTTGGGTTTGTACACTCTTGTGCATAGTGTCCTGGTCCTCCACAATTGTAGCAAATAACTTGCCCAGACCCCTCGCAAGTCCTCCTCCACCTCGGCCTCATTCGAACCACTAATATCCTCCTTGCGTGACCCCAACACCTTAATTCATAGGCTAATTTTATGTCTGCATCCGATACATGGGTGCTCTCTCCTTCATTAACTCATAACTACGATAATTACACTCATCGTGACCTACTGATTTACAGAAATTACATAAGAGTTGTTGCATTGTCTATACAAATTTCTGTAGTAAGTGACAATTGTCTATCAAATGTTTTCCAGCTACCTGATAGATAGCACACCATAGCACGGGCCCTATACTTGGCCCTTCTTGAGCTTCCAATCTTGGACGCATCAGCCCTCCTCCTACAACATAGTTCGCGAAGACATGGAAATGATATTTATCATGCCCATGAGTCTTACATTTCAAACACCAAACTTCTTCATACACCTCTGGCTAAGCCACTCTATCCTTCTTCAGACTTTGGAACTCTAGGAAAATATTTTGCAACTTCATGTGAATCTGCTGAACTGCCAAAGAATCATCTTGAATCGATGTCTCATGTAGCCTCATCACAATCTCCAAGGCTTCTGGCTAGGTCCCAATCTTTTGTTATGATAAAGCAACCCTTAGATGAGGCAGGAGCGAAGCCACAAACCATTTGCGGTGCTGCCCATCCATAAGATTCATGTTAGCTTCGCGGATCCTTCATTTTAGTCTCTAGTCTAGCTTTCATGGTTTCTCACTAGGCTTCATCATGATTTCCTTGAATTCCATGATTGATTATGCTTTAGACTTCGGCCTAATGAATTCCTTATTCAGCGTAGTCTGAATGTCTGTCAATGCAGTTGTCAAGTTATCAGTGCAGTACTTAATGTACCATGTTAGTGCGCGATCCTGTACAACAATCGTTTCATTCTTCATCTAATCATCTGTAATGTTTTGTGCTTGCCACACAGCCTTTTCAATGAAACAAGACTGGTCCGGGTCCTCATTTCCCAAGGCCTTGAAAACTTGCAACTTCATTGTATTTTCCATATTGAATAGTGGTGGAGGTAGTGGAGGTGTGGGCAAAGGTGCATGCGGTGGAGGTGAAGATGGAGGTGGTGTGGGTGGATGGGATATTCGCCGGAACCCTTTCCTTATTAACTAGACAATGCTTTGTGGCGAAGCCTGTACTGTTCCTTCATCGTCACTAAGAGGAGGCTAAATGAGTAGGCTATATTCAGGACCTGTTCTCCTTCTATCCCTAAATAACTTTCCACTTTGTGTAGCTCCAAATATCAAGGTAGTTTCATAACCTACTTTTCACACAACAACATTTTAATCCAAGTATTCAAAGATCTCAAATACTTACCTCATGGTCCCTTGAAGAAGTGTCATTTTGCTTCGTTGTAGCTAACCGAGGTATTGACCGCAAACTCTATCACAAACCCTCCTAAGACGTGATCAAGCCAGTGATTGACAAGACGCGTGATCTTATCTTCAGAGGCTTGCAATCTTCGCACTAACTCCAAGGTCCACACTATTGGACTGTCAAGCCTCCACCTTCCCTAGTCGTCCGCCAATTTAGCGATCCACTCATATAATTCAACCGGGAAGGAACAAAAGAGAATTTCATGTATCTCTGTGTACAAATGACTGCTGAACCACTGTTCTTTCACCAATCATGGATTTCTGATTTCTTACACCACGAATTCGTTGATCTTTCTATCCAACCACTTCTCAATTTCTTTCTTTGTTGGATTCAAGTGATGTGACATCACACATCACTTTATGTAGATCCTAGTCTTGGCAATGAAACCATTTTTTGGATTAGGACGTCCTGACCCAGGTTCATAGTTAAGATTTCTAAACAAATCCCTACACTACTGGCCCTTTTGGAATCAACCCGCGGAGCGCAGACTAAAGTCTCACCTGAAGCATTATGGGTGGATGCTGGAACCAAGTTCCCACACCCAAAGATGAGTGTGAAGTCGTTTTATACCCTTAATCTACCTTCATTTAAGTCAATAAGCCTTTGAGGGTTATCGATATAACTTCCTTTTACTGGCCTCTAGACCTTCGAGAAGGTCTACGATTGTCTTTCACGAACCCTAAATAGGTGAATCAACCAATTACTCGCCTCTGTAATTACCCCTAGTTTTGTATTTAACCAAATCGACATAATTATTTGATATATTTAACATGCATTAATATGTTCTTCATGTAAACAGATATTATTAATTGTGTTCTTATAATAGTGTAAAACATGAAAAATCATGTATCAATACAGTATTAAATCATAACCCCATTATTCATCGTAACATAAATGCATTCATTCATAATAGAAGTAAATGGAAAAAAACACAAATATTTTTGGAATAATCTCTTTATTGATACTTCAGTTCTTCTTACAGACTCAAGACTACCATGCACACTCAAGTGTAGGGGTCCATGCACTCAGTTGTGGACTCTATTCTAGGCCTTTGCACACACAACTGTAGAGCCTCTCTTCTACTCTAAGACTCTTCGCTCTTCTTGCGAATGACCCGTTACATTCATTCTTTGCTATCTTCTCTCTTAACTAAACTACCTTAGACTCTCTAAGACTCTTATTTTTTATACAATCCCATGGTCTGTGGACCATGGGTAGATCTACTAAAGCTGACACAACATACAAAAAAAAAGGGAAAAACCCTTTATGACACTTTACTATCTACCACTCCGTGACCACAACATGTGGATACTTTACACTTTACACACAAAACTTCAGCTTTCTACTCCAAAACATGGGCTTTTGCCAAAAAAATTACCCTAGGGGACCCTGTCCGAACAATAAGAAAGAAGATTTACCCATCCTCCTTTGAAATTCAAATAAGTTGAAGTCTTCACATACTAGGCCGCTCATGGATGCTATAAAGGTACAATTGATTCATGTTGATGTGTTCTTCTCCAATAAAACAAACATCCTTGTATTACTTATTAGCTCCTTGCACATTATCATATACAACTTGTGTGAAGGGCAAGGGTGCCCACAAAGTAACACATCCAAGTAGTTTTTCATTGTTGTCAAAGCCTTTGCAAATTCATGTTTTTTTTTTAAATATAACTCTTTCAATAACTTGGAAACTATTTATGAGGTTCTTGTCACTACTTAGTTACGCATAATTTGTTCAATCCCTGGTAGAATTCCATATTGCGAAGAACTTATCAAGACTCTTACTACATCCATATAATGTGCTTTCCATCCTTGTGAAATTCATCCCATTAGCATGGTTGGAAATGATCATAAATTGAAACCCATAATGCTTGTCTTCTTATCATCCATGCATAGAAACATTTTTTTTATAGCAACCAATCCTACTTCAGAAATGTTATCAAATAGTTTCTTCAAGAAATCACAAACTAATGAAATACGAATACTTCCCTACATGAAGCTTTGACAAGATGAGTTTCACAAAACACAAAATAAGAGTTGTAGGTGAGGGTTGTAAAATTTATCAAAGTCTAAAATATACTTCCAAGTGATTTAAAAAGTGTGAACAAAGCCTTCTTGCAACCTTATTCTTCTTGTGGCTCTGTATTCATCATTTCTTGGCTTCCATTAGAAATTTGAAGATGAACAATATGACACATAATCCAAATGCCCCATGTACTTTTTGATCATGTGCTACAACCATGTGCTATGATGGTTTATTAAGAAAATGATCTCCACATTTCGAATTAGTCTCATATGAAGGCCAAAAAGGTCAAACTGTTCATCAAGGAGGTATGAATGAATTTATATTGTAGCAAGAAGAGAAAGTTAAACATGATAATGGTGGGAGAAAACATTATTACTAGGGAAAGCATAAGACCTTATGAAGGAAAATATTATGCAATCTTAGGATGGGGTTCAACCATAACAAGGTTTGTAGAGTATCCAAAGGTGTGAAGGTTGGAAACAATTATTAGGATTGATTATGCATGCAAAGTAGAATATGAATGAAGGATTGAGAAAATGGTTTGAAGAATGTGGATATGATAGGGTGAAATACATAGATCACATGTTTTGCAATAGCTTATTACAATTTCCAAAGTTTTTAACAAATTAAAAATTTTAAGGCCAGTTTTACCTCAAGTTTAACTTTTGAAATTGGACAAGAGCACACGATATGATCACTAGTTTGGTGTTGACTTGGCTCAGATACTCTACTCCATGATGCCTTAACCACCACTTTGACCTTGGTCCACAAAATGTATCTTTTTCATGTAACAGACTTATTTTTCTAGTTTATCTCAAATGGTAAATAAGATTCTTTTGATTCTTTTGATATTTTTACCATTAATATTATGTATCATCCCACAAAAGATCTCGACCAATGGGTTCACATATTTCGAGAAAATTGAGAAATGGATGTAGCTAAAAGTGACCAATTTCTTGAAAAATACACACTTGAATTTCTTGAAATTTTTTGTATTTATTTAACCCACCTCAATACATTTATCATAAAAAATTTAGGACCAATGGATGCATGGTTTGCAATACATGGTCAAATCATTTTCTGCCTTGTTTCACTCTTCACATCACCGAATGTTGCAACAAAAACATATGCCACAAACTTAATTTAAGGACAAATTGAGTGCTTCAAAAGGGAAACAATGTATTTTTACCTTTTTTACTGCCACATGCCTTCAGAATCCACTTTGATGACAAAAATATGTTGTGCAAAGATACAAAATTTTGTCCTAATTTGTGCACAGTGGTAAAAATTGAAAATTTTCCTTAAAAACTCGATGAAAAGTTTTGGAAAATTACAATCTTTTGGAATTTTTCCAATGTCCTAATCAACTTACCATATTCTGAGAAAACCCAGAAGCTCAGAATTTTTTATTTCTGCTCCAATCTCTTGCAATATTTGTGCCAAAACTACCTCTAGAACAAGATGCTACAACAAAAAATAGGTTGTTACAACAATAGTTGCAGAAACTATAACTTTCTGTAGTTGTTGCAGAAAATCTCAATTTTTATATAAAGTATTTTTATCCGATTTTGAGTTGTTGGTTTTGATTATGTACTACATGCTAGAGTAGAAACCATGAAACATAATGCATATTGACTGAAATACACCCAATTTTATTGTTTTGTTTGGAAATGAAATGAATGAAAAAGCATTGTAATCATGCCATCATGTTGTTGTTGAATGACAAAAATACGAACATGATGCTACAAGAAACCAATATACTACTGCAAGTTGTTGTTGATTCCATAAAACCATATAGTCTTCATCCAAAACCAAAATTCATGGTACAATTATTACCATGCGAATGAATGTGCCAAACTCAAGCATGGAAATAAATCATTGGATTACCGATCAATGATCAAAATCATTAACCAATGCGAGACAAATCACCAATAACATAAACGAGTGTCAAGGTACCTGAGTGCAGCATAATAGAGATGAATGAATGTGTTGAGGTTGAGTCACCTGCAATATATGAAAATCAAGATACATTTTTGTATTCCCATTGTTGTAAATGAAGAGGCTTTCCATTGATGTATGCAAGTTCCAAGGCACACAAAACAAACTTTGATCTTGATCTGAGATAAGGTGTTGAGGTCGATTAGACAAGATCTATTGGAAGGTGGGCCTTAAGGAATCCCACATCAGCCAACTTGAACATAGAACCAAAAATGATTTGAAGAATCATAATAAAAGATTGAAACCATCATAAAATTGTATAACTTATTGTGAACTTTGCTCTCCAGTTGCCTAGTTTTCAAGAAAAGCTCATGTCCAATTGTGCTAGCAAGCTGATTTTCACAATAAGACTTATTTTTTTCTTTTCTTTTTATTTTTTATTTTTTATATGTCCTACTCTAGTTGAAAAAAAAGTTCTCCTTCAAGTATATGAATACTTCCAATGGAACTAGGTGTGTAACAAGATCATAGATAAACTCATATGCAAGTTTGAAATATACTCTTTGATATGTACCAGTATATGAGAGACCAACTTCGTTGATTGAGATGATGTGAAAAGATACTGAAGAATGTAGTGCTAAGATCCAATAACTCTCTTGCACCAAGATTCAATGTAATCTTGTCTTCCTTGGCTTCCTACTATCCTGCCATGCAAGTCTTCAGAGATGTGATCTTCATTCATAGAATCTGGTTATAGGCATGCATGAAACTTTTCAATCTCAGGTTCCAACAACTAGTGTTCTTTAATGGGCATCCATGTTTTTTGTATCTTATTTGAACCTTGTTCTTCTGGTTTTTGTTCTTCAATGGTAGCTAGAGAATCATTTTTCAATGCCTCAAAATTGTAAGTGGATTGAGGTGCTTTATTATTGGGGATTCGAAATGGTTGTACAGTTAGTGGAGTGGGAATGGATATGTGGAGTGTTTGTGTGGGTGGTAATGTGAAAGTTTGAATTGAGGTCGATTGCTGGTGAAATTGATGTTGTGGTGGAGGTTAATGGTATGGATGGAATTGAGATTGGTATTGACGATAGTGAGGAAAAGATTGAGGATATGGTGGATTTCTTGTATAAAGCTCTTTCCAACCCTATTTCCAATATTGGTTTTGAGGTCGAGATTGAGATGGGCAAGGTTTCCAAGGATGGTTTTGAGGTTTGGATTGAGATGTCCAAGGTTTCCAAGACAAGGGTGTTTTCCAATTACTTTGAGATTGTTGTGCATAACCCTGAAATTGTGAAATAAGATCTTGCATCATACTAGGTTGATGAGGATACCATAGTCTTCTTAGAGCTACATAACAATATTCTTCCTATGTTTGATTTGCTCCTTGGTAAAATGCCTTTAACCATGGTAATGATGGAAAACCTTTAGTAGTATGTGATCTTGCATAGATTTCACAAATTCTAATGTTACTAAGTGGAGATTCATGCAAAGCATGTTTCTTTCTACTTTTAGGGAAAAATATAAATGAAGAAACATTCTCAATGTTTTGCTTGTTTTGCATTCTTAGCATCTAAATTTGTTCATTTAAATTACCAACAATGCCTAGGAAATTATTAACTTCAGTTTGACTTATCAATACTGTTGTCAATTTACTTACTCTTTCCATAAATGGAACTTGAGGGGATCTTACATACTTTTCTTTTCCTCTTGATATGTTCTTGCATAGTTCACAAATCTCTTGAAATGAAAATTGAGAGAGATTTCCTTTTCCCACTAGGTTAAGAAGATCCATCCATTCATACATTATAACATTTAGTAGGGGAGATTTTAATGTGTCTGATCCTAAATTATGCAATCCAAATATTTTGATATTATAAGTAAATCTCTCTACTAATATTCTAGGATTTCATCCTCTTTTTGGTTCATCTTAAATAATTGGTTTCTAAGGTCATGATATATGCAATAATATTTATACTTTTCCAAAAATACTATTTTCATATCATCCCATGTCCTTGTAGAATTTGTTCCTAAAGTCATGAACCATTTAAGAGCTCTATCCTTCAATGTTGTTGGAATCAGATTCCATTTTTGAATGTGTAATGAGTAGCCATAAGATCTACAAATTATTTCAAATTAAAAAAGAAAGGTATCCGGGTCTTCTGATATCATACCTTTGAAGTTAGGAAGTAAGGATGGAGGGATGTTCTTGATATGAGCATTAACATTAGTTTCTTAAATGGGAAATCCAAAAGGATATTCCTCATTCTCATCATATCCATCCATTTTTCAACCTCTTTTTTTACCTCTTCTTCTACCTACAAAAATAAGAATTCATGATGTGGATGTGTGGCTCTTACTGCACCACATGATATAGTGGGGGTGGTAGGTGGTTGAAGCTTTTTTTTAATGAATCAAATTCTAGGATGTACTAAAATGGAATTACTCTTATGCAACTAAATGGATGCAACAAAGAATGAGATGCAATTGAATGCTAACACATATGTATACTTCCCCGACAATGCTGCAAAAATATTGGGTAATTTAATTGACTGTTCAATTACTTGCATTTATATGTCAATCTGAGTACGTGAGCTTGTGAATTACACTACACTATATGTGTTAGGAGATTAGCTTTCAATATTTATGAAAAACTGAAATGAATTAGAAACTTCAACAAGAAATTAGATTCATTATATTCTTTAATATAAACTATGAAAGTACTAAGTTTTTGGAAAGGAAGTTAATTTTAAACTAGAAAAAAAGCATAAAGATTATTGATCTAAGAAAACATGAGATGTTATCCTATGAAAGCATGGATATTTTTTTCTAAAACTTACAAACTTTAATCTATGGAATCATGAACATTTTTAATATAAGAAAGAAAAAAAATTAATATATGGAAAGCATTAGTTTTCAAGCTATGATAAGCATAAACAGTTAATCTATGTAAAACAAACAATTCATCAGAATATGAAAGAAATGGAAATCATCTCTACTATTCTCATAGATCTCCAGGGGGACCTCCTAAGGACTGCAAGGTGTTGAAAACTGAGATCAAGAGAAGAGATTTAAATCACCAATTTCATTTAGAGTTGCACCATATTAAAAAGAAATACGTTCAATGGAAAAAATAGAGTTTTATCATTCAATCAGTAGTAACAATTACAAATTATAATCATCCTCCACATCTATGATCATCCCTCTCATCAAAGAGACTTCAATTTATAGAATTTTGAGAAAATTAACAAACTCATAATTTTCTTGCTTGAGTTTTGGTTATGAGATCAATTCAAATAAAATTTCATGGATTTTTGGATCAAAGATCAGCCCAGATCTGATCAAACTTATCTCTATGCCACGAATTTGTTAAAGAACAACTCGTTCATGCCATTTTGTTGACTGTGATTTAAATGAAAAATTGAAAAATTGAATATCCACGTAATCTACAAAATAAGGCTTCAAAGAACTCAGAAAATCTCTCAAATGCTAATGAGTTTGAGAAATTTTCTCACAACGAACCTAATTGGGTACATTCTTAAAAAAACCCATGTTTTTTTTTTCCAAATTTCACTTGAATTTGTTCAAAAAACACATTTGAAGTTGACTGGTAAAAAATGTTGTATTTTTCCCTTAAGCTTTTTCTGGAGGTCCACATGTGCGAGATGGGTGGGATTTTACCAATACAAATCCATATTGGAGCTTCTAGAAATAATTTCCATGTGTCGTATTTCCTTCTAGAGTCGTGCTACTACCTCAACCATGGAGATAGCCACAGAAACTTGAGAAAACTCCAACAACTTGAACTTGATAAATTTTTATTAAAACCATGCAAAATTCTTCTTAATATACTAAAAATAATGGAAATAATAATAATAAACCATTTAAACATGTATGCAAGAATTTGGTGCATTTATGAAGAAATATGGTTAAAAATGATGACAATGGGTGAATGGAATGATGTGAAAATGGATGGTTTCATCAACAAATTTTTTACAAATTAGAAGCCCAATAAGATCAGCAAATTTAACCCTAGTTTTTTTGCTAATAATAGAAAATGAAATGAAGAAGTTGTTGGATGGGAAAATTATTGTGACGATAAGATACTTTGAGTGGGTAGTAATCATGGTTCCTGTAAAAAAGAAGGATAAAGATATCAGGTTATGCATGGATTTTACGAATTTGAACAGATGATCGCTAAAGGAAAAGTACCCATTTCTCAAGATGGATCTTTCATTATAGAAGGTGATAGTAGCCTCGATAATAGCAATGATGGATGGTTTCTTGATCCAGGTGGATCTGCAGATGACGGTGGCATGGAAAAGGATCAGTATTCAAAGTGGCAGAAATTTGATTAACTTGACCTCAGATCTAAGTGCTCGTCGCCCTGATTCCAATGGTATGAATGACACTCCAATCCTAGTATGTATGAACAAAATAGAAGCAGTCAAAGTTGTGGGTTGACTTACCCATGTAGCAGGCTTAAGGAGAGCGAAATTTGGCAAGAATCTGGCACCAGAATCTGGTTAGCTTTCCGGGCGAAATTGTGGGTCCATTAATTTGTCTAATATGCCTAAGGTTCTAGAAAATTAAAAAAAAAGGGTGGTTATTTATTTAAATATATATATATATATATATATATATATATATATATATATATATATATATATATATATATATATATATGAAAAATAAGGTGGATGACCATGACCCTACCACCCCGGGAACCACCGCAGCTAAATTTATTTAAAAATAAGGGGCGGGTGGCCATGACCTCGCCGCCCCTAGAACCATAACCAAAATCCAAATTGAATTTGGGGTGGACGGCCATGACCCTACCACCCTTGGAGTCCACACACCAACATTGTATTAAATATATGGTGGGGGGCGCGGTTTGTCAACCCGTCGCCCCTCCACCTCACCTGACTACGTAAACATCAGAAAAGTATGGGGGGAGTGGGCCACTAGGACCAGCGGACGCGCCTACCAATATAATAATGTAACAACTATGTAATAAAAAGGGAGGGGTGGGATTTGATCCCCCAACCCCTCCTCAACAACTCACTTTATTTAACCAATGTGTCAAACCTCTTTCTTTGGTTTATCCACCCACTGAGCTACATATCAACCGATTTTAATTGTGCACCGAGGAGGGAGGATCGTGCATGCATTTTGAGACAGATGACAAGTAGGTGGTAGAACCATGAGCATACCTGTGACAATGGGTGGAACCTTTCCTGAGCACATTTTCCACAGGGTGAGTTTTGGTCGAGTGTCAGAATTGGGAAAGTTTTATATCTATTTTTCACCTCTTGGTGACAGGAACTCAATGCTTATGCCAGTTTCTCCAACAGAGCTCTTTATTTTTTTTTGCCATTTTGCAGATTGGAGGTATAAGACTCCTTTTTGTAAATGTTGATTGTACTCTTCTTTCTCATGCCACTTAATGAATGAAGGGTTCCCAATTGATTGAGGAGAGCCCAGAGACGTAGTGCAAATTGGATGAACTCTGTTATCAAGTCTCTTATCTTCTTTCATGCTTTTATGTGATTCTCCTCTTCTCTCAGGTGCACATTAAATTTCTATGGTTAAGCTGCAATTTATCTGTGTAATTCTTTAATACATCTACAAGTAAAATATCTTGGATCAAGTGGTATCAGAGTAGGCCTTTGTAGATGTGAATTGCATGTTTTTATGCTAACAAGAAACAAGCTCCGAAGAGGTGAAGGGAAACTAAAGTCTTTCTATCCCGAAATGGGGTGTGCACCTCAAAGGACAAACATGGCAGATGAAGAGGCTTGTCATGAAGAGGAGCTCAATTTCCACAAAACCTTCTATAGAATGGAAGGAAATGTCGATCAGTTTCTTTCAAGGCTAGAGAAAGAAAAGAGAGAAATCTAGAAGAACAAGGTTCAGTGCATGGAAATGGTGGAGAAGAACCCCCTCCTTCTCCTTCCACGAGTGAAAGTTCTTCTTCCTGTCATCACCATCATCATATAAATTCAAGGGATGCATATAAGAAAACCTTCTTTAAATTAGATGTCAAATTTGATCTTCCCATGTAGAATGGTGAAAGTAATGTAGAAAAGCTTAATAACTTGATTAGGCATATTAAAATCTACTGTGGGATTCAGCATATCAAAAAGGATGAGGCAAAGATCCAACATGCCTCTCTTCGGCTGTGTAGCACCACTCTCATTTGGTGGGAGAGAAAATTGCGAAGCAGTAAGAGTGTGGGTAATCTTATTTCCTCATGGCCTAGTTTCAGTTCTGCATTAAAGGAACAATTTTATCCCTTGGGTTATAAGAAAAAAGCCTTGGTGTATTGGAAATTCTTAAGGCAAGGCAGAGGTCAGGATGTTCAAAGCTTCACTGAGGAGTTTAGAAAGCAAGCAATTAATTTTGGCATTACACTTGACACACCTGAAGTAGTAACTAAGTATATTGGATCATTACATAGTTACATTATAAATTCATTATTATTGTTTGAACCAACTACTATTGACTCAACCAGTGTAAAGGCCATTCATCTTGAGAACAGGGGAAAACTGAAAGAGATGATCATTTCAAGAAACCACCTTTCAAACCTCCAAATATCAAACCCAAAGTGAAAGGAAATGGAAAGGAGAAGAGGATGGAATCAACCAAGAAAGATGAACGAGAAAGGCATTATTGCACTCACTACAAAAAGGAAGGTCATGACAACGATCATTCTTGGAAATTGTACCTAGAAAAAAGACCAAAGAAGTATGGAGGCAAAGGCAAGCAGAAGACAGTGGGAACTCTACAGCAAGACCTTGGATATCATTCCGGAGATGAAGCATTAATCACAACAACAGGAACAAAATGTACTCTTACACCTCATATTAATTCTAAATCACATGAAGGCACTAGTTCAATAGATGATTCTATTCCTAATGAATGAAAGAGAATTCAGTTATTTCATATTAGAGTTGTCATAAATCATACAAAATTGGAAACTCTATTTGATACCATATCCCAAGCAAATTTAATTTTAGATTCCTTGGTAAAGAAGCTAGCTTTAGAAACCAAACCACATCCAAAACCTTACCCACTTGGATGGATACAGATAAAGTGAATTTGAATGTAACTAAGCAGTGCAAGTTAAATTTGTGATCTCTTCTAAGTAAGTGGATGATGTAGAACTTGATGTGATACCATTGGATATTTGTGGCATGGTGTTAGGGAGTCCATATCTATATGATAGAAAAGCAATCTTCTTCCATCATGAAAACAAATACCAAACCAAAAAAGATGGGGTTGAATATATTGTAAGGGCTCATCAAACTAAAATCAATGCTAGCCTTGTAAGTGCAGGACAAATGAAGAGGTTGGTGAATTCCAGTAAGGGTTGCATGCTTATGAGTGTACAGGGGAAAGATGCAAAATTATCTAAGGCTTTCCATGGTTGTGATCATGTGCATAAAAAGGAATTATGTAAATTAATTTCTAACTATGATGAGATGTTTCAGGAACCAAGGGGATTACCTTCGAAGAGGGAAATCCAACATGAGATCCATTTGCAGCATGATGCTCCTTTACCAAATATTGGCATGTATAGGATGTCAACTATTGAGATGGAGGAGATCAAAAAGCAGTTGCAGGAACTATTGGACCAAGGGGTCATCCAACCGAGCACTTCTCTGTGCGGCTCACCGATTGTCTTAGTTCTGAAGAAAGATGGCACATGGAGGATATGCATGGATTACCGAGCACTAAATAAAATCACAATGAAGAATCGTAACCCTATCCCGTACATTAATGATTTACTAGATCAGTTAAATATTGCTATTTATTTCACCAAATTGGATTTGTGTAGTGGTTATGATCAGGTCTGAATTATAGAGTAGGATGTGCGGAAAACTGCCTTCAAGACCAAACAAGGGTTGCTCGAATGGATGATGATTCCATTCGGACTTTATAACTTTCCAGCCACTTTCATGATGGTCATGAACGATCTCTTTAGGCCTTTCATTGATGAATTTTTTCTTTTATATCAAGATGATATTCTTGTCTTTAGTAAAAGTTGGAATGAACATGTATGCCATGTGAAGAAAGTGCTTGATGTATTGAAAAAAGAAAAACTCTATGTAAAATTGTCAAGGTGTGAGTTTGGGAAAACCTCTTTGGTTTACCTACATCATATTGTTGGTCATGGTCAGTTAAAAATTGATCCTTCTAAAGTTGAAGCAATTGTAAATTGGCCTAAGCCTACTAGTGTAACCGAGGTTCACAGCTTTTTGGGTGTAGTATAGTATTGGAGGAGATTTATTGCCAATTTATCTATTATTGCAGCACCTTTACACACACTGACAAGTGTAAAGCAAGTCTTTCAATGGGGAGGAAAGCATCAGAAGTCCTTCGAAGCATTAAAAGAAAATATCATCACCGCACTAGTCTTAGCCTTACCAGATCTCTAACAGCCATTCGAGATCAAGGCATACGCTAGCGGGTATGCCGCGAGAGCTATAATGATGCAGCAAAAGAAATCGATATGTTACCATTAAAAGAAATTCTCTCAGGCTATGATAAACTATCCCACTTATGACAAAGAGTTATATGCCTTGGTCTAGAGTGTGAAAAAGTGGAAACACTACCTGATCAGCAAGGAGACCATCATCCATACGGATCATCAGCCCTTGTAGTATCTTCAGTCACAAACCAAGTTGCAACAAGCTCAACATTTCAGGTTGATGGGTTTTCTTCAACAGTTTCATCTGGTAGTAAGGTATAAGAAGGGCACTAACAACAAAGTGGCTGATATGCTATCTTGCCCTCCTATTTCCACTTCTATTATTTTGCATAATGATTCATTATCTTTTGAAAGGGAGGTGTGCATACCCACAGGGGAAGGGGTACATGTAATTCAGGAGGTCCACACCTCCTTTGTTTCTGGTCATTTTGGTGTTGAAAAAACTTTGTGTCATATACAAAGATTTTGCTTTTGGCCTCATATGAAGAACGTTGTGACTCGCTATGTAAAGGGATGTGTGATGTGTTCTTTTTCAAAGCCCTCTAATAGAAAACTTGAGCTCTACACAACACTCCCTATTTTGAGTCATCCATTGGAAAGCGTGTCCATGGATTTTGTAGGAGGTTTGCCTTTGTCTAGAAAAGGTCATGACTATTTGTATGTCATTGTTGACCATTTTAGTAGGATGTGTATTGTGATGCCTTGTAAAAGGTAGATCACTACAGAGTAGGCTGCTTATCTTTTCTTTCAGCATGTTTGGGTCCATTTTGGGTTGCCCACATCGATTGTGTCATATTGCGACTCTTGATTTCTCAGAGAGTTTTGGACTAGATTGTGGAAGATGATGGACACTAAGTTGAAAAGAAGCACGGAATTTCATCCAAAGATTGATAAACAGGCAGAGGTTTTCAACCGTACCTTGGTACACTTGTTGCGAGGCTATTGTGGAAAACATCCTAAGTTGTGGGATGCACATCTTCCATGTGTCAAACATTCCTACAATCGAGTAGTGCACTCATCTACACATCGTTCGCCATTTGAGACATGTTTTGGCTACCTACCCAAAGATCTTGATATGGTCTTTGGAACGGAAGATGACTCTAGCGGACCTGATGACAGGGACAAAGTGTAGCGGTTCATTGAGCGGATCTAGTTGATTCACTAAGAAGTACAGGAGCAATTGGAGAAAAGTCAAGCCCGGTATAAGGATCGACATGACAAACACCGAGTCGACCATCAATTTCAAGTGGGAGACAAAATGTGGTTCCATATTAGCAAGGACAGAATTAAAGGATAAGGGAAGAAGTTGCGACCAATCCGGTATGCTCCATTCACCATCTTGGAGAAGATTGGAAACAAAGCCTTTCGTCTTGATTTTCCGACATATATTCCAATGTACTCTGTAGTGAATGTGGAAAACTTAAAGCTTTATTAGCCACCATTGATTGTGGACACCGAAGAGGTGGGATCAGTTCCTACAGTTGATCATTCTGCACCAGAGTATCTCCATGAGTTGCTGGAAGATATCATCCCTCACAGTAAGACCAAGAATTCACAATGAGAAGATGTGGAATACCTTCGAGTTGGTTTCAAAGGGATGCACCCTAGCAAGGAAAAATGGTTGGAAAAAGAAAGAGTGAGGGAATAATTCCCTAAATTGTCAATTGTCTGATAAACCTTTTGGTGGTCCAAAAGCTCCTCAATGGGGAGGATTGATCTAGGTGGATCTCCAGACACCGGTGGCATGGAAAAGGCTCAAAATTCAAAGTGGCAGAAAGTCGATTAACTTGACATCAGATTCATGAGCTCGTCGCCTTGATTCCAACGGTGTGAATGAAACTCCAATCCAAGATCGTATGAAGAAGATATAAGCAGTCAAAGTTGTGGGTTGACTTACCCATGTGGCAAGCTTAACTAGGGCGCAATTTGGCAAGAATCTGGCATCGGAATCCAGCCAATTTTTCAGGTGAAATTGTGGGTCCGTTAATTTGTCTAATATGCCTAAGGTTATAGAAAATTAAAAAAAGGGATGGTTATTTATTTAAAAATATATATATATTTGGAAAATAGGGTGAGCGGCCATGACCCCGCCGTCCCGGGAACCACCACAACTAAAATTATTTCAGAAAAGGGGCAGGTGGCCATGTCCCTACCACCATCAGAACCATAGCCAAAATCCAAATTTAATTTGGGGTGGGCGGCCATGACCTCGCCACCCTCGGAATCCACACAACAACATTGTATTTAGTATATGGTGGGGGGTGCAGGCTGTCAACCCCGTCGCCCCTCTACCTCACCTCACTACGTAAACGTTGGTAGAGTATGGGGGGAGCGGGACAGTCAGACCGAAGGACCCGCCTCCCAATATAATAATGTAACGACTTGGTAATAAAAAGGGAGGGGCGGGATTTGATCCCCTGACCCATCCTCAACAACGCACTTTATTTAACCAATGTGCCAAACCTCTTTCTTTGGTTTATCTGCCCACCGAACCACATATCAACCTATTTTCACAGTGCACCAAGGAGGGAGGAGTGTGCATGCATTTCGAGACAGATGACTAGCAGGTGGCAGAACCATGAGAAGACCTGTGACAGGGGTCGAAACCTTGCCTGAGCACATTTTGTAGGGGTTCAGTTTTGGTCCAATGTCAGAATTGGGCAAGTTTATATCGATTTTTCACCTCTCGACGAAACGAACTCAATGGTGATGCCAATTTCTACAATAGATCTCTCCATTTTTTGGCCATTTTCCAGATTGGAGGTATAAGAATCCTTTTTGTAAATGTTGATTGTACTCTTCTTTCTCATGCCACTTAATGAATGAAAGCCTCCCCATTGATTGAGTAGGGCCTAGAGACGTAGTCCAAATTGGACAAACTCTGTTATCAAGTCTATTATCTTCTTTCATGATTTTATGTGTTTCTCCTCTTCTCTCATGTGCACATTAAATTTCTATGGTTAAGATGAATTTATCCATGTAATTCTATATTATATCTATAATCAAAAGATCTTGGATCATTTCTCATGCCATAATCAAATATTAATGCATCCAATAGATTAAAAAAGACTACATTCACAACACCATGGGGTACATTCATGTATGATAAAATTCCCTTTGGATTGATAAATGTGGAAGAGACATTTCAATGGACTATGGACATTACTTTTGTGGGAGAAAGAGACAAGTTCATAGTCATCTATTTGGTCAACAAGGAAATATTCTCCAAGTCTAATGAAGAACACCTAGATCATTTGAGACAAATGTTCCTAAAATGTTGGAAGTTTGGCCTTTCTCTGAATACCAAGAAATCATTCTTTTCTTTATAAGAAGGAAAATTTTTGGGACACATAGTCTCAAAAGATGGTGTCAATATTGATCTAGAATGGGTAGAGGCTATATCAAAGATTAGTTTAACCCATAAAAAAGGAAGTTTAATCATTCTTGGGACAAATAATTTTTTCGCACAGGTTCATCACAAATATTTCAGAACTGCTCAAATATATAAGAAGCATGCTCAAGAAGAACAGTGACATGAAATGGAAACTAACAGCCACACAAATTTTGACAAAATTAAGAAGACTATTATGGAAGCCCTAGTCTTGGAAAGTCCATATTTTTTGAAGGAATTCCATATTTTTTCTTTTGCATATGAACTTACAATAGCAGCGGTGCTATTGCAATAAAATGAGGAAGGATATGATTAATCAATAACCTTTTTCATCCGCACATCGAGAAATACATAAATAAAATATGTAATTCTATATAAACATGCATATTCTACAGTGAAAGCATTCAAATCTTTTAGATAATTTTTACTACATTAAAAAATGATAACTTATATGCAATGAGTGGTAGTAAGGGAGATTCTCACACAACATGATAGTGATGGAAGGTGAGGGAAATAGATAGGCAAGCTCTAGGAGTATGATATGGATATCAAACCTACAAATCTCATGAAAGGTTAAGGATTGGCTAAGCTGCTCATTGAGTGTTGGCCCAACTTTGCCTATATTTTTGCAAAAACTCCACATTTTATGGGGTAGAGCATGCAACGAAGTGTGTAGTGGACTGCGCAACAAAGAAATGAAGCGTAGTTTGAGGAATTAAATATACTGCGCAGTCTAAGGGCTTTGGAGTGGTTCGAAGTCCATCCCTTTTGTAAAATCACATGATTTTGTAGGGGATTAATGGTTTTGGGGCCATAGTTGCTTGTTTTAATGAGTCCGTGGTATTTGGACCATGGTATTTTGATTATGTAACACTTAGATGTAATAGTATATAGGGTAAAAAAATAAGAAGAGAATTATCAAATCAAATTGATCCAGATCACTGTTATGATTAAATTATTGTGATCTGTAGTTTTGTATAGAAGGAGAGGCTTTGCTTCTAAGTCCATAGAGGCCTGAGTTTGTAGCTGAGTGCGCAGACAACTTGTAGCTTAGTGCATAGGCAAAGAACTATTTTTTGTTCAAAGATTCATTATATTAGAAACAATTCTTTTGGATGTAAGCCCACATTGGGGTGAACCACTGTAAATTGGTGTCTCATGTGTATATTTTCTTATTATCTGTTGTAGAGTAGCAGTTATTATAGTTCCATTTTATTTCAACACAGTGATATTTTATGGTTTTATATTGCATGTTTAAGTTATTAATCTTATGTGACGACATGATATATAAATGTTAAGAATTAGATAACATAATATTACCACATATCCTAATCTTTCAACCCCGCAAAAACCTGGTTCTACATCCTCCCATAGTCACTTTAGGTGAGACTATGATCTGATTACAGGTTGTTGCCGAAAGGGCCAGTGATTTACGGTTTTTTTGGTGCGCAGTATACACTGAACTTGGTTTAGGCAAAACCAGGCCAAGAAATGGTTCATTACCAGGACCAAGTTCAGTTTGAGGGATATGTGGATGTGTCACTTGTCGAAGAAGGAAATTCAATATTGTATAGAATGAAAAGAATGGAAATTTGTGGATCAAGAAAACATAAACCCTTGTGTGACATTCGAAGTTTGGCTACAAAAGTATATTTGTACATATGAATACTATATTTTCTTCACTTCATTTCCTGTCATGTTGTATTAGTGGATATTGAAGTTGACCGAAAGAAAGAACTATTTTAAGGGTGAAGAACTTACGGTGTGGACTCCTGCACTGATACAATGACTCAAGAGCAATGACAATAGGATTTCAAGGGTTGTCGATTTCTGGATTGATAGAATCTTTAGAGAATTCATTATTGAGTTTATCGTAGACTCAACCATGTCCTACAACAAAGTGGAACGATGGTTCCTTAATGGAAAATGAGGTAAGTATTTAAAATCTATGAAACTTTGGATTAATATGCTTCTATGTGAAAAAGGAGTTTTACAGATGCAATCAGATTGCTAGTTTACTTAAGTCTGGAAGAAGAACTAATAAATCAGAGTAGGATATCACAGTAACGTGAAGTGGAAAGAGATATAGAGTAGATACAAGAAAGATATATCATGGAAAAGATCCGAATACCTTTATAGAAACTTATTATAGTCCTCTTTTAAGTGAATCTGAAAGTGAAAGAGAAGGGAGCCACACTGAGAAACCCCAGGTAGCTTCACAGTATTCACCCTTCTAGCGTGATAGTTCACAGAAGCCAGAACCGAGTAATAGCGAGGGATTTTTTGGCTTTCTCCCTCGCCCTGCCCTACTCCCCCTACCCCTCCTACCCCCCATCCCCCTCCCCTTACTCCTCCCCCTCCCCCTCCCCCTCCCCCTCTAAGAAGAAGTATGGATAATGATATTAAGCTACCCATTTTCAAAGGAACTGGATTGGAGGATCTTAAACAATTTTTGTTTTTATGTGAGGTTATATGGACAACGAAGTAGATCAATGATGAGAATATAAAGAAATATCATATTGTTACGATGTTTCCAGATAGAGCATTGACATGGTATATGAAATATTGAAATAGTTAGAAAAGAATGTTTTCAGATATTAAGAAAACACTGATAAGAGAGTTTAAGAAACTGAAATCTAAGTTGCAGAGCATTACCGAGTTCAAAGAAATAAAACAAAAACGTACTAAGTCTATTTGGGAGTTTGATAAGAGATTTAAGGTGTTATTGGATCAAGTAAGCTTCGACATAGCTCTGCAACAACATCAAGAATGGTTTATAGTTTCACTACTACCGCATATTAGATTTCCATTAACGTAAAGAAAGATATAAAGTCAAGTCGAAGCTCTACAAATTGCAATAAAATTGGAATCTTTACCTATAGGAGATACTAATGTAGGCATGAGACAGATTTAGAGTCATCTGGTGAACCTTACCTGATAGAAACAAGACATCAAGAAAATAAAAGAATTTAGAGAATAAGTATGGTGTACAAAGTGCATATCGGCAGCCCATTCTAAAGAACAACACCTTATCTTCAGGAATTACGTGGCTACTGGGGCATAAAATCCATTGAATGCAGGATCCGACCCATGGTATGAAATATGTAAGACTAGAGGCAAACATCATTTAGAAGACTATTACTTGTTACAAAAATATGTATAGACTTAGAGGAATGTATAATGAAATTTTTGTAAATCAGTAGGACATGATGAGAATAATTGTCAGGCTTACGAACTAATGATGGAGTGCAATGTTGAGAGTTATACAATGCAAGTAGAAGAGAATGGAAATGAGTACAATGGAAAACATGGTGGTCGGAGAGGATACCAAGAAAGAGCTAGAGGTGGTATAACTGTTCGAGGACGTGGGCAGATCATTTACTATAACTGCGCCAACCAAGTCATTTTGAGAGAGTCTATTAGAATCCCACAATGACATGTAAGTACTGCAAATCCTTTAACCATGTAATTGAAGAATGTCCTATAAGTATGGTGAAGAAGTAAGAACAAAGGAATCAACAGCCGACACAAAATATTCAAATGATGACTGTTGAAAGGAGGACCGATGAACCTCAAACTAGTATTGTCAGTGGAACTGGAGCTGCGACCGGTAGTGATAAAGCGGATGAAAATAAAGAATATGGAAGTGCATGGGTCAGAAAGACTACAGAGAAAGTTCATTTTTTTATATTCATAAATAAAAGGAAGTATTTATGGAAGAAAAGTGAATTTTTATGGATATTGAAGCTTCGACCTCTAGTAGATAGCCAAAACTCGATCAAAAAAGAAACTATGACATGTCATTAACTTTGACACAAGACCGGGATCTCACATAGGATCGAGCCTCGACACAAGATGAGGATTGAAAAAATAAATTAGGTATTTTAAATTCTTTTCTACACACTTGCATGAAATTGTTAAGAGATCAAAAGGTTGTAGGTTCAGGGCTTCATGAGTTGATAGATTCCTGTGCATCTAAAGAAACACTCCAAAGTGAGATGCATGCAATCAATAATTTGCATCAACAGAAGAGAACCAAAAGAGAGATGCAGCTTAGTGTGTAGATAGGAGAATAGGAATTGGATCAAATTATTCTAGATCTGGGATCTGATGCTAATGCCTTGACCAAGTAGACATGGGAATTAATGGGTAAGCCAAAGATACAACGGTCACCTATTCAGTTAAGGATGGAAAATCATCAAAATATCTTCCCTCTGGGAAGACTAGTAGGTAACATAGTGGATATTGAAGAAGTTCACACTACTATTGATTTTGAAGTCACAAAAATAATTGATGATAGTAACCCTTATCCCACATTTCTTGGAATTGATTGGGAATTTGAAAATTTGGCCATCATTAATCTGAAGAAGAGATAGATGATATTTGAAGGAAACAATATGAGAGTAATTGTTCCCTTGGATCCATTAGAAGGAGTAAGATCTACAGAACCAGTCAAAGAAGGGTACTGCATAGTTGACATAGACAATATCTATGAAATGACAACAAAGGAACAAGATTGTGTTAACCCTACTACAGAAGGAAAGATGAGTTGGGAGCATGATAGTTCTTGTAACTCATACTTAGAAGAAGAGTTGGAGAATTGTCGGAATAGGTTGCATGAAGTATCCATAAGGCGTTGTGCAACAATTACCAAATCAGTTCGCTATATGATACTTGAGGTATATAACCTGCCCTCTTATGATGGCTTAGGTGATGTAAATACTTTTCTTAATGATTATGAAGAACAAGTTCCAGAAAATCAAAGGTTACCAACCTTGGATATAGCCATGAAAGCTACCCCTACTAGATCACATAATGCACACAAGAAGAATACAGGAGGCTAGCAGGAATGTCGAAGACTAATGTGGATAACATTTCAGCAGATAAATAAAGAGATGGAGATAAAATATAATGGTGAAACTAATCCTAAGAAGCATATCCCGCTATTCACTACAACATGGAAGGAGATTCCATAGCAAGAATGGGTACATTGGTTCATTCATACATTAGAGACAATCCCTTAGAACTGGTACCTAAAAACAGAGCTTCGAGGTGGTACACTAAAATGGGAAGATATGGTTGACGGATTCATATTAACATTCAACATTGAGGACGATGGCCCATACTAATAGGTTTTCCTTTTGTAATCCTTCTTTTGTATGTTGCTAGGGAGCCAAGAAATTGATCCATTTTTAGTTTTGTAATGTTAGACATTTCCTTCACTGCTAATAGCTTGGGATTAAAATTAGCAGGTAGTGATATTATCACTTTTTGGACTATTGTAGAACCCTTAATGTTTTTCATCTAGGCCCTTCACAACATTAATAATTTCATCCACTCTAAGAAAGAACTTTGTTATGCCTTCATCACCATTCATTTTTAAGGACTTGAATTGAAATATGTAAACATATAATTTAGCCAATTTACTTTACCATCTTCTTCATGAATGTTTTCTAGTTTATCCCGCATTTCTTTGGGAGTCTTATGATACATTACTTTTATAAATTTTGATTCAATTAGCCCATTAAGGATGGCATTCATGGATTTTGCATTGAATGTAAAATCAAACTTGTCTTCTTTGTTACCTATTACAGGTGGCTCTTCATATCCACTCTCCAATATGGCCCAAACATCTACATTAAGCAGTGTTAGATGCGTCTTCATCGTTATTTTACAAAAAATTATAATTAGTATCATTCAACAAAGATGCTTTATTTGTTGAACATCCTTCATGACTGACCATTCGTATGCACTAGATCTTCCTTCTAGTTGTTAGGTTGATACGTAAGGAGCATGCTCTGATACTAATTGATGAATAATTACCAATTACTGAGAGGGGGATGAATCATTAATTGTATCTCTTAAATTAACAAATTTAAATTATTTTAACAACTTTTAATCTTTTCTTTTGTAGTTAGGAGAGTTTTATATGTTTTCAACATTTAAGAATGAATTTAAAAACATGAACATAAGAAAGAGATTGAACACATGTAAACACGAAATATAAGTGGAAACCTATGAAGGAAAAAATCATGAAGTTTTGGCTAAATTGTTGTGAAGGAAAGCTACTCCTCCCTCTATTACATCAAGTCTTTTGTAGGCTTCTACCTGTAGGAAAATATTACCTAAATTTTCTTATGCTAGTGACTATTTGTTGGGAAGCTCCTACTTCCTCTTCTACAAGCTCCAACCTACTCTTTTTTAGGCTACTACCTAAAAAGAGACAACAATCTGCTACTTAAATTACACGTTGACTTTGTCGGTTACCTAGTCTTTGTCTCTACTATAAACTCTATTTATGTCCTCTTTTTAGATACTTATTTATTCTTCTTCTCTTCCTCTATTTTGTTCCTTCTGCTCCTCTTTTTCCTTTTCTCCTTACCACGCTACTCATAAACTTTCTCTCTCAAAATTCAATTCTCTAACATTACTTTCATTCAAAAATGCATATTTTATATACAAAGCTCTCTCACTATTTGCATTCCTTTAAGGAATTCAAAGTGAAGGGTTTCCTTTCCAACTTCACATGTTCCATTTGTCTCAAATCTTCTTAAGGTTGGAATTAATATTTGCATAATCCAATGTTTAGCAAGGTATTGAATAGTCTTCAATTGGGAGTAAGACAGTTGGAAATTCATTACCTATTTGTATTATGCCAAAGATTCCAATGTTTCAAATTTAAAAAATTCCCTCCAAAATCTATTGGAAATAAAATATTTTCTGAGATTGGAACTTGTTCCCTTTAACTTTCTTGGATTTTTCTTGAGTATTTCTAACGTGCACATCTAATTATTTTTTATTTGCTAAGGTACAAGAGACCACAATTTTTGGGTCGATTCATTGACAAAGCTGACAATAGGGGCCAATACACCTACGCAAGAATCTACGTGGAAGTTGACTTGGAAGCCAGTCTGCCGGAAGCCGTTAAACTTACAGTTGGAGATTGGCATCACTTCAGAAACTGGACTACGAGAAACTGCCATTTAAGTGTAGAATCTGTCACGAGCATGGTCACTTCCAACGAACCTTCCCTAAAGCCCCATCAAGGGACAAAGTGGAAGAAGAAGGATGGAAAGAGATAAAAAAGGGCAAGGTAGTCTCAAAGCCTTCTGAACAGACAAAATCTGGAACAATGGGGAAACCCCAGTCCAATTCTCAGACCAAACCAATCACAAAAGAAGGCCCCCCCCAGTTGAAAAGGTGAATGTAACAGAGAATCATGAAGAAACTGAAGACCACCTGAATAAACTGAAAGAAACCGTAGAAAATTCAACTGTTCCTCTAGTAGCTGCTAATCAAAGGGGAACCAAAGGTACTGAGGAGCACATTAGTCCAGCCTCTGACTCAGGGGAAGAGTCAGAAGAGAGAGACACTGAATCAGATGGCTCTCAAATCACTCATATCAAGTCGGCTAGGGGTCGGAAATCCAAGAAGAAATAGAGAGAGGAGAAAACTTATCTGGACATCCTACAAGGCTCCTAGAAAACTCTCAAAGGAATGATGAACACCAGATCCGAGCACAAGCAGAGCAGGGCTCCAAAAGGAGCCACCACCTCCCAAGTCAGTAAATAATGAAGTACGTCTCCTGGAACTACAGAGGGTTAGGCAGCAGACTGAAAGAAGAAGCTCTGAAAGATATTGTTAGGATGCATTTGCCTGAAATCCTTCTCATCCAGGAGACAAAGATGGAGGATAATCCGCTCCTCCAAACTAGCAAGACATTTTGGCGTAAAGGTCCTGGAAGAGCTGTCAGTGCTAGGGGCGCCTCTACCGGGCTTGCATCCTTCTGGGACAGCTCCAAATATGAATTGATTCAAGAATAAAACTGCTCTCATTGGATTTTCATCCAGCTCCTCCACAAAGATTCTGGTCAACAAGTAAGTATGTTCAGTATTTATGCTCCGGTCCTTCCAGCGGAGAAAAAATTTTGCTGGGACTCGCTTCAGTCCTTTATTTTATTGCACAATCCAGAAAATATCATTATTGCAGGTGATCTGAATGTCACTCTAGCCATTGATGAGAAAAAGTGGGGTTCCCCAGTAAGGGATCCAGCCAGAGAATGGGTGGAAGACATAATGCTGGACTGGGATCTTGAGGATATCAAGCCTTCTACTGGGAAATATACCTGGACTAACAAAAGATTAGCGCCCAACCACATAGCTGCTCGTCTAGACAGATTCCTTGTCCAATCCACTTTCCTTACATGTGGTCTAATAGCCTCTTCTAAAATCCTTCCAAATTGCACTTCTGATCATAAACCTATTAGTCTCGAGCTCTCCCTTGATGGAAACCTTGGTCCAATACCTTTTAGATCCAGTCCTTTGTGGATTCAGCAAGATGGTTTCCATGAAGTGGTTACTGAAGCTTGGAATCGGTAGATCCTGGGATCCCCATTCTATGTGTGGGAAGAAAAATTGAGGGGCCTTAAAATAAGACTCAAGGAGTGGGCTAAAACTCTAAAAACACCCACTGCCAAGAGAAAAGAATCCTTAGAGAACCTTGCAGCCCATTAATCTGAAATGGAGAATTCTGTTGTTTCTCAAAGTCTGCTTCAAAGAGAAGTTGAGCTGCAAAAAACTCTCCATAGAGCCAGTAGGGAAGAAGAGGAGTACTGGAGACAAAAATCCAGAAAATTATGGTTACAAGCCGGTGATAAGAATACCAGTTTCTTCCATAAGCAAGCCAAAGCTCGCAGGTAATACAAATCTATTTCAGAAATTCGTTCCCATGATGCTGTGGTCAAAGATTTTGAAGGCATCAAAAGAGCTACTTTCATCTTCTTCAAAGAGCTTTATACGGCGCCTAAAAACCCTCCTTTAGACTCCCAAGCCTACCCCTTTGATCTAATCCTTCATTGTGTCCACGATTCTGTTAATTCTATGTTGACTGCTCTGATCAACATGGATGAGCTCAAGAAGGCTTTGGACTGCATGGAGCCAGATAAAGCTCCTAGGCCTGATGGGTTCAATGCCAGATTTTATCACACTTGCTGGTCTATAATTAATAAAGATTTTTTGAGAATGGTCAGGAAGTCTCAATCTTGTTCAAATATCGGAGGCAGCACCAACTCGGCCTTCCTTGCCCTGATTCCGAAAGAGAAAGGAGCTTCTGATTTTGGTAGATTTCGGCCCATTTCACTGTGTAACACTAGTTATAAACTGATCACCAAAACAATAGCCAATCGTCTCAAGAATGTTTTTCCGGACATCATTCCAGAAAATCAAGGAGGTTTCATCAAAGGGAGAAAGATTCTGGACAATATTGTGCTGGTGCAAGAAGCAGTTCATTCAAGTTGCCACCGAAAAGAGAAAGGAATGGTGATAAAGCTTGATCTGGAAAATGCCTTTGATAGGGTGAAACATGATTTCCTCTATGTTGTTATGAAGAAACTGGGCTTCTCTATAACCTTCATAAATTGGGTGAAAGCCTGCATCGCCTCCCCTTGGATTGCGCCGCTGGTTAATGGCCGATCAACAAAGTTCTTCAATGCCTCAAGGGGCTTAAGACAAGGTTGCCCGCTGTCCCCGCTCCTCTACGCTATTCAAGCCTCTGTGCTTAGCTTCCAACTTGACTGTTGTCAACAAATCCAATCTCTTCCAGGACTCAGAATGGTTCCCAATGTTAAAGCCATTAACCATGCCCAATTTGCCGATGATACTATGTTGCTAGAAGGAGCGAGCATAAATTCTGCAAGATACTTCAAGAAGGAGTTGGACATCTACAAGGAGGTCTCGGGCAGCAAGATAAACTATCTAAAAAGCACTATCTACGGCTGGAACTGCTCGGTCAAGGAACTGGCTGATATTGCCAGGCTCTTAGAGATGAAAGGAATTCAAACCTGGGAGTTTCTTAAATATCTGGGGATTCCAATCTTCAAATCCGTTCCTAAAGTTGCCCACTGGATGCCCCTGCTTGACAAACTAAAATTTAGAATTCAAGCTTGGGGAGCCACTTGGCTGAACAATGCGGGGAAGGTTATCCTGATGAAATCTGTTCTCATAAGTATGCCTCTTTATCAACATTCCATTCTGCTTGCCCCCAAAACCTTCCTTAGTAAAATGGACAGTCTGCTGAGAAGATTCCTCTGGGAAGGGGGGAAAAATAATGAAAAAAGACTTCATTTAGTTAAATGGGACACTACTAAAAAACCAACTCTGAAAGGAGGTCTCCAATTAAGAGATCTGGGTATTCTATGGAATATTATTGCTGGAAAGGCTAGCTGGAGTAAGAGAGTACTATGGAAGAAATACTTCAATGGACAGCAGCTGAGGTGTTTGGACCAGCCCCCAAAAACCATTAAAGGTTCTCCAATCTTCAAACTCTATCTTTCTGCTATGGAGCATTTCAGTCACAACCTTTACTGGATACCAGGTAATGGGAAAAAAATCAGAATTTGGGATGATCCAATCCTTGGTGAACAGCCTCTGAACCATGTTGAAGGCCTGACAAACATTAAAATTTGGCTACAGTCCAACAACCTAAATACCCTGTGGGACATCTCAACTTGGACAGATGATACTGGAAGACGATGGGATAGTTGGTACCTGGGAGAGATTCCCCAAAGGCTGCAGGTTGAAGAATCGCTACTTATAGATAAGCTCCAAGGAAAATCTCCAATCAAAGCAACAACTAAGGACAAAAGAGGGTGGGGCTCCCTCACTGGCAATTTCACAGTCTTTGAAGGTTACAAAAGTATGACAGCGATTCCTAATGCCCCCCTAACCCTACACAATGGATATTTATTTGGGCCTTTCCTTCGCTTCCCAAAATTGACTTCTTCTGCTGGACGTTAGCTCATAACGGCATTCTCAATAGAGATAATCTAAGAAAACGTGGAATGGAAGGGCCTTCCAGATGCCCTCTGTGTGTGTCAGAGGAAGAGTCTGCTAACCATCTGTTGTTGCTTTTCCCTTTTGCCCGTGATGTCTGGAGGGGGGTCCTGTGGTCAGGGGCTAACAAAGTTGAGCTTCCTGGTAACATCCCTAACCTGCTTCACAACTGGGCCAATTTATCTCCGTTCGATCTTTCTAAAAAATGCCTCCTCAAGACAGCCTGGATATGGATCCCTAAATTTACCTGCTGGAAGCTGTGGTTGGAGAGGAACAATAGGCTGTTTAGGGATGAAAAATGTACTCCTGGCAAAATTATCATTAAAATCCAAGCTTTACTGGGAGAGACTTTGGATACCAAACCTGCATTAAGGAATGAAGTAGCTTTGGACAATGAGGAGGAGCCATGGCTCAAAAATCTTGCTCCAAATTATCTTTTCAAGCCCATGCCCCCTGTAATTTCCCAAGCTAATTGGGAAATCTGCCTGAAAGAATAGGAGTTTATCAAATGGCGCTCTGCATTGGAGGAACACTGCATTTTCTTCGACGGGGCCTCTAAAGGCAACTCCAGAGCTGCGGGTGGGGGTGGGGTTCTTTTGAATCCGAATGGATCAATTGAGTTTCGGTTCCAATGGGGGCTAGGCATTGAATCTAATAATAGAGCTGAAGCTCTGGTTCTGTGGCAAGGGCTTAACCTGGCTATCAAAAGGAACCTTCTGACTCTGTCGGTCTTTCGAGACTCCAGGCTGATCATCCAAGCGTTGAACCTCAACTCAAATCCCTCGCAGATTCACTTAGTCTCCATTTTCAAGAAAATCAGGTTTACTCTGGCCCAGTTCCAAAAAATATCCCTTTTCCATATTCTGAGGCACCTAAACAATCAAGCTGACCTTGAAGCCAATATGGGCTCTACCCGTTGCAGAAGATCCCTGTTAGTCAACTCTGATGAGTCTAATTGCATCATTCCTTAATCTCCTATTGGAAGTGGTTTTGTTTCCAGAGAACGCATGCTTCAGGATTCAGCTCCTCTATTCTCACCAGTTGCATCCATAGACGTGGCGGGTTTCGACAAAGAAGACCGTTGGGAACTCAAAGAATGTTTGCTAGCGGTGGTATGGGATTGTTTACAAAAACAACATAGTGGCTCACATAAATCTTAAGGTTTTGAACCAGGTCTCTTTCTGGATTGACAAGCCACTTTTGGGCAAACAACAGGCGGACTCCGGTTATTGTAGAAATGGAGGTTCGACGTTATGCCAGTGCAAAGCCTCCTTGGATCGATCCATTCTCAGCCTCCAATTCAGCAATGTAAATTCAATTAAGTTTTCAGACATGACGAGGCTCAATTTTTGTGGAAAGAGCAAGTTCCTTCACTGTTGTAATTCTCCAGTCCGCGGCAACTGGTTTGCCACTCAATAATAATATTAACTGTTACAGTCTAAAAAAAAAAACAAGAGACCACAATTTTGTTTTGTTCAAATTCTCATGGTTTTATTTACATCTGTTTCTGGAAATTAAGGTACAATGTGAAAAACTAAATTCAAATATTCTATTTAGACTCTTTCTAATCATAAGGTTTCATGGGCTTATTTCTTCAAAAGGTAAATATAAAAAAACTCAGACGAGCAAAATTTCTTGCAAAGAGTCTTATTTATTCCATTGTCCCATCATCAATGAGAGAAGATAATATATTTCTTGTACAAGTGATCCATGTGGATATTGGTGGCCACCCACCAATTCCATGCGGACCCACACCATTTTTCTTTCATTTTTTCAGTTTCCTTAATTGTAGCACATTTTACTATTTTTAGTAGTTTTTCAGGTCCTAAACTTTCGGAGCCATTTTGAGGCCCTAAACAACATTTTTTTGGCAATCTACCACCAAAGAATTTCATAGGTCATTTCTCCTTCGTAGTCCTTGGAGAGATCTTTCCAACATGGTATCATGCCCATCAAACAGAGACAATATGACCAAGTCATGACCTTAGGAAGTTGGCTGCCCAACTAACCCCTACAGGGCCCATAAACTCTTAGTGTTACATCTCCTCGGGATAGGGTTTTGGTTGTTTAGGGTTTTCTATTATTGTTCAATAATAAAAAGGCCCTTGAGCCTCATTGTAATGCAGTTTAGAGGCATGTACCCACCACATCTCTTCTCAGAGATAAACTACTATCACTGAGCTAGTGTCATTTCCATACTGTTTGTAACAATATTTAATTATTTGATATTAATCAAAGGAAGTGTTATTTCTACTAAATATTTATATTTATGGTTATATCTGCAATTTTGTTGTTCTTGTTTAAATCTAGATCATCGGTATCTGAGTGGTCTTCTCTTTCTATGTTTTTCTTTGCATGTCCCCAACGAGGTCGGGATATAAGGAGTTAGGGCTCAAACTGGTCGAACCCTTACAAGACCATCTTCGTAAATACCATCGGCCTCCAATGGAGGAAGAAAAGAAAGATGAGGGATGAGGAGATCCTATCAAAATATTTCTCGAGGAGGCCCTCGAGAAACAAAAGAACTCGAAGATGGATAACTTTGACCAGATCCTTCAACGGCTACCCACAGGTAGCACATCCACATCCAACAACCACTCCGGAGGCTCCACACCTTTTAAGGTGCAAGTAAACTTTGACATTCTGATATTTGAGGACCAAATAGATGCAGACGTCGTAGATAAATGGTTGAATTTGTTAGAAGGATATTTTTCTGTTCATGATTTTTCCAACCAAGAAAAGATTACTTTTTCTCTTCTTAAAGCTGCCCCCCATGTCAAGGACTAGTGGGAAACCTATTGTGAGCAGAAGGATGGAAGTACGAAATCACTATTTTCAGCCGCTCCCATTTGGAGTTCATTCTGGTCTGCCATGAAGGAGCAGTACTACCTTATCGGAAGCTATGAGGAAAAATACTTAAAGTGTACTACGCTGTGGCAGGAAAGGGACCAAGATGTGCTGGAGTTTACCAATGTTTTTGATACATTAACCATGAAGTTAGGCATCAAGGATTATGAGAAACATTTAGTACTCAAGTACCACGACTACCTACATAGATACATCGAGGACAAGATGGAGTTCCTGGACATCTCCTCACTCGGCATGGAATAGTTATATCCCGTCAAGATGGAGCAAAAGTTTAAATAGAAGAAGCTAGACTTTGGATCTGTGAATTCGAAGCAAGGGAAAGGTGCCCCCAAACCAAGGAAAAGAGGACAAAGCTAAGGTGGGACAGCCTAGGACAACCCGCTAAGTCCACAAGCAAAGGACAACACTAGAAAGCCAAAGAAGGACATAGAAAAGTGTTGTGAGCTCCATAAGAGTTCCACCCAGAACACAAGCGAGTGTCAAGCCAAGTAATCACTGGTGGCCGAGATGAAGGCTTCAGAATCAGATGCATGTTCCGATCCTGAGTCTAAACCCGACAAGGGGAATGACAAGGGGAAGCAGATTATTAATGCAGAGCCTAACGTCACCATCCCCACCACAAAGATCTAGAAGGAGGAACCTAAAGATCCAGAGGAGGAGGAGCGTATTGTCGATAGCAGGAGCGAAAAGAACCTCATTGCAGCAAAGGTCATGAAGCGGCTGGGATCTCTAACCACAACACACCCACAACCGTACACCATCAGGTGGCTTTACCAAGGACAGGATCTGAATGTGAGCCAGCAATGCCGCCTACCATACAACATCAAGCCCTTCACTGATGAGGTATTATGTGACATTGCTCCCCTTGATGTTTGTGATGTATTATTAGGCCAACCATACTTGTGGAAGTGACATGCTGTGTATGATTCAAGGCCTTGTGTTGTTATTGTTACATTAGGAAATAATTTATACTGGATACTGGAGGTAGCCCCTCCTATAGTCATCTCTCTGGTTACTGCAAAAAAATGCACTAAGCTAATTTCAAAAATTGGGAAATTTGTTTTCCTATTGATACATCCTCAAGGAAAGAAGAAGACAGTGGCCACGACCTCCAGACAAGGCCCCTCCACACAACAATAGCATATGGATAAGGTCATGGAGAAGTACTAGGACATCTTCACCTCTGCCACAGGGGTGCCTTCACACTATTAGGTCAAGCACTCCATCGTTCTGACCCCAAGTGTGTCGTTACTCAATGGACCAATCTATTAATGCTTTTTTCTGGAGAATAATGAAATCAAGAGGTAAATTCAGGAGCTACTGTAGAAAGGTCACATTCCACCAAGTTCACTGCCCTATGAGAGCCCAATCATGTTGGTACAAAAGAAGGATGGGACTTGGAGAATCTGTATTGACTATCGGGCATTGAACAAGATCATTGTCCAAAATAGGTACCCAATCCCACAATTTCTAACCTTCTAGACCAACTCAAGGGAGAAAAATATTTCAGCAAGATTGACTTGAAGTCCGAATATCACCAGGTACCAATCGAACCCTGCGATGTGTAGAAGGCTGCCTTCAAAGCGAAGGAGGGCCTTTTTAAATGGTTTGCTATGCCTTTCGGGTTGACGAATGCTCCTAGAACCTTCATGAGGCTCATGGATGACATATTATGGCCATTCACCAACTCATTTGTAGTGGTATACTTGGATGACATCCTGATCTTCAGCCAGAGTTTGGAAGAGCACATCCACCACATTCGACGGGTTCTTAAAACACTACAACAACACAAGTTGTGTGCCAATTTGAAGAAATGTAATTTTGGCATGAGCGAGGTTCAATATCTAGGATACATTATTGATGAACGGGGGGTGCATGTGGATCCGACCAAGATCCAAGTCATTCAATATTGGCCAATCCCAACCACTCTGACAGAGATCCTAAACATTCTAGGTCTTGTTAATTTCTACCGAAGGATCGTGTTGGGGTTTTGTCATATCACTTGGCCCTTGAGTCAAGTCACCAAAGGAGGATCGAAAGAAAAAATCTTTTGTTTTGATTCTTAACAAAAGGCATTCATAGAGTTGAAACATTGCCTTTGCTCTGCACCAGTGCTCACATTAGCAGACTTGCAACAACCATTTGAGATTAAGAGAGATGCCTCTGACTATGCTATTGGGCCAGTCCTTACTCAACAGAGGCATCCAATGGCATATCACAATGAGACACTTTTAGACACGGTCCGGAAGTATCCCACTTATGATAAAGAGATGTATTCCATTGTGCAGACCTGCTGACAATGGAAGCATTACATTTTGGGGAAGGAAACAGTCATCCGCATAGACCATCAACCCCTGTAGTTCATATGGATGCAAGGGAAGTTGTAGAGTGATATCTATCAGAAGTGGTCCACATACCTATAACAGTTCCATTTGAATATCAAGTACAAGAAGGGAAACAAAAATAATGTTGCAGACTACCTCATCCGACAATCGATCATGGTGTTAACTACCGTGCTCAACTCATGTGGGCATGAGACTTCTGATTGGCCACTTCTCTACAAAAGTGACCCGTAACTCGGCCACACGTATCATATGCTCTTGGAAGGTCAGCAAGTTTCAGGTTTTCACCTCTAGGATGCTTTGTTATGCCATATGGGATGCCTTTGTGTTCCTTCAAGTGAGTGCGAGAAGATTATTTGGGAAGCACACTACAGTCAGGCCACTAGGCATTTTGAGGTCAAGAAACTATGGTAGTATTGAAGAAGTATTTCTATTGGTCAAATCCTCGATAGGTTGTCGAGTGGTACATCAGATCCTACACTGCCTGCGTCATCGCCAAACCAACCATCAAGAAGGAAGGTCTCTATACTCTGCTACCTACCTCTAGTTGACCTTGGCAATCCATCTCAATGGATTACATGTCATGCCTTCCTTCTACTAAGCATGGAAACAACTGTGTTTTTGTGGTTGTAGACCAATTCTCAAAGATGGCCATTATGGCAGCCTAGAAGAAGAGTATCACAGCAGAAGCCACTGCTAAACTCTTCTTTGAATGCATGTGGGTACACCTTGGGATCCCATCATCTATCATCTCAAACTAGGACAACAGGTTCCTTAGTACAGTTTGGTATAGTCTCTAGTCGATGCTCGACACCAAGTTCACTATGTCCACAACTTTCCATCCCCAAACTGATGGCCAGTCAAAGGTCATCAATAGGATGATTGTACACATTTTGCGCATGTACAACTCAAAAAATCCACGCACATGGGATGAGAGCCTCCCCTATGTCCAGCATAGCTATAACCAGGCTCTCCATAGCTTGACTGGCAACAATCCTTTTCAGGTGGGCTTCGAATTCCAGCCACTATGTCCCATTGATGTGGCCATACCAGATGGAGTGACTCAGGGAGATTCGGCTCATGTCCAATCCAAAGCTGACAAGGCAAATAGCTTCATTGATCATATTCAACACATCTTCCAATAGGTCCATGACATATTGGACAAAAACAGTGGCAGGTACAAGCAGTGGAACGATCAACATCTGGTGTTGCACAAGTTCCAAGTGGGTGACAAAGTTTGGTTACATTTGCAGAAGGAGCACCTCGCTGGGCCCCACCACAATATTCACCCGCTTCGATATGGGTCATACAACATCACCAAGGTTGTGGGAGATAATGCTTTTGAGCTCATCATTCCCCCATTCCTTGGCCTGTACCTAGTGTTTGATGTGGATTACCTTTGCCCATACTTTCCACCATTACTAGATAGATCCGACATTGCTGAATAGTTGACACCAATAGAGTTAAATCTAGATTGCATGGAACAAGCTACAACTAATCAGATCATGGACATGTAGATCAAGAGCACTTGCCAGCAGAATATCCAACTGTATTGAGTTGTCAAAGAAGGTCAACTCCTTCACGAGGGCAAGCAGCTCAACAGGGACCAATTTTAGCAGAAGTTTCCTCATCTCATGGAGGAACCCAATGCATTGGGGACCATTTCTTCCTAAGGGGGGAGGAATGATCTAGGTGGATATTGTTGGCCACCCGCCAATTCTACTTGGATCCCCACCATTGTTCTTTTAGTTTTTCAGTTTCCTTAATTGTAGCACAATTTACTATTTTTAGTAGTTTTTCGGGTCTTAAGTTTCCTGAGTTCTTTTGAGGCCCTAAATGATGTTTTTTTGGGAATCTACTACAAACTACATTTAATAAGTCATTTCTTTTGTAGCAGTCCTTGGAGAGATCTTTCCAACGGGGTATCATGTGTGTCAAACGGAGATAATATGACCAAGTCACGACCCCAGGAAGTTGGGTGCCCAACTAACCCTAACAGGGCCCATAAACTTTTGGTGTTACATCTCCTCAGGTTACGGTTTTGGTTGTTTAGGGTTTTCTCTTATCATTTAATAATAAAAAGGCCCTTGAGCCTCATTGTAACATAGTTCAGAGGCATGTAGCCACCACATCTCTTCTCAGAGATAAGTTGCGATCGCCGAGCTAGTATCATTTCCATACTATTTGTAAGCATATTTCATTATTTGATATTAATCAAAGGAAGTGTTATTTTTGCTTCATCTCTATATTTATGGCTATATATGTAATTTGTTGTGTTCGTGTTTAAATTTGGATAGAAAACTAGGGTTTGGAACATTGTAGGCATAATTGAGCTCTATATTGTTCAATTAACATCATATTCAGATCACAAATCAAATAATGCATGAGAGACAAATAGTCTATATGCATAGATTAAGTTGTTATACGAAAGGTACATATCTCTAATCAACTCGAGAAACTTGTAGGTATTTTATCTATGTCTTAACACCAAGATGATCTTCATCAAGTAGATTTCTCATGTGATTTAACCAGTTTTGCAACCATTTCTCTAATCAACGGTCTTACTTGCACTCTCAAGTTTAATTCAGGATTGATGAAACTGAGTATGTGAGTAATCTCACTAGAAAAGTGTTATCGAATTTTCTCTTTGATGTTAACCAAGACCCATTATGTGTGACTCCTTTGTTTTGTGTGCCTTATGTGTTGTGCATGCCTCCTCTATTATTCTAGCTTCCAGGACTCCATAAAAGGTGATCCAAAATGGATTTTGGATAGACTCATAAGACTAGCTGTTCCTCACTGAGGAAAATGAAAGTTTAAGGAAGCTCCTGGAACTAGCCCCATTGTAGAGATCGTCTCATTCTGAATCAACTACAACTTGAATGGGCAAAAAATGACTTAGGATGTAGAACTTATCATAAAATGAAACTGCCTTTATCCTATGGAAAAAGGAGAAAAATTTAGTAATAATGGGTCCTAAAAACCCTCTAAGTCTTCAAAATCCTCGAAAAGGTCAAAACCAGTGCAAAAGGATGACCTCATAAAAAGTCGGATTACATTATCGGGACCCAAAAATGTGAAGAAATGGCGGAAATGAGGCCTATCGGAGGCATGAACAGTGAATGCACAGGAGCTGTCGGATCAATGGCCCAGATCCGGCTGATCAATGGCCCAGATCCAATCAGCATATCGCATCGGCGGTGACAGGCAAAGGAAATTGGAGGCATAACATGTGATGGGACCAGGCCGATATGATACCGCGATTGCCGATATTGGTGGATTGCATTTGGCATTGGCATAAACCATACTGTATGGGAAGGCCTCGGGCTTGTGCGATCTGCAATGGCGACTTGTCTTATTGTAATATCGCATTAGCACATTATAGAGGAGCTGTTATATGTTATATGTTATATATGTGATGCGATGGCTAGACCTGACAGCAATATGAACCGGATTTAATACATTTTGAAATCTGTCAAACAACGATTTTCTTTGTATTTTCGTTTTTCATTGAATAAATGAAATACAAAGGAAAAGTTCCCTACCCGATGAAACCAGACTAAAAAGGGTTCCGAAATGAAAACACCTAATATTTGAAATCCTTCATAAGCCATTTTTATGGTGTTTTAATAGTTTTAATCGAATTCTAAAATACAAAGGGGCAGGCCCTTGTGACATGTGATGGTGACTTATGGGCCGACTAGACAGAAGAATAAGCCATAGTTATGAAAATTTCAAATCCGATGAACGGTTTTTTGTATGGACTTTCCCATGTTTTACAGAGTTCTCTGTGTAAACAGGGAACAACTGTTTCTGAAGGATTTAAAGCGTCGGTGGCTCCTTCCACTATGGAATAGGTGGCATCCATCCCTGATTGTATTTAGCAATGATTGCTAATGCTCAAAGAAGGGATTTGAGTGGACAAAAATAGGAAGACAGAGAGCTCGAGAGGGAAAATGAAAAGACAATGCCAACTTGGCTTAAAAACCATAGAACGACAGAGACAGGAGTCACTGAGTTGTTGTCGGTTTCTGTTGTTGATTGTTGTTGGGTTTTGTTTCTAAAAGGAAGCCCAAGCAGGAAGCTAAGGTGAAGGAGGTAGCGCAAAAGCAAAATAATAGCCAAGGGATTCACTTGGAAGCCAAGTCAAAATCCAAGAGGGTTGTGAACTAATAGAGGGTAGAAAGAAGCCAGAGTTGAAGAGCTAGAGAGCTAGAGCTAGAGTCAGAGCGAAGAGCCAGAACCAAGAGCCAAAGAGCCAAAGTCAGAGCCAAGAGCCAGAACCAAAAGCCAAGAGCCAGAGCCAAGAGCTGGAGTCAAGAGCAAGAGCTTCAAGTGCTAGAGGGGATAACATGGTGTCTCAACCCACTGTATTTGTGTAAAATAGCAGGAGTTAAGCAAAGAGCTTGTAAAAAAAATACTTATACCATAATCCGAGAGAGCTTAGTTGAGTTGACTAGAGTTCACAGAGACGCAGCCCAAGAGTTGTGGGTGAACTCCTCATTAAATTGTTGTTTCTATGTGATTGTTTATTGCTGCATTGTTTACTGTTATATGCATTTATATATTATGTTCAAGCACATTTACATATCAGCTAAAACAACAGATTTTAAAGCAAGTAATCAGTTGAAAATAGGTACCAGCATACACCCATATTATAAAGAACTTATTAATTCCACATTGGTTAATCAATAAGACTTGGGAATATTTAAAGCTTTGGGAGTGGGAGAGGTTCTTGTAAGTTAGACAAGAAGCCTAAGAGCCCCATTTTCAGATTAGGTGGTATCAGAGCTTAAGATTGATTAACGCCACCTTCAAGGAAGGTTATATTAAAATGCTTGATTAACAAAGCAAAGATTGCTTGTCTAAAAGGTGTTTGGGCAGTCAAGGATTTATTATCTGGTTGATTGTATGCTTGTTTGCAAATTGACTATTTTCTGAGTTTGCAGAGGTGAGGGGAAAGCTATTGATAGCTTAGTCCAGGAAGGACAAGAAGGAAGAAGGGCTGAAAACATTCTTCTATCCCAAAGGACCTCAAAGCAGTCCTTGAAGCATAAGAGGTTTTTTGCAAAAGGTTGCTTGAATAAGATCTTTGTTATTCTTGTTTGAATTTCTTTTCTTCATTGGCATAATGACAACTTCTTCAAGTGAGTCCTCAAATTCTCCTTTCTTCACAAAATTCTTTGATGAAGACATGAAGCAAGATTTCTTCATCATGATGGATATGGTGAGAGAAATGTATGAGGATGGAAGGAAGAGCAACATACTTAGAGAGTAGTTGCTTTCTGACAAATTGCAGAAAATGGAGAGGCAACTTCATATTGCAAATATGAACCTGGAAAGGATGCATGAGTTGGAGTCACAACTCTTTGTTGCCCAGGAAGCCTTAGTCAAGTATCAGCTGGAAGAAGAGGTAAGCCATTCCAATTTGTCTTCAAATTCCTTTGAGAATGCTTGTATTGGTTCTTTTGAAAAACATACTAGAGGCATAGGTTCCAAGCTAATGTCCAAGATGGGCTATGAAGGAAAAGGCTTGGGTAAGCATGCACAAGGTATTGTTGAACCAATAATGGTTGAGGAAAGGCCTAAATATTTGGGTCTTGGCTATGGATAGCCTTATGGAGAGAATTTCAAAGCTGCCATGAAGGCCATTGAAACAGTCCCAAGAAGGAGTTTCATTTCATGTCCTCTACCTCAAAAGTGTGAAGGTTGTATTCAAGAGGAATGCAATGGATTGAAACATGATTTGTAGGGTGAAGGTGTTTATAAGCACACACTTGAACCAGAGAGTTTTGGAAACCCTGATAACCTTGAAGAGATTGATCGTGTTCTAAAGGGATCTACTTCCTCACTAAATTCACCTCCTCATGAAGGTAATAAAGGTGAAAGAGGCAGGTATAAATCTGTTTCTAAACATATTCCTTTTAATTCTGTAAAGCATGATAAATTTCCACATAAGTATGGGGAAAGAGTTTCATGTTCCTTTTGTGGTTTGGATAACCATGATGTTTCTAGATGTTGGAAGAGAATGGCCACATACAAGAAACTTTTGAAGGAAAAGAAGCAAGCAGCCAAAGGTCCATTGGACAAGGCAAATCATGCTATCAAGAGGATGCACATGCAGTGCACTTACTGCCATAAGTAAGGACATCTTGTAGCAATATGTTGGACACTGAATCCAACAATGCTTCCACCAAAGCTGAAGAAAGTGGAAAGAGAAGATGGCAAAAATGGAAAGGAAGATTCCATGAGTGATGTGTCTTAAAATGATTCACATGTTGATGCTGATGTGCAAACAAAGGTAGTGCCTTTGAAAGGGATTGGTAAGAAATGGTTAGAGTTCTTATCCGATTAAGATTGCATGTCTATTGATGCATCTATTTGCATTTCTTTGTTAATGGAATGCAAGTTGTAGGATGTTACCAAGTAGGTGAATGAATAAGTTGAGCAGGAGGCTCGCTTTGTTGGTACAACATTATATATCATTTCAGCTTCGAAAGAGCAATGAGCTTAAGTGAAAGTTGAAGGATAAAATTCATGCATGTGCTTAGATGCATGAGCACAGGGATGTTGATGATTTCCTTGTATTTGAACATGTATGTGTAATTAACTTGTAGGGTTGATTTCTTTGACATGCATGTGATGCAATGTTTACTTGGAAGAAGTTAACTTGATCTCCTAGATGGAGATAATGATGAAGTGTTTCATGTTTTGAAAAAGAGTCCAAATGGTCTTTTTCTACATGCTTGACTTGAAGGGGCATTTATTTTAAAGGCATGTTTTGTGGGCTTGCTGTCTAGTTCATAATTTGTATGCATATGTAAGACATGGAGGTGTTCACAAGATGTGAAATCTATTCCTTTGTTGGAGCAGAAGTTTAGGCCATCCAATTGTTGTTGTCTGTATTTCTATTTTTGTTAACAGTTATTGTTGACAGTTTGTCAAACAGGTACAAATGAAAGTTTTGTGGAGTAGATGTACTTCACATTTGTTTGAGCCACCTTCGATCAATGATCAGGCAGAGAAGTTCAAACTACCTTCTACGATTATTTCAGTAGAAGTTCTGCAGGAAGGCAAGGAGGAAGACAATTCTTCCCAAGAAGACTAGCCCATCCAAGAAGGGAAGTGGTCAGAAACTTTGGTTCAGAGGCACTATGCAAAGGCAAGTGTAGGGAGGTGGAAAGAAGAGGGTGAGTCACTCTCATTTACTCCTCATATTAGTATATCAGTCTTTTGGAGACCAAAAGTTATTTTAGTGGGAAGGTGTGATCCAAAATAGATTTTGGATAGACTCCTAAGTCTAAGTGTTCCTCACTAATGAAAATGAAAGTCCAAGGAAGCCCCTGGAACTAGCCCCATTCTAGAGAACGTCTCATTCTGAATCAACTGCAACTTGAATGGGCAAAAACGGACTTAGGATGCAGAAGTTATCATAAAATGAAACTGCCTCTATCCTTTAGAAAAAGGAGCAAAATTCAGTAATAATGGGTCCTAAAAACCCTCAAAGTCTTCAAAATCCTTGAAAATGTCAAAACCAGCGCAAAAGGAGGACCTCTTGAAAAGTCGGATTACACTATCAAGACCAAAACATATGAAGAAATAGCGGAAATGAGGCCTATTGGAGGCATGAACAGTGAATGCATAGGAGCCGTTGGATCTGGCTGAACAACGATCTAGATTCGATCAACATATCACATTGGTGGTGACAGGTAGAGGCAATCGGAGGCATAACATGCAATGGGACTGAGCCGATGCGATACCGTGATCGTCGATATTAGCGGATCGTAATCGGCGTTGGCATAAACCATACTATATGGGAAGGCCTCGGGCTTGTGCAATCTGTGATTGCAACTTGTCGCATCGCAATATCGCATCGGCGCATTACAGAGGGGTGGTTATATGTTATATGTTATATATGTGATGCGATGGCTAGACCCGACGGTAATATGAACCGGATTTAATACATTTTGAAATCCGTCAAATGATGATTTTCTTTGTATTTTCATTTTTCATTGGATAAACGAAATACGAAGGAAAAGTGCCCGACCTGATGAAACCGGACCCGAAAGGGTTCCAAAATGAAAACACATAATATTTGAAATCAGTCATAAGCCATTTTTGCTGTGTTTTCATAGTTTTAATGAAATTCTAAAATACAAAGGGGCAGACCCTTACGACATGCGATGGCGACTTACAAGTGAACCCAATAGGAAAATAAGGTGCAGTTATGAAAATTTCAAACTCGATGAACAATGTTTTCTGTGGATTTTCCTGTGTTTTACAGCATTCTCTTTGTAAATAGGGAACGACTGTTTCTGAAGGATTTAAAGGTCCGGTGGCTCCTTTCATTGTGGAATAGGTGGCATCCATCCCTGAGGTCATTTAGCAATGATTGCTAATGCTCAGAGAAGGGATTTGAGCAGACAAAAACAGGAAGATAGAGAGCCCGAGAGGGAAAATGAAAAGACAACGCTGACTTGGCTTAAAAACCACAGGACAAGAGAGACAGGAGTGGCTGAGTTGTTGTTGGTTGTTGTTGTTGATTGTTTTTGAAAGGAAGCCAAAGCGGGAAGCTAAGGTGAAGGATGTAGTGCAGAAGCAAAAGAGAATCCAAGGGAGTCACTTTGAAGCCAAGTGAAAAGCCAAGAGGGCTGTGAACTGATAGAGGGCAGAAAGAAGCCAGAGCTAAAGAGCCAGAGAGCCAAAGCAAGAGCCAAAGAGCCAGAGTGAGAGCCAAGAGCCAGAACCAAGAGCCAAAGAGCCAGAGTCAGAGCCAAGAGCTGGAACCAAGAGCCAAGAGCCAGAGCCAAGAGCCGGAGTCAAGAGCTGGAGCTTCAAGAGCCATAGGGGATAAGATGGTGTCTGAACCCACTGTTTCTGTGTAAAACAGCGAGAGTTAAGCCAAGAGCTTGTAAAAAAAGACTTATACCATAATCCCAGAGAGCTTAGTTGAGTTGACTAGAGCTCACGGAGATGTAGCCCAAGAGTTGTGGGTAAACACCTAATTAAATTGTTGTTTCTGTGTGATTGTTTATTGCTGCATTGTTTACTGTTATATGAATTTACATATTATGTTCAAGAACATTTACATATCAGCTAAAACAATAGATTTTAAAGAAAGTAATCAGTTGAAAACAAGTACCAGCATACACCCATATTATCAAGCACTTATTATTTCCGCATTGGTTAATCAATAAGACTTGGGAATATTTAAAGTTTTGGGAGTGGGAGAGGTTTTTGTAAGTTAGACAAGAAGCCTAAGAGCCCCATTTTCAGATCATAAGGTAACTAAAAACATATTAAGTTCTAGCGATATATTGTTTGAGAGGGGCTGCAGAAAATTATGTCACTCATATTCTTTTGTGTTGTAATGTGAAAACACACATTTAGGTTGTAATAAAAATGAACCACTCAAATATGGATGTACGATCATGAACAATGAACCGATATATGTCTCCTATGTTCTCATTGTTGGTTGTCAAGCTCACCTCGCTACTACTTATGCACAAGATGGTTTGACGAGAACTTTGACCTATGATTCATGTTGCTTCATGACAACCTAAGCATGAATAAAACAACACACATCCACCTTTGTAAATTTGGTATTCAAAACCACACAAGATGGTTTGACCAGAAGTTTGACCTACGATTCATGTTGCTTCATGACAACCTAGGCATGAATAAAACAACACACATCCACCTTTGTAAATTTGGTATTCAAAACCAATGTGCTCATTTTGGACCATGATCTAATGAAGTATGATAAACAATGAACATCTAAACAGGAACTTCAACACTTTAGGCTTCCTTATCAATCTTTTCGGCTTCCTCATCTAATGATTCATCTTGCTCATCAACTTTTTTGTCAATACTAATTCTGCCAACATTTTGTATATCAATCATTATTTTAATTCTTATGGTTACATATATATATATATTCTTTTATTTATATATTTATCAATCAAAATTTTATATATTTATAATATATATAATTTTTTATATATAATTAATAAATCTAAATAAGTATAAATCATATATATATATATATGATTTTTATTTTTCCTTTTTCAATAGGATTTGTAATTTTATTAATAAAAACAAAATTACAAAATTGAATGGAATAAAAAGGAAAAAAATTCATTGCTTTTTAATTGATATTATATTATACTTTATTATTATTATTAGTTTATTTAATGTTTTATACATTAAAACATATTTACACTTATTTATAATTACTGCATTTTTTTATATTTAACACTCATTTATACATATTAAAATATATTTTACATATTTTACATATTAAGTAAACATTCAAATTTTTACACTTATTTCTGAAAGTTACAATATCTCCTTGATACTAAAATATAAAATAACTCTAAACACAATTATTTAATAATATTTTTAAAAACATATTTTATTAATAATATTTAAAAATTCACAAATACATATAAGAATGTTACATGACCCTAACCTATTCAGAGCCAGTCTCGAAAATACTGTGAATCCAAGTAATTTAGCATAACAGGGAGAAAATATTATTAGTGAATAATTGGAGTAACTATGGGTAGAATCTACAAATTAATTCTGACCAAGGGAGCTATCTCTATTCGTTTTTTTGTTTTCAACCAAAAATATATCCTTCATTATATAAAAAGAGGATTTTACATACATAACAGGGAGAAAATATTATTAGTGAATAATTGGAGTAACTATGGGTAGAATCTACAAATTAATTCTGACCAACGGAGCTATCTCTACTCGTTGTTTGTTTTCAACCAAAAATATATCCTTCATTATATAAAAAGAGGATTTTAGATACACCACATAGATTAGATTACTAACACTTTGTGTGACATAAAAATTCCGAATCTAAAGAGGAATTATCATAAAGATACCCTTCCATTCTACATCACATACAGAATAAACCAAATAGCCCAGGAGGAACCAGCAGGGCCAGAGGAGTCCCGACAGTTGACCCCAAACAAAAGCATTACAAGAAAAGAAGCAAGCCAGCGCGGCTAGATGTGAAGAGGACACCAACAGAAGATAAAAAGGATACACATTTGGAGATGAGCAAAAAGGAAAACCACCGATGGAACCATCATTCAGGACTTTGAAATGCATCAACCCAGGCTGCTGAGAAATCCCATGCTTGGAAAGGACATCGGCCTCCAAATTCTGCTCCCGAAAGGAAATATCAGGAAAGGTTGGCAGCAGAAATTTTATGTTGTCCATCCAACAATATAAAGTAGACACCTTCCTAGAAATGCCCCTAAACCCACTCTATGAATGACTTTCAATCACCCACAACCAATATCTTCTATATGGCAAGCTAAACAGTGCACTGGAGCACCCCACAAGGCCACCACCTCAAGCCCTGAAATCTGTACCACATCCACGCTGGCCACTAGATGAAGACCATCGAAATACCCAATGGGAAACAAATCCCCAAGTCCTTATGAGAAACTGAGCGTTGGGTTAGAAACATTTAGAGTCTCAATACTAATGAGTTTTTTAACTGCAACATTTTGCCCATTGGACATGGCGATCAATGTCTTGGTTGGAATAAAAAGCCAGAAATCTAACTACGTGGCAATGGCGGATATTGCCGAGTGTCTGAATTTCTGCAGAGCAACCATGATCATTTAGAGTCTCAATACTAATGAGTTTTTTAACTGCAACATTTTGCCCATTGGGCATGGCGACTGTCTGCACAATTCTCGCTGCCCTTTTGCCAATAATGGTGTTTTCTTTTATGCATTTAGGACGCTGTCGCTGATAGTTATGTTTCTGGAAGGGCCTCATCTTCAGGGACCCAGCTCCGTGTAGTTTATTCGGGGACCCGTTCGTGAAAACCAGCGGGCAGGAGGTCAGGAGCCCCAGCGATAAAGCAAGCGTTCAACGAAAGAGAAACCTAGTCGTTGATGTGGACTTGTATCAGCAGCCTAATTGAGCAAGGGCCCGGGCCCAAGTGTGGTCCAGATGAGTCTGGATTCGCTGCCAAAGAGCTTCCATTGAAAACAAAAACGGACCCCTAGCTGGAACACGGCCTGAGAGTCTATCGTGAGAAAAATCGAAAGAAGACAAGCCCTGAATGTTCCTAAATATCTGCGATTCACCGGGAATCAGAAATATCGTGAAGCATGCACAGGAACAAAATCATCAAATATCATACAAGTATGTGCCGTCAGTTAAGATTGCATAGGAACACAAGTACGCCAAGTATTTGTGCCGTCAGTTAAGATTGCATTTGTGGTAACGTAAGAAGAAGATCAGAGAGTAATGTAGTCATATAAATTAGCAATTGTTTTTAAAGTGTAAAGATATATTCAATGAATATAATATGTTCATTATGTTATTAAAAAAAATATTGTAGTATAAGAAAAATAATAATTTAAAACATGGAGGATGGAGGATGGAGGGGAGGAAATGTGTTCAGGATTACAATAGTCAAACATGTGTGCCTATGCTTATCTTATAGATGCTACTCCATGAAAAAATAGACTAATGTCTAACTTCACAAATTTCAAAAAAGACACCTTTCATGTAATTAAAGACTTGGTAAAAAATCTGAACTAATCCTATCCTTGGGACTCCACAACCTCTAAAAAGGATTCTCTATATTTAAATATGTCATAATATGAAATAATTTAGAATTACAACATTAAAACGTAAATGATAAAACAATCTCCCTATATAAACAATCTCTGCACGTTTATTGGGGTCTGAAGCGTTTGGTTGCCAAGTCTATGGAACAGGTAGCAGCGGAGATGGTGGACATCGCCCAAGCAAATCTGAAAAAAGAACTGAAGAACCTCCAAATTACTCTCATGATGCAGGACAGGAAGATCGATAAGTTAACTCAGCTCATCTGAGATGGTGGCATTGTTAGGGCGGAACCTGATCTTCAGCCAGATGACCTGAAACAGTAGCGTCTGACGGTTTTTTACATATCACTCTTTTTGGTAGTTTCGTTATCATAGAAAGCTTTTCATTTCAGTTTTGTCTTCGTAGTTTCGCAGTTTTGATTAGTATGTTAAGGTTGAACAGTAGTATTCTCTTTCCTGTTTAGACAATCTGACCATATACTCACCTGGACATGGGACATGACTTCTTTTTGAAGCTCACCTGGTTTCCCTTCGGGGCAGGTGACGGAATTTATATGTACATAGTTTCTCTATTTTTCTATTAATGGAATCATACCTTAGGTTACAAAAAAAAAGGTAAATGATAAAACACATAACCCTCGAGTAGAAAATAAACGACCCCTTCATTCTAAGTAAGTGATGCAACTGAATAAATCTTTTCCTTGTTGTTTCAGTTGGATTTACCTGTCTATGTCTTTCCACTATATGAATTTTTGCATTGTTGTTTTAGTTCGATCCAGGTGTCTGTGTCTTGTTCTTCCAGTTTTAGTTAATCTTCATCATTTTTATAAGTAGTAATGAACAAATGACATAGTAAATTTATAATCATGTTTTGTAAAAAAATATTTTAAGTAGGGTTTAATCATTTGAGTTAGATATGCAATTAAGTTATGAGTTACAAATGACATAGTAAATTTATAATCATGTTTTGTAAAAAAATATTTTAAGTAGGGTTTAATCATTTGAGTTAGATATGCAATTAAGTTATGAATTATAATTCCTTTTATTGATTGAGGTGTAATTAAGAGAATATGTCAACATGTTTCATTCTAAAACCTACCATTAGAGTAAATAAATGATTAAAGTTGTCAATTCCAATAGAGAGAGGCCTATCAGCAATTTAGATATTACCAATTCCTACTTTTAAAAATTTTAATGTTTAGAATAGGTTTGCAAAAACCCACCTATATGTATACAAAACATTATTTTTACATTTTTTAAAATTTCTATTTTGAGGGGACAAAGTTTCAACATTAATAAGACAGATCCTTACACATCATACTCCATAAAATTTATTCAATAAAATTTATTTTATTTAAAAATTGCTGATTTAGGCTAATATAAAGATTCATACCCATTCTATGAATTTATAGAAATATTAAAAAACATACCTATTCTACTAATTTTCACAAATACCATAAAAAAACAAATACTATTACTTTACAGAACTACTCAAAAACAATTACGCGACTCCGGTTTTCACGTCTGTATTGCGGGTCTGCTAAGAAATCGCTGCCCAGTATGAGATATTAGAATTCATATCTGATTTTTTGATACTTTTTTGCCACTCACGTTCTCAATTGTTCGAGAAAACAGCGACCCTTATATCTAAACCTTTGATATTTAAATCATTTGGAGTGTGGGAATTTTCAATTTTTAAGTACGTTATGTTTGGGTATATATTTATTATTTTACATATAGATTTAAGAGGTTGGAAAGATTAAAGTTTTAGGTGTAAATTTTTTTAGAATGGAAAATATAATGTTTAATTTTTTATTAATTAAAATGTAATTTTTAATGTTATATATAATATATTTAGGATCAAATAAAAGTTTTAATCATAAAATTTATTTTTAATAATATATACATAATATTGTTTAAATGATATATAATATATACATAATTGCCATTAAATTTTTTTACATGACATGTATATGGAGATATATTATCAATCCAAATTAAAATGATTTTTTTATTAGTACTATGAAGTTGATATCAACATAAATTAGTCAACATAGATTCTATAATAGTTTATTTAAATCCTTTGTTGAAATATTTTTTAAAAGTATAAAATTTAAATATTTTGTTCACATTGTTTTTACTTCTAATTACTTTACAATATATTCTTTTTTTTATTATAATAGATATTATTTTTTTAAAAAGGCACATGTTAACTAAATAGACTGATTGACATACTTACACAACCCTTCATAGTGGACTGTAAAATAAACTTCAGCTTAACAAGATTATTTTTCTATTTAGATCATAATTTATTTTTATTTTAAAAAGCACCTGTTAACTATATGGAAATATATTTACACTCTCATACTCAACAACCGTCAAATACACCTCTAGGATTAATAACATATTTAAAAAAGATAATCCCTTGACAAGAATTTGACGCACCTGTTCAGTAGAGTCATGAGTTATGTAAAACTCTTTTACAGTTACTACAAATCAGAATCACCATAGTTGAGTAGGGTTACGATACCGTCGGTTACTACAAATTCCTTCGAAATTGCATACATATAAACTTCTATAATCATTAGACAACACAAGTCGATCATCCTACGGAACACATTCTGTAACAGCAACAATCATAATTCATATTAAATTTGTCGGGACTGACTTTGAAAGCTACTTGAATGGATTGAACTCTATTTTCAAATCCCGGTGGTGGCCTACTGTAGAAGCTTTATGGAACATCCATCGTACCCTAATGTGACTATGAAATAAAATTGATTCTGTCAGTCTGCGCAGGCTATCATTCATTTTCTCCTGAATGGGTAATTGAATTTTTGCCCCGACGAGTGATATGCACTAGTAGGTTCACCGGTAGGAGGATAGCTGACTTTTTCATGAAGTGCTTTTGCGTATATCCTGCTTCTGCTTTTTCATATGATGTGCCTACGAATGGGTTGGCTGCCCAAATTTATCAAACACAAACACCAGATCCTTCCATCGGTCCATTATCTTGTTCTTGTTCCTACTAGATTAAAGTAGCCCAAAGATCAAGACACGGTATGATAAATGATGATGGTAATTTACCTGGAGCTATGGAATCCTGCAATAGCAGACATGCATTTCGAGGTCGCGGAGTATTGCAACATGGGCTTCAAAGCTGCAGTTGAGAAAGAATGTTGTTGGATTTCACGTTGCGATGGACGATAAGCGGGCAGTAATGATGGTGAAGATAACTTTATTTGGCATGCCACTAGAGATGCCTGCTTTTGTTTCCATGAAGCAGGTCGCCCCAGCTTCCTTTAGGCAGGTACTCATTAACTAGAAGATCAATGTCGTGAATAAAATGCCACAAATCTTACTACGTGGCAATAGCTGATAGTGCCCAGTGTCTGGATTTCAGTAGAGAATCCATTATCATTTAGAATGCCAATGCCAATGAGTTTCTTTACTGCAACCTTTTGCCGTTTGCCGATTGGGCAAGACGCACAGATTACTGAATATTTTGGAATCTGACTGACATCAGCGCTGTCAATTTTTTGACCGCTCCATGTCTATCGAATTCCCAAATATTCCGAGAATCTACAATAAACTTAAACTCACTGTAATTGTGCAAAGGCCCGGTCCCATCTCGTCCACGTAAGTCTGCATTCGCTGCCAAAGAGCTTGCATTGAAAACAAAAACAGAACCCCATCTCGAACATGGCCTAACAGTATATCGTTGGAAAAATCCAAGGCAAGCGCTGCATGTCCGCAGAATCTCTGGGATTCACCGGCAATGAAAATAGAGATTTATTAGAAATATCACAAAGCGAGGCATAAACACAAAGGATAAAATATCATAAGTATTTGTGGTAAGGTGAGAAGGCATAGGAACAAAGCTATCAAATATCAAAAGTATTTGTGGCAAGGTAATCAGAACAATGTATTAGCATTAATGTAAGGTGAATATAAATTAAAGAGTTAGTAAATGTTTATACACATTATTAATGGGAATATTTCACATAATATTTTATAGTGACAAAAGTAATTAAATTATAATTTTATTTTAAATAATTATTATTAATATTAATGATAGAAATTGTATTTTGTGATTTCAGAAATTGTACTTTGTGATTTCAGATGGGTAGTTTAATTGGTGATACAAATAATGTTTGGATTAAAAAAGTTATATATGATTTATTTATATATATATATATATATATATAAGAAAATGTAACAAACATTTTAATCATGAATATTTAGTACCATTTTATATTAAAGATTTTTAATTTCTAAATTAGTTTTGTTACAATAGCATGAGTTTATCAATAGTAAATGTTCAAAAACCATAACTAGTTTTATATGACATTTGTTTACATGACATCTTTTTTATTTATTCAATTTAATTAAAATGACAAAAAATGACATAACTATTTTTGTGATCAATCTCAACTTTTGATTTGTGACTTCTATTAAGAATATTCAATATTGTAGGGAGGTTAAATTTTTACCATCTTAGCCATGTGGTAATAAAAGTATGCTACCAACTATTTAGTTTATGATAGGAATTTGACAGTTATAAGTCGAGCAATATTACTTTACTAGGGATCTTACATAGATCAAATATCATGATGTGTCAGTGCAAATCTATAGGAAGGGTTTACATCGGTTGATATTTGATTCATCTATGGATGATAGATTTGAGGTTAAGATGGATTTACACTAGTTCTTAATAAACCACCTTTCAACTCCAAGTTGATCATGCAAGAAATTACACATTTCCCTTAGAAACACAACATTGAAATGTTTTAAGCTCCATACACTAAGGGAGGTCAAATCTCTCTGGGTGCAAACCTTTGCTCAAATTATATCCTTGTGAAAGTATGGAAGATGAGGAGTCAAGATGAATTTAACTAGCTTTTACATGTTAAGATCATGTTTCTCATTAAAAGAATTGTATATGTGTCTTCTAGTCAACAACACAATATTCAAGTGGTTTAATCATGTGAAATCTTTTACCTCCAATTCCCTTTTAATTAGGTAATATTGAAGACCAAGTTTATACTCTTTTGTCATTAAGAATATTGCAAATTTGTGTCAGCTTCATATTAAGAATGGAACGAATTATATAATCTCCATGGTAAAGATGAAAAAACCTATCACCATAATTTTTTTTTAACTTTATTTACTTTTATCTTTCTATATATGTAAATTTATATAATATAATTTAATTTAGTTTGTTCATGAAAATAACATTATTTATAGCGATTATTGTTATTATTATTTTTAATTAATATTTCTTTTAAGTTTCATGTAAACATTTAGCATCCAAAGAATCATACATCCCTCTTAGACTCATCTTGTTGTATAGAAAGTATATTTCCAATAAATAGTATATATATAGTAGAGGTAAACCTGCCCCTCTTATATGTTTTGCAACAACAACAACTAAGTATCTCATATTTTTTGTCCTCTAGAGAGTCTATGCTTTCCCATATTAGCAACAAAAAGGACCAGAAGTATATTGTTCATACAAAAATTTACAAACCAAATTTCAAAATAAAAAGATGTTCAATGTCATTAGAAATGACCACTTAGACCAAAGGGTCAATAAGACATTTTCGTTGTTAGCCTTCTTTATCTTATATTGTCTTGACATGGGCCTTTGTCTAAATCTATTTTATCCTTTGAAAAGACATATATTATATTGTTTCACTACTAGCAGATATGATGGAAATAAATTTGAGTAAAGTCTTTAATGAATTGCTTAACGTTTTCAAATAGTCAAACAAGGGTGTAGTTTTAAACTTGGAAAATCCATTTACTCATTTTATAACATTTTGGGAGTCCCCACAAACATGATGTGTGGGAGTATTTTATGAGATGGAAATTTCCAGTAGCAACTTTAGAGAAAACAATTTAGCATAGTTATTTGTTGTAGGTTCAATGTTCATAAAAAAAGAAAGAGAGAAGTTTTTTGAGAGGTATAGGATGCCACCTACTCCATTGATCTAGGTATTTCCTTGTGTTATCCCATCAAAAAATGAACGTAAAGAGTCCATTTGAATTTCCGGAGAGTGAGGGTGTAGAGTGGGCTACATTAGGGTTTGCAGGGAATCCACTATGTAGTGGAAAGACTGTTAATGGAGTTTTGTTGTGATGTAAGTGTCTTTATCATGAACGATCGAAGCATTTTTTTCCAACAATCTCCCCAAGCGACAATGAGTCAATGTGATTTTGATTCATATTTTTATGAGAATCAAACCAACGAGTTAGAAAATTGTTGATGTAGGAACCAAAGTAGTTGAGCAAGTTTCATTCCAACTAACACATGTCCCTCCAAACAATAGTAATAGAGGGGCAAGAAATGAAAATTTGATTTGTAGTTTTAGAGTTCATGAGGTAGAGCTAACAAATACTAGGTCATCGAAAAGAGAACTTTTGGTGGTTTTCCAAAGAAAGGGCTTTGTTTGAAAAAAGTAGCCACGTGAAGAGTTTTGTCTTAGGAGGGCATTTTAGCTTCTAGATAATTATGCTCCACCATGGTGGATCCCCTTTATGCTCATTCATTCCTGGACTTAAGTAACCATGCTTTGAAGAATTAAACCCATGAGAGTTATAAATCAAAATTAGTTGGTCCTTAGAATTTGAGAGAGTTACTAAGAGCATTAGAGGGTGTTTATGTATCTATCCCAAGAGATCCCATGTTCTAAATTCCAACCCAGACCATGAGGAGTTACCGAATCCTCGTGATGTATTAAGAAATTGTAGTTAGAGATATGCTTGAGAGTGTGTTAACCTTCATAATTTATTTTTATAGCAAGGGGGGAGGAAAGATATGTTCTTGTTGATATAAAGCCAAGGAACGATACGTATATGAACCTATACCAAGCTCCCTACTTTCTAGCAGAGGGATTTCCTTATGAGGGCGAAGTCCATAGTGATGGATTTCCATACAATGGATCCATTTTTTTGTATATTTACTAGGATATCGGATCCAATCAATATCAAAAGAGGTAATGTATTTTTGAATGATGATATCAACCCAAAGGCCTATCCTTTGAACGAACTTCCTAACTCCTTTGGAGTGATGGACCTCGATAACCAAAGAGTGTTTTTGAGTCCCCACCCTGATCCGGATTTAAACAGGAACGCAACAAATTATAGAGATAACCATATACACAAAGACGCAACGGAAACAATATGTCATTTCATTAATGGAAAATACTGAAATATGCTTACAACTAGAAATGGAAATAAACCAGCTAGGGCAATGGTAGCTTATCTCTGAGAAGAGATGTGTGGCTACACGCCTCTGAACTGTTCTGAACTGTGTTACAATAAGGCTCGAAGGCCTATTTATTGTTGGGAAACAATGGAAAACCCTTCACATTCCAAAACCTAACCCTAGAAGATGAAACACCAAATTGTGGGCCCCGTTTTTGGGTAAGTTGGTACATCAACTTCCCGGGGTCGCGAATTGGTCGTATTATCTCCGTTTGACGCGCATGATAGCCCGTTGGAAAGATCTCTTCGAGGACTACGATGAAAAATATGATTTTTTAATAGAAAATTCAATGGTGGTAGATTTCCCAAAAAAACGTCATTTAGGGCCTCAAAACGGCTTTAGAAGTTTAGGACCCGAAAAACTGCTAAAAATAGTAAACTGCGCTATAATTAAGGAAACAGAAAAACTAAAAGGGACAGTTGTGGGGGTCCAGATGGGATAGGTGGGTGGCCACCAACATCCACCTGGATCATTCCTCCCCCCTTAGGAAGCAATGGTCCCCATTGCGTTGAGTTCCTCCCTGAGATGAGGAAGCTTCTGCTGAGCTGGGTCTCTGGTAGGTTGTTCTGCAATCTCTGATGTGTCTAGAAATGGTGGGGTGCATGGTCAGTGATGGTTCACATTGAACACTCAGTGCAAGTGAAGGAATGGAGGAATGATGTGCTTCAAAGCATTGTTTCCCGTAGCCTTGTTACTAGTGTAAGGACCATGCCGAAGTGGTCTGAGTTTCTGATGGGTTCTAGTAAGGCGCTCTCTCTGCAAATGTAACCAAACTTTGTCGCCCACCTGAAACTTGTGTGGTACCCCTCTGGGTAAGGAGAAGTTGTACTTGTGTTCTGTCATGACTGTATCCCTCTGTTTCTGCTACTGCGTGGAGGAACCCTTCACGGGGGTCGTGGATGTAGCAACGATCTTCCCCTTACTTTGGGAGCGAGCCAGGCAGAAAATAAATTTTCTAGTCTGTGAGATGAGCTTGCTGCCTTTCTTAGCAGTGATCAAAGAGGCAGCAGTAGGTGGGGCTACCTCCGGTATCCTATATAATGAATTATCCAAAGAAATAATGACATCGTGAGGCCTTGACTCATACACAGCATGTCGCCTCCACAAGTATGGCTGGCCTAATAGTACATCATAAACATCCAGAGGTGTAACATCACACAATAACTCGTCTGTGAAGGGCTTGATGCTGTAGGGAAGGCGACACTGCTAGCGAACTTTGAGATCTCATCCTTCGTGAAGCCACCCGATACTGTACGTGGTAGGCCCAACCGCTTCATGACCTCCGCTGAAATGAGGTTCTTTTGGCTGCCACTGTCGACAATGAATTGCAACGGCGAACCCTTCACCCACATCTGTGAGTGGAAAAAGTTACCCCTCCTCTGGATTTTCGGGCTCGTTTTTCTGGATCTTGGCGATGGCAATAGTGGCATTGGGCTCCGCATCAATGATCTGCTTCCCCTTGCCATTCCCCTTGTCAGGTTCTGGCTCAGGGTCAGAACATGCATCTGATTCGGAAGCCTTCAACTCAGCCACCAGCGTCTGCTTGGTCCGACACTCACTTGTGTTATGAGTTGGACTCTTGTGGAACTCACACCACTTTCCTGTATCCTTCTTTGGCTTCGTGGTGGTGTTCTTTTCTTGCAGCTTTGAGGGGTTGTCTTGGGTCACCCCACCTTGGCTTTGTCCTTCGGGATTCGGATTTGCAGATCCAAAGTCTCGCTTCTTCTGTTTGAACTTTTGCTCGATTTTGACAGCGTATCGGTATGTTGTGTCGAGTGAGGAGATGTTCAATAACTCCATCTCTTCCTGGATGTATCTGTGTAGGCAGCCGTGGTATTTGAGTACCAGATGCAGCTCAGAATCTTTGATACCAAATTGTGTGTGAAGGGTATGAAAAATGTTTGTGAACTCCGGCACATCTTGGTCTCGTCCGTGTCGCAGTGTGGTCCATTTGATGTATTTATCCTCATAGCTTTTGACAGGGTAGTACCGCTCCTTGACACCATCTCGAAAGTCATTCTAAGTGGGTGCGGATGAAAATAGTGAGCCTGTACTTTCATCCTTCTGCTCGCAGTAGGTTTCCCACCAGTCCTTGACGTGGGGGGCTGCTTTGAGAAGAGCGAAAAAAATCTTTTCCTGACTTGAAAATTCATGAACAAAAAAATACCCATCTAGCAGATTTAACCATTTATTTACGGCATCTGCATCTATTTGACCCTCGAAGATGGGGATTTCAAAATTAACTTGTACCTTAAAGGGTGTGGCATTTCTAGAGTAGCTGTTGGAAGCCGATGCATCGCCTCTGGGTAGCCGCTGAAGGATCTGGGCAAAGTTGTCCATCATCACATTCCTTTGTCGCTCGAGGGCTTCTTCGAGTAAGATTTTGATAGGATCTCCTGCCCCATCGTTTTTCTTCTCATCCGCCATGGGAGGTCGTCGAGATTTGCAAGGCTGGTCTTGCAAAGGTTTGACCAGTTCAAGCCCTAAATCCTTATATCCCAACCTCGTTGGGGACATGCAAAGAAAAATAGAGAAAAAGTAGACTGCTCTAATACCACTGATCCGGATTTAAACAGGAACACAACAAATTACAAAGATAACCATATGCATAAAGATGCAGCAAAAATAATACTTCATTTCATTAATGGAAAATACTGAAATATGCTTACAACCAGAAATGGAAATAAACCAGCTAGGGCGATGATAGCTTATCTCTGAGAAGAGATGTGTGGCTACATGCCTTTGAACTGTTCTGAACTGTGTTATAATGAGGCTCAAAGGCATATTTATTGTTGGGAAACAATGGAAAACCCTTCACATTCCAAAACCTAACCCTAGAAGATGAAACGCCAAATTGTGGGCCCTGTTTTGGGTAAGTTGGTACATCAACTTCCCGGGGGCGCGAATTGGTAGTATTATCTCTGTTTGATGCGCATGATAGCTTGTTGGAAAGATCTCTCCGAGGACTATGACGGAAAAGACATTTTTTTGACAAAAAACTTTCTAGTGGTAGATTTCCCAAAAAATGTCGTTTAGGGCCTCAAAACGGCTCTGGAAGTTTAGGACCCAAAAAACTGCTAAAAATAGTAAATTGCGCTATAATTAAGGAAACTGAAAAACTGAAAGGGACAGTTGTGGGGGTCCAGATGGGATAGGTGGGTGGCCACCAACATCCACCTGGATCACACCCGTTCAAGCTTTAGGGGTTGCTAGGTTGTTTCAAGTCATGAGAAAAACCATTTTTCCCTTCTTGTCGCACAGATAGGTTGTGATAGGTATGTTGTTTGATTCTATGTACCATTCTAGTTTGGATCCATTGAAGGGAATACCAATATACACGTATTGCTTCGAGCAAAAATTTGCACAATGTAATTCTTTTCGCTCATGATGGCCATTTATTACACCATATCCTAATTCTATTTTGGATATTTTCCAATAACTAGTGCTAGTTAATTTTTTATAGTTGTTTTCCTCGATTTTAGAACCTAGGAATTTCAGGGAATTTTTGGTATCTTGAAAGCGACTATTGAAAATGAATTTGATATGATAATTTTTTATGTCTCATTCTGCAATAGTATAAGGAATAATTTTGCATGTTTCTTTCTCATTCTCATTTCCAATTAGAATATTTCCAAAAAAGTTTTAAAAACCCAAAGATGTTCTGAATGACCATCCAAGATATGGAGAATGTCATCCAGGAATAATTGATTAATTAGAGAGCAGTTACCATAGATAGTAATACCTTTGAGAGATGACCTATTTCTGGCATCAATAATGGGTCTGCTGTAACTTTTAGCCATAACCATGAAAAGTAATGGGGATAATGGGAATCCTTGTCGGAGTTCCTAATCCACATGGATGAAGGAAGAAACTTCTTTATTTATCAAAAGCATTATTGAGGATGTGGAGATACAATTGAGAATCCAAATGAACAAGGAATCAAAAAACCAAAGGAAAATGAATAGGAGTCTACAGGAAATCTAGCTGACCCTGTTAGAAACTTTGGAGAGGTTGACTTTGAACAAAATTTCCTACTCGTTTTTTTGTGGATAAAGTGAAGGTCTTCTTGGGAAATCCAAGTGACTTCAGGTATCTCTCTTCATACAAGAAGCCTAAATTGTGCAGGAGAGATATGATTTGATAATATATCCTTTATCCTATGTGAAATTTGTTTTGAGATAATTTTGTAAATGACATTGCATAGGGATATAGGCATGAATTGATCAAAAGTATCTAGATGACTAATTTTGGAATTATAGAAATAAAGTGAAGTTGAAAGGGGTTATAAGTTTCCTAGTTGTACAAGAGCACTCCACCATTCTTAGCATATCATTCCCCATTAAATCATGGAATTCTAGGTGGAACTCAATCAAAAGGCTATCTTTTCCTAGAATCTTCCCCTTTTGAAAATTGTACAAAACTCAATATAATTGTGGTTTCCATCTTTCAATTGTTAATATATCTTTCCCATTCCACAAATCCAAGGAAAAGTTTTTCTACTTTTGAGATGTGGTAAATAGTGGTCCTTTGATCCCATTACAAAATTTATTTGAAATATTTGGATCCTTTAGATGAGGTACTATGGAAAGAGGAGATTACGTATCCATTTGATCTCTTGATATCCCAGATGTTGTTAATGGATTTCGCATAGTTTTTTGTTTGGTGAAATTACTTCAAGTTTTCATCTCCCTCTTGAAGTTAGGGGTCTCAACTCTTCATGTGCCATTTTTTTCCTGATCTAGAAGGATTTTCAGACATTTGGATTTTAAGTACAGTCGTTTCTCTTTTATCCATTCCTTGGCCAAGAAGGTTTTTGAGGACGAGGAGAGGGCATGTCAAATTTCCACGAGGGCTTGGGAGTCTCTATCATGTTTATACTTTTCCTATTGTATGATGCATATTTTAGCTAGTTTTTATCTTTTTTGTAATTGGATTCATGGGGATTATAGAGAATGAAAGAAAAATCATGCGAAATTTATTTGATAAAGTCATGTACATTGGGATCTTCATACTAGTAAGCATTAACATTGTAGATGGAGGGTGCTTTAGGGGGTGAGGAAGAAAAACAGAGTAGCACTAGAGAGTGGTATGAATATCCTCCAATAGAGACCCCATTCACGAACATTAACAAATTGAGCATATAAGGCTACATCAATTATAAAATGATATAGTCATTTAGAAACCTTGGTATTACCAAATTGATTATTTGACTAGGTGGGGATAAGTTTTTGTGGTAGGAGATCAATGAGGAACACTCTTCCAAATTTCCTATGAGGTAATCAAAGAGGGATTCCTATGTAGTTGAGGCTCCCTAGATTTCAAATTCTCCCACAGTAAAATTTAAATCACTTTCAATGAAGGTTTTATATCGGGTTGTCTGAAATGTTTTGAAAAAAATGTTCCAGAAATGTCTTTGATCAATATAAGGACCATACATTCATAATCCTTGAAGACATTGATTCATGTATATAGATGAAATCTATGAATTCACCAATAGAAATTACCAACATGATAGATAATAGATGCTATGAATGTCCCAACCAGTGACCAGACCCCTAAAGCACCCAAAGGCATCTTGTGACATGAATTCCCAAAGAGGGAGTAGGGGTTTAAGAAGTGAAACAACATTATCCCCGTCTAGCATAGTCTCCTAAGGAAACATAATTTGTGAATAGTGTGCCTCAATCAATCATTTCAATGTTAGCTTTCTTGAATGGTTGGCTAGTTCCCTACACTTCAGAAAGAGAATGTTTGGTCCCTATAACACTAGTGTAGCCCCCTTATCTTTACCGTTGTGCCCATAGAAGCCTACTATTGTTATTTTTGTGCCCATGCATTATTATTGTTATGTAGGCTATGATTACATTATGATCCCTTAGAGTCCTATATATACCAAGCACGTCTCGTCATTTGTATCATCCAAAAATTGTTTATTTATGTGATGCAAAAGAGATTTCCCCAATGAATTGGCTAATTTTCAAGTCATTGATCTTTCTTTTCTTCTACTTTATGATATGGTTGCATAAAATTTCATGAAAGAGCATTGGTTTTTAGGGTTTTGCTGCTTCAAACAGGTCATATTAGAATTTTCACTAAATATTTTTCCCAAGAAACTTCAAAATATGAAATTTCTACCACCTAGAGCCAAAACCTTGGCGAACTTCATGTAGAAATTTTAGATATTGTCTCACTATATTTTTTGAGATATGTGTTAACACCAAAAAAACGTACACATGCTTTCACAATCCAAAAGATGCTCAAAGACATCTAGGAAAATGAACAAGTCAAGATTTTCAAGCTAAAGACATCATGAAGTTTTAAAATTTTCATTTCTCCTAAGGTCCAATGTTAATAAGGTTAAAAATTTGAGGATGTCACGACTATTTCTTCGATAGTCGCGCATCACATGAATTTTTTTTCAAAAGCTGAGTGGTTGAGAAAATGGATGACTCAGCGAATTTGGGACCACTTCACACACCTTAGGGTGATTCCCTGACACGATCTCAGTCAAAGACAACCAAATTTGAGTTTCCCTAAAGATATGCAACCCTTAATGGAATCAGCTAGTCCTACTCATGAGTCATTATTATGCATGAAGCAAGAGAGAGAAGATGCATTCAAAAATTCTATATAGACCTGCCATGGGAGAACAAAAATATGAGACATTGTTATGTTCGCCAAATTACTATCAGAGAAAACCAACATTCCATTATTGAAGCCAAATAAAGTAAGAGCACTAGCATGTTGGTCATATTTATTATAATCAACGCATCATCTTAGTGAGGGGAAAAGTTTCCAGCATTTGATATTCTTCATACTTATTTGAGACAAAAGAGAAGCTTGCAGAGAGATTGAGGAAGAAAACTTCCTTGCTGAGCAGTTTTTAGCACCGTAGCTCAAAGATTTGGCTTCAAGTGTTTAAGATTCATCTATTATATTCAATTTCTACTACCAGCTGTCAATTAAGGGATATTTTTCCATCATTTTGTTTACTTGTTTTCTCCATAGAGCATTGTTTGTGTATTTATCTCTTTATTTTATTTTATGTTAGCATATGGATTGTTTTCACTATTTGCAATGTTTTTTTTATCTATGTCTATTCAATAACAACACCAACATGGTTTGTGATCCATTGTACGGAACAACCAACTGCTAAGGAGGTGTTTTTTGTTACACCATTTCCACAAAAACACTATCATAGGAATGGTGACCATACTGTTGTCTTTTTCTTTAATCTAAAGGTTGTGTTTATGGGATCCTCTCTCTGCGTAACCACTATAAAAGGCACTCAACATCTCTCTTGAATTTTCTCATGACCTCTGGGACTTGTTTTGATCCCAAGGAATTGAGTTTTCATTTTCTTTGCTCTCCCATGAACCCTTTTCTCTGACATGCACGTGCATGCATCTATGTGTGGCTAAATCTGCGCAGTCACCAGAAAGTAAAAAAGAGACTCGTATTTTCTCCTTTTTGAGGTTATTGTGGACCTTTAGTGAATTTCCTTCAACTCTAAATTTGTTATTATATCTTTAGTTTGTCTGGCTGCTTTACTAACCTCAATTAGTGGAGAAATTGGAGTATTTTTTCATGTATCCGCAAAACATACATAGTCTAATTAGGGAGAAAAGTAAGTGGCTAAATTCCACATATGATTTTCAAACTATATTCTAATGTTTTCTGCAATTCACATAGCTTAATTAGTAAAGGGGTAATCAAAACATAGTGTAATTAGAAAGATATTGTAAAGGAACATTGCATATCCACATCTCACCACACTTTGTATGTTTACTTACGTCACACACTAATATTCTATAAGATGTGTACTAGAAGGCATCCAATTTTCGGACCTTTGTGTACTTAGTTTATTATTTTTTACAAAATCACTCCCTAAGTGAATAAACACTCCTTAAAAAGAACCATAACTTGAACCAAGTAAGTTTCCCCACATGGGCCAACAAAAAATTATAATTCAGGCTATGAACATTGGGGGTAGGCATCCCATAAGCCACCATGGGCATATTGCATCATTGAAACATAGTTATTGACATTTTATGGAGCTTAAAATCTTTAAATCAAAGCACAGAAAAGAATATTCGATCATGACAGAGACTCAATTTAGAGGGGGTTTGGTTTAGGTCCAGTGCGTGCATTACTCTTTGGTGCTACCCAACCCATCTAGTGCTTGATCTTGGTAACTGACTACCAAGAAACTAAGGAGTGGAATTCTCACTTGGGAGGAATGTAGTTTAGAGGTTAGAATATAGGGAATCGTCTCCCTATAGGGGACAGTGAGGGCAACAATTAAACCTCATTTCCATTACCTAGGTTGATTGTTTGGCTATTAGAAGGCGTCCCTAGTTCTTTCAGGATGTTGCCCTAGGGCCCACCAGAAGATATCTCCACAAGGCCCAATTACTTTGGGAGTGGAAAGGATGAATAGGTCTTCTTAGGATATTTTTTGAAACCAAAACAAAAAAACCATTGTTTGTCTGATTGATCACATAGGCTAAAGTTAAAGGGAAAGTAACATATTTTATATTTTGCTTGGTTTTATGTATGTGATTGATTTGCTTTGAAAAATCATCTCCTTCCCTCACCATACAAAAAGTATAAAACACTCTAATCAACACCATAGGGGACCCCATGGATCCCTGTTGATATAGACATTTCTTAAACACCCCCCCATTACCGGGAGGTGTGCCAGGACTCCCACCATTCAGGCGTAGAGGATGTTATGCAACCACCATTATAATATCTTCCTTTATTGACACATCTTTTCTCAGGACCCCTCCCTGTCAAAGCACATCCTTCCTAAGACCACAAGGGTCCCCACATGCTACCCCTTTGGGGATACCACATAAAACTCCTCCAGACAGTCCAAGAGACACCCATCGAGGTAGTTCTCCTAAAACCTCCCCACAACAGACCCCTTTACATATAGCTATCCAAAATCATTTTGCGATGGTGGATAAATAGAATATCCCATTCTTAGCATCCTTAAACCTACTACATTTAAGTAATATAACAAACAAATCAATCACCCATGGCCAAAATTCGTCATGTATGCCCACCAAGCTCGCTTCAAACATTCCAAAATTCGAAGGGAAAAAGGGAGAAGACTGGGGAAACCATGTCATGAATTTTCACATTTGGTGTTCATCTAATAGTATCACAGATGATACTATTCAAATACAACTATTTCAACATACCCTTGCTAGGCCTGCAGTGAAATGGTACATTAACTAGCCTTCTGCATCACATCTAGACTTCAGCTCACTAGCTACAACTTTCCTCACATTTTTCCAGCATTTGGTTCATCATGATTCAATCTCACCCACTTCAAAAAAACACCTGCTACCCACATATCAAATCATATACACTAATGGCAGAAACATCATACCTTGTGTAAAGCTTAGTTTGAAGATAAAGTCCTCCTCAACTTGTTTTTGAGATACCCAACATTAGAAATTTCAAAAGACATGGAAAATTCATCCCCTCGTAATCAGGAAGAAGCCACTAGACAATCTCAATATTTAGAGCTTATATGCAGCCAACCTGGATACATTTATCATGTGCTTCTAGATGCCCTGCATCTAGAGACTTATAAAGGGACACCAGGAGCGTCCAATTCCACTAATGGATTGATTGGGCCCATCACCCAAAACCAACTCAAAAAAACCTACTAGTACAATATATACTCGTTGAATGGAAAATAATTTGATTCTACGCAAAAAAAACCACCATTGCAACATACAGGATACTACCTCGGTCAACCGACACTAATGTAGAATACGGTTAATAGGGTTAACCAATATCATCCCCATTGTTGAGGCTCATAAATTCTCCCATAGGGAAACCAATATTCCTCTAGGAATGTGGACGTAATCTCTTCTTCCCATAATCCATATACAAATCAAGGACAAGGAAACTAATATTCTCCTTTCCTCGCACAACAAAAAAATAACCCACCAACACAAAATAACACAAGGGTTAATCTAGTATAACCTTCTGTCAGTCAACATCAACAATCTGAGGAGAAACTAAACCCATTTAACCCACCTAATGTTGCAAAGAAAAAACAAAAGAGAAAACCAAAGGGAGAACCTGAACAAGGGGGAAACAACCACCAGCAACCCCCACAGGCACCAGTAAGGGGAAACCATAGCTAGAACCAAAACTAGGGATTGACCAAAAGAAACTTGCAGAAGAAATACAAGAGCACAAGTCTACAAACTAATAATTCTTGTGTTATCTGTGGTGAATACGGTCATTATACCCATCATTGTTCTCAACTCCCTAAGTTAAAAAGGGTACACAACAATAAGGGGCAAGGATGTAAACAAACTACAGTAATGCAAGACCCTTTTCCCCACCAGGGAATGGTTAACAGTGAGAAACAATCACCCCACCCACATCCTTCTAAAGGGAACCCCCAAAAAATTTATAATCATGACATTTTCATGACAGGAGAATATATCCTCTTGCAAACATGAAATATAAGTTATAAATCTACCCAAGATCTCAGACCTTCCACCTCAACCATGGCAATACCTACAAGGTCGTTGACCATTCCTCGACTTCCTATAGAACCTATGCCAAAAATGCTCAAAGGACCTTTAGGGCAAGAAGGCCATAAGTCAAAAGTTTCTCATAGCTACAACATAGTCGATGACTTAGCGCAATCACTATCAACTATGTCAGCATTAGGGGTCCTACAAACATGCCTAACCCTAAAAAAAGCCCTACTTTCCACTCTAGATGTAATTGAGCCAAGCGATTCTCACCTAATGGTCTTCGACTTAGATAAATATACTGCAAAACCACCATCATTCATTGCTTTCCAAATTCCAGCCTTAGTCCAAAACATCACCATCCATCGTTTCATTGTCAACGAAGGGAACCCACATGTATAATGTCGAAATATGTTTGGAAGAAATTGGGATCCCCCGAACTCAAGCCTTCTGACATCATGCTTAGAGCATACGATGGTCTCCCTTCAGCCAATGTGGGCCTACACCCTAGTGTGCCAGTAAAGTTGGTCGACAAAACGATGCTAATAGATATCAAAGTAATAGACACCTAGTTGGATTACAATATCTTTCTTACATGTATGAGATGTTAGCAACCTCCTCATCTATGTTCATGGTAATGATTCTCCCCCATGACGGAAACATCATTACAATAGATCAAATCCAATATTATCATAAGAAGACATTACCTAGACTTGACGGTGTGCTACCTTTAGTTTCGTCTTCTGATGAATGGATCACCACTTACATTGAGCTAAACCATAGCCAATTTAATTCGTCAACACTCCTAAGGAGATTCCCTGGAAACCCTCCTACTATAAAGGAAATTGTCCCAACTATCAGTGTGCATGATGACCTCATCAAACACCCCTGAAGCTCAAGAACCAATTCCAGATACTAATAGAAATGTTGTTACCAATCCGAATTTCTTACCAAATTCCATCACTCACACTCCCTTCTTATTTTCCCCACCTAGTTTTGTCTCACAACAAGTCATTCCAACACTCCCATTGCCACATATGGCTCTCACAATACATGTCTCGTATTTGGCTCCTCAGGCCATGTCAACAAGCACAGGAATGGCCATGTCAACAAGCACGAGAATCACTGCAATGAGTGTTAATCTTATTCCTTCTCAGGATAGCATGACACCAAAAGAAGTGCTTACATAAGCAATGCCTACACCACAAGCACTGCCTACTCTGATAGTAGTTGGTGCTAGAACAATGGATAAGTAAAAAGGTAAAAGGGTGGAAGCTTCAAACTCTCCCTCCTTGAGGGTTGCTTAATCTTGTGCTTTATGTGAAATAGTTGGGAACCCCACCAATAGGTTTCCCAATTTAAACAAGTTGAAAGCTCTTTTGCATGCCCCAAAATGGACAACGAAACATCCTCCCCCTTCCAGATAAAAGAGCACATCCACATGTCACAGGGAATTGTGTACCAACCATGCATTCCCCATATGCGTGGAATATAGGAATTACACTCAGCATTGACCCAAAGTCCCTCGATATCGAGATGCGTTATGGGCACTCACCCGAACCAATACCCCATTACTCCCTGTAGAGAATGGATCAAAAAAGATTTTTTACATAGTAAGGGAAGAAAAATCCTGCTCCTATCCCTCATCTCCTCCATCAACCTCCCGCCATGATCAGAGGCAATCCAAACAAATGACACCCCTATAAGGGCCCACTTATGCTTAATGTGACATACCAGATCATTTGATCAGCTAATGTCCTAAATTGAGGGCCTTTAACTAGATATATCCACTTATCTGCATCACTCAAAGCACGAAAACCATGAAGAAATGTCACACTTGCCAGATTTATGCAGGAAATCATCATGTGCGATGCTATCCCCACCTTTCTCAATTTCATTCTTTGTTAGGATTCATGCGGTGATTTATTTATCATAACTATCATTTAGTCGGATTAGATACCGAATCATCAGAACATACCCTACCGTCAAGGAATGAAGTATCTAGGTCCATTTTATGTGTGTTTGAGGAGAAACGACCACCAACAGTGAAGCAAGGGAGCCAACATTTCCTCTGCCTCCACCATCATTAATCTAAATCGGGAAAAATAATCTAAGGTCATTTGGCAAAAATGATCACCCCTCACATGTGCCCCATGTGATAAACCCAACCATTTTGTAAATAAATGTCACGAATTGAGTAATTTTAATGACATATTTCACTTACTGGTCCAAATTCAATAGATCCATCTCTCCAATTGAGACAAAATCACATGTTGTTATTATCGCATATGCTCTTAGTCACATCATATGAGGAATTGCCAGTACCTTCCACATTTTTGCACAGCGAGAGAAACAATGAGGAAAACCCACACAAGGAAGTTGCGTCGCTCTAATACTAAGATCCAAAGATGGCTACTACCCTAGGATGTCCCATCTTATGTTGTCAACTAGGTGTCAACATCTCATACTATGAGCAATACCACCTCCCACACTATCTATTCGGTTAGTTCTAGTCTGGTGTGCAATATCTGTACCAGTACTTATCATAGCACTGATACATTCCATATGTTACAAACATTTCGACAGTTTAGGATTCAACATCAATCTCCTATTTAGGAAGCTACTTTTTCCCCTTGTACACCAACAAGAATGCAAGAACTCCCTCCCGTGTGGTAGAAACCCACCATAGTTGAAATTCTACCACCACTTGACATTGACAACATGTAACACCATATACAATTCATTTCCTCATCCATGGGAACTATGATTCATGTTGCCTTCTCATCATTTTTCAGTGTCGAGAGAAAAAAGTCCACCTCTGTAGTGGTAACACCATCGATGGTTCAAAACCATCCCATCTACGTTATGTCAACCTCACTTGGTTCTAGGACATCAACCAATGAATCATATTCTTGCTTGTCGATCAACACAACCAGGTCTGAATCGCAACCTCAAGACATGACACAACCCAAGTCAACACTAGATAGTTTTTTTCACTCAGATAAATATATTCTACAAGCCATGATGGAACCTGTTAGCACCCAGGTTGTTCCCTTTGACTCCCAAGGGAATACGGCCGGGGTAACCACTAACCTATCTTTGGATTACAGATTCTAGCCCAACTGTAATCAGAGAGGGCTCTCTCTTTATGGTTTGTCTCTGTTTTGAGAAGAATTTTAGGCTAGCTATGAGGCTCAAGGTTTGTTTTTTGGACTTGGTTGGGTGATGGTTTCAATCAAGATATATATGTGTTCACTAATTTGTTCTAGGCCATTGGGCATGGAGTCAGTGGTCCTTTAGTAGTTTGGTGTGCTGTGTTGATACAGTAGTGGTGCTGCAGAGCTGGTTAAGTGTCTGAGAAATAATGCTTTGAAATTGTGATTGAGTGTGATGTGTCCAGTTCATGAAAGGCAGTTAAGAATCTTCCAATAAACTGATATGTAAAAGAAGTGAAAATATTATTTAGAAGTAGTGAAGAATTTCTAGAAAACATTCACATTATAGAATTAATGAAAAACATGAGCATTTAAGAATTCATGTCCATAGTTAATTCTGAAGAAAACATTTACAGCAATAAAAGATTGAGCACAGGGTGTAACCAAACATATCCTGAACTATCCCTTTTCTCTATTGCTAGATTAGTGAAACATGAGCATGAGTTAATAACATAAGAAGACAAAATAGAGATTAAGGAAACTTATTATTCCATTAGACAGCACAAGAATTCTGCAATAGCATGCATGTCATCAGCAAGACATCAAGTTTCAAGAAATCACTGAGCTGGTCCAGCCCTTTGTATTAGATAATCTGAAAGTGTACAATACATTTGCCTCAGAGTGAAAATCACCAACCCCTTATGAGTTGCTAAGGGGGGTATATATACAAAATTTACATAAAAAAAATATCAAAGAAATGAGTTAATGGCTCATTAATGTTATGCCAACTCCTGGAGCCTTGTAGCTGAGAAATTTAATGCTGTAATAACTCTTCAATACTTTAGCTGTCCAAAATAGTCAGAAACTGTTGACTTGGTGGCTGTTGGAGTCGGTTGAGGGTACGCTGTCCAAAAATCCGCGTATCTTCTTATCCTTTGGGCTAGCTGTCGTTGTCCATGTGCTTAGTCACCTTTCGGCTGCCTTTAATACTGACTTTATTCTGCTGTTTGTCTTCTAGTGAGTTGGAGCTGGCAGTGACCGAGCAATTTAGGCTACCATGGCAAAATTTGAAGCATTGCCTGCCACCAATCCTCCTTTGGCAGCTGATGTCTTCGAATCTTTATCAAAGTTTCGTCGGCTTCTATATATCTGTAAAAGTTTGGAGGAGTTTCAAAAAGGTGATTTACCTCATTTTCAATAAAAAGCAGGCCTTTAAGTTTATCGTATAGTCTCTGTCCTGTTGGAGGCCCTGTTTCCCCAGATGTACTACCAGATGTAGTGATTTGATTTTCAATATAAGTTGCCATCTTGTTGGTAAATTGATCTCGGGAGATCAGTCTTCCTGCACCACTTAGTAGGCTGGGCAGTCCCTTTGCTTGCAGCACTGCCATCTTAACTTTATACTCCTCCACATCAGCCTGTATTTCATAGCACTTCCTCTCCACAGTTTGTACATAATTTCTGAGAGTTAGCACCTTTTTGGCTGTGAGGACAGCCTCTTTTCTGTTGACAATGTCGATGGCTGCCAGTTCCTCCTTTTCTTGCCTGTTCAAGAAATCTATCATTCTGTTTTCCTGTTCAGGTTTGTCTCCCAGTAATGCTTTGGCCCTCTGAATTTCTGTTTGTGCTTGGCCAATTAAATGCATCTGCTCATGTATAGTTTTGATTGACCTCCATTGTTGAGTGATGGATTGGCCAATTTTGGCCCATAGAATTATTTTTATCTCAGCCATGGCACTCTCCAGATTTAGCTCTTTCTCTAAGGCTTTTATCTTTTCTTTTAGAGCCTTTATTTCTCTGCCTTGCTCTGCTACGGTCACGTTTGATTTATCATACTTGGCATCCAGCTCTGCCAATTTTTCCTTGGCCTTTTTTTATCTCATTTGCCTGGAGCTCCATTTCTTTGATGGCCTTAGTCAATTCTTCTACACTTGTGCTGGAATCTGGAGCTGTTGTTGTTGCTGCCGCTTCTGTTGTGGGGGCCACTGCTGCCTCTGTAGTTGTTGCTGTTGTTGAAGTAGTTGGAGGAGCTTGGGATGTAGATTCTCCCTGCTTATCTTGTAATGCCCCTTCAAGCTCTTTTTCCAAATCGAGGACCTTTTGGTTTAGCTGCATTATGAGGTCCAGTTGCTCATCGACCTGCTTCTCCTTTTGTAGCTCTGCTGTTTGAGGGTGCTCTGTGGGCAGCAGCTTCAACCTCTTCTTTAATGCATTGAGGTCATCTTCTTTTTTCTTCATAAGGGCCTTTACACCCTTTAGATCCTTAGGATCATGTCCTAGGTCGATAATAATGTCCTCAAGTGATTTTATTCTGTTATCTTTGGCTAGGGAGGACATTCTCTCAAAATCCAACTGAGTGTTGCTATTTTTTAGTGATTCTTTCAGCTCATGGGCCATGGTTGCCCTGTCTACCAAGGTTGCATAGACCATTTCTCCTGCTTGCTTATGGAGTTCAATTTGGTCCATGGGATGGATGTCCTTGGCTAGGACCTCCACCCTTGTCTTTACATAATCTGCCCCTGATTTTGGATTGGGCACTGTAGGTTTGAAATGGCTGAGGATCATTTTCTCCTCTTGAATGTCATATACAGACATTAGCCTTTCTTTTTGGGCTGGTGTTGCATTAAGAAATTGTTTGTAGACTTCCACCCTCAGCAAGTCATTCTGTGCCTTAATTTGCTTGAAAGAAGCCTTAGTGCTTTTGGGCTTCTTGCTCTGCTGAGAGGAGGAGGACACCTCCAAACCAAGTTGTAATCCTTGCTCCTGCTGAAAGGAGCTTGTACCTGTATGCTGGCTGCCCTCCCTGTCTTTCCTTGAACTGTCAAGGATTTCTTCAGTGATGTCTTCTACCTCTGGGGAGTCAGCCCTTTGCCTTTTGGCCTGGGGTTGTTGGGAGGATCCACTAGCAGGAGTGGACTCTTCTCTGTCTCTTTTTGTACCCCTCTCCTCCTGTGCTGGGGTCTGCATAATTGGAGCTGTTTGTGGCTCAGTTTGTGGAGGGGGAGTCTGCTCTTGTTGCTGCTCTGGTTGCTGCCCTTGTAGCTGCTCTGGTTGCTGCCCTTGTAGCTGCTCACTTGAAGGGGTAGGTTTTTCTTTCACGGTTTCCTTTTCAGCACCCATTATCCCTTTACCTTTGTCTATTCCTGGTGCTGCTGTAGACGGTGCCTGTGTGGCTGGTGCTGTTTTTGAGGCCGAGGTCCCTTCTCCTGCTGAATGCCGTCTTTTGAAGGGTACCTGCTGCACAAAATCTAGGTCAAGAGTCTTTTCCAGTTCTCTGACATTCTTTAACATTGTCTCTTCTTCAGTTAATTTTTCAATTAAAGTATCTTGCTGCCATTCTTGCTGGTTGGCATATTTTTCAATGTGTGGATATTTGCAATGCTTATAACCTAGTAGCCTGTACTTGACTCTTCTAGCAGTAATGAAGCCTTCAGGGTCATAAGGGACCCACCGGAAACTATGTGATAGCTTGTATTTGTTTCTGAGGATTAGGTCAGCATCTTCCCATCCTTCTTTTTTATTCATGATGAAGGGGCCCACCTGGTGCTTGAACTTGAGATGGGCTTTCTTTTTGGAGCTGTGAAAGTGAGTGAGATCAGATTGAATTAACTGCCTATAATACTCCAAGGCAAATATCCTCATAGGCACATATTTTGGGAGCCTGTATGGACAGAGCTCACAGCCATAGACTCTGATGACTGTATGCTCCTCATATAGGTAACAATCACCTATTTTGTAATTCTTAGAGAGCTGCAGGACTTTCTGAATTTCAGTTGATATTCTGGGAGGAGGGGACCTCATCAATAAGCAAGAGACGGGGTATACAAATTGGTCAATAAACTCACAATAGGAATAGGGTGAATTTTGGACTTGGTGATAGACAGATGTCCAGAAGATAACATATCTTCTTTCCCCTTTATAATCGAGCTTTTTGATATAGCATGGAAAAACCTCAGACTGATAGTACATAAAAAGGTGGTAGATATAGGATGAGTACTTGAAGACACACTGTCTGTCTACTTTGCACAACTGATCATGAATCTTGTTAGCTATGAACTTGGCAAAGTTATATTTGCGGGCAGGGGGTTGGCCTGGGCTGTAAGCAGCTAGCAATACCAGCATTGTTTCATCCACATGCTCACTGGTTCTGTATCCCAACACATAAGCAATCATGTCTAGCAACAGTCTGCCTACCTCAGTAAAATAGACATCCAAGTAGGGAGGTGGCCCTGCAGGCTGACATTCAGGTTTCATAAATGTCCTGGTGACCTTCTGAATATCCTCACTGGTCATCTTGGCACCAGTGTCCAGCAGATAATTCATGGAAAATGGGAACAGCAGCTCAGTTTGATCAAAGTGGAGCATCTTATTGATGGTTTCAGGATTAATGTGAAAGAGGATGCTCCCAGATGGAGACTTAATAGCTCTTTGCTGCACATCATAGTTTTCAGCACAGAGGCGAATGATCTCAGGAAAGACATTGACAGAGGGGAGACAGTAGTATGGCAAATTTGACTCCCATATCCCATATGTATCATGACCATTCAGGTAGTCATCTCTTAATTGCGTGAAGGTCTGCAAGAAGTCCCTGTTACCCACAAAGTCTTCAATGAGGTAGTCCCTGTCAGCAAGAGGCAAGGACTCCAGGTCTTTGTTTGGTGCATTTAAAGGAGCAACACTGAGGGCTGATGGTGCAGGAGCAGCCATTGTGTAATCAGATTTTGGACAAGGTGAGTGCAATGGTTTGCAAGGTTCTTCAGAGCTTAGGTGACAGGCTTACTTGTAAATAATGCTTGAAATTATCTTCAAAGTGGACTTAAACAGGCTTGGCAGACTTGTCTCTGCTGTTTTTGGTAAATTGACAGGGATTGTGAATTGGTCAGGATGATTGCAGAGAGTGCACAGGCTTCAATTTGGTGACATGCAGCCTTGGGCCTCCACCCGGCAAAAGGGAACAATGCCGGGCAAGTTCGAGGCCGAATTTGTAAATTTCAACCGTGAATTATCGTTTCAATACCGAATTCTCGGGGCAAAGGGTAATGCAGGTGGATTTAATGGCAAATTAAGTGGCAGACAGTGTGCAATTTAGGATTTGACCACTGCTTATGGGAGAATTCACATAGAAATGGCATGCATAGGGGCGAAACAGGGAACTTGCGGTGAATACCTGGAAAACAAGCACGGGACGCCTTCGGGCCGAACAGAGGGAGCTCACTGCAGCTGAAATTCCAAGTTATAGCGGCCGCAACTTCGAATTTGATGGCTGGAGGCAATTTCGCGGCAAACAGGTCGACAATGGCTGCGTCGTTTTCGCGTGAAAATGACCACAAACGGCTAGTTCGGGCGTTTTTAACGGCAAATTTGGAAAAAAGGGTCACTGGCGCTTTTTCCGCCGATGACGTCAGCATGACGTCATGGCGGGCCCGGGTACGAAGGTGACGTGGACGCTGAGCTGGAGGCCAGCGTGGCTGGGTGAGGTGGCAGGCGGATGCGGTGGCAGGGCCACGGGGCGCGGGGGCGGATGGAGTGGCATGACATCATATTGACGTGGGCGCTGACGTGCGGGAGGGGTGGTATCAGGGAGGCGGTAAGCGGTCTCCCCGCACCGCTTTTGGTGATAGGCAGTATCGGGGAGGGGGGCTCCGAACAACCCCAACGCGTGCCACGCGTCCCGGGTACGACCCCCAATACCGCCCTTCCCCGGACGTTAAAGGGAGGCAGGTCGGGATGCGAGATCAACCACCCACCATTGGATCGGGGGCGGTGGCCATCGGACGGCTGGCGGGTACTGTGGTCAACGGCGCAGGTTTGGGTTGGGTCCCGCCCGACCATTAAAATATTCCATTTAATATTTTGGGCGCGGGACTATAGGTTTAAGGGTTTTTTGTGGGTTTTTTCGGGTTTTTGGGTTAATCTGTAGGAAAAAAGGGTTCATAGTGGGTTTGAGCAGAGGGAAAGGGGTTTTTTGTGGAATTTTTGAACAGAGGGGAGGTGAGGGCTTAGGGTGAGGTTATTATTCTAACCAGAGGTTAGAGCAATCCCATGACAGGGTTGACCATAGTCCCTGGTGGACTAATGTCTCCCTTTAACAACTTATTTAGCTATAGTGCTAACAAGGGGGGATATTATACCTGTTTTGGGGTTTGTACACCATGGTGTTACAATAGTAGGGAAAGTGGAACATAGGGGATTTAGATAATAAGAAGTTAGGGGTTAATATGAGGGGGGGGGAAGGGATGAGAGGGTGAAACACTAAGTTTATATGAAAACAACTTATTTTAGAGAGTAGATCAAAATAAAAAGATTTTTAGACAAGAAATGTGGCTCTTTTCAAGAATAAGAACCAACATAACACCTTAAAAGATTTCACGAATCACATCTGATGAAGGGATGTTAATAATGAAAGTGAAAGGGGGTAAAAGGAAGTTAGACATGCTCCTTTGCCTTGCTGTAACATGATGGAGAAGGGAAGCTTCTCTATCCACTGATATTCCTTTATAAACATGTTACCAATCAATCAATTGAAAGGAATGACATTTCTGCAACCCCATCTCCTTACCCATCTACTTGCCCAGCATTTTTTTTTTGTTTCTTCATGGAGGGTGCACTTAGAATTGCAGACCCTTATGTGCCTTTTGTTTTCTCTTGGCTTTTCTTTTGATTTTCTATCTAGAACTACCCTTATTGCTTCCAAGGTCCCAGATTAAGCAGTTGGGAGCCTTACTTCTCTACCTAGCTACTTGTCTGCCAAGGTTAAACAGTTTGGACATACTTCTTTCTCTATTCTACAGTAGAAAATTGAAACATGGCAGGATCCAGATTAGGCTGTTGGACCATCCATCAAAATTGAGTCAACATCAAGCTATGTACACATGTTTTCTCTTGGAAATATGGGATCTTTGCATCACCAAAGCAAAGCATATTTGGACCTTTCTTTGCCAATCATGAAATATGAAACTTATTGGTATAGGTAGCTAACAGAACCTAAATTTCCTTGGGACTTCATGCACCATAATTCATTTTTTCTACTTGAAAAAAGTTTGTACCCACTAGCACACCAACCCTGGGTATATGCACAATTGAGTCAAAAGATTTCCTCCCATTAGGAAAGGAAGATTGGTTCAAAAATACCATCCCAACACCTGATGCATTTTTGGAAGGGAACATGTCAAATATTTCACCTGCCATGAAGGTAAATATTTCAAACAAACCTAGAAAGGTCAAAGAGATCTCCCTAGGGGCAGCATGCTCTCCAGACGAGATAATCACATACACATCCTTGTTCTAAGAATAGAGGCATATCTTTTAGTTGGATAACTCTGACATGCCATGCATCAATCCCACCATTGTGGAACATCATATTGACATGTGGCATGATGATTACCTAGTTAGGAAAATGAAACGTTAGCTTCACTCATTCAATGAACCCATCAAGTGCACCTTCCTGTGTTTTTGGTACATCCTTCTTTCCAATTTGCATATTTTTATAGATGGTTGTTTTCACTTGGGGTATTTGCTTTCAAAGTTGCAGGATATCAATGCCTTCATAGAAAGCTCATTCCCCTAGTGTAAATTGACAATTAAGGTATCGTACTCGACTCATCATGATAGGCTTCCTCCACTACCTTGCATATCCTAGCATCACATCTCTAATATTAACTATAGGGTTAATTGTCTCAACCATGCTCACCATCCACTTCTACCTGCACATCATAGGTGTCCAGTCGGTCGATAGAGACCCACCTGCATGGATCACCTCAGTTCATAGTCCCCTTCAAAATATTGGTATCCATGTTCATCTCCCAAGGCTTGGGAGTCATTTTACACACATGTATTGAAGATCAAATTCATACATATCTTCTTTTCATCTTTCTTTCCTCCCCTACTCCCCAGTCGCCATGTTTGATCATAGATGGATTGAACTACATGCACCATTGCATACTATAGTGGGCCTACCATCCACCCATATTACGATATCCCATTTGAATCACTTCATCTACCTCATCAACCCCACATTGAGACTAGCCAATCGGTGCTCGGCCCTGTGCAAAAAACACCTTACCTCCATCATCATGTCGGTCACCCTTTTTTATGGTGCACCCATCTCTGTGTATGTACATCCAAACAACCTTTACATTCTTGTGGAAAGTGTACAAGGATATTTAGGAAAAAGTCCCCCACCCATATTTTCATGTATTTTACTCGGTTGAAGTTTCTAGTCACCCTTGGTTAGAGCTCGCACATCCCCCATAGTCATTTACCATATTCACACCAGTCTGAACATACTTACGCCCACCCTGTAAAACTTATTGAATAGAGGGCCATCCCTATCAACAAAAGTGTTTCGATTGTCACCATTTTCATAATAGCTCTAACCTTGAGGTAGTTGTCCATATCCACTCATATCTTCAAGTGTCATTATCATGCCTTGTTTGACCCACACTATTATAGTATGTTTACACCTTATATTCATTCCTCTTCACAGTATGTCAAGTAGTTGATGCTTCTTTCCTGTTAGCTCAAACACTCATATTCCAGGATCGAGGTAGTGGAATGGATACACCCCCCTTGAAGGGATACCATCAAGTGTCACAATGGGGATGACTATTTCCCACTGACATCATCCACCCACTTGAAATTCGACACCAACACAAGTTTTCATGTCAAGGTGGTATCGTACTTAATGATCGCTGCAATTCTTTCATTAAGTTGAAGACCCCTGCACCACTAAGAACCTCTTTCAACAGTTCTTACATCATGATACTAGGGAGGTACCCAAAGTAGAAGATCCATGCATACCTTAGCACTTAATTTAGCAATACTTCACCTTTTTTATGCACGGGGGAACCAAATTCAGTGTATTTGTCGAAGAGATTCTGTTGAGGATGTGAGTAGTTATCATCATCAACCATCATCATGTTAACCACCATAATGTTGACCAGATAGAACCATCTCCTATCTGATTGTAATAATCCCTCACTTATCATCACAATGAGCATGGGACATTCCCACCTCATATCGACACTTTTTTACTCTTTAGGTTTCCTTAAGAGCATGGTTATCTTTTATACTCAATTAAGCAGTTCCTCTACTCATCTCCATAACAAGTTATCCTCTCCCTCAAAAATTTGATCAGATTCTTTATCAGAATAGAAAACATGATGTATTTTGGCTATACGTTTTATCGTAATCTAATACCTCAGGGGGGGGCACTGGTAACACCAGAAGAACATACAAATGTTTTCACAATCTAGAATACGCTAAATTACATCCAATAGAATGCACAAGTGTAGATTTTCCAGTTGAAGACGTCATGAAGTTTTAAAAATTTAATCTCTCCTAAGGTCCAATGTTTATAAGGCTAAAAAATGAGGACATCGTGCCTATTTCTTCGATAGCCAAGCACCACATGAAATTTTATTTGAAAGTCATGTGGTTGAGATAATGGATGACTCAACGAACTTGGGACCACTTCACACACCTAGAGGCGATTCCCTGACAGGATCTCAGTCCAAGACAATTGAACTCGAATCACCTTAAAGATATGTAACCCTCAGTGGAATCATCTTGTACTACTCATGAGTCATTGTCATGGATGAATGAGGAGAGGGAAGATGGATTCAAAAATTCTATATAAACAAGTTGTCGTTGAACCAAAATAGGAGACATTGTTATCCTGGTCAAATTGCAATCAGAGGAAACCAACATTCCATTGTTGAAGCCAAATAAAGTATGAGCACAAGCATGTTTTCCATATTTCTTATAAGAAATTCATCATCTTAGTGAGAAGAGAAGATTCCACCATTGGAGGGTATTCGTACATCTTTGAGAGAGAGGATAAGCTTGCAAATAGATTGAGGAAAAGATCCTCCCTCCTAGGGATGTTTTAGCACCATAGCTCAAAGGATTGACTTCAAGTGTTTAAGATTCATCTATTACATTCAAATTATAATACTAGTAGTCAATAAAGGGAGATTTTTCCATAATTTTGTTGACTTGTTTTCTCCATTGATAATTGTTTGTGTATTTATCTCTTCCTTTCAGTTTATGTTTGTATATGCTTTGTTTTCACTATTTGTAATCATTTTATTATCTATGTTTGTTCACTAACAAAACCAACTCCATTTATGATCTGTTCTGGGGAACAACCAACTGCTAAGGACGTTTCTTTTCATACACCATTGCCACAAAAATACTACCACAATATGGTCCAAAGAATTTAGGGTTTCTGCATGATCTATAATTCAATCTCAAAGAGGTGACCTAGGGAAAATCGTTATAACTTTCTCTATAAGCATCGAATTTGAATTTCTTAAAAAGTTACTGAAAACACATGGACTTTAGTTTATTGTGTATCATTTTTAGCAATGAATGTTTAGGAAATGACATGTCACATCCTATACAATTTCTCTCTACTAAACTAGTCTATAATAAGGTGATCATGGGATATTGGGCATAATATTATCTCGGACAATCCAATCTTGGTATTACTTGTCGAATTGGAAAGAAGATTCAAAAGGCATAGTTAAGCATAGATATCATTTTTTTATTCCATAATTCCTTGAAAAAACAAAAGATACTGCAAGTAAGAAACCAGAAAGCTCTATTATGGAACCTGAAGAAGAGGAACAAATGAAACATGATATATCAAAATTAAGAGACCAAGTGGAACAAAATTTTCTCTCTTAAAAAGTAACAAAAAATGAATTTGAAGAGATGGTGAATGTTAACATAGATGGTATAAGAAGGGACATGGGATTTTTGAATGATGTTTTAAAAGAAGAAATGGAAGAAATGATGAATGCCAAGATAGAAGGGTTTGATGAAGGTTTGGCAAAGTTGCTAGAGGAAAGGCTTCCTAGTGGTGATAAGGTAATCCATGAAAATCATGATGAGGGAAAAAGAATATGAATTATGATTTTAGAAACTCCAACATTGGGTTTAAGATCCACCAAATTCCAAAGATCAATATGAGGAAGTTTGATGGGAATGATTCTATAACATGGATACTAAGGATGAAGCAATATTTTGATCTGCATGATGTGTAACACACGAAAAAGGTATACATTGGATATTTATATTTAGAAACCAATAAATTTCTATGGTATATAAGGATTTATTATAACAAACCACTTGTCACTTGGTCAATTTTTATGGAGGAAATCATAGCACATTATGATGATACAAAGAGAAACACCTCCTTTAGCCAATTGATAAATCTTAGACAAAAGGGTTCAATGGAAAAGAACATTGAGGACTTACAAAAATTGAATATTAGGGTAACTGATATTCTAAAGGAGGGTAGGATTGATGTCTTCATATGTATAGTAAAGGATAACATCCAACATGAGGCTTTCCTTTTGGAACTGTATTCATTGAAGAAGGCGTTCAGGGTGGAAATAAAATTTGAAACAAAAATTATGGCAACAAGGAAGTCTACCAATGACAACTATAAACATGTAATTATTTCTTCTCCTAGCCTTTCACAACCTACAAGGTTCACACCACAAAAATTAGAGGAAAAAAGAGAGAAAGGGATTTGTTATATTTGTTATAGAAAATACACTAAAGGTCATAAGTGTGATAAGAATAAATTATTTGACATAGATTGTGAAGATGAGGAAGAAAAGGAACAAGAAACATCAAAAGATAAGGATATACACTAGGAACCAACCCCATAGAAAGAAGAAATTAATTTGACCATATCGTTTAATGCACTGGGAGGAATTTCCACTCCTCAAACTCTTAATATAGAAGTATATATCAAGAAGAAAAAGAAAATAGTTTTCATTGATTCAGGTAGTACCCTTAATTTTATTCATTATAAGATAACCAATGAATTGAATTGCTTTCTATATCCAACAATAGAGCTTCAAGTGATGGTTGCAAATGGAGGAACTATAGATTTCTCTAGAAAGTTCCATAATATCAAGCTAACGATTGGGGAATATGTATTGAATAGTCTAATTCTTTCTATTCCAATCGGTGGTGCTAGTGTTATGCTAGGAGTCCAATGGTTATAATCTTTGGGGAAGATATATTTTAATTTTCTAGAACATTTCTTTAAATTTTTCTAGGAAGGAAAATAAATTGAATTAAGAGGTATCGTAGGGAAAACAGGGAAGGTAATAAACGCTAATGGCATTAAAAACATTTTGAAAAAAGAAAAATGAGGCGTGATTTCACAATTATGCTCACTGGAGGTTCAAACATAGAAATCATCCATTTCTCCAAATATTCGAAAAGTATCAAACAATAATTCCAAGGTATTTGATCCTCTCAATTTTCTCCCACCAATTCGTGGCTATGGTCATGCTATTTACTTTATTCCATGAAGTGTTCCTTCAAACATCAGGCCTTATATATATCCCTTTGCGAAAGGAGTGAAATTAAATGCATGGTTGAAGAAATGATAGAGGCCAGTATAATTCAACCTAGATGGTGTTCTTTCTTTGCTCTAGTATTTTTGGTTAATAAGAAGGATGGATCATGGCATATGTGTATAAATTATAGAGAGGTAAACAAGATCACTATTAAAGATAAATTTCCCATTCCTGCCATTGATGAATTGTTGGATGAATTAGATGGTTCAATTTACATCACCAAGTTGGATCTTCCTCCAGTATATCATCAAATTATAATGAAGACCGAAGACATCTTGAAAATACATTAATAACTCATGAAGGTCATTATGAATTTTTTTTCATGGCTTTTGGCCTCACTAATGCACCTTCCACATTTCAAGGTTTGATGAGTTCCATTTTCAAACCCTTTCTTACAAAATGTGTGTTAATAGTTTTTGATGATGTACTAATCTACAAAAAGTCTTGGAACTATCACCTTTAACATGTTTATAGGGTGCTCAAACTATTAGAGGAGAAACAATTATATGTAAAAACATACAAATGTGACTTTAGAGTACATGAGGTGGAGTATTTGGCTCATATTGTATCTCACGAGGTTGTTAAGGTAGGCACTAACAAAATTAAATCCATTAAGGAATGTAAAATACCGACAACCCTGAAGCATCTTCAAGGATTTCCAAAGTTGATAGGGTATTATCACAAGTTTGTTAAGGATTATGGGAGAATCATATTGCCTCTAACAACATTAAAGAAGAAATATGCATTTTCTTGGACTCCAGAAGAAGCTAAGGCCTTTGAACATTTTAAAGGGTGAATGTGCCAAGCACTGGTCTCAGGTACACCCAAATCAAAAAAACCTTTATTGAAGAATGCAATGCCCTGGGAAATAGAATTGATGTTGTTTTAACATACGAAGGAAGACCCATGATATTTCAAAGTCACCCAATCAAGGGAAAGTATTTACACAAAGCTATTTATGAGAAGGAAATGTTGGCCATACTACATGCACTGAAGAAATGAAAACCTTACCTAATGGGACGAAAATTCAAGGTAAAAACAGATCATGATAGTCTTAAATACTTTTTGGAACAAATATTATCTTTAGAAGAGAAACAAAAATGGGTCACAAAGATGTTGGGTATGAATTTGAAATAATCCACATAAAATGGAAGCAAAATGTTGTTGCAGATGCACCCTGAAGAAAGGATGATGATGTGGAAGAATTTCTATGTGCCATTTATATTATCCAACCTAGTTGAATAACTGAAGAAAAGGGGGAACAGAAGAATGGTGAAGAGGTATGGACACTCATTCAAAGCTTGTAACAAGATCCTAATACAATCTATTAATTTTATCTAGAAAAATGATTCATTATGGTAAAAAGATTGCTTATATCTACGTAAGAATTCCCAACTCAAACAAAACATTATTTTTGAATTGGAAATATCCCCCTTTGGAGGGCACTGAGGATTTATAAAAACTTATGACAAGGTCAAGAAGGAATTTTTTTGCGATTACCTTAAATCTAATATTCAAAATTTTGTGGCAGAATGTTTGGTTTACAACCAAAATAAAGTTGAGACAATTAAGACCATATGTCTATTAAAACCTTTAGTTATTCCAAGTCATTGTTCAGAGGAGGTCCCAATGGATTTTATCACATGTTTACCCAAGTCCAACGAAATAGTGCCATCATGGTGATAGTTGACAGACTTACCAAGTATACACTCTTTTGTGCATTACCTCATCCTTTTAAAGCCAATACAATGGATACTTCATTTATGGAAATAATTGAAAATATATATGGAAAACCAAAGATCATTGTAGGTAACAAAGATCCCATTTTCACTGGAAAGTTTTGGAAAAAATTGTTTTGTTGTCATGGTATTCAATTAACTCGTAGCTCATTTTATCATCCTCAATTTGACGGGAAAATTGAGTTATTGAACAAATGTTTGGAAGGATATCTTTTTTTCTTTGTATTTGATCAACAATCAAAATGGGTCAAGTTGTTACCTCTCGATCAACGGTGGTATAACACTTCCTTCCATATTAAAGAAAAAATGGCCCCATTTATACAATTTTATGGATATCATCCATTGTCTATCACATCATATTTCAAAGAAAATTCAAAGCTTCAAGAAATGGAAAATGACATCGAGCATCAACAAATGTTTTCCATCTCTTAAAGGATAAACTCACTCTGGCACATAATCAAATGAAACAATTGGCATATCATCATCATAGTGAAAGATTTTTTTATGTAGGCCACTTGGGTATTTTATGGCTACAACCATACAAACAAATGTCCCTCGAGAAATATAAGAAGGATAATAAATTATTACCCAAGTACTATGGTCCTTACAAAGTGCTGCAAAATATTGGTATTATGGCATGAAAATTGTAACTACCTACATCTTCTTGGGTACACCTAGGTTTCCATGTTTTATGCTTAAGTAAGGTTATCAACGACAAGATCCAAGTTCAAACAATATTTCCAGGACTTGTCGAAGAAGGAAAATCCATATTGCAGAATGAAGTAGTCATGGAAATAAGAACCCAACAACTACAAAGTCGATCAATTTTAGCGTATCTCATTAAGTGAAAGAACATACCCACAGAAGATTCCATATGAGAGAATGAGAATTTTATACAGAAGCATCCAAAAATACTCAAGCATTGAGGACAACACATTTTTTGAAGGAGAGGAGCATGTTAGGTCCCTATAATACGAGTGTACCTTGCTTACTATTATTGTTAGTGTAGCCCCATTATTGTTATTGTCGTGTCCATAGATTCACACTATTGTTATTCTTATGCACTTAGATTATTATTGTTATATAGGCTCTGATTATATTGTTACCCCCAAGGCCCTTATATATACAAAGGAGCTCTTATCATTTGTTTCATCCAATAATTGTTCATTTATGAGATGTAAAGGAGGTTTCCCCCTCAAAGAGGCTAATTTTCAAGTCATTGATCTCTAGTTTCTTCTCTTTTCTGATCTCGTTGCATAACAAAGAAATTTCATCTTAAGATCATCTATGGGAGTGAAGCTTTAACAAACTTGAGAATCACATGTTGCATTATAGATTAAATTTATAGATGCTTAAGTCTGTATAAGAGGGAGATAATATTTTCATATTCTAGTGGAGGGATTTTCTCTCATCTCCAACGGTCGTAGACTCAAAATCTAATCTCGAATAAAATCATATGATGTGTCATTGGGAAGGGGCACCCAAGACTTAGATAGGGAAAAAAGGTTGTAAGATGGAGGATAGGGAAGAGTAGAAATTTGAGAGGGAGATGGATTATGAAGGGAAAAGTTAACAATGGGGAGGGAGGGGACAAACCCACCCAGAGGAGGGGATTGGAGATAAGTAGTGACATGGGAGGGAGATTTAGGAAATGAGAAATATAAGAGGGAAGGAAATTAAAAATGGAGTTGGGGATGAGGTTGACCCATACCTTTCATAGTGGGATCTCCATTAGAGTATAGATGTTATTCAAATTTCCTTGCCTGACCAAATGGGGAATCTAGAGAAAGTTCCATTAGTGAAGTGACATATTCACCTCCAAATTCATGTCAAGAAGGTTCAATTTCTTATCCTTTTCATCTATCAATTTCTTATCGATTTTTGGGAGGATATAGTCGGGAGAAAAAGTAGATGCTTTCCTTGCACACCCAAAGTTCCCTAGATTTCCAGGTTGAACAGTATCTACTCAAGTGGCCATATGTATGGAAATGGGTGAATTTCAAGGATAGCCCTTTGTAGTCAAATATTCTCTTGTGGGAAATTTCTCCTACTTTTCTGGTGATGGAGTGCAAGAGTCTAGACAAGAGATTAATTCCTACTGGGACTTTGGGCATCCCCATGTATGCTGTATACTAATACGAAAGGTGAGCCTTGTAGAAAAAAACTAATGTATTACCCATATCGTTGAATAAATTAAGAGACCAAAAAATGAGAGGTGACCTTGGTAATCTAACCCAAATGGACATGATTGATAATTTTTCTTAGGTCGCATAAAAAATAATCGAACATTTTTCTCCATATAGGGCTTTTGAACCCTAATATTAGTCTCCTCCAAGAATTTTCTTTGTATCTTCCATTTATTGTGTGATTCTTCCCATCCATCATTTTGGCCAAGATCAAGAAATATTGAGTGTAACTAAGGAGTGGGAGGAAGTTTGACTTTTTCCACTTTCACAACACAACCATTGACATGTGTTTACTAAAAAATATCCCTACCACCAGTGAGTTATCCACCCTGTGAATAGCATTGAGTTGGATATCTTTCCCTCGAGTGAGACTAGGTTCCTCAAACTTGCATTTGACACATTTTTAGCTAATTTTGGGTGCTTGATTATTAGCTATAGCCTCCTATGTTAAATTTCTTGGGGTAAATTCCTAAGAGTTATGATAGATGTAAGTTGATGAGTAGGAAATGGTAGTAACTAGAGTAATATGATCATATCACTATGAAATAAACATGGAAGAGGAGGGACTGATCAAGTTGGTGCCATGAAGAGGGAAAAAGGCATAATCCTTGGCATAATTAAGATTGGATACTAAGCCACATTCCCCTAAGATGATAGGGCCTCTAATGATCATGTATGTGTCAGAGGGTGATGACAAGGGCAACACCAATGAAAGGGACCTGAAGAGGGAAATAATGAGAGGAACTATTGAGGGCTTCCGAGGGGGAGGTGATGGTTGAATTTTTTTTTGTGGGGGGAATCTCAGACCTAGGTTTCCTTCTGAGCATCTATATAATAGTCAACAAGATCCTCTTCGATCTCTGCATAACAAAAACCCTTGTCATGAATAATAGTGATATTCCTAGTGTGTTAGGGCTAGAAACCTTGTTGTAGAGGGACCCTACGTTCCATATAGAAATATTTTTCAAACAATTTGTATTCCTCTCTTTAGTTTTTGGTTTATTTTCATGTGGCTATTTTTTAAATTAAATGGAAGGAGATGCAACAAGTGTTTGAGGAGGCAGTGCATGTCTAACAGAACATATATATAATTAAAGTGGATATTTTATTTAAGGTCAACAATAACATTATTTTAATTAATATATAATTTTTAAATTTGATGTATCAACTCCACATTGGGAATGAAGGAATTACACTAGGATTACATATCTCGCTTAAATTAGAAAATGTGATATATATATATATATATATATATATATATATATATATATATAACAAACTTTAAACTACTTTATCTTTTCACTATATATAAAGTTGATATAAAATTGTGTTATTTAAGATGAACATTTTGTTTAATGTTTTGCAATAAATTTATTTTTGGTTATAAATGTGTGTGTGTCTATATATATATATATATATATATATATATATATCAATTTTTTGTTATCGCTCACATTATGCTTTTTATTTAGTGAGTATTTATTTCATATTATGTGCCCACACAAGTTTGACAATGAAAAATATTACACATTTCTTTTTACTGGGTTATATAATGCACCTCTTAACATGTAAATGACATATAAAATAATTAATAGCGAAAAAAATTGATAGAAAAACAAAAAAACTACCTATACAAAGAATCCATACTAAAATTTTTTGTAATTATCAAAATTTTCATGTTTATCCAAATTGATCAAGTACTTAACATGGATCATAACGTGTGATAATTAGATCAACTTAAAAACAAATCCATTCTTAATGATATCTTGAATTCAATTTTGTACAAGAGTGAGTGCAAGTTATTGATAGTAACCATGAGGCATTAATGGTAAAGCACCCATGGAAAAATATAAATACGCTAATTAGGAAATATGATTAGAGATACTTTCATAATAATTTTAATATGGTGTAAAATGATAAAACGTAGGAAATAGAATTAGCTTCCAAGATATGTACATATATATATATATATATGAAATTCAATTTTTTACACACCATCATAAACTCTAGTGCAAAATATAATGCATGTATTTACACTAGTACAATGATTGAGCTACCGAATGTTGAAATTTCCTTATATAAATTTTACAACAATTTTTTATGCGCAAATCACTAATTTTTTTAATTAATAAAATTAACAAAGTTATGAAATGAACGGAGAAGGTCAAACATTAATTAAGATTTTAGGACTTTGTGAAGTTTATTATTTTTTCCTAAAATAAGCGAAGACCATAAGATTTGTATAAACAAGTTTATATCTATATGTGTTATACTAGCATTTGCATCTTATGTTGCAAAGGAAATGCCGTAAGGCGTAAGGCATAGAGTGGAGAACAATAGCGACATGTGAATGGACATTGTTGAAAGCAAGGGTGGATGATAATGAGTTACAATTGCAATAGTTAGTTGTGTGTACTTTGAAAATGGATATTTTGTTATGGTCAATCTAATGCATCCATTAATTAGATGACAACGAAAAAGTTTCGAGCCCAAGCTGAACCAACACGAATCTTTTCTACAAGACTGAAATTGCCTAAATGATTCCTCAATCAATGGAAATAACTATTTCCCTCCTCTGATACCTAAAATACATTGTAGGAGAATGATTTTTCAAGTAACTTAATATAACTAGCAATTGCCCCAAAAGGTGCAAAGAGAGGCCGATAGAAATGTTAAATTGAAAGAATTGTATTTTGATTCAAAATAATAAATATTATAATAATTCAATCATTCAAACTAAACCTAGTCAATAAATTGCCTAAAATAAAATAAATCCTTAATCAAAATTATACAAATTATTATTCTTCGTTTCTCTCAATTATTTATTTAATAAAATCCAATCAATCATTCAAAATTGAGCACATCAGGCAGGCCAATCCGCTTTACCCACAATAAAACTCATTGGGATTTCAGATCCATAGGTTGAGAGTGAGCCCCCGCTTTGCCCACAATAGAACTCAATGGGCTTTCAGACCCATAGGTTGAGATTGAGCCCCAGCCTGTTGCTGCTGGTTTTGCTGGTAATTCAAAGGTCTTCTGAATAACATGATGTGTGGCTCAAGACGATGAATGGCATAGTGCACCCATCCATGAGACTGTTGAACTCCAATGGCTCGCCATTTGTTATGGACCAAAAAGAATATCAATTTGGTTAAAATTATTAATATGTTTATAATAATAAAAATAAAAAATAAAACAAACAAACAAATTAGCGCATTAAAAATGGCATTTGAAAACAAATTAGGTGTTGATTACCACATTGGGAAGTTGGCAAAACAGATGCATTTGCATTAAAAATAGCATTTGAGAAAAAAAATGTGGTGCTTACCTCATTGAGAAGTCAGTTCTTGGGAAGCAATTTGGCAGTGTCCGGAGGGAGAACCACATGTCAGGAGATGACACATAACGCCCAATCATCAAAATAATCCATTTGGGTGAAATAAAACCCCAATTACAGATATTTAACTTATACTTTGTTCTTGGCTCTGCAGTTAAATCATACTGGGTTAGTAACAAGACATGGTCAAGAAATGTTTCTTTTTTTCAATATGGAAGCCTGCAAGAAAGCTTAATGGAGAAAGAACCCAATCTGTATAAACCACAGGCTGCAAAATTCACAAAGAGCTTTCCCCTGTTGCTAACCAATCAAACCAACAGGAGTTCCTTCATCCAAGACATTGTATTTCTTCCTAAGGAAGTCCTCTTCTTAGTATGCCTGTCTTCTGCAAACTCCAATCTGATATCCCACAAATCATCCCCCAGCTGTTCATTCTCGCAACAAATCCATACACCAGTGAATGCCATCGAGTATTTACAATTTGGATATTCTACCCAACCACGAGCTGCAGTCAGATGCCAGGCTCCTCCCCCTGCAACCCACTGGTCTGCAACATCAGTTGCCCTAGTGGACACAACTAATTATAGCTCAGATTTACCAGAGATCATCACAGCAAAATTGGGTTACTTTGATCATTCCAGACCCATCAAATGGGATTATATGGTATATGAGAGCTTGGCCACAGAGAGGGATATTGTTGTATTTGCCAAAGGGATTAACAATAGACAAGGACTGAACATTGAAACCAAATATCTACGCTGCATATTCAACAATACCATTGAAACTATGGTCACACTCTGCACAAGTCTTTAGATGCGAGCATCCCAATGAATCAGTTCGTTATCAGCTCATTGCCTCCGAAATCATTCTCCGAATCCATGGGAAATCCATTCCTTCCGTCGCTTATAATGAAATCCCGCCATCTCATCATTCAAGCAAAAGTAGTACTCAAGATAATGCACAGAAAATGAGACTACTATGTGCCTGCACCATGGTGTTCAACGTTGCAAAATACATAAGAGAATGGGTTATCTACCATTCTCATTTGGGTGTGGAACACTTCTTTTTGTACGATAACAACAGTGAAGACGATCTGGCAGAAACTGTTGAAGGGTTACTGTCAGAAAATTACAAGGTAAGCAGGCATTCATGGCCATGGGCCAAGACACAGGAATCTGGATTCTCACATTGTGCTCTCATGGCAAAACAGAAGTGTCAATGGATGATGTACACTGACGTTGACGAGTTTGTATTTTCTCCTTCATGGCTAAAGCAACTCAAGGCCAATGCCAATATTGGGTACCCATTAAAGAATACTGCATCAAAAGCAGCTCTGAGGCGATTAGTAATAAATCTTAGTAAACCAGGGGCTGCATTGACAGGGCAAATTTCTTTGAGATGCAGAAATTTTGGACCCTCGGGCCTCCGGGAGCACCCGCAGAGAGGGGTTACTCAAGGGTACACTTGCAGGGAAAGGAAGCTGAAGCGCTACAAATCCATACTTCTTTTGGAAGCTGCCTCTACAAATCCATACTTCTTTTGGAAGCTGCCTCTCCTAAGTTGCTCAATGTAATACACCGCTTTCAGTTGAAGAAGGCATACAGAACAGTGTATGTGAAGGCCCAGAGGACAGTGATCAATCACTACAAGTACCAGGCTTGGAGTGAATTCAAGGCTAAGTTTCGGAGGAGGGTGTCTGCGTATGTCGTGGATTGGAAAGAGTCTAGGAATGTTGTGTCCCAAGATCGAGCTCCAGGCCTTGGCAACAGGGCCATCAAACCCCATGAATGGGAGAATATGTTCTGCCATGTGAATGACAGTGCATTGAAGGAGTTTACAGGTAGAGCGTTTTCTTTGAATAATAAAGAACCAGGCTCCAAATTACAGTGGCAATGAAGGGCAACTGCAATTGTATGTATGTATAGGGTTAAATCAATAGGAGGTTGTCAATGATAGATGTAGTATGCGGTTCGTTGAGTGGATCTGAAAGTCCACCATCTAGCCAAAAAGCAAAACAAATATTTTATTTAACAAAAAAAATAGCGCAAGCTCTGACATCATTTAAATATTTAAATGGAGGTTTTGGCACTAATATAAGAGGTGAAATCATGGCATTTTGGGGTTGTTTTGTTTGCCAAATAGAAACATCTGCATATCGTCAACATTTAGATTCAAAACTTCCATAGCAAAAATACAGGGACACTCTGCATTTGACCCACCTCTATTAAGTTTATGGAGATTCCAAAACCTCCATAGCAGAAATACAGGGACACTCTGCATTCCACCCACCTCTATTAACTGGATGGATTAACAGGATTAAACATGTGCTGGCCTCTCTCTCTTCCTACTCCATGGCACATGTATACAGAGAGGACAACAAGGATGCAGACAGACTGTCTAATGGGGGTCTACAAGGACAATATGGTATCATGTATTACAAACTAATAATAGATCATCTCATTAGAGAGGAAGGCGAGATCAACTTGCCATAAAAATGGATCCTGTTTTACTAGTTTTCTAATCTTTAGCCAGCATTCTGATGGGCTGACAGATGCCACAGTTTTTTGCTCTGTTTTTGCATTTTTGGATTTGTGTTTCAAGGATTGACTAAACCAGATGTTATATTCAGACATACAAGCATGCATGTTTGTATATTGATATGTCTATCTTCTCTCAGTTGTATGTATTGGTGCACATCTTATTCTCTGTTTGGCCAATCAGTCTTTTCTGATATGTTCTCACTAATAAACTTTTAATTATATATATAAAAGTCAGCATTTTTCTTCTAAAAATCTATTAAAAGAAAAATATTCTTTTAAAATCAAACTGTGTCCACTCATTTATTTAAAAATCAAAATTCCTGAACATAATTAAACTAATTCAGAACAAAGCATCCAAACAAAAATAAAAAACTAATTCAGAACAAAACATTCAAACAAAAATATAAACCACCATTCCAGCAACCCCTACAGCATAATTAAACTAATTCGGAGCAAACCATTCAAACAGGGAACAGGAGAAAACCAGTAATCTGAATCTATACTAATCTAATCCCACATACTTTGTATGGACAGGACATAACTCGTGGAGAGAAAATCACTAGTCATCTGTATTATTTATTGGAAGTTATCCACTCAAAACCATATCATAACTTAACCTTTACTACTTTCTCTTTGGTTTCCATGCTTTCCAGAAGTCTTATAAAAAGCGTTTACGTTCACTTGAAATTTACAGAGTGTCTAATATGTTCCAAAAGCAAAATAATTAGTACCTTAGCCATATACTCGTAAAGGAATTGCTCAGTAGGAATAGCCAGAATGACCCACTGACATTAGTTCGGCCAGATGCAATGCACCGCCTTTGGACAGTGGGATATCCCTTCTCTCCTGTACAGATTTTGATATGGCTAGATATACAAATACCCTACCTCCTTCACTTGGCAATGGCAAGACTCTAGTAAGTCGCCTTCCGTTGTTAAACAAGTACTCAACAGAATCACCTTCTGTACTAAAACCTTTCTCTGCTATGCTGTAAAGATGATCTGCAATTAACACCAGCGAAATTCAGTAACAATTGGATATCTGGTCATATGCCAACATATTGCAGGAATCATGGATAGTATTCAATCCTCCTTACCTACAAAGAGGGGATCATCCTCTGCCATCTTGCAAAGTTGGGTAAGAAAAGGACCATATATGGAGGGGTTGTCCACTCGGCCTATGACATATGATTGACAGGGACAGACCTTCCACACCAACTCAGAGCCTCTGCTCTGCATTTTATGCCTTACCACATTCTTTATAAAGTCCTTGCTACTATGCTAGTAAGTTTCTCTAGCAGCAACTCCAGAGTCTGTAACTCCAAAGTTTTTTATGTTACTTAGCCCAAATAATTAAAACAAAAAATGAATTCAAGCTTTCTGAATCATAAAGTTTCATAATCTATGAATGCACACCTTTTTTGCTGAGGGAATTGATGCGATCCGATTGGGCAGCTGCAGCCCTGGGAAGCTTTAGAACCAAATTGCACTCATCCTCCAGGAGGCATTGAGAAGTCAATTTCTCAAGGTCTACAGTGACAGAAGGAACCATCTTGACAATCTTATCAGACTCCCTTCTCTGGTTAATCACTTCAACTTTAACAGGACGAGAGAATGTGACTAATTCATCTTCTTCATCAGACTCTACATCTTCCTGTTTCAAGAAACAAAGATTTTGTTCTAAGAACACACTCTTAAAAATCCCACAGAAACCATTACCCAAAAGAGTTGAAGGGTATATATACTCACCTGATCATCAGTAGGGCAAGAATCGATGATTTTGATATCTCTGGAGAAGCCAGTGTTTACATTGGTTTGCTTCATGGCCACCAGGTGACAGGTCTATGGCATAAAGCTTTCCTGAAGGGTACTTGACAGATTTAATTGAACCCAAACATCAAAATTGTTATGTCCACACAACGTGGGAGCAGAACTGATATATACTGATCTGTTCATAATAAGTCCTATCTAGCAGTAAATAAAAATCAATAACTGACCTTTGTAACCGAAATATTTACATCAAAAAATCAAATATCTTACAAACTGTTAAAATAAGGGTAGAGAAATATAAGCTGTAGCTTGACACAGAGGAGAAACACAAAGCATCACATATCTATAAAAGAGTGGTGCTGGAAAATTTGGACTGTCCCATTCATATGTTCTGTGACCTGCCAATGCTCATAGCCTTTCTAGCACCTTCTTTGGATAGAAAATTTGCTTCATGGTTCCTTTCCCTATAGATATGACAGTAGAATATATTATTAAAAGCTTGTTTAATCTGAAGAATTTCTTCTAGAATGGGAAGGTGCGTGGTTGTGACATCTTTGAACTTCATTAAACCAATTAATCACAGTTAAAGAATCCCCAAAGACTAGAAGAGAGAAACAATCATATTCTAGAGCCTAGCAGAGTAGAATCTTTAAAGATAGAAGTTCAGAAAAATTATTAGATCCTTTGCCTAGACCAATTTTTGACTTCATGAAATGATGTTCATTTATGAAAAGAACGAGGCCACCACCACAACTACTGTCCTCACTTTGAAGCACCGTCAAAATAACACCAAGGAATGTGTTGATTGATCTCTTCTTCAATGATATTGCGAGGCACGTGAATAAAGTCTTTTGATGGAAGGAGAGCATAAATTGCACACACTTCAGCTCAATAAGATTGGGTGCGGATGAGGAGTCCCTAAAAGTTGCTTTGTTCTTGGCAAGCTAGCCCCCAACAAATGAGGGGAGAGATGTTTCTGAGGGTCTCGTTGTTTAACGAATCCCACCGCGACTTCCAAGCCTCAATCAAGCTATTGTTTCCTCTCCAGAAACAAGTGTGAGATAGACTCTTCAACATTTTTACATAAATTACACATGTTGGGACCTTCTTTTTATATTTTTTGTAATTTGTCCCAAGTTGTCACTTTGCTTTTTAATAAACACCATAGAGAAAGTCTTGACTTCTACTATCTGGTGACTGTATCCTAATTTTGGGGTATATACCCGAGAAGGAGAGTGAACCCAACACAAAGGGTCCACCCTATCTCTTTTTCTGACATTTAACCTTCTGAGAGAGACAATATAATCCTACCACATATCGGCATGCTCTCCTTAAAGGCCCAAATGAGCCACATTCTGCCAACCTTGCCACCAGAAAGTAGTCCAATCCTCATCCACAAACCTGATTGTGGAAAACTTTGTCGTGCTCATTCAGGAAAGCCACAAGATCCAAAGGAAGTCTAAAATTGGCTTGGCAGCCAACCCATGGTTCCAAACTGATATTAACTTTCTGCCCATTGCCCACCTTCCAAGTGAGGCCACCTCCAATAATTTAAATGAAGCTATAACAACTTTCCAGATAATTGAAGAGTTTGGCACCATTTTATTCAGTTTTCTGATCCATTCATCAAGCTAGAGGGGGAAATGTATTTCCTGAAAACTACCGATGTCCACAGGCTCTCTGTGGAGAGAAGTCTCCAACTCACTTTTGACGAAAAGGTTTTTGAAAAGATAGAAAGATGTTTAAGGCCCCATACACCCCATGATTTGGGCAAAGCATGAAGTATCCCTGAGAGGCAGACATGCTATATTTTGTTGCGTTTAAATTCCCTAAGAGATGCACGGTCATTTCTGTTTATGATACACCTCCCATGAAATTAAGTGGAACTAGCAAGGTGATCTCTATAGGATTGTAGACTCAAGCATTGAAAAACAGATCAATGAGATCACGTTTCCTCAGCAGCTCGTAATCTGAATGACAAATGAAAAAGAAATAGATATTTCTCTTTACAACAAGCCACTATTCCATTCTGTCTCCTCTTACTTCAGACTTTATCTCACAGTAATCTGATTTGGAAGGCCAAGTCAGAGATGGACATATGCAAGCATTCTGAGCAAGACAGGTACAAATACATTAAACTCAACAGATTGGCAGTTGCCTGGAAAGTACAGAGAACATTTTTTTCGATTCTGCATGGACAGGCAGTGATTTCAACGATATTCAACCATACAATAACTTCTATTTTAAATTCGATAGAACCAAATTGAGATAAATGAGAGCTTGATACATATTTATGTAAAATAGAGAAACCAAATAGCTAATCAGGATAGAAGCTTGGGGTTTTGTTGTATGCTGGTTTTGTTGTTGCTGTTTGAGTTGACTACGTATTACATGCCCAAGAAATGATGAATGGAAAGCAACAATTTAAAATAGGGCCCATTGAGACAATGTTTGGTCAATCATGCACTCTCTTTGGCTGCTTTCCTTCGTCTTTTAACTGCTCATCCTCGATGTAGATGCACGAAACCTATGAATTTTCTTTCCCCATCAAGGCCAGCCTATGATTAATTTTAAATATATTCCTCTTGTATGGGCTTAATCTCAAACAGCAAGAACAAATGACAACGGAATTGGCCAAATAGATATACCAAGCTAGAACAAACCTTTTTAATTCCCCAAAAAATCATAAAATTGGACAAATTACTTATCACTGCTTCTGTCCTGAATCTACAGACAGGTACTGAAAGCTCCTCAGTGAATCCTCAGGCGTGCCCTTCATTGATGCATTTCGAATACCAAATATCTTTGACATAGCAATGACAACATCATAACCAAACTCAGTGACCCTTTCATAGGAATCATTGTCTCCAGCAACACATAATGAAGCCTGGTCAATCACCTCACCTGGCCAATAACACGCACAACAAATTCGCTCCAATGCGCATAGTGGTTTGGCCCTCCACAACCCTCAATTTCTTACAACGATTCAACCTCAATTTTCTCCAAAGATTCGGCCTTCAAAAACCCATGAATTTTCACAATGATTCGGCCTCTAAAACCCATGAATTTGTACAATGATTCAGACTCCAAAGACCCACGAATTTGTCCAGTGATTCAGCCTCCAAAAACCCAAGAATTTGGACAGTGATTCAGCCTCCACCTACGCATTTGTACAGCGATTCGGCCTCCAAAGACCCACGTATTTGTACAGTGATTCAGCCTCCAAAAACCCACGAATTTGCACATTGATTCAACCCCTTAAAACTCACGAATTTGTACAGCGATTTGGCCTCCAAAAACCCATGAATATGCACAGTGGCTCGGCCTCCAAAAATCCGTGAATTTGCACAGCTATTCAGCCTCCAAAAACCCACGAATTTGGCCACTGCGAGTATCACGGATTCGGCTCCAGTGAATGGCAGACTTGGCCTCAACAATTAATGGACGCGGCCGTCACAAATTTGGCCCTTCTGAACCCTCGAACTTGGCTTGTACAAATACAACAAATTAATCGTGTGATTCAGCCTCCAAAAACCCAAGAATTTGGACAGTGATTCAGCCTCCAAAGACCTACGCATTTGTACAGCGATTCGGCCTCCAAAGACCCACGTATTTGTACAGTGATTCAGCCTCCAAAAACCCACGAATTTGCACATTGATTCAACCCCTTAAAACTCACGAATTTGTACAGCGATTTGGCCTCCAAAAACCCATGAATATGCACAGTGGCTCGGCCTCCAAAAATCCGTGAATTTGCACAGCTATTCAGCCTCCAAAAACCCACGAATTCGGCCACTGCGAGTATCACGGATTCAGCTCCAGTGAATGGCAGACTTGGCCTCAACAATTAATGGATGCAGCCGTCACAAATTTGGCCCTTCTGAACCCTCGAACTTGGCTTGTAGAAATACAACAAATTAATCGTTCGGCTTCCTACGATCAACGATCAGATTTTGTTTAATCGTCTAACACCATAAATCGACGATCAACAATAAGACACGGAGTCGGCTGGGGCTATTCCTTTCAAAGGGAAACGCCTTACGGCGTAATTAGTGATGGAAATAGGTAAACTATTCAAAAATAATGGAAAAACGAGATATATTAAAAGAAATTTAGGAAAATGAAGGTTATATTTTTCGTGAAAAAACTAAATTCGAAATGACCAATTATGAAAACAAGTTGGAAAGTAAAATTGCATTCACCCTCTATGAAAAAATGAATTTCCAATAATGCACATGCATTATAAGATATGCTAGCACTTTAGAAACCTGTACAGATTTATAGAAACCTGTACATATTTATGATATGTATGTATTATAGTGTACAGTACTGTTATAGTTATTTTATTTTTTTTAATATGTAAATAGTTTTTGTTATAATATTGTCGGTTAATTTTTGTTTAGGGAATTTGATTTTTTCACTTTTCACCACTCAGTGTTTTAAAGGAACATTTTTCATCATCTATTAAAAATTATTTACATTTATTGATATGACATTTTTTAAATTTTTTTAATTAATCTATTTAACGAAAAAAATCATATAATCAATTTTTTTAATTAATGGATTTAATTAAAAAGGAAAGAACTATATACTAAATTTGATTTATAATTTTATCGAATTAAATCTTATCATCCACTTAACAATTATTAATAATTAAATTAAATTTTTAAAAATCTTATTCCAAAAGAAACCTATTTTAATTAAACTTAAAATTCTATTAACAATATTCCAAAAACAACATACTTTAATTAAATTTATCGTAATATAAAAATGCTAAAATATTCTATGGTTAAGTTTAAATCTATTGATGAATTTGATTAAGTTTAAGCATATTGATGAATCAATTTTCTCAAAGCTAGTAATAAAATTTTGTTATTTGTGGTTTAGTTTATGATAGGAATTTGACACTCATAAGAGGTAGAATACTTTTGTGATGGTACTTCTTTTTGTAAATTTCAATTATATTAATTCCAAAAAAACATATTATATCAGAAAAACAAAAGCTTCAAAGACTATATACTACAATCCTCGTTTTAATAACTAGGGCGATTCTTCATTTTTTTTTTTCTCTCCTATGAACATCAATCCATCCTACGAAGTCATCCATCATAATAGAGGATAATAATGCTTCTTCATTTTGGTGAGAAAGTTCGATAGAATATGGATTGGCTAAATTAGATAGATCTTTATCTCTATCATAAGGATCATGCTCACAGTTCTGTTTCTTGCCACAAATTTCAGGCACAATTATGGTTGATGATCCCTCATTGTCCTTTGGCAAAATATTTACTGCAATTCAACTAGGGGTTCTTGATTTTATCAAAAATTTATTCAATAGTTTAAAAGAACTGATATTGAAAAAAACTAGAGTATCAACACATTTTTGTAAAATTGGTCAGTTAAAACTCTATTTTTTGTTGTAAAAGACAATAAATTCAGGCACAGTTTACAAATAGTTGCAATTGAATTTTCCAAATATGAAGGAGGCTTTTGTCCAGAATGGATCCGTTAACAAAAACCTCTCTCACTATTTACACACATGTCATATTTTGAAATATTATAAGGTATATTTGAAGTCTAGTTTTCAGGATTTTGCAATTGTGTTTTAGATATTGCTTTAAAAAGTCTGTTTTCCAACAATTGGAGATATATTTTGGAAAAACCAGAGAGGTTTTTGTTGAAAACACCCCTATCAATAAAAAACTCTCTCATACCTTTCACATCTATCATAGTTTGAAAGATTTTAATTTACCTTTGAAGCTTATGTTTCAAGAATTCACCCGGATTAATATTTTCTATTTTTAGAAAAAAACTTTATCAAATTTGACTTGGGTGTCACCTCATCAAATTCGACTTGGGGATCTTTAGCTTCAACCATAAATCCAACAACAACATGATCTTCAAATACACAATATTATTTCTTTTGTTTTATAATGGAACAAATGTAATGTATTTAGTTTGGATTAGATATAAACTATTTTATATTTAGCAATGTGTAATTAAGCATGAACAAGAAACTTGATTTAATTTGTAATGTTTTCTATAGGGACAACATCTGTAAAATGAAGAAGGGTTGGAACTTAAGAACCCTTTGGAGCACATTCTATCAGATTTTGTTTGAGATTAATAAAGCTTGACAAGATAGAGCATGGAGTTTTGTATTGTCAGTGATTCATGTGATGTATTTTTCAAGTCTTTCCTTTTCCTTATGTAATTGATTTCTTCTCATTTATACCATTTGAATGTGTGGCCTCTTAATATTTGGATAGGATTAAATGTTACAGGATTCACCCTTGTTTTAGGTGATTTGTTCCATAGATATAAATATTTGCGCCCCTGTCCTCTAATGTTTCTCTTGGATTCATCCTTCATGCTGAATTGGAGTGGATTGTTTTCTCTCTTCAACTATCAACTACAACAAGTTCCAATTGTCTAAGGAAAATGTGTCAACCCTGTCTCTAAGATCTGCTTACTTCCCCACCATTTTCTTGTCAATTTTCATTAACTCTCAGCTTATTCGACTCGATTACCCAATGTTTTCTTCTCAAAATCCAACAAAATTTATTTCATCCAATCAGATCTAGCCATTTTTCTAAGTATATAACCAATCAGATTTGATTGAGTTCTATATGGGACCCCCCTTCAAATTGAAAGGGATAGATTTCAATTCAAAATATTGGTTAGAGGTTACCTTAGAGATTTTCCCTTACATCCAGGGTTTTCTATAAGAGATAACATTTTTGTGCCATTTTTGGGGAGGCAAAAGCTTCAAGAAAATATCTCGGAAGAACGTCAATGATCAAATTTGAATTTTTATGGTGAACATAGGTAAAACACAAATAGGTTGTGCACCATTCACTTGGAGACTCTATTGTCAAACAATAGAGAGTTAATAATTTTCATGGGGACTCCATTGTCCATAGAATTCAGAGCTGGAACTCTAGATCCAAAAGCCTAGTCAATTAAGGTGACAGGGTATGTTAAAATTCTTATTTCCATTCAAGGTTTTAAGGAATATAGAGAAAATTTTGACGATGATCAAATTGATATAGCTTTTTAAAGGTTTTTACCTATGTATTTACATTCATGCAAATTTTCTTTCGAGGATAATATCTCTTTTTTAGAAAAATTGGCTAGAGAACTTGAGAAGGTTATTGAGGACTTAGAGGCTCAAATAAAGTCCCATAATTTCCAAGATCATAACCAATCCTTTGAAAGCCTTATTCATCTAAAATAAAAGGAGTTGATTCGAACCTTTGATTTCAAGGTTGAAGAATGTTTTGTTTTTTGAAATGAGTTTTATAATTCATAATTGAAGTCATGGTTTAACATAGTGAAGAGATCTAAGAAATTCAATCATGATTATCTAATCATTCAATACATTGAGGGTGATCAGATAGATCATCAGTTTTATGATCCCATATTTGACTACATGTAGGTTTTTTTTTTTTTTCTGTTTGAATTTTCAACCATTATTTTCCTGTCGAGACAAATTACATCATGAGTTTCCTTTGCCACTATACTCTCCAGTTCTGATTTCGCTGAAGTGTGGTAAAAATCCATAGTATTTGAGAAGCTACTAGATTGGTTGCATTGGCATTTTTGTATTATTTGATTGATCAATTATTTTATCAGTTTAGTGTATGATGAGTGCGCAATACACTTGTTGGGCAAGCATTTATTTTCATCCTACATTTTTCAGTTTCAGTTTACAATGTATTGTATAGTTCAGTTTGGATTACACTTTCGTTTTCAGTTGTAGAATATGTGCAGGTTGAATGTTGCACTTGTTGAGTTGGGATCATCCCAATGAATCAAGATTATGGTCTATAGGGTTTTTTCTACCATCTATGATCTACAACATCCCATGGAGCAAGTTGTTATCAAAATTTTAGTCGATAGTTTTAAAGTGCTGAAAGTTTCAGTGTCAACATCGATCTATAAATAATAAAAATATTAAAGTGATGGTAGTGGGAGTGTCAACAACAATTTTTAATAAATATGGTTAAAGCATTGACAACCAGTGTAGCGACTCATTTTTGTAAAAATGGTCAGTTAAAGCTCTGATTTTTACTATATAAGGTAGTAAATTAGGGTGTGGTTTTGGAACCGTCATAAATTAATTTTCTAAATATGGATGCAGATTTTGTAAAAAAGAAGCCGTTAACAAAAATCTCTCTCAGGTTTTACACATGTTTCACAGTTCGAAATATTGAAAGGGATCTTTGAAGCTTATTTTCTAGGATTTTGCAATCTTGTTTTAGTCACTGCTTTAAAAATCTATTTCCAAACAAGTGGGGATGAATGCTTAAAAACCCAAAGAGTTTTTGTCAACAACGAGCCCATTGAAAAAAACATGTCTTAGATTTGGCATATCTATCATGGTTAGATAGATTCGAATTGATCGTTGAATCCTCCTTTTTAGGAATTCACTAGAATAAAACTTTTCTATTTTTAGAAAAAATGGCTTATCAACTTTGACCTAGATGTCAGCTCATCAAATTCAACATGGGGATCCTTAGCCTCACCCATGAATCTAGAAACAACATGATCTTCAGATACATAATATTATTTCTTTTATTTCATGATGGAACAAATGTAATGTATTTAGTTTGGATTAGATATACACTTTTTTATATTTAGCAATTTATAATTAAGTCTGAACAAGAAAATTACTTATGTTTGTAATATTTTCTATAAATAAAATCTCTGTAGAATGAACAAGGGTTCGAACTTGAGAACTCTTTGGAGCACATTGTATCAGATTTTGTTTGCGATTATTAAAGCTTGACAAGACAAAGCATGCAATTTTATCATATCATGGATTCATGTGATGTATTTTTCCAGTCTATTGTTTTCCTTATGTAATTGTTTTCTTTTCAGTTATACCATTTGAATATACGACCTTCTAATATTTGGACAATATTAAAATTTATATGATTCATGGTTTTTTTGGTGCTCTATTTCATAGATCTAAATATTTGCATCCCTTTCATGTAAAGCTCCTCTTGGATTCATCATTCATTCCCAATTGCAGTGGCCAATTTTCTCCCTGCAACTATCAACTACAATGACAATTGTGTAAGGAAAATGTGTCTACCTTGCCTCTGAGATATGCTAACTTCCTAGCTAGTTCCTTGTCATTAACTCTCAACTTATTTGACTCCATTGCCCAATGTTTTCTTCTAAGTTCCTAACCATTAAAATTTTGACTGAGTTATAGAATGGATCCACCTTCAAACTGAAAGGGCTAGCTTTCAATTTAAAATATTGATTAGGAGTTACCTTAGAGATTTTCCCTTACAACTAGGGTTTTCTCTAAGAGATAATATTTTGGCACCATTATCGTGGAGGAAAAAGCTTCAAGAAAATATCCTTGAAGAACAATAATGACCAAATTTGATTTCTGATGTTGAACAAAGGTCAAACACAAAGTGGTTGTGCACCAGTCACCTCATGACTCCATTGTAAAAAAATCGAGAGTTCATAATTTTCATTGTGACTCGACCGTCCGAAGCATTCATAGCTTGAATTATAGATCTAGTTGCGTAGTCAATTGAGATCATAGGGTATGTTAAAATTCCTATTTCTATTGAAGCTTTTAAGGAATATTGGCACAACTTTGGTTATGATCTGATTGAGGTAGATTTTTTAATGTTTTTTCCTATGTATTTACATTCATCCAAACGTTCCTTCGAGGGTAAAATCTCTTTTTCAGAAGCATTTGTTGGGGAAATTGAGAAGGTTATTGAGGTCTAAAAGGCCCAAATAGTGTCCCATAATTTCCAAGATCATTATCAGTCCTTTGAAACACTTATTCATATGAAATAAAAGGATGTTATGCTAACCTTTAATATCAATATTGAGGAATGTTTTTTTTGGGATTGATTTTTACAATTCAAAGTTGAAGCCACAGTTTAGCATAGTGAATAGATTTGAGAAATCCAACCATGATTATAAATCATTCAATGCGTTGAGGGTCATCAGATAGATCATGATCCCATGGTGGACTACATGGAGGGTTTTTTCAGCTTGAATTTGCAGCCATTATTTCCATGTAGATGCAAATTACATCATGAGTTTCCTTTGCCACTATACCATCGAGATTTAATTTTGCTGAAGCACAATAAAAAAATCCATTGTATATGAGCAGCTTCTAGATTATTTGATTCATCAATTATTTCAGTAGTTTAGTGTAGGATGAGAGTGCAATAAGCTTCTTGGCCAAGCACTTATTTTCAGCCTACATTTTTTAGTTTCAGTTTACAGTGTAGTGTATAGTTTAGTTTTGATTACAGTTTGGTTTTCAGTTGTAGAGTAAGTACAACCTGCCACCTAAAATTGTTGAGTTGGGATCGGCCAAATGGATCATGCTTCTGGTGTATGGGATTCTTATTACCATCTATGATCGACAACATCCCCATGGAGCCAGTTGTTATCACAATTTTAGTCAATAACTTTAAAGCATTGATAGTTTCAGTGTCAGTGTCGATCTGTAGAAAATAAAATTTTTAAAGCGTTGATAATGACAGTGTGAATGCTGGTTTGGAATAAAAAGGGTTAAAGTGCTGATAACCAGAGTAGCAGCGCACTTTTGTAAAAATGGTCAGTTAAAACTCTGGTTTTTCCTATAAAAGGCAGTAAATTTGGGTACAGTTTCTGAACAGTGAGAAACAAATTTGCCAAATTTGAAAGAGGCTTTTGTCGAAAACAGATCAATTAACAAAACACTATCACAAATGTCAGGGTATGGATAATTCAAAGGGATATTTGAAGCCTATTTTTGAAGATTTTGTAATCATGTTTTGGTATTTGTTTTAATAATAAGTTTCCAAACAACCGAGAATGAATTTTTGAAATACCAAAGAGGTTTTTCTCTATATCGGGACCATTAACAAACACCTCTCTCTGATTTTGCAAAACTATCATGGTTTGAGATATTTTGAATTGAACTTTGAATCCTATGTTTTAAGAATTCCTCAGAATTAATCTTTTCTATTTAAAAAAAATGCCTTATCAAATTTGACTTGGATGTCACCTCATCAAATTCGACTTGGGGATCCTTAGCCTCAGCCATGACTCTGGCAACAACATGATCTTCAGATACGAAATATTATTTTTTTTGTTTTATGATGGAATGAATGTAATGTATTTATTTTGGATTAGATGTACACTCTTTTATATTTAACAACTTGTAATTAGGTATGAACAAGAAATTTTGTTTAGTTTGTAATTTTTTCTATAAAGACAAGCTCTGTAGAATGAAGAAGGGTTCAGACTTGAGAACCAGTTGGAGAACATTATATCATATTTTGTTTGAGATTAATAAATTTTAACAAAAAAAAGAATGGATTTTTTTCATATCAGGGATTCATGGGATGTATTTTTCCAGTTGTCCTTTTCCTTACGTAATTGTTTTCTTCTCAGTTATATGATTTGAATGTATGGACTTCTAATATTTGGATAGGAATAAATTTTACATGATTCACCGTTATTTTTGGTGCTCTGTGTTACACAATGATTTGTCACTATCCTCATCTGAGTCCTTCTGCTATGTCATGTATCAAGTAAACATGTTCATATCTTCCTACTCATATAAGAAGATTAAACAAATGCGCTTTGATGCTAAAAGTTGACCCTTATTCCCTAAGTTTCTGCCTTGTCATGAGTAAGACATTAATATACGTGACAATCCCCTGTCATAAACAGTCTCATCACGACATTGTCGCAGGTGTACACCTATTTCTCGCAACGGTCAAATTTTAGGGCCTAGCACGAGGCTCCCAGCTATTTATCGTGACGATTGGTCTGCATGCATTACCTCCTTGCAATGTCGTCGCTGAGACTTAGTTCATACCTAGCGATGATCTAGATTTGGCGAATTTGTTCAAACAGTCAGCCTTCTGGATGTCTCTAGAGCTGGTTGTTGGGTCAGTTTGGGTCGCTTTTCCTCCTCTGAAATGGTGGTTCCACCTCTACTGTAACCTCCCTTAAGGATAAGCTCCCTCTCCTTCATTTCATGGAGACTCCTTCTGCTATAAAACCACTCACCATTGCTATGATCTGCTACTTCTTTTAGTTGGATAGTGCTACTAGTTCTTTTGAGTTTGGTAGATAGCTTTGGTGTGAGTGTGACAAGTGTGGGATTGCTAATAGTTTGGTAAGAGGTTGTGGAGTGCCTTAACCTTGTATTAGAGTTTTTGAGTGAGAGAGAGAGATATGTCCATTTGGGAGACCCATTCTTGAGAGTGAATGCTTGAAGAAACATACTGGCTAGACCGTCCGAGAAGGCTTACGATGTCAAGACTTGGTTGTAAGCTTTTCTCTTGATTCATCTTAATACAATCAATGATGATTTCCTCTATCTTGTGCAGAATTTACTTGATAGCTTATGATTTCTTGACTTTATAAGTAAATAGATCATTGTTTTTCTCGGTTACATGCTCTGTTGTTTTATTGTGGTTTTTCAAGTTGCTTGCTCATTGAGGAGAAAGAAACGGAAGCTGAAGCGGTGCAACGGAACTTCATCAACCACCGGTTTGAGGTAGGCCACCAACGATGACTATTTAAGGGAACCAATTGTTGTTTTGACTTTGTTGTGACTAGACCCACTCTAGGGCTAGAGGGGTTGCCTCTGTTCGCAGAGGGAACACTTTCCTACTTCAGAAGTTGGCGACTCCACTGGGAATTCCTTTGTATGTTTTTTTTCTTGTTTACTTTTGTTTGGTTTTGATTTAAGTGTCTCTCAAGTTTTGGGGTTAAACCATCAATTTTTAGGTTACATGGGTTAACTTGGGAATTTCGTTTACTGTCTGGAAGAATAGCCTAGTGTTTGTTTGGTAGTTTTCATTCGTTCTCCATTATTTTAAATCTTGTCGCTCAAAAAAGCTTGACAGCCATGATGACATTGCCCTGTCTCTGTTTTGTAAACTCGTGCATCACTGAATCCTGTCGTACAGTCGTGACGATTCCTGGAATCAGCATGTCATGGAAGATAGGTGTACTTGTTGTAGATCTAACCCAAGAATATTATAGATCAGATACGAAAATATAAGACAATGAAAATAAACCCAGAAATAATATGAAATGATTCTTTATTGATCAAACCCTTAAGGTAGGGCAACACCATACATTCACTCCTTAAGGAAGGAGAACACTCCACAAGCCATATGCCTGTTCATACAATAATCCTTGACTATCTCTCCATGTGGAGTCTCTAGCCTCTATATAGGCCTCATACATACAATACCATGGATCATTACCATGGTTCCCTCATACCATCAAACTAATACCATGGGCCCATTACATTATTATTAACTACTTGTGGTCCCTTACATGATATGGGTTAACCACCTTATTTATTACTATGGTCCATCCCATTATTACATTATTACCTTGGGTACCTCCCTTGGTACCACATATTATCCCCCCTAGTTATATAACATTCCCCCCCCCTAAGCATGTTTCGTCCCCGAAACATGGGAAGAACACAAATAATAAGATCTACTCAAAAGAGTAGTCCACTGATACCATGCACGTGCATCTAGCCATCCAAGAGAAAGGTGAATCCTCGATCTCGCTTGTGCCTTGCTCGCTTGAGATGGAAGTTGACCGTGGCAGCTCTTCTGTGTTGATGTGTAGTAGGTCAATCTTCTCTCCTCGCTATCCGTCATATGGGAGTTGTTGTCCTTGTGGCTAATTCGTTGCCATTTTGTTGGTTGTTTTCTTGCGGGATGATGTGGGTGGTGATATGCTGAAGTTTTAACCAACGATGTATCTTTCTTTAATTCACCACCTAATGGAACCTGATGGGTATCTCGTACCTGTTGTGGTGCCTGTAGTTGTTTCTTATTTTTCAATATTACTTCAACCACTCAGTCCCCCTCTGATGTAACATTTTCTACTTCCGCCTCTACCTGTTTTTCGGGTACTTGGTTTGATGTTTGTGTGTGGTTGTCGACCATCAATGGCTCATCATCTGATATATCAGTCCCTAGAACATCTTCTACTTCAACCTCTGTGGACTCTACCTGTCTATTGATGGAAATATCCTGTAATGTAATTTTCTTCTTTTTATACCAGAGCTTCAGGAATTTCTTTTGCACATTAATATTGACAGCACCCACAGATTCCATCCAAGGATATCCAAAAACAAAATCCATGTTATCCATATCTGTAGTATAAGAGTCACAATGCAACACATACTTATCCATAGAAAACTTCAAATCTTTATAAACTTGAACATCCTCATTATCAACCTGTATGTTTTCAATGTGTTTTGTTGGAACTTGCAATTTTTTTGCCACATTAACATTGATGAAATTATGCTTGCAACTAGGATTTATAGAAACAATGATCTTCTCTTTCTGAATCAATCCATGAACCTGCAATAAGGAGACACCTGTAGCAAATAACCCCTTATGTGTCTCATTCTCCTTTTTTCTAGCCCGAGACGATTTGTCCAAAACGAGTTTTTCAAATTCTGCATCTGAAAGTTTGGTCAACTGCTTCTGGTCAAGTGATAACCACCAGTTTTCAGCCTCATCTCTCATATTAAGCTTCATTGGAACCTTCCAATATGTCCCATGTATGGACTTGTATCTCTGTATGAATTCTTCAATAGTAGGACCATCATCTTTCCCTGTAAAATATAGCTTCTCCATGAAGAGGGTTTGAGAAAAATTCACTTACTTGGCGAAAATTTGAAATTGTCGTAGTTTCATCAATATTGCTCAGAATCCCTATTATGATCTGTTTTCAGAAATGGAACAATCATTCTGCATCTACCCATGTGATAGAAATCTTGATCCCCGCACTTAAAATTTCAGATCTGCGCTGCAACTCTCTCGCCATCACCAAAATTTCTGCAAAAAGAGCTGATTTTAAATTAGCGATATCTCCCTCATCCAGACTCTGATTCGACTGATTTTTTTTTTTTGAAATTGGGTAATTTTTCTCAAAAAATCCATATCTACAATTATATTTTGTAGATATTGCACCAAGACGTCCATATATGTGCCGCAAATTCGCCGCCCCCGAAATCCTGCAAAAAAAAAATAAAAAAATTCTCCACTGTTTGCCCAAGAAAGTGCTCTGATACCACTTGTTGTAGATCTAACCCAAGAATATTATAGATCAGATACGAAAATATAAGACAATGCAAATAAACCCAGAAATAATATGAAATGATTCTTTATTGATCAAACCCTTAAGGTATGGCAACGCCATACATTCACTCCTTAAGGAGGAGAACACTCCACAAGCCATATGCATGTTCATACAATAATCATTGACCATCTCTCCATGTGGAGTCTCTAGCCTCTACATAGGCCTCATACATACAATACCATGGATCATTACCATGGTTCCCTCATACCATCAAACTAATACCATGGGCCCATTACATTATTATTAACTACTTGTGGTCCCTTACATGATATGGGTTAACCACCTTATTTATTACTATGGCCCATCCCATTATTACATTATTACCTTGGGTACCCCCCTTGGTACCCCATATTGTCCCCCCTAGGTATATAACAGTACTATCACGATGATGTCGCTCTGTTGTTGTGACTATTGGCTACTCTAGTTGTTGGTTTTCTACCTGCGACGATTCCTGTGTAAGTTGTTTTTACAGCTTCACCTTATAAATTCGCCAGTCTTATTTATCCCCTATTGTTTCCTTCTCACCCATCAACTTGTTAATTGCTTTTGGTTAAAGGTACTGTCTCGTTGATTCCATTCATTGAATCTTGTATTTTTGGATCGTGTGACCTAGCTCTTTCAAGTTTTTGAATTATTTGTCTGGGTTGCTTGTCTATCCAAATTTCATCTGCAACTGTCTTATTGATTTTCTTGAGACTTTTTCGTTACTTGTTTCTTGTTGGTTGAGTTTTAGTGACGATTGTTGAACCATTTTTTGATTCGATTTCTTCACTACCAAGGATATATCACAATTGTTTGGATCAATTAGTTCACACTTTCTTGTTTGACTCTTTAAATTCAAAACAATCAAAATCAAAAGATTGCATTCATTTAGAATACGAAATTGAAAGTACATTTTCATTTCAAATTTTCATGTTTGAGAAATTGGAAAGTGATCTTTAAATCTATCATTAGTAGTATCGATGCACTGTACGATTGATGTGTTAATGAATTGTGTTTCTTAGTGCTTGCATTTTCTTTTCTTGGTTTTGTCTTAGTTTGGGAACGAACTTTCTACCTTTCTGTAAGTAGGTGTTCATCGAAATAAAAGATGCTTTACTCATTCTAGTTGCATTGTAGGGTTTTTGGTATACATATGATAGGGCCTGGAAATTGAAACTTAATTCAAGATCAACTCTAAAATGAACTGAATGAACTTAAAAACGCATTGGAACTTAACACGCATTATTTAGAGGTCTAGGCTACAGACGTGCTCCGGCATCATTAAACCTAGTCACTATTGTTTTCACATAAGGTTGGGTGATTCCTCCTTCTGTGACCCAATAGTTTCCTAGCACGGACTTTTGCTCCCCATGCCATCGAGTATATATCGGGAGACCCGACTAGGTTATCATTATACATCCTTAGGAATCCATGTCTTCCACCTTGCAAACTGTAATGCACCGAACACAACATTCAGGAAGATTGACTGTCGTATAGAAAGTCCTTCGTTTCATTTGATTACCAAGGTGTATATGTAGTTTTATGGGTTGTTTGGTAAACCTTTTTCCTAGTTCTCCAAACTAGTCACTTTCGTTCCTTTTCAAACTCCTTAAAATAAAAGGTCCATCTGAGCACTTATCCTTTTAAGCTTTTTAAATATTCGAAGGAAACTAGTGTCACCTTTTTTCCTTTTCTCGACTCTTTAAGAAAAAAAAATTCATGTTTTATTCATGTGTATTAAAATTTATTTGGCCACGTTCACATTTACCTTGTTAAATCTTGATTGTGTTTCAGTTTGCATAGGATTGTTTTCCTTACTCGTTTGTTTTTCCCTAGGAATTTTGAGTTAAATCATCCTGGCAAAATCACCAACCCCATCTCCTATACCAAGTGACCAAGGCTCTCCATCTTCCATCGCTTCTGAGGTATCGGTTGTTAGTGATACTCTTCTTGTTATTCCGAGTATCCAACCACTTAACTCTCGCCCTCCGGAAGAGGAGTTATACTATATTCATTGGAACCCCATTTGGGAGCCTTCCGAAGAAGGCTTTCCCGTTACTCCTTCTGTTGTTTCAATCCCAATGTCTTCCTCTAGCATGGATGAGATGAACCCCATATCTGGTGAAGAAACCTTTATGGCAAGTGGTGAAATCCCTATACCTATAGAAACTTCACCATTCTGTGTCACCCCTCTTGGTATCACATTGCCTTTACGCTACCATGCATTGGCTGATATCATGAGTTCTAGATCTCCCCTTATGAGTTCCATGTGGTATCGTACAGTCACTCTGACCTCAGAACCTTTTACACTCCAGATTCATAATTTGACTGTCACATCTGTCATGACTATTCCAACTATTTGTGTGGCTTCTTTAAGCCCCATTGTTAGTGCCATCACTGCATCTTCGGTCGTGACCACTATTGCCAGACCTTTGGTTGGTCCTACTAATGGTGTTCTGTCGACATCGACATCTGTAGTTGTTAACCCCACCATAGTGCCCCACCTTCTTCTAGTTCCATTCTAGCAGGGGGCATATGGTCAGTACTTGCAAGCTCTTCAGAATCGAGATCCGTAGAATCTGTTTCATTACTATGATTCTCGAGGAGCCCAAATTTATCACCCTGGACCCATAGCATATTAGCCTGCAGTTTCGATTTCGTTATCTGTTGCTTGGGCTCCAACCAGTTATCATGGTGGCCAAGCACAACCTTCAAATTTTCAAGGTACACCCTATCAAGGTTAGCCATCTTACGGGCAACTGTCTCACGGGCAGCCATATTATGGGCAACCTTATCCAGGGCAACCTGTTGGCCCACAAGGACAGCCCTTACAAGGACAACCTTCGGCCTTCAGTGGTTCCTCTTTTACTTACTTCGAGCAACCTTCTGGCAACCCAGGACAACCTTACATCTAATAAGGCCAACCTGGTGCCCATCAAGGTCACCCCTCTTAACAAGTAGGTCAGTCTCAAATCCAGTAGGGCCAAGCAACTGTCTAGTCGGGTCCATCTTCTGGACAAGTTGGTCAGCCTTAAATCTAGCAAGGCCAACCATTGTGCAGCCTGCTCAACCATCTGGTCAGATGGGTACGCCTTCATTTCTGCAAGGTCAACCCATCACTCAGCAAGCTCAACCTTCTGGGCAAATGGGTCAACCTCAGTCTCAACCCGACCAACCTTCCAGCCAGATGGGTCAGTCTCAATTCTCTCAAGGACATCCCTTTGGACCTGCTCAACCAGACACTCAAATGCTCATTGTTTCTCAAGCTCCACCCGGTTTTTAGATCCAGTCTAGGCTTCAGACCCAAGCTGGTCTCCAAACTCAAGTTGGCTTTCAAACACAACCTGCTTATCAAATGTAGCCTAGACCCTAGGCATAATTTGGAGCCCAGCCACCATATGGTTTCCAGCAGCCCCAAGGGCAACCTCAATTTACCCCATATCAAAATTATCAGCAGCCACAGGTTAACCCTTATTAGAATTTTCAACAACCATACATTGCTCTTGTTGTTTAGGTTGGTAATCAGTGGGCTGCTGGTGGTCCAAAATAGGATCAACCATCCAGTTACACTTATAACCCCTATGGACAAAGCCCTTATGAGCCAAATCTATTCGGGCAAAACCAATGGTGGAAACTGGGAACTAGATGGAACTCTAACCCTGTTTCTTACCAACAGCCTCAGATGTCCTTCAACTCTCAATTACCTTTCTTTGCGACATTGGAACTGTCGGATGTGTCCAAATTGACAAATGATCCCATTCTTCATAATCCATATTGGCCTTTGGTTCCAACTAAGATTCTTCGTGATTGTCCCGAATTCAATGGTAAGTTTGGAGAAGATCCCAAAGCTCATGTCATGACCTATCACCTATGGTGTTCATCAAATTCATGGCTTGAAGATTCAATTTGGCTTCGTCTTTTCCAATGGACTCTCACTGACTCTGCCACACAATGGTATATTGAGCTAGCTTGTGGAACTTTTCAGGTCTTTAACTCGCTTGCTATGGCTTTTTTAACTCATTTTCAGTTCCTAATTCGATATGAAATGGGTACGCATCTCTTGACATCCTTGAAACAAGAAACGACCATGCATATCTCTGATCATATCCATGAATGGAGGAGGCATCGTCATTTAATTAAGATCTGGATTCCCGATCAGCTTTTGACCGACTAGTTTACAACCTCATTCATCGGTCTGATATCTTGGGACATTGCTATGGGAGCATGTGTAACTAAAGAGCAAACTATCACGTGTGCTCAGTATCTTGACTTGGTTTACTCCCAGTCCGGTACACTATATGATTATTTGCCTGATGCTCCGTGACTTGGAACTTCCAAAGCTCTGTCAATGCCATCTGTTGACGGTGTCATTGGTTCTGTTAATGCGTCCTCCAAAAAATCTTCCGTGAACCCTGAGAAGCAAAAGTTTATTGCTCCAAATGAAAATGCTTCTCAGGTTTCATCCAATTCTAGTAAAACTTCTAAATTTAACGTTGTCAAGTCCACTATGGCAGATAAAACTTAGAAAGGTAAGAAGAAGGGAAAAGGAAAGAATAATGCTGATCAACCAAAGTAGGATCCCCCTAAGCCTCCAACTAAGGAAGGTGCGAAGTGCAAGCCTAAGTATCCTTGTCTTATTTGTGACGAGGATCACTATATTAAAGAATTCCCTAGGCGATCTGAGGTTAGTCGTTTGCTAAAAGGCACCCTTGGGGCTCCTGCTGTGCTCAAAGAGCCGTTTCCCTCACAACAGACTCAAATGGTGGCTAATCCATCTCAATCCTCTTCCACCTTTGGCTCTCAGCTCTTCATGGCTGGGGCGATTCCCATCCACATCAGTACAACGTCAAAAGAATATCCTTCTCCCGCCGAGAAGGAAACTGAGGTCCCCTCGAGTGTTCCTTCATCCAGTACTGGTCCTCTCCATATCGAGTAGCCTAGTACCGAGTTAATCATTCGACCTCCTTCAAAAGGATTGCCCCAAAAGTCTTCCTACAACCTGAATGCTTGTGCTACACAGCACTATAGCATCGTTGAGGACTTGACCCAAGCTCCTTCAGCTATGTCTGCACTGGAAGTGCTCCAGAGTTATCCCTCTCAGAGGAAGTCTCTGCTATCGGCCATTGGTGGCATTGACTCGACCGACTCGGATTTGATTACTTTTTACCTAGATAATCATGTACTAAGACTGTATCTCCAGATCGCCTTCCTTATTCAAGTCATCATCAATTCTAAGAATTTTCACCGCACTGTTATTGATGAGGGCACTTCAACTTGTATCATGTATGTTGCTTGTTGGAAGGCTATTGGTTCCCCAACCCTGAGTCAGTCTCCCAATACCTTAGAGGCCTTCGATGAGAGAGCTTCCCGTCCTTATGGTATCCTCCCGCATTTTCCTATTACCCTAGAAGGAAAGATAGTTGAAGTTGAGGTCGAAGTTGTTGATGCAAACTTAGCTTACAACCTCCTCTTAGGACAAAGATGGACATATGCCATGCGAGCCATGGCTTCATCTCTATTTCGTGTCTTTTGTTTTCCCCATGAAGGGAAAATTGTCACTGTAGACCAGTTGTCGTTCTTCGCTTCTTCCTCTTTCGATGGAAACGTGCCTTTTGTGGAGCATACCTCTGTTCCATATGAGAGTGTGGGTGCTGGAATTTTTAAATATCCTGCCCTCACGAGTGTTTTTTCACTCCCACCTCCCAACATCACTCCTATCAATATGATTTCTATCTATTCTGATCCTTGGGTCCTTCCTCCCATTGATCAGGTAGAATCCTCTGACGATGTCATGTCATTGAGTCTTTCCGAGGTCAACTATGTGAAAATCGTTTCTGCATCGGCTTCATCTTTTTAACCTACTCCTTCAAGTGGGGCTCTCGACACATATATACAATTCCCTTGGCTCGGAGATAGTGCTTCTTCAGATCCCTTACAGGAAATCTTTCCTTCTAATGATGCGATCATCGAGACTATGTCTTTCAAGGAACCGCCTTGGTTTGATCATCACCATCGTTCCTCGTTTCTCCCTAGCCATGGGGTTATGATTACTTGTCCCAAGCAGTTTGCTTCCTATGTCCCCTCCCAACCCCTTCAGAGACCTATTCAAGTCCATCAAGTTTTCTTTGAAGGAAATATGGGGAACATTATGCAAACCATACCTATCGACATCTCTTTTAAACCAGGGGTTGTCGAGGATATTCACATCAAAGTAACCTGTACTCTGGACGAGATTCAACTTTATACCAATCTTTCTAGAGAATTTCGTGATGTTTTTCCTTGGTCATACGAAGAGATTCCCGGCATTGATCCTAGCATTGTTGTGCGTGAAATACCTACATATCTAGGTGCTAAACCAGTTCCACAATGTCTACACCCCGTGCACCCCCGAAAGGCTGCAATTATTAAAGCATAAGTTGAAAAACTTCTTCAAGTAGGGTTTATTTACCCTATCCCACTCACAAATTGGGTTTCTAATACTGTCCCTGTGACCAAGAAGTAGGGAACTATTAGGGTGTGTGTTGATTATCGTGACATTAATAGTGCCTGTCCCAAAGATAACTACCCTATGCCCTTCATTGACCATCTCATTGATTATTATGCTGGAAGTGAGATTTATTCATTTATGGATGGATTTTGTGGTTATAAACAGATCAATATATCGCCTGCGGATCAACACAGCATCGCCTTTATCTGTCCGTGGGGTACCTTCGCCTATAAGAAACTCCCTTTCGGTCTTAAAAATTCCAGTGCTACCTTCCAACGCGCAATGTCTCATGTGTTTCATGATATTTGACACATTGTGCAGCCTTACTTGGATGACCTTCCAGCTCATTCAGCAAACCACTATGACCATCCAAATCACCTCCGCGAAATTTTTCTTCACTGTCAACACTACCGTATCCATCTTAATCCACATAAATGTGTCTTCTGCGTTGAATCCATCAAACTTCTTGGGTTTTTCATCTCCAAAGAGGGCATATGCTTGGATCCCCTCAAGGTTGAAGCCATTTTGAATCTTCCTCCTCCTGCTTCTTCGCAACAATTGCAGAGTTTGCAGGGTAAAGCAATTTTTTGACACCGTTTTCTTCCAAAATATGCTGAAGTTGCCAAGGGCTATATGCGGTTATTGAAGCGGGATACCTCTTTTGTTTGGGATGCCACTGCACAAGAGTCATTCGAGCAACTCAAGGCACTCCTTGCTACTGCTCTGTTGTTACGTCCACCTATTTATCACTGTGACTATACTCTTTATCTGGCCGCCACCAATAGCACCATCGACATGGTTTTGATCCAAGATGATGATGATGGTACCGAGCATGTTGTCTATTACCTCAGTCACAATTTACTTGACACGGAAACTCGACATGCCTATGTTGAGAAGCCGGCATTGGTAGCCATTCATGTCATCCAATGTTTCCGCCATTATATACTATTGCGCACGACGACGGTGATTTTTGATTGCAACTCGATGACGTACATTTTGTCACGTCAGTTGCTGGGGGGAAAATACTCGAAATGGATTTTCATCCTTCAAGAGTTTGATTTGGAGTTTACTAAGGCAAAATATAAGAAATCCCTCATTTTCAGTGAATTTCTCTGCTCACTACTGTCCGCTACCACCCCCTCTTGATTAGAGGACCATATTTTGGATGAGTCTCTATTCTTGATTAACACCCTTGATTCCTGGTACGGGGATATTATTGTCTACCTTTCGATGTCCTCCTTTCATCCCGATTTGTCCCAAGATTCCCGACGACGTATTCTCCATCATTCTAAACCTTATTGCATTATCAGGGACACCCTGTACTGCCTCGGCATTGACTCTGTCCTCCCCCATTATCTAACGTTCAAGAAAGTTGAACGACTTTTGAATGACTGCCACTCTAGCGCCTGTGGTGGTCATATGTCTAGGTATGCTACTGCCCAAAAGATCCTCTGCACTGGTTATTTTTGGCCATCTATTTTTAAGGATTGCATTCTCGCTTTCCGCTTTTGTCATGCGTGCCAAATCTACCAATGGAAGATGCATGCCCCTCCCTCTCCTTTACACCCTGTCATTACCGCTGACCCTTTTGCCAAATGGGGCATTGATTATATGACCTGTAAGCTTTGCTCGGCTGGGGGGCATGGGTATATCATCATTGTAGTCGATTATTTCACGAAGTGGGCCAAGGCGATGCCTACATTATCTAATGACGGTAGGATAACAACTCAGTTTTTATTCAATCATGTAATCTCTCGATTCGGAGTCACTGAGGCTATTGTCATTGATCATGGTTCTCATTTCCGTAATCATATGATGACTGAGTTAACAACCCAACTGGCCTTGCATCATGATAGTTTGATGTCGTATTATCCTCAGCCCAATGGCCAAGTAGAAGCTGTCAACAAAGCTTTGGTCACAATGCTTCAACACACCATTGGCATGCACAAGTCTAACTGGCATCTGATGTTGTTTTCTGCCTTATGGGCCTACCGAACTTCAGTGAAGGATGCCACTGAATTCACCCCGTTTCAATTGGTTTATGGTCTGGAGGCCACCCTTCCAATTGAATGCAAGATCCCTTCTCTTAAATTAGCTATCGAATTGTTCACAAACACTACACCGATAGAAGAACGTCTTCTTTACTTAGAGTGGTTAGATGAGACCCATCGACAAGCGTCTTTAGTCATTGAATCACAGAAGAAGAGAGTGAAAACTCACTTCGACCAAACTGTCAACCCTCGTTCTTTCATTGAAGGAGACCTAGTCCTACTCTACAATCAAGCAAATGATAAGCTAGGGGCAGGAAAATTCAAGCCTATGTGGCATGGGCCTTACATTTTAAAATTTGTTTTGCAAAAAGGGGCCTATGAGCTGATCGATTATGAAGGGAATCCTCTAGATAAGCCCTGAAATGAGCTTTATCTTAAGAAATATTATGCATGAACTTCGTGCATCTGCTATGTATATATGTGTGTTTTCGGTGTCAATTTACATGTGTGGCTTGGTGTGTAGGCATAACTGCCACTTATTTTGTCTTTTTACTTCTTGTGCAGATGTCTTGTACACCTTATGTTGGTTTCGCTAATGGTTCCTACTGTAGTAACCGTAACCTTTCCTCTGAGCATGGGTGATCTACGATCCTCATGGTGAGTTAGTAGACCTTCAAGGTGTTTGTTTGGGTTGCACCACAAACAATGTCACTGAATATAGTGTTGTCATTGAATTACTGATCGAGGTTGTTAACTTGGATATTCATGTATTGGTTATGAATCTGGATTCTCAACTTGTTGTCCACCAACTTAACGCGCATTATTTTGTCAAAGATCATCGGATTTTGAGGTTGTATTTACGTGTTAAATTATTGGAAAGAAATTTTGATTTTATCACATATCAACACATTCCAAGAAGATTAAACACATTAACTGATGCATTAGCAAATCATGTATTAGATAGAAATTTACGCAACATGTAATCAAACATTGTATGAAAGCATTTAGACACAGTAATAAACCATAGATAGCATATATAAATATATATATCATGTGGTGCACCGAGGTGCTCAAAAATAAGTGTGTATGTCAAAAAATAGAGTCTGTGTTCACAATACATCTGAGACACATGTCTCTCAAAAATAGCAGAAAGTAAAGCCTAGGTGTCTACAGTGGTGGGTTCTACTCCCTATAGCAGACCACCGCCCACACAACTCGTCTCAAAAGCCTATGTATCCTAGGTGTCACACTGACTATATGTCTCTGATATTCCACTGGGACCTCCTCAATCCCCCTGTAATCTGGGATCCCATTATTCAGACCATGAAGGTTGCAGGCAATCTCCTCCTCTGCATTTCTGCCCAAGAAAACCAGAGCCAGGTCTCTGTTGCCCTCCCTCCGTGCCTCAAGAGCCAGTCCCACTGGTCTATCCGGTCCCACATTTGCAAGTAACATAGAGACAACAATTACGACATATGCATGTGAAAATCCAAAAACATCATAAAAAACAAAACACATAAATAGTGTGGTGTTTGACCAAGTGTTTTACCTCCCTCATCCCACTGCTCACCCGTTGGGAGTAGCATGTCAAGGTCTGCTTGGAAATTAGTGCCTGCATATGGCCAATCCTCGATGATGACCTTCTGATGGTCCAGCCACTCTCGGAACAACACTCCCCATGATACTGGCCGACCACCACCCCCTCCTGGCATCACATGTGCCCATCGAGTGATGCGGGCCTCCTGCAGTCTAGCCACGTATAGGTCCATATCATATAGCTGAAGGGATGGCACCCACTCCAGCATGAGCAGAATCAGAATGGATCCATATCCAAATTGTTTCGTCTCCGCTCGTCGGCACTTGGTAAGCTACCTCTTCATGTTAATGAACACTGCCTCAACCTAGTTATACATGGTCAGAGTGAGGCAATCAAGGGCTAGCCGAAAATGGGTCTTTGTTGCCTCATGCTTCACTTCAGAGCCAGCCACTCTCATAACCATGAACAACACTGAGAAAAGGGTCAAATCCCCCACTATCAGGATTTGTAGTTTCCCGCTAGTAGATGATTTGCAGGCCACTAGGCGCACCCATGCTATTAGCATATCAAGGGTCTCACCGGCAACCCTTGTACCCTCTAAGATTGGTCTCTCACCACGACGAGACAAACAAGTGAAGAAGTATATGTCTGTCGCATGAAACTCATGTCTTTACCATGGATGACGAACTTCCCCTCTGTCGGGTTCCATGAGTGGATCAGCAGCTCGAGCAAGTCAGGTTGTGCTCAATAATGCACAATCAAGTAGGGCTCTTCTACACTCGGGGCTATTAAATGCCTATTCATCGTTGTCATCATGGGTTCTCTCTTGCCATATGAATGCCATTATTTCCCTGCATTGAAGGAAAAATTAATTAGAATCTTCTTCATAAGTTTAAATGCGCAATTTATAAAAAATTCAATCTTTATGGCGATCGTTGTGATAGTACACCTGTCAATAGCGACAATCTTGACGGTGATGTGCGTTAGCATGCTCGGTCTTCACTAATCCGTGATGGATTTTTGTGATTACCAAGAGGTGGATTTGGAACTAAGAATCCACCCAAAACCACCTATAAAACATGAAATTAATGGAAAAAACAATGGAAATGCAGCACAAAAGATGGATTACTTACCTGGTAGGAGTCTTGGGTGAGATGATCAATCACTGATGCTGGAATCAATCTCTCAACTTCGCACAGGTTCGCACTGAAAATCACCAATGGTAAAACCTCAAGTGTGAATGTAAAAAATGAATTACCATAGACCCCTTTTATAGTGAATTTTCCCAAATTTTAAGGTTTTTCACTATAGGGTTTAGGGTTTTATCATTTATTTTAAGTTTTGTTTAAGGTTTTTGAGTTTTTAACCTAATTTCCATATATATGATGTATTTGTGTCGAATGGATCTTATGATGATGTGTTTTTTGTGCAGAAACAGGGATGGTGGGTACATTTAATGATTCATATATTCTTGGTCTATATTTTCTAAAATTCTTCTTTAAGCCCTTTTCTGACTTAAAAAAGACGAAAAGATTGTCGAGTTTTCCCTTTTAACTTGTTAAAGGGAATAAAAGTCAGTCCACTTTCAGCTCTTTTCTGACTGTATAAACATGAAAATATTTTTGGACTTTTGTTGTTTCAATTTTGATACTAGTCATGAAACAACGTGTCTTCATTTGCTCTTTTACATTTTCGGATCAAGGCCACTAATTACCAAAAGTACTCCTTGATCGTAATGGTCAAGTGGCTCTCTTGAGTATTATTTCTGTTGGCATTATGACACAGGTTTGGCGCTATGACACAGGTGTTGTCCTTGATGGCAACTCACTCAGATGGCAGATCACTATTCAGGCTCTCAGAATGAAATAAAGCGAGGTGTACGCAATTTTCCTTTGATGAAGTCGCGTATACATGCAGTATTGCCGATCAAAAGGCACGTATGCGTATGCACGCATTTTCATGCACATAAAAGTGCGTACATGTGGAAAAGCTTATTTTTAGGTCCATGGTATTTGGACCTACGGTTTTGGACCTTGGTATTGCAAGTATTAAACCCAGGTATTGGGTACCTAGTATTGGTTCTCTATGGTTTTGGGCCATCGTTTGAGTAAGGCCTAAGGCTATAAAAAGGAGGAGATCATTTGGCAAATATATCGACTGAAGTATTGAATATCTTATGAAGAGCAAGATCTGGAATACTGGTGATTGGTTTATGGTGCATAGTTGAATCTGAATCAAGGAGGAACCTGAGCGCAAGAAGATGGATAAGTCCGATTGATGGGTCAAAACTCAAGTCTTGAATAGTAGTATCTTTGTGTGATTTTGATCTGTTATATTTGGCGCATGAATTGATATAATAATCTGGGTATAACTATTGTCTGAATATTTGAAAAAGTGAATTATCTTTTATAGATCTGTACGCAAGTTAGACACATCAGAGGCGCATATACAAGCTGGTTCAGTAAATCAAAACACTCTATACGCTGGTTGGCCTTAATGCAAAAGCGTATGTATGCAGGTTTCTCAATATTGAAGTAGCATACGTCTCTTTAAATATGTTTCAGCTACTTTTGTTTATTGCTGCAGTGTTCTAGGTTTAGAATTGGTATTTGGTTACTATTACTATTTTCTGGGTACAACATTCAGAGAAGTGACTATTTGAATCAGTTTTTTTGGTGCAAAGGAGATTGGTCGATGCAGATATACTTGATGTTTGATTGATGTTATTCATGGATCCAATATGAAAAGTTATGAAACGTGGTCCCTGGAAGAAAAGAGAAGGTTGTAGCCTTCTGTAGGTCAGCACCTACATACTAGTACCTCAGCTAGTACAAGAGCTAAGGGGCCTATGGCTCCCTTCTAGGAGAAGCTGGAGAACGAGAGAATGTTGTAGCCTTTTGCAGGTAGAAGCCTGTGTACTGGTATAAGACTGCACCAATACAAATCCATTGTAAAAAGAAGTTTCTAATTGAAAGAAGATAGAGACGAATTGCAGGAGGTGGTTTTCACCCACATTAGGTTTCCACCTTATATCATGTGTTCTTGTGTGTGACTATCTGATCTGTTTGTACTATTCCTGGTTACTTTTTATATGGTTATGACACACAGATTAATAATCAACATCAGAAGAATAAATTAAATTACAAGTCTGCAAGTTATATGCCAATTTCCTTAACTGTAGTTGCGTATATACACTGTTTTCACTAACTGAAGTAGCGTATGCAAATCTGATTGTGAAATGAAAAATTATTGACCTAATAATATTGATTCACCCCCCCTCTTAGTATTATTTCCAACAATTGGAATCAGAGTAGGTCCTTCAGAAGAAGCTTAATGGCTTAAAGTAAGATCTATCATCATGAGCAACTACGAGAAAGAAGCATCGATCAGGGCACCAATTTTTGATGGGAGAAACTTCGTCTATTGGAAGGTAAGAATCACAGCCTATCTCCAATCTCTAGGTACAGAAGTCTGGGATATCATGGAAATAGGATACACATTTCCATCAGCAAATCCTACAAATACGGCTGGTAAGAAGCAGTATGAAACAAATGCAAAGGCTTTCAATACTCTATTAGGGAGTCTATCTCAATCAGAATTCGTCAAGGTTATGTAGCTCAAATCCGCAAAAGAAATATGGGACAAGATCATTCTGAGCTATGAAGGAGATGATAAGGTAAATCAAGCAAAACTACAAACTCTCAGAATTCAATATGAAAATCTCAGAATGCACAATGATGAGAGTGTGGCTAACTATTTCCTATGTATAGATGAGATTGTTAATTGTATGAAAAACTTGGGTGAAGAAATAAAAGAAGTTGTTTTGGTTGAAAAGGTTCTAAGATCTTTGTCTTCTAAATTTGAATCAAAAGTTTTTGCCATAGAAGAAAAACATAATCTACAGAGCATTACCATGTCATAGCTACATGGAATCCTAACCTCTTACGAAATGAGAAAAGGGGGACCATCAGACAAGAAAGAAGTTGCATTCAAAGCCTCAGGAAAAGGAGATTACAATGACTCAGGACATATGTCAGAAGAACAGGAAGAATCAAATTTTGTTAAGAACCTTCAACTGGGTTCTGGAAGATTCAGAGGTAAGCTACCTTTCAAATGTTTTGCTTGTGGAAGAGTCGGTCACTATGCTGCCAAGTGTCCTCATAAAGATAAGCTTGACAAAGGTAAGGAACCAGTTAGATGGAACCGAAAACAGAATGTAAGTAAGAAGAGCTATTACACACATGAAGACAGTGATGGATTTTCAGATAGTGATGAAGATGAACAAGGTAATGACTATAGACTTTTGATGGCTTTTGAAGATGATGATTTCTTGGATGCTATAGACGAAGAAGGTCTTTATGAAGAAATTTCTAAACTCAATATTTGTTTAGAAGAAAAGAATATGATTATAGATACTCTGACATTCCAACTTGCTGAAAGGGAAAAACACAATGAAAAGTTAGAATGTGAAATTGTGGGCCTTAGAAAAGACATTGAGAAAACAAAAGCTCTTAATATAAGATTTGCTAAAGGATCTAAAACTTTAGATGAGATTATCAAAGTGGAGCGTTCTCCTCAAGTCAAGACTAGTCTTGGGTATACTGAAGAAACATCTCAAGCACAAAAGCCATCTACCTCCAAAAGTTATCTTGAAGCAGCAAGGAGAAGTGAACAGGTTGACAATCGACAACAAAGGCACAATGGAGATCATTAGGTAAATCAAGGACAATTTACTTCAATAATGAACAGAGATCACCGAGTAAATCAAGGGAAATATACTTCAAGGATGAACAGAAGCTACAGCCAACCGTAGTAAATCATTCTCAATTTTCCTCAAGAACGAATGGCTATTACAATTTCCTAGATGGAAGGTTTGATGATCGCAGGAATTTCTTCAATGGCCAATGTTTCTCTTGTCATAACTTTGGACATAAAGCAGCTCAATGTGTTGCCTACAAGACCATCATGACTAGAGAAGCACGAACTCAAAGGAGTGTGACTGGAGTCATGAAAAGGACCTACAATAACTTTTCTTCTCTTGAAAATGAAATAAAATGTTCTATTTGTAACAACATTGGTCATAAAGATTCTGAATGCAGGAGTAGGTTTCGGCATACAACTCAGAAGGAGCAAGCTTCATTGAGCACCAAAACATGGAGGAAGAAAGAACCGCAGCCAGAAAGATGTGGTATAGCCTTATATGCAGAAGGGCAGGAAAACTAGTGGTACGTCAACAGTGGATGCTCGAAACATATGACAGGTGATAAAGAAAAAATTCAATCATATAGTGCCTTACAAAAGGAAAAGAAGGTCTCATTTGGAAATGACACCCTTGTATTCATAAAAGGTAAAGGTTCTATTCTTTTGAAAGAAACAGTCAAAGCTGGGAATGTTATGTATGTTGATGGTTTAAAGCATAATCTAGTAAGTGTCAGTGAAATGTGTGATCAAGGAAATGAGGTAATATTTTGATCAAATGGATGTATTTTCCATGAGCTTGATACAAGAGAAACACTGATCAAAGGCATAAGAACACCAAATAATTTATACATACTCAAGGGAGGACAACAACAATGCTATCTAAGCAAGAATGATGGACACTGGCTATGGCACAGAAGATTGGGGCATCTAAGCTTCTCTCAGATAAGGAAAGCATGCAAATATCAGGCGGTTTGTGATCTCCCTAACATAAGAATTCCAGACAATACAATATGCAAATCATGTCAGTTTGGGAAGCAAACCAAAAATAATTTCCCTAAGAAGGAGGGATCAGCTAGTAGGCCAATTGAATTTGTCCATACTGCTGTATGTGGTCCATCTAGGAAAAGGTCACCTCGAGGAGAAGAATACTTTATATTGTTCATTGATGACTTTTCCAGGATGTGTTGGATAGGACTCATGAAGCATAAAGATGAAGCTTTTGAAAAGTTCAAAGCATTCAAAGCCTTGGTTGAAAACGAAACAGATCGCAGAATCAAATGCCTCAGGTCTGATAAAGGTGGGGAATTTACCTCGGATGAATTTTTCGAATTTTGTAAAGAACATGGAATAAGAAGGGAATTCTCTATTGCAAGGACTCCTCAGCAAAATGGAGTAGTGGAAAGGATGAAAAGAACGGTTCAAAAAATGGCTCGTGCTATGCTTGATGAGTCTGGAACTTCCGCAACCTTTTGCGGTGAAGTCGCATTTGTTGTAGTTACTATTCTCAACAAGACAAACGTCTCGGTAAACAGCACTCAAACTCCTCATGAACTTTGGTATGGTAAGACTCCCACAGTAAAATACTTCAAAATTTTTGGAAGCAAATGTTACATCAAAAAGACTGATGAAAACCTTGGTAAGTTTGAACCTAGAGTAGATGAAGTCATTCTTCTTGGTTACTCTCCCCACAGCAATGCATATAAGTGTTACAATAAAATACTTGGAAAAATTGTTGAAAGTATTGATGTAGTGGTTGATGAAGAAGGAAACATTCCTAGGAAAGTAAAATCTAAAGATTTTGAAGATGATGAGGACTATCCTTCAGCAACAAATTAGACTCATGATGAAGAAGAAACCCATGAGGCACTATAAGAATAGATAAGGATAGAAGAAAAGGCCCCATCCAGGTATGTTCAGAAGAATCATCCAGAAACTCAAATTTTGGGGCAGAAAGAGGCAGGTGTACAAACAAGAAGAACTATTTCAGAAGCTTCAAGCTACCTAGAATTGCTCTCCTCCACTCAACCACAAAATGTAAGTGAAGCATGGAAAGATGAATGTTGGGTCAGGGCCATGAATGAAGAACTAGAGCAGATTGAAAAGAATAACACTTGGGAGTTGGTTCCTAGACCAAGTTGGTTCCTAGACCAAATGATAAAAATGTAATAGGCACAAAATGGATATTCAAAAACAAACTGAATGAAAATGGATATGCTATTAGAAACAAGGCAAGACTTGTTTGTAAAGGGTATGCTCAACAAGAAGGCATAGACTTTGAAGAAACCTTTGCACTAGTTGCTAGACTTGAGGCCATAAGAATGTTCCTTGCTCTTTCAAGCTTTCAGAAGTTCAAAGTATTTCAAATGGACGTGAAGTCTGATTTTCTAAATGGAGAATTGGATGAAGAAGTGTATATTGAGCAACAAGATGGGTTTATCCTTGGAAATGATCCAAAACTTGTATGTAGACTCAAAAAGGCTCTCTATGGCCTCAAACAGGCTCCAAGGGCTTGGTATTATCATTTAGATAAGTACCTCCATCAACATGGTTTTACAAAATGAGCAACAGACATCAATCTATATATAAAAATTGACAATGATAAGTTGCTAATACTTGTTGTATATGCTGATGATATCATCTTTGGCAGCAATGAAGAAGACATGAGTCAAAACTTTGCCTTGGTGATGCAAAAAGAATTTGAAATGTCCATGCTTGGTGAGCTCACATATTTTATTGGTTTACAAGTCCAACAAAATAAAGACGGTATTTTCATATCACAAACCAATTATCTCAGGCAGATCTTGAAGAAATATGGGATGGAGGATTCAAAACCAGTATGTACCCCTATGGTAACAGGATGTAGCCTCAACGCAAATGATGAATTAGCAGCAGTGCATCAACCAACCTATAAATCCATGATTGGTAGTCTGCTCTATCTAACAGGTACCCGACCAGACATTATGCATGCGGTGGGAATAGTTGGAAGGTTTCAGGCAAATCCAAAGGAAACTCATCTTCAGGAAGTTAAGAGAATTTTCAAGTATCTTCAAGGAACTCAAAACTATGGCTTATGGTATCCTAGAGGTATAGATCTCACACTTCATGCATATATAGATGGAGATTGGGTAGGAAGCGTGGATGATAGAAAAAGAACTAGTGGTGGTGCATTCTTCATGGGTCCTACATTAGTATCTTGGTCAGCAAGAAACAAAGTTCAATTGCATTATCTACAGTTGAAGCAGAATATGTAGCTGCTGCATCTTTCTACACACAACTCCTTTGGATGATGTAAACATTGCAAGACATGAAAATCACTTATACTCCACCTATATCCATTTTTTGTGATAATACAATTGCAATCAATATTTCAAAGAATCCCGTCATGCATTCAAAGACCAAGCACATACCTATCAAATATCACTTTCTATGGTAACAAGTGCTTGAACAAAAGGTTAAATTAGAGTATGTTCCCTCCAAGGAACAAGTTTCTGATATACTCACCAAACCACTACCCAGGGAAACATTTGAATACCTCAGACAGAAGCTGGGAGTAGTCGATGTATCATCTTGCTGTTGAAACTTGTTTGTTTCAGATAAAAGTGGGTGTACGCGAGTTTCATGATGAGGATACGCATACGTATGCCGGTTTATGTGGGTACAGTCGCGTATATGTTGGTTTCAAGACAAACAGTGGGCCAGGCTCAGGATGAAAGGAGTCTGATATGGGTCTAACATAGACCATCTGGCACAGGTTCATGGGGAGCATATGTATTCTTCTAATAATGCATTGTTGGCATTATCCTAGAGGACCTCGGTTCAAGATCTCAGTGTTTTGGTTTCAGGGGGAACAGGTTCAGAAGGAAAGCATGGTTGCTAGTCTGAATGATGATTGACAGATGTTGCTGATGATAGTTGTTGATGACTATCATAGTTTGCTTGTACATATTTCGTCTTTTCTTATCAAGGTCATGTAACGGTTTACTTTGGTTTCCCCACTATGCCTGGGATGGATAATGTAATGTTCTTGTTTTATCTTATGTAACCTTTTGGTGTATCCCCACTTGGTTGGGTGGATGAGTCAATTCCCACTTGGTTGGGAGATGGATGTATGTATGAGTCCTTGGAGGTAGGAAGGTCACTTATGATATATAAAGTTATGTATCTTCTTGTAGAACATTTTCTTGCAAACCTTGCTTATACTCAAGGGGAGTGTGAACAACATAGTAGAGCAAATATTTCAACATGAACTCAGGGGGGGCATAACCCTTTGCCCTTGATGTCAAAGGGGGAGAATGAATTTGAGTGACTGGGGTTGCCATCAAGTCCAAAGCGGGAGAGTTTTGGCATTATGACATAGGTGTTGTCCTTGATGGCAACTCACTCAGATGGCAGATCACTATTTAGGCTCTCGGAATGAAAGAAGGCGAGGTATACATAGTTTTCCTTTGACGAAGTCATGTATACATGCGATATTGCCGATCAAAAGTCGCGTATGCGTATGCACACACTTTCATGCATGGAAAAGCGCGTACATGTGGGGAAGCTTATTTTTAGTTCCATGGTATTTTGACCTATGGTTTTTCACCTTGGTATTTCATTCGAAGTATTAAACATAGGTATTGGGTCCCTACTATTGGTTCTCTATGGTTTTGGAGCATAGTTTGAGTAAGGCCTAAGACTATAAAAAGGAGGAGATCATTTGGCAAATATATCGACTGAAGTATTGGATATCTTATGAAGAGAAAGATATGGAATACTGGTGATTGGTTTATGGTGCATAGCTGAATCTGAATCAAGGAGGAACCTGAGCGCAAGAAGATGGATAAGTTCTATTGATGGGTTAAAACTCAAGTCTTGAATAGTAGTATCTTTGTGTGATTTTGATCTGTTATATTTGGTGCATGACTTGATATGATAATCTGGGTATAACTGATGTCTAAATATTTGAGAAAGTGAATTATATTTTATAGACCTATATGTAGGTTCGACACATCAGAGGCACGTATACACGCTGGTTCAGTAAATCAAAACAGCGTATACACTGGTTGGACTTAATACAGAAGCGTATGCACGTAGGTTTTTGCATATTGAAGTAGTGTACATCTCTTGAAATATGTTTTAGCTACTTTTTTTTATTGCTACAGTGTTCTGGGTATAGAATTGGTGTCTAGTTACTGTTACTATTTTCTGGGTATAGCATTCAGAGAAGTGACTATTTGATTCAGTTTGTTTGGTGCAAAGGAGATTGGTTGATGCAGATATACTTGATGTTTGATTGATGTTATTCATGGATCCAGTCTGCAAATTTATGAAACGTGGTCCCTGGAAGAAAAGATAAGGTTGTAGCCTTCTGTAGGTCAGCACCTACGTACTAGTACCTCAGCTAGTACAAGAGCTAAGGGGGTTATAGCTCCCTTCCAGGAGAAGGTGGAGAATGAGAGAAGGTTGTAGCCTTATGTAGGTAGAAGCCTGTGTATTGTTATAAGACTGCACCAGTATAGATCCATTGTTAAAAGAAGTTTCTAATTGAAAGAAGATAGAGATGAATTGCAACAGGTGGTTTTCACCCACATTGGGTTTCCACCTTATATCATGTGTTCTTGTGTGTGATTGTCTGATCTATTTTTACTGTTCCTAGTTACTGTTTATATGGTTCTAGCACACATATTAATGATCAACATCAAAAGAATAAATTAAGTTACAAGTCTGCAAGTTATACGCAAATTTCATTAACTGTAGTTGCGTATATATGTTGTTTTCACTAACTGAAGTAGCGTATGCAACTCTGATTGTGAAATGAAAAATAATTGACCTAATAATACTGATTCACTCACCCTCTCAGTATTATTTCCAACAATTGGTATCAGAGCCAAAGGTCTTGAGTTCGAAACACACTTGGCTCACGTTGGGGGGGAGGTTGTTAGTTCCCTGTTAATGGACATGTAGAAGGATAATCCAATGCTCCCCTTGTGTATTGTGGATCCGTTAACTCTAGCGACGTGTTTGTTCACTAACACCTACGGGTTTTGGTGTAACAACAATCGTGACTCCAACAATTTTATACTTTTTCGACCTCGAGGGACACAAATTTAATAAAAAAGACCCTCCTGGAGTTTTCTTTTCCATGTCTTTTTCAAACTCTCTAAGCATGAAAAAGACTCTGAGTTTTTCCTATGTCGGACTCGATAAACCCTGACGACATTGGACTCGTCACCATGACGAGGCTCGAGCTTCTCCTCCCTAGGGCTTGTTAAATTATTACTAGGTTGGATTCGTCTGAAGGCTGAAATATATTACAAGCATATGCTATCCCCTTCAAGCTTGTTTTAAAAAATAATTGGGATACTCACCAGAAATGGTGGGGGAAATTTTGGAAGTCATCATTGGTTGTTTACGGCAGCTCATCACTCTTGAACATCAACACTTTTTCTTCTCATCGGGTTGGGGTATCGTCGCATCATCATTGGCCTTCAGGGGTTTTGGGTTGCCATTTTTCCTCATTCCATCTAATCTATGTTGTTTCCATCAAACCTCTGATCCCTTCGTACCAAAATGCTGCCATATTCTAGAGTCGTGTCGCCGATATGTTCATGAGTATAATCCTTCTGTAGTTCACACCCTTACTCCTCCTGTGATACTCTGTTTCACCATCTATCACTTGTTCCTTATCTTGCATCATTGTTGTGGGGAAACATTATGGCCCTCCTACGACGGATCGTCTCCTGTCGACACCAGCTCATTATCCAGGAGATTGATCTAGAAATCCTCTTCGGTACCCTGGATATTACATGCCTTAATGGCAAGTTCTTCACACCTGACGACAGACTTTCATCATTGGTCTTTGTTTGGGTAATTCCACGAGTGTTCAACTTCAGTTCATTTTTCACACTTCGTGGATTGTACTGGAAAGTACCTTGAGAGCCATTTGCATTACTGGTGGTTTCTCTTGCGCTTGTTAATTGTTTTCATTATTGACCGGTAATCAAGCGACCTTTTATCATGCTCAACTTCAGCATATTTGTTCGCATGCTAGAATTTGTACTAAGATCGGTTAGGGTTTCTAGAACCCAGACTAAGATTACATATGTTTAGGCTACGTGGATTGATTTGTGATTATATACATGACTCTTTGATTGGATGGCTGCGACCATACCTTTGTCATTATATATGGTCTTATCAACTAGGTGGCGGCGTCCATACCATAGACCAAGTTTTCATATGTCTTATGGATGGTTGTGCCCATCCCTAGACTAAATGTATTTCACTATCAGAGATATTAGTTGTACTTGCGCCTACAGCTTCTTCAAGGTGGTGTTTCAGTTCGGTCATGGTTTAGTAAAGCATTTCACCCCTCCCACTCTCTCGGGCTTCATGCATTAAGGGACATTTGTTACACAGTAATTTGTCACTGTCCTCATCTCAGTCCTTTTGTTGTGTCATGTATCAAGTAAACATGTTGATATCTTCCTACTCTATAAGAAGATTAAACAAATGCTCTCTGATGTCGAAGGTTGACGCTCATTCGCTAAATTTATGCCTCGTCGCGAGTAAGCCATTAATATACATGACGATCCCTTGTCATAAACAGTCTCATCATGACACCGTCGTAGGTGGACACCTGTTTCCCAAGACGGTCAAATTTTAGGGCCCAACGCGAGGCTCCCAACTATTTATCGTGACGATTGGTCTGCATGCATTACCTCCTTGCGATGCCATCACCGAGACTTAGTTTATACCTAGCGATGATCAAAATTTGGTGAATTTGTTCAAACGGTTGGCCTTCTAGATGTCTTTAGAGCTAGTTGTTCAGTCAGTTTGGGTCGCTTTTCCTCCTCTGGAATGGTGGTTCCGCCTCTGGTGCAACCTCCCTTAAGGATAAGTTCCATCTCCCTCATTTCATGGAGACTCCTTCTCCTATAAAACCACTCACCATTGCTATGATCTGCTACTTCTTTTAGTTGGATAGTGCTGCTAGTTCTTTTGAGTTTGACAAATAGCTTTGGTGTGAGTGTGACAAGTGTGGGATTGCTAATAGTTTGGTAAGAGGTTGTGGAGTGCATTAACTTTGTATTAGAGCTTGTAAGTGAGAGAGAGAGATATATTCCATTTGGGAGACCCATTCTTGGGAGTGAATTCTTGAAGAAACATACTTGCTGGACCCTCCGAGAAGGCTTGCGATGTCAAGACTTGGTTGTAAGCTTTGCTCTTGATTCATCTTAATACAATCAATGATGATTTCCTATATCTTGTGCACAATTTACTTGATAACTTGTGATTTCTTGAATTTATAAGTAAATATATCATTGTTTTTCTCGGTTATGTGCTCTGTTGTTTTATTGTGGTGTTTCAGGTTGATTGCTCATTGAGGAGAAAAAAATGGAAGCTGAAGCGGTGCAACGGAACTTCATCAACCACCGGTTTGAGGTAGGCCTCCAACGATGACTATTTAAGGGAATCGATTGTTGTTTTGTCTTTGTTGTGACTAGACCCACTCTAGGGATATAGGGGTTGCCTCTATATATGCAGAGGGAACACTTTCCTACTTCACACTCTATTTCATAGATCTAAATATTTTCACCCGTGTCCTCTAAAGTTGCACTTGGATTCACCCTTCATGCCTAATTGTAGTGGATTCTTTTCTCCCTTCAACTATCAACTACAACGACAAATGTCAAAGGAAAATGTGCCTACCTTTCATCTAAAATCTGCTTACTTCCCAACCAGTTTCTTGTCAGCTTTCATTAACTCTCAACTTATTTGACTCCATTGCCTAATTTTTTCTTCTCATACTCCAACCAAATTTAAAAGATCCAACCAAATCTACCCATTATTATAAGTACATAATTGGTTAGATTTGACTAAGTTATAGAAGGGTACCTCCCTCAAATTGAAAGGGCTAGCTTTCAATTCAAAATGTTGGTTACAAGTTACCTTAGATTTTTTCCCTTATAACTAGGGTTTTCTCCAAGAGATAACATTGTGCTTCCATTGTCGGGGAGGCAAAAGCTTCAAGAAAATATCCTAGAAGAACAAAAATAATCAAATTTGACTTCTGATGGTGAACAAAGGTTGAACACAAAGAAGTTGTGCCCCATTCACCTCGCGACTCCATTTTCAAATAATTGAGATTTCATAATTTTCATGGCAACTCTATCATCCGAAGAATTCAAAGCTTGAACTACAGATCTAGTTGTCTAGCCAATCGAGAAGAAAAGGTATGTCAAAAATCTTGTTTCTATTTAAGTTTTTAAGGAATATTGAGAGAATTTTGATGATGATGAGTTTGAGGTAGATTTTTAAAGGTTTTTTCCTATGTATTTACATTCATGCAAATTTTCTTTCGAGGATAATATCCCTTTTTAAGTTACATTTATTGGAGAAATTGAGAAGGTTATTGAGGTCTTATAGGCTCAAATAGAGTCCCATAATTTCCAAGATTGAACCAATCCTTTGAAAGCCTTATTCATCTGAAATAAAAGGAGGTGATGATAACCTTTAATATTGATATTCAGGAATGTTTTGTTTTTTGGAATGAGTTTGACAATTCACAGTTGAAGTCATTGTTTAACATAGTGAATAGATCTCAGAAATTGAAACATGATTATCCAATCATTCAATAGTGTGAGTTTCATTACGTAGATCATCGTTTTTATGATCCCTTAGTTGATTACATGGAGGGTTTTTTCAGTTTGAATTTTCATCCATTATTCCCCTATGGAGACAAATTACATCATGAGTTGTTTTTGCCACTATACTTTCTAGTTTTGATTTTGCTAAGGCACAATAAAAAATCCACAATATTTGAGCAGTTATTCGGTTCGTTGCATTAGAATTTTTGTATTATTTGATTGATCAATTATTTCAGCAGTTTAGTGTATAATGAGTGTTCAATAATCTTGTTGTCAAAGAACTTATTTTCAACCTACATTTCTTATTTTTAGTTTACAGTGTAGTGTATAGTTTAGTTTCGATTACAGTTTGGTTTTTAGTTATAAAATACGTGCAGGTGACAAGTTGTAGTTGCTGATTTGGGATCAGCCCAATGGATCATGCTTCTGGTCTATGGGGTTCTTACTACCATCTATGATCGATAGCATCCCCATGGAGCCAGTTGTTATCACAATTTTAGTCAATAATTTTAAAGTGCTGACAATTTTAGTGTCAGTGTCGATTTGTAAATAATAAAAATTTTGAATCTCTAATGACATGAGTGTCAATGCATATTTGTAGTAAACAAGGTTAAAGAGCTAACAACTAGAGTAACAATGCATTTTTTAAAAATGGTTAGGTTAAAAAAAATTCTTGTAAAAGACAATAATTTTGGGTGCGATTTCCGAACAAATCAAAATAAATTTTCCAAATGTAAAAGAGACTTTTGTCAAAAATGAAACAATTAAGAAAAACCTATATCCACTTTTACACAAGTTTCACGATCAAAATGATTCGAATGGATATTTGAAGCATATTTTTGAGGATTTTGAAATATTGTTTTGGTGGTTGTTTTAAAAATTAGTTTCTGAACAACTGAGGATGATTTTTTGAGAGCCTAAGGACATTCTTCTCTAAAAAAATGCCATTAACAAACAACTCCCTCTCTTATTTGGCAAAACTGTCACAATTTGAGAGATTTGAATTGATATTTGAATCCTGTTTTTCAATAATTTGCCAAAATTAATCTCTTCTATGTATACTTATGAACTTTGACTTGGATGCCACCTCATCAAATTCGACTTGTTGATCCTTATCTTCAGCTGTGACTCTAGCAACAAAATGATCTTCAGATACAAATTATTATTTCTTTTGTTTATGATGGAATGAATGTAATGTATTTAGATTGCATTAGATATACACTCTTTTATATTTAGTAATTTTTAATTATGTATGAACAAGAAACTTGCTTTAGTTTGTAATTTTTTCTATAAAGACAAGTTATGTAGAATGAAGAAGGGTTAGGACTTGAGAACACTTTGGAGCACATTGTATTATATTTTTTTTAGATTAATAAAGCTTGACAAGGTAGAGCATGGAGTTTTTTCATATCAGGGATTCATGTGATGTACTTTTCCAGTTTTCCCTTTTTATTATTTAATTTATTTCTTCTCAGATATATGATTTGAATGTATGGCCTTCTAATATTTGGATAGGATTAAATGTTACGTGACTCACCCTTATTTTTGGTGCTTTGTTTCATAGATCTAAATATTTGCACCCTTCTCCTCTAAAGATTCTCTTGGATTCATTCTTCATGCCCAATTGCAATGGACTATTTTCTCCCTTCAACTATCAGCTACAACAACAACTATCTAAGGAAAATATGTCTACCTTACCTCTAAAAGTTTCTTACTTCTTAGCGATTTTACTGTTGGTTTTCATTAACTCTCATCTTATTTGACTCCATTGCTCATTTTTTCTTCTCATACTCCAACCAATTTTATATGATCTAATCAGATCTAGCTGTTGTTGTAAGTACATAACGAGTTCGATTTGACTGAGTTATAAAAGCAACCCCCTTTCATATTGAAAATGATAATGTTTAATTCAAAATATTGGTTAGAAGGTACCTCAAATATTTTCTCTTACAACTAGGGTTTTCTCTAAGAGATAAGACTTGGTATCATGATAGGTTAAAGTGTTGGGAGATGTGTTCTAATTCTAGGGATTATTATTTCGTTGAGTTCTTGAAATATTTGACTCTAATGTCGCCTTTAGGTCTCTCCACCAATGGTGGTTTCTCTTCAATGGCTAGTTGTAGAAAGAACCTATAAAAGAGGGACACACATTTTAAAGGTGTTGGGCTATTGGAAAATTATATAACCGAAGGAAATATTTTCCTAATCCAATTGATGGATATATTCCTTACATTCCTACAATAGGATGATTTTGTATGGTAACCTTTTGCTAAGATCTACTTCCACACAAATGTGGAAAAAATTTACAAAACCCTGAGATAGTCTATCACTATCAACTTTGATGAAGTTACCTATAGAGTCTCCAATATCATCCAGTATCCTTGGCCTGATCCAATGAAGAGGCGGGTTAGGGAGCCTAACCCAAACAAGAACTAGTAAGGATTTCATTGTAAGAGGATTAAAATGTAGAAACCATTGCTAAATTGAATGACTGACCTAGCCCCAAAACCAAGGCCCTTGGTCAAAAACCTTCTTCCATTCTTCGAGGTATTTGAAGAAAACCATGAAGTATTTGTTTGAAAAAAGTAAGAAATCAATATTCTAGGACTAGTTTTGATGTGCCCAATCTCTCAGTGAGGATGTCGGAGGCCAAAAGCAATTAAAACAACATATAATCACCGAAAATTGAAAATTAGTTGTTCTCTTCTTATTAATGCTACCATTCATCATGAGCGTTGGGAATTATGAGGATTTTTCCACCCCAAAATCCTTACTTACAATCCCCTTCAAAATCTGGGGACTAAAATCCAAGTTGAGGGCTTCCTTAAAATACATGGGCATCTATAAGTATTTTTTCATTCCATTCCCTTTGTTGTTATAAGTTGTTCAAATTGTTATTTTACTATGCAACTGATTTTATGGCTATAAGAGACAGAAAGAACTTGATTTTGTAATGATAAATCTTGGATTAGTTTGTCTTAAGCCTTTAATCGTCGAATAACATCATTCTCCTTCATTAATAACTCTGTTCTTCACCTTATATTTGCATTACAACTATTTTACTCGCTTGCTAGACTCTTTCTGTAGCAAAATAGGGAATCATGTAGTAGTGTACAAGAAATCCATTTCCCTCACCCAACTCAACTATAAATCTTTAGTTCAGTCTCTTTGATGTATTAAAACATAGTTGGGATGCTGATGGTGGAACTTAGAAGCATAGAGACCTTACAAATTTTTCTGCAGATGGTTTTACCAATTTTTTTTTGAGTGGTTCCTTTTGTAACTCAGGTTTCAAGTTTTCAACTCATTTGTTTGCATGAAAGTTTGCCTTTCATTTGCTCCAAATAGCATAGGTGTGTACAATTTCATTTATACACATCTACTTTATTAAAACATAGTTATAAGTTTGACAACTTAACTTAGCTTTTATTCATCTAACCTTCACTCCCACAACTCTCACCTACATAAGAATTAAAAGAGAAAGAAGATAGTGCTTACAACACATATAGTTTCGACCCCTCCTAAGTTTCTGCAAACCTCAAGTTGATAATTAAATTTGAGACCCTTGGAGTTACAACGTTATTATTGTAATATTGAGCATCATCTTTCAGGTCTAAGGGTAATGGCTTAGAGACTTTTCATATTGGCACCTTGGAATTTTTCTGTTGTAAACACGTAGGAAGTTTTTGATATCCATCAACTGATAGGCCTTAGAGAAAATAAAGTTGCTAATAATTTGAAGAAGGTTTTGTCATTATGAGGGTCCTAGAGGTAATGTTCTACAAGAATTTTTAGTGTTAATGAATTTTGAATTTTTTGTGAGTTTTCAATACAAAATCTAAAATTTGGTGTTCCATCATCCACCACCCAGTAAAGCTGAAATATTATGTTGAATAATTTTGGTATCCTGATGTTTCGAGGTCCCAATATGATAAAAGACATGGGCACACTAATTGGTGCTAAATATGAATGTACACCATGCTTTGAAAATGAGAAATTAAAGCTAGTAGTAAATTTCAATATTTTGGGAAGGAAACATCATTACAAATATAAGGTATGATATTAAAGAAATATTTTTTTGGTACATTGAGAAGAGGAAAACACCATCATAAAGATGAATTATTTCATTATAGAATAGATGTAAGAAATGAGGGAATGAAGCACCTACTTAATGAGAAGTGTGTTGAAGATGTCATAAATGTAACCTATAAGAGTCATAAAATAGAGTCTGCAACTCAAGAGGTTGAGTGAATATACAAATTAAAGATTAGAGAGGTTTCAGATGTCTATAAATAACTGCAAAGAAACTAAGTGTATTGGAGGAGATTAAGGATTAGAGGGGTTTGATATGTATTCACATATTTGCAAATAATTTCTCTAATAGAGGAGATTAAAGGTTAGATAGGTTTGACATGATTATAAACAGTTACAGAAGAATGGATTCGATCATATAAGAAAAGTTTGTAGATGAGAGATTAGTGGGGATTGGTATCACTAGAAGGTTGGTGCATGTAAATATGAGGGGATTGGTATCCCCTTGTTGTGGTCACCAACAACCCCCCTCTTTGATTGGTATTAGCAATAACACCAAGCAAATGGGGACCCTTAACAAAAAATCAAAAAAAAACATTTTATCAAAATTTTTATATTTTAACTCCCTAAAGCTGTATCGCATCGCGAGAAGAGAGTGAGACATTTTACTATGCGCATAATAAACTGCGAAGAAGCGACGCGAAATTCATCACATCGCTTATATTGTGAAGCGCTCTTAAATGAAAAACTTAAGGAATCGCGGATGGCCGGTATGCGACGTCGCATATCGCAACATCGCATAAGTAGCACACAATGATTGGATGATTAAGTGTGATCTGCGATATTGCGATCTGCGATGAATGCGATCATCAATTTCTGTGATGACACATCTTGACGACGCAATCCTCGATACTGCGATGCGAGTCGCAGAAATCACTCATCGAAAAATTTCCTCGACACACTGTTCAAGGAAAGCTGTCTGTAGACCAAAATTGGGTGCGCGCCTTAAAAGAAATTAATGATTGTACACTGAAGTATCCAAGAAGGATTGTGTTGTGTTTTTCGAAGAGTCAGTTCATTATGAGTGTCATGATTATGCATTCATTAGAGCTTAAAGTTTTCAAGTCAATCTTTTCGTCATTACTCTTTTCCTTTGCGTAAACTGTAAGACAACAACTAACATAAAGCAATGTGCAGGAAACATCTAAGGAAAAGGGGAAAGCGTCAATACTCGAAGAATAGAGAAGAGATTCCTTCGCAAACGGATGCTGCATGCAGCAGGACCACAGATTCCAGAGTATCACTCAACAGATACTGATGGCAATAGACTATCCAAGACTCAGAGTTAAAGGCGCACAAAAGCAGCATGTTTACAAAAGATCCTGAAGCTTAGACCGGGTAAAGCAAAAAGAAAAACGCTAAAGAGGGAAAACGCACCAGAAAATCCTGGAACAAAGAACGGAAGCAGTTTTCAATACAGAAAATTGTTCAAAGACCGAAGTCCCTAACTTATTCGGTCATTCGCAAGGCCGGAAACCGAAATAGCAACAACACAATCAGTTTGAGAGAAATTTGGGTTATTACCAAGTATACACACAGTGAATACACCAAGCCAGAGGAAGATTTTCGAAAATATCTTCTAGTTTGTTAGAAAGCGGTGCCAGCTCTTGTTATTTCTATTTTCATAGATCAAACGAAAGGAGAAGACAACCAACCGACTCTTCCCAGGCGAATGTTGCATTGCTTACAGCACTGAGGAGCAAATACAGAAACAGTTAGAAATTAGATTCAATTTTTAGAAATAAATATGCTTTAGTAGAAGGGCGGTCATTTGAAACCGTGTCCTAAATTTATGTAATTAAGATTAATTAGTTAGCAGTATTTAAACCCTTCTCAGGCATTTGGAGAAAGGTCCAGAAATTTGTCAAAAAACTTGTCCTCAGAACATGCACTTTTGCACCCTCGGAGGGGGTTTTTGATGAATGGATGGATCGAGATTTCTCAATGTTTGCATTTAATGTCTACTACTGATGTTGCACTTTAGTACTCTTAGTAGATGTTAGAACAAGTAGAGATAAATCGTTATTGCTTGAAGCTTATGAGTGGAACCAGTCATAAATGGTACTTTTATCTCTTGACCAATTTCTGCTTATATTCTTAAAGTGATATGCATTTTTCAGTTGTTTATATGTTAATGCATGAATGTGTGGGTTACCATTTGGCACTTCTGTACGGTGGAGTCATTTATTTGTGTTTGATATATGAATAACTTATTATGCGATATGCTGTTCACAACTGTTTTGCTTAACTTTTTATGCAGAGTGGTTTATCTTAATTGATTTCTATTCTTATGATAGCTGAATGATCTTTATTACCAGTTATTGTTCAAAATCTCTTTAGATTGCATAATAGAAGAAATACACCTCGGGTTAGCATAGATTAGATGTGTTGTTTCTCATTAGATTACAATAGCATAGAGTTAGTTTAGAAGTTTGAACTAAATTAGCTTTAGAATACTCCTAGATCAGCATTACCCAACTCTACACACACACACACCCCTTAGATTGGGAAACTGGTCCCATTATCCCCAGTCGGACCCGCTATACCAAACAGATAAGGAGCTGCCAACCAAGGTCTGGATCGGGTGGGTATCCCCATTGTTGTCGACCCGATTTTTGGGGCTTCAACATATTTGGCGGTAGAAGGAGGGCCCAAACTATGAATGGCACCTAAATCAAAATCTAAATACCATTCTGAGAGTAAATCGCCCTCATCAACTCCCCCGACTTCCCCAGTACGTTTAAATCCAGAGTCAGAAGTCGCTCGAGGATCAACCGCTGCTACATACCCTAATATTTCAGACCAATTTACCATTGAACCCCCTGAAGTTCAAACTCTGATTCACAAACTCCAAGGACTTTCTATTTTTACTCAGAGGTCTGATAAATCTCAAAGCAGCATGACTTCGCAGTACAATCCTGCTCATCCCCTGACCAGATTAAAAAGTGAAAAATTTGGCATCTAGCCAACTAAATTCCCTCTCCCCACCAGGAAAAGAGCAAGGAAAACACCACCAGAGTCTGACAGTGAGACTCTTTCATCTACGTCACCCATTTCAACTCCCTCACCGCGAAGTCAGCCACCCACATCTTTATTCCAAACCACTCATCCATCTTCCACAACCCCTCCTCTTCAATCATCATAGATCATAATATCTTCATCTTCCCAGCATCAGGGATCATCCTCTGAACTTTCATTTACTAGCAGCTCAATGATGGCCCAGTCTCCATGGAACAATCCTGGGGCAGTTTTAATGCCTCCACCCCTGAGCCAAATACCGGCCCATCCTGAGAAATGGCTACCCAAGTTCAATCCAGAAGCAGGCATGCTAGCTGAAGAGCATATTAATAATTTCATGCTTTCTGTTAATCTCAACGGAGTTACCAACGAGGATGCTGTCATCCAGCTTTTTCCCTATACAATGCAAGGAACAGCCGGGTCATGGTACTTTTTATTACCTTCGGGGTCTATCACAAGTTGGGACATTTTTCCAAGTCAATTCCTTACAAAGTTTGGTGATGACAGATCAACGGTGACGTTAATCAATGACCTATCCAATCTTAAAGCTGAGGCTAGAGAACCCATCAAAGATTTCAATTTACGGTTCAATAAAATCCTCAACAAAATTCCCGTTGCTTCGCAGCCCAGCGAAGAAGTGAGATGTGAATGGTATATTACGGCCTTACCATCGAACTTGGCAATCTTCGTGGACATGGCAAATAAGACAACCTTAGTTGAAAACTTAACAGAGGCAATAGCAGTAGAGAAATGCTTAGTAGCCCTGGAAAAAAGATCTGCGATAGAGGAACGCAAATCTAAGAAAGTCTCCTTCAAGGAAGACCCCAAGAAGAAACAAACGAAAGACCCTTTCGATTTGGAAGGATTACAAAAAGTGTTAAAAACCATGTCCAATGAGATGATTGACTTAAAGAAACAAGTAGCAGAAACTTCTTCAAAAAAGCCCTACAAAGATTTTAAAAGAAATCCTTCAATGGATGTGAAACCACCCAACGCTATCTCAAACGTCGAATCCGAAGAAGAGGAAGAAGAAGAAAATACCACTGAAGGGCAGACCGATGACGAAGAAGTTGTGGAACTACAAGGAATGTGGGATTTCATCCTCCCGCAAGAAGAATATCAAGAAGTATTTCCGGTTAGCACACGAAGCAAAAATCAACTTGATCCTCCCCAAACTACCCCTAAGTAGAAGGGCGCAAGCCCTACAGCAAAAGATAAAGTCGCAACAAAGAAAACAACCGCTAAAGCGACTCAATCTAGTCCAGTCCAATCAGATCAAACACCTCCATCAAGAACACTGATTGTGTCGGATGAAATGGAGTACAACATTATTGATGACATGAAAAAGACTAGGGCTAATATCACTCTTTATGAGTTGAGCAAATTGAAACATCAACAGAAGATAATGATGAAAGAATTACATGCCGTGCCTACTACATCTTTGCCTACAGCTGTAGCTTCCCACAACATGGGAAGACCTCCAACCAACACGATCAATAAGGTTGACCCAAATGACATCGCCTTGATTGGAGGAAGATCAAGGTCTCACACTCCCCCTTTTCTTCTCACTTATGAAATTTTCAACAAAAACGTGCACAATTGTTTGGTAGATTTTGGTGCTTCAACGAATATTTTACCCAGATCAATATGTGCCAAGCTGAATTTTCAACCGCAAAAATCCGCAGTGCGAATAGTTCAGCTTGATCGATCTCAAGTCGAAGTGATTGGTGAACTTAATCAAGTGACCATAAGATTGTCGTCTAACCCGAAGGTATGTCAGGTTATTGACATTCTAGTAGCTGATATCCCTAAATTCTATGGCTTAATTCTTAGCAAGGATTGGTCCAAAAAGCTCCATGGATACTTCTCAACTGACTGGTCACACATGTGGTTACCCTACAACGGTAAACCGAACCAAATAAAGGTTGAACGAGAGTTACACCACAAGTACATAGTAACAGAATTGGAGGGAGAAAATGAAGCAATATCATACAACAGCAGTATCATAGGCAATTACTTGGTAGATTCTTTCCTTGGCAATTTCAATGCTCATACCTCACCTTACTTAGAAAATTCAGTTTTGTCCCAAGTCGAAAATTTTTCCCAAACAGATAATTGAAAGTGTGTTAATTTTTTAGATAACCCTGCAAATACATCTTTGTTTTGGAAATTATATTTTGATGGCTCTAAATCTAATGAGGGAGCAGGAGCAGGATGCGTTCTGATTAGCCCAGACGGAAATAAGACCATGCTTACGTGCAGACTTGAATTCGATTGCACAAACAATACAGCGGAATACGAGGCCTTGGTGCAAGTCCTATACAAAGCAATCGGGTTGAACGTTAAGTACCTTCAAGTCTTCGGAGACTCTGAGATTGTCGTCAAACAGGTACGTAACACCATACATTTCCTATCAGGTCATTTGAAGCACTATCAATCTTTAGTACAAGATCTGACTGTACATTTCATAGCATTCAATATTTCGTCAATCCCAAGACTCCAAAATGCGAGCGCAGACCTGTTAGCTAACGTAGCCTCTAGACTTATTCCCTCTGAAGATTTTAGTCCAGATAGATTCTCAATAGAATTAATCTTTAGACCGTCCATCCCTGACAACATTACAAACTGGAGAGTATTCAATGACGATCCTGACATTGTAAATTTCCTCACTTCTGAAGGATCGTACTCAAATCAAATAATTGACAAAGACCATCATGATCACCAAATACAACAAAATAGCACTGATAATGCTATACCTAAATCGGTGGTTAAGTTAGAAGACTTATATGATTCGAAAAGTCGGTTTAAAAGGTCTACCAATTCTAAGCTCTACAGTTCGACTCTGAACTACGAATTAGTAAACCTAGGAACCGATGAGAAACCACAAAACGTTAATCTAGACCATGGCCTAGCCCCTGAAGAAAAATTAGCGTATATCTGTCTTTTGAGACAATACCAAAATGTTTTTTCTTGGAATTACGATGAGCTGAAGACATACGACACTTCTATCATTCAACATACTATCCCTATGATTGACAATGAAAAACCTGTCCAACAGAAACTCAGAAAAATCCACCCCAATTTAGAAAATCAGATAAAAACTGAGCTAAATAAGTTATTGAGAGCCAGAATAATTCTCCCCGTCACACATTCCAAATGGGTCTCCAATATGGTACCCATTAGAAAGAAAAACGGAGATATTAGAATTTGTATCGATTTCCGGAATCTCAACAAAGCCTGTCAAAAAGACAATTTTCCCCTCCCACCTATGGAGCAGATATTAGAGGCAGTAGCAAGCTCAGAATTCATGTCTTTTTTGGATGGATTTTCAGGATACAATCAAGTGTTGATACATCCCGATGATCAGTTAAAAACCACATTCCGAACTAAATGGGGCACATAAGCATATCGGAAGATGCCATTTGGTTTGATCAATGCCGGCACTACATTTCAGGGAGCCATGGACATCGCATTCAAAGGTTTAGTCAATAAACCTATAGTGATTTACCTGGATGATATAACAGTGTACTCCAAGAAGCGAAGTGACCATCTCAAAGACTTGAAACAAAACTTTCAACGATGTTTAAGGTATGGGATTTCACTTAACCCAAAGAAATCTTTTTTCGCATTAAGTGAAGGAAAACTTCTAGGATTCATAGTGTCAAAATCTGGTATTCACATTGAACCTGACAGAATCAAAGAAATTTCTGAAATATCTATTGGCTAGTTGAATTGTTTATGAATTAAACATTCAAGTACCACATTAATTGTCAACCAGGGAAAGTATTTTTATTCCAAAGGCTACTGCGTACTGTATGTACTCAAAATCTAAAAGCATTGAAAAGTTGTAGTATACGTGATTCTTACGCTATGTCATTACAGTACTTGTTAAAGTAAAAGCAATTAATTAAACTACAAATCTGGAAAACGAAATGATGGATGCTCTGTTGGCAGAGGATCAGGACCCTATCCTCCAGATGGGGACGTTCAGCACCTGCCCCTGTAATCAGATTTACTAATGCACACTGCACTCTCATTCACCGGTGAGAAACAAACTCAAGTGATTAATGAAACAGAGTACTAGCAAAACAGAAAATACCAGAGGTAATGCTATCAAATCCAAGCAGAGTACCAGAAAGAAACTATTGCACACTTACACACTTGACAAGAAAGTAAATGGGCGAATCTTGTGAGGAAGGTGGGCCCAGTCCCTCTCACAAGATTCCCCAGGAAAACGAAGACTGGATTAAGTGCTCAAAACAGTTTTATATTCATTTGCCAAAAAGATTTAAATACAATAGAGTTCAGACTTGCTGATGTTCTCAGAATCTCTTCTTACAGACCGACCATAGACACTGACTAATCCCTTTTTCATGTAGATGTCTCCTCTTTATAGAGGAGACATCTATTACAATAAAGTATTACAGCCCATTCAGTTAACCCATCTTATCAAAAATAAGCAATTCAGAACGCTGTTACAACAGTATGATAATACATTCTTTCTTGAGTTCTAGCTGTTACACAGCGGGTAACTGACTTCGACCGTCTTCTCGGGATCTTCATATTCCTTTGCCATTTCCCCATGCTGTTCTTGATTTAGGCCATGCTGACTGTGTTCTTTTTGCTTTAGATCTCCGCTTGATTATGCCACGTCAAGGTTCTTTAAATAGTTGCCATCTGTTATTCGCGACTATTAAAAATAGCTTGCTTTAGGTGATTGCTGTTGCTGACTGTAGAAACTACGGAGTTGCTGCTTCTGGTGTTGCAGCAACTGCATAGTTGCTGTTTCTGGTGTTACAGCAACTGTACATTATAATTCCTACAAGATTAAGGCAATTACTTGACAATTTAGTCAGCGTTTCCAAGGATAAGTATAAAGATATTCACGAATATGAAATAAACAATTAAACATAGATATGCGGGAGGTTACTTCATACCTTGGGGTCATTATGTCATTATAAAATAAAAGCTTTCAACTTATGACTGCAAAAGGATAATAATACGGCAAAAGATAAGGTCAAAAATAGGTCAATTGTGAGTCCCAACATCCCCCCCGACTGAAGAGATTGCATGTCCCCATGCAATGGCTACTCTGAGTCTGAGTCGGAGAACTGGGACGAACAATGCAAATTACTAAGACAATAGCTGGAGGGAGTAACATCAAACTTGTCTCTGAAACCACAAACAGTTCATATATGCTTCCATGCTGCTGCTTCTTCTCTGTTAGAAAGTCCAAACTGGCCCTTATACTGATCACCAGACAACCATAAAAGTGGGAATTTAAATTTATAACCCATCCAATTTTCAGCACAACGCTGCATGCATTCAACATACTGAGGTACCCTTGAAAGTGCTACCTGCAGATTTGATGGGTTATACGGGTGATATTCCTTCCTTTCTGCGGGGCAGTTATCCCAAAACAGTTTATTTGCTTTAACAGCCAAGGATGCTTTGGTCTTTACATACCGCTGACAGTCTGTTAGGACCTCTGTTTGCAGTCTCATGACATGATCCTTCATATCAGAATCGCTTACCATTTTTAAATGTTGTGAAATGAAAGTGGCAGCGTTCTGTGGTTCAGCTCGAATCCACAGAAGACAATTCTGTTCGTTTTGGTGGCCTGAGACATAGGCATTCTGCCAGGTAAGTTGATTAGCCAGAAAGGAGATGAAGGCCCTCAATTGTATGTCACCCACTACGGGTATCATGTTCATGTTCGTTTCTTCAGACACGGCCTCATTATGGAGGTATAGTTCACATAGCAAGTTTTGATCACTTTTGGGTGCCTCTGCAAAGGTCTGCATAAACTGTTCTGCTGTGACCACTTGATGAGGCCTCCCATCTCTGATAGCCTTCAGCTGAATGAATGCAAGTCTTTCCCTCAAAAATGTAGCATAGTTAAAAGAGGATTTCCTCGTGGCAAGCATTCTTTGACATAACTCAAACATCTGGGACATTCTGTGTTTCAGTTCCTTGATTTCTTTATACTAGGCCCTACACTGTTCCAGTGCTTCCCAGTTCTTATAAGCATGATCAAACCATGTCCCCTTTTGTTGTTCGAATTCTTTGCCTTGAGACTGCTGATATTCTCTCCACCATCTACCTTTTAATTCCTGAAAACTTTTTGTTTCTATACATGCATCACTAACAGTGGGGAGCTCTGTTTGCATACAGGCATCAACCATGGTCATCTGCTCTGTTGAAGTGGGCTGGAAAGATCCAGCATCTCTCTCTTCATTTCTGACCAGAGTTTCTTCCTCCTGTTGGGCTAATCCATTTTGCTCCAAATTGATTTTGGTGGACCAGGGTGAATCTGTCTCTTTTTCTTCATCTGCTCCTTGCTTCTTGCTGGGCGAATTCAATTCTTCTTTATTCCCTTCTAAAACTATTTGCTCTTCCTCCATAATAGTCTGGGTAGGCTGTGATGAATCTGTATCTTTTTCTTCTTCTTCTAGCTCCTTAGCAACTTGAATAGGGCTAGGTGAGTCCAGTTTTTCTTCATTTTCTCCTGAGATTATTTCTTCTTCCATAATAATCTGGGTAGGCCGTGATGAGTCTGTGTCTTTTTCTTCCTCCTCCATAATGCTCTGGGTATGCCGGGGTGAGTCTGTACCTTTTTCCTCATTTTCTTCTATATCTTCTTTTTGTTCCATACCACTTTCAGTGTTTCTTTCTTCATTTCCTGGTTCTTGTGTAGCTTCTTCTTGCATAGCAGATTGGGTAGGCCGGGGTGAATCCTTGTTTTCCTCTTTCTTTTCTTCCTGTATAGTGCCGGGAAGCTCCTCTGTTTGTTCCTGTGCAGTCTCTGAAGAACTTACTGGTTCTTGTGTGTCAGTAAACTCCTGGTCTTGTGCAGTTTCAGATGAACTTACTGGTTCTTGTGTGTCAGTAAGTTCTTGATTTTGTGCAGTTTGAGGTGAACTTACTGGTTCTTGTGTGTCAGTAAGTTCTTGATCTTGGTCCTGCATGTTCTCTGGATGACCTGTTGGTTCTTGTGTAACAACAGGTCTCTCTGACTGCACTTCTTCTGAAGATCCTGTTGGTTCTTGTGTATCAACAGGTCTCTCTGACTGCACTTCTTCTGAAGATCCTGTTGGTTCTTGTGTAACAACAGGTCTTTCTATTTCAGCAGAGAATTGTGGGATTTCTACTTCAGCATCAGCAGACTCCTTTATTTCATTTTCGGCCTTGGAGGCTTCCTTTATTGGTTCTTGTACTACCTTATATCCTGCCTGAGTATATATTTCACCACAATTTGTACACATATATTCGTTATCTTTACTTTTCTCTGCTGTGGACGCTACTCTTGCTAAAACATGCAGGCTGAGTTCTTTCTGATATGCTTCCCTGACCCTTATTATCTCTTCCTGGTAGTCCTGAATCTGAGATTTCAGAAACTCAATTTCTTCTTGCAGGGCGGGTATAGTAGGCTGATCCTGTGAGACAGTAGATTCCAGTGGGGGCAGAGGTTCTGCTTCGTCAATTTGATCAGTATTCCCCACAGGTGTTTCTTGTGTGTCACCTGGGGTAGTGGTTGTTTCTTGTGTTGCAGCCACTTGCTCACTATCATTCTGGGTGTCGGCAGCTGGTTCTTATGTATCAGCTGTCTTAACATATGATGCCACGAAGCTATGAACGCTCTGCATCTCAGCCTCTGTGGGTGAGGGGGAGGGGTTTCGAGGAGTGGCTGGAGTGCGCGTTTTTAAAGCGATGGGTGGTGAACTGGAGGAATTAGGGGATTCAACTACTACCGATTTTCGTTTTGGTAGGGAAGCAAGAAATTGAGGTGTTTTTCTCTTTCTACTGGCTTTTAAGGTCAGAACAGTAGTCGGGGTAGTGGGTGCTTTGGTTAAAACCCTTGTTCTTCTTCTTTTTGCTGGGGTTTTCTTTACCTGCTGCATTTTTCGTTTAAGCTGAGTAATTGGGATATTATCGTCGAAATCATCAGTAGAAATACTGAGTATGGGAGCGGGAGAATTGATTCTTTTGGGAGACGTGGTTAATTCCGCTGCTGCTTGTTCATTCTCTGTAACATGCAGGGGTGTTTGCTGGGGTTGTTCGGGAATATGCTCTGTTTGCTGAGGGTTTTCCAAAGGGTTTTGTTCAGGCATGTCGTCCGTTTGTTGAGGAGGCTCTTGGTCTTGCTGAGGTGTGTCCTCAGCTTGACGAAAAGTTTCCTCTTCTTGATGAGGACCTTCATGCTCGGGCTGTGGAATTCCTTCCTCTAGATTGGGATTAATTGGGGGTGGAGGGATGTTTAGAGCGAGAGCTCTGTTAATCAACAATTGGATTAAGCGATGGTGTTTTAGGGAGAGAACTGGATGCTTCACTTTCATAGCATATCGTGCCATATTTTTGAGACAACCCAGCAAATAATATGGCATTTTCAATAATTGACCATTTCTTAAATGATTTAACAGAACGAAGTCGTGCTGGTAGATTACCTGGTAACGACCTTCGCACGTCAGATATTGCTTGACGAATTCAGCGACTTTTGGCCATGGTTGAGGTAACGACCGCAGTGCTACACCTCTGCCCTTGGTTTCTACTTCCTCGCCTGGTCGGAGAAAGTCTTGCTGTGCATTCAGAATCAGGTGCTTTCTGCTGAACCACCGTGTACTAGTAGCTGGGAGTCCGGTGACTTTAGCTATGATTTCTTCCGTGACTGGAACTTGAATTCCTTGGACGACAGAGAATCCTTCTGTCAAATTGCATGTGAATTTCAGGACTTGCTGCTCGTCAAAGTCCGGAAGTCTCCTGAAATACTCTATCCATCCGGCTTGCAAGAAAATCTGGTAAATTTCCGGAAAGAGTTCCAGGACTGCTGTCGTGGCTGGTTCATGAGTAATGAGGGTTCCTCCCATGGCTATTGTCTCGGTAAATCTTCAGAATTCAGAGCTGAGCTACCGATTTCAACTCAGAGTATACATCACAAATGGTAACATGCCATAGTTTTTACATACAACCGGGAGAATTAAGGGTGGCAGTGGTTGGCGTGGTTTGTCATTATGGGAATTGCTTCGATAATCCCCCCCCTTCCTACGTGTAAATGATATGATTGGGAATGCAATCATTAGATGGACCTATCAACCTTTTTCCTCTTATCTATTATTTAATGCTCATTCATAAACGTGCGTACCTTCGTACTTTACCTTTTTGATTGCTGCGTCAAAAAGTCTTTTCTCATCCGCTGTCAAATTATAATAATTACCGCGGATCTGAAAGCACAGGAATATGGGTGATTTGTAATGATAATGACGGGAAGTGACAGTAAGGTGTTGTAATCATCACGAGAAGTGGTATATTTTGTGAGGGAAGGATATTTCGTGATCGGGAAGCAATATCGTGGCACCGGGACTGGTGTTGCAGCAACAGAAAATTACCGTTGGGGCAACAGGGATTAGGGGAAAACGTTTGTGAAAACGGGGAATGTGCTGGAGTAATGGAACTAGTTTTACAGCAACAGGAATAGTGTTGTGGCGACGGGAAATGATGTTGCAGCAACAGGGATGGTGTTGCAGCAACAAGAAATGGTGTTGCAGCAACAGGAATGGTGTTGCGGCAACAAAGATGGTGTTGCAGCAACGGGAGATGGTGTTGCAGCAACGGGAAATGGTGTTGTAACAACAGGAATTCGGAGTCCACACAGTAAATCCTTTCGAGACTTTTGTTCTCAGCTACTTCTCCATGCTAACATCTGCAAAATACCGAAATGTAATATCGCAATCCTTGGCAGGATTTATTAGTTTCTAAAAAAATGTCTAATCCTAAAAAATTACATAAATAATAGAAATTCAATTGTTTTGAGGGACAGCAAGTTCCCCTGGAAAAGAATATTGTTTTATTGCCATGCAAGTGGCTTTAAAGTCCTCTTTGGAAACCGGCCGTTGATATAACCGAAGTCGGTAGCCATTCACTAACAGTGGTGTTCTGCTTCCATCAATTGTTAATAGTCTAACCGTTCCATTCGGGAAAACAGTATCCACTTCGTACGTCCCTAGCCATCTTGTTCTCAGCTTCCCTTGAAAGTTCTCGAAACGTGAATCATAAAGTAGAGCCCAGTTACCTTTCTGGAACTGCTTTTGCTTAATGGTTCTGTCATGCCATCTGCTCCTTTGTTGCTGTATCATAGTTGTTTGATGGACGGCATCCAGTCTTTTCTCATCCAATTCCTGCAACTGCTGCAACCTGGTTGTCTGTGCATCAGTTAAATCAAGGTTAACAACTAAGGCAGTTCTTAAGGTTTTAATTTCAAACTCTATAGGAAAAATAACATTCTTTCCAAAAACCAATTCATAGGGTGAAAATCTTGTTGTGTTTCTCCAAGTGGTTCTGTAGGCCCAAAGAGCCTCGGGCAAGCGCTGAAACCAGTCCCTTCTATTCTCCTTTATTGTTTTTGTTAAGATAGCTTCTATGACCTTATTTGTGCTTTCCACCTGCCCATTTGCTTGGGGGTGGTAAGGTGTGGTCATCTTATGCTTGATATGATATTTTTGGAGCGTATCTTTAAAACCATGAGAATTGAAAGGAGGTCCTCCATCAGTGACTAATTCTCCAGGTAGTCCAAATCTAACAAAGATTTCCTCAAATAAAAATGTTAGTACTGCTTCTTCATTAGCTTTAATGAGTGCTTTGGCCTCTACCCATTTAGTCATGTAATCTGTGCATACTAAAATATAAACTCTTTGATTAGATGGAGGATTAATGGGACCTACGAAATCTAATGCCCATTTCTCAAAGGGTTCGAGAGTTACCTGGGGGTTGAGTGGCATTTCATCCCTATGGTTGGGCTGGCCCATTCTTTGACAGCTGTCACAAGCCTTCACATATTTTCTAGCATCTTTAAAAAGTGATGGCCAGTAATAACCCATTCTAAGTACCTTGTGAGCTGTTCTTTTATCTGCAAAATGTCCTCCACAAGGACCATCGTGACAAGCTTTCAATATGTCATAAATCTCGTCTTCCCCAATGCATCTCCTGATTTCTTGATCTATTCCTGTGTGGAACAGACACCCGCTTATCCAGCTGTACCTAGCACTTTGCTGGATGATCTTCCTTCTTTCCCTGTGTGATAGGTGTGATGGCAATTTTCCTGCAACTAGATAATTGGCAATGTCTGCATACCAAGGTGAGTGAGCAGATACTGCAAATAGATACTCATCAGGAAAAGAATCATCTACTGGAACATTTTCATCAGTTTTTAAACGAGAAAGAAAATCAGCAACTACATTTTCTTTTCCCGGCCTATCTACAATTGTGATATCAAATTCCTGTAATAGTAATAACCACCTGGTGACTCGAGCATTTGTAATTGATTTTTTCATTAAATACTTGATGGCCGAGTGGTCAGTATGCACAAAGGTAGTATATCCAGTAATATAATGCCGAAATTTATTAATAGCATAAATAACTGCTAAAAATTCTTTCTCAGTTACTGTATAATTTAACTCAGCTGGTGTCATGTTTTTGTTGGTGAAATAGATAGCATAGGGGAGATTATTTTCTTCCTGACCCAGGACAGCTCCGATTGCCGTGTCTGAGGCATCAAAGGAAATATGAAAGGGTAATGCCCAATCAGGTCCTCTCAAAATAGGAGCTGTGGACAACTGATGCTTAAGTTTATTGAATGCATTCTCACAGTCATCAGTCCACTTAATTTCAGCATTTTTCATTATTTAACACAAACAAAGGAGAAGCTATTTTAGAAAAATCCTTAATGAATCTTCTGTAATATCCGGCATGTCCTAAAAAACTTCTCACCTCAGTTTGTGTCTTGGGGATAGGAAGGTTCTGAATGACCTGAATCTTAGCTGGGTCGACTTGAATTCCTAAAAATGAAATGAAATGACCTAGTACAATACCCTGATTCATCATCATGTGGCACTTTTCAGTGCTTAAAGCAAGGTGTGCTTCTATGCACCGCTTAAGTACTTTTTCAAGGTTTTGCAGAGCATCTTCAAAGGTCACTCCATAAGGAGTAAATTCGTCCATGAATATTTCTAATGAATCGTTTAACATATCAGAAAAGATTCCTATCACCGCTCTCTGAAACGTTGCTGGAGCGTTACACAACCCAAATGGAAGTACTCTATAGGCAAAGTTTCCCCATGGGCTGGTAAATGTGGTCTTGTCTTGATCCTGGGGTGCAATCCTAATTTGGTTGTATCCACTAAACCCATCCAAGAATGAGAAGAATTTCTTACCTGCTAAATTATCCAATACTTGATCAATAAAAGGTAAAGGGAAATGATCTTTCTGGGTTGCTTTATTTAGTGATCTATAGTCTACACATACTCGCCATTTCCCATTCTTCTTTGGTACAATTACGAGTGGAGAAACCCGCTCACTGTCAGATATTGTATATATAAATCCTGCATTTAAAAGTTTTTGGAGTTCCTCCTTCACAATTTCTCTAAGGTTAGGGTTCATTCTTCGCTGGGGTTGACAGACTGGTCAGGATCCCTCCTTAATATATATACGGTGAGTACATAATTCAGGGGAGATCCCTTTCATGTCTGTGTAGTCCCATGCAAATGCCTCTTTGCTTGCTTGGAGTAACTTTATTAATTTCTGTTTTTCATCATTAGTCAAATCAGGATTTATATTCAACGTTTTGCGAGGTTCAATTTCAATTGTTGTGCTTTTGGAAGGGTTGCCTAATGCTGTCTGGCATAAGTTTTCATCTTTCATATTCTGCTGGGATTCAGGTTCTAGGATTGCAGTGAAGTGGTTAAATGTTTCTGGATTAACCGAAGAGGGCTCAGAAATAAAACTGCTAATTAGTTCATCTTCGGTGGAGTCTTTAAAAGTCAAAGCTTGCCCAATAGTTAATATCGGTTGGGTTTCCTCATCCTCATAGTCTACCCATATGGAATTGTCACTGTTAATCATGGGAGTGGCATGAGGATAGAGAGTCAGCTGTTTAGTTTCTTATCCATTGGAGATGGTCATTGATCCAGATCTACAGCTGATGAAAGCATCAGCTGTAGCCAACCAAGGTCTCCCTAGAATCAACGGATGACCCCCCAACTTTGTTTTAGTTTGTAATACCACAAAGTCGACCAGGTAATTCTAGGATTCTATAGAGATTATAAGGTCTTCAATGATCCCTTCAGGTTTGATCGTAGAACGGTCAGCTAATTCTAAGATAGTAGGAGTTTCCCTGATAAAGTTTTTTAGCTGGAGCAGTTGAGCTGTTTCGAGTGTCATGATATTTATTGCAGCTCCTAAGTCTACTAAGACCTTAGAGATAAAGGTTTTTCCGACCTGGACTGTTACTGTAGGGTGACCAGGGTCACCATACTTCACAGGATAATCTTTTTCAGTCATTAAGGCAGTTAATTCCCCCATCACATGAACTGTGAGGGGGTCTTTAGCCTTCCTTCCAGGTTTCTTTACACAAATGTCTCTAATAGTTCTAGCATATATAGGAACATCCCTTAGTGCTTGCAATAATGGGATTTTGACATACAAGTTCTGTAGCTCTCCTAAAAGATTGAAAGTAGGTTGTTCAGGTGTTTTAGTGAGAGTCAGCCTTTCAGGGAATGGTGGATCTATTGTTTGGTCATTCTTGTTAGGTGCTGATTCTGCTGTGTCAGCACTATGGTTAGCTGGTTTCTCTTTTCTAGCCTCTTCTTTGTCAGAGTCCGTAATATCATCTATAATAGGTTCGACTATTCTCCCTGAGCGAAGGTGAATATCATTACATTGCAGGGGAGAGATAGGCTGATTTTGAATGTCAATAACTTGCAGGGCTTTATTATTATTTGGATTGGGGTTAGGTTGTACAGGCAGCTGTGGTCTCATTGCCTGATTATTCGGAGGATTATTAGATGTTAAGGAAAGAGATTGTTGTTGTTGAGGAAAAGGTATCTGTTGGGCTGCCCAGTTTGGGTTCCATTGATTAAAATATGGTTGCTGGGGAGCCCAAGGATTCCACATAGTAGGGTCAGGAAAAGGAATATTTGGTTGCTGCATGAGTGGAAAGTTCATTGTGTTGAAGGGTGGGTATTGCATTTGATTCATGGGTGCGTAAAAAGGAGAATTATTATTCCAACGATTGAAAGTTGTATTAGAGCTCGTACCTTGTCTTTGCGGCCATTGCCTCCTCTGTGTCATTAGGTACACTGCTTCAGCTTCTTCTTCAGTTGTCTGCAGTGCTGCTTTGATTCCAGGCAGAGAGGGGCATTGCTGTGTTTCATGATCCTTCTCGCAGATTGTGCATATAGGTATCCTATCCAGTGGGCATTCTCTAAGTGGATGTTTTTATCTGCATTTTGAACAGAAAATTGCCAAAGAAGCTTCTGCTTCTGCCTGTTTCTTCTTGACCTGCAGAGCATCAATTTGTGAAGCAAAAGAACTTAGCATTTCAGTTTTAAATTCTTCTAATAAGTTACCTATCTCAGCTCTTGTTGCTCCTCCACTGGCTGACTTCTGAACCCTTGAATACACATTATCTCTGCTTTTTGATCTGCCTGCCGCTCCCCTTGAACACCGCATACAGAGCTTAATAATTTCATCAAAGGGTTCTTTAGAAATGTCCCCTTTTCCAAGCATGTTCAGCATGTCCAGGCAATCATCTCTTACCCCTTTCAGCAGTATGGTATTCAAAATGTCTTTGCTCATATTAGGATGATCGGACCGCTGCAGATTATACTGTAATCTTTCCACGAAATCTTCCAAATTTTTGTCCTCTTTCTAGACCATTTTAAACAATTCTTCCTTTCTTTCTCTTGTCCAGCAGTAGTCTTGATACTTAGCCAGAAATCCCTCTTTCATCTGGTCCCAGGCAGTGATTTCCTGAGCTCCTAAGCTCATAAACCACCTCAATGCGTTCCCTTTTAGTGTTGCTGGAAACAATTTCAGCTTCTGATTAGGACTTATGTAATCATAGCTTCTACACAGTATGTCGAATTGAAAGAGGAATTCGTCCGGGTCCTCGAAGTATAACCCATGAAAATTGGGTAATGCCGAGAGTGGAATATTTTTCATGGGGGTTGTTCCTCTCGGGAGCTCTACAATAGGGAATTCCAGGGTAGAGAGCGAGTTTTCCCCTCTCCCTTCTATTCTGTTATCCTCCATTGGTCTTTTCCCTGAATCACTCGCTTTATCTTCTGTGTCTTCTGTTTCTTCAGGTTCCTCTATCGGTTCCTCAGTGTACTTTGGTGCTTCCAGCTTCCTTTCAGGTCCTATTACTTCCTCCGCTTGTTGGTCTGTTTGTGAGGAGTATTGGATCTGGGGTCTCCGGGAACTCGTCCTCTGTGATGCTTCGGCCTTAGAGATGATTTCGTCAATGTAAGTCTTCCTTCCTCCTTTTCCGCCTATAAAATTAGGTTTCTTGTGTCCTCTCATACACCTGTTATTTTCACAAAGAAACCATTAATGCTTTTAGAATTCTTTAGTTGCCTTCCCCGGCAACGGCGCCAAAATGTTGGCTAGTTGAATTGTTTATGAATTAAACATTCAAGTACCACATTAATTGTCAACCAGGGAAAGTATTTTTATTTCAAAGGCTACTGCGTACTGTATGTACTCAAAATCTAAAAGCATTGAAAAGCTGTAGTATACGTGATTCTTATGCTATGTCATTACAGTACTTGTTAAAGTAAAAGCAATTAATTAAACTACAAATCTGGAAAACGAAATGATGGATGCTCTGTTGGCAGAGGATCAGGACCCTATCCTCCAGATGGGGACGTTCAGCACCTGCCCCTGTAATCAGATTTACTAATGCACACTGCACTCTCATTCATCGGTGAGAAACAAACTCAAGTGATTAATGAAACATAGTACTAGCAAAACAGAAAATACCAAAGGTAATGCTATCAAATCCAAGCAGAGTACCAGAAAGAAACTATTGCACACTTACAAACTTGACAAGAAAGTAAATGGGCGAATCTTGTGAGGAAGGTGGGCCCAGTCCCTCTCACAAGATTCCCCAGGAAAACGAAGACTGGATTAAGTGCTCAAAACAGTTTTATATTCATCTGCCAAAAAGATTTAAATACAATAGAGTTCAGACTTGCTGATGTTCTCAGAATCTCTTCTTACAGACTGACCATAGACACTGACTAATCCCTTTTTCATGTAGATGTCTCCTCTTTATAGAGGAGACATCTATTACAATAGAGTATTACAGCCCATTCAGTTAACCCATCTTATCAAAAATAAGCAATTCAGAACGCTGTTACAACAGTATGATAATACGTTCTTTCTTGAGTTCTAGCTATTACACAGCGGGTAACTGACTTCGACCGTCTTCTCGGGATCTTCATATTCCTTTGCCATTTCCCCATGCTGTTCCTGATTTAGGCCATGCTGACTGTGTTCTTTTTGCTTTAGATCTCCGCTTGATTATGCCACGTCAAGGTTCTTTAAATAGTTTCCATCTGTTATTCGTGGCTGTTACAAAATAGCTTGCTTTAGGTGATTGCTGTTGCTGACTGTAGCAACTACGGAGTTGCTGCTTCTGGTGTTGCAGCAACTGCGTAGTTGCTATTTCTGGTGTTACAACAACTGTACATTATAATTCCTGCAAGCTTAAGGCAATTACTTGACAATTTAGTCAGCGTTTCCAAGGATAAGTATAAAGATATTCATGGATATGAAATAAACAATTAAACATAGATATGCGGGAGGTTACTTCATACCTTGGGGTCATTATGTCATTATAAAATAAAAGCTTTCAACTTATGACTGCAAAAGGATAATAATACGGCAAAAGATAAGGTCAAAAATAGGTCAATTGTGAGTCCCAACAATATCCATGCCTCATAACAAAAAATCCATGCAATATTTCCTTGGTCAAATCAATTTTGTGAAGAGATTTGTCCCAGACTTCTCACGTATTGTTTCTCCTTTGCAAAATATGATTAAAAAGAATTCAAATTTTAAATGGGGTCAAGATGAGCATGAAGCATTAAACTTGATCAAACAAGCTATCATTAACGCTCCATCTTTAGCGACCCCAAATTTTTCAGAATCTTTTATCATATACACATTTTCCTCAGAGAAATTTTATGCCGCGATTCTAACTCAAGCAAATCAAGAGAAAGCGGAAGCTCCAATCGCATTTTTTAACTCGAATTTACAAGGTGCTGAACTCAACTATTCAAACGTGGAGAAACAGGCATATGCTGTTTTCAAAGCGATCAAATATTTTAGACCTTTCTTACTTAAAGCCCATACTAAGGTCATAGTACCGTTTCCAGCGGTAAGAAACCTTCTAATACAGAAGGATGTGGGCGAAAAAAGAGAAAATTGGATCACCACTTTACAAGAATACAATCTTGAGATCAAACCAGCAAACATTGTAAGAGGTCAAGGCTTCTGCAAAATGTTGGTTGGAGCATCGCAAATTCCTGAGAATTCATCTGAAGAGGTACATACGTATGAGGTAAGCCTAAACGATGCAGAATCATTATATGCTGACACCATTTATTATCTTAAGAATGGGTATGCTCCATCACACCTAGATCACACCAAGAAAAGAGCTCTGAGATTGAAAGCTAAACAATACCAGCTCATAAATGATGTTCTATTTAAAAGGAATTACGATCCTGTGCTCCTTAGGTGTCTTGAGAAAACTGAAGCCGAAAAGGTTTTGTAGGAACTCCACGATGGATCAGCAGGCAGACACTATGCTAGAGATGCTACTGCACATAAAATCTTACGTGCAGGATATTATTGGCCCACGGTGTTCAAAGACTCACACAATTATGTGAGGAAATGCCAAGTCTGCCAGACTACTGCAGGGAAACAAAAGAAACCATCCATGCCACTACAGCCGGTTAACATAGAGCAACCATTCAGTCAGTGGGGCTTGGACATAATAGGTGAGATCGTTCCTCACTCTTCTAAGAAGCATAGGTACATCCTCACGGCAACAGATTATTTTACTAAATGGGTAGAAGCAGTTCCTCTCAAGACAGCTAATTCTGAAAACAATATTGAATTCATAGATCAATTTATAATCACTAGGTTTGGATTGCCAACGGCCTTAATGTTTGATAATGCTTCATACTTTTCTGGAAATACAATGACTGAGTTTGCACTTAAAAGAGGGTTCAAACTGAAATATTCGGCCAACTACTATCCACAAGGTAATGGATTGGTTGAATCAACAAACAAAAACCTGATCAGGATTATTAAAAGAACAGTCGACCAAAACCAAAAGAATTGGCACAAAGCGTTGGTAAATGCTTTATGGGCAGATAGAATAACGAAGAAAGCTTCAATCGGCACTTCTCCCTTTAATTTAGTTTATGGGAAAGAAGTGGTTCTTCCAACTCACTTAGTCATCCCCTCTTTGTCTTTAGTACAACACATCGATGAGGTATTTACCTCCTCCATACAACTAAGACAAATGGAAATAATTAAATTAGAAGAACAACGAGAACAAGCTAAGAAAACCCATGCTCATCACCAAGCGCTGATATGTTTTGACTCAAGCATAATGACGAGAAAGAATTTTCAGATGGGAGATTTAGTTTTGAAATGGGATAAGGCTCATGAAGAAAAGGGCAAACATACGAAATTTCAGAAACTGTGGCTTGGTCCTTTTCAAATTGTAGAAGTCATAGGCCCATCGACGTTTGTGTTGCAGGATTTAGCAGGTAGAAGAGATTCTTTGCCTGTTAATGGACAGATTCTTAAAATGTATTTTCCATAGAAGATCACTCTTCTATTTTTGTAGGATAGTTTTAGTTTTTATTTGTTTTTCTCTTTCTTATAAATAAAACCAGTTGTAGATGGTCACTAAAAGGTTTCATGAAAAAGACACCAATTCTCTATCAGATTTTGAGCTTTTCGCTTGTACAAAGTAGCAAAAATTTTCGAAAAATCTGATCTTTATTATTGACAGGTAGAGTTAACTTTAGCCTAGACATGGTACTAGTTTCAACTTCAAAAATTTGATGAAAGCAGCCTTTGGTAAGAAATTGTTTTATATCAGCACAATGAAAGGTATCAATAATAAAATAAATATTCTATGTAAAGCTGCTGCTTTCAAACTCTATTATTGTCATCCAGAGCTTTCTTAAGGAAAAACAATGACTTCCTCCTTGCTAAAGGAAATCGCAGCATTCAGAGGAACAATCCGAGAAAACACTATATCTCAAAGAATAAGAGGTCTCATCGCGAGCCGGCTTATCATGATCATAGATATTATAACTTGCTGACTTTTCCAATACTGTCTACCAAAACAGGGCAACGACTCAAGATTGTTGCAATCAAAAGACAAGGGGTCTCATCACGAGCCAGCTTGTTCAACAAAAGTGTAAATCAAGTGAATGACTGTGTCATAATTTGGCCACCAAACCAAGACATTGTTCTTTAGAGAATAAAAAGGAAAAAGTGTCAAAAAAGGGTTTTCCTCTGAAAAGTTGTAAATAACCTCAAGCAGGATAAAGGATCATTGCTGGGTAACAGGTAATGCTGTCGAGGCTATGGACGCTTGCGGGCAGCAGAGGTTCTACCTATGACAAATGAGCATATTTTAAAAGCCAGCACGCAGAGAAGACCTTATTTTATCTTTAAAAGACCAAGTAATGTCTGGTGTGAATACAAGAACTAAGCCTGAGAAAACAAACAATTGGAATATGAAAAGGTTGAGACGAAGTATCATTGATAGGATAAGGCGTAATATACTCTATCTGTCCATAACAAAATTTAGACATATGAAAATTTTCTCTGCTTCAGAAGTTAAAATCCAATAGAAAAACAGAGATAACTGGTTCTTCACAGTGAATCGCCATTTTTGTGGTCACCAACAACCCCCCTCTTTGATTGGTATTAGCAATAACACCAAGCAAATGGGGACCCTTAACAAAAAATCCATAAAAAGCATTTGATCAAAAATTTTGTATTTTAACTCCCTAAAGCTGTATGGCATCGCGAGAAGAGAGTGAGAGGTTTTCCTATGCTTATAATAAGCTGCAAAGAAGTGACACAGAATTCATCGCATCGCTTATATTGTGAAGCGCTCTTAAATGAAAAACTTAAGGAATCGCCGACGACCGATATGCGACGTCGCATATCGCAACATTGCATAAGCAGCACACAATGATTAGATGATTAAGTGCGATCTGCGATATTGCGATCTGCGATGAATGCGATCATCAATTCCTGCGATGACACATCTTGATGACACAATCCTCGATACTGCGATGCGAGTCACAGAAATCACTCATCGCAAAATTTCCTCGACACAGTGTTCAAGGAAAGTTGTCTGTAGACCAAAATTGGGTGCGCACCTTAAAAGAAATTAATGATTGTACGCCGAAGTATCCAAGAAGGATTGTGTTGTGTTTTTCGAAGAGTCAGTTCATTATGAGTGTCATGATTATGCATTCATCAAAGCTTAAAGCTTTCATGTCAATCTTTTCGTCATTACTCTTTTCCTTTGCGTAAACTGTAAGACAGCAACTAACATAAAGCAATGTGTAGGAAACATCTAAGGAAAAGGGGAAAGCATCAATACTCGGAGAACAGAGAAGAGATGCCTTCGCAAACTGATGCCGCATGCAGCAGGACCGCGGATTCCAGAGTATCACTCAACAGATACTGATGGCAATAGACTATCCAAGGCTCAGAGTCAAAGGCGCACAAAAGCAGCGTGTTTACAAAATATCCTGAAGCTTAGACTGGGTAAAGCAAAAAAAAAACGCTAAAGAGGGAAAACGCACCAGAAAAGCCTGGAACAAAGAATGGAAGCAGTTTTCAATACAGAAAATTGTTCAGAGAGAAAAGTCCCTAACTTATTCAGTCATTCGCAAGGCCGGAAACCGAAATAGCAACAACACAATCAGTTTGAGAGAAATTTGGGTTATTACCAAGTATACACACAGTGAATACACCAAGCCAGAGGAAGATTTTCGAAAATATCTTCTAGTTTGTCAGAAAGCGGTGCCAGCTCTTGTTATTTCTATTTTCGTAGCTCAAATGAAAGGAGAAGACAACCAGCCGACTCTTCCCAGGCGAATGTTGCATTGCTTACAACACTCAGGAGAAAATACAGAAACGGTTAGAAATTAGATTCAATTTTTAGAAATAAATTTGCTTTAGTAGAAGGGTGGTCATTTGAAACCGTGTCCTAAATTTATGTAATTAAGATTAATTAGTTAGCAGTATTTAAACCCTTCTCAGGCATTTGGAAAAGGGTCTGGAAATTTGTCAAAAAACTTGTCCTCAGAACATGCACTTTTGCACCCTCGAAGGGGGTTTTTGATGAATGGATGGATCGAGATTTATCAATGTTTGCATTTAATGTCTGCTACTGATGTTGCACTTTTGTACTCTTAGTAGATGTTAGAACAAGTAGAGATAAATCGTTATTTCTTGAAGCTTATGAGTGGAACCAGTCATAAATGGTACTTTTATCTCTTGACCAATTTCTGCTTATATTCTTAAAGTGATATGCAGTTTTCAGTTGTTTATATGTTAATGCATGAATGTGTGGGTTACCATTTGGCACTTCTGTACGGTGGAGTCATTTATTTGTGTTTGATATATGAATAACTTATTATGCGATATGTTGTTCACAACTGTTTTGCTTAACTTTTTTATGCAGAGTGGTTTATCTTAATTAATTTCTATGCTAATGATAGCTGAATGATCTTTATTACCAGTTATTGTTCGAAATCTCTTTATATCGCATAATAAAAGAAATACACCCTGAGTTAGCGTAGATTAGATGTGTTGTTTCTCATTAGATTACAATAGCATAGAGTTAGTTTAGAAGTTTGAATTAAATTAGCTTTAAAATACTCCTAGATCAGCATTATCCAACTCTACACACACACACACCCCTTAGATTGGGAAACTGGTCCCATTATCCCCAGTCGGACCCGTATACCAAACGGATAAGGAGCTGCCAACCAAGGTCCGGACCGGGTGGGTATCCCCCTTGTTGTCGACCTGATTTTCGGGGCTTCAACACCCCTACATGATGATTACTATAAAGCTACAAGGGTTCGTGTCTCTGGCAAGTTGATTCCTAGAAATTTAATTTGATTGGTGTCTCTTCTAGGTTTGTTCTTACAAAGAATAATTAATTAAAAGACGTTTGTGGTTTTCACCCTAACGAGTTTCCGCATATATCTTGTCTCTTATGTTTCCTCTTTATAGTTTTATGTTTAATTATTTTTTAATGTTTATAAATAAATAAAAAATGTATATATTCAGTCACCTCTCTAAATATAAGTGTGAATGTAACAATTGGTATTAGAGAAGGTACACATAGAAGCAACTTAGGAACTGAAAGGTGGATATTGAAGGGACAAAATGGTTAATTAGGATGGATCTTTCTCAAAGGGATCCCAACTCTTTAATGGAACAAATTATGGATTCTATAAGATAAGAATGAGGATCTATCTGATGTCTCTTGGTGTTGACATTTAGCTATCTATTGTGAATGAGTACAAAGTTTGAGCAACACCTCATCTTGATGAATGCTATTTTATATGGCCCATCAAAATAAAAAATTGTTAAAGTAATGCAATACAATTCCACTAATTATATTTGGAGCGAGATTCAAAGCACCTACAAAGCGATTAAAATGTAATGATGGTAAAGCTTCAAACTCATCGGATCAATTTGAGAGTTTAAAGATGAAGAAAAAAATTTACAAGCTTCCTCCTTTGTGTAGATGAGTTTGTAACCACTATTAGAGGACCTGATGGAAAGATGGATGAAAAAATAATAGTTCAAAATGTGTTATGGACACTACACTTGGGATTTAAAGCAAAGGTTTTAGATATTGAAGAAGTGAAAGATCCCAAATATTTGAACATGGATGAGGTACATGGAATTCTTACTACATATGAAATGACAAGAGGAAGACTTCAAAGCGTCAGAGAAAGGAAAAAGACAATGTATTTCACCTCCATAGAATATTCTAGAGTATTCTTAGTACTAGTCCCAAATCAAAGGTCAAGATTTATCTCATTTTTGTCATTTTTCCTTTTTAATTAAATTGACTTATGAAAAAATGCTATATGAAGAAGTGTCACATGAAATAAGTTATGTTTTTTTAGCATTTGACATTGATAAGTGATGTATTATAAGTGGGGTGAATCTTCATGATTAAGAATTTTGAATTTTGTTATATATTTTTTCAAATACATATATATTTAGCTCATATATAAATTAATTCAATAATAATAATAATAATAATAAATAAAATTATAATTAACTAACGTTTATGATTTTTAAAATTTTTAACAAAATAAAATGTTACAAGTTTTAATCTATATATATATATATCACCTATTTATTTAAATATCTTTAAATAATAATCTTCAAAAATACACTTTACCGTAAATACAAGGCTATACCGCCTATTTATTTAAACATTTTTAAAAAATAAAATTTAAAACCACACTTTACCATATATTAATAAATATCAAACTTTACCACCCATTGCTTTATGGAGTTGTCTATAATGCGACTTTTTGGAGATTCCGGTGACGGAATCCGGTGGAAGAAATTGAGGTTAAATCTTGATTTGTTGCAGTTAAAATGGTTTTTTAAGTGCATATTTGGATTCAGCACCCTGGAAAACCCTGGGACGCTTTCATTGTGCAGAAACTAGCTATCAAACTTGCGATTCCAATAAATTCCTGCCCGATTTCGACCAGAAAAACCCGCCGGAAAGACTTTCAAAAAGTCGCCTTATAGACAACTGCTTTATTTAAATATTTTTAAATTATAATCTTCAAAACCACACTTTATCATATTAATAAATACCAAGCTTTACCACCCATTTATTTAAGTATTTTTAAATAATAATCTTCAAAATCACATACACAAATTTTTATAGCCCTTACTTCTATTTCTATGAAATTTATTTTACAGAAATTTTATTAATTTACACGAATATTAATTATACATATTAGAAACGTACCTATTTTATTAATTTACACAAATACTAAAAAAACATTACGCTACTCCGATTTTAACGCCTCTATTGTGGGGCTGGCAGCGAATAGCTGCCCAGTATGAGATGTTGGACTTTCTCGTACTCGCTTTTTCAAGTCACAATGCATTGTAGTCGTTCCAGAAAGCGCAGACCCTTATATCTACTCCTTTGGTATTTAAATCATTTGGAGTGTGGGAAAGTTAAAATTTTAGGGACGCCATTTTCTATATATTCGATTAAAATATCATCCCTAAAGGAGGCAATGGGTTGGCTAGAATTTGACACACCTGTTTAGTACTGTCATGTAAGGTTGCGATTGTAAAGCTTTTTTCAGTTACTAGAAATCAGAATCAGTATAGTTTAGTAAGGTTACGATACCGTCGGTTACTGGGAATGGTAAACATATAATTTTTTGTTTGCAGAAATGATTTTTTTTTTCCGGTAGGGATTTGACTTTCTAAGTTTAGAAAAATTATTCTAGGTATTTGACTACTAAGTCCAGAAAAATATATTCTAGGGATTTGTCTATTAAATCCAGAAAAAGATATTCTAGGGATTTGTCTATTAAATCTAGAAAAAGATACTCTAGGGATTTAATAAGATTTGTTTATTAAATCTAGAAAAAAATACATACTCTACATTTTTTGTTTTGACCATAAGATCTCTTACCAAAAAACACATATTGTTAGCCACTAAACCCAGTTAAACAATATATTAAATCTACTCGAACTATATTAACAGTCATGATTATTCCTACTAAATTGGTTAAGACTCATATTAACAGCTGGTTAAATTGATGGGACTGTATTTTCAAATCCTGGTGACGACCTACTCTACAAGCTTTACAGAATCAAATAAATTGATTCTGTCAGGCTGTTGCCATTGTGTATTTTGTCTGAACAGGCTTTGCGGTAATTGAATTATTGCCCCCGAAGAGTGAGATGCACTAGTAGGGGTGGCCACGAATGGTGGGCGGCCCAAATTTATCAAACACAAACCCTAGATTCTTCCGTCGCTCCATTATCTTGTTCTTGTTCTGACTAGATGAAAGTAGCTCAATGATCAACACACGGAACAATAAATCATTGACGCCAATTTACCTGGAGCTAGAAAATCCTGCAATAGTGGACATGCATTCACAGGTACGGGAATATTGTAAGGGACATGTTTAGTGATGACATTTGCTAGCCATTTTTTCGTCTGAATCTGCTAATTTCTTTCCAATTTTTTTTTTTAAATAGTGGGAAATAGATTTAGCACATTTTCAGACTAAGCCTAAGCCTATTGCAGGGCCAGCAAGAGCTAGCCGAGGCTGAAATATGCAACCTGGACTTCAAAGCTGTCGTTAAGAAAGTGTCTTGTTGGATTTCACGTCGCGATGAACGAAAACTGGGCAGTAACAATGGTCAAGATAACTTTATTTGGTACGGTAATGGTGATGCCTGCTTTTGTTTCCATGAAGCAAATCGCCACGGATTCCGTGCGGCAGGTACTCATTCACCAGAACATCAATGTTGTGAACCAAATGGCAGCGATCTTACTACGTGGCAATAGCCGATACGGCACAGTGTCTGGATTTCTGCAGGGAACCCATGATCATTTAGAGTGCCAATACCAATGAGTTTATTTACTGCAACTTTTTGCCCATTGGGCAGGACGTCCTCTCTACACAATTCCCGTTGCCACTTTGCGAATGATCGCCTCTTCTTTTTCTGTACTCCAAGACGTTGTGGCCTGAGAGTTAAGGTTTCTCGGAGGCCCTCATCTTCAGTGACCCGACATCATGTAGTTTCTCAAGGGCTGTAGCCTTAACGACGGGCGCAACCCTGCGATAAAGCAAGCATTCAACGAAAGAGAAACCTGGTCTTTGATGTGGACTTGTATGGGCGACCTAATTGAGCAAGGTCCCGGTCCCAGGTGTGGTCCACAAGTCTGGATTCGCTGCCAAAGAGCTTGCATTGGAAACGAAAACAGACCCACATCTGGAACATGGCCTAACAGTATATCGTTGGAAAAATCCACGGAAGACAAGCCCTGCATGTTCGCTGATTTTCTGGGGTTCACCGGGAATGAAAATAGAGATTTATTAGAAATATCGTAAAGCGAGCAAAGGGATAAAATATCATACAAGTATTTGTGGTAAGGTAAGAAGACCAGATGTATTGGGATTAATGTGGCCTCGATATAAATTAAATGAAAGAGTTACTAAAGGTTGATGGACATTATTAATGAGAAACGTAATTAAATTATATTATCAAGAATTATAAAAAATAATTAAATTACAATTTTTTTTAAATAATTGGTATTAATATTAATTATAAAAAATTTAATTTTGGTTTTAGGGGGTAATTCAATTGGTGATCTAAGTAATGTTAGTCCACAAAAAACTAAGAGATCCAAGGTTCAATTTCTTCCAGTTATGATGTGGTTTGCTAGCCACATGTGAGGTGAGCTGCTCATTGCTTTGGGATAAAAAAAACTAATATGTAACAAACATTTTAATTATGAATATTCACTCTCATTTTATCTTAAATATTCTTAATTTTATTGAAGAGAGTTTGGGAAAATCACATCGAAATTCATTTGTCCACGTGCTTCTAACCAGCAAGTGTGGTTCATCATCAGGACAAGATGAATAACCAGATCGTGGCTACATGTTAAACACAGAGAGAAGAACAAACAACAGCTAGAAAAAACAACTATTATTGACCAAGAAATTGGTTACAATAAAAACGGCAACAACTATAATTGACTTTTACCAAGAGATAGGGAGAGGAAATTTAATAGTTAATAAATTAATTAGTTGTTAGGTCTATTTAATTAAAACTACAATTTAATATACCCTATATTATATAAACTATAGGAATTATTATAAATGATTATTAATTAGATAGCTTAGTTAGTAATATAGTTGACTAATAAGTTTAATATTAAACTATATATTTTATTAAATATGGAGAATTTTCTTCCAACTAAAAGATAAATAAAAATAAATGAAATTATGTTAATTATATTAGATGTAGCTATTTATAATAAATATAGATAATTCGATTATGAAATTTATATGTTTTTTAATCTAATAGGATAAATAGGAATTAAAGCTAACGTATATTAATTAGTCAATTAATTATTTTATACATTTATAATTTATTTTAGTTAAGTTTATGTATAAAATATTATTTAAAAGAAGAAGAAAAATAATAATATAGTAATAAAAATGAAGAAATAAATCTTAATATAAGACTAAATAAAAAAATAAAGGTTTGAAAGATTTCCTTAAAGATAGGAGAAGTCCCAAGATTAAGAAAGACCCTAAAGATCAAATCTTAGGTGTTCATCTCCCTTTCATGCAAGGGACCACTAACAAGATTGCTAGGATCTTTAAGAGGCATAATGTTCCCCTATCCTTTAGATCCCTTAACACCAATTGTAGCTCCCTTAGATCTGCAAAAGACTCGGTTGACCCCAAGGACATGAAAAATGTTTATGTTATTCCATGTTCATGTGGGAACCCCTATCTTGCAGAAACTAGGTGTTCTATTAACCAAAGGATTCATGAGCACTCAACTGACATCAAACATGGAAGGACCCAGTATTCAGCCCTGCTAAGCATGCAGAGAAGACTAAGCACCATATTTGTCCTAAGGAGGCCTCGGTAATTGCCAAAATTGCACATTTTCATCCCTGAATGTTTAGGGAGGCCATAGAAATTGAAAGAAGGCCGAGTAATCTCAAGAATGATGATAGATAGAAGATCAATAACTATTGGATCCCTGCACTTTCCGCGTAGCTCACCCCCTACTTCTCTCTGGTTTTGATTTCTTCGTTGGATTTTTCCCTCATCTTTTAGTTTATTGTTTCCCTTTTTTCTTCTTTTGTTTTAGATATATAATCATTATTTATATAAAATATTTATTTTTATTTATTTAGTTATTTTATTCAATAATTTGATAATATTATTAATATTTTATTCCACATTTGGTTATCCTATATTAACAGTATTTTCAAATTAATTATCTCATATTTTAATGAAAATAAGATGCTTTTGTTATTAGGTTATTAGTCTTATATTAAAATTTATTTATTTTTATTTTTTTAAATAATATTTTATACATAAATTTAACTAAAATAAATTATAAATGTATAAAATAATTAATTAACTGATTAATATTCGTTAGCTTTAATTCCTATTTATCCCATTATTAGATTAAAAAAAATATAAATTTCATAATCGAACTATCTATTTATTATAAATAACTACATATAATAGAATTAACATAATTTCATTTATTTTTATTTATCTTTTAGTTAGAAGAAAATTCTCCATATTTAGTTAAATATTAAACTTATTAGTCACTATTTAACTAACTAAGTTATATAATTAATAATCATTTATAATAATTCCTATAGTTTATATAATATAGAGTATATTAATTTGTAGTTTTAATTAAATAGACCTAACAACTAACTAATTTATTAAGTGATTTATTAATTAATTTATTAACCATTAAATTTCTTGTCCCTATCTCTTGGTCAAAGTGAATTATAGCTATTGTCTGGTCCATTGTAACCAATTCCTTGGTCAATAGTAGTTGTTTTCTCTAGCCGTTATTTGTTCTACTCTCCTTGTTTAACATGTAGCCATGATTCGGTTATTCATCTTGTCCTGACAATGAACCACACTTGTTGGTTCGAAATGCATTGACAAATGAATTTCGATGTGATTTTCCACAAAAACTCTCTTCAATAAACTTGATATGGATCGCAGAAGCCTAAATTCATATTCTTAATTTATAAACAAGCATTGTTACAATAGCATGGGTTTATCAATACCGCATGCTCAAAAACCATCCCTAGTTTTTTATAACACTTGTTCATATGACATTTTTTTTACATTAATCAATTTAATTAGAAGGATAGAAAAGGGAGCCTTGAGGGGAGCAACTTGTTCACTATCGAACGTATTTCTAAGGCATTCATGCTATTGTGCAAGTCACAGGTTCAAGCATTGTCTTACCCATGTGTTGTGCTTGGGAGTGGTGTGATTGCAACTGGAGGTTATAATAGTAGTCGTGAGGGATCGACCCTCTATCATGCGAGTATGAGAGCTGACACGTTACTAATTCCACCAGTCAAAACAAAAAGGACAGAAAAGGGAATGACTATTTTTTAGATCAATCTCAACTTTTGATTTGTGACTACTATTAAGAATATTCGAAACTATTCTATGGATGTTAAATCTCAATCACCATAACCATATGGTAATAAAAGTATGCTACAACTGATTTAATTTATGATAGGAATTTAACAATTATTAGTTGAGGAATATCACTTTTCTAGGGATCTTAGAGAGAGATAAGATATCTTGAGCTGCAAAGTGCAAATCTTTAGGAAGTGTTTGCACTTGTAGATATTTCCGTACTACACGAAGGGCACTTTTAAGACAAAAGAAATATTTTGTCTTAAAAAGTCGCTTTTTATTTTAGTTGTTTTACATTTTAACTGAAAATCAATTAAATTGTCTTAAAATAAAAGATTTAAGATAAAAAAAAATTGAGTCTAAAATAATTTCAACAAAACATTATATTTAAGACAATACTTTAAATTTAAGACTAAAATACTTTCAGAAAAAAATATTTTAAGACAAAGCTTTATATTTAAGGCAATGGCCACTTAAGACAATGACAATTAAGACAAAACTTATTTAAGACAATTAACAATTAAGATAAAACCATATCAATTTAAGACAATATTATCTAACAAATGTTGGCATTATGATACGGGTGTTCTCCTTCATGACAACTCACATAGATGACAGTTCACAGTGCAACAAGTTAACATCAAAGGATTACAGATCAAACTTCAAAGATTGAAGAAAGATAGTGGTTTAAGAAGTATACATTGGTTCACTTTATCCAGGCAGTGTATACACGCGTGTTAACATAACAAAAGGAGTGTATACGTATACACAGACTTTCCCAGAAGAAAAAGTGCAAATGGGATGGAAAATCAAGGTTTTGGTCGAAGGTATTGGTCCAAGGTATTTTGTCCAAGGTATTGGTCCAAGGTATTGGTCCTAAGGGGTGTTGGTTCGAGGTATTGAGGAAGGCATAAAACTATATAAGGAGGAGAAGAACATTAGGCCAAAGTATGCAAGTATTGAATATCTTATGAAGTGTTAGATCAAATAAGAAGGTTATGGGTTTCTGATGCTTTGCTTGATCTGAACTAAGGATGCACGTATGTGGTTGATGATGGATGATGGATCAGGATCATAAGATCTGAAATGAATTATCATTATGTGGTTTGATCATGGATAGTCTAGATATGAATACTGACGCATGTTTTATTATGCAAATTTTATGGTCTGGGTATGGCTCAAGTCTGGAATAGCTATGAAGTTTTTATGTTAGTATTTGTAGTTCTATACTTGTTCACTTTGATAAAATCACGTATACATTCCTGTTCAACACATCGGTGTAGCGTATACATTATGAGTTATGATACTTTAAGTTGCAATTATCTTTGGTTATTGTTGCAAAGTCATGGGTTCTGCTCTATGCTCTCGTGACTGTATTCTAGTGACATTGTTTTGAATGTTCAGATTGATTGATTGTGATTTTCTTCTGTGATGACGGGTTTTCAGTGATTGATTGATTAAGTTGTGGTTGATTCAAATATTGATGACTGAGTTTCCATGATTGGTTGATGCACATGTATTTGATGATTCTATTGTAGTGGTGATTTATTTTGAGCTTCAATGTTGTTGATGGGCCTAATATGAAAATTTGATGAAACGTGGCCTTCAGATTGTGGTGTTGTGTTCTATGAATATCCAATCTAAAAATTTATGAAATGTGGTCCGTGGAGGAGGAAGTGAAGGTCGTAGCCTTCTGTACGCCACTGCCTATGTACTGGTAAACTTATCAGCCAGTATAAGAGCTAGGGTGTTGGAGCTCCCTTCGAGTAGTAGTTGGAAAATGAGTATAGGTTGGAGCCTTCTGTAGGCCGACACCTACGTACTAGTAAATGGATCATCTAGTACAAGAGCAAGGGGGTTGGAGCTCCCTTTCAGTACCAACTGGAAAACGAGTGAAGGTTGAAGCCTTCTGTAGGCCTATGCCTACGTACTAGTAAACAAATTGGCTAGTACAAGAGCTAGCAGGTTGTAGCTCCCTTCCAGTAGAAGCTGGAGAATGAGAGAAGATTGTAGCCTTCTACAAGTGGGTGCCTACATACTGGTATGAGTCTGCACTAGTACAAGATTGTAAACATGTTTTTCTTATATTAAAAGAAGACAACAATAGTTGGTGTTTGTCCCGGATTGGGTTTCCGCCTTAAATCTTGGTGTTCATGTGTGTTGCTTATGTGTGATGGTTGATTCTATTATTACTTCATATTGTTACTATTTATATGGTTAATGAAGTACTTATGCACTGATGAAAGATCAACATATGATAAATTAACTGAATCATAAGTTTGTTGGATATACGTTGGTTGCTTTAGAGATAGTTGCGTGTACACGCGGATTACCTTCATTGAAGTAGCATGTATAAATTTGAGTATGAAAAGAAAAATTTATTGATTTGATAAATACTTAGTCATCCCCGCTCTCAATATTATTTCCAACAATTGGTATCATAGCGGGTCCTTTGGAAGAAGCTTGATCGCTTGAAGGAGATCCGTAGAAACAATGGGAAAGAAGCTAAAGAAGAAAGCGCCTAAGAAGTAGAAGACATGTCAAAGGAACAGTGACAATAAGAGAGACAATCGACCATTAGGCAGAAGCAAGTATTAAGATTCAGAACAACCAAAAGAAGTATCAGGTACAAATTGTTTTTCTTGTAGTGATACTTTTTTATGTTCAAGCAATGTTGATGATATTCGAAGTGATCATGAAAGAAACATACAGGGAGAAGTTAAAAGACTCGCATATAAAATTAGAGATCAACAAGCTCTATTTAACAAAAGGGAGTGTGCCTTCAGAGAATAAGTTACCAGATTAAAAGCTCAGTTGGAGGAAGGAAACAAGGTAAGGAAGTAATACAAGGGAAACAATGGTCAATGTCGAAAGTTGTAGGATGAAGTGACATCATTAAGAAATAAAGTAAATGAAAAGAGTACAACAATCAAGAGACTTAAAGATAGATCCAGTTACTATGAAAGTCTTGAAGCTAAGATCCTCTTTATGAAAGAAGATCTTGAAAAATCAAATAAGAAAAATGAAGAATTACCTCAAGGAGATGAAGAATAAGAAAATGAGATTCTCAAATTGAGGCAACAAGTGGAAGAAGGAAGAAAAGCTAAAGAAATCATGAAGAAGAAATATCCTGAAAAGGAAGAATAATATCAGGTTTACGATTTCAGGATAATACTAAGATTTTGGATAATATTCTTAGTAGTCAAAGGTCTCATACCATCAAAACTGGTCTTAGTTTTTATAAATCTGTTGAAGGTGAATCTAGCTCACAAGATGAGCCAAGGAACTCCAATGAAAAATATAAAATGCTCAACAAGGAAATGAGATGTAAACCCCATCAACAACCAAGGAAAGGAAGTCTTCAAAGAAAATCTTTTACTCCTAGCACTACGGAAGTGATAGTCAGTTATTTTCTCTGATGAATAATGTTGAATGTTTTATATGTCATAATTTTGGACACGTTGCAATGAGATGCAGAAGTAGAATGGTTCAAGACCATCACATCGAAAGATCATCAACTTCCAGGTACTTTAAGGGATATTTTCTTTCTTGCAATATGTTTGGTCACAAAGCCATTGATGGCTATAGAAGGAATATGAAACATGTAAGATGTTATGCATGTAAAAAATTTGGACATATAGGAAAGGAATGTAGGAGAAAATTTCGGGCACCATACTAAAAGGAGAAAACATCATCACACTCGAAGATATGGAAGAAGAAGTAAGTATAGTCACAAAGATGTGGCATAGAGTAGTGTACAGACATAGCAGACTTAGGGGGAGCTGAAAGTGTGAAACTTATGTGTTCTAAATCGCGTACGCAATTTTCATGAAGACAAGTCATGTATATACGCGAGTTCGAAGTTGCACAATTGCGTATATATTGGTTTGAGGAAAAAGCAGTGGGATAGACTTAGAAAAAGGGGTCTGATATGGTTAAGTCAATTATCAAATATCTGCTCTTTTCTGATTGATGATGATTATAGTCTGTTGATAATATGTAGAAGTTCTCTTGGCCCCCATAAGTTGTTGATGACTTGACATATATCTTATTGATGATGCCTTGATGATTCTTAATGATATTTGAAATGATCATATCTGGTAATGAATGGGCGGCACAGGTTTAGGGGGAGCATGTGCTTCTAATAACACATTGTTGGCATTATGGTACATGAAGATAATTATATTTCTGAATCCACATAATTGTTTGATTCAGGGGACTCACTTGATGATGGACATATACAGGTTGTTGATCTTCATGTTGCTGACAAATGCTGATGGTTCAGATCATTTATGGTGTATGATAGTTGCTGATAAATATCATGGTCTTGTTTAGATTGCTGGTCCTTGTTATAAATTTCATGTAAAGGTCATGAAAATACCTAATTTGTAACCCCACTATGCACGGGAAGGATCATGTAATAATTTCTATTTCAGTCATGTATAAACATTTGGTATATCCCCACTTGGTTTTGTGGATGAGTAAAGATTGTTGTATCCCCACTTGGTTGGGAGATTGATGTACGTATGAGTCATTGGTGATAGGAAGGTCATACTCATATAGTTGAGCTATAGAGACATGCTATTCTTTTGGAAAACATTTTTGCAGAATCTACATGTGCTCAGGGGGAGCATGGATAGTTTAGTGCATATCAGCGTGAAAAAAGGGGGAGCTTAATCAAAGAATTCAACATGTAATGAAGGGGAGCATGGATAGCTTAACGTATATCAAAAATGGAAGAATATCATTGATCCGCTCTTTGCCCTTGATGTCAAAGGGGGAGAGAGTCTTGGTTTTGTTGTTTCCAGCAAGTCCAAAGGTAGGGATTGTTGGCATTATGATACAGGTGTTGTCCTTGATGGAAACTCACAGAGATGACAGTTCACAGTGCAAGAGGTTAACAACAAAGGATTACCGATCAGACTTCAGAGATTGAAGAAAGAGAGTGGTTTAAGAAGTATATACTGCTTCACTTTGTCCAAGTAGCATATACAAGTGGGTTAACAGAACAAAAGGAGTGTATACATATAAACACACTTTCACAAAAGGAAAAGCATGTATGGGATGGAAAATCAAGTTTTTGGTGCAAGGTATTGGTCCAAGGTATTTGGTCCGAGGTATTGGTCTAAGGTATTGGTCCTAAGTGGTTTTCATCCAAGGTATTGAGAAAGGCCTAAAACTATATAAGGAGGAGAAGATCATTAGGCCAAAGTGTGCAAGTATTGAATATCTTATGAAGTCTTAGATCAAATATGCAGGGTACGGTTTTATGATGATTTGCTTGATTTGAACTAAGGACACACCTATGTGGTTGATGATGGATGATGGATCATGATCATAAGGCCTAAAATGAATTATGATTATGTGGTTTGATCATGGATAGTCTAGATCTGAATACTAACACATGTTTTACCCTGCAAATGTTACGATCTGGGTACGACTGAAATCTGGAATAGCTGTGAAGTTTCTAAGTTAGTATTTGCATATCAGTATGCTGGTTCGCTTTGATAAAATCATGTATATGCACTGGGTCGACACATCGAAGTAGTGTATACATTATGAAATATGATATTTGAAGTTGCAGTTGGTTTTGGTTGTTTTTGCAGAGTTCTGGGTTTTTCTTTGTGTTTTGGTGACTGTATTCTGGTGACAATGTTCTGAATGTTCTAATTGATTGATTGTGATTTGCATTAGTGATGATGGGTTTTCAGTGACTGATTGATTCAGTTGTGGTTGATTCAGACATTGATGATTGATTTTCAGTAATTGGTTGATGCATATGTATTTGATGGTTGTATTGTAGTGGTCATTGATTTTGAGATTCAATGTTGTTGATGGGCCCAGTATGAAAATTTGATGAAACGTGGCCTTCAGATTATGGTGTTGTGTTCCAGGAGTATCGAGTATGAAAATTTATGAAACGTGGTCCTTGGAGGAAGAAGTGAAGGTCGTAGCCTTCTCTAGGTTGGCGCCTACGTACTGGTAAATGTATCAACCAGTAGAAGAACCAGCGGGCTAGAGCTCCCTTCCAGTAGCAACTGGAAAATGAGTGAAGGTTGGAGCTTTCTGTAGGCTAGGGATGATGTACTAATAAATGGATTATTTGGTACAATATCCAAGAATTTGGAGCTCCCTCTCAGTAGCAACTGGAAAACAAGTGAAGGTTGGAGCCTTCTGTAGGCTGGCACCTAGGTACTAGTAAACAGATCGGCTAGTACAAGAGCTAGGGGGTCGTAGCTCCCTTCCAGTAGAAGCTGGAGAATGAGAGAAGGTTGTAGCCTTCAACGGTGGGTCCATCTGTACATGGGTGGTGGAGGGAAATTACAAAATATCCATTAGAAGACCATATGCCTACTTCAAAGTCTCTACGGTAACTTTTGCGAGAAGGAGACATCAAGGATAAAAGATTGGATTGTATAAGCATTAGTCATAAAATCCACAAGCATAGTAATTTTGGTTTTATGTGTGGAGGTACATGAATTAAATGAAGCCTTCACTGGTGCAGTTGCTGGTGTTGTTGTGTTCAATACGTCTAAGCATAATTATCTGAGCTAGATTAAGTTTTTATCCTGATTTTAGATGATATTAGGGATCTCTACTGGTTTTTTGTTTCAAGGTACACTCATAACAATTTGTTTTCCACTGTAGTGGGTTTTCTACTGTGTGATCTATTTGAGACGCATTGGTTGCTCTTTTACGTGGTCTTTCTTCTAAACCTTTGCTCCTATGGATCTTCCTAGTCCTCCTCTGGTTTGGGATTGGTTGATCATGTTGCTTTTTAGGATCTTATTTGCTGGCTGTTGGCCTTCTCTATGATCTATCTAAGACACACTAGAAGGTTGTTTTACATGGTCTTTCTTCTAAACCTTTTCTCTTGTGGATATTCCTACTCTTTGGTTTGGGATTGGTTAATCGAGGGATTTCCGAGGATCTTTACTGCTATGTAAGTGCATTCATTTTGGTTGGTGGAGTTGGTAACAAATTTAAATTTTGAATTCTATCAGGAGTCTCCTAGGGTCATTAATTGGTATAGGGGAATATTTATTTTTCAATTTTCCCATTAGTTATATGAGGGTGAATCCATTAATGGTTTGCGTTGTCATTGAAGATCTTTGTCGATTGAGTGCTTGATGAGATTTTCTGAAGGACATTGGTCAACGGTGATTGGTCAGCTGATTGTATATGAAGGGGTGTCGTAGTGGATTGAGTTGGTGATGACCTACATCAAGTGGGGTCTATAATTGATAAGTGAAATTAATTTACCATGTCTACATATTTTATCAAGGTTTTTCCAGACACTACTTCATCAAGTATTTTTTGGTGATTTTCTCTACTTTGGTCCACATATAGGTGGGATTGCAAAATCATGGGGGTGTCAGCTACACAACTCGCCTTTACAACTACCAGTAGGATGTCACTTAAAACTAAAGGAAACTGGGGAGATTCCATGCCATTACTCAATGCGTTGGTACATGCGACTATTGAGGGAGAGAATCATCGCTACTAGAAGTTGGGAGTCCAACCCGCTAGGACATCTAATGTATATGCAACTATACACGTGGATTCAAATTTTTTGGTATGCCCACTGGCTATTGAACCCAAATGTGGTAATCCATAGAATGGCTTTTTCCATCTTTCATGGAAAAAGAAGGTAGTTAAGGTTGATCCGAATTATCAGAAACTCATTTTTGGTTCTAATGTTTTTTGGGACAGGGTGGTAGGATTACAACAATGGGCTTTGGTGGGTAAGTGGTCTTATCTACGAATGGATGGTTCCCAAATGGAATCCCGGGTTAAATAGAACTCGTACCCTATTCTTAAGTGCTCTTCTCTTTTCAACATTTTATATAATCAATCGTTCTGCTTCCACTTTATTAATGATGATGATGCTGTGAAGATTTTGGGATCATATTTGGTTTATGGCCATGGTTTCCTCTCTTTACATTAGTGGAATGTAGGATTTGATCCATACCTAGAATTTCCACAAAACAAATTGGCTTTGGCTAAACTCCCCAGTTTACCCCTCATATTCTAGTCACCCGAATCATTGTTGATGATCGAAAATTCCATTGGTAAATTTTATTTCTCGAAGGAAGGAACCATTTTACAAAGTGATAAATGTATCACGTGGATTTTGGTGGAGGTGGAATTCATTTTTGGCCTTAATGCTAAGGTGGAACTCAATTGGGGTGGCTTCTCTACTAGGAAACAAATTGATTATTGGCCAATTCCTTTTTGTTTCCTAGGTTGTCATAATGTTGGACATCTTATTGTCAAGTGCCCAAATATATTTGGAGATCACCGACATGGAATGTGAAAGGCTTTCAGCAATGGTGTTCATCCATTGTAAACTATACACTCTTCAGCAACTCAGAAGTTTTCTCAACACTCTCTCTCAGGTAAGCTTAAAATCACACCACCTATGACATGTCCTGAGCAACATATTCATAATGATTTGGTATCGAGTGTTGTTTCTCTTAGTAATTCTACATTCCATCCTTTATGTATTGTTTCTCCACATATTCAACTACCACATTCTGATTGTATTGAACATTCTTCATTGTTATCTATATCAGAAATTGCTCCATGTTAAGACAATTTGGAATCTACCCAAACTCTATCTTTTGATGTGAATGGGACAACCTCCACTATTGATGACTCATTGACTATTAGCCTTGACCCTACTCACATTCAATTTGGGACTTTTTCTAGAGACGTTTCTCCTACTAATTTGGTGGGGAGAGTTATCGAGTTTCTCTGCCTTCACCCTAATATCCATCTGGAGACCCTGCTAATTCATTCATCCTCCTCTCCTAAGATCTCTATCAGTCCCAATTCTCATCATAATGTGACCATTAGGAAGGAATGGTGTTTGAATGGGGCTCATAGTGATCTTCACAATATTTATGCAACATTGTATCCTGGTCCATCATCTTCTCGTACATCATCTTATGTTTCTTCTTTCTCTCCTATTTAGGCCCTTAGAGATTATTTACGAGATTATGAGGGATTACCATGATAATCATGTCCTTAAACATCAGGGGCTTTGGGAGTGTCTAAAAAATCCTCATACTCTGGCACTTGATTGGGGTTAATCACCCCTCTATTATCCTTTTACAAGAGAAGATGATGATTGGAGACAAAATTTGTCCCATTCTCCTCTGCATTTGTCCTAGGTGGTGGGTATGTGTTGTGGATTCTTTGAGTTTATCTAGTGATCTTGTGGATTTTTGGGGTGTTAAGGTTGTGAATTTTCTTACTTATAAATCCTGTGCAGACACCCTTCAATCTAGTTTCAATGCACGCTTGAAGGACAAATTTAATATTCTTAATACATATGCTCCATATTCTTCCAGAAGATACTTCTGGGATAAATTGGAATCATGCGACCTGTTAAAGATGGGATCCCTTATTTTGGCGGGGATTTGAACCTCACCATTGAATATAATGACATCTTGGGGGATCATTGTAGACTGGACCCATTGGTAGAGTACTTCAACAATCATTTTGGTAGAAATTGGATGTGTTAGGGAGTGCCAGGGAAACACAAGGGAGCACTAGGTCAAATTAGTGCATGCAAATGAACAAATAAGAGTTTGTGATAAGAAGTTTTAATCAGATACATGTGTGCTGAGGGAGTAAGAATGTATGGTAGGCAATTCCAGGGCATGCTAGAGGCCAAGTCAACATACCATGTTTTGCCAGGTGCCACGGTGTGCCAATGCATGTCAGGAGTGGTATGGAGTGCCAAGGAAACAAAATAGATTGCTAGTTTCAAATACATCGAAATGAATGAATAAGAGTGTGTGGCATCGAGTATTAGTGAGTTCTAGGTGTGGTAAGGAGGGAATGACAAGATATGTTAGGTAGTGCCAAGGAATGCTAGAGTGCCAAGGAAACATACCAAGATGTGTCATTTTCCAGGGTGTGTTAATGCATGCCAGCAAATGTTAGGGAGTGCCACAAAAACATGAGGGATACTAGTTCAAAATACATGGAAATGAAGAGATAAGAGTGTGTGAGAGGGAGTGTCAATGAGTTCCAAGTGTTCTAAGGAGGGAGTGACAAGGTTATATGTTAGGCAGAGCTAAGGCATGCTAGAATTGTCGGGCATGTCATAGAGTGCTAGGGTGTGCTAGGGAGTGCAAAGCATGCCCAGAAATGTAAGGGATGCTAACACACTACATAAGGCTAAGGGATTGTTAGACGTGTGATGTGCTATGGCATGTGAAGATGTAAAATGTGTTTCTTAGTTGTTTTATGGCCATGGTTGGATGCGAGTCCTAAATTGGTAACTTTTTAAGTGGGATGAGTTGAGATTCGACATGAGAAGCCTAAGATGTGCTATAGGTAATTCTTAGGTGAACAAGGCATAGTCTAGATGTAGTAACTATAACTTGGTTAAGTTGTTGTAGATGGGGAAGGACTTGGTTGGGTTCTGGCCAAGTTTAAAAAGTAAGGGTAGTTGTGAGGGCATGATAGCTAAGGAGTGTGAGGGCATGCCAAGGAATGAAAAGGCATGCTAACACATGGCAAAAAATGTCAATGGATGGTGAGGACTCTTAGGGAGAGTCAAGGGAACACAAGGGATAACTATGTCAAAATTCTTGGAAATGAACTAGTTCAAAATGCTTTGGAAAGATACTGAGGTTTGAGCCCTATAATTGCAATGAAATCACGTCCTCCCATGTGTCATGAAATGATTTGAAAATGTCAATTTTTAAGGGTTTTTCAAAGAGTGCAGGAAGTAGGTTACCATGAGCATCTCATAGGTATATTTTCCCTCACCTTGAAGGAAGACAAGATCACCATTGCGGGGATTGATTTCATGTTTTCAGTGGATGCGATCTCTCAAACTACATGCATATCGAAACATGGTGAAAAGTGGTTCAAAGGCATGAACCTAGAACTAGAAGAGTACAAACCCTTCTTGAAATCACAATACAAAGGAACTCACTCACATGTTTTCCCATTCGGATACTTGTTGGAGAGATATGAACCATTGATGAAGGCTGTCACGAAGTTCTTCACATGTAAGGGTAGATTTTCTAGGCTATATCACTACCACATAAGATTGTTCATGCACTTTACAACTGCCAAGTCTCTAAATTTGTCCATCTCCTTGTATAAGAGTCTAACCAAAATGTCTGAAAGGGTGAAATTGAAAGGAAAAGTACATTATCCCAGCCTCCTTCACCATAGCCTGATAAAGTTTATAGTACACCATTAGTTGAAAGAGAAGAACATGACGTGGGACACCTTGATTGATGCAACCATGAAAATGCATATAACCACTTCAGCAAGCCAGTAGTAGACCATGTCAATACAACCCATGGTGGTGGGGTCATCAAGAAAACATGATGAGGTTTCCAAGGTACCTAGGTCTGAGGTGTCCAAGACATATCAGAGAGGAAAAAGCCTCTTGTTTTCTCCTGAAATTGAGGAAGGGTCCAAGCCTACTATGTCAACATAACAAGGATCACCATCACATCATGAGGCTTTTTTGCATGATGAGGAGCCCATTGAGCATGACTTTAACCTAGTTGACTTAGAGGCACATGATGAAAATAAAACCCTATAACAATTCATCAAAGAGAAGGATTCTCGGATCATGGAGCTCAAGGAAAATTTGGAAAGGGCCAAATTCATCATTTCATTCCTTGAGCAAGAATATAGTCAACTTAAGGAAAACCAACTAGTCATGGAGAAAGAGCAATTCAAACCCAAGAAAAAAGAGATGAAAGGCAAGGAAGTGGTGGACAATGAGGACACTGAGCATCATGAAGGACATCTGGTAAGGAAGAGACCAAGGACAATGGGTCTAAGGAAGGCACTTTAGATGGAAAGAGAACAAAATCCACCAATCGAAGAATTGACCTTTGAAGAGAGGATTGCCATGGAAATAAATGAAGACAATGAATTTTGGCTTAACAAAATCAATTTCCACCTTGAGAAGCTCCTTGAAAAGACAAATAGGGATAACAAGTTGCAAAATAAAATGGCCATCCATTATTACACAAGGAATCAGTTTGCCAAGGTCAAAATGAAGCAGTTGAAGGAAAAACTCAAGGAAACCCTAATCAGCCAAGAGGATAAGGGTAGGTTATATTTTCTTGTTGATGCATCCGTGATTTCATAACATACCTCATCAGGCATCTTTGGACAAATTTTTGGAGGATTTGGAGAAAATTTTGTGTTTTGGTGCAAACTTGCAAAATTTTGGCAATTTTCTGCTTAGGAGTGCAGCGAGTTCATGCTATGTTTCTTCCATAGGGCTCCAAATGATGGAAAATCAGCATTTTTAGAAAGCTTATGACCCCCTCTCAAAACCATTTTCCAACATTCCTAGTATGGGGCTCATTTTTTGAGAAATTTGCAAAAAAGAGGCCAAAAATCACCTTTCTGCCCCTCTTTTTCCATTTCATTGCGCACTTGGTGACACCTTCGGTGAATGGCCATATCGCAACTAAAAATGGGTCATTTTGTGTTCACAAATACTTTAAAGACATCTACACTCTCCCAAACATTGAGAAAATGCTTTCGATATGGATTTGGACTTCAGAAAGGCACTAAAAAATGGCCCCCAACAGCTTGCTGCACACTTGGAAAATTCTAAGATTTTTGTAAAATTTTCACTGTGTATTTTTTTGTAATTACTAGTTTGACAGTGGTAAAAGTCAAAAGGGTGAAGTAGATTAATGTGATGGGTAAAACTAAATGTATATAATGGGTGGTTAGTCTTCATAAGCTATTTTGATGTAAATTTGACCTCATTTATGAGAGAGGTTGGAGTCAAAGTTAAGTGTAGAAGTTGTTTCTAACTTCCCTAGACATTAGGGTTTGGTTAGAACACCTCATTGAACAGTTGCTAGAGTCATGGATGCGACCCCCAAGAGTGGGGATATGTTTCTTTGGTATTTATGTATCAATTTCTCAGTGATAGAACGAGTTGGATTTCAAAGGAGAGAACTATTGTAGCTTGTACATGGACATTTTCTAGAAATCAAAGGATAATTTGCAACTATTATCTAGGAATTCATGTGTAGTAATTTTGTGATATTATTTTTCTCTTTTATATATTTATATGAAGGATATTCATCTTATCTTTCCATTCATCAATTCTTCAATGGTTTTACTTACAGTTTATAAACAAAATTATTCGCAGAAAGCTCTATTTTGATGGAAAAATCATCATGTGTTACTTTCCTTCTTACTTAATGAATTCATGTTTCATGCCCATTAAGACCTTTTTCTTCTTCTAAACGCTACACTACACCGAAAAACCCTAAGATTTGTTCTACCTTAAGAAACCAATTTCCTGGCTATAGAGAAATTGAGCTTAATACATTAATAACTGTCACTTATTTGTCACTTAGATATATGTTGTGTTCTCAAATGAATGACCTTGAGACTTGGTTTTTAACCATAAATACATGTATGACTAGAACATCTCAGAATGCCATTTGTTGCTAGATATAAATGATGAATGAAGAAATCTTGAAGGAAAAGTTAAAGATAGTATGCTGATGTTTCACAGAAACTATTATCCATCACTTAAAAGACTTATGGAAATGAGAACTGAATCACAGACAATATGTTGCTTAACATATAAACTACTATCTATGACATAGAGAGAAGTTAAAGATAATATGCTACTCTTTCACAGAAACTATTATCTATAACCTAGCAAAGAAGGCAGGAAATTCAAGTTAGGAGCACTCTTTCAAGGGATTTTAACTTTATCTGCATAAGAAAATAAAGACCTGTAGCTTCATTACTATACTTAAAAGAAGAAAACATAACATGACACATAAAAGAGAAAGTTACAAAATTATACCCAAAAACTCATGGAAACTTCTGATTCTTTCATTAATCAACGATGATATCAGGAATACAATGACCTATTCTAAGGGTTCTCCAAAATTCCAACCACCAACCCTTTCTCTATAAATTTTCCTCTTCTTATACATTGTGAAACAGTTGTTGATCTCTAAAACTATCAAACTACTAAAATTGTTTCTCTAACTATCTAAATTAAAAGCTATTACAGGATTTTACAGAGGGTAAAAGCAAAGAACTTGAAATAACAGGAACATAACTGAATTTGGATGAAGATGATAACTGCTGGCTTGCTCTGTTAATCCACTTCTGAGTTCCTCTATAAATGTTTTAATAATAATTAATCCAATTTTAACATAATGAATTGTGTTTTATTTGTATAAACCCGGGCTTACGCATATATCAGATGCATTTTAATTGGCCAAAACACCAGGAAACCCAACCAATTGCCCATTTTTTAAAATTTGGCTTTAACACAGATTTTTCCACTTACACAGTGAAAGCAACACAAAACACGCCAAGTGGAACTGATAGGAATTAACTCTGTTTAATAAATCAATTAGATCTACATTTTCAGTAGCCTTTTGACTTCCCATCGCAAAACATAATCAACACTTTAAGTAGTGTATTAACCCAATCCTAACAATCTACGATATGGTGGACCCGACGATAGTATAAAACATGGCATATAAACCATATTGGGTCTTGCCATCGCATATCACAATCGGCGGAACCCATACATACATACATACATACATACATACATACATACATACATACATACATACATACATACATACATACATACATACATACATACATACATATATATATATATATATATATATATATATATATAATGTTATGCGATATCGCGGACCTGCCGAGGCTTTCTAATACAATATATATATGCTTCGGGTCTGGCCCATAGGCCCATCACATATCACAATTGGCGCTATTAATGCAACTGATCATATGTATCATTTTGGACCCACCGAAACTTTAAAACATAATATATATGTGTTTCACGTCCAGCCTATTTAATGCTTTATTTCTATTATAATCCTTTATAATAGAAATACATATAAAATGTGTAGCCATACCTTTTTCCACCTTTTCCAAAGCCTTTGCACAGTTTTCAAGATACGCCTTTATCGCAATCGGCGATCGTCGATTCCTGTGGTAATAATTCATATAACTACCCGCTATGTTTTGTGATTGCGATTTAATCGCATCGCTAAGAGTTATCTATATATATATATATATATATATATATATATATATATATATATATATATATATATATTGATTATGGCTTCATATAATTATTTATATTGCGATTTAACTTTATCGCATGGGCCAATTCTTTTTGTGTTTTGATTCCGATATGTAATTTATTACATTTCCCTCTTGCCTTATCCTTTTTTAAAGATATTTTCAAGTGATTCTTGAATGAAACATGAATATTAAAGGTAACTGAAAATGCATGCTACAACATCTGGCTCCACCTGGGGATAGTTCTTTTGCCACAGAAGCACTAAGAGTCGTAGATTAGTGCCTTATTCATTGGGCATGGAGTCATATATTACTTCACCAAACTTAGCTGTGTGAAAATTTTGTATAGTGAACCCACGACGATCTCTGCAGTGACAGGATGCTTCTACACTGATAGAAAAAAATTGAGAATTGTAGATCAGTAGCCTTAATTGGGCATGGAGTCCAAAACTATGAAATCCCTGAAATTTGACAAACTGGAAAATAACAATCTTGAATTCTCAAGCTTCTGCAAACTAGTTTCCAACTGGGAAAGTCACCCTTATTCAACAACTAATAATTAAGCTAAAGACCTGCAACTACAAACCAAATACACAACACATGAGCTTATTTATGTACAAGTTCATACATATGTACATGATTGATCTCCATTAGCTGAAGTAAATCTTCCAATGGTACCAGGTTAGCATTTCAGTGCTTAATATAGAACCATTCTGCCAGTGAGTCTTAAAAATGCAATTCATCTGGAACAAAAATAAATTATGCATAAAGGCAGCTCACAAAAAAGGTTAGGAATATATCCACAAGGTAGGATGTGTAGACTGCTGATAAATTCCTCCGTGTAATCTACCACAAGATCTTCAAAAGTATAAGAAAAAATATGTTCTTGATCAGCTCCAAAAAAAAATTCTCTATGTATGAGGGTTCCTACTCAATTAGATCTTCCGTTTGGATAATATGTTCAACAAAACAATCAAAAACATCTTTAATAAAATGATCTATGTCACTTTCATGTCTCCACTTTTCATCTCTAAGCTTTGATTGAAAATAATTTGTAATTCTAGCCTCAGGAAGAAAAATATATTCTTTCACATTACTATATGATATATGACCGACTTCACATAGATTATTTACCTCTGATCCATGGGCATCATTGTGGTCTTCAATGCAATGGTATACAACCTCTTTATCAACTTCCTTTTTACATTATATAGACTCTTTTGCTATGATAGATGGCTCAATATATTGTTGTCCAACATATTCCACTTGCCGATTTCTTCTTGTAGGTTCAACACCCAACTAATGCACTTGAAGAGCTTCATCATGTTCCCCATTTAAAATAATTTTGTTATATATAGGAGGATCACCAAATTTAAAAAAATAGAAACTCTGGGGATTTAATTTGTAGCTCAATCATTTATTCCTCTTCTTGACTGCTGAGCAGAGGCTCTTGATGCATGTTTGAACTTTCCTCCATCTAAATACTCTCTTGATTTGCTTGGAACATAGTTAACCAATTATCTTCTTGGGAGATCATTGGAGAGAAATTTTTTATAAACTTTTCCACATGATTTTGAGAAAATGATGCTCGATCTGCTTGGACCATAGTCAACCAATTCTCTGCCTGGGAGAGTATTGAAGAAGAATGCTTTATAAACTTTTCTGCATCATTTTGAGAAAATGATAGTTCCTCATTTTCAGAGACTTGCTCATATTTAATCTTGCTATAATCTCTCTGAATGCCTGATATGTTATCAGCAAGATCATCAGTTTATTCAATAGTATTATCATGAGCTTTTAAAGTTTCTTTACAATCATAATATTCACAACAACCTTCAAAAAGAAACTTGTGTGGATAATAAATTCTACAAGAAGAATTGAATACTGAATGGAAATATTTCAAAGATGAAATGCTTGAACAAGGCAGAGACCTGGACCAATCCCTACCTTCTAGGTCCAAAGAAAACATAAACAACTTCATCTTAACATCTTCATGAATGATGCCCTACTACTCCATGCATTCATGAAACTCTTGGAGATGCTAAGCTGGATCTTCATATTCCATTCTACTGAATTTTGGAAGATACTCATCCCGAACATAATATGCAGGCATATCATGAGGATAACTAGTGATCCTAGTTAAATCAAATGGATCAAATTTATGGACTAAAAATGTAGGGAGAGCCGTTAAAACCTAGAAAAGAAAACGTTAAAGTACAGTGGAGTCACCAATCAATATTGTAAGTGAAAATCATAGGTGTGAATGTACAACCAACTGCTGAAACTTGTCACTCTCAAGAATCAGCTTCAAACTTAATGAATCTAAGAGAAAGTGTTCTTATTCTATTGTTTTGTAGATTGTTGTCTTTTTTACAGTGGAGTCACCTTTTATTTCTTTTATTCAAAATAGCCAAGTATTTCATCCTCACTGAACAACCAAAGGAAATCTTAAATACCCAGGGAAAATTATTCTTGTCTTCTCTCCCTGGCAATGACCCCAATTAATGTTGTACCTTAAAAAACCAATTTCCTGGATGTAGAGAAATTGTCACTTATTTTTCACTTAGATATATGTTGTGTTCTCGAATGAAGGACCTAGAGACTTGGTTTTTAACCCTTAATACATGTATGACCATAACATATCAAAATTCCATTTGCTGCTAGATACAAATGATGAATGAAGAAAGCTTGAAGGAAAAGTTAAAGATACTATCCATCACTTAGACGAATTATGGAAATGAGAACTGAATCATAGACAGTATGATGCTTAACATAGAAACTACTATCTGTGACTCTAGGAGAATTTAAAGATAATATGCTGCTCTTTCACAGAAACTATTATCTATAACTTAGGAAAGAAGGTGGGAACTTCAAGTATAGGAGCGCTCTTTCAAGGAATTTTAACTTTATCTACATAACAAAATAAAGACCTGCAACTTCATTACTATACTTAAAAGAAGAAAACATAACATGACACATTAAAAAGAAGGTTACAAAATTATACCAAAAAACTCATGGAAACTTTTGATTCTTTCATTAATCAATGATGATATCAGGGATACAGTGGCCTAGTCTCCAGGTTCTCCAAAATTCCAACCACCAACCCTTTCTCTATAAATTTTCCTCTTCTTATACATTGTGAAACAGTTGTTGTTCTCTGAAACTGTCAAACTACTAAAATTGTTTCTCTAATTATTTGAATTAAAAAATATTACAGGATTTTAGAAAGGGTAAAAGAAAAGAACATGAAATAATAGGAACATAACTGAATTTGGAAGAGGATGATAACTGCTGGCTTGCTCCGCTAATCTGCTTCTGAGTTCCTCTGTAAACGTTTTAATAATAATTAATCTGATTTTACCATAATGAACTATGTTTGATTTCTATAAACCTAGGCTTACACATATATCGGACGCATTTTAATTTTCCAAAACACCAAGAAACCCAACCAATTACCCTTTTCTTAAATTCACTTTAACGCTGATTTTTCTGCTTACACAGTGAAAGCAACACAAAATATGCCAAGTGGAACTGAAAGGAATTAACTCTGTTTAATAAATCAATCAGATTTGCCTTTTCAACAGCCTTCTGACTTCCCATCACAAAATGCAATCAGCCCATTTCAAATGATATATCAATAAAAACCTTTACAACCCGCGATAAGACAGACGCGCTGAATTATAAAATATAGCATATAAACTATCGGGTCTAGAATCCCCATCACTCATCACAATCGGCGCTTTCAGTGGTGTATTAACCCAATCCTAACAATCTGCGATATGGCGGACCCGACGATAGTATAAAACATGGCATATATATATATATATATATATATATATATATATATATATATATATATATATATATATATATATATATATATATATATATATATATATCATGTAATGCAATATTGTGGACCCGTCGGGGCTTTATAATACAATATATATATGCTTCGGGTCCGGCCCATCGGCCCATGGCATATCACAATTGGCGCTATCGGCAGAACCAATCATACATATCATTGCGGACCCGCTGAAACTTTAAAACATAATATATATGTGTTTCAGGTCCAGCCTGTTTAACGATTTATTTCTATTATAATCCTTTATAATAGAAATACATATAAAATGTGTAACCATACCTTTTTCTGCCTTTTCCAAAGCCTTTGCACAATTTTCAAGATACGCCTTTATCGCAATTGGCGATTGGCAATTCCTGTGGTAATAATTCATATAACTGCCCACTATGTTTTGCAATTGCGATTTAATCACATCGCTAACACTTATATATATATATATATATATATATATATATATATATATATATATATATATATATTATTGCTTCATATAATTATTTATATTGCAATTTAGCTTTACCGCATGGGCCAATTCCTTTTGTGTTTTGATTCCGATATGTAATTTATTACATTTCCCTCTTTCCTTATACTTTTGTAAAGATATTTTCAAGTGATTCCTGAATGAAACATGAATATTAAAGTTAACAAAAAATGCATGCCACAACAAGATCCATCACAAAAGTAATGCTACCTTTCTCCTTTATATCTTTGCTGTTGTAACCTTTTGATCCTCTGACCTAGCTACCTACTTTTTCTCCATTATGCAACAACAAAACCCTAAATTTTTCAATGCCCACTTGAGCCTAGTTATCTAGCCTAAAGTCATTTACATTCTAGTCATCTCTTGGCTATGATTTCATAGAGAGAGCCCTCTCTAGTTTTGTAGAGCTAGCTACCAAAGTAAAAGCTTGGTCTGTGGTTACCTCTCTCGATCTCCTCATCAGCCTGGGACATTGTGGAGGATAACAGACGGCATGACAACTACGGAGTGCCAAGGTGTTCAATTGAAGGTAAGGTTCCCAAGTGATGGAAAAATTTAATGCTAGTTGTGAGGTCATGATTGCAAAGGTGTGTTACAGAATGCTATGCCATGCTAACATGTGACAGATAGTACAAAGACATGTCAAACAAGCTAAGATGTGCCAAGTGCTAAGGCATGTCAAGATGTGCAAGGGTGTGTAAATGCATGTGAGGGACTGTGAAGGGGACAAAATGGAGGAACAAGTTAAACTACAAGGAAATGAGCACATAATAGGGTTAATAAGTCATCAATTTACCTTTTCTATAAGGGGCATGCTAGGCACACCAACAGTAGGTGCCAATAGGTGCCAAGTTCCAAGTGTCAATGCATTCTAAGTGCCAAATCTTCCTCTGTTTCTTCTCATCTAGTTTCCAATAATTGATCTCAAATAACTTTAATATTAAACCATGCCAAAGCATACCAAGTCATCTCAATGCATGCCAAACATGCTAAGACTTGCCAAGTGCCAACACGTGCCAAGTGCCAATGTGCATTAGGGAGTGCGATGCATGATGTGACGTGGTAGAGCATACTGAAGAGTGATAAGGTGTGCTTGAGAGTGCCAATGCATGCTGAGGAGTGTTAGGGAGTACTAGTACAGCATAAGGGAGCACTAAGTCAAAATTCATGGAAGTGAATGAATATGATGGTGTGTCAAGGAGTGTCAATGAGTGCTAGTTGTCATGCCAAGGAGGGAGTGACAAGGTATGCTAAGAATGGTTAAGCAATTCTAGGGAATATCAGAGAACGTGAAGAAGTGCTAGAGTGTGTTACGTAGTTCCAGGGTGTGCTAACATGTGCCAAATAGTGCCAAGGCATGCCTGGTGCTAAGACATGCTATGATGTACAGGGTGCCAAAGTATGCGAATATGCATCAAGGAGTTTTAAGGAAATGAATGGAATAACCAAGATAAAATCCAAGGAAATGAGCACATAAGACGGTTAATAAGTTGAGACTTTATGTTTTTCAAAAGGGGCATGCTAGGCACACTAATAATATGTTCCAACACATGCAAAGTGCCAATGTGTGCCAATGCTAATGTTTGGCAATGCAATATTATGACAAGGTGTTCCAGGGCATGCTAGGGACTACAGGGCATGCCAACAAATGATAGGGGAGTGCTATTCTATGCTAGGTCATGCAAACATGTGCTTGGGTATCATACAAATGGAAATATCTTCTAGGTACAAATATGTTCTAGGTACAAAGAGGTTCCAAGACATGCGAGGTGCCAAGGAATGTTAGTGTACTGTTCCGAAGCATGTTAAGGTGTGCCATGAGTGTTGAGGAGTGCTAGGTCTATATCATTAATAGAATTGATAGAGCTTCATTATGTATTAAATAATATAGTTCCTACACGCACTAGTGGAAATTTATTTAAAGGAAATTTATTAGATAATAAAACTAATAGGAAAACTATATTCTTATGACTTGAGGGAAATGGTACACACTAATTACTTCTTAACAAATTGACTGAATATTATAACCACTATGTCCTTGCACACATAATGAAAAATAATCCACAACAATGGTCTTAAATCATTATCTTTTGACAAAAATATAGTAACAGGTACATAGCATCATCAAAAACTCATTGGAATGATCAATGATGATGGACATTTTCTCACCATTTCCAAAAGTAGCCAAAAAGAGCATTCATGAGGGTCAATAAAAGATCGTCACTAAACGTGTCGCCAAAGAGAGAATTAGTGATGGGACTTTAACGACACTCACCAAAAGTGTCACCAAAGATAGAATTAGTGACAGGAATTTAATGACTCTCACTAAAAGTGCCATTCAAAATGGCTTTGGTGACAAACCTTAAAGGACCATCACTATGTAGAATTACAACAATGATTTTTTAAAGACCGTCACCATATGCAACATTGATGATAGACCTTAAAGGTCTGTCATAGGCATGAAGCATCATCAAAAACTCATTGGAATGATCAATGATGATGAACATTTATTGACAGTCACCAAAAGTAACCAAAAATATCATTGGTGACGGTCAATAAAAGGTTGTCACTGGAAGTGTCACCAAAGAGAGAATTAGTGATGGCATTTAATGACCCTCACCAAAAGTGTCACCAAAGAGAGAATTATTAACGGGCCTTTAATGACGCTCACCAAAAGTGTCATTGAAAATGGCTATGGTGACAAACCTTAAAGGACCATCATTATATCCACTTACAACAATGCTTTTTTAAAGTTGTCACCATATGCGACAATGGTGACAAACCTTAAAGGTCTGTCACAACCATGACCCTCACCGATGACCTTTTTTCTTGTAGTGAAATCATCACTTTTATGATTCCATAGTGGACTACATGGAATGTTTTTTCATCTTGAATTTGCATCCATTATTTCACTATGGAGACAAATTATATCATGAGTTTCCCTTTCCACTATACTATCCAATTTTGATTTTGTTGAAGAATAGTAAAAGTTCCATAATATTTGAGCAGCTACTAGATTGGTTGCATTGGCATTTCTATATTATTTGATTTATCAATTATTTCAACAGTTTAGTGTAGATTGAGTGTGCAATAAGCTTGTTGGCCAAGCATTTATTTTCAACCTACATTTTTCAGCTTGGACTATAGCTTGGTTTTTCATTTCAGAATAAGTGCAACTTGCTAATTGTAGTTGTTGAGTTGGGATCATCCGAATGGATCATGCTTCTATTCTATGGGGTTCTTGCTACCATTTATGATCAACAACTTATCCATGGAGCTAGTTGTTATCACAATTTTAGTTAATAATTTTAAAGTGCTAATAGTTTCAATGTCAATGTCAATCTATAAATAAAAAAAATTAAAGCCCTGATAATGACAATGTCAATGTTGATTTGTAATAAACAGGGTTAAAGTGATGAAAACTACAGTAGCAGTGCATTTTTCTAAACATGGTTAGTTAAAACTCTATTTTTTCTGTGAAAGGTATTAAATTCGGGTGTTGTTTCTAAACGGTTGGAAACAAATTTTCTGAATCTGAAAGAGGATTTTGTCCAAAACATAGCGATTAATAAAATAATTTCTCAGTTTTTACACAATTGTCATGGTATGGATTATTCAAGCGGATATTTGAAGCCTATTTTTGAAGATTTTGCAATCATGTTTTTCTCATTGTTTTAATAATAAGTTTCCAAACAATTGAGGATGAATTTTTAAAATCCCAATGAGGTGTTTCTCTATAATGGAACCATTAACAACGAAATCTCTCTGATTTTTCAAAACTATCATGGTTTGAGAGATTTGAATTGATCTTTGAATCATATTTTTCCAGAATTCGTCAAAATTCTTTTCTATTTTAAAAAAATGCCTTCTCAACTTTGACTTCGATCTCACCTCATCAAATTCATCTTCGATCTCACCTCATCAAATTTGAATTCGGGATCCTTAGCTTCAGCCATCAATCCAACAAAAACATGATATTAAAATACATAATATTATTTAGTTTGTTCTATGATGGAATGAATGTAATCTATTTAGTTTGGATTAGATATACAATCTTTTATATTTAACAATTTGTAGTTAACTATGAACAAGAAACTTGCTTTAGTTTGTAATTTTTTCTATAAAGACAAGCTCTGTAGAATGAAGAAGGGTTCACATTGAGAACCCTTTGGAGAACATTGTATCATATTTTGTTTGAGATTAATAAAGCTTAGCAAGACAAAGCATGTAGTTTTTTGATATCATAGATTCAAGTGATGTATTTTTCAAGTTGTGCTTTTCCTTATGTAATTGTTTTCTACTTAGTTATACCATTTGAATGTATGGACTTCTAATATTTGGATAGGATTAAATGTTATAGGATTCACCGTTATTTTTGGTGATTTGTTTCATTTATCTAAATATTTTCACCTGTGTCCTCTAAAGCTGCACTTGGATTCATCCTTCATGCCCAATTATAGTGGATTGTTTTCTCCCTTCAATTATCAACTACAACGAAAATTGACTAAGGAAAATATATCAACCTTTCCTCTGAAATTTTCTTACTTCCCCACCAGTTTCCTGTCGGTTTTCATTAACTCTCAACTTATTTGACTCTGTTTCCCAATTTTTTTCTTCTCATACTTCAACCAATTTTATATGATCCAAATAGATCTACCTATTGTTCTAAGTACATAACCACTCAAATTTTACTGAGTTATAGAAGGGACCCCCCTTCAAATTGAAAGGGCTAGATTTCAATTCAAAAGATTGGTTAGAGGTACATTAGAGTTTGTCCCTTACAACTAGGGTTTTCTCTAAGAGAGAAAATTGTGGCTCCAATTTCGGGGACGAAAAAGCTTCAAGAAAATATCCTGGCAGAATGATAATACTAAAATTTAACTTTTGATGGTGAACAGAGGTCAAGCACAAACCGGTTGTGCCCCATTCACCTTGCGACTTGATTGCCAAAAAATCTGGAGTTCAAAATTTTCATGGCAATTCCATTGTCTGAAGAATTCAGAGCTTGAACTACAGATATATTTTTCTAGTCAATCGAGATGACAAGGTATGTTAAAAATCATGTTTCTATTTTAGGTTTTAAGGTATATTGGGAGAATTTTGATGATGATCAGTTTAAGGTAGCTTTTTCAATGTTTTTACTTACGTATTTACATTCATGCAAATGTTATTTTGAGAATAATATCTCTTGTTTAGAAACATTTGTTGGAGAAATTGAGAAGGTTATTGAGGTATTAGAGGTTCAAATAGAGTCCCATAATTTCCAAGATTGAACCAATCCTTTTATATCCTTACACATTTGAAAGAAAAGGAGGTGATGCTAACCTTTAATACCAATATTGAGGAATGTTTTGTTTTGTGGAATGAGTTTGACAATTCATAGTCGAAGTCATGGTTTAACATTGTGAATAGATATGAGAAATTAAACCATGATTATCCAATCATTCAATATCATGAGGTTCATTACATAGATCATCGTTTTATGATCCCATAGTTCACTACATGGAGGTTTTTTTCAGTTTGAATTTTCATGCATTATTTCCCTATGGAGGCAAATTACATCATGAGTTTCTTTTGCCACTATATTTTCCAGTTTTGATTTCGTTGAAGTAGTGTAAAAAAGCCATAGTTTTTTAGCAACTACTAGATTGGTTGCATTGGCATTTTTGTATTATTTGATTGATCAATTATTTCAACAGTTTAGTGTAGGATGAATGTGCAATAAGCATATTGGGCAACCATTTATTTTCAGCCTACCTTTTTTAATTTTAGTTTACAGTGTATTATATAGTTTAGTTTGGATTACAGTTTGGTTTTTAGTTGCAAAATAAGTGCATGTTATAAGTTGGAGCTTTTGAGTTGGGATCAACCCAATGGATCATGCTTCTGGTCTATGGGGTTCTTGCTTCCATCTATGATCGACAACATCCACATGGAGCCAAGTGTTATCACAATTTTAGTGAGTAATTTTAAAGCAGTAATAGTTTCAGTGTCAATGTTGATCTGTAAATAATAGAAATTTTGAAGTGTTGATGTGAGGAGTGTCAATGCATATTTGTAATCAACAGGATTAATGTGCTAGCAACTAGAGTAGTATCACTTTCTTTAAAAATGATCCGTTGAAACTCTATTTTTTCCTATAAAAGGCAATAAATTCGGGCATGGTTTTTGAATAGTTGGATCCAAACTTTTGAAATATAAAAGAGCCTTTTGTCAAAAATGAAGCCATTAAGAAAAACCTATCTCCATTTTTACAGAAGTTTCACGGTCAAAATGATGGAATAATTGAAGCATATTTTTGAGGATTTTGTAATCCTGTTTTGGTGACTATTTTAAAAATATATTTCCGAACAACCAAGGATGAGTTTTTGAAAGCCCAAGTAGGTTTTTCTATAAAAATTCCCATTAACAAATAACTCTCTATCTTATTTTGCAAAACTTTCACAGTTTTAGAATTTTGAATTGATATTTGAATCCTATTTTTCAAGAATTCTATAGAATTAATCTTTTCTATTTTAAAAAAATGCCTTATCAACTTTGACTTGGATGCCACCTCATCAAATTCGACTTAGGGATCCTTATCTTCAGCCACGACCCTCACAACAATATCATATTTAGATACAAAATATTATTTCTTTTGTTTATGATGGAATGCATGTAATGTATTTAGTTTTGATTAGATATACACTTTTATATTTAGAAATTTGTAATTAAGTATGAACAAGAAACTTTCTTTAGTTTGTAATTTTTTCTGTAAAGACAAGCTCTTTAGAATGAATAAGGGTTCAAACTTGAGAACACTTTGGACCATATTGTATTATATTTTTTTTAGATTAATAAAGCTTGACAAGATAGAGCATGGAGCTTTGCCATATCAGGAATTCATGTGATGTACTTTTCCATTTTCTCCTTTTCCTTATGTAATTTCTTTCTTCTTAGTTACACCATTTGAATGTATGGCTTTCTAATATTTGGATAGGATTAAATGTTACAAGATTCACCCTTGTTTTTGGGTCTCTATTTCATAGATCTAAATATTTGCACCCTTGTCCTCTAATGTTGGTCTTGGATTCATCCTTCATGCCCAACTGCAGTGGACTATTTTCTACCTTCAACTACCAGTTACAACAAAAACTATGTAATGAAAATGTGTCAACCTTACCTCTAAAGTATGCTTACTTCCTATTGAGTTTCCTGTCAGTTTTCATTAACTTTCATCTTATTTGACCCCATTGCCCAATGTTTTCTTCTCGTATTGCAACTTGTTTTATATGATCTAATCAGATCTAACGATTATTCTAAGTACATAACAAGGCTGACTTGACTGACCTATTGAAGGGCCCCCCCTTCGAATTGAAAACGATAATGTTTAATTCAAAAGATTGGTTGCAGGATACCTTAGTGTTTTATCTTTATAGTTGTGGTTTCTCTAACAAATAACACTTGGTATCGTGAGAGGTTAAAGTGTTGGTAAATGTCTTATGATTCTAGGGATTATTCTTTCATTGAGTTGCTGAAATATTTGACTATGATGTGGCCTTTATATCTCTCCAACCATGGTGCTTTCTCTTCCATGTCTAGTTATAGAAAGCACCTATGGAAGAGTGACATACATTTTAAATGTGCCCAGGCTATTAGAAAATTATACACTTGAAGGAAATATTTTCATATTACAATGGCTCGATATATTCCTTGCATTCATACTATAGGATGATTTTTTTTGGTAACCTTTTTCCAAGATCCACTTCCACACAAATGCAGGCGAAATTTACAAAACCCTGAGTTAATACCTCACTATCAACTTTGATGAAGTTACCTATAGAGTCTCCAATATCCTCTAGTATCCTTGGTCGATTCCAGTGAAGAGGTAGGTTAGGGAGCCTAACGTAAAGAAGAACCGGTAAGGATTTCATGGTATGAAGATTAAATTGTAGAAACCATTGCTGAATCGAATGACCAACTGGCCCCAAAACCAAGGCACTTGATCAAAAACCTTCTTCCAATCTTCCACGTATTCAAAGAAAACCATGAAGTATATGTTTGAAAAATATAACAAATCAATATTCTGGGACTAGTTTTGATATGCCCAATCTCAGAGAGAAAATTTCAGAGGCTAAAATCCACTAAAACAACATATAATCACCCAAAATTCAAAATTATTTTTTCTCTTCTTATTAATTCCCCCATTCATCTTGACTGTTGGGAATTTTGAGGACTGTTCCACCACAAAAGCCTTACCTATAACCTCCTTCAGAATCTAGGGACTAAAACCGAACTTGAGGGCTTCCTTAAAATAAATGGGCATCTATAAGTATTTGTTCATTCCATTCCCTTTGTTGTTATAAGTTGTTGAAATTGCTCTTTTATTGTGAAACTGATTTTATGGCTATAAGAGATAGAAAGAACTTTATTTTGTAATTATAAATCTTGGATTAGTTTTTCCTAAGCCTTTAATTGTTGAATAACAACATTCTCCTTCATTAATTGTTGTCTTCTTCACCTTAGGTTTGCATGACAATTGTTTTACTAGCTTGCTAGACTCTTTCTATAGCAAAATAGGGAATCATGTAGTAGTCTACAAGCAATCCATTTCCCTCACCCAATTTAACCATAAATGTTTAGTTCATTCTTTTTGATGCATTAAAACATATTTGGGATGTCGATGGTGGAACTTAGAAGCAAAGAGACCTTACAAATTTTTTTGTAGATGCTTTTACCAAATGTTTTCTGAGTGGTTCCTTTTGTAACTTAGGTTTCAAGTTTTCAAATACTTTGTTTCCATGCAATTGTTCCTTTCATTTGTTACAAATAGAATATGTGTGTGGAATTTCATTTCTACACATCTACTTTCTTAAAACATAGTTATAAGTTTGATAATGTAACTTAGTTTTTATTCATCTAGCCTTCACTCCAACAACTCTTACCTACATTGGTCCGAATCGGATCCATAAATGAATGTCATAGAACCGTGAATAAATCAAGTCGAGCAAATCCTTGAAGAATCCAAAACAGCAATCGAAAACACCCTGAACTAGTGGCCATGGTAGCCGGCGTGGAACAACGAGGACCTTGGTCAAAGCGTGCTGACTGAGGCCCATGGAGACTGCGTAGGAGGTCAAAATAGCCCCTGGGAGCCCCGGATCGGGAAAAGGAGCTGACTTTCAATGTGCATTAACGGTTAGTGCTAACATGCATCGTTGGGCAAACAGGGCTGAAATGGTAGGGCTTAAGCACTCGGTCACGTTGGGAGCCAGAGGACTGTGGGTAGAAAAAGGAAAAGCCCCATCGTACGAAGGTGGGACTCACACCTTGGAAACCTGCGGTATGATCGGGGCGCCCTTGAATGGTAAGCGGTTTTGGAGAGAACAGAGTGAGCACCCTCAGCGATCAACGCGTGGCAGTGGAGGAGAGAGAAAAACTGTTGTGATTGCAGGTTATCAGTTGAGCAAGTCAACCACCCTCAACGTGCAAATGATGTTGGATCTGGAGGAGCCCAGATCGGATGGCTGAGATTACGCCTGATTGACAGAGCGGAATTGACAGGGGATTAAGCCGCGATTTAAGAGGATTTGGAATCCGTTGACCGCCACGGTGGAGAAAGCAATGAATCGATGAGTGGGCTAGCACAATTTCGATGAGGACATGTGGGTACTTCTCGAGCGTTCATGCTAACGCCGAATAGGTAATTCCAAGCACGTAGGCAACAAGCGAATCGATGCAGGTGGGAGAGGAAACGAACAGGCATGGAGGTCGAATGGCTAAAGCCATGAACAGAGACAGTGAATAGGGAAAAGAAGATAGATTCAGATCGAAGAGTCCAAGTGACCAAGAGAGACAGTGAACAGTAAATCCTGAGAGGAGGGCTGAGCACAGAGAGCAGTAAAGCCAAGCAGAGGAGACAGAGGGCCGAGCTAACCATAGGTAGCATCGAGCACCAAAGAGCTTGAAGAATCAAGCCTTCCCATAGAGGAATCTGTCCAGATTGAGTAGCACAATTGGCTCTTTCCACTGTAGAGCAAGGGTCACAGAGCTGGTAGGAAGAACAAGAGTCTGTGTACTCCAAGTGGCTTGGGGAATCCAAGAACTACCCTGCCAAGAAAAATTTGCTTTAGGAGAACTCATATTGAGTCCCTGTATTATAATTTCTCCGCACAAAGACATAATAAAACAAGGCCACCATTGAAGCTTGACCGAAGACGTAGCCCTGGAGAATAGGGTAAACTCCTTATTAAAAATAGATCTTTTCTTTGTGTTGCTTACTGTATTTCTCTGATGTCTTTCCATTCATTTTCTATGTATTGGAAATATGATCGATCCGTTGTTTCAATAACACAGAACACACACCAGCACATGGGTCTGTAATACCTTTTGTTTAATAAATCTTAACTGAGGTCACTCATAAGGTGATTATCAGATCAAGTGGTATTAGAGCTCTAGGCTGTAAGGTTAGACAAGCTTTTGTTGGTTTAGTTGTGAATGATCACTAGATCAAAGCTCAAATTAGGAGAAGGAGAATTGGTGGAAACTAATCCTGAAATTGGAAGAGTCTATTCTTGAAAGACAATGTCAGAAGAAGGTTCTATAGGGCCAGACTCCCAATTCCTAGAAAGTTTCCTAGCTATAAAGTCCATGGTGGAAGAAATGTATAGGGACTTTAGAAAGCATAAGGGTGAAGATTCATCAGGCTCTAAGCAAGATAAAGAAGAAGACGAATCTCATGCCCATGACCACTCCAAAGGAAAGGGGAAAGAAAAAAGCTTCCCTACACCTCCTAGTAGCCCTGTGCATAATAAGAAAGCATCTTTGATTAAGTTAGATGTTAAATTTGATTTTCCTATATATGATGGAGAGTTGCATGCTGAAAAGTTGGACAATTGGATAAGACAAATTGATGTGTATTGTAGACTACAAAATATAGACTCAGACAAGAGCAAGATTTAGCTGGCAAGCCTTCGCCTAGGGGGCACTGCCTCGGTTTGGTGGGAAGGAAGAACCCAAGCTGATATGAAGAAGCATGGTAAGACTATCTCTATTTGGAGTGACTTTTTTTCTGCCATCAGAAAGCAGTTCTATCCATTGGCCTACATGCAACAAGCCCTGATGAGTTGGCAAACTCTTCGGCAGTTGAAAGGGAAAAGTGTACAAGGGTATACTCAAGAGTTCTGAAAGAAAGCATTGATGTTACGTATTTCATTAGACTCACCAGAAACACTTTTGAAGTACATTGGTGGTCTACACAGCTACATGAGGTACACTATCCTCATGTTTAATCCCAATAGTATAGATGAGGTATCTATCCAAGCTACTCATATAGAAGCTAGAGGAAAGAATGGAAATCCAGAAGTTGGGGGACCATCCCAACCCACTGTAAGCAAGAGCAAGGAGAAAAGAAAGCAGAAGTGGAAAGCAAGGAAGGCTAACACTACACAGAAAGGCAAAGCCTCATGCACTCGCTATAAAAAGGAGGGGCATGATGATGAGCACTATTGGATTCTGCATCCAGAGCTGAGACCGAAGAAGTCTAAGGGCAAGAAGAAGACAACCGCTGCAGCTATTCAGAAGGATTTGGGGTTAGACTCGAGAGATGAAACAATCATTGTAACCACAGGTATAAAAGGTAAGAATTCTGAAGCATCTACTAGTAATTCTGCTCAATCTGTTATTGATGAAGAACATGAGAGAAAAAGGCGTGAGCTTTCCCATATTCGAGTTGTTTCCAAATATCAAAAGATTGATACTTTGTTTGATAGTGGTTCACAAGTAAATCTGATTTCTGAAGCAATTGTAAAGAAATTGGAATTAGAAACTACACCTCATAAGAAACCATACCCATTGGGATGGTTGAATGATAAAGAACAACTACAAGTGACTAGACAGTGCAAACTCAAGTTCTATTTTGGGTCAGCATTTGTAGATGAGGTTGAGTTACATGTAATTCCTTTGGATATATGTGGAATTGTTTTAGGAAATCCTTACTTGTATGATAGAAAGGTTATTTTCTATAGAGCTGAGAACACGTATCTACTTGTTAAAGATGGAATTGAATACTTTGTAAGAGCTCATAAGCTCAAGAATAATTATACGCTCATAAACTCAAGACAGATGAAAATAATGATAAATTCATGCAAACAGTTCTTACTAATGGTTGTAAAGGAAAAGAAAACTGATAAAACCAATGTATTTGAGGGTTGTAATTCTGATCAGCAAGCTGATATAGAAAAGATTGTTTTAGAGTATGATGTCTTGTTTCAAGAACCTCAAGGTCTGCCACCCAAAAAGGGAATAGAACATGATATTATTTTGTAGCAAGATGTTCCTTTGCCTAACAATGGGATGTACATGTTATCTGCTTTAGAGAATGCTGAAATCAAGAAGCAGGTGCAGGAGTTGCTCGAGAAAGGGTTCATCAGGCCTAGTACATCACCATGTGGGTCACCAATCATTTTGGTGAGAAAGAAAGATGGCTCGTGGAAAATGTGCATTGATTATCGATCACTGAATAAAATAACGATAAAAAATAATTATCCCCTTCCTCGCATAGATGATCTTTTAAATCAATTGAAGGAAGCTGTTTATTTCACCATGTTGGATTTGCATAGTGGATACCATCAGGTCAGAGTTGCAGAGAAAGATACATGGAAGACTGCTTTCAAAACAAAGCAGGGATTGTATGAATGGCTGGTTATGCCTTTTGGCTTGACCAATGCCCCTGCTACTTTCATGAGATTAATGAATGATGTACTCAGACCTTTTCTTGATGATTTTGTTATTGTGTATCTCGATGACATTCTGATTTTTAGTAAAATGTGGGAAGATTTAAAGCATGTTAAGCAACATTAGATGTTTTGAAAAGAGAAAAACTTTATGTTAAACTCTCCAAATGTGAATTTGTAAAAACCTTTCTAAATTATTTGGGTCACAAGTAGGGGGAGGTGAATTGAAAATAGATCCCTCTAAAGTGGCAGTCATTGTAAACTGGCCTAAACCCAAGTTTGCTACAGAAGTGAGAAGCTTCTAAGGAGCAGCACAGTATTGGAGGCAGTTCATTTCAAATTTGTCCTCAATTGCAGCTCCCTTACATGCTTTGACAGGATTGAACAAGGTGTTTCAGTTGGGAGGAAAATAGCAGAATGCCTTTGAGACCTTGAAAGAAAAAATTAGTACAACACCCATACTAGCACTGCCAGATCTACAAAGACCATTTGAGATCCAAACTGATGGCAGTGACTATGTCATGGGAGCAATGTTAACACAGCACGGTAAACCCATATGTTATCATTCTGAGACTTTTAATCCTGCATTAGTTAACTATCCTACCTATGATAAAGAATTGTATGCATTAGTTCAGAGTGTGAAAAAGTGGAAACATTCCTTAATGGGCAAAGAAACAGTAATAGATACTGATCATCAGCCACTTCGATATCTACACTCCCAAACTAAGTTGCAACAGTCAAGATATTATAGATGGATGGGTTTTCTATAATAGTTTCATTTAGTCATCAGATATAAAAAGGGCATACATAACAAGGTTGCAGACATGTTATCTAGACCCATTATAAATGCATCTACCATACTTAAGCATAATTTTGTGCTACATGAAAGCTACATAGAACAATATGCTCAGGATATGGACTTTAAAGATGTATATGCAACTTTGAGTCAAGGCAAAAGAGTAGAAGAATTGGACTATCATGTGAAGGACCGACTCTTATATCATTGTGGGAAACTCTGCATTCCACAAACTCAAAGAGCAAAGATAATTAGGGAAGCACACACTTCTCTGATATCAGGTCACTTTGGGGTAAGTAAAACAGTTGCACAGCTGCAAACATTATGTTATTGGCCAAAAATGAGTGAGATAGTTTATAGATATGTAAAGGGTTGTGCTATGTGTGCTAAAAGCAAGCCTAGCAATAGAAAACTAGGCTTGTACACTCCATTGCCAGTTCCTTCTCACCCTTGGGAGAGCATTTCCATACATTTTGTTGGAGGACTGCCCAAATATAGGAAAGGTCATGATTATCTATATGTCGTTGTGGATAGGTTCAACAAAATGTGTATTTTGATACCGTGTAGTAAACAGATTATAGCTGAACAAACTGCAAAATTATTCTTTGAACATGTATGGGTTCATTTTGGTTTACCCACTTCTATTATATCATATCGAGACACCCGATTTGTGGGGAAGTTGTGGTCCAGTCTATGGGAACTAATAGACACCAAATTAAAGAAAAGCACAACTTTTCATCCACAAACAGATGACCAGACATAAGTATTTAACATGATAGTGATCCAATTACTGAGAGGATATTGCATCAAACATCCTAAGCTTTGGGATGAGCACTTGTGCTATGTGCAGCATGCTTACAATAGAGCCAAAAACTCTTCTACACAGAGATCTTCTTTTTAGACCTGCTTTGGTTTCATACCAAGGTCTCCCTTGGATTTTGTCTCTGGTAAAGATACCATGGTTGATGGACATAGTGATGTGGACAAAGCAACTAGGTTCATTGAACAGATCTAGGAGATCCACTAGGCAGTACAAGAATAGCTGGAAAAGAGCTAGACCAAGTACAAGGCTAGGCATGATACGCATCGGATGGAGCATAGTTTTCTAGTTGGAGACCAAGTTTGGCTGTATATCAACAAGGACAGGATGCAAGGTGAAGGTAAGAAGCTAAAACCTATCAGGTATGGACCCATCAGGATACTGGAGAAGATTGGTGAGAATGCTTTTCGCCTTGATCTACCAGCTTACATGCACATCTACTTAGTCGTGAACACAGATTGCTTGAGGTTGTTTGAACCTTCAATGATTGAGGACCCTGAAGAGCAGAGTCAATTGCGTTCTGTTGATGACCTGCTACCTGAATATCTTAATGAGTTGTAGGAAGATACAGTGCTGGACAGGAAAGTATGGACAACGCGCAATGGATAGGTGGAATACCTCAGAATTAGGCTTAAAGGTTCAAAGCCTAGCAGTGCGAAGTGGATTGAGATTGGACAAGTGATACAACAGTTTCCTCACTTAGTCGATGCTTGAAGAAAAACCAACTTTTGGTGGTCCAAAAGCTTTTCAGTTAGGAGGTCGTGATCTGAATCGGATCCATAAACGATTGTCATACAACCGTGACTAAATCAAGTCAAACAAGTCCTTGAAGAATCCAAAACAGCAATCTAAAACACCATGAACTAGTGGCCATGGCAACCGATGTGGAATGACGAGGACCTCGGTCAATGTGCGCTGACCGAGGATCATGGAGATTGCGCAAGAGGTCAAAATAGCCCCTGGAAGCCTCGAATTGGGAAAAGGAGCTGATTTTCAATGTAACGCACATCGTTGGGCAAACAGGGCTGAAATGTAAGGGCTTAAGCACTCGGTCACATTGGGAGCCTGAGGACCATGGGCAGAAAAAGGTAAAGCACCATTGTACGAAGGTGGGACCCACACCCTAGAAACCAACGGTTTGATCGGGGCGCCATTGAAATGTAAGCGGTCTTGGAGAAAACAGAGTGAGCACCCTCAACGATCTACACGTGGCAGTGGAGGAGAGGGAAAAATCGCCACGATCGCGCGTTATCGGTCAAGCAATTCAACCATGCTCGACATGCAAATGACGTTGGATCTGGAGGAGCCCAGATCAGACGGCTGAGATTGCGCTCGATAGGCAAAGCGGAATTGACAGGGGATTAAGCCTCGATTTAAGAGGATTTGGAATCCGTTGACCGCCATGGTGGAGAAAGCAACGAATTGATGAGCGGGCTGGCGCAGTTCTGATGAGGACACGTGGCTACTTCTCGAGCGTTCATGCTGATGCCGAAAAGGGAATTCCAAGCACGCAGGCGACAGGAAAATCGACGCAGGCGGGAGAGGAAACGAACAAACATGGAGGTCGAATGGCTAAAGCCGTGAACCGAGATAGTGAACAGGGATCAGAAGAGAGATGCAGATCGAAGTGTCCAGGCGACCAAGAGAGACAGTGAACAGTGAACCCTGAGAGGAGGACTGAGCACAGAGAGCAGTAAAGCTAAGCAGAGGAGACAGAGGGCCGAGCTGACCACAGGCAGCATCGAGCGCCAAAGAGCTTGAAGAATCAAGCCTTCCCATAAAGGAATCTATTCGGATTGAGCAGCACAGTTGGCTCTTTCTACTGTAGACCAAGGGTCACAGAACTGGTAGGAAGAACAAGAGTATGTGTACTCCAACTGGCATGGGGAATCCAAGAACCACCCTGTCAAGCAAAATCTGCTTCACGAGAACTCATATTGAGTCCCTGTATTGTAATTTCTCTGCTCAAAGACATAATAAAACAAGGCCACTACTGAAGCTGGATCGGAGACGTAGCCCTGGAGAATAGGGTGAACTCCTTATTAAAAATAGCTTGTGTCTTTGTGTTCCTTACTGTACTTCTCTGTTGTTTTTCCATTCATTTTCTGTGTATTGTCAATCTGATCGATCTGTTGTTTCAATAACACAGAACACACACCAGCACATGGGTCTGTAATACCTTTTGTTTAATAAATCTTAACTAAGGTCACTCATAGGGTGATTATCAGATCATACATAAGAATTAAAAGAGAAGGAATATAGTGGTTACTACACATATAGTTTGTACCCCTCTTAAGTTTGTGCAAACCTCAGGTTGATAACTAAAGCTGAGACCCTTGGAGTTACAACATTATTATTATAATATTGATGGTCATCTCTCAGGTCTAAGGTCAAGGGCTTAGAGATTTGGCATATTGGCACCTTGGAAGTTTTGTGGTGTAAACGTGTAGGATGTTTTTGATATCCATCAACTGATAGGCATGATAGAAAATAAAATCACTAATAGGTGGAAGAAGGTTTTTTCATCATCGGGGTCCTAGAGGTCATGTTCTACACGGATTTTTAGTGCTAATGAATTTTGAGTTTTTTGAGAGTTTTCAACACAAAATCTAAAATTTGGTGTTCCATCAACTACCACAGAGTAAAGCTGAAATATTATGTTGAATAATTTTGGTAGTTTGGTGTTTCGAGGTCCCAATATGATACAGGACTTGAGCACACTAATTAGTGATAAATATGAATGTGCGCCAGGATTTGAAAATGAAAAATTAAAGGGAGTAGAAAATTTCAAGATTTTGGGAAGGAAACATCATTATAAATTTAAGGTATGCTATTAAAGAAATTTGTTTTTGGTACATTGAGAAGAGGAAAAAATCACCATAAAGATGAATTATGTCATTAAAGAATAGATGTAAGAAATGAGTGAATGAAGCACCTAGTTAATGAAAGGTGTGTTGAAGATGTTATAAATGTAACCTATAACAGTCATAAAATAGAATGTGCAACTCAAGAAGTTGAGTGAATATTTAAAAATCAAAGATTAGGGAGCTTTGAGACATCTATAAATAATTGCAAAGAAACTAAGTGTATTGCAAGATATTAAGGATTAGAGACGTTTGAAATGTCTTCACAGACTTGTAAATAATTTGTCTAATAAAGGAGATTAAAGGTCAGATACGTTTGAGATGATTGTAAAGAATTGCAGAAGAATAGATTGGATCATATAAGAAAAGTTTGCTGATGAGAGAGTTGTGGGGATTGGTGTCTCTAGCAGGTTGGTGCATTTAATTATGAGGAGATTGGTATCCCCTAGATGTTGAGTCCTATAAATCTACAAGGATTCGTGTCTATGGTAGGTTGATTCGTAGAAATTTAATGTGAATGGTGTCTCTTCTAGGCTTGTTCTTACAAAGAACAATTAATTAAAAGAAGTTTTGTGGTTTTCACCCTAATGAGTTTCCACATATATCTTGTGTCTTATTTTTCCCCTTTATAAGTTTTATGTTTAATTATGTTGGAATGTTTATAAATAAGTAAAAAATGTATATATTGATTCACCTCTCATCTGAATTTAATTGTGAATCCAACAATTGGTATTAGAGAAGGTTCACTTAGAAGCAACTTAACAACTGGAAGGTGGATATTAAAGGTACAAAATGGTTAATTATGATGGATTTTTCTCAAAGGGATCCCCACTCTTTAATGGAACAAATTATGCATTCTATAGGACAAGAATGAGGATCTACTAATGTCTCTTGGTGTTGACATTTAGCTATCTATTGTGAATGGGTACAAAGTTCTAGCTACACCACATCTTGATGAATGCTATTTTATATGGCCCATCGAAATAAAAAATTGTTAAAGTAATGCAATGCAATTATGCTAAGGATATTTGAAGCGAGATCCAAAGCACCTACAAAGCGATTAAAATGTAATGATGGGAAAGCTTCAAACTCACCATATAAATTTGAGAGTTTAAAGATGAATAAAAAGATATTACAAGCTTCTTCATTTGTGTAGATGAGTTTGTGACCACTATTAGAGGACCTAATGGAAAGATGGATGAATCAATAATAGTTCAAAAAGTGTTGTGTACACTGCCTTTGGGATTTAATGCAAAGGTTTTAGCCATTGAAGAAATGAAAGAGGCCAACTATTTCAAGACGGATGAAGTACATGGAATTCTTACTGCATATGAAATGCGAAGAAGCAGACTTGAAAGCTTCACTGAAAGGAAAAATACAACCTATTTCACCTCCATGGAATATCCTAGAATATTCTTAGTAGTAGTGCCAAATCAAATGTCAAGATTTATCTCATTTTCGTCATTTTTCTTTTTTAATTAAATTGACTCATGAAAATAATGTTATATGAAGAAGTGCCATATGAAATGAGTTATGTTTTTTTAGCATGTGACATTGATAAGCGATGTATTGTAAGAGGGGTAAATCTTCATTAAGAATTTTGAATTTTGTTATATATTTTTTCAAATACCTATATATTTAACTGATATATTGATTAGTTCAATAATAATAATTTAAAATAAAATTATAATTTACCTAATATTTATAATTTTTAAAACTTTTAAAAAAATAAAATTATAATTTTTAAAACTTTTAATAAAATAAAATGTTATGAGTTTTGATTTTTACTATATATTAATACATATTAGCCTTTACCAATCATTTATTTAAATATTTGTAAATAATAATCTTGAGAACCACACTTTACCATAGATACAAGGCTTTACCAGCCATTTATTTAAATAATTTTAAATAATAATATTCAAAACCACACTTTACCATATATTTAATAGATATCAGACTTTACCACCAATTTATTTAAATATTTTTAAATAATAATCTTCAAAACCACACTTTTGCATAGATACCAAGCTTTACCACCCATTTATTTAAGTATTTTAAAATAATAATATTCAAAATCACATATACAAATTTTTATAGCCCTTATTTCTATTTCTATCAAATTTATTTTACAGAAATCTTATTAATTTACAGGAATATTAAAAAAATATACATATTAAAAACATACCTATTTTATTAATTTACACAAATACTAAAAAGAAAAACATCAACATAGTATTAGTTTACACAAATATTAGAAAACGATTACGCTACTCGGATTTTAGCGCCTCTATTGTGGGCCGGGAATAGCTGCCCAGTATAAGATATTGGACTTTCTGATACTCGCTTTTTCAAGTCCCAATGCATTATTAGTCGATCGAAAAAGCACAGACCCTTATATCTAACCTTTGGCATTTAAATCATTTGGAGTGTGGGAAAGTTAAAATTTTAGGGACGCCATGTTCTATATATTGGATTAAAATATCATCTCTAAAGGAGGCAATGGGCTGGCTAGAATTTGACGCACCTGTTTAGTACTGTCGGGTAAGGTTGAGATTGTAAAGCTTTTTCAGTTACTAGAAATCGGTTATTACAATATTTATTTTAGGAATTGCCGATATATAAAAAAAATTATTATTATTATTTAAATTTTAGGTTATTGATAAGAGAAATTAAATTGGTGTATGTTTTTTATGTGTTTGTAAGATAAGGGATTTATTTCTCAGTACTAATTTAACTCTTAAATTTAAAATGACATACATATTCTACCTCTTCTATTTTGAAGATGTAATTTCTTATAAAAAAACCATACTCTTAATCATTAAACCTATTTAAACTATATATTAAACCCAATCACACTATAGTAACCACCATGATTATTCATACTAATCTAATTTTGTTGGGACTCATTCTGAGGGCCGGTGGAATTGATGGAACTATATTTTCAAATCCTAGTGGTGACCTACTCTGCAAGCTTTACAGAACATGCAGAATACACTATTGCGACTAAGAAATAAATTGATTATGCCAGGCTGTGTAGGCCATTGTTTATTTTGTCTGAACAGGCTTTGCGGTAATTAAAATATTGCCCCCGATGAGTGAGATGCCATGGTGGGGTCACGCGTAGGACTTTTTCATTTAGGGGTCGCGCCTATATCTTGTTTTTCATATGATGGGGCCACCAATGGGTGGGCGGCCCAAATTAATCAAACACAAACCCTAGATTCTTCCGTCGCTCCATTATCTTGTTCTTGTTCTTACTAGATTAAAGTAGCTCAATATCGACACACGAAATGTTAAATCATTGACGGCAATTTACCTGGACCTAGAAAATCCTGCAATAGTGCACAGGTACGGGAATATTGTAAGGGACTTGTTTAGTGATGACATTTGCTAGCCATTTTTTCGTCTGAATCTGCTGATTTTTTTCCAACATTTTTTTAAATAGCGGAAATAGATTTAGCACATTTTCAGACTAAGCCCAGGCCTATTGCAAGGCAAGCAAGATTTTGCCGAGGCCGAATCTGCAACCTGGACTTCAAAGCTCCAGTTGAGAAAGTATGTTGTTGGATTTCACGTCGCGATGAACGAAAACCGGGCACTAACAATGGTGAAGATAACTTTATTTGGTACGCTAATGGTGATGACTGCTTTTGTTTCCATGAAGCAGATCGCCCCGGATTCCGTTCGGCAGCTACTCATTCACCAGAAGACCAATGTCGTGAACCGACAGCAATCTTACTACGTGGCAATAGCCGATACGGCAATGTCTGGATTTCTGCAGGGACCCCATCATCATTTAGAGTGCCAATACCAATGAGTTTACTTACTGCAACCTTTGGCCCATTGAGCACGACGCCTCTCTACACGATTCCCGTTGCCACTTTGCCAATGATCGTGTCTTCTTTTTATGTACTCCAAGACGTTGTCGCCTGGGAGTTAAGGTTTCCGGAAGGCCCTCATCTTCAGGGACCCGTCATCATGTAGTTTTTCGGGGCTGTATCATGTAGTTTTTCGGGGCTGTAGCCTTAACCAGGCTTGGAATTTCAAATCTTTTTTGTTTGTCAAATGGAAATGGAAATGGAAATTTGTTGTTGTTTTTGTATTTTTTATGTTTTTTATTTTACGTTTTATTCAACCTCGTTTTATCTCTAAATTCTCCTTCAACCACTTTTGCATCTTAATTTTCATTAATCTTCCTCTAAAAATGTCTTGTTTTTCCTAAGTTAACATAAACATGTTAATTGTTGCAATTTTATTACCCACTAATATCTTTTGTTTAATTCTCTCTTTTTAATCATATAATCTTTTATTTTCAAATTAAAAGAATAAGTTATTTCATTCTCAAATTTATTTTATGTTATAAAATATTTGACATCAAAAATTATTTCAATTTGTAAAGTGGATGTAAGGATATAGATGTTATTATTCATATGATAACTTTCTATTTATATAATGAAAAATAATTAGACCTTAATTCCATTAATTTTTATATCTTTAAATTTTATATGATTTTAATTTAGTATATATATGTGTGTATGTGAGAGAGAGAATTGATAAAGAAAAAAACTACTAAGACTCATACTTAATGCTTTTGACTAAAAGATTTATAATAATGGAATATCCATAATTTATTTTTATTCTTACTCATACAAAGCATTATAAATTCTTCAAACTTTTGAAAATATAAGCAAAACAATTAATCCTTACTTCTTATTTAAGAATTATGTGTTATAATTATATTAAATTGAATTTCAATTTCATTTAATCATTAAAACAATTAATTTATAAAACAACCCAAAATATATTATAACTAATCAAATCAACATTAAACCTAAAAAAAACAACCAAATTATTTTTAAAAGTCCACTAAAAAATACAATTAAAATATTTTAAAAAATACACAATAGCATTTTGATTTTCATTTTTTTTAAAACAAGAAAAGCCTCCAACCTCAAGTGCATACCACTCGTTGAAACAACTAAATTTTTATTAACCTCAAACCATGTACATACATAAAACTCATAAAACTAGCCGCTTCAACCAGTAAGTCCTACCATTTCTTTAACAAGTCAAAAACACCTCAAAATACTTTAGTGCTTTACTGCACTGATAGCAATGATGTAAACTATAGACATTTTAAACCCTGGTTGGGCATGCGAGTGGGATGAGGATGGCCTCTCAACTCTTGAGGAAGTGTGAAGTGCATAGATACGCTTATGTCAATAAATTTAAAGTTTTGGGTGCATTCAGTACTATTAGCATGAATGCTATCTCAATCCATTTAAATTTGAATATGTGAAGTTTCAAAATGCATATGACAAGTTCACACAAATAAATAACATATCAAATTTGGAATTTGATATATGCAATCAATCATATTATTATATAATAATCATTTTAAAAACTTATAATCATATGGTGTCTTCTTAAAAGATTATTCTAGAAAGTTTTTAGTTGAGAAAACAATTTGGTTATTAGGATTGTACAAAGTTTGAACCCTTAACCAATTTAGTTATAAACACACAAATTCTAACTAGAAATAATTATGGGTGTTATATGACATTACATTATACAACAAATTGACGTGAATCCTATAGATAAAAGTCAATTGCATTCGGTTTCCAAAAATAAAAATATTTTACCAAAAAATTTATGAGTAATCTCAGTTATAGAGCTTGAGAGTGCAGAACAGTTGTTGGAAACCTGAATTCCCAGTTATAAATATTCAATGCAATTATGCTTTATGACGGAGTTGTAGATTTAATATGGGCATGCCTGAGAGATTGAGAGTGCAAGAAATTACTTGTATTTAAACTTATGCTAAGTAGAAAATCCCTTAAATAGTTTTCTATTATAATTTTGGACGGTTTAAATTTGAAATTAGACGTCGAGTTGCAGATATAAAAGAGAAATCATATCTGACGAGTTAAACTTTTAACTTGCCGTCAAATATGTCTTGGAACCCAAAATACATCTTAAAGGACGGCAAATTCCAGTCCTGGCCTTAACGACGGCCGCGATCGTGAAGACCAGCGAGCAGGAGAGGACCCTGCGATAAAGCAAACGTTCAGCGAAAGCGAAACCCGGTCTTTGATGTGGACTTGTATGAGCGACCTAATTGAGCAAGGTCCCGGTCCCAAGTGTGGTCCACATAAGTCTGGATTCGCTGCCAAAGAGCTTGCATTGGAAACGAAGACAGCCCCACATCTGCAACATGGCCTACGAATATATCGTTGGAAAAATCCACAGACGACAAGCCCTGCATGTTCGCAGATTCTCTGGGGTTCACCGGGAATGAAAGTAGAGATTTTATTAGAAATATCGTAAAGCGAGCAAAGGGATAAAATAACATACAAAGTATTTGTGATAAGGTAAGAAGACGAGATGTATTGGGATTAATGTTGCTCGCATATAAATTAAATGAAAGAGTTACTCAAGGCTGATGGACTTTATTAATGAAAAACGTTTCAGAAGATATTTTATAAGACTAAAAACTATAAAAAATAATTAAATTATAATTTTTTAAATAATTATTATTAATCTTAATTATAAAAAATGTAATTTTGGTTTTAGGGGTAATTCAATTGGTGATTTAAGTAATGTTAGTCTACATAAAACTAAGAGATCCAAGGTTCAATTTCTTCCTATTATGACTTGGTTTGCGTTAGACCTGAGAGATTTGGTAGCCACATGTCAGGGGCCTTCCTTTGGAATAAAAAAAGTAATATGTAACAAACATTTTAATCATGAATATTAACTATCATTTTGTCTTAAATATTCTTAATTTGTAAATAAGCTTTCTTTGAATAGCATGGGTTTATCAATACCACATGCTCAAAAACCATAACTAGTTTTTAATCACACTTGTTCCTATGACATTTTTTTTAACATTAATCAATTTAAGTAGAAGGACAAAAAAGGGAGCCCCAAGTGGAGCAACTTGTTCGCCATTGAATGTACTATTAAGGCATTCATGCTGCTGTGTAGGTCACAGGTTCAAGCATCGTCTTACCCGTGCGTTGTGCTTTGGAGTGGTGCAATTGCAATTGGAGGTTACAGTAGTAGCAGTCGGGGATGGATGCTTTGTCACACGAGTAAGAGAGCCGACGCATTACTAATTCCACCTGTCAAAATAAAAAAGACAAAAAAGGGAATAACTAATTTTTAGATGAATCTCCACTTTTGATTTGTAACTACTATTAAGAATATTCAAAAATATTCTATGGGTGTTAAATCTCTATCACTAGAACATTGTGGTGATAAAAGTATGCTACCAGTGATTTAGTTTATGATAGGAATTTAACAATTACTAGTTGAGAAATATCACTTTACAAGGGATCTTAGAGAGAGATCAAATATCCTGAGCTGCAAAGTCCAAATCTTTAGGAAGTGTTTGCACTTGTATACATTTGGCTACTACACAAAGAGCACTTTTAAGACATTTTTCTAAGACAATATTTTTTTCGTCTTAAAAAGTCACCTTTTATTGTACTTGTTTTACAATAAAAACTTTATATTTAAGACAAATACAATTTGAGACAAAACTTTATATTTAGGACAAAAACAGTTTAAGACAAAAACAGTGTGAGACAAAAATATTTTAAGAAAAAACTTTATATTTAAGACAATGGCCACTTAAGAAAACGACAATTAAGATGAAACTTATTTAAAACAATTAACAATTAAGAGAACCATATCAATTAAAGACAATATTATCTAACAACTACAAAATTGACTGTAACAGTGCACCATAAGTTCGCCAACTTGCAGGCTACTACTATCTCACTGTTACACCGAGACTACTATTTCACTAGTATTCAGGTTATCTTATATAAATAAAATAATTTTTTGGGTTCTTTGTTTTGTCGGGGTAGCCGACTATAAAGAACGCGACAACTTTTCCTCACAAGATTTTTTGAACATTAATTCCTCTTTTGTCCCTTCAATCTCTGCTGATACGATTACAGAGAAATTGTTTGTCGTTGCATTCAACAATATTACAGAGAGGGGGATTTTAACAAAAAAATTTAAGACAAAAGAAATCATTTGTCTTAAAATTTAATTTCGTCTTCAAATTTTCAATACGAGGCACTCATAAAAAAGGTAAAGCTGAAGTATTAGGCGTATGTCTTTACACTATTGATGGGCTCTTCAAGAAGCAGAGCAATGGAGGCCGACAAAAAATATTGGCATTTAAGGAGATAGAGGCCGCAACAAAGGTGTGCTTAGTGAGAGGAAAGATGGAGGCACTTTCGTTGAACGTTGAGAAGCAGTAACATAGTTGGAATACTTTTTGGGATCTCCATTGCTAGTATTTTAATTTTTGTTCTTTTACTGTTTCATTTATTTTGAATGCTACTTCTATCCATTGGTTGTTGTTAACATCACAAGTTGTGTTGCAACTCCTCACTGCCATTGACAACATGGATTAGATTCAGCTAAAGGATTGTTGAATAACGCATCATGAAATTCTTAATTTTATTTTACATTGATTAAATCGAGAAAATTTGAATTTCCACTTCAACAGACAAATTGGATGCAGTTAACTTGTGTGACATGGCTTATGTCACCTAGTTTACTCAATAAATTGAAGTTGGAGGAGTTAGATTTCAGTTAAGCATATGTGATTGCTAATTTATAGCAATCAAATTTGGTTATCTCAAGTTGTTTTCAGTTAAACTAGTTCCCACTTTTGGAGGAACTAGTGGAAGGTCAATTGTGTAGTTGGTGAGACTTTAGTCAAACTCAATGATCAGTTAGTTAACTGATCAGTCAACCCAAAATAACTAGTGCATGCATAGAATTTGAGTTCCCTAATTGTGGTGGAGATTCCAAGGTAGTGTAACATCATTTATAGAGTACTATTGACTGTACAGGTCTTGCATGCAACCGTATGATCAACCTTGGGAACTACAAATCCATTTTGGAAAAATTCCTAAATAATAGGGGCTTATTTATCAAGAAATTACACAAGGAAATAGGGGCTCAAGTATAGCCATAAATTGACTAAGTCTTGGTTAGAGCTTCTCACTGAGTAGAGAGATATGTTATTCGCTTGTAGGTTGTGTTCAATTGAGAAAAAAAATTGTATTATATCTTTATTCATCAGATTAATGCAAGCATGCATTAGGGTTTTTACCATATTTCTTTCCCCTGGAAAAATATTGTTTGCATGTGTGTTATTTCTTATTGCATATCTGAAACTTGTGTTCAAAATACTTAATTAACTTCCATAGAGTAGTAGAGTAGGTTTTTGTCTTGTGATTAACTTCACGAGTAGTTGGAAATCTACACCATAATTTCTACATGGATGGTAGAGGAAAGTTAAAGAATATTAATTGGCAGAGAATATCGCTACTTCAAAATCTCTACAATAACTTTTGCGAGAAGGAGACGTCAAGGATAAAAGATTGGATTGTGGAAGCATTAGTCATAAAATTCACAAGGGTGGTAATTTTGGCTCTAGGTGTGGATGTAGATGGATTAAATGTAGCCTTCATTGGTGCAGTTGCTGGTGTTGTTGGGTGCAATACGTCTAAGCATAATTATCTGAGCTAGATTTAGTTTTTATCATGATTCTAGATGATATCAGGGATCTCTACTGGTTTTTTTGTTTCAAGGTACACTAATAACAATTTGTTTTCCACTCTAGTTGTTGGTCTACTATGTGGTCTATTTGAGACACACTAGTTGGTTGTTTACGTGGTCTTTCTTCTAAACCTTTTCTCCTGTGGATCTTCCTTCTCCTTCTCTGGTTTGGGATTGGTCGATCATGGGATTTTTTAGGATCTTAGTTGCTACCTATTGGTCTTCTCTGTGGTCTATCTTAGACACACTAGCTAGTTGTTTTATGTGGTCTTTCTTCTAAACCTTTTCTCTTGTGGATCTTCCTACTCCTCTTTGGTTTGGGATTGGTTGATCAGGGGATTTCTGAGGATCTTTACTACTACATAAGTGCATTCATTTTGGTTGGTGGAGTTGGTAACATATTTGAATTTTGAATTCTATCAAGAAGGAGTCTCTTGGGGTCATTAATTGGTATAGGGGAATATTTATTTTCCAAGTTGGCCATTAATTATATGAGGGACAATCCATTAATGGTACATGTCGTCATTGAAGATCTATGTTGATTGTGTGCTTAATGAGATTTTGTGAAGGACATTGGTCGACGATGATTGGTCAATTGATTGTATATGAAGGGGTGTCCTAGTGGATTGAGTTGGTGATGACCTACATCGAGTGGGGTCTATAATTGATAAGTGACATTAATTTACCTTCTCTACATATTTTAACGAGGTCTTTTAGAAATTACTACATAAGGCATTTTTTGGTAATTCTCTCTACTTTGTTGCATCTGTTGGTAGGATGTCACTTAAAATTAAAGGCAACTTGGGAGATGACATGCCATTACTCAATGCGTTGCTACATGCAACTATTGAAGCGAAGAGTTATGACTTGATCATGTGCTCAAAAATTTTCTCAAAATTCAAATTTGTCAGATCAGTGTGGAGCCTATATGACTACGTAGTTCTCATCATCCTGAATCTGGTCCAACTCGTTCCATACAAAATGGAATTTGTATGCTCCCAAAAACATGTTCTGTTCATTTTCCTAAACAGGTGAATTTTTAAAACAAATATGAAGGTAACTGAGTCAGCAGTTTGTACTACTGACATGGTGCTGACTTGGCATACCTACATGGCAGGGTGACTGTGCATGTGAGTATTTCCTTTGGCAAATTGGATGGTTCCAAGTGGCACAATTTTATTGGTGTTGATTTGGTTGAGTTTGGATGGTTGGTTGGTGGCCCACCATAGGATGCCACGTGGCCCAACCAAAGTCCACCATGTAGCAGCTTGAGGGCCACCAAAACTTAGCTTAAGGTCCGTGAAGTAGATGGCGGGGGTCGAATGCACGACCTCCAAGTGTCAAGTCCAAGCCATTCCCAATGCGCCATACATCTATTTCTTATTATATATGGTATGCAACACATATTTAAATGTTAAGCCTCCACCATTCAAAGGAAGGGGAAAACCCACTGGGCCAACCCTTAGCCATATGGCCACCTATAGGACTGTGATGGAGTGGGAAGGGTCCAACCCAACATGACCACCAGCGGAGCAGAGTAAGAGTCCCACTCATGGGGGCGGGTTGTTAGCCTTAGCCCCGGGCATGAATACCCCCATGGACCCAAAAATTCATAATTAAGGGCTTACTGGACGAATTAATGTTCCTAGAAAGTCACCTAGAATCCCGCAAATTTGGCGCCCAGTTAGCACAATTCGAGGTGGATTTGTAGGATCATTGCCAAATTTGGGGGAATTTTTAGAGAAAATAGTGAAAGAGCTAGGGAAGCTCATAACTTCCTCATTTTTTTACCAAATCAGGAGTAGAGAGAGGCTAGACAGGCATCTTTAAGCATTCTGGAGCTATTGGAATAAGTTTGAGAGCTGTTTGAGCATTATAAACTAATGTATTAACACTTATGAGCATAATAGAGAGGGCCAAGCCATTGGAAGCTAGACCAAGAAATTGTAGCCTTGGTGGGGTTAGCTCCTTCAGCGTGTGTTGTTCTGATACTATTTTGGTGATGACTATGTATGTTAAATGTTGTTGTTTAGTCATTTGTTTATGTTAAGTTTACATGAAATTTACATAAAAAACATTCAAAAAATCATGTTAAAACTTCCAATTAACCTCATGAATCCTTAACCACTTTCACATATTCTGAAGAGGAATTTAGCACAGTAAAACTAATTTTCCCATTCAGATCAAGTTTTCTATCAGAGCTCTTGGTTTTCTTTGTGGAAGTTGGATTTAGTTGTTTGCACGTGAATGTAATGCTTACAAGCTTGAAGCTCAAGAGAGGAGATGTAAGGTTGGTTGAAGTTCCTAAAGTTGGGTCAAGGAGAAGGAGTGCAAGATTGCCACGATCTCCACCACTAGTTCTACATCAAATTGGAGTTGAAGCTTCAGTAAGCATGTCACATGAAGGAGAGCCTGCAAATATGGCAAAGGGTGAGAAGGTTTTTAGGAAGGATTTATTTGACATGATAATGATGGTAAAATTCATCTATAAAGAGAAGAATACAACACTCCAAGGTGAAATATCCAAGCCTCCAAAAGGAGAAGGTTCTTGAGGAGGAGGAGGTAATGGAAATGGACGTAAACCTCCACCATCCCCACCATCATCTTCCTCTTCAACTTTATAGGATTATTCATCCTCTTCCACGAAGACAACCCTTACTCATACTCATCAACATGCCTCAAAAGGAATTGGTAAAACACCCCTGTTAAAACATGATGTTAAATTTGAACTACCCATGTATAATGGTGAAGTGAATGCATAGAAGCTTGACAATTGGGTTCATCGGTTAGAGGTATATTTAAGAATTCGAAACCTTCAATATTATGACATAATGATTCAACTAGCTTCCTTGAGGTCGAAGGGTGAAGCACTACTATGGTGGGAAGCGAAGACACAAGAAGAGGTTAAAAAAAATGGTAAGATCTCAATTTCTTGGTCTAATTTCATTGTTGAAATTAAAACAAAAATTTACCCTCTAGCATATATGTAGAAAGCCAACATGAATTGGCAGAACTTTAGATAACCTAAAGGTCAAAACGTGAAAGATCACACCCAAGAATTTAGAAGAAGATCTCTAATGTTAGGTGTAGATTTGTATAACAAGACATGGTTCAGAAGTATGTAGATGGTTTACACATCTACCTCAGGCATGTTATCCTTATGTTTAATCCCAATAATCTAGATGAGGTCTGTGTGAAAGCCACTCACCTTGAGGCAAGAGGGAAAAATACTCCAGAAGAGGGTAGTAAATAGCCACTTAAGGGTAAAGGAAAAGAAAAGGGTTTAAAAGAGAAAGAAAAGAAATATGCATCCATTAAGAAGGAAGGAGAGAAACTAACATGCAAGCTCATTGTTGGTGGCTTCATCCTTATATGAAACCAAAGAAATTAAACAACAAGGGAAAACAAAATACAGTTGTAACCGCTCAATAGGATTTTGGATCCGATTCGGGTGATGAAACTAAAATTACAACCATGGGTATGAAAGGAAAATAATACATTGCTATCACTAGTACTTCAAATTTACCCAGTGAAACAACAAATGAAAATAAGAGGATAGAAAATTTTCACGTAAGGGTAATCTCAAAACATAGCAAAATTGATACTCTTTTTATAGTGTCTCTCAAGCCAATCTCATCTCTGAAAACTTTGTCAAAAGTTTAAACTTGGAATCCACTCCACATCATAAACCATATCCATTAGGATGGGTGTGTGACAATTCAAAATTTCATGTAACTGAAAAGTGTAGACTCAAATTTTCCATTACTGCAACTTTCATAGATAAGTGGAACATGATGTTCTGCCATTAGACATACGTGGCATAGTTTTTGGCAGCCTGTATCTCTATGAAAAAAAAGTTTTCTTCCATATACATGAAAACAAATACAATTTGTTCAAAGATGGAGTATAATACATTGTAAGAGCCCATAATAAGAAACTAAACCTTTCACTTCTAAATGTGGGGCAGATGAAAACACTAATAAATTCTAGCAAGAATTTTGTGCTTCTAATGATCAAACCCAAGAAAGATATTGATAATGAAGCCTTACAAGGTTGTGACTTAAGATTGAAATCTAAATTGGTTGATGGTTTTAACCAATATGATGAGATGTTTCACGAACCTAAAGGATTTACTCCCAAGAGAGGAATCCAACATGAAATACAGCTGCAACAAGATTGTCCTCTTCCTAACATTGGCATGTACATGATGTCAATGATGAAAAACGCAAAATTAAAAAGCAAATTCAAGAGTTGTTCGATAAAGGTATCATCAGGCCAAGTTCTTCGCCATGTGGGTCACCTATTATTTTGGTTCCAAAGAAGGATAGAACATTGCGTATGTGTGTGGACTTCTATGCATTGAACAAGATTACAGTAAAGAACTATTAATCATTGCCTAGAACAGATGATTTACTTGATCAATTGAAAGATGCAAAGTATTTTACTAAGTTGGAATTAAGGAGTGGCAAGCATCAAATTACAATTGTTGAAGGAGACATTTGGAAGACAACATTCAAGACAAAACAAGGTTTGTTTGAATGGCTAGTTATTCCTTTTGGTTTATGTAATGCTCCTACTACCCTCATGCGTGTGATGAATGATGTGTTGAGGCCATTCCTTGATGAGTTTGTTATAGTCTACTTGGATGACATATTAATTTTAGGTAAATATCGGGATTAACATGTCATGCATGAGATAAAAGTTCTTGATGTCTTAAAGAAAGAACCATTGTATTTGAAGACATCAAAGTGTGAGTTTGGAAAACTTCTTTAGTTTACTTGGGTCATATTGTTGGAGGAGGTGAGTTGAAAATAGATCCCTCCAACGTTGATGTCATTTTGAATTGGCCAATGCCCAAGACAATTAATGAGGTAAGATGGTTTTTGGTAGAAACCCAATATTGGAGGAAATTCATTGATAATTTTTCTTCTATAGCAGCTCCTTTGCATGCATTGACTAGTGTGGAAAAGGTTTTCCAACGGGGAGGAAAATAACAAAAGGTCTTTGATGCATTGAAGGAAAAGATCAGTTCAGCCCCAGTACTTGCACTTCCAGACTTGATACAATCATTTGATATCCAGACTGATGCTAGTGACTACGTCATGGGTGCAGTCCTCATGCAACATGGTAATCCTATCTATTTTCATTCGGAAACTTTCAATGGTGCAATGATTAATTATCCTACTTACGACAAGGAATTGTATGCATTGGTGCAAAGTGTGAAAAAGTGGAAACATTACTTATGGGTAAGGAAACAATCATTCAAACTGATCATCAGCCATTGCAACACTTGCAATCTCAATCTAAGTTGGAGCAATCACGTCACTTCCAATGGATGGGTTTTATTCAACAATTTCACTTGGTGATAAGGTATAAGAAAGGTATCTAGAATAAAGTGGTTGATATGCTTTCTAGGCCTATTATTAGTGTAGCGACTTTAATGAAGCATGATTTTCTTTTAGATGAAAGTTATATTTAGCAATATGCATTAGACAATGAATTTCAGGATGTTTATGCAAGCTTGAGTGAAGGTAACCAAGTAGAGGAATTGGATTATCATTTGCATGATAACTTATTTTACCATCTTGGTAATCTTTGTATTCCACAGGTAGAAAGAGTCAACATCATAAGAGAGGCACATACTCCTCTTATTGTTGTTCATTTCGATGTAAGTGAGACAGTGGCACCTCTACAGAGGTATTGTTATTGGCCTTGTATGCTTGAAAGTGTGTCACATTTTATGAAAGGATGTTCATTATGTGCAATCAATAGGCCTAGCAATAGGAAGTTAGCATTGTACACAACACTTTTGGTACCTTCATGATGATGGGAGAGTGTTTCTATGGATTTTGTAGGAGGTCTTCCATTATCAAAAAGAGGTCATGATTATTTGTATGTAGTTGTGGATAGGTTCAGCAAAATGTGTATTTTGATGCCATTTAAGAAGAAAATTACAATTGAACAAACTTCTCAGTTATTATTTCAGAATGTTGGGTGCATTTTGGATTGCCCACATCCATTGTTAGTGATTGAGATTCTCTCTTTTCTGGGAATGTTTGGTCATAATTGTGGGGATTCATGGAAACAAAATTGAAAAAGAGTACAACATTTTGATCTGTAAACAATGGTTAGACAAAGGTGGTGAAGAGGAACGTGATACATATTCTTCGTGGGTATTGTAGCAAGCATCCTAAGTTGTGGGATCAACATTTTCACTACATTCAACATGCTTACAACTAGGCCAAGCATAGTTCAACTCAAACATCGCCATTTGAAGCATGTTTGGGATACTTGCCTAAGTCTCGTTTGGATTTAATTTTTGGAAAGGATGTTGCTATTGATGGTCATGGTGACATAGAAAAAGCAAGAAGGTTCATTCAAAAAATCCAATTGGTACACCAAAGCATTCAAGAACAGCTGGAAAAGAGCCAAGGCAAGTTCAAAGAAAGGCACGACAAGCATCAGGGCGATCACAAGTTCCAAGTTGGTGATGAAGTTTTGCTTCACATTACCAAAGAGAGGCTCCAAGGAGAAAGTAAAAAGCTAAAACCAATTAGATATGGTCCATTCAAAATTCTAAAAAGATTGGTGACAATGCCTTCAAGTTGGATTTTCCTTCATATATGAAAATTTATGCTCTTATTAATGTAGAAAAATTAAGGTTGTATGAGCCTCCTTTGATTGAAGATCAAGGAGAGGATGTTCAAATTTTGTCCATTGAATACTTCTGTCCTGAATAATTTGATGAACTATAGCAAGTCACCATTCTTGACAGAAGAACGAGGTCTTCAAAATGAGGGAGTTTTGACTACCTTCGAGTGGGGCTCAAAGGAGCAAATCCTTCCAAATCCAAATGGATCGAGATTGGAAAGGTGAGGGAACTATACTCTCACCTGCTGAACAACTGAAAGTGATATTTTGGGGCCCAAAATCTTCTAGTGGGGAGGAATGATCAGGTGCTCCAAAATTTGTTGAAAATTGAAAGTTGTTGGATCGTTGTGTAGCTTGAATGACCACATAGTTCTCATCATCCTGAATCTGTCACATCTCATTTCACACGAAAGATAATCCATATACTCCTAGAATCATGTTTTGTTCATTTTCTTAAACAACCGAATTTAAAAAAAATATGTAGGCAACTGAGTTAGCAATATATATTGTTGATGTGGCACTGACTAGGCATGCTTACGTGGCAAGGTGACTATGCATGTGACTATTTCCTCCTATGAATTGGATGGTGCCAAATGGCATGATGTTATAGGTGTTGATTTGGTTGATTTTTTTTGGTTGGTTGGTGGCCAACCACAAGTTGTCACGTGGCCCAGTCATGGGCCACCAAAATTCAGGTTAATGTCCAAGCTGCAGCGAGCATGGGTTGAACCCATGACCTCCAAGCGACAAGTCCAATCCACTGCTAATAGGCCATACATTTATTTCTTATTATATATGGTATGAGGCACATGTTTAAACAATAATTATGTGTCATTCAGAGGAAAGGGCCAACGCATGGCTACATGGACACCCACAGGATTGCGGCGAAGAGGGAAGGGGCTGACCCACATGGGGGCCAGCCTTGGTGCGTGCCACCCAATATGACCACCGGTGGACCGAAGTAGGGGCCTGACCAGTGGGGTCAGGCTGTTTGCCTTAGTGCTAGGCATATGGCCCAAAAATTTGGAAATAAGGGCTTACTGGATGAATTAATGCACCTACAAATTTGCCTTGAATCCCACAAATTTGGCACCCATTTAGCACAATTTGGGAAAATTTGTAGGATTAGTGTAGTATTTGGGGGAATTTGTAGCACAAATAGTGAAAGAGCTAGGGAAGCTCATAACTTCTTCAATTTCTGAACAACTAGCGGTAGAAAGAGGCTAAACAGGCATTTTTGGGCATTCTGGAGCCATTGGAATAGGTTTTAGAGTTGTTTGAGCATTATAAAGTGATGAATTCACACTTTTGAGAATAATAGAGAGGGCCAAGCCATTGTAAGCTGGACCAAGGAGATGTAACCTAGGCAAAGTGAACTCCTTCATCATGTACTATTGTGATATTATTTTGGTGATGTTCATGCCTATTATATGTTATTGTTCAATCACTATTATGTTAATTGTACATGAAATTTACATAAAAACATTCAAAAGCTCATGTTAAAACTTGTAACTAACCTCATGAATCCTTAAGCACTTTTACATAATCGGAAGAGGAATTTAGCACAACAAAACTAATTTTCCCATGAAAATCAAGGCTACACCATGTTGGGAGTCCAACCCGCTGGGACATGTCATGTACCTACAACTATACACGTGGATTTAAATGTTTCGATATCCCCACTGGTTATTGAACCCTAATGTGGTAATCCATGGAAATTTGTTTTCCATCTTTCATAGAAAAAGTGGTTAAGGTTGATCTGAATTATCAGAAACTCATTTTTGGTTCTGATGTTTTTTGGGACCTGGTGGTAGGATTACAACAACGAGATTTGGTGGGTAAATGGTCTTATCTATGAATGGATAGCTCACATATGCAGTCCTGGGTTAAAGATCATTGGTACCCTATTCTTAAGTACTCTCCTCTTTTCAAAATTTTATACAATCAATGGTTTTTCTTCCACTTTATTAATGATGACGATGTTGCAAATATTTTTGGATCGTATTGGGTTGATGGCCATGGTTTCCTCTCTTTACATCACTGGAATGTGGGATTTGATCCATACCTAGAATTTCCACGAAATAAATTGGTTTGGTATAAACTCCCTAGTTTACCCCTCGTATTCTAGTCACGTGAATCACTGATGATGATCAACAATTCCATTGGTAAATTTTCTTTCCCAGAGGAAGCAAGCATGTTACAAAGAGATAAATGTATCACATGGATTTTCGTGGAGGTGGACTTCATTTTTGACCTTAATGCTAAGGTGGAGCTCAATTGTGGTGGCTTCTCTACTAGGCAACGAATTGACTATTGGCCAATTCCTTTTTGTTACCTAGGTTGTCATAATGTTGGACATCTTATTGTTGAGTGCCCACGTAGATTTGGAAATCAGCGACATGGAATATCAAAGATTGTCTGTAATGAGGGTCATCCATTGACATATGTACACTCTTCTGTGACTGAAAATATTGGTCAACACTCTCTCTCTCGGGTAAGCTTAAATTCACACCACCTATGAAATTTCCTGAGCAACCAATTCGTAATGATTTGGCATTGAGTGTTATTTCTCTTAGTAATTATATGTTCCATCTTTTACGTATTTTTTCTCTCTATATTAAGCTACCTCATTTTGATTGTATTGAGCATTCTTAATTGTTATCTATACCATAAATTTCTCCATTTTTGGATAATTTGGAATGTACCCACACTCTATCTTTTGATGTGAATGGGACAACCTCCACTATTGATGACTCATTGACTGTTAGCCCTAACCCTACTCACATTCAATTTGGGACGTTTTCTGGAGACCTTTCTCCTACTAATTCAGTGGGAAGTGATATCAATTTTCTCTGCCTTCACCCTGATATCCATCTAGAGACCATGTTGATTCATTCATCCTCCTCTCCTAAGATCTCTATCAATCCCAATTTTCATCGTAATGTGACCATTAGTAAGGAACAATGTTTGAAACCTTCGAATTATTTGAATGTCACTGATAGTGACCTTCACAATATTACTGCAATATTGTATCTTGGTCCATCATCTTCTGTTTCTACTTTCTCTCCTATATAGAACCTTAGAGATTATTTACCATATTATGAGGGCTTACCATCATAATCATGTCCTTAAACATTAGGGGCTTGTGGAGTGTCTGAAAAATCCTCATACTCCGACACTTGATTGGGGTTAATCACCCCTCTATTATCCTTTTACAAGAGATGATGATGATTGGAGACAAAATTTGGCCCATTCTCCTACGCATTTGTCCTAGGTGGTGGGCATGTGTTATGGATGCTTTGAGTTTATCTGGTGGTCTTGTGGATTTTTGGGATCTTAAGGTCGTGAATTTTCTTGCCTATAAATCCTTTGCAGGTATCCTTCTATCTATTTTTGGCAAGAGATTGAAGGATACATTTAATATTTTTAATACATATGCTCCATATTCTTCTAGAAGATACTTCTTGGATAAATTGGAATCACATGACTTGTTAAAGATGGGATCCCTTATTTTGTGGGGTATTTGAACCTCACCATTGAATATAATGAGGTATGGGGGGATCACTGCAGACTGGACCCATTGGCGAGATACTTCAACAATATTTTTGGTAGGAATTAGTTGGTGGATATTTTGTTGACTCCCTTTATTATAACCTAGAGAAATGGTTTGGTTGGGTCTACTGGAATCTCTAAGAGACTTGATCATTTCATGCTTCACGAAATTTTTTTGGAGTCCCTACATGCGGGCTTCAATCAATGAACCTATGACATAGCACGTGCGTTCATGGTATACTAAACAATACCCTTAATTTTACTACATAATGGAAAATAACTCTAAAAATCACATTATTTAACTCCCTACCAATATGAACCCAATACACCTTTCCAATTTAAAAAACCCCTACTTTCACTAGATATTGTAGGTATCCATTTTTTCATTAACATTTTTTATACCTTTTTATATTTTTTCATTAACTTTGAGATCTATTTTTTATACATACCAATATAAAAACCCTTTACCCCATATTATATGCTCAATATATTATGTCGTTGTTTCCTCAATATATATCCCCCAATATGAACGCACGTGGTATGGTATTTCTCCCCAAATGAAGCCCCCGTGAGTGCATAGGATCTGTGAAATCTTGGGTTATTCCATCCCAAATTTTGGAGGATTTTCCTATCATACTCTAGTGGTAGAAAAATGGGGATTGCAGTTGTATCCCATTCAAATTTATTCACCACTGGTTAGAATTTCCAAAATTTAATGCATTAGAGCACAACTTTTGGGCACTAGGATCAGATCCCTTGATCACATATTCTTTGGAAATTATTGGGATTAAGTTGAGGGCTCTTAAAAAAGTTTGTCAGTAACTGGATTCAGACTAAAAATAGGAAGCGTATTGATGACATTTTGGTTATTGATAAAAAAGTGGTATATTGGTTGATCCTTCACATGTTGATTGTTTCTCAGTGACACATCAATTATGAGCTATGGATTTAGAAAAGAGGAAGAATGAGATTTTGCAATTATAGGAGGAGGAGTGGAGACTGAAAATTCATGCTCTCTAGGTATCGGGAGGAGACAAGAATACAAAATTGTTTTATAATTATTCAACAAAGCGCCACAAGGAGAAGTCCATTTGGGATTTAGTGAAATCCATTTTCACATAATGCAAGGAGATAAACTAGTAGAGAAGCTAGGGCGGTACTCTGACTAGGTTACCTTGGGTCAATATTGATCTTACTTTTTCTTTCTCGACCTTATTCCTTCTCAAAAAAGAACAAGGGATGACTTTCATCGATATGTACGTTCCATGATCCCTTATCAAAATAAGTGAGAAAATATTTGTATTATCTGGTTAGTAACAATCTTTGATTTCTGTTCGAACAAATCCTTATAATTTCTGAGAGGTTGAATTGTTGTAGAGAGTGATTTATATTAACCTTTCTATACTTGCAGAGCCTAGGAAATGTTTTTGATCTTGCTAGTGATGTACTTAGGGTGGGTCTTATTGAAAATGGAAACAACAAAATCCTAATTTAATTATGTCCTTTAATTAAGTTAGGAAATAAATTCTAATTTTAATTCTCATAGAAACTTGTAAAAGTTAACTAAGTTAATTTGACTTAGTTGGCTTGGTAAATTCGAGTTGGAAGTCTATCTAGAATCATGTAGAGTGGTTCCTAAATTTTATGGGCCCAGGTTCAGTTCTTTTTTGTAATTATTTAATTCAGCTAAACTAGGACCAACTGATGGTGGAATTAGTGGGATATCCATTAGTGGGGTGTAGCCTGCAGTAGTAGGGTGTAGCCAACGTTGGTCGACCAATAAATTGAATATTCACTCATAATGAGTTCATGCATGTCAAATCAGAGAAAGACCGAGTTGATATTTGAGTTCAGGGACAGTGTACTATCAGTTGTCTAATCAAATGAATTGTATAGATGGTGCATGAAACCAGAGGAAGGCCTATGATGGATTACGTAGTTATGGATGAGGAATTTCCCAATTAAATATGGGCTAACTCCCTACGAAACTGTGCAAGGGAATAAAAGTTCGGCAGACAACATATTTAGCTAAGTATTGGCTGGAGGTTGTTTCTAAAGCAGTGAGATATATTTTGATAGTGCAGAGTTTGCTTGGGCTTGAGTAAAGCATTGTAATAATCTCAAATTTTTTGATTAATTAAATATAGAGATGACAAGGGTTTTTAGTTGTGGCTTTCCCTAGAAAATTATTGTGTTATGTGTGATTGAATTCGTCCTTTTTCTGCTTCATGATTTTATCGATCAATTATTGTTTTCGATGATGAGTAGAGTAGATTCAAGTCAATTGTTTTAGCATATTACAATTTGTAGTTTGAGTCTACAAGGAATTTTCTACAGGTTTTTCCATTTGAGTTTAGGTTTATCGAGGAGTAGAAAGGAGGGTTTCACCATTTGAGTTTGGGTTTATTGAGGAGCATAAAGGAGGAATATTTTATGTAGATTTAATTGTAGACATTTTCCTTACATTTTCCATTACTATGACCTTCTTTGTACCTTACTTTAAGAGAAGACCATAATTTCTAGTAGACAAACACTAGAGAATTAATAAAAGGATAATTGATTTTGCAGTTTTGAATGCGATGAAGAAAATTAAGAGTGCCTCTTTTCATATGTAAAGTTTTAAATCTGTAATTAATAGAATTCCACTCATTAGAAAAAATTATCTCATCTTCTTCCTTGGATAACACCGGTAATATTTGTAGATGATTCCTATTTGATGTATGCTCAATAGTGCCCTTTGAGGTAGCTAAACGAATGGTCAGAGGAAGGTTTCTCATATAATTCTCTTAGTATGTTGCATTTTGGTATTTAAGGCAAGACAATGCTCTGTTCGCAAGAATAGAGAAGGATATCTGATTCAACTATTTTTATACATGTTGTGAAAAGCTAATTTGCGTAAGTTGACAACAAGAATCATATGTTGATCATTTTAGTTTCGTGGCCTTTCTTTCGAAGGGGTAAACCTCTTTGAGTGGGGTATGAGAAAAATTTACTATTATATTTTGTTTTGCCACCAGCACATTGCAACAACATATGGTTTTGAAGATTGTGTCAAACTCCTACTAGAATATGGAGCATATGTCATTAGCAAGGGTATACTCTATCATCCAATGTACTTGTTGATTTTCCAACCAAACAGTGTATTGTAATATAAACATTTTTTTTTAAACGTTTGTACCAGTCCACTAGTATAGACTACAAAATGGACTAACAATTTGACTTTGGTAACCTCTTTTGTTGTTATTTCCTATTCAATTTGTTCTTACTAGCATCCTAGTCTAGGCTCTTCCATGTATTTTCATGATTTCTCTGCATGTTCTTTAATCCCTAGTGTGCCCATGGGCCATTACAGGTTGTCTCAGTTGATCATCTTCCATTTTTCTCATTGACACTTGTCCCTTGCTAGTAAATGGGACTAATTAACTTGGAGATGCATACTTGGATGTTATGCCTAGTCTCCTTTGTTTCTTGGCATTGTCATGAACCACCTTCTCCAAAATTCTTCTCATATTTGCAATGGGAGAAATTAATTTTATTCCTAGGCATCAAAAACCTAGTTGTTGTTGTTATTGTGGTGTCTTCTAAGGGATGTCTTTTTTATTGGTTGGCGATGAAGCTCTCCAAGTTGTTATGGCCATCAACCTGTCGTTGCTCTCTCATTAGATTGCCTCGAAACTTCCATTGGTTGCTGCTGAAGGGTGGTCCTTCCATAATAAGTTCTAGAGTGAGAGTGGGATGCTCCTCTATCTACTATTGTTTGTACAAAATATAATAGTTGTTAAAATGTTCAAGTTTGGTACTTTCTTTTATGATATTGGAAAAATATTGTGAATGCTTAAACCTCATTTGAAGTATCTACGGAGACTGTGATCCTTCTTCGATGTCTTCCATTTTGGTTTATGCAAGGGATGACAAATGCAGTTGGGGATCCAATCAATGGATCTTGTAAATATTTTCTAAAGGGCCCAAGAAGGAGAAGACAATAGACACAAGAAATCAAATGATACTCATGAGATCCACCCACCTACCAATATTTCTTGTATGCCTTCCTTTTCTTTGTTTTATGTTGAGGTGTAGCAAAGAAATAAGATATTAAGCCACCAATTACTTAATCATTGATTTTTCAATCCTTGACATGGCTAAATCTTTCCTTTTATTCAAGAGAGAGCATTGAAGTGCAACATTAATTTTGTGAAAATCCTTTACCCAAATGGTTTATGTTAATTCTTGTATGTTGCATTATTGTAATATAAAACTTTTCCAATACACGAGAAAGGAAAAAATGTTATCCATCTTGTCAATTCACCATTAAGTTTGATAAAACAAATGAACTTAATTCCATTGCATGGTCATACATTAAAACAAATACAAATATTTTTTAACTTCAAATTTGACTAAAAATTATGTTAAATTCATTGTCAATATTGAGTTTGACAGAAAATCACATCCTAACACTAATTTTTGAACTTGTAAAAAATTATGCATGGTTAATTAAATTGGTAATTTCTTGAGATTTAATGAAAGCCATTTTCTTATTTGTTACATGGTGTCTAAGATTTGGAGAGAGATCAAGTGGTCTTATCTGAATCTCCTGAAAGGATCTTTCCAATTCCATGACCATGTTGTTTTAAAATGAAGGGATGAGTGTGTAATTGTAAGTTATGCACTATATATAGTATTGGATCAACACTCAATCTCTCTCTCTCTTTTTTTTTTTTTTTTTTTTTTTTTTTTTTTTTTTCAGTTGTGTAACATGCTATTTATGTATAGAAAATGTAGCATGCGAGCCTTAATTATGTTGTGAGCCATTCCCTTTGAAAAGAACTCGCTCCCATGCTACATGTGCCATTGTGGATGTTGATTTTGATGTTAGTTGACTGAAATAGCTTCTGCCATTGGATTGAAGATCAATGTTATTAGTTACAATTCGTTACAGTGAGCACTAATGTTATAAGATACCTTTAATCCTTTTGTGAAAGTTGGCCAAGGATTGCCTATATTTTAATCTTGGCAGTCCTTTTATTTGATAGGTGGTGCATAGGGCTTTTCAATTCTATAATTTATATGTTCTTTATAATCCTTACAAAACCAACACTAGTGAAAATTGGAGTTAATATTATAAAACTTAAGAGAACGACATGCTTACTTACGAGTCGAAGTATTTAGCTTTTGTTCTATGTCAAATTTCTTTGTGTTCTAATATACTTCTTATTATGTTCATCCCTTGGAATGTATATTGTAGTAGTTGGTGGTTTATTTCGCTTTTTTTTTAATGATGTATGCCTACTGTTATTGTTTAGGAACTTAGTTTACAAGAATTATGTTTAAATTTCAAAATAGAGACATTTTAATTAATGTTGTGTTTTTTTTAAGGTATTAAATTTAGCAATTTCCAATTTTTATGAAATTTTTGGTATATCTGACATTTTGATTGGTATGTGGAGGTAGCATGAAACAAGGATACTATGGAGAACAACTAGTTAAGGATGGACTTATTTTTTATTTTTGGACTCACAAAGGAGAGGCAGGGCCAAGATGAAACCAATCAATCATTATGTTAGTAGTAGGTTTAATTCCTTTGTTCCCTAAGGATCATGGCATATTGGTTCATGTTACCACCCACGTATACAGGTAGTCAGAGCTAAATGTGTTTTTGTCGTTGGATGTTCATGGTTGCTATTCTACAACCACTTAGTGAATATTCTATTTCCTCTTTAGAAGTAGATTTTTCAGTTATGTGCACAATGCAAGAATGGAGAGACAAAGAATGCAATTGTTTGGATCTTCCTCTTTGTGACATGGACAATATTCAACAGAATAATAAATATATAAGTTTTTATTTCTGAAGTCCATTACATTACCCTTTTCTAAGCACAAATGGAGTGGTAAGTAATCATTCAAGGGAATGAGTAGTTTTCTATAACTGACATTACTTTGGCAATGCATTGAATTTTAATGCAAGAGAATTCATGTTTTTTAGGAAAATTCCGCTACTTACATCAACTGCATACTTCTTGGCATTCCTGCTTTTTTTGCATTTATTGCTTGAAGGACATTCTAGTCGATTTCATGGTTTAGGGTATTTTCTTTGCTTATAAAAATATAAGATGGCAAATTATATGATGTGTAAATTTTTAAACATCACAACCTTTTGCAATTTATTTTGTTTTAGGTATAAGATCATTGAGAGCCTGAGGGATGGCACCTATGGAATTGTTTGCAAGCTCTTAATACGTAGGCCAATGAAATAGTAAGTAGTTTATGCCATATGGGACTTTCTAATGGAATTGATGAGGCTTTGATGATATTATGTAGATAAGGAATATAGATTATCTAGATTGTAAAAACTGAATCTATGTTCTTCCAAGATCACCATAGAAAGATACTAGGGGCACAAGTCTTCACTAAGCTCTACTCGATACTTTCCATTAAGAAAATGAAGAGGAAATTTAATTCTTCAAAGGAATGTATGAATCTTAGAGAAGTGAAGGTAAGAATATTTTATATTCATCAAGATCTATTCTCTTACTAGTTAATGGTAATAAATTTTTAATATATTATTCACAAGTACTAATAGATGTTCTGGTAATTGTTCTAGTTATTCGACAAATGTAGCTTATATTTCTTTGAAAACCAATATACATTCACATCAAAGTAAATATATCCAAGAGTCAAAGATGGAGCACATTGGAACCTCCATCCCACTTAAGCAAGGAATTCTAGCATATCTACTTTGGCTTCATGTGGAAGATAATCTATCTTTCCTAAACATTCAATTCTAGTAGAAATATGGAGAGCCAAATCTATTTACAATTTAGAAATTCTTGCTCACTGGTTGAAATTGTCATCTCATGAAAGGTTGTGCAACAATAGTCTTTCCATAGGGTAAATAAGACTATCAATTAGATCTCATCTCACATGCTCCTGTGAGCTCATCATACCATCAACTTTTGTCCAAAATTCCAAAGACAACCCTATGGAACACAAATTATACTTGCACAATGTAGTCCAAAAATGACTTGACAACTTAACAAGTCCTTGATACATAGATTATTGTTTCATGTTTGTGGTAGACTTGACAACATCCAACATTGAAACCAGTAAAATGAAAGAGATCCTTAACTCATGATTTGCTATACTTTATGAAGATCCAACCACCCTAGAGGTTAGTACTTGTATTTTAACAATAAGGCTTGTAGATGCCTTGACACTTCCCAACCCACTTTAACTTGGAATTTTAGATGTTTCATATTTCGCTTATAATTGTAACAAATAAATTGTTTTATCCCTACTGGTGCTTGATAGATCCATATTTAAGATGAATTTACCATGGTATTTGTATTTTTATATTTCTACTATGCTTAAACCAATAGACTTCTAGAATGAACTGTTATAGTGGAGTAGAAATAGACAAGTCAACAACCTAAAAAATTCATGATAACAATTAAAATCCTACAAGGACATGTACTATTTTATTCCCTTGTCACTCATATCATCTCATGTTTGAAAACCTTTCTATTCCAATCACTTCCCTGGAAAATATAGAAGTAGCCCATGTTGTTGTATGATGTTGAGATAGTCCAGATTAATCATGTAGAAAATTATGATCCTCATGGATAGTTCAAATTATCCTAGTGCAACTGTTTGACATCAACTTTCCAATTTCCCATATTCTCTTAGGTGTTGGTAGTCAATCTAGCCTATGGAAATTTGCTCAAATGTGTGCCTAATATTTTAGTTGGTAGAGTTCTTTGAGTGGCATTCAGGAGGGCCTGTGTTTGAGTTCTAGCCGATCCATGTTTTCTTCTTAATAGATGAGTAGTATTTTTTAATTTCTTTCATAAAGGATCTAGTGTTACCTCCATCAGATTCAAAATTAAGAGAACTATGTGATCACATTCTTATTAATTGTGGGCTTAGAGAAGTCATTCCTGTCATACGATGTCCCTACTACAAAAGTCTATTTCATGTTTGTGGCATATTTCAACTTTAAGGTTCAGTTGGAAAATAGTGAGCCTATAATAAAGCCCCTAATCGGGAGAGCATTTGGTATGGTGGGAAACTTGTCTTCTAATGAAACCCATTAAAGTTTGAAGTTGATCTTGGGTTTTCTAGTTTTTTCATTGGCTATATATGGTGCTAACAATCATGTTTCTTAAAACTCAATGGGTAAACCTTGGTCAAACACTAGTTTTAGAAATGATTCTACTAGTTTTAAGTTTAACTCTAATGTTCCTAGAAAGAACTCAGAGGCTTTGGTCAATCCATTCAATCAGGAAGTTCATTCTATTTCAATTGTGTGTGATGCAACATTAGCAGAGGATGACGAGGATGATGGAACATTTGATGGAAAATTGTCTAGTATGGGCAAAGAATATTATGATGAGAGTAATAGTGAACAGTCATTTGCATCAAAAGTTTGTACATTCACATCTAGTGGGAGAAAATTTATCGAACAACATTGGTACTTTTGCTACACACGTGATCTTACTATTTCTAAGGGGCAATGTTCTATTTGTGCAAGGGCGCACCACATGGGTCACATAGTTGTTTACTCTTGTTTAATATGTTTCTTCCATGATGAGTAGGAGGAGTAAGAGTGACAATATTCCTCTTCTTGAAGCCTTACAAGTATGTTTATTCCAACACTACCATTATGTTTGAGAGGGGCTAGCAGTGTTGAACCATTATTAACTCTTCCACATGAGAGGGATCACCTCCAGCCATTTGATAGTGACTCTGATCTTGAGGATGATGGTTTCATGGAGAATGAGAAACCATTCGAGTTATCTATCCGGAAAGAGTAAGAGGAAGAGTTTCTATTACTTTTTATGGATATGTAGTTTTGGGTGATGAGAAGGTTTTGTCTTACAATTAGGATCCTTTTCAATTAAAGTAGGAATATAAAAATGGATATTTAGAAATGAAGACTAAAATAGAATATTCTAATGCAAGGGAACTTAAGTCACATCTTTCTAGTGGCACTATCGTCAAATATATGTTTACTATAAATAGCATAGGCATGCTTATAACAGGAGAAGGTGACAAAGTAACAATATTTAATGTGAAGCAACTTATTGAAAAACCAATTTTTGTGCCTGTGATGACAAAAAATACTAATGTTAAGCCTCTTTCCACAAATTCATTTTTCTTTGAACTAGTTCATCTCATTTTCAACCCACCAAATTAGAACTATTTGGTTTTAGTTGGTTATGAAGAATGCCAAATTATCACTTTGATTTCCTGAAGGGAAATAACACACTCTCTCTCAATTGAGATTTCCTTACAAAGTGCCTACATCTAAAAAATATCCTTGCTTCTTGGTTCTCAAGTTCAACTCATGGTGGTAACCAATTGGTTTGTGAAGATCTATGACCTGTCCCAAGACAACATTAGCCCTATGCATTATTTTACATTATTGTAAGATTTGATCATAGAAGTAGTATTGGTGCCCATCTTATGTGGTTGGATAGTTCTTATTGTACTATCACAAGATGGGATTTTTTATAGACAACAAATAGGAGTAGAAGGTTAGACTAGAGCTCATGTTTTGACTATGACTATCCTGGGCCGGGGTAGAGATGTGTAGTCAAAAAATATATATCTATGTTTCACAATAGCCTACAGATTAATTTTCCTCTCTTATCATGATGGTTCAACTTTGGTTAGAGAATTAAATCTAGAAGGCACATCTCTTAGTGAGGTATCAAGTGTTCTTAAGGCTGATCAAGATGGTTAGTTAAGATCTATAGGGCTACATGATTGGAAGGATTTTCTTGATGGAAATAGTTTTTTTTTGTCTACCTATCTATCTTCAATTCGAACTCTCCACTCATTGTGTCTCTTGTTCCTATGGATCTAGTTGCACAACTTACACGTTTGTTTGGAAATTCATCTTCCCCATGGGTTGGGAACTGCAACTTACAGGCCTCTCTCTAAGGACAACAATACTATTATTTTTTTAAATGATGATGGTAGTTTGCATATATTTTCATTTGCAATTGGAAGTGTAACTTAATTTGGATTGGAGTTACTAAGAAATCATTGCAGGATTACATCAGAGCAGGTGAAAACGTTAGGTCTTGACATCCTCAACAATACATAAAATGATGGGATCAACCCAAAATTTACACTGGATTTCTTTGGAATGAAAACCTTCATTACTAAAAATGTTAAGTTTGGAGGTGATGTTATTTGAAACAATGATTTATGTGTTAAGATGAATTTAGCATCAGAAAAAGGCTTCTTAGAGAGCCCCAACCCTACTCGATTTAAGGTTTATTCACCTTTCCTTCAATCATATTTTTGTTTTTTGAATAATTAAATCGTATTTTTCCAATCACTTCCCTGCAAAAGATAGAAGTAGCTCATGTTGCTCTATGATGTTGAGATAGTCTAGATTAATCATGTAGAAAATTATCATCCTCATGGATAGTTCAAATTATCCTAGTGCAACTGTTTGACATCAACTTTCTAGCTTTCCATATTCTCTTAGGTGTTGGTAGACAATCTACCCTTGTAAATATGCTCAAATGTGTGCCTAATATTTTAGTTGGTAGAGTTCTTTGAGTGGTATTTAGGAGGTCCTGGGTTTGAGTTCTAGTTGGTCAATGTTTTCTTCTTAATAGATGAGTAGTATTTTTTTGTTGCTTTCATAAATGATCTAGTGTTACCTCCATCAGATTCAAAATTAAGAGAACTATGTGATCACTTTCTTATTAATTGTGGGCTTAGAGAAGGCATTCCTATCATACGATGTCCCTACAGTAAAAGTCTATTTCAAATTTGTGGCATATTTCAACTTTATGGTTCAGTTGGAAAATGGTGAGCCTATAATAAAGCCTCTAATCAGGAGAGAAATTGGTATGGTGGGAAACTTGTCTTCTAATGAAACCCCTTAAAGTTTGAAGTTCATCTTGGATTTTCTAGTTTTTGCATTGGCTGTATATGGTGCGAACAATCATGCTTCTTAAAAGTCAATGGGTAAACCTTGGTCAAACACTAGTTCTAGAAATGATTCTACTAGTTGTAACTTGAACTCTATTGTTCCTAGAAAGAACTCAGAGGGTTTGGTCAATCCAATCAATCAGGAAGTTCATTCTATTTCAATTATGTGTGATGCCACATCAGCAGAGGATGATGAGGATGATGGCTCGTTTGATGGAAAATTGGCTAGTATGGACAAAGAAGATAATGATGACAGTAATAGTGAATGGTCATTCGCATTAAAAGTTTGTACATTCACATCTAGTGGGAGAAAATTTATGGAACAACATTGGTACTTTTGCTACACATGTGATCTGACTATATCTAAGGGGTGATGTTCTATTTTTGCAAGGGTGTACCACATGGGTCACATAGTTGTTTACTCTTGTCTAATATGTTTCCTCCATGATGAGTAGGAGTAAGAGGGACAATTTTCCTCTCCTTGAAGCCTTACAAGTATTTTTATTCAAGCACTAATGTTTGAGAGGGGCTAGCAGTGTTGAACCATTATTGCCTCTTCCAGGTGAGAGGGATCATCTCCAACCATTTGATAGTGACTCTAATCTTGAGGACGATGGTTTCATGGAGAATGAGAAACCATTCAAGTTATCTATCCTAAAAAAGAAAGAGGCCGAGTTTCTATTACTTTTTATGGATATGTAGTTTTAAGTGATGAGAAGGTTTTGTCTTACAATTAGGATCCTTTTCAATTAAAGTAGGCATATAAAAATGGATTTTTTAACAATTAAGACTAAAATAAAATATTCTAATGCAAGGGAACTTAATTCACATCTTTCTAGTGCCACTATCATCAAGTCTATGTTTACTATAAATAGCAGAGGCATGCTTGTAGCAGGAGAAGGTGACAAAGTAACAATATTTAATGTGAAGCAAGTTATTGAAAAACCAATTATTGTGCCTGTCATGATAGAAAAGACTAATTTTAAGCCTCTTTCCACAAATTCATTTTTCTTTGAATTAGTTCATCTTGTTTTCAACCCACCAAATTAGAACTGTTTGGTTTTAGCTGGGTATGAAGAATGCCAAATTATCACTTTCTTTTCTTGAAGGGAAATAATACACTCTCTCACAATTGAGATTTCTTTACAAAGTGCATACATTTAAAAATTATCCTTGCTTCTTGGTTCTCAAGTTCAACTCATGGTGGTAGCCAACTGGTTTTTGAAGATCTATGACATGTCCAAGGACAACATTAGGTTTATGAATTAACTTACATTATTGTAAGATTTGATCATAGAAGTAGAAGTGGTGCCCATCTTATGTGGATGGATAGTTCTTATTGTACTATCACAACATGGGATTTTTCATAGACAACAAATAGGAGTAGAAGGTTAGACTAGAGCTCAAGTTTTGACAATGACTATCCTAGGCCGAGATAGAGATGTGTAGTTAAAAGTTATATATCTATATTTTGACAGTAGCCTACATATTAATCTTCCTCTCTTATCATGATGGTTCAACTTTGATTAGAGAATTGAATCTGCAAGGCCCATCTCTTAGTGAAGTATCAAGTGCTCTTGATGGTGATTAAGATGGTTAGTTAAGATCTGTAGGGCTACATGATTGGAAGGAGTTGCTTGATGGAAATCTTTTTTTTCTCTACCTATCTACCTTAAATTCGAACTCTCCACTCATTGTGTCTCTTGTTACTATGGATCTATTTGCACAACTTACGCGATTGTTTGGAAATTCATATTCTCCATGGGTTTGGCACTGCAACTTACAAGCCTCTCTCTAAGGACAACAATACTATTATTTTTTTACATGATGATGGTAGTTTTCATATTTTCTCATTTGAAATTGGAAGTGTAACTCAAGGTGGACTGGAGTTACTAAGACATCATTGCAAGATTAAATCAGAGCAGGTGAAAACGTTAGGTCCTAACATCCTCAACACTACATAAAATGATGGGATCAACCCAGAATTTACACTGGATTTCTTTGGAATGACAACCTCCATTACTACAAATATTAAGCTTGAAGGTAATGTTATTCGAAACAATGATTTATGTGTTAAGATGAATTTAGCATCAACAAAAGGCTTCTTAGAGAGCCCCAATCCTACTCGATTTAAGGTTTATTCACCTTTTCTTCAATCATGTTTTTTTTTTTTGAATAATTAAATCATAGTTTTCCTTCTTCCAGTGTAGATCATGTTTTTTCATTGAAGAGAAATTTCTTTGATGTTATTGTAGGATGAATGAAAGTAGTTGTGAAATTAGACGCACGAGCATATTTTTATCAAGAGTTATGGATACCTGTGTTGATTTATCTATGATTGTATATTTGGAGATAACTATGTTTAATTCCAATATAGACATTGTAATGGTAGGTTTCCATGTTAATGTGTGAAATACATCAAAAACTAACCGTTAGAGATACTTTGTGTTTCTTGTTGTTCCACCCCATCAAGCTCCTGAAATTTTGGCTTCAATGAAGGAATTGTTTAGAAGGATTTTGCTGACCCCTTGAGAGGGACCTTCGAGATTATGAATTTATTGAGGTCCATCCCTTTCATGTAGAGGATACTTTTCCTTTTCCTTAGAAGGTCTTGACTCGGGTTTCAAATATCTTGGTTTATTTCTTAAACCAATTTGTTACAAGATTGCACATTTGGTATCTTAAATTGTGTTTCCTTTAAATTTAAGAAAAAGGTTTGGAAATTCCCTTTGGCCTTGATTTCCTAGATTTTGCATGTAGCATTTCAAGATTGTATGGTTTCGTTGTTGGTTTTGGTTGAAGCATCTTTTTGTTAATCCTAATTTTTTGTTGTACCTAGTAACTAGTAACTAATCAGAATGATGCATTGTCTAGTTTGATTTCTTCACTAGGGTTTTTGTTGAATGTAAGAAATATCACACTCTTGTTTATAGTTGCCAAGGATGAAAACCTAACATGGGACTCGGTACTAAACTATCATGTATAAGTGATATCCTTCATAATTGAACCCCATTATCAAGTAAGATGACAATATGAACCATAGTCTTACCTCCAATTTGTTCAATAATGTTTGGCAAGCTTTCACAGTGATCATTCTCCACCTTTTGTATTGAAAGAGTTGCACTAGCGTTTGAATACATTCTCAAAGAAATGTTTTTATAAATTGGTAAGAGTTATAATTTTTGTATTATATAACTATATGGTATATGATGATTAGCTCATTTGATAATATATACCATGGTTAATGCTTATTTATGAATTTAAAATGAAATCTCAGTTCTGGTGAGACGTTGGTTTCTCTTTATGTGCATGTCACTATGTATATTTTTGTCACCTATAAATATTTCTCACTTATAATAGTGTACAGTCAAACTATTTGAAGAAAGACACCACTGAAATCTGTAATTATAAACCCATAATTTTATTAGAAGTTTTATTATCTGAACTTAAATAGGAACATAAATAATTACAGATATAACCATAAATATAAAGATGTAGTAGAAATAACACTTCATTTCATTAATATCAAACACTGAAATATGCTTACAAACATAATAGAAATAAGACTAGCTCGGGTGATGGTAGCTTATCTCTAAGATAAATGTGGTAGCTACATGCCTCTGAAGTGTGTTATAATGAGGCTCGAAGGCCTATTTATTATCGAGAAATAATGGAAAACTCTAAACATCCAAAAACCTAACCATAGGAGATGAAACGCCAAAACTATGGGACCCGTTTGGGTAAATTGGTACATCAACTTCTGAGTGTTGTAACTTTGGCATACGATCTCCATTTGATGTGCACAATACCTCATTAGAAATATCTATCCAAGGACTACAAATTTTGAGTGGAAGACATCAATCTAAGGCCCATGCTTTCCCTAGTTTTCCAAAGAAACATCGTTTAAGGCCTCAAAATGGTTATGGAAGTTCAAGACTTGAAAAATTGCCAAAAATTGTAAATTGTGCTATAATTAAGGAAAATAAACAAATGAAAGAGATAGTGGTGGGGGTCTAACTGGAATAAGTGGGTGGCCACCAACATCAACCTAGACCATTTGAGGAATTCCCGAGTGGGAATTTTACAATTATATTGGCTACCTATTGCCAAAGTGCAATCAAAGTGGGCAACATTTTTAGTTTTTATCATATGCTAATAATATTTTGATCTATCTTTTACTCAGATAGAGATGTTTCTAGGGCTTATGGTCAAGGCGTTGAAGTCTGATATAAACTCAAAGTGTGATTGTTGCACTTTTAAAACAATTATTAGAGGTGTGTAGTTTGGTTGTGGTTGTGTCACGATAGATATTATAAAGAAATTTGTGATTCTTATAATTTTTATTTCGAAATATAAACAATTTATTGGTGCTTTAAGTAGAAATTAAATACCTTATTTTAATTTGGTACAAGGGTGCATAAATTTCACCAAATCTACATTCTCTACGTTCAATAAGTATGGAAAGACTAATATCTTAGTCTTTGGCTAGAAACAATTTAGCAATTGGCAATCTCGATCTTAGTTTTTATAGGTATATATCTTATTGTGAAGGTCTCACTCTAACATAGACCCACAATTTTCATGTGTGTGTCTCTTGTGATTGTTTGAAGTTATTTTAAGTGTAAAAGCGATACCCTCTTTGCTGAGGAATCATGTTTGATCATTAACTTTTGCATTTTAATCGTTGAATATGTAATTTTTTCATTATTTTGAAATTAGTGGGTCTGAAAGATATGATCATAGATCACTTATTTTCTTTTATCAAAAATTTAATGTTGGTTTAACATGGATTGTTGCAGGAATTGAATGCTTGAGCCTTAGCATGATGATGATGATATTGAACATTGTGTGGATGTTATGGAAGGAGGTGATCAAATGACAGAAAATAGCCTCAAAGCCACTTCTTATAGCTTTATCAACTCAAATCCATTTTCTTGTATTATTGAGGTAAAAAATGCTGATAGAAGCAATCTTGAATTAGATGATGGAGAAATTATTTCTCATTATTCTGATTCTGGAAATAATGGTACAAACGATGATGAGGACATGTTTGGGAATGCCAGGAATAATAGTGAACAATCTAGGGTTGCCAAGGAAAGATGAATATTTTCACAAGACAGATTAACTACAAATAATCAGTCTCATAAACTAGGCAAAATTAATGCCTTGCCTAAGTCAGGCTACTATGATCCTCGAATGTGTGAACCTAGTTATTGGTATGATGTTCAAACTTTTTGTCTTGTAGTTAGGATTTGAGAACCTTCTAATTGGTTAATATGATTTAACTTTTGTGATTTTTTTTCCAAAAAACAAATTGAGTTCTAGTGGTAGAATGGTAATCTTGTCATGAATTTTTGAATATAGTTGGGCCTAATGGTTAAGAAGATGTTTTCCTTTCGGAAAGGCCATATATTTGAATGTAGCAGAGGGTAAGGTAGGGTATGTGCAACTCTAGATACTAAATAGTGAAATCCCTATAAAAAGCGATTCCTTATCCCATAAACGAAGGGGTTTCGTAGGTCAATTTGGTGTATGGTTAGTCTATGACATTAATAATGGATTATTATTATTGTTAGTGTTGGTGTTATTTCTTTCCTATGTTAACTACTATTCATTTGTCATATAAAAATCATGTCATAGCTTTCACTTGCTTTTAAGGATTTATAATGTACCTATTATCACTCAAGATGAACTGCTCAAAAGTTTATATTGATTGTTTTTACAATGATGGGTCATGGATACATTAGTAGATATTGCACATCAATAGTTCATGAGTGCTACAGTCAAACTTAGAAAATGATTTCTTGTGCAAAAACTCATCATGTTTGTTATTTTTCTGCGGTAAAATTTGAAATTGAGTGAATAAAAATAAAGTGTATTCAAGTTTGCTAAGTTTGGCAAATTTAATCTCCTATTTTGATTCCCATTCTAGTGTGTCTAACATTAAAAATAATGTGTTTCCTCCTAGGAGTTTATAAGCTCAATTTTAGAGATGTAGGGTATGAACACCTTCATACATTAAATAGAAAAACCGTTGTGATGAGGGGTCTCTTGTCACCCATAAACAAAGGGTCTCATATGTTAATTTCACATCAGGATATGTTGTAACTTTAAACTATATTATTATTATTGTTATAAACAATATTTTTTATTTAATTCATGTATGCAATCTAGTTATAATAATTATTAAGATATTAAATAAACCCACTACAAAGCGTTGTCCTGGTTCTTTGTCACCAAATTACTTTCACTTTCCTATTACCCGATATATTGTTCATTGACATCACTTGAGTTGTAGGAGTGGCATTTTCCAAGAATATTGGACAGAAATATTCCTATATTTTGACTAGTGAGTTGAGGCAACAAGTACAGATCCATATTAGAGCTCAATAATGGGTTGCATTTTGTTGCAATTTCTTTTTTTGATACATGGTTGTAGTGACAATATTAATACAATGTTTCAGATTAATGCACATATTGGTTCTATGAACGACATTTCCTTTGTATGCCTTAAGAAATAACATATATGTGTTGTAACTTGTGGGTGATGATATGATCATTAAGGTAAAGTTGGTACATATTTTTAACTTCATTATATTATGTATGGGTTCCTACTAATTACTCAATGTTATAACAAATATTTGATTTGACCTCAAGTAATATCGTGGACGTTCCTAAGCCTGAACATTTACTGAAATAATTTATTGTCTTGTCTCTAGATATGGGATCAAAAAAGAGGTCATAAGCAATACATATTTGAAGGTGACAAAACACTTGTCTATTATGTTTGTCCCAATCATAAACAAAATATCTAGGTATTTTATTTCTAGAAGTGGTATGCACATATGTGATTTTTGGAAGCCATAACTCCTGACATAATTCTTTAAAGGGTCCTAGCTTAATCGAAGAGCACCTGCCTTATAATAAGGAGGTTGGTGGTTCAATTCTATTATGACCTAATATGTATTAATCAATGATATTGTAGGTTTTTTTTAATAATTAAATACTTTTTATATTGATTTATTTAAATTGTGAGATAATTTTTTGGATTCATTATTTTATATTTTCTCTAAAGAGACAAATGTGATATTGTATTTTTTCAAATATAATTTTTTATTGTCTCTAGAGAGACAATAGCTAGGATTAAAGACATATTGTCTCTATAAAGACAATATGTCTTTAATCCCAACTATTGTCTCTCTAGAGACAAAAATGAAATTGTCTCATAAGAGACAATAATACTTGTGTTATATATTATCTTTATAACGGCGATTTTTGAAGACAATAATTTGAGACACACTCTTAAAGACAATACTTAAGAAAATACACAACTCTTTTTTTGTGTGAACTTAAGACAATTTAACCAAAAATTGTCTTAAATATTGACTTAAACCCCCCCGCCCCCTATAATGTAGTGTTTGGTTCCTCTCTTGAATATATATTTGAGCTTAAGATGGATTCACATTAGTTCTTAATACACCAAGTATCAAGTCCAAGTTGATCATGAAAAAAATTAGAAATTTCCCTTAGAAACACAACATTGAAATGTTTTAACCACAAGCCACTAAGAGTGATCAAATCCCTATAGGTGCAAAACTTTCCTCAAATTTTGATCTCTATGAAAGCATGAAAGGTGAGTCAAGATGAATTTAACTAGCTTTTACTTGTCAAGGCAATGTTGCTCATTAAAAGAATTATATGTGTGCCTTATAGTGATCAACACAATATTCAAATGTGTTAATCATATTAAATATTTTACTTCCAATTCCATTTTAATTAGCTTATATTGAAGGCCACGTTTATACTCTTTTTTCATTAATAATTTTTCAAATTTCCACTGTTAACCTCATATTAAGAACTAAATGAAATTTATAATTCCCCATGGTAAAGTAGAAGGAACCCATGAACATAATATTTTTGTTTAACTTTCTTTTATTTCTCTCTTTGTATATATGTTAATTTCATTTCATTTCATTTTTTCATTAAAATAAGATTATTTACAAGTATTATTATTATTATTTTTAATTAATAATTATTTGAAGTTTTATGTAAACATTTAGCATGGAAAAAATTACACATCTTCCTTACACTTATCTTGGTTCAAAGGAAGTATATGATATATATATATATATATATATATATATATATATATATATATATATATATATATATATATATATATATATATATATATATAAAAGAAAACATGTAGTAGAAGAAAATTTGCCCCTCTTGTATGCTTTACAAAAACAATAACTAGGTATCTCATTTGTTTTGTCCTCTCTATTGGCCATTTTGGCAACAAAAAGGACCATAAGTATATTGTTCATAAAAAAATTTGCAAACCAAATTTCAACAAACAAAAAAAAAATTTATGTCAGCATAAATGATCACTCAGATCCAATGGTCAATAAGATATTTTTATTATTGGCCTCCTTTATCTTCTATGACTTGACATGAGGCTTTGTCAAAATCTAGCTTAGCCTTTGACAAGACATTCGTTTTATTATTTCTCTACCTATAGGTTTGATGGAAAGAAATTTGAGTAAAGATTTTAACCAATTGTTTAACCTTTTGAAAGAGTGGGACAAGTGTGTTGTTTTAAACTTGGAAGTTTCATTTACTCAGTTGATCATTTTTGGGAGTCCCTACAAACATGAAGTATGGGACTATTTTATGAGATAGAAATTTGCAGTAGCAACTTTAAAGAAATAAATTAGCATAGTTATTTGTTGCAGGTTCAATGTTTACAAAGAAAGGAAATAGAGAAGTTTTTTGACAGGTGTAAGACACCTCCTACTCCATCAATATAGTGAGTTCCTTGTGTTATACCATAAAAAAAAAAACCTAAAAAGAGTCCATCTAAATGTGAGGAGAGTGAGGGTGTAGAGTGGGTTTGGGTTCAGGCTAATAAGGAATGTAGTAGGAAATGTATTTTTTTGTGAGGTAGGTGTCTTTATCATGGAATATGCAAGAATTCCTTTATATCCACACTCCACAAGCCCCAATGAGTGGAAGGGATTTCTGATTTCGACTTTTACGGGAATCAAATCGAAGGGTTAAAAATTTGTTTGATGGAGGAACTCAAGCAATGGAGGGAGGTAACTTCCAACTGACATATGTCCCACCAAACAACAATAATAAAGGGGCAAGAAATGAAAATATGATTCATAATTTTATAGCTCATGAAGTAGAGCCAACATATACTAGGGCCTTGAAAAGAGCAGTTTTTGTGGTTTTCGAAAGCAGGGGATTTGTTTATTAGAAGTAGCCACATGAAGAGTTTTTTCTTAGGAGGACATTTTAGCTTCTAGATAGTTTTTCTCCACTAGGGTCCAATCCCTTTATGCTCATCCATTCCTAGACTTAAGTAACCATTCTTTGGGGAATACAACCCATCAGAATTATAAATCCAAATTAGTTTGTCCTTAGATTTTGAATGAGATACTAATAACATTAGAGGGGGTTTATGTACCTATTCCAAGAGATCCCATATTCTTTATTCAACCCTAGACCATCAAAATTTACCCAATCCTATTAATGTCTAAAGAAATTGCAGTTAAAGAAATGCTTGAGAGTGTATTAGGCTTCATAATTTATTTTTTATATCAAGGGGGACGAAGGATATGTTCGTATTAAAAGACAACCAAGGATAAATCAAATATGAATCTATGCCCCACTCCCTACTTTCTAGTAGAGGGATTTCCTTATGAACGGGAGGTACGTGATGATGGATTTCCATACAATGCATCCACTTTTTGTAGATTTCCTAGGATATAAGATCCAATCAATAATCCAAAGAGGATAAATATATGTTTGAAACACAACATGAGCGCAAAATCCTATCCCTTGAATGACCTTCCTAACTCCTTTGCAGTGATGGTGCTGAGAACCAAAGAGGGTTTTTGAGTCCCCAACCCTTCGATATTTGGGGTGTTTAGGTTGTTTCAAGCCATGACAGAAAACATTATTTTTCCCACTTGTCCCACCGATAGGTAGTGAGAGGTATATTGTTTAATTTTATAGTTTATATCTAGGGAAGGGAAGACCAATATACATGTACCCTTCTACGCACATATTTTCACAATGCAAGTCTTCTCACTCAGGATATCCATTTCTTACACCATATCCTAATTCTATTTTCTATCTTTTCCAATAACCAATCCTAGCCAATTTTTTATAATTGTTTTCCTTGAGTTTAGAACCTAGGTACTTTAGGGAATTTTAAATATCTTGAATATGGTTATCAAAAATGACTTGATCTGCTATTTTTTTATATCTCAATCCGCAACAATATAGGGAAGATTTTTCATTGTCTATTTTTTATTTTCATTGCCAATTTGAAAGAGTCCATTTTTTTTTTAAACTAGAGATGCTCTAAATGACCATCTAGAATATGGAGAACATCATCCATGAACAATTGATGAACTAGAAAGTAATGACCATAGATAGTAATGTCATTGAGAGACAATATGCTTTTTACACTAAAAATTGCCAAAATTTTATAGAGACTATATGTAAGATCATTAGAAAGTTGAGTATTGTTATGAATATATCACTAAGCATTTTATAGTTTGCATATTAAGGACTATTAAGATTTGCCAAAGTTTCTAAGTTTTAAGATAAGTTTCAATCTTTAAAAGTTTCTCCAATGTTTGGCCCATTGGATTATACATATTTTAGCTACCTTTAACATTTTTTTAATTAGATTGGTGGGAGTACTAGGGAGTCAAATAAAAAGCGTGCCAAATTTGTTTGATAGAGTCATGTAGATTGGGATCTTCAAACTAGTAAGCATTAATTTTGTAGAGGGAGGGCGATTTAGGGGGGTGGGGGAGAAAATTTGAGTAGAATCTCAGAGTGCTATGAATCTATTCCAACAAAAACCCCATTAAAAAACATAAAAAAATTGATAAAATAAGGCTTAATCAATTAGAAAATGACCTAGTCATTTAGAGATCTTGGCCTACCTAGATTAATTATTTGACTAGATCATTTTAAATAACATTCCATGAAGGTATTATGTTGGACTATTTGAAATGTTTTGAAAAATTTGTCCAAGAAAGGTCTATGATAAATATATGGACCATACATATTGAAGCCATGGAAATGTTGATTTGGGTATATAGAGAAGAAATATACAGTTTCACCAATTGAAAAGAGAAAGATGATAGATATCAGATGTTATGAATATTCCAATCAGGGATAAGACCCCCCAAGCACCTAAAGGAACCTTGTGAGATGAATTACCAAAGAGGAAATAGTGGTTTTAGAAGGGATACAACATTATTCCCATCTAGCATACTTTCTTGACGAAAAATAATTTGTGGATAGTGGAACTCAATCAATCATTTTAATGCTAGTTTTTTGTAAGGGTTGCCAGGTCCTCTACACTTCAAAGAGAGAAATTCCATTTGGAGATCATCTAGAGGGTTGAAGTTTTAAGGGTCCTAAGAATTGTATGTTGCATTATAGATTGAATTTATGAAGATGCTTAAATCTGAGCAAGAGTGAGATTATATTTGCGTAATCTAGTGGAGGGATGACTTGAACTTTAATGTAGAACAAAATCATCTGATGTGTCATTGGGAAGGGGCACACAAAACATAGATAGGGAATAAAGGTTGCAAGGTGTAGAGTACGGAGGAGTAGAAATTTGAGAGGGAGATGGATTATGGAGGGAAAAATTAGTGAGGGGGAGGGATAATTTGAGGTGGGAGGGTAGAAGGGATATGAAGTGATACGGGAGGGATATTTAGGAAAGGAGATGTGAGAGCGTAGGAGGAAACAAGGGAAGAATAAGAGTGAATAAAACCAAAAATGGAGAATGGGAGGAGGCTGACACATACCTTGCGTAACAAGAGCCCTATTAGAGGATATATGATGCATAGAGTTCCTTTCCAAACCAAATTGGTAATCTAGAGAAAGTTCCATTAGTGAAGCAACCTATTCACCACTGAATGCAAGTCAATAAGTGTTCCCTTCCTGATCCTTCTCATCTGTGAATTACTTTTCCTAATATTGACAGGAGATTTGTTGTGGGGAGACAATGTATAATTTTTTCTTGCACATTGAAAGTTTGATGTATTTCCCTATTGGATAACCTCTACTCCAATGACAATAGGTATGGCATTGGGGGAATTTGAACGGTATCCCTTCCTAATCCAAGATTTTACTATGGGAAATCTCTCTTGATTTTCTGGTGATGGAGTGTAAGAGTCGATAGGAGAGATTGATGTTGGCTAGGACTCTAGCAATCCCCATGTACCCTGTCTAGTTATAAGAAAGGACAGCCTTATAGGAAAAACCCAATGTATTACCTATCTCCTTAAACAAATTGAACGTCTAGATAATGAGAGGATGCTTTGAAAATATAACCCAAATCTACATTATTGATAGTTTTTTGAGCCCACATAAAAAATAATTGACCATTTTTTGGCATATAGGGCTTTTGAGCCCTATGATTAGCATCCTCCAAGAATTTTCTTTGTGTCTTCTATTGATTTCATGATTCATTGCATCCATTCTTTTGGCCAAGATAAAAAAATGGGGAGTGTAACTGAGTAGTTGGTGGAAGTGTGATTTTGTCCATTTGTGCAATACATCCATTGAAATGTCATTACTTGAAAATATCCCTACCACCATTGGTTTATGCATCATGTGACTATCATTGAGCTAGATATCTTTCCCTAGTGTGAGACTAGGTTCCTTAGTCTTGCATTTGATACCTTTTTAGCTAATTTTGGGTGCTTCATTTCCAGTTATATCCTCCTATGCTAAACTTCTTGGGGTAAATATGCCATAATAGATATTTGGAGTGAGAAAATCACTTGGCAAATTGGTAGGGGTAAATTCCTAAGAGTTATGAAAGAGGTATGTTGGTAAGTGGAAAATGGTAGTAACCAGAGTAATATGATCCTTGGGAGAATTAAGGTTGGAGGGTAGGCTATCTTCCCCTATTTTGGTAGAGCCTACAATGATGGTGCATGTGTCAATAGGTGATGAGAAGGGGAACACTAGTGAAAATGACCTATAGGGGGAAAGAATGATAGGGACTGTTGAGGGATTTTGAGGGGGAGGCAAGTGTTGGACAAGGATCTATGGGGGGGATATTAGATCTAGGTTTTGTCTAGAGGGTCTACAGTAGCCAACAGTATCTACACACCTACACAGCATAAACCTTTTTCATGAATAATAATGAGTTTCCACGTGTAGTAGGGCTAGAAACGTTATTGTGGAGGGAATGCAAGTCTAACATAACTTTTCTCTCTCTCTCTCTCTCTCTCTCTCTCTCTCTCTCTCTCTCTCTCTCTCTCTCTCTCTCTCTCTCACTCGCTATATATATATATATATAAAGTTAATATGGATATTTTATTTAAGGTCAACACTGAACTTCTTTTAATTAATATTTATATTATTTAAATTTGATGTGTCAAATAGAGATTGGGAATGAAGGAATTGCACTTGGAATTACATATATCCCTCAAATTATAAAGTAAATATAATTTATTTACCTTTTTGTTTGACTGCAACTACTTTATCTCTTCACCATATATAAATTTGATATAAAATTGTGTTGCTTAAGATGAACTATATTTTGTTTAGTGTTTTGCAATAAATTTCTTTTTGACTATTAAAATATTTTTTTTGAATACTACATATCATGTTGATGATGAAGGAATTATATTATCCTTTATACTAGGTAACGATAAAATTAACCGAATATATATATATATATATATATATATATATATATATATATATATATATATATATATATATATATATATATATATATATATATATATTTGTTTTCATTTTTTGTTATAGCTAACATTTTGTGTTTTATTTAGTAAATATTTATTTTATATTAAAAAACAATATGTTTCAATGCAAAGTTGAACATGAATGATATTACAAATCTTCTTCATACTAAGCTATAAAATGCACACCTTCACATAATTAAACATAATAAAAAAATGATAATTTTCTTTTTATTATTAAAAATAAAAACCACATGTAAAAAAACCATGTCAAAAATTTAAATTATTACATGAATCATGATATCTTCATCTTTATCCAAATTAATCAACTACTTAGCATGGTTCATAAGGTGTAATAATTGGATCAACTAGAGAAAAAATCCATTCTTCATGTGACATCAATGTTGTTAACTGGTGAATGCAAGTTCTTGATAGTAACCCTAGGGCATTGATGGTAAAGTATGCATGGACAAATAAAGGTCTTCCACAATAATTTTAATATGATTTAAAATGATAAAATGTAGGAAACAAAATTAGCTATATATATAGTAATGTGAAATTCAATTTTTTACTAACCATTGCACTAGTGTAATGATTGAGCTACTAAATGATGAAATTTACTTAAATTATTTTTGCAATGATATTTTTATGCACAAATCACTATTTCTTTTAATTAAAAAAATAAGTAGTCATGAAATGAATTTCAAATACTTTATTTGAAAAATTGGAAGAGGAGCGAGCTGGGCCTGTAGAAGAAGTAACTAGGGTTTGGAATAGGGGGTGACAGAAGCGAGCTAGTAACTATGGAGGGGCATGGACGAGGGAGCTCCACTCCCTCCTATAGTAACGTGGTTTTAAATAGAGGCAGGGGGACGAGTCTAAATAATCTCTGGATTTCAACGAAGAATTAGACGAAAACAACTGGTACCAAAAATCCAGAAGGCAGCAAACCCCATGAAAAGGAAGGGACCCACAAGGAGGTTCGAAAGGAAATGAAAGCTAGAGACAGTGGTCAGAGAATGGAGGGTAGATCTACAATGGGACCCTGCAAGCCCAAGTCTAATATTAAACCATGGGTGATCCTAAATGATCCTGCTCTGCAGGTGCACAAAGATCACATGGCAATGTATGTGGTCATATGCAAGTTTATGGGTATTTGGCCCATGGAGAAAGCACTATACACATGGACAAGAAACACCTGGAAACCAAAAGGAGAGATAAATATACTTCTTGGGTCCAAGGGTTTTTTTACAGTGGTTTTCACCAACCTAGAGGATAAAGACAAAGTTTTCGAAGGAGGACCCTACTTCTATGTTGTTGCAGGCCTCTAAATGTGACCCTGGATGATGAACTTTGTGTAGAAATGGACTTATCAGGAGAACTCCCAAATGAAGTCATCCTAGAAGTTTATGATGAGGAATGGGTATAGGTGGTCGACTATGAACATATCCCATTTAGATGCAGCAAATGTCATGAACATGGGCATCACTTCAGAGAATGCCCACTCAACAAAAGAGAGGACAACCTGAAAAACAACATCAGAAAAGACCCTAAAGGTTAGAACAAAGTGGGAGGCAGGGGGAAAGAAGGGGAAAAAGCACCAAAAGAAACCTAGTGAGAACAAGCTACCAAGTCACAACAGTTTTGAGATTTTATAAGAGGAGGGAGAAGAAAATGGAAAGAATAAGGATGCGGAGTACATTCATACAGAGAAAGAAAAGGAGGATAGCACGGACATCACACAGGTAGACAATGAACGAAAGGAGGACTCACTAAGCACTATAGGACTTGGAAAGGACCAGGAGATGACCCCAAGTGAGAGAGGCATAGAGGACCAAGACCTATAGGAGATTCTTGATAGGGAGAACCTTGAACTAGAAAAGTTTCTAGAACAGGGAACTAACAAAGGGATAGACTCTCTGCCACAAGAGGAGTTTGATAGAGTGCAACAACTATTCCTCTGAAGGTCTCAAACAAAGGCTGCAAGAGTCAAAAGGAACTACGATAACTATGAGAATAAAGGGATCAAACAAATGGAGAGTACATTAGGATACTCCACTAGAAACCTAAGCAACAAAAGAGAAAGAAGGAGACAAAATGGTCTCCTGTTAGAATGTGGGAAACTCCTGATTAATTCAGGTAAGATGAAAGATATTACCAGTTACTCTTTCACAAACACATCATTATGAAGCTCACAACCTGGAACATTAGGGGGCTAGGTAGTAAAAGAAAGCAAAGAAATCTCAGTAACAGAATAAAAGAAGAAAAACCAGACATGGTGTTTATACAGGAAACAAAATGCTCAGTAGAAAAGATCAGAGAACTTCACAGCAAATGGCTCAACAACTATGAGTACCTTGAATTCAAAGCAAATAACACAGCAGGGGGAATTCTCACCCTATGGAATCCTCAGAAATTTGAGATCATAGATGCAGAAGCATCCAGAAATCACCTTTCAATGGTAATACAACCTTTGGGGGACAAAGATTGTTACTTGATCACAAATGTCTATGGTCCTCAACTGCTAGAAGACAAACTAAACCTCCTCACTTGTTTGGAGGTGCTGAGAGAGAAACACTCAATTATCCCTTGGATTATGGGAGGGGACTTCAACATGATCAAATCCCTCTCAGAGAAAAAAGGGGGAAGCAGAATGCTGGGACGAGACTCACTTGCCTTCTAGAACTTCTTAGACAACATGAGACTAGTGAATATGGAAACAATAAATGGTACCTTCACATGGAATAATAGGAGAGGGGGAACTTCCCAAGTTGCCTCGAAATTAGACAGATTCATAATCTCGGAGGATCTCCTTCTCTCCGGTCACACTATGACAGCTTGGATCCTTCCTTTTGGAGGCTTAGACCACTGGCCCATCCAGTTGGAAGCTTCTTTTATTGGAACCCTGAGAAATAGACCTTTCAGGTTTGAAAATGCATGGCTCACTCACCCTGACTTCATCACTAATATTGGAAATTGGTGGGTGGAAGACATGCCCACCCAAGGCACAAAAATGTTCCTCCTACATTAGAGACTCAAACATATCAAACAAAGGCTCAAAGAGTGGAATAGAAATGAGTTTGGAAACATTTTTGAAGCCAAAAGAGAAGTGGAAAGAAAATTACAAGAAACTAGTCAAATTCTCATCACAGAAGGATTCATAGAGGAAAGGAAAATACAGACGGACTCTCTACAGCAAGAATGGAACAATAGATGTCAGCAAGAGGAAATATTCTGGAGACAGAAATCTAGAGTACAATGGATTAAAGAAGGGGAGAGAAATACCAGGTTCTTTCACAAGTCTACCATGAAATGCAGGGCTCATAATAGGATCACAAAACTCTTAGATCCTTAAGGGAAAGAGTTAAATACTTAATTCATTAAGAGCTTCACAAAGAATATTCCAAAATGGGTAACCAGGGAAGATAATTATAATCTCAACATGCTAGTAACGGAGGAAGAGGTCAATGAAGTAATCGAAGAGATGCACAATGCAAAAGCTCCAGGCCCAGATGGTTTCAATTTAGACTTCTTCAAAACATGTTGGGAAATTATCAAATATAACATTCTGGATGTGGTGGAGGACTCGAGAAAATCAAGGAGAGTTATTAGAGTGATTAATGAATCCTTCATAGCATTAATCCGTAAACAAGAAAAATCCATGACACTTGACAGATTTAGACCCATAGCTTTATGCAATGTGGTGTACAAAATCATTTCCAAAGTTATTGCTAACAGACTCAAACCTCTACTTCCATCGCTCGTGTCAGAGGAGCAGACCAGATATGTGGAAGATAGACAAATTCTCAATAACATCATCCAAGCTCACGAAGTGGTTCATTCCCTCAAGATGAATAAGAAATCAGGTATGATAATACAGCTGGACATAGCGAAGGCTTATGACAAGCTAAGCTAGCCCTACATAAAGGAAATTCTTAAAGCTTATGGCTTTGACCACAACTGGATAAAGTGGGTCATGGCCCTAGTTACCATAGCAAGTTGCTCTATCCTTCTCAATGGCTCTCCATCAAGAACCTTCAGGCCTTTAAGGGGCCTTAGGCAAGGAGATCCCCTTTCCCCATTTCTCTTCATTCTCATGATGGAAGTATTGGGTAGAATGATCAATTCAACCAAGGAGGAAGGAAGAAGCAAGGGTGTAATACTCACTCAAAATAGGGACACATTGACTCATCAACAATTTGTTGATGACACTATGCTGTAGGGCATACCCACAGTTAGGGAAGCCAAAGCCTTCAAACAAATCCTGCTTTATTTTGAAAATGGCTGCTAGCACAGAGTTAAGCCTCACAAAATCAAAAGTTTTCTTTTTCAATACAGATATTTCCATTCAAAGAAATCTCTCCAAAATTCTTAGATTTCAAAGAGAGAATCTTCCCTCCAAATATATGGGTATGCCTCTCACTGAAAAACCTCTGAATAAGGAAGTTTGGGAGTTAGTTACAAATAAACTGAAGGACAAAGTCAATAACTGGACTAGCAAATCTTTGAATTTAGTAGGAAGGCTAATTCTTACAAAGGCTATGCTACAAACCATTCCAGTTTTCATGTTTTCAGCCCTTCATGTCCCAAAAGGAATTTTATAGTAGATCAGGAATATTTAAAAAATCTTTCTTTGGGGTAATGGGGAAGAGAAAAAGAAATGGGGCCTGGTAGCATGGGACAAGCTCTGCAAATCCAAAACCCATGGTGGTTTAGGTCTCCATGATCGAGACACCCTAAGCAAAGTCTTGGGGGCAAAACTTTGGTGGAGATGGCTAAAGGAAACAAATAATCCATGGGCTAAGCTATGGAAACAAAAATATGCAATGGATTGGTAGGAAAACGACCACATTTAGATGACAGGGCACATTAGGGGTTCTCACATTTGGAACAAGGCTTAGGAAAACAAAGCCTTAGTTCAGAATCATAGTTTCTAGGAGATCAGAAATCAGAATATATCTTGGTTCTGGGAGGACAACTAGTAGCAGGAACATAATCTCTGCAGAGAAGGTCTAGACATCATAAAAAATGACACCCTTAACAAAGGACTAAAAAGGGTAAGTGACTTTTGGGATCAGTCAAGAGAGGAAGGGAAATGGAGAATCTGGAAGGTACCAGAATACAGTGAAGAGACCCCTTTGAAAGCCCAAGCTAAAGTTCTTGAAGAGATTCTGGAAAAGAGGCAAATTTTAACATCAACTTCGAATGATCTACTAAGATGGGGTAGAAACAATGAGGGCAATTTCAACCTCAAAGAAGCCAAAAGAATAGTCACGGGATTTGACCATCCAAATCCTGACAAGACTTGGAAAAACCTTTGGAGCAAACCACACTGGATGAAGATCAAACTGTTCATGTGGCTAGTTCAGCATAAAAAGATTCTGACTTGGGAAAATCTTAGAAAAAGAGGTTTTGTCGGTCCTTCTAAATGCCAGTTATGTGGTTTGTAGGAGGAGACCATGAATCACCTTCTCAACCTATGCTCGTACACCTCCTCCATATGGAATTGGGTAGCCTCTATCTTCAACCAAACAAATAGGAGTGAAAATGACATTATTGTAACTTTAAAGAATTGGAGGAAAGACTTCTCAGATAATGAGACAGTCAATGTAGCTTGGACACTGATTCCAGGTTTTTTGATCTAGGATGTGTGGAAAGAATGCAACAACAGGATCTTCAAAGATAAATCTGGTTCAACTCAAAGCATCATGGCTCAGATCCTAAAACAGCTCAAAGAAACAGTTAATGCCTTTCTGAAGCAACCTCCTCAGAAACCCCCTAGTCAAAGGGATGCTCGCATCCTCGAATAGTTAGGACTTCAGTCTTATGTCCCTTCAAGCAACAAAAAGTAAGCAAGGCACACATCATATGGAAAGACTTTCTAGCAACCCCCTCCCCATGGCTTCCTAAAAGTCAACATAGATGGAGCCTCAAAAGGGAAACCTGGGGATGCTGGTTATGGAGGAGTCATAAGAGATGTCGAGGGCAATATCAAAGTCATCTTTCACTATCATTTGGGAAGGGCTACCAACAATATGGCAGAACTCATGGCGATTGAGCAAGGCTTAGAAATCTTTATGGACTACAATCTACATAATGCAATCATAGAGGCAAACTCGGAATTAACGATTAATTCAGTCAAAAGGATAGGCAATGGCACAGCACCAGACAAAGTTTCAAATCACTGGAGACTCTCGCAAGTCTATCATCGAATTCAATCTCACCTCAGAATACTTAGAACTCTAAGCTTTTTTCACGTGTGCAGAGATGCCAACAGAGTGGCGGAACGGCTAGCTGGGGTGATTTGCACAAGAGAAAACAGGTGCTGCTCATGGGAGTTGGTTCAGGCAGGATTATTGCACGAGGGCTACAACACTCTAGCCCGTGCAGACAGGGAGCATTATCAGCACTTTAAGGGGAAACAACCAACAAAAAACTAAGATGATGGATGTTAAAGGTTTAACTAATAGGGAGCCAAAGTTTGGGATCTTGCAGAGGAATGGTAGGTAGAGGAGAAAGAGTCCAAAACCAGAAAGTGGTTCCAAAAGCTTCACTACAGAAAGGGTGGTTTTGCATCAGTTACCAAGGTTATCGAACGTTCGCTTGTACCAGAATTTTCATAAAAGCCTCCAATGCCACAATTTGTGTTACACGTGGCTCTAGGAAGAAAGAGAATACCGCCTTCATCAGACGGGTATCTCTCGCTCTTCTCTCCAGCCCGATATCCTTCACAGTCGTCAAATATGGTGGCAGCAAATCGAGGGCTAAGGTTTGTCATGCTTGTTGATGGGACCAAGATGGTTTTGTTACAGTTGCCATGGTTATCGGGCATCCGCATTACCACAAGTGGGTTTTCGAAAAAGCCTCCGATGCCACTGACCGTGTAGCAAATGGCTCCAGGAAGAATGGGAATAGCACCCTCATCGGACGGGTAATCCTACTGCATTTAGTTAGCTCGATATCCTTCACAACCATTAGATCTTGTAGAAGCAAATCGACAACTAAGATTTGTTGTGCATGTATTTCTCTCTTGTATGCTCTCGGGCGGATCTTCTGCTTGAGGGTATCTTTTTCACCATTGGGTCCGCTCTTTGGCTTTGCTGGTTGTATCGTTTTGTGGACCCTTAGTAGGGTTCTTGAGCATCTTGCTCAGTTCCCCAACTTATGGCATATGTCAACTCCTTGACATTCTGTACTTTATGTAACCTCTTTGTAGCTTCATTTGAATAGAAGGTCTCATTTTTGCTTGAGCAAAAAAAGAAATGAATTTAAAGGTCAAATATTAATTAAGATTTTAAGACTTTAACATAAACAAACATTTCAATATTAGTGAAGTTTATTATTTTTTTCTAAAATAAGTAAAGACTAGATATATATTTTTTTTTGAGATTCGCATAAAGTTTATATGTATATGTAGCTATATTAATGATGAATATATGTAAACTATGAAAAAATAATGTAAAAATGCAATATATTAAAAGAAATATAGAAAAATGAAGATTATTTAATTCTTATAAACCAAATAATTAAAGCAGGTGCAAAAATTAAATTCGAAATGACTAAATATGAAAATAAGTTGGTCACTAAACAAATGCATTCGCCCTCCAAGAAAAAATGAATTTCAAATAATGCCATGCATTATAAGATATGCAAGCACTTTAGAAACATGTACATGCTGATAATATGTATGTTATGTTCAACATTAAAACACTAGATCTATTTTACTAGTTTCTACGTAACATCGTCCCTTTTTAATTTCCTTTAGTTGGTTAGAAAGGACTAATTTTTCCATAAGCTCATTGCAAAGGTATTAAATAACATCAAAGCACGGAGGATCATTCACCTCCTTTCATTATAGGAAAATTATTCCATTATCTAGATATTTTAATTACATTGGCCTTTTAGATGAATATTGTTTCATTAGATTAAGTCAATTGGAAAAAAAATAAATGTAAATTCTTTGTTTAGAAAATTTTTATTTTACAATTCTAAGAACATGTTAATTATCAATAATATTATGGGGAATGTCTTTGGTTTGGGAAATATATATTTTTATCACTTCGTCTCCTAAATTTTATATTTTTTAACATTATGTTAGTTACTGTATGTTAATTTAAGTTTATCTTGCCAACTTTCGATTACGTTTTTGCTATTTATGTTTTTTTTTCTTTTAGGACATTCGGAATGCTTTGCGTATTTATATTAAATGAAAGGTTGAGAAACTAGTAGTATGTTTACGCCACAAGGTGTCCTTTGAGAAGCCCCCCATACCATGTCACATGTGCCATAGTGCGTCATCGATTTTGGTATTAAACGATAGAAATAATGTTTGTCATTGGCTTGCTTCCTCCGAAAATACCTCAGGGACTGGTAGTAGTCAATTACAGAGCTTCATGCAAACTAGAACGATAAGAATAGAGGGATTTTTCGATGGATCTTAGACCATTCTAGGAGTTTCCGAGAGTTTGTAAGCATGGCTCTGGTTTTTTAGTTAGATCGATGTCTTCTTGCAAGATATTAATGACAGCCAAAACCTGCGAGCTGTGAGCTGTCCTTGAATATGGCAGCGACCTTCACAACTTTTGCGTAACGATCAATACTCGAACTGCATATGCAAAGGTAAAAACCCTTTGCAAGATGCGGGGAAATACAATGGATATGAAGATGTTGGATTGGGTCACCATCTTTGCTGCTAATAATAAAAGAGAACTGTGAAAAATTCAGATGAATGGTGCCCATGGCTCTCGCCCCGATCATAATACTGTTACCTCTGAGCTGCGCAAGTGGTTTATGGGTTAGAGATTTTCATAGTGTGTCAACAGAGGCGATGACAACGATCTCATCTCTGAAATTTTATAGGGTTTGCAAAATGGCTCCTGTGAAGTTTGTGTTATATCTAATTAATGCACTTTATACATTTCTATTGTATGAATACCCATTATGGACTGGTCAAAAACATCAGTGCGATACTCTGGTCTATGATAATGTTTCAGTTACAGAGCTTCATTTGTATTATTCAGTCTGGTATTAATTCTAAAGAGAGAACGAAAATCTTTTACAATATTATCAGGAGATGGTGCTGTTCTAGAAGCAATAGACTCTTTCTTGCATTCTCCAAAGAGGAACCAACCACACACTGATGGAAGAAATTAGCATAATAAGAAGAAAGCTAAAAGGTGATGTTCCATCTCAGACGAGTCGGGAAACTTTGCAAATCTTTCTTCTTCACAATCTTTGCCATACTTGATGCAAAGGTGTATACAAGACTGAGGGAAAGATCTGCTTTTATTATTGACGAAGTTCTCTCCCTTTCTTGCACAACCAATTATGTGGGTTTAGAATTTTTTATTGGACATATATAGGAAAGGGTTATGTATGTGGAACTAAATAATAACACATGGATCTAAATTAGATCGAGCCTCTACATGTGAATCTAAGTATCGATGAGCGTCCATGGCCATTTTTTTTTAAACAAAGAAAGATTCCAAGTAAATCCAAAACATGCTTTATGTATAGTAGTGCATTATCTTTTGGACATGCTGATTAAAAATTTCTACTAACTACAATTTGGCCATTCCTAGAACATTGCTTGTGAAATTCTCCATAGCAAGAAAGAAGCGGGTAATGTTAGCTAACATTGCCTGTAAAATGTCATACAAATAAATAATGGCCTCAAATAACTACCACAGCGCCATATGCTTTTAGCTATTTCAAATTGCAAAGCACATCCAACTAGTTTTTTTTTTAATCACACTATTTGATATTGATATGTGATTGCAATCAGTAGTGGCCCTAATAGTTTCTTCTCCTCGTTTCTCCCCTTTGTTATGTTCCTCCAGTTTTTGAAAGTTGATTTCATGTTCACCGCGCCTTGCTAACTTTTTACTCATTTTGTATTCACGATCTCTTTTCTCTTCCATTCGTTTAGCAGCTCCAACAACCTCTAGAGCTTTCACTTTGACATCTCTGTTTCTCGTCATGATTGATGTTGCTGCTGGTTTCTACTGGAGCAATGGAATAAAATATCTCATGTAATACAACAAATTTTTGGATTTTTTTTTATTGTTCTTTGTTGGTGAAATATGACTCGCTTTACTCCTATAATCCTCTATATTGTGATATCTTAGAATATTCTTCTTGACAGATAAACCATAATTTTTTTGGAACTCTTTCATCGATACAAAATTCTTTATGTTCTCTTTCTCAGGTCCAACCTCCTCTTCATTATTAAAATAGTTAGCATTATTTTAGTTTAAATAAGATTTATTTGGGAGCAGGTTTCATCCTATATCCATGTAATTTGTGTTGATTCTTTAAAAAAAATTACTACCTATAGCAGTTGTTACCAGTGAATTATGTCATATTGAGCTGCTATTCATCAGAATTTTCTTGGCACCGGAAACACTATTTTACTCTTCAATGGAAAAAATTCAGAATTCGCTTTGAACATATGAAATTTCCACGGGAAACTTTTGGAGTCCATGTTCGTAGAACTTTTATTGACTCTATCAAAGAATGTTTTGTTATCACTCATGTTTTTTCCTTACAAGTTATTAAAGAAAGAATGGCCCGAGGTAACCACAAACCAATATTTTAGACTTAGGTTCTAGCCTACCTAAGTCCAGAGAGAGCTTAAGATTTAACTATGTTTCACTAATATTTCAGGCTAGTTCTTCATGTTCAGGGTTGGTTGTTTTGATTGGGTGGTGGAATTAAGAAGACAGATGGGCAGAGCAAATATTTAGGCCATTGGGGTATGGAGTCAATCAACAAAGGCTTCACTCGATTTGATTTATCACTGAGGTAGGAGTTCACACGGCAGGCTAACACACCAAGAGAAAATCTGCAGGTTTAAATGGATGGGAGTTCTAACCAGCCCTAAGGGCAATGAGGAATCCTTAACATGGATTAAGATGAGGAAAGAAAGTATGGCTAGTAGCAAAGGGAAATGAAGAATCCTATACTATGGGCTAAAGGGGGATAAACTACGGAAGTAAGGATGCAATTAAGAATCTCCATACCAAGGCAGTTTAGAGGAAAACATATCTAAAGAAAACAGTTAAAAGAGAAAGAACTTAAGCTAATTCTGATGATATCATTCCTTGTTTGGTTTTAAGATTTATAAGAAACACATATGAATAATTCATGACATAAAGAGAAAATGAGACTTAAACATGAGAAAATGATACTTATTAGTTCCAATTGTGCACAAGAATCCAGTGAAATGTCATCAACTTTATTTCATTTCCAGCAAAACCAGTCCATTCTTGAGTACAAAGCTTCTTGGCTCAGAAATGTATTTTAATCCACCCTATTACTTAAAGTTGTGAAGAATTTATAAAAAATTTAATACAAAACATCTCATAACCATATGATAATTATTCTAGGAAACAAAAAATATCTTCAACACGAAGATAAAGATAGATGGAAAACTGTGTGCTTGCTATCCCTTTATCTGTGAATGTGGTGGTTGCTGGAATTCGGATTTGGCTCTTGCAGTTGCCTTGGTAGTTATGTGTTGGATTCACTCTTATTTTCAACCTACTGATACTCTTTACCTATGCTGGTTAATCATGAATTACTTGTTTTCACCTGGTAGTTATCCTTACCCTATAGATTTGCTATAATAAATCTATCAAATTGGTCCACCATTCACTATGTGGTAATTTATTCTGATCATTTTCCTGTAGACTTCATCGGATTCTGTATATTTGGCAAAATTGGTTTTGCTGGTGAACAAATGCTTGATTTCATGTTCTATGTAGAAGAGATTCTCCAGGCCATCATAAAGTACTTTTCCTGTAGGCAATGCTTTTACTCTTGAAGAACTGGCTTGGCTCTTGGCCTGTTTATTCAATCTCTCAATGTAATCTTCCTGTGTCATTAACTTGTCATGTATAACCAGTGGACTAGGTAGTCCTTTTTCTCTCAAAATGCCATATTTTAACATAAAGTTGTCAATGTTTTCTTGAATTCTTTGACATCTTTTCTCGAATTTAAGCATCAGATTCCTTTTAGTAAGAACCTTCTTTATCTCAATAATAGTTGTTGCTCTGTCCTGAATCTCTAATTCATCGAGCTAGTACCTGTTTCTACTGTTAAAAAAATCTATCAACTAATTTTCTTCCTTAGGCTTGTCTCCCAGTTCTTCCTTTGTCTTTTGTATGGCTTCCATAGCTATTTTGACTAATTCAGTTTGCTCAAAAATAACCTGAATCGAAGGCCAAATATCATTGATGGAATCAATGATATTGGTCCACAGTATATCCTTGATGTCTCCCAATGGCTTTTCTAGTGTCAAATCCTTTTCAAGGATTCTTATTCTTTCCACCATTCTTTGGTTTTTCTGTGCTTCTTCCTTATGTTGAATCTATGCAAGTTCACAACTTGTTTCCAAACTTGTCACTTGCTCTCTGAACTTCTTCAGTTCTATGGCCTGGATGCTCATTTGTTCCGTAGCTTTACCCAATTCATTTGTCTTTTTTGTTGTTATCCCTGCTACACTGGTCGATGTACCTATGGTTGAAGTAGTACCTGCTACTGGAAATGTCGTTACTGGTGGAAGTGTTGGTGCCAAGGAAGCTGCCAGGGTGGAGGGTACTACTGTAGAAACTGTAGGTATTACAGTCTGAGGAGCGGTGGCCAGCTCACTCTGCTTAGACTGTATCACATTCTCCAATTCTTTCTCAGTTTCCTTCAATTGATCATTCAACTTAAGGACTAGGTCCATAAGTTTTTTCTCCTCTTTTTCTAAAATTTCAACAGTTTGAGGATGGTGAAGAGGAAGAATCTTGAGCTGCTTCTTTAGTGCAGCTATGTCATCATTTTTCTTCTTTATTAGTTGATTTGCTACTTTAACATCCTTGGGATCATGTCCCAGCTCTATGAACAAGTCTTCCAAAGTCTTTATTCTGGTGCCTTTGGCTTGAGAAGAGGCCTTTTCCAGTGGAATCTGTGCAGATGTGTTATTTAGTGAGTTCTGTAGTTGATGAGTTGTGATTGCTTTGTTGGTCAACGTGGAGTAGACCATTTCACCTGTTTGCTTATGTAGCTCTATTTGATCAATTGGGTGAATATCCTTTGCCAAAAATTCAAAATTAGTTTTCAAATAGTCAGCCATTGATCTTGGTTGTTGCACAGTTGGCTTCAGAAAGCTCCACTGTGTCTTGCCTTCCTTTATGTCAAAGGCTAACATCATCCTTTTTTGGTTCGTTGGAGCTAGTCTGAGATAATGAGCATAGGTTTGAGGCTTTAGTTTTTCATTCCTTGCCTTGATTTCTTTGTACTTTTCTTTGATATCCTGGCTCTGACTAGAAGGAGCCCTGAAGGAAGATACCTCTGTGCTCTGTTGCCTTTCTAATACCTGGAACTATGAGGTAGATGGTGTACCTCTGAAGGGATCGTATGCACACTATCAATTCTTTTTGCCATTGTGTTGTCTGTTGTTTCCCCAGTGTATTCCTATTCAGAAAATGGGTTTAACCTTTTCCTCTTAGCATAGGTTTGATTAACATGTATGGTGGAAGGAGTGGCCTCCTCTCTGTCTCTTTTTGGATTTTTCTCCTCATTTAGAGGAGTCTGCAAAATGGGGTGATTGTTCATATTTTGTTATGTTTGATTGAGCTCCTCTGAAATCTCAGGTAACTCTGAATCTTCTGCCTGCTCTGGTGATCTTCGTTGGCCTGATGGCCCTGCTTGCTCTGAAGTCTGTAAGTTTCCCCAAGCACCTGTACAAATAAATGTTTATCAAGCCTCCTATCTAAATCCATCAATACATTGTCAACAGGAACCTCTGTACTATATTGATCTGCTAATGTGTTTTCCACCCATTCAGATTGATTGGCATACTGTTCAATTTCTGGGATCCTATGGTGGATGTAAGGAGATAGCTTATTTTTCTGTCTCCTATTACAAATAAAGTTGTGGCGATCATAGGTCCACATGAAACTCTATTTTAATTTCAATCTTTGGAGGATTTCATCTGCCTCCTTTCCTACTTCTCTATTGTTACAAATGAAAGGACCAATATGATATTTTATTCTTAGTTGGGCCTTTTTCTTGGTTCTAACAAAATGCACCTCACCTAAATTGATTATTTGTCTGTAGTACTCCAGACCAAATAATCTCATGGGGAGGTAATTTGGCATTTTGTAAGGTAGTAACTCACATCCATAGATATTGATTTCTGTATGGTTTTGGTACAAGCACCAATCCCCTACCTTGTATTGCTTTGACAATTGCAGGATCCTTCTGATGTCTGCACTAATTCTAGGTGGAGGGTTTCTTAGCAGAATGGTTGTCACAGGATAAACAAAGAGGTCTATGAATTCTGTGTAGGAGTATTAAGAATCAAACTAATGAATTAGAGAAGTATAGAAGATCACTGATCTGGGGTTTCCTTTAGTATCGATTTTTTGGAGCGTAATTGGAAACCTATCAACTTGATAGTACCAGAATAAATGATACAGAATTGAGGAATATTTGAACACCCTTTCATTTTCCAACCTCATAAATTGATCATGCATTCTGTGAGCAACAAACTTTGCATAATCGAATATGATGGTTGGTGGTTGGCCAAGAGAATAGATTGACATGATTGATATTATGATCTCATCAACGAATTCACTAGTGGTATAGCCTAGTATACTGGATATCATATCTATAATATCTTGACCAAGGTTGGAGAATATAGTCCATATATAAGGAGGAGGGTCCTTTGGGATATACTGTTCTTCTCTGATAGAAATCTAGAACAACTAGGCTAGCCTGACTGAAGTGAGTGTAGGGTATCTATTCAGCATGTCCCCATCAAAAGCATGGATTAGGTTTTGGCTTGGCTGCAATTGAAGCATCTGATAGTAAACAGAATAGACTGGTCAGGAGTTCTTACTGCCCTTTGGATAGGATCATAGTTCATGTAGCAGTAATGTACAATTTCTGGGAATACATGCACTCTAGGGAACTAGTACTTAGGAAAACTTGATTCCCAAAGTCCAATGGAGTCAGCTTTGTTAAGGTACTAGTTTCTATACTTGCAGAAGAGTTTCAGGGGGGGATTTTGAGACTGAGGTGTCCTTTACTTGGAAATATTTATCTTTGAGGGGAAGGTGGTCTAAATCCCAGTGAGGAGTAGTAATGGGCATAACATTTAGTTCAATTAGGGCTTCCATCCTTGATTCTTGTGGATTCAAGGATGGAGCAAAGGGTTTCAAAAGAATTGGGAATAATTGGTCCATTTTAGAGTGTTTCAGGACTATCAGACAGCTTAACTTACTAAATTACTTAATTTTTAAAGCAATTTTGCTTGGTTTTGGCACAAAAATAGGATTTCTCAGTCGAAAATAGGGTAAATACTTAGTTTCGGTTGTTTGAAAGGAGCAATGGTGCTGGAGCACTGTTTGCAAGAGGCACATAGGTCTGCACAGTGGTCTGGAGTTCAGCGACAGTGGAAGGTTGACGGTTGGTAGGAGGTTGACAAATCGAACGTACTGTGTGATTGCATGGAGAACAAAAGGTTATTTTCTTGTAAAAAAACAAAAATAATGAGTATTTTTGGTTTATCTGCAAAGTCAATGATTTTGGAGGGTATAATGGAAAAATGACAGCTAACGCCAACTAATGGAGGTGACATTTTTTCGTTTAGTGAAGGTGCTAAGCGGAGGTGGTAAGAAGAATATATCGCACTTGTTTTGGGAACTCGGCAGTATTGGGAGAGGTCCGACCGATGCCGTTCATCAAGTGACACGTAGCAGAGGGGTGAATAGTAAAACCACTCGCATCGGGAAGGTAAAGGTCGGCATCGAAGCCCGCCTGATATGATCGACAACCGTTAGATATGAAGGAATCAGACTGTATGGTGATCAGGAGTGTGATTTGATTGGGGAGTTAATTGAGGGGACCGACGAGATTTTAATTGCGGATTAGGGAAACTTAATGATGTTGAGGGTGATATGATTGGAGGAAAGTTATTAATTAATCATTGTTTGATTAGTTAATCCTTTTTTATTTGGCGGGGGTTTAGGGCTCTCAATTAGTCGTGGATCGACTAATTGACCAATTTAATTATTTACTAGTATGGTTTATATTTCAAACCATGGGGCAGGATATTTAACATTTGGGATTTTAATTAACTGTACGGGAAAGGGGTTTATTTTTCGAGAGTTAAATATAATAAAGTTAAAGTTAATATGAAATGGAAATGGGAACAAATTATGCTAAGTATAATGTCTTGACACATTTGTTCATGCATCTAAATTTACACATTATGACTTAGGCTTAATGCTCCTTTATGGGTTTTTATTTACACAAAGGGGGTTTTCAGTAAGGTTTATTGTTTTCCCTAGGTAAATGATGTTTTCACCTTAGGAAAAGGTATTTTTAGGTGAGATGAATGTTTATGGAGGGAGTGAATGTTTGTACGGGGGTTGTACTACTTAAACCTTATAAGTTATTGGGCCGAGGGTTCAGTCCCTCTAGAAGTCAGAGAAATGCTCCGAGCCCCTTTAACTTAAGTTTTTAGGTACTTTTGATTTTTATTTGCAAGCACTTTAGAGACATGTACATGCTGATAATATGTATGTTATGTTTAACATTAAAACACTAGATCTATTTTACTAGTTTCTACGTAACATCGTCCCTTTGTAATTTCCTTTAGTTGGTTAGAAAGGACTAATTTTTCCATAAGCTCATTGCAAAGGTATTAAATAACATCAAAGCACGGAGGATCATTCACCTCCTTTCATTATAGGAAAATTATTCCTTTATCTAGATATTTTAATTACATTGGCCTTTTAGATGAATATTGTTTCATTAGATTAAGTCAATTGGAAAAAAAAAAAATGTAAATTCTTTGTTTGGAAAATTTTTATTTTACAATTCTAAGAACATGTTAATTATCAATAATATTATGGGGAATGTCTTTGGTTCGGGAAATATATATTTTTATCACTTCGTCTCCTAAATTTTATATTTTTTAACATTATGTTAGTTACTGTATGTTAATTTAAGTTTATCTTGCCAACTTTCGATTACGTTTTTGCTATTTATGTTTTTTTTTCTTTTAGGACATTCGGAATGCTTTGCGTATTTATATTAAATGAAAGGTTGAGAAACTAGTAGTATGTTTACGCCACAAGGTGTCCTTTGAGAAGGCCCCCATACCATGTCACGTGCCATAGTGCGTCATAGATTTTGGTTTTAAACGATAGAAATAATGTTTGTCATTGGCTTGCTTCCTCCGAAAATACCTCGGAGACGGGTAGTAGTCAATTACAGAGCTTCATGCAAACTAGAACGATAAGAATACAGGGATTTTTCGATGGATCTTAGACCATTCTAGGAGTTTCCGAGAGTTTGTAAGCATGGCTCTGGTTTTTTAGTTAGATCGATGTCTTCTTGCAAGATATTAATGACAGCCAAAACCTGCGAGCTGTGAGCTGTCCTTGAATATGGCAGCGACCTTCACAACTTTTGCGTAAAGATCAATACTCGAACAGCATATGCAAAGGTAAAACCCCTTTGCAAGATGCGGGGAAATAGAATGGATATGGATATGAAGATGTTGGATTGGGTCACCATTTTTGCTGCTAATAATAAAAGAGAACTGTGATAAATTCAGATGAATGGTGCCCATGGCTCTCCCCCCGATCCTAATACTGTTACCTCTGAGCTGGCCAAGTGGTTTATGGGCTAGAGATTTTCATAGTGTCAACGGAGGCGATGACAACGATCTCATCTCTGAAAGTTTATAGGGTTTGCAAAATGGCTCTTGTGAAGTTTGTGTTATATCTAATTAATGCATTTTATACATTTCTATTGTATAAATACCCATTATGGACTTGTCAAAAACATCAGTGCAATACTCTGGTCTATGATAATGTTTCAGTTACAGAGCTTCATTTGTATTATTCAGTCTGGTATTAATTCTTAAGAGACAACGAAACTCTTTTACTCATTTTGTATTCACGATCTCTTTTCTCTTCCATTCGTTTAGCAGCTGCAACAACCTCTAGAACTTTCACTTTGACATCTCTATTTCTCGTCATGATTGATGTTGCTGCTGGTTTCTACTGGAGCAATGGAATAAAATATCTCATGTTATACAACAAATTTTTGGATTTTTTTTTTTTTTATTGTTCTTTGTTGGTGAAATATGACTCGCATTACTCCTATAATCCTCTATATTGTGATATCTTAGAATATTCTTCTTGACAGATAAACCATAATTTGTTTTGGAACTCTTTCATCGATACAAAATGCTTTATGTTCTCTTTGTCAGGTCCAACCTCCTCTTCATTATTAAAATAGTTAGCATTATTTTAGTTTAAATAAGATTTATTTGGGAGCAAGTTTCATCCTATATCCATGTAATTTGTGTTGATTTTTTCAAAAAACTTTCTACCTATAGCAGTTGTTACCAGTGAATTATGTCTTATATTTTCTTGGCACCGGAAACACTATTTTACTCTTCAATGGAAAATATTCAGAATTCGCTTTGAACATATGAAATTTCCGTGGGAAACTTTTGGAGTCCATGTTCATAGAACTTTTATTGACTCTCTCAAAGAATGTTTTTTTATCACTTAGGTTTTTTCCTTACAAGTTATTAAAGAAAGAATGGCGCGAGGTAACCACAAACCAATATTTTAGACTTAGGTTCTAGCCTACCTAAGTCTAGAGAGGGCTTAAGATTTCACTTTGTTTCAATAATATTTCAGGCTAGTTCTTAATGTTCAGGGTTGGTTGTTTTGATTGGGTGGTGGAATTAAGAAAACAGATGGGCAGAGCAAATATTTAGGCCATTGGGTTATGGAGTCAATCAACAAAGGCTTAACTGGATTTGATTTATCACTGAGGTAAGAGTTCACAGGGTAGGCTAACACAGCGAGGAGTTCTAACCAGGCCTAAGGGCAATGAAGAATCCTTAATAGGGATTAAGATGAGGAAAGAAAGTATGGCCAGTGGCAAAGGGAAATGAACAATCCTATAGTATGGGCTAAAGGGGGATAAACTATGGAAGTAAGGAGGCAATTAAGAATCTCCAGACCAGGTCAGTTTAGAAGAAAACATAACTAAATCAAATAGTTAAAACAGAGAGAACTTAAGCTAATTCTGATGATATCATTCCTTGTTTGGTTTTAAGATTTATAAGAAACACATATGAATAATTCATGACATAAAGAGAAAACGAGACTTAAACATGAGAAAATGATACTTATTTGTTCCAACTGTGCACAAGAATCCAGTGAAATGTCGTCAACTTTATTTCATTTCCAGCAAAAACCAGTCCATTCTTGAGTACAAAGCTCCTTGGCTCAAAAATAATATGTCTACAGAAATGTATTTTAATCCACCCTATTACTTAAAGTTGTGAAGAATTTATACAAAATTTAATACAAAATATCTCATAGCCATATGATAATTATTCTACGAAACCAAAAAATATCTTCAACATGAAGATAAAGACAGATGGAAAGTTGTGTGCTTGCTATCCCTTTATCTATGAATGTGATGGCTGCTGGAATTCAGATTTTGCTCTTGCAGTTGCCTTCGTAGTTATGTGATGGATTCACTCTTATTTTCAACCTACTGATACTCTTTACCTGTGCTGGTTAATCCTGAATTATTTGTTTTCACCTAGTAGTTATCCTTACCCTCTAGATTTACTATAATAAATCTATCAAATTGGTCCACCATTCACTATCTGGTAATTTTATTCTGATCATTTTCCTATACACTTCATTGGATTCTATATATTTGGCAAAATTGGGTTTTCTGGTGAACAAATGCTTGACTTCATGTTCTATGTAGAACAGATTCTCGAGGCCATCATAAAGTACTTTTCCTATAGGCAATGCTTTTACTCCTAAAGAACTAGCTTGGCTCCTAGCCTATTTATTCAATCTCTCAATGTAATCTTCCTGTGTCATTAACTTGGCATGTATAACCAGTGGACTAGGTAGTCCTTTTTCTCTCAAAATGCCATATTTTAACATAAAGTTGTCGATGTCTGCTTGAATTCTTTGACATCTTTTCTCCAATTTAAGCATTAAGTTCCTTTTAATAAGAACCTTCTTTATCTAAATAATAGTTGTTGCTCTATCCTAAATCTCTAATTCATCCAGTTGGTACATGTTTCTACTGTTCAAAAAATCTATCAACTAATTTGCTTCCTTAGGCTTGTCTCCTAGTTCTTCCTTTGTCTTTGTCTGGCTTCCATAGCTATTTTGACTAATTTAGTTTGCTAAAAAATAACCTGAATGGAAGGCCAAATATCATTGATGGAATCAATGATATTGGTCCACAGTATATCCTTGATGTCTCCCAATGGCTTTTCTAGTGTCAAATCCTTTTCAAGGATTCTTATTCTTTCCACCATCCTTTGGTTTTTCCGTGCTTCTTCTTTATGTTGAATCTGTGCAAGTTCACAACTTGTTTCCAAACTTGTCACTTGCTCTCTAAGCTTCTTTAGTTCTGTGGCCTGGATGCTCATTTGTTCCATAGCTTTACCCAAATCATTTGTATTTTCTATTGTTATCCCTACTGCACTAGTCAATGTACCTATGGCTGAAGTAGTACCTGCTACTAGAAATGTCATTACTGGTATTACAGGGTACTGCTGTATAAACTGTAGGTATTACAGTCGGAGGAGTGGTGGCCAGCTCACTCCGCTTAAACTGTATCACATTCTCCAATTCGTTCTCAGTTTCCTTCAATTGATCATTCAACTTAAGGACTAGGTTCATAAGTTCTTCCTCCTATTTTTCTAAAACTTCAACAGTTTGGGGATGGTGAAGACGAGGAACCTTGAGCTGCTTCTTTAGTGCAACTATGTCATCATTTTTCTTCTTTATTAATTGCTCTGCTACTTTGACATCCTTGGGATCATGTCCTAGCTCTATGACCAAGTCTTCCAAAGTCTTTATTCTGGTGTCTTTGGCCTGAGAAGAGGCCTTTTCCAATTGAAGTTGTGCAGATGTGTTATTTAGTGAGTTCTGTAGTTGATGAGTTGTGATTGCTTTGTTGGTCAATGTGGAGTATACCATTTCACCTGTTCGCTTATGTAGCTCTATTTGATCAATTGGGTGCATATCATTTGCCAAAACTTCAAAATTAGTTTTCAAATAGTCAGCCATTGATCCTGTTTGTTACACAGTTGGCTTAAGAAAGCTCATCTGCATCTTGCCCTCCTTTGTGTCAAAGGCTGACATCAACCTTATTTGGTTCATTGGAGCTAGTCTGAGATAATGAGCATAGGTTTGAGGCATTAGTTTTCCGTTCCTTGCCTTGATTTCATTGTACTTTTATTTGATATCCTGGCTCTGACTAGAAGGAGCCTTGAAGGAAGATACCTCTATGCTCTGTTGCCTTTCTAATACTTAGAACAATGAGGTAGATGGTGTACCTCCGGAAGGGATAGTATGCACACTATCAATTCTTTCTGCCACTATGTTTTTTGCTTTTTCCTCAGTGTATTCCTATTAAGAAAATGGGTTTAACCTTTTTCTCTTAGCATAGGTTTGATTAACAGGTATGGTGGAAGGAGTGGCCTCCTCTCTGTCTCTTTTTGGATTTTTCTCCTCATTTAGATTAGTCTACAAAATGGGGGGATTGTTCATATTTTGTTATGTTTGATTGAGTTCCTTTGAAATCGCAGGTAGCTCTGAATCTTCTACCCGCTCTGATGATCTTGGTTGGCCTGATGGCCCTGCTTGCTCTGAAGTCTGTCCACTGTGTTCTTGTGACTGCCTTTGAGATGGAGTTTCTCCATGCACCTGTACAAATAAATCTTTATCAAGCCTCCTATCTAAATCCATCAATACATTGTCGACATGAACCTTTGTACTATATTGATCTACTAATGTGTTTTCCACCCATTCAGATTGATTGGCATACTGTTCAATTTCTGGGATCCTATGGTGGATGTAAGGAGATAGCTTATTTTTTTGTCTCCTATTACAAATAAAGTTATGGGGATCATAGGTCCACATGAAACTCTATTTTAATTTCAATCTTTGGAGGATTTCATCTGCCTCCTTTCCTGCTTCTCTATTGTTACAAATGAAAGGGCCAAGATGATCTTTTATTCTTAGTTGGGCCTTTTTCTTGGTTCTAACAAAATGCACCTCATCTGAATTGATTATTTGTCTATAGTACTCCAGAGAAAATAATCTCATGGGGAGGTACTTTGGCATTTTGTAAGGTGGTAACTCACATCCATAGATTCTGATTTCTGTATGGTTTTGGTACAAGTACCAATCCCCTACTTTGTATTGCTTTGACAACTGCAGGATCCTTCTTATGTCTGCATTGATTCTAGGTGGAGGGTTTCCTAGCAGAATGGTTGTCACAGGATAAACAAAGAGGTCTATGAAGTCTGTGTAGGAGTATTGAGAATCAAACTAATGAATTAGAGAAGTCCAGAAGATCACTGATCTGGGGTTTCCTTTAGTATCAAGTTTTTGGAGGGTAATTGGAAACCTGTCAGCTTGATAGTACAAGAATAAATGATACAGAACTGAGGAATATTTGAACACCCTTTCATTTTCCAACCTCATAAATTGATCATGCATTCTATCAGCAATAAACTTTGCATAGTCGAATATGATGGCTGGTGGTTGGCCAAGAGAATAGATTGACATGATTGATATTATGATCTCATCAACGAATTCACTAGTGGTGTAGCCTAGTATACTGGATATCATATCTATAATATCTCGACCAAGGTTGGAGAATATAGTCCATATATAAGGAGGAGGGTCCTTTGGGATATATTGTTCTTCGTTGATAGAATCTGGAACAACTGGGCTAGTCTGACTGAAGTGAGTGTAGGGTATCTATTTAGCATGTCCCCATCAGAAAGTGGGGTTAGGTTTTGGCTTGGTTGCAATTGAAGCATCTAGTTGATGGATTCAACAATGATAGTAAAGATAACAGATTGGTCAGGAGTTCTTACTGCCCTTTGGATAGGATCATAGTTCATGTGGCAGTAATGTACAATTTTTGGGAATACATGCACTCTAGGGAACTGGTACTTAGGCAAACCTGATTCCCAAAGTCCAATGGAGTCAGCTTGGTTCAGGTACTGGTCTCTATACTTGCAGAAGAGTTTCAGGGGGGATTTTGAGACTGAGGTGTCCTTTATTTGGAAATATTTATCTGTGAGGGGAAGGTGGTCTAAATCCTAGTGAGGAGTAGTAATGGGCATAACATTTAGTGCAATTGGGGCTTCCATCCTTGGTTCTTGTGGATTCAAGGACGGGGCAAAGGGTTTCAGAAGAATTGGGAATAATTGGTCCGTTTTAGAGTGTTTCGGGACTATTAAACAACTTAACTTACTAAATTACTTAATTTTTAAAGTAACTTAGCTTGGGTTTGGCACGAAAATAGGATTTCTCAGTCGAAAATAGTGTAAATACCTGGTTTTAGTTGTTTGAAAGGAGCAATGGTGCTAGAGCACTGTTTTCAAGAGGCACATAGGTCTGCACAGTGGTCTAGAGTTCAGCGACTATGGAAGGTTGATGGTTGGTAGTAGGTTGACAAATTGAATGAACTCTGTGATTTCATGGAGAACAAAAGGTTATTTTCCTGGTAAAAAACAAAAATAATGAGTATTTTTGGTTTATCTACAAAGTTAATGATTTTGGCGGGTATAATGGAAAAGTGACAGTTGACACCAACTGACGGAGGTGACATTTTGTCGTTTAGTGAAGGTGGTAAGCGGAGGTGGTACGCAGAATCTATCGCACTGCTTTTGGGAACTCGGCAGTATTGGGAGAGGTCCGCCCAATGCCATTCATCGGGCGACACGTAGGAAAGGAGTGAATACTAAAACCACTCGCATCGGGCGGGTAAAGGTCGGCATCGAAGGCTACCCGATATGAGCAACAGTCGTTAGATATGAAGGGGTCAGACCATACAGTAATCGAGAGTGTGATTTGATTGGGGAGTTAATGGAGGGGGCCGACGAGATTTTAATTGTGGATTAGGGCGGCTTAATGATGTTGAGGGTGATATGATTGGAGGAAAGTTATTAATTAATCACTGTTTGATTAGTTAATCCTTTTTTATTTGGCGGGGGTTTAGGGCTCTTAATTAGTCACGGATCGACTAATTAACCCATTTAATTATTTACTATTATGATTTATATTTCAAACCATAGGGTGGGATATTTAACATTTTGGATTTTAATTAACTATACGGGAAAGGGGTTTATTTTTCGGGAGTTAAATATAATAAATTTAAAGTTAATATGAAATGGAAATGGGAACAAATTACGATGAGTATAATTTCTTGACACATTTGTTCATGCATTTAAATTTACACATTATGACTTAGGCTTAATGCTCTTTTATGGGTTTTTAAGTACACAAAGGGGGTTTTCAGTAAGGTTTATTATTTTCGCTAAGTAAATGATGATTTCACCTTAGGAAAATGGATTTTTAGGTGAGATGAATGTTTACGGAGGGAATGAATGTTTGTAAGGGTGTTGTACTACTTAAACCTTATAAGTTATTGAGCCGAGGGTTCGGTCCCTCCAGAAGTCAGAGAAATGCTCTGAGCCCCTTTAACTTAAGGTTTTAGGTTCTTTTGATTTTTGTTTGTGGGAAATTAGTGAAATTAGAGGTAAAATGAATGGGGAAATTAATCATTTGACTTTGTAAATGTTCCATTATCATCCACACTCTTAGCAACTTATATAATGAAAGTAAATGATATGACTTTATCCAATCAATCACCATAATTCTACAACCATTCACCTACTTACCCATCTATACATCCTATCATTTTTTCTACTCTTTATTAGGGTGCACTTAAACTAGCAAACCCTTCTCAAAACTTTTCTTTTCATTTTACAATAGAAATCTATCTAAATCTATCCTTATTACATCCAAGGGTTCAGATTAAACTATTGAGCTCCTTTTATTTTCTCTACCTATTTACTTATATGCCAAGATTAAACAGTTTGGTCAGATTTTATTCTCTATCTCTAAGCATGAAATTGAAAACATGGAATAACCTAGATTAAACTGTTTGGTTACCATGGATTGTGGCATAAATAACAAGTTGCACACAATCGTTATTGTGCAAAAAATAAAATAGTAGTGGCATTTGGACTTGCACACTTTCATGGTCTTTTTCTTTCTCTTTGGGTTTCATTTTCCAACTTTTCTTTTTGACATTTTTTCATTCTTTTTGTCCTTTGATTTTTCTTTTAGGACCTACCCTCTCTACATTTTTTAATTTTTTTTATTTTTTACAAATATGGAAAACATTTGCACAAAGCAAACGTATGTACATATTACAGTTTTGACCTCATCCATTCAAAACTTATGACACCTATTCATATAGGAACATAATATGTTCCACCTATAGGAGTTCATGAAGGTGAATTATTAATCTTTGGTCCATAAAACCCAAACCTCATCTAAAATTTATCTATAGGGATACCATGGGATGCCATATGAGAGTCATTTATTTCATATCTCTTTCGTGAATATTCTTTAGGGATTTATTTATGTTCTTGAAGTCCCATGGCATGAGACAAACATGCATGTAATGGAATAAGTTCTTTACACTTTGAGATATGATTAGAGCCTGGAGTGAAGGAGTGAAAATATTTTCAAAGCTCAGTGGCTTTAACACCCCCCTTCATAGAGGAATGTTTCCCATTCTTATCTCCAATTCTTTCATATTCCATATCTATCTCCACGCATTCGTTCCCTTTGCCTAAGTTAAAAATTTTGTCATTAGATAAAAGCCACTCCATTACACCAAAATATGTCACCAAAATCATTAGAAGTAACTTCATTTCCTCCATTTGGCAACCTTATAGAGGCCTCATAGTCTAAAACCTTTGACTGTGACTTAGTTCACCATAAACTTGATTGACCAAGAAAGTGAAATTGTTGGTGTGTCATTAGTAATGCTAAGCCTCATATCTCCCTCTTGTTTCACCCCACCCATGTTTATGAAAAAAACATGCCACTGCTTAGAAGAGGTTTATCGATAAAATCAATTTTAGCATGTGGAAGTGTCTTTCTAGGGTATTGTGCAAGGTTTCAAGTTACTGTTTAGCAACCTAGTTTGGAAAACACCAAAATAGGATCATGGGCTCTCATTATAGCTTGGAAATCCTTTGATTTCTATGAAAAAAGAAAAAATATTCATCTATTTCTCTTGTCATAAAATCCATGTCTTCTGGAATATACAACACTTTGTTCTCCTCACCTCTTGATGGGACAGTGGCACTTATATTCACTGAAGATGATGACCTCGCCCTCTTCAAATTTTGGCCTTCATTTCTTTGTGATGGAAGCCTTACAAATGACCTAGCCAAACTTCAAAGGATGACGAATGATATAGCCTTCAAATAGTCCTATCCTCCCACATTCACCACAATATTGTACTGCAATTATTATTTTGTTTCCCTAAAATATTTTTGCAAAAATCCATACCTTTTTTCCTCAATGTATTTGTTAAATCTTGTGTAATATCATCTCCACTTTTGTGCAGGTTCTAACATGATAGTCCTAGAGCTTACTCAAATCACATTGTTATTCCATGAATAAATCTTCCATTTAAATAATATTTGACCTTCTCATATATATCTCTTTCTTCATATAACGTTGTTTCTAGTTTATTTTGGTCAGATGGACAAATGAAAAATTTTCCAAGAACTTTTTCAAAGGAATCAGAGTCCTCTCTTTCATTTCTCAACATAAGATATACAATAGCCACGTTAGTGGCATCAACTTCCATTGAAAACTCGTTACATGCTTCTTCTATAGAAAGGTTATTGGAACTTCTTGAACCAACCTATTACCTAGAAAAGCGAAAACCAACCGATTGCCTATCAAAGGAATATCTAGAACTTGTTGAATCAGCTTAGTACCAAGTGTTTTCTCATTAGGAAAAATTAAAAAATTTCTAAGTTCTATTCCATATTCATTTTCATCGTTGAATATGTAGGTTTTTTGGATTTTGAAATTAATTGTTGTAGGTTGATGAAGATATATGCAATATTGACAATCCATTCGTATTTTTGTTTAATTCTCAAATTATTATATAGACTATCCCATAACATATGACATATGTATTCATCTATGCTCTTCTTCTATAAGTTATCTACATACAAAGTTTCCTTTACAACATGTAATGCAAATGCAAAGGAAAAACAAAATCAATGGAAATTAAAGTTGTTTGTATATGGTTCAGTATATTCTCTAACGTTTTTTTTTGTGGGACTTGCATTTTGTTTTAAAAGTAAAGGGAATGAAAAATGGATTTAGTTTTTTAAACTATGCAGTTGATGAAGAAAGAAAGCCTCAACTATAAGCAAAGACAAAAATAAAAAACCAATTTCTTTATCCAAACAATTATCCAAACCTAAGATTTATTTTGACATAAAATAATTCATATTTATAATTTAAATATTCAATTAAATCACATAACGTATCACATCTTCTTCCTTATATGCTACTCTTTATTATGCTATTGTTTTACAGTGTTTTCTTTGCAAGATGTTATGCAATTACTAGTTATACACATATTCACACATTTAAGTGGTGTTGAGATAGACCTTAGTTCAGGTGTTTTAGAAAAATGATTTCCACATAGAACATTTTCAAACAGACAAAAATATTGGATTACAAAAACATAGCATTTAGGTGTAGGATATGTTATCTACCAATATGTTTACAAGCTACTTCCCATGCATGATATTTTTCTCATAAGAGATGAAAATTACAAAAACATAGCATTTAGGTGTAGTATATGTTATCTACCAATATGTTTACAGGCTACTTCCCATGCTTGATATTTTTCTCATGAGAGATGAAAATTTTATGGAGGAATTATTTTTTAATATTTCTCATTATCAAAATGAGGTAAGTGACATTTCAGAAGTGACAAATGGACTCTCCATTGTTTTCTTCAACGATAAAGTAGAAAATATAGATGCAATACTTTCCTCCTTGAAGTACGTTGTGTTAGCTATTGTTGCCCTATGTTGAACAAAAAGACACTATAAAACTAATATATCAACTATAGATAAGGATCTTACCGCTTCTAACAATTGCAATCTCCGACCTTTTTTCTAATAGTGGGATACCATGCATCCTTCCTCAAAGGGATGACAAGAGGAAATGAAGAATAGGAAAAGTGAAAGATCAATGTGTGGGTGAAAGCTAATGATTTTCTCTCATGAAATGTTAGTGGCAATGCAAACTTCGAAAAAATTAACAATACTTTAAATTGGATAGATGATTCAAGGTACTTCTATAATGAATTTGAATATATTATTGTAAAAGGATGAAATGTAGGAAAAATAATTGACATTATGAATATGCATTTTTTATTCAGAAAAATTATGTATAACATTAATAATTTTGAACTCTCCTAACAATGTTAAGTTATTTTCAAAAAAATATAGTGCATATGTTTTCAATAGTGCTAAATTTGTTCTACCCATTAAGATGGCTCTGGTAGGAAACCCAATATCCCCTTTTATTTTCATCCTAGAAATATAAGGGTTGGGCAGACATATGAAGACCATGGGGAGTCAAGTTAATATCAAAGGATCACACCTATGTCAAGCGGATCTCACCATGACACACAAACAATTTTTTGATGGTATCATGTTATTTGGAGCACCAAAATTCAAAGAGATCAATACAATGAAATTAATATTGAATTTATGGAAACATTACATATGGTAATCAATGTAGAGAAAGCCCAAATCTATTTTTTCAATACTATGCCGCAATGCAACATCATCTAGCTCACTTGATGGACTTCCAACTTAGCAAATTTCTAGCTATGTATCTTTGGGCTCCCTTGGTTGAAAACTCCCAATGTGTAGCTCACTAGAAGGATTCTCTTCAAAAGATCTCTCAAAAACAAGATAATCATTGATTATGTTCATTAAATCTGGCCGGAAGACTTATTCTTTTAAAATCAGTTTTACAAGCTCTATTATTGCATCAACTATCATCAATCCACTCTTATGCACATAAAAACAATCTTGAACCACCTTTTGTGCTTAATGATACATTTTCCTATCTTAATGGGTTGTTATAAGTGTTCAATGTGGTTTTCATGTTTTACGAGTCTTAACATGCTTATTGTGCACGATTTGAAGAGATGTTGGGCAAATTCCAAGAGATCGAACACCACATATATTTTTGGGACGTGTTCCCTAGAGCACGAGGGCATAACTTCCAGCTAGCTCAAGGCATTTAATTCTCCTTCCTATTGTTGCATGGTGGACTAGAAGAAACATCCTCTTTCCTCAGACTTTTTTTTAGGGAAATGCAACCCGCACCTGAAGAATTTTTCTCCCAAATCTATGTATAAATGAGAGGCCCAAGTATTCTAGTAGGGATATAGAGAAAATAGGGAAGAATACAAAGAAATATTAGTTTTATATTCTCAAGCACATTTTATAGTCTTGTAATGTGAAGAAAAATTCTTAGTTAATGAAAGGAGTGTTTCATTTCAACTCTTAGCTTGGATTTAATTTAAGTATTCTGAGTATCCTTATCCTGGGCCTACTACGGGAGCTTTAGATCCGTCCTATACTTATGCTAGTATTATGATTTTATTCATTTTCCATCATTTGCGAAGGTTATCTTCTTATGGTTCTTGTGCATGGTTAAGTAGAACATTTTATGAACAATTCCTCCTTATAGGTTATTTTTGTAGTTTTGAGTAGTAGTAGCACTTATTAATGCAATTCGACATCATCATTCATTTTATTTCTCTTGCTGTCATGATTTTATTGTTCAATATTTTTTTTGCAACTAGTTTCAAATATATAGGAGACAAATATATTTTGATTTCATTAGGATTCTCTTAAGCTTTGATCAGTTGAATATTATCTTACCTTAATATTTCCACATATTTTCCTCATCTTAGAATCACATTCTATTTGGTTTATATTCTCACTAGATTTTCTGATGTATAAAAAAAGAGACTCTTGTAGTAGCTAGTAATCAACCCCACTTTCTCATTTGAATTCACAATAAGCTCATTGATTGACCTCTTTCACATATTACAACACCTATGGGAAATTGATAATGAAGCTTTGAAGAAAAGGGACCTCATACATGTGCTTGTCAATTTGTTTCTAAATATTTCTTTTTCTTGTAAAGTAGGGTTTTGATTCGTAGTCTTTCATTTAAGAAAGTATGTTCTCCCATTTATTTTATAGAGCATAAAATTGTGTGCCATTCAACAACTATGCTTTATTTCATGGAAAATAGAATATATTTGTGTTCCATTTCCTTTTCTACAAGTCATTTTCCTCAAATCTATTTTTCCCGTCACATATTTTAGTTAGCTTTGTTTCTATTCATCTAACCTTCATTTCAATAATTACACCTACATAAATATAAAAAATAGAAGAAGATAGTGCCTAATACACATACATTTCCAACCCCCCTTCAGTTTGTATGAAATCCAGGTTGATAATTAAAGTTGAGACCCTTGGGAGTTACAACATTATTGTTGCAATATTGATGGCCATCACGTTTTAACATTGTTTCCATCAAGGTGTAAAAGTAACTACTTTATTTTTTTATTTGAGTTACTATTTCTTTCATTTCATATCCTACAAAAATAAAAAATAAAAAATATTACCAGCGTATCAAAAAATACAGAAAAAATAGATTAGCTTTCAAATTTTATTTTTTTTATGCCTCAAAAAATTATAGATAAGACAAGATAATTTCTATCAAGAAAACCCTCTTCCATTTGTATCCAACCCTTTTCAATTCACTATGAGTCTCCTTCCTTTACCACAGGAACCTTTGAGGTCATTTTTCGTGATCAAGCAAGGATCTTTGAGGAGGTTGCAGAACGATAAAAATCTTCAGACCCCAACAACACTACAAGTGAAGAGAGACAACCTAAAGTGCTTACATTTCCCATTAGATAAACAAATGGAGAAGAAAGGATGAAAAACATTAACCCGTTTGTGATCCCACTGTTGTAAGATTTAATCATAGAATATATTGACACTTTTGTCATTGAATTTGATGTTGTATGCAAGACTTATGATTACATCACAGATAAGTAGAAGCTCAATTTCCTTCCATCCACCCGGAAGGATGTAGCCCTCTGATGGTTCATGAGTCATGGAGGAAGTAGCAACACCACATAGTGTCAAATGGAATAAGATTTCAATAGAATATCAAGAATATTGCAGAGCAAGGGATACCAGAGATGAAATATTCATAATGATTCAAGGATTAAATGAGTCTTTGGAAGACTATGATGAGATATTCCAACTATGTTATAGAGGGGAACACAATTCCAATTTAGACCCAAACTCCTTAAAACAATTACTATTGAGGGGAGTTAGAGAATATCTAATGGAAACCATGAAGTTGTTGGCTAATGGGGATGTTTACCATCTCACTTATATGACATTTAATAGGTATTCAAAAATCATTCAATAGGCACTAGAAACAGATGTAGAGTGAGAAAAAGTTGGGTAAGTCATTCCTCCTCCTCCTTGATTACTAAGAGTGAAATGGGAGGGATGTTAGAAGACATGGAGACTGAGATATTCCACACATTTTCTCTGTATATGGATACTTTGTAGATCAAAATAAAAAAAGAGGAAGCCAAAAATACATTAGCCATAATTTTCCCCTAATGTACCAAAAGACACCCTAGGAATGATTGTCCTTTTAATTTCCTAGAAATTTTCTCTATATGAGAATAAATAAATTGCACTAATAAGTGTCCATGTTTTCCATGTTTGAAGGTTGTGTACCAGGTAGCATAAGAGAGCATGGAGCAATTATGCTATTTCAACCAAAAGAGACCATTATCTCCAAGGAGATTCCAACAAGGTATGAACTTACCTTCTCATTTCAATGCTAATTATAATACTCTCTATTAGCCTTAGTTACCTCCTAATCCTTCACTATGGAATATGACCACTCATTAGCCATATCCTTCTCAATATGTTTATCCTCACTTACATCCATATACCAACCAACCTCTTTAATGGGGTAATCCATCACATAGATAGAGGCCTCACATGGCCCAACCACCAACTTTGATGCATCCTCCTCAACAACAAGAAGTACCCCAGAATTTCCCTTTAAATCAACCCTAGATGCCTACTCAACCAAAATCCCAATCCCTATAATAAGCAGGCTTAAGGAATCTATAGTTGAGAAACATCCTACCAAACTTATGTTGTAGAAATCCAAGAAATGAACCTTAGGTCAAGGAAGGTTCATCCATGTTTCCATCCACCTTATGCAAGTGATGATTTGGAGAAAGAGGAGAATTATGCACCTAAGGTCAGTCAAAGGAAACCCATATCGTAAAAGGTTAACAACCCAAAAATGAACAATCCAGAATAAACTGAACTTCTAGGAGAATGGAACAATCTGTGTCAAAATTCCTCTCCTCGAAGCAATAAAATATTTTCCCATATATTCAAATTTCATTAAGGGATATTTTTTTAGATCTCCTAGAATGAATAGAAGGGATGCCCTTACTATCAATGTCATCAATAAATTAGTCGATCTAATGCTTCGAAGAGTAATCATCCTAAACTATCTAGATCTTGGAAGCCTAGTAGTAGATGTACATAAATATAACATTATAATTCCAAACGCTCTCATTAACCTTGGAGCTGCAATCAATGTCATGAGCAAGGAAACCATGTTTAAAATTAACCTCCAATAGTCTTTGAGAAATACCATTATTGTGTTGTAACTTCCTGATAGATATATAGTATCACTAAAGGGAATCATAGACGATGTAATGATCTCTATAGACTCCTAGGAGTATCCCATAGACTTCCCTTTCCTCAATCTAAAAACCAATTTCAATTGCTATCCACTTGTTTAAGGGAGACCATAATTAGCTATTGTTGATGCATATACCAACTATAGGGATAGAAACATCACAATCACCAATGGGAAGTCGAAAAAAAATCTTGTATTATGTCCTCGAGCTCAACCTCTTGTTGAGAATGACTTTCCTACATGACTAGAAAAGGAGGAGGAAGAGGACTCTTACCTCTCATCATCTTACCCTTTGTGTACAATAGACCATCCTTGGTAGTAAGTAGGCTGATGAAGATGATTCAATTATTAATGTGCTCCAAAACCAATATCATTCTACTATGAATATTAGTGGGATAAAAAAGGGTCATTCCTAGTTGTTATAGGCAATTTTGTCACATCCGACCAATAGGCCTCCTAATGGGATAAATCAACATCCTATTCCCCCTTTACATTATCATTGCACAAATCCTTATGCATGACTCTCTCATTCCTCGGAATTTCTACCCTAAAATGCATCATCTAAACCAGTTTGAGGACCAAGGCTCCCTGGCCCCTTGTTGGACTGTGTTCACCTACAGTTTGCTCCATTGTTCTCTGAATTGATCACCTACAGGTTGCTCCCCTTTTCACCTCCATTGGTTCTAGAAATTCAAGAAAAAGAGAGATAATTCCAAACCCTCCATTTCCAAAAGCTTATGGGATCTGTTGTAACCATTTACCTCAAATAAAACATTCATATCCAATAACATCCTACTTTGTAGTTTCCATCCCTTATCCTTATATCTCATCCTCCCATCAAGAGTGCATATCAATCCCAATATTGGTAATTGGATAAGAACTCCTAACTTACCTCAATCCTCTATATATTTACAACCTTCCATATGCAAGGGGTTGGAGTTTGGAGAGTGATTATACCATTATGCTATTGTTGTGAAAATTATACTTTCATCCATTTAGGGTGATTGGAGGTGCGCTTTGTGGAAAAGAAAGGACAAGTCAACAACTTGGAGGAGCTCTTCTACAAGATCGACACCTATTTATGGTTGTAACTCACTCCATTTATATCAATACAAAGAGTCCTTTATTTTCATATATCTGATGTCATTATTTCATGTATTTCAATACCATGTTGATATGTTGAATAAAGTAGATAGATTATGCTACATAGAACTCGTAGCTTCTTGGATTGTGTTTTTTGGTTGTGTAGGTTCTAATTTTGGTAGCCAGAGCTAGGATTGGAGCATTAAAGCCAAAGAATGAGTGAAACATATGACGAATTCCAAGTAGGTTCCATCCCTTCATCTACTAACCTTAAGGAAAACATTGGGTCCTTTGTCTTCTTGTTGTTCTAGGCCAGTCCACTAGACCTAGGGGAGATATTTTTGTCTGCAGTCATAAATCCCACATAGCACTAGGGAATCCTAGATATTCCCAAGATAGTCTATGGGTACAATTATTTACTTTTGGTTCTGATTATGAAAGACTAAATAAAATAAAAATTATCCCCTCTAAAATTTTGGAAATCATCTCCTCATTTTCAATTAATCAATAGGATCAACTTGTCATTGTCTTAAGGAAACATATTGTTGTATTTTCATGGGATTACAAGTGAAAGAAAGGAGTACATCTTTCTATGTGTACTCACCACATATACATAAAGGAATATCACAAACATGTTTCTCAACCTGAAAGGAAATGAATCTTTCCTTAAAGCTATTGTGACAGAAGAATTCAAAAATTACTAGATGTAACCTTCATCTATCCAATCTTAGATAGTGAAAGGGCATCTCCTTTGGTTATTGTTGCTAAAAAAATGGCTAGTGGAGAATAGTTTTTTACTGCAAGGAACTTAAAAAAGCCACAATGAAAGATCATTTTCCCTTTCCCTTGATTGACGAAGTCCTTGAAATGGTTGCTGGGAAAAAGTTCTTTTCCTTTTTGGATGGGTTCAGTGGCTACAATTAGATCGAAATTAGTCATGAAGACTACGATAAGAAAACCTTGGATATCCTTGAGGGAATTTTTCTTGCAAAGTACTATTTTGCTTATGCAACATTGCTGCCACTTTCCAAACAATTATTCTTAATATCTTCTTTTATCTTGTACAAGATACATTAGAAATCTACATCCATGATTTCAAACCCTATGGGAATCATTTCCAGGAAGGTCTCTCCAACCTGAGAAAATTATTGCAAAGGTGTGGGGAGATGAACTTCCCCTTGACCCAAGAAAAGTGTTTTTTGCTAATGAATGAGGGAATTATTCTAGGACATTTCCTCTCCTCAAAACAAATTCAAGTCAACCCTAGTTGGATATACATCATTAAACACCTTATTATCCCTTAAAACACAAGATATGTTAGGATCTCCTTAGACCTGTAAGATACTATCATATATTTATAAAATATTTTTGTAAAATTTACTCTCACTATTTTCTTTGTTGACCAAAGTTTTGTTGGATAGATCTACGTCAAGAAGCATTTGAGAGTATAAAAGAAAAGTTAATGACAAAACCTATCGTCAAGGGTCCAAATTGGACCTTTCCCTTCACATTGACATAGATGCATCAAATAGGTAAATTCGGGTAGCTCTATGATAACTTGAGGTTCAAATCCATTATGTGATCTATTTCATTAGAAAAAATATGTCAAAGCCTTAACTAACTCTAATTTAACTAAAAATGGGTTCCTTGTTGTTGTACATTCATTAAATAAATTTAGACATCATATTGTTGGTTACTAAGTCTTGATGCATACCAACAATGCAACAATTAGATATTTAATGAAAAAATGAGATGTAAATCCTCACTTATTTAGGTGGTTCTTGTTGTTGGAGCAATTTGACATGACCATTGTTGACAAACTGAGGAAATAGAATGTTATTGTAGATTTCTTATCAAGTCTAATGTTTTCTATATTTAAAGAAGTGGTAGATGATCAACTCCTAGATGTGCGCATTTTTTTCCATTTCACTTCTTTCTATATGGTTTACCAAAATTTCCAACTAACTAACCATTGTAGCTTTTAACCCGGTACAAAAATTACCTACATACAAATTGTAAAAAACATAGAAAATAAACAATGCAAGAGCATAACACATAAGACGCATATACACAGAGATTTCCCCTAGATCCCAAAACCGGGACTACCAGCTTGATTTTTCATTATGTTCATTTCAATATTACAATACATATTTATACATGTCAAACCATCCAATACCATGGACCAAAAACCATTGCATCCAAAACCATGGACCGAAAACCATCGCATCCAAAACCATGGACTGAAAACCATAGGTAGGTCCGCCCAACCTAATATACGGTCCAAAAAAAAAATTCCCCAGACCCCATAGAGGGGTGCTACCCATCCCCTTGTGGCCCACCCACTATGTAATCGGCACAATAAAGGGGGGCTCCGCCCCCCCTCTAACCCCCTGATTCACTACATGGGATAGTTGTGTAAAGAATATAACAGAACCCAACATTCTTGCACTTGTTGTTTTCTTTCCACAAGGGGCCACAAGAGAGCTTAGTCATTTATCCAGCCCTGAAACACCAATTGTTTCTCTACACCAAGAGAAATTCTCAGAGCTCACAGATTTTGTCAATGCATCTGCAGTATTCTTTAAGGTGTCCACCTTTACTAGCAACACCCTGTTGTCTTCTATCATATCCCTCAGAAAGTGATACTGAACATCAATGTGCTTTGTCTGTGAATGATAAGAAGGGTTCTTTACCAAGAAAATTGCACTTTGGTTGTCACTGTCCATCCTTATATCTCCCTGTACTAACCCCATAGTTGAGCACAATCTCTGAAACCAAACGACTTCCTTGCTTACATGAGTGGTTGCCATGTATTCTGTCTCTGTAGTTGATAGTGCCACTATAGATTGTTTCTTATTCATCCAACTGACTGCACCTCCAAATAGGTTAAAAACATACCCACTTGTAGCTCTTCTCTGATCTAGATCTCCAGCCCAGTCTGCATCAACAAATCCACGAATATCTAACACTTTGTCCAATCTTGGTCTTCCTTGGTAGCACAAACCATAATCACTAGTGCCACACAAATACCTTAAAACCCACTTCACTGTTGTCTAGTGCTCCTTCCCTAGTTTTGACATAAACCTGCTCAATACCTCCACTGCATGTGCAATGTCTGGTCTAGTACAGACCAACGAATACATCAGGTTACCGACTGCACTTGCATATGGAACACGGGACATATCCTCTTCCTCTTCTTATGTCTTGGGACACTGTTCAGTAGATAAGTTTACACCTACAAGAATGGGAACCTTCAACAGTTTACTATCATGGATATTAAACCTTTGCAGTATTGTCTCGACATACTTCCTCTAGTTTAACCAGAGCTTCCTCTTTGCCTGATCACTTTCAATTTCCATCCCGAAAATATAGTTTGTAGCACCAAGATCTTTCATGTTGAATTTGGAGGACAAATGGGTCTTCAAATCTTGGATAATTTCTTTGTCCTATCCAACCAGCAACATATCATCCACATACAAGACCAGATAAATAACACGGTCACCAATTATTTTAAAATACACACAATGATCTTCTTTTCTTCTGGCAAAGCCAAGTCCCCGTATAAATGCATCAAATTTCTGATACCACATCCTTGGTCACTATTTCTAACCAATACAGGGACTTCTTTAACTTGCATACCATTTCTTTCTTACCCTTCACCGCAAAGCCTTCAGGTTGCTTCATGTAGGTCTCCTCTTCTAGATCCCCATGAAGAAATGTTGTCTTCACATCCATCTGTTCTACCTCTAAATCAAAAGTAGAAGGAACATATAAAAGTAATCTAATAGAAGTTACCTTGGCAACAAGAGAAAAAATATCACCAAAATCAATTCCTGACACCTGGGAATAACCTTTTGCTACCAACCAAGCTTTGTATTTCTCCACCTTTCCTTCTGCATTTGTCTTCTTCTTGAACACCCATTTGCTGCCAATGGGTTTCCTTCCAGCCTACAACTCCATCAGATACCAAGCCTCATTTTTGTGCAAAGATACAATTCCATCAACCATGGCCTCTTTCCAAAGTTTTCCATCCTTTGAATCTACTGCTTCCTTCATAGTTTTGGGATCATCATTAGTAATAGATAAATCTAAATTTGAACAAAATACAGATGGACTATACCTTTCTGGTTGCCTTCTTTCTTGAACTGGTCTTCTTACACCCAGAGTTTGTGGCTCTCCATCTTGTGATTCCTCCTCTGTTGTAGAGTCTGATTCTTCCTCCTTTATCTCAAACTCTATATTCTTCAAGTTCCCTTGTTTGGACTTCATGTTTAATAACATCTTTCACCTCTCTGAACACAACATCTCGCTTGTACACAACCTTCCTTGTTACTGGGTTCCAAAGCTTATGACCCTTTAAACCATCCTTATACCTAATAAAGGTGCACTTATCAAATTTACTATCCAACTTGGTTCATTTCTCCTTTGGAACATGTACATATGCATCACATCCAAATACCCTCAGATGTGAAAGAGAGGGTTTCTTACCAGTCCACACCTCTTATGGAGTCTTAACCTCCAACAATGATGAAGGTGATCTGTTGACCAGGTAACATGCTGTCTTCACCACCTCTACCCAGAATTCCTGTCATAACTCGAAACCACTGAGCATGCTTCTTGCCCTTTCCATCAACGTCTTGTTCATTCTCTCTGTAACTCCATTTTGTTGAGGTGTATATGGAGTAGTCTTCTACTATGTGATACCACACTTCTTACAAAATTCTTCAGATTCCTTACTGCAAAACTCTGCACCGTTATTTGTCCTCAGCACCTTTATCTTCTTCTCTATCTGGTTTTCCACCAGAGCCTTAAATTCTTTAAACCTCTCAAAGACTCTGAATTTCTTCTTAAGGAAATATATCCATGTATTCCTTGAGAAGTCATCTATAAATGATACATAATACATAGACTTACCCATTGATGGAACCTTCATAGGTCCAAACACATCACTGTGCACAAGCTCTAATATATGTTTCGCCCTCTTACCACCAGAGGGGAAACTCACTCGATTCTACTTCCCATATACATAATTTTTACAGAAATCAAAATCCAGAGAGCTATTACTCATACCTTCTACCATACCTTTACCATGAAGTATTTGAAGGCCCTTCTCTCCAATATGTCCAAGCCTTTGAAACCACACATGGTCTTCCTCCCAGAGACCACTAGATTTTCTGATCGACTTTCAGGAACCATAGAACCATTGCACCCATCAACAACAGTGCTACTTTGCAGCTTGTATAGAGTTCCAGTCGGAACTCCCTACATCAATACTACTGCTTCCCAAACCATCTTGTAGGTATCCTTCTCGAACACTGTTTTTACACCTACATCATCCATCTTGCTTACAGAAATTAGATTTCTGGCCAATGCAGGAATATGTAGAACACCCGGAAGTATTCTAACCCTTCCACCTTGCAACTTCAACTTTACTTTTCAACGACCAATGATTCTAGCCTTCCTATCATCCCCTAAGAAGACATCACCACCATTGTATTTCTCACACTCGCAAAACCACTCTCTATGGGGAGTGACGTGAAATGATGTACCTGAGTCAATCAACCATGCCTCATGATCTACATGTGTACTTGAAGAAGCCAAGTACACATCCCCACCCTCATCTGAGGTGGTTTTCGCCTCTGTAGAAGGAGCATCATCAGATCCCTTTCCTTTGTCAGGAGATTTATATTTACACTCCCATTTCTAGTGCCCTTCCTTTCCACATTTCCAGCAAACCACCTTTATAGGTTTTCTTGGAGATTTAGATCTCCCTCTAGATTTAGATATCCCACTCGATGACCTATTTTTGTTTGTGTTCTGGGACCTTCCTCGTACAAAGAAGGAATCACCATTCTGGCTCCCCATATTTTTCCATCTCATCTCCTTCGTCAAGAAGCATGAGATTACTTCATCAAAATGCAAGGCAGTTGCATTGCTACCTACTACAATAACCAGACTATCCCACAAATATGGTATAGAACACAACAAACTAATGCACTTACCTTCATTTGAAATTTTGATATCAACAGACGTTCACTAACTTACCACAGTATTAAATGCATTTAGATGCTCTGTCACTGAGTCTCCATCTTTCATCCTCAGGCTATACAGCTTTTTTCGCAGTAACAGTTTATTCACCAGAGACATAGACTGGTATAAAGTCCCTAACTTGTCCCACGAAGCCTTCGTCGTAGCTTCCCCTGATACATTCAGGAATACTAAATCTGAGACACACAATCATATTGTGCTCTTTTCCTTCTGATACAACTTCTTCCATTCTTCATCGGTCACTCTCGTTCATTTAGTACCTGAATCTACCACGATCCACTGATCTTTATCCACCAACAGATCCTCCATCTTGAGTTTCCACAACTCAAAACTCTGACCATTAAATTTCTCGATCTCTATCTTTCCACTTCTCACCTTCTTCTTTTACCACTAGAATCAATCTCGCAGATCTCCCACGTAACAGGGTCTACTATAGGACCGATCGAAACCCCTCAGCAACAAAGGCATCACCTTGAAGCCAAAACAACTCTAATATCAAATGTAGGTTTTAACCCCGTACAGAAATTACCCGCATACAAATTCTGAAAAATACAGAAAATAAACAATTTCAGAGCATAACACATAAAAAACACATATACACAGATTTTCCCCTGGATCCCAAAACTGGGACTACCAGCTTGATTTTTCATTATGTTCATTTCAATATTACAAGACATATTTATACATGCCAAAGCATCCAATAGCATGGACCGAACACCACCGCGTCCAAAACCATGGACTAAAACCATAGGTAGCTTCGCCCAACCTAATATAGGGTCCAAAAAAAATTTCCCATGGCACTGCCCTAGACCCCATACAAGGGAGCTATCCGCCCCGCTCAAACCCCCGAGACAAGGGGGGCAGCCACCCCCCCCTGTGACCCCCCCTGCACAATTGGTGCAACAAAGGGGGGACTTTGCCCCCCTCTAACCCCCGGTTCACTATGTGGGCTAGTCATGGAAAGAATATAACACAACCCAACAACCACTACCCAACTCCCTCCTTTCCCATCTTCAAAGGAGAAGAGAAAGATCATTAGAAAATTGCCTCCCATACTTGGATTGGGGGCAACCTGTTCAAGTTGGGACCATACAATTTTTTAAGAATATGTATGATGGTTTATGAAGTCTATGGTATCATCTTAGCTTTCAATCATGGTCTCTGTAAGGGTGATTTTGCTACAAAGAGGACAACTCAAAACATCATGCAAGAATTATATTTTTAGTAAACTCTTTATAAGGATTCCCAAAAGTACACTGCATAATTTGATGAGTTATAAAGGTTGGAAAAACCTACTAAGAAGGATGAGATTTCACTTCATCCTCAAGTTTCTTTTCAACCATTTGAGAAACGAGACATGAAATTCATTGGTCCTATTGATCCCCAATCTAAATAGAAAAAGCACATCATTATATGCATTAATTACCTAAAAAAATGGGATGAAGTGAAGGAATCAATGGGAAAGAAGGTGGTTGAATTCTTAAGGGAAAATATTTTCTACAAGTCTATTTTTACAAGGGAATTAATGATAGATACAGGGTCCTAGTTCACCTACAATTTTTTTCAAGGAATAATGAAGAAACACAAAATTTTCCATTTGAAGTCCACTCCATACTTCCCCCAAGGACATGGGAAGGTATAAGTCGCCAACAGAACATTGGAGAAAATTATTACTTAGGTGATTAGTGGTAGCTAGAAGGAGTGGCCAGAAAGGCTTATTGAGGCCACTTGCTCCTCAAAATTACTTGGAAAACCACCACCAGTTTTACCCCCTCTGACTTATTCTATGGAAATAAGGCTTTATTGTCAATTGAGTTTGAGTACAACACATTCATAATGGAAATCCAAGTCATCATTGATTTGACAAAAGAATAACTTGATAGGATACATTATTTAAACACATTATATCATTACAGAATGTAATTCTTGTTACATAATAAGACTGTCCAATTGCAGAGAAATGTATGGCATGATAAATGTGTTATGACTAGGGAATCCCAAGAGGATGGTTGCGCTCTCTTATATGACTTCGGGTTCAAGGATCAAAGGAGAAAAAATGGCGAGGTGGCTACAGACTTAGTTGGTGGAGAAATTTAGTGATAATGGCTTTGTCAAGACCATAACTATAAATTAGGAACAAATACAACTTCTATTGAATGCATACCAGCTAAAGATTTATAGGAAGTTCCTCTTTAGGGATGAGTATACACATTCAATAATAAAGGAAATGAATTTGATTCAAAGCATTATATTTCCCAATCAACTCAACCATTGATCAATAATCAAGAAAAAATAAAAAGCTCTGAAGTGAAAATCTCCTTTGATGAACTTCAAGTACGTTCAGTAACTAAAAACCTCTATGAGGTCATTAGTAAGTTTAAAGAATAGAGAGATAAATAAAACTTTGGGTGAAAACCTCTTCAAATAATCTTGAAGTAAGTTGTTTGGAAGAAAACCTACATGAGGCATCCAGTAAACTAAAAAAAGGGAGAAAACGAAATGAGAAAATAAAGAAAAAACAATAAAATTTTTGTCTCTTACATTGATTTATGTGCAAGTAAAATAAGGATACAAAAAATTAGGTGTAAAGGACCAGCTTGCACCATAGTCGAAGTCATTAGCACGGTCGTTCCAAAAAGATCCAAATGACATTCCTACGCACCTTCCATTTATTTTTGTCAACCAAAGTATAATGCAGTAGATACCATCTCCTTTCCATATGTTTTTTGAAACTTTCTTGAATTTCTATAAGAAAGACCATAACTACTGCAAAAAGGATCCATTTGATGAAAAAGAAACAATTTGAAAACATTTTGATCATTTGGTATGAGAAAGAACACTAGGGGGAATACTAACAACTGGTTTTTCTATCATCGTGCATCACAACTTGGTTTCTCCCTTGTTGTTCACCTTATTTCACTATGTAGAATCCCACTTCTTTCATTCTTTCCAACACAACCAAACTAAAAAACCTCTTTGTCCCCATTTCCTCCATTTCCATGAATTATCAAGCTGCCATGCGACTTCAAAAATATTTTTTATTGATCATGAAGAGCTTTTATGCTTGCTACAGGAGACTACACAGTTCTATAGGAGGTTTTAGAAACCTTATAGACCATTTTGCATATCAAAAGAAATCCTTGTGAGAATACTACATCGTCCAAATACTCAATAGCTTCAAGAACTCACTCCAAATTTGGTGAACGTATATAGAGAAAATAAAACACCCCTTGTAGGCTTCTACAAGATCAATTGTCCACTGCAGTCAACATTTGAAGGTACCTGCAACCCTAATAGACAATAGCTTCTAGCACCCTGAAAGGTAACTATAAGGTATAATACCTATAAATATATTTCTTCATATTCATTTGAGCATAGGAAGAAAAAAGATTTCATGCAAAAGGATTGGTTGAATTAAACTAGTATAACTAACAACAACCTTGGACAAACCACTATTTAGGCTCCCCTTTATCTAAAATTTCTGCCAAGTGTGGGAAGCAAGTGAAACCAACAATATTTAAAATATATTGTCATTGTATTTCATGATCAGAAGGTAAGGTGTAGTGTGTGGGAAATTATTTTCCAAGGAATTAAGTAAGGTGGTAAGCCAACTCAGTGTTGTGTGCTGAGTTGGCACCTCCACCACCCAAACATCATTCACATATCCACTTAAGTCACGAAGAGAACTCAAGCAAACAAATTATTCTCTTGTCAACACTTTGCATGCATGAGGTCATAAGAGTCAACACAAAGAGTGGCAAGCACTATAGGAAGCAGAGGATACAATTCAAATAAATCTACAAGAAGCTACAAGGTTTGTGATAGGAGTACTGTTTCATTGCCAGAATCACTCACAAAGTCCCCAGCAGATGCTATAGAGGTTGGTGCTCTAAAAGCAACTTTTCAGATTCTTTCCACAAATTTTTTTGAGTTGGTATCTATATATTACATACTTACTGAAAACCACTTTCCAGCCTAGTTTTCAAAACTTTCTTGGGTGTGAGCTATGAAATAGGAGAAATGAGGGTCCACTAATTATTTTCTCTTCATAAATGGAAGTTTGGTGTGATAGAAAAAAAAATTCTTGGGTGTGAGCTATGATATAGGAGAAATGAGGATCCAATAATTATTTTCTCTTCATAGATGGAAGTTTGGTTTGATAGCAAAAAAAATGAGATAAAACTCTGATGCTCCTGCCTATTCAAAAGATAGAGCACGCTGCTGCAAAATGAAACTATTGTCTCCTATAGTAGCACAAATACAACATTTTTTAAATATGCCTATAAAAAAATGGTAAGATTGACCAAACTTTTTAGAGGACCTCTAAAACTAAATCCCAAGACATGGTTGGAAGATCTCTATAAGATAAAAATGGGTGGTGCTTTTATTAGAAGGGAACAAACTAATACTACTAGAATACACCAATCCCTTGAGGTTGTGACCATACTAGATAATTTTTAGTAGTTGGGATTCTTTGAGAGACTTAGTGGGCTTGATGAGGAGAAAGCCATGGAGTTTTCAATGAATCGACAAAATCATGACGGACAAGAACTTGTCATTGCGGTCAAAAGTCTTGTAATTTATATCAATGACGATTCCATTAGCATAATTACAACTCTCCTTAAGGGTCTACATTTGAACAAGGAAGAAAGGTATGAAGTCATCACTACTAAGAGAGGATTTTTCTTGCAAAATGAGTAGCTCGATGAACACAAGAATGATATAAGGAGAGAAAGTCTTCCTAGCCCTTGGAATGAAGTTGCTTAACCCATTCTTAATTAAATTTATTGTGAAGGTAGATTGAGCATATTGTTGTGGCTATGTTTTTTTGTGATGGCATTAGGCTTGCAATTTATATCAATGAGGATTCCATTAGCATAATTACAACTCTCCTTAAGGGTCTACATTTGAACGAGGAGGAAGGGTATGAAGTCATCACTACTAAGAGAGGATTTTTCCTGTAAAATGAGTAGCTTAATGAACACAAGAATGAGATAAGGAGAGAAAGTCTTCCTAGACCTTGAAATGAAATTGCTTAATCCATTCTTAATTAAATTTATTGTGAAGGTAGATTGAGCATATTGTTGTGGCTATGTTTTGTTCTGATCACATTACTATAAATATGGGATGCTTTTGTGTTTCAAATATAGACCAAATTTAATAAATTATTGTTCTGTTTTTTCTAATTTGAATGGTGGATGTCCTATAGTGGAAGGCTATTGTCAACTAATATAGGTGTCTCACCTAGTTTAAAAATTAGGTTTATCTGTGTAGCATGGTTTGTGGGCAATTGCTCTAGGTTCATGATAGAGACCCAAATAGAGTTGATTTTCATTGGTATTTGTTTAATGTTGGAGTTGGTTTTTATTGTTACATATTTAAGCTATAAATTAGCTCTTCTAAGACTTGGTTTTTTACAAATGAGTTGTCTTTAGTGAGACGTTTTGAAAGATTTTTCCCTGGGTTTTCCTAGTCTAAGGAATTTATTCAAATCACAAGTTAATTTATTCAAATAACAAGTTTGATTGGTAACCCGTACAATCCAAGTGCCCTAGGGTTTTCCCAGTACAATCCAAGTGGGTTTTCCTAGTCTAAGGAATTTATTCAAATCACAAGTTAATTTATTCAAATCACAAGTTTGATCGGTAACCTATACAATCCAAGTGCCCTAGGGTTTTCCCGGTACAATCCAAGTGCCCTAGGGGGTTTTATGTGCTGAATCCATATATACATATATACAGTAAAAAAACAATAACACAAATCAATATTTGACCTCAGTTTTTTCATCAGAATTTTGTGAATGGAAAGTCCAAAAAGTCACACTAAAGATAACTCCAAGGTAAAATAGATTTTAACTTATAGCTATTAACTATATATTATATATTTTTAATGTGGCATGTATATTATGTTTTTCTTTTATCTAAAAATTTATTTGTAATTTTAGTAATAAATTCAAAATTACAATATAACAAATTGAATTTTATTATTTTTATTACTTTTAACCTTTTATTATTATTTAATTAATGCTGACATGTAAATATTTAAAAATCACTTATTAAACATATTAATATAAATTTAACATATCAAACAGCGATAAAAATGCTTCTTATACCCTATAATTCCTTTTACATCTACCATATAAATTTAACATATCAAGCCCGCATAAAAATGCTTACGTATACTCAAATTTTTTTATTATTTAATCATTATAATAAGTGAATTTATTTATATATTTGATTAAGTGGATTCTCTTGAAAGTTTTGGGGCCAGAAAGAGATGGAAAGAGCTAACCAGCCATATATTGGGTATTTAATGCCCTCAGAGCAGCACGTGACTTAACGAGATAACACGGAGCGGGCAAATTCGGCATTAAATAATATTTGCCCGCTCCCCTATTATCGCGCTAAGTGGCGTGCTGCTCTGAGGACATTAAATACCCAATATATAGCTGGTTAGCTCCAACCTTAACACAATAGTGTCTTCCAACCCAATTCTGGTTACCCACTAAATCTACCCATGTGCAGTGAGGGGCAGACTCCACCGCCCCGGTAAGATAGAGATATTTCCATTAGCGTGAAGAATAGTTAACAACTTTGGATCCCTCCCGCATTCTCATTTTACAGTAATCTTCAATTTCTTGAACTCTCCTTCGTGGAAGACGCTCCGCAACCAGTGGCCACCTGCCATATTCCATCAATTCAATTCACATCAAACAATAAACAACATAGTCGAAAAATGCGTGTATGAACTAACACGATCAACTGTGTTAACACCATAGTTTCAGAGTCCAAGCATATCTTTTCTGGCGCAGCTCACATCCACGTGAATGTTGCACTCCCTAAGGGCAATAAATCCACCAACGGAACCAGCACGCCAACACCTTCACCCATGACAAATCCATCACGATATTTGTCCCACGGTCTTGATGCCATATGGGGGTCATGATTCCTCTGTGAAAGAGCCCTAAGGGCAATAAATCCACCCAATCCTTCCGTCACAATCGCAGCATCTGTGCCACTGGAAAGCATCTGCTTCACTGTGCAAATATGGTTTGCAGCTGCATATAGCCAGTAATTCTCCGTTGCACATGCTGTCGAAAATACCAATTTCCAGCAACGCATATCCCATCTTTGTAATTGTACAAGAAACGAAAAATGGCGTGATCATCAGAAGTCACAGATGGTCCATCAGTTGTGGTAGACTGTATTGAGGTGGTTTGTATCCAGACCGGAACTGTTCTGCACCAAAGCTCCATAGTGTTTCTCCATAGGCAGTGGCTGAGTCCCCCCACAGCCTTCAATCCACTGCGCGAAGCGAAACCATTATGGAGGGATCGAATTTGTGTGTAAAGCGGTTAAGGCGTAATAACTCTTTTTTCTAACTATCTTCTTCTCACCCAACGACTATACTTACTTATTTTAATGTTCTAACATATAATCTAAGGAGTTGGAATTCTTTTTTGGAAGAATTAAACACTATAATTATAAATGGATTAATAACTAAAAAGTTGGAATTCTTTTTGGAAGAATTAAACACTATAATTTATAAATGGATTAATAATTAAAGGTTATGACATTTTATATTAATATTATCAATTAACCTAGAACCATCTTAATTTTGGAAATGTGGAGAAGGATCAAATATCTTTTCACTTTAAAAGAGGTTTGGATCTTAGGAAATTTGATCTCTGTATGAGTCGTAGATATGTAGTTAAAATGGATCTAGGCAAGTTTAATTTCCTCATCTAAATAGGCTATAATCCACATCAATACTTAGGTCAATAACATGAGTTCTCAAACCATGGGTCAATACCACTAGTGAATACCATGAAGTTATTTTAATTTTAAAATTATTATTATTATTATTTTATTTTGACCGAATAAAAATGTTTTCATGTTATTAATTTTATTTTTTATGTAATCTAACTAAGTATCATGATATTATATCGGTTCCATAGTAGGTTGAAAAATAATAAATAAATGAAGAAAGAATTAAAAACTATAATTTATAAATCGATTAATAATTAAAGGCTATCACGTCTTATATCAATATTATCAACCAACACCATCTTAACCCCTAAGTGCGGAGAGGGATCAAATCTCTTTTCACTTTAAAAGAGGTTTCGATCTTAGGAAATTCAATATTTCTCTATGCTTGGTTGATATGGAGTTAAGATGGACCTAGACAAGTTTAATTTCCCAGTTTAAATCCGCTATAATCCACATCAATACTTAGGTCAATACTATGGGTTCTCATACCATGGGTCAATACCATGAAGTTATTTTTATTATTATTATTTTTATTTTATTTTTGTCAATTCCATTAAAAAATGCAGTACAATAATTTTTTTAAATCATATCTTTAAGTTTTTCAATTTCCAAACATCAAGTGCCCCACGGATTTCTTACGGTGCATATCTATTTATGCATTTAAAAGTGTATTATGAACAACAAAAAGTCACAAACTTGCTAAAAAAATGTATTTCCTATCCCTGCCAAAAGACCAGTTTGTCAATTAATTACACTAAGTCAAATTAAGTTTAGGATAATGATAAGTTTTATTAATTTATGAGTTTATATTTCAACAATTAAAAATTAGTAACTTAAAAAAATAATAAATAACTATTTATTATATTAATTTTCAAAATTTTCAACGCGGATTACTATTAACATATTATAATTTATAAAAATAATATTTAGCAAACAAAACAATAATAGTTAAGGATATTTGAGACATGAAATAAAAGCTATATTTGTTTAAGTCTTTGGAGATGGGTGACTTATAAGCCCTTGAAGATGGGTTAAATGTTCAACTGAAACTTCTGGCACCACAACGAAATGACATAGTGTACTAGAAGCTCCCAACATCATATTATGGATTGTGGAAATCTACATGCTAAAATAAAAATTATATTCTTTTTAAAATTAATTAAAATTACGCTTCGGTTTAATTGGTCATCACCATGTTATGAAGTATTTTGTGCCTGGTAAAGATGTTGTAATGTAAAGTCATGCCGACGTTTTGACTAGATCAATTTAAAAGAAAAACTAAAACTAAAAAATAAAAATAAAATAGTCAATAAAACATTTTGTTTCCATTAAATTACATAAAAAAATAAAAATAAAACAAAATAAAAAAGAAATAATTACATTAATTATAATTATAATTAATAATTAAAATAACCTAGATCCATCTTAACTTGTATCTACTAAGCATGAAGCCCTTACGATAATATGTCAACGTATTATAGTTCATCATGTTTACTTGTGGGGATTTGAAACTAGATGGGAAATACCATAATCATTCCACCCAACCATCCAACATAACTCTAATTGGCAACAAAGTACATATATTTAAATATTAGTTAGATGTAATTCTTAGGTGGTATTGGCATTATAAACACTATTTATATGTTGTTTTTAAATAAAAAGTTTATCTCACTATGGAAAATGTTTTTTCAAAATAATGTTAAACTAGCGTAGCCATATAAATTAAATGGCTAGTAAGCCTCTATAGGCATAAAAACTTCATAAGACATCTCACATTGCCAACGTTAGAAAATATCATAACAATCAATTAAATTATAACTTTATTTTAAATTATTATTATTAATTATAAAAAAAATAATATATGAGTTAAACATATATAACTTAAAAGGACATGTAACAAGATTCTTAACCATGGAGATTCATCCCCACTTGTACATGGAGATTCTTAATTTATAAATAGGCTTTGTTACAATAGTATGACTTATCCCATTTTGATTGGGAATATGTAACATTCGACTTCTTTTTTTTCTTTCCAATCTATTCTTCTAGGGTTTTTCCACAGTTATTAATGCCTTTCCTTTCAACAAGCACCACCATAGGGGGGTGGAGGAGATCCTGCCTATAGAAACATAGTCGTTTCCAAAGCCAATTATGCTAACTCACACCAATTCAATAATTTCTAACCTCACAAACCATAGTTAGAGGTGAACCCATCTAATATGACCAACAATGATGTTCTAGCTACAACCTCGCTACTATAGCAATAAACAATCCAAAAGCTAATGGTTCATGCCTTCCTTAAACTTTCAAATCTCCCTTCTTAGAAATCCCATCATAAAAAATAGGGGAAAAAATCTAATATATGAGAGAGGATGCGGTAATATGAAAAGATATAGATCTCTGTCCCTTGGAAGAAACCCTGCTTAGCTAGATCTGGAAGAACTAAACACTCAAAGTAGATCTTGAACTCAAGTTGTGGTCTAAGGGTTTCTTCATGACAATATTCAACAATATAGAGGATGGAGATTGTATATTTTAGGGAGGACCATATTTCATGAATTCGATAAGTTGATTGATGAAGCCATGGGTTCAAAGATTCCACCAAGAAAAATAATACTTTTTTGTTGCCTTAGTCTAGATCCATCTTTATTGGCTCCCTCAAGAGTTTTTGAACCCTAAAATCTTAGAAAACATTCGTAATTCCATAGCTTATTTTCTTTTGATCTTGCATACCACAAAGAAAGTTCAATACACTTCCTATGCCCACCATTGTGCTTATATAGACATATCCAACCCCATCCTGATAAGTATTTACCTGAGAAATGAAGATGAAGTATGGGAAAAACTAACATATCGTGAGAAAATCCCATTCAAATGCTACAAATTCCATGAATATGACCATCTATTCTAAGAATTCTCAGCAAACCAAGTCCCACAAAATGTACAAGAAAATATGTCCTAAGATCAAGATGAGTTTAATGGGGTCATCAATAAAAGGAAGACATCTAAAAAAGGAACAAAGAATCCAACCTATGAAAATGTGGCAAGCCATAAAAAATGCATAGTCTTTCGATAGATGGAAGAAAATGAGACAATTACTAAAGGAGAAAATCCAAAAATAAAAGAGATTGGGAAAACTAGTCAGTGACCACCCCAGCTAAGAAACAATGCACATGCACAACCAACTAACAAATATTAATAAGAGGATCTAGAAATAGAGGATAACATACAATATTTTTCTCATGCAGAAGATTTAAAGGAAATGGACCTACGAAATATTAATTTTCAATATCTTGTAGAGGAATGGAGAAACAAAAACCCATGGACCATTCCCGAGGAGCAAGTTCAATTCATCACTAGAGCATTCATCCAAAATCAATATCTAATTCTATTTCAATCTCATGAACCAGGTAATACCCTTAACCGAAACTCTTATTTTTCTTATCATGGAATCAAAATAAATGTTCACACAAATCAATTGAGAATTCTGAAGGAGCCAAACAAAAAAGAGCGAACCGGAGATATTACTTGTTGAATACTAATAGTGTTACTAATGTATTCCATATTTCAACCCTCCTCTCAACATAATCAATTAAATTCATCACTTTGTTAGGGGTCTTCATAGTAAATCCAAGAAGATACTCCTAAAAAAAAAATCTAACAACCCCTTGACGTCATGGTGATTCAGGAAATGAAAATCTTTTTTGAGTCTCTAAGAAATATTTTAAAGAATTTTTGCAGAAATGATGATTGTCTAGTCTAGGATGCCCCAAGGATCATACAGAGGTATTGTTATTACATCAAAACCTTCCTCAGTAACTCTTTAGGATTCCTTTTCTCTTCCTAGAATCCTAAGTACTAAATTTTAGCCCATTGGTTCAATCGGTTAGAGTTTCATCACCAATGTTTATGGCCCTAGTATTCCCACTCACAAAAAAGTCTTCCTTCAAAACCTCCAAAGAGCCTCAAAGCTTATAGGGGGAAAATTTGGATTTTAGGTGGGGATTTTAACATGATAAAAAATCTCAATGAAAAGAAAGGTGTGATTCATAGATTCGATGAAGAAAGCCCCTTCTTTGTGGAATTTATTAATAACTCTAAACTTATAGATATGAGCACACAATGACCTATACACGTATAATAGTAAGTGAGGAGGTATATCTCAAATAACTTCAAGACTCGATAGATTCCTCATAGCAGAGTCTCTTTATATTTCAGGTATGAATTTTGAGGATTCTATTCTTCCTTGCCATGGTTCCGATCATTGGCCCATATAACTCTCTATGGACTAGATTGGTAGTCCTAGGAACATGCCCCTCAAATTTGAGGCTTTTTGGTTACGACATCCTGATTTTCTATCCAATGTAAAAAAATGGTGGAAAGAATCAGATCACTTTCTTGGGACCCTTATGTATCATTTCCAACAGTGGTTAAAATTTCTCAAAATGAAAATCAAGAACTAGAATATTGAATATTTTGGTAACATCCACAAAGAAAAAATAAATTTAGAACAAGAGATATACACCATCCAACAAGAAATAATATAAAATGGTAGATGTAAGGAATTGGAACATCAACAAGTGATCACTCACCTCCAATTGGGGGAAATATTGAAGTGAAAGGAAATCCTACAGAGACAAAAATCTTGAGTATATTGGCTTAAGAAGGAAGGAAAAAACACTAAATTGTTCCAAAGATCCATAACCAACAATAGGAAAAGTAATTTAATATCAAACATCAAAGCACCCAATCACCAAAAATTGGAAATCCATGATGCAATAGCCTAGGAACTCATGAATCATTTCCAAGCCATGATCGTAAAAACAATTATGGACATAAGAACTTCTATTGGAAAAATAACTGAGCACATTCCCAAACATGTAACAAGGGAACATAATTATCTCCTTTTGAATAAAATAACCATGCATGAAGTGGAAGAAACTATTATGGAAATGGATAAATGAAAATCCCTAGGTCTTGGCAACTTTTCCATCGATTTATACTAGAGTTGCTAGAAAATTCTCGAGCATGATGTTTGGAAATTAGTAGAAGACTCTCTAATCTATTCCTCTATATTAACAACCATTGATTCTACATTTATATATATTATTCCTAAAAAATATCATGTTGATTATCCTTCATATTTTGGGCATATTACCCAATGTAATGTTATCTATAAAATCATCTCCAAAGTTATTGCAAATTGGCTAAAACCCATTCTCCCCACTTACCTCTCCTAAGAAAACTCGTTATGTTAAAGGATTACAAGTTATGTACAACATATTACTATCCATGAACACAATCACTCTATTAATTTTGATAAGTCTCTCGGTATACTCATCAAACTTGACACGTAAAAATAATTTGACAATTTGAGCTATTCGAATTATTTTTCACATGCTCATGACTTTTGGGTTTGTAGAAAGATGGATTCACATGGTTCTTTCCCTCATTTACAAAACTTTCTTCTCCATCCTAGTTAATGGGTCCCTTTCTCCCACTTTTGTCTCCTCAAGGGGTATTAGGAAATAAGATTCCATTTTCGCTTATATCTTTCTCCTCATGGTTGAAGGGTTGGGTAGATATATCAACTCAACCCTAGAACATGACCAGCTAAAAGGTCTTCCTCTTGGTTTCCATGATCTCTTTTCCTCACATGAGTATTTTTTGGATGTTACTCTTCTCTTGGGAATCCCCACTATCAAAAAATCCACTACCCTTAGAAACATCCTCCAAGAATTCTCTGATGCTTTGGGGACCTCTATTAATATGGAGAAATTTCAAATCTTCTTTTTTGAATACCCCATTAGTTTTCCAAATTCACATATATTGTTTGATTGATTTTCAAAAGATAGATATTCCATCCAAATACTTAGGAACCTATTTAACTAGAAATCATCTTTGGAAAAAGGTATGGGAAAATAGTCTTCTTAAATTTGAAGATAAACTTTCTTGTTGGGCTTTCAGATCACTCAATGTAGTTGATCGCTTGATCTTGCTCAAATTTATCCTTTAATACCTCCCCACAGATATTTTCATAGCAATGAAAACCCCCAAATCCATCCTAGACAATATTAGAAATATTCAATACAACTTCGTTTAGTGGGGGGCCAAAAGAGACCAAAAATGAGTTCTAGTTTCATGGGACAAAATATGTCATATGAAAAATGGAGGAGGCCCTGGTCTCCATGACACTATATACTTAATAGAGCCTTAAGTGCTAAAACTTGGTGGAGATGGATCAAATACCCAGAGGCTCTATGGATAAAAATTTGGAAATGTAAGTATGCCCCGAATACCTAGGAATATCAACTCAATAGAATTACTTAGATCAAATCAACTGAAGTATTATGCATGGTTACATTACTTTCTTGGCAAGTTACACTTTTCCACATAATTGACTTATCATACTTGAACATATTTGATATGCCCAACCGATCGAGGGTATACATTGAATGTATTACCAGGTTAACAATACAACAAGTACTTTAAAAATAATGACATTATCAACAATTTCATTAGATTCTATCACTATCCAATGAGTTTAATATTATGTAACAAATAGGTTATTGGTTAACCATAGGGAATAACAATTGTAATAAAACATAATGGTTAGAACCAAAATCCATTGAGATTACGAACCATAAATTTTGCAAATACAAATTTATGGCAGAAAGAGATACCACATTCCTCCAGTTTAAATTCAACTCAAAACAAGAATTAAGAGGAAATGCTAGTAGTATGCTTAAGACATATTCTTGAAAAAAATAAATTTAAAAGACAGTCAAATATAATTTTATTTTCAATATTAATTATGTTATTTCCATATTTTCAATTGTTCAATTGTTTAATACTAATTAAATGTAGACATAATATGTAAGGAAATATAAAACAATGATGATTACAAATGTAAATATTTAAACAATACCTAACCCTGGATGCCATCAATTCAAAGAATTTTGTGAAATTGAGGTTCCCTATGACTTTCAAGCCTTTATGCTTGGAGATATCCACTTAGTTGACTAAAAATTACATCAGATCACTCACTTGTCATGATGAGGATAAAAGAAGAAATATTTTTGAAGTTGCAAGGAACCTCTACGCGTGCACAAAAAAAATCATACAGTTCTCATTATGATGAAGGTACATTTCCATCAAGTCTTTTGTGGCATGCTAGATTTGGACACTTGAATTATGACAACCTTCATATGTTGAATAAAAGTGGTGTACTGATTTTCCTACAATTCCTAGGAAACTTAATCAATGTGATGCTTGTATCTTAGGAAATCACAAAAAATAGTATTTTCATGATTCACATTGCAAAGCACATAGAAAACTTGAACTTATTCACTAAGACTTATTTGACCCAATGCCTATTCCTTTTTCAAATTGAAATAAATATATGATGACATTTATTTATGACTACACCAGAATGTGTTGGGTTTACTTATTGAAGAACAAACTGATGCTTTTAAAACATTCAGGAACTTTCATGCATGGATTGAAAATGATGCACAATCTCATATTACCTCTATTCACACTGATAATGGAAAATAATACACTTCAAATGAATTTAAAAACTATCTTTTCTAGCATGGTATCAAACGTCACACAATTGTGCCTTATAATCCCCCAACACAACAGAGTAGCTAAAATAATGACGAGGACAATCTTAAATATTGTACAATCCATGATTCCTTCAATAATGTAAAATTGATGTTTTGGGCTCATGCATTTCTATGTGTTGTGTATATAAAGAACAAGTTTCAATATAATGCTATTAGAAACAAGACTTCTCATTAAATGTAGTATGACCACATTCCTTCGATAAGGCATCTCAGGGTCTTTGGTTGCACCTGTTATGCCTTGATACAAAAGGAGCAAAGAAAAAACCTTGGTGCAAGGAGTCACATGTGTATCTTCTTCGGGTATTCAAATAAACTCCAAAGAATATTGTCTCTATGATGAAGTTAATAAGAAGTTTGTAGCATCTAGAGATGTGATCTTTCTTGAATATTCCAAGGCTGACAATGTTGTTGAGTGATAGCTTGATCACTTGGGTATATTCAAACATTCAATGTCCTTTCAAGAATTTCATAATGAGATTCCACATCTTGAAGGGGGGATTCCTCAGTTGGATAAATCTATGGAATCTTCTTTTGAAGCACTTTATACCCCACATGAAGATCCAACCACAGATTTATATGACACTTTAAGTGATGTGATTGATAGAATTGGGAGACTAAACCTTTGTTCAGACCCAACTCAGTCAACTGAGCAGTCTGGGCCATCTGATAAGGGTCCTCCAAAATGGTTGATAAAGACACTTGAAAATGTTCATCGTGATGAGGTTGGAAATACAACAATAAGAAGTTCAACCAGACATAATGGAGGTGATATAGACAATTATCATTCACCTATTCATATGGATGTTTCTTGTGATTGTGAACTGGATTTATTTAAATATTTGGAACTAACTTCCTTCAAAGAAGTCACTTCTCATGATGAATGGAAAGAAGCGAAGAAAAAAGAGTATGATGCCTTGATAAGGAATGACACTTGGAAGTTGGTTGACCCTCCATTGGGAACTAAACCAATAGGCTAGAAGTGGGTCTACAAGAACAATTATAAGGTTAATGGCTCACTTGACTAGCACAAAGCCAGGCTTGTGGCAAAAGGTTTTGCACAAAAGGAAGGGTTCGACTATGAGGAGACTTTTTCCCCCACAGCAAAATGGGAAACCATTCAGACACTCTCTTCCTTGGAAACTCAGAACGGTTGGAAAGTCCATCAAATGGATGTAAAAACTTCTTTCTTGAATGGAGATCTGAAAGAAAATGTTTTTATGTCCCAACCAGAAGGATCTGTTGTGAAGGGTGAGGAACATAAAATATGCAGGCTTGTAATATCCTTGTATGGCCTCAAGCAAGCAATGCAAGCCTAGTATGAGAAGTTAACTGAGAATCTTTTGAAACTGAACTTGAAACATTGTGATCTTAATGATGACACATTTTTTGTCAAGAAAGTTGGAAAAGATATTTTATATCTTGTGGTGTATGTAGATTATATTTTGATGATAGGGAATAATGAGAGCTATATTGCATCTATAAAGAAGGAATTGAGGAAAGGTTTTGAAACGATAGACTTGGGGTATGTTCATTACTATATTAGTATTGAAGTAACTCAACATCTCAAGTTTATAATCTTCTCTTAGATGACATACATTGGATATCTGTTGAACAATTTTGGAATAGTTGAGTGAAATTCTTTGACTACTCCAATGTAACATAACTTAAAGCTCACATCCACTAAAGGAAAATAATTTGAGAATGTAACAAAGTATAGACAACTTGTAGGAAGTCTCAACTATCTGAATAGTACTAGACCAGACATTTCATTTTCTTTTTCAATTCTCTCCAGGTTTATGCAAAAGCCTTGCGAGGGACATTGGTCTACTGCAAAAAGAGTTCTAAAGTACTCGAAGGGAAATCAAGACTTTCAACTTAAGTATACACAGGTGGGTGACTTTAGCTTAATTGGTTACTCAGATTCAGATTTTGATAGAGATAAATAAATTCAGGTATCTACTTTAGGTTATGTTATGAGTCTTAGATCAAGAGTTTTCTTTTGGAGGTCACACAAACAATAAGCTCCAACAGATTCCACAACTGAGGCAAAATATGTGGCAGCAGCTAAAGAAACAAAGGAAATTGTGTGGCTTAGGAAAATTCTAGAATATTTGTAGGAGAAACAACTACGTTCAACTCCTCTCATGATTTAAAGCACTTTTTGTAAATCATGAGAGGATTTGAACGCAGTTGTTTCTCCTACAAATCTTCCAGAATTTTCCTAAGCCACACAATTTCATTTGTTGCTTTAGCTGTTGCCACATATTCTTCCTCAGTTGTGGAATCTGTTGGAGCTGATTATTTGTGTGACCTCCAAAAGAAAACTCTTGATCCAAGACTCATAACATAACCTAAAGTAGATACCGCAATTTCTTTATCTCCATCGAAGTCTGAATCAGAGTAACCAATCAAGCTAAAGTCACCCACCTGTGTATACTTAAGTTGAAAGTCTTCAGTTCCCTTCGAGTAATTTAGAACTCTTTTTGTAGTAGACCAATGTCCCTCACAAGGCTTTTGTATAAACTCGTAGAGAATTCAAAAAGAAAATTGGCTAAGAACCCAAATTTCCATGATTGAATGAAGCACATCAATAGAAAATACCATCTAATTTGACATCATGTTTAGGCCAAGACAATCCATCTACACCATTATTCCACAAATGAGAAGATTGCATACATCTTCATTAAAGAAATTGGAAGAGAAAAGTTTGAATCAGTCGGAATGATGCTTAGACTCACCAACATCCCTTCAAATTAAGTGGGGCAATGTTGACACCTAATCATTGGGAATAGGTGAATCCATGTAAAATAGTGTAAATAGAAAATAAGGAGAATTTTAATATGAAGAGACACTAGGAGATGAAGCCCAAGAGTCTCTCCCTCCATGCAAAAACACAATTCATTTGAGGAGTTACCTCTTGCCTTGACACTGCCATCTTTAAGACGGAACTTCGTTGCATAATGTCCTATTTTACCACATATAAAGCAAATGAGAGGTAAGCTACCTTTATTTTTGGATACTTTCATGAGATTATTGATAAATTGTGCTATTTTAGTATCAGAATCATCGTTGTTGCAATAAAAATTATTTCCTTTTCTTTATTTCTTAAATTCCTTGAATGCAACTTCTTTATGAGTTCAATTTCCTCACCTCATCTCATATGTTGTGAGAGTTGCATGAAGTACATCCATTGATAGAGATTCCAAATATTTTAGTTCTTTTATGGAATAAACCTTGGCATCAAAGCAATCTGGAAGAGATTTCAAGACCTTTTGGACAATCATATTTTCTTTGAAATCCTCACCTAGACCTTTGAGACAATTGAATACCTCATCTACTCGGATAAAATAAGAAATGATATATTATTTATCAATCGTTTGGAGACTTTCAAACTGTATTTTATAGGTGTGAATCTCTTCCTTTTTTCATGTTTTATCTCCTTCATAAACATGGATGATCTTGTCCCAGATGTATTTAGCTAGTTTTATACCCATAAAAATTGTGAATTCTAAATGTGGCAGAGTACATGCTATATTATTCAAACCGTTTGAATTTTTTACATATGCTTTCTTTCCATATGGATTTGTTGGAAGAGGAGATGGGATCATATATCCATTAATGACAGAGTAGGATGTCTCTTTCCTGCCACACTACCCCCAGGACTTAGCCGAGTAACCAGAGTTCTTTATTCCAATAAGGTTCCCACATGAGTGCCTAATTGGGTAATCAACCAAAGAGGAAGGATGTGAACTCCCAGTTTGTACTACCACTTATGTATTGAGTAGTACCATTGACCTACTTTTGTTAATTTGTTGGACATTAAGAAATTTATCTTATTTTTCGACACTTCTTCAGATGGACAGATCATTGGCACTGTAATTCTGGTAGATGGTTAGTATGGCTAGGATATCAATATGTGTACTAGCCATTCTCCATTGCATGAGAATATTTCCGGTGGGCATGATGTTTATAAGGCGATTTCCTCTCCATCTCTGGTGAACTAGTTTTAGCCTTGAGCGAGTGAAAGTTTTAGTCTTCAAGGGAAACTTTTATTAGGTAAGGATCTTTTTTTGTGTTCAGATGTTTGTGAGTATGATATATGTTCTTCTGATACAAGGAGATTGTTATAAAGCAGTATATTTATACCTACTCGAATACACATTAAGTAGTACTCGATTATGCCCTTCTAAAAGGAAAAATTTGTTCGATCAAATTGGTAGACCTTAGCATCCTTACTAGCCATTCTCATTCAAAATTCCTTCTTCTAGTTGTTAGGTTGATCTTGAAGAAGTTGGCTCCAATATGAATTGTTGGAAATATTGAGAGGGGGGTTGAATTAGTATTTCTTTAAATTGTAATATTATGTCAATTAATATTTTTATCAACAGCTAAACCAGAAAACAAGAAATAAAACAAAAAGTAATTTTATTCATGAATATAGTGAGGACTTCAATCCTCTTTTAAAAAAATTCAAGATCTAACTTGTACAACAAAATATCTCACTACTTCAAGGCTCCAACCTTGAACAAATCCAAGAACAAGCTTGGTCAAAATTAGGAATCCATACATCTTGACAAATCAAAGCACCAACTTGATCAAAATCTGATTCTCCTAGGCTCCAACCTTTCCAAATAGACTTCAAAATCAGCTTCAACAAGATGTCTCCAAAACAATCTTCAAATACACTTCAAAATAGGTTTACGAAGTATTCTTAAACCTACTACAAGTATGATTCAAGTTGCCATGACAAGGGTTCCAAAGTTTACTCCAAATAATGCCTCAAGTTTGCTAGAAATCTATCTCTAAGTCTACAAAGGAATGTTTAAAAGATAGTTTCAAGTCTGCTCTTAAAAAAAAACAAAAGAATCTACTCCAAAACTACGGATATGTCTACACTCTACAAGTTCAAACTTATTCATAGGTTCGAGTGTACTATAATTCTATCGTAATGTTGAAACCTTGTGTCTAGCAAGGTCGTGTGCTCATCTCCTGCAAGTGGTTGAGATCATTGTTCTAAAAATGATGAGATTCCTACTTTAAGAGGAAAACATTATTGTTCAAAGATGGTTGAGAGTTCTTCTCCAAGAGGCTAAAGGTTTTACTCCAAATGAAGGCCAAGAATTCTTCTATAAAGTCTCGAGTACAGGGGTCCGTAGAATTTAGAGGCCGAGGTCTAATCTAGGGCTAAAACTTTGATAGGAGGGTTGAGTTTAGGCAAGTAGAAAGAGGATTGAATACTTCTCCATACGAGGCAACAAAAGAGGTCAAAATCTAGCAAAGTATGACTCAAAAAATTGAAAAGAAATTCACCAATAAACCCTTATCAAAAATAGAGATAATAATCATAAAGCCTTGCCTTAACTTGCCTCTAGGTTCATGAGTTATGAACCTTATCGCTCTAACTCATGTTCAAATTACTTCTGCTTCTCTTTCTATGGGTTCCTTGTTGAAATGGAGGATGGATGGATTTTATTCATATGAGTTTGATCCCACACTTCAATCATCACGTCTTTTGGTAGGAGGGATGACATGGTCATAAGCAGGTCAATTTGTTCTCAGAGGAAAATATGGATTTTCTTCTTTGAAAAAATAATTTCTCTTTAACAGGGTAAAATTAGGAAGCATGCAAATGGTTTTTGGAAAGGGCTTAAAGTCCTCTACAATCCTATTTAGTTATCTTCTTGAATCGATGTTTCATTTGACATCAATAATAAATATTCTTTGAACATATTTTGGATGGTCACAAACCGCGTAGAAATGGCTCGCTTTTCTAGAAATCAGTTATAAATGATTCTTCAATTTTTGTGAATGGATTAAGATGGAGGTCATGGGAGAGATAAGACATCATTACGGGAAAATACCCATGGATATGTTACCATCAAAACCATATTCTCCCTGACCCTCTCAGGAGGCACATAAGCAGCCAAGGATAATTTACACTCGCTAACATATCTCAAAGATAAAACCTCCTTGGGCCCCAACAAAATATTAGTAGGCAAGACCTTCATTTACCAATACACTCTGATCAAATATGGATCAACTATAGAAGTTCCCTCATATATTCTCATGTCGTGCTCTCAAATTAGCACAATCATTTGATTTGTGTTTATCACACATCAGGGACATATCACCCAAAATCCTGATATCTACTACTATCTAGAGTTGTTTAACAAGCTCCCTCACCCTGGTGTGCGGCAAGTCCATGAAAATACAAATGGATGGTAAATTCAAGGATCTTCATGTGGTTACTTCTATACAATAAGGCTCCTACATGTGATTTCCTATAGAAAAATCCTTTCATGGTCCAAGTTGATGTGCTTTATGCACACAAGCTGGTGAAACGAATGATCATCTTTTCCTAAACTACCCATATGAAAAAAATTATGGTTTGAAATGACACAATAACATGATCAAACTTTCACATGAAACATTCTTGCTATAGAGGAAAACCTCAAACCCTAGTCATATTCAACAAAAAACAAAAAATTCCCTCCACTTCCCTTTTAGTCGTCCGTTCATTTGGTTAGATAGGAACCGGGAAATGCTTTGAGGAAAGGCCCCATTGTCGATAGAACCAACTATGCAACGCCTTGCTATCACAAATGAAACCCCATTACCTACTAACATAAGGAATAGTAGGAGGGAGGAAGAAACAAAAATTCAGAAAGATACCCCATGGGTTTCTTTTTATGTTGCCTCCGAAGGACACACTGCAATTGGAGGAGCAACAGACACTATCTACTTCTCTGACATACACTACTTCCAGAATTTCACAATGTGGATCTAGCTTTAAACAATTTAGCAGTATTCACAACTTTCTATCTTCTCTTATCAATAGCCATTGATCATCAAATCTCTCAATTACAAATCTATGGAGACTCCCAACTTTTAATTAACAAGATGAATAAGGTTGCTAGAGTACAAAATTAATTTCACTTTAAGACCAATTTATGAATCTATGTTACAGCTATGTACATCCTTCATTAACACAAAAATACTTCTAAGTACAACCTATCAAAAGGAGGTTTCTAGTTGGTAAATGGCACCTCAAAAGTATCAAAAATAAGGGAGGGAAAAAAACACATTATTAATCTAAGCCCTTGGTGCAGATAACAAAAAAATGCCTTCATTTTCGTGAGCATATAAATTATGATCGGTGCACATGGCGATTTCGATGAAAAAATTCAAAGATGATGACACTAGAAGATACTATGCATGTAATAGTGTATAGGAATATTTTAGGCTGTCCTATGTTTGACTCTAGACGTTTCAGCCATGTTTTATTATCAGTTATATTTTTTCACATTTACTGATTGTAATTTTATTTTTCAATAAATATATTTCTTCTTGAGTTACCACAAATAACGATATGATGCTTGATACGTCTCCGTTTTCGATATCTCTAATAAATCTCTATTTTCATTCCCGCCGTATCCCAGATAATTTCCAAATATGCCGGGTTTGTTTTCCGCAGAATTTTCCCACGATATACTCTCAGGTCTTGTTTTAGATGGGGTTCTGTCTTCGTTTTCAATGCAAGCTCTTTGGCAGCCAACCCAAACTTATGTGGACCGCAATTGGGCTGGGGTCCTTTTGCTCAATTAGGTCGCCCATACAACCCCACATCAAGGACCAGGTTTCTCTTTTGTTGAACGTTTCGTTTAGCGCTATGACTTCTCTCCTGCTCGCTGGTTTTCGTCATAGGGGCCGTCGTCAAAGCTACAGCCCTTAAGAAAGTGCATGATGCTGAGTACCTGAAGATACTTCAACAAAACGGATTTTTTTTGGTGGAAAGTTTGAAATTGGAAGGGTTTGAATTTGAGTGAAGTTATTTGTGAGAAAAGCCATTCCTTTCCCTGCAAGTGTAATCAATTAGTCAAATTGCGTGGGAAAAACCATTCTTTCCCGGGAAAAATCATCGAAGTCTCAGGCGACAACGTCTTGGAGTACATAAAAGAAACACAACCATTGGCAAAAGGAATTGCAGTAAAGAAACTCACTGTTATTGGCACTCTAAATGATCATGGATTGTCTGCAGAAATCCAGACACTGGGAAGTATTGGCTATTGCCACGTACTATGGTTGCTGCCATTTTGTTCACGACATTGATCTTCGACTGGTGAATGAGGACGTGTCGAAAAGAAGCCGCGGGGACATGCTTCATGGAAACAGAAGCAGCCACCTCCTGTGGCGTAACAAAGAGAGTTGTCTTCGCCATTATTACTTCCCGCTTATCGTTCATTGCGACGTGAAATCCAACAACATTCTTTCTCAACCGCAGATTTGAAGCCCATGTTGCAGATTTCGGCTTCGACAAGTTCTCGCGGTGTTCCAGTACCTCAGACTGTATGTGTGCTGTGGAGGAATCTATCGCTACAGGTAAATTGTCGTCATGATTTATCATTCTGCGTCTTGATCTTTGGGTTACTTCTATCTAATCACATTCAAGATACCGGAGATGGGGAAGAATCTAGGTTTTATGTTTGCTAAATTTGGGCAGTCTAGGTAGTCACATCATTAATAAAATATATAAGTTATAGATTAAAATAATAGTTATGTAATTATATTTAAATTTAATTAATAATAATGAAATAAAAAAATAATATTTATAATAAATTTTATATAAAAATATTTTTAGTAAAATATATAAGTTATAGATTAAAATAATAGTTATGTAATTACATTTAAATTTAGTTAACAATAATCACATAAAAAAATAATATTTATAATAAATTTATGTATAACAATATTTTTAGTTATGGATATTCACTCTCAATTTACTATAGATATTATTAATTTGTAAATAGGGTTTATTATAATGTCAATGGTCAATACCATGACTCATCAATACCACATGTGCAAAAACCACCTCTCATTTCGCCATCTAAATATTTTATAAATATTTTATTTGAATTTAATTTTATAACATTAAAATATATAAGATATAAATAGTAGCTATAAATTAAGAACCATTTTACCCCATGGATATAATTACCCTGTAAATAGGCATTATTATCATACCATTGGCCAAAATCTCATCAATAGCACATGCATCAATTTTAACCATGGATATTCACTTCCACTTTATCGTATTATTAATTTGTAAATAGGCATTGTTACCATACCATTGGCCAATAGCTCATCAATACCACATGCATCAACCTTAACCATGCATATTCACCTCCACTTTACTATACATATTATTAACTTGTAAATAGGATTTGTTACTATACCATAGGCCAATAGATCATTAATACCACATAACAAGAAACTAATTCTCATTTCACAATCAAAATATATTATTTGTTTTTAAATTTAAGTTTATTACGCTTATAAACAATCTCTAGCCATGTATGGAAGAGATATTTTAATGTCCTGTTATGTTATATAAACATTTTGACTTGGTCAAATTACATATAAAAAATATTAATTATAATTATTAATTAAAACATCTTGACTAAGTGAAATTAAAAATAATAATAATAATAATTATAATTGTTAAGTATCTCCCTAACTCTTTGAGAGGGATCAAATCTCTAGGTGCAAACCTTTACTCAAGTTTTGCACTCAAAAAAGAGGTTTGCACCCCCAAGAGATTTGATCCCTCTCGGAGATATATCGAGAGTTAATATGGATCTAGGTCGGCTTCTATTAAATTAAATAATACATATAAATACCACTTGAGTCTATAACTTACCAAACCATTCATTTTTATTCGTTGAATTTGATGGTGTTAAAATAGCTTTTCAGAAAAGTGGTATGGTGGATGGTTTGGTGGTTATAATATGGTTTTGTATATATATTTATTTAATTTTATTATTTTTTCACTTGGTTTTCTTATAAACTATGGTTTTGTATTTTATATTTATCTAATTTTATATTTTTTATTGGTTAAATTTTCTTTTATAACGAGTTTATTAATTTTTTTCTAATATTTTTTAATTTTAATTTAAAAATATAATCATATATTTAATTTCTATTGATAATTTTTTTTTATATTTTATCTTTATACATGTTTTAATATTAATTTGAATATTAATTAAAACATGTAAATATTATCTCAAATTTTATTTTATTTTATTATATATAGATTCTCATATTTAAAAATGTTGAAATATAATTTTACGTTACTTCTATATATCTCTATACTAATGGTATCTATGTGGGGCATCAAACAATGAACAAAATACCATAAATATTCATTTAAATTTAATTTCTATAAAATATTTATTTTATTATAATAAAATTTAAAAATAAATAAATACCTAAAATGTAAGACTGTGTCAAATATATTTTAAAGCATCTCAATAATATATTCCTTAATAACAAATGTAAGACTGCCTCAAATATATTTCAAAGCATCTCAATAATATATTCCTTAGTTATTAAAGCAGGCTAGATCAATGTTTTAAGACTCCGACTCGGCCGAGGATCGACTCCAACTCCGATTCCGAAACTGTAATGACTCGACCGGCTCGATTTCAATGACTCGGTCGTTGTAAAAAATACATTAAATATTTATTTATTTTATTAAAAAACATAATTTTAAATATTTTAAACATAATTTTAAAGATTTTCATTCATGTTTCCAAACACACAACATTATAATATAGATGGAAGACAACATATGATCAAAGTAGGCTCTTTGCTTCTGTTCAATTTGTACATTAAACCTTGACTGTCAATCTTGACATTGTCACTATACAACAACCACTGTTGCCCTCGACACAAACACTGCAATGCTCACAAATGAATATGCAATAGGGAGCTCATGGCGCAGTTGCTAAATCAACTATGCCAAGCTGCTTTCAATCTTACACTGTTGCATTGGTGCCGAAAGGATGTATCAACAAATATGCTGCGAGCAGTGAGGCTCAGAGCTAGATGTCTTAGGTCAGCTCTATGACCTTGAAAATATCTCAACCTCTGCCCAAGGAGGCTTATTGGCATGCATCTTATAGCTGCTCAGATATAGAAATGAAGCACCTTCCAGAGTGCTACAACAATGATGAAACATAAACCTTTACTGCCCCCTATCTTAGAATGAAGGACTGTTGATGAAGTAAGCCAGAATATGTAAATGAACTCCTGATCATGAGACCAATTCCAATTTCCGATGATGATAACCTTACTATAGACAAAGACATATTCTTCTACAAATCTTCAACTTCAGTCAATAAGAGGAATGCTACTACATACAGTGCCTCTGTCTTTTCACTTAGAATCATCAAGACTCACAACTGCAATGTGAATACCCTTACTGCAAACCAATGAAACATGAACCTCTCACTGCTGCAATATAAGCCACTGAACCTTACACTGTCAGAAGGTGCCTACCATTAATTTCTAACTGCTACTATTGGAGGCACTGGCACTGCTGAAGTAATGATTGATGATGTAGTCCTACAGTCTACTCAATCTGCTTGTCAAGTCACCTTGGAAATTCAATTGTGAATAGAAGACCACGTTTGAAGTTTGAACTTTGTAGATGATGATGTATATAAAGGATCAATACTTTAGTGCAATAAGTAGGTAATAAATGCGAAATGGATCTCATTGACTAAGCCAATCACAGAGCTAAATGATTCAGAGTTTTAAGCCTCATACAGTTGTGCAAGTATGCAAGAACAGTCCTTATTAAATCGGATCCGGCCGGGTTGACCGAGTCACACATGACTCGGCCGAGTCATTCAATGACTCGCCGAGTCATGTGTGACTCGGTCAACCGGACCGGTTACTTGGCTGGATCACTCCTCCAGCAATCGACTCGGTTCGACTCGGCCGTTTCGGTTTTCGGTTTCGAAACAGCCGGTTTGTAAAACACTGGGCTAGATGTGATCTCTATAAGATATTTATTTTCTTATAATAAAACAAAGTAAAGAATACCCTAAAATGAAGATTATTAAATATATTTCAAAGGATTTCAATCATATATTCTTTAGTTGTTAAAGAAAACCGATGTCGTCTCTATTAAATATTTATTTTATTGTACAATAAAGTTAAAAACTAAATATTCTAGAATATAAAATTGTTTATTTGTAATAAAATTTTAAAAATACTATAGATATTCATTTAAATTCAATTTTTATAAAATACTTATTTTATTGTAATAAAATTTAAAAAATAGATACCTTAAAAAGGTAAGATTACTTTAAATATATTTCGAAGCATTTCAAATTCAAACCATTTATTTATCAGAAGCAAAAATTGAGAAATATATTTGAGAATAGACAAAGACTCATTCGTGTCAAGATAAGTTGTAAGGATCATAAATTAGATATATTTAGTAAATCTCTAAGCTTAAATGGATTATAAATGAAGTTCTTATTTCAGAAGGACAATTTAATTTAGGGAAAAAGATTGAAAAGGTGAAAGAAGCAAGAAAGGAAGGCAAATGAGCAATCATTACAAATATGAAAGTTATTATTAGAGATAGAGTCCAAAATAAATGTGATAAATAGAAATTAGGAACACTTTACCCCCTTTTAGAATTGTCATGGTTTTCCATGGAATGAAGGTCTTATGTTAAATTGGATCCCAAGTAATATTGATCTTATTTTGTTGGTTGAAATTTAGGAGCATGATGAATCTAAGGTCCCCCACATAGATGGATTCATTCTCTAGTCAACATGGAACAAGAAATCGTCTCGTAGAGGTTTTGGTAATATAATTTGTTATATAAAATATAATATTTATTCTCACATCTGGATTCACAAGGTTGACCCCCTCAATCAGTGCCTGTGGATTGAAATTTATGATTCTAACACCAATATGGTTTTTCTCGCAATTTGATATTTCACTCCTAGCAACTATACCTCCTATAATTTTAGGCTAGTAGGTAACTTCTCAAATGAATTGTGAATTTGCATTAAGGCTGATGCTAGATATATACATGGAGGGAGAGACTCTTGGTCTTCATCTTGCAATGTCTCTTCATATTCCAGCTCTCCATATTTTATATTTACACTATTTTACATATTCACCCAATCACAACAATTAGGTGTCAACATCCCATCTTAATCTGAAAGGATGTTGGTGAGTCCAAGAATTGTTTTGAATCTTTTAAACTTTTCTCTTCCAAGTGCTTTGGTGAAGATTTCTTCAATCTACTAATTTGTGGAACAATGGCGTAGATGGATTGTCTTCGCCTCAACATGATGTTGAATCAAATGGTATTTTGTATTGATGTTCTTTGTGCGATCATGGAACTTTGGGTTCTTGGCCAAATTTATTGCAGAAGTGTTATTCATCATGAGTGGAGTTGAATGCACTTGTTACACTTGCAAATCCTCTAGAATTTTGCTGAGCCATAAAATTTCCTTTGTTGCTTCAATTGCTGCCACATACTTTGCCTCTGTTGTGGAATATGATGTAACTGATTATTTGCGTGACCTCCAGGAGACAACTCCTAATCCAAGACTCATAACATAACCTGAAGTAGATACCCCAGTTTCTTTATATCCATTGAAGTCTGAATCAAAGTATCCAATCAAGATGAAGTCACCCACTAGTGTATACTTAATTCCAATGGCTTGAGTTCCCTTCAGGTACTTTATAACTCTTTTCACATTAGACCAATGTCCCTCACAAATATTTAACATAAACCTAGAGAGGCTTCCAACAACAAATGAAATGTCTGGTCTAGTAGTAGTCAAGTATTTGAGACTTCCTACAAGTTCTATATACTTTGTTGCATCATCAAATTATTTTCTTCAATGAATGTGAGATTTAAGTTCTATTCCATTGGAGTAGTCAAAGGATTGCACTCAACCATGCAAAACTTATTCAAAAGATCTCCAATGTATGTCTTCTGAGAGAGGATATAAACTTCAATTGTTGAGTTACTTCAATACCAATATAGTAGTGAACATATCTAAGTCTGTCATTTCAAAACCTTTCCTCAATCCTTTCTTTATGGATGCAATGTAGCTCTCATTGTTCCCTGTCATTAAAAGATCATATACATATACCATAAGATATACAACCATTTTGCTAACTTTCTTGACAAATAAAATCATATAATCAAGATCATAATATTTGAAGTTGAATTTTAGAAGACGCTCTCTTAACTTCTCGTACCAGGCTAGTGGTTCTTGATTGAGGCCATACAATGATTTTACAAGCTTGCAGACTTTATGTACTTGACCCTTCACAACAAATCCTTCTGGCTGGGACATAAAAACATTATCTTTCAAACCTCCATTCAAGAAAGCAATTTTTACATCCATTTGATGGACTTTTCAACTGCTCCGAGCTGCCAAAGCAAAGAGTGTCCGGATGGTAGCCCATTTTGTTGTGGGGGAAAATTCTCCTCATAGTTGACCCCTTCCTTTTGTGAAAACCTTTTTCCACAAGCATGGCTTTGTTCTTATCAATTGAGCCATCAACTTTCTACTTTTTCTTGTAGACCCGCTTGCAGCCTATTGGTTTGGTTCCGTATGGAGGATCCACCATCTTCCAAGTGTCATTCTTTATCAAGGAATCATACTCTTTCTACATCACTTCTTTTCATTCATCATGAGAAGAGGCTTCTTTGAAGGAAGTTGGTTCAAAATTTGAAGACAGATTCAGCTCACAATCATAAGAAACATCAATATCAACAAGTGAGCCAGAATCATATACTTCACCTCCATTTTGCCTGGTTAAATTTCTTGTTCCTGTCTTTACAAGCTCATCAGGATGAACACTTTCAAGTGTCTTTTCCAGCCATTTTGGAGGACGTTTTTGAGTTTGACCAAGATGCTCAGTTGACTGAGTTGGGATTGAATCAAGATTGAGTCTCCCAATTCTCTGAATCACATCATTCAAATTGTCATTAGTGGTTGGAGATTCATGTGGGGGAGAGAGTTCTTTAGAAGAAGATTCCATAGATTGATCCAGTATAGGAATCTCCCCTGTTAGGATATTCCGACACATAGGAAATAGTTAAGTTCAACTTGGTCTAGTATAGAGTTAGGTATAGAGTTAGGTAAAGTGTGTTTCTTTACCGTTGTACATTTTGTAACTTACAATCCGACGGTCACGATATGTAGTGATCCGACGGTTCATTCTCTCCTCGGTATTACCGACACTTGATCCGTGGCTTGACACTCGATTGGTCCATGAGTTCTATTTAAAGCGCATGGAGGGTCATTGTTCGAGTAATCCGTGCATGAGAGAAGCTTATGTAAATTTTCATTCTTTGATTAATAAATTGCTTGTAGTACCCATGTTAGGACAGGCCGTGGACTGTTTCCCTCTTTGAGGGTTTTAACCACGTCAAAAATACTGGTGTATTGATCTGTGATCTGGTTGTGAGCGGTGTCCTTTTGGTATTCTTTCTGAGGAACTTACCCTGTAAATTCCTACATGGTATCAGAGCTATTTGAGGGCCGCATCCGTTGGTGATCCAAATCTGAAGCCGGTAGAACTGCATGCTGCTGTCGTTTCCTAGATCTGCTGTTTCTGTCTACTTTCGGGCCGAGAGGACTGCTCTGTTGCGTTTAGAGCATCTGTTCCAGTGAGGAACCCCTTTCGTTTCACGCGAAAAGGTTTCCGGTAGCCCTAGCTGCGTCATTTTTCAGATCGGGAGGTATACAGTGTTTTTTGCAGTTTACTGTTATTTTCTCTCTGCTTATTTCGGTTTCGGTTTATTTAGCCTTTTTCTTTTAACCGGATCTATACCTTTGATTTCTGTGTATGCTCTTTGCCCTACGACTTTGTGCGATCTGGGCAAATCAGAAACAGAAAGGAAGAAATTTTCTCATGCGTATGCTCTTTTCCCTGCACCTTAGTGTGATCTCGGAAAATCAGAAACATTGAGAAAAATATTTAGTTTTTCGACTAAAGCTAACTTTGAGATTTTTTTTTTAAATTTCTAGTTTTTTGGCTAAAGCTAACTTCAAGCCGCAAGGTTCGTTTTTCTTTTCATATTCGTGTTGGGTTTTGTGTTTTGTAGGGAAAAAGAGCTTTCTCAAGGCAATCACACAAACCAAGGCCCCCCCCTCTCTCTCTCTCTCTCTCTCTCTCTCTCTCTCTCAAATTTTTTGTATAGATCAATTGGTTCAAAGCTATTTTAAGAGAGTAGAGGTCTTGGGTTCAACTCTCCATTTTGTGGGGGCGGATTTTTTCATTCCCCCACATTCGCACACTTTGCCGGCAACGTCAACAATTTTTTTTTCAAAAAGCCATAACTTCTTCAACTGGAAGCCTTTTTCAGAGCCATTTTTTTTAAAACCGCCTATTTTTTTGAGATCTATCCATTGGAACACTTACTTTCAGCATCTTCAGCTTCAATTTTTAAAAAAAAATGGAAAGTCCATGCCAAGTCATTCTTGACAGCACTAACTACTTCCAATGGGTAGCCTACATGGAAGATTTACTTAGAAGTAAAGGTCTCTTCAGAATAGCCACAGACCAAGAGAAGAAACCAAAAGATGAAGACAAGGCTGCAAAATGGGAAAATAGACAAGATCAAGCATGTGGTTTGATAGGGATGTCTATTTCTACTGATCTTAGATTCCACATTGCAGAACTTGAGACTCCTCATGAAGCATTAGAAAAACTCGCTAAAGTTTTTGGGATTAAAAATGAAATTAGAACCCATCAACTTGAAAATGAGTTGCTTACTTTGGATCCTAATAATTTTTCTTGCATTGAAGATTTCTTGTCCAAATTCAAGACCCTTAGATATCTCTTGGAAGGTGTTAAAGTTAAGAAAGAAGATGGTAACCTTATTTATTCCATCCTTACTAAGTTGGGACCAGCCTACTCTATACTTGTTTCCACTTTCCATTCTACAAGGGAAGCTTTCATTTGTCAAGGAAAAGACTACAAGGCCCCTTCCTTTGACTCCTTTTGTGATTCCTTAATAAGAGAACAAGAAAAACTCTTACACCTTGGTCTTCTTAATCTTGGAAACTCTTCCACGAAAGCGTTAGCCGCCCAACAACAACCAAATTCAAAGAATCCTAAGAAGTCATATCCTCAAAATAATGGTCCTAAACCAACTCAGCCTCAAAATGAAAGATCATTTCAGGAAAATGATAAGACCAATAAAAACAAATGGAAGAAGACTGATAGACATTGTAACTTTTGTAATCGAGATGGCCACTTAGAATCTAAATTCTTTAAGAAGATGGAAGCCTTGGAAGCCGCAATGAAGAAACATAACATCCATGTGGAGCCTACTTCAACTTCAACTTCCGGAATAGCACTTTCTACATGTCGTTGTCAATCATCTCAGTCTGGTTATGCATTAAATGTATCTTCTTCTTCTTCTCATTCTCATGAGTGGCTCATTGATTCTGGAGCCTCTTATCACATGGCCAAAAACCAAGCCATGTTTTCTTCTTTAAATGATTGTAACACCAAAAATATATATGTTGGTGATGATAGATCTCTTAATGTTGTAGGGACTGGAACTATTCATCTAGACAATGGTCAGTTTAATGATGTATTATGTGTTCCAACCTTATCCTGCAACCTTCTATCTGTCTATCAGATAACTCATTCAGGTGAAGGTAAAATTGTTGAATTTTCACCTCATGATGGTCTTGCTGATGATTCCACAAGGTTGTATAAGTTTCACAACTTTGGATCATCAAATCTTCCCTCAGTATTTGTTGCTCATAATGATGAAGTGAGCAAACTTTGGCATGAGCGATTTGGTCACTTAAACTATCACTCCCTTCAGCATATATGTAAAGAAAATATGGTGACAGGTCTTCCTATGGTATCTTGCAGAGATGGTGTTTGTTCCGGATGTGTACTCGGAAAACATCATCGGGACAGTTTTGACAAACGTGCCTCTTGGCACGCCTCAGCCCCTTTACAGCTTATGCACAGTGATTTATGTGGTCCTCTTGCTGTTGCTTCATTCTCTGGCTGCAAGCACTTCTTAACTTTCATTGATGATTTCTCCAGACGCACTTGGGTATACTTCTTAAAACTCAAGAGCGAAGTATTTAACACATTTTTGGCCTTCAAAGCCTTTGTTGAAAAACAATCTGGACATCAAATTCTTAAGCTAAGAACTGATAATGGTGGAGAATATGTTAAAAACACATTCATCAACTTTTGCACCGAAAATGGAATTCAAATGCAACATACTGTTCCATACACTCCACAACAAAATGGTGTAGCTGAAAGGAAAAATCGCACCTTAAAGGAAATGGCTAATTGTATGCTGCAATCTAAAGGACTCAGTCTTAGTTTTTGGGCCGAAGCAATTAATTGTGCAAATTATATAATCAATCGCACTCCTACTAAGGTTCTAGAGAATATCACTCCAGAAGAAGCTTGGAGTTCCATTAAACCAGATGTAAGTCACTTTCGTGTGTTTGGAAGTGAAGCATGGGCCCATATTCCAGATGAAAAGCATAAAGCTTTAGAACCTAAGAGTGAGAAATGTACTTTTGTTGGATATTCTGAAGATGTAAAAGGTTATAGACTTATTCCATTTAAGTCCAAAAATGTTATCATTAGAAGAGATGTAAAATTTGATGAAAATAAATCGGCCTGCGAGCCTAGTTCGGCGGATGTGCCACCTCTTCCTATCTCTTCTACTTTTGAAAACATTTCTTCTTCAGATGATGAAAGCGAGGATGATAATCCTCCCCCACCTTCTCAGGATCCTCAACTTCCAAGATGGGTCCGTGCTACTCGGGATGCAGCAGGTGATCTTGCCAGTGATCCTACAGATCACCGACATACACGTTCTCAGTTTGAAAGAGCCTCTTCTTTACTGGCTCAAGCTCCAGTAAATCATGATCCTGACACTTTTGCAGAAGCTTCAGGCCATCCACATTGGGAAGCAGCTATGAATGAAGAATATCATTCATTGATGACAAATGATACATGGGATCTTGTTCCTCTACCAAAGGGATGCAAACTTGTTAGATGTAAATGGGTTTACAGAACCAAGTATGGACCAGATGGGAAAGTTGATAAACATAAAGCTCGTCTCGTTGCTAAGGGATTTTCACAGGTTGAAGGCATTGACTACACTGAAACCTTCTCCCCTGTTGCCAAAATGAACTCTATCCACCTTGTTCTTTCTCTTGCTGCCTCTTTAAAATGGGAAGTCCATCAGATGGATGTTAAATCTGCCTTCTTGCATGGGGACTTGCAGGAAGAAATCTATATGGAACAACCCATTGGCTTCATACAAACAGACTCCAGCCTTGTTTGTCGACTTAAGAAATCCCTTTATGGCCTCAAGCAAGCTCCTCGGGCTTGGTATGCCAAAATGGATAGCTTTCTTTTAGAATCTGGCTTTTCTAGGTGTCATTCTGACAATACTGTCTACACCAAGAAAGTGGGCAACTCTCTTATCATCCTTGTTCTTTATGTTGATGATCTTATTCTTACTGGTAGTGATCCCAACCTTATAAACCATGTGAAGTCCAACCTTAAAAATAAATTTGAAATGACAGACTTAGAACACTTACACTATTTTCTCGGTCTTCAAGTCTTGCAATCCAAGGAGGGTATTTTCCTTTCCCAGTCCAAGTATGCTTGTGATATTCTTCGTCATTTTCACATGGAAGACTGTAAGCCAGCCCCTTCTCCCTTTCAATCTGGAGTCAAACTTTCAGTCTCTTGTACTTCTCCTGAAGTTGATGCTACCTTATACCGTCAACTTGTAGGAAAACTCTTGTATTTAACCCATACTCGTCCTGATCTTTCCTTTGTTGTTGGCCTTGTTGCTCGTTTTATGAAAAACCCCCGTGAAAGTCATTGGAAAGCAGCTAAAAGAATACTTTGTTATGTTCGAGGTACAGTACAGTTTGGGATTCATTACAGTGCCAAAGCAGCTCCTCTGTTAGTTGGTTTCACTGATTTTGATTGGGCTGGTGACCCTGATGATCAGAAGTCTACTGCCGGTTATGTCTTCGCTCTTGGTTCAGGACCTATTACATGGGCTTGTAAGAAACAGGCTGCCATTTCTCTTTCGTCAGCAGAAGCAGAGTATCGTGGTGCCGTGGAAGCTAGTAAGGAAGCCTTATGGCTTCGTCAGACCCTATCAGAGTTTGGCTTTAAGCAACAACATCCAACCACACTTTGGTGTGATAATCAAAGTTCCATTCAGCTATGCAAAGATCCAGTCCAGCATCAGCGCAGCAAACACATTGAACTACACATGCACTTCATCAGAAAGCTCATTCATGACCATGTTCTTGAAGTGCAATATTGTTCAACAGATGATCAGGTTGCAGACATATTCACAAAGGCTCTCACAGAGGCGAAGTTCACTAAACTTCGATATATGCTTGGAGTTCAGGAAGTTGTCACTAAGGGGGGATAGGCTCTAGTGCCTCCTTCCTTCTCCTATTGTGTCATATTTGTAAATCCTTCAATCCTATCCCAAGTTGTTCTTAAGGGGGGATGTTAGGATATTCCGACACATAGGAAATAGTTAAGTTCAACTTGGTCTAGTATAGAGTTAGGTAAAGTGTGTTTCTTTACCGTTGTACATTTTGTAACTTACAATCCGACGGTCACGATATGTAGTGATCCGACGGTTCATTCTCTCCTCGGTATTACTGATCCTTGATCCGTGGCTTGACACCCGATTGGTCCATGAGTTCTATTTAAAGCGCATGGAGGGTCATTGTTCGAGTAATCCGTGCACGAGAGAAGCTTATGTAAATTTTCATTCTTTGATTAATAAATTTCCTGTAGTACCCACGTTGGGACAGGCCGTGGACTGTTTCCCTCTTTGAGGGTTTTAACCACGTCAAAAATACTGGTGTATTGATCTGTGATCTGGTTGTGAGCGGTGTCCTTTTGGTATTCTTTTTGAGGAACTTACCCTGTAAATTCCTACATCCCCTTCAAGATGAGGAATCTCATTATCAAGTTCTTGAAAAGACTTGGCATGTTTGAATCTATCCAAGCGATCAAGCTTCCACTCAACAACATTGTCAACCTTGCAAGATTCAAGAAAGATCACATCTCTAGAAACTACAAACTTTTTATTAACTTAATCATAAAAATGGTATACTTTGGAGGTATTTGAATACCCTAAGAAGATACACTTACATCTCCTTGCACCAAGTTTTTTTCTTTGTTCCTTTGGTATCAAGGCATAAAAGTTGGAACCAAATACCCTGAGATGCTTTACCGAAGGAATGTTGCCATACCACATTTCATAAGGAGTCTTGTTTCTAATAGCACTAGATGGAAAATTATTCTTTATATACACAGCACATAGAACTACATGAGCCCAAAACATCCATTTTACATTCTTTAAAGCATCATGGAATGTACCATATTTAAGATTGTCCTAATCATTCTTTCAACTACTTTGTTATGTTGGGGATTATAAGGCACAATCGTTTGATGGTTGATCCCATGTTGTCGAAGATAGTTTTCAAATTCATTTGAAGTGTATTATTTTCACTATTAGTGTGAATAGAGACAATATGAGAGTGTGCATCATTTTCAATGCATGCATAAAAGTTCTTGAAAGTTTGAAAATAATCATATTTGTTCTTCAATAAATAAACCCAACACATTATGGTGTAATCATTAATAAATGTCATCATATATTTATTTCCATTTGTAGAATGAATAAGCATTGGGCCACATAAGTATGAATAAATAAGTTGAATTTTTCTATTTTCTCTGGAATGTGAATCATGAACAGACTGTTTGTTGTGATTTCCTAAGATACAAGCAATGCATTTCTTACGTTTCCTAGGAATTGTAGGCAAACCAGTAACACCACTTTTATTCAACATACGAAGGATATAATAGTTCAAGTGTCCAAATATATCATGCCATAGAAGACTTGATGGAGATGTACCTTCATCATAATGAGAACTATATGAGAAGGTTTGTGCATGAACAAAGGTTCCTTGCAGCTTCATAAGTCTTTCTTCTTCTATCGACGTCTTGACAAGTCAGCGATCTGATGCTTTTCGAACCTCAACCTTACCATCAAAAATATGATTGGAGTGTCCTTATTGGCAGATGTAGACCAAAGACAACAAGTTTCTCCTCATCTCTAGGAGATATAGAACATCATGTAGAAGAAATTCTAGAAGACCAGCTAGCTTGGGCCTGATGATGCAAATTCCCGATGGCTTGCATTTTGACTTATCTACAAATTATACTACTCAATGTACACTGTCAGTAAATTCTAAAAAAAAAATCTCTCATAAAATTCATGTGGAAAGTTTCTCCTAAATCAAGCAACCAATCATTTTTCCAAGAAGGAAGTGAAGCATTAAACAAGTCTTCAGTTACTCCAATGTTGCAATGTTGCACAACATAGTGAGTGGATTCAGGTGCTTTACCTTTCCCTTTTTAATTGGTTTTACCTTTGCCATCATTTATTTCCTGCTCAATTCTATCCCAAGGAAACTTCCATGTGGATGCATCATGTCCATTTCTATTGCATCGTATGCAATGAAGATCAAAATTTTCTCCTTGGAACCGTCTACCCCCCCCACCTCTAAAATTCCTTCTTCTTCTTCCTCTTCCTCCACCTCTTCCTATAGAAGAATCTTGTGCATGATTCTTCTCTCTATGTGCAAGAAACACAACTTCTTCAGAAGACTTAGGAATTGTCTTCTACCCAAAATCATTCTCTCCCTTAGCAAACATCTTCTCAATGGAGTCAAAGGTAATATCCTTGAGGTTTCTTCTTGCTTGCAATGACTCAAGATAACTTGAATAAGTGGGATTTCGTGCCTTGACATAAGCTATGAGAGGAATGTCTATTTCAACACCAATGTTTTTTATATCATCCATAATGGATCTTACTTCTGATCCTAATGTAAGAGGGTCATCATTTTTCAATTCAAATCTGAACAATTTAATCATCAAATGGACAACTTCAAATTCAGAGTGTGAGTCATATAATTCCCTCAAAAACATTTGAAAATGGTGAAATATGGTGACTTTCCTCTTCATTTACAGATGTTGCAATCAAGGCATAGGACTTGCTGTTCTTATTTTCCAAAATGGAAATCTCCTTATCTAAGGTGGCCTTTGCATGTTGATTATCTCCTTCTCCTTCACAAACTCCTCTCCACAACTCATTAAAAATGAGAGTGTGTTTTATCTTCCTTGACCATTCATGATAGTTCTCTTTTCCACAGACAAATACTCCAACAATTGATATCAATGAATGCATTTAAAATCTCTGCACTACGTATAAAATTTATTCTACTAGCTATATATTGTGAGAAAATACATTGATAGTATACATTTTGTAAAAAAAAATCACTTTTGGTATATATATCTATATATATATATATATATATATATATATATATGAATGATAGAGTAATTACTTGGGGGGGGGGTGTTTCTATTGGGGAGGGATTATATGGGGGAGGCAAGGTATGAGGGGAGGTGTTAACCAAGAGCAGAAATGAAGTTATGTGTGAGGGTTATATGGGGGAGGTACTAACACATTCAATGTAACATGTATGGGAGGTAATGGAAACATTCGACATAATGATGTATGGGAGGTATTAAGGGAGGAAATGAGGTAATGAAAACACAGTATGGGTGGTATGTAGAGGAGGCAACATACGAATGGAGTATGGTGTGAGTTTTATAACCTGAGGGACCATTATAGCTAGGAGTTTTCATATGGCAGTTTGGTGGTATGCAGGAGGGAGTCTGGTATGGAGGGGGTATGTGCAGGAAGAGGACGGGTGGTGGTCTAAGTGGATATTTTTTTCCACTCGCCTATTCCAATTGGAACCCCACAACTATATCTTTCAGTTTTTTAGTTTCTTTAATTCTAACACCATTTACTATTTTTTGTTGTTTTTCGGGTGGTGAACTTTTGGATCCTTTTTGAGGCCCCAAACGACATTTTTTTGGGAAAAAACCAAACGTGAGGATTTGATTGATGTTTGTAGCCAAAATTTGTAGTCCTTAGATATATATTTCTAATGACATATTGTGCGTGTCAAATGAAGATCGTATGCCAAATTTACGACCTGGGAAGTTTACGTACCAATTTATCCAAACGGGGCACACAGTTTTGGCGCTTCATCTCCTAGGGTAAGGTTTTTGGATGTTTAGGGTTTTCCATTCTTTCTCAATAATAAATAGGCCTTTGAGCCTCATTATAACATCGTTCAAAGGCATGTAGCCACAACATCTCTTGTTAGAGATAAACTACCATTGCCTCAACTAGTTATTTCCATTCTGTTTGTAAGCATATTTCAATTCTTTGATATTGATGAAATGAAGTGTTATTTATATTGCATCTTTATATTTCTAGTTGTATATGTATTTTTTGTGTTCTTGTTTAAGTTCGAATCAGTGGTATGAAAGCGGTCTTCTCTCTATCTATTTTTCTTTGCATGTCCCCAAGGAGGTCAGTGTATAAGGAGTTAGGGATCGAACTAGTTGAACCCTTACAAGATGAGCTTCACAAACCCTGACAACCACCCATGGAAGAAGAAAAGAAAGACGAGGGAGCATGATATCCTTTCAAAATATTCCTTGAAGAAGCCCTCAAGAGATAGAGGAATGTGATGATGGACAACTTTTCCCAGATCCTTCGGCAAGTACCCACAGGCGATGCACCTTCTTATGGAAGCCACTCTGGGAGCGCCACTACATTTATGTTACAAGTTACCTTTGACATCCAACTATTTGAAGGTCTGATAGATGCTGATGCTGTAAATAAATGGTTAAATCCACTAGAAGGATATTTCTCAGTTCATGAATTTTCTAACTAGGAAAATATTACTTTTGCACTCCTCAAAGCCACCACCCACATTAAGGACTAGTGGGAAACCTACTGCGAGAAGAGGGATGAGAGTGAAGCCTCATTGTTCTTAGTCGTATCCACATGGAATTATTTATAAGACACCATCAAGGATCAGTATTACACTGTCGATATCTATGATGATAAATACATAAAAGTGGACCACGCTGCGGTAGGGGAGGGACCAAGATGTGAGAGAGTTCACAAATATTTTTCATACCCTTCACACGAAGTTGTGTATCAACGATTTTGAGTGTCATTTGGTACTCGAGTTCTGCCCCTATCTACACAAGTACATATAAGACAAGATGTAATTCCTGACATCTCCTCACTTGGCGATGCCTATCGATATGATATCAAGATCAAGCATAAATTTAAATAGAAGAAGCGAGCCTATGGATCTATGAATCTGAAGTAATCGAAAGGTGCCCCCAAGCTGCAAAATAAAGGACAAAGCCAAGGCGGGGTGGCCTAGGACAACCTGCCAAAGCCACAAGAAAACAAAAACATCATGAAGACGAAGAAGGAAAAATGGAAATTATGTGAGTTCCATAAGAGCCCCACTCACAACAAAAGTTAATGTCTTTCCAAGAATTCACTAGTGGTTGAGTTGCAGGCTTCCAAATCAGATGCGTATTCTGACTCTAAGTCAGAACCTGACAAGGGGAACAACAAAGGGAATAAAATTATTGAAGCGAACACTAGTTCCATCATGATCTAGGTGGATGTTAGTGGTCACCCACCTATTTTTCTTAGACCCCCACCATTGTCTCTTTCTTTTTTTCAATTTCCTTAATTGTAGCACAGTCTACAAATTTTGGCAGTTTTATGGGTCTTGAAATTCCACAGTCATTTTTGAGGCCCTAAATGATGTTTTTTGGAAAACAAAGGAAGAAAGTGTGTTTCCTAATTTTTTCCACTCAAAAGTTATATTCCTCGGATATATCTTTCTAACGAGGTATTGTGCATGTCAAAGGAAGATCATATGCCAAAGTTACGACCCCAGGAAGTTGATGTACCAATTTACCCAAACAGGGCCCATAGTTTTGGTGTTTCACCCCCTAGCTTTAGGCTTTTGGATGTTTAGGGTTTTCCATTGTTTCTCAATAATAAATAGGCCTATGAGCCTCATTGCAACACATTTTAGAGGCATGTAGCCACCACATCTCTTCTCGGAGATAAGCTAAAATCACCCGAGCTAGTCTTATTTCCACTCTATTTGTAAGCATATTTCAGTATTTGATATTAATGAAATGAAGTGATATTTATGCTACATATCTGTATTTATGCTCATATGTAATTTTTTTCTTCCTTTTTAGGTTTAGATCAATGGTATAAGAGTGGTTTATTGTTTCTCTCTTTTTCTTTGCATGTCCCCAATGAGTTCGAGATATAAGGAGTTCGGGCTTGAACTGGTCAAAGCTTTGCAAGACCAGCCTTGCAAATCTCGTTGACCTCCCATCGAGGAAGAGAATAAAGATGAGGGGGTAGGAGATCCTTTCAAAATCTTTCTCGAAGAATCCCTTTAGTCACAAATGAACACAATGGTGGACAACTTTGCCTAGATCCTTCAACGACTACCTAAAGCCAACGCATCTCCTTGCAGCATCGTGAAATTAACATCTCCATATTTGAAAGTTGGATAGATGTGGATGCCATAGATAAATGGTTAAATCTGCTAAAAGGATTGTTTTTTGTTTATGATTTTTCTAGTCGGGAAAAGATTACTTTTTCACTTCTCAAAGTTGCCCCCCACGTCAAGGACTGGTGGGAAACCTACTATGAGAAGAAGGACGAAAGTACACCCTCACTATTTGTAGCCGCACCCACTTGGAATTCATTCCATGATGCCATCAAGGAGCAGTACTACCCTGTTGGTAGCTCCGAGGATAAACACATAAAGTGGACCACACTGAGGCAGGGAAGGGACCAAGACATGTCAAAGTTTACCAATGTTTTTCATAGCCTTCACACGAAGTTGGGTATTAAGGATTCTGAGTGAAATTTATTACTCAAGTACCATGACTGTCTACATAGGTACATCTAGGATGAGATGGAGTTCCTAGACATGTCCTCTCTCGGTACAGCTTACCGATACGTTGTCAAGATTGAGCAGAAGTTTAAATAGAGAAGAGAGACTTTGGATCTACAAATATGAAGAAAGGGAAAGGCGCCCCTAAACCATATATAAAATGATAGAGCCAAGGTAGGACAACCCAAGATAACCCACTGAAGTTGCAAGTAAGGAAAAACACCCCGAAGACAAAGAAGGACACAAGAAAGTGGTGTGAGCTCTATAAGAGCTCCACTCACAAAAAAAGTGAGTGTCAAGCCAAGCAATCACTAGTGGCCAAGCTAAAGGCTTCTGAATTAGATGCATGTGCTAACTTTGAGTCAGAATCCTATACGGTGAATGATAAAGGGAAACAAATCATTAACGTGGGGCCTAGTGCCACTATGGCCACCACCAATATCCAAAAGATTGAGCCTGAAGATCCAGAGGAGGCAGAACACCTATTCCACTCACAAATGTGGGTGAAGGGTTCTATTTCTAGTTCATTATTGACAGTGGGAGGAAAGGAACCTCATTTCAGTAGAGGTCATGAAGCGCTTGAGCCTACCAATTTTAGGACATCCTCAATGGTACATAATTGGATGGCTTCACCAAGGACGAGATATCCACGTCAGCCAATAGTTCCACCTTCCATAGAGCATCAAGCCCTTCACGAATGAGGTACTGTGTGATGTTTTGCCTCTTGAAATTTGTGATGTATTCGATGAGCCTCGGTATTACAACAAGAATGTTGCAACTCCCAAGGCTACTGACTTTCATTATCAACCTGAGGTTTGTACAAACTTAATAGGTATCGACACCATATGTGCAACATACAATGTGTCCTTCCTTGGTTTTCATGATGTAATGGAGTGCATGTACTGAAATCAAAACCTAAGATAATTGTAGAAAATGAAATGCTTGAAATGGAAACCTTAAGCTATTGTAAGAAATAAAGTACAAGGAAAGAAACCTATTCTAATTGCATAAAGATCATGAACTAAATGTAAAAGAAACCTAGCTTTACCCTATTTATCACATGTGATGATTTAAACTAACTGAGCATGGAGTTTGATCTAGGGAGTATTAACTGCTATGTGCGTGTGTGAATATAAAAGAACTCTTTTTTTTTATCTTTTCGTTTTATAAATGTAAATGCTAATCTTTCATTGTTGTTTGGCAAGGACGATAGGTATGCCGGAAGAGAGTTACAATGGTCTTGATGGCATGGAGGTAAAGTAGGGACCTAATCCTATCTTTAGTGATGATTTTTCTCAATTTAGGCTCAAAATAGGTTGCTACAAGATTTCCTACAGGAAAACTACATGATGTTTACAGGATCTCCTGTTTTACTACAAGATTAGGCTAAAATATTGAAAAGTGGTCAGGAAGGTGGAATGAATCTTGGGAAAGGAGGATGATGGAAGAATAAGGCATGGAGGTGGTGGACACTACCCAGAACTCAAGAAGGGTTTCCAGATGATTGGATTTGCTCAATGGAAATGACAACTTTTTCTTATAAAACAAGAATTTAGATGGAGATCTTAGTGAATTTTGGAGACATGGGTGGATAAGTCTTGGATGAGGAAAATGAGATAAGGTCTCCTTGCAATGTAGAAGCTCCTACAAAAATACACATTATTATCTGCATCTATACACAAATTCATCTATACATGGGAAAGATTTATTAAATGGAATAAAATAGAATTGTTACCATCTAATGGCTAGGTGCATGAATCGAAGTTCTTGAAATCAATACAAGACTACTTCGGAACTAGTACAAAATCTAAGAGATCAGAAATGACAATTAAAACTTTTCCTAAGAAACTTAAAGATAATTAACCCATGCTAAAAACATAGAGGAAAATTACTAGTCTAAAATCCATAAATTCAAGAACTAGTGATCTAGTAAATCTATAAAATTCCTAACCTAATCAATTACAAATGAAATGGGGTAATTTTTGTTATTAAACAGAATGTTTTTTTATCTAATGCAAGTGGAACCAACTCGATTGAAGCTCGCTAGCATGCTCTAAAAAATAGCAGAAATATATTGTTCTATGCCACAAAGGAGTTCCAAAAATCTAGATTTGGGAATAAGAAAACTAATCCAAGTAGCTAGATGATTACTATGACCTTCCAAATATTTTCCAAATATAAATCGATGCTTTTGATCCTGAAAAAGAACTTACATGAACCATTTAACCCAATCCTACAACAAGAAGTAATTAATAATAAATATAGAAATGGAAAGAAACAACAAGAAGAGATGCATGTGAATAAGAAGTGATAAGAAGAAAAGAAAACGATACAAAAGGGCTTTGAGGCTCCTAGGATGGCGAAGCCCAAAGAAAATCAGAGTCCTATGGTGGAGACCAAGACTTAGAAGCCGAATATGACACCAATCTTCATTATTTCCATCAATAGAATTACATCCTCGCAAGAAAATACAATGGAGCTACAAAAGTATGAGTTCTCTCCACAAGAAGACTAATAAAAACCTAACCCAAGAGGAAAATTCAACTTGGTACTTCCCCATGAAAGGAGGAAGCTTTCTCCACCAAACTTCCTTGATTAGTGGATCTGGTTCCCAATACTATGCATCTACATTAAATGGCAGGGAACACATTCCTAGATTTTCTCAATCCTTGTAGTTCCACAATTTGTACCATAATTTCATAATATATTATTGATTTATTATTTAATATTGATCCTCCTATAGTAGGGAGAAGGTCCCTAAATTATCTCCTCCTACAAATCTTCATAATCTGCCCAATATTCTCATAATATTCCACAAAAATAAATAATATTAGGCACAAATCATAAACCTTCCTAATGAACATATTAAAGTTAAAAGTAGATTATCTAATGCAAAAGAGAGGTTTAATTTGTTGAAGGATGGTTAGATGGGCCTTAATGTATGTTTAATTTAGAGGCATTGGCCATAATTTATGTCTAATTTAGAGGCTCATAAGTATTATTTGGATAACCATAAATGTGGAAGCGACATGTTGTATATGAATCTAGACCTCACTCTATTATTATTTCTTTGGGTGATAATTTATATAGGATACTGAAGGTATCCATGCCTACTATCATCTCTTTGATCTCCGCTAAGAAATATAGTAAGATCATCTCCCACATTGGCATTTTTTTCTTTCTGATTCACTCTCATAGTAAGGGGAATATTGTAGCCACATCCATGGCCCTGAGGAAGGGTTCCTCCATGCAGCAGAATCAAGTGCATATAGTCATGGAAGAATACAGGGACATCTTCTTCTTACCCACAGGTCAAGCATTTGATTGATCATACTCCCAGAGAATCTCTACCCAATGGTTTGATATATTGCCACTCCAGTCTAGAAAATTAGGAGATCAAACACAAATACACGAGTTTCTGTAAAAAGGGCATATCCAACCAAGTTCCTAGCTTGATTGCACTTATACAGAAGAAGGATGGGATCTGGAGGGCCTGCATTGATTATCAGGTACTAAACAAAATCACATTCAGGAACAAGTATCCATTCCCACATATTGAAGGCCTTGTGGACCAACTCAAGGGGGCCAAGTACTTCATTAAGATCGATCTAAACTCTTGCTATCACCAGGTTCCAGTAGAGCCCATAGATGTATGGAAGACCACCTTCAAATCCAAGGAACGCCTTTTTAATGGTTGGTTATGCCCTTTGGGTTGAAAAATGGCTGTGCTACTTTTATGAGGCTAAAAGATGACATTTTGTGGCCCTTCAAAAACTCCTTTGTGGTTATTTATCTTGAGGATACCTTCATCTCCATCAAGAGTTGGGAAGAACACTTGCAACACATTCGACAGGTCCTTCAAACCCTTCAACAACACAAACTATGTGCCAACTTGGAGAAATTCACCTTTGGCATGAGCGAGGTCCAATATCTGGGTTACATCATAGATAAGCATGGTGTGCATGTGGATATGACTAAGATCCAAGTCATTTGGAATTGGCTATCCCCTACCACTCTAACGAAGTTTTGGAGATTTTTGGGCCTTACAAACTTTTATTGGAGCTTAGTGTTGGGATTCTACCACATCACTTGGCCTTTGAGTTAGATTACTAAGGGTGGGGCGAAAGAAAAGTTTTCTTGTTCTCAATGCCAACAAAAGGTGTTCATTGAGTTGAAGCACCACTTCTGCTCTGCATAGATACTCACACTTCCAGACCTATAACATCCGTTTGAAATCGTGATAGATGCCTCCGACTATGCTATTGGTGTTGTTTTCACCTAACACATGCATCTAGTGGCCTATAATAATGAGACTCTTTCCAATACAATTTAGAAGTACCCCACTTATGATAAAGAGATGTATTCCATCGTGTAGGCTTGCTGTCAATGAAAGCAGCAAATGATAGGGAAGGAGACGGTCATCCACACTGATCACCAACCTCTTTAGTTTATAAAGATACAACGGAATTTGCAGAATGATCTCCATCAGAAGTGGTCCACATATCTACAAAAATTCCACTTGAACATTAAATATAAAAAGGGAAGCACCAATCATGTTGCAAACTCCCTCAGTCATCCCCTAGATATAGCTCTAACTATTTTTCTCAACACCTATGGCCATGAGACCTCTGAATGGCCGTAACTATACAAAGAACATCTAGAGTTCACCTCCACATACTATATGATAATAGATGAAAAGAAAGCTCTTGATTTCCACCTCCACGACACATTATTATGCTACCTCGGCCACCTTTGTGTTCCTTCAAGGGAGAGTGCCAAGATGATTTTAGAGGCTCACTACAATCGGGTCGTAGGACACTTTAGTGTGGATAAAATTGTGGTTGTACTATAATAGTACTTTTATTAGCCAAAACTCCGACATGATATTGGGAAATATATAAGATTCTGCACTGCCTGCACCATTTCCAAGCCAACCATCAAGAAGAAAGGCATGTACACTCCTCTGCCTACTCCCAACCAGCCGTGGGAATCCATCTCCATGGACTATATGTCTGGCCTCCCTTCTGCCAAGTATGGTAATGACTGTATAAATGTGGCTGTGGAAATATTTTCTAAGATGGCTATATTCGCAGCCTAAAAGAAGAGTAACAAATCAGAGGACACTGCCAAAATATTCTTTGAAAGAGTATGGGTACATTTTTGGATCCCGCAAACCATTATATTAGATTGGGATAACAGGTTCCTGAGCACGTTATGGTCAATCCTCTGGACACTATTGGACACCAATCTCACCAAGTTGACTGCCTTCCATCCCCAGACTGATGACCAAATAGAGGTCATCAGGAGGATGATTAACACAATTGTAATCCTACTAAACAGAGGTCAACAGTCTTTCCTATGTGCAACAAAATTATAATAGAGCTCTCCATAGCTCAACCGGTCGCAATCCATTTCAAGTGGGTCTAAAATTTCAACCATTATGTCTAATTGATGTTCCTATGCCTCATGCGACTACATAGGAAGAATCCACACATGTATTATCTGAGGCTGATAAAGCAACCATAATTATTGAACGCATCCAAAATATTAACTACCAAGTTCATGACATCTCAGAGAAGTCAAATCCCATTAACTACAAGCAGTGACATGATCAACATTGGTTGGCAAACAATGTTTAGGTGGGCAACAAATTTTGGTTGCATTTGCAGAAAGAACGCCTTACAAGAGCTCATTGGAAGCTTAGACCAATTTGATATGGTCCTTACAAAATTACCAAGGTTGTGGGAGACAATAATTTTAAGCTCAAAATTCACCCATTCTTTGGATTTCACCCATTTTTCAATGTGGATTACCTTCAACCATACTTCTCACCATTACTGGACACATCAAACATTGCACAATAGCTCACACCAACAGAGTTAAACCCAAATTGCATGGAACAGGTCACAACTAATTAAATTATGGACACATAGATCAATAACACTAGCTAGCAGAAGATCCAACTATATCAGGTTGTCAAAGCTTACCAACTCCTGCACCAAGGCATGTGGCTCACAAGGGACCAATTTTAGTAAAAGTTCCCCCTTCTCGTGGAGGCACTCAATGCAATATGGACCATTTCTTCCTAAGGGGGTAGGAATGATAGAGGTGGACGTTTGTGGCCACCCACCTATTCCACTTGGACCCACACCACTATCTCTTTCATTTTTTCAATTTCCTCAATTGTAGCATAGTTTACTATTTTTGGCAGTTTTTTGAGTCCTAAACTCCCACAGCTATTTTTAGGCCATAAACAACACTCTTTAGGAAAAAGAAACATAGGACTCTAATTGATGTTTTCCACTCAAAATTTTTATTCCTTGGATATATATTTCTTACAAGGTATTGTGCACATACAACAGAGATCATTTTCCAAAGTTACATCCCCAGGAAGTTAATGTACAAACTTACCCAAACAGGGCCCATAGTTTTGGCGTTTCATCTCCTAGGGTTAGGTTTTTCGATGTTTATGGCTTTTAATTTTTTCTCAATAATAAATAGGCCTTCGAGCCTCATTATAAGATAGTTTAGAGGCATGTAGACACAACATCTCTTCTCAGGGATAAGCTACCATCTCCCAAGCTAGTCTTATTTCCATTTTGTTTGTAAGCATATTTCAGTATTTGATATTAATGAAATGAAGTGTTATTTCTGATGCATCTCTATATTTATGGTTATATCTATATTTTTTTCATTTTTCTTTAAGTTTGGATCACATCATTGCCACCAACAAGATCTAAAACAATGAGCCCAAAGATCTGAAGGAGGGAGAGCCCCTGTTCCACTCCCAGATGTGGGTGAAGGGTTCTCCACTACAGTTCATTGTCCAGAACAAGAGCCAAAAGAACCTAATTGCAACATAGGTCATGAAGCATCTAGGCCTACCAACCACATAACACCTACACTCATACACCATCGAGTGGCTTCACCAAGGGTGAGATCTTCACGCCAACCAGCAATGTCACCTTCCCTACAACATCAAGCCCTTCATAGATTAGTTACTATGTGATGTTTCTCCTCTTGAATTTTGGGATGTATTATTATGACAACCATACTTGTGGAAGTGACATGTGGTGTATGAGTCTAGGCTCTGCACTTTTATTATTACTTTGGGAAATACGTTGTACATGATACCGGAGGTAGTGTCACCTACCACCATCTCTTTGATCACTATGAAGAAATTCAGTAAGATCATTTCCCTGACTGGGAATTTTTTTGTTGCTTATGATTATCCCTTATGACAAGAAGAATATTGTGGCCATGGCCTCCAAATAGGGCTCCTCCACATGGTACTATCATATGGGAAAAGTTGTGGAGGAGTACATGGACATCTCCACCTCACCCATAGGGGTATGTCTACATTGTCAGGACAATAAATCCATTGATCTAACCCTAGGTGCATTGTTTCCCAATGGACTGATCTATCAATTCTTTGTTCTGGAGAAGGATGAAATAGAGAATCAGATTCAGGAGATATTGCAAAAAGGTCACATCAATCCAAGTTCATCACCCTGTGGGAGCTCAATTTTGTTGGTATAGAAGAAGGATGGGACCTAGAGACACTGTATTGAATATCAGGCACTGAACAATATCACTTTCTGAAATAGGTATCCAATCCCAAAGATTGATGACCTTCTGGACTAGATCAAGGGGGGAAATATTTCAACAAGATTGACTTGAATTCCATGTATCACCAAGTACCAGTCGAACCCTCCGACGTGTGGAATATTGTCGTCAAATCCAAGGAGGGCTTTTTCAAATGGTTGGTCATGCCTTTCAGGTTGATTAATGCCCCCACAACCTTCATGAGGCTAATGGATGACATCTTGCAACCCTTGAACAACTCATTCGTGGTGATGTATTTTGATGACATCCTGATCTTCAACCAGAGTTGAGAAGTGGACCTCCGCAATATTCAACAGGTCCTCTAAGATCTGCGACAACACAAGATGTGTACCAGTTTGGAGAAATGCAATAGGTCCTCTAAACTCTGCGACAACACAAGATGTGTACGAGTTTGGAGAAATGCACTTTTAGTATCACCCAGGTTCAATATATGGGGTACATCATTAATGAATTGGGTGTGCATGTGGACTGTTACACAATAATTTGTCACCATTTGTCACCGTCCCTATTACCCCTTTCTCGAACTTTGGAGGACTCATTCCGGGACCTGTGAGAAGTAACATAACTTGAAACCACTTGCATTATGTTCCCCTAAGTATGGAATTCATATGCCTTGAAGACATCTCATGCAGAATATCCTTAAAAAGTTCCCTTTTTCCATTAGCACAGATCCACAGTGTATTACTCGCGCCAATGGGGGAAATCCTCCAAAGAGGGCGCACCAGTTGGCGCTCTGTCTCATAGTTATACCCGCGCCAACTGAGTTTGGAAAAGATTTTTAAGAAACACACGCCCGAAAGTTTTTTCCTTTCGACTCATGAAGCTTTTCAAGGATAATGCCAATCTCATGGATGTCGATATTCATCGTATCTCTATCCATAATAGCTTTTCGAGGATAATGCAAATCCCATGGATGACTGGATTCATTGTATCTCTTCCTCCTCCTCCATCTATAAAAGATTTTTCTGTTGCATTTGACAAACTAGTTTTGGAGCATAGGGAGAATTATATTGTCAGAAGTCTGAGAGATTGCTGTAAGAGTCTTCTTTGCATTCATAATCAAAGAGAGAGAGGCTTGTTCCCAATCCCGGCAAGCTTTGCAAGACATATGTAGCTGATCACCCAACCAAAGGAGGATTTCATGTCAGAACTATGGTTGTATACTCCTTTGTTGATTATCAATAATAGATGACTATCATTATGGTTCCATTCTTGTTGTTCATTGTGATGATGATCGAGTTATATCTTTTCTGACTGATATATAATTGCATCTATTGGATTTTATGCTTGTATTCGTGTCGTTCTTTGCCTGTGCAGGTGTCCATTCATGAAGATCGTGAGGATCGTGACCGGCCGGAGCAAAGGAACGGGAGTGTCAACTCTTCTACAACACTAGCGCTAGAATCCAAGTAGGTTCTCATAATCCACCTTTAATTTGAAATTAGGAACTTGCATGATAGCATTGTTTGATTGTTGCTAGACCCATTTTGGGCTAGTAGGGATCGCCTCTATCCACAGAGGGGATTCACCTCTCCAACAATTTGGTGACTCCACTGGGGAGTTAGCTTGTTGTTTGATTTGTAAACTTTAGACGGAGCCTGAAGTACGGCCAGATAGCCTTCGAAACACTATTGCTTTGCATTAGCGAAGTAGATCAACGCCACTTCAGTCAATCTCCGGTTTGGTTTACGAACTAAAAAACTTGGAGTTTGTCTTGTCTCTTTGGTTTTCTCTTGTTTTGATTGCTTAGATAGCTTTCTGGGTTGGATTCTTTGTTGTCTCTTACTGCCTGGTCTATCTGGATACTGCTGGCCTAGTCTTGGATTGGCGCTCTTTTTTGCATGACAGTCGCGCCAATTGGCACCGCTTGTCAATGTACAGCCCGCGCCAATCCTCAATTGGCGCTACTTTTAGCCTGAAAGTCACGCTAGCCCAGGGAACCTTTTAGAGTTTGCTTGTTTTGAGGCTTCCAAGCTTGGTTTTTGTGTCTGGATACTATCTTTCAATCACTTGAATGTGTTAGAGTCTTGTTTGATTGGTTTTTGGCCTTTACCCTTTGGGTGTTTGTTTTTTTCCACCGATTTCACATTTTAGCCCTAGGGAATCTAGTGGCTTTGTGCATTGAGCGTTCCTTAGGAGTTTTGGTCTTCTGTTGGTCCAGTAAACTTTTTGGTTGCTCTCTTGCACTTGTTCAGTGATTGTTAAACTTTTTATTACGTTATTCGAGTGATTTACTTCTTTTTCACTTGGATTCCGCTTGGCTGCGTTTTGGTCTGAGATCACATGGCCCATTCAAGTCTTTGAGATCTTCTCTTACTTTGGAAAGATTGTCTTGGTGTTTCAGGGACTTGATTGTGTTTTCATTGAGTGAAATTTGTCTTTTTTACTCTTTGTTATTATCTCTAAAAATTTGTTTAGTGCATTTTGCCATCAAAAAGAAAACGAACAATCTCTTTTGCGTTGCAGTAGTTAATGGAAATTAGAGCTTTTCATTGTTATTAGCGATTAGTAACTTTAAAGAAAAGTTTCTTTTATTGCCATTAGTTGCATTAGAGTCATTGTTGATTTTTTTATGATCATTTTATTTGATTGAAAGATCTCAACTCTCTCGTAGTTAGTGTTCATCGAATGAAATGATACATTTTGGCATATAGCTTGCATTTAAGGAATTGTGAGAGATTGCATACGGTAGGACCTGGAAATTGAAATCTAATCCAAGATCAACTGTAAAATGAACTGAATGAGTCTAAAAACGCATTGGAACTTAACGCATACATCTAGAGGTCTAGGCTAGAGACATGTTCCGACGTCGTTAAACCTAGTCACTATTGTTTCACATTAAGGTTGGGTGATTCCTCCTTTTGTGACTGAATAGTGTTCTAGCACGGATTTTTGCTCCCACATACCGTCGAGTATATGGGGAGAGCCCACTAGGTTATCATCCTTTATCCACAGGAAGTCGTGTCTGCCACCTTACAAGCCATAATGCACTGAACATAGCATTCGAGAAGATTGACTGTCGTACGGAAAGTCCTTGGTTTTCATATGATTGCCAAGGTGTATATGCAGTTTTACAGATTTGTTTGGTAAACCCTTTGCCTAGTTTCTCCAGAGTAGTCACTTTTGATCCTTTCCAGACTCCCTAAAAGAAAAGGCTCAGCTGAGCACTTGTCACTTCAGGCTCATTAAACATTCGAAGGTGACTATAGTCATCTTTTTGTCCTTTTCTCAACCCTTAAAACATGAAAAGGTCAAGTTCAGTTCCTTTGTCTTAAAATTTATTCGGCCGCGATTCACATTTACCAGGTTAGATCTTGTTTACGTTAGCTTGAGTAGGCTTCTTTTTCGATGGCAACCTTTCCGGGATTCACCAACCCAGGGATCCCCTATGACAGAAACCCTGGTCATTTCGCTCCTTTTGGGAATGTTGGTGCTCCTTACATGGCAACGTTGTCCCTCCCAGGGTTAACTGTTGGGTTGCCTGTTTTGTTGTTCCCAACCTCTTTGGTCCCTGCCGTCTCAACTTCTGGTCAATCAGTCCCTCTACCTAAACAACATCATGTTGATTCTAAAGTGGACCTCTCCCCTTCTTCGCCTGTTTCTACGTCCTCATCTTCTACTTCGCCTGGTGAAAGTCTAGATTTGAGTAACCAGGTGACTAAGAAGTAGAAGAAGAAGACGAAGAAGAAGAAGTCTCCTAAGGGAGAGGCTAAAACTGCAGCTAGTCCCTCGAGTACACCTCCCATTGGGCCACATTCTGCTCCTCCACGGAAAGTCAAATTTCTATGTAGATTATGCAAGGATGACCATCTTCTGCGCGATTGTCCTGGCATTCCTAGGGTCTTAGAAGTATGGTCTCACGATCCAGCCCGCCCCTCATTATCCTCTGAAGCTCACGGTGATGCTACTCTATTAGCTGGAAATGGTAAGGGAAAAGGGAAGATTCGAATCCCCTGTAGGTTCTATGAAGGCAATCATCCCCTTCACCTTTGTCCACTCGTGGATAAAGCCTCCATTGTCTTGGAAAGTCTCACAGCTCCTTCACCCCAACTACCCGTTGGCTATCAATGTCTTTCTGCAGCCGCAGATCGTTCCCTTGCTGACAAAGAGATCGACCAAGATTCCTCTCTTATCCAGCCTCCTCTTCCTGAACCTGGCTCTGCCAAGCCTGTTCCAGACCAACCATTGATCAGAAAGAGTGTCGACTCGAGTTCACCACCTGTCAACCACTCTGTTTCGGAAGAGCATCATTCCCATGTTCTTCTTGTCTCCTCAGATTCTTCTGCATGCGAAAATGATTCTCCTATCCCAGCTGCTCCTGAGAGTCCTGCTTCGGTCCCTTTAGAGCAGGGGGGAAATCATACGATTCCCCCACCAAGTAGTTCAGTCGTTTCCTTCGACTGAAGTCGTTTGACCACCTCCCGCCTTCCATCCCATGTGCCTTTCTGGGTCACGGTACACGCCTATAATAGGGCAATACCTGGCACTATTTTGGATGAGGGTGCATCTGTCAGTCTTATGCCTGCCACTACTTGGCAAGCTTTGGGTTCCCCACATCTTGTGCCAGTCACACCGAATCTGACGGCTTTTGATGGAGGAACTAGTCAACCATTAGGGATCCTTCTGAAGTTCCCTATTACTTTGGGAGGAAAAACCGTCTATATAGACGTATTGGTTACCCAAGGTGCTTTAGATTTCAGTCTTCTTCATGGCCGTGACTATGTTTATGCCATGGGGGCCCTGGTCTCTTCACTTTTCTATGTGGTTTTCTTTCCACACGATGGAAGGATAGTGACAATAGATCAATTATCGTTCGTTCGTCTCCGGGTCCCTCCTGCGTAGTTGTCATCCCTTCCTGGTTTTCATCCACACATTGCATCTGCCCCACCACAGATCAACTACGTGGCCACTTATCCCGGGCCTGTATCCAGTGATGCCACTGTCATGCATAGTGTCCTGGGGGCATTGGGTCTTGACTTCCGAGATGTTGTCCTTCCACCAGGAGTGGCACTCTTGGAAGCCCCGACTTCCTATTCATTATGATGAAGTTCGGGTGGAGCATGGTTCCTTTCCGGTGTCAAGCTCCTTCAAAAATGAAACTAGGTCTGGTCGGAGCATAGTTCGTTTTCCTATGTCAAGCTCCTTAAAAAATGAAACTAGGTCTGGCGGAGGATAGTTCGTTTTCCTATGTCAATCTCCTTAAAAAATGAAACTAGGCTTGGTCGGAGCATAGTTCGTTTTCCTATGTCAAGCTCCTTAAAAAATGAAACTAGGCTTGGTCGGAGCATAGTTCATTTGCATGTGTCAAGCTCCTTAAAAAATGAAACTAGGTGTCCGAGGATAGTTTTGATCTTGTGGCGACCTCGTTAAAAAATGAAACAAGGGTTATCAGGATAGTTCTTTTACTGCGTCAACCTCATTAAAAAATGAAACAAATCCCTTTCCAAATCGAGTCTTTTGATTAAGATCTCGTAAAATACAAGTCGATTCTTTCCTAGATCTTGAGAGTGAACCTTCATTCCATCCACTTTGTTGAATGCAATGAAGCTTGGGGGGCATGTACCTCGATTTGCGTTATTATGCTGGGGCCATGTGAACTGATAACAAGCATAGTTTTTTGTTTCAAGCTTGTGTAAACATGAAACCGAATCTAAGTGGAGTTCTCCATGGTTCAAGCTTGTGTAAAAATGAACCCATACCTGATTTACATCCGGTGATTGCCTTTTATATGCTAAATTCTATTAGATGAGCCTTGGTTGTTTCATTCCATCGCCACCATCTCTTTGGCCGATCATATGCTTTCACTTGGTTGTTTATGCTTTCTTGAGGAACCGCAACGATGAGTGGTTTTATTAGCCAGCCTCTTGACCATTACATGTTTTGAGTAGTTCCACCATTGCCGGAACCAGTTGCTACCCTTTATACCACTCATTCCTCTAGGACGAGTCTCCTTTAAGCTCTTTTCAGACTCGTAAAAGATGAAAAGAATGCCGAGTACTTTTCCCTTTTTGACTCGTTAAAGAGAATAAAAATGGAGGTCTACTTTTAGCTCTTTTCCAACTGTTTAAAGACAAAAAGATCGCCGATCTACCCCTCTTGACTCATTAAATGTAAATAAGAGGCGGTCGTCTTTAAACTCTTTTCCGAGTGTGTAAATATGAAAAGATCGTCGGGCCTTTGTCGTTTCAGGCTCATTAATGGTTACGAAACAACATGATATCGGTCATTTTTTTTACTTTTTCAGGTGGACGTCACTAAATATGAAAAGTACTCCTCGATCGTAATGGTCGAGTGGTTCTTTCGAGCATTTCTTTATACTTTTTCAGGCTCGAGAGACACAACTCTACGAAAAAGGACACCGCTGGAGTTTTCTTTTCTGCTGTCTTTTCAAACTCTCTAAACATGAAAAGGCGTCGAGTTCTTCCTCTGTCAGACTCGTTAAAACCTGATGATATTGGATTCTGTTGAAATGACGCCTCACAAGCATATGCTATCCCCATCAAGCTTGTTAATAAAAATAACTCAGGTACTCGCCAGAAATGGTGGGGGAAAATGGAACCATAATTATTGTCATGTCGGCAGTATGTCGCTCTTGAACATGGCACTTTATCTGCTTTCGTGTCTGGGTGGGGACTTCTCATCTCGTTTTTCACTTGCCTCTATGGATTTGGGTGATCCTGTTTGACCTCTCATTTTCTCATTAGCTCGTCACCATGACCTTTGATCCATTGATGTCAAATACTGCCAAGTCCACTGTCATGCCACCGATATGTTCAAGAGAAGTTGACCTCTATAGAATAACAACCTCCCTCTGATAGCTCACATAATTCTGATTCACCACAACATTCTTCCTCTATCTCGTGTCGATGATGTGGGAAGCACTATGGCCCACCTTCGATCAAGGTTACTTCTTGTCGACTTCAGCTCATTATCCAGGAAGCTGATATAGAGACTCCCTTCCGGTGCCTTGGAGCCTGCATGCCTCAATGGCAGGTTCTTCGTGTTCGATGTGAGGTTTTCATCATTGGCCTCCGATCGAATGATTCTACGGGTGTTCAACACTAGCTCACTGATTCACATGCCGTAGATTGTACCTATAGTACCTTGTGGGCCATTGTCATTATTGGTGGTACCTCTCGCATCTGTTAACAATTTTCATTATTGACTCGTAATCAGACGATGTTCATGCATGTTCGACTTCAACTCATGTATTCACATGCTTGAACTTGTACATTTGTTCGGGTCGAGATCGAGCGCAAGACTGTGGATTTTGCCTGTTGGAATCCAGGCTGCGATTTTGTGGATTATTGTTACACGACTCATTCACTGGATGGCTGCGACCATGACTGAGTCTATTCATCGATCCTCACCGGATGGTTGTGCCCATACCATGGATCTAGATTATTATGTACTCTGTTATGGATGGTTGTGCCCATACCACATATATCATGTACTTGAGCTATTAGTTGTACCTCTCTATGCAGATTCTCCGGCGGCAGCTGCATGTGTTCTTGTAAAGCATTCACCCCTCTCTCTCTCTCGGGCCTCATGCTTTATGGGGCATCTGTTACATAGTAATTTGTCACCATTTGTCACCGTCCCTATTACCCCTTTGCCGAACTTTGGAGGACTCATTCCGGGACCTGTGAGAAGTGACATAACTTGAAAACACTTGCATTATGTTCCCCTAAGTATGGACTTCATATGCCCTGAAGACATCTCCCACAGAATATCCTTAAAAAGTTCCCTTTTTCCATTAGCGCGGATCCACAGTGTATTACTCGCGCCAATGGGGGAAATCCTCCAAAGAGGGCGCGCCAGTTGGCACTCTGCCTCAGAGTTATACCCGCACCAACCGAGTTTGGAAAAGCTTTTTAACAAATGCACACCCGAAAGTTTTTTCCTTTCGACTCATGAAGCTTTTCAAGCATAATGCCAATCTCATGGATGTCGAGATTCATCGTATCTCTATCCATAATATCTTTTCGAGGATAATGCAAATCCCATGGATGACTGGATTCATTGTATCTCTTCCTCCTCCTCCATCTATAAAAGCTTGTTCTTTTGCATTTGACAAGCTAGTTCTGGAGCATAGGGAGAATTATAATGTCAGAAGTCTGAGAGATTACTGTAAGAGTCTTCTTTGCATTCATAATCAAAGAGAGAGAGGCTTGTTCCCAATCCCAGCAAGATTTGCAATACATATGTAGCTGATCACCCAGCCAAAGGAGGATTTGATGTCAGAACTATGGTTGTATACTCCTTTGTTGATTATCAATATTAGATGACTATCATTATGGTTCCATTCTTGTTGTTCATTGTGATGATGATCGAGGTATATCTTTTCTGAATGATATATAATTGCATCTATTGGATTTTATGCTTGTATTCGTGTCATTCTTTGCATGTGCAGGTGTCCATTCACGAAGATCGTGAGGATCGTGACCGACCGGAGCAAAGGAACAGGAGTGTCAACTCTTCTACAACACTAGCGTTGGAATCCAAGTAGGTTCTCATAATCCACCTTTAATTTGCAATTAGGAACTTGTGTGATAGGATTGTTTGATTGTTGCTAGACCCATTTTGGGCTAGTAGGGATCGCCTCTATCTGCAGAGGGGATTTACCTCTCCAACATGGACCTAGCCAAGATACAAGTCATTTAGGATTGGTCAACCCCAACCACTCTAATGGAGCTTCATAGCTTTCTGGGTGTTTCCAATTTCTACCGTAGTTTTGTGTTGGGGTTCTCTAACATCACTTGGCCTTTAAGTCAAGTCATCAAGGGTGGAACGAAAGAAAAATTATTTTGGTTTGAATCCCAATAGAGGTCGTTATCCAAGTTGAGGAATTGCCTCTGATCTGCAGTGGTGCTCACATTACCAATCCTGCAACAATCATTTGAGATTGAGACAGATGCCTCCAGCTATGCTATTGGTGTAGTTCTTACTCAGCAGGGGCATCTAGATAAAAATATGTATTCCATGGTACATGCCTACTGAAAATGGAAGCATTACATTCCAGGGAAGGAAACGGTCATCCACACAAACTACCAACCCGTGCAGTTCATATAGACACAGGGGAAGTTGAAAAATGATCACCATCATAAATTGTCCACATAACTACAACAGTTCCATTTGAACATTAATTATAAGAATGGAAGCACCAATCATGTTGCAGAGTACCTAAGATTACCACCAGTCATGGTGCTGACCATTGTGCTCAACTCTTGTGGGAACAAGACTTTGGGGTGGCTACATTTGTACAAGAGCAATACAGAATTCAACAACATATAACAAACACTCTTGGAAGTGAAGCAAGTTCCAAATTTTCACCTCGAGGATACATGGTTATTTCACCTAAAAAATCTATGTTTTGCTTCAAGAGAGCATGCCAAGATGATTTGGTAGGCGCAGTATAGTTAGGTCGCTGGAAACTTCAGAGCAGAGAAAACAGTGGCTCTGTTATAGAAGTATTTTTATTGGCCAAACCTTTGCCAAGATGTTGGGAAGCACATTAGATCATGCACTACCTACTCCATTGCCAAACTAACCTTCAAGAATAAATGCCTATATTCTCCTTTGCCTACTCCTAGTCGACCTTGGGAATCCATCTCCATGGATTACATGTTGGGTCTCCCTTCTACTGAGCATGGAATTGACTACATTTTTGTGGTCATACACAGATTCTCTAAGATGCCCATTATGATGGCCTGCAAAAAGAGTATGAGAACAAAATCCAATGTTAAGATCTTCTTTGAATGAATATGGGTACACTTTGGGATCCCATAGTCCATTATCTTTGATTGGGACAACAGGTTCCTAAGTACATTTTGGTTAACTCTCTAGTCGATGCTGGATACCAAGCTCACTAGGTCCACGTCTTTCCACCCCCAAACTGATGGTCCAGCAGAGGTCATCAGCGGGATGATTGTACACATTTTTCACATGTACAACTCGAAGGATACACACATATGGGAAGCATACACACACATGGGATGAAAGCCTCCCCTATGTCTAGCGAAACTATAATAGAGCTCTCCATAACTCAACTAGCCATAACCATTTTTAGGCGAGGTTGGTATTCGAACCACTATGTCCAATTAGTGTGGCCATAGCATTTGTAGCTACTCAGAAAGATTCAGCCCATGTCCAGTCTCAAGCTCACAAGGCTAATAGCTTCATTGACTACATCCAACACATCTTCCAGTAGGTCCATGACATATTCGACAAAGTTAATGCCTTGTAAAAGTAGTGAGATTGGTTATTCTCTCTAAAGAATTATTCATTTAAGGAAGTCTCATATTATTCCTGTGTTTTCCTTCACAGGCCAATACCGATAAAAAATCTAAGCAGAAATGTCTAAGGCAACTAAACCCAGGAAGAAAGTCATTGTTCAGCAATAACCGATCACTCCTTCACCTAGAACAAATGTAATTCTTGCTTTATTCTTTGATACAACCCAGGCTCCTGATGCTAGAAGCTCCTCTTGGGAAGCCATTTATAAAATTTTTGGAGATGAAGAACCTAGGTTATAGTGTAGACAGCCACATCTGAAGATTTTTCCCTTGTTTTTGAAACTACTTATAGAAACATCGCCAATTCATTGATGCATAGGATTTTAGCCCAACCCAACATCATTCCATATACAGATATTGTTAAATGGGTTATCGACCATATGAATATTGTAGATAGGATTTTTATGACTAAGAGGAACACAATGATTGGGTCATTTACCAACAATAATTTGAGCAAGATGTATCATCTACCACAGTCTCAGAAAAAATATGACAACCAATTTATAGAAAAAATCATGAATTAAGATGAGGATCAGTAAGAGGTCATCAAATAATGGACAATGGATCCCAACAAACAGAAACGTGAGGATAACATTATGTATGCTATTTCTTCCCTTGTTGGACCATACTATTTTATAACTGCTATGATGTGTAGAATCTATGGTTACTCTAATACCCATAAATTCTCAGACCAATGGGTACCACTAATTGATGTTGCATCTAATGGTTATATTATGGATTGGGGAAACATATTATCTGACAGTTTAGCCACTCAAATCCTGAATTATAGGAGCCATCACTTTTTTTTCCCAAACAATGTTCTATGTTTCTATATGGGGACCTATATAATGGATGGTATTTGCTTCACCTCAGATTTTACATCTATGGGATGGAAATGGACCATAGAGGACCCTATGCCTATCCATATCTATCACATACTCTGGGAATCTAAATACTAGCCCCATTTCTATAAAACAATTACATGGAGTTATGCTTCCCATTCACCAAAGTGTCTTTGGAGAGATGGCTCGTAGGGCTTCACCTAAAGCCAATAATGATTTATTACCAATTGGAAGATGGTTTGGAGAAGAATCCTTCACTTATATCTGGATCTTCAGTAGTCTTGCAAAAACACACGTATTACCCCTTTATGTTTGTGATAAACTCCTAGGCCAAGAGATAACCTACTAAACTTTAGGGAATGGCCTTCCAAAGGTTATGAAAGATGTTGAAAAGACAATGTGACCTACCTTTCCTATTCAATGTGGTGTTTATGCTCTTGACAATTTCAGGCATGCTAGTCTTGAGATTGAACAAATTTAATGTTTAAATTTCGCAACTATTCCCAACAGACAATATGATCCTAATGATACTACTAAGAATGCCATTGCACAGGAATAACTTAGGAGATTCATGGATGAGTCAGACAAGTTTGATGATTTATTTGAATCAAATTCTATCTATGCAGAGGTTGAGAATGAAGATGCAACACAATTAAGTCCTGAAGAATTGATTTAGTTTAATCAGTACAAGAATAAAAGGATAGCCCACTTTCCTATCGATTTATTAATGCTTCATCAACAAAATATAGAGAAATATCAAGCCTTTGCTAGTATAGAAAAGGTCCCTAATGTATCTCAGATAAAGGATACAGGTAGTTCCACTTCTTCTTAGGCAAAAGAAACTATAACAGACAAAAATCTAGATGTAGTATGGGAACATTTCACAAAAAAAAATAGATCCTAAAAGTGTGAAGACTCCATTGCAGATGAATATTAAACATACCTCTGTAGTTATAGGGAATACCTCTCTTACTATTTAGGCTTCCAATAAATCTTTGGAAACTGATGATTTAGAAGTCATCTCAGTATTCTTGACCTCCCACGTCATTTTGAAAATTGAAGAAATTCCTCCTCTTGGTGTGTTTTATAGTCTAAAACATAAATTTGTGGTTAGAAAATAGAGAAAAAGAAAGTGAATTTAATAAACCTAGGCCTTAGTCCCTAGTAATGTTTCCTTTGAAGTAATTTCGAAAGATGTTGAAGCTACTCCTGCTAAGGATTTCAGAAGGCTTTCACAATCTGCAGGAGAATATGCTAGTGATACTATTAATAAATCCTCTGAAGTACAACAACTCCTAAGGGAGAAATATGAAAGGATTATGTACCTAGAACAAGGTTTTGAGAATGGAAAAAAGTAATCACTCAATAGGGGCAAATACAACTTACAAAACTAAAAAATAACTTCAATGACTTAAAGATTTCAACATCAATTAGATCTAAAGAGTAGGGATACTAAAATCAAGGAACTTCAACAAAAGATTGAGCAATTAAAAGTGAATCCTGAGATAGCTGAATTTAAGAAGGAAGTAGGAGAACTAAAGAATCTTTGTGCTCAACATCAATTTGTTTTCTGTCATAAATTAGCCATTATCCATGACTTATGTCAATCAAGTGATTCATTAGTGAATCAATTGTCTGATCTGAGGAAATACTATACGGAAGTTGAGGAGAATATTTCAGATTATATAGGCTAGCAAGATAATAGTGAGGGGAGATCAGTTGATGTCCCTAAAATTGGAGAATCACAGAAAGAGATTGTTTTCCAATAATGGGAAATAAAGCTTGAGCATGCAAAAATGGAAATATCTAGTGTTGGGAATATTTCAAACAATCTCATTGAATCTATTAGTGACAGTTTATTACAAGGAAACCTAATTTTAGACCGCCCTAAGGATACTTTTATCGATGTGAAATTGTTAACTAAAACATGGCAGGAACCATAGAACAAGAAGGTTGAGAAAATCTAGAATATGTCGAAGGTTTTCTTGGAATGTCATTGGAATTTTTTAGTTAAACCTCATATTCAGTGACTAATGTTGAGGTGTCTCTCCAACATAACCACCCATCTTATTCTAACACTCCACGATGCAATATTCATTGAAGGATCCACATACAACCTCATTGTCCACCTGAATTAAATCCAATGATAGATATATGTGAAATTCAACAGTGTATGGGACAGTAGGCTTCATCTCAACCATAGTCAGGTTGTTACAATTGAAATCTATTATTGCATTTTTACTTTATTTCAAGTGTGTTTTGTTGGAAACACTCCAGTCTTTTATGGAGCTTTACTATATTTGTATTTTTACTAGAAACTATAAATCCCCTTCATTGACATGAAGAAGGGGTTCTGAATTTTGGCAAGAAATCTTTTGGTTTTCACTACTATAACTTGAAGTGACCTTAACAGAAAGTGGAACCATTACTGTTTCACTTATGAGAAGAGTCAAAATATATCAAGTAATATTATCTGTGTATTATACCGTGTTTATGAGTTAAATTGTTATTTTAATTGTGTTTATCATATATGTTTTTGCAGCCAATTAAGAATTTATCATTATTGATGTGTTTGATTAAAATATTTTAAGTATATGCATGAACAATGATATCTTATATGTGCAATGAATCTCATCAACTAATTTAATTAGCTATTTAATTAAATTATCTATATTCATTCGTTTTAACCTCATAAAGGACTTGATGATCTATATTGTCATGTTAAATGTGAGGTATTTATAAAGTCACATATATAGAGAAAGCTTTCTTGGGATAGATATTTTAATTCTATTTATTCTTTATTTCTTAGTTTCATTTGCATCATTAGACCAACACTTATATATCTCATCCATTTTTTATAACTTTTATTAATGGAAACTGGTCCCATAATCCGAGTCGAAGCCACCATTCCAAATCTAAAAGGAGTTGTTTGAAATTCCCAACTGTGTGGTTTTCCCCAAATTTCAAGTAGAGAATTTTGAGCCTTCAACATTTTTGGTGCTAGAAGGAGGGCCCTCAGACTATGACTGGAAAGAAGATTCACTCTTAGATTAAAATTTCATTCTAAGAGCCAATCTCCCTCAAAATAACCACCAACTTCTAGATCACATTCCAAATCTCCTAACCCAAGGTCTAAAGTTGTTCAAAAAACCACCAAAACTCCTAGGACACTTCCAAAGTCAATTGGCTAAAATTATTCTCAAATACCTATAAACCCCCTGAAGTTCATACTTTGATTCAAAAATTGGAAGAAATTTATATTTTTCGAGAAATGTTTGTCGAGACTAATATATTGGAAGGAAGTGTTTCTTCATCTTTACAATATTCTTGTGTATTAACTAGATCCCATAGTGAAAAAATTGGATTTAAACCTTTTGAATTCCCATTACCCACTCATCGAAGAAAGAAAAGTACCCCAAAAACTCACTCTTCTGCTAGCGATATTACATCATCATCTCCCCCTCTTACTCCTTCTCTTGGTCCTGCTTCTTCCTCTACCTTTGTACCTTCTTCCTATCAACCTCTCATCCCATCCACTCACATTCCTCAACCACAATCATTTGGTGCAACTATAATTAGTAGCACTACAGGAGCATTATCTTTAACTACCCAATCTTCATCAACCTCAACATCTTTTGCAACTTCCTCTATTCCTAATATTTCCAAAATGGAAAATATACCATGGAACAATCCTAGGGCAGTACAGATGGCTCCGCCATTACACCCTCTTCCCAAACACCCAAAGAGGTGGCTTCCTAAGTTTAATCATGATGATGGCCTCCCTCCTGAGGAACATCTTCATAATTTCATGTTAGTGATCAATTTGAATGAAGTCACAAAACAATATTGTGTAGTCAGACTTTTTGCCTACACATTTGAAGGATCTGCAAGATCTTGGTATTTTTCTCTTCTTGTTGGATCAATAACGAATTGGGATATGTTTGAAGAGAATTTTTTATTTAAATTTGGTGATGACCAAACAACTTCTACTTTGATTAATGACTTATCAGATCTTAAGGATAATCCAAATGAAAAAAATTAAAGATTCTAATTCGAGATAAAACAAATTGCTGAATAAAATCCCAGACATCGCTAGAGTAGGGACTGGTGTACAAATTGAGTGGTATATCTCTTATCTTGCTTCAAACATTGCAATGTTCGTAGATAAAGTGAATAAAAAAGTATTTCTTAATAACATGAAATAGGCTCTATCTGTGGAAAAGAGAATCCTTACTGTTGAGAAGAAAAACACTCTCAATGAAAGAAAGAAAACCAAAAAGGTTACTTTCAAGGATGAATCCAACAAGAAAGCCCCCAAAGATCCTTTTGATGTGGAAGGGTTACAAATGGTTCTAAAGAAAATGTCTAATGAAATGGTAGAAATTAAGAAGCAAGTAGATGAGTCCTCAAAAAATTCCTTTCGTCCTTTCAAAAGGAAGCAGTGATCCCAATCACAACCACTTTCCACTATATCAAATGTTGAATCTAACCAAGATGATGAAGAGGAAGAATTTTCCTTAGCTATTGAAGAATCCCAAGAAGAAGAATTAACATAAGCTCATGGCTTATGGGATTTCATCCTAACCACTTCAAAAAATGAAGAAGAATAAGAAGAAGAGGCCTTACTAGTGAGTATTATAGGAAGAGGACATGCTAATCCATCTCCAACAAATCAAAAACACAAATCCCCTACTCCTCCTACAAAGCACAAAGGTGTAATTAAGAAGTCTTCTACTCCTCCAGATTCTATTCCAGCTACTTCTAAATCTCCGTCTTCATCCAAGACTTTGATAATCTCCGATACTATGGAATATAATATTGTGAAAGACATGAACACGGTCAAAGCTAAAATTTATCTTTATGAGGTTAGTAAATTAAAACAACAAGAAAATCTTTTACGTAAAGAAATAAATGAAGTTCCTACATCTCCATTACCTATTGTTGTCACTGCAAAGGCCTCAAAAGGGAAAGGAAAACCTCATAATGTCTCTTTAGATAAATTGACCCATTAGATTCCATTTGGATTGGAGATAGATCAAAGTCCCATACTCCTAACTTTTTATTGACTTTTGAGATTTTTATGAAGAATGTTCATAATTAGATATCATTTTTTGGGATTCAACTGCGTTAAGTAAGTCATTCAAACGTATGACCATTTCCATGAGAGGAAGTCGTAACTGACTAATTTCTCATGATTTTTGAATAGTTCACTTAGCACTCATTGCATCGGGTGATGCTCACAGGGGTGAAGAAGTGGGATTGAAACTAGTGAAATGTGGAGAACGAATCACATAGCATCAATCATCACTTCCGGGGCTTGCACCCGGTAACCAGGACTTCCCAGGAGGTCACCCATACTTAAATGTTCATAATTGTCTAGTGGATTTGGGTGCATCATAAAATGTCATGCCTTATGCAGTGTGTCTTAAATTAAATATTTCACCACAAAATTTTTTTGTTCATATTATTCAATTAGATTGCACAAAAGTCAAAGTTTTTGGAGAAATGAATTCTCTTTTAATAACATTATCTTCCAATTAAAAGGTTTTTCAAATAATAGATATATTAGTTGTAGAAATTACTAAATTCTATGGTCTTAGTCTAAGTAGAGATTGGTCTAAAAAACTACATGGCTACTTCACAACTGAGCGGTCGCACATGTGGCTTCCCCACAATGGAAAACCTAAACAAATTCATGCCAATAGAGAGAAACACATGAAATATTAAGTGATTGACTTTTATGAGGATAACATGTAGAATTTCCCAGTGTATATCAACAGATTATGCAATATACTAAAGCAAAATACAAGATCTACTTCTACAATAAACTTTGTGGAAGCTTAATCAATTTGAGAAAGATCAATAAGAACACATATAACAGATGAAGAGAAAGAACTTAATCACACATGAACACAGAATAATAATCCTGGGGAAAGCCTCAACCTAAAACCCCAATCTTTGTAATTTCATACAAGTGGAAATATGTTCAGAATACATAAAGAATCAGCTCACAAGCTATCCTGCTCTCTCTGCAATCCAACAATATAGCTCACAAACTGAGTAGACAACACATATGCCTTTCCTCAGCCCTCCAAGCCTCATATTTCCTTTCTAACTTTTTCTTGGGGTCCAATGATGCCACCTGTGTGAATTGACCTCACTCACACTCACTAAACTGAAGAAGTAACTGCGCAATCCTCAACGAAAGAATTCCTTTTGCATGTAAGAGATATCCACCAATGAATATTCCTGCAACTGATAGTACACTATCCCAGCATCTGATCTCAACTGGGTCTCTGACTGAACTAACATGCATGACATATTTATGAGAGAATATTTAGTTATCCAAAGTGCAGTAGTTACATGCATGCATGCATTAACTAACTAAACAACAAACTATTTCAACTAATCTAACTAGACTTAGCTTAGATAACTGAGCTAACTAATTACAACTCGAATTACAACTCAACCTCATCTCCTTAACTAAGGGATAAATTCCTCAATCAATGGAAAAACTATTGCATGTCTTCACATAGACTTCATGTTTGAATTTCTCCAAATAATTAACTCATGATGAATTAATTAATTATTTTTCAAACAGCTGGTAAGATCAAATTAGAATTTTTACTTCTCTATTTTAGTTCACGGACTAACTAAAATAGGAAGGTATCCCAAAATGCTATTTATAGCAGTTCTAATTTTAGCACTTCTATATTTAGCATTTCTTGTTGCTATCTTCAACATAATGAACCAGTAGTATTTACAAACAACATTCTTAGAAGTTACTCTTTTGAATCTTTCTTTGGCAATTTTCAACCACAAGAATCTCCTTTTTTAGTTGACTCTGTTTCATATCAAATTTAATTTGTTTCCGAAATTGTTTCATCCAAGTGTATTAATATTGTAGAAAACCTTCTAAATAAGCATGATAGTTTATTTTAGACTCTTTATTTTGATGGATCAAAATCTAATGAAGTTGCAAGAGTTGGTTTCATCTTCATTAACCTTGTGGAGAAAAACTATGTTGTCTGGCAGATTGGTATTCGATTGTACCAATAATGTTGCCAAATATGAAGCATTGGTACATGGCTTACATAAATCCATTAGTCTTGATATCAAATACCTTAAAGTTTTTGGTGACTCAGATATTGTTATCAAACAAGTTAGAAACAACATCCATTGTGTTTCTAGTCACCTTAATAAATATCAATCTTTGATCCAAGACATTGTTTCTCATTTCACTGCATTCAACATAGACCCTATCCCAAGAATACAAAATGCTAGTGTTGACCTCCAAGAAAATGTTGTTTCCAAACTCATTTCACCCAAAGATTTCAGTCCTAATAGATTTTCTATTGAATTAATTTTTCACCCCTTCATTATAGACAACATTACTAATTGTTGTGTGTTTAATGATGACAATGACATCTTAAGTTTTATGACATCTGACGGGTCTTAATCTGAGCACGTTATTGATGGATATGATAATGAAAAGTAGTTGAATAAATATTTTGAGGAAGACTCTTTACCTAAACCTATAGTGAAATTGGAAGATTTATATGATCTAAAAGATAGGTTTAAAAAGGCAACTAATTGCAAGCTTCAAAGTTTGACTGTGAGATTTGAATTGGTTAACTTAGGATCTAATCATAAGACTCAGAACATAAATTTAGGCCTTGGACTTTCACTAGATGAAAGGTATTCCTTCATTCATTTGTTGAAAATATACAAGGATATATTTTCATAGAAGTATGATGATCTTAAAACCTATGACACATTCATCATTCAACACACCATTTCTATCCTTCCAGATGTCAAGCCAATTCAGTAAAATCTTAAGAAGATTCACCCTAACTTGGAATCTTAGATTAAGACTAAGTTGAATAAGCTTCTCAATGCTAAAATCATTTTCCAAGTTGGGCATTCCAAGCGGGTCTCAGACCATGTGCAAGTTAGAAGGAAGAATGGAGATATTCCTATTTGTATAGATTTTAAAAATTTAAACAAAGCTTATGAAAAGGATAAATTTCCTTTGCCTCCAATGGAACAACTTTTACAGTATTTTGTTGCTTCTGAACTAATGCCTTTCTTAGACGGTTGTTTAGGTTACAATCAGATTCTTGTACATCCATATGATAGAATGAAATCCAAATTCAAGACTAAGTGGGGGACCTATGCTTATGAAAGAATTCCTCTTGGACTCATTAATGTTGAAGCTACTTTCCTAAGAGCTGCGGATATTGCTGTGATAGGTTTGATCACTAAGATAGTTGCAGTGTCTTTATATGACATTATAATTTATTCTAAATGAAGGAGCAACCATTTACATGATTTAAAATAGATGTTTGAAAGATGTTGAAAATTTGGAATCTCCTTAAATCCTAAAAAGTAATTTTTTCTCTTAACAAAGGAAAACATCTAGGATTTATTATGTATAAAGAAGGAATCTGCATAGATATAGATAAAATCAAGGAGATATATTAAATCCCCTTACCACACAACAAAAAACCCATGCAATATTTCCTTGGGAACATTAATTTTGTTAAAAGAGTCTTCATAGATTTCTCCTAAATTGTACTTCTCTTATAGGCTATGATTAAGAAGAAGCCAATTTTCAAATGGGGACTAATCAAAAGAAAATAATTTGAGTCAATAAAATAGGCCATCATTGGTGCCCCTTCATTATCAACCCATAATTTTTCTAAAAAAAATCCTCTTTATAATTTTTATTTCAAATAATCCTATGCAATAGTTTTGACTCAACCTAATGAACAACAAATTGAACCTCCAATTTCCTCCTTTATTTCCAATTTACAGAGTTGAGTTAAACTATTCAGAGGTTGAGAAGAAATCCTTTGAAGACTTCAAGTCCATAAAACATTTCATGCCTTTCCTCCTAAAAGCACATACAAAAGTAATGTTTCATTTATATGCAGTGAGATAATTGCTTAGCTAGAAAGAATTAGGAGAGAAAAGGGAAAATTGGGTTACTTCCCTGCAAGAATATGACCTAGACATCAAAACAACTAAAATAGTAAGGGGTCAAAGTTTTTGCAAATTAATTACTGGAGCTTATGACATTTCAACTGATGAAGATTCATGTAATAATCTTCAAATCACATAGGTATGCCCTATGAACAATAAATCTCAATATGTTGATTTATTTTTTTATTTGAAAAATGGTTATGCTCCATTGGAACTCAATTATAAAAATAAAATAGCTCTCAAACTTAAAGCTAATCAATATCAACTGGTCAATGATGTCTTGTTTAAGAGGAATTATGATTATGTTTTGTTAAGATGTCTCAAAAAATCTGAAGCAAAAAAGGTCTTGCAAGAGCTACATGATGGACGAGCTAGTGGACACCATGATGGAGACACCACTGCTCATAAGACTCTTCATGCTTGATACTATCGGCCAAATCTATTAAAAGGCACTCATCCCTATGTCAGAAAATGTAAAGTTTGCCAGTCTGCTTCATGAAGAAAAAAGAAACCAGCCTTACCTTTGCAACTAGTTAACATTGAGCAACCATTTGAACAATGGGGACTTGACATAATAGGTGAGATTGCTCCTAAATTTTCCAAGTAGCATAAATACATCTTGACTGCTACAAATTATTTCAGCAAATGGGTGGAACCAATACCCCTTAATGTGGCCAACTCTGAAAACATTATTGAATTTATTGATCAATTTATAGTTACCAAGTTTGGTCTTCCTTATGCCCTTATGTTTGATAATACATCTTATTTTCTAGAAAATACCATTACTAAATTTTCTCTTAAAAGAGGTTTTAAACTCAGTTATTCTGTAAATTATTTTCCTCAAGGAAATGACTTAGCAAAGTCTAATAATAAAAACCTCATTAGAATAATCGATCGAACAGTTCACCAAAATCAAATAAATTGGCACAAAGCTCTAGTTTTTTCTTTATTTGGATGACAAAATCACTCAGAAGGTACCTATAAGCACTTCTCCTTTTCAATTAGTGTATGGAAAAGAAGTTATTCTACCTCCTAATCTAGCTATTCCATCATTAGCCCTAGTGCAATCCATTGAAGAAAAACCTTCTTCTACTTTACAATTAAGAATGTCCCAAATTCTTAAGTTACAAGAAGAAAGGGATATATCTAGTTAAGTTCATGCCCATCATCAAAAATTGGTTAAATATTCATTTGATGCAAATTCAGTTAATAACAAAATTTTCGAAATTGACAATTTAGTTCTGAAATGGGAAAATGCTCATGAAGGAAAAGGAAAACACACAAAGGTGCAAACATTATGGCTAGGCCCTTTTCAAATTGTTGAAAGACTAGGCCCATCAACCCTTATCCTCCAAGATTTATAAGGTAAGAGTGATGCTCCTCCCGTTACTGGGATAGTTTAAAAAAAATATGTTTTCTTAAGTATACCTACCCCCCTATAAATATGTAAATAATCACATGTATATACGGTTTCTTTAACCCTGGTAATGTTAGGTAATACACTTTTGTCTTCACATTGGGGTCTCTCATCATTTACATGAGATTTGACTAATTAAAGAAAATATTTTAGAAAGAAAATTATAACATTGAATTTTAGTATTGCATCTGTTACAAATATCTTAAATATTTATACCCATTAAATTGTAGATATTTCATAACTTGAAAACTTTATAAAATTTGGTTATCCTATGATTGGTCATGAAAAAGTTTTCTTTAAAAAGTAAAGTTTATTTTGAAGTTTTAGCATATTTTGGCTTCAATTGTCATCCATTAATCTTAAGGAGTGAATATACCTCCCCATTGACTAATTTTAATTTTTTTTAGAGTGTAATTAAAAATATATATAAAACTTGAAAGATAAGAGGTCTCAACATGAACCGACTTACCATGATGACGGGGAACCAATGATATTGACATTATCAACACTAGTCAGCAAACCAAGATAATGGATTATAGTTTCGTAACCATAAGACAAGTGGTCTCATCATGAGCTGACTTGTTCAATATCATTATAATTTTTGAATGACATTTTCATAATCTAGTTACCAAGCTAGGACAATGGATTTCAACTAAACGTTAAAACAAAGATATTAAAAATAAAAATTAATACATCAAAAAATTAATATAAGTCGATAGGATACTGGTACATTTTGGTTAAATGGTAACCCTGTCAAGGCTATGAACACCTTCTGGTAGCAGTGGCTCTACCAGTGACAAAAGTGGTCTATCTTAAAAGCTAAGCTTCTATAGTTCTTAACTTTATCTTTATAACAGATTAAATGACCAACAAAGGTATTAAATATTTTCATCAATAAACAACTTATGAGATAATTCACAAAATGATGAGTTCTTTTATTCAGAGTAATATTTATCAATGAAAACTTTAAGTATTTTTACCTTTCTAAGACTTTTCCTCTAATAGTTTAAAATCCCATTCATTTTGAGAAGAGATAATTGTTCAATCAATGTGTTGGCAATTGTTATACTACTCATCAACCCCCCCATTACGGTTAATATTAGAACTAATAAACAATGGGGACCCTTTTAGTTTAAGACAAAATTCCATAGTTTTAATAAAATACGATAATATTAGTTTTTGTCTTACTAAAAAACTTGACTAAATGAGAAATTTCCCTTATCGGAGCTTTCATATCAGAGCTTAGGCCCATAAGACATATTCATAAATAAGCTACCCACAAGATTTTTTTTTAAATCTATTATCGAAAGAACTTTATTAGAATATTTTAAATATTGTAACATGTCCCATAGGATAAGTTGTGATAAATCCATCCCCAGTTAAAGTTTTCAAATATTTTAAGTCTAAAAGTAATAAAACACTTCTTTGTGAATATAATAATAAAGGGACTGGCCCCACAGGATTGCCCCATAGCATTATTGGAGCTTCTGAAGATTAGAGCTTTCAATATAAGCATCACTCAAAATACATCGATATCCCTATCCCTCGATCCTCCAATATCTCGTTTCACCCATCCTCCGATATATGACATCACTAATACTCTGATATCCTCATATCATCAATACTTTGATATCCTCATATCGTCTATCTCTAATATTCCCAGTCCTCTGATCTCCAATAAACTCTATTGATCCATATCAGAACTTCCAAGCAGTTGTCACATTTCTCAACCCCCAATATCAAATCTCATATACAAGACCTCTAATATCCCTTCTTGCTTATATCTTTATCTGTTATATTTCAATAATTAAAGCCTATCGGAAAGTAATAATATCACATGTTTCAAAGATACAACCATAATATTTATCCGACATAATCCTTCTATGTGATGAAGTTTGCAAAAGCCTATGTGAACCCACATTTTATCATTTAATGGACAAATACAACAAATTTATGATATCTAAGTTCTAAACAATTTCTTACAGCTCGATATCACTAAATTTTCCTCATAAAAACATAAATTCATACGAATTTGGTTATTCACTCTAAAGAATTCTTCATTTGAGGAAGTCTCCACTTATTCTCGTGTTTCCCTTTGCAGGCTAGTCCCGAGAAGAAAATCTCAGCAATAATGTTTAGGACAACTAAACCCAGGAAGAAACTCGTTATTCAACAACATTCAGTCACTCCTTCACGTGAGACTACTGAAATGTCTGTGTTATTCTCGAATAAAACCTACACTCTTGATGTTGGAATCTCTGCTTGGGAAGACATTTATAAACTTTTTGAAGATTAAGAACCTAAGGTGACAATGAAGATAGTCACAACTGAAGATTCTGCCCCGATTTCTGAAACTACTTACAGTGACATCGCCAATTCATTCATGCATATGATTGCAACCCAATCCAACATGATTCCCTATATATATATGGTTAAATGGGTTATTGACGATATGATTGTTGCATATAGGAATTTCATGACTAAGAGGAACACAATTATTTGAGAAAGATTTATCATTTGCCACAACCTCAAAAAAATACAACAAGAAATTTATAGAATCATTCATTAATCAACATGAGGATTGGCTAGTGGTCATCAAAGAATTGAGAAGGTATCCCAACAAATAAAAGAGTAAGGATAAGGGTATATATGATATTACTTCCCTTTTTGGGACATACTATTATATACCTACTATGATGTGTAGAATCTATCATTACCCTAATACGCAGAAATTCTTAGACCAGTGGGTACCAATATTTGATGTTGCATCTAGTGGTTATATTATGGATTGGGGGAACATATTTTCTGACATTTTAGCCACTAAAACCCTGAATTATAGGAGCCATCGTAGTTTTTTCCCAAACATTGTTCGCCCCTTCTATATGAGCACTTATATAATGGATGTTATTTCTTTCACCTTTGATTTTACATCTATGGGATGGAAATGGACCATACAATACCCTACGTCTATCCATATCTATCATAACATACTATGGGAATCTAAATATGAGGCTCATTTGTATAAATATTTCCGTGGAGTTATGTTTCCCGTCCACCAAAGTGTCTTCGGAGGGAAGGATCCTAGCGTTTCACCTCAAGGAAATAATGATTTATTACTAACTAGAATATGGTTTGGAGATGAATCCTTCACTTATATATCGATATTCGTAAGTCTTGAAAAGCCTCATGTGTTGCCCCCTTATGTTCCCAATAAACTCCTAACCCAAGTGATAACCTACCAAACTGTAGCAAATGGCCTTTTAAAGGTTATGAAAGATGCTAAAAAGACAATGTGGCATACCTTTCCTATTCAATGTGGTGTCTATGCCCTTGACAATTTCAGGCATGCTAGTATTTATATTGAAGAAATTCAATCTTTAAATTTCCCAACTATTTCCAATAGATAATATGACCCAAATGATACTACCAAGAATGTCACTTAATAGACAAAACTTAGGAAGTTCACAAATTAGATAGATAAGTTTGATGATTTATTTGAATCAACATCTATTGATGTGAAGGTTGAAAATCAAGGAACAACACATTTAAGTCCTAAGGAATAGATTCAGTTTAATCAATATAGGAATACAATGATAGCTCACTTGCCTATGGATTTATTAATGCTTCATCAACAAATATAGAGGATGATAAAGTCTCCGCTAGTACAACACATGTCCCTAATGTATCTAAGATAAAAGAGAGGGGTACTTCCTCTTCTTGTCATGCAAAAGAAACTCTAACAAATAAAAATCTAGATGCAATATGTGAACTATTCATGAAAGAAACAAATCCTAAAAGCATGAAGACTCCATTGCGGATGAATATTACACACACCTTTGAAGTTACAGGGAAGGCCTCGGTTACTATTGAGGCTTCCAATAAATATATGGACACTGATGATTTATAAGTCATCTTGGTATTCCCGACCTCTGAGGTCATTTTGAAAATTGAACAAATTCCTCCTCTTTATGTATTTTATAGTCAAAAGAATAATGTTGTGGTTAGAAAACAGATAAAAAGAAAGAGAATTGAACAAACCCAGGCCTTAGTCCTTGGTAATGCTTCCTTTGATGCAATTTTTAAATATGCTCAAGCTACTCCCATTGAGGATCTTGGAAGGATTTCATGATTTGCAAGACCATATGCTAGTGCCACTATTGATAAAGCCTCTGAAGTACAACAACTCCTAAGGGAGAAAGACAAAAGGATTATGAAGCTAGAACATGGTTTCGAGAATGAAAAACAAGTAATCACTCGATAGTGGCAAACAAAGTTTGAATAACTACAAAAGAACTTCAATTACTTAAAGATTCGACATGAATATGATCTCACGAGAAGGGATACTCGAATCTAGGAACTTCAATAAAATATTTAGCAATTAAAGGTGAATCCCAAGATAGTTGAATTTAAGAAGGAAACAAGAGAATTAAACAATCTCCTTGCTTAGCAACAAGTTTTTTTCTGCCATAAATTATCCACTATCCATGGCTTATGTCAATCATGTGATTCATTAGTAAATAAATTTTCTAACATGAGTATATACTATAGCAAAGTTGAGGAGAATATTTCAGATTCTATAGACTAGAAAGATAGTGTTGAGGGGAGATCAGTTGATCTCCTTACAATTGAAGAATCACATAAAGAATTGTTTTCCAAGAGTGGGAAACAAAACTCAAGCATGTAGAAATGGCAATATTTAGTACCAAGGTTATTCGAAACAATCTCAGTAAATCTATCAGTGACAGTTTATTATAGGTTAACCAGATTTCAGTCTTCACTAAGGATACTTTGCCCGATGTGAAATTGTTAACTAAACATGGTAGGAATCATCGAAGAAGAAGGTTGAGAAAATCGAGAATTTTTCAAAGGTTGACTTGGAATGCCATTGGCATTTCTTAGTTAAACCTTATAGTTAGTGGCTAATGCTGAGGTGTCTCTCCAACGCAACCACCCATCTGCTCCTGACTCTCAACAATGTGATATTCACTGCACAGATGTGCATACAACCCCATTATCCACCTGAATTAAAGCCACTGACAAATATATGTAAACTTTGGGATAAAATGAGAGAGCGACCTTGATTTCAGCCATAGTCAAGTTGTTGACAACTGAAATGTATTATTGTCTTTTTACATTATTTCAAGTGTGACTTGTTGAAACCACTCTAGTCTTTTATGGTGCTTTACTATATTTGTATTTTCACTAGAAATTATAAATCCCTTTCATTGATATGAAGAAGGGGTTCTAAATTTTGGTAAGAAATATTTTTGTTTGCACTACCATAACTTGAAGTAACCTTAATAGACAGTGGAAGTGTTACTCTTTCAATTATGAGCATAGTCAACATATATCGGGTACGATTATATGTGTATTAGTACTATGTTAATGAGTTGAATGGTTATTTTAATTGTGTTTATAATATATGTTTTTGCAAGCAATTAAGAATTTATCATTATTTATGTGTTTGGTTGAAATATTTTATGTATATGCATGAACAATGATATCTTATATGTGAAATGAATTTCATCAACTAATTTAACTAACTATTTAATTAAATCAGTTATCTTCATTCATCTAAACCTCATAAAGGACTTGATAATCTATATTGTCATGTTAAATGTGAGATCTTTCTAAAGTCACATATATAGAGAAATATTTCCCGAAATAGATATTTTAAGTCTATTTATTCTTTATCTATTATATTCATTTACAACATTAGATCCACACTTATATATCTCATCCATTTTTTGTAACTTTTATTAATCGAAACTGGACCCATAATCCTAGTCGTAGCCACCATTCCAAATAGAAACGAAGTTTCCTTAAGTTCCCAACTAAGTGCTTTTCCCCAATGTTGAGGTTGATAATTTCAAGCCTTTAGTAGCTCAACATTGCATCATTCCTTATTGAAAATAGCAACAAGAAATGCTAAAAATAGAAGTGATAAAAATAGCACTACTATAAATAGAAGTTTGTGTACCAGTGCCGGATTGGGAAACAGGGAATGAAAAATGGAGGTGCTAAAAATAGCATTCTATTTTTAGCAGTTTAGTATGGATTCCTATTGCTAGTTAGTCCTTGGACTAGAAATAGGAAGTAAAATTTGAATTTGTACTTAACAGTTGTTTGAAAATAAATTAATTAATTCTCCATGAGTTAATTAGTTGTGAAAAATCAAACATGAAGTCTATGTGAGGACATTCAATAGTTTCTCTATTTATTGAGGGATTTATCCATCATTTAAAGAGATAAAGATGAGTTCTAATTTGAGATGTAATTATTTGCCTCAGTTAACTGAGTCATGTCCAATTAGATTGATTTAAATAGTTTTTTTAAATTAATTAAGTTCAGTTAGTTAATGCATGCTAGCATATAACTGTTGTTCTTCAGATAACTGAATATTCTCTCATGAATAACTAATGCATGTCAATTCAGATAGAGACCCAGTTGAGATCAAAGAAGGGACAATGTACTATCAGTTGGTTGACTTTTTTTCCTATAAAGGAAGCTCATCCATGGATGAGGATTTATCTCCTTCAGGACCGCGCAGTTGGATAAGAGGTTAGTGAGTCTGTGAAGAGGCCAGTTCACAAAAGTGGCCGCATTGTACCCCAATCAAAATTGCACAAAGAAATAGGAGGCTTGGGAGGTAGACCAGAGGTTAAATAGAAGCCTTTGACTGTCTATGAGCAACAGAGGTATTGCAGAGAGAGCAGGATAGCTTTTGACCTGATTCTTTTTGTAATATTGGCTATATTTCCACTTGTACGATAATACAGAGATGGGGTTTTAGGCTGGTGCTTTCCCTAGATATTTCTTCTGTGTTATGTGTGATTGATTCCTTCTTATCAGTTATATGTGTTCAATTGATGTTGCTCATGTTCGATTAAGCTTCCGCTAAATTGGTTGTAGAAGTAGATCAAGTATTTTGCTTTAGTATATTGCATTATCAAGTTATCTACGGGTGGGAATTTCTATATGGTATCAGAGCAAAGGTGATCAAAGCGGAGAACAATATACTAGAGGAGATTTCGAAGTTTTGAGTTTTGGGCCGTGACTTTTCAGAGTAGATCTGAACATTTTTTGTGAAAAATTTTCTAAAACAAATAGTAGATCTGGATTCCTTGTGAAAAAATACCCAAATTAAAAAAACGAAAATTGGCTAAATCGGAGTTCGGATGAGGGAGATAACACTAATTTAAAATTAGCTCTTTTTCTATAAAATTTCATGACTACAGGAAATATGAAGCAGATTTGTGTGCTAGCAAAGAACCGGTATGCACTTGAGGTAAAAGATGCATGCAAAGCCTTGAGGAGCAAGGAAAAGGTTAGATACTGGGTGGTCGAGAGGGAGAGTAAATTACCTCTCAACATGCAGCGCCAGAAGAAGTCGTAGACGATTGTCGAGGAGCCAAAATTGGTGAAGTAGCTTTAGGAGGTTGTGGAGCAGCCACAACTAGAGAAGATGAGAGGAGATTGAGTAGAGACATCTACTCATGTAGAGACCTCCAGTAGGGGGAAATTTTGAGTCAGGTGGGCAATGGGATCACATGCATCCATACCTCCAGGTAGGAGGTGGGGCGATGTGGAGTGATCATCCCAAGAAGGAAAGAATAGGGTTAGGATCCTTGAAGTAACCAACCTCTTTGATTCAAATTTTATGCAAGAGCCCCGATGAGGAGTAGCAGGACTGACTAAGTAGGTAGAGGTAGGTGCGGATGGAGCAGCAGAAAGAGCTACAGTGCAAGAGTCCCAAGACAATGTAGAGCTAGTAGGCTACAACAATGAGAGAGGCACAAGAGTGTTGCACGAGTGAAGGATGGCACAGAGAGGTGTGCAACAGTGTGAGATGCATGGAGTGTTGCAGTAGCTCAGAGGTCAGAGAGGGAGAGCATGTTTCTAGCCCAACAGATAGGTTAGTGAGGAGTTTTTTGTTCTGAGGGTTGGTGTAGCAACCACACTTGGTAGAAGTGTTGAATGGAGAAACTTCCAAAGGTACAGGATCAGGTTCAAGTTGAATGCCTTTCTTGTTGAGAGGGAGTATTGAAAATAACAACAAGAAATGCTAAAAATAGAAGTACTAAAAATAGCACTGCTATAAATAGTAGTTTGAGTATCAGTGTTGGATTGGGCAACAGGGAATGAAAGAGGGAAGTGCTAAAAATAACGTTCTATTTTTAGAAGTTCAATATGGATTCCTATTTTTAGTCAGACCCTGGACTAGAAATACGAAGTAAAATTCGAATTTGAACTTAACAGCTATTTGAAAATAAATTAATTAATTCTCCATGAGTTAATTAGTTATGAAAAATCAAACATGAAGTCTATGTGAGGACATGCAATATTTTCTCTATTAATTGAGGAATTTATCCATCAGTTAAAGAGATAAGGATGAGTTCTAATTTGAGTTGTAATTAGTTGGCTTAGTTAACTTAGTCAAGTCTAGTTAGATTGATTTAAATAGTTTGTTTAAATTAAATAAGTTCAGTTAGTTAATGCATGCTAGCATATAACTGCTTTTCTTCAGATAACTGAATATTCTCTCATAAATAACTCATGCATGTCAGTTCAGATAGATACCTAGTTGAGATCAAATAAGGGACAATGTACTATTAGTTGGATGAATTTTTTTCCTATAAAGGAAGCTCATGCATGGATGAGGATTTATCTCCTTCAGCACTATGTAGTTGGATCAGAGGTTACTGAATGTCTGAAGAGGCCAATTCACACAAGTGGCTGCACTGGACCCCAAGCAAAATTGTGAAAAATGAATAGGAGGCTTGGAGGTAAACGAGAGGGTAGATAGAGGCCTTTGACTTTCTATGAGTAGCAAAGGTATTGCAGAGAGAGAAGGATAGCTTTTGAGCTAATTCTTTTTGTAATACTAGCTATATTTCCACTTGTACCATAATACATAGATGGGGTTTTATGCTGGTGCTTTCCCCTAGATATTTCTTCTGTGTTATGTGTGATTGGTTCCTTCTTATCAGTTATATGTGTTCAATTAACATTGCTCATGTTTGATTAAGCTTATGCTAATTGGTTGCAGAAGTAGATCAAGTATTTTGCTTTCGTATATTTCATTATCAGGTGATCTACAGGTGGGAATTTCTACATTCCTTAGCATACTCCCAATGTTCAATGTGGAAGGCCTTTGGCCATACTTTCCACCATTACTAGACACATCCAACATTGCATAAGAACTCACACCAACAGATTTAAACTTAGATTGCATCGAATAGGCTACAACTGATCAGATCATGGAAACACATATCATGACTAATGGCCAATAGAAGATCCAACTGTATCCGGTTGTGAAAGATGACCAAATCCTACACCAAGGAAGGTGCATCACCAGGGACCAAGTTCAATAGAAGTTTTCCCATCTCCTCGAAGAACGCATTGTAATGGGGACCATTGCTTCATAAGAGGGGAGGACTGATCCAAGCGGATATTGGTGGCCACAAGCCTATTGCACTTGGACCCCCACCATTGTTTCTTTCAGCTTTTTAGTTTCCTTAATTATAGAAAAGCTTACTATTTTTTGTAGTTTTTAGGGTCTTGAACTTTGAGAGCCACTTTAAGGCCCTAAATGATGTTTGTTTTGGAAAATGGGAAAACATGAGTCTTAAATTGATATTTGCAGCTGAAAGTTGTAGTCCTTGGATAGATATTTCCAATGAGGTATTGTGCATTTCAAACAGGGATCGTATGCCAATGTTACGACCTGAGGAGGTTGATGTAGCAACTTACCCAAATGGGGCCCACAGTTTGGGTTCTTCCTCTCTTAGAGTTAGGTTTTCAGATGTTAAGGTTTTCCATTGTTTCTCAATAATAAATAGGCCTTCGAACCTCATTGTAACACAATTTAGAGGTGTGTATCTGCCACATCTTTTCTAAGAGATAAGCTACCGTCACGCAAGCTACCTATTTCCATTCTATTTGTATACATTTTTTAGCTCTTTGATATTAATGAAATGAAGTGTTATTTCTACTGCATCTTTGTATTTTTCGTTATATCTTTATTTTGTTGTGTTCTTGTTTAAGTTCATATCAGGTAGTCTGTGGAGGGAACCATAGTAATATAGTTAATGACATACATAACATACCATTCATGCCATAGTCATAGCAGTGCCAAGATGACAGTCATAACACTCTCAGCAGATGCACTAGGTGACCAAACCAGCTTCAATGCACCATCTCACCACTTAGTTTTCACTATACCAGCATCTTCACACCAGGACAAAGATGAATATCCTCCCTATGTTGTGAGAATAACACAGTGGCGCAGAAAGTGAGAGGGGTAAGAAGAGAGATTTGAATGGTTGAGCAGAGGTTTCAGTATGTAGAATATAGTCTAGACAGAGGCAAAGAGGGAGTTAAAAGGGCAGGATGGGAGCCAAAAATAAAGGTTATGACCAGTGTTATGATACCATGTCAGTCCAGGAATTAACTCCTCAAATGAGGTGTGTTTTTACATTAAGGCTAATCATAGATATATAGATGGAATGAGAGACTCTTGGGCTTCATCTCTTAGTGTCTCTTCATATTCTAATTCTCCTTGTTTTCTATTTACACTATTTTACATGGATTCACCTAATCCCAACGATTAGGTGTCAAAAGACAGTGGTGATGAAGATGAACCTCAGAGAAGAATCTTCAATAGGATATGCTTAAACAAAAATAATTTATTCTTAAAATAAGATAATGATGACTTTAATGAAGAAGAATAATATGGTGGAAGTAGTGAAGTATTGTTCAAGACTTCAAAAATGAATTATATAGTCTAAAATAAGAAGAAATTCTAGAAGAAGTAGAAGGAAATGTGGAGGAACTATTAATTAGTTCCATAGAATAAAATGAGAGATTTATAAAAAAGAATGAAAATTTATCTCAAGAACTCTCTTAAAATCAAGAAGGAAGAAACTAAAAGAACAAAAGAAGTGTTGAGCATTAAGATAAAGGAAAAGGAAGAAATCTGTGAAAAAATGGAAGCAAAAGTTGTATATCTAAAAGTAGAGTTGGACAAAGACATCAAGAAATTGAAAAGTTCCCATACCTTGGATGTCATTCTAAAGTCTCGAATACCACTACATGAAAAATATGGACTTGAATAAATACATGAATCTTCCAATTCTATAGAACAAATGAATGTTCATCATGAAGAAAAGACTAACAGTTTTGGTTATGTATTTAAAGGACCTTATCATTCTAACATTGCAGGAAACAAATTTCATCCAAGGAATGAGAAGTATCGCATTTCTAAAAGGAATATCTCATACTAGTAGGTATCAAACGATATTCCTTAGTCACCATTCCTTTTGTAAAAAAAATGGTTATTAGGCAAAACATTGTAAGGCTCATGCGGCTAATAATCAAAATAAGATTTTTGATCCAAAGAGGAAAGACAAAATCAAGGAATTATAACTGCTTTAATCCTCTTTCAGATTATATTCTATAATTTCACAAATCCAATAATCCAATCCATATAGCATAAATTTCTCATTTAGAGCAAAGAGAGAGAGAATTTGAAGAGAGAAAATTGGAGAAACTACCTCTGAGAATTGTAGTCTAGATTTATGTGCTAAGGAAAAGGAAAATAAATGGTTTGTAGATAGTGTATTTTCTAGGCACATGAAATGTGACCGTAAAAAGTTCATCTCAGTAAGAAAATAAAAAGATGGAAATGTGACATTTGGAGATAGTGTATCTACTAAAAATTTTCGTAAATGCACAATGACTCTCATAAATGGCAAGGGAAAAACATAAAACTCACTATATGTTGAAGGAATCAACCATAATATTCTATGTGTTAGCCAAATATGTGACCAAGGACGTGATCTCATCTTCCATTCCAATGACTATGAGATCATCTTCTGGAAAATTTATAGGGAGAGGAGTAAGAAAAACATATAATATATCCATTGTAAGTGAAATTCAAGAAGAAATATGTTACATAAGTCAAGCAAATGAAAGTTGGCTATGGAAAAATTCTTTGGGACAACTAAGCTTTGAAAAGTTGGTGATGATTAGCAAAAATCAAGAAGTAATAGACAACCCTAGAATCTCAAAACCAAAAAATGCTATTTGTGCACCATGTCAAGATGGAAACAAAACGAATACGATTTTCAAATCAAAGCAATGTTTGACATCAAGGCCTCTGGAAATCATTCATGTAGATATATGTGGTCCAACCAGAGCTACAACTCTACAAGGATAAAGGTAATTTATTATATTTATAGATGATTATACTAAAATGATGTGTATATTTCCATAAGGTATAAGTTAGAAGCACTAGATTGTTTTAAAACTTTCAAAGCAATAGTTGAAAATGAAAGTGAGTTGAAGATCGAATGCTTAAGAATAGATGGAGGTGTGGAAGTTACCTTAGGAGAATCCAATGAATTATGTAAAAAATATGGAATGAAAAGGGAACTTTTTATTTCTAGGATTATAGAATGAAATGGATTAGTAGAATGAAAGAAAATATTTGTACAAGAGACAACAAGAACACGGTTGTTGAAGTTAATTTACCGGAAAATGTTTGGAGGGAAGAAGTTTGGGAAGTAGTGTACATCATGAATAGAACTAAACTTTGGGTAAACAATGATAAAACCCCATATGAAAAATGGAAAGGAGGGCTTACCTCTGTCAAACACTTAAAAATATTCGGAAGCAAATTCGTTATGAATATTAATGATTGTTCACTAGGAAAATTTGATTCAGATGCTGACACAGGAATTTTCCATTGATACTCATTAAAAAGAAAGGCCTATAAATTCTACAACAATATTTTACAGAAGATGGTTGAAATCATCAATGTGATTATAGTTGAGACTCTTCCTAAAAATAGGTAGTTCAAACCAATTAAGAAGACCCTATCCTTGCAGATCTAGACGAAGATGTTGCAAAACAAGAGAAGAAGCAAGAAAATGAAAATGAGGAACCATATCAAACACAATCAAATTTAACGTTTGTACAAAAACATCATCCAAAAGAAGAAATAATTCGAGGTGTGGATGTGAGAATACAAACTCAAAGAAAGATTACAATCACACCAAAAATGAATGATATTTCCTTATTATCCACACTAGAACCAAAGGATTTCACTCAAGCAAGTAATCATACTCACTTGATAAAAGTTGGAAGAAGAGATGAACCGAATTTAGGTTTTAACCCTGTACAGAAATTACCTACATACGAATTCTAAAACACATAAAATAAACAATGCGAGAGCATAACACATAAAACACATATACACAGAGATTTTCCCCTAGATCCAAAAACCGGGACTACCAGCTTGATTTTTCATTATGTTCCTTTCAATGTTACAATACATATTTATACATGCCGAGGCATCTAATACCATGGATCGAAAACCATAGGTAGGTTTGCCCAAACTAATATAGGGTCCAAAAAATATTTTCCCGGGGCGCTGCCCTGGACCTCGTAGAGGGGGGCTACCCACCTCCCTCAAACCCCCTAGACAGGGGGGGCTGCCGCCCCCCCTGTGACCCCCCCGCTGCGCAATAGGCGCAATGAAGGGGGGGCTCCGCCCCCCCTCTAACCCCCCAGTTCACTACGTGGGTTAGTCGTGGAAAGAATATAACACAACCCAACAATCTCCCACTTGTTGTTTTCTTTCCACAAGGGGCCACAGGAGAGCTTAGTCATTTTTCCAGCCCTAAAATGCCCATTATTTCTCTACACCAAGAGAACTTCTCAGAGGTCATGGATTTTTTCAATGCATCTGCAGTATTCTTCAAAGTGTCCACCTTTACCAGCAAAACCTTTTTGTCTTCTATCATATCCCTCACAAAGTAATACTGAACATCAATGTGCTCTTTCTTTGAATGATAAGCAGGGTTCTTTGCCAAGAAAATTGCATTTTGGCTGTCACAGTCTATTCTTATAGCTCCCTGTACTAACCCCATACTTGAGCACAATATCTGCAACCAAACTACTTCCTTGCTTGCATGAGTGGCTACCATGTATTCTGCCTCTGTAGTTGATAGTGCCACTACAAATTTTTTCTTACTCATCGAACTGACTGCACCTCCAAATAGGTTAAACACATACCCACTTGTAGATCTTCTCTGATCCAGATCTACAGCCCAGTCTGCATCAAAAAAGCCATGAATATCCAACACTCTGTCCAATCCTGGTCTTCCTTGGTAGCACAAACCATAATCACTAGTGCCACGCAAATACCTGAAAACCCGCTTCACTGTTGTCCAGTGCTCCTTCCTTGGTTTTGACATAAACCTGCTCAATACTCCCACTGCATGTGCAATGTCTGGTCTAGTACAGACCATTGCATACATCAGGCTACCGACTGCACTCGCATATGGAACATGGGACATGTCCTCTTCCTCTTCTTGTTTCTTGGGACACTATTCAGCAGATAACCTCACACCTATAGGAATAGGAACCTTCACCGGTTTACTATCCTACATATTAAACCTCTGTAGTATTGTCTCGATATACTTCCTCTGATTTAACCAGAGCTTCCTCTTTGCCTGATCTCTTTTAATTTCCATGCCAAAAATATAGTTTGCAGCACCAATATCTTTCATGTCGAATTTGGAGGACAATTAGGTCTTCAAATCCTGGATAATTTCTTTGTCATTTCCAACCAGCAACATTTCATCCACATACAAGACCAGATAAATAACATTGTCACCAATTAATTTAAAATACACACAATGATCCACTTTCCTTCTGGTGAAGCCAAGTCCCCGTATAAATGTATCAAATTTCTGATACCACATCCTTGGTGACTGTTTCATCCCATACATAGACTTCTTTAACTTGCATACCAATTCTTTCTTACCCTTCACCGCAAAGCCTTCAGGTTGCTTCATGTAGATTTCCTCTTCCAAATCCTCGTGAAGAAATGTTGTCTTCACATCCATCTGTTCTACCTCAAAATCAAAAGTAGTAGCAACAGATAAAAGTAACCTAATAGAAGTTACCTTAGCAACAGGAGAAAAAATATCACCAAAATCAATTCCCGGTACCTGGGAATAACCTTTTGCTACCAACCGAGCTTTGTATTTCTCCACCTTCCCTTCTGCATTTGTCTTCCTTTTGAACACCCATTTGCAACCAATGGGTTTCCTTCCAGCTGGAAACTCCACAAGATCCCAAGCCTCATTTTTGTGCAAAGATGCCATTTCATCAACCATGGCCTCTTTCCAGAGTTTTCCATCCTTTGAATCTACTTCTTCCTTCACAATTCTAGGATCATCATCAGTAACAGACAAAGCAAAATTTGAACAGAAAGCAGAAGGACTATACCTTTCTAGTTGCCTTCTTTCTCGAATTGATCTTCTCACAGCCGGAGTTTGTGGCTCTTCATCTTCTGATTCTTCCTCCTTTAGCTCAAACTCTATCTTCTCAGGTTCCTTTGGTTGGAATTCATGTTTAATAACATCTTTTACCTCTCTGAACACTACATCTTGGCTGTACACAACCTTCCGTGTGACTGGGTTCCAAAGCTTATAACCCTTTAAAACATCCTTATACCCAATAAAGATGCACTTTTCAGATTTATTATCCAACTTGGTTCATTTCTCCTTTGGAACATGTACATATGCATCACATCCAAATACCCTCAGATGTGAAAGAGAGGGTTCCTTACCAGTCCATACTTCTTATGGAGTCTTCTCCTCCAACGCTGATGAAGGTGACCTGTTGACCAAGTAACATGCAGTATCCACTACCTCTGCCCAGAATTCCTGTCCTAACCCGGCACCACTGAGCATGCTTCTTGCCCTTTCCATCAACGTCTTGTTCATTCTTTCTGCGACTCCATTTTCCTGGGGTGTATATGGAGTAGTCTTCTGCTGTGCTATACCACACTTCTTACAGAATTCTTCAAATTCCTTGTTGCAAAACTCTCCACCATTATCTGTCCTCAGCACCTTTATCTTCTTCTCTGTTTCGTTTTCCACCAGAGCCTTAAATTCTTTAAACCTGTCAAAGACTTCAGATTTCTTCTTAAGGAAATATATCCATGTATTCCTTGAGAATTCATCTATAAATGATACATAGTACACATGCTTACCCTGTGATGGAACTTTCACAGGTCCAAACACATCACTGTGCACAATCTCTAATATCTGTTTCGCCCTCTTAGAACCAGAGGGGAAACTCACCCGATTATGCTTCCCATATACATAATTTTCACAGAAATCAAAATCCAGAGAGATATTACTCATACCTTCTACCATACCTTTACCATGAAGTATTCGTAGGCCCTTCTCTCCAATATGTCCAACCCTTTGATGCCACAACATGGTCTCCTCTCTAGAGACCACTAGATTTTTAGCTCCACGTTCAGGAACCACAGAACTGTTGCACCCATCAACAATAGTGCTACCTTGTAGCTTGTACAGAGTTCCAGTCCAAAGTCCCTGCATCAATACCAGCGCTCCCCGAACCATCTTGCAGGTATATTTCTTGAACACTGTTTTTACACCTGCATCATCCAACTTGCTTACAGAAATCAGATTTCTGGCCAATGCAAGAATACACAGAACACTCGGAAGTGTTATAACCCTTCCACCTTGCAACTTCAACTTTACTTTTTCGCGACCAATGATTCTAGCCTTCCTATCATCTCCTAAGAAGACATCACCACCATCGTATTTCTCATACTCGTAGAACCACTCTCTATGGGGAGTGAAGTGAAAGGATGCACCTGAGTCAATCAACCATTCCTCATGATCTACATGTGTACTTGAAGAAGCCAAGTCCACATCCCCACCTTCATCTGAGGTGGTTTTCGCCTCTGCAGAAGGAGCATCATCAGATCCCTTTCCTTTATCAGGAGATTTAGATTTACAGTCCCTTTTAAAGTGCCCTTCCTTTCCGCATTTCCAGCACACCACCTTTACAGGTTTTCCTGGAGATTTAGATCTCCCTCTAGATTTAGATCTCCCACTCGATGACTTATTTTTGTTTCTATTCTGGGACCGTCCTCATACAGACAAGGCATCCACCATTCTGGCTCTCCATATTTTTCCGTCTCATCTCCTCCGTGAGCAAGGCTGAGACTATTTCATCAAATTGCAAAGCAGTTGCATTGCTACCTATTGCAATAACTAGACTATCCCACAAATCTGGTAGAGAACACAACAAACTGATGCACTTATCTTCATCTGAAATTTTAATATCAATAGACGCTAACTAACTTACAACAGTATTAAATGCGTTCAGATGCTCTGTCACCGAGTCTCCATCTTTCATCCTTAGGTTATATAGCTTTTTCCGCATGAACAGTTTATTCACCAGAGACTTAGATAGGTACAAAGTCGCTAACTTGTCCCACAAAGCCTTCGCGATAGCTTCCCCTGATACATTCAGCAATACTAAATCTAAGACACACAATCATATTGTGCTCTTTGCCTTCCGATCCAACTTCTTCCATTCTTCATCGGTCACTCCCGTTGGTTTAGTACCTGGATCTACCATGATCCACTGATCTTTATCCACCAAAAGATCCGCCATCTTGAGTTTCCACAACTCAAAACTCTGACCATTGAACCTCTCGATCTCTATCTTTCCACTGCTCGCCATCTTCTTTCACCACCAGAATCGATCTTGCAGATCTCCCACTGAACAGGGTCTACCACAGGCCCGAGTGAGACCCCTCAGCAACAAAGGCATCCCCTTGAAGCCAAAACTGCTTCGATACCAAATGTAGGTTTTAACCCTGTACATAAATTACCTTCATACGAATTATAAAACACAGAAAATAAACAATGCGAGAGGATAACACATAAAACAGATATACACAGAGATTTTCCCCTGGATCCCAAAACCGGGACTACCAGCTTGATTTTTCATTATGTTCTCATTGTTACAATACATATTTATACATACCGAAGCATCCAATGCCATGGACTGAAAACCATCACATCCAAAACCATGGACCGAAAACCATAGGTAGGTTTGCCCAACCGTAGAGGGGGGCTACCCGCCCCCCTCAAACCCCCAGGACAGGGGGGGCTACTGCCCCCCCGTGACCCCCCCACTGCGCAATCGATGCAATGAAGGGGGGGCTCCTCCCCCCCTCTAACCCCCCGGTTCACTACGTGGGTTAGTCGTGGAAAGAATATAGCACAACCCAACACCAAATTGAAAAGAATATGACATGGTACATAGTACCTCATCTACAATATAAGAATGTCATAGGAAGAAATGATGTATAAGAAAAAAATGAATGAAGATGGACAAATCATCATAAATAAGGCAAGATTGGTATGTAAGTGATACATTCAAATTGAATGAATTTATATTTAAGAGTCTCTCACTCCTATTACCACAGTAGAGGCTATAAAGATCTTCTTAGAATTTTCTTGTTAAAAAGGATTCAAATTCTATCAAATGGATGTCAGTTCAACCTTTCTAAATGGATGTCTAAAATAAGAAATATACATAGAACAACACGAAGCATTTGACTTGTATGAAAATACAAAATTTCCATGTAACTTAAAGAAGGCCTTTTATGGATTGAAGCAAGCTCCAAGATATCGGTACGCTATACTTGATCACTATCTTAAAAAAAAATTGATTCAAGAAAGGAGTCACATGAAGCAATCTTTACGTGAAGATGGACAAGGATAATCTATTAATCACACTAGAATATGTGGATGATCTGATTTTTGGAAGAAACAATGATGAAATGAGTCACAAACTTGCCCAAGATATGTCAAAATAATTTGAAATGATGATAATTTTAGAGGTGTCTTACTTTATTGGACTTCAAGTAACTCAAGTTGAAGAAGGAATGTTCATATCACAAGAACAATATCTTGGGGATATGCTTAACTGATTTAGGATGGAAGAATGTGTTATTATGAGAAAACCCATTATTATAGGTTGTAAGTTGTGTAAGGATGATGAATATCCTATGGTGGACTCAACTTTTGCAGATCAATGATTGAAGGTCTCGTATATCTAACAACTTTATGACTAGACATCATTCAAGTAGTAGGTATGGTATCAAAATTCCACTCAGCCACTAAGGAATCTCTCCTGCTAGCTATAAAAAGAATATTCAAATACCTAAAAGGCACTCTTGATTTTGGACAATGGCACCATAAGACAAAAAACCTTACATTGACAACATATATTGATATGGATTTGGCAAGAATCATTGATGATCGAAAGAGTACTAGTGGGAATGCATTCTTCTTAGGAGGTTCTCTTATGTCTTAGCTTAGCAAGAAATAGTCACTTATATCTCTCCATACTTGAAGCCGAGCATACATAAACAAAAACTTATTGTACAAAAATCCTATAGCTAGGGAATCCTTAAAGGATATCAATATAAAAAGAAATCAACGTATCACCATCTACTATGGAAATGTCAGTGCCATCACTCCGTTGAAAAATATAATCATGCATTCAAAGACAGAGAATATTCCAATCAAATTCACTTTCCTGGAGAATAGGTTACAAAGCAGAATGTTAAAATGAAATATGTCAACACTAAGGAAGAAATTAAAGATATCTTCACAAAACCCCTACCTCAAGAAGCATTTGAATATATTCATGTTATAGACATTTTTGTGCCTTACAGCTATAAGCATGAAATGTCCATAAACCAAGGGATCCTAAGTCCCTAAAGATGTTGTTCCAGCTCTTAAAGAAACAAGGTCAACAAATTACAGCTTCTCCCAGAAGTTCTCCACCAGAAACTGCTCAAAACTAGTCAAAACAGGATCATTTCAAGTGCTCCACTAGCTGGCTGCATTGCAAAGCACCCAAATACACTGGATAGGTGCGTTGCAACGCACTTGAATGTGCTACCAGGGTGCATTGAACGGGAAATGACAAGTGGCAGAGTCATTCAACGAGGTGGAGAGACAATGGAAGCTTCCAGAATCTTCTCCAATGACACTTGCCTCACTGAATTCGACCAGTGATGAGTAAGAGGCTCTCAGTCTCCAAGTGGAAGCAAGAATTGACAGAGGGAAGCCACTAATCAACTCATGGGATGATTCATCCTCTTTGCATACATCTATATATGGATCCCTCACCAAGAGATCCGGAGGCTGGAATTTTGTACATTGCAGAGAATTGCTGTTGGTTTTGTGATTGATATCAGAGTATTGGGTGATTTATGCTTTGTTGGAGGTGAAGAAGGGATTATATGCTGGGAGGCTGATGCTGGATCAGGACTCATCGGCTGTAACTCCTCCTGGATCTTCTTGTTTTATCAATAAAACTACTTGAGTTTCTCCTACATGCTTGTATATCTGATGTGTGTTATATTTGTATTTTTAGCTTAAATCTGATCCTAAGCTTTTTATGAACATAAGTCTATGTCTTTGTGTAGTTTCTCTCTTCTGTGAACTTGCAGGAACTTGGTGACGTTGGGCAAGTGAGGGAGCAGATCGGTTGAAGCTGGCAAAGAGAGGATAGATTGGATCGAACAACTAGCGCAAGACACAGGTCGGTTCATCTTAATCATCTTCGTTTATAGTTCATAATGAAGAATACAAGAGTAGTTTTCCTTGTTTGTTTCTGAGGTCACTGTCACAACCCTGTGGGATAGGGTCGTTCTGAATAGACACTTTTCCCGAAAACAAAATGGTGACTCTGCTGGGGATCGTGTCTAGTTAGTTTATTTGTGTTTCTATTGTTGTTCATCTGATAAACTTAGGAGTGGCGAATCGAACTGCATTTGCCATTTACAAATGCAAAGTAGACATCTGCTACTCTAGTCCATTCACTCGGCCTGTTTATGGTCTGAACAGTTGACTCACAAATGATCTGATTACCCTTTGTGATAGCTCTCAAACCTCTTGTAAATCAACCCTCTGATTGTACACATTTGATTGCTTTTATCCGGCCAAAAACCATAGATTAAACTACGAACCGTGACCCAGAACCCAGAGAAAATTCTCGTTTCTGCTTCAGCGCAAGCTCTGTGAAGAGACTCTACATTTCAGCGTAGTTCCCGAGAGGGCTACCTGCGTTGCAATTCAGTTTCTCTGTGTAGCAGGTGCATTGATCAGCTTAGCCCTGCCTAGCTGAGGTTCTTTGCTCATCTTTTCTAGTTTTGCCTCTGATTTTTGCAGCCTGTGATCAGTGTGTTTTTCTCTTGAAAAGCCCCTTTTCTTTGCCTTAATTCTGCCTCAGTTGTATAAAAGAAACTGTATTTGTTTTTGTGTATTTGTTACGTCATTTACAGTTTCCCATTGCAAAAGTAAACTAGTCATACTGTCACCCTTAGATCTAGATCTCTCGTAAGTATCGTTTTGATCTTAGGAGAAAGTTTATTTTCTGTTGACAGTTGATTACGCTTTTACTTTTGCCTTTGGTTTGAATTTGTGAATTTCTAGTGTCGAAACAAGTGTTTACTTCAAAATCATAAAGTGTCGTAATCGTCTCTACTTTTTGATTTCGAAAAGAAGCTTGTTTGTGTTTTTCACTTGAAATCGAATTCAAATTTGTACAACAACTTTCTTTTTAGGCATCAATATTAAGAAAGTGAAAAACAAATACATGCACAAGTGCATTTGCTTACTGTCAGTTTTTATGGCTTGATTTAGGAAAAGTGCATTTATGGTGTGCTCTTTGCTCTTTGAGAAAAGATTGTGTCTTTCTTTTCCCCTTGTAGCTAGGATTTTCATTGCTAAAAAGAGATAAAAGCTTGCTTATCATCTTTAGATTTCATTTTAGGAATTACATCTACATCTCGTGGTGAACCCAAAAGGAAAACTTCATAAGAAATATCAACCTAAAATAAATTCAATGAACTTAACAACGCTTTGTAACTTAACGCACAACATCTAGAGGTCTAGGCTAGAGACGTATTCCGACGTCGTAAAGCCTGGTAACTGTTGTCCTCACTGTTGGTTGCGTGATTCCTCCACTTTGAGATGATAAGTGCCAGTACAGATTTGTGCTCCCACGTACCGTCGAGTATATATTGGGAGACCCCTATAGGCATAAAACCTTTATCCATAGGAAGTCGTGTCGGCCGCCCTACTGATCGCAATGCACTGAACACAGCATTCGGGAAGATTGACCACCCGTACCCTAAAAAGTATTATGCGGTTTTGCGATTGGTTTGGTACTCCCTCTACCTAGACCTCCAGAGCACTCCCTTTCGTTCCTTTTCAGACTCCTTAACAGAAAAGGTCCATCTAAGCACTTATCACTTCAGGCTCATTAAAAATCGAAGGAGACTAGAGTCATCTTTTGTTTTTTCTCGACTCTTTAAAACTGAAAAAACAAAGTTGTGTCAAAGCGTGTTAAAATTTATTTTAAACGGAATATTCATACCCTTTTCCTGCGTTGATCTTTAGGTTGCGAAAATGGAGCCTACCAACCAAGGTGTTCCCCTTGGTGGAAATCCTAGTCCCTTCTCCTCTTGGGGAGATGTTGGTGCGCCCCATATGGCCACATTGTCGCTTCCAGGACTGACAATTGGCTTTCCAGTATGGCTCTTCTCAACCAATGTCGTTCAGAACACCACTATTCCTGAATAGTCGAATCAGCAATTAGACGAGTCCAGAGTTACCCACCAGCCTTCTACTTCCTCTAATTCTTCCTCTCCTCCTTCCTCTTCGCCTGATGGGACTGGTAAAGCTAAAAGCCAAGTTCCTAAGGAGAAGAAGGAAAAGAAAAAGAAAGAGAAAAAGAATAAGGATCCAAAGGCGAATAAGGGAAAACGAGTGTCGTCTAATGAAAATCCACACACAGCACCGACCAGGCCTAAATCACCATGTGTCATTTGCAGAGGAGACAACTTTCACAGAGATTGTCCTTGCATCCCCCGGATACTAAGGGACTGGTCTCCTCGTTTTCACAATCCAGTGTCATCAACCTCTCGAGATCATGTTGAAAGCACACCGTCAACTAGTGAAAGTGAAGCCCCAGGACAAAAAGGGAAAGCTAGATTTCCCTGTAGATTGTGCGAAGGCGACCATGCCCTCCACTGTTGTCCCTTCTTAGACGAGGCTAAAAGAGTTTTGGATGATCATCCGGTTTCACCATTACGACTTCCTCCTAGATATAAAAAGCTCTTGCCAAGTCCGTCACCAGTTGAGAACCCAGCTGGCCCACTCAAGTGGTCAGCTGAAGCGTCTATCATTGAGGATACACCAACTAAATCCATACCAGACGAAAGTCAAAAGGTCGAGGCGGCAGTTGACCCGGTCTTGCCTTCAGAGGTTTTATCTTCGAATGATACAATCACTGAAGAGAATAAGGATGATACCGTCCAAATTCTCTTCATCAACACAGACTCCGACGAACATGGGGGCAATCCACCCATTTCTTTACCGTAGGAAGGAAGTTCGTCAGAGCCATACCCGGCCGTCTACTCGGTCCCACCTCCAAGCAACCTAGTTGTATCCTTCGACTGGAATCAACTAGGCAGACCCTGTTTGCCAGCAAGCATACCATTCCGAATTATCGTTCAAATATACAGAATGGTCATGGCTGGTACCATCATTGATGACGGGGCTTCTGTGAGTATCCTTTCCTCTATTGCTTGGAAAGCGCTTGGTTCGCCATCGCTGTTCCCTGAAATGAGAAATCTGACAGGCTTTGATAAAGGAACTAGTCGACCTTTAGGGATCCTTCCCGATGTGCCCATAACATTGAGATGGAAGACAGTTCGCCTAAACGTCATGGTCATTCAAGGACCCTTCGATTATAACCTACTCCTTGGATGAGACTATATTTATTGCATGGGAGCCATCGTCTCCTCACTCTTTAGAGTAATGTGTTTTCCACACGAAGGAAGAGTGGTAAAGCTCGTGGACCAGCTTTCATTTCCCGGATCACGCATAGCAAATAGTCATATACCGTCCCTAAATGGTCTCTTCACACAAGAAATGTCTCAAGTCCCAGTCCGTCCTCCCGATGAGCGCGAGTAATCCGGAAGGACATGACTGAAACCCAGGGGGCATGCGTCCTGGCCTGCTTCGGCAGGAAAACTTCGAGTATAGAGTAGGTTTCCGCGGGAGAATATGACTAGTCCGTACCCTGTCCATAATTGGAAGAGGGGTTGTTCTAGAATAAAATTCTCTTGTCAAAGTTATGGGAGTTGGTTGATCTCACCACTCACCTTTGTCTATTTCGGTAGACATCGCCGAGGAAGTGTTTTTCTTGCACTGTGAATAGAGCAATCTTTGGGTAACCTGTAAGAGGTAGGCCTCTCCCGATAGAACAAATGTTTTGTCTGCAAATTGAGGGGTAACCTTGAAACCATATTTTATACCTGGGGGCATGCAAACCTTTTGGCATGCAAGCGAAAGAGCGATTATTTATCTGTTTTTTGGATTAGTCGTTTCCTAACTTGCATAAAGAAAGGATGCGGGGCAAAGCTTTGTAAGGTGCAAGCTCCATAAAAAATGGCATCTTATATGAGAGATTCTTATCATATGACTGGATTATCGAGCAGTTTTAGCGCATAGTTCAAGCTCGTTAAAAAATAAACATAAGATGGAGCAAAAGTTTCCACCCGTGTTTAAGCTCGTTAAAAAATGAACTATCCTCCGGTAAATAACCATCATGAATGAAGCATTTTCAGCCATTAAAGCCTTGGTCGTGTTTGCACCGTCACCTCCACTTTTCCATTGGCCGATCATTCACCTCCATTTGATTGTTTACCCACTTTGGGGAATAGCTGCGAAGAGTGATTTCACTAGCCATCCTTGTGACACTGCCGTGATTGGAAAATTCCAAACCTTACCTGGAATCAGCTGCTACCCATTTTATCACTCATTCCTCAAAAGACAAGTCTTCTTTAAGCTCTTTTCATCTGACTCATAAAATATGAAAAGATTGCCGAGTTTTGGCCTTCCAGCTCGTTAAAGCGACCGGAAGTGCTATCCCTCCTCTAGATTTTAATCTTTTTGGACCTGAGGGATTATTGCACAAAAAGATCGAGCGCTTGTTTTGTTCGGCTCGTTAAAATTATCGAAAATTCATCCCTTCTGTATTGTTTTATACTTTTTCGGACTTAAGGGATTAGATGACGAAAAAGGAATTCCGGAGTTATCTTTAAGTACCTTTTCAAACTCCCTAAAAAGGAAAAGGACCGAGTTATCTTTGTCGTTAGACTCGTTAAAAAGATTAATAGCGACAAACTTGTCTTTAGACGAGAACGAGTTTCACTATCGCTAGGCTCGTTAAAACATAGAGATGGGTTTGCCCGAAGGGAAAATTATAGAACAAGCATATGTTATCCTCCTCAAGCTTGACAAAAATAAAGAGGTACTGGTCAGAAATGACTGGGGAAAAATTGGGAAGAAAACTTAGAGAAACTTTATTGGTAGCAAGTCGCTCTTGAACATGACACTTCCACTCCGTGCCAGAGTCGGGTTGGGTTGTTTCATTCACCGGTCACATCACCATGGTCACGCCATACCATCCACATTTGGGGTAAATGCTACCGATCCATCACATAAGTGTCTCCGACATGTTCAAGAGAAGTCATCCAGAGAAGTCACCCGTGTCCCATCCACTACCATACATTATACTTCATTCTTTCATGACCGCCACTCTGAACCATATATCATCAGATCGTTTTCACCTCCATCAAAATCATTTGCTCCGTTCCATGTCATTGATGTGGGATTCATCAAGGCCCTCCTTTGACGGATCGCTTCTTGTCGACATCAGCTCATTATCCAAGAAGTTGATATAGGAACACCCCATTCAGTACTTTGAAGCTTGCATGCCTCAATGGCAAGTTTCTCACTTCCGGCGACAGGTATACATCAATGACCTTCGACCGAAATATTTTGCGTGGTGTTCGACGCCAAGTCCTTTATTCACACCACGTGAATTGTACTGCAATACCTTGAGGGTCACCATCCTTATCGGTGATTCCTCTCGCGCTTGTTAACAGTTTACATCATCGACTGGTAATCAAGCGATGTCTTTCCATGTTCGACTTCAAAACATTTCTCACATGGATCGACTTGTACTTAGAGTGAAGATCGGACGAGATTGAAGACCCCGGATCTAGTTTCATCCATCCGGGATGCGATATATATTCAGGAAAAATAAAGACATTGAAATGTACAGCATTGCAGCACAGATAATCATCCTACCAAAAGGATGATGACTTCACCAGAATCATCAGTCTACCATCAGACGATTGTCTGTCCTATGTACATGAAAATGAATTTATAAAGCTGAGCATGGGAATGCCCACCTCAGCTAGATCATGAAAACAGTATGAAAATAATGTATTGTATTGTATCTCATTACAGGTCTCCTCTCCAGCATTAGAAGAACTTCGGATCCTCCTGATAAAGCATTTCACCCGATAAACGGCCTCATACTTTAGGGGGCAACTGTTATAGAAATTTTTGTGCCTTACAGATATAAGCATGAAATGTCCATAAACCAAGGGATCATAAGTCCCTAAAGATGTTGTTCCAGCTCCTAAAGAAACAAGGTCAACAAATTACAGCTTCTCCCAGAAGTTCTCCACCAGAAACTGCTCAAAACTAGTCAAAACAGGATCATTTCAAGTGCTCCACTAGATGGTTGCGTTGCAAAGCACCAAAATACACTGGCTAGGTGCGTTGCAACGCACTTGAATGCACTACCAGGGTGCGTTGAGCGGGAAATGACAAGTGGCAGAGTCATTCAACGAGGTGGAGAGACAATGGAAGCTTCCAGAATCTTCTCCAATGACACTTGCCTCACTGAATTCGACCAGTGATGAGTAAGAGGCTCTCAGTCTCCAAGTGGAAGAAAGAACTAACAGAGAGAAGCCACTAATCAACTCATGGGATGACTCATCCTCTTTGCATACATCTATATATGGATCCCTCACCAAGAGATCCGGAGGTTGGAATTTTGTACATTGCAGAGAATTGTTGTTGGTTTTGTGATTGATATCAGAGTATTGGGTGATTTATGCTTTGTTGGAGGTGAAGGAGGGATTCTATGCTGGGAGGCTGATGCTGGATCAGGACTCATCGGTTGTAACTCCTCCTGGATCTTCTTGTTTTATCAATAAAACTACTTGAGTTTCTCCTACATGCTTGTATATCTGATGTGTGTTATATTTGTATGTTTAGCTTAAATCTGATCCTAAGCTTTTTATGAACATAAATCTATGTCTTTGTGTAGTTTCTCTCTTTTGTGAACTTGCAGGAACTTGGTGACGTTGGGAAAGTGAGGGAGCAGATCGGTGGAAGCTAGCAAAGAGAGGATAGATTGGATCGAACAACTAGCGCAAGGCACAGGTCGGTTCATCTTAATCATCTTCGTTTATAGTTCATAAAGAAGAATACAAGACTAGTTTTCCTTGTTTGTTTCTGAGGTCATTGTCACAACCCTGTGGGATAGGGTCGTTCTGAATAGACACTTTTGTCATCAAAATATCGGGGCTATCTCTCTTGCATCTCATTAGAGCATCCCTTTTCTATTGATATCAAAGGAGGAGAATATGAAAAGGAGAGTAACATCATGACAAGGGGAGTAGCACAATAATTGGGGTAGTAGCACAGTGATAGGGGGAGCAACACAATGATAGGGGGAGTAACATATGATGAGATTGTTGCCATCAATAGAAAAGGGGGAGATTGTTGGAAGAATATTTTTTATATATGTCAAAGGAAAGATTTTCTAAAGAAGATAACTACATAGGCTTGTAGAGTACTTTAATCCCTCTCCAACAAGTATTTTCATGCATCCTAATTCCTCATTGTTAAAGAGAAATAATTTTTTCAAAGAGGAAACATATCATAACAAGTCGAGCGCCTTATAATCATGTAGATCCTCCTCCAAAACTAAATTTTGTTTTAGATGTGGTATCAAACTAATATAGAACAAGTTATTCCTCCTTCATTTCAACAAGGAACTCAGAGAAAGAGAAGCATAAGTAATTCAAACCTGAGGTAGATTCATAAGGTTCATAGCTTATGAACCTAGAGGAAAGTTAGAGAAAGTTTTTGTGATTATTATCTCTTTTTGGCACAACCCAACTTGGCCTAGATTATGATGAATACTCTGCATCTTGTGGAGCAGACTGTGAATTACAAAATGTAGTGGAGCACGAAGTGGACCACGCAGTGGAGTAGTGGAGCATCAAGTGGACCGTGAAGTAGATATATCATGCAGTGTGGGGCCTTTGAGGCAGGCTAAAGCCCCTTCTTTTGTAAACAACAAGTAATATTGTAAAATATGAATGGTTTTCTGACCATAGTAGCTTGTATTAGGGGAGTCCATCGTATGTGGACCTGGTATTTTGATGATATATAACTTGGTTTAATAATTTATATAGGGATCAATAATAAAGGAGAGAATGAGCTTAGGATCACATAATGAATTGAATGGTTGTATCATTGTGATCAGTGGTTATAGTGGTGTGATGATTATGTATTTATACATTATGTTTATGTGATTAAATGAATGCGACAAATTAGTTTTATGAATATTAAGTGTAAGAAAACAGAATAATACCACATCTCCACATTCCTAAAGGCTAGAAAAGCCTAGTTTTGCATCCTCCCATAGTCACTTCAGGTGAGACTACGATCTTCTTGTAGGTCATTGATGAAAGGGCCATTGGTTGAGGGTTTCGTTGGTGTGCAATGTAGATCTAACCTAGGTCAGCCCAAATCATAACCAACAAATGGTTTCATTTCCAGGACTGAGATCTCTTTGACGGATATGTTTATGTGACATCTGTCAAAGAAGGTTATTCAAGTTTGGCTACAATCGATGGAGTGAGAATTTTTATATCAATAGAATAGAAAGCCTCATCTAAGGTTTGAATCTTTGTTACAGTGATATATTTTCACAGATCAATACAAAATTTCCTTCACATCATTTCCTGTTGAACCATACGGGTAGATATCAAGCATGACTGAAAGAAAGTCCTATTTTGAAGGTGGAGAACCTATGATGTGGACTCCTGAATTCATAGACTGATTCAAGAGCATTGACAACAAGATTTCAAGGGTTGTCGATTTGTAGATCGATAGCATCTTGGGAGGATTCATTACTGAGTTTGTAGTAGACCAGGCTATGTCATACAATGAAGAAGAATGAAGATTCTTCAAAGGACCACTAGGTAAGTATTTAAAATCTTTGAAAATCTGGATTAAGATGATTTTATGTGAAAAGGGACTTTTATGAATGCAGCGATATTGTTAGTTTACTTATGTTTGGAAGAAGAGAGAATAAATCTGAGCCAAAGATCACACTAACGTGAAGCAGAAAACGATATAGAGTAGATACGAGGAAAAGAGCTCATGGAAAATACCTAAATACCTTTGTAGAAACTAAATATAGTCCTCTATTGAGTGAATATAAAATTGAAAGGGAATATTGCCACCATGATAAGTCCCAGGTAGCTTCGCATTATTCACCTTCCAATCCTGAGAATTCACAGAAGCTAGAATCCAACAAGAGACAAGGTATTTTTGACTCTCCCCCTCCCCCTCCTCCTTCCCTTCCTTCTACCCCTTCTACTGCCCATCACCCTCCCCTTACTTCTCCCCTCCCCCCCCCCCCCCCCCCCCCCCCTCGCCCTCCAAGAAGAAATATGGGTGATGATATTAAGGTTCCTATTTTAAAAGGAACTAAATAGGAAGATCCATAACAGTATTTAGTTTTTATGTGAAGCTATATGGACCGCGAAGAAGATCAATGATAAAAATATAAAGAAAGTGAAGCTCATTACGAAGCTCTGAGATAGAGAATTGAAATCGTATATGAACTATTCAAATAATCAAATTAGAAAATTTGTAGATATTAAAGTAGCACTGATAAGAGAATTTAAAAAGTAGAAGTCTAAGTTGTAGTGCATCACTAAGTTAAAAGAAATTAAACAGAAACCTACTGAGTCTGTTTCTGAATTTAATAAGATATTTAAGGAATTGTTAGATGAAGTGAGTTTTGGAATAGCTTTGCAAAAGCATCAAGAATGCTTTATAGTTTTTTTGTTACCACATATAAAATTACCATTGATGCAACAAGATATACCAAGTCAAGCCAAAGCTCTACAGATTGCAATGAAGTTGGAAGCTTCACCTATAGGAGATACTAATGCAGGTATGCAATCGATTCAGAGTCAGCTAGTGAACCTAACCCTGTTGGGGAAATCGTGGTTATCGGGTGTAAGCCCTAAAAGTGACGATTGACGATATGTGATTTATTTCACTAGTTTCAATCCCATTTCTTCACCCCTATAAGCATTACTCGATGTAATAAGTGCTAAGTGGACTATTCGAAAATCATGAGAAATTAGTCAGTTATGACTACCTCTCTTAGAAATGGTCATAGATGAGTGACTTACTTAACGTAGTTAAATCCCAAAAAACGACATCTAAAAATAAAAAAAGTCAGAGAAGAAGTATGATCTACGAAGTGCAAATTGGAGGGCCATTCTAAAGAAAATGTCTTATCTTTAGGGATTAGATGTCTAGTGTAGCACTGAATCCATTAAATTTAGGATCTAGCCTGTGGTGCAAGATATGAAAAACCAGAGGCCAACATCGCTCAAAAGACTGTTACCTATTACATAAATATGTGCAGACTCCAAGGAACATATATTGCAAATTCTATAAATTGGTAAGATATGATGAGAATAATTGTCGAGCTTATGAACTAATGATGGAGCACACTACTAACAATTATATAATGCAATCATAAGAACATGGACATGAAGGTAATGGACAACATAGTGGTCGAGGTGGCTACTAAGGAAGAGCTCAATGTACTGGAGCTGGTCAACACGTTGACAAATCATTTTCTATAACAACAGACAGGCAGGTCATTTTTCAAGAGATTGTCAGAAGCCTACTACAACATGTAAGTACTATAAATATTTTGACCATGTAATTTAAGAATGTCCTGTACTTATGGAAAAAAATGCAAGAAAAACAAATTAGCAACCGACACAAAATATTCAAATGATAATTGTTGAAATAAGGAATGTCAGGCCACGAATTAGTATTGTTACTAGAATTGGAGTTGTGGCCAATATTGATAAAGTGGATGGAAAGAAAGAATTTGAAACTACATGGATAAGAAAAAATATTGAGAAGTCTTTTGATTTTTATATTCATAAGAATTAAAATAGGAAAACATGAGATGCATCAAGTTATTTTCAATTTGGGATATGATGCTAATGTTTTTACAAAGAAGACATGGGAATCAATGGGTAAGTCGAAGCTACAGTGGTCACCTATTTAGTTAAGTATGGAAAATCAATAAAATATCTTCCCCTTAGGAAGACTCCCAGGTGTAATAGTGAATATTGAAGGAGTTTTCACTATTGTCGACTTTGAATTAATAGAGATGATTGATGATAGTAACCCTTATCCTGTATTGCTTGGACTTGACTGGCCATTTGATAATATGGCCATAATTAATATGAAGAAGACACAAATGATATTTGAAGGAGGAAATATGAGTGTAATTGTTCCCTTAGATCCATCAGAAGGAGTAAGATATACAAATCCACTCAAAGAAGAGTACTTCGCAGCTGATATTGACTATATATATGAAATGGCAACAAAGGAATATGATTTTGTTAACCCTACTGCAAAAGGAAAGTTGACTTGGGAGTATGATTGTTTTTGTACCTCATATTCAGAAGAAGAGTTCGAAAACTAGTAGAATAGGTTGCATGAAGTATCCACAAGGCATTCTGCAAGAATTAACAAATCAGTTCATTATATGAAATATGAGGTATGTAACCTACCTTTTTATGATGCATTGGGTGATATAAATAATTTTCTTGATGATTATGAAGAATAATTTCTAGAGAATCAAATATTTTTAGCCTTGGATATAGCCCTGAAAGTTACTCTCGCTATATGATGGAGTATACACAAGAAGAATACATGAGGTTGGCAGGAATGTCGAAGGTTGATGTGGATAAGATTTGGCTAGATAAACACAGAGGTGGAGTTAAAATACGATAGTGAGACTAATACCTAGGAGCATATCCAGTTATGTGCTACAACATGGAAGGAGATCCGACAACAAGAATGGGTACATTTATTCATTCATACATTAGAGACAATCCCTAAGAATTGGTACCTAGAAACAGAGCTTCGACATGGTACTATGGATTGGGCATATACGGTTGATGGTTTCATATTAACTTTCATCTTTGAAGTTGATTTTCCATACATAGATTTAGCCGTTTAGACAGTTAAGAAGAGGATCTTTAAGAATTTAACTCCACTTACATGGGAGCAACCTTATTAGGTTGCAAAGATAGAAAATGCACCAAAATGTTATAACCATACTATAGAAGAAGAAGAAGATCCTTGAAACATCGACATATCAAAATCAAAAGGATATCATGAAGTAAATGGAACTAAATTAGAGGTACTAGATATAACAAAGCCATTGAAGACTAAGAAGGTGAACATAGGAACATAGAAGGAGCTCAAGTTTGCAACATAGGAGATTATTGGGATGAAGAGATAGTCAGTAAGGTTACAAAGTTACTTCATGAATGCCAAGAATTTTTTCCCACCAAGTTTTCATAGATGAAGGGTATACTAGGAGATCTAGAATTCATGAAGATTACCATTAAAACTAATGTGAACCCAATCAAGCAAAGAAATTACAAATTGAACCCAAAGTATAAGGATAAAATGAAGATAGAGCTTGATAAGATGATAACAGTAGGAATCATTGACCCAGTGGAAGAGTCAGAATGGGTGAGTCCTATGGTGGTACAAGGAAAGAAAACTCAAGGAGAAATAAGGATTTGTGTTGATTTGAGAAAGTTGAATGATGCATGCCTACATGATCCCTTCCCTACCCCTTTTGCATATGAAGTACTAGACAATGTAGGAGGTTGGGAATATTACTCATTTACAGATGGATTTGCATGTTATAATCAGATTAGGATTGCACCTAAATATCAATATAAGACCACATTTTCTATAGAATGGGGCTCATATCAATACATAGTAATGCCTTTTGGATTAAAGAATGCCACTACTATATTTTCTAGAGTGGTGGCTAAATTTTTAAAGAGTACATCCACAAGTTTTTGGAGGTATATTTTTATGACTGTATAGTATTTGGGTTTTTAAGAAAACATGTTGAAAGTTTAAGACTTATGCTTGACATATGCAAACAATGTCAGATCTCTTTGAACCTAAACAAGTCCATATTTTGTGTAGCTTTTGGCATATTGTTGGGACATATTATTGGTAAGAAAGGACTAATGGTGGACCTTTCTAAGATTTTATCATTGTGAATTTCCCTCCACCTAAGATAGTAAGACAGATTCAGATTACATTGGGATATATTGGATATTACATTAAATTCATCAAAGGGTATGCACATATCACTATGCCTATGTAGAAATTGTTAAAGAAGGATGTAACTTTTCAGTGGAATCAAGAATGTCAGAAGAGCCTCAACATATTGAAACAAAAAATGGTAGTTGTACCTATATTAGTGTTCCCTGACTGGAATAAGGAATACAATGTCCATGTGGACGCCTCTTGTATAGCTTTTGGAGTAGTACTGGTACAACCTGGTGTAGGAGAGATTGATCACCCTATAAATTTTGCAAGTAGGAAGTTATCTAAAGAAGATTAGAATTACAACACTACAGAAAGAGAAGGATTGGATATGGTGTATGCTTTGCAGAAATTTAGACACTATTTGTTGGGATCACACTTTAAAATGTTTACAAATCATTTTTCACTGAAGTATTTGGTTAATAAGCTTGTCTTAGGAGAAACGATTTGTAGATCGCTACTGGTATTCCAGGAATATGACTTTGAAATTATTGTTAAAGTAGGAAAAACGAATGCAGGACTTGATCATCTATAAAGAGTGGAAATAGGGGAAGAACTAAAAAACATAAAGGATAATCACCCTAATGTGTAGTTATTTTCAATTAGAGTTGAAAATGACCATTTTTCAGGCATCATCTAGTTTTTGAACACAAGAATGGCTCCTTTAAAATATACTACATAGTAAAAGAAAGAATTAGTGGTCAAAGAAACTAACTTCTCATTGATGGAAGGACATTTATATAAGATGGTACTAGAGGAAATATTGCGCAAGTATGTCTCTAAACATGAAAGACAGATGATTCTAGTAGAGGCTCATGATGGCACAACTCATGGAAACTATGTAGGAAAAGATGCTACGCAGAATGTTTTGGGAACAAGATTGTGGTGGCCTACATTACATAAAGATGTAAATGAATACTATTGAGCATTTGATATGTGTCAAAGAATAGGAAAACCTTCAAGAAGATATTAGATGCCATTGGTACCACAAGTTACATTACATACCTTTAATGAGTGGTCTATTGATTTTGTTAGACCATTCAACCCACCTAGGAAGAGGAATGGTGAGAGGTACATAATTATAGCAACAGATTAATTCACATGATGGGTCGAAGCACAAACGGTAAAGAAGTGCAACACGTAGACTATTGCAAAGTTTATTTTTGAATATATATTGTCTAGATTTGGATGTCCAAATATTTTGATGAGTGACCAAGGTTCACACATCCTGAATAAAACTATTGGAGAAATGAATGAGGAATTCCAAGTTTATCATGAGAAAAGTACCCCTTACTATCCTCAGGAAAATGGAACAATAGAAGAATTTAACAATATTTGTGAGAATGCACTTACAAAGGTATGTAATGTGAATAGATATGACTGGGATATCAAAATTCCAGTAGTTTTATGGGCTTACAGGACCACATGTAAGAGGTTAACAGGTTAGACAACCTTCAGATTAGTTTATGGGAAAGAAGTTGTGATTCCTATGGAATACATTGTGCCTAGATTGAGGATTGCAACTTTTACAGATATAGTAAACCTTGACACAGTGAAGGAAAGAATGGTGTAGTTGATTTATTTGGAAGAATATAGATTTATAGAAGGATTCCATAAGTAGGTACAAAAATCAAGACAAAAATCCTGGCATGAAATACATTTTAAGTAGAAGAAGTTCTAGGTAGAAGACCTTGTTCTCCTCTATTACAATAATTTTGTAAAATTTCCTAGAAAATTCAAGATGCATTGGTTGGGTCCCTATGTTATCAAGCATATTACTGATGGAGGTGCAATTCAATTAGCGAAGTTAAATGGAGATTTGATTCAAGGAGGAGTAAATGGTAGTAGGTTGAAACTGTACAGGGAAAACCCTGCCCTTACAGCTTCACTATGAAGAAGAAAGGAGAAAATTATTAGTGCCACGTGCAATTGAAAGTGGGCACTAGACTATAAACTACTTTGCAGAAAGAGCTTTGACACAAGAAGTTACTTCGCTACAGTGTGATGTATGTCAGAGTTCAGAAGAGTCGTGATGTAAGAAGGGATTTTTTCTATAATATGGATGTGATGACGTTTGCTGGAAAACATAAATATGACTGTTAAAATGGAAAAAGACATGGAAAGTTGCATATATGAGGACAGATTGGCAAGATTTAATGATAGATATGAAATTAATGAACACAATATAAACAAAATCTAGATGAAATTTAATCTAATGATGGGGTTAGAAACTTGAAATCATTATCAAAAGTTGCCTCTTGTCTAGATTGAACACTTTGTTGAATTCAGAATTCAAGTCTTTACGGTGCAAATAAATTGGAGAACTTTTTACTATCGTATGTCGTCTGAGTGTTCTTGAGAAGAAATTATACATGATTTTGGTGAGAAAGGCTTATCTGATATCATGGAAGCTACTAGTATGCTTGTAGCATCTGAGATTCCTACAGTAGAATCAATTGTAGCAGCATCAACAAAAAAACAACAAAGATCTCCGAGGAAGATACCAACCAAGGAATAAAGAACCAAAAAGAAACAGGATAATAACCCTGTCAAGGCTCATCCAAAACCCTAGCAAGTCAAAGATAGTGTAGAAGAAATGGAGGAGGTGGAGATGGAAACAAGCATCGTAGAATTTTTTCCTATGCCACCATACATCCCATCAAAAAACCTAAGTGAAAAACCTGTAAAGGAATCAAAGAATGTGAAGTAGGGTGCCTTTAAACCCTTGTTTCCCTATGAAGTACCATTTTCAGGAGAGGTTTTCGGGAAAATTCTATAGCTAAAGTTTGCATATTATGGCTTTAATGGTAAGAAGAAGTACCCTCAATTCGCACCAGATCGGTATTTCAAACAAGTGCACCACCCAGATAGAGGAGTGACAAGACTAGAACCACAACAGTGGGAAGCTAGGTTGGCACAGTCGGGACTACTAAATATGTTAAATATGTCACACTTCGACGAAAGTCCGGGGAGCACAACTTGTGTTTGTCAGTTTCTCATGTTGGTGCATGATGGGGGCTTATGGATGGGAAATAATATCCCTATAGACCTAATGTTTTTTTGAAGGAACATGAGATTACCATAGCAAGGGTGAACCCCACAAAATAATTTGTTGAAAAGGATGAGGACCGTGCCATAGCGGACAACCTGAAAAAGAATTTTGGGCTAGCAAAAGAAAAAAGAACCTATGACATAAGTTCCATCAGTGACCCGATAGTTCACCTCAAAGCACACATATTGCGTGGGAATATCATGTGAAAATATTGAGCCAGAAAAAGTCCCTGCGTTGGTGATTTCATTAGCCGCGCAACGTGCCAATGAGGTTCAGTATAACTGTGCTGATTACTTGTGCAAGTAATTTCTGGATGATTACCATGAACTACAGGACAAATGTACCACATTCCATTATGAGTGGTTCATTTTGATTATTGCAATGTTAGCATGGAGAGTGCTGGAATATTCAGAGTTCCCCTCGATAGCATTAGATGTTTATGAAGCCGCGTTGTATGCCACATTATGGTTTACCACCAAAATTTCTTGAGAAATGGAGAACATGATGTTCTTTTTATTTTATCATATGTATTTTTATATGTTAGTGAACCAACACCCTCGCTTGTCGTCGAGCCTATATGAACAATATAGCATTGTTGCAAGTTTAAGGATGATTTCCTTAAATTATATATACAATCTCACAAACATGGAAAGAATAAATGGAATCCCTTACCATATTTGGTAACAAAATATGATCTCCTCACACGTAGTGGCCAACGGTGTAGGTTTTAACCCCGTACAGAAATTACTTGCATACAAATTCTAAAACACAGAAAATAAACAATGCGAGATCATAACATATAAAACACATATACACAGAGATTTCCCCTAGATCCCAAAACTAGAACTACCAGTTTGATTTTTCATTATATTCCTTTCAATCTTACAATACATATTTACACATGCCGAAGCATCAAATACCATGTACCAAAAACCATCACGTCCAAAACTATGTGCGAAAAATCGTGCACAAAACCATAGGTAGGTCTGCCCAACCTAATATAGGGTCTAAAAACAAAATTTGTCTGGGTATGGCCCTAGACCCCATAGAGTGGGGTTACTTGCACCCTTCAAACCCCCTATGACTCCCCCTGCTACACAATTAGTACAACGAAGGAGGGGCTCTGCACACCTTCTAACCCCCTAGTTAACTATGTGGGATAGTCGTGGAAAGAATATAACACAACCCAACATTCTCCCACTTGTTGTTTTCTTTCAATAGGGGACCACAAGAGAGATTAGTAATTTATCCAACCCTACAATGCCCATTGTTTCTCTACACCAAGAGAACTTCTCAAAGCTCAAAATTTTTTTCAATGCGTCTGCAGTATTCTTCAAAGTGGCCACCTTTACCAGCAACACCTTTTTGTCTTCGATCATATATCTCACAAAGTGATACTGAAAATCAATGTGCTTTGTCTTTGAATGATATGCAGGGTTCTTTGCCAAGAAAATTACACTTTGGCTATCATAGTATATCCTTATAGCTCCCTGTACTAACCCCATACTTGAACACAATCTCTGCAACCACACTGCTCCCTTGCTTGCATGACTGGCTGCAATGTATTCTGCCTCTGTAGTTGATAGTGACACTACAGATTTTTTCTTACTCATCCACCTGACTGCACCTCCAAATAGGTTAAACACATACCCACTTATAGATCTTATCTTATTGATATCTCCAGCTCAGTCTACATCAACAAAGCCATGAATATCCAACACTCTGTCCAATCCTAGTCTTCCTTGGTAGCACAAACCATAATCACTAGTGCCACACAAATACCTGAAAACCTGCTCACTACTATCCAGTGCTCCTTCCCTGATTTTGACATAAACCTGCTTAATACTCCCAATGCATGTGCAATGTCTGGTCTAGTACAAATTGTCGCATACATCAGGCTAATGACTGCACTTGCATATGGAACACGAGACATGTCCTCTTCCTTTTCTTGTGTCTTAGGACACTGTTCAGCAGATAACTTTACACCTATAGGAATAGGAACCTTCAAAATTTACTATCCTGCATATTAAACCTCTGTAATGTTGTCTTGACATACTTCCTCTGGTTAAACCAGAGCTTCCTCTTTGTCTGATATCTTTTAATTTCCATGCCCAAAGTATAGTTTTCAGCACCAAGATCTTTCATGTCGAATTTGGAGGACAAATGGGTCTTCAAAACCTCGATAATTTCTTTGTCATTTCCAACTAGCAACATATCATCCACATACAAGACCAGATAAATAACATGTTCACCAATTAATTTAAAATACCCATAGTGATCTTCTTTGCTTCTAGTGAACCCAAGTCCCCGTGTAAATGTATCAAATTTCTGATACCACATCCTTGGTGAGTGTTTTAACCCATATAGAGATTTCTTTAACTTGCAGTACTAGTTCTTTCTTACCCTTCACCGCAAACCCTTCAGGTTGCTTCATGTAGATCTCCTCTTCCAGATCCCTGTGAAGAAATGTTGTCTTTACATCCATCTATTCCACCTCAAAATCAAAAGCAGCAACAATAGATAAAAGTAATCTAATAGAAGTTACCTTGGCAATAGGAGAAAAAATATCACCAAAATCAATTCCCGACACCTGGGAATAACCTTTTGCTACCAACCGAGCTTTGTACTTCTCCACCTTTCCTTCTGCATTTGTCTCCTTCTTGAACACCCATTTGTTTCCAATGGGTTTCCTTCCAGCTGGCAACTCCACGAGATCTGAAGCCTCATTTTTGTGCGAAGATGCCATTTCATCAACCATGGCCTCTTTCTAGAGTTTTCCATGCTCTGAATCTACTGCTTCCTTCACAGTTCTGGGATCATCATCAGTAATAGATAAAGAAAAATTTGAACAGAAAGCAGATGGAATATACCTTTCTGGCTGCCTTTTTTCTCAAACTAATCTTCTCACACAGGGAGTTCATGGCTCTTCATATTCTGATTCCTCCTCTGCTGTAGAGTTTGATTCTTCCTCCTTTAGCTCAAACTCTATCTTCCCAGGTTCCTTTGGTTTGACTTCATGTTTAATAACATCTTTCACCTCATTGAACACCACATCTTGGTTGTACACAACATTCCTTCTTACTGGGTTCCAAAGCTTATAACCCTTTAAACCATCCTTATACCTAATAAAGATGCACATTTTATATTTACTATCCAACTTTGTTCGTTTCTCCTTTGGAAATTGTGCATATGCATCACATCCAAATACCCTCAGATGTGAAAGAGAGGGTTTCTTACCAGTCCATACCTCTTGTGGAGCCTTTTGCCCCAATGTTGATGAAGGTGATCTCTTGACCAGGTAACATGCTGTCTTCACTGCCTCTACCTAGATTTCCTATCCTAACCTGGCACCACTGAGCATGCTTCTTGCCCTTTCCATCAACGTCTTGTTCATTATTTTTGCAACTCCATTTTGTTGAGATGTATATGAAGTAGTCTTCTACCGTGCTATACCACACTTCTTACAAAATTCTTCAAATTCCTTACTGCAAAACTCTCCACAGTTATCTTTCCTCAGCACCTTTATATTCTTCTCTGTTTGGTTTCCCACCAAAGCCTTAAATTCTTTAAACCTGTCAAAGACTTCAGATTTATTCTTAAGGAAATATCTCCATGTATTCCTTGAGAAGTCATCTATAAATGATACATAGTACACAGACTTAGCCAGTGATGGAACCTTCACAGGTCACTTTGCACAAGCTCTAATATCTGTTTCATCCTCTTACCACCAGAGGGGAAACTCACTCGATTCTACTTCCCATATCCACAATTTTCACAAAAATTAAAAATCCAGAGAGCTATTACTCATACCTTCTACCATACCTTTACCATGAAGTATTAGAAGGCCCTTCTCTCCAATATGTCCAAGCCTTTGATGCCACAACACCATCTTCTCTCTAGAGACCACTAGATTTTCTGCTCCACTTTCAGGAACCATAGAACTGTTGCACCCATCAACAACAGTGCTACGTTACAACTTGTACATAGTTCCAATCCAAACTCCCTGCATAAATATCGGTGATCCCCGAGCCATCTTGTAGGTATCAGGGAAAATTTTAAGAACCACCCTAAATTTATATGATTAATAAGTGGGTTAATCCCCATGATACATAGGAAAAATGGGAGGCGATTTTATCAATAATATAATATGTATATATAATTTTTTTTGCGAATCTCTCATCAGATTGTATTATCTTGTACAGTGATGGAGAATCTTTCACTAAATTATAAAATCTTATAAGATCATCGAAAATATTTTACTGAATAATAAAACGTTGTGAAGTCTTGGCGAATGTTTTGTTAAAGTATGAAACCATATAAGTTAATAAGAAAACATATTCATTAAACTGTAATATACTAACATACATGTTTGGAAAAGGAAATATAATTTTCTCTTCCTACAAACAATGTTCCAAGTTTCAGTGGCCATGTTTGTCAAGGTTCTTACAATACACTCTTTCATATCCTTCTATTAGTTTCGATAATATTCCACAACAAATTTCTTGTAGGTGTTGATATTGACAACGAGTTCTGTCAAGGTAGGAGAGATTAAAATTTTCTCTACAACTTTTGTCAAGCTACCACTTTTCTCAAGTTATCAAATTTCTTTCTTATTCCATAGACTCCAACTATGAGATAAAAAAAACACATCAAGTTTGTTTACCCCAACACGCCAACAACTAGCAAGCCCCAACTATATTATATAAGAAAGTATTAGGTATCCCAAGGGCTTGAAGGGGATCTAATTGAAAGAAGTGACCATTGTGAGAATCCTTCCAATCAATATATGAATATAGAAATGTAGATTTATTATTATTTTAATTGGAAATCTTCAATTAAATAATAAAATTTAATTACGTCTCCCCCAATCTAAATTGCTTATTATCATAATTCACTACCCTCATAGGTCTCACAATTTTTAACATCGTTGTAAGATGTACATTAATTCCCTTTTGGGTGAACTATATCCACCTTTTAGGAAAATATGGTGCAGTGGCTCCAACCCCTACAGATCATTAGGACAAACTAAGAATAGCACAGAAGATGAAAGGTTGTACAAACCAACTTATTTTTCAAACAACTAATCCAACATCAATACCTAAACTTTCTCATGAAGATATCATATTGAAAATGTTTGAAAAATAGTGAGAAATCTTCTGCGAGGGTGATGCAGAAAGATTGATAAGGTTTCATTGTTTTGAATTTATTTTTGTTAAATCAAAAAAAGTTAAAAACCAATATTAATGGAGATACTAGTAATTTTTACTAAATTTTGTGAAGTGACTAAATGTAGCTTTAACCATCCACCTTAAGATGTTTTTACAATATAATTTCCTAGGTCTATTTAATATCTTCATTATCATAAAAACCAACCTATATCCATCTTAAATCCAGATCTACCACTCTTAGGGGGATGAAATCTATTTATACCTCTGAGCACTTGGTAGACCCAAAATTAAGATGGATCTAAGATGATCGAATTTCCCTTTAAATAGTCTATGCTCACATGAATACCATGGTATTAACATGGGTCGATATCATGGGTTATCATAAACCTGGAGCTTAAAAATTACTATTAGTAATTTATAAAAATTAATAAAATCAATAATTGATTTTTATTTTATTTTTTATTTTAACCAAGTTAAAATGTTTAACATACATTAAATTACAACATCCATTTTTACTCTTGATCCACCAAGCCCCAAGAGGGATCAAATACTTTTTCACTCTATGCTAGTTTGCATATCACGATATTCGATACTTCTCGAGGCTTAGTAGATCCAGAGTAAAGATGGATCTATGCTGGTTTAATTCCCCCATTTAAATAGGCTACATTCTACGTGAATACCATGGGTCAATACTATGTGCCATTTTTATTTTATTAATACTAATATTAGGTTTAATATGTTTTTTGCATGGTATTAATAATAATCTAGCCTATGGTATTTGGCCCATAGTATTTTTCCCATAGGTTTCAACTAAATATAATGCATTTTTTGAGTGTTCGTAAATATAAGGTGACTTATGGAGTAAATATAAAAAAATGTTTTATTTGTTTACCATACCTCTTGTTTATTTATATTTTTTATTAATTTACCATACATATAGTTTACTTATATTTTTATTTATTTTTTTTCCGAAGAAAAAAACCGAACTTTTTTATAAGAAATAAAAAAGTTACAATCAGATGAGTGAACATTCAGCAAAATTCTGCATGAGAAGGAGAAACAAACTCCTCTGTGTAAAACATCAGCACGCCTAAACCAGCTATGATTCTCTTGTACCCGGCCTGAACAGCCAAACCAAAAAATATAATCAAAGTCTGCCTCAGTGAAACTGGGTCTCCTTTCAAAGGAAAACAACCCATAGTGTATGCATAAAACAGAGATCTCTAGTACGCTCTTGTCACAGAAGAGCAAACAGAAAAAAAAAAACACAGATTTTCATATGCTCCCAGTATCAGATAAAATAATAGAGTCGACTGATAACTAGAGCATTTACAGATGGAGACAAAAAGCATTAAGTGTATGGAGGAAGATCCTACACACGGATCTGGTCCTGGATCTGTTCTGTTATTCTCCACGAGCCCACAGCTTGCTGCAAACCTTCTTTAGAAAACCTGTCTGCCTCTTCATTCCTGTCCCTGTAAATATGATCAATGGAAAATACATTAAAATAAAGCTTTAAGTTTTGGATTTCTTCAAATAGTGGCATCAACATATAATGCTGGCATCTATATTTCCCATTGACCCAATTAACAACATTCAACGAGTCTCCAAAAATCTGAACTGCGAGGATATTCCTGTGAATGAGCCAGCAAAGGAGCAATTTTAAGGCTGAGAGTTCTGCAAAGTTATTTGAGCCTGTCGCAAGGCCCACTGAGGCTTTTAGCGAGTGAGAGGGGCTTATGTGGATAATAAGTTATTTTGGGCTGCCCCGTCAAAAAAAGCCCATGGAATCCCATCTCTGATATGGACATCCTTCCGTTGGTTCGATTTTAAAGCACCTTCCGGTTCTGGAATGCTGGCGAGGATGGCAGAGCTTTGAATTGCGATAACTTCCGCTGGGGTGGATTTTTCTCTAAAGATGCTTCGATTTCGAGCAATCCATATGCCCCAACAAAGAATGGGAGGAAGGTTCCTCAGATTCCTCTCAGAGTAATGAGTCCACCAGTATTCCCAAGCAGTAGAAAGAACTTCCCCCTCCCATCTTACGTTTATGTTCAAGAGCTTTTTCGTTTCATCCCAAACTTGCCTTGTGAAAGGACAGGCGAGGAACAAATGAGGGATGGATTCTGAGGCTGCAAAACATAAGGGGCATCTTCCAGGGCCCTGCTTAAAACGAGATTGAAGAATGTCCCAAGAAGGAATCTTGTTTTTTAAAACACACCAGAAAAAAATTCTAGCTTTTTTGGGGCACTTCAGTTTAAACAAAGGCTTTGCCCACCAAACAGGAGGATCCCATCCCTTTCTCTTCATCAGGAAGTTGTAACCAGCCTTTGGGGAATAGGAGCCTGTCTCAGCATGAGCCCAAACTAGGGAGTCTGGCTTGTCCTTTAATCTAACATTTGATCTTTTGAGTTCCTGGAGGAAAAGCTGCCACTCGTTCCTCCATATGGGTTCAATGCCTAGGTCATCTTCTGATTTCCATGACTGTCCCCAAATGGAATACTGCCCCACATTTGATATCTGATTTAAAATTTTGATTCCTTTTGCGTCTAGATGGTTGAGCAGACCAGGGGATAAAGCAAAAGATTCGTTGCACCCCACCCACGGATCCCTGCCAATCCTCAGATTTTCACCATTTCCTACCTGCCAAGCCAAACCTTGTTCAATTACTTTAAAAGCCTCTGTAGTGGCTTTCCAAATAACAGAACAGTTCCTTCCTTTTTTGTTTGGGCTCCTAATCCAGTCTTCAAGAGGAACGGGATCAATATATTTTCTTTTTACAACTCTAGTCCAGAGGTTCTCCGAGTTTATAATTCGCCAACCCGATTTTGCTGCCAAAGAGTGACTGAAATCAAAAGGATTCTTTAAGCCCCAGCCTCCCCATTCTTTTGGTCTAGCAATCTTGTCCCAAGCCACCCAGGGAAGAACTGTGTCCTCCTTAGATCCTGACCACAGAAACCTGCTACAGATCTGTTTGATTTTATGGAGGATCCCTTTGGGAATCCAAGTCAAGGCAGCCCAAAAAACCGGAATAGCCTGCAGAACAGAGTTTACCAGAGTAAGTCTACCTGCCCGCGATAACCACTTGAAACTCCAATGGGAAATTTTTTGTTCAATTTTTGCCACCAACCAATTCCAATCCTGCTTTCTATATGAGGACGGTTTTAGCCAAAAACCAAGATATTTGAAAGGCCGATCCATATTGCAGATTTCGAAAGGCAAATATGATGAGATCAGGATCTCCTCTTGTCTACTGAAACCTTCCAAAATTAAATGAGACTTCCTGGAGTTAATTTGAAGCCCTGTAGCTTTCAAGAACAGATCAAGAATGATTTTAAGCTCTTTGATTTCATTTAAATTCCCATTTGTGAATAATAAAATACCGTCAACAAATAGGAGATGAGTTATGAACAAATTTACAGCAACTTCCAAACCTTTGACCAAACCTGATCTCTTGGCATTTGAAATCAACCTACTTAGTCCTTCTGCTGCTAGGAGGAAGAGCAAAGGAGAAAGAGGACATCCTTGTCTCAAACCTCTTTGGCTTTTGAAGAATTGAGAGGCAGCCCCATTTATCAGAACAACAAAACTTACATTTGAAATGCATCCCATGATCCAATTAATAAACTCCACCTTAAAGCCTAGATGAGTCAATAACATCCTGAGGTACGTCCAGCTGATCCTATCATAGGCTTTGGATAGATCGATTTTTAGCACAACCCCTTTTTTGTTTGCTTGCCTGATACTGTGGATAGTTTCCTGGGCCACCCCTATAGCTTCATGTATTTGACGACCGTCCAAGAAACCAAATTGTTCATTGGAGATACATAATGATAAAATAGGTTTCAGACGAACCGCAATGATTTTTGCAATAATCTTGTAAATAGTATTGCACAGAGAAATAGGCCTGAAATCTTCAAAAGTTTCCGGGTCCTCTTTTTTTGGAATGAGAGCAATGAAAGTTGAGTTAAAAGGGCCATAAATCTCTCCTTTCTTCCTTGATTCCTCCACTACTTCAGTAAGCTCTGCTCCAATTGAATCAAAAAAATGGGTAAACATCTCGATGGTCCAACCATCCGGTCCCGGGCTTTTATCTTTAGCCATTGATTTAACTATGCTTTCTACTTCCTCCTTAGTCACTTCTCTAAATAGATTTTCGGCTTCCTCCCCCTCCACAAAACGAGGAAATACTTGGGCTGTTCTGATAATTTCAGCTAAAGAAATCCCCCCAGGATCTGAAAAAAGGGATTGAAAATGATTCTTTCCCATGTTTGATAAAGCCTCAAAAGATGAGGCCTCCCTACCTTCAGATTCCTTCAGCTTCCATATAGTATTAGCATTTTTCCGGCCCTTTGCATAGTTATGGAAGAATTTTGTGTTTTCATCCCCCGCTTTCAGCCAGATAGCCCTACTTTTCAGCCTCCACTCCTCTTCTCTGTCCAGTAGTATCTTTGCTCTACTCTTTTCTAGAGCCAGAATTCTTTCTTTCGACTCCTGGGATACATAAGCATCAGCTTCAGGATCTTCTAAAACACGTAGGGCATCATCAATAATGGCCAACTCCTCATTTTGTTTTTTCCTTCTGGCTGAGGCCCATTCAATGGTTGCTTTCTTAAGCCTTTTTAAATTTTCCATAAAGTGTGCTCCTTTATTTTCCGTAGGGCAGATACCCGAATGTCTCCAGGTATTCCTGAAAAGCTGATTAAAAGAATCCTCCTGTAGCCAAGAGGCATTGAATTTGAACGGAGCAGCCGGTTTTGGGGGGGGCTTGGAGAATTCAAGAAAAATGGGAAAGTGGTCCGAATTTCCCCCTTCACCCACCCATTGTCTGAACAGAGGTATATTGGACGCCAACATTTCACTGATGAGAAAACGATCCAGCCTTTTTGCAATTCTCTCCTCCCCCGTTCTTCTGTTCCTCCAAGTAGGTTTAGCTTTTATGATATTTACATCAATCAGTTTATGAGTATGAAGAGCATTTGTGAAAAAATCTGACAGAGGATCTTCCCTCGCAGAGGGCCCCCAAGCTTCAGCAATCCCCAAAGAGAAATTTAGATCTCCCCCAATTATCAGGTTTTTGTCTTTTATCAGATCTTTTGAAAGGAAATCGTTCCAGAATGGGACCCTTCCCTGACAGGGCCCATAAACATTGATGAACAAAAGAGGAATATCAAAATCAGGAGAAACAATCTCCATACCCAGAACATGAGACAGACCCCAGAAATTTAAAACCTTCAATCTTCCTTCCTTAAATCCGATAGCAAGCCCGCCTGAATGACCTGAAGCATCAAGAGCTATAAAAACCCATCCCGAAAAAGAGGAGCGAAGGGCAGATTCGATATTGGCACTTTTGCCCAAGGTTTCTTGAAGGAAAACAATATTCGGGTTGTGACGATAAATTATGTCTTTCAAAGGAAGTTTTTTGGGCTTACTGGCTAAACCCCTATAGTACCAAGAAAGACAAATCATTTTATGATCGCCTCAGGGGTATTAGCTGCTCTAAGCGCCCCAGGAATCGACATTTGTTTGCCATCAACCACATCAAATTTTGCTTTTACTTGGGCTTTAGAAAAAAATGATTTCCGACCTCTACCTTTTTTAGGGAAACTCTTAGACGCCTCAGCACCTAGCCCACCTACAGACTCCAGGGCATCATGAGTGTAAACAGATTTCTTACTGAGAGATCTAAGGTTATAGTGACGGGCAGGAGGGGAAAGACCAGTACCCTGACTCTTCAGGGGAATATCCTCACAGTTCAGGTTTAAGGATGGAATAGCAGCCGAAAGAATTTCAATATTCTGAAGGGTATCATTACATTTTTTTACCAGGGGGGATTCCGTGGGTATACAACCGACAATTGATTCAGAATTAAAAGAAATATTGATTGGTGTAGACTGCATACCGGATGGGTCACCTTCAGGAAGATCGGCCGGACCATCAAAGGGCATTTCCAAGTGAGGCTGGCCTTCTATAGCTCGAGCCGGATCCCCTTCCTCCCGAAGCAATCCCTCTTCTGTCTGAGTATATTGTTCTTCCGTAGGCTCTTCTTCTGGGATATTCTCCTCCACCGGTTTCTCAGCTTTCCTCAAAAAACCCTCACACTCCTCTTCTTTATTTTGAGTCCTCCTTCTTCTTTTCCCCATAGGACAATCCCTTGCCAGACGCCCATACCCGTGACAACGGTGACATCGAAAAGGTAGGAGTTCATAATCCAGAGGTTGTTCGAAGACATAATCCTTATACTGCAGCGTGATCGATTCTGCGAGTCCTTCTTTCGGATTGAGCCTTACTAATATCCTCGCCACAGCTCTTTCATAGGTATGAAGAAAGGATCTATCAGCATCCAAATAAGTGCCCAGAAGGTTCCCAATAGACTTGAAGACGGAATCCACCCATAGGAAAGGGGGCAAATTAGGAGCCCTGACCCACACAAGGAATTCATCAACCTTCTCCTTTGAGGCGTCGAATAGGGGAGACCATCTTTTAAAGAAAACAGGACGATTCCCGAAGGCCCAATTCCTCCCCTCGACCCATTCCATAGCTTCCTTACTGTCAAATCTGACCATGAACCAACCCTTAACCAACGTGGCGGTCTTGAAAGAATTTGTCGGGGTCTCCAGCCACTGACTCTCCGCCCACTGCTTTAAGAATTTACCAGATACAAAACGCCCTCTAGCTCTGCCCACAAGTGTACACTCTACCACTTCCAGAGCATCCTCTACCTGAATGTCCATTCCGAGGACCAAGTTCGCAAACTGCTTTTTCTTCAATGGTTTAGCCTTCTTCCTTTTTTCCCCTGCCTTTTCCCATTCCGACTCTGATTCTCTGCCTCCTGAATCAGGGGTTGTGCTTCCTACAACCCTTTAAGGACCATTCCCATTTACTGTGGCCTGGTGAACATCAATACTGAGAGGGGTTTCAATCAACCCTTCTACAGGGCTCCCCGCTTCTCCTTCTGCCAAAGTCCCACGTTCTTCCGCCTTGCCGGAAACGAGGGTATGAACAAATTTCCCCTGATTCAATGCCTTACTAAAACTGGCGGAAACCCCCTCCACCCCTAAAATGCTGTGAGTGGAATCCTTTGAAAATAGAACCCTGTTTACAGCCGAATGGCTGCTTCTGTCCCCCAAGTCTTTCCCAGCAATTTGAATACCCCCTACAGGCCTCCATATCCCTTTATTTTGAGAAAAATTTATAATATCCTCAAGGCCGCCAGACGGACAAAAAGCTTTTGAAGGGGAAAGAGACTTACTATCAGGTGAGGTGATATTCTTGTCTCTCAGCGCGCCTATCTTAGCTTGAGGGATTGCCTCCTCAGAAACCTTGCCGACTTTGCCGAAACCGCCTGCGAGCTCCAAGCTCTCGTCCAGTAAACCTTTTGCAATTTTGGAACTCCACGAACCTCCACCCGAGAACAATGCGGACGCATGGTTGTCTACTTGCCCAAAAAACTTGTCGATATTCTGCTCAGTGACCTCCTTCCCCCAGACCGAGAGGATATCTTCCGGAGCTGGGTCAAGTTCCACCGCTTCGTTTTGATTTACCATGGTAAACAACCCCAGTAAAAAACTGACACCACCTCGCAACCGCTACCCGGTGAAACAGCTGAAACCGCCTGTGGGCAAACAGTTTTTGACCTCTCCAAAGGAACAGAAAAGAAACCGCCTAGAAAGTTTCCACAAGATAGAACCCGCCAGGGAAAAAGACCCAAAACTCAAACCGTGGCAGTTCCCCGTCGCCAAACCGATAGCGGTATTTTTTACCCAGCTGTCTCCCTCTCCGCTTGCCCACAATAAGCGACCTCGGTGGATCCGCCAGCAGTAAAAACCCCCGTACCTGCGTGTCCTTTCCTGCGCCGTCTGCGTCACCTAGGCCTATGGCCTAGGGTTCCCGGATCGAACCCTACTCCATCCATCAGGACTTCTGCCTATATTTTTATTTATTTTCCATACCATTTGAGTAAGTATAAAAAGAGGTGTTATTTATTTGCCATATGTCCACTTTATTGATATTTTTATTTGTTTACACCCTTGCATGTATATAAGGTTACTTATGGAGTAAATATAAAAAATGATTTATTTATTTACCATACCTCTCATTTATTTATATTTTTATTAAATTACCATATCTATTTTATAAATATGGTATTTGACCCATAGGATTCACTTAAATAAAACCTCTTCTTGAAAATTAGGGCGAATGGAAGGTTGTAACTCCTAATTTCAAGGGCTAAATTTACCTTTTTTACCCTCTCCCTTAAAATAAGGTGGGCTATTTGAGGCGATTTGTAAAAATGTACTATGATACAAAATATTCACCCACTAAAAATTTAAAACCACTTAATTTCGCTAAAGGGTGAACATTCGCCCCTAAAATTTTCCATGGCTAGTATCCTTTTCGAACACTATTTTTTCACTTGCATCATCTAGCTTGCTTACATAAATCAGATTTCTAGCCAATGCAGAAAAATGTAGAACACCTGGAAGTGTTCTAACCCTTCCACCTTGCAACTTCAACTTTACTTTTCCGCGACCAATGATTCTAGCCTTCCTATCATCCCCTAAGAAGACATCACCACCATCGTATTTCTCGTACTCGCAGAACCACTCTCTATGGGGAGTGAAGTGAAAGGATGCACTTGAGTCAATCAACCATGCCTCACGATCTACATGTATACTTGAAGAAGCGAAGTACACATCCCAACCTTCATCTGAGGTGGTTTTCACCTCTATAGAAGGAGCATCATCAGATCCCTTTCCTTTGTCAGGAGCTTTAGATTTACAGTCCCTTTTGTAGTGCCCTTCCTTTCCGCATTTCTAGCACACCACCTTTACAAGTTTTCCTGGATATTTAGATCCCCTTTTAGATTTAGTTCTCCCACTCGATGACTTATTTTTGTTTCTGTTCTAGGACCATCCTCATACAGACAAGGCATCACCATTCTAGCTCTCCATATTTTTCCATCTCATCTCCTTCGTTAGCAAGGATGAGACTATTTCATCAAACTGCAAGGCAGTAGAATTGCTACCTATAGAAATAACTAGGCTATCCCATGAATCTGGTAGTGAACACAGCAAACTAATGCACTTATCTTTATCTGAAATTTTGATATCAACAGATGATAACTGACTTACCACAGTATTAAATGCATTCAGATGCTCTCTCACCGAGTCTCCATCTTTCATCCTCAGGTTATACAACTTTTTCCATAGGAATAGTTTATTCACCAGAGACTTAGATTGGTAAAAAGTCCCTAACTTTTCCCGCAAAGCCTTCGTTGTAGCTTCCCCTGATACATTCAACAATACTGAATTTGAGACACATAATCATATTGTGTTCTTTGCCATTCGATCCCACTTCTTCCATTCTTCATCAGACACCCCCGTTCGTTTAGTACTAGGATCTACTGTGATCCAATGATCTTCATCCACCAACAGATCCTCCATCTTGAGTTTCCACAACTAAAAACTCTGACCATTAAATTTCTTGATCTCTATCTTTCCAATCCTCACCATATTCTTTAACTACCAAAATCAATCCTGCAGATCTCCCACTGAACAGGGTCTACCACAGGCCTTATCGAAACCCCTCAGCACCAAAGGCATCCCCTTGAAGCCAAAACAACTTTGATACCAAATGTAGGTTTTAACCCCGTATACAAATTACCTGCATACGAATTCTAAAACACATAAAATAAACAATGTGATAGCATATCACATAAAACATATATACACGGAGATTTTCCCCTGGATCACAAAACCAGAACTACCAGCTTGATGTTTCATTATATTCCTTTCAATGTTATAATACATATTTATAAATGCCAAAGCATCCAATACCATGGACCAAAAACCATCGTGTCCAAAACCATGTGCAAAAAATCGTGCACAAAACCATAGGTAGGTCCATCCAACCTAATATAGGGTCCAAAAAAAAAAAATTCCAGGGTGCTGCCCAGACCGCATAGGTTGGGGTTACCTACACCCCTCAAATTCCCTATGACTCCCCCCTCTATGAAATTGGATCAATGAATAGGGGGCTCCACCCCCCTTCTAACCCCTTAGTTAACTACGTGGGCTAGTCGTGGAAGGAATATAACACAACCCAACAAGTAGAATGGATGACTGCACGAGAGGTAGAGGAAAAGGTAGAATATAGTGCGAAAGAAGGGGATGCCTTACAACATGGTGAAGTGAGTGGAAAGGACAAAGATAAGGATGAGAAAGAATCATAGGAATAGGAGCAACATGATGAGGGTCTCCAAGATCCACCTAAATGAGATAAGTAGAATAAGGAGGCTAAAAAGGTGGAAACATAACAAGCTGCCATAGAAAAGAGAAAAGCATAGGGCGAGGCTGCCACAAAGATTAATAAAAATAAGAAGGGAGATAAAACAAAGGATATCACACCAATGGTCCTTACTGATGGGGACCTGGAGCAAATCATTGATAAGATTTGAGACGCGAAAATTGAATCCTAGAACAGCGTAGAAGATCACTACAATGCACTTCCAACCGGTGTCAAAGAGCGGATCGCTTAAATGAAGATTATTGGTGTAAAAGGTCAAACAACTAGTGCAGGTAGAGGAAAGGGTTGGAGTAGAAAGGTAGATAGAGCCTATTCTTGGAGCAAGGTTAACATTGATACCTGACGGATCCCTATAGTTTGACTCTGCCAAACTAAAACAGTAGGCTAAGGAATGGAAGCATGTCAATATGAAAAAAGGAGTGACACCATTGCAAATATTACACAAATTACACTTGGAAATTATAGAAAAGTTGAGGCTATGAACAACACACCTCTCAATCAAATATTCATGTAGAAAAAGAGCACGTTGCGCTTTAGCAAAAGCTCGAGCAGGTGATCCAAGAAAGGGATCAAGTAGCACAACAACACTAGAAGATATAGGAGGTAGTGGAAGCAACGTGCAAAGAAATTATGGACCTTCATGTCTGAGGGGAAGAGCCCTTAGAAGATAAGGTCATGAAGCTCAGCCTTGCAGTGAACGGGTACAAGGATAAAATTTCCATAGTACAATTCAATTATAAAATGTAGATCAGTGAGATGAAAAATGACGCTGCAGCCATATATGACAGAGGAAGTATGGAATCAGAGGGAGACTGACCTAAATAATGCAACCGCCAGCATCGTTGCAGTAGTGGCAAAATGCAGAAAACTCTTGGATTAAAGTCTACAAATTTGGGCTTCACTGCAGGAAGATCCAAATGTACATAAATTGCAGGAAGAAATGAACCAAAAGCAACAATAGTTAGAAGAAATTTGGGCATCTGTTAACACCTTACGAATCTTGTAAAAGCTCAAGAAGATCAATGAGTCAAAGGCCCTCCAAAATAAAATTGAGGAGATAAAGAAGGAAGAAAAGGTCTTAACGGAGAGGACTCAGCCTTGGTGGGATGAGGCCCTCTAATTATCGTAGGTAGTAGATGGGAATATTTAACAACTTCAATAGAGGAAGGCAACATTGCTACAAAATGATGAATAACATGTGACAGAGGCACTGCTGGAGGAAGTTTGAATTGAGTAAAAGTAAGGAACATACACACTGCAGCAGTTCAACTAGGCTTACAATAGGATTGCAACAAAAATCAGAGGTAAAATAGCTAAGTGACTCGGGATGAGTCACAGGTGAGCATTGGGGACCTGTTGGGCACAACCCAACATGGCCTAGATTTTGGTGAAGACTCCACATTTTTTGGAGTAGAGTGTGAAGTAAAGAATGAAGCAGAGCGCGAAGTGGACTGCGTAATGGAGCAACGGAATGTCAAGTGGACCTTGCACTAGATATGCTGGGCGATGTGGGTGCTTCGAGGCGATTGAAGCCCCTTTTCTTTGTAAAAAGAAAGTAATATTGTAAAAGATGAAGGCCTTTCAGACCATAGTAGCTTGTATTAGGGGAGCACATGGTATGAGGAACATGGTATTTTGATGATATATCCCTTGACGTAATTGTTTAGATAGGTATCAATAATAAAGGAGAGAATCATCTTAGAATCACAACATGAATTGAATGGTTGTATCATTGTGATCTATGGTTGTGTGGTGAAGAGAAGGCTCTGCAGCTGAGTTCGCAATGCCATGAGTATGTACCTGAGTGTGCAAACAACCTATATCTTAGTGTGCAAGTCAAGAACTGTTTGTTGTACAATATTTCTTATTATAAGCAACAGTTCGTGTGGTCGTAGTCTGACATTGGGATGAGCCATGGTAAAATTGGTGTCTTCATGTGTATAATTTCTTATTATCTATTGTAGAGTAGCAGTTTATTATAGTTTCATTTTATTATAGTGCAGTGAGGATTACTAGTTTATATGTTATGTTTATGTGATTAATTGAATGTTGCAAAGTAGTTTTATGAATATTAAGTGTAAGAAAATAGAATAATACCACATCTCCACATTCCTCAAGGCTAGAGAAACCTGGTTCTACATCATTGCATACTCACTTTGGGTGAGAGTGCGATCTTCTTGCAGGTCATTGCCAAGAGGGCCAATGATTGAGAATTTTGTTGGTGCACAGTATAGATCGAACCTTGACCAGCTCAAATAATAGGGAACAATATTTGTTTTTTTATTAAGGTTTATTCATGAAATTTTGTTTAGTTTTTGCAGTAACCTTTTGGTGGATTTCAAACTCTTTTGTTTCCTTTTGTGAAGAAGTACATTCAAACCTATTTCTTCTAGCCTGAACTTCGCCCTCTTGTAGAAAATTTACGTATAAAACATACCTCAGCCTTTGAAGTCTTAAGACCCTTCTACTTAGCCTTTTGGCACCATTAGGGGAATTTTGAGGTCTAAAATGGTCATCCCAAGGAAATTATAAATTAGTAGTGGAAATAGTAAAATAAGATTAAATTACATCATCAAATTTTAGAGGGAAAAAAAAGAAAACAACTTTTTCAACTCGTATTTTCAACTTATCTCCCTATGGGTTTACTCGGATTTCAAGCCGAAACACTCATTGGATGCAAAATTTTATTCCTCGTCCAAACAATACTCATGTTGCATACTTTTGATGGATCCTGCTATACAAAAAACGAGAATTATATGAAAAATGTGATTGCAATCATGTTTTCTCATATATTTCTTGTTTTTCGTGTAGTAGGGTGCATCAAAAGTATGAAACATGGGTACTCCTTGGATGAGGAATTAAATTTTGCATCCAACGATTACTCCCACTCAAAATTTGAGTAAAACCTTAGGGAGATAAGATAAAAATACAAGTTGAAAAATAAGTTTACTTATTTTTTTTTATTTTATATTTTTACTTTTTTACTCCGAAAATGGTGAAGCATCCCCCATGGTTGACATCATCATTTGGAATCCTATTGGTTCTTATAAAGTTTATTTTTTTTGTACATTTTTCTTAGGAGGCTCATTTCGGACTTAAAAGTCCCCTAATGAGAATTCTTGACATTCATTTGGAGAAGAACCCTTAGCCTCTTGGAGTAGAACTCTCAAACCTCTTGGAACAATATTATAGGCCTCTTGAAGCAAGACTCTTGGCATTTTTAGAATCATGATAAAAACCTCTTAAAGAAGTAGAACTCATAGACTTCCTAGAGACAATGTTTCAGCTATGTGATACAATTATAGTAAAATTAAACCTATGAATAAGTTTGACCTTGTAGAATGCAAACATATCGATAGTTTTGGAGTAACTTCTTACGTATGTTTTGGAGAATATTTGATATTTTTTTGCATAATTTGGAAGCCTTGTTATAGGATATTGGAAGAATTCTTGGAGTAGGTTTGACAAGAATTTCTAGACCTCTTTTGAAGCGTATTTGAAGCATATCTTAGAAGCACCTTACAAAAGCTGATTTTGAAGTCTATTTGGAAATGTTGGGGCCTAGGAGGATTGGAGTCCTCACTATATTCATCAATATTTTTCTTTATTTATTTTGTTCATTCTAGTTTAACTTGTGATAAAAATATTAACTATAATAATATAACAATTCAAATAAATATTGGTTCACTCCTCCCCCCCTCTTAGTATTTTCAATGGAATATAGCTTACTAGAGGCCTTAGGTATATGTATTTCGAGCATAGAATCTTTTCCCAAATATTGGTTCCCTGGATGAGGGACCATGCTCCTTTAATTTCAATGGCTCAAGAAAAAAAGGGAAGGCATTTCAAGCACCAACCTCCAGAAGATCTTAGAAGAGAAATTGATTTCCATGTTATCAATGCAAAGGGTTGCATGTCCTCTTTTCATCCAATAGAAATATGCTAGTTTCTTGATTTTAGATAGTATTCCTTTTGGTATCTTAGCCAAAGGGGCCTAGTATATTGTGTTTGCATCGATGATAGATTTAATTAGCACTAGCCTACATAGAAAACCATTTATTACACCATATTGCAATTCTCTTCTCAGCTTTTATGATGAGCCAGTTTGGATTGGAAATTATGTATTTATTTGGTTTGAGTAAGAACCCTAGGTATTTCACCCCCTCTACAATTTTTTCTTGATAGAATTCTAGGGAGTTTTTTATGGATATTTATTTTACTTCTAATAGAACCCTCGAGATGAAAGGATATTTTTATTTGTTTATTATCATGCGTCTAGCTATGATGAAAGGTTCTAGAATGTTTATTAGTTTCTCTAGGTTTCTTAGTGATCTCTCATAAAAAATGAAGATTTTATCAACATAAATTATATGATTTAATACAAAGATATTCTACTATCAAGGTCCGTCAAAAGGTGTTCCTAGAGACTACATCATTTATAAGTCAACTTAGACTTTTGAAAACCAGGAGAAATATTGGGGGGGGGGGTGTGGAGAGGTGGCCTTGTCTTAGTCAATGTCATCCATGAAATAAAGGAGAAGTAATAGCATTAATGGGTATGGAAAATCAATATGTGTTAATGTAGTTCAATATCGAAATTACAAAATTGTGATGAAATCCTATGTGGAGAAATAAGAGTTTGATACATAGCTAGTTGACTCTATCAAAATACTTTGAGAGCTTCACCTTAAAAATTCCATCTTTTAATTGTATAGTATGGATCAAATGAAGGTATGCTTGAGCTATTCTAATGGATTCGTGGATTAGGCATCCTTTGAAGAAACGAAATTGTTCCTCAGAGATATTATCTAAGAGATTTCCTTTTATTCTTAGAGTAATGGGTTTTGATATGATTTTATATATAGATATGTAGAGTGAGATATGTTGGAAATGGTCAAAAGAAGAAGGCCAATCAAATTTGGGAATAAGATAAATTAGCATAGAGTTGGAAGCCATTAATACATGACTAGTTGACCTAAAGTATTTTGTTGTGGTAGTTAGATCCCCCTCCAAAAAATCAAAGTATCCCAAGTAGAATTCCACTAGGAACTTGTTAGGCCTCAAGATCTTTCCCTTATAGAAGGTGTGTAACATATATTCCATTTCTTGTTTGGTCACTGAATCCATTAAAGAATCATTTACCTTACAATCCAAAAATTTGTGGCAAAAGGTGGCTACCCTTAAAATCTAATCAATGGCAATCCTCTCGTCTTTCAAGAATATGTGTGAGAAATTATTGACTCCTTCATGAGCAATATTGGAGAATGACATGTGCAAGGTGTTATCACTCCTTTTAATTGACCATATTATGTTGATGGAATTTTGATCATTTGTGAAATACTCGAATAATTTTGTGTTCTAGTACCCTACTTGTAACCATAGCACTCTACTCTTGATACACCATTCCTTATACGTATCCAATAGAATAAAAAATATTTTTCTAATTTAGTCAGTTCTATTCTTTGATCATTGGAAAAGGTAGGGGATGATTCTAATGAATAAAGAGTCTCAAGTCATGTTTCAATCTCAAACAATATTTTAGACTCTCCATCCTTCTTTGTTTTGGACCAATTTATTGTAATTGATATTACTTCTTCATATTTTACTAGAATTCGATAGCAGAGGAAGACCTAGCTTCCATAGGTATCTTATCCATGCATCCTTTATGGATTGGATTAATGATTAGTTTTCTATCTAGTGTTCATTTAACTTAAAGGGGAAGGGAAAATTGAGGGATCATACGACCATTTTGGAAAATGTGTGGGTGTGGTTTGATTCACCCCCATGTTCCAACCCATTCCCTAAAACAAAGTTTTTTGTAAAACACCTCTTCCTACTTCCACCAAAAAATAGGTCAAAAGGAGGGAGTCACTATGTTTACCCAATATCCTTTAAACATCATATGGGTTCGTGCATCACGTTCATCACATCAAGCTGATTCTGGTGATATAAATTTCATCTCAATTTGACCTATGGATTAAGAGATATGTTGAATTGAATCTTAGTGAATCAGATAGTGCCATGTCATCAACCAGCTATGTGGTGCCCACGTGGCTATCCTGACTAGCTTCCCAATGCCATTTATCATTCATGAATTAATTGTCGACCCACTTAACATGTGTGTCTTCACCTTTATATATAAATCAATATATATATATATATATATCTATATATATATATATATATATATATATATATATATATATATATATATATAGATATATATGTATGCATGTATATATATGTGTATATATAATAATCCAAAGACCCATACCTCCCAGCCACGTATATCCATATATGTATTGGTTTGACGGACCATCAATTGGTGGCAATGTTCCTATTCCCCAAGTTTTGTTACCTCTCCATTTTATTTTTGCACTTTTTCAGGTTTATTTATGGATGACATTCTAGGCGAACTTGAATGGTGGGTCTACACTACATTAATGAAAGGATAGCCATGATAACATGTAGTCCACTCTATCTCAGCATTACAACACTCCACTCCTTTCGAAATGCGCCTTTCATTTAAAAAACCAGGAACCAAAGTCCAGGCTTACATATCTTGATGGGTTTAACCCTCTACACTACTCATGCCTTCTGATTAGTCTATTGTTCCTACTCTTAATTAATTGATCAAGAGGCTTCACTCCATGTATCATCCTATGATAGGTAGCAAAACCAACACCCTCAAGTCCACTCTTTCCATAACACCCTGATGTTAACTCATCCTAGCCATTTCCTAAGGGTTGCGCAAGGATACATCTTTGGAGATAGACTCTGGGATGAAAAATTTCTTATTGGCTACTACAACCACTTCTCATCTATGTGAGTCCTGACAACAACCTCCTAACGAGGTGTTTCCTTACTGCATGGGTGAACTTGTTCCCCAATGAATAATGGTAAATCTCCAACTCACCATGGCTTTATACACATTTATGAATCCACCATGTCATCCTATTCTTTATCATTTTAGGCATTCCCTTCATCTACTTCCCTTGAGAATATGAGAACGAGGTCTCTAGGAAATGTCATCACCATCTCCTTCTATTACGTAGCTCTGTGTGACCTCACGATAAGGTTTAAATGAACAAGGTTTCTCCATACTCGATATTTCGCTAATTCATTTTCATTATGAGAAATTTGTGAAATATATCAACCATGGCTCAAGTACGGTAGTTTTTTAATCACTTTGACTCACACTAGAACTCAACCATTTTCCATTAAGGTTGTAAGAGGAAAGCCCTAGTGTTATCCCTCTTACGATAATATTACCCTTCATGGTTTCTCAATGATTGGAATGCATAACATTGTCTAGAGACTTCCCCATTCATCTTGTTAAAGGTCTACGGTCCCTTTGAACCTTAATAATTTATGGGAAACAGATCAATATTGTTCCATAGATCTGTGGGTCTCTTTTGAAGGACAAATAATTATAATAAAGCTTATAAGAGGAACCAGAAAACATCTAGTGCCTAACAAGGTTACAAGGAGATATTTATCTCACAGATAAACAAGAAGTCTTCTTCCAATTTCAATTTAAAATCAGAAACCATACCTTCGAGATCAATATTAACAATATTACAGTCCTATGTTCATCTCATCTAGGTGAATTCAATTTTTTAGTCATAAACCACACAACTATCCATCAAATAAACATTACTACAAGCCCGTATCCAACGTAATTGAAATTTCAATGTTCATACCACATACAATTGAATTGCTCAATGCATACAACACTAGCATAAATAATTATATATGTGTGTGTTTTTCTTGCATAAAGAGCATTATTGCAACATTATAGGAGCAAGGAACACATTCATTAGAGTTCCACCATTCTAATCATAGTGAACCATAAGTCATTCATACAGTGAGTACAATACCAACTTATTATTTCGACATGAACTTAATCACGAGAAGTGCATTTAAAAACATGTAACTGGAATCAATATTGTAATTGGCAATTGTGATTGGGACTACAACTCTCCACCCAACCATAGGCTACTACAACCAAGCCTTACTTGCAACTGTCACCCTCGATCCATATTAACAAGCTTGAGTTGGGGTGCTTCTTAGTGCTTTCTACCAACAAACATAGCTAAAATATAATATCACACAACCATAATACCTTCATCCATAAGCTAAACTCATTATAACTGAAATTGTTTAGGAATATACACTATCAAGCCATCATTTCACAATATATAGAACTCTATGAAAGTTTTAGGAGAACAGGTTCTAGTATATGGAAGGTTCATCAGTGGTGAAGTTGCCTATGGGTAAGGAAATAACTACCTGAGGATGTTTATCAATGGCTCAAGGTCCAAATCTTCATCCCCAAGGAAACTCCTCATGGTTGATCATCCCTCACAAGCACATGAGTGATTCTTCCTAGTGCAAGAAGGTCATCAAAACAAAAGCTTCTAGTGTTTTCTTTAGCCTTACAGGAAAGCGATGCTCTCTGAGCCAAATCACCTAGCAAGACTCCATTAGAGGTTTCCTCAGCTGGTGCACCGTTTTCATGGCTTGACTTAATGTTTGAGATCACTTCATATCCCTTCTAGCTATATGTTCTTACACAACAGTATTGAACATTGTCTTCATGTGCCAATTCCTTCCCTCTCGTGCATGAGTAAGCGAGAGGGAATATATGAGAACCGATTTTTAATTTCCTCCATCATTCTCTTGCAAAACAAACTAATTTCCTTCTTTTTTCCACGATTTGTACAACAATCCTTGACCTGATAGTGCAACCCATGTTGCTATTAAATTTTTGTCATCTCTTTTCTTGTTGTTTGAGTTGAATGACACTTGGAGGAGTCCTTCCTCATTCAGTTAAATTCGATTCATATTCAACACATTTAATTATTTCAACCAACTAGTATTGACATTTAAAAATAACCATTTCCCCAAGAAGCCTCCTACCTCAAGTAGTTGAATCCATGTCCCTTTATCAACGATTTTTAATATAATTAGATTTATTTACAAGGGAGAAAACGTTAACCGGGGATGTCACAGTTTCCTCCCCTTTGAGGGGTGAAATCATCCTCAGTATTTAATAACCATGAAAAATCAAAGATCGATGATATGGATCTTTATACACATAGATTTGTACAACATTTACAATGCATTTACAATTCACCTTACTCGGCAAACAAGAAAGGGCATGATTCCCGCATTTGGTCATCCATTTCCCATGTGGCTTCCTCAGGCCCAAAGTTTCTCCATTACGATTTGACTTGCTCTATTACTCGATTCTAGAGTGTGAGATGTCTCTGATCGAGGATGCATAGAGGTTTTGGCTGGAACTCTCTCTCTAGTTCCACCTATAACATAGTCCAATCAATAACATGATTAGTGTCTTTTACATATCTTTTAAGCAATGAAATGTGGAAACATCATGGAAATTTATTCATGGAGGTGATGCTAATATATAGCCCACAGACCCAATCCATTCATGTATCTCAAAAGGTCCATATAACCGTGGTGCCAACTTGGTGCATGACCCAAACTTCAAGGAAATTTTCTTGGGTTTAACTCTCCAGTAAACATGTTCCCCAACTTGGAATTTCTTATGTACCCTATGTTGATCCATATATATTTTCTACCTATCTTGTTCCAATTTTAATTTTTTCTTAATGAATTGCATTTGTTGCTCCATCTCTTTAAACATTCTAGGCCCAACAAGGACTCTTCTCACTGGATCACTCTAGTTGATTAGAGTATCACAATTCCTTCCATACAATTCCTCAAATGGGTTCATCTTTAGAGAGTCTTGGTACCCATTATTATATGAAAAACTAGAAGTGGAAGATACTCTTCCCACTTCTTGGGTTGGTTCATCCAATACATCCTCAACATATCATCAAGGATTTTGTTTTTCCTCTCCATTTTCCCATCCTTCTGTGGATTATAAGTTGCACTGAATTCCAATTCATTCCGCAAACCTATAAAGAGTTGTTTCAAGAAATTTGAATTGATATTGGCATCCATGTCTGAAATAATTTTCTCAGGAACTCCATGCAACCTCACAATCTCTTTTATGAAGATTTCAGCCACCTCAGTAGCTCAATTTGTGGACTTGACTCCTACAAAATGAGACACTTTTCTCAAATTGTCAATGACCACCATAATTTTATTATCTTATGCGGTTCTTCTTGGTAACCCAGTAATAAAATCCTCGGAGATCAATTCCCACTTCCATTCAGGAATGGGCATGGGCTAAAATAAAATTTTTGGGGGTTTACATTTTCCCTTAACCTATTGGTGTTCGATGCAATTAGAAACAAAATTACATAGTTCTCTTTTTAGAATAGGATAGTAAATAAACATATTAATGGTTCTGAGAGTATTTTGGTATCCCGGGTGGTTGGAATATGGCTTAGAATGAAACTCTTTCATCACTAGCCTCTTTAATTAACCGTTGTTCAACACATATATTCTATTCTTGAATCTGACTAGCTCATCATTTGATACTTGATATTATTCATCCTTCCCACCCTCACCATCTTGTAGTAGCCTTTCTTTTATTTGTCAATACCTCTCATCATCCTGTCCTACATTTTTTATTGACTCTCCTAGGTACATCACCTAACAACTTATGGCTGCCACACGATTCATGTGAATCATTATACTAAATGCATTGGCAACCATGTTTCACTTTCCTTTGATGTACAAGATCTCAAACTCAAACTCACTAATGGTATCGAACAAAATAGCTTGTCTTGTGTTCAACTTAGGTTGATCAAAAAAGTATCTTAGTCCATTGTGATTTTTCATAAGCATAGATATTCCACAGAGTAGGCAATTCCTCCACATCTTGGATGCATGAATAATGGAAACTAACTCTAGGTCATGAATCAGATAGTTTACGTCATGCTCATCTAATTTCCATGACTAATAACGAACTACTTGTCCTTCCTACATCAATAATCCACTAAGCCCCTCATCACAAGAATCTGTACACACCGAAAAATCATTATCTAGATATGCAATTATTAACACTAATGAATTGGTGATAACTGCTTCAATTTCTCAAACATTTTTGCACATTCAGTGGTCCACTCAAATTTTTCTCCTTTCCTATGCAAGGATGTGATAGGATAGCCTATCTTGGAATTGTTTTTGATGAACCTCCTATAGTTTTATAACAATCCCATGAATGATCTAATCTCATTCACATTCTTCGATGTTTGACACTCCATGATGACCTTGATCATTTTTAGACCAACTGATATCCCCTTCTTGGAAATATTGTGCACCAAATAATGTATGTGACTCGAAGAATTCACATTTTCTAAGATTTGCATAAAGATTGTTTTCTCATAATATTTGTAACACTAGAACTAAGTGTTTTTTATGCTCCTCTTTAGTCCTTGAATATACCAATATGTCATAAAAAATTAAAATAAAAAGTTTATCCAAATATGGACGTGGTACATTGTTCATGAGACACATGAATGTGGTGGGGGAATTGGTAAGCCCAAACGGCACCACCACAAACTCATAATACCTGTATCTAGTCATGAATGCAATCTTATCGATATCTTATTCCTAGTTGCACACTTGATGACAGTCTAACCTTAAATGAATTTTGGATAAGATTTTCTCTCCTCTCAACTGATCAAATAAATCATCAATTTTTGGCAATGAATATCTGTTCTTCATGGTCACTTTATTTATTTGTCTATAATCTATGTGTAATCTGATTGTACCATCCTTTTTCTTTAGAAACAAAACTAAATCTCCTCATGGACACACACATGGTCTTATATAACCTTTATCCAACATTTCTTTAAGTTGTAATTCTAGCTCCACTAGCTCAGGTGTACTCATGATATATGGTGCCTTGGACATTGGTGTTGATTTAGTCATAAATTTTGTCAAAAAGTATACATATCTATGAGGAGGTAATACAAGAAATTCCATTAGAAGTACATTGCATACTAATGCAATACCTGATGTCGTATCAGTAGTTCATTTTCCTCTTCTTCAATGATACTATTAGATTTTCCATTGTTGGAAATTTTCACAGCGGATAAATGGAAGCCTTTCCTACTACTTCTTTTGGCTTGCATGGTTGTGATCCACCTCATCAACATAGAATTCCACTTCCCTTGCAATATCCTTCTTTCTCTGTGCTCATCCAAACAATCAATTTCATTTTAAAAATAGTCAATTTTGTTCTTGTGTGCATATAGCCAATCCATTCCCAACAACATGTTAGATGCACCCAATGGGAGCACACTCAGGTTTTCAACTGTTGATATCCCATTTATTTCAATTTGGCAAGCCTTCACCCAATATTTTACCCTCTTCTTTATTCCCACGGCTAATTGAACAAGCTAGGATTTCTTATGTGGTTTTTGGTTCAAATGACTTTGTTCTATAAGCATCGAGTTGAAGTAACTAAAATTAGAACCAAGGTCAATTAAAAAAAATGGTTTGATTTCAAATCTTACATTCCATATCAATTATGGAATCCTGATGATCTACCTATCAATTTTCTAGTGTTGTGTAGATCCTTGGCATGCCATGTTCCACATATCCCATAATATGCACTTCTTGTGCATTGTACAACCTCATACCATCATGTTTTTGTTGTGGGAAATATTTCTTGAAGTGGTTTTCACCACACATCCAACACTTATAGAAACCTTTCTGTAACTCTTGGATTCTTCTTGAGCACAATGGTCATTGTCTACAGTTTTGAACCTTCATTGAATCTCTGGAGTAGAAGGGGAAGTATGTGATTCCTTAATTGTTTTCTCCCTTTTCCTTTAATTTGACATCATTTTTAGACTTCCAATTAGGTTTAAACTTTGTCTTGTACTTGCATTGAGCATAACATTCCTTCAAAATTTTAACGGCATAATTCAATGTCTGAGTCTCATTTATCTCAGTTCAATCATTGAATGATAGAGGAAAAAGACTAATAAACCTTTCAAATTTTTCCTTCTCATCTTAAAGATATGGAACATATCTCAACAACTCTAGTAACTTGGTAACATATCCTTCATCTAAAAATGGTCCCATTTGAGCTCATATAATTATTTTTCTTTGCTATCATAATAGTTGTTTGATAAATACTTGTCTCGGAAGATTCTTTCAAATTCATTCCAATTCAATCCCTCTTCAATTATTCCCTTGAAATTCTACAAACCTTCCCACCATATATTTAATTTTCCTTTGACACTATAGGTGGATACCTTTGCTTCAATGTTGTCAGAATAGTTATGGATTCTGAATAACTTCTTCATTCCAATCAACCAAGACTATACACCAATTTATTTATCTCTCCGTAAAATGTGGGTGGTTTGGCCTTCCTAAGTTCCTTAGGAATATGGTCCTTCTCCCTCTTTATTTGATGGTGATGATGAGAATGGTGATGATATACCCTGGTAGCAGAAGTAGAATGTCTACCAGAATGATGTCCATGAGTAGTAGTTATTATCTCTAAGGTTATTAATGGTACATTCCCTCTTATTGTGCCTTCACTTTCTTTTTCTATTTCCTTTCCTAAACCTACTACCATTTGTCCCATTTGTTCTCTCTTTTAATGAGAAAGGGTTTTCCCTGTCTCTATGATTAGCCTCCAGTTCATAGTGCCTCTATCTCTACAAATATGAGAGGCTTTGCACTATGGTTGCATTTACCTCAACTTGTTTTTCCTCATCCTTTACTAGCCTTTCATTATATACCTTATAGTTCAATCTCAAAACTTAGGTTCCTCAAGGTATCCAACTAGTTAAGAGACTTTCCCCCTCCCCCTTAGCCAACTAATATTTCTTCTTCATTTTTCCTTGCTTCTCCATACCCATGTTGTGATTAATTAGAGTTACATTACACAATTACCATCTTAATTATTTAATCCTTAGTGTTTTGTCGTTTTATATTATTTTTTTAAAACGCACATGCACACTATCAGATTTTAAAAAATTTAAGAACATGACAAATATTAAGACCTCAACTCATTTGTAGAAATATATAGGTGCAAGATGAGCTAAACATTACATTACAAGCTATCACATCATTGATAACAAAATCATGCTTATCATTAGTATCATGCTACATAATCAATCACTAAGTAATGACAACATTCATATATGCAATCAGTCAATCACTAACCAACTTTTAACACCTAATCATTAGTTTAGTTAACTTTCTAAAAATCATGCTCTATTAACCCTGTAATAGAATACTAACTTATTTTGTCTATGATATAGCCAATCCAGTCCAATTGTTGAACATGGATTCTCTAATACCACTCTGTAACACACCCCCTCCTTATTCCACCACAACACAGGTTACAAGGAGGTGGTCACTATGTTGACTTGAGGTCAAAGTTAATGTTATGGAAATAGGATCTAAAACTTTTGATATTTTTCAACTTCCTTGAAAGATCATCTAGATGCTTTCATTAGGTTCATCTTTATGGGATGATTCAAGTGTTATAAATTCCATATCAATTTGACCTTTGGATCAAGAGAAATGGCCACTTGAATCTTATCTAATCATATGGTGCCACATCACAACCAGCCATGTGGCTCCCATGAGGCTCTCCTAGCCAACCTCTCAACACCATTTGTCATTGACAAATTAGTTATTGACTTTCTCATGGCATGGGTCTTCACCTTTAAATGTGAATATATATATATCTCTCTCTCTATATATACATACATACATACATATCTATACATACATACATACACACACACACACACACACATATATATATATATACATACATACATATACATACATACATATATACATCTATATATATATATATATATATATATATATATATATATATATATATATATATATATATATATATATATATATATATATATATACACACACACACACACACACACACAAACACACACACATATATATATATGTATATCTTCTATCCCATTTCTCCTGGCCACATATATCCATATATGTATTGGGTTGTTAACCTAGACATCCTAGTCCTTGTCATCCTAAGTGATCCCTTCTTGTACATCCCTTCAACATATGGGAATGAGGCCTTTGGGACACATCACCCCAATCTCCTTCTGTTATGTACCTTTGTGTGACCTCATGGCAAGGTTTAAATAAATAAGGGATTATCATATTAAGTCTTCCGCCAATTGTTTTTCATTATGATCCATTTGTGAAAGAATAAGAACATGGGTCGACTACAGTGGTTCTTCAATTTCTTAGACTTGTGAAATAACTAAACCATTTTCCATTAAGGTTGTATGAGGCATGCACTGACACTATTCCTCTTGAGCTTATGATAGGATTACCCTTCCTCAATTCTTGATGACTAGAATGGATAACAAAATCTAGGGACTTGCTCACTCAACCTCTCAAAGGTTTGTGTTCCCTTTGAATATTAATTATTTTCAAGAAATATGTCAATATCATTACAAATATCTACATGTCTCTTTCTAGGAACAAATAAGCATAGTAAAACTTATAAGGGAAACCAAAAACCATACAATGCCAAATAAAATTACAAGGAGATCAATAACCCATAGATAAATAGGAAGTCTCCTTCCCAGTTTGATTTACAAACATAAATGATACATTCAGGCTCAAGATTAGCAATATTATAGGCTTACAATCATCACATTAAGGTTGATTCAATTTTTAGGCATAAACCACATAATTGGCCATTAAATAAACATTACTACATGCCCAAAGCCAACATAGTTGAATATTCAATGCTCATAACACATGAAATGACATTAGTTAGTGCATGCAACAATGCCAAAGATAATTATATATATATATATATGCGTGTGTGTGTGTGTGTGTGTGTGTGTGTGTGTGTGTGTGTGTGTGTGTGTGTGTGTGTGTGTTTCTTGCCGAAAGGGGATTAGTGCGACAATACAACAACACGGAACATATTCATCAAAGTTAGTACAATGCCTATTTAATATTTGAACATAAACTTAAATATCTGGAATGTATTTACAAAAAAATATATTGAATCAATATAGTAGTTGGAAACTGAGATCTTGACTAAAACTCTCCACCCAACCATAGATAGTTCCAGGCAAGCCTTACTTGCAACTGTCACCCCCGATCCAGATTCCAAAGCTCGAGGTGGGGTGCTTCTAAGTTATTTTTTCCAATCAACATAGCTATAACATAATGTCACAAGGCCATGCTGCCTTCATCCACAATATAAACTCATTATAACTTACATTGTTCAGGAAAATACACATTCATGTCATCATTTCACAATACACATATCTCTAACTCACTTTTACAAGAAGGGATTCCACTATAAGGAATTCTCATTAATGATTAAGATGTTTATGGGTAAAAAAATCACTACCCTAGGTGATTCCTAAATGAGTCAAGCACCAGAGCTTCAACCTTAAGGAAACTCCCAATGGTTCATCAACTGTCAAATGCACCTAAGTGATTCTTCCCACTCCAATAGATTCGTCTAACAACAAGCTTCCAGTGGGTTCTCCAGTCTTACACGAAACCACACTCTCTAAATTAAATCACACAAAAAAAATCCCTGAGATGGTTACTCAATTGGTTCACTATTTCCAAGGTTTGATTCAATGTTGGAGATCACCTTATCTCCCTTTTGGCTTTGTGTTCTTACACTATAGTCTTGAACATTTACTTCTTATACCAATGTCTTCCCTCTTTTATATGAGCGAGCAAGAGGCAATGTATGAAAAATTATTAATTAATTTCCTCATTCCTTCCCTTGAAAAAAAAACTATTTTTCTTCATTCTTTCCATGATTTGTATCATTCCATCACCTAATAATGTAGTCCATGCTACTCTTAAATTTTTTTCTGTTCTTTTATTGTTGTTTGAGATGAAGGATCCTTGTATTATTCATTGATATTTTAGTTAAATTAAATTCATATTCATCACATTTAATTCTTTAAAGCAACCAAGTTTGACATTTAAAAACAATCATTTCCTTAAGCAATCTCCTAGCTCAATTACTGGAATCTGTGTCCCTTTCTCAACCATTTTAAAATAATTATAATTACTTTCAGGGGATAAAATTTTAATCGGGGAATGTCACAATTTGGTCCAAGAATCATTCAAATATCAAGAAGTGATCAAGAAATTTTGGTATGCAGTCATGATCCCCTGTTGTTCTACCATGTAGGCACTAATTTTTTCGATGGATGTCAATTAGTCATTGCCTTTCTATGATATCTAAGAAAAAATTAGATAAATGGTATGGTCATGTAGTAGGACACAAAATGTTATATAGTCCTAGAGGTAAATTTTAGCCCCTAATGATAGTGTTATCTTCATGAAAGTAGGGGTTTGCTGAAAAGTGTTCCCTAAAAATTTCTCTTTCCTGATAAGGACCATATACATTGATGCAGGATAAGACAAAGTACAAATATGCAAAGTTAAAAATACATTTTTAGATCTCATCTGCTGAAGAAATATGATAAAACATGTATAACATTGGCGTTCTAGCCCTAGAAGAGTCCTCCAAAATATTCAATTGACTCCAAAGCTAAAAAGGACCAACCGGGTAAAACATAGGACAAAATTTAGATAGCTTTGCCTCCCTCCAACATAGTTTCTTGAAAAAGACCTTGGGGGGTATGAGTGTCAATCATCGTTTGAAGGGATAATGTTTTGTGAATTCATGCCAAACCCCTATAGTTTAGAAAGCATATTTTAATTTTGAACCCACTTTGAGGGTTGATGCTCTAAGGGCCCTGATAATAGATTTTTTATTCCTATAAATTCGTTCATCACTAGCTCATGATTGAGCTTTTGAGAGGAAATATTCTTTCCCACGAACTAAGGTTTTATGGGAGAATGAAAGAAACATGTCTCCTATTCTCACACAGGCAGTAGAGGATGAGTTGGAAGTTGTAATAGAGTATGATGGGTGGGAGGAGGAGGAGTGTGAGCACAAAAAGTATCTAGGATGAGGAGGATTAGACTGGGGAGGGAGAGGCTCACAGAGGCAAGTGGTAGGTGGAGGGGGAGGGGATTGATTGGGGTGACTTAAGGATGACAAAAGAGAGAGGGGGGATGATTTAAGAGGTTGAAGGGGGGGGGGGGGGTTGGTTGGGGGCGACATTAAAATAGTAGTGGAAGCCCTGGATGGGGAAGAGACTTCCAATACCTTTTTATTTTTTACAGAGAAAGGAGTAGAATAAAGAAGAAAGATAGATTTGTGATCGTACTTAGTAGTGGAGGCTTAATGGCTAATGAAATAGCTGATGTTGAGACCATCACAGATGGAGCACAAGAAAGAAGGGAGGATAGATTTGTGATTTTACCTAGTAGTGGAGGCTTAATGGCTAATGAAATAACTAATGTGGAGACAATAAGAGATGGTGAAGGTGCTTCTTCATAGAGTAACTTAATAAGTTCTTCTACTATAGGAGGCGAGTGTAGAGCTAGAGAAGAGGGTATCATGGATGGATGCAAATCTTTGCCCTGCTCTGAGAGATGGTTCAAATATATAGGTAGGTGTTTAAGTAAGGGACATGAGTGCGCTCTCTCGTTGAGATGGATTTCTTGGAACGAGAGAGGCGAAAGCAAATTCAGTCCATCCGTGGAACACTTTCGTGGACATTATTTTACTGGGAAATCTTCCTACTACAATTTTCTCCTCCATTTTTTGTAGGTAGTTTAGCTTGATGTCCTCCTTAATAGTCAAATTGGCCTTCGCTTCGTTCCACTTGATACACTTATTTGAATTTTTTCATTCTCGGCATTAAATGTCCTTCCATCTATCGACCCCATTAGAATATGAGGGGTTCGACTAGATATCTTATCGTTGCATAGTAGCTCTTTCGATACACTTCCAATAAACCCCACCTTAGAAAATGTAGGAGAATTGGAATTTGAGGAGAGAGGTTCCAAAATAGAAAAAAATGATCGATGGAAAATGGGGGTTGAGCGACTGGACTTGGAGGAATATGGTAAGAAGGGTGCGAATGAAGTAAAAGAGTTTGATGATTTTCAATGATATGGAGAATTGTGCAAAGGGGGTATGGAATTATGGGAAAAAACATAATTCTCATCTACATGAGAGATTGATAAACTTGGAAGAGAAGCCTATACCTTAGAGAGGCCCATCAAATCATTCCATCAACCTCACACTCTGTCACTATCATAGCATGGCATGTCGGACATGATGCAGAAGCCCAAAGTATGAGAACAGGAATATTTCCAAATTTGAACACTTGTCATTGGATCATACGAAAAATAAAAGTCCTCCTCATGATCTTACATGATGGCACATTACAATCATCATTAGTCAGAATATAAAGGTTCACGGTCACCATTCGGGTGATGGAAAGGAGATCAAGACAAGAGAAGGTGCCAAAACACGTATTTGGAGAGGGTTTTCACAGAAGCCTTAAACAAAGAAACCCCATCACATCATCTTTGTATGACCCTTCAAACCTCAAATGCTTGATAAATAATAATAAATGTGACATTTACTTTATGTATATCTTATATATTATCAAATATTTAAAAGATCATAAAAAATAATTAAATTATTATTTTATTTGAAATAATTATAATTTTTTATAATTATAAAAAGAATTAATATAGGACTTATATATATATATATATATATATATATATATATATATATATATATATATATATATATATAGATATACATTTGAAAAATATATATAACAATATTTTTAATAACGAATATTCATTTTTATTTTAATATGAAGATTGTGACAACCCCTTTTGATTAATCCCCTTATTGTAAATATCATAATTAGTTGTTGTAAATAAATGGGTGAGAAATGGGACACATATTTCATGGCTTTGAGGAGGAAGTGATTGGAAAAATTGGAGGATTCCTTCTTAATGGAAACATCACCTAATTGATATAATTTCAATTGTAAATGTAAATCAAAATGATTAAAATTCGGTAGAGCTAGCTAAGTTGTGGGGACTAAATGAACCACTAGATAGGAGACTCACCATTGTTGGAGAATGAACGATCACACACCATCCACCAGATAGTTGAAACAATGATGATGGAGAAGATAATGGGGGGGATTCCCTAAGGGTTATTTGATAATGTGGCTAGGAAAGGAAAGAAAGAAAAGGAAGAGGAGAAAAACATTGGATGCATACATATAAGGACAAAGTGAGAGGAACGGGGTGGAAAAATTTTGTGAACATAGCACAATAAGGGATTCTTGGACCATAACTATCTACCTTTTACAAAATGGAGTAGCACATTGCACCATAGAGTGGACAGTGGAAGATAAGAGAATATTTCTAGTAGAATGGTAGGAGAAATTCATTTTTGGTTGTGAGCAATGGAAGAGCTAGGTGGGAATCCCTTAAGCGAATGGAAAAGGTTCTCTTAAATCCTACTTTAGGTGGAGGCCCTATTCCTTTGGATTCTTAGTTATAGAGTTCCTAGGAAGCCTACCTTTGTAGGTTGCAGTATTAATAATTAATTTAGTGAGCTATGCACTGCTAGTTTAGGGTTGATCCACTAAAGGTATTATTGCATGGTTATTTTTATTAAGCTTTGTGTTGCCCATTGAGGGTGGAGCTACTATGGGAACTTTTATAAGGGAAGGAATGGTGTGACCTATGGATTTTTTATATTATTTTGTGGGTGGGGTTCGTGTAATATATGGATTTATTTTATTATCTCATGGGTGTATATGGTGTAATCTGTAGACTCCCTATATTCGCTACTGGGTGGAGGTGGTGTAATATTTGGACTCCCTATATTAGCTGGTGGGTGGATATGGCATAATCTCTAAATTCCCAGCTTCATCTAGAAGTCTGAATTAATCCCTTTGAGCATTCCTCCTCAATATTTGAATATGGATTGAGGGTGGTTGAGTAAGGGAAATACTTGCAATGTGTTCTTCATATGGTTGGGTGGAGAGTTGAAGTCCCAACCTCAAATCTCAGGCTCATCTGTAATACAAGTTAAGTGGTTTCTCTTATTCTATTGTGAATACCATTTCATTGTTATTTTTATATGGCATGTGTCATTAATGGAAATTCTATTATCCATTGTATAAACCTTATGAATGGTTGAATGATAAATATGCATATGGGGAAGACTTGAAACTCCATGTAACTCCATCACGGCTTTAATAAGTTATTTATGGCTTCCTGAGATGTAATGGTCACTGAGAAATCCAATTCCACAACCGGCCCATTAAATTAATTATGCCAATCAATGAAAGAAGACAAAGAAACTTCTTGTATGAATGAGAGTCCAACAAGATTCCCTATTACATTAAAGCTCAGTTTTTGGGGGAGGGGGGGTGAAACTCCATGTAACTCCATCATCGCTTTAATAAGTTATTTATGGCTTCCTGAGATGTAATGGTCACTGAGCAATCCAATTCCACAACTGGCCCATTAAATTAACTATGCCAATTAATGAAAGAAGACAAAGAAACTTCTTGTATGAATGAGAGTCCAACGAGATTCCCTATTACATTAAAGCTCAGATTTTTTTCAGGGGGGTGTAGCCATAAATCTCTAGTTTCAAGAGGAAATTGGCAAAGGGGGGAAATTTTCTAACTTTTGAGAAATGAAATGATAAGTGCAAGAGAAATTTTGACATGAAAAATCCAAATGAAAAATTTTAGTGGGAAAATATTACAAAAACAATGCAGCAATGTGGTGGGCCCTAACACATTGGGAGTTCAGGGTTCAAGCTTGAAAAGGAAAATAATTTGGAGAAGCAAACTGAAATTTGAATGCCCAAAGACCTAAATTCTAGGTGGGTTAAGTGTAGCTCAGAGCTTGGTGTAGGTTCAAGGAATTTTTGGTGAATCCATTATTACTTAGGGCCTGAAGTCTTGAATAAAACATTCAGGGTTGGATTAGTGTGACCTATGAAATGAAATGTGCCATATCGCAAGATGGGAAGCCATGAAGCATAAAATGGGGTAGAAATGCAGTGATGTGGACCACATTGATAGGTGGGGTTGTCACTTGGGCACCATGTGGGTGCCACATAGTAGTACTTTGCTAACATGGAGAGGGTTTATTGGAAAAACTTTAAATGGTCATAAATTTGATCTTAGTGTCAAATTTTGATAATTTTTCATTACTAAAAATATTTCAATGTGTAGGATGTGATGGTGCCATTGGTTTTTAGTTTTGTAGAAGTTGAAAAATGAGTAATTATGGACCATATTTCCATGAAAATATTACAGATGTTGGGTTAGAATAAATTAATGCATTATTTGTCCCTTCAAATGGTCTATGGGTTGGATGGGGGTGTTATAGATTGATATCAGAGTTGAAGGTTCAATAGCAGACCTTTATAAGCAAAGTGAAGGTCTTGGTATATTATACCAGGAAGTAAAGAATTATTATTGTATTTGAATATGATTATTGTTACATGTTGTTTTGACGTTGAAACAGATACTGTATGTTGATATCTTATTATGACATGGGAACTAACTTGTGAAATTAATCTTTCATATGCTTATAGCCACATATTTGTGGCAAGACTACCAAAGGTAACAAAATATTTGTTCGTTGATATAGTTTCTTTATGATAAGCTAAAAACCATTTGTCTCTGGAAACACATAAGAGACTTGGATGGAAGAACAAAAGAACAAGGAAATGAACAACAACATGGTGCAATATAAAACTGACAAATCTTAGTATGGACATGAGGAAGAGTCATTTGAGAAGAGATGAAAGGTAGGTTCTCTCGAATGGATGAAGACATTGGAAAATGAGATGCAAGATTGATAATGTGAAACTTTTAAGGGCACATGAGGGGCGAGTTGAGGTAAATGCAGTTACACTGCAATGTCTCTTAGACATTTTTCGGAATCATGATTTCCATTAGACAATGTCTTGTGGGAGTAGTTAAACAAATGCATTGTTTTATTAAAGGATCACTAAGATGATATTAAACCATGTCAAGACACACACACACACACACACACTATGTTGCTAACTTTTCTTCATGCAATAAACTCCCCCCCAGAAAGAGACAGGTATGTATTAAACTAATGACTTGGGCTCTGATAACACTAGTTTGGAATCATGATTGTCATTAGACAAAAACCCACATGTGTTGGTAAGGAGACACGTCACCATATTTAAGAATCACTGGGAGGAAGTAAAAACATTTCACAACACACACAAAGAATTGTTGACTTTTCTTCATGAAAAATACTTACAGAAACAAAAGAAGCCTGAGTTGGGGTGTAACCACAAGTTTAGGAAGAGCTCATTAGGAAAAGAAAAATAAGAACAAAGGAATAATGGAGCATATGTAAGCATATCTAGGAAAAGGCATAGGTTAAAAAGTGAAGAAAAAGTAAGGGGATGTACTCCATTAAGTACTCCAAAGAGAAGGAAAAGAAATGGTGGGGAACACTGTGGTGCTACTACCTAGAGACATCATCATAGGGGAAGGAGGGAAAAGAATCATATGCGAAAAACGTTTAAGAAGGACAAACCTCCTACATTTGACGACAAGGTAAAGAAGGTAAAGGATTTTGTGGCATGGATGATTGGGATGAATAAATTCTTCATTACATAGCTAATTTGGAAGCATGAAGAAAATGTTTTCTACCATTAGCTTAAAGAGAAAGGTAGATATCTAGTGAGAGGATTTAAAGAATGTGAAGAACATAAAGGTGGAAGAGTTGTTTTAGAAGGATATTGAGAGATATTTAAGGGACAAGTATCTATCTGAGATGTACTTTGAAAAGAAAGCCAAGGATTTCTATGAAATCATGACGGGGCAGATGTAAGATGAAGAATACACCACAAAATTCTTAGGTTTTTTGAGGTATGTTCCCTACCTCGAGGAGGAAAAAGAAAAATCCTAGAGATATATCAGTGGGTTTCCATAGAACTTTAAGGATCAAATTAAGTTCGATGAGCTCAAAACATTAGAAGATGCACTATAGAAGTTGAAATTTTTTTATCAGCAATTTAAACACACGACATGACATGGACTTGAATGGAAATCAAAGGGTATCTTGAATTTTAAAGGAAAATGGCATAAGGATTTGAATTTACGGGATATAATAATAGGGGAAAGTGTGACCTCAGTCATCCAAAGTAGACCCCAACATAGATTCAACATAGTCATTAAAGGTTGCATTATCGAACCCTCGTGAGAACAAAACAATGGTATCGGGGGAGAACATATGAAATGTAGGATATGTGCTGAAAGCCACTTAAATAAAAATTTCCCACAAGAAAAGAGAGATGGGCTGAGAGTATATAGTGCCCCAAAAGTCGAAATAGTTTAGGACATTCCTCATAGCATGCCCAAAATTTATTCCATTATCGACAATAGACAAGCTAACCAATAGGGATCCTATCGATATGGAAGGAATGCTTTGTAATAATAATATCTCTATTTAATTTAGACAGGATCAAATTTTAGTTAAATAATCCCAACAATTGTTGAGCAATGCTACTTGGCCAAGGAAGGACATATAGATTCATAGTTAGTTTAGTTATCCATAAGAACAAAAAGGAAAGTGGAACCCATGGTTAAATCTCTGTTGGGTCCCTATAATACTAGTGATTACCCCATTACTATTGTAGTTATACCCCTTATTTATATTTTTCTGCCCCTATTACCCCCATATTGTTATTTCTGTGCCCCATAGAATCCCTCTATTGTTATTTTTGTGGCTTTATATTATTATTGTTAGGTCGGCTGGATGATATTGTGACTCCTTAGACTCCTATATATAGAAAGGAGGTTTTGTCATTTGTATCATCCAATAATTGTTCATTTATGTAATGTAAAGGAGGTTTCTCCCTCGAAGAGGCTGAATTCTAAGGCGTTGATCTATCTTTTCTATCTTTTCTTGAGCTGGTTTCATAACATTTGGTATCCGAGCTTTGGATTCTAGGGTTTCGCTGCTCCAAACAGGTCATCGTGGCATTTTTGCTATAACTTTTTTCTGTGACGTTTCAAAAGTCACAAAAAAAACCCATTTTAAAATAAATCGCGTTGAACCTCGGGTCCAAATTTCATAGCTTTTAGAGCGAAATTTGCGGAGATATGATCTGAGGAAGTTGGTCTTTTTGCAAACTCCTGAATTACATTCAAAACAGGTGACGTGGGGAAAATCGTCATAACTTTCTCTCTGGGAATCAAATTGAAATTTCGTCAAAAGGTACAGAAAGAGGACGGACTGTAGTTTCTTGTATATATTTTTCAGAACCAAAGATCGAAAATTGTACACGTGGCACTTCATACAAGTTCGCTCTTCTGGAAAGGTCTATAATCAGGTCATCTTGGGAGATTGTGCATAACTCTTTCTTGGAGAATCCAATTTGGATCAGACTAGTGGCATTGGAAAGAGGACATAGAGAGCTACTACAAATCACAAATTCAAAACTAGATTATTGGAAAGTACAGAGATACATCAGAGGCAATATCAAGCTCCTACAAAGTGAAAAAAGGTGTGTAGATTTTTTTAAATTTTTGCTTAAGCTTGGTTTGAAAATTTATTTTGAAGGAATTCAAAGGGCATAATAGAGAATTATTATCGGTAACTGATGCCCTGAGGAAAGAAAATGCAAACACCTAGTAAGGAACCTAAAATCTCTAGCATGACTCATGAAGAAGAGGAAGAAATGCTACATGATATATCAAAATTACAAGAACAAGTGCAACAAATGTCACACTCACAAAAGTTAACAGAAGCTAAGATAAATGGCGTGGAAGCTAAGACGAATGGCATGAAAGCTAAGATGGACAATTTGAAGATAGATTTGAACACAAATTTGAAGACAGGAATGGCATATTTGAAGACAGATTTGACAAATTTTCTACAAGAAATACTTACTAATGGTGAAAAGGTTGTAAAGGAAACTCATGATGAGAACAAAAGAAATGTTAATCATGATTCCATAGACGCTAATGTTGGATCGAAGAATCACCATATTCCAAAAATTGATATGAGGAAGTTTGATGGCAAGGATCCCGCCACATGGATATTACAGATGGAGCAATTCTTCGATCTCAATAATGTGCAAAACGCACAAAAGGTACGTATGGAAACTGTATATTTGGAACCAAATCAGTTTGTATGGTATCAATGGCTTTGTTCTCGTAAACAATTTATCACTTGGGAAATTTTTACAGAAGAATTGATAGCACATTATGAGGATACAAAAACAACACTTTTTTTAGCCAATTGATAAGTCTCAAACAAAAGGGTTCAATAATGGAGCACATTGAGGAGTTCCAAAAATTGAACATAAGGGTAAAAGATATTCCAGAGGAGCATAGGATTGATGTGTTCATAGGGTCTTTAAAGGATAATATCCAACATGATGTTCGCCTTTGGGAACCTGATTCATTAGAGAAGGCATTCAGGTTAGCAAAAAAATGGAAAGCAAAATTATGGCAACTAGGAAGCATACCATTCACAACTATAAAGACGGAAGTGTTGTTGCCCCTAGTCTTCCACAACCTACAAGGTTGACACCAAAACAATTGGAAGAAAAAAGAGAAAAAGGGCTTTGTTACAATTGTGATAGCAAATACACAAAAGGTCATAAGTGTGCTGAGAAGAAATTATTCTACATAGATTGTGAAGAGGAAGAAGAAAAGGAGCAAGAAAGGTCAAAAGAAGAGGATATACTCCAGGAACAAAGCCTAGATGAAGAAAAAATAAATCCAACCATATCTTGTAATGCATTGGCGGGAATTACCACTCCTCAAACCATCAAGATAGAAGGACAAATCAAGAAGAAAAAGGTAATAGTGTTGATTGATTCAGGAAGCACCCACAATTTTATTCATTGTAGGGTAGCAAAAGAATTGAATTGCTTCCTATATCCAGCACCAGAGTGTCAAGTGATGATTGCAAATGGAGGAACAATAAATTGCTCTGGAAAGTGCCATAATATCAAGCTATCCATGGGAGAATATGTATTGACTAGCCCAATGCTTTCCATTCCAATGGGAGGTGTTGATGTTGTACTAGGAGTCCAATGGCTACAATCCTTGGGTACAATAGCTTTTAATTTTCAAGAAATTTTCATCAAATTTTCTACGGAAGGAAAGGAAGTTGAATTAAGGGGTATTGCAGGGAAACCAGGAAAGATAATCAGCTCTAATGGCATGACAAAGCTTCTAAAAAAGGAGCAAAGAGGTGTAATTGCACAATTATGTTCGCTAGATGTTTCCACATCGGAATCATCTATTTCTCCAGATCTCCAAAAAGTCCTGGACAATCATTCCAAGGTATTTGAGACTCCCAAAGGTCTCCCACCTATGCGTGATCATGATCATGCTATTCATCTGATTCCAGGAAGTGTTCCTCCAAACATCAGGCCGTACAGATATCCCTATGTCCAAAAAGGTGAAATTGAACGTATGGTTGCAGAAATGCTAGAGGCTGGTATAATTCAACCGAGTCAAAGTTCTTTCTCAGCTCCAGTAGTATTGGTGCACAAGAAGGATGGATCATGGTGCATGTGTCCAGATTATAGGGAGCTCAACAAGCTCACTATTAAAGATAAGTTCCCCATTTCTGTCATTGATGAATTACTGGATGAATTGCATGGATCAATTTACTTCACCAAGTTGGATCTTCGTTCAGGATATCATCAAATCAGAATGAAGATTGAAGACATTCCGAAAACGGCATTTAGAACTCATGAGGGTCATTATGAATTTTTGGTCATGCCTTTTGGCCTTACCAATGCACCTTCAACATTTCAAGGTTTGATGAATTCAATTTTCAAACCATTCCTTAGAAAATTTGTGTTAGTATTTTTTGATGATATACTAATCTACAACAAGTCTTGGAAGGATCATGTTGAACATGTTGACAGGGTGCTACAACTATTGGAGGAGAAACAATTATATGCAAAAAGATCCAAATGTTTCTTTGGAGTCCAGGAGGTGGAATATTTGGGTCATATTGTATCTCATGAAGGAGTTAAGGTAGACCCTAGCAAAATTAAAGCCATTAAGGAATGGAAAATCCCCACATCCATAAAGCATCTGCGAGGATTTCTTGGGTTGACAGGGTATTATCGCAAGTTTGTTAAGAATTATGGGAGAATAGCAGCACCTCTAACAACATTATTGAAGAAAGATTCATTTTCATGGACTCCGGAAGCAACAAAGGCCTTTGAACATCTTAAAGAGGCAATGTGCCAAGCACCGGTCTTAGCTACATCGGACTTCACAAAAACCTTTATTGTGGAATGTGATGCTTCAGGAAATGGAATTGGTGCTGTTCTAATGCAAGATGAAAGACCCATTGCTTTTAAAAGTCGTCCAATCAAGGGAAAGTTTTTAAGAAAAGCTATTTATGAGAAGGAAATGTTGGCAATACTCCATGCACTTAAGAAATGGCGACCCTACCTAATGGGAAGACACTTCAAGGTAAAAACAGATCATGATAGCCTTAAATACATTTTAGAACAAAGATTATCCTCTGAAGAGAAACAAAAGTGGGTCACAAAGATGTTGGGTTATGACTTTGAAATCATCTACAAAAAAGGGAAGCAAAATGTGGTGGCAGATGCACTCTCAAGAAAGGATGAGGATGTGGAAGCATTGTTGTGTGCCATTTCTATTATCCAACCAGATTGGATAAACGAAGCAAGGGAGGAATGGAAGAATGACGAAGAAGTGTGGGCACTTATTCGAAAGCTACAACAAGATTCCAGTACTTCTGATACATTTAGCTGGAAAAATGATTCGTTATGGTACAAAGATCGCTTATACCTCTGTAAGAATTCCCAGCAAAAACAAAAGATTCTTATGGAATTGCACACTTCTCCCTTAGGAGGGCACTCAGGATTTTTAAAAACTTACCACAGGGTTAAGAAGGAATTTTTTTGGGATGGCCTTAAATCAGATATTCAAAAGTTTGTGGCGGAATGTTTGGTTTGCCAACAAAATAAAGTTGAAACAATTAAGACACCGGGTCTATTACAACCTTTATCCATTCCAAGCCAACGTTGGGAGGAGGTTTCAATGGATTTTATCACAGGTTTACCCAAGTCTGAGGGAAAGAGTGTCATCATGGTGGTAGTGGACGGACTTACCAAGTATGCACACTTTTGTGCATTAGCACATCCATTTAAATCCAATATAGTTTCTATTGCATTTATGGAAATAGTTCAAAAGCTACATGGAAACCCAAAGATCATTGTAAGTGACAAAGATCCCATTTTCACTGGAAATTTTTGGACAGAATTATTTTCTTGTCTTCGTACTCAGTTAGCTCATAGCTTATCTTATCATCCTCAATCTGATGGGCAAACTGAGATAGTAAACAAATGTTTGGAAGGATATCTTCGTTGCTTTGTATCTGATAAACAGACACAATGGATCAAATGGTTGCCTCTGGCTGAATGGTGGTATAACACTTCCTTCCAAACAGCAACAAAAATGACCCCATTTATGGCACTTTATGGGTATCAAACAACAACAAGTCCTCCAACTCTTAATGGATAACCTCGTGTTGGCACAAAATAGAATGAAACAATAGGCAGATCAACATCGCAGTGAAAGAAGTTTTGATGCAGGTGATTGGGTATTCCTACTCCTACAACCATATAAGAAAATTTCCCTAAAGCAAGCTAAGAAAGATAATAAATTATCACCAAAGTATTATGGTCTGTACAAGGTGTTGCAAAAGATTGGTACTATGGCATACAAATTGGAGCTTCCTGCAGCTTCTTGATTGCACCCAGTTTTCCATGTTTCATGTTAAAAGAAGGTTATAGGCGACAAGCTCCCAATTCAAACAATATTGCTAGAACTTGACGAGGAAGGAAAAATTATATTAGAACCGGAAGCAATCACAGAAACAAGAACTCGACAACTACGAAATCGATCAATTTCAGAGTATCTTATCAAGTGGAAGAACTTATCCGCTGAAGATTCCATATGGGAGGATGAGAATTTTATGCAGAAGTATCCAGAACTACTCAAGCGTTGAGGACAACACTTTTTTGAAAGAGAGGGGCATGTTGGGTCCCTATAATACTAGTGATTACCCCATTACTATTGTAGTTATACCCCTTATTTATATTGTTGTGCCCCTATTACGCCCATATTGTTATTTTTGTGCCCCATAGAATCCCTCTATTGTTATTTTTGTGGCTTTATATTATTATTGTTAGGTCGGCTGGATTATATTGTGACTCCTTAGACTCCTATATATAGAAAGGAGGTTTTGTCATTTGTATCATCCAATAATTGTTCATTTATGTAATGTAAAGGAGGTTGCCCCCTCAAAGAGGCTAAATTCTAAGGCGTTGATCTATCTTTTCTATCTTTTCTTGAGCTGGTTTCATAACAATCTCATTCCTTTATGTTGAGTGGCATGCCGAGAACTATAAATTTTAATATATACTATTGTTGGATGCATATGATGAAATGATGGGGATGGGTTGGTTCTCCCTTCACCAAACCAAGGTTGATTGTTAAGAAAAAGTAATTGAATTCCTTAATGAGACTTTGGAAAGAAGGGTGATGCAAGGGAAAATAAAAGCCATGTCAGTGAGGCTCATTACCACTATGCATGCCAAACGAAGTTACCATAAGGGATGCAAGATGTTTATTGTTCAATTTAACAACAACGTTAAATTTAGTATTAATAGCATTATTTTGGAGCACCCAATCTTGAAATAATTTCAAAATGTATTTCTGCAAGAGATTCTATGCTTACCTCCACACAAAGAATTAGAGTTTTCGATTGAGCTTTTTCTTGAGACAACACAGGAATCCACATATTTGGAATTGATAGAGTTGAATTTTGGAATTTCTAGAGCTAAAGATACAACTTAAGGAAATGTCAAACAAAGTCTATATCAAGTAGAGTGTATCACCATGGGTAGCACTAATCTTCTTTATGAAAAATAAGTATTACACACGCAGGTTGTGTACAGAGTCCAAACATCTTAACAAAGTCACCATCACACATAGATACCCTTTTGTGTGAATTAATGGTTTGTTTGATCAATTGTGGTGAGAAATAGTTTTATCAAATATTGATTTGAGGTCATGGTATCACCAATTGTGAATTAAATACAAGGTAATTTATAAGAAAATGTTCAAAAGAAGGGATGGGAATAACGAATTTGTGGTAGTTCTCTTTTGTTTTAATAACACAGTAGCTACTTTCATGTTCCGACTGAATACTGTAATGAGTCCCTATGTGAACAAGTTTTTGCTAGTGCTTGTTGATGACATATTAGTCTACTAAAAGACCGAGGAGTATGTAGAACACTTAGGTGTAGTGTTATAGCTATTGAGGCAGCACAAGTTATATGTAAATCTCAACAAGTTCAAGTTATTTTAGACCCAAATTCATTATTTGGGACAAGCCATCTGAAGGGAAGGTGTGGCAATTGATATAGAGAATATTAAAGATATTGTGGAATGAAAAACACCAATAAATGTGGTTGACATCAAATCATTCATGGGACTTGCAGGTTACTACAAGAGATTTATTAAAAAATTCTCCAATATTGGTTATCCAATCACATTATTGCAAACAAAATGGCATAAGTTGGAGTGGATAATAGAGTGTGTCACAATCTTTCAATAACTCAAGTATTTTCTAACTCATGGAACTGTACTTAGAATAACAGAGCCAGATAAGGACTTTATAATGTTCATAGATGCCCGCAAGGAAGGACTGGAAGGAGTCTTTATGTAGTATGTCCAAATGATATGTTATGAATCAATAAATTTAAATGGGTATGAGAAAATTATGTGATTCATGATTTAGAATTGGTAATAATAGTTCATGCCTTAAATATGTGCAGACATTATCTCCTTAGATGGAAATTCACTTTGATGACATAAGGTTTGGGTCTGAAATATTTATTTAACTAAACAAAGTTAAATGACAGGTGGGATAGATAGCTGGCCTCTATTAGTGAATTTTACTTTGAGATAAAATACATTAAAGCTAGGGAAAATAAAGTCCTAATTCACTCAACAAGAAGTTACGAGTATGCCCCATATCAACCATAAGTTCCTATGTGACGGATATTTGGGAGAGAATTAAAACAATATGGTAAGAAGATATTAAATATTAGTGATTAAAAGAAGAGATGCAACAAGAGCCATAAGTGAAGAGAAATAAAATTGATCCCTCTTAAACGATGGGTCATTACAATTTAAATGTCACATATGTATCCATTGTAACCAAAAATTAAGGAAAATCATATAGAATGAGTTCTAAACAAATCCTTATTCCAGCCACCAAGGTTACCAAAAGATATTAATAGCAATTAAGAAATTTTATTATTCACCGAAAATGAAGAAATAGGTGGATGTTTTTACGTATAAATGCATCAAATGTTAGTATGTATGTTGAAAAGTGTGCAACAAGAAATGCTTGTTGAGAATACAACAAGATGATGGAGCTTAGTGAAAAGAGTCGCCTTCACTAAGTGGGCCCGCATGCTATTTTTGGCGCAAGTCTATTTTTAGACTATGTCTATTTTTAGACATATGGATCATGTCTATGTTTATGGATGATTGATCAAAGTTGGGAAAATAGATGGACTTCTATTTTTGATGAAAGTGTGAGTGATCATAGTGTGAGTGATCAAAGTCTATTTTTAGACTAGCTGTCAAAAATAGAAAAGCCAAATATTATTATCTCATAATAATATTTGGACTATAAACTTAATCTTATTCTCTTGGAGCACTTCAGAATGAGCTACGGATGTGGTACATGCAGATCCCACAAGGAAATACGTGGTTACCTATGGGATGACTAATATTTGCATGCAGGACTTCAGTTAGAACTCAAGTGAGTTGAGTTTAGTGGACTGGAGGTACAGTTGATGGAGTTGTGTTCAGTTTGACTTAGTTAAACTAGTTGTAGTTAGTCTAACTGCAGATAGACTAATGATGAGTTGTTAAACTAATTATTAACTCATAATACAACTAAAGAATACATCAGTTAACTCAGTTGCATGTCAGTGCATGTTCAGTTCAACAGGGACAAGTGGTAGAGAATCAGATTGCTATCAGTTGTGACTATAGTTGTGCACCAGATCTTGCACAATCAATGGATTGAGTATGCCAATGAGTTTGCTCACGTATTTGGCCCACATTTTAGCCTTTGCTCACGTCCACAAAGAGTGAGTGACTATTTTGCAGGTGAAAATCGAGTTTGGTGAGCCATTCTCATCAGTTCTTGAGCAGGTATTGAGCAGTGGAGGCAGGCAAGCAGTGGAAGAGATTTGGAGATCAGATCTGAGCTGTATTGTGTGTAACAGGTGGAGATACTTGTGAGAAGTATTATGTTGTGTAATGTTACATGATTCAATCAATATAATCTACAGATAGTGTGGGGTTTTTAGCGAGATGCTTTCCCCGGGATACATACTGTGTTTATGAGTTTGATTGATGCTTCTATGTGTGCCTGTGGATGTTTCTGCTTCTGTAAATTGATGATCAACGTAGAGGAGATTATGTATTATACATGTTCCGCTTATAATTGTATGATCAGGATAATCTCTTTGAATATGTGTTAAATTATTCAAAATTTCTACATGGTATCAGAGCTAGATAATTGTAGAAAACGTTTCTACATGGTATCGGAGCTGCTTGATTTGTAGAAGAGATTTTTACAGGATATCAAGCGAGGATTGATCATCAGATCTACTATTCAGGAAGTGTTTACATTTTATTTCTTCAGGCAGAGTCTGTAATCGGGCTAGGTAGCCTCTGGATTCATCCTTCTTTTGGAAGGTGAGATATCCGGTGAATGCCCATACAGTCGATCTCTGTACAAGAAATAATTTGTTCTCACGAATTCTAGATCGGAAGCAGTTGAGTTTTGTGCTGTTGGAATTCGAATTTAATTCCAAAGCAAGAGATAAAACTCAGAAACATTTAGTTCGAGAATGGAGATAGTATGCCCCAGTATCTCACGAGGTTCACTCAGTGTCGAGATGAGCTGGGAAGTGTGGGGGTTACTGTTGATGATGAGAATGGTGAGTCTAGGACTCCTTGACCTTCCTAAGAGTTGGCATAGCTACCAGGACTCGGTGAATGGAAGGGAGAAACTGTCAAATTGGGAACGACCATGGTCGGATTTGATGCAGGAGGAGATCGGACGGTGCACCAGAGACAGTTCTTCATCTATGCATGATGAGGAGAACTGTGCCTTAGCGAGTAAGGCGAAGAAGGGGAAGGGGAAGGTTTCTCTTTCTGAATCCAGTTCTTCCAATGATGGGAAGAACGTTGACAAGGCGAAGGTGAGATGCTTTCGTTGTCATGAGTTGGGTCATTATGCTACTAATTTCCCAAAGAAGAAGTCCAAGAAGGGATCTGGGGAAGGATCTGAAGGTGAGGCAGCCTCACTTGCTTCACAGTTTGAGTTGGACTTCACACTCTTTGCATGCATGGTTTCATCCATGATGGGAAGTGGTTGGTTTCTTGACAGTGGAGCTTCTTCCCACATGACCGGTGACAAAAGTTTGTTCAGTACTTTGGAGGAGAAAGATCTCCAGATACTCATAGGGATGGGTAATGATGAGAAGTATAGTGTCTCAGGTGTAGGCACGGTTATTTTTCAGAGGGAGCATGGAGCTCGCCTTACCTTGACCGATGTCAAGTATGTACCAGGACTGAAGAGAAACTTTTTGTCGATTGCGATGCTGGAAGACGGAGGCTATGATGTGGTCTTCAGTAAGGGAAAGGTTTTCCTTAGACACATCATCACTAGACAGGTGAAGCAGATTGGTTCACGGGTCAAGAACCTGTATGCTCTTGAGGTTCAAGATGCATGCAAAGCCTTGAGCAGCGAGGCAACTGATGGAGACTTGGTGGTTGAGAGGCAAGGTATGTCACCTTTCAACATGCAGAGCCAGAAGAAGTCTTAGACGATTGTGGAGGAGCCACGACTGGTGCAGCAGCTTCAGGAGGTTGTGGAGGAGCCACAACAGGGGAAGCTGAAAGGAGATCGAGTAGAGACATCTACTCATCTAGAGACCTCCAGTAGGGGGAAACTTCAAGCCAGGTGGGCTGAGGGATCACATGCAGCCATACCTCCAGGTAGGAGGTGGGGTGATGTGGATTGATTGTCCCAAGGAGGAGGGGCAAGATCCTTGAGGTACCCAACCTCTTGGATGGGACCTTGCTACGGGAGCCCCAATGTGTAGTAGCAGGAACTGACTGATTGGGTAGAGACAGATGCGGATGGAGCGGCAGAGAGAGCGACAGTGCAGGGAATCCCAGGACAGCGCATAGCTAGCAGGCTGTAGCAATGCGAGAGGCACAAGTGTTTTGCACAGTGCTAGGTGGCACAGAGAGGTGTGCAATGATGCGAGATGCATGGAGATGTTGCAGTAGCACAGATGTCAGAGAGGGAGCACTTGTCAGCAGCAGGTAGAGCTTCAACATCAGAGGGTGTTTCTATCCCAACAGGGAGGTCAGTTGGGAGGTGCAATGCGGATGCAATGATGGGAGATAGAACCAGCAGTAGCACGGATGCAGTCAGAGATCAAAGTGACAGAGGCTAGAGTAGTCAGATACTGAAGAGCACAGAGATGCAGAGTTTCAGTCGACAGAGGCAATAGAAGTCAGAGACTTTGATGACAGAGCAAGTGGACCAGCCAGATGTGTTGCATGGAGAACATTCCAGAGTTACAGGATCGAGTTTGAGAGGAAGCCTTTCTTGTTGAGAGGGAGTGTTGAAAAGTGTGCAACAAGAAATGCTTGTTGAGAATACAACAAGATGATGGAGCTTAGTGAAAAGAGTCGCCTTCACTAAGTGGGCCCGCAGGCTATTTTTGGCGCAAGTCTATTTTTAGACTATGTCTATTTTTAGACATATGGATCATGTCTATGTTTATGGATGATTGATCAAAGTTGGGAAAATAGATGGACTTCTATTTTTGATGAAAGTGTGAGTGATCATAGTGTGAGTGATCAAAGTCTATTTTTAGACTGGCTGTCAAAAATAGAAAAGTCAAATATTATTATCTCACAATAATATTTGGACTATAAACTTAATCTTATTCTGTTGGAGCACTTCAGAATGAGCTACGGATGTGGTACATGCAGATCCCACAAGGAAATACGTGGTTACCTATGGGATGACTAATATTTGCATGCAGGACTTCAGTTAGAACTCAAGTGAGTTGAGTTTAGTGGACTGGAGGTACAGTTGATGGAGTTGTGTTCAGTTTGACTTAGTTAAACTAGTTGTAGTTAGTCTAACTGCAGATAGACTAATGATGAGTTGTTAAACTAATTATTAACTCATAATACAACTAAAGAATACATCAGTTAACTCAGTTGCATGTCAGTGCATGTTCAGTTCAACAGGGACAAGTGGTAGAGAATCAGATTGCTATCAGTTGTGACTATAGTTGTGCACCAGATCTTGCACAATCAATGGATTGAGTATGCCAATGAGTTTGCTCACGTATTTGGCCCACATTTTAGCCTTTGCTCACGTCCACAAAGAGTGAGTGACTATTTTGAAGGTGAAAATCGAGTTTGGTGAGCCATTCTCATCAGTTCTTGAGCAGGTATTGAGCAGTGGAGGCAGGCAAGCAGTGGAAGAGATTTGGAGATCAGATCTGAGCTGTATTGTGTGTAACAGGTGGAGATACTTGTGAGAAGTATTATGTTGTGTAATGTTACATGATTCAATCAATATAATATACATATAGTGTGGGGTTTTTAGCGAGATGCTTTTCCCGGGATACATACTGTGTTTATGAGTTTGATTGATGCTTCTATGTGTGCCTGTGGATGTTTCTGCTTCTATAAATTGATGATCAACGTAGAGGAGATTATGTATTATACATGTTCCGCTTATAATTGTATGATCAGGATAATCTCTGTGAATATGTGTTAAATTATTCAAAATTTCTACATGGTATCAGAGCTAGATAATTGTAGAAAATGTTTCTACATGGTATCGGAGCTGCTTGATTTGTAGAAGAGATTTTTACAGGATATCAAGCGAGGATTGATCATCAAATCTACTATTCAGGAAGTGTTTACATTTTATTTCTTCAGGCAGAGTCTATAATCGGGCCAGGTAGCCTCTGGATTCATCCTTCTTTTGGAATGTGAGATATCTGGTGAATGCCCATACAGTCGATCTCTGTACAAGAAATAATTTGTTCTCACGAATTCTAGATCGGAAGCAGTTGAGTTTTGTGCTGGTGGAATTCGAATTTAATTCCAAAGCAAGAGATAAAACTCAGAAACATTCAGTTCGAGAATGGATATAGTATGCTCCAGTATCTCACGAGGTTCACTCAGTGTCGAGATGAGCTGGGAAGTGTGGGGGTTACTGTTGATGATGAGGATGGTGAGTCTAGGACTCCTTGACCTTCCTAAGAGTTGGCATAGCTACCAGGACTCGGTGAATGGAAGGGAGAAACTGCCAAATTGGGAACGACCATGGTCGGATTTGATGCAGGAGAAGATCGGACGGTGCACCAGAGACAGTTCTTCATCTATGCATGATGAGGAGAACTGTGCCTTAGCGAGTAAGGCGAAGAAGGGGAAGGGGAAGGTTTCTCTTTCCGAATCCAGTTCTTCCAATGATGGGAAGAAGGTTGACAAGGCGAAGGTGAGATGCTTTTGTTGTCATGAGTTGGGTCATTATGCTACTAATTTCCCAAAGAAGAAGTCCAAGAAGGGATCCGGGGAAGGATCTGAAGGTGAGGCAGCCTCACTTGCTTCACAGTTTGAGTTGGAATTCACACTCTTCGCATGCATGGTTTCATCCATGATGGGAAGTGGTTGGTTTCTTGACAGTGGAGCTTCTTTCCACATGACCGGTGACAAAAGTTTGTTCAGTACTTTGGAGGAGAAAGATCTCCAGATACTCATAGGGATGGGTAATGATGAGAAGTATAGTGTCTCACGTGTAGGCACGGTTATTTTTCAGAGGGAGCATGGAGCTCGCCTTACCTTGACCGATGTCAAGTATGTACCAGGACTGAAGAGAAACTTGGTGTCGATTGCGATGCTAGAAGACGAAGGCTATGATGTGGTCTTCAGTAAGGGAAAGGTTTTCCTTAGACACATCATCACTAGACAGGTGAAGCAGATTGGTTCACGGGTCAAGAACCTGTATGCTCTTGAGGTTCAAGATGCATGCAAAGCCTTGAGCAGCGAGGCAACTGATGGAGACTTGGTGGTTGAGAGGCAAGGTATGTTACCTTTCAACATGCAGAGCCAGAAGAAGTCTTAGACGATTGTGGAGGAGCCACGATTGGTGCAGCAGCTTCAGGAGGTTGTGGAGGAGCCACAACAGGGGAAGCTGAAAGGAGATCGAGTAGAGACATCTACACATCTAGAGACCTCCAGTAGGGGGAAACTTCAAGCCAGGTGGGCTGAGGGATCACATGCAGCCATACCTCCAGGTAGGAGGTGGGGTGATGTGGATTGATTGTCCCAAGGAGGAGGGGCAAGATCCTTGAGGTACCCAACCTCTTAGATGAGACCTTGCTATGGGAGCCCCGATGTGTAGTAGCAGGAACTGACTGATTGGGTAGAGACAGATGCGGATGGAGCGGCAGAGAGAGCGACAGCGTAGGGAATCCCAGGACAGCACATAGCTAGTAGGCTGTAGCAATGCGAGAGGCACAAGTGTTTTGCACAGTGCTAGGTGGCACAGAGAGGTGTGCAATGGTGCGAGATGCATGGAGATGTTGCAGTAGCGCAAATGTCAGAGAGGGAGCACTTGTCAGCAGCAGGTAGAGCTTCAGCATCAGAGGGTGTTTCTATCCCAACAGGGAGGTCAGTTGGGAGGTGCAATGTGGATGCAATGCTGGGAGATAGAACTAGCAGTAGCACGGATGCAGTCAGAGATCAAAGTGACAGAGGCTAGAGTAGTCAGATACTGAAGAGCACAGAGATGCAGAGTTTCAGTCGACAGAGGCAATAACAGTCAGAGACTTTGATGACAGAGCAAGTGGACCAGCCAGATGTGTTGCATGGAGAACATTCCAGAGTTACAGGATCGGGTTTGAGAGGAAGCCTTTCTTGTTGAGAGGGAGTGTTGAAAAGTGTGAAACAAGAAATGCTTGTTGAGAATACAACAAGATGATGGAGCTTAGTGAAAAGAGTCGCCTTCACTAAGTGGGCCCGCAGGCTATTTTTGGCGCAAGTCTATTTTTAGACTATGTCTATTTTTAGACATATGGATCATGTCTATGTTTATGGATGATTGATCAAAGTTGGGAAAATAGATGGACTTCTATTTTTGATGAAAGTGTGAGTGATCACAGTGTGAGTGATCAAAGTCTATTTTTAGACTGGCTGTCAAAAATAGAAAAGTCAAATATTATTATCTCACAATAATATTTGGACTATAAACTTAATCTTATTCTCTTGGAGCACTTCAGAATGAGCTACGGATGTGGTACATGCAGATCCCACAAGGACATACGTGGTTACCTATGGGATGACTAATATTTGCATGCAGGACTTCAGTTAGAACTCAAGTGAGTTGAGTTTAGTGGACTGGAGGTACAGTTGATGGAGTTGTGTTCAGTTTGACTTAGTTAAACTAGTTGTAGTTAGTCTAACTGCAGATAGACTAATGATGAGTTGTTAAACTAATTATTAACTCATAATACAACTAAAGAATACATCAGTTAACTCAGTTGCATGTCAGTGCATGTTCAGTTCAACAGGGACAAGTGGTAGAGAATCAGATTGCTATCAGTTGTGACTATAGTTGTGCACCAGATCTTGCACAATCAATGGATTGAGTTTGCTCACGTATTTGACCCACATTTTAGCCTTTGCTCAAGTCCACAAAGAGTGAGTGACTATTTTGAAGGTGAAAATCGATTTTGGTGAGCCATTCTCATCAGTTCTTGAGCAGGTATTGAGCAGTGGAGGCAGGCAAGCAGTGGAAGAGATTTGGAGATCAGATCTGAGCTGTATTGTGTGTAACAGGTGGAGATACTTGTGAGAAGTATTATGCTGTGTAATGTTACATGATTCAATCAATATAATATACAGATAGTGTGGGGTTTTTAGCGAGATGCTTTCCCCGGGATACATACTGTGTTTATGAGTTTGATTGATGCTTCTATGTGTGCCTGTGGATGTTTCTGCTTCTGTAAATTGATGATCAACGTAGAGGAGATTATGTATTATACATATTCCGCTTATAATTGTATGATCAGGATAATCTCTATGAATATGTGTTAAATTATTCAAAATTTCTACAATGTAAATGTTGAATGCAAGAATACAATGGGTATACTGCAGCCAATCCCCATTTTGGAATGGAAATGAGAACTGATTTCAATGGATTTTATTACAAGATTGCAAAGGAAAACCAAGCAACATAATGCCATAATGGTTGTCGTTGAAAAATTGAGTAAGATAGTTCTTCGTGGCTATTAAATCTACTTATACAGTGAGTGATGTGACCAGTGTTTATTAAAGAGTTCATGAGTTTGCATGAGATACCTACGAAAATTGCTTCAAATGAAGATGCAAAGTTTACTTCAAAATTTTGGAAGGAATTGTTTTCTAGCCTAGGGAAAATATTTGAAATTATCACAACATACCACCCACAAATAGATGAGTAGAGAGAGATGGTAAAAAAGGTATTAGAATACATTCTTAGAATGTAATTTATACACCAACATAGAAAGTGGAAGGACTTTCTTCCACTAGAAGAGTTTTACTACAACAATGGGTATCAACAATCCTTGAGGACAAGTCCATTTGAGGCTCTTTATGGGCGGAGGTGCAATACTCCTATAATCTAGATTGGTCCAATGAATAGGGTCATCATTGGGCCTAATATGCTTAGATAAATGGAGCAAGGGATAATGACCACCAAATTGAATTTAAAGTTGGCCCATGTTAAGAGGAAGAAATATGTCACCCAACATAGAGTGCATAAGGAATTCAAAGTAGGGGAGAATTTTTATCGATGAGCTAAACCCAAGAGTAGTTCTCTAGAAACTGGGTCATGTGCCAAGCTAGCACCATGGTTTTCTTCTTCATTTCAAGTGCTTGAAAGGATAAGGCCAACAGAATATATGCTAGCTTTTCCACCAACAATAAAAGTTCATAATCTTTTTCTTTTTTCTTTACTCTAAATGTATGTATAATATTCTAATCATGTGATTGATTGGTCAGTGTTATAGGTAGAACTAGAGGGAGAGTTCTAGCTGTAACCTGTATGCATCCTAGATTAGAGGAAATTCATTCTTTGGAATCAAGTAATTGAGCAAGTGAAGTTGTACTAGAGGCAATTTTAGGTAGATTTTTCCACATGGGAGATGGTTGATAATATGTAGGGAACATATCCATCTTTTTTATGGCTATGCAAATGTAAATAATTTTGTAAATGACTATATGAAGCTCTTTATGTAAAAATCATACTGATTTTATGCTTGGTTTAAAGCGTTTTTCTAAATATATTTGCATATATAACATCGAGGGCGATCTTCATCCAAGGGGGTGGAATTTGTGACAATTAATTTTGGTTAATTCCCCTATTGTAAATATTGCAATTATTTGTCGTAATTAAATGGCCAAGATATTGGACACAAATTTTATAGCTTCGGTGAGGAAGTGCTTGGGAAAATTAGAGGAGGATTGGTTCTTACTGGCATCATCACGTAGCTAGTATAATTTTGATTGTAAATGAAAATAGAAATTATTAAAATATGGTAGAGTTGGCTTAGCTATGGGGACCAAAAAAACCACTATCCAAGAGACAAACCATTGGTGGAGAACACATGATTGCACACCATCCATCAGATAGTTGAAATGGTGATTATGGTTAAGATGGTGGGGGAGATTTCGTAAAGGGATTTTTTTACAACATGACTAGGAAAGGAAAGAGAAAAAAAGAAATGGAGAAAAACATTGAAGGCATACACAGAGGGACTGAGTGCAAGGAAAAGGGTGGAATTTTTTTTGAAACTAAATTCAAGAAGGGATTCATGAACAATAAGAGATAACCTTCTTAGGAAGTGGAGAAACATATTGCACAACAAAGTGGTTAGTGGAGGAGAATATAATATTACTCATAGAATGAAAACGAGTACTTTACTTGTGGTTGTGAGCACAAGAAGATTTGGGTGGGCATCTCTCATGTCAAGGGAAGAAGTTCTCTATACTCTCAGTTATGGTGGAGGTCATGTTCCTTTAGATTCATGGTTATAAAGTTCTCATGATGCTTTTCTTTGTTGGTTGCAAGCTTAACAGTTAATTTAGTGAGCTTTGGCCTCCTAGTTTATGGCGGAGCCACTAAAGCTATTGTTGTTTGTTTATTGTTAGTTATCTTTGAGATTCCATTTAGAGTGGAGCTATTATAGGCATTTCCATATGGGTGGAGATGGTGTAATCTCTGGATTCCCTATATTAGCTAGTGGGGTATAAATGTTGTAACCTCTAGATTCCCTATATTAGATGCTGGGTGGAGATGGTGTAATCTCTAGACTCCCTATATTAGCTAGTGGGTGGAGATGGTGTAGTCTCCCGATTACTTGTTCCAGTTGGTATTGATAGATAATCCTTTTGAGCACTCATCATTAAGATATAAATCTATCTTATGGGTGGTTGACTGCAAGAAATACTTGTAGTGCAATCATCTTATGGTTGGGTGGAGAGTTGAAGTCTCCATCACAATCGTTATACTCATGTAAAATACAAGATTACATGTTTTTCTTATGTTGTTGTGAATTTCATTTCATTGTTATTTTATGTTGTTGTTATATGACATGTGTGGTTAATGGAAATATGCTTATCCATTGTAAAAATCATATAAATGGTTCAATGATAAATATGCATATGGGTAAGGCTTGAAGCTCTCTGTAACTTCATCATGTCTTTAATATGTTATTTATGGGTTCCTCAACTAGAATGCTTGTTGAGTGCTCTAAGTCCACAACTCGCCTAGTAAATTCATTAGGATAACGAATGAGAGAAGGAATATTGATTCCTTGTATGAGGGAGAGTCCAATGATATTTTTCTATTACGTTAAAGCTCAGGGGGTTGGTAGCCATAATTCTCTAGTGCCGAGAGGAAATTGACAAAGGAGTGAAATTTTATAAGTATCAAGAAAAGGAACATTAAGTGCATGAGAGAATGTGACTTGAAAACGGCCAACTAAATTTTTAAATGTGAAAAAATTTCAAAAAAAATGTCACAATGAGATGGGGCTCAACACTTTGAGAGTTCATGGTTCGATGTTGAAAAAAAATAATTGGCAGAATTATCCCAAAGTTCAAATGCTAGAAGGCCCAAATATTGGATGGGCCTAGTATAGTTTGGAGCCCAAACTTATTTGAGGTTCAATATAGGTTTGGGGTATGTTTGGAAAAACAAAATATACTTTTGGTCTGAAGTCCCAAACAACCCGTTCAAGGTCGAATTGATGGGCCCTAGGCAAGGTAATGTGGCATATGCCATTATTCCAAGCCATGGGGCACAAGATGGGGTACAAACGTGGTGGCATGGACCACCTTGATGAGGTGGGGTTTCCATGTGGGCACCACGTGATAGTACATTGTTGACTTAACGAGGGTTGATTGGCCAAACTTTAAATGACGATAACTTTAATACGGGTGTGGGATTTAGATAATATTTATATTATCTAAAAGCTCTCAAGAAGTTGGATGTGATTGCGTTGTTGTTTTTTAATTTTGAAGAAGTTGAAAAATGAGAAATTTTGTGACCCTTTTTCATGACAAGACTATGAAGGCCGAGTTAACATAAAGTAACACCTTTTGTTTCCCTTAAGATAGTGCATAGGGTCGATGGGGGTGTTACACAAATTATTAACATGTAAATAGATTTTCTTACAAACCTATTAGCTAATACTACTACTTACCAATACTACATGTCCAAAAACAATAATTTTTTTTTAGGTAAAGCTTAACCTTTAATCTATGGTTCCTAATAAATTAAATATTCTTATTTACTTACCAATAATTAAAATAAAATTCTAAAAACTATATCATAAAATAAACATACTCTTATTTATTAATGTAAATAAAACCAAAATATCTTTATGATTAAGTGTATTCACCACTCGATTTTCCTAAATGTTTTGGTAATTCAGAAAAGTAAGCATTGCAGCCATGTGCGTAATGAAAATATGTTATTTGTGGTTTAGTTTAAGATGAGAATTTAACGCTTATAATATGTGGAATTCTTGATGATGGGGAGAAAGACACATTTTTTTGTATAGATTAAATGAGTGCTATTTAATAGTTATTTAGTAATTTTTATTTAGCTTAAATATAATCAAATTAGAGTTTAGATTGCTACAAGTTGTCAGATAATTAATTAAAATATTAAAAAAATAAAAAATAAAATAGTAAAATGGTACTTTTGGTGAACACCCAACATCAATAGTTGTAATAAAGGTCTACACTTACACATGTGATGCTATGATAGCCTTACTCTATCTTCACATTTCCATAGCCTTATTTGGATCATTTACAAAGTATTTTCTGATATTCCTTTCAAAGTCGGACGAACTACAACATAGCAGGTTGCAGATGAAATATAGATTTAAAGGTAAGTTGCCAATATTCTAATAATCATTTGATAAACGTCAATCAACCTTGGTTTTCCTTGTTTTCTTTGGAAATAAATAGTTTCTGTGAAAATTAAGGAATAACAGGTACGAGTGAGTTAAAGCATTTAAAGAATTCTATAAAAAGGCTATAGAAAGTAGCAATGCAAGAGTTCTCACCCGAGGAATCAATCAGTTATAGAAGTTTTGATGGAAGTAAACTGGAAAGGCGAAGCAATATTTTAATCCATCTTCTTAAGAATATAAGGATTCAAGAAGAAAATACAAAAAAGAATAAAGCAAAACAAACATATTATGATCAATTGTGATAAGTTCGTTGCGGTTTCTGGGGACTCTGGTTCTTATGATCGTTTGTTGGATAGAATTTGTTTTCACGCCATTTAAGAATATTAATTTCCTGAATTTTTTTATTCATTTTGGAGGTAGAAATTATAAAAATTATGTATAAATAAAACAAATGTAATAAAATTATAAAAGAAATGTTAATCTGATTTTAAAATCTAGTGATTATATATTTTAATAAAACTTCTTTTAGAAGCAAATAACTTATTATCATAATATTTATTGAGCTGAGAGGCTCATTTTACAGAGCAGGTTCATTTTACAGCGTAATATGATGTGTAAGTTCATGTCAATCAAAACAAAATTTTTGACAAAATCTAATAAAAAATAACCATACAAAACATTTAAATAATGTCCATTCATAAAAATAATTGCATGTGAAGAAATTGGATCCTTCTAGGTTTAGGTTAGTTCCATATTTAAGATGAATCTATGCTAATTAATTATAAAAAATATGTATAAAAAAAATAAATTTAACAAAATAAGGCGAGAAAAACTCATTAAATCTTAAAACTCAATAAGTACATATAAATATAACTATTTTAACAAAATTAAGAAAAAAATATTCACAAATTACTTATTAATTATAAAAATTATATATAAATCAAAATAAATTCAAGGAAGTTAAAAAATAAAAACTCATATAATCCTAAAAATTAATAACTTTAAATAAATAAAATTATTTTAATTTTAGTCATTTGTAAAAGTTATTAAAAATTCCATAAAAAAGATCTTAATCACTCTACAAATAAATACATTTAAATAAAATAATAAAAAAAAATTAAATATAAATTTAAATAAAATAATAATAAATAAAGAAAATAAAACAATGTTAAACACATTTTTTTTTTTTTAACGAAAAACTGATAATACACGATGAAAGTAAAAATCAAAATCAAATTAAAAATGGGATGGCTTACGATAGGCAGCGCGAGGAATAATAAGACAACAACATCAATTTTGAAACGATAATATATAATTTTAATTTATTTTTGTTTTTAATATTTTTTAATGTAAAATTGGTTTATAAATTATATAATAATATAAGTGTTTAAGAAATATGAGTTGATTTTATACATAAATTTGATTTAATTTATTATTAATGTAAATTTATTTTATTATACTTTATGGGTATTTCTTTTCTTTTTTTTAATTTTGCAATTCTTCTATAATTGCATTTTATTATTTCTTATTAATACTTGATCAAATCTCAGTTTTTAATAATTGTTTTGAGTGATCTTGTCACTTATTATTTACCCTTCATGATGCCAGTACTCATGAAACTAGGAACTTTTGAAATAGGTCTCTGGTGGCTTTCTCCATTAAGTAAATCTTTTGAATTCATGGCAGAGCTCACTGGCGAGTAGTTTCGTGCAGTTGTCGTCAGCCCCATTTTATATAGGAAGTCATGTCTCCATGGTACCGTGAAGATCTCCTACGTGTTAGTAAGACGTGAATTGGCAATCTGTTCATATGCTACTTTGAAACAGGCACACGGTTTACGTTGGCACACAACGCAAATATCGCCATTAGTCTGATCCTATTCAGGATTGCAATCTTTTAGGTTTTGCTGTAAAATTCTGAAAATGTCATAAGTTCATGTATCATCCCCGGCCCAAATGCAAATGCAGATGCAGGACCGACTGTGCCCACTGCAATGTATGTATTCATCCTCATATACATATACTTATACATATACATATATATATTGTATATATATATACCGATGAATTGTAATGATTATACATTTTCAGATGAATCATAGATTTGGTTGCTAGATGTTCTTTATACTGCGACTTATGATTACTTAACAGAGTGCAGCGATGGTTTGCAGGAGGACAATAGAAGTAAAGGAGGATCCCAAATCGAAGCAGGGAGAAGAGACGACTGCTACAGACATCTTCTCTGTATGTGGAGGCTATAGAGAGCCACAAGCGCAACAATGTTGATGTACGAGCGGTTTTTAAAGAACGAATGGCCTTAACAGCGTTGGAATTTGGATTATTTTTTATTACTTAAACAAAGAAAGTGAATTTTTGGGTTTCTATATCAAAAAAGTGAATTCTTTGTATGTGGAGGCTATAGAGAGCCACACGCGCACCAAAGTTGATGTCCGAGAGGTTTTTAAAGAACGAATGGCCTTAACAGCGTTGGAATTTGGATTATTTTTTATTAGTTAAACAAAAAAAAAGTGAATTTTTGGGTTTCTTTATATAAAAAGTGAAATTTTGGTTTTCTAGAGGAGAAAGTTATATTTAAAACATTTTTATGATGTTTTCTTAATAAATTAATTTTTATGTTTGGTTAAAAATTATTTTTTAATAATACAGTTATGTTAAATTCTTTTACATATTTACAAAAATGACTATAACACACAAATAACTTATTGAATTGTAAATATTTGTTTGAAATTTCATGAAACACACATACAATAAAATCTTATGAATAAAAATCAATAAATATTATATCATCAACTCTAAATACTAAAACATCTGTTTGTCCTCCAAAACAAAACTTTTATACAAAAGCATATTTTAAAAAAACCTTTGTTTTAACGCAAGTCACCCTACCTCCATCTACTTAGAATATATTATTAGAAAAGTTGTTATTTTTACTTCATGAATCTTTTTAATATTAAAAGTATTATATTAATTGTATTACAATAAAAAATAAAATGTTTTTCAATAAAAATAAAAGAAAAATTGAAAGAGTTTTATAATTATAAGTAGATGGTTAGCAACTTCAAAATACTTAATAATTATATTTTAGTTAGTTAAAATGATTACTATTAAAAGAAATGCCTATAAACAATATAAAATAGTATTTCCCTCCATATTATATTACTTAGTTGTTCTTTCTTTTTCAAAAAATTAGTTTGTGGTGTTTTTCAAAATGAGCTAAAATGAAGTTGGATTGAACCATAAAAGGAGAACTATAATTATAAGGGCTCCAATCAGCTTCTTGAGTTTTGTAAGTGTCATGGTATGTGTACAAGTCTTTGTATCTTCTCGGAAGATATTAACACTAAATCCTTTCAAGGTATCGTGGTAAATTCAAACATTACTCTATAAACAATGAGATGCTTCATGGATGATTCTATCAAGATAGATTATACAAGGATGTGTGGTCATATATGTTCAAAATGGCTCACCAACTTTACCCATCTTCAACTTTGTTTGTTAATGACTATAATGTAGAAGATGGTTGTGATGAAAAAGTATATTAATTATATTGTTGATATTAAGGATCAAGGTGCAGTAGTTGGGGGGATAGGGATACAAAGTCATATTACCTACCATGTTGTTTCAATTGTACGCATGAATTTGAACACAATGCCTATTTTAGGACTTCCTAGTTGGGGGGATAAGGATACAAAGTCATATTACCTATCGTGTTGGTTCAATTGTACACATGAATCTAAACACAATGTCTATTTTAGGGCTGCCCAACTGGTTTACAGAGATAGATGTTTACTTGGTTTACATACATTGATGTTTACTTGATTAATGAATTTGTAAGAGGAGACGACTCCAAAGTTATTCTTCGTGAAGACTTTTTGCACCCAATAGTTGAAGATATTATGTCATGGAGTTTTTGGGGACTCCTGTCCATGGAGATGCGGCACCTACACTTTATTGATTAGGATGGGACACCCAATGAAGTAGGAAAGAGATTCATTTCTCTAAAGAAAGAATGGAAAACAAACGTAAAGATCCATACCAATCATGAAGGTGATTTAAAAGTTAGAGGTTTTCATGGGACATATGAAGTGGCCATCTGAGTACATTCTATAAAAAAAACTCACTTTCACCATTGACAAGGGTGATTCTCCTATAGTGGTAGAGATTTGTTTGTAATCATTTTTCTTTGTCCCTTTTATTATGGAAATACATGTAAGTCATAAGTTGGCAGTGTCTTTATGTATTTCTTGTGATTCTTATCCTCAACTATATATATAGTGAAAAAATGATTGAACATGGTCTGCCAATAGGGTCATTGACAACATATGGCATTGGATTGTAAAATTATTATGTAATTGTTACGTAAGGGGGCAAGTGTCTCACTTATCCTTGTATGTTTATGCATTTCCATTAATAGTTTTCCTCGTATGTATATCCATTACCATAAATATAGAATTTTTCATTTCACAAGGTGCTTCAGTTTTATAATTACTCATTATTTTCTAAAAATCAAGTATCTAAACAAATTTATATTGTGATTTTGAATGTAATGGTATGGTTTATCTATCATAAAACTTACACAGAAATAAAATATTAAAAATAAGAAAAAAAGGGATAAATAGTAAAGTTAAAAACTTAGAAATACATTACATAAAATCATTCAATATTTGTATTTTTATAAGTGTTAACCAATTATTCTTCATTATAAACAATTTCCTTAAATACCATTTCTGTTAGACAACATTATAACATATCACCACAATGAACATAGAAAACACTATATTAATAGACTCTTTGTTGTCTTATTAATACTCATTTGTATACTCAGTAAGTAGCCCCATCCGTAGACTTGGCATCCCCACAACCTATTACAGTGGCTTATCATATGTGTGGAGTTACCGAGCAACCTACTAGCACCTACTTTTAGATTTGATATTCTTTTAAATATCAATATACCACTATCTATTAAAAAAAAACACTAAATTTTTGTGAAGACTAGATTTTTTTTTGTTTCTTAGTACTTCAAACTATCCCACAATTCCACTTCCATAATTTATTCTTCCTTTCCGATGTTGGAAATATTGTTTTGACTACCCTTGAGATTGTGCAATTGTGCTACAAGATTTTTCATACCAATATTAGGAGTTTGTCATACCTATATTAGGCAAGTGTATAGTGTCACGTATATGAGAGCACAAATGACATGTTTTTTTTATATTTAGGTTAAATGCAAGTTTATTACAAGTGTCTTTTGCTCAAAACTTTTATTTAGCATTTTATGGAAGTAATACCAATGCAAGGGAATTTATACATTTCTCTTGAGGAAGGAACACAAATAATTTAGAATAATAAAAAGATAAATAACAAAATCTAACACCTTCTAAATCATGAATATCGTAATTGTTTTTTTTTCTCTTATTTCGATTTTTACTTTCTCCATTCCATAATTTAGAAAATGCCATCGTCAATATTCAACTAGTTTCTATTTAATTCTAGAGAAAGAAAGATTTTTTTACCATTTTCACCATGCTTATGAGAAATATAGGAAATATTGTGAGCTAGAAACAAGTACAAAGAATTGTGGGATATAAGGTGAACAAGGATGAAATCAATTGGAGAGTTCACTAAGAAAAAGGAAAAACCTAAGACGTACCCACCAACTAGGAAAACTATTGATATGATAGTGTAATATCTATGTGATAATAAACCATTTTCCTCATCGAGAGGAGGGAAACAAATCACCCTAACGTGTTGGCACCATATGAAAAATTAAAGGTGATAATAAGAATGAAGTACCCTTCTAGGTAGAATGTCTATCTATATAAAAAAATTTACGAACTCTCATGTCCTTAGATCATTCATATTATTAGAAGAGGGGTATTGTAAATGCATATCCAGAGAACGCTAATACAATAGAAGCGTTGAAAAGTGTAACTACGTTCGGCCTTCATAATTCCACGTAATTGTGACTTTTTTAAATGATGTAATGAAGAAAATAAAATTATTTTTGTAAGCGTTGCTACATTGGATGCATGAGCAAGTGATTTTATTTTAGATGGATCCCATTAAGAGCCTTAGGATTGGCCATTAAAAGTCAAAAAGTCCATGTCATGTATGAAGAACCCTTCTTGGGGATATAATAATGTATTTGAGTCTATAATATGTCTAGAAATCCCTCCAATGACAAGCACTAGTTTTTCCCTTGAAGTCGGCCTCAAAACAATGAAGATGTCATGTCGGCTTTGTATGAAAAGACACACCCCTTTAGATGGACATGTCGGATTATTTATAGGATGAACTAAGATATATATATATATATATATATATATATATATATATATACATATATATATATATATATATATATATATATATATATATATATACATATATATATATATATATATACATACATACATACATATATATATATATATATATATATATATATATATATATATATATACATATATAAAGTGCAGGCTCTTCACATTTCAGATACAAAAATCCAAAAATATATCTAAGATTTTCGGATGGCAGTTCTAGTGAGAAATTTAGAAGTCTCTATGTGGTTTCATAAGGGAAGTGGAGGTGAAGATAAGTTCATAACTATCTTATAGTTATCAAGTAAGTTTGAATCTTTGTTTTTGGGTGGATACATAGAAAAAGAAGGTACAACGAATAGTTTGGGAAAATCACAATTAAGGGAATTTGGATCCCTCTTGATTTCAGGAAGACGAGCATAGTGAATAGTTTGGCTCTACTTGATCAACAATTTAGATGAAATGAAGAAGACTATCTCAGTAAAAAGGATTCGATCAGGTGTACAAGCTAATAGAAGGTATGCTCAATGTCTCCCTATCTCGGTGTCATGTCAAGTGTAGAAAGACAATACTGATGATACAACAGTTTGTTGTGAACATATTTTGTTGATGATACAACTGTGTTGAGTTTCCACGTTACAGAGAAGGGGTCGGTGAAGAAATCAGTGAAGTTAAGAGAGAAATAAATATATCTGTATCAAAGGTAGTGATGAATATGTCGGTGATGGAAAGGTCGAAATGAAAGAAGAATGATTGTCAAGAGGGCTTGTGTCTTGATCTTGGAGAGGCTACTAGGTCAAGGGTCTTTGTCTTGGAATTCATCAATTGGAATCTCTACAAGAAGAATTTTTGTATGTTTTCCTCTTAAAGCGTGAGAGATTTTGGCCCTATTTTATAACTTGCATTTTGTGTCTCTTATCTATTTTTGTCCATGCATTAGTAAATCTTTTATGGAGAAGAACAATAATAGTCTAAATAAAGAATATTATAATCTAAAAAAGCAAAAGAATTCACAAGAAATCACTAACTAAAGAGAATTAACCTAACAATAATGTTCTAGATTTATCAAAATGGTATCAGAGCTAAGGTGCAGAAGTCAAAGGAAGGGAGTCTAATCAAAGGACACTCAAGGATCGAGTTTCAAGAGAGGCATCTATGAAAGTCAAGGGTTATCAAAGAAAAATATGAAGATCTACATCGAAGAGGAAGCCTACAACAGAAAAAGTTTTGGATCCACTAGTCATCATCAAAAGACCACAATACCCTCATCAATTTATCTATAAAGTAAGATGACTCAAAATACTTTAAAGGTGAAGATCAAATTATCTTGAAGAAAGTTGAAATCCTAGAAGCATTTGTGATCTTCACTCATTCACTACTAAATAAGGTTAGAATGGATTTCCATCATCTTGGAAATCCACAAAACAAGTTCCCTCTCATTGAAGCAAGGATCCTCTCCTTTTCCTTGAAGAAGATATCTGAGGAAGAAGCAAAACCTCCTCATTGATCACCATCATAAAAAGGAGCTAGATCAAAAGGCATTGTCATCATAAAAGGAGTAATCTTCTTTATTGAAGAAAGTTTTTTCATTTGAAAGAAGATGATCCAAAAGGAAGCACTAATACATATTCTTCAACCATCATCAAAGTGATCAAGTTGAAGATTTCATCTTCACTTGTCAAGTAAGTTTCTTTCATTCTATAATAAAATTTAGTAAAATCGCTTCGTATTTGCAAGGAGATCTATAAGATGGTTGGGTCATCAAAATTCCTTCCATGGAAAAAGGGGGATAGTAATAGTCCTCGAAGAAAGTGAAGTCATTGAACACATCAATGAAGAGGTCTCATCTGAATACATGTAAAAATATACTTATGAAAGGTCCCCTCTTCCAGCAATATTGGAGACATCAAAGAGATGTATATCTTCATAAGATCTCAACTGTGAGATCTGGGAGAGATGATAAGAAGATAATCACCATTTTTCTAAATCCACTAACTGATGAATAAGGTAACTGATATCCATGGGGATAAGAAAGCTACCTCATTCAACAGCTTGTGGTTTCTATGCAAGATAAAAGAATACAAGTTGATGCCAAAAAAAGTTGAAGGTTAAAGGACTCAAATATGTGTAGGAAGGAAAGGGAAGTTTGGAAAGAAATTTCTCAGAAAAGAAAGAAGAGAATAGCTGAGATTCAAGTCTATTGATGTTAAAATTATGGACATTACAAGAAATATTGTCTTAAAGAGACAATATCAAAGGAGGAATAGAAGAAGCCCATATCACCAAAGAAGTGGAGGAAGCCAAAAACAAGAAGTCCAAGAAAAGAGGAATTAAGAGATCTCTACAATGCTGAGATAGTCTCCCTCATTAAAAGGTCTTGACATAGCTTCTAAATATTGTAGGAACTTACAGGGTAGATTCCATAGATAGAACACGAAAGGACAATGCTCATAAACAGATCACAGATCAGTACACCAATGTTATTGACATGGTTAAAACCCTCAAAGAGGGAAATAGTCCATGGCCTGAGCCAACGCGACCACTCCAGGAAATTTATTAATGTAAAAGAAAGAAAATTTACATAAACTTCTCTCATGATGGTCACCTTACGAATGACCCTCCATCCTCTTTAAATAGAGATCATGGACTAATCGGGTGTTAAGCCATAGATAAAGTGTGAGTAATACCAAGGATAGAATGAACGGTCATATCACTTCATGTCTACAACATATTGTGACCGTCGGATTGTAAGTTACAAAACGTACATAGTAAAGAAACACACTTTACCTAATTATACACTAGACCAAGTTATACTTAACTATTTCCTATGTGTCTAAGTATCCTAACAAATCATATATTATAGGATATGGCTATAATAAATAATAAGATGCATCGTGGCATCATGGAATCATTAGAAGCAAGAGCTCGTGACATCAGCATAGGAAACATGAAGGATCTGTGGAATAAAATCCATGGCAGTCAAATATGAAGGACATATCTCTTGGAAACCGCATTGAAAACTTAACGAAAGGAAGAATAAATCCAAGAAAAGGTTTGTCATACATCAAGTCAAAAAGGAGTCAGCTGTCAAATAGGGATATGCAAGATCGTCAATATTCTCTAATGAAATCCTCATCGGAGGATTCAATGACCTAGAGAGGAAGCAAGTGTTTCATGAGGAACTCCTAATTCTCAAGTTCATGGGATGATGTTATGATGACATAAGAGATGAAGTAGATCAAGGCGTTAAAGATCCTTTCAATCAAGTAAGCTCTTGAAAGAAGCCTAAATGACCTAAAGGTAAATGAGGTTCGAATACTTTTATTTAATATTATATTGTCATGCCATATGTTTGTAGGTAACATGGATCACTACTTCTCTCTTGAGAATCATGATCAAGGGAAAATGATCTCCTCCTCTTAAAGGATGCCAGAAGGCACAGGCCACACTAGATGAAATCAACATAATATGTCCTCATATGAGGTATGAGGTGGTTGACTAAAATTAAGAAAGTCTGATTGGAAGCTCCTGGGAATGGAATGTGTGAAGAAAAGAAGGAAGATATCGTGAGATATGCAACCATGACAAAGGCAATCAACATCCAGAAGACCAATAAGATTTGACTAGGAAATCTCCCTGAAAGATATAAAGACTCTAATGGAAGTCTGAAAAATATGGAGACCCTTGACAATGGATATCTTTGGGAGATGTGTCAACATGTATCAATGATGTTGATACCTACAAGAAGATGTCATGATGGAAGACCATCACAAAGGTAATTTTTATTTAAGTGTTCATTTCTTATTTTTGAACAAATATCTGGATAGGCTTATGTACGACTGTCAAAGGGAAGAATTATAGGTGACTTTGAAGAGCACCATATAGAATGATGTAAGAGCCTTCCAAAAAATATGGCATGAAGAAAGTAGCAAGACATGAAGCAAGGCGAGATGAACACCAATGGATCACTTTATGATGGCATGACTAATGCGTGGATGAAAGTGATGGATGGTTTTCACACTATGTAGAAGCCACAAAGATGAAGGCTCCTAGAGAAATAAATTCATGACATCGAAGGAAGGAGCTCTTCTAGTAGTTGATCAAGGAGTTGTTGTAGCTTGCTAATTAAGAGGGAGCCTGAAAGAAAGTTTATCACTTGGAAGAAACTTGGAAATTCCTAAGCCAAGAGGGAGCTTAGTTACATTCCTTCCATAGGAATGCGTACATTCCATTATTTGAATATATATGTCCTCCCTAATTGAGAGGGAGAGATAGACACAATATTTTGGTCTTCACCTCAGAAGGTAGAATGGAGGATTGGGTAATCATCTCGCATCTGATACTCTTTGAGGATGAGACAGGGCATCAAAGATAAGAATAGTAATGGATTGATATTCTCTGAGGATTATCTATCTAAGATAAAAATAGTCCGAAGAAGTTCATACTCTGTGAACACCCGAGTGGAGTATGTACCTTGAGAAACAATTATTTTGTTGTCTATGAATAATTGGTCTCACCATGATTGTGGTTTGATCATGTGGATAGAGTTGTTATTCAAGAAATTTCTATGTGATAATGTTGGTTGATATGCTGCTAGACATATGGGTTACTAATGAGATTCTTCTGATGAGAAATTATTCAGATTGACAATGACCAAGTATCATTACGAATACCTTCGTAGTTAAGAGTGAGTGTTGAAAAGTGTAACTAGGTTTGGTCTTCATAATGACATGTAATTGTGAATTTTTTAAATGATATAATGAAGAAAATAAAATTATTTTTGTAAGACTTGCTTCATGGGTTTCATGAGCAAGTGATTTTATTTCAGATGGATCCGATTGAGAACCTTAGGATTGGTAATTGAATGTCAAAGACTCTATGTCATTTATGAAGGAACCTTCTTAGGGATAAAACAATGTATTTGAGTCTACAATATGTCTAGAAAGCCATCCAATAACAAGGGCTAGTTCTGATATTGAAGTTGGCCTAAAAACAATGAAGAATTCATGTCGTCTCCCCATGTAAAGGCACAATCCTTCAAATGGAAATTTCAGTTTATTTATAGGACGAAATATTATATGTATAAGTGTATACTCTTCAAAATTCAGACAGAGAAATCCAAAAATAACCCTCAGATTTTTAGATGGAAATTATAGCGAGACATTAAGAAGTCTCTCTATGGTTGCGTAAGGGTAGTGGTAGTGAAGATAAGTTTATAACTCTATTACAATATTAAATTAAGTGTTAATCTTTGCCTTTGGGTGGATAGATATAACCAGAAGGTACAATGAACAGTTAGGGAAAACCATAGTCAAAGGAATTTGGATCCCTCTTTATTTCAGGAAGAGAAGCATAGTGACTAGTACAAATCTACTTGAACAACATTTTGTATGAAATGCACAAGAATGTCATAGTAAAAAGGATTCAGTCAAGTCTATAAGAAGACAAAAGATAAGCTCAGTGTATCCCTGTCTCAGTGGCACATCAAGTGGAGAAAGACAATATTGATGATAAAATAGTTTGTTGCAAACATAGTTTGTTGATGATACTACTGTTTTGAGTTTCCATCTCAGAGAGAACGACTCGATGAAGGAATTGGTGAAGTCAAGAGAGCAATGAATATCTCGATATCAAAGGAAATGATGAAGATATTGGTGATGGCAAGATTTAAATGAAATAAGAATGACTGCAAAGAGGACTATTGTCTTGATCTTAGAGAGGCTACTAGGTCAAGGGTCTTGGTCTTGGTATTCGCTAATTGGATTCTCTATAAGAAGAATTTCTGTGGGATTTCCTCTCAAAGAGTGAGAGGCTTTGGACCTGGTTGACAGCCTAGATTATGTGTCACTTGTCTATTTATGTTCATGCATTGATAACTGTTTGATGAAGAAGAACAATAATAATCTAAGTAAAAAAAAATCGTAATTTAAAGAAGTAAATTATTGACAAGAAGTCACTAATTGAAGAGAAATCACCTAATAATGATGCCCTATATTTCTCAATATGTTATTAGAGCTAAGGTGAAGAAGTCAAAGGAAGGGAATTTGATCAAAGAGACACTCAAGGATTGAGTTTCAAGAAAGGCATCTAAGCAAGTCAAAGGTTGTCAAAGAAAAATATCAAGATCTGCATTGAAGAAGAAATCTACGACAACAATTTTTTGGGATCCTCTAGTCATCATCAAAATACCACAAAGACCCTTATCAAGCTATCTACAAAATAAGACAACTAAAAATACTTTGAAGGTGAATATCACATTATCTTGAATAACGTCGATACCCTAGAAGCATTTGTGACCTTCACTCATTCACTACCAAAGAAGGTGAAGTATTTTGAAGACAAATAAGGATAGAAAGCATTGCCATCATCTTCAAAAGCTACAAAGAAAGTTCCCTCTAATTGAAACAAGGATCCTCTCCTTTTACTTGAAGGTGATCATCTGAGGAAGCAAAAAAACATCCTCATTAATCATCATCATGAAAAGGAGCTAGGTCAAAAGGCATTGTCATCATAAAATGAGTAATCATCTTCATCTTTTCAACTAAGTATATTTCATTCTTTAATCAAATTTGGTAAAATGAATTCGTATTTGCAAGGAGATATATAAGTTGGTTGGGTCATCAAAATTCCTTACATGGAAAAAGGAGGATAGATATATTCCTCAAAGAAAGTGAAGTCATTGAACACATCAATGAAGAGGTCTCATCTGAATACATGGAAATGGATACTTATGAAAGGTCCCCTCTTATAGAAATATTGGAGACATCAAAGACATTTGTATGATAAATGTGTAAGACTATTCTCTAAAGATGTGATAAAGAAGGTCACATGAATTAGATCTTATCTAAAAAAAATTGAAGGGATCAAAGAATGAAGGGATGTCTTCCTAAGATATCAACTGCAAGATCTCCGAGAGATGATAAGAAGATAATCATGATTGCTCCAAATGAAATAAATGATGAATAAGGTAAAAAATATCGATGGTGATAATAAAGTTACCGCATTCGACAACTTGTGGTTTCTATGAAAGATAGAAGAAGACGGGTTGATGGAAAAACATGTTGAAGGTTAAAGGAATCAAACATTTGCAAGAAGGAAAGGGAGGTTTGGAAAATTTGTTCCTCATAAACGAAAGAAGAGCATAGTTAATATTCAATGTCATGGATGTAAAAATTATGGAAATTACAGGAAACATTTTCCTAAAGAAATAATATCGAAGAGGAAGAGAAGAAGCCCATATCACCAAAGAGGTGGAGGAAGCCGAAAAGAAAAATTCCAAGAAAAGAGGAACTAAGAGATCTCTAATATGCCGAGATAATCTCCCTCACAAAAAGGTATTGACATAGCTTCTAAATCGTATATTTTAGGATATGTCTATAATAAATAATAAGATGCATCATGGCATCATGAAAGGATTAGAAATAAGAGCTCGTGACATCACCATAGGAAACATGAAGGATGTCTAAAATTAAATCCATGGCAATCAAATATGAAAGATATAGATCTTGGAAACTGTATTGAAAAATTAAGGAAAGGAAGAAGTCATCAAGGACAATGCTCATCATACATCAAGTCAAAAAGGAAACATCTACCGAATAGGGATTTGAAATATCCTCAAGATTATCTGATGAAATCCTCATTGAAGGTTTCACGGATCTAGAGAGGAAGCAAGTGTTTCATCAGGAACTCCAACTTATGGAGTTCATGGGATGATGGTATGATGATATAAGAGATGAAGCAGATCAAGGGGTTGAAGTTCCTTTCAATCAAGGAAGTTGTTAAAATAGGCCTAGATGACCTAAAGCTAAATGAGGTATATACACTTGTAATTAATAATATAATTTCATGTCTTATGGTTGTAGGTAACACGGCTCACTACTTCTCTCTTGAGAAGCATGATCAAGGGAAAAGGATCTCTTCCTCGCAAAGGATGCAGGAAGGCATAGTTCATACTAGATGATAGCAACATAATATTTCCTCATATGAAGCATGAGGTGGTTGACTACAATTAAGGAACTCTGATTAGAAGCTTTTGGGAATGGAATGTGTGAAGAAAGGAAGAAAGAGATCGTGAGACATGCAACCATGATAAAGGCAATCAACATCCAAAATACCAAGAAGATTTGACTAGGAAATCTCCTAGAAATATATAAAGATTGTGATGGAAGTCTGGGAAAGATGGAGGCCCTTGGAAATGGATATATTTGGGAGATTTGTCAACATATATGCAGGATGCTGATACGTATAGGAAGATGTCATGATGAAAGAGCATCATAGAGGTAATTTTGATTTAAGTGTTCATTTCTTATTTTTGAACAAATATCTGGATGGGCTTATGCAGGACTGCCAAAGGGAAGAATTGTAGATGAATTCCAAGAGGACCATATAGAAGGATGTAATATTTTTCTGAAAAATAAGGCATGAAGAAAGAAGCATGACATGAAGCAAGGCAAAATGAAGACTGATGGATCAATTTCTATTGAAAGGAATGATGACATGACCATCTTGTCGATGAAAGTGATTGGTGGATTGTGCCCTATGTAGAAGCCACAAAGATGAAGACTCATGGACAAAGAAATTCATGACATCAAAGGAAGGATATCTTCTCGAAGCTGATCAAGGAGCTGCTATAGGTCCCTAATGAGTAGGTAGTCTGAAAGAAAATTTCTTACTTGGAAGAAACTTGGAAATTCCTAAGCCAAGAGGGAGCTTAGGTACATTCCTTCCATAGGAAAGAGTACATTCCGTTATTGGAATATAGATGTCCTCGCTAATTGAGAGGGAGAGATAGACACATCGTTCTAGTCTTCACCTCAGAAGACAAAATGGAGGATTGGGTAATCAATACTCTTTGAGGATGAGATTGGGCATCCAATATACGAGTAGTCATGCACCGATATTCTTTGAGTTGTGGCTATCCAAGACAAGAATGGTCCAAATAAGGTCATACTCTGTGAACACCTGGGTGGTGTATGTCCCTTGAGAGACAATGATTTTGGTGTTTATGAATCATTAGTCTCACTAGAATTGTGCTCTGATCATGTGGATAGAGTTGTTAGTCAAGGCCTTGCTATTTGACAATGATGGTTGATATGATGCTAGGAAGATGGGTTACCAATCCAATTCTTCTTATGAGAAATTCTTCAGATTGAGAATGACCAAGTACCATTATGAATACCTTCCTAGTTAAGAGGGAGTGTTGAAAAGTGTAACTAGGTTTGATATTCATAATGACATGTAATTGTGACTTTTGTAAATTATGTAATGGAGAAAATAAAATTATTTTGCAAGCCTTGCTTCATCGGTTTGATGAGAAAGTGATTTTATTTTAGATGGCTCCCATTGAGAGCCTTAGGATTAGTCATTAAAATTCAACGAGTGTATCTCATGTATGAAGAACCCTTCTTGGGGGTATAACAATGTATTTGAGTCTACAATATGCCTAGAAATCCCTCCAAAGGTAAGCACTAGTTCTCCTCTTGAAGTCGGCCTCAAAAGAGTGAAGAATTCATGTTGACTCTACATGAAAAGACACACCCCTTGAAATGGACATGTCGGATTATTTATAAGACAAACTACTAGAAATCTAAAAATATCTTTGTGATTTTCGGATGGAAATTACAGTGAGAAATTCAGAAGTTTCTTTGTGGTTCATAAGGGTGGTCGCAATGAAGATAAAATCACAACTCTATTACAGTCAACAAGTAAGTTCAAATCTCTATTTTTGGGTGGATAGATACAACAAGAAGTTATAGCGAATAGTTTGATCAAATCACAGTTAAGGGAATTTAAATCCCTCTTGATTTCGGGAAGATGAGCACAATCACTAGTTAAGTTTTACTTGATCAATAGTTTAGATCAAATGCAGAAGATTGTTTGAGCGAAAAGGATCTATTCAAGTGTACAAGTTGACAAAATCGGTGGAACATCAAGCGCAGGAGGACAATAGTGATGAATCAACAGATCGTTGGAAACACGGTTTGTTGATGATACTATTGTGTTGATTTTCCATCTAAGAGAGAAGGGCTCGGTGAAGGAATCAATGAAGTGAAGAGAGCAATGAATATCTTAGTATCAAAGGAAGTGAATGGCTATCAAGAGAACTTGTGTCTTGATCTTGGAGAGGCTACTAGGTCAAGGGTCTTGGTCTTGGTATTCGTCAATTGGAAACTCTAGAAGAATTATTTGGGTGGGTTTTCCTCTAAAAGTGTGAGAGTTTTTGGCCTTGGTTGATAGCCTACATTCTGTGTCTCTTGTCTATTTATGTTTATGCATTGGTAACTGTTTGATGAAGAAGAGCAATAATAATCTAAGTAAAGAAGATTGTAACCTAAAGAAGTAAAAGCATTCACAAGGAGTCACTAATTGAAGAGAAATCACCTAATAATAATGCCCTAGATTTCTCAGCAAGTAGGAGGTCCTGTTATCAAAGTTGTCATCCTCACTTTGTTTAACTCAAGCAAAACAATTTAGATTCTCTCAATTGGGATTTTAGTTGTACATTTCTTGCATTTTACCCAATTCATAATTATTAGCATATATAATTTGCAAACACTAATGAAAACAAAATGAGTTATTGGAGCAACAAAAAAACTCAAAATTTTGATGAACAAATGGAGCATTGGTTTATCATTTGATATTTTATTGATAGATTTTTCTCATAGCCATGCAATGCCTCATAGGGTCGCTACCTAAAATAGCAAGAATGGGCTTGCTATTGTAGGAGAATCAAGTGGAGCAAATAAATGATCTTTCTACACAGATTGCTTTTAACGAGACCTTTACTAAGTCCAAACCATAAGTAGTTTTAATCATAACCCAGTTATATGATTGAGATGAAAAATGAGAATAAAGATTATATACATACTTACAAATCACCAAAAATGGAAATAAAGATTATATACATACCTACAAATCACCAAAAATGAAAATAAAGATTATATACATACCTAGAAATAAATCATGATCTTGTAAATTTTCCTACGAAAATTGAGCCTCCAACAAAATAGCCAACGTCCAAATAACGGAAGGGTAATGTTTACATAGTTCTTTGAGGTAAATGAATGAAATATAGAAGCTTTAATATTTCCCATTATTCAGTGTGAGTTCAAAGTGGCACCGAAACTAAACGCGGATTACTAAGATAGTAGATGTAACTAACAACCCCAAACCGATGACAATTGATTAATCAATCTATCTTAATAAAAGGAGTCAATAACATAGAAGATGCATGTCGACACAATTAATTGAATAATTGTAAATTAATACATTACTCTTTTATATTATAAAAATATTATATTATAATTTTACCTCATCCATTTGAGTTAGTTAATGTTTTTATTAGAAAGTGTACTAATACTCTTCATTCATTTAAATAATACAATTGATTTGTGAATTGTGATACTAGTTTATGTTATGTTAATTTAATTAATTTTAATTTAGCAAATGGGTAAATCTGTTAATATTACAATTATGAAGCTAATTTCCATTTATGGTCAAGGTAGGGCAGAGAGTTTGAGAGAAATATGTAACGTGTCCCTAGTAGTATTAATGAAGTTTTCCAAAAGCAGAAAACATAGAAAATTAGTTCATTTTTTTAAAATTTAAATGCATTTAAAATGCTCTATGACGGTCATATTTTTCCGGACAAATCCCAACCCTGAGACTGAATACTACAACGAGAATATTGGTCGATACATGGGGAAGCAGGTGAAAATGTTTGAGTCGTGGTCCTTTGCCGGCTATCTTCTTGCCAAAATGAATGTTCTAAAGACCATTCTCAGATGATTTCATTTGAAGAGGACAGCAAAATCAGGAAACCCTGTCTTAGCAGGTTGGTTTCTTGGACTTGTTAGTCGTTTTTAAATATATACGATATCATGAAACCGACTCTCACAGAACAAACTCAATAACAATCCTTGAGCTCATATGGAATCCATATGATCTCGCATCAGTGTACAGTCCACTGCACCACTCCAGTCACAGCTCTACACTTTTCCACTTCAGCAATCTTACTTACAGATTCTCCACTCGTGGCATCTCTTATCCCGATGCGATTCCTAAAACTGGTGTACTATTCCATTAGAAAAATTAGAGAGTATACATTACACACTCGAATTATATATATATATATATATATATATATATATATTTTTGTGGTTAACTAACCGCCTAACTACATTACTAAATGCATAACTAATACAGTTAATATATATATATAAATTCATTTTTTATAATTAATATGCCAATTAATATAATTTAATATTATTTATTAATATTAATATTAATATTAATATTGGTGAATTGGGTGAGAGCGAAAAGACCAGAAGAGCAAAAAACCAAGGTTGACGGTTTCTGCGTGGGATCTTCTCCATGGACGGGTGTAGAGGAGGGAGCTCCACTCCCTCCTACAGTGAGGTAGTGGTTAACAAGAGCAAGACACCTCTAGATTCAGGCATAGGTAATATGATGGAAGGAGGAAAAAATTGGAAAGAGGAAATAGAAAGTAACAAGGAGAAGGAGAAGGATGGCACAAAGTAATCTTAAATAACCCTAAGCCGCAAGCCCACAGAGAGCACATGCAGACTTATGCAATCATATGCAAATTCATGGGACTATGGCCCAACGAAAAGGCTTTACAAACATGGATCAAATACCACTGGAAACCTAAAGAGACCATTGATCTTCATTTAGGATCCAAGGGTTTTTTCACTGTGGTGTTTGTGAACATTGAGGACAAAGACAAAGTGTTTGAAGGTGGGCCCTACTTCTATGCAGCAACAAGGCTCTACATGCGGTCGTGGATGATGAACTTCGTGCCGGAGCGGGAAGCCTTTACCTCAGTCCCGGTTTGGGTAAGACTCTATTCACTGCCTCTGGATTATTGGCAAATAGAATCACTAACAGCGATAGGCAATAAATTAGGGAGGTATGTCAAAACTTCTGAAGCCACAAGAAGGGGAAAATATACCTCCTTTGCCAGGATTTGTGTAGAGATGGACCTATCTGGAGCACTTTCGAACGAGGTGATACTGGAGGTTTATGATGAGGAATGGGTGCAGACGGTTGACTACGAGCATATTTCATTTAGATGTCAAAAATTTCATGAGCACGGGCACCTTCTTAGAGACTATCCTCTGAGTAAGACAGAGAACAAAAGCAAACCTAACACAATGAAAGAAACATATGGCTTTCACAAAGTAGCTCACAAAGGTAAAAACAGAAAAAAAAAGGGCCAAAATATCACCAAAAGTGGAGACCAAAAAGTGAGGCCAAATCAGTTCCATGTTCTTGAAGAGAGGGAAGATGCAGCAATTGAAAATCAAGTTATGAAGGATGGAGATAATAAGCAGGAAAAGGAAGAAGAAGAAGATCAGGAACACGTAAAGGAAAAACAGAAAGGGATCATGATTAGTGAATCAGAGATGGATATGGATCAGGAAATGACATAGAGTGAGATGGAAATGGAAGACAATGAGTTACAATAGATTCTCAATAGAGAAAACCTAGATCTAGAAGGGTTCTTGAGTAAAGGGAACAACAGGTGGAGTATAATCTCTACCACAAGAGGAATGCAATCGAATAAAGTAGTTATTCTTATGGAAAACTCAGACAAAGGGCTTGGGAGAAGATAACAACATTGAGAGACAGGGCAAGCAGGGAATGAAATCGGTAAAATCAACTCTAGGATTGGCTCCAAGAAACCCAGGGAGAAAAAGGGGTAGAAAAAAGCAGAACGAGCTATTAATGGAATGTGGAAAGCTCAAGATAGACCCAGGTAAGATGAAAGACCTAACCAGTACATCTTTACCAATCAGCAATTATGAAGTTTACAACTTGGAACATCAGAGGTCTAGGTAGCAAAATAAAACAGAGAATGCTAAATAATAGAATGAAATAGGTAGCTCTGGATATAATTTTTGTCCAAGAAACAAAATGCTCTGTTCAAAAGATAAGACAAATCCATAGTAAGTGGCTTAGCAGATATGAGTTTATAGAAGTCAAAGCAAAAAATACAGCAGGGGGTATCCTCATCCTTTGGAATCCCCAAAAAATAGGTATTATTGATGCAGAGGCATCAAGGAATTATTTATCAGTTGTTATACAGCCAATAGGAGACAGGGACACCTATCTTGTAACAAATGTTTATGGCCCTCAAAGGATAGATGACAAAATCAATTTTATTGAGTCCCTAGTGGACCTTTGAAACAAATTTGCAAGGCTACCATGGGTTGTAGGAGGAGATTTCAACATGATTAGATCTCTCTCGGAGAAAAAAGGGGGCACAAAAACACTAAACAAAGATTCCTCGGCTTTCCAATGTTTTTCAAAAAACATGAATCTGGTAGACATTGAGACAAATAATGGTCTTTGCATTTGGAACAATAAAAGAGGAGGGGATTCCAAGGTAGCTTCCAAGCTAGACAGATTCATGATCTATGAAGAGCTCATGCTTCTAGACAAGGAAATAATAGCAGATATCCTTCCTTTTGGAGGCCCAGATCACTGGCCAATTCAAATAGAGATCAAGGGCATTGGCACCCCAAGAAACAAACTGTTTAAGTTTGAGAATATTTGGCTTTCACACCCGGATTTCATCAGCAACATTGGAAAATGGTGGGCTAAAGACCTGCAGAATCAGGGATCATCCATGTTCCTACTACATAAGAGATTAAAACACATCAAGCAAAAGCTAGAGGAATGGAACCAGAAGGAATTTGACAATATTTTCTCAAGTAAAAAAATTGTGGAAAACAAAATCCTAGAGTTCAACGAATCTCTGATGAAGAATGGCTTTCATAAAGACAAAAATGATCAAGCAGAGAAATATCACCAAGAATGGGAAATACTGTGTAAACAAGAAGAAATTTTTTGGAAACAAAAATCTAGGGTTCTATGGCTAAAAGAAGGAGAACGAAATACTAAATTTTTCCACAGATTTACCATTGCGAACATAACTCACAACAGAATCTCTTCGATCAAGGACAAGAATGGTCAAATTCTTCAATCCCATGAGGAGATAGATGCATTGTTAGTAAAGCATTTTCGGGACATTGGCATGGAAAACTTTTTAGGAAGAGAACCTTTCATTAAGAACTTAATTAAACATATACCTAAACTGGTATCTAGACAGGATAATTGTAATCTCAACAGACCTATGACTGAACAGGAGATTATTAAGGTCCTCAAGGAAATGAAAAATGGCAAGGCACCAGGTCTGGATGGATTTAATGTGGATTTCTTCAAAGCCTGTTGGAATATTGTTAGAAGGGATATTGTCGAGATTTTCGAAGACTACAGGTAGAACAAGACCATTTTGAAATCTTTCAATACCTCCTTTATTACCCTTATTCCAAAATGGGATAATGCTCAAACACCAAAGGGATAGAGGCCCATCGCCTTATGCAATGTTGTCTACAAGATAATTTCCAAGGTTGTGGCTAACCGACTCAAACCATTGCTGCCCACGTTCATCTCCGAGGAACAAACAGGGTACATAGAAGGAAGACAAATTCTGGACAACATAATTCAAGCTTACGAGGTGGTTCACTCGTTAACTTGCAACAAGAGAGCAGGCATTATCATGGAACTGGACATAGCTAAAGCATATGACAAAGTAAATTCGATGTACATCAAAAGAGTGTTCACAGTGTTCAGTTTCGATCATAATTGAGTTAGATGGGTCATCACCCTTGTGAATTCTTCCAGCTTTTCAATTTTAGTGAATGACTCTCCTTTTGAACTTTTTCTCCCTTCTAGGGGTCTTAGACAGGGAGATCCGCTTTCTCCTTTTCTCTTCATCCTTATGATGGAAGGGATGGGGTGGTCCATCAAGCATGCAAGAGTAATGGGAAAAATTCAAGGACTCCAACTTTCGGAGAATGGGAAAGTTCTAACTCATCAACACTTTGTAGATGATACCATGTTACAGGGAATTCCCACAGTTAAATAAGCACCTGCTTACAAACAAATTTTTAATGACTTCATGAAGGCTACAGCTATGGAAGTAAACCTTTCCAAATAAAAAGTCTTTTTCTTTAACACTGATATTACCATCGAGAGAAATGTCTCTAGAATTTTAGGCTTTCAAAGAGAATTCCTTCCCTCTAAGTATTTGGGAGTTCCTCTTATAGCTAAACCCTGACACAAGAGTATATGGGATCCTCTAGTAACTAAAATGCAAGACAAAGTCAAGAAATGGACAAATAGATCTTTATATTTAGCTGGTAGATTGGTTCTTACTAAAGTAGTTCTCCAAGCAATCGCAATCTTTATGCTATCAGCCCTCCCAGCTCCAATAGGAGTCTTACAACAATTTTGGAATATTCATCGAGATTTTCTTTGGGGAAAAGAGGAAACAAGGAAAAAATGGGCTTTAGTCTCATGGGAAAATATCTGCAAACCCAAGAACCAAGGAGGCCTCGCTTTGGACAATCCTGAGATTCTCAAGAAGGCTCTTGGAGCCAAACTTTGGTGGAGGTGGGTTAATGATCCTAAAGCTCAATGGGCAGGCATCTGGAAGGAAAAATATGTGAATGCCTGGCTAGCTTCTAAAATCATACGTATGACTAGAACAGTGAAAGGCTCCCCCATATGGAACAAGGCCTGGAAGAATAGAGAAGTGGTTCAAAAAAATAGTTTGGGAAATCAGAGAGGGAGATTTGGTACATTTCTGGGAGGACAAATGGCAACAATAACCTGATCCACTGAAGGAAGAATTTTTAGGCCTCAAGCATGACACTGACAATCAAGGTTTAGTAAAGGTGAAAGACTTTTGGGAGAACACATAATGTTGGAAAATGGAGAATTTGGAAAAAATAGAGGGCAGAGAGGATAGGAACCTCAACAGTAAAGCAGAGTCCCTTAAGAGAATGCTGGATCAGAGAATAATTTTAGTAACCAAAGGGTAGGACCAACTGAGATGGGGTAACAACAAAGAGGGAAATTTTAATAGTAAGGAAGCTAAAGTTTTTCTCCTAGATCAAGAACCCCAAGCTCCAAATAAAACTTGGCAGAAGCTTTGGAGACACAAAGGTTGGACAAAAATCAAACTCTTCATGTGGTTAGTTCACCACAAGAAAATTTTAACCTGGGACAACCTTAAAAAAAGGGGCATGCTGGGACCCTCCAGATGTCATCTCTGTGAGACCCATGAAGAGACTATCGAGCATCTTCTCAACTGTTGTATCTTTACCGACAGGATATGGGATTTTTTTACCAACATATTCAAACAGTCTGAAAGAGACAAAGAAAGTATTTCTAACACTCTTAACAATTGGAGGAATAATTTTTCTGATAATGAAGTTCTCAATACAGCCTGGGATCTCTTGCCGAGCTTCATTATTTGGAATGTGTGGAAAAAAAGGAACAAAAGAATATTCAAATAGGTAAATACTGACTCACTTAGCCTGGTGAAGCTGATGGTAAAACAACTTAAGGAGACAGTTGGCATCACGATTAGGAATCTCCCCAAAAATCCTCGCTCAGTAGAAGAGTTAAGAATCCTCCAGCTGTTAGACATGCAGGGGCTTATTCCTCAAGGTCTAGACAGGAAAGCAAGCATGAGAGATAAGGTGGAGGAATTCTGGCATCCTCCCCCTGAAAGTTTTTTAAAGTACAACATTGATGGAGCTTCCAAAGGAAACCGGGGGGTGGCTGGCTTTGGGGGAGTTCTAAGGGATGATTCAAGTAGCATAATCTCCCTCTTCCATGGACACTTAGGAAAAGCCACTAACAACATGGTAGAACTAATGGCCTTGGAACAATGCTTATAATTTTTGATACAGAACAATTGTCAAAATGTCATTATAGAAGCAGATTCAGAGTTAGTCATAAATGCAGCCAAGACAATTAGTAATGGAACAGGGCCGGAAAAGGTCACAAAACAGTGGAGGTTAACTCAGCTTCTACATAGGATTCAAGTACATCTACAGGAACTTCGTACTTTCAAATTTATTCATGTGAGGAGAAAGGACAACAAATTGGCGGACATTCTAGCCAATCAAGGTGTCAGCTGCAAGGACAGCATAATTTTAAGGAGGTGGGGCACAATGGCACAGAGCAATCTGAAAAAAATCTGTCATAACCAGGTGGAGGACGACAAAGAAGAGTATGGAAGCAAAAAGATAGAATCCAACTAGTTTTGGACATCGGTCAGAGGGCTTCACAAGGTTGGACTAAAAGGTACACGATGGGAGGTAAGACAAAGTTGGCAGCATTGTTGACCACGATCAGGAATATTCTCCGCAACTGGCGACTGAGTTTCTCTGACCGAAGAAAGCAACATCTAAACTTCCGGATCACCCAATTTTTTCATTGGCTAATGTCAATACCACCCAAGGACTGATTTCATAGCAATCGCTCCGCTTTCATGTCAAAAGTGATTTTAATTTTTTGGCAATGATGCCATATAGAGCAGGACACGTGGTGGAGGGCCCGATCCAAAAACCACTCTCCCTGCTCCCTAAAGGGCGACGACTTCGAGCACGCGATTTCTAGCTCAGCCGTCCAATGGAGCGAGGGAGATCATCACTCGGGATCGAACGAGCAGTTTGGTTGTGCCCCATCGCATGCTAATGTCCGGCATTCTTGGTGGGTGCGATATGTCCCTTGATCGTTGGATCCAATTTTACAAATCAACGGTGGCGATAGGTCGACCAGGTTGGAGGTGATGCCAGTTAAGTGGTGTGCTTCTCTCCTTTGCAATTTTGTTTGGAGCCATTGGATAGGGCCTGACGGTTCTTCACTGTAGATCCTGTTGATTGATTTGTTTTTCGGCGGGTTTACCATGGGCCCCTCTTTGTTGTATGGTTTCTATGGGGCTCGATTCTCTCCAGGTCGTGGAACGCCGAAGGGGCTCTTTTCTCTTTCGCTCTGGTTTGTCCACTACTTAGGTTCATTTTTGGCTTTTTGTTGTTTAGCTTTGATGTATTGAAAGGTAAGTTTTATGTGTCGAGTCTTTTGCCTAGGCCCGTTCTCGATTCCTTTGGGAGGCTGATCTTCTTCGCCACTTTTCAGAGTGGCTTTTTGTAAATTTTGTATATTATTAATGGTAAAGAAGGTCTTACTCTTGCTTCAGCAAAAAAATTATTAATATTCATGTTAATAATATTTATATTACTAATATTAATATCATTGATAATATTAATATTGTTAATTAAATATTATTAATATTATAAAAATATAAAATATAAAACATAATTCTAATCTGGTTCATAAACATCAATTACCACCTATCAATTAAAATATCAAAATATGAAATATCAATGAACAATTATCCCAAACATGTAATACCAAAGTGTCTTATAGCAAGATCAATTTCTTCTAGTCTCTCATAGTAAGGATATCAAATTATGGAGGAACCAGTCTCCCCAACATACTTACTCATTTGTATCAAGATAACTCTAAAATTTTCACTAGTAATGATCTCTGTTTGAATCACTACCAATATTAATCCAATAGAAATATTTGACAAAAACATTTTTAGTAAATTATAAAGGCCACATTTCATAAATTATTGAAAAATATATATATATAGTTAGACCAAAAAAAACTGAAAAACATTCACATATATTTTATAAAAAAATAAAATAATATATTAATATTAAACCAAAATATTTACAATCTTAATTATTCATAATTTAAAAATTTAAAATTCCTCACACCTTTTTATGAAAAACATTCACATATATTTTATAATAAAAATAAAATAATATATTAATATTAAACCAAAATATTTACAATCTTAATTATTCATAATTTAAAAATTTAAAATTCCTCAAACCTAATTCCAATATTAACAACAACGCAAAGAAGCAAGTGGAAAAGATAAGTGTCAAAAGCATCCACATGACGACAGTCAACAAAACAGTGAAGGGAGAAGAGACGACTGCTCGTTCACATTGCATTGTCTATATAAACAATCTAGGCAGTTCACGTTACATTCCTTGGTTTTATGCAAAGTATACGATGAAATACTTGATTGTGCTAAACAAGGAAAATTTGATGAAATACATACATCAGATTTGTCTTTTCATTTTAAGGACATTAATTAGTTTTTTATATGTTCTATAAGTTTTTTTAATAATAATAATTTAATTTTAATATATAAAATTACATTAAATTAAATATAATTTTTAAAAATAAATTTAAATTTGATTTTTGAAATCTTTTGAACTTTTAAATATTTAAAATTATATAAATAAAATTTAATGCATATTATTATATCACAAAATGTAAAATTAAATATCAATTTTTTCAAGGAATTTAGACTTCTGTGATCCATAACGTTTGTTTAGAAATTTTTTGGCGAAATCACATAATTGATCATTTGTCGACGCGTTTCGAACCAACTAGTGTGGTTCATCGTCAGGACATGTTGAAGAAACAGATCGAGTATAGCGAGTTAAATAGTCCAAGCAGAGACTCCAACGGCTAAAAAGACTAACGGCTATTTTTCAACTTAAGGACCCAGTGAAACCCCCTTTAACTAAATTAATATTAATATTCTTTATAATTATTATTATACTTCTAGAGCTAAGTAAACTGGGTAAAATTTTTTACCAGATCAGAGGTTATTAATCTATTTATATATTTAAATTATTCTATATATATATATATATATATATATATATATATATATATATATAATAATATTTTTCCATACCTAATATAATACTATATTTAATTTTGTTTAGAAAATCTTCGGCAAAATCACATAATCAATCTTTTGTCGACGCTTTTCGAACCAACTAGTGTGGTTTAATATTTAGTTTTTAAATTATTTATATAAATTATTAGAAAACTATAATTTTTACTAAAAATTGAATTAGATCAATGGTTAGTTATCAAAACTAAACCATTTATTTATTTATTTAATTATATATATATATATATATATATATATATATATATATATATATAAAAGTATATATATAAATTAATATATTACCATACCTAACATTCTAATAATTTATTTATTAATTATATATATATATATGTTTTTAATTATATGTATATAAATATATCAATTTAAAATTCTTTAATATCTAATCATTCTAATAAATTTTTATTTAAGGTTTAGATATTAAAATATTATATCAATTTATATCAATTATCAGCCAAACCAATATAATTATTAAAACTTAAATAATTACCTTACAATCTAAGGATAGTTCAATTATTCTTAATCATATATTATGCTAAATATTCCCAGGTTACCAAATTTAATAATCTTCGAATATAAAGGGAAAAAGAGGGGACTAAATCAAGACCATAAGGGCGATAATTAAAAGAAGAATAAATCAAATCAAGAGAAAAGCAAGCAAATAAACCACAAACCCAAAGGAAACAAATCTTAAGGAAAGGAAACAAGAAACACTGAGACCAAACCAAGAAGGGACCGCGGAGGCTAGGAAGATAGGGCTGGGACCCAGCAGCTGCTGATCAATTTTTTATTAAATTAAATAAGTAAAATAGAAATTAAAATAACATGTCATAATCCTTTATTAAAAATCTGCATATAATGGATCATTATAGTTAAATCAAATCCTCATTAAATTATACAAATAAAAAAAAAATAATGAACAATTTTTCATTAAAAATAAAATAAAATTGAAAATAGCCACACATACTCATAATATAATATTCTAGAATTTTTAGAAATTTTAAATAGAAATTAAAATAATAATATGTCATAATTTTTTTATGAAAACTCTAAATATCACAGATCATAACAGTTAAATCAAATCCTCAATAAATCAAACAAGTAAACTAAAATTTAAAATAATAAACAAATTTTCATTAAAAATAAAATATAATAAAATTGAAAATAGCCCGATATACTATAATGTTTTAAATTTTTTATAAATATTAAATATAATAATAAAAATTAAAATTACTCTTTAACATATTTTCCATAAATTAAAAAAAAAAAAAAAAAAACAACAACAAAAACATATTACATATTTTCCATAAATTTAAAAAAAAAAAAAAAAAAACAACAGAAACATAAACACATTATTCTATTGCATAAAGCATATATACCCATCTGAAGCTTCTCTTTAAAAGATATCAATGCGATTATACACAAACTATATACATCAGTTGTACACACGTATTACTAGGGGAAGAGTTTTTCGCAAGCCTCCCATGTCCCTGGCCATTATGGAAATGCTTCGAGGACCACCTTCATGTAATATAAGATTAGATTTCATTAATATATTATAAGATTATTAATTTCATTAATATTTTATTTCATCTTTACTATGTTCTTAAAACAAAATTTTTGGATTGTTTTTTGTTTTTTGACTTATTGAATTTTTAAAGAAAATTAAAAGTAATAACCATAGACACAAAATTCTTTACTTGGTTAATCATTCTATTCCAGGTTACTTATTTCTTTTTCATTCTTTTATTCATGTTTCCCGTTCCAATTTCTTATTTTTATTTATATTATGAATTTTTCAATTTGTTAATGACTCCATTTTATGTTACTTATATCTTCTTTCATTCCTTTATTTATGTTTCCCATTCCTATTCATGAAATTTGCAATTTATAGCTAAAACACATTTCAATGTACTCCACTTCAATTAGAATATCCTTAACTCTCCATAATCAATAGGTGTCCACCAATAACTTTTTTAAGAGAATGAAACTCATCACAAAAAATAAAAAATCTTCAATTTGTAGCCCGAAACACAATCCACCCCAATGTACTCCACTTCCATTAGAATCTCCTCAACTCTATATCTAGTCGCCATAATCTAATTAGCCAGAGGAATTGCCTCGAAAGTTATGGAAATTCTGGTCATATTTGGAGAAAATCTGGCAAGCATTTTTGTAAATCCAAATTATAGTTGTTAAATTTCAAAATTTTAGGTGTCCTAGACGTTTTTTATGCTGCTTAATCCATTTTCACCATCAAACACACTATTTAAACACGGTCTCTACAAAATTTTTTGAAATTTTTTTACCCGGATTCCGACCACTTTTGGCCGTCTGGATAATTCCTCTGCCTCAATAGACAACTCATATCCAATCGGTGTTCACCAATTTAGGTATCTTTAAGCCTTGTTGATCCTTGACCCAGTTTAAGGCCTATTTAAAGGGTAAATCCGATTGAATTTGTCCAGCCTTGAGCCTTGAACCTTCAACTAGCCTCGATGGAGCCCCATCACCCCACCTTCAAACCAACATCCCAAAGAGCCCTCCAAGAACCCCGCCAACAACCCCAAAAAAGTCATATACAATTTTGAGCAGCCCTTGGGTATGAATCAAGGAACTGAGAGTAGTAGTAGGATGCGACTCATGATATATCCGTCATCATCCTGGAAATTAGGTTCCCACAAGCCGGTCCCTAGTCTCATGTGTAGTAAGGATCTACGTTTCATGTTGTTCGAGGGGTGATGGGAGGTGAGGAGGGGCGGTGCGCTGTCTCTCCGGTGAGGTTGCCATCAGGGTATGGCAAAGGGATGAGAGGTCTGAGCTAGGGGGTCATACTCTTTGGCTTTAAGAAGGAATGTGTTGTGTTGAAGTCTAAAAAAATTTAAGCCAAGGATGGAAGGCTTGTTAAGGGTGTGAGAGTCAATAAATTGAGGAAACCTTGAAATTATAATTAGGATGGTGACAGAGTCTGGAGATCAAATTTTAATGTCATCAGTTGGTGGAAGGAAAATATTTGAGTCAGAGTGGTACTGTAAGAGTTGGATGTGCTGAATCCTTCATCTTATAGAAGATAAAGGTTGGAGTTATGGTCTGGAGTTGATTGTCTGGTCAGGAGTTGTTTGTTTGGTCAGGAGTTTTTGTTCAATTTTGCCGGGGTGTTGGCGGTTAAGGGGTTGTTGGCGGGGTTCTTGGAGGGCTCTTTGGGATGTTTGGTTTGAAGGTGGGGTGATGGGGCTCCATCAAGGCTGGCCGAAGGTTCAAGGCTCAAGGCTAGCCGAAGGTTCAAGGATCAAGGCTGGCCAAATTCAATCAGATTTGCCCTTTAAATAGGCCTTAAACCATATTTAGATATCTTTAAGCCTTGTTGATCCTTGACCCAGTTTTTTAAGAGAATGAAATACATTCCACCACAATGTACACCGCTTCCATTAAAATCTCCTCTAACTCTATATCGATGAGTGTCCACCCATAGTTTTTTAAGAGAATGAAGCTCATCACAAAAAAATTAAAAATACTCTCCAAAAGTAGTAACCAATGATACCTCTTGGAAAATTTTGTCAACAAGGATCGAAGTGAATTTGACTATAAATGTTCCAAGTTAAAATACTCTCCAAAAGTAGTAACCAATGATACCTCTGCGAAAGATTTGTGAGCCAGGATGGGAGTGAATTTGACTATAAGTGTGCCAAAAGCATCTGCTTGTGCTATGTTTCATTTCTTTCCGTCTGCCGCTACCATTGTCATTGTTATCGTGTTGCTTTAGAGTCCTTCCAAAATCCAACAAGCACCATAGGAATGTTTCGTCCTTGAGTATGAGCTGTCGACCAAGATCACAATGTAATATAAACTTCATTGCTAATGAATGTTTTTACACAAGTAAAATGAAATATAAATTATTTGATGAATGTTCTTTTTCTCTCCTATTTCATAAGATAAGATTCTCTCTTTTATCTCCTATTTCATAAGATAAGATTCTCTCTTTTATCTTTTCGCGTGCTTATTATTGTAGTTGATGTAGTCTCACTCAGTTATGCTTTAATAGTATATCTTATCGCCATGTTAACATTATTTGTGGAAAGTCAAAAAAGAGCATATTTTTTTTCCTAACGATTACATGGGATTTTTTATCTTTTAGTGTCCGGTGAGGTTATTATTTTGTGAAATATTGTAATTACTTTGTTTGGGTTATTGTGTAATTTTATGACAATATATTTTATAATTTGTCAATCAATAAAATTTAAATTGGGTTTTAAATATTAACACTAATTTGAATTTAATATTTTTATTTTAGTATGGGGGATTTACGCAGTGCATTATATTAGATATCATTTTTGGGATTCAACTGCGTTAAGTAAGTCATTCAAACGTATGACCATTTCCATGAGAAGTAGTCGTAACTGACTAATTTCTCATGATTTTTGAATAGTTCACTTAGCACTCATTGCATCGGGTGATGCTCACAGGGGTGAAGAAGTGGGATTGAAACTAGTGAAATGTGGAGAACGAATCACATAGCATCAATCATCACTTCCGGGGCTTGCACCCGGTAACCAGGACTTCCCAGGAGGTCACCCATCCCAGAACTCCTCTGGCTCAAGCGCGCTTAACTGCGGAGTTTTTCCCCACAATCAAGCCCACTTAGCTTGCTACCCCATTTGCAAAACCTTAGCAAGTATTGTGCCTCATGAACCATTCAAGTAGAGATCCCTTGACTCTTTTTGAATTTAAGTATGGGGGATTTACGCAGTGCATTATATTAGATATCATTTTTGGGATTCAACTGCGTTAAGTAAGTCATTCAAACGTATGACCATTTCCATGAGAGGTAGTCGTAACTGACTAATTTCTCATGATTTTTGAATAGTTCACTTAGCACTCATTGCATCGGGTGATGCTCACAGGGGTGAAGAAGTGGGATTGAAACTAGTGAAATGTGGAGAACGAATCACATAGCATCAATCATCACTTCCGGGGATTGCACCCGGTAACCAGGACTTCCCAGGAGGTCACCCATCCCAGAACTCCTCTGGCTCAAGCGCGCTTAACTGCGGAGTTTTTCCCCACAATCAAGCCCACTTAGCTTGCTACCCCATTTGCAAAACCTTAGCAAGTATTGTGCCTCATGAACCATTCAAGTAGAGATCCCTTGACTCTTGATCAGAAGTGATGATTGACGATATTTGATTCATTTCACTAGTTTTAATCCTTCTTCACCCCGGTGAGAATCACCCAATGCAATGAGTGCTAAGTGGACTATTCAAAAATCATGAAAAATTAGTGAGTTATGACTACCTCTCATGGAAAGGGTCATAGATGAATGAATTACATAACGAAGTTGAATCCAAAAAATGATATCTAATGTAATGCACTGCAAAGACCCCCAATACCTAATTCAGAAGAGTGAAGCGAACTCTACTTGAATGGTTCATGAGGCACAATACTTGCTAAGGTTTTGAAAATCGGGTAGCAAACTAAATGGGCTTGAGCCAGAGATGATCTGGGATGGATGACCTCCCAGGATGTCCTGGTTACCGGGTGCAAGCCCCAGAAGTAATGATTGATGCTATGTGATTCATTTCACTAGTTCCAATCCCCCTTGCCGGGGTTTTGGCGGTTAAGGGGTTGTTGGCGGGGTTTTGCCTCATGAACCATTCAAGTATTGTTTTGAGTGACAAGGGTTTACATTTTTACACAGTCGATTAATTTAGAGATAATAAATTTGAGATTAAGATAGATTTATTGTAATTATTAATATGTCAAGTGTCAACTCCATGTTTATCATGAATAAAATTAGACATCTCCAAAACACAATATTGAAATGTTTTAACTAGCATACACAGAAAATGATCAAATCCTTGGAGATCGGAAAGTTTCCGCAAACTTTGGTCCTTGTTAGAGCATAAAAGATGTGAGTTCAAGATGTATGTAGTGATTTTTACATGTCTAAGGGCATGTTCAACATTAAAAGAATTATACATCTCCATTAGGCTTATCCTTCATTGTATATATAATTTAAAGTGAATATATTTTATTATTTAAAGTCAACATTGATTTTTTATTTTTATTTTTCATATATCAACTCAACATTCGACATGAAATAATTGTACTAGGTATTGCATCTCTCTCTTTGTATATATATTCCTTTTATTTTCAATGACTTCTTTCTAATTATATAAAGTTGACATAAAATTATTTTATTTAATATAGACGTTGAAATATTTTATTTAAAATATTTTCATTTATCAATATATTTTCTTAACAATCTCCTTCATATTGGGTAACGGATAAACTAAGGAAGTATAGGCATGTGTGTGGGGTTATTACTAGCATTGTGTTTTCTTATTTAGTGATTATCTAATTTTAAGTATTGGGGGTTTTCGTAGTGCATTATATTAGATATCATTTTTGGGATTCAATTGCGTTAAGTAAATCATTCATCTATGGCCATTCCATGAGAAAAGTATAGGCATGTGTGTGGGGTTATTACTAACATTGTGTTTTTTTATTTAGTGAATATCTAATTTTAAGTATTGGGCTTTTTCGCGATGCATTATATTAGATATCATTTTTTGGATTCAACTGTGTTAAGTAAGTCATTCATCTATGACAATTTCCATGAGACATAGTCATAACTGACTAATTTCTCATGATTTTTGAATAGTCCACTTAGCACTCATTGCATCGGATGATGCTCACAGGGGTGAAGAAGTGGGATTGAAGCTATTGAAATGAATCACATAGCGTCAATCATCACTTCCAAGGTTTGCAACCAGTAACTAGGGCTTCCCAGGAGGTCACCCATCCTAGATTGCCTCTAGCTCAAGCGTGCTTAACTGTGGAGTTTGGTTCTGACAATCAAGCCCACTTAGCTTACTACCCGATTTGTAAAACCTTAGCAAGTGTTGTGCCTCATGGGCCATTCAAGCAAAGTTCCCTCCACTCTTTTGAATTAATTATTGGGGGTTTTCACATTGCATTATATTAGATATCATTTTTGGTCTATGAGAGGTAGTCGTACCTGAAAAATTTCTCATGATTTTTGAATAGTGCACTTACCACTCATTGCATCGGGTGATGCTCACAGGGGTGAAGAAGTGGGATTGAAACTAGTGAAATGAGTCACATAGCATCAATCATCACTTTTGGGGCTTACACCCAGTAGCCAAGACTTCCTGCGAGGTCACCCATCCTAGATCGCCTCTAGCTCAAGCACGCTTAACTGTGGAGTTTGGTCCCCACAAAAGAGCCCACTTAGCTTGCTACCCAATTTGTAAAAAATTAGAAAGTATTGTGCCTCATGAACCATTCAAGTAGAGTTCCCTTCACTCTTTTGAATTGAGTATTAGGGGTTTTTGTCGTGCATTATATTAGATATCACTTTTTGGATTCAACTGGGTTAATCACACTTGAGCCAGAGGTGATATGGGATGGGTGACCTCCCTGGAAGTCTTGGTTACTAGGTGAAAACTCTGAAAGTGATGATTGACGCTATGTGATTCATTTCACTAGTTTCAATCCCACTTCTTCACCCTCGTGAGCATCACCTAATGCAATGAGTGCTAAGTGGACTATTCAAAAATCATGAGAAATTAGACAGTTATGACTACCTCTCATGGAAATGGTCATAGATCAATGACTTACTCAACGAAGTTGAATCCCAAAAACGATATATAATATAATGCACTACAAAAACTCTGAATACTTAATTCAAAAGAGTGAAGGGAACTCTACTTGAATGGTTAATGAGGCACAATACTTGCTAAGGATTCACAAATGTGGTAGCAAGCTAAGTGGGCTTGATTGTGGGGACCAAACTCCACAGTTAATCACCCTTCAACCAGAGGCGATCTGGGATGGGTGACCTCACACGAAGTCCTGGTTACTGGGTGCAAGCGTCAGAAGTGATGATTGACGATATTTGATTCATTTCACTAGTTTTAATCCTTCTTCACCCCGGTGAGAATCACCCAATGCAATGAGTGCTAAGTGGACTATTCAAAAATCATGAAAAATTAGTGAGTTATGACTACCTCTCATGGAAAGGGTCATAGATGAATGAATTACATAACGAAGTTGAATCCAAAAAATGATATCTAATGTAATGCACTGCAAAGACCCCCAATACCTAATTCAGAAGAGTGAAGCGAACTCTACTTGAATGGTTCATGAGGCACAATACTTGCTAAGGTTTTGAAAATCGGGTAGCAAACTAAATGGGCTTGAGCCAGAGATGATCTGGGATGGATGACCTCCCAGGATGTCCTGGTTACCGGGTGCAAGCCCCAGAAGTAATGATTGATGCTATGTGATTCATTTCACTAGTTCCAATCCCACTTCTCTACCCCTATGAGCATCACCCGATGCAATGAGTGCTAAGTGGACTATTCAAAAATCATAAGAATTTAGTCAGTTACGACTACCTCTCATGCAAAATGGTTATAGATGAATGACTTAATTTACACAGTTGAATCCCAAAAATGATATCTTATCTAATTTTAATTTTAAAAGGATATATGTAACTCCATGTTAAATATGAAAGGATTTACACAAATGCATGTCTCAACACAACAAAAATAAATGATCGAATGAAAACAAAAAATTATGAAAAAGAAGGCTAACACATACGAAAACAAATTTCAAAAATTTAGAATATTACATGAATCATTGTGTTAAATTTAAAATATTACATGAATGTTTTTAAATTCATCTAATCTATGAAAATGCTTAGCATGGTCCCTAAGTTGTGATAATTGTATAAACTAAATAAAATATTAAAATGTGGGTTATAAATAATATATTTTAATATGATTTAATATTGAATTATAATTAAAAATATATTAATAACAAAAAAATGAGTTTAATGTGAATGCACATGTTATGTAATGTATATAACATTAAAAAATACAATTTAAGCATTAAAACATTACACATTGTTTTTTGCACATGAATAAATTTGATCCCTCTCCTCATGTTAGATTCATGGTTAATATGGATTTATGTTGGTTAATGATGAATCTGACATGAGGGACAAAATTTCTTGTGCAAACTTATTTTAGAGTGAAAAAAAGATGTGTAATTTCTCATTGTTTAAGTTGTATTTTTGAGATAACTAAGTAAACATGCATAGCATATTATTTTTATTTTTTTATTATAGGTGACGTTTCTTTTATATTTAAAGAATATTTTATTTTCTATTTTAAGAGGGACATGTGTCCAATCCAAATTGAGCATGGACAACTTACACATGGCCTTCACACTAGGTTGTAGAAAGATCCATTTTAAACACATGAGGGATCAAATGTCTTTAAGTGCAAACATATTTTAGAGTGCAAAAAACAATGCTTAATTTTTCATTGTTTAAATGCAATATATTTTTAAGTATACACCAATATTAAATGCTATATACTTTTAAGTAGATGTCAATAGTAATTCATATTAATATATTTTAGTCATAATCTACATTGGATATTCTCTTAAAATTCACATACTTTAGTTAGCATAGATCTTGAAATAATTTATTTAAATAACTTGTTAAAATATTTTTGAAAAATATAAAATTTATTTTCTATTTAGAGAATATTTTATTTTTATTTTAAAAGATACATGAATAACCTCAAAATTGAGAAAAGACATATTTACACATCTTTTCACACTAGGATGTACAAAAAACCTCTGAGCTCAACAAAATACACACTTTACTCAATTTTGGATGGCAACTAATTACCTATGATCTTAAAATGAGATACATAATTTATCTCAGTATTAGATGTGAGCAAATATCAAATTTTAATTTTTAGATGTTAACAAATTACTCTGAAACAAAAATGGAGATCCCAAAAATAAAATGAAGTTTTAAAAGATTGTAGTTATATCCTCCACTTAAATACTTAAAAATTTATTAAGAATTTTGAATTATCCTTATCATCAAGAATACACATTTAATAATAAATTCCTTAGAAATTGTGGATATATATCCTTTAATAAACTTTAGCCAACACAAGGTCGATCATCCTCGGAACACTCTATAACAAAAAAGTTATTGTTCATCCGTATTATTAGTCATTTCTGTCCCGACATCCGACTATAGTAATCGGAAACAATCAATTGAGTATTATTTGAGTTGTTTGTTAGTTGTGTCTTATTTATTATAAATAAATTTCTTAGACACATTGATTTATCATGTTATTTGGCTTCTTCCCAAAGTCCGAAGGCAAATGAATAGATTATAATTTTTTGTTTGTTTCATATTTTCAAACTCGTAAATACTCCCTAAACTAATGTTGGCATTAGTCGAGGGCACTAAATGTTAACTCAGCTCAGGAACTTTCTTATATATACCAACATATAAGTAGCTAGCATGTTGTTGGCTACACCACATGGTGGTTGCAAAGCACATCTATAGTAATATTTTAGTTGTATTTCTGTGACTTGTGAGTGCATGTTTGTTATAGACATATTTGGGCACTGCAACCCCAAACTCATATGAAAATAAACTAAGGGAACCTTAAGTCCCTAAAAGTGTCGTTTCATACCCTAAAGGATCATGGTCAACTGATTACATCGTTTCCCAGAAGTTCCACCTGAAAAACTACTTAGAACTAGCCAAAACGGGACCATACAGACTGCTCCATGGGCAAGGTACGATGCATACTGACTGCCTAACTGGCCAGGTGTGATGCATACTAAAATGGCCTTCTGTGGGGTGCAATGAGCGAGAATAGACAAATGGCAGAGACAGTTTGCAAGGTGGATGATCATGGAATCTTCCAGAAACTTCTCCTGTGACACTTGCCTCTCTGAATTCGTCCAGGGATGAGTAAGAGATCATGAAATCTCCAAGTGGAACCAAGAAATATCAGTGGAATGACACTAATCAAAAACCTAGAGTTGACTCACACCCTTGCAAGACATCTATAAATGGATCCCTCATCTAAGAGATCTAGAGGCTGGAATTTTGTATTTTGTAAGGAAGTGTTGTTGGTTTGCTGGTGAGAAGAGACATTATATTGTTGGGTGATTTGCTTGTTCATGAGGTGAAGAGGGCTTCTACAACTGCGAGGATGATGCTGGATCAGATAGTTGGGTTGTAATCCTCTCTTACATTACTATTAATAAAGTTCTTTGAGTTTTCTTCCATATAATAGTATATCTGTGAAGCTTATTATTTATGAATGCAATTGTATGGTCAATGTGCTTCTAATTTGACATTCTTTATGATGTTTTAGAAAGAGATGCTTTGATAGTTTGTTGTTACTTTGACTCTACAGGTACTCTTTGAAGTGGGACAAGTAGGAGAGGAGTAGTAAATTCTATCAAGGAAAGGAGAAATCAAGCTAGGATCAAAGTGGAAGATCTAGGTTGGTCCTCTTTTCTTCTCTTACATCTATCACACTTAAAGGAACTCTTGAAAAGCTTTCATTGTTTATTCTAAGATAGCTACCTGTCTTAGTGGGACTAGCAGTTCGAATCGACACTATTTTTCCCTAAAACAAAATGGCGACTCTGCTGGGGAACGAATAGTTTGTTTTGTTTGTTTATTGTTTGCTTTATAAACTACAGACATAGGCCAAAGTTATCCAGCTAGCCTTCGAAATGCCTTTGTTATGCAATTGCGAAGTAGATAAATGCTGCTTCGGTCAATCTCCAAGTTGGTTTATGAACTAAACATTTGAATTACAAGCATCCTAAGCGCCCTTTTGGTAGCTTAGAACCTCATCAGATCCTACCCTTATGCTTTATGTTTATTGTCCATCATTACTCAGCCTAAATCACTGAACTTAGCTACAAGTTTTGAGCAAAAACAAATCTCAGTTTCGCTTCCTGGCCCATCGCACTGTTTGTAACTGTGCAACCTAGATGCATCACACCTCCTGTGTGTTGCAGGTGAGATTCATCCCTGTTTCCCTGTGTTACAAATGCGATGATTGAGTGATACTGTTTTCTTTTCTGAAATTTGGTTTTTTCCTCTTTGTTTTCAGATTTATTCAATAGTTTTGCTATTCATGATAAGTACCTTATTGCTAAAACCATCTTCCTTCACATATTTCAGCCTCCATCAGTTAGGAATTGTAAATTTTTTTGTGTATTTGTCAATCATTTATAGCCTTCCTTCGTCGAAAGTAGCCTAATCGAACTGTGAATTTTGATGCAAGTGTCGTAATTGTCATTCTGAATCAAAAGAAGAGTGTCGTAAAGTCTTCGTCTTCTAGATAGTTGATTGTACTTTGGTCATTGTACTTGATTTGAAATTATTAGTATTTGAAGTGTATAAAGCAATTTTCAATTCGAAATCGAAAAGTGTCGTCTTAGTCTTCCTTTCATTTTGAAAAGAAAATTGTTAGTGCTGTCACTTTGAAAGAAAATAGTTCAGATCTGTACTTAGCTTTCTTTTTGGCATTCACACATTAAGAAAGCAGAAAACAAATACATGCATATGCATCTACATTTGATTTAGGAAAAGTGCATTTAGTGTGTGCTCTATGCTCTCTGCTGCAAGAAAAATCGTTATCTTCTTTCCTTTGTAGCTAGGATTTTCATTGTTAAAAGAACGTAAACGATTGTTTATCATTTTAGATTGCATATTTAGGAATTTCACATCTACATCACGCAGTGAACCTTGAAATACAAACTTCTAAGAAAAAACAACTATAAAATAAACCTCAGTGAACATAAAAATGCTTTGGAATCTAAAGCAACACATCCAGAAGTCTAGGCTAGAGATGTGTTCTGGCATTGTAAAACCTGGTAACTATCATTTTGATCGAAGGTTGGGCGATTCCTCCTCTTTGATATGACAAGTGCCAGTACAAACTTTTGCTCCCCGTACCGTCGATTATATATTGGGAGACCACAATACACTGATATCCTTTATCCTTAGGAAGTTGTGTCTTCTGTCCTGTCGATCATAATGCACTGAACACAACATTAAGGAAGATTGACTGTCGTACATAAGTCCTTGGTAATTTCTCTATCAATTATCACCAAGGTGTATTTTGTAGTTTTACGATCGGTTTGGTAAACCCTCTGTCTAGACCTCCAGAGTAGTCACTTGCGTTCCTTTTTGACTCCTTAAAAGAAAAGGTCCATCTGAGCACTTGTCACTTACGGCTCATTAAAAATCGAAGGTGACTAGAGTCACCTTTAGCTTTTCCTTAACTCTTAAAAATTGAAAAATTAAGTTGCGTCGAAGTGTCTTTAAAATTTATTTTAATCGGAATAACATCCCTATTCCTTCATTGATCTGAGGTTGAGATAATGGAGTCTACCAATCAAGGAATCCCCCTTGGGGGAATCCTAGTCCATTCTCCTCTTGGGGAGATATTGGTTCTCCATATATGGCTACATTGTCCCTTCTAGGAATCACAATTGGCCTGCCAGTATGGCTTTTCTCGACCTCTGTCATTCAAAACACCGTAATTCCTCAACAATATAGTCAGCAACCAGATGATACTAAAGTTACCCCTTCGCCTTCTACTTTGTTTGTTTCTCCTTCCCCTTGTTCCTCTTCGCTTGGTGAAACTAGTGACACTAGAAACAAAGTAGCTGAGAAGAAAAAGAAAGGGAAGGAGAAGAAGAAGAAGCCAGCTAAACAAGGGAACACCCATGCATCATCTAGTGAAAATCCGCACACTAAAGTTTCCAAACCAAAAACTCCATGCGCAATTTGCAAAGGGATCCATTACCATCGAAATTTCCCTTGCATCCCGCAGATCTTGAGAGAATGGTCTCCCAGTTTGCACCATTTAGTGTCATCAACCACTGACAGTCAGGTTGACAGTGCACCATCAACTAGTCAAAATGAAGTCAACAGATAGAAAGGAAAAGTTAGAGTTCCATGTAGGTTATGTGCAGGTGATCATACTCTTCACGGTTGTCCTTTTCTAAATGAAGCCAAAAGCATTTTGGATAACCGTCCTGCTTCACTGCAGCAACTTCCACCTGGATACAAGAAACTCTTGCCAAGTCCTTCGCTAGTTGAAAACTCGATTGACATAACTCAATTGTCAATCGAATCGCCTATCATTGAAAGTGAACCTTCGGAGTCCATACAAAACCAAATTCAACTGGTTGAGATAGCAGTCGACCCACTCTTGTCTTTAGAAAATCCACCTTCAGATGATATAGTTTCCAAAGATAATGAGAATGACACCATTCAAATTCTTTTTGTCGATACAGAGTCTAATGAACTTGGGGGCAATCCACCCATTCCTTCATAACAGCAAGAGATCCCCCAGTTCATGAAGCTTATCTTGAAATTTATCCGGTACCTCCTCCAAGCAGTCTAGCCGTTTTCTTTGATTGGAATCAACGAGCGAAACCTCGCCTTCCATCTCATGTACCATTCTCAATCATAGTACAATTTTACAAAATGATCGTGTTTGGCACTATCATAGATGAAGGGGCTTAGGTGAGTATACTTTCCTCAACTGCTTGGAAATCACTTGATTCGCCATCACTTTTGCCTGAAAAACAAAATTTGTCGGGCTTCAACAAAGGAACCAGTCGACCATTAGGGATCCTTCCAAAGTTATCGATAACTTTAAGAAAGAGAACTGTTCATTTGAATGTGATGGTAGTCCAAGGTCCACTAGATTATAATCTACACCTTGGACGTGATTATATATATAGCATGGAAGCTATTGTTTCCACATTCTTTCGAGTGATGTGTTTTCCACGTGAAGGCAGACTGGTGCAACTTGTCGACCAGCTTTCATTTCCTTGTTCAAACACAACTATAAATCAACCATCATCCCTAAATGGTCTCTTCGCATCAACAATGTCTCTTCAACCTTCATCCCATCCACCTAATTACCACGAGTAATTCAGTGAGTGTGACGAAGATTATGGGCCATGCACCCTAGTATGCTTTGGAAGGCAGACCCAGAGGAAAAGAGAGACTTTCTTGAAAGGTCATAATACTTGGACCGAATAACATTCCCGTATAGGTTATGTGATCAGTCTGAAGTGATTATTTCCTTTGTACGATTGTGAATGGAAGCTCACAGCATTCACCTTCGTACATTATGTGATTGGAAGCTCGCAGCAATCACCTTCATCTATGTTGATGGACAAAGCAAAGGAAGAGTTTCTTATCAGCTGACAGAAACAATCCTGCCTAACTGCAGGGACTTCCATTTGGTAACCTGGAAACTCTCCTTTTACTGAAAGACCCAGGGGCATGCAAACCTTTGCATGTAAGTGAAAAACAACGTTTGATTTTCTTGGTTTGTAGGTTCTTAACCCTTCAACCTCGTAGCTTGGTCATTTCTAACTTGTGTAGAAAGGCAATGAGCACATGTTATAGTAGTGTTCAAGCTCATTGAAAAATAAATCTACCAAGAGACATTATCAAAAGACTGGTAAGAGAAATGCTCCTATAAGGTTCAAGCTCATTAAAAAATCAACCTGCACTGAGCACATGTTGGCACAAGGTTCAAGCTCATTAAAAAACAAACCCACCTTTGGTAAAAAATAAATTGTGATCGCTTTGCTATTTGCCCTTTTGAACTTTGGTTGTGTTCCTTCCGTTACCTCCATTTCATTCGGCCGACAATACACTTCCACTTGATTATTTACCCTTTTGAGGAACATTTGCGATGAGTGATTCTGATTGCCACCCTCTTCACACTGCCATCTTTTGAGAAGTTCCTAACTTACCTGGAACCAACTGCTACCCAGAAATACCACTCATTCCTAAAAAACAAGTATCTTTTAAAATCTTTTTACACTTTTTAAATATAAAAAGATTTTCAAGCTATTGGCTTTCCTAGCTCGTTAAAGTAAGGGGAATGCCATCCCTCTCATATATTTTAATCTTTTTGGACTTGAGAGATTATTAAACAAAAAGATCAAATGCTTGTCTTTGTCGGCTCGTTAAAACTATCGAAAAGTCATCCCTTTCATATTATTTTACACTTTTTCAAACTTAAGGGATTATGCGACAAAAAAAGGCTGTTGGAGTCTCCTTTTTGTCCATTTCCAAACTCTCTAAACATGAAAATGACTGAGTTATCTTTGTCATGAAACTCATTAAAACAATAGTGACAAACTTGTCCACCCAGACAAGAACGAGTCTCACTGACGCTAGGCTTGCTAAACACAAAGCGACAGGTTTTCCCGAAGGGAAAATTATACGCCAAGCATATGTTATCCTCCTCAAGCTTGTTAAAAATAAAGAGGTACTGGTCAGCAATGACTGGGGAAAAATGGGAAGAAAACTTGAAGAACTCTATTGGTAGCATGTCGCTCTTGAACATGACACTTTCACTCCATCACTATGATTGAGTTGGGTTGGGCTTTTCCATTCACCATCACCATTGGTCCACCGTGCCATCCATGGGGTTAATGCTACAAGTCCATATCATTGTCGCCAATATGTTCAAGAGAAGTCATTCAGGGAATTCACCATCCAACAAACGCTTCATCCACTGCATTACATCCTGTTATAGACATTTTTGTGCCCTACAACCTCAAGCATGAAATGTCCATAAACCAAGGGATCCTAAGTCCCTAAAAGAGTTGTTCTAACCCCTAAAGGAACAAGGTCAATAGATTACAGCTTCTCCCAGAAGTTCTCCATGAAAAACTACTCAAAATTGGTCAAAACAGGATCATTGCAGCTGCTCCACTGGCTAGGTGCGTTGCATCTCACCCAAATGCACTACGAGGGTGCGTTGCATTTCAAAACTCCCTTCTGTGGGGTGTGATGGGCGAGAAATGACAAATGGAAGTGTCATTCCGTGAGGTGGAGAGTCAATGGAAGCTTCCAGAATCTTCTCCTATGACACTTGCCTCACTGAATTCGACCAAGGATGAGTAAGAGGCCCTAAGTCTCCAAGTGGAAGCAAGAAATGACAGAGAGAAGACACTAATCAAATCACAAGCTGACTTATCGCCCTTACAGATATCTATATATGGATCCCTCATCCCAGAGATCCAGAGGCTGGAATTTTGCATATTGTAAGGAATTGTTGTTGGTTTCTAGAGACAAACATCATATTGTTGGGTGATCTATGCTTTGTTTGAGGTGAAGAGGGGCTTCTTTGCTGGGAGGTTGATGCTGGGTTGAAACAACTGGTTGTAACTCCTCCTGGACCTTTTCTTGTTTATCAACAAAATCTATTTGAGTTTTCCTCCATGCTTTTGTATCATTGATGCTTGTTACATTTGTATGGTCAATTTAAATCTGATCCTAAGTCGTTTATGAATATAGATCCATGTCTTTGTATAGTGCTATGCTTTTGTGATCTTACAGGTACTTTGTGAAGCTGGGCGTGCAAGGGAGCAGGTAGCTGGAGACTATCAAAGAAGAGAGGGATCGAATCAAAGGATTAGCGCAAGACAGAGCTTGGTCTCTCTATTCCTCTCTATCTATAATTCATAAAGGAAAACCATAAGTAGCTTTTCTCTGTTTGTTTCTAAGGCAGCTGTCACACCTTAGTGGGATAGAGCAGTTCTAAATAGACAATTTTCCTTGTAACAAAATGGCGACTCTGCTGGGGAGATAATTAGTTTGTTTGTTTATCATTCTTTGTGTTTGTTTCATAAACTTACAAGTAGCATTCGAACTGCATTTGCCATAACAAATGCAAAGTAGATAACTACTGCTTCAATCCACCCACTGGATCTGTTTATGAATTTAAACAACTGATTCACAAACTATCTGATTACATTTGTGATAGCTCTTAGATGCTCCGTAGATCTACCCCTGATTGTTGCACTACTGATTGATTTTTACTCGGCCAAAAACCAAGGACTAAACTGCAAACTGTGACCCAGAACCCGAACAAAGTCTCGTTTCTGGCCCAGCGCAGGTACTGTTTAGAGTTTCTGAATTTCAGCACACTTCCCAAAGGGACAACCTGCACTGCATTTCAGATTCTTTGTGTTACAGGTGCGCTAATTAGACTAGCTCTGTGCAGCTGTGGCTTCTGTGCTTCATTCTTTCCAGTTCTATCCCTGAATTTTGCTACTTGTGATCAATATATGTTTTCTTGAAACTCCTTTTCCTTGCTGTTATTCCGCCTCCTTTGTACAAAAGAACTGTATATGTTTTTGTGTGTTTGTTGAGTCATTTACAGTTTTCCTTTGCAAAAGTGGCATAATCGTACTGTCATCCTTTGATTTGAATCTGTCGCAAGTGTCAATTTCGATCATAGGAGAAAGCTTGATTGCTGTTGATGGTCGATTATCCTGTTACTATTGCTTTTGGTCTTAATTTGTAATTTTCTAGTGTCAAAAACAAGTATTCATTTCAAAATCGTAAGGTGTCGTAATCATCTCTATTTTTGATTTCGAAAAGAAGCTTGTTTATGTTTGTCGCTTGAAAAGAAATTCAGATTTGTACATCAACTTTCTTTTTAGCATCCATATACTAAGAAAATCGAAAAACAAATACATGCATGTGCATTTGCATATAGACAGTCTGTTTGCCTTGATTTAGTAAAGTGCATTTACAGTGTGCTCTTTGGTCTTTGTGAAAAGATTATGTCTTTCTTTTCCCTAGTAGCTCGAATTTTCATTGCACAAAAGAGATAAAAAGTTTGTTTATCATCTTTATATTGCATTTTAGGAATTACATCTACATATCGTGGTGAACCCGAAAGGAAAACTTCATAAACAAGATCAACTTAAAATAAATTCAACGAATCTAACAACGCTTTGGAACTTAATGCACAACATTTAGAGGTCTAGGCTAGAGACGTATTCCGGCGTCGTAAAGCCTGGTAACTGTTGTTCTCATTGATGGTTGGGCGATTCCTCCACTTTGAGACGATAAGTGCCAGTACGGACTTGTGCTCCCACGTACCGTCGAGTATATTTTGGGAGACCCCTATAGGCTTAAAACCTTTATCCATAGGAAGCCGTGTCTACCGCCCTATCGATCGCAATGCACTGAACACAACATTTGGGAAGATTGACTGTCGTACAGTAAAAAGTATTATGCAGTTTTGCGATTGGTTTGGTACTCCCTCTACCTAGACTTCCAGAGTAGTCCCATTCATTCCTTTTCAGACTCCTTAATGGAAAAGGTCCATCTGAGCACTTGTCACTTCAGGCTCATTAAAAATCAAAGGAGACTAGAGTCATCTTTTGTTTTTTCTCGACTCTTAAAAACTGAAAAAACAAGTTGTGTCAAAGCGTCTAAAATTCATTTAATTCAGAAACATACTTCCCCTTTATTTTAGTTGATCGAGTAATCCGAAATCGGGGAAGAAAGTCAATTAAAACCCTGTCGTTCGCGGAGGCTTACAAGTCAACCGTCTTTGTCTCCGGAATTGAAGCTAGTACGGACAAAGCGAACTCGTTTAACCGGTTCCAAATCTCCTATTAAAGTTAGAACAAGTGTTCCAATGACATCCGAGACTCCGGTTACTCCAAACATTTCTAGAATCCCTACCTCTACAGAAGAAGTTTAGCAGCCACAGAAGGATAGTGATACTGATCCTAGTCTGAGAGTAAACACTTGTGTTACTGAACCAGTTCCATCTACAACCGGTTCGGAAGGTCTTGCTCTTCAAACATCTGTCACTGCCGATTCCATACCTTCTTCGGCACCAGAAATATTCTACGAACCTGACGGTCTTCCCCTTCCACCTGGTCTGATTGCCATAGAAGAAATTGTAGAAGATCCTCCAACAAGTATTCCATCGCAATTCAGAGTCGGGATAACTCTATATCCTTCTTCATCAGAAGTTAGTCTACCACCAGCGGAAGCTCCTGTAGAATCGCTAGGTAATCTTTTGGATAGACTACAAATGTCTGAACAACCGTCAACATCTAGGACTATGTCGTCTGACACAACGACGGCAGAACTCCCTGCTATCACTCCGACAATGTTTGCCGGTATACCATCTGTCCCGACTAGCTCTCAACCGCTAGAAGGAGCCCACTCAGGGGCTACTTTGACAGTATGGTATGTTCTTGTTTTTTCATCCGGAATAATATCCAGAAACTCTTATGTTGAGTATCAACAGATTGATCCATTTGGAAGTCAATTTGGGCAGTCCGGCCCCCAAGGGAAAACCATTCCCTTGAGTTCTGGATTACCACCGTATGGGCGGCAGTATACCCTTTCATTATCCCCTCCGGGAGGATATCCATACGGGAGTTCACAACAACATTCAGGTTATACTGGAATTACCTCAAGCGGTTGGGTACCAATACTACCTCAAAAACCAAGAGTTGTATATTCGATGCAACAATGCTTACCTATGTCAAACATACCGACTACGCCAGCTATTGTGACGGTGTCGCAAGTTCAAGCGCTGCCTGTTGTATGCCAACCTCAGGTTTCTTAGGATGTAATGTAACAACCCCTTGACCCTGCGACTCAACCACAATCGCCGACTGGTGGAATGACACAGGTTCAGATGGGTACAATTACCCATCATCTTGGTCAAACTGTTAGTATCGGTCAACAGCACATGGCTTCACAACCATGGCTAGTACAATACCAACAACCGCAATTCCAACAAGTATACCAAGGTTCTGAGCAACAAATCTTTTCTAATAGTGGGCAGCCGTACATTCAAAATGGTCAAAATCAACCATTTTACAATGGTCATGCCCAGCAACCTTACCAAACATACCAGCATCAAATGCATTATGCCGGTATGCAAATACCAACTGCTCAGGCAATCCCATCTTATCCTAGGTATGCTTCACCTAACCTGAACCACCAGAGGTTCCTGTACTCACTGAGTATAGGTTCGATGAGTATAGCTTTGATGAATAGAACTTTCCCATGGAGTAGATGCACTGACTGAGAAGAGTTCTATCACTGACCGGACTTCTAGGCACTAACTTTCATCCAACCCAACCGAGCAGCGACGTTGAGTATCCCAGTTGAGTAGCCTGGTATCCAAGCCTAGCCGAACGAGATTAGAATGAATTGGAAACACCAGCTATAGCGGGCACTTCTACCGGTCACATCGGCCTATTCTGTACGCTCGCCAAAGTTTCTTCTCATGTTACCTGTTTACTCTGTTGTCCTTACCTGATTTAAATCGGTTAACAAACGATCCAATCGCTTACGCCCCTTAGTGGCCAGCAATTCCGCATAAACTTCCATCAGATATTCCTAAATTTAATGGAAATGCAAGTGAAGATCCATCAAATCATGTGATGACCTTTCATCTATGGTGTTCATCAAACACCTTAAATGATGATTCGATAAGACTTCGCCTCTTTCAGAGGATGTTAACAGGTCCGGCGGCAAAATGGTACATCGAATTGCCTAGAGCTTCATTCGACAACTTCAGTACCTTAGCCACAACCTTTTTAACCCATTTTCTGTTACCAATAAGGTAAGAAACGGGAATAGAACTTCTTACCAATTTCAAACAGACAACGGCCACTCACATATCTGATCATATACGACGTCGTCGTAGAATGGTAAAAACGTATGTCCCCAATCAGCTATTAGTTGAATGGTTTATCAAGTCATTACTGCCTTCCATCACAGAAGATGTCGCAAAGGGGGGAGTCGTAACAGAAGAGCAAGTTATCGCTCGTGCGCAATATCTGGACTTGATTTACACTCAGTCCGGCACGCTCTACTATAAAATACCTGACGCCCCTAGACCGAAATTCTCAATTCCTCCTCCTCCTAAATCAAACAATGACCCTCATGCTAGTGATGGCGTGATTGGCACAACAGACACGAAATCGACAAAGGCTACATCCAAAAAGGCCAGTAAGATTTCAGGTCAAAATGCAAAAGATGAACTTCTTGCTTCGGAAGTAAATGTCATATCGACAGATAAAGGCAAAGAAACCAAACAACCAGGGAGCAAGAAGAAAGGCAAAGGGAAGAAGAAGAAACAGGAGGAATCATCACCTGAAAAATCTTCTTCAAACCCTCCTGGAGATAGAAAACCAAAAAATCCATGCTTGATATGCGATGAGGATCATTGGACCGCAAGTTATCCACACAGAGTTGAGGTTAAAAAATTCTTCAAGAATTCGAAAACCTCCACAGTGTTAACTGATCCATTTCCAAATCCAGGAACAAATCTGGTTGAAAGTGGAAATGCTTCCCCGTCTCAAGTGCTAATGTTGTCGGTTTCAAAACAACAAAATGATTCTTTGATATCGACAAGGAACAAAGATTATGGGAATCCACAGCTGTCGAACAACAAGGATAAAGATCAACCTAGTAGTTCGACAACAACTTCGACAGAAGTTGCGCCACCTACCATTCCTGAATTGACAATAAAACCGCCAAAGGGAGTAGTACACAAGTCGACATTTAATCCCCGTGCTAGAGCGGCACAACATTATAATATAGTGGAATATTTGGCCCAATCGCCATCCGCTATGTCGACTCTTGAAGTACTACAGAATTGCCCATCCCAAAGGCAGGATTTATTATCAGCCATTGGTGGGATAGAACCAAAGGATTCCAATCTTGAATCCTTTGATCATAAAGGATACGATCCTCAATTACCAGCTCAACTAGCTTTCCTTGTTCAAGTGAAAGCCCTCAACAAAACTGTTCATCGAACGATTATTGATGAGGGGGCATCTACATGCATTATGTCGATGAGTTGCTGGAAAACTTTAGGATCTCCAATCTTGTCGCAATCTTCGACGACATTAAAAGCATTCGACGGAAGGACATATACCCCATATGGTATTCTAAGTAACTTGAAAATTGAACTAGGAGGGAAAATGGTAGAAATAGATGTCGAAGTAATCGATGGAAATCTTGATTACAACATCCTACTAGGAAGGCCATGGATATATGCTATGGCGGCTGTTGTGTCGACCTATATTAGGAAGATTGCATTTCCCTTTCAAGGAGGGATTACAATAGTTGATCAACAAAACTTCCTCCCAAATGGCTCTCAAGTTACAGGAAGAATTCCCATGATCCATGGAAGCCCTCATTCGCTTCAAAATATTGGAGTAGGCCTATTAAAAGATCCTATACTAATGGTAACTTTCACCCTTCCACCTCCAACCAACCTGGCAGAAGTGGCGTCGATAGGAACCTGCTACACGATATCTTATAAAAAGATCTCGGAAAACGATATCAACATGGATCATGCAATGGTTTTGCCCCCAAGCCCAACGGAAATATTGTAGCAATCAATGTTCCTAGCATGGGAGGCAAACCCAAATCAACGCTCATCAAGCGTTTGGATAGATAGGTCTAAAGAATATGGTACCCCTTTAGATCCTTGGTCGCAAGTGCATGTCACCAACGAAGGAATTGTCCAATCAATGGTAATTGAAGGAGCACCATGGAATGATTCCCACCATCGTTCCCTTCTTCTAGATTGTGGAGAATATACTCAAGATGACCTTTATCATCCTTCAGTTTTTGATTTTCTATCAAATATTGTAAACACGGTGGATTCCGAGCGAAACTTGTCCAATATTGAAGAGACTATCGCCATAAATATCTCGACCAAAACAGATGTTGTAGAGAATATTGATGTCGGCAAATGTTGTTCTCCTTCAAAACTAGAGATATATAACGCTCTTTTTCGCGAATTCAGAGATGTCTTTGCTTGGTCATATGATGAAATGCCAGGCATTGACTCGAGTATCGTTGAACATGAAATTAAGATGTATCCAGATGTCAAACCAGTACAACAACGGCTACGGCACGTGCACCCCAAGAAAGCCGCTGCCATTAAGGCAGAAGCTGAAAAACTTCTCCATGCTGGTTTCATCTACCCGGTTCCTCTAACTGATTGGGTATCGAATATTGTCCCTGTTATGAAAAACCAAGGAACAATTAGAGTGTGCATCGATTATAGGGATGTAAATCAAGCTTGTCCAAAAGACAACTACCCTACACCCTTCATTGACCAGATAATTGATGAATGCGCCGGATGCGAAATCTTTTCATTCATGGATGGATTCTTTGAGTATAATCAAATAAATATCCGCCCACAGGACTAGTCAAAGACTGCATTTATTTGTCCGTGCGGCACATTCGCATATCGAAAATTACCCTTTGGTTTAAAGAACGCAGGGGCAACATTTCAGACGGCAATGAATTATGCCTTCCATGACATCAAAAACATCGTTCAACCATACCTCGACGACCTTCCGGCTCATTCGCGAAAGCGGACTGATCACCCGCAGCATTTAAGAGAGATATTTCTACGTTGCTGACACTACAAGATACGACTCAATCCACACAAATGTGTATTTTGCATCAGTTCTGGTCGTTTACTTGGCTTTGTAGTCTCAAAGGATGGGATTCGTCTCGACCCATGTAAGGTCCAGGCAATCATAAATTTGCCTCCACCTTCGAATTTGCTTCAGATTCAGAAACTCCAAGGGAAAGTGAACTTTCTGAGGAGGTTCATTCCAAATTACGCCAAACTTGCTAAAGGTTATACACGTCTTTTGAAAAACGAAGTAACCTTTGTCTGGGATCAGGTTGCGCAAGCTTCCTTTGATGCTTCAAAAGATTCCCTAATGAAAGCATCATTAATGTACGCTCCTAATTATCAAAAAGATTTTAACTTGTATCTGGCTGCGGCGGATGCAACCATCGCATGGTTTCATTTCAAGAAGTCAATGGAATTTAACATCCTATATATTATTTAAGTAAAAACTTAAATGATACAGAAAGCAAATATTCTTACGTTGAAAAGCTAGCACTCACAGCTGTTCAAGCGATACAGAGATTTCGACACTATGTCCTCTTTCGGAAAACTACCATTCTGTCAGATTGCAACCCCGTGACTTATATATTGTCGCGACAGTTGCTGGGGGGCAAATATTCAAAATGGATAGCAATCCTACAAGAGTTTGATCTGGAATTTGTAAAATCCAAGTCAAAGAAAGCTCTAGTTTTCGCAGAATTATTGTGCGATCTCCCATCGTCGTCCAACGATGACGCATCCGAAGAAACAATTGTGGATGAAAGTTTGTTTCTAATATCTGCAAGCAATGAGTGGTATGGGGATATAATCATTTATCTCCAAACCCAAAAATACAGGCCAAACACCTCCCACTCCGAACAAAAATGTATTTGATACCAAGAAAAAGACTACATGATCGTCGGTGATACACTTTACCGTCGTGGTATCGATACAGTTCTGAGAAGGTGCCTCACCCATGAGGAGGCCGAAAAAGTCCTAAATGATTGTCATTCAGGCACGTGTGGGGGGCATCAATCTGGATATGCTACAGCGCAAAAAATCTTACGAGCAGGATACTTCTGGCCAACAATGTTCAAAGATTGCATAACCGCAGTCAGAAGTTGCCATGCTTGTCAAATTTTCGATAGCAAAACCAGAAGACCACCCGCACCTCTGCAACCAATAGTTGCTGTTGGGCCATTCGCCAAATGGGGCATCGATTTCATGACATGTAACCCCACCTTGACCGGGGGGCATGGGTACATCATAGTCGCAGTTGACTATTTTACCAAATGGGCCGAGGTGATGCCTACATTAGATAATACTGGTGAAACAGCTGCCCTCTTCTTTTTCAATCATGTAGTGGCCAGATTTGTCGTGCCGCAGGCTATAGTCACAGATCATGGATCACATTTTCGCAATCACACGATGGTCGAATTAGCTGCCAAACTAGGGTTGTCTCACGACAGCTCTACTCCATATTATCCACAAGCCAACGGACAAGTTGAAGCAATCAACAAGGTCCTCAAACGCATGCTGCAAATGATGATTGGAGTTCACAAAAGAAGATGGCACCTAATCCTGTACTCAGCTTTGTGGGCTTACCGAACATCAGTAAGGAATGCAATCGGGTTCACACCTTTCCAACTGGTATATGGCCTGGAAGCAGTCTTACCAATCCAGTGTGAAATCTCGTCTCTCAAACCCGCAATTGATCTCCTCCCCGGAACTTCAGAAGAAGAAGCTCGTTTCTTGGAATTAATCCAATTGGATGAAACCCGTCGTGATGTTGCTTTGGCTAACGAAGCCCATAAGAAACGAGTCAAGGTGCAGTTCGACAAAAATGTCAAACCCCATGTCTTCTCAGAAGGTGACTTGGTCTTGCTTTACGACTAAGAATCCGATAAATTGGGAGCAGGTAAATTTAAGTCTTTATGGATGGGCCCCTATATTGTTAAACGAGTGTTAGCAAAAGGAGCCTACGAGTTAATGGATTATGATGGAATTCCACTGGCGCAACCTCGTAATGGGTTGTACCTCAAGCGTTACTATGCGTAATGGTAACCTGTGTGCTTTTGTTAGGTTTTTGTTTTTGCTAAAGTGTTTATTTTGGTCAAGTAATCCACTTTTTACATTTGTTGCAGATGTCAAACCTATTGGAGTCATGTGTTGGATATGCCGACGGAGCGAGTCGTAGTTTGCGGAACCTATCTTCCGCAGCCTGGGCTATTTTTGATCCAAGCGACGAGTTAGTAAGTTTCAGAGGGGTATGTATTGGTCAATCAACAAATAACATCGATGAATATAGCGCGTTGTTAGAACTTCTCTTTGATGCCATCACACATGTTATACGCCGACTAATTGTCAGGCTAGACTCACAGCTCGTAATACTACAACTCAATGGTATATATTCCATCCGAAACCCGACTATTTATCGCATGTTCCTAAGGGTTAAGATTTTGGAAAGACAATTTGATTTTATTCAATATCAACATATTTCCAGAAACTTAAACACATTAACTGACTCATTAGCAAATTATGTGTTAGATAGACATTTGCGACATTTATAAAAAGAAACATACTATCAATGTTTGCATTTGGATCATGTAACTTAACCAAAGTAAAACTCTGAAAATCAAAAAAATATATAACTGTTTATGGTTTACACATAATGTTCTGTAACCAAGACAAAATCAGTCAAATGACCCAAAAACTCAAAATGCTAGGGGGTACCCTAGTTTAATGATGCTTGTGATAGCAAGTCACAGCCTGTGCGATCATGCATAAGAGATGAGTCCATCCTCTGGGCACACTAGTAATATGCCGCTGTAACCTCAAAGGTAGCTTGTCAGTCCTCACATCTGGAATACCAAGAGTGAGGCCCTCAACCTGCTCCTGTAATGCTGTGAGAGTCTCAGCCACGTCGAGGTCGTGAAGGATAGCCCTTCCGACGGCCTCTCGTGCCGGGGCAACAGCCGGTACATGAAATTTGTACACACGAGTTTGATTAAATTCTTGATAGAATAAAGCACAAGGACATTATAAGCAAAAAACGATAAACATGGATATGGTCAAAGATTTTACCAATGGCGCCCCTCTGCTCACCATCCGGCAGTACTAAATCTGGATCACCCCGGAAGTCCGTGCCAGCGTATGGATACTTAGAATAAACCATCTCCTGACGATCAAACCACCTGAAGAAGGTATCAGAAAATGAAATCTGAGACTGGCCAGCATGCCTAGACATATGGTCAACCCATCTCTGCATACGTGGTTTAAATCGAGTGTAATGTACTGCGGCTGCATCAGTGGTATCTTCTCCAAGGCAAAGGCGGTCAAAATAGAACCATACCCAAATTTCTTCAACCTCCCGCTCTTTATCTTGGTCAACTGCTCTTTCATCACAATAAGTACTGCATCGCACCAGTTGAACACCTTCGGTTGGAGGCATTCCAAGGCATGTTGCATGTAAGATCGGTTGGCTATGTGAAGGGCCACACCACCGGCCATCCTACCAAAAGTAAACAGAATAGTCCTGAGGGACCTGTCAGTGACATCACGGATGATGATCTTTCCGTCTTTACTCGGCTGAGATCCTTCTCTGCAGTATTTGGCGGACATAATCTCTCACAGAGTCGCCTCCCCGGGCCGAACCTGACAAAGAGATGGGGGCACCCCGCCTCGACAAGACAGTCAAGAAATAGATGTCTACTACAGTCAAGGGGATAGATTTTCCCCTGATCTAGAAAACCTGGTTGGTAGGTTCCCAAGGATCAAGCAAATACTGCAGTAAGTTGATCTACTGTCTCATGCTAGAAATGCGGAAAAACTTCAGCAAGCCACAGTTCCGCAGCACGTTTACTGTAACCAGATCATGTAGGGCAAGCATGTCCTCTTCTTCATGCTCACGTTCTCGCCATGTAATGGTCATCTTACTCCAAAGATCTCTGAAAAACAAACAAGAGAAGAGTTAGATCCTAATTTTGGTAAGAAACAGGCAAAATTTCCATCAAAAAATTGTGCACTAAATTCCTTTTCTGCGCCCAACGCACCTGCAACAGTGTTATAGGTGTTTTGAATGTCAGATAGCCTTTAGACAGGTCAACATTCAACGCAGCTTTCGATACACAGAGGGTGCGCTGAAGGCAAAACGAGTTATTCAAAACCCAGGGGCTCAGAAAAGCTAGGAATCAAGATCAAAATGCAAAATGGAAACCATGAAATGAAAGAGCTCAGGTTTAGCTCCTACCTGGTCCAGACGGTGTTGAGAATCGTCCACAGAATCTCCCGAAATCAGCTGATGAAAATCAAGGGGGAAAAAGCACCTCCAAAGCTCCAACAAACCAAAGTTCAAATGAAATAGTAAAATGAGAGGTAAAAACACTTTTTCATTACTTTTTACGTAGTTCAAAGTAAAATATTTGTGTTCTAACTCATTTTCAAGCATATATTGTTCATTTCTAACTAGTTTGATGAAGCAGTTAAAGATACAGTACAATCTTTGAAAGAACAGAGCTATTTATGGTAAAATAAAAAAGGGACCATTTAATCGAGCAGTTTTAGCACATAGTTCAAGCTCGTTAAAAAATAAACATAAGACATGAGCAAATGTTTCCACCCGCGTTTAAGCTCGTTAAAAAATGAACTATTCCCCGGTAAATAACCATCGTGAATGTAGTACTTCAGCCATTAAAGCCTTGGTCGTGTTTGCACCGTCACCTCCACTTTTTCATTGGCCGATCATTCACCTCCATTTGATTGTTTACCCATTTTGAGGAACAGCTACGAAGAGTGATTTCACTAGCCATCCTTGTGACACTGCCGTGATTGGAAAATTCCAAACCTTACCTGGAATCAGCTGCTACCCGTTTTATCACTCGTTCCTCAAAAGACGAGTCTCCTTTAAGCTCTTTTCAACTGACTCGTAAAATATGAAAAGATTGTCGAGCCATTGGCCTCTCCATCTCGTTAAAGGGACAGAAAGTGCTATCACTCCTCTAGATTTTAATCTTTTTGGACCTGAGGGATTATTACACAAAAAGATCGAGCACTTGTTTTGTTCGGCTCGTTAAAACTATCAAAAATTCATCCCTTCTGTATTGTTTTATACTTTTTCGGACTTAAGGGATTAGATGACGAAAAAGGAATTTTGGACTTACCTTTACGTTTCTTTTCAGACTCTCTAAAATTGAAAAGGACCGAGTTATCTTTGTCGTTAAACTCGTTAAAAAGATTAATAGCGACAAACTTGTATTTAGACGAGAACGAGTTTCACTATCGCTAGGCTCGTTAAAACATAGCGATGGGTTTGCCCGAAGGGCAAATTATAGAACAAGCATATGTTATCCTCCTCAAGCTTGAAAAAAATAAAGAGGTACTGGTCAGCAATGGTTGGGGAAAAATTGGGAAGAAAACTCAAAGAAACTTTGTTGGTAGCAAGTCGCTCTTGAACATGACACTTCCACTTCGTGTCCGAGTCGGGTTGGGTTGTTTCATTCACCGGTCACATCACCATGGTCACGCCATACCATCCACATTTGGGGTTAATGCTACCAATCCATCACATCAGTGTCGCCGATATGTTCAAGAGACGTCATCCACAGAAGTCACCTGTGTCTCACCCACTACCATACATTATACTCCATTCTTTCATGACCGCCACCCTGAACCTTATATCACCATATCATTTTCACCTCCATCAAAATCATTTGCTCTGTTCCATGTCATTGATGTGGGATTCATTAAGGCCCTCCCGTGATGGATCACTTCTTGTTGACATCAGCTCATTATCCAAGAAGTTGATCTAGGAACACCCCATTCAGTACTTTGAAGCTTGCATGCCTCAATGGCAAGTTTCTCACTTCCGGCGACAGGTTTACATCAATGGCCTTCGACCGAAAGATTTTGCGTGGTGTTCGACGCCAAGTCCTTTATTCACACCACGTGAATTGTACTGCAGTACCTTGAGGGTCATTATCATTATCAGTGATTCCTCTCGCGCTTGTTAACAGTTTACATCATTGACTGGTAATCAAGCGATGTCTTTCCATGTTCGACTTCAGAACATTTCTCACATGGATCGAATTGTACTTCAAGTGAGGATTAGACGAGATTGAAGACCTCGGATCTAGTTTCATCCATCCGGGCTGCGATATATATTTAGAGAAATAAAAACATTAAATGTACATCATTGCAGCACATATAATCATCCTACCAAAAGGATGATGGCTCTATCAGAATCATCAGTCTACACTCAGGCGGTTGTCTGTCCTATGTACATGAAAATGAATTTATAAAGCTGAGCATGGGAATGCCCGCCTCAGCTAGATCATGAAAATATTATAACGATAATGTATAGTATTGTATCTTATTACAGGTCTCCTCCCATCATTGAAAGAACTTCAGATCCTCATAATAAAGCATTTCACCCGACACCAAAAGGTTAACGGCCTCATACTTTAGGGGGCAACTGTTATAGACATTTTTGTGCCCTACAACATCAAGCATGAAATTTCCATAAACCAAGGGCTCCTAAGTCCCTAAAAGAGTTGTTCTAATCCCTAAAGGAACAAGGTCAACAAATTACAGCTTCTCCCAGAAGTTCTCCATGAAAAACTACTCAAAATTGGTCAAAACAGGATCATTGCAGCTGCTCCACTGGCTAGGTGCGTTGCATCTCACCCAAATGCACTATGAGGGTGCGTTGCATTTCAAAACTCGCTTCTGTGGGGTGCGATGGGTGAGAAATGACAAATGGCAGTGTCATTCCACGAGTTGGAGAGGCAATGGAAGCTTCCAGAATCTTCTCCTGTGACACTTGCCTCACTGAATTCGACCAAGGATGAGTAAGAGGCCCTCAGTCTCCAAGTGGAAGCAAGAACTGACAGAGAGAAGACACTAATCAAATCACAAGATGACTCATCCCCCTTACAAATATTTATATATGGATCCATCATCCCAGAGATCCAGAGGCTGGAATTTTGCATATTGTAAGGAATTGCTGTTGGTTTCTAGAGACAAACATCAGATTGTTGGGTGATCTATGCTTTGTTTAAGGTGAAGAGGGGATTCTTTGCTGGGAGGTTGATGCTGGGTCGGAACAACTGGTTGTAACTCCTCCTGGATCTTTTCTTGTTTATCAATAAAAGCTATTTGAGTTTTCCTCCATGCTTTTGTATCATTGATGCTTGTTACATTTGTATGGTCAATTTAAATTTGATCCTAAGTTGTTTATGAATATAGATCCATGTCTTTGTATAGTGCTATGCTTCTGTGATCTTACAGGTACTTTGTGAAGCTGGGCGTGGAAGGGAGTAGGTAGCTGGAGACTATCAAAGAAGAGAGGGATCGAATCAAAGGATTAGCGCAAGACAGAGGTTGGTCTTTCTATTCCTCTCTATCTATAATTCATAAAGGAAAAACATAAGTAGCTTTCCTATGTTTGTTTCTAAGCGAGCTGTCACACCTTAGTGGGATAGAGCAGTTCTAAATAGACACTTTTCCCTGTAACACATCCACTCTTCATTTTTCATGGCCGCCATTCCTGAACCTTGTATCATCAAATTTTTTTCACGTCCACAAAAATCATTTGCTCTGTTTCACGTCGTAGATGTGGGATACATCAAGGCCCTCCTACGACAGGTCACTTCCTCTCGACATCAGCTCATTATCCAAGAAGTTGACTTAGAAATTACCCTTTCAATACTTTGAAGCTTACATGCCTCAATGGAAAGTTTCTCACTTCCGGCGATAGGTTTACATCAATGACCTTCGACCGAAAGACTTTGTGTTGTGTTCGATGTCAGCTCATATATTCACACCACATGAATTGTACTGTACTACTTTGAGGGTCATCATCATTATTGGTGACTCCTCTCGTGTCTGTTAAAAGCTTACATCATTGGCTGGTAATCAGGTGATGTCTTTCCATGTTCGACTCCAGAACATCTTTTCACATGGATCGACTTGTACATTGGGCGAAGATTGGACGAGTTTTGAAGACCTCGGATCTAGTTTCATTCATCTGGGTTGCGATATTTTCAGGAAAATAAAGACATCAACTGTACACAGAAGCTGCACAGATAGTCATCTAAGCCAGGGAATATGACTCTTCATGCGAAGAATCACTAGTCTGCAACAGCGGATGATTGTTTATCCTATGTACATGAAAATGAATTTATAAAGCTGAGCATGGTTATGCTTGCCTCAGCTAGATCATGAAAATAATATGATGATGATGTATTGTATTGTATCTTATACAGGTCACCTTCTAGTATGAATACATCAGAACCTCATGAATAAAGCATTTCACCCGACATCAAAAGATTTACGACCTCATGCTTTAGGGGTCAACTGCTATAGACATATTTGGAAACTGCAAACCCAAACTCATATGTCCATAATCTAAGGTCTCCTTAAGTCCCTAAAAGTGTTGTTTCATACCCTAAAGGATCATGGTCAACTGATTACATCATTTCCCAGAAGTTTCACTTGAAAAGCTACTCAAAACTGGCCAAAATTGGACCATACAAACTACTCCATGGTTAAGGTGCGATGCAAACTGACTGCCTAACTGTCCAGGTATGATGCATACTAAAATGGCCTTCTGTGGGGTGTGATGAGCGAGAGTAGACAAATGGCAGAGACAGTTTGTAAGGTGGATGATCATGGAATCTTCTAGAAACTTCTCCTGTGACACTTACCTCTCTGAATTCGTTAGTAAGAGATCATGAAATCTCCAAGTGGAACCAAGAACTATCAGTGGAATGACACTAATCAAAAACCCAGAGCTGACTCACACCCTTGCAAGACATCTATAAATGGATCCCTCATCTAAGAGATCTAGAGGCTGGAATTTTGTATTTTGTAAGGAAGTGTTGTTGGTTTGCTGGTGAGAAGAGACGTTGCATTGTTGAGTGATCCACCTGTTCATGAGGTGAAGAGGGCTTCTACAATTGGGAGGATGATGCTGGATCAAACAGCTAGGTTGTAATCCTCTCTTACATTACTATTAATAAAGTTCTTTGAGTTTTCTTCCATATAATCGTGTATTTGTGAAGCTTATTGTTTATGAATGCAATTGTATGGTCAATGTGTTTCTGATTCCACATTGTTTATGATGTTTTAGATAGAGAAGCTTTGATAGTTTGTTGTTACTTTTACTCTACAGGTACTCTTTGAAGCGGGACAAGTAGGAGAGGAGTAGCAAATTCTATCAAGGAAAGGAGAATTCAAGCTACGATCAAAGCGAAAGATCCAGGTTGGTCCTCTTTTCTTCTCTTCCATCTATCACACTTAAAAGAACTCTTGAAAAGCTTTCATTGTTTGTTTCTAAGATAGCTACCCGTCTTAGTGGGACTATCAGTTCGAATCGACACTAGTTTTCCATGAAACAATATTTGTCTCGTGGCGTGGGAAGGCACATTTGTGCCATGGCATGGTGTGGGAAAGCAGGTTACGGTGGGATGGACATGCTTCCATTACTAGGCAGGTTCACAGGATCTACGTCACCTAGAACTTACACTCATCCAAATCTAAAACTGAAACTACAGTGATTTCAAAGAACTTGAAAGAACTATAGTCTTTTCTTTGACAGATGAAACTCCATCAGTTGAATCCATAGTGGACTGTCAATTCCTATCTCCAGCCCCTGATACGAACAACATAGATATGGATGGCTAGAAAATTGTGATGGATTGGCTGCTATTGATATTGTAAATAAATTCCATAGGTATTGAGGGTTTTTTATATATCTATTCCATCCAAGCATAGTCTCCAAGAAAGTAGTGCGCATGTTTCAGCACAGCCTGTACTTGATAGTCAAGAAGCATGTGGTGGGTGACAACACCGACCACCTCTCAGCTTATGAGTTTTTCATCGTGAGTGCCACAGGGAATGTGTACTCTGTGCGACTAGCATCTTGAAACTTCCAGAGCTATGAGCTATGGAGGACGTTGTTTCAAAGACATATGTTTCAAATACATGAAATATGTTCAGTTAATTGAAACACTATGTTTAGCTAATTAAAATATCTAAAAATTGAAACACATAAGAAGACATATGTTCAGCTAATTGAAACACAGATGGTTAAGGCGATTTGATTTTAAATTCAAATGATTTTAATCTACGAATATGTGTCTTTTGTGGTGTTCAAGATATGGGTAATTATTAACACTCCACAATCTCATGACTTTTAGTTGTGAGGCCTATATAGTCCTATCACTCGAAAGTATTAGATAGCTAGTTAAATTTCGTATGTGTATGTTGTTGTTATTATATACTATAGAGGAATGGTTCATATTCTTAATATTTCTTAAGCATTGGGAGATATGATTGGAGAAGGCACACTTGTATGGCCTCATGAAATCCATGGCCACTATGCAGATGCAGGGGATGCTGCTTGCCTTCTTTCTACTGTTGTGACATTCCAATGGTTTTGATAGGTCATTCTCTAGGCCGAAATAAATTAGAACAATTATTGAAACAAGGATTGCATTCCAAGGAAGATATCAATGCAACGTACAAGATCATGCATAGGATTGAAACTGAAGAATTGTGCCTTGATTTTGTTGAGCTTGTGGTCACAAGTACAAGGCAAGAAATTGAAGAACAATGGGGCCTGTACGGTGGTTTTGATTTGGAACTGAATAGAAATCTCAGACATCGAGCAAGGTGTGTTGTCCATTTACCTCCGGCTTTACCCATCTGCTTATTTAACTTTGTAGGAACTTGGAAATGTATTTCACTCTCTGATGTGGATATCATATTCTGCATTGATAATTATTCCATGACTTCTTAGGTCAAAGGAGTACATGACATTTAAGTGGTGGAGTTTTTTTTACATATATATTCTTTGTTGCAGGTTATACCTCCTGGAATGGACTTCAGCAATGTTATAGTGCATGGTGAGAATTCAAAAAATGATTTAGATAATGATTCTATTCAATTTCCCGAGTCTCCTTTATGTGGTGAAGTATGCAACAGGGCAAGCTTTAATAGTTCGTATTTTTTTTGGTAGGTAAGCATCAACGGAGGATTTGAACCAATGACCTATCACCAGTGCACCTATTCACCGTCAATCCAAAGCTGTGTGAACTCTAATAGTTTGTATTTTTAAATCCCATGGTTTTTGAACCATCCTTCGAAGCCCATTATTTTGGCTCTTTCTCTACGTGATCCCGAGAAGAACATGACCACTTTAATCAAGGCTTTTGATCAATATGTCAAATTGAGGAAGCTGGGAAAATTTGTATGTCTTTTCTTGGTTCCTAAAATTTTCTTTTACTTTAGAGGTATGTTTCACCCTTGTTTTATAATTTGATAACAGATATTTTAGTTATCCATTTCCGGGTTTTGTGACTTCAGTTCGAAGCGATTATATTGCCTGTTGTGATCCAGGTAGCCCATCCAGAGTAGTTATGTCCAGTCTCGCAACATCCATCCATTCTGATGATCAAAGCGAAGTAGCCACCCAGGTCATTTCCACCATTATACAAGGCTATTACATCAACCTTATTGATTAGGCTAATCTTTCTATCCTAATAGAGAGATTGACCTTCCTAGAGAGATAAGGCAGCCATTTCATCCTTGTTTATGCTAGATCAATGGTAGGTTGCACCCCAACTGCGTTCTCTCTGTACTATTGATTAAGTGATGGCACGTGGATCCATTGGTTTTTGCAGCAAAGAATAAGGTTTAAAAAAAAATCCTATCAAACTATAATAGAAACTATCCCTTATTGGACTTCTAGGATAAGTAGGAGATCATATGATTCAGGATCTATATCTGGAATTGGAACTATAGATTTCAGGATCAACTGCTTCTCGAATCGGATCAGTCAATGGTGACCTGTAACCCGTTGAAGAAGCACCTCGCAAAGCACTCCTACCAAAAGTGAAAGAGTCCGGTTCTAGGCTGTGTATACTGATTTGACTTTGCTCACAATAAAAAACTATATTCTTTTTTGGCATTCCGACACCAACCACAGTTTGAGAACTATGGAAAGACATCTCACACAGCGTACGGGTTCCAGCACATCTGGTAGCATAAGGAACCCAACCATCCCGTTTACATATTCAAGTTTCTATAGTAGATAAGAAACTATCTCTTATTGCACTTCTAATTGACAGAAAATTTGAACTACAGTTGGTGTAGGTGAAACAAAAAGAAGAAAAAAACTTGTCGGTGTAATTTCGAAATGATAATGTTCATGTGTACAGGGTGTTTTATTCAATCCGGCCCTGGTGGAACCCTTTCGTTTGATTCTCATTGAGGTAGCTTGACCAGCGTTTGTTTTTTATTATGATATTCAAGATGAAACATTTTCAAGACTGCAACGCTATTTAGAAGAAAATATACCAGTCATAGAAGCAGCCTTTCATATATCACGCGCTTAAATGAAAAAGAAATGATATTCTTTTAAATCCAGAAGATACATATGTATCAAGTTTTAATATTATGACCGCTATAGTAGAGCAACAATAGTTCCTCTGGATGATGGGCCCACCCGGCTTGACTGATAACAATTGTCATACCGAAAGGCCATACACTAAACATCAACGACATCAATGGAACGTAGCACGACGAATACAATAGTACCAACCACCCGGAATGTGTATCAACCAGAGCCGGATCACTTACCTTAACTTACAGGAGCTTTGGTGAGGGTGAGGTGGTGAAAGACCACTTCTTTAGCGGGGTGCTTTTATTGTGAGACGAGGCCAGTAACCCGAAGTATATCCTTCATTTAGTTAGGTGGGCTTAACATACGGTAGCGAGAGCGATAGAGCACATGCGGGTTAAGCAGAAAACCTACATTAGTATTTATAGAGAATATTAACTTACAGCTGGGATTGGGACTTGTACACCTTTCTAAAGTATAACCTTGCTTCTGTATGCCTAAGCTACTAGTTCTTAAGCTGCTATAGGTAGTTCTGGGTCCACCTCTGCTACCGTTGCTTTTCCTGCTTGTTATCGATCTAATACAAGGTATGCTTGTTTTGATTCTAGTGGGTATGTTGTTGGATCTCTAATTGCTCATGCTATAAGCTATGTTCCGTATGGATATGGGCCTAGATCCAGATCTGAGATAGGTTAACTCGGAAAAACCCTGGGGTATAGCACTACTGAATCGGCTGGATCAAGGTAAGCAACTGATTCTGGTTATGCACCTGGAACTAGCTTATGCTACTAGTACTATTTACCTTTACTATGGCTATTAGCCTTCACTGTTACCACTGTCAACCCACCTGCTTAACTAACCGATATTTACCCCCTCACTTACCTTCTTACTTCTGTCCCCACCTAGTGCTTCACGCAAGAATGCTTAGTTAGTTAGTGAGTGGTACCCCATAGTGTGCGAGTATAGCAGCACATTCAAACCTTCTCCATGCAATTTCTACCTATCAGGATTATGTAGAAACACTTTATAACTTGAACATTTAGTCTTGAAGCATGCAAAGATCAGATTATATAGTTTTGTTAATGATATGTGGATGATAGAGTCTATTTTTATGTGATACATTTGTTCTTGCTCAATAGCTTAGGTTCTTTAGGGAAACTACTTCTCAGGAGAAGAAAGTGTCTATTTGTGATTGCAGTTGATGCCCTTGTTAGTAGACAAGCTATTATCATCCAAGAGATTATGAATGTAGTTCATTGTGCTCGCAACTTTTCATCTCCTAGATTCATTTTATCTATTGTATTAAAAGTTCCAGAAACAATTCCTATGGCTCAGTCCATTGGAATCAAAATGTTTGCATTTCATGCTCTAATTTGCAGCAATGGGAGCGTCTGCTTTTCATGCTCTACTTTTACATACAGCGGGTTACAATCCAAATTCACCAATATATCCAAATCTAAACTATGATTCTCATATTGATTATCGCTGGGGTGCAGACTATGATTTTCATGTTAATTGTCGCTGGGCGCAAAAGGTTTAAGAAAAAGCATGAAAAAATTGAGAGGTCCAGTAAAATCTCGGTTCCTAGTCGAAGATGTTGAAGCATCTAACTTCTAGTGCTTGGCATATCAAGTTAAGAACATATCCACTGTAAATGTCAATTCTGGATATCATTTTCAACGACTGGTCTATGTTCTATGAGTAGGATTGAGCATCGTGAAAATCCACACAAACATTGGTGTTTGATTTAAGCACTTCTTTACTGGTTCCAATTGCATGACATTAAGATCCCGTTGCAAATAATTAGAATGGAGTACAAGAACCAGGTTTATTTATGCTAGTTATTAGGGACCCATGACAACTCTTAGTAGGATAAAAATAGGACTATCATTGAATGTTAGCTAGTCTTGTCAGCTTTTTAACATTTTACTTTGGTACTGTTTTGCAAGGCTCCCAAAGCAGACGAGTTTATGATTTTTATTTGTATAAAATGCAACCTATAATGTTGTTTTACATGCGCTGAGAGACTCTGGATACTTTTTATACTTCGTGCTCAAGGCAGGGACTAGCTGCCCTGCAGCCTCCCTTTTTATTCTAGTTCTCTGTTCGACTTACGGTTTTTGTTGTTGCCCATTATTATACATTTTTCCATATTGATGTCTAACCAATAAGAAAAATATCTTTTGAGTGCCACTTGAACGGATGGAACTGTACTCTAAAAGCTTTATGAATCATGCAAAGTACCCTAATGTCACCAGGAAATAAAATTGATTCTGCCCGGCTGCGCAGGCCATCATTCATTTTCTCTGAACAGGCTTTATGGTTAATTGAATTATGGCCCCACGAGGTGATATACACCAGTGGGGTCACGGGTAGGATGCTAAGCGACTTCTTCATGTAGTGGTTTTGCCTATATCTGGTTTTTTCATGTCATGTCGTTACGTATAGGTGTGCTGCCAAAATTTATCAACCTAAACCCTAGATTCTTCCCTGGCTCCGTTATCTTTTTCGTACAGCCCATAAAATTAAGATACAGAATGATAAAAGAACGACGACAATTTACCTGGAGGAAGCTAACCCCAGGATACTGCAATGGCAGACATGCATTCCTACGTATAGGAATCGAACAAAAACTTGGAGGAGCCGAAATCTGCAGCATGGGCTTCAAAACTGGAGTTGACGAGAATGTTGTTCGATTTCTCGTTGGGATGAATGATAAGCAGGCAGTTTCCATTAGGCAAGTAATCGTTGACCGGAAGATCATTGTCATGGTTGAAACAAAATAGCAGCAACCTAATGACGTAGCAATGGGGGATACTGCCAAGTTCTGGATTTCTGCAGAGAAGCCATAATTATTTGAAAAGGACTCTTTCCTGCAACGATTTCCACTGCCCCTCTGCCAGTGATGGTATCTACTTTTATGCATTCCAAAGACGTTATCCCCGAGAGTAATGCTTATGGAACGCCAATATCTGGCACAAGGGCTGAGAGGTTATCCTGGTAAAAATCCATATAAGACAAACTCTGAATAGGCCAAAATTTTCTGGGATATAACGGGAATAGAATTAGGGATTTATAGGAGACAACGTGAAGGTAAACAACTTCAGCTTCTATTCATCGGTGATATACCGATAAGTTTTGCACAAAACAACTGTAACACCTTTCACTGAAAAAGTAAATATTTAATAGAAACTCTGACGTAATTTTAGATATAAATGTTTATTTTATTCTAATTAAATTAATAAGATTAGTTATGTTTAGCGAAAGAATTTAAGGGAAGGTAAATGCTAAATGAAGGTACATGTTCTATAGGCAATTAAGGGATAATCACTCTTCTTTCCAGTGATAAATATCCTAGTTTGGGAAAGTAAGAGAGAGGAGTGTATGGAGCAAACTCTAGGTAATCAAAATAGAAGAGAGAAGAAATTTACATTCACACAAGATTTTGTTGAGGTAAGGCATGCTGTTGTCATAGAGAAATTCTTTAGTTGGATGCGGCGAGTGGAATTTCTGCTTAGACTTGCGTGTTTCTGGAAACAAAAATACACTGGGTTGGACCTTGTGAGGTTAGATAAGCCCTCATAGACACCCAATATTCTCGATTGGACCTGGTGAGGTTACATAAGCCCCGATAGACCTTGGTGGTCACTATCCAAGAAAGATTGTCGTGGACGGGAAATCAGCCTCGGGGCAGCGATGGTGGCATTACCATGCTCATTGGTTGGGAGGAGCATGCTCTTTTCCGTGATGACTGTTGAGCCTCAACCTTGCACTCATTTACCTGTCCTCCCAACAGTTTTTCCCTATTCACTTCTCTCTTCTGACATCATTTCCTCCATAACCTTGTTCAATTCATTGCATTATATGTCTTTTAACATGATTTGATTGACTGTGCTAATGATTGATTGTTTGTTTAGAATTTTGGTACATGTTCAGCAATTCCGCAGCTGTTCTGCAATTCCGCAGCTACTCAGCAATTCCGCAGTTGTTCAAAGATTCCACAGCCTTTTTGTTGTTTGCTATACTCCACGTGTCTTCTCCAGGAACGAGCCACATGGCCATGTTGGTATGGATGTCCACATGGATCGTAGGATATTGGTTGGGCCAAATCAGTCACGTATGCCCCCGGTCAACGCAGGAGTACCCACGGTCAAACAGTTAAGTTCCAGACGGTGGCACGGCTCTGCGTGAGCAACTGAGACACGGAATCACAGCTGGCACTTCCTCCACGCCACGAAGACAGCAAGGGACAGGATCTAACCATAGATTTACTCCCCATGATGACCGTTTCCTCCAAATGTGCACGGAGCTGCCTGCGTGTTGCTGCGTAGTTAATTAGTTAGGCCTGTAGTTGCTTAGTTTACGCAGAGGACAGTTTGTCCCTGTGCCTATAAATAAAGCGTTCTCCAACGCTTAAAGATTAGCTCTTGTTATTGTAATTGCCGTAATCATTTTGGTTGTAAAACTCTGTTTTAAAAGACTGTTGTTACGCCACTTTTTCACGGTATTTTGACATGTTGAATTAATAGAAGAAGACTGTTTCTGCTCATCTCTGCGTAGCTGATCTTTAGCTGGTTGAGTGGATGGAGGGCCCCCATCTATCACAACCTATGTACAGTAGCATTTAATTTTATTTTCCTGCCTTTCTTTGTTTTCATTTTCACATGTACAATAATGTATAGTTTGATTTCTGCAATTTTTCATTTCTTTGATCATGTATAATAATGTACAGTTTGATTTCATGCCTTTACATTTCCAGCACTTTTCAGAACTGATCAGTTTGTTTATGCAGGTGTGTTAGAGCCCGGGATAGTGTGTTTTTATTTCACTGATGGTATTTGAAGTTGTCTTGTCTTAGCTGCTGATTTTTACTTTGCTTACGCAGTTTCATTGCTAGTTTACTTTCTAAAGTTTTGACAAGTTGCTTACTAACTTTTTGATGGTCTTCTTATCATAATTATCTAACTTTTATTGGACCAGAATATCATTGAGTGGCAGCTTGGTTTGATTAGCTTTTTGACTCATATTACTGATTTCTTCTTAACTGTTTTTCACATGAACAATTACAGCTAGAGGCAGAGTGTTAAGAAAGAATGAAGTGTTATGATTTGTCATTTAAGTTTTGCAGTTAAAGTAGTGTTTTTCACTTTCCATTGAGTTAACATAGATGCTATTTCTTTCTTATCAGCAGCATAGATAGTGGACTAGTGCCATTAGTCATTTTGTTTAATGCTTTGCTTTCATTCGAAGTTTCAATTCCATTGCAAGTCACTTTTCAAGCTTTCTCTTTAAAAAGTTCTAGAAGCATTTAGTAATCACCATACACACACACACTCATCTGTTTATAAATCCATCACTCCATCTTAGGAAGTTAAATCAACCACAGACATCATCTAAAAACGACAAAAAGAACTAGGAAAGGTTACTTAAGTACATACTGTACATATCACTTCATCAGCTTACGAGCCCCGGGTCGACAATTAATGATAGCAATTTAGACAACACTAAATTGACCAAACATTTTGGCGTCATTGCCGGGGAAGTGAAATTAGGTAGCCAATTCTAAAAAAAAAAAATTAAGAAAATTTCAAGAAAGGGAAATTGATAACCTCTCAAAGTATGCTCTCCTCTTGCACCTAGAGTGATCTGGAGGATCAGAAAAGAGAAGGTTATTGGTTTAATAGTTTCTCAAGTATGCTCTCTTCTTGCACCTAGAGTGACCTGGAAGATCAGAAAAAGAATTATTAACCTGACTTGAAGGGAAAAATAAAAAATGACATGCATAGAGCTAGAGATTCTAGGGGAAGGTTTTTAGCTAGAGCCAAGAGTTCGATTTTTACAAGTCCATCTACTCCAAGGGATAGATAAGAGACACCTCCCTTATCTCCAACTGATACTCCTAGTCCTAGGGTTCCCGAAATTCAGGAAGCAGGAGTTGACTCTCCCATACCTTCCATCGAGTCTGAAAGAGATCCTTTCCTTCTCTCTCCAGAGAGGCAAATTATAATTGAAGAAGTAGAAACACCTGAAGAAGAAGGAGGGAATCCTTCTCATACACCCTTAGTAGAAGAACCAGAAGACTCTGAAATCTCTGGGGAAACTACCATGGCAGAGGAAGAAGCACCTGGATTTGGTAGAGGTAGAGGTAGAGGAGGAGGAGCAAACAATGGAGGAGGTAGAGGTAATATTGGAGGAAATAGGGATGGGGATAACTCATTCGGATTCCCCATAGTTGATGAGGATTCCCGAGCCACCATGAAGAACATCTCATCATCTGTCCTCCCAAACTTCCATGGGTTAAGAACTGAGGACCCTGAAACATTTCTATTTGAGTTTGAAGTCGTGTGTCGAACTTATGACTATCTGGATGACTCTCAAAAACTCAAATTGTTCCCTTCAACATTGAAAGATCAAGCTTTGAAATGGTTCATGGGGTTAGTCACTCAATCCATTAGGTCTTGGAATGATATGAAACATACATTTTTGGATAGATACCTAGACTATTGTATGCCCACCAACCACAAGGATGAGGTATTTAAAATGGTACAAAAAGAGGATGAGAATTTGGAGGAACTAATTGAAAGATTTCAATATAATTTGAAAAGAGAAAAAATGAGTAACTTGGATGAAGAGACCTTGAAAGCCCTATTACTAAAAGCCATTAGAGATGAATGGATAGATCTTTTGAATATGATGGGGAAGGGAGATATATCTCAGCTTCCACTTTCTGATATAGCAGAATTATGTGTCCATCTCTCAAGGGGCAAATCAAAAACTCAAAAAGGGCCTAGGGATCCTTCACTCCTCAGAGCAAATAAATCTGCAACTGGATCAGTAAGTAGGGCTGAAATCGGCAATATGCTTGATGAATTCAAAACTGACATCTTAGGGAGTCTTAGTGAACAATTAGACACCCTTAAGATCCACAATAAACAAAAAGCAGAAGCTGAGGCCTTGGCCATCTTTTGCCCGAAATGTAGAAAGAAACATGCTTTAAGGGAATGTCCCTTGGAAGCACAAGTTGTGGAAACATGTGTAATTTACTCAGAAAACCATGAGACCAAGGTTTGTCCTTCAATCCCTGGGCTCAAAGAAGTCTTTCAAGAAGATCCAAATAGACTTGAATCTCTCTGTTTTGTTGCAAGGAGACCGTGGCAGGGGCAACAAAATCAAGGGTTTAACAACTCTATGAATTTTCAACGCCAACCAAATTGGAATGCTTGGCAACAACCTTGGCCTCAACCTCAAAATCCTTTTCAAGCATGGATGCAAAGCATGCAAAATCCTTATGGGAGATTTGCTCAATTCTATCAATATCCTCCATCTTTTCAGAATCAGCAAGCTCCACAACTTCCAAATCAAAGTCAACAACTATCATTACCATTCCCTCAACAACAACAACCTTCTCCACAAAATCAAAACTCTCAACTCTTGCTCCAATCCCAACAAAAGTCAAATCAACTCCCTTCTCAGCCATTGCCAAACCCCAATAATAGGAACCCTCAAAATGCTTACATGATGGAAGGTCAACCATTCCCTACCTATATGATTGTTCCTCTCAATGAATTACAACTCAGATCAGGTAAAATCTTAGATCAACCTTCTATAAATGTTCGACAACCAAGCATTTATGAGGAAGAATCTCTTAGAGCTAATAAGGGTTCTAAAGCATCCCTTCAACACCCAAACACACAAAAAGAAAAAGAAAAAGAAAAATAAGCAACCCCCACAACTCCCATAGTTGAGAAACCTACATTTGTGGCCACACCTCCTTTTCCTGAAAGGTTACAAATCGACAAAGGAGTGGAAAAGAAAATTTGGTTGCCTGACTATAATTTTCTAGATGAATTGAAGAATGTCTGTATCAAGATTCCCTTGTTACAAGCCATTAAGGAGATTCCCATTCTAGCAAAAACAATAAAGGAGTTGAGCCTTAAGAGACCAGGAAGGAAGCCAAGAGATACCAGAAAGATCCACCTGGTAGGAAAAATTGCAGACATTATGATGGGAAAGATTACCATGCAGAAATATGTAGACCCCGGTAGTCCAATTGTCAAAACACATATCAATGGGGTAGAAATACCAAATACTTTGATTGATTTAGGGGCTGCTATCAACATTATGAGTAGACAGGCCATGGACCAGTTAAAACTTCCTAACCTTCTCTTTACACCTACTTTACTGCAACTTGCAGATAGATCGATCATTAAACCTGATGGTGTATTGGAAGACATTCCATTCTCCCTAGACTCCTGGGAATATCCAGTTGATTTTATGATTTTAACTCCCAAGAACAATCTAAGAGGACATCCTCTTATTTTAGGAAGACCTTGGTTGGCCACAACTAATGCTTTCATAAGTTGTAGGTCTGGGGACATGTATATTTCTGATGGCAATTCAACAAAGAAGTTCAATTTGTATCCTCCAGCGAAAGCAATTACAGAAATAGGAGATAATGAGTGGGTTGATGATGAAGATACTATACAACCTGTCTTTACCATTTCTGAGATTAGTGAAGACAGTCAAATTCTGAATACATTAGAAAATTTTGAACCATCTTCAGAATATGACTCTACACAATTTCAGTTGGATTCTGACATAGAGTGTCTATCATCTAGACAAATGTCTCTTTTCTCTATGGAAGAATTTGGTAGTTCTGCCATCGAAATCTTTCCAGGAAAAACATTAAACATTAACAAAAACTTGGAAAAATTCCAACAGGAAGAGCTAACCAAAGTCTTGCAAAGACATTCTACTGCTTTTGCATGGGAGTATACCGACATGAAAGGTATTGACCCCAAGACTTGCATTCATCATATCTACATTGAGGAAAACAGTAGACCAATCCGACAACCTCAAAGAAGGATGAATCCAAATCTTAGGGAGATAGTGAAAGAAGAGCTCCAGAAGTTACTCAATGTAAACTTCATTTACCCTATTTCAGATAGCCAATGGGTTTCTCCCTTGGTCATAGTACCTAAAAAGAATGGTAAATGGAGGGTTTGCATTGATTACAGAGAATTAAACAAAGCAACCTTGAAGGATCACTTTCCTTTGCCCTTTATTGATCAAGTATTAGATACTTTAGCAGGTAAAAAGTTTTTCTCATTTTTGGATGCTTTTAGTGGTTACAATCAAATTCAGGTAGCACCTGAAGATCAAGACAAAACCACATTTACTTGTCCTTGGGGAACTTTTGCTTACCGAGTACTTCCTTTTGGATTATGCAATGCACCCGCTACATTTCAAAGGGTTGTGCTAGGAATTTTTTCAGATCTAATTCATGATTGTGTAGAGGTCTACATGGATGATTTCATAGTATATGGTAATACATTTGAAGAAGCATTAGAAAATTTGGAAAAAGTTCTAATTAGATGTAAAGAAACAAATCTTTCATTAAGTCATGAAAAGTGTTTTATGATGTTTACTGAAGGAATTGTTTTAGGACATCATATTTCAGGAGATGGAATCAAAGTTGATAGATCCAAAGTAGAAGTCATCTCCAAGTTACCTGTTCCAAATTGCCAGAAAGATGTTAGAAGTTTTCTTGGGTTTACTGGATATTATAGAAGATTTATTGAAAACTTCACTAAGATAGCATCTCCTCTTTTCAAATTACTTACCAAAGACTGTGAGTTCAAATGGGATCCTGAATGTCAGTCTGCCTTTGAAACTTTAAAGACTAGAATATCTGAAGCACCCATTTTGACAGGGCCAAATTGGAAACTCCCTTTCCACATTTCTACTGATGCTTCAGATACAGCTCTAGGAGCTGTTTTGGGACAAAAAGATTTGGTCCCTTATGCCATTTATTACACCAGCAGAAATTTGACTCCCACCGAGTTAAATTACACTGTGACTGAAAAAGAATTCTTAGCCGTTGTTCATGCAATCAACAAGTTTAGACACTACATAATTGGCTATGAAACTTTTGTCCATACTGATCACTCCGCAATTAGATATCTCATGAACAAACCTATTACTAATGGCAGAGTTACAAGATGGCTTTTACTCTTACAAGAATTCAACATTACTGTGTTAGATAGACCAAGAAAACAAAACACAATAGCTGATTTCTTGTCTAGAATCCAAAACACTAACGAAGATTCTCCTGTAGAGGATAACTTTCCAGATGAATACTTGTTTGCAGTAACTACCAAGACTCCTTGGTATGCAGATATTGCTAATTATTTAGTTACAGGGAAGCTACATCCACACTTATTTCCTAATGAGAAAAGGAAAATTATTCAGGAGAGTTCACATTATTCTTGGATTTCTAATGAATTGTTCAAAACAGGGCCAGATTGTATGATCAGAAGATGTGTTCGGGAAGATGAAATGCCTGGCATCCTTAAGGCATGTCATGATGAACCATGCGGCGGACACTTTGCTGACAAGAGGACAGCCTATAAAATCCTTTCTTTAGGATATTATTGGCCTTCTCTCTTTAAAGATGCAAAGCAATATGTTAGAAGGTGTGACAGCTGCCAAAGAGTTGGGAGACCAACTCCTTCAAATGAAATGCAACTACAGCCACAGGTATGCATCGAACCCTTTGAGAAATGGGCTCTAGATTTCGTTGGACCTATTAATCCACCATCTAGGCAAAAGAAGTATATATTGGTTTGCACTGATTATGTTACTAAGTGGGTAGAAGCCAAGGCATTGCCTTTTGCCACTGAAAATTCAGTTGTTCAATTTCTTTTTGAGGATATTTTTACTTGTTTTGGTGTCCCAAGAGAAATTGTGACAGATCAAGGAAGCCAATTTACATCTAAATTGATGGAGAAGCTGATGGAGGAATACAAGATCAAGCATAGAACATCTTCTCCATACCATCCGCAATCAAATGGTCAAGTGGAATCTACAAATAAAGTCCTTGAGGGCATTATCACCAAGACTGTTCATCTTCATAGAAGAGATTGGGCGGAAAGGCTTCCTGAAGCCTTATGGACCTATAGAACTACATGGAGAAACACAACAGGACATTCTCCCTATGAACTTGTTTACGGGAAAGAAGTCTTGCTCCCCATTGAGTTCCAAATCAAGACCTTCAAGATGGCAGTTCAATTGGGGATGAGCCTATCGGAAGCTCAAAAACACAGAATGGACCAGCTAAATGAGCTAGATGAAATGAGACAAGATGCAATTCTAAGGACCGATCCAGTTCAACACCAAAGGACTAAATGGCATGATCGACATATCAAAGAAAGAAAGTTTCAGAAGGGAGATTGGGCACTATTGTTTGATTCCAAGTTTAAGGACTTCAAAGGAAAATTTCAAACTCATTGGCTTGGGCCATATGAGATTGATGAAGTCTTTAAAAATGGAGCAGTTCGAGTGAAGACCATTGATGAGCTTCAGACTCCTCTCATTGTGAATGGCCATAGATTGAAAGTCTACCATAAGCCACTCTCAAGAGAGGAATTTGTTAAGTTGTTCCAAGAAGATTCTGCAATGAGGCTAGTGGAGAAGAATTCTTCTCCTCCATCAGCCTGATCTTTGTTTCTTTCAGTTAAAAAAATAAAAAAATAAAAATATCTTGTATAAGCCTGAAAACCAATCTTGGATTGGCAGTCTTATGCAGAAAATATGAAGTGAAAATCAGGGTCACCTGACACTTTATATTTTCTCTTTTTCTATCCATCTCATTCATCTCATCCATCTCATCCATCTCCACTCCATTTTCTTTTAGTCCATTCATTCCATCTCATTTTCACCAATAAAGTCCCTCTCAGGACTATTTCATTCAGTCAAGTTGTTTTAATCCTCTTTGTGCAGGCAGAAAAGTGTTGCTGCAATTTCCACAGCTAGGAGCCAATTCCGCAGCTGATATCAAGATTCCGCAGCTAATACACTCTGTTCCTGCAACAACAAAAAAAAAAAAACAAACTCTGTTTCAAAAAGAAAAAAAATCTGCAGTCAAAAGCAACAACATCATTAAAGAAGCAAGGACACATGGCATATACAAAGGCAGCAATAAATCAAAGGTTAGGGATCAAAATGCAATTATACGAAGGTATGTTCAAAATTTCTAACTAATAGTTATATCATTTATGTATGGTTTTCGGATTGTGGTAGGAGGCATGTAATGTAATGATTGACAAGATCCCCGTCCACTCCTCATAATCCTCAACCATTACGCTGCGTAATCCACCTCACTGCCTTCCTAGCAGTTCCCTAATCGTTGTGATTTGAACTTAATACGGCCTGCTCTCTCTCATCAATTCTTCGTACCAGAGTGACGTGTACTGTTATACCACGGCTCTCCAGTTGGTTATTCCGCAGCCAAGTGTACGCAGCCACCCGACGTTCAGGGATTCGGTCGTTGTATCCTCTACCCATTTTGAGAAGGCCAAGTGGTTAAAATTTATTCAGAAGTTCAAAGGATATCACAAGGAAGCCACCAAGGCCTTTGCTCGGTCGTTTGATGGAGAAACAAATACTGTGGAGATTGGAGACCTACAATTCACTGTCACTGAGAGCAGCTTGGCTCAAGCAACTGCTTTGCCTCGTACTGGGGAACGTTGGTTCAAAAATCGAACTGTTGAAGGCCAGGAGTGGAAGAACATGTTGAAAAATCTAGGTATGGACACCACTATCTTCACCGAAGGAATACCTGTAAGTGTCATTAAAAAGGAATGGACTGCCTTACTTTTGCTAGTTCAGAAATTTTTAACATGTGAAGGCAGATTTGGTATAATGTATGTTTATCATACAAAGATAATGATGCATTTTATGGGTGAACATACCATCAATCTTCCTTATTTCTTGCTGGCTAGTCTGAAGAAAATGAGTGCCACTGTTCAGAAAAATGTGGGAAACATTGAGCCCCACTTATATCACCATGGACTCATTAAAATCTTGATTGAGGAGCAGTTAAAAATCAGAAAGGATACATGGGAGAAATTCCTTGTTAGAAACCATTTTCAAGAGGCAGCAGAAGCCTCTAGTAGCTCTCCTAGGGTGCCAAAAAGAAGTAGAAGAAAAGGGAAAGAAATAGTCACCCAAGAAGAGACTGCTGCCCAAGACACTGTTGTAGAAGTTGAAGAAACTGCCCAAGAAATTGTTACAAAAACTCTTCGAGAAATTGCCCAAGAAACTGTTCAAGAAACTATTCAAAAGGAAAAGAAAAAGGGAAGCAGAACAAAAAGACAAAAGGAGGATAAAGGAAAAGCTATTTTGCAAGAGTCATACCCTTCACCTGAACCTTCAAGTGAAGAAGATACCCAAACATTACCTAATAGGCTTGCTCAGCTTCATGAAACTGCCAGCTCCAAAAAGAAACAAAAGCAAAAACGGCAAGAACCAAAAAGTTCGAGCCTACAAATAAGGAGAAGCAGTAGACTTATACAAAAGAAGAGTGTGATTAAAGAGAAACAGTCCCATTTCATTGATTTGGGCACACCTGAGAAGACTCCAATTCGGCTAGCTATTGAGCTAAGTCCTCCAAGAGAGGAAAGTCCTGTCCAGCAAGAGAGAGAAAGCAGTTTTCAAGGATTTGAATTTAGGCCAAGACAAACACCTGACATTGACCCTGTTCAGCAGGAGGAATATGATTATTTAGAAACATTAGAGCAATCTGTTGCTGGCCCTAGTACTGTCTTGCCCCTTGAACAGCAGGTTCAATCTTTGAAGCAAGAAGTATTTGAACTAGAGGTCCTAAACCGTCACATCAAATAGGAAAATGAAGCACTGAAAGAACAGAGAAACGTGGACAAGATGATCCACGATAACACAATGCTTCATTTGGGTCTTTGGCAAAGAAAGAACAAGAAATTGAAGAGGAAATGCAGGAAATTGAGTAGAGCCTTGGTCAACTTGAAATTCAGATGCTTGGTTAAGAAACCAAGAACAAATGTGGCAACAGGAAGGAAAAGGAGAAGGTTGGATGTCTTGGCAGAGGCATCCGAACATGTGAACTGAAAGATTATGATAAAATTTTGGTTGCATGAGGACATGCAACACCCTCGCAGTGGGGGTATGTTGAGCCTCAACCTTGCACTCATTTACCTGTCCTCCCAACAGCTTTTCCCTATTCACTTCTCTCTTCTGACATCATTTCCTCCATCAACTTGTTCAATTCATTGCATTATATGTCTTTTAACATGATTTGATTGACTGTGCTAATGATTGATTGTTTGTTTAGAATTTTGGTACATGTTCAGCAATTCCGCAGCTGTTCTGCAATTCCGCAGCTACTCAGCAATTCCGCAGTTGTTCAGAGATTCCGCAGCCTTTTTGTTGTTTGCTATACTCCACGTGTCTTCTCCAGGAACGAGCCACATGGGCATGTTGGTATGGATGTCCACATGGATCGTATGCTATTGGTTGGGCCAAATCAGTCACGTATGCCCCCGGTCAACGCAGGAGTACCCACAGTCAAACAGTTAAGTTCCAGACGGTGGCACGGCTCTCTGTGAGCAACTGAGACACGGAATCACAGTTGGCACTTCCTCCATGCCACGAAGACAGCAAGGGACAGGATCTAACCATAGATTTACTCCCCATGATGACCGTTTCGTCCAAATGTGCACGGAGCTGCCTGCGTGTTGCTGCGTAGTTAATTAGTTAGGCTTGTAGTTGCTTAGTTTACGCAGAGGATAGTTTGTCCCTGTGTCTATAAATAAAGTGTTCTCCAACGCTTAAAGATTAGCTCTTGTTATTGTAATTGCCGTAATCATTTTGGTTGTAAAACTCTGTTTTAAAAGACTGTTGTTACAGCACTTTTTCACTGTATTTTGACATGTTGAATTAATAGAAGAAGACTGTTTCTGCTCATCTCTGCGTAGCTGATCTTTAGCTGGTTGAGTGGATGGAGGGCCCCCATCTATCACAACCTATGTACAGTAGCATTTAATTTTATTTTCCTGCCTTTCTTTGTTTTCATTTTCACATGTACAATAATGTATAGTTTGATTTCTGCAATTTTTCATTTCTTTGATCATGTATAATAATGTACAGTTTGATTTCATGCCTTTACATTTCCAATACTTTTCAGAACTGATCAGTTTGTTTATGCAGGTGTGTTAGAGCCCAGGATAGTGTGTTTTTATTTCACTGATGGTATTTGAAGTTGTCTTGTCTTAGCTGCTGATTTTTACTTTGCTTACGCAGTTTCATTGCTAGTTTACTTTCTAAAGTTTTTTGACAAGTTGCTTACTAACTTTTTGATGGTCTTCTTATCATAATTATCTAACTTTTATTGGACCATAATATCATTGAGTGGCAGCCTGGTTTGATTAGCTTTTTGACTCATATTACTGATTTCTTCGTAACTGTTTTTCACATGAACAATTACAGCTAGAGGTAGAGTGTTAAGAAAGAATGAAGTGTTATGATTTGTCATTTAAGTTTTGCAGTTAAAGTAGTGCTTTTCACTTTCCATTGAGTTAACATAGATGCTATTTTTTTCTTATCAGCAGCATAGATAGTGGACTAGTGCCATTAGTCATTTTGTTTAATGCTTTGCTTTCATTCGAAGTTTCAATTCCATTGCAAGTCACTTTTCAAGCTTTCTCTTTAAAAAGTTCTAGAAGCATTTAGTAATCACCATACACACACACACTCATCTGTTTATAAATCCATCACTCCATCTTAGGAAGTTAAATCAACCACAAACATCATCTAAAAACGACAAAAAGAACTAGGAAAGGTTACTTAAGTACATACTGTACATATCACTTCATCAGCTTACGAGCCCCGGGTTGACAATTAATGATAGCAATTTAGACAACACTAAATTCACCAAACAATGACTTCTTGTGACAACCCCAACTCATGGCAACCTAACTGATCTTGAAAATATAAGTATTTTTATGTATTGTTCTGAAAAATTTCCACAAGCTAATTTAACTAGTCAAATCTAGTCGTTTCTTGGTCAATTATAGTCGTTGGTCTAGTTTAGTCTAATATAGCCATTTTCCAGTCAAACCTAGCCATTGGAAGGTCTGCTATCCCTATTTAACTTGTAGCCATGATCTGCTTCTTCAGCTTGTCCTGACAATGAACCACACTTGTTGGTTCGAAACACGTCGACAAATGTATTATCATGTGATTTATGCCGAAATTTTTTTCTCATAAAAAAGATTGTGAGTTATTTTTTGTAATTGACTATTGTAAAATTGTTTATGCAATTCGACTTCATAGATGATTGTTTCTATGGAAAACTAGACAAGTAGTTTGAATAAACTTCAAAAGAAAAGAAGGATAAGTACCAGAAAGGTTTACCTTACTTGGCTGGACAATATAGAAATTGTAGTCAATGAATTAAACTATGAAGTTTTCCAAGAAACAGTGTAAGGTTGCATGGAGTTGAATTAATGTTTTGGGAAAGAAACTTGTTGTATAGGTTAGGGAGGGTATGGACATCTAGAACCCCTATAGTATTCGACTAAGTATTTTACTCACACTCAAATGATGTTTATTTATGTTGCGAACGAGATCCCCCAAAGGGAAATTTTGGGACTGAAAGCCCATATTTTGGTCAAATTTTGTAAGAAACTTGTAAAGACTCCGCATTTTGTGGTCGAGAATTGTATAGGTGTTATAATTCATAAAGGGTTTTCCGCCCTTAGTTTTGTAAAGAAAAGTTGCCTGTAAGAGATCTACCCATGGTCCGCTGACCATGGGATTGTATAAAAAGAGCTAAGCTCTATGTAGTTTTAGAGACACACAATGTAAGAGAGTCGTAGCTCTAAAGTAAGAAGTCTAAGTTTTTGGGTCGTAGCATAGGTAGAGGCTCTGTAGCTGAGTGCGCAGAGGCCTAAGGTCGAAATCCATAGCTAAGTGCGCAAACCCTACAGTTGTGTGCGCAAGGCGAATAGAGTCTGTAATCACTTGGAAGAGATTAATAAAGAGAAGTATTCTACAATTTCTGTGTCTTTGTTCTGATTAATGCATCTTATAAATTTATGTATGAATTTTCTTTGTAATTCTTATGTAATGCGTGAATGTGTATGATTATGTTGGACAACCGAATGCATATAAGAATATATGTTAACGTGGTGCTAACCATGAGTAACTAATAAGATAAGTAAATCACTTGGACTTGTTTAGGGATCTGCATGGTACGTTGCCTTAGTAGCGGGAAAGGGTCTAAATCAAGGGTTAGGGCTGCGCGAAGGACAACTAAACCCTTTTGTGAAGGTATTGAAGGATTGAATAGAGGGCTCGACTTGCAATCCCTAGAGCGAAGCGCTTGCATGAAGGCATGAATAAAGGGAATCAAAACTACATTACAACCATCTCAGACTGTGAAAAGATGGTTCGAACATCCCCCCATACTGCTTCAGGTGAGACTTCAGTCTACGCTATGTGCGACGATGCTGAAAGGGCCAGTAGTGTAGGGATTTGTTTACATAACTAATGTTGAACCTTGGTGATGCCTCCTCAAGCCAACAAATGGTTCCGTTGCTGGGACCAAAATTTGCATAAGAGATGTGTGATGTCGTATCACTTGAATCTGTCTAAAATATTGGAGATTGGTTGGATAGGAAGATCAACGAATTTACGGTGCAAGAGAACAGGAACCCGCGACTAACAGAGGAACAGTGGCTGGACAGGCATCTGTATATAGAGATCCACGAAATCATTTTTTTCTCCTTTCTGATTGAGCTATACGAGTGGATCGCAGAAGCTAGCAGACAACGAGGGAAGGGGAAAACTTGACGACCCTATTGTGTGAACCTCGGAGATAGTGTGAAGGGTGAAAGCATTGGAGGATAAGATCACCCGCGCTGTCGATCATTGGCTCGATCGCGTCATAGGAAGATTTGTAACTAAATTTGCAGTCAACACCTTAGTCAACTACAACAAGGAGGAGCGACTCTTTTTCAAAGTACCGTGAGGTATGTACGTGAAGTCTTCGAATACCTGGATTAAAATGTTATTGTGCGAAAAATGGGTTATGCAACTACCTTCATGTTTGGGGTTACGCGAAGCAGAAAAACTTACAGAAATAAAGGAAAAAAGGATCTTGAATATAGTCCATTTATTTCACTTCCGCGAGGTGATGAAGATGTAATAGTGCAAGTTTCTCCGCAAAGTGCTATCAGTTAATAAGGCAAGGATTCTCGCTGATACCACCTCCACCTCCACTGTAGTTCGGTATGGAGAATTCATTGAAGCTGCCTTTGTTCAAAGGCTTGGGGAATGAGGACCCAGACGAATTCTGGTTAGTTGTAAAATTTGTATAGGATGCTCAGGGCATTACAAATGACAACATAAATAAGGCGACATTGGTTAGTGCTCTGCAAGATCGCGTGCTAACCTATTATATCGAGTACGATAATGATAACCCGAAAGCTGGAGTTGTAGACATCTAGACAAAAATGAATAGAAAATTCAGTAGGCCTAAATCTAAAGCACAGTCTATTGTAGGGTTCAAAGAAATTGTGATGCAACTAGGAGAGACACATTGGGAACTTGATCAGAGGTTGAAGTATACAATCCGTGAAGCTAACATGAACTTAACAGATGGAAAACATCGCGAGTGGTTTGTGGCTTCGCTCCTGCCACACTGAAGGGTTGCACTGTCACAATAAAAGATAACAACTTAGCCGAGGCGCTGAATATTGCAACAAGGCTACATGAAACACCAATGCAAGATTCAAATCTTGGGGTACAACAGATCCATGTGCAGTTGAAAAATATTTTCCTTGAGATGCAAAGATTGAAGCAAGAAAAAACAGTTCGACCAGAGGTGCGCGAAGAGGTATGGTGTCTAAAATGCAAGGGTCAAGGACCTGACAAAGGCCATTTTCCAGTCTTTGTATACTACCTTACAATAGAAGGACCAATGCCTTTGAGGCTAGAAGCTCAAGCAGGACCAAGCGTAGGGCCTGCATTGTGGTGCGTTATTTGTTAGGTAGCAGGAAAACATGCCACAGATAATTGTCACTTGTTGCAGAAGTTTGTGCAGACTCCACAACAACTGTTCTACAATTTTTGTAGGTCGATAGGGCATGATGAGCATAATTGTAGAAGTTATGAATTGATGATGGATAAAACTCCTATCTATAGGATTCAGGCCGAAATGCGGCCCCTCGACTAGAGCGGTGGGATTGCGCAGATAGGATTTCAGGGGTGCGAATGAGGCTGAGGCAGAGGAGGACTTGGAAGAGGTTAGGGATAGTTGATCTTTTACAAGTGTGGAGGATCAAGACACTATACCCGTGATTGTACCAACCCAACACATCCGTCATGCAAGTATTGCACTTTGTTTGATCATGAAACAGAAGATTGTCCTATGCTAATAGCAAGGATACATGACAAAGGATCGCTACCACAATAGCCTACTCAGAACCTATAGATGATGAGGTCTGAGCCACACGAAGAAAATACAAACATGAATATAGTGATCCGAAGTGGAATTGCAACAGGGAATGACAAGGGAAAATAAACAAAAGACATTTTGTGGATTTGCAAAGCTCGAACAAAGGAAATTGAGTTTGATTTGGAGCATGCACATGAAACCTTCATGGAAGTGAAGAAGAGTTCTTTAAGGTCTCCACCTCAAGAAGCAAGGATAAGCCTGATCAGGAGATGGACCCTTCTATGCTTACAACCTTCTTGGAGACCTGCATGAAGCTACTACACGATAGCAAGGCTATGAAGGGGTTGCAGAATCTCATATATAGATGTGTCAGAAACACATTGTCTGAGCCGCACGTAGTACAAAAGATAGGTAAGCATAAAATAAGGAGGGGACAAGAGATGGGACTAACTCCGTAGATAGGAGAGTATGAGATGGATTAGGCTATTTTGGAACCAGGGTTAGATGCGAACGTCCTATCTAAACAGACTTGAGAATGGATGGGGAGACCCGTGCTGCAATGGTCTCTAATTCAGCTAAGGATGGTGAATCAGCAGAATATCATCCCCATGGGGTAGCTACAGGGGTTGATTATGGATAATGAAGGTGCGAGCGCGCTAACTAATTTTGAAGTAATAGAAATTGTGGATGACAACAACCCATACCCTACACTCCTTGCAATTGATTGGGCTACTAATATGAATAAGGTAATCAATCTAAAGAAGCAAAAGATGATATTTGAGGAGAAATTGCTACGTGTTATAGTACCCCTCGACGTTGCTGAGGGATCGTTCTAGACTGAACCAGTCCGCGATTATGAGAGCAATGACGCTCTAGACTGTATCTATAAGATAACAGCGCGAGACCAAGATTGGGTGAATCTAGCAGCGAATGGACGAATTACATGGGATCACGAGAGTTCATGCACCTCGGACTCTAATGAAGAACTAGAGAACTCGCAAAATTGGTTACATGAAGTAACTACACTGAGTTGTAACATGATGATTCAATCGCCACAATGTGTGTCATCATAAATAAGAAATATGCCCACTTATGATGGCCTGAATGATATAGATAATTTTTTGAATGCATTTGAAAGGGAGGTACCAGAAAAGCAGCACTTCCAAGCATTGGACTGGGTACTACGCGCTATGCCCGCAAGGTGGTGGTGTACGCATAAGGGAACCTTTGATGATTTGTGTGAATGTAGGAGAATGATGAGAACTTGCTTTGGGAAGCCAAAGATGCGAATGACAAACAAGTATGATGGGTAGGATGATCCACGCACACACTTGGCCAAATGGGCCCAAGCTTATAGAGAGAAGCCCCAACCAGAATGGGTGCATTTGTTCTATCATACCCTCAATATTGTCCCAATGAACTAGTATTTAGAAACATAGCTCCGCCATGGGACAGATGAATGGGATATCCTGCACGAAGGATTCATGAAGAAATTTAGTTTTGAAGACGAGTTTGAAAGTATTGATGAAGTGCTACAAGAGGTGAAAGAAGCAATCTTTAGGATACCACAGGATCCTTTAGACTTGATTCAACTTGAATAGGCTACCTAGCTGAGTCACATGCTAGAATGTTATAATGTAACTGCTGAAGAAGAGGACGAGGATCCACAAAAGATTAACATCCCTGAAACGGAAGGTCACCGTGAGGTTGAAGGATCGCAAGTTGAGAACCCTGATATAATCGCATCGTTGAAAACGAAACAAGTAAACATTGGTACTGACGCAGAGCCCAAATTTGCTAAGATTGGAGATTACTAGGACAACGTGATGGTGGATAAGGTCGCTGAATTGCTCTGCGATTACTAGGATTTATTCCCTACCAAGTTTACAAACCTGAAGGGGATAATCGAGGATGTAGGTATGATGAAAATCACGTTGAAGCTCGACGTGAAGCCGGTTAAGCAAAGGCCTTACCATCTCAATCCGAAATATAAGGAAAAGGTCCGCTTATAGCTAGACAAGATGCTCGCGGCAGACATCATTGAGCGTGTGGAAGAATCTGACTAGGTAAGCCCTATGGTGGTACAGGAGAAGAAGCAGAAGGATGAAATAAGGATATGTGTGGATCTCAGAAAACTGAATGATGCTTGTGTACATGATCCTTTCCCGACTCTGTTCACTGAGTATTCGACTCGTTGGGTAGAGGCACAGCGTGTGAAGGATTGCACGGGCATGATTGCCGTGAAGTTCCTATTTGATCATATACTGATGTGATTTGGCTGTCCAAAGAACTTGATGAGTGATCGCAGTACACACTTCCTAAATGAGGCGATCAACACGCTAATGGAGAAATTTTAGGTATATCACCAGAAGTGCACATCTTATCACCCGTAGGCTAACTAGATAGTGGAAGCGTTCAATAAATTTCTTGAGAATGCGTTGACCAAGGTTTGTAATGCTCAGCGATGTGATTGGGACCTACGCATACATGCAATACTCTGGGCTTATCGAACGACATGCAAGAAGTTGACTGGACAAACCACTTTTAGGCTTGTCTATGGTGTTGAAGTGGTAATGCCTCTGGAATATGTCAAGCGAGGAGGTAACTCCTCAAATGTAATTGTGTTATTCATTTAGGTTGTTCATTATTATATACAAGAGGGAGTGACTGCTCAGTTCATCTCCTGATGACTCTCCATTTCCTATGTTATTTATTTACACTAATTATAGTTGCTCACTCAATCCCTATGATTAGGTGTCAACATTCCCTACCTTAATCTAAAGGGATGTTGGTGAGTCCAAGCATTGTTCTCAATATTTCATGCTTTTCTCTTCAAAGCGCTTTAGTGAAGATGTCTTCAATCCACTCATTAGTGGAATAATGGTGAAGATGGATTGCTTTGGCCTCAACATGATGTTGAATTAGATGATATTTTGTATTGATGTGCTTCATTAGATCATGGAACTTTCGTTTTTTGGCCAACTTTATTTCCAAGGTATTGTCAATCATGAGTGGAGTCGATTGTACTTGTTTTACCAGGAAATCTTCCAGAATTTTCTTGAGCCACACAATTTCCTTTATTACCTTAGCTACTACCACATATTCTGCCTCTGTTATGGAATCTACTAGAACTGATTGTTTGCATAATTTCCAAGAAACAAAGCCTAATCCAAGACTCATAGCATAACTCGAAGTAGATACCCTGGTTTCATTGCCTCCATTGAAGTCTAAATCAGAGTATCCAATCAAGCTGAAGTCGCCCACTTGTGTATACTTGATTCCAAAGTCTTGAGTTCCCTTCAAGTACTTTAGAACTCTTTTTGTAGCAAACCAATGTCCCTCACAAGGATTTTGCATAAACCTGGAGAGGATTCCAATAGCAAATGAAATGTCTGATTTGGTAGTAGTTAGGTAGTTGAGACATTCTACAAGCTATCTATACTTGGTTGCATCCTCAAATTCTTTTCCTTCATTGGATGTGAGCTTTAAGTTTTGTTCCATTGGAGTAGTTAGAGGATTGCATATAGTCATTCCAAATATGTTCAATAGATCTCCAATGTACTTCTTTTGAGAAAGGAATATGGACTTTGGATGTTGAGTTACTTCAATACCAAGATAGTAATGAACATAGCCCAAATCAGTCATTTCAAAATATTTCCTCAATTACCTATTTATGGATGCAATGTAGCTCTCATTGTTGCCTGTCATCAAAAGATCATCTACAATACCACAAGATATACAACTGTTTTTCCAACCTTCTTGACAAAAAAACACTACAAGAAAAAAGGACACTGTTGAGGGGCAAAAAATGTCACCATAAGCTCATTGGTGATGGTCAAAAGAGCCTTCGTCACCAAAAACTAAACGTCACCAAAAGTGGCATCGCCAAAAGTATATGTGTTGTAGTGACATTCAAAGTCGATCACCAATAATGATTTATAATGATAGATAGTGACCATCACCATTTCATATGAGCAATGATGACAAACCATAGCTTCTGTCACCAAAAACTGAATGTCACCAAAGGTGTCGTCACTAAAAGCATAGGTGTTGTACTGACATTCAAAGTCCGCACTAATAATGATTTATAATGACAGATAACGAACTTCACCATTTCATATGAGCAATGGCGATAGACCATAGCCTCCATCACCAAAAACTAAACGTCACCAAAGGTGGCATTGCCAAAAGTATAGGTATTATGGTGGCATTCAAGGTCCATCACAAATATTAATTATAATGACGGATAATGACCGTCACCATTTCACGTGAATAGAAATGATTTATTGTGATGTATATTTCATGGTTGTCACTATTGGTGCATATATATGGTGACGTTCGTTGACCATCACCAAAAGCCGCATTGCCAAAAGTATAGGTATTGTGGTGACATTTAAGGTTCGTCACGAATAATGACAATAATGACAGACAACAGTGGTCACCATTTCATATCAACAACAATGATTTATGGTTACGTACCTTTGAGGGTTGTTACTGTTGATGCATATATATGATGGCATTCATTGACCGTCACCATTTCATATTTTGGTGAGGGTCGACAAATGTCACAAAAGCTCATTGGTGATAGTCAAAAGAGCCTCCGTCACCAAAAATTAATTGTCACCATTCCATATGGATCTCAGGGCACGATGGAATCGAACCACCAACCTCCTATTTGTAAAGCATGTGCTCTTCCATTGAGCTAGCACCCTTTAAAGAGTTAGACTTTAAAAATTAGACCTTGAAACTTCATAAATTGTAAATTCTACAACTTTCAATAAATTAAAGTCTCGACAATATTTTACTAAACAAGAAAAGAAACATTGAACCTGTAGGTCCCTACCTAATGGTTATGGAAGTTATGAAAAGTGGGTGGAGGGAAAAATAATTATATATAAGAGAATCAATATGTTTAGTTGAATACTCAATTAGAAATGAAACTCCAAAAACATTTATAATCTATGAATGACCTATAACTAGGAAATGCACCAAATATTGCAAAGGAAATGTCACAAGTGGATAGCATATGGAGGAAGAAAATTGATGAAGACATATGCAATATGTTGTAGGTTGAGTGAAAGAAAAATCACAATGTTGTTGTTGTTTGGTGTTTAGATATCTGAATGATATATAAACTTTTGTGCAAATGTAACATGGATCTCCATAAATCATGAACAACATATGATAATATATATATATATATATATATATATATATATATATATATATATATATATATATATATATATATATATATATATATATATATATATATATATATATATATCCCCTTTACATAAACCAACATGGAATTTCGAATTCCACAAGTTCACACTCAAAACATGATAGCAACCAATAAATAAAAGAAATTGGCTTGGACTGAAAGAAATAGCTTCACCTTCATTCTTGAGTTTCTTCTGTTTATTTGAATTTAACTTGTAACATTGTTTATCTCACAAGGAATCAAAATCATCACTAGTATTAAATTCATCCGGCATGGACTTTGGATATCCCAATGGCATCTGCATTTTTTTGCCATTCCTGAAAACCATGGAGTTTCCTATCGATAGTATAATAAGATGTGTGCCTGCTGATTAAGAACACATTCCTTATTAACCATTGTTACCTAACACAAGCAAAAGAGACAACACAATATCAGCATACACAAAATCCCCTATTGAAATATAATCATAACTTAGCAAAGAATTCTAAAAGATGTTCTTAATTAATAAACTTTGTATTTGGAAATATTGCTTCTTTAGATTTAAAAAACACTATGTTGTACAATGCTTCTGTCTATTTCTCCAAGAAATTATATCATATCATATGTCACACAATAGAAATCTACAATACCTAAAGTAAAAAGACAATTTTTCTCAAGAAAATAGATTTATAAAAGAGATTTGAAAACTATAAGTTTGTCATCAAAGCATTAATTAATTTAACAACAAACTAGTTGGAGTTTGAAAATTAGACTCATTCATAGGAAACGAATAGGACAATGGCCAAAGTTGCTATTAATACAAATAAAGCTACAGTCACTATTGCCATTGCAGATAACTTAAATTTGGGCAGTGGTCTAATAGTTAGAGCTTATTTTCTGGGAAGACTCATCAATACCATCATTTTTTTTTCCATAGTCTATTATGTCTCTAGATCCAGATCAGATAGTTTGCCATTCTAAAGTTCTACCTTTCAAGGACTAATTTTTGGCTCACCCTTTAAAACACAATTCTACCACTCCATTTTATTTTGTTTTGTCAATAGAATTGGCAGGACCTTCCCATCCTCTGTTTTACATGATCAATAACCATCCATCAATGATATAAAGAATAACAAATACACAACAAAGGCCCAAGATGTGCTTGTTGTATACCTATGTTCAAGGACTCATCTGACCTTACGGGTGCAAAGAGCTCACCTTGAAAAAATAAAATCTACACAGAATTTACAAAACTTTTTAAATTCAAGCTCCAAGTAAATCAATCAAATATGAACTTCCTTTTAATTAATAAAATCTCCAACTTAAAATAAAAGTGGCCTATAATTGAATGTTATCTCAACCATGTCAAGTAATTAACATCGGGTGAGAAATACAAGCCATGCATATTATATTAGTGAAATAATTAATCTGGTAAAGCTCAAAAACATATGACTTACAACTAAGAAACACAAATAGATGACTTAGAACTAAGACATGAGGTTTCCCTTTCAACCCTACCGTTAAATAACTATTCTTTATGTCACTTACCATTAAACTTTTTCTCATACCAGGTGGAAGTGGTATTGTAACATTAACCTCTGATAATATGTATCCACGACTACTTCTCAAGATCCACTCCATTACCAGCATTTGGGGCTAGATAAGATACATGCAAAAACCATCAACATGAAAATGAAATCTACATCCTTGTAAAAAAATGGGAGGAAAAAAAAATCCACAAATTGAAACAGACTGTAGGATACCTCATTCCTGCAACGTGATTATCTTGTCATGAACACTGAAAAAATAAATCAGGAGAAATGTAAATCTTTCCACATTTTGACAATGAAACCTTTTGCATATTCTATGAACAATTAATGAAAAAAGTCAGCTAAAGCTTGTTAGCATCAGGATTATAGTGAAACATAAAGGAACTGCTCCAACACATATATAATCGTAAACATAAGTATATATACATATAAGTATTTATTGAGGACATTGTATTTTGTGAAAATATGGAAGTCAAATATTTAAAATAACGCAATTTATGGTACCACTTCCTTACAAAGTCCATTCATTCGAGTATTTATGATGTCCATTCAGGAATTTCTTCAAGGTTCAAAATTCAAAAAATTAACATGTAGCCTAAAAAAGCTCAAATTTGAAAAGAAGATAACCAAAAGATGTAGAATATATATCTCACATTTATATATCCTAATTTCCATACATTGAAATGACACTTTTTAGCATACTACTTTGAATTCAACTGAAAATGCTAGAAAAAAGTATTAATGGTTATTTTGCTAATATAGAAGTTTTATATATGCACTTATTTAAACAGATAGCTTGCAATCTCAAACATATCTAAGGATGCACACAATATGTTGCATATTCAGTGCTGGTGTGTGAACTTGAGATAGCGAAGTCCAACATTTAACAGTTTGCCTACAATATGCACTAGCTGAATAGGTGAACAATAGTATGGTAGGTATGTGTTATGAATATATGTATTGCAGGCCAATAAGAGTATGGCTGGAACAATCATGTCCAACCCTTCCAAATTTGCCTATAATTTTCACTGGTCTAATAAGTGAACAATAGAATTGTAGGTGTGCATTCTGCATCACTTACATAAACCCAACACCTTCAACATAGAAATCTCAAAGAATATGTCTATAACTGGTAAGTAATTTGCAAAATGAAAGAGTTGGCTTGATTGTTTTTGGAGAAGACAAGATTCTTACGTTGTTCATTGTAAATTCATGACACTTTTCCAAACTTAGATGGAACAAAAAGGAACCAAGCTAGAAGGTTATTTAAAGAATCCTTACTTAGCCAAGGTAAAATATTAGCCCTTTTTTCTCAAAAAGAATAAATGTAAGAACTTTAAGAAATTCAATGAAGAGATTGTAGAAATGTTCTTATCAAACCACTAACGTAAATATAGCTAAGAAATATTGCTTTGTAAAAGAGATATTGATGGTCAAATTAACAATAAAGTGACCTTTTCGCATAGTTAATGTACTAATGCTCCTGTTACAATATTTGGCCCAAACAATAAATAGGAAAAACCCATTTTCAATTTAGTAGGACCATGCTGGGCAAAAAATCTCACAATAATACCCATCATTGAACATTCTGACCCACTAAATCACTTTTACATCCTTTTGAAGTCCTTCAACAAAGTACTTAAAAGTTGTGAACAATGTCATAACAATACTTCTAGCTATAGAATAAGCATTTCAAGCTTGCCTCTGTTTTATGATATGGATATTTGTCCTTCAAACAGAGTTATGTGCCACAGAAACACTCCTTAAGGAAAAGTATGGTTGTAAATGCATGTTGAACTCTCTTAGCACAAATATGCTCTTAGTATGGTATAGGATTCTCATACTAGTGTCAGGTTTAAGGGTGCCAAATACTTTAGATTTTAACTATAATATGGCATGCACTTGGCTTCAAGGCAACATATTATTTAGGAATTTCATGTTGGGAAACCTCCAAATCTATTTCCAGGAAAACTCAAGTTAAATTGAAATTCTTTTGTATAATGGTTGTGATTCATATGGATGCACATTAATATATACTTTTTTTCCTAAATTTGAAAAATTTATGTATTTTTTTGGTGACCTTTTAGCATAGTTAATGCACTAGTGCTGCTGCTACAATACTTGTCCCAAACAATAAATAGAAAAAACCCATTTTCAATTTAGTAGTACCATGTTGGGCAAATAATCTCACAATAATACCCATCATTGAACATTCTGACCCACTAAATCACTTTTACATCCGTTTACATTCTATATTAGCAAAATAACCATCATCTCTTGCTAAGTGCAGGTAGTCTTTAGTAACATGCACAATGTGTACTCCATACAAAAATAGTCCAATGTAATTATTTATTCTACCACTCCATAGAATGTTGTGTTTTGAAGTATAGGGTTTCCATCTTTGGAACTTGACATCATCATTGTTTGAGCTTCCACACACACACCACTATTTTGGGTGGTTCTCTCATTCTCTATGCTTTTTGTATGGTATCTATAACCATTGATTATGAATCCCTTGTACTTATTCATGAATTTCTTGGGGCCATGCGCTGGCAATTTAAGTGTATCAGACACCTTTCCATCTCCTTCCACATGTATAGTTTTAGATTTTAAATGTATTTAGAATTCATACATTCAACCTCTGAACAAATATTTAATTTCCTACATGAAAATATTCCCATATACTGATTTTTAAGTACACTTATAATATAAATAATATCGTTACATGTTGTTTTAACCAACTAGTAAAATTATGGGTGTGGACTTTCTACAATAGAGCTTCATCTTTTTTCATTTGGGTGATTGAGTTGGAAATCTCCATTTTGTGCATCCTTTTTCAACAATTATGGACAATAGATATGGTGGTTAATGTGTTTTAATAAAATATGAATAAAATATTTTTAAAGGTAAAATATGTTAATCTATCCATGGATCTATGTTTTGTTAAACAATAAATAAACAAACAAAAAATTACAGGCCAAATATGTTATTCTATCCATGGATCAACTTTATTTGTGTGAAATAGAAACCACCTATGGGCTTGTTCCCAACTAATGTCATCCAGTTCTGAATGAATTGGAGAAGATAATGGATTTCCATCAAGGATAACTTCTTCAACTTCCTCATCCCACACTTCATTTTGACCATGTGTGGATCCAATAGCTTCCATACCTTACAAGTATCCTCCACAAAAATTTATTGATTCCTCCACAGTATAACTTTCAGCAATGCATCCTTCAGGCCTATTTTTGTTCTCAACATAACTCTTATATACTTTCATGCTCCTACTAAATGAAAAAAAGAGAATTAAATAATGTCAAAGGATCTCAAAACAATTCATCTTGTTGTCGTGCTTGATAAAAAGTAAAGTTGCACGTACATCTCAAAGAGGTACATCCATCTATATGCAACCGGGCCACAATATTGAAGCTCACATACCAAATGTACATTCAAATGCAACATTATATCAAAGAATGAAGGAGTAAAGTACTTTTCAAGAAAGCAAAATGTCTCCACAATATCATTTTCCAACTTGTCAAGACTCTCTAGTGAAACTGATTTTTCACGGATTTGCATATAAAATTAACAAAGCTTACAAAGCGTCTTTCGGACAAAAATTGGCAACACATGATGCAAAGCCACTAGGATGAGTTGTTGCATTAGAACATGACAATCATGTGCTTTCATACCATGGAACTTAAGATCTTCCATACATATCTGATTTTCAAAATTATAGTTATAACCATCTAGCACCTTTAACATGAAAAGAGCATGACATAGAGTCTATTTATTTTTCTTTGAAAGAGTATGTGGTGTAGGTGGAAGGAATATTTTTTGTCCTTTAACTTCTGTCAATAGTGATTTCCTCACACCCATTTTTTGCAAGTCATCACCTGATTGTTTTCCATCTTTGGACTTCCTTTTTATATCCAAAAGAGTTCCAAAAATGCTTTCATACACATTCTTCTCCACATGCATTACATCTAAATTGTGGTGTATTAGGAGTTTATGCATTCCAACAAATCAAGAATATCATAACAATATTTAATATGGACAAACAGATAAACAATAAATTCAACCAAGACATCTAATCACAATGAGGTCAACTAAGCAAGTTGCATCCAATAATTAGGCATCGTTGATCTAAATTTCTAAGGCCATCACTATCTCAGGATTTTTTTTGGATTCAGATACTTAACAAAGAGTTGAAAAGTGTTATGATGAAAATAAACCTGGAGGATCTAGACACAAGTTTAGCTCTGTGGCATCAAATGCAAGAAACAATTCGGTCGAGTCTATGTATTGTTTACAAATCTGTGGTGTATTCCTAAATTGATACAATAGGTCAGATCCCTTATATAGAGACCTATAACACAATTTTAGTTAACCTGAGCATATAAATTTCTTCTTATGCAGTACATTTCAATGTAGAACTTGGAGAACGTGTGGTAGAACATGTTATAAATCTCGACTCCATAGATTCTAATTATTATGTGCTTCTATCCAACATCTACAGAGAGGCTAGTAGGTGGGATGACATACAAAAGGTTAGGAAAATGATTAAATATAGGAACAAGAAAAAGATGACAAATTGCAGCTCAATTGAGCTAAAAAGAAAGACCTATAATTTCCTCACTGGAGACAAATCACACCCACGAACACCAAAAATATCTTCAGAGTGGGAGAAAAACATTTGATTAAGTCTCTTGTCCAACACCATTTAGAGGAATTTGTAAAGAAATTCCCTACAAAAAGGATAGTTGACAAGAGTGTTAAGAAATAACAAAGGAGCTAGCAAAGGAAGTCATGTAATATATAAAAAGGATGGAAGTAAATGTTGTGAAAAGGCTTATGTGGACAACTCATTGGATTCTATAGCTAAGAAAATTTATAATATGGTTACATATACATAGAAAGAAGATTCCTATCATATGCATGAGCATCATCAATAGGATAACAAATTAGCAACCCTTGGTGCTAAAATAGGTCAATCGGCCTTTGACAAGGAACGAAGATACCTTGGGAACTACCCAACTGATAGATATATTGTCATAAATAATTTATTTTCCTATAAGAGAACCATTTACATTAATGGAAAAAAAGATTACCTTTTAAACAGATGCTTCGAATTCTCTGGAAAAAATCATGTATGTAAGAGCAGGACAAAATTACAAGCTCAAAGAAGATGTTGTCCGAGTATATGAGACATTGTCATAAGATCTTTGGATATTCAATGTGGCATAAACATATTTGGTTGTTATGAGTATGAGAATTTTCTTCCTAATCCCCTCATCAAGTGGTTTGCTGGCTAGGAATCAACTGACTCAAACTATCAAAATGTTGCATAAGGATAATGTGGTTCTTTTTAGCAAGTTGTTTACATTAAAGAATGGTGGAAAAGGTATATTTGGAGGTAGAGATGAAAAGGATAAAAAAAATTATGCTCTGGAGCCAAAGGGAAATGAGATTTTGTTTGGAAATATTGAGATTATTTTTCCAGAATTGTATGAGAGCTATCCAGTTTCATGAAGCCTTGAAGGAAGAGGATTCCAAACTTTCAAAAAGACAGGTTCATCTATTTTGCAGATTTATATGGTAAATTAAAGGACTATAACTTATAAGTATTCTGTGGGCTAGTAAGCGATGCACTTGAAGGACCTCAAAATTTGTAATGCGTAGATCCAATGATATGAAGTTTAAACCTCAAAATTACAGAGACGTATTCTGTGGGCTAGTAAGCGATGCACTTGAAGGACCTCAAAATTTGTAATGCGTAGATCCAATGATATGAAGTTTAAACCTCAAAATTACAGAGACGTAGCTAGTTTCGGAATTATGGGTCTGCAAACATTTACCTAAACTTAAAAAATTTGACATCAAGATTGTAATTTTACAATATACATATGTTTTTTCCTAGATATTTGTATTGAATAAATAATTATGGATCTCCAACAATTAAATAAAGAATTATGGATCTCCATAGGAAACGAGGTAACTAGTGGAGTAGCAGGCGACTGGTGGAGTAGTGGTGATTGATGATGACAGGGGTATGGTAATTTTTCCTAGACATTAATAACAAAACAAAGAACAAGATTTTTCAAATAGAGAACAAATTATTGGAATATTCTGAGTTTAACCGAAGAATGCAAGGATATCATTTGTCTTTCATGAAAGAATTACAAAGACATTGCGAGGAATCTAACAGATTTTTCAAATAGAGAACAAATTATTTGAATCTTCTGAATTTAACTGAAGAATGCAAGGATACAATTTGTCTTTCATGAAAGAATTACAAAGACATCACAAGGAATCTAAACACTGTTAGAGACAGAATGTTTAATCAATCAGTTAAAATAAAGAGCTATTTAAGGTTAGTGTTGTTATGTTTTGAGATACGGCTAAGGCTCTGAATTGAGCTACTCGAGCTACTACAAAATGTGAGGGCTTTTTCTTGGCTATCGTCATGGCTATTTTGGATGAAAAATTATTCTGAAATATAGAATGAGTAAAATCCAGTAACATTTTTGTTTATTTTTTGTCAAAGTAGCTCAATCACAACTCTGTTTTCACTTCAGCAATTAGATCAGGGAACACAACTGTGTTTTCACGTCGGCAATTAGATCGAGGAAGAAAGTTTTAGAAGCTGTTAGTAGTTTTGTTTTTTGTTTTTGGAAAAATTGATCTACAGTGAATAGGACATCTGGATCCAGAAGAAAAATACTTCACAATAGACACATTATGATGTACAATGAAAGTGTAGGCATTTTGCATTGCCAACTCTTTGAAGATCGCTAGAAATTTGAGTGTAGAGGGTGAATTTGTTCTAGAAAGGATTTGATCCATTCGTGGATTTGAAACACGAAGGACTCGCCCTAATGTACAATCAATATGCAAGCAGTTTGCATTGCCAACTCTTTGAAGATCGTTGGCAATTTGAGTGTAGAGGGTCCATTTGTTCTAGAAAGGATTTGATCCGTGCAAGGATTTGAAACATGGTGGACTCGCCCTAATGTACAATGAAACTGTAGGCACTTTGCATTGCCAACTCTTTGAAGGTCACTGGAAATTTGAGTGTAGAGGGTGAATTTGTTCTGGAAAGGATTTTATCCATGCGAGGATTTGAAATATGGTAAACTCCCCTCGGAGGAGAATACTTCACCTTGTCAGATGTGGTCAAGATCCAAATCTCGTAGTCCTGTCAGGCAACGGAGGGAAAATGATGAAGCAGATAATCCTGGAAAAACCCTTTATGTGACTAGTCTCTCTTGAAATATGGCGGACTCGCCCTGGAGGAGGTATTCTCTGTCACCTTCACCTCGTCGGATGCAGTCAAGATCCAGATCCTATAGTCTTGATAACCAATGGAGGGGAAATGATGAAGTAGATAATCCCACAAATACCCTTTATGCGATTGGTCTCTCTTGAAATATAGCAGATTCGCCTCGCAGGAGGTATTCTCCATCACCTTTACCTCGTCGGATGTGGTCAAGATCCAGATCCCATAGTCTTATCAGGCAACGGAGGGGAAATGACCCGGAAATACCCTTTATTTGACTGGTCTCTCTACTCGCGTTACAGAGAAGAATATTGAAGAGAATTTCTCAAGAGAGGGATGTATAATGAATGTTAAGAGATGCCTATCTACGAAATGTAACTACCTTTTTCATATAAATAAAATATAGTCGGTTTATTCAAGTTGGAACAAAAACATAAAATCAAAATAACAGTATCTATCTTTCTGGAAAATATGAGCACTTATATATCTGTGTGTGGGGCTTCCCACAGAAAAGCAAACTCTGAACACAGTTAGAGAAACTGAGAGAATATCTGATGGGGTCACCACTTCTCGATTATTATAATTCCCCAGTCTCATAATAAAACCTACATAATAACTGAGCCATACAAATGTCCAACTCCATTGAATCCAGATTAACAAGAGACATCAAAGTAGATTAATGTCAATTGTGATCAACCTCGGTACTATGATAACTGAGCCATAAAAATGCCCAATTCCATTGAATCCAGATTAACGAGAGCCATCAAGAAATAAATAGAAAATAAATAATTTCAAAGGCCATAGCATTCACTCGAAAAGATATCCAAAATATTGTATGCATGACCTTCTAAAGAAAAAGAAGGGAAAAAGTACCAAACAAACCAAATTACAGAATGTCACGGAGATGACTAAAAATGGAATAATCTTATTGGCCATCTGATACAGATCTGAAATTCCCAACAAATAAAAATGTAGTTCCATTCATACAAAAATAACCATATGATTCCTTCAAAGAAAATAACATAGACCCTGGACAAACATAAGAGCTTTATTCTAGCAAGTGGAGGGAGATCATCTACCCAGGCAAAGAAGTTCCATTAACCAGTCCAATGGGTTACAGTCTGGAAGCAAGTTAAGGCACTTGCAGTGATGATGACACAAGGTTAAAATCTCGTATCCTTGACCCCCATTATAATAAAGTTGACCAAATAGTTTCAAGTTGTGGGTTGTGTTGATGCTGCAACATTGGTGGATAAATGTCAGATGGAAGTCCTAGGCAACTCTGATAAAATGGATGCCCTTGGTCACAACTTAAAAACAACCTGATTGTAATGCGGATCTTGTAAGGAGATTAATACCTAGCAAGTCAAAAGGGTCTTTAATTACAAAAAGGAAGGTTTATCGCGCCTCATCATTTGACTTTAGTTTTTACTTGTTCTGTATAGAGGAAGGTCGACCAACGAATAAGAAGTGAGGGACGAAGAGTTTCATAGTTTGGAACATAAAATCAAAATAACAGTACAAATGTTTTACTAAAACAACAATGCACCTAAAAAATCTAGATCTGCTATTGAAAACCCGGATTAACACAAATAAAATAGAATTTTGATGCAAACTAATAACATACTCATGCTATAAACGGTCGCCAAAGAAATCCCTGCCACTGCAAAAGAGACCTTGACATTCCTCACTATATATTTGTCAAGTCCAGCAAAATTATCCCCACCTCATTGAGCAAGAACATAATCCCCGACGAGAGCCCTTCTATAATATATTTTCCGTTAACTCTTCCAGAGAGAAAGACCATTGTTCCGTGTGACAAGATCTCGCGCTTTGCTAATGCCCGATGGCGCTGATATCATAGATGAATTCAGAGACTAACAAGAAATAAGTGGTGAAGATGATGAGAAGACAATCATGGCTGAGGGCAAGGAAAAGGAGAAATAGGTGGCGCAGAGGAAGAGAAGATAGTCGTCACTAAGGGCAAGGAAAAGGAGGGCACGTTCAGGGGCGCGCAGTACTCAAAAATTATTGTAAGGAAGCTATCTTAGGATTAGGATGAGAATCAAGAGATCCATTGAAGATGATGATGCTAATCCAAGCTTTGGAAGGAACCTTTGTTGACATTTTTCCAGGGACGGGCTTTGCTCAAAGATGAACTTTAGATCGACATAATTGAGTGTCAGGGTTTATGATTTTGGTTGAGGAAAATGTCTTTCCCCTCCGTCGCTTTGGTTTTCACGTAACCCTAAGGTATTATTTATCCCGCCTTTTAAGTTGGGCTAGCTCAAAAGATGTTGTTCAAATAATAAATCGGCTACTAAAACACATATTAACAAAATTTATCCAATAATATACAATTGAATTAAATTAAATTTTGATTAAAAATTATCAAAGAAGATGATGCATTTAATTAACATTTTATCCTACTTAAAAGTTATGTGAAATAAATATTATATTCAATAAGTTCATCTTCCTCGAAATATGCCATTTATTTAGTATGGTTTAAGGTTATTTTTCTTATTTAATTAAGAGACTCAAAACCCCATTGGAATTTTGGTGAAAATCTTATTATAATTTTGATCATAGCAAAACTATATCTAATGTTATGCCTTCCACTAGAATTTTGAAGGAATCAATTGGCACCAAGACATTCACTTAATCTTGGATAAACCAATATCACCTTTTCCACTAAATATTTTAAAAACCAATCATTGGCTATTGTTCATTTCAAATAAATGTTATTGTGTACCTCAATTATCATTTAAGGCTTAGGCTTCCATGGTAGTGGTTTAAGCTTACATACATGCTAGCTAACCCTAATAATATTATCTTAGACCATGTTCATAAATTGATTCAATGGATCTCATTTTTATGTTAATATTTCAATTACCTAAATATTGGCGGTGGGATTGAAAATGGGGCTATTTTATAATTTTCATGAAACATGAACCTAATATGTATTGCATGTGGCTTAATTTCAACCTTAACCTTGAATGTTATTTGAACAAACTATTATGTCCAAAGAAAAAATCTAGGTCTCCCTTTGGTGAACCCTATGAAAGTAGATGGTAAGGCCATAGAGGGTCCTTTTTGTATGATCATTAATGATGGGGAATATACTTGTAAATAGAATATTAATATACGTGAGATTTTAGAACTCATGGTGTTGCAATTGTAGATGAGTTAAAACCCTAAAACATGTCTTCTAGTTTTGTCCCTTGCTAAATATACATGGGCCTCAGCAAAGTCTTTATGTTACCAGTGACCCTTTCCAATATTAGATGGAATGCAATCTTGTTAGGAAAAAATATTCCTTAGGCCACAAAGTTTCATTCTTCTTGGATTGTTTTTCATGTTGAAGTGTTTTGATTTTTGTGAAAGAAATGCAATGAAATCTTCTTTTATGATAAATAACCTTCATAAACTTGCTCATGGTATGATAGCATATTGATTTGTATGAACCTATTCTTGCATATTATAATGAAAGTGTAAATGATTTAGATAAAATGGAGTGTTTGTGGCAGCTACTATAATTATAGGGTGTTTCCCCTTGCAACATGAGTAAGGAGCCCCTTGGCCCTTTCACCACCTAGTAAAACTATTCTTAACGTGGTGATAATAGGTCATGTCACGTGGTCAATGGACATATTTGATAAAGGAGGGGACATAATTTTATCGGGAAATCTAGTGTCTATGCAGAGCTGCTAGTCCCACTAAGGCTGGTAGCTACCTTAGAAACAAACAAACTAAAACCACTTTCGTTTTCCTTTATGAGAAGTAGATAAGAGGGGAATAAAGGAGACCAACCTCTGTCTTGCGCTTGGTTCCTTGCTTGATTCCTCTCCCTTCTAATAGATCTTTGCCACTCTCTTCCTCGTCTACCCAGCTTCAAAGAGCACCTGTGGAATCAAAGCACCATAACACTATCCAAGAACAGAGATCTACTATCATAAACAATATAGGACCAGATATATATTGACCACACAAATGCATATATCATCAATCATACAAGAATGTGGAGGAAAACTTGAATAGCTTTATTAATAATCAAGAATAGCAAAGAGGATTACCACCAATTGTTCTGACCCAACGTCATCCCCTCAGCAAAAAAGCCCTTCTTCACCTCATGAAAAGCTTAGATCACCCAACACTATGATGTTACACCAAGAAACCAGTAGCACTTCCTTACAAGATACAAAATTCTAGCCTTCGGATCTCTGGGATGAGGAATCCATATATAGATGTTTGCAAGGGGGGTGAGTCAGCTTTTGAGATTTGATTAGTGTCCTCTCTTTGATAGTTCTTGATTCCACTTGGAGATTGATGATCTCTCACTCATCCCTGGGCGAATGCAGAGAGGCAAGAGTCACAAGAGAAGTTTCTGGAAGATTCCATGATCCTCCACCTTGCATATTGACCCTGCCATTTGTCCACTCTCGCCCATCGCACCCCATAGAAGGGCTTTTCAGTATGCATTGCACCTCCCGTGTGCATTTAGGTGGGATGCAGTGCACTTTGACCATGGAGCAGGTGAGATGGTCCAGTTTTGACCAGTTCTGAGTAATTTTTAATGGAGAACTTCTTGGAGATGATGTAATCAGCTGACCTTGTTCTTTTAGGGGTTGGAACAACACTTTTAGGGAGTTAAGAGCCCTTGGTTTATGGACATTTATGATTGGGGTTGCGGTGCCCAAAAATGTCTATAAAAGTTGCCCCCTAAAGCATGAGGTCGTTAATCTTTTGATGTCGGCTGAAATGCTTTATCACAAGGATCCAAAGTTTTTTTCGAGCTGGAAGGCTACCTGTAATAAGATACAATACAATACATTATCTTCGTAACATTTTCACGATCTAGCTGAGGCGGGCATTCCCATGCTCAGCTTTATAAATTCATTTTCATGTACATAAGACAGAAAATCGTCTGTGTGCAGACTGATGATTCTGGTAGAGCCATCATCCCTTGGATTGGATGATTATCTGTGCAGCAATGATGTACATTTGATGTCTTTATTTTCCTATATATATATTGCAGCTCGGATGGATGAAACTAGATCCGGGGTATTCAATCTCGTTCGATCTTCACTCAAAGTACAAGTCGATCCATGTGAGAGATGTTCTGGAGTCGAACATGGAAAGACATCGCTTGATTACTAGCCAATGATGTAAGCTATTAACAGGCATGAGAGGAATCACCGATAATGATGATGAACCTCAAGCTACTATAGTACAATTCACGTGGTGTGAATAAGGGAATTGCTGTCGAACACCACGCAAAATATTTTGGTCGAAGGCCATTGATGTAAACCTGTCGCCGGAAGTGAGAAACATGCCATTGAGGCATGCAAGCTTCAAAGTACTGAAAGGGTTGTTCCTAGATCGACTTCCTAGATAATGAGCTGATGTCGACAAGAAGCGATCCGTCATAGGAGAGCCTTATTGAATCCCACATCAATGACACGGAATGGAGCAAATGATTTTAATGGAGGTGAAAATGATCTGATGACATAAGGTTCAGGGTGGCGGTCATGAAAGAATGGAGCGTAAATGTATTGCAGTGGATGAGACACAGGTGAATTGTCTGAGCGACTTCTCTTGAACATATCGGCAACACTGACATGATGGATTGGTAGCGTTAACACCAAATATGGATGGTGTGATGAACCAATGGTGATATGACCAGTAAACAGAACAAACCAACCTGACTCGGATGCGGAGTGAAAGTGTCATGCTCAAGAGCGACTTGCTACCAATAAAGTTTCTTCAAGTTTTCTTCCCAATTTTTCCCCAGTCATTTCTGACCAGTACCTCTATATTTTTGTCAAGCTTGAGGACGATAACATATGCTTGTTCTATAATTTTCCCTTCGGGCAAACCCATCGCTATGTTTTAACAAGCCTAGCGATAGTGAAACTCGTTATTGTCTGTATGGACAAGTTTGTTGCTATTCGGTTTTAACGAGTTTAACGACAAAGATAACTCGGTCCTTTTCAATTTTAGAGAGTTTGAAAGGGACGTAAAGAAAACTCCAACAATCCTTTTTCGTCACATAATCCCTTAAGTCCAAAAAAGTATAAAATAATACAAAAGGGATGAATTTTCGGTAACTTTAACGAGCCGAACAAAACAAGCGCTCGATCTTTTTGTGTAATAATCCCTCAGGTCCAAAAGGATTAAAATCTATAGGAGGGATAACACTTCTAGTCACTTTAACGATCTGGAGAGGCCAATTTCTCGGCAATCTTTTCATATTTTACGAGTCAGATGAAACGAGCTTAAAGGAGACTCGTTTTTCGAGGAACGAGTGATAAATTCAGGTAGCAGCTAATTCCAGGTAAGGTTTGGAATTTTCCAATCACGGTAGTGTCACAAGGATGGCTAACAAGATCACTCTTCGTAGCTGTTCCTCAAAAAGGGTAAACAATCAAATGGAGGTGAATGATCAGCCAATATAGAGTGGAGGTGATGATGAGAACACGACCAAGGTTTTAAAGGCCAATGATAATTCATTCACGATGGTTGTTTACCAGAAATTGGTTCATTTTTTAATGAGCTTAAACTCTGGGGGAACATTTTATCATTTCTTATGTTTATTTTTTAACGATATTGAATTCCACGTTAAAACTGCTCGATCCAGTCGTATAATAAGGATGTCTCATTTAAGATGGCATTTTTCAAAGCTTTGCCCCGCATCCTTTCTTTATGCAAGTTAGGAAACGACCAATCCTATGAGTTTAAAGGGTTAGAGGACCTACAAATTTAAAAAATAAATGGTCACTCTTTGCTTGCATGCCAAAAGGTTTGCATGTCCCTGGGTATAGCGAAAAATTTCGAAGTTACCAAAGATTGTTCTATCTGCACTATGGACAAAACAGTTCCTGGGCAATGTCTACCAAAATAAACAAAGGTGAGTGGCGCAACTGGCTCCACTCACATAACTTTGACGAAGGAATCTTATTCCAGTCTAATCTCATAAACCTGTCATATATCCTTCGCGGAAACCTACCCTATACCCAAGGTTTTCCTGTCGAAACAGACTAGGGTGCATGCCCCCTGGGTTTCAGTCATGTCCTCTGAATCACTCGCGCTCATCAGGTGGATGGATTGGGGATTGATGAGACATTCCTTGCGTGAAAAGACCATTCAGTGATGTTATTTGATTATTTGCTATGTGTGAACTAGGGAATGAAAGCTGGTCTACGAGCTTGACCACTCTTCCTTCATGCGGAAAACACATTACTCTAAAGAGTGAGGAGACAATGGCTCCCATGTAATAAATATAGTCACGTCCAAGGAGTAGATTATAATCCAGGGGTCCTTGGACTACCATTAAATTCATGTGAATGGTTTTCCTTCTCAATGTTATCAGCACATTGGGAAGGATCCCTAACGGTCGACTAGTTCCTTTGTCAAATCCTGTTAGATTTCTCATTTCAGGAAAAAGCGATGGTGAACCAAGCGCTTTACAAGCAGTTGAGGAAAGGATACTCACATAAGCCCCTTCATCTATGATGGTACCGGCCATGACCATTCTATATATTTGAGCAATGATTCGAAATGGTACACTAGCCGGTAAGCGGGGTCTGCCTAGTAGATTCCAATCGAAGGAAACAACTAGGTTGCTTGGAGGTGGGACCGAATAGACAGCCGGATACGACTCTGATGAAATTCCTTCTGTGGTAAAGGAATGGGTAGACTGCCCCCATGTTCATCGGAGTCTGTGCTGACGAAGAGAATTTGGACGGTGTCATTCTTATTCTCTCCAGTGACTGTACCATCTGAAGATGGACCTTCTGAAGGCAAGACCGGGTCAACTGCCACCTCAACCTTTTGACTTTCATCTGGTGTGGATTCAGAGGGTTCATATTCAATGATAGATGCTTCAGCCGACCATAATGGCGTGTCGGCAAAATTTTCAACTAGTGATAGACTCGGCAAGAGTTTCTTATATTCAGGGGGAAGCCGTAACGGTGAAGTCGGACGGTCGTGAAAAACTCTTTTAGCCTCGTCTAAGAAGGGACAATGGTGGACGGTGTCATCGCCTTCACACAGTTTACAAGGAAATTTACATTTTCCTTTTTGTCCAGGGGCTTCACTTTCACTAGTTGACAGTGTATTCTCAACATGATCGTCAGAGGTTTATGACACTGGATTGTGCAAACGAGGAGACCAGTCCCTTAAGACTTGAGGGATGCAAGGACAATCTTGATGATACTGGTCTCCTTTGAAAATGACACATGGCGATTTAGGCCTGGATAGTGTAGTGTGCGGATTTTCACTAGACGATGCCTGGTTGCCCCTTTTCGCCTTTGGGTCCTTCTTCTTCTCAGTTACTTGAATTTTGGCTTTACCAACTTCATCAAGAGAAGAGGAAGTAGGAGAGGGAGAATTGGATGAAGTAGAAGGTTGGGGGGTAACTCTAGTATCATTAGTTACTGACTTGATTGTTCAGGAATCACGGTGTTCTGAATGACAAAGATCGAGAAGAGCCATAAGGGTAAGCCAATTGTCAATCTTGGAAGCGACAATGTGGCCATATGGGGTGGACCAACGTCTCCCCAAGAGGAGAAAGGACTAGGATTTCCTCCAAGAGGAAATCCTTGGTTGGTGGACTCCATTTTTCTCAACCTAAGACCAACGCAGGAAAGGTGATGTTTATTCCAATTAAAATAAATTTTAGATGCTTTGACACAACTTGTTTTTTCAATTTTTAAGAGTCGAGAAAAAACAAAAGATGACTCTAGTCGCCTTCGATTTTTAATGAGCTTGAAGTGACAAGTGCTCAGATGGACTTTCCCTTCAAGGAGTCTAAAAAGTAATGAAAGAGACTACTCTGGAAATCTAGACAGAGGGATTACCAAACCAATCACAAAACTCTAGAATACTTTTTATGGTACGGCAGTCAATCTTTGCAAATGTTGTGTTCTGTGCATTCCGATCGATGGGCCGGCAGACACAACTTCCTATGGATAAAGGATAAAGCCTATTGTGGTCTCCCAATATATACTCGATGGTACGTGGGAGCACAATTCCGTACTGGTACTTATCGTCTCAAAGTGGAGGAATCACCCAACCAGCAATGAAAACAACAGTTACCAGGCTTTACGACGCCAGAATACGTCTCTAGCCTAGACTTCTAAATGTTGTGCGTTAGGTTCCCAAGCGTTTTTAGATTCATTAAATTTATTTTACAGTTGATCTTGCTTAAGAAATTTTCCTTTTAGGTTCACAACATGATGTAGATATACAATTCCTAAAATGTAATCTAAGATGATAAACAATCGTTTAATCTTCTTTTTGCAATGAAAATCCTAGCTACTAAGGAAAGAGAGACAATATTCTTTCAACATAGAGCAGGGAGCACACACTATATCCACTGTCCTAAATCAAACCAAAACATAATCTAAATGCAAATGCACATGCATGTATTTGTTTTCAGCCTTCTTAATGTGTGAATGATACAAAGAAAGCTAATCGCAAATCTGAATTATTTTTCAAAGCAACATTACTAACAAGTTTCTTTTCAAGACAAAATGAAGACAATGACGACACTTTGTTATTTGGACTTGAAAAATTGCTTTTTACACTTGAAAAACTATTAATTCAAATCAAATACAAGAGTAACAGTGTAATTGACTATCAAGAACAATCAGATTCTCTTCTACGACTGAAAACGACACTTGCGACACTTTCAAATCAAGAAACAACAGTTCAATTACGCTACTTCTTTGTAAAAGAGAACTGAAAATGGCTCACAATACATAAAAACATTTGCAGTTCCTTGCACAACGGAGGCAGAATAATGGCAAGGGACGGGGTTTCCAACAGAGGTATACTGATTACAGGCAGCAAAACTCCTGAATAGAGTTTAAAAGAGTGAAAAAACCAAAGTCTGAAGGCAAAATTATCCCTTTCTGATCAGCGCACCTATTACACAGGGATTCTAGTATGCATCCCACCTATAGCACATGGGAAGTGTGATGCGTACAAATATCCTTGAAGATAGGGTCCGATGGTATAGTGTGAGACTTTTGATCCAGTTATTGATCACAGTTTGTAGCACAGTTCAGGGATTTTGGCCGAGCAAGTGGTAATTAGTAAATAAATCACAGGGGTAGATCTAAGGAGGTTACTAGAGCCACCACAAGGGAAATTAGAGAGCTTGTAAATCGATTGTTCAGTTTATAAACAAAACCCAGAGATAGACTGAAGCAACATTGATCTACTTTGCACTTGCATAGCAAATGCAGTTCGAAGGCTAGCTGGCTTGATTTCAGGCTCCGTCTATCAGTTTATAAAGCAAACAAATATAGACAAACAAAGAATCTACTCGCTCCCCAGCGGAGTCGCCATTTTGTTATCAGGAAATCTAGTGTCTCTGCAGAGCTACTAGTCCCACTAAGGCTGGTAGCTACCTTAGAAACAAACAAACTAAAACCACTTTCGTTTTCCTTTATGAGAAGTAGATAAGAGGGGAATAAAGGAGACCAACCTCTGTCTTGCGCTTGGTTCCTTGCTTGATTCCTCTCCCTTCTGATAGATCTTTGCCACTCGCTTCCTTGTCTACCGAGCTTCAAAGAGCACCTGTGGAATCAAAGCACCATAACACTATCCAAGAACAGAGATCTACTATCATAAACAATATAGGACCAGATATATATTGACCACACAAATGCATATATCATCAATCATACAAGAATGTGGAGGAAAACTTGAATAGCTTTATTAACGATCAGGAATAGTAAAGAGGATTACAACCAATTGTTCTGACCCAACGTCATCCCCTCAGCAAAAATCCCTTCTTCACCTCATGAAAAGCTTAGATCACCCAACACTATGATGTTACACCAAGAAACTAGCATCACTTCCTTACAAGATACAAAATTCCAGCCTCCGGATCTCTGGGATGAGGGATCCATATATAGATTTTTGCAAGGGGGGTGAGTCAGCTTTTGAGATTTGATTAGTGTCCTCTCTCTAATAGTTCTTGATTTCACTTGGAGATTGATGATCTATTACTCATCCCTGGGCGAATGCAGAGAGGCAAGTGTCACAGGAGAAGTTTCTGGAAGATTCCATGATCCTCCACCTTGTAGATTGACCCTGCCATTTGTCCACTCTCACCCATCGCACCCCATAGAATGGATTTTCAGTATGCATTGCACCTACCGTGTGCATTTAGGTGGGATGTAATGCACATTGACCATGGAGCAGGTGAGATGGTCCAGTTTTGACCAGTTTTGAGTAGTTTTTCATGGAGAACTTCTGGGAGATGATGTAATCAGATAACCTTGTTCTTTTAGGCGTTGGAACAACACTTTTAGGGACTTAAGAGCCCTTGGTTTATGGACATTTATGATTTGGGTTGCAGTGCCCAAAAATGTCTATAACACACAAACACAACTACCGTATTTATTCGGTGAGTAACAACAAATTCTTGAGTATTGTGTCAATCATTCTTTTATTCATTGAAGACTCTCAAGACATGATCCTTTAGTTACTGTTGGAGTCTAATTGAAGGGGTAATGCATGGAATTGAGATGGCATGTTAGTGTAACACATACATATAACAACTAGTGGATTAAGTTATTTTACGAATAATCCAAGTAATGATTAGGAATGCTAATTATACGAGGAACAACAACATTAACATGTCTAACACTTATTATTGGAAAAATAAGATATAAGGTAGAGTTGTTAAATAATAAGCAATTGGTTGATATAGATATTATTATTGTAGTTTATGGAGAAGGAGAATAAGAGGGTCATTGCCTAAAATCCTTCTAATTCCATTGTCAATAGTGTCAAACATTGCAAACTATTCTTATGTACCATGGAAATCATAATCCAAAATGGATCATGATATATTTTGTTATATATCTTGATACTTTCTATGTGGAAAAATTGGAGGAATTGGCTTACAGGGCCAACTTTCGAGTCAACTTCCACATTAGTGATTTGGGATCTTATAGATTCAATTGAGAGCCCATTTTTCTTACATAGATCCATCCATTTGATGTTACTGTAGACATGGGAATCTTTTCAACTATGTGAAAATCACCTCAAAAAAAATTTGTATGTGAAAGTTATACCTCTCGTAAGTTGACCTACCTTATTGATCTCCATGGCACTGAGTGGATGCCATGTCAACCCCCATTACTCACTCATGTGAATGAAGTTTGAGGATTTTTCTATCATATCTCATGATTAGCTCTTATGTTATCACATCTTTAGTTAGTCAAAAACCAAACACTAGATAGTAGGATATGGGAAAATTTTGTAAATATTTTATCCATGGATGTTAGCGAGTGTGAGGGCCAAGTGTCAGGGAAACACAAGGGAGCACTCATTTCAAATGCATGGAAATTAGTTTTCATCAAGTTCTAGGTGTTCTAAGGAGGGAGCAAAAAGGTATACTAGACAATGCCAAGGCATCACAAGGGAGAACTAGGTCAAAATGCATGGAAATGAACAAATAAGAATGTAGTGTGCCAAGGAGTGTCAGCGAATTCCAAGTGCCCCAAGGACGAAATGTGTTAGGATAAGTTAAAAATAGGACATGCATGAGGAAATATTATGGTTGTGATAAGATGTGTACAAAGTAGTTTCAGACAATGGGAGAATTTGGGTTGGGCACAACATTGTTTTATCAATGTCTTGGCTGGGTTCCCAAGTCGCAAAAAAGGTAAGGCTATCTATGAGGGCATGACAACTAGGGAATGCAAGGAAGTACTAACACATGCTAGATAGTTCCAAGGCATTTTAGGCATGCTAAGACATGCCAAGTGCTAAGGCATGCTAAGAAGTTTCAGGCACCAGTGTGTGGTGCCAACACATGCTAAGGAGTGTTAGGGACAAGTTCTAGGGAAGCACAAGGGAGCAGTAGTTTCAAAAGCATGGAAATGAATGAATAAGAGTGTGACAGGGAGTGTTAGCTAGCGAGTATGATGTGTGCTAAGTGTCAGGGAGTGCTAGGGAGTGTTAAACCATGCCAAGAAATGTAGGGGATGCTAACATGTGCTACATAGTGCCAAGGGATTATTAGGTGTGCTAGATTGTTATGGCATGTTAAGATGTAAAATTTTTTGCTTAGTAGTTTAATTTTACGACCATGGTTGGATGTGAGCCTTATCTTCATAACTTTTTAAGTTGGATAAGTTGGAATTACACATGAGTTGCGTCAGATGAGTTATAGGAAGTTCTTAGGTGAAAAATGTATAGTATAGTTGTAGTAATTGTAAGTTGGTCAAGTTGTTGTTATAATTAAGTTGTTGTTATAGTTGAGGTAGGATTTTGTTGGGTTCCCATATTGCAAAAGATGTAAGGGTAGTTGTGAGGGCACGATAGCTAAGGGGTGTCATGGCATGCTAAGGAATGAAAGGGCATGCTAACACATTCCAGACAGTTTTCTGGTATGATGGTTTGATTTAATTTACGGTGTTATTTTTATTATCTGCTTTGCATAGCACTATTTTTCCTAGTTTGGAAAATTACAGTGAGTGAGTTCCAAGTGTGCTAAGGAGGGGGTGACAAGGTATGCAATGCATTACTGCCAAGGCATGCTGCAGTGCTCGGGAATCATACCAAGATGTGCCAAGCGCCAAGGTATGTCAATGCGTGCTGAGTGTTAGGGAGTGCTAGAGAAACATAAGGGAGAACTAGGTCAAAATGAATGGAAATGAATGGATAAGAGTGTGTCATAGGGAGCGTTAGTGAGCACCAAGTGTGTTAAGGAGCGAGTGACATGGTATCCTAGGTTGCACTAAGTCATGCTAGATTGCTAGGGTGACATGCAACCAAGATGTGCCAAGTGCTAGGATGCGTCAACATGTGCTAAGACATGTTAGGGAGTGCTAGGGAAACACAAGGGAGCACTAGGTCAAATTAATGCATGCAAATGAATAAATAAGAGTTTGTGACAGGAAGTGTCAATGAGATACATGTGTGCTGAGGGAGTAATAAGGGATGTTATGCAGTGCTAAGGCATGCTAGAGGCCAAGGAAACATTCCAGATGTGCTAGGTACTAGGGTGTGCCAACGCATGCCAGGGAGTGTTATGGAGTGCCAAGGAAAGAAAAGGGATCACTTGTTTCAAATACATGGAAATTAATGAATAAGAGCATTGACAAGGAGCGTTAGTGAGTTCTAGGTGTAGTAAGGAGGGAGCGACAAGATATGTTAGGTAGTGCCAAGGAATGATAGAGTGCCAAGGAAGCTTACCAAGATGTACCATGTGTCAGGGTGTGTTAATGCTTGCCAGAAAGTATTAGGGAGTGCCACAAAAACACAAGGGAGAACTAGTTCAAAATGCATGGAAATGAAGAGATAAGAGTGTGTGATAGGGAGTGTCAACAAGTTCCAAGTTTTCTAAGGAGGGAGTGACAAGGTTATATGCTAGGTAGTGTCAAGGCATGATAGAGTGCCAGGGCATGTTAGAGAGTGATAGGGTGTGGTAGGGAGTGCAAAGCATGCCAAGAAATATAGGGGATGCTAACACATGCCACATAGGGCTAAGGGATTGTTAGACGTGCCATGCGCTATGGCATGTCAATATGTAAACTGTGTTTCTTAGTTTTTTTATGGCCATGGCTGGACGTGAGTCTTGAATTGGTAACTTGTTAAGTGGGATGAGTTGAGACTAGAAATGGGTAGCCTAAGATGTGTTATAGGCAATTCTTAGGTGAACAACGCATAGTCTAGTTGTAGTAACTATAACTTGGTTAAGTTGTTGTAGTCAGGGCTGGACTTGGTTGGGTTCCATCCAAGTCTAAAACAACGTAAGGGTAGATGTGAGGGAATTATAGCTAAGGAGTGTCAGGGCATGCCAAGGAATGAGAAGGTGTGCTAACACATGGAAGATAGTATCAATGGATGGTGAGGAGTATTAGGGAGAGTCAGGGGAACACAAGGGAGAACTAGGTCAGAATTCTTGGAGATGAACAAATAAGAGTCTATGCCAAGGAGTCTTAGTGAATTCCAGGTGTCCCAGGGATGAAGTGTTTTAGAAGTTCAAAATAGGACTTGCAGGAGACATGCCTATGGTTGTGATAAGGCGTGGATAAAGCAATTTCAGAGAAAATGAGACTTTGGGTTCGACACAATATTGCTTTTCTAATGAATTGGTTGGGTTCCCAAGTTGCAAAAAAAGTAAGTTTATCTGTGAGGGTGTTAGTGTAATTCAGTTCAGTTTGTCACTAGTGATCAAATATACTCTTACAAGCTGTTGTTAGGGTGTCAAGTCATTTTTTTTTCATTTCAATGAGTCTTCAAATAAAAATTGGTCACTCACAAGTGTGTCTAGGGCTATTTCCATTCTCTCAATAATTTCATATGCCGATCACTTTCATCACTCATTTGAGTCTACCATCATGAAAACATCATTAATATAACTTCAGTCACAACATCATGGTCTCCATTCAGCTTAGTGTCACGATTAGGTCATTAGGGTTAAGGTCACAAAATCAACCATTTCATGTATAAATTCGGCAAATGAGGAGTAGCAATAGGTAAATTTGTTCAATAACACTTGATTTCAAATGTAATTTATATTTTTAGATGTAATAATGTTCCTACGATTCCAAAGTTACAAGAAGCATTCTTAAGGCTACAAAACTAAAAAAGAAAGTGAATTGGTGAGGTGGGCCATCCTACCTCATTAATCACTTAGACAGTAAAATAAAATTATAAAAGCACATGGGGGAACTCACTCACACTCATTTTCACTTGTCTACCATCCTAGCATTGAGCTCATCCCTCTCCTTTGAAAAAATTGTGATTCCATAGCCCTCACTGGCAACAATTGTCTCTCGCTGTGCATGGGGCAGAGTTGTCCAAAATTGTTGTTTGACCACCAAAATTCATTTTTCAAAGCTCCTCTTTAGTCATTTCATCCTCCAGGCTCTATAACAAGTAATTTTGATCATTTTCATGCCCTCCTTTGCCTCATATGTCAAGAAAATGATAAAATACTTCTTCTTCTAGGGTTTACGCGATTTTAATGGTTTTGATCCTCAAATGATGAGTTGCTACCTAAACCCTAGATTCCTTGTCCCTACACCTCTATTTACACCTGGTACACCATTTCCATCCATCACAATGCCTTATCCCCTCATTTTCTATCATTTTCCTCTAAACACTAATCTACCCTATCTCTTTCTAGGATAGGCCTGTGTTTTGGCCCTTTCCACCCCCTCCCCTCACTCGTTTCCCAAAATTCCTTTTTCTCCTACTCACTGACATCATCCCCTACCCTCCTAAATTTCCTTACAAATTTATGTAACTTTTATGTCCATCATACCACCTCATTCCCTCAGAGCAACAAACTTCATTATTTTTGCTTGCCTCTCATCCAGGGTTTAAGGTATGGAGTCTAACTCATCACCATCAGAGAAGAGGAACTACAACAAGGGAGGAAAGATATTAAGGTTTGAGCCCTATAATTGCAATGAAATCACCTCCTCCACATTTTTTATGAAATTCTTTGAAGATGTCAATTGTTTAGTGTTTTGTCAAAGAGTGTGGGAAGTAGGTTACCATGAGCATCTCACAAATATATTTTCCCTCACCTTAAAGGAAGACAAGATCACCATTACAGGACTCATTTCATGTTTTCAGTGGATTCCATCTCTCAAGCTATAGGCATACCAAACCATGGTGAAAACTGGTTCAAAGGCATGAACCTAGACCTAGAAGAGTACAAACTCTACTTGAAATCACAATACAAAGGAGCTCACTCACATGTTTTCCCATTCAGATACTTGTTGGAAAGATATGCACCATTCATGAAGGCTATCGTGAATTTCTTCAAATGTGAGGGCATATTTTCTAGGCTATATCAAAACCACATAAGACTACTCATGCACTTTACAGCTACCAAGTCTTTAAATTTGTCTAGCTACTTGTATAGGAGCCTAACCAAAATTTATGAAAGGGTATAATTGAAAGGAAAACTGAATTATCCCAACCTCTTTCACCATAGAGTAATAAATGTTATAGCACTCCATTAGTTGAAAGAGAAGAACATGACATGGGATACCTTCATTGAGGCATCCTTGAAAACGCATATAACCACTTCACCAAGCCAACACCAAAACATGTCAATACAACCCATGGAGGTGGGGTCATCAAGAAAACATGACGAGGTTTCCAAGGCACCTAGGCCTGAGGTGACCAATACATATCAGAGAGGAAGAAACCTTTTATTTTCTCCTCAAATTGAGGAAAGGGACAGGCCTACTACATTAGCAGAACATGGATCACCATCACATCATGAGGCTTCTTTGCATGATGAGGAGACCATTGAGCATGAATTTGACCTAGTTGAATTGGAGGCACATGATTAGCATCAAACCCTTCAACAAGCCATCAAATAGAAGGATTAGCATATCATGCAGCTCAAGGACAAGTTGGAAAGGTCCAAATTCATCATTGCATTCCTTGAGAAAGAAAACAGTCAACTTAAGGAAAACCAACTAGTCATGGAGAAAGAATGATTCAAAGTCAAGAAACAAGATATGGAAGGCAAGGCACTAGTGGACCATGAGGAAGTTGAGCATCATGAATGAATTGTGGCAAGGAAGAGACCAATTACAATGGGTCTTAGGAAGGAACTTCATAGGGAAGGAGAACAAAAGCCACCAATGGAAGAATTGACCTTTGAAGAGAGTATTTCCATGGAAATAAATGAGGATTGGGAGTTTTGGATTGAAAAAGTCAATTTCCACCTTGAGAAGCTGCTCGAGAAGGCCAATAGGGATAACAAGTTGCAAAATAAACTGTCCATCCATTATTACACAAGGAATCATGTTGCCAAGGTCAAAATCAAGCAGTTGAAGGAAAAACTCAAGGAAACCATAATCAACCAAGAGGAGAAGGGTAAGTTAGATTTGCTTGTTGATGAATCCATGATTGCATCACATACCTCATCAAGAATATATGGACAAATTTTGGGAGGATTTTGAAAAAAAATTGTGTTTTGGTGCAAATTGGTGTAGACTTGCAAATTTTTTGGCAATTTTTTTATCTAGGAGCGCAGCGAGCTCACGTTGTGCTTCTTCCTTAGGACTCAAAATGATAGAAACTCAGAATTTTTTTAAAGCTTATGACCCCCTCTCAAAATAAATTTTCCCACTTTCCTGATCTAGGGCTCAATTTTTGAGGAATTTGTGAAAAAGAAGCCAAAAATCACCTTCCTGCCTTTCTTTTTCCATTTCGTTGTGCACCTGGAGACACCTAGGGAGAATGGCCATATCTCAGCTAAAAATGCGTGATTTTGAGTGAAAAAATACTCTAAAGACATATAAACTCTCCCAGATTTCTATAGAAGGCTTTAGGTATGGGTTCATACTTAAGAAAGGCACTCAAAAATGGCCTCCGACAGCGCGCTGCACACCTGGAAATTTCTAAGATTTTTGTAAAATTTTCACTTTGTAATTTTTGTAATTCTTAGTTTGACTTTGGTAAAAGTCAAAAGAGTGAAGTATATGAATGTGAGGGGTAAAATTAAATGCAAATAATGGGTGGTTAGTCTTTGTAAGCTTTTTTTATGTAAATTTGACCTCATTTATAAGAGAGGCTGGAGTCAAAGTTAATTGTAGAATTTCTTTTTAACTTCCCTAGACATTAGGGTTTGGATAGAACACCTCATGGAACAGTTCCAAGGGTAATGGATTCGACCCCTGAGAGTGGGGAGATGTTGTTTTTCTCTTTATGTATCAATTTCTCAGTGATAGAACGGGTTGGACTTCAGAGGAGAGAACTATTGTAGGTTATACTTGGACATTTTATGGAAATCAAAGGACACAGTTTGCAACTATTATCTAGGAATTCATGTGCAGTACTTTTCTCATGTTATTTTTTCTTTGCTATAGATTTATATGAAAGATATTCATCTTCTCTTTCCATTCATAAAATATTGAATGGTTTTCCTCATAGTTTATAAACAAAATTCTTTGCATAAAGCTCTATTTCTATGGAAAAATCATTATGTGTTACTTTCTTTCTTTCTTAATGAATTCATGTTTCATGCTCATTAAGGCCATTTTCTTGTTCTAAACACTACAATACACCAACAAACCCTAAGATCCATCACAAAAGTAATGCTATACATTTCTCCTTTATATCTTTTCTGTTGTAACCCTTTGATCCTCTGACCTGGATACTTCGTTTTTCTCCCTTATCCAGCAACAAAACCCTAAATTTTCTAAAGTCCACCTGAGGCTAGATATATAACCTAAAATAATTTACATTCCAGTCATCTCTTGGCTGTGATTTCATAGAGAAAGCCCTCTCTGGTTTGGTAGGGCTAGCTACCAAACTAAAAGCTTGGTCTGTGGTTACCACCATCAATCTCCTCATCAGCCTCAGACATTGTGGAGGATAACAGAGGGCATGACAAGTAGGGAGTGCCAAGGTGTTCTAGTGAATGTAAGGTTCCTAAGTCATGGGAACGTGTAATGCTATTTGTGAGGTCATGACTACCAAGTTGTGTTAGGGAATTATAGGGCATGCTAACATGTGCCAGATAGCACGAAGACATGTCAAACAAGCTGATGTGCAAAGTGCCAAGGCATGCCAAGATGTACAAGGGTGTGACAATGCATGCCAGGGGCTATCAAGGAAACAAAAGGAAGGAAAAAGTTAAACTACAAGTAAATGAGCACATAATATGGTTAATAAGTCATCCATTTACCTTTTCCATGAGGGGCATGCTAAGCGCACCAACACTAGGTGCCAATAGGTGTCAAGTGCTAAGTGTCAATGCATTCTAAGTGCCAAATCTTCCTTCATTTCTTCTCATATAGTTTCCAATAATTGATCTCAAATAACTTTAATATTAAACCATGCCAAAGCATACCAAGTCATCTCAACACATGCAAAACATGCTAAGACTTGCCAAGTGCAAACATGTGCCAAGTTCCAATGTGTGTCAGGGAGTGTGATGCTTGCTATGAAGTGGCAAAGCATATCAAAGAGTGCTAAGGTGTGCTAGAGAGTGATAATGCATGCTAAGGAGTGTTAGGGAGTACGAGGACAACACATGGGAGAACTAGGTCAAAATACATGGAAGTGAATGAATATTAGGGTGTGTCGTGGAGCATAAATTAGTGCTAGATGTCATGCCAATGAGGGAGTGACAAGGTATGCTAAGCACAGGTCAGGCATGCCAGGGAATATCTGGGAATGCTAAGAAGTGCTAGAGTGTGCTAGGTAGTTTCAGGGTGTGCTAACATATGCCAAATGGTGCCAAGGAATTCTAGGTGCTAAGACATGTGATGATGTGCATGGGGCCAGAGTATCCCAATATGTGTTAAGGAGTTTCAAGGAAACAAAAGGAATAACCAAGCTAAAATGCAAGGAAATGAACACATAAGAGGGTTAATAAGTCAGGACTTTATCTTTTTCAAAAGGGGCATGCTAGGAACACTAATAATATGTTTGAATACATGCCAAGTGCCAATGTGTGCCAAGTGCTAATCTTTTTTAATGAATATTATGCCAAGGTGTTCCAGGTCATGTTAGGGACTACAAGGAATGCCAACATGATAGCGGAGTGCTATGCTATGCTATGGCATGCCAACATGTGCTTGGGAGTCCTACTCATGGCAACATGTTCTAGGTACAAAGATGTTCCAAGACATGCAAGGTGCCAAGGAATGTTTGTGTACTGTTCCAAAGCATGTTAAGGTGTGCCATGAGTGTTGAGGAGTGCTAGGTATCTCTCATTAATAGAATTGATAGAGCTTGATTATGTATTAAATAATATAGTTGCTACACACACTAGTGGAACTTTATTTAAAAGAATTTTGCCAGATAATAAACCTAATAGAGATGAATCATGTGTTGACTCATAAGAAAACTATATTCTTATGACTTGAGGGAAATGATACACACTAATTAGTTCTTAACAAATTGACTGACTATTATAACCACTATGACCTTGGAGACTTAATGAAAAGGACTCCATAACAATGGTCTTAAATCATTATCTTTTGACAAAAAATATAGTAGCAAGTACATAGTGTCATCAACAACTCATTGGAATGATCAATGATGACGAACATTTTTTGGCCATCACCAAAAGTAACCAAAAATAGCATTGGTGAGGGTCAATAAAACATTGTCACTAGAAGTGTCACCAAAAAGAGAATTAGTGATGGGCCTTTAACAACCCTCACCAAAAGTGTCACCAAAGAGAGAATTAGTGATGGGCCTTTAACGACCCTCACCAAAAGTGTCATTTAAAATGGCTTTGGTGACAAACCTTAAAGGAACATCACTATATAAACTTACAACAATGATTTTTTAAAGACGGTCACCATATGAAACATTGGTGATGGACCTCAAAGGTCTATCACAGGCATGAAGCATCATCAAAAACTCATTGGAATGATTAATGATGCCGAACATTTATTGACCATCACCAAAAGTAACCAAAAATATCATTGCTGATAGTCAATAATGATCGTCACTAGAAGTGTCACCAAAGAGAGAATTAGTGATGGAACTTTAATGAACCCCACCAAAAGTGTCACCAAAGAGAGAATTAGTGACGGACCTTTAACAACCGTCACCAAAAGTTTCATTGAAAATGGCTTTTATGACAAACCTTAAGGGCCATCACTATATACACCTACAACAACACTTTTTTAAATATCGTCACCATATGAGACATTGGTGATGGACCTTAAAGGTCCGTCACAGGCATGACCCTCACCAATGACCTTTTTTCTTGTAGTGAAATTTGCATCATCATAATGTTTGAAATTGAGTTTCAGAAGATGCCCAGTTAGTTTTTCATACCAGGCTCGCAATGCTTGTTTGAGGCCATACAAGGATTTCACAAGTTTTCATGCTTTATGTTCATGTCTTTTTACAGCAAATCCTTCAAGCTAGGACATAAAAACATTCTCTTTTAGATCTCCATTCTTGAAAGAAGTTTCTATATCCATTTGATGGATTTTCCAACCGTTCTGAGCTACTAGGGCAAAGAGTGTCTGGATGGTAGCCCATTTTTCTTTGGGGGAAAAAGTATCCTCATAATCGACCCCTTCCTTCTGTGCAAAACCTTTTTCCACGAGCCTGGATTTGTGCTTGTCAAGCAAGCCATCAAATTTATACTTTTTCTTGTAGAACCACTTGCAGCTAATTGGTTTGGTTCCCAATGGACGATCAATCAGCTTCCAAGTGCCATTCTTTATCAAGGCATCATACTCCTTTTGCATTGCTTCTTTCCATTCATCATGAGAAGCAACTTCTTTGAAAGAAGTTGGCTCAAAATCTATGGACAAATTCAATTCACAATCATAAGAAACATCCATATCAACAGATGCTAAGACTCATCTACATCACCTCCATTTTGTTGGGTTGAATTTCTAGTTCCTATCTTTCCAACCTCATAAGGATGAACATCTTCAAGTGTCTTTGTCAGCCACTTTGGGCGACCTTTTTGAGATGCTCCAGGCTACTCCATTTATTGAGTTGGGACTGAATCAAGATTGGGTCTCCCAATTATGTCAGTCACATCACTCAAAGTATCATCTGTTGTTGGAGTTTCATGTGGGGGAGAGAGTGCTTCAGAAGAATATTCCACAGGTTGATCTAGTATAGGAATCCCCCCTTCAAGATGTGGAATATGATTATCAAATTCTTGAAATGACTTTGCATTTGTGAATCTATCCAAGTGATCAAGTTTCTACTCAACAACATTGTCAATTTTGGATGATCCGAGAAAGATTACATCTCTAGATACAACAAAAGAATTATTGACTTCACCATAGAGATGATATTCTTTGGAGGTGTTTGAATACCACAGGAATATACACTTACGACTTCTTGCACCAAGTTTGTTTCTATGTACCTTTGGTATCAAGGCATAACATGTGGAACCAAAGACCTTGAGATTCTTTACAGAAGGAATGTGCCCATACCACATTTCGTAAGGAGTCTTGTTTCTAATAGCATTAGATGGACATCTATTCTTTACATATACAACACATAGAATTGCATCAGCCCAAAACATGAATTTTACATTTTTGAAAAACATCATGGATAGCACCATATTTGAGATTGTCCTATTAATTCTTTCAACTACTACATTATGTTGGGGATTATAAGACACAGTTGTTTGATGTTTGATCCCATGTTGGCGAAGATATTTTTCAAATTCATTTGAAGTGTATTCTTTTCCATTATCAGTGTGAATAGAGCCAATATGACATTGTGCTTCATTCCCAATCCATGTATGAATGTTCTTGAATGTTTGAAAAGCATCATATTTGTTCTTCAATAAATAAACCCAACACATTCTGGTGTAGTCATCAATAAATCTCATCATATATTTATTTCTGTTTGCAAAAGGAACATGCATTGGACCACATAAATCTGAATGAATGAGTTCAAGTTTTCTATGTGCTCTGGAATGTGAATCATGGAAGGATTGTTTGCTATGCTTTCCTAGAATGCAAGCATCACATTGCTTAAGTTTCCCAGGAATTGTAGGCAATCCAGTAACACCATTTTTCTTCAAAAAGCGGAGGTTTTGATAGTTAAAGTGTCCAAATCTAGCATGCCATAATAAACTTGATGGAAATGTACCTTCTTCATAATGAGAATTGTATGAGAAATTTTGTGCACGAGTAGAGGTACCCTGCAGCTTGAGAATCCTTTCTTCTTCTATCCCCGTCATGACAAGTGAGTGCTTTGATGCTTCTCTCACCTCAAGCTTGCCATCAAACATATGAATGGAGTTTCCTTGCTGACGGATGTGGACCAAGGACAACATTTTTCTCCTCAATTATGGGAGATATAAAACGTGATGCAGAAGAAAGTTTGGAAGACCAGGAAATTTAAGCCTAATTGTACCAAGCCCTGATGGGTTGAGTTTTCATTTGTCTACAAAGTATATTGCTCCATCAACATTGTCAGTAAATTCCTAAAAAAAAAAAATTCTGAAATTCATGTGGGAATTTTCTCTTGAATCAAGAAACCAATCATTTTTCCAGGAAGCAAGTAAAGCATTAAATAAGTCTTCATTTAGTCCAATATTACAGTGTTCCACAACATAGTGAGCGATTCAGGTTCTTTACCTTTCCCTTTATCATTAGTTTTACCTTTGGGTTGGTTTCTTTCCTGCTCAATTATATGTCCCAAGGAAACTTGCATGTGGACGCATCGTGTGATCCATCTCTTTTGCAGTGTATGCAGTGCAAATCTGACTTTTCTTCTTGAGAGTGTCTACCCCCCCTGCCTCTGATATTTCTTCCTCTTCCTCTTCGACCACCTCTTCCTTTGGAAGAATCTTGAGAAATATTCTTCTCTCTATGTGCAAGGCACACAACCTCTTTAGAAGACTAAGGAGTTGTCTTCTTCCCAAAGCTTTCTCTCTTTCCACAATTTTTTTCACAATGGAGTCAAAGGTACTATCTTTGAGTTTCCATTTTCATGCAATGACTAAAGATAATTTGAATAAGTGGGATAAAGTGCCTCGAGAAAAGCTATCAAAGGAATGTCTAGTTCAACATTAGTGTCTTTGATATTATGCATAATAGATTTTATTTCTGATGCAAGAGAAAGAGGATCATCATTTTGTAACTCAAGGGTGAATAATTTAATCATAAGTTGAACAAATTCAAGTGCAAAGTGTGTCATAGAGTTCCTTTAGTTTGTGTAAGGCTTTGAAAGAATTTGAAAATGGAAAAATATGGTGACTCACCTCTTCATTTATTGATGCTACAATCAGTGCGTAAGCCTTGCCATTCTTATTTTCCCAAATGGCGAATTCCTTGTCTCAAGTATGTTGTTATTCCTCTTTGTCTCCATTTCCAACACACACTCCTTTCCACAGCTCATTAAAAATGAGAGTGTGTTTAATTTTCGTGACCATTATGGATACTTCTTCTTCCTGGTGAGAACCACTCCCACAATAGATATCAGTGAATGCATTTAAAAAAAATAAAATTACCCTGCTGCCAATATATAAAAATGCAGTTTTGGTGGTTAAAAATTGCACTCTGATATATTAAAAGATAGAGGTATTATGGTTATATGGTTATATCAAACAACGTTATATATTATATATTATATATTATATATTATATATTATATATTATATATTATATATAAATATATCATATATATAGAGTAGTATGGAGGAGCGTTGTATATATACCAGAGTAGTATAGAGGAGAGTTTGGGACAATGTATATATGACATGGAGGAGCATTCAGAAAACAACGTGGAGAAAACATATACTATAACAACGTATATATGATATTGGGACAGCATATATATGTTAGCATTTATGTAAAGAAGAGGAGTAGCTTTTCTGTAAAGTAGCTCTTATATAACACATAGCATTCGATACCATTTATCGATGTATTCCCCTTTAGATTCAAATGATTTAGGCAGACGAGAACCTATTTTCCCAGTCTACGACTATGAATATTGGCTCATCTATCAGACTAGTCTCTTGAGCTCAGTCTTCCTTACTCGCAGCTTAAGCTAGACTTATGAGACCTCGAAATAGAATTTTAGGACTTCGCTTTCCCTTGGCCATCGCCACTGACACCTACTTGGATAATGTAAACCTCGATGGACCAGTGTATGGACAGGGTCTAGCTTAAGGTAGTGTTAGTGCCTAGATTTACCTCAGGCTGAAAAGGTAGGATCCAGGGCCGACATCAAACCACGCTCAGCCTCGTAGCTAGCCCTACGAGGACAGGAGAGGGCTCTCTTCAGGTCAATCTTAGAAAATTATGATCTATGGGGCTTGAGATGACTGAAAGATCTTCTAATGTTAGGCTAGGTATGAAGTGAAAGGATTTGATTCGATTTTTTGGGAGTTTTGTTGGAATCAACGCAAAGGCAAATTTGCGTCTGGGGATGAAGGCCAGTTTTGCAAAGTTCTGATTGGGGAAAGAAAGGCAATCCTTTTGATGCTTTGATTTTTAAAGATGGAGGGCTCAGACTGGTGAGAAGTTGAAGAGTGTGAGAGGGTATCAAGAATCTTCTTCAAACTGAAGAAAACATTGAAAATTAAATAAAACTGTAAGGTAGAGAACAGCAAGCTAATGAATTCTACCTTTGTCACTTATTTGTTTAATTTCAAAATCAAAAGAGAAAGGAAATGGTACACACAAATATCAGTGAACTTACAAATTACATAAAGAAAAAACATCATGAAAACACAAAGCCACAGGGATCCCAAAAAGTGCTGCAAACCCTGGTCTTTCCTTTGCCAAAAATGCAGAAATCAAATGTACAATGGAGTGCCAAGCAATCCCAAGTGTCCAACCCTGAAAATGATTGAGAAATTACATGATATAGAAAAGCCTAACTCCTTCTCATGCCTCTAGGGGTCGAGCGCATCATTCTAGGAGCTATTTCAACCATATCTAAACAAGGAACTGCAAAATAGGCAATGAAACAACTTGCCTCTAAATAAAAGGAAACTGATTCATTCACTATCTTTTCACCTTTTAGTGAATGAATCTACATGAATGAGTGTCAATGTGCCCAAATTACATCAAAGTCAAAATTTACATGAAAAAGTGAAACTAGTCAAAACTGGGTGAAATTCTAAGCTGCTGAGTGAAAAATAGGCCAAATTCCCCTATGCGCCGCGCCTGAAACCTATATGCGTAGCACAACTTTGAGGCTGATTTTGAGGGTCTTCCTGAAGTACGAATTGAGCTCACGATAGCTTGTTCGAAAGCCCTACCTGTCTACTTTCCAACCCAGGTGGCATTTCTAGATTTGGTGTCCATTTTCCCCTCCAAAAATCCAATTTCCCAACACTGCTTCCTGTGGGTGCAAAAGGTGGCAGAGAGGCCATTTTTTGCGTGTTTTTGACCCTTTAGGCAACCCAGAACTTGATGAAATCCTTAGGTAATTCATGAGCATGCATAACCTTTTATAAAAAATCCAGAAATTAAAATTTTTCCTCCAGAGGATCTCCCAATTATAAGCGCGCGCCAAGTGGTGCTACGCGTTGGGCAGGAAAATCTATTTTGAAGCCAAAAAAATTCAAAATTGACAAAATTTTCTCCAAATTTGTTGAAATTTGGAATGAAGGTACCTCATCAAGTATCATTATCAACCAAAGAAGCTTCGGCCAAGATTTGGAGCCTATCATGCCTTTTGCGTCATTTTAGTGCCTTCCTTAGTCTTGTCTTCAGGATTTTGATCCTTGCTTTGCAAACATGAGTTCGTGCCCAATAATGATTTTTCATGTGCCTGAGCATGTCCTTGTCTTTGTTTTCCTTCGCCAACAGCTTCTCAAGATGAATATTGACCCTCTTAAGCCAAATATCTCGGTCAGCATCTATCTCCTGCTCCAATGAAGTGAACTCTATCCTCCTCCTTTGGGCAACTTGGCGGTTTTGCCGAATGTTTTGTAACTCCATGACTGTATGCTAATCCTCTAGTTGTTTGTTTCGCTTCTCCAAATAGTTTATGACCCATTGAGCTCTCTCCAACTTGTTGGTCAATGCATCTCTCGGCCTTCTACTCCTGAATAATCTCCCTCAGCTTTGAGCTAGTGGAGCTCACATCGTCATCAATGAGTATGAAATCAGTGTCTAGGCCTCCTGAAGGGCCCTCATCCTGCACAGGCTTCTTGCCTCTGTCCTCTACCTATACCTGTGTTGCCGATGATAGCAACGAGACCCCTTCCACCCCAAGTGGAGATAGTACTCCTCGGGCTGCTGCAAACAATCCTCTCATGCCTCTCTGATAGGTGACATATGTCGGCACACTAGTAATCTCTACCTCCTGACCTCCATGCAAGTGTGAAGGTTCACCGACATCATGTAAAACCTCTTGATGAGCTGCTGAAGCTGTGAAGAACTCACGGGAAATGAAGTCTTGAAGTGTGATACCCCGTAAGCGAAGCTGATGTACAACAATGATCTTAAAGAGCGCATAATGGTAAATGTTATTGTACTGTTGTTTAGGAGTCTTCTTCTACACAAGAGTAGACATCCTCTCGATGTTTCAGCACATGAAATATGGAATGTTCATCTTCTTCACTCTCGTGAAATGCATCAATAATCTGATATGGTATGCATAAAGGCGTGAGAAGTGGCCCTCACAATTGAAGTATCTGATAATGAGTCTCATCAATGGCGCATAGGATTCTTTCAAAAACTGGAATGGGAACACCCTGCTGAGTTGTTTCACATAGCTGGGCCTGATGTATGGTTCATAATGTACCTTTTATACCTACCATATTTTGTTCCATTCCTTCTTGAGAAATGGTCTCCGGTGTCAAGGTGAAATTTACACCAGCAAGAGTTACCTGACCATTATGAAAATGTAAAACAAACAACCGAGCCAACTCGTAATGATGCTACATCTGAGCAATCATTTCACAATATTGAAAGCATGAATGCTGTTGGAAACAAGCCATGGCAAGTGGGCAAACATGCAATTCAGTCAATGAGATGGGCTCTTCTCTCACATGTCTGCCACCCTTACAAGGCCTCCTCGGCGCCTGAAGTTCTGTGGTAGAATCACTATCTTGTTCATATGATGACTTAGTTTTTGTCATGGTGTCTATGCCAAGTGAATGTTTGACTTGTTAAAAATGAGATTTGGTGCTTTGTCAAATGTGTGCCAAATAGGAAAGGACTACGGGAAATATGGACAGAGGGTGTATGTAATTACAGTCAAAGTAATAACAGCGACTTGATTGTATTTAGGAATCTGGGGTTTGATATGGAAGAGTGAAATTGTAGGGTTTAGGGATAGGGACAAGTGGGGAATGAGTGACTTAGGATCATAAGGGAATAGGTGTTGGAAATTACAGTGATAGGAAAGGGTAACAGAGGATAGATTATTTTGGCACCAAATTCAAATTTCAAAACTCAAATTCAAACCCTAAGGGTAGTTTTCATAAGAGGATAGGGTTTAAATTTCAACATTCAAATTCTCCAAACCAAACTTTGAAACCACACCAAACACCATTCAGTAACAATTGCAAGGTGAATTGGACTTACTCAGGGCAAATGGGAGCGAAGGCAATGACGAAACTGCTTGTTGGCTCTGTGTGTCGCGCGCATAACCCAATGCACTACGACCTGTATGTGCGCCGCACACGTTATGATTTGCACAGTGATGTGCGGCTCTATGCACCGTAACTTGCCAATGCGCTGTGACCTTCTTCCTGTGTGCGGCAACCAGTATTTCACCCACGGTCGGTTCTTCAAAACTCTGTTTTCACCCTCCACGATTTGACTCGGCTTCTTTGGCATACCAATGATTTTTTGTAACACCAAAAATATATTATATGCCCAATGAATTTTATTTTTAATTTCAAATATCCAACTTTGTAATGTTTTCTCAATTTGGCACTTTTCACTTTTAATACAAACTCTGTTTTTTTGTTTCCATTTTGACTCTTTTGACTTGAACGATGAAACTTTGTCAATTTTTGTAGGGATGGATGGCATTGGATTTTGGCAGAGGATGACTAGGGCTGCACCAAAAATACTCCATGACTGAAAAAACTTTAAAAATTACATATTTATTATGAACAATAAATTTGACGATTTCTTCTTCAAAACAGAGTTTTGAGGAAGAATCATTCTTAAGCATTATTGATAATGAAAATTTTGGAATGAAAACTTATTAGGAACATCCTCATGTGCCTGCTGGAATTATTGGACACTTTGAAGACAAAATTTGCCAAACCCTAGACCTAATGACTGAAATGACTCTTGGCTGACCAAAAGACCATCCGTAATGACTGTAAAATTGACTTTGATTAACTTTGATGATCAGACACAAAGCAACAGGTACATGACATGAGGGAAGTATGCAGACAATATCCTTCCATCAGAAGATTGATGCTCCTAATGGAATGCAGATGATAGGACTGTATGAGACACCTAAGATGAAATGCAATAAACGAGATTTTGATCTCTGATGGAGGGCTAGATAGACCGACTCTAACATTGGCTCCAATGGAGATGGTAGCTCCTTGGAGGTGCCAAGAACTACAGATATCTAGGATAGATAGACAATGCCTTCGTCCATTGGGCTATGGAGTCAATAACTTGACAAAATGACACAAAGCTTTTGACTCATTTATTGACTGAAATTTGACTCAAACTGACCTTTGAAACCAAAATGACTTAAAAACATGACTCGACACACTCAAACCAAGGCTGAAAACATTCTTCAGAATTATAGCCTTCACTTTGGGCCCCAAACTGAAGAAAGGATCACAACACACTCTTGCAACGATACTGAAATAAAATGGTATATACAGTGACAATTTAAATAGCAGAAAACACCTCAAAAATTGTACCGCTTGAGCACTCGACCATTGACCGGCCCTCCTGGACAGTATTCCCCATTCATCTCCTTCACAAGAAAAGAATTCTGACCCCGATATGCAGCAATTTTGAAGGGACCTTTCCATAAATTTTCGAACTTACCATGCTTACCCTTTTCCTCATTCCTTGCATCCCATTTCAGCACCACGTCATCCAACTGGAACCTGTCTGCCTTTGCTTTTATTTCATATATTTTCTTAATTCTCTCCTGCAGCTTGAATGTGTTTTGGAAAACCTCTTCTCTCGTTTGTTGCAAATGAATCATTTGATTTAGTCTTCGCTGCATATGATCTTCTTCACTGCCAGCTTCCTAAAGAAGTTTGACTACCGGAGCCGTGAGAGAGGTAGGGAACACTGTGTCAACTCCATATACTAACTCAAATGGAGACATACCAGTGGATTTCTTTTGAATCACTTGGTCTGCCCAAAGTGCATTAACTAATTTCTTATGCCAACCTTTCTTATTTATTTCCAGCAACTTTTTAATGATGTTAACCAAAGATTTGTTCGAAGACTCCACCAATCCATTACCTTGTGGATGATAAGTAGTTGAGTGTCCCAATGTGATGTGATACTTATTACAAAACTCAACCATCCTTTTTGATTTGAAAGTTGTTGCATTATCAGTGATTAACTTATTCGGGCAACCAAAATGAGACAAAATGTTATTCTCAAGGAGTGAAATTATTACCACATCCATAGCTTGCCTAGTGGGAATTGCTTCGATCCATTTTGTGAAATAATCAGTCACTGTGAGGATCCACCAATGCTAATCTAAGGAAGGAGGATGGATCTCACCAATGAAATCCAAACCCCACTGCTGAAAAGGGGCTCTTACCTCAATAAGCTTAAGTGGCAAAGGCTGTAATTTCTGTCTTCCTTCAAAAATTTGACATTTATGACAGCTTTTGACATTCTTATACAGATTAGCAAAAGGTGTCGACCAATAATATCCGGATCTCAAAATCTTGTTGGCCATTGTTTTCGAAAAAAGGTGACCCTCGTAATCTCGTTTATGGAAATCCTCCATGACCTGCTTCGCTTCTTCTTACACCAAACAATTCAACAAAACACCACCGAGATCTTTCCAATAAAGTGTAGAATTCAAAATACAAAACTTTGCAGCTTTCAACTTCAATGTTCTACTTTTGTTTCTAGCCATGCTAGGTGGTGATGACATATTTTGAAGCACATAAACAATGTCCAAATACCAAGGAGAAAGAAGGAAAATTTCTGATACCTGAGTGGGCAGACTGTCTTCATCTTCCTTGGACATAGCAGCAATTCGAATAATGTCCAAAGCGTGCATATTTGACATAGCCATAAGTTTTGCCAACCCCTCTCCTTTAATGAGCTTTGTCGATTTGATTTCTATATCATCTTCCAGCAAGGCAGCAATCCATTTTCCTCTCCTTCCCTCTGGATCTGTTTTCACTAGGACATCTTTGACAATAGCATTAGGAACATAGGCAAGGATGTGAGAATGTAAAATATAAACCCGAAAATCTTTCAATGCTTTTACCAATGCTAGGGCCTATTTTTTAATAATATTATACTTCAATGCCACATCCCTTATGGTTCTGCTGAAGAATGCAATTGGTTTTTCAAGCTGGTCTCTCTTCTGCATCAAGACTGCTACCATAGTATGATCTGAGGCAAAGGAAAACAAAATAAAATCTTGAGTATAGTCCAGGCTGATCAAAACCGGAGCTGAAGAAAGAGCTAATTTCACCAAATTAAAGGACTTAACTGCTTCCTTGGACCACCTTACTGCACTATCCTTTTTCAGCATGTTTGCGATCTCTCTTAAGTGTTTTGCAAGATTGGGAACAAAGTGGCGTACGAAATTTATCTTACCATTGAGGGATTGGATTTCTTTCTTACTTCGTGGGAGATCAATCTTTTGAATGGCCTCCACCTGAGCTAGATCGATTCGAATGCCATCCTTTGAGATTATATGCCCGAGAAGCTTGCCTTCATCCATGGCAAACAAGCTTTTCTTTGGATTGAGCGAGATGCCATACTTCCTACACCACTGAAAGACAATCTTCAAATGATAGAGGTGCTCTTCATCTGTATTGGAGAAAACTGTTAAGTCATCAAGATAAATAATAAGAAAAACATCTTTTTCATTGGAAAACGCTATATCAATCGCCTGTTGAAAGGTTGCACCAGCATTTTTCAATCCAAACAGCATCTTTGCCTAATGAAAAGTTCCCCACGGAGTGGTGAACAGTGTCTTTTCACGATCATCCTCATGGACCAAAATTTGGTTATAACCCGAGTAACCATCGAGTAGTGACATCCGTGATGCTCCAAGTACTCACTGAAGTATGTGATCCATCTTGCGCAATGGATAATTGTCTTTCAAGGAAACTTTGTTCAGATTTCTAAAATCAATGCATAACCGAATCTCACCTGTCTTCTTGCGAACGGGAACCAGTTTTGAAATCCAATATGAAAATATCATAGGTACTATGATACCAGCTTTATACAACCTATTCACCTCCTTTTTGATTGAGGGCAGCAGCTTTGGATTAATTCTTCTTAGCTTTTGGCGAAAATGATTTTGATTTGGCTTGATCGGGATCACATGCTGAATTATGCTTGTGTCATATGCTTCCAAATCTGAATAATCCCAATCGAATACATCAGTAAAAGAGGATAAAAAACTGATATATTTCTCTCTCACCTGTGGGGGCAGCACCTTTGATAATTTTACCATCTTGGGATGTTCAGCTGATCCACTGTTCACATCTTCAACTCCCTTTTTAGTTGGCAGCAAGGTTAGTTTTTTAGCCACATCGTCCTGATCGAAGAGCTCCTCTAAAGGTACTAGACCTTTATGAATGATGTTGTCTTTGAGCTACAAAACTTCCATCTGATTGACTTCCATATTCTCTTCACCATTCATCATACTCCATATCAATAGAAATGTCCTTGAATTTACCTTTATTTTGTAGAAATTCATCGATCTCATCATCATCTTGGAATACTTGCCAATACCTTTGATTGTTGGGCACAGTCGAGCGATGCTTCACATGAATCTCAAACTTGTTGTTTGAGTTCATAGGAATCTTCAAATTTCTTGTTGCTATTGCAAGTGAGTCTGCAATGACATTCTGAGCACGGGGCACATAAGTGATAGTATAATCAGAAAATACCTTCAAGATATCCAACACCACATTGCGGTAGGCCCACATTCGAGGATGTTTATCTTGATATTCGCCTTTCACCTGCTTGATGACTAACTCGGAGTCACCATACACTAAAATCCTTTTAGCATTCAATTTTCTAAGAACTTTTAAACCAGCAACCAAAGCTTCATATTTAGCCTCATTGTTTGAATAGTCAAAAGCTAATTTATAAGATCAGACCCTTACATTACTCGGAACTTTGTTTGGGGCGAAAATCGGGCTACGTATCCAAATGCCAATTCTAGCACCTTCCCTTCCTGCAGCACCATCAAAATCCATACTCCATGGCCTGTTTCATACTCTTCCAAATGCTAAAACTCTTTTTCTTTACCTTGTTGTCCATCATTATGTTTCTGATGTCGGACTGCTGATTTTTTAGTGATGCCATCAAGTCTTTGCCGCTCTTGTCTCAAGATTTCTCTAAAATTTTCAATAATCTCAGGAATATCTTCTACTTCCTGTAGTTGGCTATTTACATCAGTAAAACCATCTGAATACAAAACAAATGACTCTAGATCAGTATGTACATAATTGATTGGATGATTTACCGGTTTCTCCTTGCTAGTAATCATGTACTTCATTTTCTGCTCCCGTATAGTTTCCTCATTTGGCCGAACATGGGAATTGTAGCATAGGATAAATCAAGTTGCATTGTCCCCTTAATCTTTGCTCTGCAAGATCTGGAAAGAAGCATGCCAAATCTAGGAGGTATATCCGCCACCACCACATCCATCAAACATTTTTAGTCGGAATTTGATCCAAACTGAGGACCAAATCCTTGATAAGCCCGATGCACCTTACTCTACCAGAATCGAAAAAGTAAGGGTCATGGTATTTTCTAGCGATGTCCAATCCAAATTTTTCCATGATAGCTTTCAGCATAAGATTATGAGAATCTCCGGAATCAAACATAACATTATGTAAAACAAAGTCATGCACCCTGAGACTGATATAGAAAGGAGCAACATCACTATCTTGGCACTGACCTTCCAACGCTGGCCCAAAGATCAAATTGGGACTGTCATCTTCAACATTTACCATGTCTGATGATGGATCTAAGCTCAAAATTTTAGACACCTGACTTTTGTAATTGTTGTTCTTCATCAACTCGGTCAAAGGAATGGATATTTTCAACTTAGCAATTTCATTTTCTAAGTTAAAAACTGAACGTTTGTCTACCTATTTTGCTGGAACATCTTTCTTTTCCACTTTCTCCTTGGAAACATTTGGCTAATTTGGTATTTCACTTGCTGATGTCATTTTGCTTCTGCTAGGATCGACTGTCTCTTTTCCCTTTTTCTGCACATTGGGAGGATAATTCTTAGATGCTACTGCCTCATTCCTTTTCTGAATTGGATTTACAGGCATATCTCTATTTCGAAGTGAATATTGCCGCTGTTGAGCCAACAAAGCATTCATATATCCTCTTTGGTAATCATCAGACTCTTCCTCAAGCACTGTCTCATTTTCCAAAATAAAATTTTCATCCCCTCTTCAGCTAGATTCTCGGAGTACTCCTCATCCTCAGTGATGTAAATTGGCATGTCATCGGGCATAAAGAAATGATTTTCTTCTCCAATCACATTCTCCTCCTCTTCTGATTCTGGACTAGGTACAACATTCTATTGTAGAGGTGTTTGCACTTGCTGCTACGTTGTTTGATCTTGGGCTCGCTGCTCTCTTTGTTTGATCCTATGTTGGGGCTACTTCTAGCCAGGAAAGTTAGGATTTATGATCTGTGGTTCAGGCTTATCAAGTTTCAGTCTATCCAGCATCTGTTCCACCTTTCGAAGCACTTGATCTAATCAGGAAGATTCTTCTTTTATTCTGAATTTCTATTCAGCTCTTTCTCTAGCTCTCTTGGCCAGTAGATTTGCTTCAACACTGACCGCAATCTTCTGCATGTCTTCTAAAGTAGCTAGATCTCTTTCTCTTAATTGGTAAGCCATATCAGTGTCAAAACCATCCGGAAACTTTATCAAGGCTAGCCCCATGGGTGGCTTTATGTGATCAGGGATTGCATTGTAAACTGAATTGAATCTAATGCAGTAATCTTGAACAGACTCACCAGCATTTCGTTTGATGTGCTCATACTTGGAAAGAATCTGAAGGGGATTTTTCTTCACTTCCCAGTGGTTTAAGAATTGTGTCTATAGATCAGCCAATGTAGTGACACTTGCAGCCAGCAAGGCCCTAAACCATTTCCTTACTTCACCACCAAATGTTTGTACAAACAGTCTCATGGTTACATTTTCTGCATCAATCTCATGAAGATCGTAGAAATCTGTCATTCTGTCCACATGTTGCTGAGCTGTGACACCATGAGGAGTCCCATCAAACAAAGGAATTTTTCTTTGATATTCAGCCGGCATATCATCCAGATTTTGAGGCAGTACAAGAGGTGCAAAACGAGCAGCCATTGCATTTGGTGGATATGCAATCGATCTTGGTGATGCTGGGGGAGTAGGTAGAGCTGATGTATGAGGGGTATGAGGAGGTGTATGTGGAGTTGAAGCAATCTTGGCTATTTTAGGAGTAGAAGGAGTAGATGGAGGCGATACTACTGCAGACTTTTGATCAGAAACAATAGGCTACACATGAATGGTAGGAATGAAAGGTGGTTTGGTGGGAATTCTTGAAATAGACGCAATTGTGGATGACCCAAGGGTTGCAGAAGAAATCTCTAGGAAATCAACAATATTAGAAGCCACAATTGTAGTCTCGAGCTGATTCAAAATATAATCATCAATGGATTTATTGGCCCTTACAGTTCCAAGATTTCGAACAAACTCAGGATTTAAGGCAGTGAAAGCGACGTCACTTTCAGGTTTGGTTTCAAACAAAGACAACTCAAACAGCTCATCAAATTCAAGATCCTGAATATACTCAAAACGAACAGGACATGATTGAGCTTTAAACACGGGAACGATAGAACTTCCTTGTCGAATGATTCTTGGAATAAGATTGGGATTTTCATAGACAGGAGGAGGATCAGGATCCAGATTTGCTCTGGTATGTCTTCTGGAAGCTAGTGTGCTATTATTTCAAGAAATCAAAAGGAAATTAACAACATGTTCAGCCTATCAAATTCTAAACTTATCATCCAAAACCTTAGAATTCTCAGATGTACTGGGGTGATCTGCAAGTTAGATACTCCGTTTATAAGACTAGACCGGAGATTGACTGAAGTAGCGTTTATCTACTTACGCTAATGCAAAGCAAAAGCATTTCAAAGGCTACCTCGCTAATCTTCAGGCTCCGTCTGTAGTTTATAAAATGAAGAATACCAACAAACAAATAATTCAGTTCCCCAGTATGGTTGCCACTATGTTAGTGCCTAGATTTACCTCAGGATGAAAAGGTAGGATCTAGGGCCAACATCAAACCACGCTCAGCCTCGTAGCTAGCCCTACGAGGACACGAGAGGGCTCTCTTCGGGTCAATATCAACAAATAATTATCTATGGGGCTTGAGATGACTGAAATATCTTCTAATGTTAGGCTAGGTATGAAGTGCAAGGATTTGATTCTATTTTTTGGGAGTTTTGTTGGAATCAAGGGAAAGGCAAATTTGGGTCCAGGGATGAAGGCCAGCTTTGCAGAGTTCTGATTAGGGCAAAAATGGCAATCATTTTGATGCTTTGATTTGTAAAGGTGAAGGGCTCAGACTGGTGAGAAGTTGAAGAGGGCAAAAGGGTATCAAGAATCCTCTTCAAACTTAAGAAAACATTGAAAATTAAACAAAACTGAAGGGAGAGCACAACAAGCTAATGAATTCTACCTTTGTAACTCATTTGTTTAATTTCAAAAAAAAAAGAGAAAGGAAATGGTACACACAAATATCAGTGAACTTATAAATTACATAGAGAAAAATCACAATGAAAACATAGAGCCACAGGGATCCCAAAATGTGTTGCAAACCCTGGTCTTTCCTTTGCCAAAAATGCAAAAATCAAATGTACAATGGAGTGCCAAGCAATCCCAAGTGTCCAACCCTAAAAATGATTGAGAAATTACATGATATAGACAAGCCTAACTCCTTCAGATGCCTCTAGGGGTCGAGCTCATCATTCTAGGAGTTGTTTCAACCATATCTAAACAAGGAACTGAAACATAGGCAATGAAACAACTTGCCTCTAAATAAAAGGAAACTGACTCATTCACTATCTTTTCACCTTTTAGTTAATGAATCTACATGGATGAGTGTCAATGTGCCCAAACTACATGAAAGTCATGAATTTACATCAAGATAAGTCAAACGTTACATGAAAAAGTGAAACTAGTCAAAACTGGGTGAAATTCTAAGCTACTGAGTGAAAAATACGCCAAATTCCCCTATATGCTGCGCCTGGAACCTGTATGCGTAGTACAACTTTGAGGCTAATTTTGAGGGTCTTCCCGAAGTCCAAATTGATCTTAATATAGCTCGCTGGAAAGCACTACCTGCCTAATTTCCAACCCAGGTGGAATTTCTGGATTTGGTGTCCACTTAACCCTCCAAAAGTCCAATTTCCCAACACTGCTTCCTGTGGGTGAAAAAGGTGGCAAAGAGGTCATTTTTTGCTTGTTTTTGACCCTTTAGGCAACCTAGAACTTGATGAAATCCTTAGGTAATTCATGTGCATGCATAAAATTTTATAACAAATCCAGAAATGCAAAGTTTTCCTCCAGAGGATCTCCCAATTATAAGCGTGCGGCAAGTGGCGCTACGAGTTGGGCATGAAAATCTGTTTTGAAGCCAAAAAAAATTCAAAATTGACAAAATTTTCTCCAAATTTGTTCAAATTTGGACTGACAATCCCTCATCAAGTGTCATGCTCAGCCAAAGAAGCTTCAGCCAAGATTTGGAGCCTATCATGACTTTTGCGTTGTTTTAGTTCCTTCCTTAGTCTTGCCTTCAGGATTTTGATCCTTGCTTTGCAAACATGATTTCATGCCCAATAATGATTTTTCATGTGCCTGAGCATGTCCTTGTATTTGTATGCCTTTGCCACAGCTTCTCAAGATGAATATCGACCCTTTCAAGCCCAATCTCTTGATCAACCTCTATCTCCTGCTCCAATGAAGTGAACTCTATCCTCCTCCTTTGGGCAGCTTGGCGGTTTTGCCGAATGCTTTGTAACTCCATGACTGTATGCTGATCCTCCAGTTGTTTGTTTCGCTGCTCCAAATAGTTTATGAACCATTGAGCTCTCTGCAACTTGTTGGTCAATGGATCTATCTCGGCCTTCTGCTCCTGAATAATCTCCCTCAGCTTTGAGCTAGTAGAGCTCACATCATCATCAATGAGTATGAAATCAGTGTCTAGGCCTCCTGAAGGGCCCTCATCCTGCATAAGCTTCTTGCCTTTGTCCTATACCTGTACCAGTTCTACTGATGACAGCAACGAGACCCCTTCCATCCCAGGTGGAGATAGTACTCGTCGGGCTGCTGCAAACAATCCTCGCATGCCTCTGTGATAGGTGACATATGTTGGCACACTAGTAATCTCTGCCTCCCGACCTCCATGTTGATGTGAAGGTTCATTGGCATCATGGAAAACCTCCTGATGAGCTGCTGAAGCTGTGAAGAACTTAAAGGAAATGAATTCTTCACATGTGATACCCTGCAAGGCAAGCTGATGTACAACAATGATCTTGATGAGCACATAATGGTAAATGCTATTGTACTATTGTTCAGGATTCTTCTTCTACACAAGAGTAGTCATCCTCTCGATGTTTCGGCACATGAAATATGGAATGTTCATCATCTTCACTCTCGTTAAATGCATCAATAATCTAATATGGTAAGCATAGAGGCGTGAGAAGTGGCCCTCACAAGTGAAGTATGTGATAATGAGTCTCATCAACGGCGCATAGGATTCTTTCAAAAACTAGAATGGGAACACCCTGCTGAGTTGTTTCACATAATTGGGCCTGCTGTATGGTTCATAATGTACTTTTTCTACCTGTTGTCTTTTGTTCCATTCCTCACCTACATTCGGTATTACGGTTGCTTGAGAAATGGTCTTTGGTGTCAAGGTGAAATTTAAACCAGCAAGAGTTACCTGACCATTATGAAAATGTAAAACAAACAACCAAGCCAACTTGTAATGATGCTAAATCTAAGCAATCATTTCACAATACTGAAAGCATGACTGCTGTTGGAAACAAGCCATGGCAAGTGGGCACGCATGCAATTCAGTCAATGAGATGGGCTCTTCTCTGACATGTCTACCACTGTTACGAGGCCTCCTTGGTGCATGAAGTTCTGTGGTAGTTCTTGTTCATATGATGACTCAGTGTATGTCATGGTGTCTATGCCAAGTGAATGTTTGACTTGTTGAAAATGAGATTTGGTGCTTTTTCAAATGTGTGCCAAATAGGAAAGGACTATGGGAAATATGGACAGAGGGTGTATGTAATTACAGTCAAAGTAATAACAGTCACTTGACTATATTTAGGAATCTGGGGTTTGATATGGAAGAGTGAAATTGTAGGGTTTAGGGATAGGGAAAAGTGGGGAATGAGTGACTTTGGATCATAAGGGAATAGGGGTTGGAAATTACAGTGGTAGGAAAGGGTAACAGGGGATAGATTATTTTGGCACCAAAGTCAAATTTCAAAACTCAAATTCAAACCCTAAGGGGAGTTTTCATAAGAGGATAGGGTTTAAATTTCAACATTCAAATTCTCCAAACCAAACTTTGAAACCACACCAAACACCATTCAATAACAATTACAAGGTGAATTGGACTTACTTGGGGCAAATGGGAGCAAAGGCAATGATGGCACTGTTTGTTGTCTCTGTGCGCCTTGCGCATAACCCAGTGCAACATGACGCATATGTTCACCATGCACGTTATAATTTTCACAGTGATGTGCGGCTCTATGCACCGCGACTTGCCAATGCGCCATGACCTTCTTCTTGTGCACCATGACTAGTATTTCAGCCAGGGTCGGTTCTTCAAAACTCTGTTTTCACCCTCCACGATTTGACTCAGCTTCTTTGGCATACCAATGAAGTTTTCAAACACCAAAAAATTTCTTATATGCCCAATGACTTTGATTTTTAATTTCAAATAACCCACTTTGTAATGTTTTGAATTTGGAACTTTTCACTTTGAATACAAACTCTATTTTTTTGTTACCATTTTGACTTTTCTGACTTGAATGATGAAACTTTGTCAATTTTTGCAAGGATAGATGGCATTGGATTTTAGCAAAGGATGACCAGGGCTACACCTGAAATACTCCATGACTGAAAAACTTAAAAAATTACATATTTATTATGAACAATAAATTTGACGATTTCTTCTTCAAAACAGAGTTTTGAAGAAGAATCATTCGTAAGCATTATTAATAATGAAAATTTTGGAATGAAAACTTATTAGGAACATCCTCATGTGCCTGCTGGAATTATTGGACACTTTGAAGACAAAATTTGTGAAACCCTAGACCTAATGACTGAAATGACTCTTGGTTGACCAAAAGACCATCCATAATGACTGTAAAATTGACTTTGATGAAATTTTATGATCAGACACGAACTAGTAGGTACATGACATGAGGGAAGTATGGAGACAAGACCCTTCCGTCAGAATATTGATGCTCCTAATGGAATGCAGATGATAGGACTATGTGAGACACCTAAGATGAAATGCAATAAATGAGATTTTGATCTTTGACGGAGGGCTGGACAGAACGAATCTAACAGGTAGCTTATGTCGTGAGGAAGCCAAGTGAGTGGCCACGGGGTGTATGTAGCGTTCAGAAAAAGAAAATGTAGAGACTAGTTCCGAAGACCCGGTATATAGTGTGGAGGGAACCGCCTATTCAATGGATTGCTCGTTGAGGAGAGAGGGTTGGAAGGCCGATTTTTAGGAGGGAAGATATATATCATGTCAGGCCATAGGAGTAGGGGCAGATGTGTCAGTTCTGCAAAATAGGCAGAACATAGGCAAAAATGGAGTTATAAGGGAAGAATACTAAAAGTAGAGCTAGCTTTGGTACCATGTCAGGGCAGTAGGTAACTCCTAAAACGTAATTGTACTATTCATTTAGGTTGTTCATTATTATATACAAGAGGGCGTGACTATTCATTTCATCTCCCGATGACTCTCCATTTCCTCTATTATTTATTTACACTAATTATAGTTGTTCACCCAATCCCTATGATTAGGTGTCAACAGAATATATTGTGCCTAGTCTACACATAGCAGCGCTCATAGGTATGACGGTTCGCAGAGCCCTGGAGGAAAGGATTGCACAACTGGATGAACTTGAGGAAGAGAGATTTCTAGCTAGATTTCACCAACATGTTCAAAACCAGCGTGAAAAGGCATGGCATAATCAACATATTAAGTTGCACACCTTTAAGGTAAATGACCTAGTTTTTTTATATGATCAAAAGTTTGATAAATTTCCAGGGAAATTCAAGATGCTCTAGTTAGTGCTTTATGTCATTAAGGACATTACCGATGGAGGAGTAGTACAGTTGGTCAAATTTAATGGAAATCCATTCCTAGGAAAGCTGAATGAAAGTTGATAGAAGCCAAACATTGGTGGTCCAACCATGTGACTAAATGAAGGTAGTAGAATGTTAGCACTCCAAGCAGCTGAAAGGAGGTGCGAGACTATTAACTACACTACCTGGGTTGGGGAGCTATGTGATTGGAGGATTGTCTGAAACAAGCAAGTGTCACAAGGTCCGCAACAACGCGGAGGGAGCTCCACTACCCAGGGAGAAATTGCATAGGTTGGCCGGAAAGTGACTATTAAAGTCATTATTCATGAGTTGAAAGTTGAAATGCGGCCAACTAGAGTAGGCAGCTGACATTTAAGATGAAATTTGTGGCTCAGATCCTTGAAAATTTGTCACTGATTCGGCATTAAGGGAATGAATTTGGGGGGAATAGTTAGATTTGAATTCAAAATGCCCTATAAATTACAATTGTTTGTCCAACAAAAAACACTCGGCATTTTGAGAATTGAGTTGTTGAGATCTCACGTGCACATGAATCATGAGCACTATGAAATTTTGATCATGACTAAAATATTTAAGACTTTGCTGACAGAAACATAGGATTTCTTGCATAAAGTAATGTCGGCACCCAAAGAAGTTAGAGATACTAAAGGAGAGGAGTGAGCATCGGAAGATGAGATGGAGGCATAAGTGGTTGCTCCAGAGGTTTCCAAGGTTCTTGCTGAGGTCCATAAATCACCGAGAACACTAAGACAGAATCCAACCTCCACCAAAGAAACCATGAAGGACAAGAAAGGCAAGCAACCTACTATACCGGTATGTGCATCACCAAGGAGAATCCCACCAAAACCCACCACACAGGAGAAAGCCAAGGCCATAAACTTATAACCAACAAAGGAGGATGTTGAAGACATCCTAATGGATGATGAAGATGTGGGAATTGAAGTAGAGGAAGTTGAAACCCACGGCACGGACCCTAATACTTGGTTGCCAGAGTATGTCCCTCTATGCAAGCGTAAGTCCAAGGTGCTGAAGGACATTGATGAGAGCAGGACTCCCCTGCAAACCCCTCTACTACCAGATGACATTGTTTTTGATAGTCTACACTCGGCACAAGTGCCACTACTGAAACTTGAAGACTGGGACTTAGCAGACCATGAGAATTTCCCACACCTAGAAACCGAGCAGCTGATGCGCCACATCATTGAAATGAATTCGGGAATGACCGCATTGGAGCTGCGGAGGTGGCTCAAGGGAGTAGAAAAGGCAAGTGTTTCTTAACCTGCCCTAGGCATCGCACTACAATCGCACCCCAGTAATAGTTTTGGTCATCAAGCAACTATTGTGCTTGGTGCATGATGGGTCTCTGTGGCTGGATGAGCCGATACCCATCATAGATAGGTTGATCCATCAGATAACACAATTTCCATATATAGGAGAGAATCTGACCATTATCTTCTACAGAAAAGGTGGTGAATAGGCTCTCACAGAATCAATGAAAGAAAAATTAAAGCTGGTGAAGAAGTCGTGCGGATATGCTATATCTAGTATCTATGACCCCGCTGTGAAGGCAGCCACATAGATCTTAGTAGGGAAGGTAATGAGGAAGTGCCACGCCGATGAGGTGTTGGTGCCTATTGTCACGCTCACAGCATGGGGTGCTAAAGGAGTCCAATTCAACAGGTCAGATTACCTTTGTGGACAGTTCTTGGAAAACTACCACGAAACACAAGAGCTCAACAAGATGTTCCACTACGCGTGGCTCTTGCTGTCAATTGTGATGGTAGCATGAGAGCTACTAGAGTATAGATAGTTTCCTTCAGTCACACAAGACCTCCCAGAAGCAGCGAAGTACGCTTCGTTGTGGGCAACCAAGGATGCGCAATGAGTCAGGGACAAAAATATCTTTTGGATCTTGATGGAAATGAATATTCGGATGTCAATCAATCACAAGCCATAGTTGTCACCTATGGTGTACGCCAACCTACAGGGCTATGTTGAGTTTAAGGCAGACTTCCATCAAGTATTCATCAAAGTGCGTAAAGACCCTGGCAGAAATGGCACGAATTGACGTATCTAGCAACGGATGATGTCATTGATGCAATGCTTGATCAATGGATGGTAGAGTGCTTCTCTACAACATATTTGGAAGTGGGCATAATCAAGTCCGCCATGTAGAAGGAAATGGAGGAGACCAAGCTTAAGATGATACAACCGGTTGAAAATAGGAAGAAGAAGGCTACTAATAAGGCTTAGATGGAGCGTGAGGCCATGAAGCAGACAAGGAAGTAGACAAGTGGGATAGAGAGAGGCTCTGATAAAGGCGTGAGATCACCTTCACTTGAGACCAAGGAGGAGACAATTGAGTAGCACGACGCAAACACTTAGGAGATGTCTGTCTGCATCGAACGCCCAAGGGAGCTAGAGAAGGGAGAGTCTAGGAAAAAATCAAAGCTGACCAAGACCTCCCTGGACCCCATCACATTAACAGAGGGCGATTTACATGATATTGGTGACACAATCAAGGATGTAACCCTAGAGACCCTGCATCAGTTCGAAGAAGAACAACAACAGATCATCCTAGGGGCTATCTAGACAGGGTTGCAGGAGTTGCATACCCACACATTGTAGACAGGTACGGTGTCTACCAGCCTAGCCATTAGCACTTTAGAGGCTATCAATATGTTGCACACGAAGACTACGAGTGTGATAGTACTACTAGATGGAGCACTGACCATAGAAAATGAGGCTGACAAGCCCACTGCCAATGCCTTAAAGGGAGTCAGATTAAACCTGGCAGCGCTCCTGCACGAAGCACTCCACCTCTTGCAGGATGGAGTAATTGTAGTGCTGAGGGCCCGAGAGCACCATGCCCTCCAGGTGGTCCAATAAAAAGTGAATCAACAACAAGAAGATGGCCATACTGAGAAATGTTTTCATCACCGCTGAGACCAAGGCAGCCAATCAGAACAATTGGATTATGCAAGTCGTTGAGGAGGCCTGCTGAATGGTTCAAGAGTTGCCCATTCTAGAGGAGGAGCTAGTCCAGGTGCGCATCCACGAGTTGGCTACAGGGGTGCGTGACACTTAGAATGAAATTGCACGAGTTCAGTTGGAGTTGAACCTGCAAATTACAAAGTTGTAGTTGAAGGCCTAGCCTTCAACCCTGCAAGAAGTGAAGGAACAGTGGGCGACCATTGTCACAGAAGTAGTAGTGGCAGTGGATAGTATAGTAACAGACTGCAGGCAACTCTTCGAGCAGTCATCTGAGGTCCTCACAAGCCTGCAGGAGGGCCCCAATGTACAGAGGCAATAGACGAAAGCACGTGAGCTACAATACTGCTACAATGAGGTTAAGGGAATAGCATGAACCATCACGCTAACACAGAGACTAGCTAAGCTGCAAGAGGCGAAGTAGCTAAAGGCATAGTTGGAAAATGTCTTGCACAAGGAAGCGATGCTCAAGGTGAGACTAAAGCCAAAGCCAGATGAGGCTTACGAAATAATAGGGAATATCGAAGGAAATCTTGTGACTCTGCAGGCAACGCAATAGAAGCTTCAGGCTAACAACGTAGGAGCAATAACTGAGAAGACACTGGAAGATGTGAGGTAGGCAGAAACTCAGTGCACAAATGAAGTTGTGGTTATATGGGTCGAGTTGGAAGGACTTCGCATAAAGATATCCGTGCCTATCCAGTGACTCGAGGGTGGGTCATGATGTTTGTGTTGGGGTTCTGTTGGGAACAGGATCCCCCAAAGGGTAGTTTTGGGTCCAAAAGGCCATATTTTGGTCAAATTTTGTATGAAACTTGTAAAGGCTCTGGATTTTATGGTCGCAGAGTGCATAGGTGTTATAAGTCATAAAGGGTTGTCTTCCCTTTTTTTTTAAAAGTAATGTCAACTGTAAGAGATCTAACCATGGTCTGAGGACCATGGGATTGTATAAAAAGAACTAATCTCTAAGTAGTTTTAGAGACAAACAATGAAAGAGAGTCATAGCTCTAAAGTAAAAAGTCTAAGTTTTTGGGTCATAGCATATGTAGAGGCTCTACAACTGAATGCGCAAAGGCCTAGGGTGGAAGTTCGCAACTGAGTGTGTAGACCCCTGCAGTTGTGTGTGCAGGGCGAATAGAGTCTATAATAACTTGAAAGAGTTTAATAAATAGAAGTATTCTGAAATTTCTGTCTCTTTATTATGATTAATGCATCTTATTAATTTATGTATGAATTTCCTTTGTAATGCTTATATGATGCTCGAATGTGTATGATTATGTTAGATAACTGAACACATATAAGAATATTTGTTTGCGTGGTGCTAACTATGAGTAACTAATAAGATAAGTAAATCACTTGGAATAATTTAGCGATCTGAATGATCCACTGCCTTGGCAGCTTGAAAGGGTCAAAATCAAGGGTTAGGGTTGCGTAAAGGACAACCAAACCCTTGCGCAAACGTATTGAAGGGTAGAATAGAGGGCTTGACTGGCAAGCCCTAGAGCGAAGCGACCTGTGTGAAGGCAAGAATAAATGGAATTAAAATGACATCATGACCATCGTGCAGAAACTTGGTTCCAGCATCCCCCCATACTGCTTCAGGTGAGACTTCAGTCCACGTTGAACGGGCTGATGCTGATAGGGCCAGTAGTGTAGGGATTTTCTTGGCTAACTAACATTGAACTTGGGTCAGGCCCCCTCAAGCCAACAATTTCCCAAAAAACCTATAAGCAAAAGACACAAGGAAATCTAATAATGGTGAACTCTTGGCATAACCCTGTAAAAGAATAGGATTAGTTCTGGGATGAGTAAAAAAAATTAACAACTCAAGAACAATCCTTAGCTCATTAAGATAGCATCTAAAGGGAACTGCATTATTATCCAAGAGCTTCATACCACTATTCAAACCTCATGGTTAAACAAGTTATGAACCTACAACAAATTTCAAACTTGGCTTATTAATTATTACACTATACAGAAGAATGAATGTTATGCACATAAGCACACCACACTCATATTGTCATAACAAAATTAAAACTTCCTATTAAAAATAATATTGTTGGGTATAAAATGAGGGTGAGAAATTAAAAGAACTATGTTGATAATTGTAATATTGGAGAGACAAAGTATCACTATATGTTATCTGAACTAAAGCATGGAGCTAGAAAATATTATTAAGAAAAAAACTTGGTAGCATCATATTCCATTTTATTAAAGTCACGTACTAAAAATAACATGGAAATTGAATAGCAAGGGGTACTCATCTTTGTGAAATATTTAAAAAATAAATTGTGCTCTTGTAAAACCCTCCTCCCACATTTACCCAAGTTAACTGGTCCACTAGGGTAAACATGTGATGAGATGCTACTATGATTTAATTCAAATCCCCATGTACAACTAAGAAAGTGGAACTGAAGAAACACAACTAATCTGACCTTCTACACATGCTACAAAACCTCCAAGAGGCAACCAACCTTTTCAGGTGACCAAACCCTCAGGAAACTTAACATTTTATTGACGTAGAGTCTCATTCGCTCCCATGACATGGGCATGCATGAAATTAGGACCCTCTAGTCGCTTTTACAACAAGGGCATGCAAGCGAATGAGGTCTTTTTCATCTAGTTTTGAGCCTACGACCCCAAATTTTGTGCCACTTTTTCAAGGCCAAGACTCAGGCCATTTCTCAGAAGTCCATGAAACATCTAGAAACTAAATATAACATCATAAAAATGAAACTAATGCAAATACTTGAACAAATAATTGACTGGACCCCTACTAGCAATAACAAACTTTTTGTCAAACATGTCACAAATATGCATTCTATAGGTCATAAAGACATATATGAGAATAGGGGTCTCATACATATATGAGAATGGCTATGAAGCATTGATGCCTTATCAAATTAGTTGCATTATCATCTATTAGGTCATATATCCATTCTTCATTCATTTACGAATCAAAACATGATGGGAGTCATACATCATCACTGTCATAAAACATACTCATAACCATGACATAAAGAATATAAATAACAAGGATACAACAAACAAAAAATCCACATAAAAACCACATATAAACCAATACATTTACACATGAAATACGAAGGAGAAGGAACTCTTATTAATGAATGAAAAATCCAACCAAGTTTGGGACTTCCACGAACCACCCAACCATAGATTGGATGAACCAAATATTTCTTTCAGCCAATCACTCCTATGCCATATTCCATGCATGAATGTGGGACCCATAACCAATACCAAATGAGGGCTTCTCGACGCTACACAAGCCCTAGGCCCTAAACAAGCATGGATTCCACCATATTTCTCCACCTACACCTTGAGGAACTTACCTATCTCCTAGTCTCTGTCCTTTACTGCAACCCACATGAGATCACTAAGCCCTAACCAAGATGTCACCCTCGAGTATTTACTGTATATTCTGCCATTCACTAGTGAAGGATTGCTAGGCTTGATGAAGGGGACCCACCTCTAGGCTTTACTGTATATCCTGCCATTCACCAGTTGAGGATTCTTAGGCCCACCAAGGTAACACAAAATCTCGCTTTACTGTAACCCACAATTTGGTTCAGGGGTTACTAGGCCAACACTTTACTGCAATCCATAGTTTGATTCAGGGATCACTAGACTGTGTGTTCGTTCTTTCACATACCACCTCACTTAGTTTTGAATCCATCCAAAAATCAAGCTCAACCAAAACATGAGAACCCCATCACACAATCGTTATCCAGAAATGGTAAGTCTAGGTTTAAGAACATTGTCACTCCCAGAAAAACCCATTGTAAAGAAAACAAGAGAACCAATAGCACACATGCATAACCATGCATGCCAAAACTAGGAAGGAAATCATACATGTAACTTGATATCTGCAAAGAAACTCACTGTAGTCACTTGATCCTGCTCTTCCTTGCTTGATCTTTGCTTCCTTTTTTCCTTCTTCTCTTTTCTTGATCTGATGCTAAAGTTCTCTAAGAAAATGCTTTGTCTCCAAGAGTGTGTGTGAGAGAGAATAGAGATAGAGATCCAAAACTAAACTAAAGCAAAGGTTGAACTGACAAAAGGTACCTATTGATCCTCACAAGCCTTCTTATTAATGAGGCCTCTAATTTCTTCAATTTTTCATTATTTTCCTTCATTTTCCTCCTCACATGCAACCTATGCGCATTCACCTTCCTTTAATCCTAATTTCCATTATTTTCATAAATAAAATGCCAATTAATACCACTTTGCCTTTCCAAAGCCTTTGCCAATTTCCTTAGCCATTAACTAATCACAAGTGATCCTCGTCACTATGTTTCTTCCCAACATTCAGCTTGGAATACATGTCCCATAACCATGGTTGTTATTTTTCCTTTATTAACTTTATTACATGGAAGTTTTACCAGGGAAATTAGAGAACCCTCCCCCTTGGGGGAAACCGTCCTCGGTTTTCAATAACACCTACAACCAAAAAATTCTGTAGATCATCTTCCGATTCATCACATTAGGTTTCTTGTTTTGATCAACATTTTGAACCAACAATGGTGGTTCATCTTCAGGATGTGAAAGATTAGGGAAAAACTGGTCTTACTATTGAATTTAATAAATAGATGTATGAGATGCATTGCCGATAGATATTAGGGATTATTAATTTATTAAATTATTATTGAATTATAATTTATTAGGGTCATAGTTGTTTACTTTGTATTTTGTTATTTTAATTATATTTCATTTTAATTGTATGTTTCAATTATTTATTAAGATTAATTATAAATGTGGTTTTTTAATGTTATTTAACTTCTATTAATACATAAGTTATCATAGTTTTGAAATTTATGCGATTATTAATTTATTATTAAATTAAAATTTATTAGGATCATAGTTATTTTAATTTATATTCTGTTATCTTAATTATATTTTATTTTAATTGTTTTTTTTGTATTTTGTTATTTTAATTATATTTCATTTTAATTGTATATTTCAATTATTTATTAAGATTAATTAATAGTTTTGAAATTTATGTGATTAAGATATCTTATTATATAGTTAAATTGAAGTTTTGTTTAAAGTTTTTATTGTTAAATTATTGTTAATCTTAAATTCTTGCTAAATTATATTTTATTATGGTCATAATTTATTTTAATTATAATGGATTAAGCCATTTTTATTTGTTCTTGGTTAATTAGAGGGGAATTATAGTTAGGGAGGGGTAGGATTGGATGATAGGATTGGAATCCAGTTTTCACTTATGGTCCATCCGTCATCTCTATTGAGGTTATTAGGGTGCTTGCTAATTTCTATGGCTTCTCTAAATTTCCTTATGAAGTAGTGATCACTTCTAGCTAAGATGTAGGTATCTTCTATACAAATTTGGTGCTTAGTTTTATTGGAATGTTATGCTAAAGCTAATGATTTGGATTGATTATGCTTGATGTTAGCTGAGTGTTCCTCGATTCTTGTGTTAAAGGATCTCCCAGTCTCACCTGCATAGGTCTTGCCGTATGGGAAAGGAATTAAGTAGACACCCTTATGACATTTTGGATAAATTTTGTCTTTAATCAGATTAAGGCAGCGACGGATGGTGTTTAAAGCTTTGAAGGTAGTTAGAATCTTATTCTTTTTTAGGATGCAGAAGATTTTATTAGTAGTCCCTAGTATGTAAGGGAGGCTAACTTTTTCCTATAATATTGTCAAAATTTTTATTCTTATTTGGTTGAGTTTTGCTTTATTTATGGCTTTGACAGCTTGATGTTTGTTGTATCCGTTTCTTAGGAAAACTTTAATAAGGTGTTCTTTTTATTTTTCTAGGTGTTCCTTGTCAAATATTCTGAGGGCTTTGGTTGCTAATGTGTTGAGGACTCCTAGTTTGTGGGTTGGGTGATGATGTGAGGAGGCATGTAAATATTGTTCGATGTGAGCCTTTTTTCTATATACCTGGTGAGATATGAAGCCATCATCATTCCTAGTGATGAGGATATCAAGGAAGTGGAGGCTCTTATTGACCTCAACTTCCATAGTGAATTTTATGGAAGACGATAAACTATTTAGGTGTTGTTTGAAGGTTTCTAGGGTTTCTCTTCCATGAGGCCATATGATAAATGTGTCATCCACATATCTTTTCCACAATTTAGGCTTTATGGGTGAGGTCATGAGGGCTTTGTTTTCAAATTCTTCCATGAATAAATTGGAAATAATATGAGACAAATGCGACCATATGGAAACTCTACAAGTTTGTTCATAAACATCTTCCATGAAGCTGAAAAAGGTGGATCTTAGTAAAATTTCTATGAGCTTTGATGTGCCAGGATCTGTTAGTTTGTAGATGAATTTCATGGCATCATTAATAGGGATATTGGTATATAGTGAGGTGACATCAAAACTAACCAAAATGTCATTTTGGTCAAGTTTGATGTTCTTAATTTCCTCAATGAATTGGGTCAAGTCTTTGACAAAGGAGTATGTGTTTCCCACTAGAGGTTTTAGTTTTTTGGCTAGGTGTTTTGCTAGGTGGTATGTGGGCCCATTAGTGGTGTTTACTATTGGTCTGAGAGGGATGCCTTCCTTGTGAATCTTTGGAGCTCCATAGATTCTAGCTGTGTATTGATTGTTAACTATGAGATTTTTGTTGTCTTGTATCTTACTTGTTTTGATTAAGTTTCATACTCTTTTGGAGATCTTGTTTAATGGGTTTTTATTGAATTTTTTGTAGCAGCCACTGTTGTTTAGATGCTCTAGAACATTTTCTTTGTAGTCACTTTTGTTTATGATAACAGTGGCTCCTCCTTTGTCTGCTTTCAACACTACAACATCAGGGTTGGAGTTCAAGGTTTTCAAAGCTAGATACTCATGTTTGCTAATGTTGCTTTTGGGGGGTTTTGATTTCATAAGAGTGATGGAACAATCTTGTTTGATTTTTTCTTTCATGGCGTCAGGAACATTTTTAATGCCATATTCAATGTTGCGCATAATATCTTCAACAGGGATCTTGCAAGGGGTGATAGAGAAATTTAAACCTTTCATTAATAAGTTGAGGATGTGTTCATGTAGTTGGAGGTTGGATAGATTTATGAGCAAATTTTTGTTGTTATTCTTGGGGTTGTTATTATTATTATTATTGGTGTGTGAAGTAGATTTATTATTAATAGGTTGCTTTGAAGGGGTTGTATTGATTGTGTTTGTGTTATCAGGTGGAGAATCGTAAGTGTTGTTTTCTATGGAAATATCAGTAGGGGTAGTACATTTATTTATTGGATCATGGTTTAATTGTGAGAGCTGGTTGTTGGGTTGCATGGAGAAGGAGATTAGAATGTTAGGTCTAGGTAGCGTGGGCTAGAGTAGAGGCGTAGATTTGGTGGATTGTGAGGAGAGTAGGTTGGGTTGTTTGGGATGGGGCGGGATATCTAATTGCATATGGAGTGTAGGCACAGATGTGGTGGGCTATTTATTGAATGTTGTAGTAGTGAGATGGTTATTGACTGGCATGGTGGGAAGGAGCAGCATGTCAGTGGCTGGTTGCTGGAGTGTGAGTGTGGCTGCGTTTGATGGGTGGTTGGATTGCAGTGTTGGATGCATGGCGGATGGGCTGCATGATGTGAGGGCTTGGGTGATGGTGTGGATGAGTGTGTTGTTAGTTGCGTGGGAGAGGGGATCCTGTTGTCAAATAGCGTAGGCTGGAGTAGATGCGTAGGGTGGAGCAGAGGTGTGTTGTGTGTAATAGTCGGTTGTTGAAGCCATGGTATGGAGTGTGACTACACGGGTGGTTTTTTGTGGGGTGTGTGTTGAGTGAATAGCGTGGGGGATGGGTTGCGTGCTATGAGAGCAAATATTATGACGGATTCGTTGAGGGGTGTGTGCTAAGTGGAGGAAAGGGGTGTGTTGTGAAATCTAGGATGTGTGGGGTTTGTTGTTGCATGGCTACTATGGACGTTTATGAACCACCGTTGGTGGTTCGAAACGTCGATCAAAACAGGAAACCTAATGCGATGAATCCGAAAGATGATCTACTAATAAGTTTTACTGAGTCAAATATTTGTAATTGAGTTAAAGTCCTATTTTGACTCCTTGTAAGAAAAGGGGAAAATATTTTTGTCTTGTATCAATAATTCAATTTATCCTCCACAAGTCCAAGTCAACCCTCTAGATGGACAAGTGATATTTCCTAAGGGATGTGACACTTTACATAGACGAACAACTATATATTGGCACCTGTTCTGCTCCATTTCATCAAGCAAGTTCGTTGAGTATCCGTGGCAAGTTTGTTGAAGTTCCGAGGAAAGATGCGTGAGCTTTCTAATAAAATATTTGTGAGATTCCTGAGGAAATATATGTGATCTTCCTGTGAAAATTTATGCAAAGTTTCCACGGCATACGAAATCGAGGAATATGTGAAATTTTTCTATGATATATGACCTTGAAATGATGCAATTTCCTAAGGCTAGACTTCTCTGATAATAATGCAAATTTTTGAAATTATTTCTGAGATGATATGCAAACAAAAAAAAAGGAATATAATGATTGTAATATGTGAGCTTCAATAGGGCTATAAGGTCTGTGTAATACAATCTACATGAATGATGAGTATCTCTGTGAGAAAGACAAGTTTGTGATAGATGAAGTTGATCACATTGAGGATAAAACATGACAAATAATGAAGGGATGACTTGGGAACTTGTGGAGCTCTTTGTCTTAGTCTTGGGTTTTGGATGTATCACTTTTATCTGATTCTATAAGAAGATATGTTGGTTGGATTTTCCTCCTTGTAGGGTTTCTCCCTAGATTGGAGCCTATATCTTGTCTTTATTATCTCTTGTTATCTTCATGTTTATGTTTTTTATAATTGTTTGATGAAAAATAACATAGTAAAATTATAAAAATCCAACAAACATTCACAAGCAATTATCATGAAAGAGAAATCTACCTATTATACAAACTCATTGATTTCTCAATAGAAAAAATATGGATAGTACCTCATTTTATTCTTCTTATCTCTTTCTAGTTTTCAATGTATCAATTTGAGAGCGAAGAGTATTTAGAAGATATTTTTTAAAATTTTCTAATAAATTTCCAAGCTCTACGCTAGTGACTCCTACCAGAGCTTACTTACTCACATTTGAGAGTGCATGTCTTTGTCCTTTACCTGATTTATCTCTTCCTTTGGAGTATTTCCTCCATAATCCAATGATTTTTTCATAAGGTAATTGAAAAATATCCTCTACTCCCATAAGATGGGGGACATTTATATATTCATCCTGTATTCCTTTTAAGAAGAGTGTTTGTATACATTCAGGACTTAGATCACTTGTCTTTTTTTCAAATTATATGTAAATATTTCTAAGTAATCTTCCAAGATTTCATCTTCCTATTGACTCATTTTAAAAATACCATATTTAGCACTCCGGGATTGACAATAAGGTTGGTATTTTCTCAAAAACAATTTTCTCATATCATCCCAATGTAATATCATTCAATCTCTAATCCCATAAACCATTTCAATGTAGATCCTTTTAAAGTAGCAATGAATAGGTGAATTTTTTTAACATCATCTGTATATATATATATATATATATATATATATATATATATATATATATATATATATATATATATATATAGATAGATATAGATATATGTACAACATAAAATATCAAACTCAAACAAGAAATAATCAAGGTCTTCAGTGGGAATATCATAAAAAAATGGAAGAATGGAAGGAGGAATTTTCTTCATTTTTACCTCAGTTCCCAAAATTGTTGGTGCATCTAAAATAGGAAATCCGAAAGTAACTTCATCCCACTGATCCTCTCCTTCAATTCTAGCTCTTTTTCCTCCTACAATTGATTCTCTTTTGTCATGTTCTACTTTAGCTTTTGTTTCCCTTTTTGCTTCAGTTCTTACCCTTCCTTCTCTCTATTTTCTTTTTTTTTCTTCAAGTACTTTTTTTTCATGTTCACACCTTTCTTCTAATTCTTTTTCTCTTTTTCATCATTCTCTATCCGCATCTGCCATTTTTCTTTCAAACAAACTTGACAAGTCCGAGTCCAATCCAAATATCCTCCTACTAGTTCAATATTCAATTATAGTTGTTTTTCTTCATTTGGTCCAAGTTCTTCCAAGAATAGTTGAGGGATTGGTTCACTACCTTTATGTTTTTCTTCTCTTTGAATTCCTAATTGTTCAACTATTGATTAAGGAATTTTTTTTCTTGATATTTCTACTTAAGGGGTTCCTTGCTATATTTGTCTATTCTTAGTTTGATGTGCCAATAGTACTTATGTTTCCAAAAGTTTCAACCTTTTTCCTTTAGATAATTTTTTTTTAATTATATTTATTTTCCAAAAATTGGTGTATTTTTTTGAACCCCCTTTTGAGTTTTTGATGTTCCATCTACCACTGAAGGTTGATCAACAGTGGGCAGTTTTTGTCTAACATACCTACCTTTTTCATCTACATATACAAATGAACATAATTAAATATAAATCAAATAATATAATATAGACATGATTTGGGGTTGTAGATACTCAGCTAAAGTGAATATGCATGTCCTCGCCTCTCATCTTATCGCCTCCACTCCAAAATCTAAATGTTTATATTTGTGAAAAACATATTTTTGAAGAAAATTCTAAGTATAACTAACTCAGAATATGCTTCTCCGACAATCGTGCCAAAAATGTTAGGCTATTTTAGAGACCTAAATTATGACACAATATTCATATCAATCCAAGTGTTCGTAAACTTAGAAGCACAATATAATATGTAATAAGATATATTAGATTAGCTATCAATTCTAGGTTGGATTGCTAATATTGAAATTCAAAACTAAAGATTAAGTGAAGAAAACATGAAACAAAACTCTATTCTAATGACACTAGTTTGAAATGTAAAGCATGAATACTTGAATTATGAACACTTTGGATTGGGCATTCACTAAGACTTTTGACACAATTTAGATTCATCTATGAAATAATGTTGGAAAATATCAAGTTTGACACTTAAATGCTTGGAAATGACAATGATAAAAGGAGTTTTAGTCCAAGTGATTGATTAATTCACTCGGGATTTTCATACCACTAAAGGAAAGTGGACATTTTGGTATTCTTTTAGCCAATCTAATATATTTTAACCTAATATTAATTGAAAAGTTGAGAATACACTACAACCTTTCCCATTTGTGAAAGTGGAAATGGGTCGTCACTCATAATCTTCCACTCCTCTTAATTTGTATGTACCCAAATCATTGATCCAATCTAAGGAAGTAGGAAATAAATATACATAATTATGGTGCTTTTTTTCCCAATGCTATGAGGAAATGTTGTCAAAATGGTCGGGGATTTCTTCACCAAGAAAAGTAGTGAATGACACACCTAGTGCCTTGCTCAACTTTTCCAATTTGATTGTTCTTACAAACAACAATTATCCTATGATAAACAAAGCTCATAAAACACACCTAGGTCTATAAAACATAAACAACAATATAATTCTAATGATGCAATAGTGAATGAGATGGTAGCTTACTTAGTGAATGTAGCTATGGTATCTAGTGAAATGTAGCTATAATATATAGTGAGCTAACACTTAGGATTACTGATATAAATAAGCCAAAGAAACAACACATTAGATGAAATTTCGGCATAAAATTGGCCTCCTAGGGAAAAATAATAAAATAATAGTTAAAATAATAAAATAAGATTATGAATTTTGGAGGGAAAAGAAGAAAACTACTTTTTTAATTGTATTTTAGGTTATATCCTTGTAGGTTTACTCAAATTTCAAGTCTAGACACTCGTTGTATGCATAATTAAATTTCACATCCAATGAGTACCATTATGCATACTTTTGGGAAGACACACATTGATAAAAAAATGAAGATACATTAAAAAGTGTGTTGAACATGTTTTTTTAATGTATCTACATTTTTTTATTATTAATGTGGGTCTTATCAAAAGTCTGCATAATGGGTACTCATTGGATGTGGAATTTAATTCCGCATCCAGTGAGCGTCTACACATAATTTTTTTTAAATCTATAATGAGATAAGCCAAAAATACACTTGAAAAAAGTAGATTCTCTTATTTTCCCTCCAAAATACTTACATGTACCTCTTTTTAAATTTAAAGGATTTTGAATGGTTAACATATTATGACATGAAAATTCCATGGGAACATTTAGGGTGAAATTTCCTCTTAATGTTAAAAGCACTAAAAAGTAAATGATATAACAGGAAAATAATTCTTAAAAATGGTGAGCTAAGAACTACTTTATAAACATGAACATACAACAAAATAGGAAACTATTATATGGACAACTTTGTACATGACTATACAACATATGATCTGAGTATATTAACAAGAAAAATATGACAATAAGAAAAATTAAAAGTAAATATATACCAACTTATCAACAATGATGAAATCTAATGCACAAGCTTGAGTGTCAGGGGCCCTTCCACAACTAAACAAGCACACTTAGCTAATACTAGTGTTCGAAACTCAAAGATACTCCATAAATTTATTAAAATAGATTGGAAATAGGTATTTTAATGAAATTAAATATCTCAAATCAAAATCCAAAGTCTCAACAATACAATCTTGTTTTAGCAAGCAGGGTTTTCTTTCCTTTAGAGGCAAAAACATAACCAAATTCCCAAAAAAAATCCTAACTATTAATTATAGTGTCTTATGAACATAAATATGATCATTTTTACCTTCTTACATGCTCAAATCATGGACTCGATCTCGAAAAATAAAATTTGGGAAAATTTATCAAACCATTCTATGTTTTTCACGTTGGAGTGTTCGCATTGATTGCAAATTGACTAACTATTTTGAGGATATTTTGGTTCAAGAGAATAAGAATCTCACCATCTTGGGAAATTAAAAAATGAAACCATGTGTTATAATTTATCCATACCACCTACAAGTACCATAATGAAGGATGATTTAAGAATTTGACTAAATTCTGAAAAATTGTCCTACAATGCAATTATTTACATAAATTTTCAAAAAATAAAAATACTAATAAAATACCTTTAGGAATTGATTATGTGGGAAAAATATGAGAAAATGTCAGCATAACTGACTTAGAGAGGTGTTCCTAAGGCAAAATAAGATATAAAACCATAACAAAACTTTATCAAAATGGAGGTTGACCCCCATCTCAATTAACATAGCAAATTGGACCATCTCATAATGGTCCCCCAAAATGGCTTACCAAAATCCTTGAAGTGTTCATACTGATGAGGTTGGAAATAAATAACCATGAGTGTCAATAAAAAATATGGAGCTAATGTAGACAATTCTTATTTATTTGATGATATGGATATTTCATATGATCATGAATTGAATTTTTCTACTAATTTTGAACCAAATTTCCTTAAAGGATCTTATTTTTATGATGAACGAAAAACAATAACACAGTAATATGATGCTCTCATAAAAAATGGATCATATAATTTATTGGACTCTCTATTTGCAACCAAACCAATTAGATACAAGTGGGTATACAAGAACGAGTACAATTCAGATGGCTCACTCGAAAATAAAAAACCGAGGCTTGTGGGAAAAGGATTTTCACAAAAATAAGGTGTTGATTATGAAGAGACCTTTTCCCTGAAAAGATGGTCCACCATTTGGACTCTCTCTCAACAACTTAGAATGGATGGAAAGTTAACCAAATGGATGTGAATACTACTTTCCTTAATGGAGACTTGAATGAAAATGTCTTCATGTCTCAACCACAAGGTTTTATTGTGAAGGGACAAGAACAAAACGTATGTAAACTCATCAAATCCTATATGTCCAAAAACAAGCACCACGAGCTTGGTATGAAAACATGATTAAGAATCTTCTTAAATTAAACTTCAAACAATTTAATCTTGATGATGTAGCTTTGCTTGTCAAGAAAATTGGTGACATTGTTGTCTATCTTGTGGTATATGTAGAGGATATGTTTATAATAGGGAAAGATGAAAACTATATTGCATCCATAAACAAAGAGTTGAAGAAAGTGTTTGGGATGATAGACTTGGGACACCTTCACTACTACATGGGGATTGAATTGGCCCAATATCAAAGGTATATATTTATTTCTCAAAAGAAGTATATTGGGGAATTTTTGAACAATTTTGGCATGGTTGAATGGAATTCTTTGTAAGCTCACATCTAAATAATGGAATGAATTTGAGGATGCAATGCAATATATATAACTTGTAGGAAGTCTTATCTACCTCACCACTACCAAACTAGATATTTCATTTGTTGTTGGAAACCTTTCAAGGTTTATGCAAATCTTGTGAAGGACACTGGTATGTTGCAAAAAGATTTCTAAAGTACTTAAAAGGAACTTTAAGGCTTTATACTCAATATTCGTAGGTGGATGACTTAAATTTCATTAGATAATCTTATTCAAATTTTGATAGAGATAATGAAAATGGAGTGTCCCTTCAAGCTATATTATGAGTCTTGGATCAAGAGTCGTATCCCAGAGTTAAAATAAACAATTAGTTCTAACATTTTCCATTATAGATCCAAAATATGTGGAAGTTGTAGAAGAAAAAAAAGAGATTGTGTGGGTTGGGTAAATTCTTGAAGACTTGTAAGAGAAACAAGTGAACTTTTCTCCCCTTCTAATTGGCAATAATTATGCAATTAAGTTTTCCAAGAATCCAAAAGTCCATAGTTGAGCCAAACATATCAACACAAAGTACCATTTGAATCAATATCATGTAGAGGCCAAGACTATTCATCTAAGACAGTGTTCCACAAATGACCAAATTGTAGACATATTCATCAAAGTACTTGGAAGAGGAAAGTTTGAAAAAATCATTTTGATGCTTGGATTCACAAACAACCCTTCAGATTAAGTGGGGGAATGTTAGAAACCTAATCCTCAGGGATTGGGTGAATAAATTATAAATATGTAAATAAAGGGGATAATGAATAGTTAGAATAGGAACCAAACTTGGAAGATGAATCCCAAAGGTCACTCTTTGGTGTTAGAGAATTCAATTATCATTAATGCAATAATATCCAAGTTTGACAATTATTCCTTTCCCTAACACCTCCATCTCTCTAAATCCTTGGCTAGGGAAAACTAACAAAACCTTAGTTCCATAAAATTTTCTCCACAAGATAATTCTAACATTAGCAACCATCCTTGGCTCCAAGCAAGACATTCTTCTCTCCTCTTCCACAGGCACAACCAAAGGTTCAATCCACAAAACCTTAAATCCAATGTCTCAATGAATGAAACCCTAATCCAGTGATGATGTGTTTTTGAAAGGACTCTCTCCTTCCTCTATATAAATGAGAAGTAAGGGATGCCAATAATCCATATGTGGGACTAAACCTTCACAAGTGTCCTATTGTAAACAAAATTAGTTGTCACACATGGGAAGTGCTATATTCAAAGGCTACGCATGTCAAGCTCTAAGGTAATTCCATTCAAAACCAAGGCTTCAATGCAAGGGTACTCCATGAGATGCGTTGAATGCTTCTCTTAAACGCATTGTAGGACTCTAAAATACTCCGAAGCCATGTGCTCCACTAGGTCCACTCCATCTAGATGAACATTTTCACAACCTAAACGGTGCCAAGTCAACTACATGCATCCAAGTAAGTGTTACATGTCATTTTGTCACACTTAGGAAAATAGCCACAAAACCAGATCTCTCACTATCTGAGAAACCATTTTCAGTAATCCTCTACAAAGCCAGAGAAAAAACAATTTTGAGAAGCACAAGAATACTAGATTACATTTTTTCAAAACCATAATTTTAAGCAGTGTTGCACTTTCCCTATGAATAAACTGCAACATCGCATGTTCCATCATTGCCACCTATGTAGTGTTGGAATTTCTAAGTCTAACCCGCTAGAAACCTTTCATGTAATTCTTTGATTAATTTTTGCCTACTTGTTCTGATTAATTAACAAGTTATTTACCATGTAAATACTGAAAATAAATACAAGTACATGCTCAACACATTACAGATCACCAACTGAAGGCAAAAAAACAAGCATACAAGTGACACCGTTGTTTTTGGACCAACGTCCCCAGAAAAGCCTAATGTGCGAAAACTAGTGCAACTATCTGAGGGTTTCAATTATTAAGCAATTTCATAATAAAATCTGGGTGCCAAATCTGGCTCACCCAATGGAGAATAATCTCAGTAGTAGTACCTATCAGTCGTAGACAAATATTCCAGCTGAAACCCTGGATAAACACTCTGATAGCTCCCAGCTCCAATCTACCGCACGAAAACCCCAATGTCAGCCTCTAGGGTCTGCGTCAGCCCTTTTTGGCCTAGCTTCTACCCAGCGTCACCCTGGCTTGCCCTACTATTGTGGCCACAACCACCACCCCATCAAAACTTGCCTTGACAGCAATTTTGAATGGGTCCCCTTTAGTCCCAGAGACTTTAAATCATTGTCAAGCCAAATTTTCAGTTCTTAATGGTCAAGAGCCCCCTTTTTACCTAACCCTTGTTGCACGGTCCTCTCATCACCCTTCTTAACCCTCCATTCATTTCCTTTATCTAGACCTTTCCAACCCAAATAAAAACCTCCTATCACACCTTACTCTTTTATAACCATTTACAAAGGAAATCCTCATAAATATGCATGAATCACCCCTTTTCACTTACCAAAATCAACTTTAAAATGCATCGAATACATGGCTTCCAGACCCGATAGTTTAATTAACCAAAAAGCACATATTACCGGTCTGGAGCCCCATCACTTATCGCTATCGGGAGGCCCAGGCCTTATGTGTATATAGTGTGCTACCATCTTCTGGACTCGATGGCTCAATTAACCACGATATATATATAAATATATATATATATATATATATATATATAGATATATATATATATATATATAGATATTAGGTCCAAAGCCATATCGTAATATCGCAATCAGCCCAGTCTAAAGCTTTTGTATAAGGCTCACCACTGTTTACCGGACCCACTGATTATTATGAAGTGGAGCATATAGCATTTCAAGTCTGACCTTCTCGTCGGACATGGTTTTCCTGTATATTATTTTTTTATTCGAAAAACATTGAAGTCCTAGTTTTCAAAGGCAAGCCTATTATTACCAACCCGTCGGCGATATTAACAAAAATATATATATATATATATATATATACATGTCGGGTCTGGGACCATATCGCATATCGCAATCAGTGGGGTCCTGAGGCTGATATATATATGGCGCTCCCCTATACTCTAGACTCGATGGTTTATTTGCACCATAAGCACCCAGACCTGCCGATGATTATAAAGCCCGACGTCTAAATTTTCAAGTCCGCCCCAACAACCAGACTCGGGGTTTCCCCGTATATTCTTATGTTTTCAAAAAACATTGAAATTGGGGCTTTTCAAAGGGAATCACATATTGTAGACCCACCAAGGCTATTAAGTTCCATTTACATATGTTTTGGGTCTGCTTACCTCGATCCTCCACTGTTGATCTACCCCTCATAGATCCAATGGTCCACGGAGATTTTTGGTGAGCTAGTTGCTCGAGGAATACCCGCTTGAAGACTGATATCCTCTTTCCTCCTAGATGCCACGTGTCGTTTGAAAAATGGAATCGAGGCCATCTTCGTAATACCAGTTACCACTTATGACACTTCTCTAAATACCATCCGATCCTATGCATAAATTTAAAAATCAGGAGCCGACTCTCTCATGTGATGTAATAAATGTTCAATAGAGGCAATAATTATGTTTTAAAGCATTTCTGTTGTATTTTTTATAAGCATGATTGGTGTTTATTATTTCTATAGGCAAGGAGTAACGGATGCATAAGCGGATTTAGAGAACCCTAATATGCGGATGTGTTTTGTTGAAAGACCCGGCCTTTGGCATTCTTAGTCGGTTTCCAGGTGTTGCTTGTGTATTCTGGAAATGAAATTTCCCCATATTTCATAATGAAGAGATGACACATAGTGATCCTCTTCTAATGAACACCTACTCATTTTCCCACGAAATGAAGTGTTCCGGTGACCAAAGACTCCTTCTATGTGTCAACAATGACACTGATGGCTCTACCTCTGTGTACTCTGATCGGTATATTGAAAAAAGAATAGGGGAAGATGAAAGGTCAGGGGGCCTGAGGCATAAATACTACATCTATATAGGACAGAAGGGATTTTTGTTTGGAGAAAATATTTTTGATTTATTGTGAATAAAGACGACTGTTTGGTTCGATAAGGAGCATGTTGTTTCCAATTTGTTTCCCCTTTATCGAATATGTTTAGAATCAATGTGTTGTTGTTGGTATGAAGACAAATGTGATTTTATTTGTGCACATTGATAACTAACTACTCATGGTTATTCTTGGTTATTTGAATATGATTCAATAGCATTAATAATTCATGGAAGGTTGTTGATTCCAGACTTGTTAAACATCAGCTGCAAGTGTTATTTGTATCAAAAGGAATGTATATTATTGTATAATTAATGGCATTGTGATTAGGATTTAATACATCCTTGTTCTTAAGTGGACCAGTAATTGACTCATTTGGACTTGGGATTTATGTATGTTGTTTAACCTCCTTTTCTTTTGCTCCTACAAGATAGATTATGATAATTAGTACTAGATTAAAGGAGTTAGAAGTAGTGTAGATGGGATTTAATACATATTGGTTAGCTGTTTTATTTTTTTGATTTAATTGAAGTCTTCTTCCCAGAAGCAATCTCTCAAAACCTATTACAGTTCACGGGGTCCCTTAAAACCCATTGGAAGTAGCCATCCCAAACGAACGCAGGCCTAATTGGGCTCTATGATCGGGTTAGTTCCCTTTGTTGGTATAGTGAAAATTCGCCATGTCAACACCTACGTCAGCCTCTAGAGGCACTGCGTAAGCCTTTAGAGCCTCTCTGTTACCCACGCTAGCTCTCTGAGGCACTGCGTTTTATCGAGAAATCTAGTGTCTATGCAAAGCTGCTAGTCCCACTAAGACTGGTAGCTATCTTAGAAACAAACAAACTAAAACTACTTTTGTTTTCCTTTATGAGAAGTAGATAAGAGGGGAACAAAGGAGACCAACCTCTATCTTACGCTTGGTTCCTTGGTTGATTCCTCTCCCTTCTGATAGATCTTTGCCACTTGCTTCCTCGTCTACCCAGCTTCAAAGAGCACCTGTGGAATCAAAGCAGCATAACGCTATCCGAGAATAGAGATCTACTATCACAAACAATATAGGACCAGATATATATTGACCACACAAATGCATATATCATCAATCATACAAGAATGTGGAGGAAAACTTGAATAGCTTTATTAATATCAGGAATGCAAAGAGGATTACAACCAATTGTTCTGACCCAGCGTCATCCTCTCAGCAAGAAAGCCCTTCTTCACCTCATGAAAAGCTTAGATCACCCAACACTATGATGTTACACCAAGAAACCAGCAGCACTTCCTTACAAGATACAAAATTCCAGCCTGTGGATCTCTGGGATGAGGGATCCATATATAGATGATTGCAGGGAGGCGAGTCAGCTTTTGAGATTTTATTAGTGTCCTCTCTCTGATAGTTCTTGATTCCACTTGGAGATTGATGATCTCTTACTCATCCCTGGGCGAATTCAGAGAGGCAAGTGTCACAAGAGAAGTTTCTGGAAGATTCCATGATCATCCACCTCGCAAATTGACTCTGCCATTTGTCCACTCTCGCCCATCGCACCCCATAGAAGGGCTTTTCAGTATGCATCACACCTCTCGTGTGCATTTAGGTGGGATGCATCACACTTTGACCATGGAGCAGGTGAGATGGTCCAGCTTTGACCAGTTCTGAGTAGTTTTTCATGGAGAACTTCTGGGAGATGATGTAATCAGCTGACCTTGTTCTTTTAGGGGATGGAACAACACTTTTAGGGACTTAGAAGTCCTCAGTTTATGGACATGTTTGATTGGGATTTCAGTGCCCAAAAATGTCTATAACAGTTGCCCCCTAAAGCATGAGGTCATTAATCTTTTGATGTCGGGTGAAATGCTTTATCATGAGGATCCGAAGTTTTTTCGAGCTGGAAGGCGACCTGTAATAAGATACAATATAATACATTATCTTCATAATATTTTCATGATCTAGCTGAGGCGGGCATTCCCATTCTCAGCTTTATAAATTCATTTTCATGTACATAAGACAGACAGTCATCTGTGTGCAGACTGATGATTCTGTTAGAAACAATGTAAACTTTGAAACGGGAACTATAAACTCAAAACGGGAACTCTGGCCAAAAAATCCCAAAAAAACATCAAAAACAGTGCTAAAAACGAAAAGTTTGTATACTGGAACGATGATTTTATTGTTTAGGGGTCAATTTTGAACATGTTTTAAAAATGGCAGTGACTACGAAATTTATATGAAATTTTCTTGCAAAATATAGCTTCAAAATGAAAAAGTGATGATACTGGAACGATGATTTTTTTTTTATGGTCAATTTTCAAACTTTTTAAAAAATGCTAGTAAAACCAAATTTTTATGTGCCAAACAAAGTTGTTTATGAGGAAAAAAACACATTAATGTTTTTGGTAGAATATCATTTTTCTTTCCTAAGTATAAATTCAACATGTTTTCAACCATTACATGCCATGGTTATTACACCTAAACATAGATGGACAAATTTACCATATCACATCAAGCACATTTTCCTGATTATCCTTATTTTAATTTTGAGCATGACAAATTCATAGGAGGCTAGGATTTCGCTAAAAAGAGGAACTGGAGTCAGATTACAGTGAATCTCCTCTAATGACCCTCACTAAACTGATCACCCTCTCCATAAAATATGTTCACAAAAAGTTCACAAGGAATCCCAGAAGCAAGTTTCATTTGTTCTAAAGCAACTCAGTTACACCTCAAGAACCTTATTACTCCCTCATAAATGTGTTCCCGAGAAATGAAGGTAGGATAACTTTATTTGCTATCAATAAATCCCAAACCTAGATGCCAGAGGATTTTCTCTCAAGAATGAAATAATTGGAAAAAACAAGCAAGTTCTCAGAAGATAACTCTAGTGTCAATCACAATCCTAATAATGCATCATCAGTGAAATCATACCCCACATGTAGGGAGAATACGATGAGATACCTACGACCACTCGATTTACTTTGATTAGAGTATCTAAGGCCATAATAATAATCTATTTTAATTTCTTTCCAAACCTTTAAAGGAAGGTCACTGCCACTGTCATCTTATGAACCACAATAATAACTTTGATGGCATTTTAAATATAGTTACATGGTATTTTGTGTTTGTCTTATTTTGTTGCATGTGACTCATGAGGAGCACATGGACGCTAATACCACAATGGGAAACACAACCAAAATGAGCAAACTAAGTTTGGACCTCCATTAACATCAATTACCACTGAGAAAGGATTACATTTATCAAATTCACTGCGAATATCTTAACAATAGCATAAAAACATCTCCCTTGGCAAAAATTCTAAAAAGTCAATTAGGTCAAAAATTTACACCCAATATAAGGAGACACCCCTATTAATATGGTTATTCAGTGCGTTGCTTCCCCCACTATTATCAATTAGATGTTACCCATCCTCATATCTGAATAAAAGAAAAGGGAGAAATAAAATAAATGAAAAGCACCCCAATGGGGGAAGTAACGAGGGATATAAATACCTTTTATGGGACTATGAAAATCTAGTTGATAGTAAATGCTTATTATTTCATTGTGGTGATTACATTGTAGACATAGAAACTCATTAATATTGGAAGAATACTTTTAGAAATCCTTGAGTCATATTTAAGGAGTCAATAATAACCCTAATGACTTCACAACACACCCTATTACCAACTATCTTATAGCTGTCATTTAGTAATTAATTTGATCTTATATCTATCATTTAGTCATTAATTTGATTATTTTCTTATTATTCAGTTATATAATTATATCATATTATGTTTGATCCTAAATCAAATATTTATCAGTGTGAGGAAAAGATACTCCAAACTATACTCACCAAAAACTACAGTAAATAAATGGGAAACCTACATGAATAAAACAAAACTACAATGCAATTTAATTGATCAAAATAAAATAAAACTTCAATGCGATTTAACTCATCAAAATAAAACAAAACTACCTTTCAATTAGATTGAGACTACACTTACTGAGAAATCAGTATGTGTATGTGTAATCTTTAAAATATCCAAATCGATTTCCCATGTTGTATAATCTATGGGTTTATCCATGAAATTCTCACCATATTCCAAAATCGACAAAGAATGGATTTACGAGACTAATAAATCATATTGTGTTTCATTGATTTATTGTATCTAGCTTCCTTTTAAGATGCTTATGGGCTCTTCAAATTCTTTTCTCTTGAATAAATAAATATTTGACATTTTCACCATTTATGACAATCAAATTTCTGCCCTCCTCTATTCTTATTTCATTACCTTCTTTTTGAATCTTGAACATTGGTTTTGTCCCATCCTCTTTTTTCTCCTTAGATATTAGCACTTCTAGGTTTTCTTAGGCTTGCACCCCCTTATTTTATCATACCCATGTTTCCTTATTTTCGCAATACACCTCTTAAAATATTGTGCCATGGAATATCAATCATCTAAAAGGAACTTTCTAATAGTCCAAATGTTGATTGAATATTTATTTTCCCCATTACATGGATATGTCCTTTGGATGGAGTTCCAAATCAACTAATAGTTGAATAAATATCCTATCCACCATGGTTTATTACTCTTATTCAAGGTTGATGTATTCCAATGAAGTCGATTTCCAATAATTTCCAATATATCTCTCATCTAAAGCTCCATCGAGAGACCAAGAAACAACATCCAAACCAATCATATGAAGAAGGGTCTAGTTTGAGGATTGAACATTGAGTCGAAAAAAATGTTATAAATCAAATGCCATACCAAACTCTACATAAAAGTTGCATAATCATCATTGAGTACCATGAACAAGAGCCCGTAAGAATATAATATTTATATACATAATTTCATTTCTCTCAATGCAACAGTCCCTTTTAATTTCATAATTTGATTGTCAAACACCATGTATATATGCTCTCAATGCAATAGTCCCTTCTATATTCTCATGAGCATGTATGCATATTTTCCATTTCCAATAATGGAACTTTGATTTCACTGCAATTCGAGGACTCTTGGCAGCGACTATGAGACGACTATATTGCAAAACAATGATACTAGGTTTATAATCCTCAGTATATAATTGCTTATATATAAACTTTTTTTGTGCAGATTCTTTAGATTCATAAGAGACTTGCCCAGTGAACATACTTAGACACAAGTTCATATGAGTGCGTTTCTAGATTTACCCAATATAAGTTAGAATGCCCCTCAAATTGTAGATAGATACTATACTCTTTTTAACGAAGGAATAGTATGAACATTTTAGTTTGAAAGCATAAGCTTACTTCCTGTTCGGTTGCTCAGTTCAACTAGCCTCACCAGTGATCTCTACAAGAACACAATCCATCCTTAAAGTGGTGGAATCGGTTTTTATCTCTCACAATAATTTCTCTCCTAGCAACCTTGGAGATGAACTTAGTGGCAATGTGGCAGTCATTACACACACGAAGGTTCTTCATGATACGGATGGGTGGCCGGGCTCGTTTTCATCACTCATATGGGAAGACTCGGTGAAGGTGATTCTGAGAATCACTGGGTGGTGAGGCGATTCTGAGAATCGCCCCGCCGCCGCCCCGCGGCGGGGCGATTCTCAGAATCGCCCCACCACCTTAGTTTATTGCTATCAAATCAACCACTACCTTCGAATGTATCTTTTAGAGTCACAAAAGTTGAAGCCACGACGACCCCATTTCAGATTCTGGAGATAAAATGAGCTCAGATCATTTCCTGGGATATGCATATATACCGTCGTATGCTCTGGATTATTTATATGCACAAAAGAAGTTTGAGAGATTTCTGTGTGGACTATTAATATTGAAAGCTTCTGCCCGAAGATTTTGTAACTAATTCATTAAACTAGCTTCAAGCACAAGTAGGATGGAGGGACATGGAAGGAAAGAGAGTATGGCGTTGAATTTGGAGATTGTGGAAACTAAAAATGTTATAGTTAAGCCTGTCGGAGGTAGAGACAGTTTGTTTGTTCGCTATTATCTTTCGACTGGCAATGGCCAGGTGAAGAATATTACAGTCAATTCAAAGGAAGTAACAGCAAGGTCAGATCCTCAAGGGAACCGAACTTTCTGCTTAGAGTGCGAAGGGATTATGGACGACGTTAATGTTATTACTGAATTGCAAAAGCAGTTTGTTAGGTTTGAATTGAGGGAGAGGAGTGTCAAAGTTAAAGTAGTGGGAAATATGTTTAGAGCATCCAAAGTGGTTGGATGGGTTGAGATACCATTGAAAGATTTGTTGGCATCTCCCATGGTATCAATCAACAGCTGGTATTCCTAAATACCCATTGTTAGTGGAGGATCAGAGCTACCACTGGTGGGGGTGATTCTGAGAATCGCCCCACCACCCGGCGATTCTCAGAATCGCGCCCATCTGCGATTTTCAATGCAAAAGCTCTATCGAGAAAAATACTTCCGCCCTAAGTCCTACTTACCGATTTTTGACCCCTTTAAAGACCTTGGTAATCCTCGTATTCTCTTTTTATTTTTCTTTTTTACTTTATTTTCCATTGTGTTTGGTTCCATATAAATTTTATTCTATAGACCAAATGCCACCTACGCTTGGCATCTTACATGGTTTCCTTAGGCCATGGCCTTAGTATAAAAACTCTCCGTGATACTTTGTCTACTAACGATAGATCTCGACTTAATATAAGTGTATAATTCCACGACACTCGCACAATATCAAATAATGTCGATGCCCCAACCCTAATTCACTATTAGTTAGCTTATTAATTGATCTTAACTTTGCACAAGTTTGAAGGCACATTCGTCAGTGGATTCAAACTGTTAAACTGTTACTAAATAGGTTCATAAATAGTTCATAACAATTTGTTTTCCAAATGAAATTAACTTCGTTTCAATGTTACTCAGCCACAGCTGATGGGATTTGGATCAATGGTTTGAATTCCTTACGACCCTTCAAAGATTTCTCTTTCCATTCTATTACAGATCATGACCATCATTTCCTCAAGATAATGATTTTAAAAGTCGACCTTGCTCACTGTTTGACTTGGTTATAGACTTGATTGAGATTTTAATCCTGTGCACTTGGTTTCCCTTACAGCGTTCAAAGCAAATTGAATTTGGATTCAGCATTGAAATCGATCCTTCCAATCGACATCAAACAGGTCAAAACCATAGGTCTATGCCACTGCGCAGACTCTTTGAAAATAGCAGATGGGGCGATTATGAGAATTGCCGGGTGGTAGGGCGATTCTGAGAATCGCCCTGCCACCAGTGGTGGTGGCGGGGCGATTCTGAGAATCGCCCTACCACCCGACGATTCTCAGAATCGCCCCATCTGCTATTTTCAATGCAAATGCAAAGTTTGTCTCTTAAACTGGGAGATAATTGTCGCTGTCATAGACATGAAATGCAATTATAAAAAATCAATGCATTGCACGTGGGCGCCGGAATGATCGCTATCTTGACTTTAACGTTTCAGAAACATAGTTTTGTGTATTGCCATGGATGGGAAGAGAGAGATGTCTAGTGTTTGGATTGGAACCATATTTTGTAATCATTATCTCTCATTCAATTCAACACGGATATGCATTAGAACATAGTCACCTTCACTCTTTGTATTTATCTATTTATACGTAAAATCTGTACTGTTTCATCAATTCTCTCTCGACATGATAATATAGCTATTTATTCTCTATAATTACATATATTTATTAAAAGTCCGAATCATCAATATTTTACATAGATTGGTTTACTGAAATTTTATTTAAAATATATTCAAGTGATAGCTAATTCGGCCCGGTTCCAAGTTGGTTCGTTCCCTTCATCCTGATGATGTGTTTTATGATGTGTTTTATGACGCTTTTCAGATGGAAATGTGCACAAGTTATGTTTGTATTTGTATGAATGGTCATCATACTCACAGTGCATCTATATTTCTTCAAAGGGTGTAATACCCATTTACATACAATTATCTTAATTACCTCTAAGATTAATTTTCCATCTCTTACTTATTCAACCTGTTGTACACTAAAATTTTCCATTGTTTATAAATGTATTTTCTTTTCAGTTAATTTCCAGGAATTGTAAATCTATAAATAAGACCTTCTAATTAACTTCCGTTAAACCTCTTCTCTGCCTCTCTCTAATCTCTTTGATCCCCACATTAATACACCAGAATAAATAGATATCTTGTAGAAAAGTGAAAAAAACTTTATCAAATATAACCCTTCATAATGATCCTTTACTCTAGGGTTAACCAAGATTACAGCAAGACAAGATTTGAGGAGAACCTCGTCCTTATTGGCTCGCTGTTCTATTATATACTTCATCCACAGTGTACTTGATTTGGCGGCCATGCCTTTTTGACACCTGAGCATGGGTATGCCCGCCTCGGGGAATAAATTGATCTGAAACTTTGGTCTTGACTTGCAGGTACCTTATAGATCCTTACTCTGCTAGACTCTTCCCTCTATGATCCGAATGATAATACTCAGCCAGAAAACCAAAGGCCAGAAAACACTAATTCTGTTTCCCCAAATCATCAAAACAAGCCAAAACTTGAGATTATAAGCATGAATTATCTGGCCGGGACACCTAGGGAGTCCTCATGTGGTGTGCTCTTCCGGAAGGTGCCCACGGCTTTTATATCTCTCCCTTACATACAAGGGGGAAACTGCAACCTCGGCTTCATCTTGAAATCTCTAAATATTATACTTCCCAGTGAGTATCACCTGGATTTATTCATTATGTTCAAATCCTTTCCCCTAGCTGCATATTCTCACTAAGAGAGCCATGCATCTTCATTTTTGTAAGCATCCTTCTGGATCGGGAGAAGGGAACATTGGGGGCTTGGGCCCATTGATGTATTCCTTTTCACTATCGTAATTGTAGCAAAATGTTTTTATGAGGAAAATATTAAATGAAGCTACCATATAGCTACTACATATTGAGATATTTGTAATGAGTTTCACATGTAGCCATCGATAGGCCTTTTACAAAGCTCGAACAAAGCAGAATGGAAAATAGAGCAGAGAAAAAGTAAGCATACATAGCAGAATTGATGGGAGAATCGGTGAAATCATTTATATTTCTCTGATATATGCATATATTTCATTTCCTGAGACTTTTCAACCATCTTCCAATGTTTGTTTCCAGTTTACAACTTTCTACAATTAAAATCAAAGTAAAATCTTCTCTGAATATTTGTGAGCTCTCAATACCTACCTATGATTGAAATATGGTCAATGAAGAGCAACATGTTTAGAATCAGAACACAGTCCATGAGAATTTGCCTCTGAAAAACTGGAATCTTGGAGTTTAGTAGAATTAGCTATCACTTGAATCCAACCTGATTGAGATTTTAATTGAATTTGAAATCGATCCTTCCAATCGACATCAAACAGGTCAAAACCATAGGTCTATGCCACTGCGCAGACTCTTTGAAAATAGCAGATGGGGCGATTCTGAGAATCGCCGGGTGGTAGGGCGATTCTCAGAATCGCCCCGCCACCACCCAGCCACTAGTGGTGGTGGCGGGGTGGTGGCAGGGCAATTCTGAGAATCGCCCTACCACCCGGCGATTCTCAGAATCGCCCCATCTGCTATTTTCAATGCAAATGCAAAGTTTGTCTCTTAAACTGGGAGATAATTATCGCTGTCATAGACATGAAATGCAATTATAAAAAATCAATGCATTGCACATGGGCGCCGGAATGATCGCTATCTTGACTTTAACGTTTCAGAAACGTAGTTTTGTGTATTGCCATGGATGGGAAGAGAGAGATGTCTAGTGTTTGGATTGGAACCATATTTTGTAATCGTTATCTCTCATTCAATTCAACACGGATATGCATTAGAACATAGTCACCTTCACTCTTTGTATTTATCTATTTATACGTAAAATCTGTACTGTTTCATCAATTCTCTCTCAACATGATAATATAGCGATTTATTCTCTATAATTACATATATTTATTAAAAGTCCGAATCATCAATATTTTACACAGATTGGTTTACTGAAATTTTATTTAAAATATATTCGCAGTGTTTATAAAATATGATTTCTTCTCTCCATTGCCTTGAGATGGATATGAATTGCACAGCAGATGGTGTTCGTTATCGCTGCAGATTTCATTCGGCATTTTCATTGTAATGTCTTTTGCAGAAAAGTTAAAGTTAACGTATCTTTTTTTCATGTAAGACCGTTATTATACACTTTCTTTAACTTTTAACTTTATATTAAAAATTTTCCCCCGTGCTTGATTTGTAGTCAAAGAGATGCGGTGATAATGTATTTTGAAATTTTCTCTTGTTTCAATTAGAATTAAAAGGGTTTTTTCTTTTTGTTTTCCTCATAATAAACTATTGTTCTCAATTGAAATTGGATCATTTGTATTAATGTTTCTTTTAAATGTAAGTTTGAGGTGCAAGTTACTTATTTTATTTTTAGATTATGATATTTAACACATAGTGACCTATGCCTAATAAACTAAAATTACAAAGGTTTAATAACTTGCTTAGTTTCTTTTATGGTGTTGGTGTAGCTTGTTTGTAGAGAGACTAGAGATTTGTCCATTAGGCAATAGCATTCTCTTGCATCTTTGAAACCTTATTTATTGGTTCTATGTGCTTGCACTACCATATTTTCAGTAATGGTATTTGAAATAGTTATTCAAGAAAATTTCTAAACATTTCAGCATTTCATTCAGCAAAGAATTAATGCTTTTCAATTTCTTCCAGATGCAATGCAAGAAATTGGGTTGAAGAAAGGGGACTTTAGTGAAGCACGTGTGGCAAAAAAGGCAAAGAAACCCCACCCACCATTACATAGAATGTTTGGAAATACATACATTGGGAGATTCGTAGACATCAAAGATCCATTAGAAGAGGAAAATGAGCAAAAGGAAGCAAAAAATATTGTGGAAGAAGACAATGATGAAACCCTAGAGGACGAAGAGTTTGGATTACGTAACATTGTTGATTAAATTTAAGTTATGCTTGGAAATAAAGATTTGCAATGTTTTGACTTTGACATTTTATGAGAAGAATAAACACTCAATTAAGGTTGTTATGCGTTCAATATTTCTAAGATGTGATTTTCGCATTAATTTTTAAGTTAATTGTTATTTTTTGAAAAAAAAGTGATTATTATTATTTTTTTGACATGAAATTCATAAAAGAAACTATTATTTAACCATTTTTAGTGAAAATTTTCGTATAAAAATTGTGATTTTGACATGTCAATTCTAGCAAAAAATTATTAAAACGTGTAGCTTTTTAGTTATATTTATGTTAAAAATGGTTATTTTTATGTCCATTGTGAAAAAATATTGTTTTTTAGAAACAATTATTTCATGTGGATTGAAAAATTAATTAAGGATGTATAAATATGTAGAATATCAAAAATTCTAAATATCGACCTCCTAATTTAAAAATGCAAAACAATAAAAACCTCACTAAAAAAAAAGTTAAAATTAAAATAAAAAACAAGAAAATGTGCAGAAAACGACCACTTCAAAAATGATCAAATTTATAAAATAATTATTTACATTTTATACATTAGAAAATTTAAAGCCAAAAAACAGGGCTTTTAAAAAAAGGGGGTGATGCAAAATACTCACTTTTTAAAATCAGCATGAAAATCACTACCATTCTAAAACGTAATGTACATAAAACTATCCTTCCCATGACATTCCTTCCAAAAACTATGCTCTAAAAAAAACATGTTCGTTCTGCATCACCCCTTTTCAAAATCAGGTCACTTTTTTACTATCTCTACGAAACGGGTAACAATATCAGTTCCCGTTTCAAAGTTTACATTGTTTAGAGCCATCATCCCTTAGATTGGATGAATATCTATGTAGAAATGATGTACATTTGATGTCTTTATTTTCCTGAATATATATCGCAGCCTGGATGGATGAAACTAGATTCGAGGTATTCAATCTCGTTTGATCTTCACTCAAAGTACAAGTCGATCCATGTGAGAGATGTTCTCGAGTCGAACATGGAAAGACATTGCCTGATTACTAGCTAGTGATGTAAGTTGTTAGTAGGCGCGAGAGGAACCACCGATAATGATGATGACCCTCAAGGTACAACAGTACAATTCATGTGGTGTGAAAAAGGGACTTGGTGTTGAACACCACGAAAAATCTTTCGGTTGAAGGACATTGATGTAAACCTGTCATCGGAAGTGAGAAACTTGCCATTGAGGCATGCAAGCTTCAAAGTACTGAATGGGTTGTTCCTAGATCGACTTCCTGGATAATGAGCTGATGTCGACAAGAAGCGATCCATCATAGGAGGGCCTTAATGAAACCCACATCTACGACATGGAACGAAGCAAATGATTTTAATGGAGGTGAAAACGGTCTAATGATATAAGGTTCAGGGTGGTGGTCATGAAAGAATGGAGTGTAAATGTATTGCCGTGGATGAGACATAGGTGAATTCTCTGAGCGAATTCTCTTGCACATATCAGTGACACTAACATGATGGATTGGTAGCGTTAATCCCAAATTTGGATGGTGTGATGGACCAATGTTGATATGACCAGTGAACGGAAAAACCCAACCCGACTTGGATGCGGAGTGAAAGTGTCATATTCAAGAGCGACTTGCTACCAATAAAGTTTCTTCAAGTTTTCTTCCCAATTTTTCCCCAATAATTGTTGATCAGTACCTCTTTATTTTTGTCAAGCTCGAGGAGGATAACATATGATTGTTCTATAATTTGCCCTTCGGGCAAACCCATCGCTATGTTTTAATGAGCTTAGCGATAGTGAAACTCGTTCTTGTTTGTATGGACAAGTTTGTCGCTATTCGGTTTTAATGAGTTTAATGACAAAGATAACTCAGTCCTTTTCAATTTTAGAGAGCCTAAAAGGGACGTAAAGAAAGCTCCAATAATCCTTTTTCGTCTTATAATCCATTAAGTCTGAAAAAGTATAAAATAATACAAAAGGGATGAATTTTCGGTAATTTTAACAAGCCGAACAAAACAAGCACTCGATCTTTTTGTGTAATAATCCCTCAGGTCCAAAAATATTAAAATATAGAGGAGGGATAGCACTTCCGGTCACTTTAACGAGCTGGAGAGGCTAATTGCTCGGAAATCTTTTCATATTTTACGAGTCAGATGAAAAGAGCTTAAAGGAGACTTGTTTTTCGAGGAACGAGTGATAAATTGGCGTAATAGCTGATTCCAGGTAAGGTTTGGAATTTTCCAATCACGGCAGTGTCACAAGGATGGCTAACAGGATCACTCTTTGCATCTGTTCCTCAAAAAGGGTAAACAATCAAATGGAGGTGAATGATCGGTCAAAAACAGAGTGGAGGTGATGATGAGAACACGACCAAGGCTCAAAGTTTGATGATAATACATGCACGATGGTTATTTACCGGAAATTGGTTCCTTTTTTAATGAATGAGCTTAAACTCTGGGGGAAACATTTGCTCATTGCTTATGTTTAATTTTTAATGAGCTTGAACTCCACATAAAAACTGCTCGATCTAGTCGTACAATAAGGATGTCTCATCTAAGATGCCATTTTTTATGGAGCTTGCACCTTACAAAGCTTTGCCCCACATCCTTTCTTTACGCAAGTTAGTAAACGACCAATCCTATGAGCTTAAAGGGTTAGAGTACCTACAAACTTAAAAAATAAATGGCCACTCTTTGCTTGCATGCCAAAAGGTTTGCATGCCCCCAGGTATAGTGAAGTAGAGTTTCCAGGTTGCCCCTCAATTTGCAGACAAAACATTTGTTTTATCGGGAAAGGCCTACCTTTTCCAGGTTACCCTTCAATTCGCATACAAAACATTTGTTCTATTGGGAAAGGCCTACCTTCTAAATAGAAGTATCTTATTCTGGTCTAACCCCATTTTTCTAAAAGGACAGGTGTGTCAACCAGTCATATATCCTTCACGGAAACCTACTCTATGCCCAAGGTTTTCCTGCTGAAACAGACCAGGGTGCATGCCCCCTAGGTTTCAGTCATGTTCTCCCGAATCACTCGCGCTCATCAGGTGGACAGACTGGGGATTGATGAGACATTCCTTGCGTGAAAAGACCATTCAGGGATGGTATTTGACTATTTGCTATGTGTGAGCCGGAGAATGAAAGCTGGTCTATGAGCTTGACCACTCTTCCTTCATGCGGAAAAAACATTACTCTAAAGAGTGAGGAGACAATGGCTCCCATGCAATAAATATAGTCACGTCCAAGGAGTAGATTGTAATCTAGGGGTCCTTGGACTACCATTACGTTCATGTGAATGGTTTTCCCTCTCAATGTTATCGGCACATTGGGAAGGATCCCTAACGGTCAACTGGTTCCTTTGTCAAAGCCTATTAGATTTCTCATCTCGGGTAAAAGCGATGGCTAACCAAGCATGTTCCAAGGAGTTGAGGAAAGTATACTCACAGAAGCCCCTTCATCTATGATGGTACTAGCCATGACCATTCTGTATATTTTTGCAATGATTCGAAATGGTGCAATAGCCGGTAAACAGGGTTTGCCTAGTAGATTCCAATCAAAGCAAACAACTAGGTTTCTTGGAGGTGGGACCGAATAGATGACTGGATATGGCTCTGACGAACTTCCTTCCTACGGTAAAGGAATGGGTAGACTGCCCCCATGTTCATTGGAGTCTGTGTTTACGAAGAGAATTTGAATGATGTCACTCTTGTTCTCTCTGATGACTATATCATCTAAAGATGGACCCTCTGAAGGGAAGACCGGGTCAACTGCCGCCTCGACCTTTTGAATTTCGTCTGGTGTGGATTCATATAGTTTATCTTCAATGATAGATGCTTTAACCGACCATAATGGTGTGTCAGTCAGATTTTCAACTAGTGATGGACTTGGCAAGAGTTTATTATATCCAAGAGGAAGTCGTAACGGTGAAACCAGACGGTCGTCCAAAACTCTTTTAGCCTCGTCAAGGAAGGGACAACGGTGGACGGCGTGATCAACTTCACACAGTTTACAAGGGGATTTACTTTTCCTTTTCTGTCCCGACACTTCACTTTCACTAGTTGACGGTGTACTTTCAACATGATCATTAGGGGTTGTTGACACCGAATTGTGCAAACGAGGAGACCAGTCCCTTAAGATTCAAGGGATGCAAGGACAATAGTGATCTCCTTTGCAAATGACACATGGAGATTTAGGCTTTGATAGTGCAGTGTGTGGATTTTCACTAGATGATGCCTAGTTGCCCCTTTAGGCCTTTGGCTCCTTCTTCTTCTTCTCTTTCTTCTCCTTCCCCTTCTTCTCCTTCTTAGTTACTTGATTTTTGGCTTTACCAGCTTCATCAAGCGAAGAGGAAGGAGGAGAGGGAGAATCGGGCGAAGTAGAAGGTTGGGGGTAAGCTTTGGTATCATCTAGTTGCTTATTTGATTGCTCAGGAATCACGGTGTTCTGAACGACAGAGGTCGAGAAGAGCCATACGGGCAGGCCGATTGTCAATCCTGGAAGCGACAATGTGGCCATATGGGGTGCACCAACATCTCCTCAAGAGGAGAAAGGACTAGGATTTCCTCCAAGGGGAAATCCTTGGTTGGGGAATCCATTTTTCTCAACCAAAAACCAACGTAGGAAAGGTGATGTTTATTCCAATTAAAATAAATTTTAGATGCTTTGACACAACTTGGTTTTTCAATTTTTAAGAGTCGAGAAAAAACAAAAGATGACTCTAGTCGCCTTCGATTTTTAATGAGCTTGAAGTGACAAGTGCTCAGATGGACCTTTTCCTTTAAGGAGTCTGAAAAGGAACGAAAGAGACTACTCTGGAAGTCTAGACAGAGGGATTACCAAACCAATCACAAAACTACAGAATGTTTTTTACGGTATGGCAGTTAATCTTCCCGAGTGTTGTGTTCAGTGAATTGCTATCGATAGGGTGGCAGACACGGCTTCCTATGGATAAAGGATATAGCCTATTGTGGTCTCCCAATATATACTTGACAGTACGTGGGAGCACAAGTCTGTACTGGCACTTGTCGTCTCAAAGTGGAGGAATCACCCAACCAGCAATGAAAACAATAGTTACCAGGGTTTACGATGCTGGAATATGTCTCTAGCCTACACTTCTAAATGTTGTGCGTTAGGTTCCAAAGCATTTTTAGATTCATTAAATTTATTTTACAGTTCATCTTGTTTAAGAAATTTTCCTTTCAGGTTCACCACGTGATGTAGATATACAATTCCTAAAATGCAATCTAAGATGATAAACAATTTTTTAATCTTCTTTTTGCAATGAAAATCCTAGCTACTAAGGAAAGAGAGATGATATTCTTTCAACATAGAGCAGAGAGCACACACTATATGCACTATCCTAAATCAAACCAACAAACAGTCTAAATGAAAATGCACATGCATGTATTTGTTTTTAGACTTCTTAATGTGTGAATGATAAAAAGAAAGCTAAGCACAAATCTGAATTATTTCTCAAAGCAACATTACTAAAAAGCTTCTTTTCAAGACAAAATTAAGCCAATGACGACACTTTGTGATTTGGAATTGAAAACTTGCTTTTGACACTTGAAAAACTACTAATTCAAATCAAATACAAGAGTAACAGTGTAATCAACTATCAAGAATAATCAGATTCTCTTCTATGACTGAAAACGACATTTGTGACACTTCTAAATCAAGAAACGACAATTCAATTACGCCACTTCTTTGTAAAAGAGAACTGAAAATGGCTCACAATACATAAAAAAAAAATTATAGTTCTTTGCACAATGGAGGCAGAATGATGGAAAGGAAGGGGGTTTCCACAGAGGTATACTGACTACAAACAGCAAAACTCCTGAATAGAGCCGAAAAGAGTGAAGAAAAACCAAAGTCTAGAGGCAAAATTAGCCTTCTCTGACCATCGCACCTGTTACACAGGGATTCCAGTATGCATCCCACCTATAGCACACGGGAAGTGCGATGCATACTGATATCCTTGAAGAGTGGTGCGATGGTACAGTGTGAGCCTTTTGATCACAGTTTGTAGCACAGTTCACGGATTTAGGCCGAGCAAGTGATAATCAGTAAATAAATCATAGGGGTAGATCTAAGGAGGTTACTAGAGCCACCACAATGGAAATTAGGATGTTTACAAATCAATTTTTTAGTTTATAAACAAAACCTGGAGATAGACTGAAGCAGCATTGATCTACTTTGCACTTGCATAGCAAATGCAGTTCGAAGGCTAGCTGGCTTAACTTCAGGCTCCGTCTGTAAGTTTATGAAAAAAACAAGTATAGAAAGCAAACAAGCTATTCGTTCCCCAGTGGATTCGCCATTTTTTTATCGGGAAATCTAGTGTCTATGCAGATCTGCTAGTCCCACTAAGATTGGTAGCTACCTTAGAAACAAGCAAACTAAAACTACTTTCGTTTTCCTTGATGAGAAGTAGATAAGAGGGGAACAAAGGAGACCAACCTCTGTCTTGCGCTTGGTTCCTTGCTTGATTCCTCTCCCTTATGATAGATCTTTGCCATTCGCTTCCTCATCTACCTAGCTTCAAAGAGCACCTGGGAAATCAAAGTAGCATAACACTATCCAAGAACAGAGATATACTATCACAAACAATATAGGACTAGATATATATTGACCACACAAATGCATATATCATCAATCATCCAAGAATCTGGAGGAAAACTTGAATAGTTTTATTAATATCATGAATATCAAAGAGGATTACAATCAATTGTTCTGACCCAGCGTCATCATCTCAGCAAGAAATCCCTTCTTCACCTCATGAAAAGCTTAGATCACCCAACACTATCATGTTACACCAAGAAACCAACAACACTTCCTTACAAGATACAAAATTCCAGCCTCTGGATCTCTGGGATGAGGGATCCATATATAGATGATTGCAAGGAGGTGAGTCATCTTCTGAGATTTGATTAGTGTCCTCTCTCTGATAGTTCTTGATTTCACTTGGATATTGATGATCTCTTACTCATCCCTGGGCGAATTCAGAGAGGCAAGTGTCACAGGAGAAGTTTCTGGAAGATTCCATGATCATCCACCTCGTAAATTGACTCTGCCATTTGTCCACTCTCACCCATCATACCCCATAGAAGAGACTTTTAGTATGCATCGCACCTCCCGTGTGCATTTAGGTGGGATGCATCGCACTTTGACCATGGAGCAGGTGAGATGGTCTAGCTTTGACCAGTTCTGAGTAGTTTTTCATTGAGAACTTTTGGGAGATGATGTAATCAGCTGACCTTGTTCTTTTAGGGGATGGAACAACACTTTTAAGGAATTATGAGTCCTTGGTTTATGGACATGTTTGATTGGGGTTGTAGTGCCCAAAAATATCTATAACACTGCGCAACTCCTGGCTGCTTCTACGTGAGCCCTGGCTGCCTCTGTGTCCCTCTCTCTCGGGTTCTGTGCTGACCCTCCTAGTACTATCTATACCTATCTGCTTCTATATTCATTGCCCCTTAGCTGCAATTCTAATCACTCTTTCGACTTCCTCAAGAAACCCTGCCCCAGAAAATTGAAATCTTGATCAACTCGATGCATTCTCCAAGTGACCCTCAAGCCTCCTCTTATAATTTTCTTGTTGGCAATTCAACGACCAAGATTAAGTCCCTAATTAATGGCTAAGATTAACTCTATCTTGATCCATGACTTTTGGACCCTTCTAACACAGTTTTATATTAATTCATATTAATATTTTATTTTCCCTAAGTTTAGACTTAGGGACTCCATTAAAAATACTAATTATTTTAAGATCTCCCAAACTGTTTAGAATTTGCCCAAACCATTTCTGGGTATTGGAGATCTCATACACTTTAGCCTCTCCACCAATTTTCATGGCTATACCACATCCGATGATACCCCAAATCAACACTCCATATTAGCGAGGACTATGCTCTAATAATACTCCTCACTGAGCATCACCCTCATCATCCGGCATCGGTCCCTGTGCTGATGCTAGGCCTGCTGCCGAATATCCTCTGCACTACTGCATCATGTACTACTACCCATGGCCCTACCACTACCACTGTTGCATCTATACGAAAACTCACTCTGCATCTATGCTTCTAACCATGGCCCTTCCACTGCCACTGCTACATTTGCACTGCAACCCTTCTCATCATGCTGCATCGTGTTGTCTATAGCACTTCCATTGCCAATTGTAGTACTGAAACTTAGCTACTGAGAAGTAACTAACTGATCTCCCAACTCTGACACCTTCATCAGGCTAGAAACACTCCCGATGTTGAATCTCCTTATGTCACTAACAAGTGCTCCCTTTCTAACCTCTACACTGCTATCTCATTATGTCCTTGTACTCCAACACTATATCTCCCTCTATTGCTTCATCCACATATTTCTGTGTTGACATCTGCAAGTACTGCTACTCCTCTTCAGGGCTCCAATAGCTAGGTATAATCCAAGAGGTTGGGTACCTCAAGGATCCTACCCCTCATCGCATGTAGTTCGTCTATCTACAGCTCGATGATTCCCCACTTCCGCTCAAGTGGCATGTGAGCACTCATGGCATAGTCAACATATGTCTCCACTTCTTTCTCCACCCTTTCTGGTGCTGCCTTGGTCTCAGAAGCCTCTCCTTTTCTCTTCTTCCCCAGAAACTGGCTCGCATAGTGACCCAATTCCCCACAGTTGAAGCATTTGACCTTGGAGAGGTCTTTCTTCCATTTCTCCTACTTTCCCTCAGATGTTAGGGTATCATCCTCCACTTCCTCATTCTTGATTTGAATCCCCTTATTGCTGCTTCCTGCCATTCTTAGCCTTTTAATATCTTATTGGCAAAGAGATGCCAACATTTCTTCCCAATCTGGAAGGGTCACCCTGCTATTATTCTTTGGACAAATACCTCCCAGTCTTCTGAGACTATGTTTAGAGTTGTTCTCACCATAAATTCTTGATCCAACGTAGCCCCTATGGAAGTCAGTTGATCATGGATCTCCTTCAATCGACCGAGGAAGGTGTTGATCTATTCTCCCTGCTGCATCCGGTATGACCACAGCTGATTTTCTAGTAGCATATTCCTATGCACAGAAGTATGCTGATACAACTCCTTTAGGGCCTCCCACATGTCATTTTCCATATTATTCTCGGAAATGTGTGGTACTACATGGTCCTTTACCTCGTCAAGGATGATGCTCTTTGCGCTTGTAATTGCATCCTCGTAATTATCATTATCATCCAGGTCAAATGTCCTCAAGGCGAAGTGCTTGACATGATTCCTGTCTAGAACAGATAAGATTTTGGCCTTCCATACTATGAAGTTTGAGACTCTGTGTAGTATGTCCTGGTCTCTTACACCATTCACTGCCATCTCACTACTCCTCTACTTCCCTTCCAAAACCTCTTAGTGTGACTCCCTTTGAGCCTCGATTTCCCTCCTGGAAACCCGTTTGCCAATGTCGAGATTCCCCCACTGCGATCCTTAGTGTAGCTGCACCACTGATCCAGATTTCTTTGCTAGAAATCGTTAGCAGCAAATCCCTCCTCCTTTGTCTTGCCTTGTTAGGTACTGTTCTGACTACAATACCCCAACAACTTCACTTTGCAGCCTACCCACAGCCTCCTAAGCCCCAACAAACTAAAGGTTATAGCTTCCAGGCTCTGCACAATCCCAACACCGGCAAAATATGCACGTCCTGGCCATGGGCATCAATCCTTCTTGACTGAGAAATATGATTGGGCACTGCATAGGTCAAGTATGCTCCCCTCTACCATTGTGTTGATCCTCTTCCCGACTCAAACTTGATGATGTAGGCACTGCGTCACCCCTTCCTTGCTGTTTCTCTGCTAGGAACAACTTCTGTCACTTGGGACAACAGTTTTCTACTACTGCTGCTCTACTCAGCTAATGTCCTCAATTATCATGTGATCTACAACCATGCTCTGATACCATGTGTTATGGACATTTTTGGGCACTGCAACCCCAATCATAAATGTCCATAAACCAAGGGCTCCTAAGTCCCTAAAGGTGTTGTTCCAACCCCTAAAAGAACAAGGTCAACTAATTACAACATCTCCCAGAAGTTCTCCATGAAAAACTACTCAAAACTGGTCAAAACTGGACCATTTCACCTGCTCCATAGGCAAAGTGCGTTACATCCCACCTGAATACACACAGTAGGTGTGATGCATGTCAAAAAACCCTTCTATGGGATGCAATGGGCGAGAATTGACAAATGGCAGGGTCAATCCGCAAGGTGGAGGAGCATGGAATCTTCCAAAAACCTCTCCTGTGACACTTGCCTCTCTTAATTCGACCAAGGATGAGTAAGAGATCATCAATCTCCAAGTGGAATCAAGAACTATCAGAGAGAAGACACTAATCAAATCTCAAAAGATGACTCACCTCCCTTGCAGACATCTATATATGGATCCCTCATCCCAGAGATCCAGAGGGTGGAACTTTGTATCTTGTAAGGAAGTGCTATTGGTTTGTTGGTGAAATATCATAGTGTTGGGTGATCTAAGCTTTTCATGAGGTGAACAAGGGCTTTCTTGCTGAGAGGATGATGCTGGGTCAGAACAATTGGTTGTAATCCTCTTTGCTCTCTCTTGATTGTCAATAAATCTATTCAAGTTTTCCTCCACATTCTTGTATGGTTGATGACTTACGCATTTGTGTGGTCAATGTACATCTGATCCTATATTGTTTATGATAATAGATCTATGTTATTGGATAATGTTATGCTGCTCTGATTCTACAGGTACTCTTTGAAGCTGGGTAAACAAGGAAGCAAGTGGCAAAGACCTACTAGAAGAGAGAGGAATCAAGCAAGGAACCAAGCGCAAGACAGAGGTTGTTCTCCTTATTCTTCTCTTATCTATTTCTCATAAAGGAAAACGAAAGTAGTTTTTAGTGTGTTTGTTTCTAAGGTAGCTACCAGCCTTAGTGGGACTAGTAGCTCTGCATAGACACTAGTTTTCCCGATAAAAAAATGGCGACTCTGCTGGGGAGCGAGTAGATTGTTTGTTCATATACACTTGTTTACTTTATAAACTTACAGATGGAGCCTGAAGTCAAGCTAGCTAGCCTTCGAACTGCATTTGCTATGCAAGTGCAAAATAGATCAACGCTGCTTTAGTTAATCTCGGGGTTTTTTTTAAGGAATTAAACGATTGATTTACAAGCTTTCTAATTGCCCTCATGGTGGCTCTAGTAACCTCCTTAGATCTACCCCTGTGATTGATTTACTGATTACCACTTGCTCGCCCTAAATTCCTAAACTGAATTGCAAACTGTGACCCGGAACCCAATCAAAGTCTCATCCATGGTCCAGCGCACTGTCTATTCTAGGAACTTCAAATGCATCGCACTTCCCGAGTGTAGTAGGTGCGTTGCATTTCAGTTTCACTGTGTTACAGGTGCGCTGATCAGACAAGGCCTTGTTCCAAAATTTTGGTTTCTGTGTTCACTCTTTTCAGCTCTATTAAAGAGTTTTGTTGCCTGTAGTCAGTACACCTCTGTTTGAAACCCATTTCCTTGCTGTTATTCCGCCTCCATTGTGCAAAGAACTGTAAATGTTTTTATGTATTTTTGAGTCATTTTCAGTTCTCATTTACAAAGAAGTAGCGTAATTGTACTGTCGTTTCTTGATTTGGAAGTGTCGCAAGTGTTGTTTTTAGTCATAGAAGAGAATCTGATTGTTCTTGATAGTCGATTACCCTGTTACTCTTGTATTTGATTTGGGTTAGTAGTTCTCCAAGTGTCGAAAGCAAGCTTTCAATTCCAAATAACAAAGTGTCGTCGTTGTCCTCATTTCGTTTTGAAAAGAAACTTGTTAGTAATTGTCGCTTTGGAAAATAATTTAGATTTGCACTTAGCTTTCTTTTTATCAGTCACACATTAAGAATGCTGAAAACAAATACATGCATGTGCATTTGCATTTAGACTATTTGTTGGCTTGATTTAGGACAGTGCATATAGTGTGTGCTTTGTGCTCTTTGTTGAAAGAACGCCATCTCTCTTTCCTTAGTAGCTAGGATTTTCATTGCAAAAAGAAGATTAAATGACTATTTATCATCTTAGACTGCATTTTAGGAATTGTACATCTACATCATCCGGTGAACCTGAAAAGCAAATTTCTTAAGCAAGATCAACCATAAAATAAATTTAATGAATCTAAAAATTCTTTGGAACCTAACGCACAACATCTAGAAGTCAAGGCTAGAGACGTATTCTGGTGTCGTAAAGCCTGGTAAGTGTTGTTTTCACTGTTGGTTGGGTGATTCCTCCACTTTGAGATGATAAGTTCCAGTACAGACTTGTGCTCCCACATATCGTCAAGTATATTTTGGGAGACCACAATAGGCTTAATCCTTTATCCATAGGAAGCCGTGTCTGCCACCCTATCAATCGCAATGCACTGAACACAGCATTCGGGAAGATTGACTGCCGTACCATAAAAAGTATTCTGCAGTTTTGCGATTGGTTTGGTAATCCCTCTGTCTAGATTTCCAGAGCAGTCCCTTTCGTTCCTTTTCAGACTCCTTAACGAAAAAGGTCCATCTGAGCACTTGTCACTTTAGGCTCATTAAAAATCGAAGGTGACTAGAGACATCTTTTGTTTTTTCTCGACTCTTAAAAATTGAAAAAACAAGTTGTGTCAAAGCGTCTAAAATTCATCTAATTCGGAAACATGTTTCCCCTTTGATTTTTAGTTGATTGAGTAATCCGCAACCGTGGAAGAAAGTCAATTGAAACCCCATCGTTTGCGGAGGCTTACGAGTCAACCGTCTTTGTCTCCAGAGTCAAAATTGTTACGGACAAAGCGAACTCATTTAACCGGTTCCAAATGCCCTGGTAAAGTTAGAACAAGTGTTCCAACACCTTCAGAGACTCTAGTTACTCCAAACATTTTTGGTATCCCTGCGTTTATAGAAGAAGTTCAACAGCCACCAAAGGACAGTAGAACTGATCCTAGTGTGAAGGTAAACACTTGTGTTACTGAGCCAGCTCCATCTACAGCTGATTCGGAAGGTATTATTCCCAAAACATCTATCGCTGCAGATTCTATACCTTCTTCGGCACCAGAAATATTTTATGGACCTGACGGTCTACCTCTTCCACCTGGTCTGATTGCTATAGAAGAGATTATGGAGGATCCTCCATCTAGTACTCCATCGCGATTTGGAGTCGGGATCACTCTATATCCTTCTTTGTCAGAAATTAGTCTACCACCATCAGAAGCTCCTGTAGAATCGCTAGGCAATCTTTTGGATAGACTAGAAATGGCTGAAAAACCATCGACATCTAGAACTATGTCATCGGACACAGCGACGACAGAACTCCCTGCTATCACTCCAACAATGTTTGCCGGCATACCATCTGTCCCAACTCACTCTCAATTGCTAGACGGGGCCCACCCAGGGGCTATTTCGACAGTATGGTCCGTTCCTATTTTTTCATCTGGAATAGTATCCGGGAACTCTTATGCTGAGTCTCAGCAAATTGATCCTTCAGGGTGTCAATTTGGGCAGTCCGGTCCTCAAGGGCAAACAATTCCTTTAAGTACCGGATTACTGCCATATGGGGGGCAGTATACCCTTTCATTGTCTCCTCCGGGAGGACAACCATATGAGAGTTCACGAAAAAATTCAGGTTATGCTGGAATTACATCTAGCAGTTGGGTACCAATACTACCTTAACAATTAAGAGTTGTATATTCGATGCAACTATGCTTACCTATGTCATATATACTGACTACGCCAACTATTGTGACAGTGTCACAAGTACAAGTGTTGCCTGTTGTATGCCAACCTCAGGTTTCTCAGGTGGTAATGCAACAACCTCTTGTCCCGACGACTCAACCACAATCGCCAATTGGTTGAATGACACAGGGACAAATGGGTACAATTACCTCTCATCTTGGTCAAACAATCAGTATTGAACAACAACACATGGCTTCGTAACCATGGCTGGTGCAATACCAACAACCACAATTCTAACAAGTATACCAAGGATCTGAGCAACAAATCTTTGCAAATAGTGGGCAACCGTATATTCAAAATGGTCAAAATCAACCGTTCTACAATGGTTATGCCCATCAATCTTACCAATGTTACCAGCATCAAATGCGTTATGCTGGTATGCAAAGACCAACTGCTCAGGCAATTCCGTCGTATCCTGGGTATGCTTCGCCAAACCTGAATCAACAGTTACCCTTCGTGGAAACTTTGGAGTTACCGGATCTAAATAGGTTGACAAACAATCCAATTGCTTACGCCCCTTAGTGGCTAGCGATTTCGCATAAACTTCCGTCAGATATTCCTAAATTTAATGGAAATCCAGGTGAAGACCCATCGAATCATGTGATGGAATTTCATCTGTGGTGTTCATCAAACACCCTAAAAGATGATTTTATTAGACTTCGCCTTTTCTAGAGGACATTAACTGGTCCAGCAGCAAAATGGCATATTGAGTTACCCAGAGCTTCGTTTGACAACTTCAGTACCCTAGCCATAACCTTTTAAACCCATTTTCAGTTACCGAGAAGGTACGAAACAGGAACAGAACTTCTTATCAATTTCAAGTAAAAAACAGCCACTCACATATCCGATCATATTCATGAGTGGTGACGTCGTCGTAGAATGGTAAAAACGTATGTTCCTGATCAACTTTTAGCTAAATGGTTTATTAAGTCTTTATTACCTTCCATTACAAAAGATGTGGCAAAAGGAGGAGTCGTCACTGAAGAGCAAGTTATTGCTCGTGTGAAATATTTAGAATTGATTTATACTCAGTCTGGCATGCTCTACAATAAAACCCCTGACGCTCCCAGACCGGAATTTTCCGTCCCCCCTCCTCCTAAATTGAACAATGACTCTCATGCCGGCGATTGTGTGATTGGTACGACAGACATGAAATCGACAAAGGCTACATCTAAAAAGGCCCGTAAGATTTCTAGTCAAAATGCAAAAGAAGAACTTCTCGCCTCGGAAGTAAATGTCGTCTCGACAGATAAAGGCAAAGAAGCTAAGCAACTGGGAGGAAAGAAGAAAAACAAAGGGAGGAAGAAGAAACAGGAGGAATCATCACCTTAAAAATCCTTTGCAAACCCTCCTAGAGATAGGAAACCAAAAAATCCATGTGTAATATGTGATGAGGATCAATGGACAAGAGATTTTCCACATAAGGCTGAGCTTAAAAGATTCATCAAGAATTCAAAAACCTCGGTAGTATTGACTGATCCGTTTCCAAATCCAGGAACAAATCTGGTTGGTAGTGAAAATGCTTCCCCGTCCCAAGTACTAATGTTGTCGGTTTCGAAACAGCAAAATGATGCTTTGATATCAACAAGGAACAAAGATTATGGGAATCCACAGCTGTCGAACAACAAGGATAAAGATCAACCTAGTAGTTCAAAAACAACTTCAACAGAAGTTGCGCCGCCCATCATTCCTGAGCTAACAATAAAACCGCCAAAGGGAGTAGTACACAAGTCAACATTTAATCCTCGTGCCAGAGCAGCACAATATTATAATATAGCAGAAGATCTGGCCCAATCTCCATCTGCTATGTCGACACTTGAGGTACTACAAAATTGCCCATCCCAAAAGCAGGCTTTATTATCAGCTATCGGTGGGATAGACCCAAAGGATTCTAATCGTGTGTCCTTTAATCATAAAGGATACGATCCTCAGTTACTAGCTCAACTAGCTTTACTCATTCAAGTCAAAGCCCTCAACAAAACTGTTCATCGAACAATTATTGATGAGGGGGCATCTACAAGTATTATGTCAATGAGTTGCTGGAAAACTTTAGGATCTCCAACCTTGTCGTAATCTTCAACAACATTAAAAGCATTTGACAGATGAACATATACCCCATACGGTATTCTAAGTAACTTGCAAGTTGAACTAGGAGGGAAAATAGTAGAAATAGATGTCGAAGTAATCGACGGAAACCTCGATTACAACATCCTACTGGGAAGACCATGAATATATGTTATGGCTACAATTGTGTCGACCTACATTAGGAAGATGGCATTTCCTTTTCAAGGAGGAATTACGATCGTCGACCAACAAACATTTCTCCCGAATAGTTCCCAAGTTATGGGAAGCATTCCGATGATCCATGGAAGCCCCCATACGCTTCAAAATATCGGAGTAGGCCTACTAAAAGACCCTATATTAATGGGGACTTTTTCCCTTCCGCCTCCAATCAATCTTGTAAAAGTAGCGTATGTAGGAACTTGCAATATGATATCTTCGATTCAAAAGATCTCAGAAAACGATATAAACATGGATCATACGCAGGTATTGCCTCCAAGCCCAATAGAAATATTGTAGCAATCAATGTTTTTGGCATGGGAGGCAGACCCGAATCAATGCTCATCAAGCGTTTGGATAGATAGGTCTAAGGAATATGGCACCCCTTCAAATCCTTGGTCGCAAGTGCATTACACCGACGAAGGAATTGTTCAATCAAATGGTAATTGAAGGGGCGCCATGGGAAGATCACCACCATCGTTCCCATCTTCCGGATTGTAAAGAAGATACTCCTGATGACCTTCATCATCCTTCAGTTTTTGATTTCCTATGAAATACTATAAACACGGTGGATTCCAAGCGAAACTTGTCCAACAGAAGAGACTATCGCCATAAATATCGCGACCAAAATAGATGTTGTAGAGAATATTTATGTTGGAAAATGTTGTTCTCCTTCAGAACTAGAAATATATAACGCTCTTTTTCGCGAATTCAGAGATGTCTTTGCTTGGTCATATGATGAAATGCCAGGCATTGACTCGAGCATAGTTGAACATGAAATCAAGATGTATCCAAATGTCAAACAAGTACGACAATGACTACGACAGGTGCACCCCAAGAAAGTCGCTGCCATCAAGGCAGAAGTTGAAAAGCTTCTCCATGCTGGTTTCATTTACCTGGTTCCTCTAACCGATTGGGTATCGAACATTGTTCATGTTATGAAAAAACAAGGAACAATTAGAGTGTGCATCGATTATAGGGATGTAAATCAATCTTGTCCAAAAGACAACTACCCTACACCATTTATTGACCAGATAATTGATGAATGTGCCGAATGCGAAATCTTTTCATTCATGGATGGATTCTCCGGGTATAATCAAATAAATATCTGCCCACAGGACCAGTCAAAGACTGCATTTATTTGTCTGTGGGGCACATTCGCATATCGCAAATTACCTTTTGGTTTAAAGAACATAGGGGCAATGTTTCAGAGGGCAATGAATTATTCCTTCCATGACATCAAAAACATTGTTCAACCATATCTCGACGACCTTCTGGCTCATTCGCGAAAGAGGACCGATCATCCACAGCATTTGAGAGTGATATTCCTACATTGCTGACACTACAAGATATGACTAAATCCACACAAATGTGTGTTCTGTGTGAGTTATGGTCATTTACTTGGCTTTGTAGTCTCAAAGGACGGGATTTGTCTCGACCCATGTAAGGTTTAGGAAATCATAAATTTGCCTCCACCTTCAAATTTGCTTTAGATACAGAAACTCCAAGGGAAAGAAAACTTTCTGAGGAGGTTCATTCCAAATTACACAAAACTTGCTAAAGGTTATACATGTCTATTGAAAAAGGAAGTGCCCTTTGTCTGGGATCATCTCGCGCAAGCCTCCTTTGATGCATTAAAAAAATCCCTAATGAAAGCATCATTAATGTACGCTCCTGATTATCAAAAATACTTTAACCTGTATCTGGCTGCAGCGGATACAACCATCGCAATGGTTTTAGTTCAAGAAGACAACGGAATTGAAAATCCTATATATTATTTAAGTAGGAACTTAAATGATACAGAAAGAAAATATTCCAATGTTGAAAAGTTGGTGCTCGCAGCTATTCAAGCGATACAGAGATTTCGACACTATGTCCTCTTTCGAAAAACTACCATTCTGTCAGATTACAACCCTATGACTTATATATTGTCGCGACAGTTGCAATTCTACAAGAGTTTGATCTGGAATTTGTAAAATCCAAATCAAAGAAAGCCCTGGTTTTCGCAGAATTACTATGCGATCTCTCATCGTCATCCAACGATGAAACATCAGATGAAACAATCGTGGATGAATCTTTGTTTCTGATATCTTCAAGCAATCTGTGATATGGAGATATAATCATCTATCTCCAAACCCAAAAATACCTCCCGCTCTGAACAAAAACATATTCTATACCAATCAAAAGACTACATGATCGTCGGTGATACACTTTACCGTCGTGGTGTCGATACAGTTCTAAGGATGTGCCTCACCCATGAGGAAGCCTAAAAAGTCCTGAATGATTGCCATTTAGGTGCGTGTGGGGTGCATCAATCTGGTTACGCTATAGCGCAAATTATTTTTACAAGCAGGATACTTCTGGCCAACAATTTTCAAAGATTGCATAACCGCAGTCAGAAGTTGCCATGCCTGTCAAATTTTCAATAGCAAAACCAGAAGACTACCCGCACCTCTGCAACCAATAGTTGTTGTTGGGCCATTTGCCAAATGGGGCATTGATTTCATGACATGTAACCCCACCTCGACTAGGGGGCATGGGTATATCATAGTCGCAGTGGACTATTTTACCAAATGGGCCGAGGCGATGCCTACATTAGATAACACTGGTGAAACAGCTGCCCTTTTCATTTTCAATCATGTAGTCGCCAGATTCGGCATTCCACGGGCTATAGTCACAGATCATGGATCAAATTTTTGCAATCACATGATGTCTGAACTAGTTTCCAAATTAGGCTTGTCTCACGACAACTCTACTCCATACTACCCGCAGGCAAACGAACAAGTTGAAGCAATCAACAAAGTCCTGAAGCGCATGCTGCAAAGGATGATTGGAGTCCACAAAAGGAGTTGGCACCTGATCCTGTACTCAGCCTTGTTGGCATACCGAACATCGGTAAGGAATGCAACCGGGTTTACACCCTTCCAACTGGTGTATGGCCTAGAAGCAATCTTACCAGTTCAGTGTGAAATCTTGTCCCTTAAACTCGCAATCGACCTTCTCCCCGGAACTTCAGAAGAGGAGGCTCATTTCTTGGAACTAATCCAATTGGATAAAACCCGTCATGATGCCACTTTGGCTAACAAAGCCCATAAGAAATGAGTTAAGGCATAGTTCGACAAGAATGTCAAACCCCGTGTCTTCTCAGAAGGTGACCTGGTCTTACTTTACGACCAAGAATCCGATAAATTGGGAGCAGGTAAATTCAAATCTTTATGGATGGGCACTTATATTGTTAAATGTGTATTAGCAAAAGGAGCCTATGAGTTAATGGATTACGACGGAATTCCACTGGCGCAACCCCATAACGGGTTGTACCTTAAGCGTTACTATGCATGATTCAGTGTGGTAACCTATATGCTTTTGATACATTTTTGTTTTCGCTAAGGGTAATCGTTTTGGTCAAGTAAATCCGCTTTTTACATTTGTCGCAGATGTCGAACTTATTGGAACCTTTTGTTGGATATGCCAACAGAGCAAGTCGTAGTTCGCGGAACCTATCTTCTGCGGCCTGGGCCATTTTTTATCCAAGCGGCGAGTTAGTAAGCTTCAGAGGGGTATGTATTGGTCGATCAACGAATAACATCGCTGAATATAGCGCATTGATAGAACTTCTCTCTGATGCCATCACACATGGCATATGCCAACTTGTCGTCAGGCTAGACTCACAACTCGTCATACTACAACTCACTGGTATCTACTCCGTCCGAAATCCAGCTATCTATCGCATGTTCCTAAGGGTCAAGATTTTGGAAAGGCAATTTGATTTTATTCAATATCAGCATATTTCCAGAAGCTTAAACACATTAACTGACTCATTAGAAACTTATGTGTTAGATAGACATTTGCAACACTTATAAAAATAAGCATTTCATCAATATTTGCATTCGGATCATGTAACTTAACCAAAATAAAACTCCTAAAATCAAAAATATATATATAACTGTTTATGGTTTACACATAATGTTCTGTAACCAAGACAAAATTGGTCAAATGACCCAAAACTCAAAATGCTAGGGGGCACCCTAGTCTAATGATGTTGGTGATAACAAGTCACCGCCTGTGCAATCATGTGTAAAGGCCTACTCCATCGACTTGGCACGCCAGTAGTATGTCGTTGCAACCGTAGAGGCAGCTCGTCAGTCCTCACATCTGGAATACCGAGAGTGAGGCCCTCGACCTGATCCTGTAACGCTGAAAGAGTCTCGGCCACATCGAGGTCGCGAAGGATAGCCCTTCCCACAGCCTCTCTTGCTGGAGCGGTAGCTGGCACTCTCAGGCATACTACTGGCTGAACGGGACCAACATCTGCATGAGCACATGACTTCCAATTAGTCTTGACAGAATAAAGCACAAGGACATTGTAAAGAAAAACGATAAATAGAAATATGGTCAAAGAATTTACCAATGGCACCCCACTGCTCGCCGGCCGACAGTACCAAATCCGGGTCACCCCGGAAGTCCATACCAGCATATGGATATTCGGAAAAAACCATCTCCTGACGATCGAACCACCCGAAGAAGGTATTATAAAAGGAAATCTGAGACTGACCAGCATTTCTGGACATATGGTCGACCCATCTCTGCATCCGTGGTTCAGTCGGTGGAGGTAAACCAAGTGAAATATACTGCGGCTGCATCAGCAGGATATTTTCCAAGGCAAAGGCGGTCAAAATAGAACCATATCAAAAGTTCTTCAATCTTTTGTTTTTCACCTTGGTCAATTGTTCTTTCATCACAAAGAGCACTGCATCACACCAGCTGAAAACCTTCGGTTCGAGGCATTCTAAAGCATACTGCATATAAGACTGGTTGGCCACGTGAAGAGCCGCACCACCAGCCATCCTACCAAAGGTGAACAGAATGGTCCTCAAGGACCTGTCAGTGACATCTCGGATGATGATCTTGCCGTCTTTACTTGGCTGAGATCCCTCTCTGCAATACATGTGAATGTAATCTCTCAAAGATTCACCCCCGCGGGCCGAACTTGATAAGGAGATAGGGGCACCCTGCCTCGATAAGCCGTTCAAAAAATAGATGTCCACGACAGTCAAGGGGATGGATTTGCCCCTAATCTGGAACACCTGGCTGGTAGGGTCCCAAGCATCGAGCAAATACTGCAACAAGTTGATTTGTTGCCTCATGCTAGAGATGTGGAAAAACTTGAACATGCCACAGTTCTGTAGTGCATTTACCGTAACCGGATCATGTAAAGCAAGCATGTCCTCTTCTTCATGCTCACGTTCTTGCCATGTAATAGGCATTTTTCTCCAATAAATCTCTGAAAACAAACAAGAGAAGAGTTAGATCTTAATTTGGTGAGAAACGAGCAAACATTTCCATTGAAAACTGTGCACAAATTTCCCTCCTTGCGCCCATCACACCCCCAGCAGTTTTCTCAGTGCGTTGCATGCCAACTGTCCAGTGATTAGGCCAACATGCAACGCACCTTTCGATATAGAAAGGGTGCGATGGAGCCAGAGCAAGTTTTTTAAACCCCAGAGGCTCAAAAAAACCAGAAATCAGGCTCATAATGCAAAAATGGGAAGCATGAAATGAAAGAGCTCAAGTTTAGCTCCTACCTGGTCCAGACGGCACCAAAAATCGTCCACAGAATCTCCCAGAATCAGCTAGTGAAAATCAAAGGGGAAAGCACCTCCAAAGCTCCAACAAGCCAAAGTTCAAATGAAATGGTAAAATGAGGGGTAAAAGCACTTTTAAATTACTTTTTATGTAATTCAAGTAAAATATTAGTGTCTTAACTCATTTTTCAAACATATATTGTTCATTTCTAACTAGTTTGATGAAGCAATTGAGCATGCAATACAATCTTTGAAGGAACAAAGTTATTAATGGTAAAGTCAAGAAATGACCATTATATCGAGCAGTTTTAACGCGGACTTCAAGCTCGTTAAAAAATAAACATAAACAATGAGCAAGTGTTTCCCCCAGCGTTTAAGCTCATTTTAAAAAATGAACCAATTTCCGGTAAATAACCATCGTGAATGTAGTACTTCAGCCTTTGAAGCCTTGGTCGTGTCCTCATAATCACCTCCACTCCGTATTGGCCGATCATTCACCTCCACTTGATTGTTTACCCCTTTTGAGGAACAACTGCGAAGAGCGATCTTGTTAGCCATCCTTATGACATAGCCGTGATTGGAAAATTCCAAACCTTACCTGGAATTAGTTGCTACCTGAATCTATCACTCGTTCCTCAAAAAACGAGTCTCCTTTAAGCTCTTTTCAACTAACTCATAAAATATGAAAAGATTGCTGAGCCATTGGCCTCTCCAGCTCGTTAAGGTGACCGGAAGTGTTATCCCTCCTTTAGATTTTAATCTTTTTGGACTTGAGGGATTATTACACAAAAAGATCGAGCGCTTGTTTTGTTCGGCTCGTTAAAATTACCAAAAATTCATCCCTTTCGTATTATTTTATACTTTTTTAGACTTAAGGGATTAGATGATGAAAAAGGATTTTGGGAGTTTCCTTTACGTCCCTTTTTCAGACTCTCTAAAATTGAAAAGGACCGAGTTATCTTTGTCGTTAAACTCGTTAAAACCTAATAGCGACAAATTTGTCCATAACAGACAAGAACGAGTTTCACTATCGCTAGGCTCGTTAAAACATAGCGATGGGTTTGCCCGAAGGGAAAATTATAGAACAAGCATATGTTATCCTCCTCAAGCTTGAAAAAAATAAAGAGGTACTGGTCAGCAATGACTAGGGAAAAATTGGAAGAAAACTTGAAGAAACTTTGTTGGTAGCAAGTCGCTCTTGAACATGACACTCCACATCCGAGTCGGGTTGGGTTGTTCCATCATTGGTCACATCACCATGGTTTCATCACACCATCCACATTTGTGGTTAATGCTACCAATCCATCATGTCAGTGTCACCGATATGTTCAAGAGAAGTCGCTCAGAGAATTCACCTGTGCCTCACCCACTATAATACATTTTCACTCCATTCATTCATGACCGCCACCCTGAACCATATATCGCCAGATTGTTTTCACCTCCATTAAAATCATTTGCTCCGTTCCATGTCATTGATGTGGGATTCACTAAGGCCCTCCTATGACAAATTGGTTCTTGTCGACATCAGCTCATTATCCAAGAAGTCGATCTAGGAACAACCCTTTCAATACTTTGAAGCTTCCATGCCTCAATGGCAAGTTTCTCACTTCTGGCGACAGGTTTACATCAATGGACTTCGACCGAAAGATTTTGCGTGGTGTTCGACGCCAAGTAACTTATTCACACCACGTGAATTGTACTGCAGTACCTTGAGGATCATTATCATTATCGGTGATTCCTCTCGCGCCTGTTAACGGCTTCATCATTGGCTAGTAATCAGGCGATGTCTTTCCATGTTCGACTCCAGAACATCTCTCACATGAATCCACTTGTACTTTGAGTGAAGATTGAACGAGATTGAAGACCCCGGATCTAGTTTCATCCATCCAGGCTATGATATATATTCAGGAAAATAAAGACATCAAATGTACATCATTGCTGCACAGATAATCATCTAATCTAAGGGATGATGGCTCTACCAGAATCATCAGTCGACACTCAGACGATTGTCTATCCTATGTACATGAAAATGAATTTATAAAGCTGAGCATGGGAATGCCCACCTCAACTAGATCATGAAAATAATATGAAGATAATGTATTGTATTGTATCTTATTACATGTCGCCTTCCAGCTCGAAAAAACTTTGGATCCTCATGATAAAGCATTTCACCTGACATCAAAAGATTAACGACCTCATGCTTTAGGGGGAAACTGTTATAGAAATTTTTGGGCACTGCAACCCCAAGCATAAATGTCCATAAAATAGGGGCTCCTAAGTCCCTAAAGGTGTTGTTCCAACCCCTAAAAGAACAAGGTCAACTGATTACAGCATCTCCCAGAAGTTCTCCATGAAAAATTACTCAGAACTGGTCAAAATTTGACCATTTCACCTGCTCCATAGGCAAAGTGTGTTGCATCCCACCTGAATACACACAGTAGGTGCGATGCATGTCAAAAAACCCTTCTATGGGGTGCGATGGGCGAGAATGGACAAATGGCAGGGTCAATCCGCAAGGTGGAGGATCATGGAATCTTCCAGAAACCTCTCCTGTGACACTTGCCTCTCTGAATTTGACCAAGGATGAGTAAGATATCATCAATCTCCAAGTGGAATCAAGAACTTCAGAGAGAAGATACTAATCAAATCTCAAAAGCTGACTCACCTCCCTTGTAGACATCTATATATGGATCCCTCATCCAAGAGATCCAGAGACTGGAATTTTATATCTTGTAAGGAAGTGATGTTGGTTTCTTGGTGCAATATCATAGTGTTGGGTGATCTAAGCTTTTCATGAGGTGAAGAAGGGCTTTCTTGCTGAGAGGATGATGCTGGGTCAGAACAATTGGTTGTAATCCTCTTTGCTCTTTCTTGATTATCAATAAAGCTATTCAAGTTTTCCTCCACATTCTTGTATTATTGAGGACTTATGCATTTGTGTGGTCAATGTACAACTGATCCTATATTGTTTATGATAATAGATATATGTTCTTGGATAGTGTTATGCTGCTTTGATTCTACAGGTACTCTTTGAAGCTGGGTAGACAAGGAAGCAAGTGGCAAAGACCTACTAGAAGAGAGAGGAATCAAGCAAGGAACCAAGTGCAAGACAGAGGTTGGTCTCCTTATTCTTCTCTTATCTATTTCTCATAAAGGAAAACGAAAGTAGTTTTTAGTGTGTTTGTTTCTAAGGTAGCTACCAGCCATAGTGGGACTAGCAGCTCTGCATAGACACTAGTTTTCCCGATAACACCATGTTGGAATTTCTAAGTCTAACCTGTTAGAAACCCTTCATGTACTTTTCTGATTTATTTTTGCCTACTTGTTCTGATTAATTAACAAGTTATTTACCATTTAAATACTGAAAATAAATACAAGTACATTCTCAACACATTATAGATCATTAGCTAAAGGAAACAAAACAAGAACACAAGTGACACCGTTCTTTTTGGACCAATGTCCTCGGAAAAACCCAATACGGGTAAACCAGTGTAGCTATCTGAGGGTTTCAATTATTAAGCAGTTTCAAAATACAATATGGTTGCCAAATCCATCTCACCCAAGAGAGAATAATCTCGGAAGTAGTACCTCTCAATTGGAGACAGATATTCCTTCTAAAACCGAGGATAAACACTCTGACAACTCCCAGCTCCAATCTGCCACACGAAAACCCTAGCATCAGCATGTAGGGTCTACATCATCCCTTTCTGGCCCAGCGTCTGCCCAGCGTCACCCTGGCTTGGCCTACGACAGCCTCCAGAGGCACTGAGTCAGCCCTTAGAGCCTCTATGTCACCCATGCCGGCTCTCTGAGGCACTGCACAGCTCCTAGCTGGCTCTGCATGAACCTTTGGTTGCCTCTGCATCCCTCTCTCCCAGCTTCTGCGCTGATCCTCCCAGTACTATCTCTGCTTCTTTGCTTCTATATTCACTACCCCTCAGTTGTAACTTTGATCACTCTTTTGACTTCCTCAGCAAACCCTGCCCCAAAAAATCAAAATCTTGATCATCTCGGTGTGTTCTCCAAGTGACCCTCACACCTCATCTTATACTTTTCTCATTGGCAATTCAATGGTCGAGATTAAGTCCCTAATCAATGGCTAAGATTAACTCTGGCTTGATCCATGTCTTTTGGACCCATCTAACACAATTTTATATTAATTCACATTAATATTTTATTTTCCCTAAGTTTATACTTAGGGACTCCATTAAAAATATTAATTATATAAATATATCCCAAACTATTTAGAATCTTCCCAAACCATTTCTAGGTATTGGATATTTCATGTGCTTTAGCCTCTTCACCAATTTTTGTGTCTAAATCACATCCGATGCTACCCCAAATCAACATATAGTGAGACACACTCTTCTGAACTAAAAAGTGTGACAACATTTATAATTGGGTAAATATAAAAAATAAATTCTAGAATTGTTATTGAGGAATCTTCTCTCAACCACCTAAACTTGAGCTCACACCTATTTGGGCCTCATCCCAGGATTGATGGATCTAATCCCACTCATTATGGAACCTATTCCCCATTTTTGTGGATCTCGTCCCATTGAAAATGGATCTCTAACTCCCCCTTCTCTCCTATAAATATAGTTCTACTCAATGGAGAAAGGGTTGGATTTTGAGGTACCCTTATGTTGTCTAATTGAATATTGAAGGCTTGTTGTGAAAAGGAGGATTGGATATCTTTAAAGGGGAGGGTTATGACATCAAGGCACTTGGTTGTAATTTTCCCACTCTTTATCACTAATACAAATAATTATTTATTTCCCATATGCATATGTTAAAATTTTTATTGTAAGGCTCCTTGACCTCTTACATGACTTATCATTTAATCTTTGATATATTTTATGCTTTGATCTCTTGCTTGGATTTGTCTTTGTAGGTCTCCTCTTGGAGAATCAAGGGAGAAAGGGTGAAAGCTACAAAGGAAAACAATGAGGATCATCATCATGCATTTCAAAATAAGTTATGAGCTTTATATCCTCTTTACATTTGTGTTTCAGTCATAAATTAGGGAATGTTTTCGATTCCTTGCCTTTTCATTTCTAGGCTTGGTTTTTGAGGCTAGGGAGATCTATCTTATATGCAGGACAAGATTCATCTGTAAAAAGAATTGGAAAATCCACTAGGGATTATTTAGTTCTTCAGTGGCTTCCTTTTCCTTTTGTCACCTTCTAGTACCTCTAGTGACTATATTTTGATTCTTAAAACTTGGTTTTTTTGGATCTTTTGCGCACTTTTAATTTTTTCTTTATGTATCACGTTTGGGATTTTTCTTGTGATAAGAACATGTGTCGTACTATTGTATATGAAGGTGATTATGTTAACATTTTATCCTCAACTTCTTGGAAAGATTTAGGTTCCCCTCAATTTGTGTTTGTTACTGAGAATATATTGGCTTTTAACATAAGAGCCAGTGAATCTTTAGGGATCCTTCCTCAGCTACCCATTACCCTGGAAGGAAAAAATGTTTATATTGAAGTTATGTTAGTTTAGGGTGCCTTGGATTTAAATTAAATCCTTGTGGGAGACTATGTTTATACAATTAAATTTGTCATGTCCACACTATTTTGTGTGACGTCTTTCCCTCATAATGGAAACATTGTGACTGTTGACCAACTTTCATTTGGTAGCCCTGATTTTCCTACCGACCATCCAACCTACCCCAATGTTTCTTATATGCAAGTGGTATCTACTACACCATAGGTTAATTATATGACAATTTGTCCCATTCCTTCACTTACCGATGAAAATGAGCCTCTTGTTGCATGCTAAATTTCCTTTGACTTAGATTCAATAAGTGACATGATAAATCCTTCAACGAGGACATTGGAGCTTGATCTTACTACCCCTATTGAGTCCCTTAACATGTATTCCTTCGAGGGAATTTTTCTTCCTTATGATAAAGACCTCATGGAAGCCATGATCAAGGTGTGTACCTTGGCATGTATTCCTTCCATAGCATTGTCCTTTTGGAATGCATGACAAGATTCCATGAGAATAGTTCCTTTTCTTGTGTCAATATCGTTAAAAAATGAAACAAGGTGCCATGAGTATAGTTCCTTTTCTTGTGTCAAGATCATTAAAAAATGAAACAAGGTTCCATGAGCATAGTCCCTTTTCTTGTGTCAAGATCGTTAAAAAATGAAACGTGGTGTCATGAGCATAGTCCCTTCTCTTGTGTCAAGCTCATACAAAAATGAAACAAGGTGCCATGAGCATAGTTCCTTTTCTTGTGTCAAGCTTGTTAAAAAATGAAACAAGGTTCTATGAGCATAGTTCTTTTCCTATGTCAGTCTCCTTAAAAGAATTAAATGGATCCCATTCTAATTGATTCAAGTATTTGACTAGATCTCATAAATCTTGAGTTGATTCTTTCACCTGATCTCTTAAATGAACCTTCATTCATCCTCCTATTAATAACCTGTAGTCCACTTGAGTTGATGAAATGAAGCTTGGGGAGGCATGTACCTCTAGTCATCATGCTAGAATTAAACCACTACAATCTACTATTATGCTGTGGGGCATGGAACCTATCTCAAGCATATTTTTTTCTCCATTTCAAGCTTGTGTAAAAATGAAACCTATCTCAAGCATAGCTTTTTATTTCTTTCAAGCTTGTGTAAAAATGAAATTTATCTTGACCTTAGTCTTTAATCCTTATCATGCTCATAAATACATGAGAATAAGTTACTCAGTATACTTTTATCTCATTTTTTGGGCTCATTAGGAGTTCTCTTTAGGCTCTTTTTAGAATCTTGAAATATGAAAATATTGTCAAGTAAACTTGTTTCTTTTGTGCTCGTAAAAGTACATGAAGAAACATCTACCTAGTATAACTTCCCCCTTTTACGGACTATGTATATTATTTACAAAAAATGTATACTTTGATCAACAATGGTCTAAAGAGTTCTCCCTTGTATTATTTTACACTCTTTTCAGGCTTGGGGAACTAAATTTACAAAAGAGAAACTTCTGGAGTTTTCTTTTCATTTCTTTTTCAAACTCTCTAAATGTGACAAAGAAGTTGTGTTACCCCTTCATTGGACTTGTAGATTATAAACAATGTAGGAATCGCCAATCATGATGAGGTTGAACCACTCCTTCGTAAGGTTTGCTAAAAATATTTCAAAGGACTTATCCAAAAGATGAGTTTATACTGCAAGCATATGTTATCCTCCTCATTATTGCGTAAAAATAATGAGGTATTTTTTAGAAATGGGGGGGGGGTGGAGATTGGAAAAACAATGTATAAAGTCAATACTTGGTAACAAGTCGCTCTTGAACATGAAACTCCACTTTTTTGTTTGATTGGGTTGGGAAATCCACTTACGTATCTATCGATCACACGTCCTTGAAAGTCTTCATACTGGTTTTTTAATCCCGTATTGAGTAAGTGTTTCCAACTTCATATAGTGTTTCCAATATGTTCAAGGGAAGTTTAACCTCAATTAAAGTTACTTTTTAATTTTCAAAACCTTTAATTGCATTGGCCGTCCCTGAGTGAGTCCTCGATCACACCAAATTTGTTTCTTAAAACTTGACAGGTGTTTCGTGTTGTAGGCCCTCCAGTGATGGGTCACTTCCTATCGATTTCAATTCATTATCTAGGAAGTTGATCTAGAATGTTCTTTTAGTAGCTAGAAGTATGCATGCCTCAATGATAGGTTTCTTGCTTTCGACAATAGGTTCTCATCGTTTTCCTTCAATCGAATTAATATATGGGTGTTCAACTTCAAGACATGTATTCACACCTTATAGATTGTACTAGAGTATCTTGAGGACAATTGAAATTATTGGTGGTTCCTCTCTCATATGTTTTTTTTTTTTCTCCGTAAATACTAATTCTATTAAAAAAGGTGAAAAAATATATACAATGAGGTCAAGACCTCAGAGGAGGCCGAGGCCATTCCTCAACCAAAAACTCAGGGACATTACAGTTCAGCCCTTCAACCAGATTTACAGTACAGACCTCAAAAATTTGGCTTTGGTTTCTGACATACTGACAAAATTTATCAGGACTACAATCTTCATAACCTTCATTGACCAAAAAAACAAAGTAGCAACTAGCATAGCCATTTTTAAGACAAAAAATAGAGCCTGTATTGGCTGTTGTTACTGCCTGAAGCATGAGAATGAACCATACATAGACCTCTAACTTCAGACTCAAAGACACAAGAACAAAATTGCTTAGCATATAAGCGAGAAGGCCACCCGGCAGAAAGGAGCTATGATCAATCTGCATGACTTGGTGAAGCTGGCGTATCCTCCTTTACCTGGCTAGTAGAAGCTGCCCAGGTCATGAGATCGTCTTTGTCCAGTACCGGCGCACCTCCATCAGGATTAGTAACCAAATGTAGAATACCAACTGCTCTTTGAGATGGCCCGCAAACTAAAGCATCTTCCTGTGTTGGATTAGGCTGCTGAGGCGCTTCCGAAACAGGGGCATCCTCTTGCATGTGGTCCGCATGAAACACTCTCCCCGTCAGGTCCCCTAGCAGAACACTATCATCCTGAGAGTGTGAGGAAACGAAAGGAGTCAAACTAAACTGGTTGCTCTCCTCCTCCGAGACAAATATGGTAAAATTTACTGTCACCATGGGCCTGTTGAGCCGACTTTGGAATGTAAACCTGGAGGTCTGATAAGAATTATTCGGGAGAAGCCTATCTTGATCCAAAGGCGGAGAAGAAGGAGGAGCTAAGGCAATGGGAGCAATATTCTGAGGAGCAGATCGAAAAGGGCTTCCTCTATTCCCTGAGTGACTTCCTCTACGCGGGATTCCCCGGCTGCGAGGCATGATTACAGAGGCAAAAGAACTGGGAGAACGATTGAAACAGAGCAAACCAGAAGTAGTGAGAGCGCTGAAAAATTCAGGGCGTAACCAGAACCAATCTAACATCCAGACCCGAATAACTATACAGCGGATCTGAAGCGTCTTTGCTTCATAATAAACAGAGTCATTAACTGCGTTGAGCGGCTCCATGCCAATGAGCCCAATTGTGTGCAGAGCAGCCATGCTTGCATTGAATTCAAACCAAATTCGAGGCTGCTCAGGATTTAATTCCTTTGCCCTGAACTTGATACACCATCCTACGACATGTACCTTGCAAACCTTCTGCCTGCCATCCGTCAGGCCAGATGTCTGTCTGGCGGAGTCCATCATTAAATGCTGGTAGAGTCACCCGCATCCGGGTGAGTATTCTTTATCTGAGAATTGTCCTGAGTGACAATTTCCTGGACTTTGGCAATCTGGTCCTCAGGAACTAAGCTGGCGATAGTACCTTCAAAGTAACCACCCTTAGCTTCCACTCCAAGATTGGCAAGAAAGTCAGCGAGCTTATTTCCTTCCCTTCTGGTGTGTTTACATGAGATTGCTTGGTGCTGAGAAAGCCAGTTGTTTATTAGCTCAAGCCTCTGGGCCATTCTCCAACTATTGCTTACTTTGTGAATGGGTGAACCGTGCAAAAGTTTTATGATCATTCTGATTATGATTTGCGAATCCCCTTCTATAATGAGAGGAAAGAAACCTTTTTCATGGGCTAATTTGAGACCTCTCCATAATCCCTCCAATTCTGCTGAGTTATTGGTGTCCCAGCCTATCGAGCCCATGAAGATGCATTGAGGATTACCATTATGATCTCTGAAGACTCCTCCATATCCTGCCTTCCCTGGATTTCCTTTTGAGGCTCCATCAAAGTTAAGCTGGAACATGTTAATGGGCGGCGGAGTCCAATTGCTTGATTCCTTTCCCTGCATTGTGGGGTTCTTTTTATTGATTGACATTTGGTTTATCTGGATCCCCCAGTTATCCCATACTATTTTTTCCTGAGGTAATGTGGGGAGGTCTTCTGAGTGCCATTCTCTAATTGATAGAGTCTCCATGATGTTCTGATGAAGTTTATTCCAGATTTGCTCTAGAGACATAGTTTGATCTTTGAAAATTCTTCTATTGCGCTCTTTCCATATGTTCCACATCAGTAGGCCAGGTATAAGATGCCACAGAGTGTTAAGGAGATTACTTTGAAATGGATTTTGACTCCAGTTGCATATAGTGGCTTTGAGATCTCCTTGTACTCTACCTTCTTTTTGACAATGGAAAGCGACCTTCTCCCAAAGTTTTCTTCCAGTTTGACATGTCTGCATAAGATGTATGGCTGTTTCCTCCTCCTGCCTGCATATGAGACATATAGATGGGCCTGAGAAGCTTCTTTTTCTAAGATTATCCCAAGTTAGAATTCTATTGTGACAAAGGAGCCATAGGAATGTAGAGACCTTCGGCCAGTTGGAAGTGTGCCAAATTTTATCCCATAGATTATCTTTGTTTAGCTGATCTTGGATTATTATTTTATACGCTTCCTTTGTGGTAAAAATTCCTTTCTCTTCATAACCCCATCTTAGAATGTCCATTTCTTCTGAGATAGTGATTTGCCTCTTTTGTAATTCTGTATTGAGATGTTGCTGCGTTTGTTCAGAGCTGTTCAATAAAAATTGATTTGCATTTTTCCATTGCCTATGCTCTTGAGTTATAGCTGTGCTCCAGAATTGACTGACCTTGGCGTATTGATTGATCTCCCGCTCTGGAATTTGATGATCTTGGAGTATGTCTCTTATTTTTGGTAATTGCTGCCAGGAGTCTTCCCAAAATCGAGCAGTTGTTCCACTTTTAATTTCCCAAAAACTGTGTTCTTGTATGAGACTTCTGTGTTGTATGGCCGAATTCCAGATCACCGATCCCTTGCTTATCTCTGTCATTCGTATTCGTTCTTCCATGGGACAGTTGCTTGCATATTTAGCTGTCCAGAGAGAGGCCCATGGAGTATTAGGATGGGCTAGCCATCTCCACCAAATTTTTGCACCCATTGCTCTATTGCTATGCTCAGGGTCTCTTAGCCCAATGCCTCCTGCTTTCTTAGGAAGACATACTTTATCCCATTTAACCAAAGCCCATTTTCGATTTTGACCTGAGCTTCCCCATAGAAAGTTGCGCTGGAGATTCTTGATTTCTTTGAGAACCCATTTTGGGGCGGCCAGGATGGAGAATAGATACAGGGGCATGGATTGAAGGACCGCCTTGATGAGAACAATTCTGCTAGCCATATTCAGAGCTCGATTGGTCCAGAGGGAGAGTCGTGTCTCTAGTTTTTCCAACAATTGCTTCCAGGAAGAGTGTTTGAGAGCTGAGGCCATTAAAGGGGCACCAAGATACTTGGAGGGCAAGGAGGCAATAGTGAATCCCAGAATTCGACCAATAGCTTTTTGGGTAGGAACAGGGGTATTGAAGAAAAAGATTTGGGATTTAACTCGATTAATAAGGGCTCCAGAAGCATCAGAGAAGATTGACAGGATTGATTTGAGGAGGCGAGCTTCTTGCACCGAAGGATGGCCAAAAAGCATATTATCATCTACAAATTGCTGGTGGGAGTAAGCAGGGGAATTATTGAAAGAAAGGCCTCTTAGTTGCTGAGCTAGCCTGGCCGAGGTGATACTTCTACCCAATCCTTCTGCCATAATTACAAAAAGAAAGGGAGACAAGGGGTCTCCTTGCCTTATACCTCTGGAGGGACGATATGTAGCCGAGGGAATACCATTAATTAAAACAGAGAAAAAAGTTGAAGATAAAAGGTTAAAAATCCATCTGACCCATGAATGTGCAAAACCAAAGGCTATAAGAATTTTTTGAATATAGACCCAACTGAGACTATCAAAAGCTTTGGATAGATCTAGCTTAAGCAGCATACCTGGCTTCTTGGTTTGCTTTAAGGAGTGGATTATCTCATGAGTTAGAATAATCCCGTCCGTTATTTGTCGTCCTTCTACATAACCCGATTGCTCGGGCGAGATAATAAGAGGGAGCAGCGGCTTTAGTCTTGTTGCTATTACTTTTGAAGTAATTTTATAGATGATATTACACAAGGCAATTGGTCTGTACTTGTCTGGAGTATTGGAATCTTCCCCCTTTGGAATTAAGGCTATGAAGGTGGCATTTAACCCTGGATACATCCATCTGAGTGCCCGGGATTCCTCCACTACCTGCCAGACCTCATCCTTTATCAAGTCCCAGAACTTATGAAAAAAATTTGACGTGAAACCATCCGGACCCGGCGCTTTCCCTTCCTTCAGGTGTTGTACTGCTTCTTCAACTTCTTCTAAGTTGATAGGCTTGATGAGAAGACTGTTGTGTTCCTCTGTTATTATCCTTGGTATGTTCTTTAGAAGCTTATTGATAGCCGGCATTCTATTTATATTGGGTTCCTGATGCGCTTTCTTAAAGTAACTGAGAAATTCCTCTTCAATGCCTTCATGAGTTTCAATTTTATCCCCCTGTTCATTTTTAATGTGAGTAATGTAATTTATCATTCTGCGCTGCACCGTAGTTTTATGAAAAAATTTTGTGTTTTTTTCTCCATTTTTTAGCCATCTGATCCTTGATTTCTGTCTCCATAATGTTTCCTCCTGTTTAGCCCTTTCTAAAATTCTAGATTCTATGACTTGCTCCTGCTTGGTTAATTCCTCCGTGCGCCCTTCAGTGATGATGGTTTGCTGGATTTTCTTCATTTCTATGTTGAGAGTGGCTTGAGCCGTAAAGATGTTGCCAAATGTATTATGATTCCATCTTTTGATTACTCCTTTAAGATGCTTGAGTTTTTGCTGAAACCTGGACATTCTAGTGCCTTCAGAAGGATTGAAGTTGAGCCAAGTTGATCTGACTAGCTCCTCAAAGTCCGGGTGAGTTAACCAGAATTCTTCAAATCGAAAGGGACGTTTGAGATTGTTGCCTGGCCTATTCCATTGCAGTTCGATAGGCCAATGATCTGATCCTGAGATAGGAAGTATAGATGCTGTAAATTCCCCTCCTAAGTGAGTTGCATTATCTGAGATGAGGAACCTGTCAAGACGCGAAGCAATCTGCTGCGATCCTTCTCTTTTATTACTCCAAGTGAAGAGGCCATTGCTTGTGGGAACATCCACCAACCAGTTGTTGTGAATAAAATTTTTTAGTAGATTGCCATCACTATTTGCTCTGCTTCTGCCGCCTTGTTTTTCTTCCATGCTTGCTGTCATGTTGTAATCACCTCCAGAGATCCAAAGTGGGTGTGGCCTGTCTGAGTTGAGTTCTGACAATGTATTCAGGATTTGAGCTTTTTGAGCAGTATCCTGAGGAAAATATACATTTGTTATCAGCCCATAGATATTAGTACCTGAGAGATGGAAGGTTGCCTGAATGAAACTTTTATTAGCTTGTATATTGTTTAGTTGGATGGCTCGTGCATCCCAAAGGATTGCAAGTCCTCCCGAAGCTCCCTGAGCATCAACAGTTGTAACTAGCCCTCCTGGCCAGGCTTTCGCTGCTATTTTTTCCAAAATTGTTGAACTGCATTTCGTCTCCTGCAGAAAGAGTATACTTGGTTTTTCTTGCATAAGCATATTTTTTAATAATCTGCCTTTCCTTGGGCCATTAAGCCCTCTGATATTCCATGATATCAACTTCATTGAGAAGAGTGGGGGTTTGCATTGAAATACTTGGTCAGTTTGGCATACCTCCCTGACTCCACTAATATCTCTCCGATCTTGATGGTTCTCTCAAGTGTCGTTTTCCTACCTCTCTTCTTATTGTCCTTGGTGATAAATTTTCCATCCCATGGACTTCCTATTTGGACTCCTAGAGAGTACTTCTTCTGTGCTCTGTTCAAGACTTCTACTAGGTTATCCACTTGCCGTTCTGGTATTTTTTCAAAATTCCTTGTTTTGCATGCTAGTTCCAAGCCTAGTATGTCCAGCTCCCCTATATCTAAAGGCTCCGGATCTTCTTCCATAATTTGAGGTTCTTGAGAGGTATCCACTCGTTCTTTTGATGATTTTTCATTTGGCACCGTATATTCAACGTCCATTCCTTGTGATTGCCATGGAGTGGATTTAGGTTGAGATTGCAGGTTTGATTGCTTCTGAATCTTCTTTCCTATTTTCCCTGAAGTTTCTCCTGGTTGTTCTTGATCGGCTTCTTTGTCCTTCTGCCTATCCTTCTCCAGATCTTGCTCATCATTTTTGGCCAATGCTTCGAAACTATTGCTAGTTGTGGGCATTGTCTTGTTAACTGGGTTTGCCTTGGGATTACCTGTTGCTTTCTTGTTCCCTCTCCTTCGATTTGTTACCCTAGTGAAGCCATCTGTTGTTTGATTATCTGAACTGTCTTGGGAGGAGGGTTTCTTATTTTGTGGACAGTCTCTGTAGAGATGCCCTATATCATGGCATTTCCTGCATCTAAATGGTACATGCTCATAGTCTATAACTTGAATCCATTCAGAATCTTCATGAAAGAAACTTACCGTGTCTGGCAGCGCTTGCTTGAGATCCATATAGACACAGATCTGAGCATAGGACGTGTATCTACAGGATTTTGTTTCTTTTGCAATCTTTACAAACTCGCCAAGTGCGTTCCCAATCTCTTGTAGAGATTTTTCTTCCCAGTACTCCCACGGCAATGAATAAAGCCTTATCCACACTGGCGCATAGCTCAAGTCCTCCTTATCTGGGTTGAATCTTTCGACCCACGCTTTGAGATATAATCCTGCGGAGTTGAAAAAATAAGGACCCCCATCCAATATCCTGTTGCGATCTTCCAGGCAGTTAAAAACTGCTGTAAAGAACCCCTTTGCTCCTAGGTGCAGTGAGATGTGCCCCTTTGGATGCCATTTAGCACTAATCCAACTTCTCAATGCTTTCTCCATCGGCCATATTCCTATGAATTTACCATTCAGCGTGTGATCTCTTATGTACTGTATCCTAGCATTGATACGGTGACTTGGGAACTCCACCCTTGGTCTGTGGGTAGCTACTAGCTTGCATGTTGAAGAACTTGCCCTGTTTCTTTCTTCTGTATCTATGTCCTTGCCCTTCCGCTTATTGTGTTCCATAGTATCGCCGCTTGGTTCATTGTCATTTTCCCTGTCTTCCGTGTGCTGTGTACGCTTGTCCGTATTGGGGGGAGGCTCCTGGCCCTCCCCCTGAGGAAGTTGCATATTGTCTTTTTCCTTATGGCCGCGTAGCCTTGATCACCAGTTCGCCTGAATCTACCGATTGTACCGAGTTTGACAGGCCTGCCGTTGCAGGTTTCGCAGAAACCCTAGGTTTGGTTGCAGCGGCCGTAGGTCATCTCTGCAATCTGGATCCCAACATAGAAACTTCGGTTCCTCTCTCATATGTTAACGGTCCTCATCATTGATCAATAATTAGATGATGTCTTCCATGTTCGACCTAGACACATTCATTCACATGGTTAGACTCCTACTATTGAGTGGTAGTGATAAAGACCATGGATCTAGTTTCATCCATCCAGACTGTGATGAGGAGTTTTTGTGATAAATATATTGATCCAGAATGAGATACTAACTACATTCATATTGATTCATCAGAGCATGGATCCATAATGTATCTCTGGTGATCGTGACTTGATTTATTAAGATGGAATTTCGTGCATTTCCATACTTAGGTCTAAAGTTGTTGATATGCTATATTGAGTATGGGAATGCCTACCTCAGAGATGATTTTATGATTATACTATACTGTAACCCTTGATTTTTTATTTTTAGGTCTCCAACCATTGACCTCTAATTTGAACTTTCACATAATAAAGCACTTCATTCCTCACACATAGTCTCTGACTTTATGCTTTAGGGGAAACTTTTTACACGTCATTTTGTCACACTTAGGAAAATGACCACAAAACTAGATCTCTTGCTATCTAGTAAACCATTCTCATTAATCGCCTACAAATTTGGAGTAAACAAAATCATGAGAAGCACAAGAATCTTGGATTACATTGCTTAAAAACCTTAATTTTAAGTAGTGTCACACTTTCCCTATGAATAAAATACAACATTACAGGTTCTATCATTGCAACTTGCACATTTTGTCACATTTTTCTCCATTAAAAAGTGTGGCAACATTTCTAACTTTGTAAAAATAAAAATTAAAGTCTAGAAATATTGTTGAGGAATTTTATCTCAACCACCTAGACTCGAGCTCCTACCTATTTGGGCCTTGTCCTAACATTGATGGATCTAATCACACTCACTATGAAACATATTCCCCATTTTTGTGGATCTTATCCCATGGAAAATGGATCTCCATCTCCCCCTTCTCTCCTATAAATATAGTGCTACTCAATGGAGAAAGGGTTATATTTTGATGTAACCTTATGTTGTCCAATTGCAGATTGAAGGCTGGATGTACAAAGGAGGATCAAAGATCTTTGGAGGGGAGGCTTATGACATCAAGGAACTTGGTTGTAATTTTCATGTTCTTTACCATTAATACAAATAATTGTTTCTTTCCCATCTGCATAATTTAAAATGTTTATTGTAAGGATCCTTGATCTCTTACATGATTTATGATGGATTCTTTGATATATTGTAAGCTTTGATCTCTTGTTTGGCTTTGTATTTATAGGTCTCCTCTTGGATCATCAAGGGAGAAATGTTTAAAGCTACAAAGGACAACCATGAGTAACGTCATCAGGAATTTTGGAGTAAGGTATGAGTTTCAAATCCTCTTTACATTTTTGCTTCAGTGATAAATTGCGGAATGTTTTCAAGTCTTTGTTTGTTTGTTTCTAGGCTTGGTTTTCGAGTCTATGGAGATATGTCTTTTCTATAAGATGAGATTCATCTGTAAAACATGAAGCATCTAATACGCCCCTCTTTATCTAGGGTTCAATTCCATCCTTCAGAATTCCAAACACTACTCTAATGTATGGTGTCTTAAGCAACTAACCAATCTCCAAATGGACATCATTAACAATGTCCCAAGTTGTTTGAAGATCTTCATTGCTCTAAACAAGAATGGCATGCAAGCATCCAACTAAGGTCGAGAAACCTCCAAGTAAGCCAATTGCAATGTTAAAATCCATCATTAACCATCCAAGATCTAATCATACACCATGTACCCAAGTCTCATTAAACATCCCCAACAATGGTATAAATAGTGTTAGAGTAAATAGAGACGTTATCACCTCTAATTTTTTCTTTAGAAAACAAGGATAAGACACTAGTTAAGTCATTAATGATGAAATGGGAAACTATTTATACAACACAACAAATCTATTTAATCCCATCATAATCAATCCAAGCAAAAAGAGTTCGATAAAATACCCAAATCTTAGATCGATTTCTATGCAAGTCAAGCATATTCAATCAAATAGTAGATCTATTCAATTGGGTTATGTTTAATATGATAGAAATTTTATTCGAGTGGAGCATGTAAAATATGATAGCATATATATTCAACTTGAGAATAAATATTCAAGTATGAGGATCTCAATAAAAAATCCACATGATTACAACAAAGTGGCCTACTTTTACCAACCCAATTAATTTTTTGTAGTCTTTTATGAAATTGGTTATCACTTGATTTTTTCTTTTATAAAAAAAAAATAAAAATATGATAATGGAGTTTAACAGGAAGTCCCATGCTTAATGATGACTTGGAAGCTTATTTGTATTTCACAACATAGCTATTCATCCCGAGCAAAAAGTTATTGAGTAACCTAATGATTCCTAGATTCTTTACATCCAAATCATAGGGTTTTATACAAAATATAAAATGGAAAATTGAATTATTTCAAAATTGAGTGAATTATGGAGCATGTTCAATGATGTTGTGTTAGATATATCTAAGGCACCATAGTTATTCCTTTAGCAAATGGAGCATATTAAAGAATTATTGTAGGATTTTTCTCTTTTCACAAATAACTGAACATGGTATATAGCATTAATATTATTAAGCATAAATATATTACTAGTGTGTGAGGGTGAAATTGACATGAAAAATCAAGGAGATTTTGTCATGAATTATTGCTTTTCCACCACGTGGATTCATAAGAATAGGAGACAAATAGAAAGGCAAATGAATTAATTATCTTTGTGAACGAAGTCCATTAACATGTTCAAAAATGATGAGAAGGCCATGAGCACATGAATGCGTGTGGTTTCTTAGAACATGAAACAACCCCACTAATCAACTTAAGATATTTAAGGATGTGTCTCCAACATGATTATTGTGTAAGATATAAAGGGTATAAGATGTAAACTTTCCCCAAAATGGGAATTATGCAATGATAAGTAGCATGTATAGTACAATCCTTAGACAACTGTTAGCAAGTGGAATTGATATCTAAATATTTTATAAGATAGGTTGTATCTCTTACGTTTTCTTTCATTTAGTTCAACAAATTATTTTGTAATAATGATTTCTTGTTGAATGATAGGATCTCAAGTATATTTTTCTTTTGTTATAATATACAAATTTGTAGAAATGATAGAAAACATGGAATTACATATCATAACATCAAAAACAAATATATAATTTAATTTATATTGTCATAACAATCTACTTATTCTCATTATAGATGCTATAAACGTATGTTAACATGCATGTCTTTTATGTTTGGATGTATCTAATTTACACTCACTACATCACATTTAATGGATTACTACCTTCTTTCCCATAATACATTTCACAATCAAAAGAAATAACAGCTAATATCACTATATAAAAATTGGTTCCATGTAAACATATAACCTATATGTCAACACTTTCAATAAAGGTGATATTTAATGATTACTATTACAAATAGACAATGTAACTTATTTTACAACGTAGCTAGGACCTCCACCTTCGATTCATAGCAATTAAGAGATTTTTGTTTAATTCTTAAAGCAAAGTTATTTTTCAATTGATAGCATGAAATAAAAATAAATAAAATGATTCAAATATTTATTTGTGTTTTGATTTTTTCTTGACACAACATTTATGTCCAAATAAATTGATTTCATTTTAATATTGCAAAGTACATGGTTGTAAATTGAGCTCTAGTGGAATGCATTACATATTTTATCGATTTGAAAAACAATGTTAACAATGTACTACATATGTCTACAAAGGATAAGCCATTGATCAAGTTCTTAATGATGAAATGGAAACCTATTTATATAGTACAACAAATTTATTCAACTAAAGCATATTCAATATGAACAAAAAGATATCAATAAAATACTTATATCTTTGATTGAGCTCAATGCAAATCGAGCATGTTCAATTTGATATCAAGCCTATTCAATTGGATCATGTGCAATATCAGAGCAGATATATTCAAGTGGAGCCTATCCAATATGATAGAAAATATACTCGACTAAAAGGATATTAATAAAATATCCACATCATTCAGAAAAAGTGGCCTACTTTCACTAAACGAATTAACTTTTGTGGTTTTGATTAAATTGGTTATCATTTTTGAATTTTTCTTTACAAAACAAATGACGATAATAGAGTTCAACAAGAAGTCTGATGCTTAATCATGACTTGAAGCCTATTTATATGACACAATATAACTATTCAACTAGAGAAAAAAGAGCTCGCGTTCCATAGTGATTCTTAGAGTCCTTTCATCCAAATCAAAGAGACCCTACATTTTCTACGAAACATAGAGCAACAAATTAAATTAATGAAAAATATGTGAATTATCGAGCATATTCAAATATGTCATGTTAGAGACTTCTTAGGCACCATATTTATTCCTTTAGCAAATGGATCACATTAAAAAATTATGGTATGATTTTTCTCTTTTCACAAATAATTGAACATAGTATAAAGTTGTATTATTATATGCATAAATATACACATAGTATGTGTGGGAGAAATGGACATGAAAAATTGATGAAATTTTGTTATAAATTATTGTTTTTACACTAGGTGGATTCATAAGAATAGGAGACAAATAGATAGGGAAATTGATTCATCATCTTTTGTTAAGGAAGTCCATTTACATGTTAAAAAATGATGAGAAGGCCATGAGCACATGAATGCAGGTGGTTTCTTAAAAAATGAATCAACCCCACTAACCAAATTAAAATGTTTAAATATGTCTCCAACATGATTAACTTGTAATCTATAAAGGCTTAAGATATCAGCTTGACCCAAATATGGGAACTATGAAACAATAAGTAGCATGTGCAGTACAATATGTAGAGCACGATTAGGAAGTGTATTATGATCTATAAAGCATTTATAAGATAGTTTGTATCTCTTATGTATTCTTTCATTTTGTTTAACAAATTCTTTTTTAATAATGATTTCTTTTTAAGTGATAGGATCTCAAGGGCGTTGTGTTTTTTTATTTTTTATAATATACAAATTTGTAGAAAGGATATAAAACATAGAATTAGAATATATATATATATATATATATATATATATATATATATATATATATATATATATATATATAGATATATAGATATATATAGATAGATAGATAATTCAATTGACATTGTCATAATAGTGTACTTATTTTCATTACAATGACTATAAACTTAACATGCATTTATTTTATGTTTGGATGACTCCATATTATACTTTTACATCACATTGTAACAAATGATTACATTCTTTGCCATAATACATTCTATAATAAAAAGAAAGCACAACTAATATTAATATGTGAAAATTGGTTCCATGTAAACATATAGCCTATATGTCAACACTTTCAACCAATGTACTATTTAATAATTACTATTGCACACAAACAATGCAAATTATTTTACAATGTAATTAGGACCTCCACATTACTTTCATTTCTATTTTCCAATGTAATTAGGACCTCCACATTCCTTTCATAGAAATAAAGAGATTTTTGTTTAAATCATAAGGAAAATTTATTTCTTGGGTAATGATATGTCAAATAAAAACAAATGAAACACTTCATGAGGTTTTGTTGATTTGATTTTTTCTTGATGCACTATTCATGTTCGAATCCACATTACGTTTTAATATTGCAAAGTACAAGCTTTAATCTCTAGTGGAATGTGTTACATATTTTATCATTTCGAAAAACATTGAGTCTTGATAGGTCAATCTAAAAAATGTGGAATCATTTAGTGCAAGGAAGGAACATATTGATTATCTACTTAGATTGACTTACTATGAGACATGGATGTTCATTATGATTAGTTTTTATTAAAGAATATGTTTCTATATAATAAGAAGTTTAGAATATATTAGAATGCAATGTCACATTGACTGCCAAAATAACTATAGTTCCTTGTGGCACATTTAAATGAGAGAGGGTGGGCTAGAAATTGTTTATTGAATTGTACCAAATGTCACCAATTTGAATCATACCAATATGATTTCTCACTACTACTCGGATTGGGTGAGGGTGTATGAAATATACATTTCCATTGTTCTATTTGGATTGATGAGGATAAGAAGTCCAATGTGATAAGTTAATGGGGTAAGAATATATCATCCCAATGCTTAGGGTTTTACGTTCTTCTTATCAATTAGTCAATGTTTGAGCATTCTTATTCCCAATGAGTAACTCAAGTAATTGATGTATACATTTGGGATATGATGGAGAACCATTCTCAAATATAGTGATGTGAAAACATTCTCAAATACAATGATGGAGATAAGGTGCACCGAACAAGCGCCTATTGAATTGTCGAAATAACTTATCAATAGGTTGTGTAGTAGCTCATATTATCCTCTATTGTCCCAAGAGAACTTGAAGCTCAAAATTAGTAGCCCAACATGGTTTAGAAACTCAACAAATGATTTTTTAGACCTGATTAATTTATTGATGAGATTCACAAATGAAAGCACAAAATTAAATAGAACCAAAACAAATCCAAATTTTGTAGTAACTTAATCACAAGTGTGCTAGAGGGAGATAAACCTAGTGCACTACAAAGAGAGAGAAACATACCCAAGTACAACCTTGCTACATAAGAAATGACAAGCACAAGAGAACACCAAATATATATGCTCCCTTAGGCATAAAACACTTTAAAAGAAAAATCAAGAGGACCACAAGGTGAGATGATAAAAATGAGAGCTTGAGTTGTCTATTCATACACAATCCAAGTGAGGTATCCCTTTAAGAAGGGAGGTTTCCCTTCAAGAGAGGTTTATGATCCCACAAAATAAGTGCATACACCCCAAGATAGTTATGAGCCTATAAAACAAGGGAATACACCCTAGGAGGGTTATTGAGCCTATATAAACAAGAGGGTATCATCTACCAAGTTGGTCTTTGGCTTGGTTGTGACTTGAGAAATAGATTATTATTATCATATATTTGACTAGGTCAACCTTAACTATAACTAGTAATACAATAAGAGAATAAATAATATGGCATTAGCCATAATTACATGTAATAATGGTGACATGAGTGATGTTTACATCTATAGACTAGACCAAGATTCCAACAACACCCATTGATCTAAAATAGGTCCATGGAGATGCCATTACAACAAAAACACCCTCCCTAAATGGAAAGTCTCACACACCAATATAATTCCATTATCTAATGAAGGTAGACCATGACAAGATTTTGGTGAAAGTATCTACAAGTTGATGCCATTGAAAGAACAAAGACAAGTCTAGTATACCCTAGAATAAATAGAGGATATCTATAATGCATTCAAAATTGAACATGTTTATATTTTTAATGATCAACGAGATTATGAATACGTTTGATGGTACTTTGATTATCACAACATAGAGGGTTTGTACCCTTTTTAGGAAGATCCAATTGATCAAGAATCATGCTCATTAAGACAAGATATTTTCCATTAGCATATTGAGATTCCATGAAGGATTGAACCACAATATGTTGCTTCTAAGAACACCAAGAAACTATTCTAGAGCCAAGGGTAAAAAGGTAACCAAAGGTGGAAGAACACCCATCAAGAACATTAGAACACTTTAAAAAGAAGAATGGGTTGGACCTAAGCACATGTGAAATTGTTTAGGTCAGCCTCAACCCCAAGTGGACCCTCATGGAAGCCTATAAATAGAAGATACCCCAAGCTCATTTCTACAAATTGATCAAGCCATCTTCCACTATTCTCTTTTTTCTTGGTCTACATAGGTCTGATGGAAGAAGTTCGCGCAAGGGTCTAAAATTACAGGCATGAAGCTCACACAGATCTAGGGTTTCTATTTCTCAGACGCATGCAAATAACTGAGCTTTTTTGTCCCCAGATGCACGCATAGAGTGGCTAGGGGAGCATCTAGGAAGTCCCATAAGCTTGCACAGAGGCTTGAAGGGATAATCTAGGGTTTGAAAGGAATATCGAACAATATTAGTCCTCAGATGCTCTCACAGAGTGGTCAAGAGAGCATCCAAAAAGTCTCAGATGCACGTACAATAACTAGAAGAAAGCGTTAGTGAGTTTGACCCCAACACACACATAAAATCTTCCTAAGAGCATATGGGTAGACATAGACGCCCTCCCACAGTGTCTGAGGAAGCATCTAAGGAGTTTCAGACACACACAATCAGTCTTGTTGGGAGCAACCGAGGTTTTGATCTAGGGTTTGGCAATTGCTTTTAGTTGGCTTTAGTGATCTGGTGGATCAATGGTTTCTTTCTATTGTTTTATAGATCAGCAATCTGTTTCTATAAATCTTTGCTACAAATTTAGGTATTGGGCTCATTGTACTCTTCGCTGAAATTTTTTTATGATAATCTAATAAAGAAAAAGATTTGAAAGGGTTTCCCCCATGTGAGGTTTTTCCATGGTCTTGGAACAATCTACTATCTCTTATGATTTTGTTGTTGTCATCTTTTTCATTAAATATATTGTTCTATCTTCATTTACATTTTATGATTGGTTACATTGCTAATAATTGGATGCATTGTTAATGAAGAAGTAAATTGGGCTAAAGTAATTGATTCAACATAGTACAATCTGAAAAATTAACATGGTATTAGAGTTGAGGTGAAGGACAAGCCCAAAATAAGACAAGCATTTAAGCCCTCATTATCAAAAAGAACATTGTATAGTCAAGATTGAGATGTCTTCCTCTACCTTCAAGGAGCATGAAAAGTCTAGTGATGCATCAAACTTTATTGCATGGAAAGTCAGGTTGGAGATAATAGTTGACAACAATGATGTACTAGAATACATTCAAGGAAGGATGCTCGAGCCTCTAGAAAATAGTTCTGCTTCCTCAAAAATAGGTACAAGAAAGGTGAGTCCAAAGAAAATAAAATTATCGCTGATGGTTTACAAGATAATTTATTGTAGAGTCCGAAGATTGTCCTACTATGACATCCTTTTTGCCTAATGATCCTCCCTTTTTCCTATATATTTACCACCTAAATAAAACCATATCTACCAGGTTTTGATAAAGGTATGAAATAATATACATGTCTTCTTGTTCATATTTAACTTTATACCCTATTGTTTTGTTAAAGTTGCAATTGGCTACTGAATCAGTCTATTTCTGTAGCTAATCCAGGTTTTTGCAGCTGTATCCATTGTTTGCAAGGTTCCGGAGTTATAGGTTACTAGTGAAAGATGCATATGTATAGAGGATGGCTCCCTCATGGATCCCCTCCTATCCCCTCGAAATTGTTTGCTAAAAGAAGAGCAGGAGATCGCAGTCAAACTTCAACTCAACCACCTGATTAATGTAGAACAGAACCCAAGATTAGTTGAAACCTTATTGTTTTTCTTTCAGAATAGAAAAATGACAATTTAGCGATATAAGTTTAGATAGTATAGAGATATTAAGCTTGAATTATTCACACAGTTCTGCCAAGAGACTTACTATAAAACTAATCGCCGCACTGTGATTTGGGTGCACGCCGAATGATATAATTATGAATAGCCTGTGAATTTCGTGTGAACATAATTGGTTTTTGTGTGCAAGCATTGTGTTGATTGGAAGCTTTGAACTGCTATGTGGAGGGCCCTACAAATAGAGGAAAGTTTTAATTAATTGCAATATGATTTCTTTTAATTCTTCGATTGCTTTGTTTTGTGTGACAATGCAGCATAATGATTTCGCTAGCGATTTGTTATTTCCATAAGAACTTTAATTTGCTTTATACCTAGTTTATTTTGTCATTTAATTTTATTTATACAATGGTATAGCATGGTCATTTTATTTGCTTATTATCTAGCATAATTGAAGTGTGTTCAATTCATAATATAGATGTTGCTTGGGTTATGTTGTTTGAGTGAAAATTGAATAAGTAAAAGAGTGAGAAGTTCTCTCCTAAACAATTGAGTTGAGACAGTATTTCTTCATAGATGATAGAATAAGTTTCCTTTTGCACTTAGAGAATTAGAGGATGCAACATAAAGATTCAACATCAAAACTACCAAAACAATCTAATAGAAGTAGAACCACTCACACATCATCTACAAACTAATTGGATAAATATTAACTCCTAGGAAACTTAACCAATATCCCTAAGAATTACGACACTAATATAATTGACAAACACCACCTCCATCTTAAGTTCAGATCTTAACAAATACATAACAACCTAATGAATAACTTCTAAGCACATATTGTGCACCTGTACTTCATTAGTCTACACACCCTGGTTGACAATTTATGATTGACAATTCAAGGACATTAAATTAACCAAACATTTTGGCGTTGTTGCCGGGAAAGTACAATTAGAAGTTAAAAAAAAAACCATCATTAATTTAAAACATGAAATGTGTAGGGATAGATACCCTAGGGGTAGATTTGTAGGACAAGGAAGAAGTTTAATTCCCACAAATCCACTCACTTCACCATGATTTCGAGATTCCACACCACCTACTCAAACCCGAATTCCATTTAGAGGTCGACAAATACTTCCTGAAGTCTCAAGATCAAAAATTCAATCCAGAACTTCACCTATTTCTTCTACTGAAGCTATAATTGAAGAAAATCCTTCATCCCCAACTACAGGAGTAATCTTTCTATTTCCCCACTGGTGAACAAATTTTGGGCGAAGAATTATAAATTCCTAGTGAAGAAGAGGAATTGGAAACTCACTCTGAGCAACCATTGATATAGGAACCAAAAAGATTAGAAGAACACTATATTAGCTCTGAAGAATCTATCATGGCTAAATAAGGGGAAGGAGAAGTACACAATATCCTTGGAGAAGAATATAGGATTGGAGGAAGAGGAAGAGGAAGAGGTAGAGGTAGAGGAGGGGGTAGAAGCAGAGGAAATCAAGATCCTTCAGGATTCCCTATTCTTGGTGAAGATACAACCCTCACAATGAAAAATATATCACCCTCGATTATTCCTAATTTCCATGGGAAAAGAAACAAAGTCCAGAAACATTTCTCTTCTAATTTGAAGTATTATGCAGATCATATGACTATCTACATGATGCTCAAAAGTTAAAATTGTTCCCTGCTACCTTAAAAGACTTAGCATTAAAATGGTTCATGAGTCTAGGAGTGTATTCTATAACAACATGGGGACAAATGAAAGATGCTTTCTTATGCAAATATAGAGATTATTGTATGCCTAGTAACCTTAAATATGAAGTCTTCAAAATGACACAAAAAGAAGATGAAAATCTTGAAGACTTGGTAGAAAGGTTTGTTTATAATGTTAAAAGAGAAAAAATGGATAATTTGGATGAAGAAACCTTAAAAGATCTTTTAATCAGAGTCGTTAAAGATGAATGGATAGATATCCTTAACCTAACTATAAAAGGAGATATTTCCCAACTACCATTTGCAGATATTTGTGATTTATGTGTACATATCTCAAGGGGTAAAACACTGAATCAGTGTCTAGAAAATGAGAATCAAGCCTTGAAGACACAGAGTGAGATACAGATTGCAAAGAGTGACAATTTGATCCTACATATAATCTTGTGGTATAAGAAAAACAAGAAGTTGAAGAAAGAAAACAAAATTATACAGAAAGAGATTATCAGTTTAAAGTATAAAATTCTAATGAGGAAGCCTAGAATGTCGATCTTTTCCAAAAAGAAGAACACAGTGAAACATGGAGATGATAAACAAGAGTCACAAGCGAATGACAAGGAAGAAGTGTATGAGGACATACAACATCTCTAGTCTAGGGGAATGTATAGTCCGAAGATTGTCCTACGATGACATCCTTTTTGCCTAATGATCCCCTCTTTGTCCTATATATTTACCACCTAAATAAATCCATATCTACCAGGTTTTGATGAAGGTATGCAATAATATGTCTTCTTTTTCATATTTAACTTTATACCTATTGTTTTGTTAAAGTTGCAATTGGCTACCTAATCAGTATGTTTTCGTAGCTAATCTAGTTTTTTGCAGTTGTCTCCATTGTTTACAAGGTTCCAGAGTTCCAGGTCAGCAGTGAAGGGTGCAGATGGATAGAGGATGGATCCCTCATGGATCCCCTCCTATCCCCTCGAAATTGTTTGCTAAAAGAAGCACAGGAGATCATGGTCAAACTCCAAGTCAACCACCTGATTAACGCAGAACAAAACACGAGATCAGTGGAAACGTTATCATTTTTCTTTCAGAATAGAAAAACGACGGTTTAGCAATATAATTTTAGATAGGATAGAGATATTAGACTTGAATTATTCATATAGTTATGCCAAGGGATGTACTATAAAACTAATGGCCGCACCGTGATTTGGGTGCGCGCTGAATGATATAATTGTGAACAGTTTGTGAATTCCATGTGAATAGAATTGGTTTTTGTGTGCAAGCATTTTGTTGATTAGAAGCTCTGAACTACTATGTGGAGGACCCCTACAAATAGTGGCATGCTTTAATCAATTGAAATATGATTTCCTTTAATTATTCAATTGCTCTGTTTTGTGTGACAATGCAACATAATGATTTCACTAGTGAGTTGTTATTTGCATAAGAACTTTAATTTGCTTTATACCTAGTTTAATTTGTCATTTAATTTTCTTTATACCTGGTACAACATGGTACTTTTATTTGCTTATATTCTCGCATAATTTAAGTGTGTTCAATTCATAATATAGATGTCACTTGGGTTATGTTGTTTGAGCGAAAATTGAATAAGTAAAAGAGTGACAAGTTCTCTCCTAAACAATTGAGTTAAGACAATATTTCCTCATAGTAGATAAATTAAGTTTCTTTTTTCACTTAGAGAATTAGAAGCTACAACATAAATATTTGGGATCAAAAATCCCAAAAAATTCTAATACAAGTATAATCACTCTCACATCATCTACAAACTAATTAGATAAAGATTAACTCCTAGGAAACTTAACGAATATCCCTAAGAATTACGACACTAATATAATTGACAAACACCACATCCATATTAAATTTAGATCTTAACAAATACATAACGACCTAATGAATAACTTCTAAGCACATATTGTGCACCTGTACTTCATCAATCTATGAACCCTAGTTGACAATTTATGATTGAGAATTCAAGGACATTGAATTGACCAAACATTTACTTGCATATATTGTGAATTTGAGAAATTCTAAAGACATGTATGAAAAGATAACCGACATGTATGAAATCAATAATTTGAATGAGATCATCACCTTGAAATATCAACTCAAGGAAACCAAGATGTACAAAGGAGAAGTTGTTCAATCCTACATTATGAGTATTTCTCGCCTTAGAGATCAATTGCAAAGAGTTGGAGAAAATGTGCCTGACATGGAACTAGTAGTTGTGACTCTTAGAGGTCTCCCTCCTATTTGGGAAACCTTCATTACTATAATAAGCAGCAACAATGTCCTTCCATCATTTTATGAAATTGTTGGGAAGCTCACTCAAGAAGAATCAAGGATGATAGCTAGAGGAAGGATTGAAAAGCATGAAGAGGAAGAGCCAGTTGCATATATCACTCATGACAAATATAAGAAGGTAAAAGGAGGTCCATCAAGGAAGCCTCCTTCTAAAAATGCCAAAGGAAGGAATGAGAAATCTCTATCTCATACTGAATGCTATAATTACCATAAGAAAGGTCATTATACTCGAGACTGTCCCGAGAAGAGAAAAAGTCCACGTTACAACACTTGAAGCAACAACAATAATAAAAGAGGAAAAGGAATTCAAAGGAATAATTGTGATAGAAGATATGAAAGAAGAAGAAGAGATTCCTCAAGCGACCGTGAAAAAGATCATCCTCCTCAAAAGAAGTCAAGAGCTCCCAACTATGAAAGTATTGTTGTAAATAAATATGGATACATTCTTATTTATGACCTTACTAGTTATTCTCCACTAGATTTGTGCGATAGTTGGTTGGTTGATGGTGGGGTCACTCATCATTTCTCTGGATACAAGGAAGTCCTCTCTAATCTAGTAGAGAGGGAGAGTAAGCTAAAGATAATTCTTGGAGACAACTCCACTCATCATGTGTAAGGTTTTGGGTCCGTCAAATTTCGGTTGAATTCTGGGGAATAAGTTTTGCTGCATGATGTTATGTATGTGTCAGGATTAATGAAGAACTTGGTATCTATATCCACATTGGAAGATAAAGTGATGAGGGTTTCCTTCATTGAAGGAAAAGTTTTGACTTGGTCTATTGATTCACCTATGGAAGATGAATTCACATTAGGATAAAGATTTGAACGACTCTATAGAGTCACGAGAAGGCCACTTCTAGCATTGGTTCATAATACCAATCATCTGAGTGAGTTGTGGCACTGCAGAATAGCTCATCTACACTATGATGCTCTTCCAAAATTGAAGAAATTGGTCTCAGGTATTTCTAATGTTCAATAAGATCATGATGGAGTTTATCCAAGTTGTCCTAGTGGAAAGAAAGCAAGGTGACAATTCCCCTCTAGTGAGAACAAGACATATGACATCCTCCATCTCATTCACTCAGATATTTGTGGTCTGATTTATGTGAATTCTATTGGTGGTCATCTTTACTACATCACCTTCATTGATGACTTCTCAAGAAAGACATGGATATACTACATTAAGAACAAGGATGAAGCCTTTGAAATGTTAAAGGAATTCAAAGCCTTGATCCAAAATCAAACAGGAAAGAAAATAAAGTATTTAGGTCCGACAATGGAGGGTAATACATGTCAAATGAATTCATAGCACTTTGCAAGAAAGAAGGGATCAAGGAAACAATTGTGCCATATACTCCCGAGCATAACGGTTTAGTTGAAAGAAATAATAGACCTGTCTATATTAGAATCTTCTCATGCCATGCTCCATGATCAAAAGGTGCCAAAATTCCTTTAGGTAGAAGCCACAACTACTATTGTATATGCTTAAAACAAAGTGCCTCATCAGAAAACAAGGCCCCCAAATAAATATTCACAAGTGTCAAGCCCAATATTATCCATCTTTCTGTATTTGGATGCCCCATATATTTTCAGGTGCCGAAGGACAAAAGGAACAAATTGGAAGCTACAAGAAGAAAATGCACATTTGTGGGTTATTGTGAAAATTCTAAAGCATATATAATATATATTACTGGTCAAAGGAAGGTCAAAATTAGCAGGGATGTAATAGTCAATGAAGATGCAGCTCTTGGAAAAGCAAGAGATCTTCCTTCGTCTCCTCCTCCCAAGGAAGAGAATGATGATTAGGATATTCCAGATGGTCCTTCCATGCCGAGTCAGATACTGTTGATGATCTCATGGAGCCTATGGATCCTTTAGATACTACTCCAAGTGATCCTCCTACTAGGAAGAGACCATTTTGGATCTATGATACTCTACGGAGTGCTGAAAGAAATGTTACCATTCTTAGATCATTTAGAGAAAGGAAGCAACCATGTAGGTATTAGGGATATGTTGCAGCCATGAGTACTATGATTCACACTGAACTATCCTCATTTGAAGAAGTTGTAAAGGAACAAGTTTGGAAGGATGCTATGGTCGAGGAATATGAATCGATTGTGAAAATTTATGTATGGGATGTTGTGCGAAGACCTAATGGGAATTTTATTGTGACTTCAAAGTGGCTATTCAAGATCAAACATGGAATTGATGGAAGGATTGAGAAATACAAAGAAAGGTTTATAGCTCGAGGATTCTCTCAGAAAGAAGGAGAATATTATGATGACATATTTTCTCCTCTGGCTTGATATACAACCATCCATTCGATAGTTTCCCTTACTTCTATTCAAGGATGGACTCTTCAACAGATGGACGTAAAGACCGCATTCCTTCATGGCACATTACAGGAAGAAGCATATGTTGAAAAAACATAGGGATTGAAGTGGAAGTTCAAAGAAAACATGTTTGCAAGTTGACAAAGACATTATATGGTTTGAAGAAAACTCCCCAAGCTTGGTATGCATGAATTAACAGTTACTAAATGAAGATAGGATTCACAAGAAGCAATGTCGATCCCAACCTCTACTTCAAGGTAGTCTAAGGTATGCCATTGATTTTGGTTGTATATGTTGACGGTCTATTATTGACAGGGAGTGAGCCTCTAATGATCAAGTGTAAGAGGGAGATAGCCTCTAAATTCAAGATGAAGGACCTTGGTCTCATACACTATTTTCTAGGCCTTGAGGTATGACAGAGGCCTGGTGAGATTTCCTTTCACAAGGAAATACATTGTGAAGCTGGTCGAAAGATTTAGAATGACTGAATGAAAATCCATACCTACACCGATGGAAATGAACTTCAAGAAGTTATGTGGAGGAGTTATAGGACCCGATTTGGCAAATCCATCCGAGTATAGACCACTGATTGGGGCTCTGATGTTACTTGTGAACACCTATCTAGACATATGCTATGCAGTAAACACATTTAGTCAATTGATGATCGAGCCCCTCCATGCACATTGGATTACTTCCAAACATGTATTAAGATATTTTCATGGGACGATCACACTTGGTCTGAGATGTTCTACCGGAGATGTTCAAATTCATTGATACACCAATGTTGACTGGGCAGGAAATGTCATCAACAGAAAGAGTACATCTGGATGTTGCTTTAGCCTTGGATCTACCATGATATCCTGGATGAGAAGAAAACAAAAGTCTGTAGCATTGAGCACTGTCGAAGAAGAATACATTTCCACTAGCATGGCTAGTTGCGAAATAGTTTGGTTGAGGAAGCTCTTTGGAGAGCTATTTGAGAAAGTATTAGACACTACAGTGATATATTGCAACAGCAAGAGTGGGATTAGTTTGGTAGAGAATCCTATGTTTCATGACAGGTCAAAGCACATTGAGATTTGATATCACTTCACTCAAGACATGGTGCAAAGAGGAGTTGTTAGACTCCATCACATTTCGACGGATGAGCATATTGCAGATATTCTAACCAAGGCACTACTGAAATGAAAATTTTTGGTCTTCAGAGAGTAGCTTGGATTGATGGATGTGGCCACTCTGGATAAGGAGCAACACTGATTGAGGAAATTGAGCCAATTCTTCCCACCGTGTTTGAGATCCCAGGTTGAGGAATTGAGATAGAGGGCTCCTAGGGTTGATGGATCTCTCGACAATAGGGTACTCCCGTATATGTTAGAGTTGGTATTTTCATACTGCCATCAGTGATAAAAACTCCTCTTTTATATCATATTAGGGTCCCATCCTGAGATTTTTGTCATTCCACCTAGGTCCTCATGCAAAAATTTACTCATTGATGGTAGCCTAGTTAAAAAATCCCTACTCTCCCTCAAAAATCAATATTTGTTGGCCCACCTTCTTGTGTCTTACTGAGCATACATTTATCATAAAAGCTCATTTCATCATGTTTTGTGTCAGTCAAGTCCACATGGAGTCTGGTCATTCAAGGTCCCATTAGGTCACTAGGTTTTATTCTCCAAGGTCCAATAATACTCCATTTCACTGCATAAAGCTAGCAAAAAGTATGAGAGTGAGAAAAATAATATCCTTTTTTCATTTAAAGAGGATTGGAAAACATGTAGCTATGCTTTCTCAAGTTCTAATTTTTATTCCAATTATCAATTCTATTTCATATTGTAATTTTATTCCAAAAAACATAGATGTAATATTTTTTCTAATTTATGTAATTTTATGTTCATTATATGTAATAAGTCACTATTCCTAAGCTTTCAACTAAAAAAACTATGTGCAAACTTCATCCAAGAAAATTCAAATGTGAACCTAAGCTTTCAACTAAAAAAACTATGTGCCAGCTTCATCCAAGCAAATTCAAATGTGAAGAGTGCAAAAATGCCAACCTCATCAACGTGCAAAGAGGAAAATCGGAGTGTGAAGGGAAATTAGCAAGCATTTCAAAAAGGAGAAGTGAAACATTAGAAAGTGGGTTTTAAAGCTAAAGATCAAATTCACTCATGTATAAAGGCCTTCCTAACATCTCAACTCAACTCCATTTGCCTCCTATCATTTCTGAGCAAACCCCAGGAGAGCATTCCTCACGATTTTGGATGAATTAAGAAAAACAGAGGCAGGTGTTGCACATACACCAAAGGCGCTATGCATAGGGCCGTTAGGCGATGTGCATAGACCAGACAGGCACTATGCATGCACCAAAGGTGCTACGCACCTATCGAACTTCATCTATATGCTCTCAAACTTCAAGCAAGTGTTCCAAAACTTCAACTCATGGTTTCTAAACCTCTTAGAAAGTAAGTAAAGCCATGTCCATCCCTCCTTACATCTCACAAGGCATCAATTCATGTTATGAAGTTTATTGTGTGAAATTTGCAATTCTTAAGACTTGCAAACCCTAGTTCATTCCTACACCCCCAAAACTATTACTAAGACCCTACCATCCTTCCCACATCTCAGTAAACCCTATCCCTACACATGTATTGCTAAATCCCTATCCCAAGTGTATTCTCACTTAAACCCTAAGTCCTAGGTAGCAAATTCCTAAGCAACCATACTACATACCTGTAATAAAATATTTGTTCCTAAATCCCGTACATATTTCACTCCCATATCACTTCCCTAAGGTCCCTAATCCCTTTCTACACTCCCTAAATTTTTCCTACTCCATTCCCACACCTATTTCATAATCCCTAGGGTTTCAAGCAAAAAGAACCAAAAGACATCATGGAGGAAGAAAACAGAGGTTTTTCAAAATAGGAAGACACGGAAGAAAGAAGACCACATAAAGGAGGAAGAATATTGAGATTTTAACCTACCAACACCAGAGAACTGATGGCCTCACCTATGATAGTCACTTGTTTCAAGCATATGGAATGTTTTGATTTTTTTGTAATGGTACAAAGAGTTCAAAGCCATCCTATTTTAACTAGAGTTTTGATTTCAAATCTTAAGGACAATCAAGTGACCCTTGCTGGTGTAACCTTCACCATATCCTCAGCCATTATTGTCATTGCTACTGGAATACCTAATGTGGGTGAAAGGTGGTTTAAAGCTCAAAACCTAGATCATTAGTATTATGAGCCATATTTGAAGCCTCAGTGTAGAAATGAGAGAAATAGATTCTTCGCATTTAGCCACCTTCTTGATACATATGCTCCCATGATGAAAATCATCATGAAGTATTTCACTTGTGAAGGTAGATTTTCCAGACTCTACACCTATCATATCAGATTGCTCATGCACTTCACAAGAGTCAGAATGCACAATATTCCTTACTATTTTCTTAGGAGCATTGAGAAAATGGCATACACAGTTCAGGGAAAAAATGTATGAGTAGCAAATGAACAGTCTCTTTCATCAATCTCTGATCAAGATCATTGTCCTCCATCACCTTAATCAACGAAACATCTCATGGGACACTTTCATTGCCAATAATATTTTCACTGCCACACATGGTGAAGATATGCCTTCTTCATCCCATCCCATTGATCATCAAGCTAAAAAAATACCCCCTCCATCTCATCCCACTACATCTATCCCTCCATCAGCTCAACCTTTTTCACCTTCATCATCACCATTATATGATCATACATGTTGGGTTGTGTTATATTCTTTCCATGACTAGCCCACATTGTTAATTGGGGCCTTAGAGGGGGCTTCACATGGGGTTTGAGGCGTCCCCGTAACCCCACTTTATGGGATCTGGGGTACCCCCTCGAGAAATTTTGGTTTTGGACCCTATCTTAGGTTGGGAGGACCCACCTATGGTTTTGTGCATGATTTTCGCACATGGTTTTGGAAGTGATGGTTTTTGGTCCATGGTCTTAGATGCGATGGTTTTTCGGTCCATGGTATTGGATGCTTCGTCATGTATAAATATGTACTGTAACATTGAAAGGAACATAATCAAAAATCAAGATGGTAGTCCCGATTTTGGGATCCAGGAGAAAATCTTTGTGTATATGTGTTTTATGTGTTATGCTCTCACATTGTTTATTTTTTGTTTTTTAGAATTTATATGCAAGTAATTTCTGTATGGGGTTAAAACCTACATTTGGTATCAAAGCCATTTTGGCTTCAAGGGGATGCCTTTGTTTTTGAGGGGTTTCGCTCGGGCCTGTGTTAGACCCTGTTCAGTGGGAGATCTGCGAGATCGATTCTGGTGGTGAAAGAAGATGGCAAGTAGTGGAAAGATAGAGATCGAGAAATTTAATGGTCAGAGTTTTGAGTTGTGGAAACTCAAGATGGAGGATCTGTTGGTGGATAAAGATCAGTGGGTAACGGTAGATCCAGGTAGTAAACCAACATGAGTGTCCGATGAAGAATGGAAGAAGTTGGATCGGAAGGAAAAGAGCACAATACAATTGTGTGTCTTAGATTCAATATTGTTGAATGTATCAGGGGAAGCTATGGCGAAGGCTTTGTGGGACAAGTTAGGGAATTTATACCAATCTAAGTCTTTGGTGAATAAACTATTCCTACCAAAAAAGTTGTATAACCTAAGAATGAAAGATGGAGACTTGGTGATAGAGCATCTGAATGCATTTAATACTGTGGTAAGTCAGTTAGCATCTGTTGATATTAAAATTTCAGATGAAGATAAGTGCATCAGTTTGTTGCGTTCTCTACTAGATTCATGGGATAGTCTAGTTATTGCAATAGGTAACAATGCAACTACCCTGCATTTTGATGAAATGGTCTCAGCCTTGTTGACGGAGGAGATCAGATGAAAAAATATGGAGATCCAGAATGGTGATGCCTTGTCTTACAAGGACAATCCTAGAATAGAAACAAAAATAAGTCATCGAGTGGGAGATCTAAATCTAGAAGGAGATCTAAATCTCCAGGAAAACCTGTAAAGGTGGTGTGCTAGAAATATGGAAAGAAAGGCCACTTCAAAAGGGACTGTAAATCTAGAGATCCTGATAAAGGAAATGGATCCAATGAGGCTCCTTCTCCAGAGGTGAAAACCACCTCAGATGAAGGTGGGGATGTGTACTTGGCTTCTTCAAGTACACATGTAGATCATGAGGCATGGTTGATTGACTCAGGTGCATCCTTTCACTTCACTCCCCATAGAGAGTGGTTTTGTGAGTATGAGAAATATGATGCTGGTGATGTCTTCTTAGGGGATGACAGGAAGGCTAGAATCATTGGTCGTGGAAAAGTAAAGTTGAAGCTACAAGGTGGAAGGGTTAGAACACTTCTGGGTGTTCTGCATATTCCTACATTAGCTAGAAACCTGATTTTTGTTAGCAAGTTGGATGATGGAGGTGTAAAAAAAATGTTCGAGAAGGATACATGCAAGATGGTTTGGGAGCACTGGTATTGATGCGAGGAGTTCGGATTGGAACTTTGTACAAGCTGCAAGGTAGCACTGTTGTTGATGGGTGCAACAGTTTCATGGTTCCTGAAAGTGGAGCAAAAAATCTAGTGGTCTCTGGAGAATAGACCATGCTGTGGCATCAAAGGCTTGGAAATATTGGAGAGAAGGGCCTTTGGATACTTCATGGTAAATGTATGGTAGAATGTATGAGTAATAGCTCTCTAGATTTTTATTTCTGTGAAAATTGTGTATACAAGAAGCAGAATCAGGTGAGTTTCCCCTCTGATGGTAAGACGAAGAAACATATATTAGAGCTTGTGCACAATGATATGTTTGGACCTATGAAGGTTCCATCACTGGGTAAGTCTGTGTACTACGTATTATTTATAGATGACTTCTCAAGGAATACATGGATATATTTCCTTAAGAAGAAATCTGAAGTCTTTGAAAGGTTTAAAGAATTAAGGCTCTAGTGGAAAACTAGACAGAGAAGAAGATAAAGGTGTTGAGGATAGATAATGGTGGAGAGTTTTGTAGTAAGGAATTTGAAGAATTATGCAAGAAGTGTGGTATAGCACAACAATAGACTACACCATATACACCTCAGCAAAATGGAGTTGAAGAAAGAATGAACAAAACATTGATGGAAAGGGAAAGAAGCATTCTCAGTGGTGTTGAGTTAGGAAAGGAATTCTGGGCAGAGGCGGTGGATACTACATGTTACCTGGTCAACAGGTCACCTTCATTAGCGTTGGAGGATAAGACTCCACAAGAGGTATGGACTGGTAAGAAACCCTCTCTTTCACATCTAAGGGAATTTGGATGTGATGCATATGTACATGTTCCAAAGGAGAAACAAACCAAGTTGGATAGTAAATCTAAAAAGTGCATCTTTATTGGGTATAAGGATGGTTTAAATGGTTGTAAGCTTTGGAACCCAGTAACAATGAAGGTTGTGTACAACCAAGATGTGGTGTTCAAAGAGGTGAAAGATGTTATTGAACACAAAGTCCAACCAAATGAACCTAAGAAGATAGAGTTTGAGCTAAAGGAGGAAGAATCATACTCTACAGCAAAGGAGGAATCAAAAGATGAAGAGCCACAAACTCTGGCTGTGAGAAGATCAGTTCGAGAAAGAAGGAAGCCAGAAAGGTATAGTCCATCTACTTTCTATTCAAATTTTGCTTTGCCTGTTACTGATGATGATCCTAGAACTATGAAGGAAGCAGTGGATTGAGAGGATGAAAAACTTTGGAAAGAGGCCATGGTTGATGAAATGGCATCTTTGCACAAAAATGAGGCTTGGGATCTGGTGGAGTTGCCGGCTGGAAGGAATCCCATTGGCAGCAAATGGGTGTTCAAAAAGAAGACAAATGAAGAAGTAAATGTGGAGAAATACAAGCCCAGTTGGTAGAAAAAGGTTATTCCCAGGTGCTGGGAAATGATTTTGGTGATATTTTTTCTCCTGTTTCCAAGGTAACTTCTATTAGATTACTTTTATCTGTTGCTGCTGCTTTTGATTTTGAGGTAGAACAGATGGATGCGAAGATAACGTTTCTTCAGGGGGATCTGGAAGAGGAGATCTACATGAAGCAACCTGAAGGCTTTGTGGTGAAGGGAAAGAAAGAACTGGTATGTAAGTTAAAGAAGTCTCTGTATGGGTTAAAACAGTCACCAATGATGTGGTATCAGAAATTTGATACATTTATACGAGGACATGGCTTCACTAGAAGCAAAGCAAATCACTATGTGTATTTTAAATTAAATTTTCATTGTGTTATTTATTTTGTCTCGTATGTGGATGATATGTTGCTAGCTGGAAATGATAAAGAAATTATCTAGCATTTGAAGACCCAATTGTCCTCCAAATTCGACATCAAATATCTTGGTGCTGCAAACTATATTTTGGGCATGGAAATTAAAAGAGATCATACAAAGAGGAAGCTCTGGTTAAACCAGGGGAAGTATGTTGAGACAATATTGTAGAGGTTTAATATACATGATAGTAAACCAGCGAAGGTTCCTATTCCTGTAGGTGTGAGTTTATCTGCTGAACAGTGTCCCAAGACACAAGAAGAGGAAGAGGACATGTCCCGTGTTCCATATGCAAGTGCAATCAGTAGCCTAATGTATGCAATGGTTTGTACTAGAACAGACATTGCACATGTAGTGGGAGTATTGAGCAGGTTTATATAAAAACCAGGGAAGGAGCACTGGACAACAATGAAACGAGTTTTCAGGTATTTGTGTGGCACTAGTGATTATGGTTTGTGCTACCAAGGAACACCAGGATTGGACAGAGTGTTGGATATTCATGGCTTTGTTGATGCAGACTAGGCTAGAGATCTAGATCAGAGAAGATCTACAAGTGGGTATGTGTTTAACCTATTTGGAGGTGCAGTCAGTTGGATGAGTAAGAAACAATCTATAGTGGCACTATCAACTACAGAGGAAGAATACATGGCAAACACTCATGCAAGCAAGGAAGTATTTTGGTTGTAGAGATTGTGTTCAAGTATGGGGTTAGTACAGGAAGCTATAAGGATAGACTGTGAAAGCCAAAGTGCAGTTTTCTTGGCAAAGAACCCTGCATATAATTCAAAGATAAAGCACATTGATGTTCAGTATCACTTTGTGAGGGATATGATAGAAGACAAAAAGGTGTTGCTGGTAAAGGTGGACACTTTGAAGAATATTGCAGATGCAATGACAAAATTTGTGAGCTCTGAGAATTTCTCTTGGTGTAGAGAGACAATGGGAATTGCAGGGCTGGATAAATGACTAAGATCTCTTTTGCCCCCCTGTGGAAAGAAAACAAGAAGTGGGAGAATGTTGGGTTGTGTTATATTCTTTCCATGACTAGCCCACGTAGATAACCAGGGGGTTACAAGGGGGGTCACATAGGGTTTGAGGTGTATTCGTAAACCCACTTTATGGGGTTCGGGGCAGCGCCTCAGAAAATTTTGGTTTTGGACCCTATGTTAGGTTGGGCAGACCCACCTATGGTTTTGTGCATGATTTTTGCACATGGTTTTGGACGTGATGGTTTTCGGTCCATCGTTTTTGACGCAATGTTTTTTTGATCCATGGTATTGGATACTTTGACATGTATAAATATCTATTGTAAAATTGAAAGGAACATAATGGAAAATCAAGCTGGTAGTCCTCGTTTTTGGATCCAAGGGAAATATCTGTGTATATGTGTTTTATGTGTTATGCTCTCGCATTGTTTCTTTTCTATGTTTTAGAATTCGCATGCAGGTAGTTTCTGTACGGGGTTAAAACCTGCAATACAATGTCACCTAGCAGAGTTGAGGTCATCAAACTTAAGAAGACTGATTTGGGCACATTGTCATGTACTTATCAAAGAGGTCATAGGCAAGTGTTTTCCCCACAGATTGTGGGAGGGACCCTGCCTTATTCATGAGAAAATTAGGTATAGAAGGGCAAGCAAAAGATCACAGAGATAGTTGTTCATGAGGAAATCAGGCCAAAGGATAAGACTTACATGAGATAGAAAAATAATTTGACCTTGTTGACTTAGATCAACATGATGATAATGAAGACACAAGCTTGATCATTTATCTGAAAATGGGGCACTAAAGGCTTCTTGTCAAGCTTACAATACGTCTCCCACTTCCAAAGCTTAAACATTCCAAATACCTTATGATTAACCAATTGCGGAATTAAAAAGTGCTTGAAATAGTTGTATGCTTGTGTTTGTTGTTAATTGTTAAGTGCTTTAAGTCCTGTTGCTTATGCTAATATCTAAATACATTTGATGGCAAGTAAAGCAGCAAATAAACAAACACACATAACAACAATATAATATGGAGTTCACCAAAACCTCTTGGGCTACGTCTCCTTGAGCTCTAGTCAACTCAACTAGGCTCTCTGGGATTATGGCATCAATTCTTTTCCAAGCTCCACACTCAACTCCATTGGTTTACACATAAATAGTAGGCTTAGAATACCATCTTATTCCACTGGCTTTCCATACTTCTGCAGACAGATCTAGGCTTCTCTAGCTTTTTAACTCTGTTGTGCTCAGTTTTCCAGCTCTACAACTCTATTGCACTCAGCTTCTAAGGAATCACCCCTTTGCCATTGCCCCACCTTGTTATAGACATTTTTGAGCCTTACAGCATGAAGCATGAAATGTCCATAATCTAAGGGATCCAAAGTCCCTAAACATGTTGTTCCTGCCCCTAGAGGAACAAGGTCAGCAAACCACAACACTGAATATCAGTTCTCCACCTGAAAACACTCAAAAACAAGCTAATTCTGGATCATGTCAACTGCTCCACTGAGCATCTGCGCTGAATGTCAACTGCTCCACTGTGTACCTGCGCTGAATGTCAACTGCAAAGAAGGCTACCTACGCTGGGCGAGTTTGGCCAAGTGGCACAGTCATTCCTCAAGGTGTCAATGCCCAGTAAGCTTCCAAAATGACACTTGGATCAGAGAATTCAACTGGTGATGAGTCAGAGGGTCTAGATCTCCAAGTGGAAGCAAGAACCTCCTAGTGGACTCAAGAACTGAAGAATAACTGAAGTGGGAGAGGGCACTAGTCAGCTTCATGCCAGCCTCAAGCTGACTCATCCTTTCTCCAAAACTCCTATATATAGAGCTCTCTCATGAGGTCTAAGGGGGCTGGAATCTTGTGAATGTAAGGAAGTGCTGTTGGTTTGAGTATAGAACTATTGGGTGATTTGCTTGAAGGAGGTGAAGAGGAGATTTCTTTCTGCTGGGAGGTGATGCTGGATTGGGCCTCTTATGGTTGTATCACTTCCTGAACTTTACTTCTTCCATTAATAAAGCATTTGAGGTTCTTCTATATGCATGTGTCTCAATGGTGTATTGTTATACTTGTGTATTTGATTTATTCTAATCCTTGGATCAATTATGAATGTATGCTTCTTGTAGTTTCCCTCTCTTGCCATTTTGCAGGATCTTGGTGTAGCTGGGCCAATGAAAGAGCAAGGAGCTGGGAGCAAGAAGTAAGGAGAGAAGATTGGATCAATCATTAGCGGAAGACATCGGTTAGTGGATCTCCTTCTCCCCTCTCTTACATCTCATAAAGAAGTAATCTTGAATAGCTTTGCTTTGATTGTTGCTGAGGTACTATCACCCTTAGAGTGGGATAGGGTCATTCCGTATTGGATACTTTTCCCAACAACACACCTCTGGTGGCTTCTATAGCTTTCTTGAGCTCTCTATCTCTATGACCTTGTGGCTCTCGGCTTTGTCCCTCAGCTCTCTGTGTTTTTTCCTCGGCCTTCGCACGTGTGTCTTGACCTATAACTTCCACTTTGGCTCTTTGGCTCTCTGACTCTATTTGTTCTATCATCAGATGGCCTTTTAAGCCTATCGTCACTGTCGGTTTGTATCCCTCTTCCGGTTTTCTGTCTCTCGGCCGTTGTTCGCTCAAATCCCTTTTGAGCATTAAATAATCACTGCAAAGCACTCTCAGGTATGGTGGCCACCTATTTCCAAACAGAAAGGACTAGCACAGGTGAAAATCCCAAAGAATCGCTTCTCCGTTTAAAAACAAAAATACACTTAAGAACATGGAAAATCTAACCAAGCCAGGCTTCAAAAGATATGAAGCTGCATTTATAAACCTATCGGGTCCGTTGTTTTATCACATTATCTCTATATCACATTGCATGTGGCCATACATCAATACATGTGGAAATACAAAGAAATCCAAAGAAACCGGACTTCAAATTTATTTAAACCCAACCTATAATCCTTATTGGGTTCAGGTGTATCGCATGTCGCATGCCTGCTCCTTTGTATTGATGCGATGCGATATGGCAATCAGCAATCGCATATCACAATGTCTCGAGCCCCCGCTAATTCCTTCCTTTGTCTATGTTGTGATGTGAGTAAATCTCCGTCATTGGTCTTCAGCCACTAGATCGATGGCTAAGATCTACCTCCACACAACCAAATCTGATCGACATTCCTTCATGTTGATCTACACTTAGTATATCCGAAGGTCCCTAGCGATTTCTAATGGACAACTTGCCCGACTCTTAACAATCCTTACGAACCCGATGGGGTTTATAAACTCCCAGTCCATAAAATTTCGGGTCTGATCTCTGAGTTAATGCTCGATTACCTTATCACCCGATATATGTTGGATGATGCGGTCCCTTGATCCTGCAGTGAGCGAGTATTCAACGTGCACATTGTTTAACCTCCATTTGGTCCCCCCTGATGTGATATGGTAGTTGATCTGGATCATTGATCTGTGCACTCGATCAACGGCCCTTGTTAACTCATGCTAATCGATGTCACAGTTCCAAAAGGCCACGATATTTTAACGCTAAACCTTGGTTTTTCTTGATGAAATAACAAACTCCATTGTAATATATTTATATATATATGCATATATGAGATGAACCATATATTTTCTCTAGATGTGATAAAAAGGCTCCGATGCAACATATATATATATACATATACATGAATGCGATGAAGGTTTTTCATTTATACCCTATTTTTCATGGTTAAAACATATTTTCCCATTTAAATATAATTGAAGACTTAAGAGGTTTTTCCAAGATCCATTTTGGATCACGCCTTCCCACTGAAAAGATTTTGGTCTCCAAAAGTTTGACATACTGATCTGAATAGTAAATGAGAGTAACAGCACCCTCTCCTTTCAGCCACCATACACTTTCCTTGCATAGTGCCTCTGAACCAAATCCTTTGACCACTTTCCTTCCTGGATGTGTTGGTCCTCTTGGGAAGAACTGTTTACTTCCTTGACTTCCTACAGAACTCCTGCTGAATTTTTTACAGAAGGTAGTTTGAAATTCTCTGCCTTGATCATTGATCCAAGGTGGTTCAAACAAATTTGGAGTTACATTTGCTTCAAAAAAATTTCATTTATACCTATTTGACAAGTTGTCAACAACAACTATTAAAAAAAACAGAAATATAGACAAAAACTGGATGGCATGAACTCTTGCTTCAACAAAAGAAACATTTTTCACATCTTATGAACACCTCCATGTCTTTACATCTGCATACAAATGAAGGACTAGATACCAAGCCCACAAAACATACCTTTAAAACAAATGACCCTTCAAGTCAAGCATGTCTTTACATCCTTTCTACATGCTTTTTCAAAGATGAAACACTTCATCATTATCTCCATCTTGGAGACCAGATCAACTTTCCTCAAGTCAATATTACATGCATGTTTAAAACAAAGAAAACAACCCGTCAAGTTAATTACACATACATGTTCAAATACAAGGAAATCATCAGCATCCCTGTGTTCATGCATATCATGCTCATGCATGCATTTCATCCTTCAACTTTTGCTTAAGCACACTGTACTTTCGAAGCTGAAATGAATATAATGTTGCAACAACAAAGTGAGTCTCCTACTCAACTTTCCCATCACCTTCTTGGTAAAATCCTGCAACTTGCATTCCATTAACAAAGAAATGCAAATAGATGCATTAAATCTAATGACATGCAATCTTTAATTGGATAAGAACTCTAACCATTTCTTACCAATCCATTTCAAAGGTGCTACCTTTGTTTGTAGATCAGCATCAACATGTGAATCATCCTAAAACACATCAATCATGGAATCTTCCTTTCCATTCCTACCATTTTCTCTTTCCTCCTTCTTCAAGTTTCATGGAAGCATTGTTTGATTCAAAGTCCAACACTTTTCAGCAATGTGTCTTTGCTTATGGCACTAAGTGCGACACATGTGCATCCTCTTGACAACATGATTTTCCTTAGCCAATGGACCTTTGGCTTCTTGCTTCCTTTCCTTCAAAAATTTCCTGTATGTGACCATTCTCTTCCAACATCTAGAAACACTATGGTTATCCAAACCACGAAAGGAACATGCAACTCTTTTCCAATGCTTACATGGAAATTTATCATGCTTATCATAATCGAAAGGAATATGGTTAGAACTAGATTTATACCTTTCTCTTTCACCTCTTTTACCTTCATGAGGAGGTGAATCAAATGAAGAAGTGGCTCCCTTTGGAACACCATCAATATCTTCAAGGCTGTTAGAGTTTCCACAACCCTTTGGTTCAAGTGCATGCTTATTAGCACCTGCATCCTGCAGATGATGTTTCAAGCTGTTTCATTTTCCATGAATACAATATTCACACTCTTGAGGTAGAAGACCTGAAATGAAACTCCTTCTTGGAACTGTTTCAATGGCCTTCAAGGTAGCTTTGGAACTTTCTCCATAAGACTGTCCATAGCCAAGACCTAAATACTTAGGCCTTTCCTCAACTATTATCGGCTCAACAATACCCTATGCATGTTTACCCAAGCCTTTTCCTTCATAACCCATATTGGACATTAACTAGGAACCTATGCCTCTGGTATGTTTTTCAAAAGAACCAACATAAACATTCTTAGAGAAATTTAAAGACAAACTGGAATTATTTACCTCTTCTTCAAGTTGATATTTGACCAAGGCTTCTTTTGCAACAAAGAGCTATGTTTCCAACTCATACATCCTTTACAGGTTCATATTTGCAATATGAAATTGCCTCTCCATTTCCTGCAATTTGTCAGAAAGCAATTGCTCCTCTTCCTCCATGGAATTCAATTGCTCTCTAAGTATGTTGCTCTTCCTTCCATCCTCATACATTTCGCTCACCATATCCATCATGGTTAAAAAGTCTTTCTTCTTGTCTTCATCAAAGAATCTTGTGAAGAAAGCAGCATTTGAGGACTCACTTGTAGAAGTAGTCATTATCAAAATGAACAAAAGACGTTCAAACAAGATTAACAAAGAGCCTTTTCAAGCAACCTTTTGCAACAAACCTATTGTGCTTCAAGGATTGCTTTGAGGTCCTTTGGGATAAGAAGAATGCCTTCAGCCCTTCTTCCTTCTCTTCCTCTCTTGGACCTAACTATCAATAGATTTCCCTTCACCTCTGCGAACTCACACAACAGTCAGTTTGCAAACAAGCATACAATCAATCAGACAATTAGTCATCGACTGCCCAAACACCTCCCAGACATGCAATATTTTGCTCTATCAATCAAGCATTCTGATTTGATACCACTTTCTCTGGTATAACCAGCTTTGATATCACCTTCCTGAAGGTGGGGTTAATCAATCTCAGGCTTTGATACCACCTAATCTGAAAATCAGGCACTAAAGGCTTCTTGTCAAGCTTACAAGAACCTCTCCCACTTCCAAATCTTAAACATTCCCAAGACCTTATGATTAACCAATTGCAGAATTAAAAAGTGCTTGAAATAGTTGTATGCTTCTGTTCTTTTTTAACTGTTAAATGCTTTAAGTCTTATTTCTTATGCTGATATTTAAATACATGTGATAGTGAGTAAAGCAGCAAATAAAAAAACACACATAACAGCAATATAATATGGAGTTCGCCCAAACCTCTTGGGCTACATCTCCTTGAGGTCTAGTCAACTCAACTAGGCTCTCTAGGATTATGGCATCAATTCTTTTACAAGCTCCACACTCAACTCAATTGGTTTACACAGAAACAATGGGCTTAGAATACCATCTTATGCCGCTAGCTATCCATACTTTTGTAGACATATCTAGGCTTCTCTGCCTTGCAACTTTCCTACGCTCAGTTCTCCGTCTCTGCAATCTATTGTGCTCAACTCCTGAGGAAATCTGGCTTTCTCAAGCTCTCTGGCTCTATTACCTTGTGGCTCTCGGCTCTGTCCCTCAGCTCTCTGTGTTTTTTTTCTCGACCTCTGCACATGTCCCTTGACCTCTGACTTACTCACTGGCTCTCTGGCTCTCTCACTATGTCTATTCTGTCATCAGATGGCCTTTTAAGCCTATTGGCACTGTCAGTTTGTATCCCTCTTTGGGCTCTCTGGCTCCTGGCCGTTGTTTGTTCAAATCCATTTTGAGTATTAAATAATCATTGCAGAACAATCTCAGGTATGGTGGCCACCTGTTTCCAAACGGAAAGGACCAGCGTGGGTGAAAATCCCAAAGAATTGCTTCTCTGTTTAAAAACAGAAATACACTACAAAACATGGAAAATACGACCAAGCCAGACTTCAAAAGATATGAAACCGCATCTATAAACCTATAGGTCTATTGTTTTATCGCATTATCGCTATATTGCATTGCATGTGGCCATATATCAATACATGGGGAAATACAAAGAAACCAGACTTCAAATTTATTTAAACCTGATCTATAATCCTTATCGGGTCCAGGTGTATCGCATGTCACATGCCCGCTCCTTTGTACTGTTGTGATGCGATATGGCAATCGACGATCGCATATCACAATGTCTCGAGCCTTCCTTTGGCTATGTTGTGACGTGATTAAATCTCTTCCATTGGTCTTTTGCCACCAAATCAACAGCTGAGATCTTCCTTTGCACAACCAAATCTGATCGACAGTCCTTCATCATTGATCTATGCTTAGTAGATCCAATGATCCCTGGAAATTTTGGGTGGACAACTTGCCTGACTCTTAACAATCCTTAGGAACTTGATTTGGTTTATAAACTCCCAGTCCATAAAATTTCAGGTCTGATCTCTGAGTTAATGCCCGATTACCTTATCGCCTAATATCCGTCGGATGATGCGATCCCTCAATCCTACAGTTGGCAGGTATTCAACAAGCACACGGTTTAACCTCCATTTTGTCCCCCACGATGTGATATGGTAGTTGATATGGACCATTGATTTGTGCACTTGATCAACGATGCTTGTTAACTCACACTAATCATTGTTGCAGTTCCAAAAGGCCATGGTCTTTTAATGCCAAACCTTGGTTTTTCTCGATGCGATAACGAACTCCATTGTAATATGTATATATGCATATATGCGATGAACCATATATTTTCTCCAGATGCGATAAAAAGGCTTCATTGCGACATATATATATATATATATATATATATATATATATATATATATATATATATATATAGATATGTTTACATGGTTGCGATGAAGGTTTTGCCTTTATACTCTATTTTTCATGGTTAAACATATATTTCTCTACTGCAATAAAAGGCCACAATGTGATAGTTCTTTAAAGGGATTTTAAAACATATTTTCCCATTTCAATATACTTGAAGACTTAAGAGGTTTTTCCAAGATCTGTTTTGGATAAACCATCGAAGGAAAAGAGACCCAAATCAAACAATTACAAACTCAATTGTATAGAGCTAAATATGTCATTTCATTTCTTGAGCAGGAAAACCAACAATTGAAGACAAAACAGCTAATCATGGAGGTGGACCTTCTCAAAGCCAAAAGAGAAGAGACCAAGGCTAAGGCCTTACTTGATGAAACATATGGAAAATATGGTTATCTTGATGAGCTGGAAGAACAATTGTCAAGAAAAAGGCCAAAAAGCAAAGGCCTAAAGAGAGCATTAGAACTAGAGAAACAGAAAGAAGCTAAACTAGCCAATGAGCTTACCTTAAATGAGCAATTTTCCATAATGATCAATGAAAACGGGGAGCATTGGCTAGAGAGGGTTAAAAATCATCTTGAAATATCCTAGACAAGGCTAAAAGAGACAATGTCATACAAAGGAGGATGGCAAAGTATTATTTCCATACAAGCCAAATAGCAAGGTCAAAACTGAAAGAATTGAAGTCAAAGCCTGAAACCCTAAATGTGAAAGAGGAGAAAGGAAAATTGGATATCCTTGCTAAGGCCTCTTTCCATGCTTAACATGCTTCATCAGCAGCTCATACACCAATATTGACAATATTTTGTGCAACTTGAACAATTTTTGGCATAGTTGGACTGTCCTAGGGCGTTGCGCATATTCCGGAGGCCTCAAAACGAAAACTCAAGATGACCATTAGATTCACAAGGCAATGTACATACAGTTTTGACTATTGGCACACTAAAATTGGACAATTTGACAAGACGAAATGGCCAAAAACACAAAAAAATCACCTTTCTTCCGTTTTTTTCAGCTAGGCATTGCACACAAAAATAAGTCTTGGGAGATTGAATTTTTTGGAGGATTAAAACTCGTCATTTTTTGGAACCAAATGCATTTCTGGAAAGTAGACAGCATAATCTTGCACACAGACCAAAGGTGTTGTACATAGAACACTGGCACTGCACATAGACCACTGGCATTGTGCATAGGACAAATTGCCTGATTTTTTCATTGTTTTTATCCAGTTTTGATTTTCATCCTTAGGAATCAAATTTTACTGATGTAATTGATATGGTAAATGTAATTATGGAATTTTAGTATTACCTAGGGGTAAATACATTAGGTTAATAGTCTTCATCAAGTCAGATGAATCCGCTTTAATGTAATTAGGGATGAGTCACTTTGACCACCCTACACTCTAGCTATCAGTTCAGATTTTGGTCGAGCTGCTCGTACTCTCATGGATTCGACCCCTGAGATTGGGAGGAGATTTTTTTTATGTCTATATCTTCCCTTTCTTCACTCTTTTCAAAGGTTGGACTCAGTTGGATGTTGTACTAGTGATTAGAGACACTATTGTATTAGATTTTGTCGAGTATTAATAGATGAGTTGCAACTATTTCTTTGAGATACATGTAGTATGGATGTTTAGAATTTTTTCTTTTTGTAATCACTTGTATGAATGTTTTGTATTATCATAAACCATTTCATGTTTGTTATATGCTAATTTTCAAGTTGATAGGCAGAATACATATTTTCTCATGCTCTGTTTTAGGGAAGTTATATAGTTTATCCATTTTTCTTTAGTTTAGGAAGAATTCATCTCATATTCTCTTCCTGACTCCTCATCAGCCTTAAACCATCTGACCAAACCACCTTTTGAGTGCTAAGCCTCATGCCTACCTTGCCCCTTTGAATGTCTGCAATCATAACTGATTAGCTCTGACCAAGCCTCTTTGACCTAATACCTTCATCCACGGGTAAACCCACCAAATCAAATTGAAACAAACTCTACACTTTATACCTAGCCTAAAACTCTAATCCATCCAGCCCTCCTAGCTGTGATCCTTTGGAGAGAGCCCTCTCCGGCCTGGTAGGGTTAACTACCAAGTCAAAAGATTGGTTTGTGGTTACCTCAGCTGGACTCTTCCTCAGCGTTAGAAATCTGGAGGAGTGCTAACACTATCTATTACCCATAGGGTTGGAGATGTTCCTCCCCTCTCTTCATAGGGCTGGATATGTTTCTCCCCTATCTAGTTGATGCAGAGTATACCCTAGTTGGTATCATACCCTTAAGCAAGGCTTGCTGGGAATACCCCTTCCCGTTTGGCCAACGGGTTGAGAGTATACTTGTGGTGTACAACCCAAGTTGATTATGATGCAGGTGTTCTACCACATGACCATTTGTTGGCATTATGACATAGGGTGTTGTCCTTGATGGCAACTCACTCAAATGACAGATCATAGTTTAGGCTCTCAGAATGGAGGAAAAAGACGTATATGAAGGATCCTCTTAACCAAGTCGTGTGTACACGCGGGATAGACAATCAAAAGGCGTGTATATGTATGCATGCACTTTCATGCAAGGAAAAGCATGTACATGTGGGAAAACTTATTTTTTGGTCCATGGTATTTAATCCTTGGTATTTGGACCATGGTATCTCGTTGGAAGTGTTGAACCTAGGTATTGGGTCCATGGTATTGATTCTCTATGGTTTTGGACCATGGTATTGAGTAAGGCCTAAGACTATAAAAAGGGAAGGAGATCATTAGGCAAAGGCATTCACTCAAGCATTGAATATCTTATGAAGAGCAAGATCTAGAATACTGGTGATTGGGTTATGGTGCATAGCTGGATCTGAAGCAAGGAGGAACCTGAGCGCTAGAAGAAGGATAAGTTCTATTGATGGGTCAAGATCTTAACACTTGAATAGTAGTATCTTTGTGTGATTTTGATCTATTATATTTGGTGCATGATTTGATCTATAAATCTGATAACCTGGGTATAACTGATGTCTAAATAAGTGAAAATGGTAAATTGTCTTTTATAGATTTGTACGCAGGTTTGGCACAGCAGAGGTGCGTATCGACGTTGGTCCAGTAATTCAAAATAGTGTATACACTGGTTTGCCTTAATACAGTAGCGTATGCACGCAGGTTCTACATATTGAAGTAGCGTATGTCTCATGAAATATGTTTTAGCTACTTCTGTTTATTGTTGCATTGTTCTGGGTTTAGAATTGGTGTCTGGTTAATGTTATTGCTTTTTGGGAACAACATTCAAAGAAATGACTGTTTGTTTCAGTTTTGTTTGGTGCAAAGGAGATTGGTTGATGCAGATACATTTGATTTTTGATTGACGGATCCAATTTGAAAATTTATGAAACCTAGTCCCTGGAAGAAAAGAGAAGGTTGTAGCCTTATGTAGGTGTTATTAGGAAAACTAATGTCTATTTAGAGCTGCTAGTCCCACTAAGATGGGTAACTATCTTAGAAACAAACAGATTAAAGTTACTTGTGTTTTCCTTTATGAGAGATGGATTAGAGAGAAGCAAAGAGTACCAACCTCAGTCTTTCGCTTGGCTCCTTACTTGTTTCCTCCCTCCTTTGACAGATATTCACCACTCCTTCCTTACTTGTCCCGCTTCAAAGAACACCTGTAGACTTAAAGCACCATAATACCATCAAAGCATAGAGATCTATAACCATAAACAATATAGGATCAAATGTATATTAACCATACAAATGCATATATCAATACAAGATTCAGAGATATACAAGAATATGGAGGAAAACTCAAATAGCTTTATTGATAGAAGTAGTATAAGAGAGGATTACAACCCATTGGTATGACCCATAGCCATCCTCCCAGCATGAAAGCCCTCTTCACCTCATACAAAGCAAGATCACCCAACAATGTCTTCAAAGAGAAACCAACAACACTTCCTTTCAAATTACAAAATTCCAGCCTCTGGGTCTCTTGGATGAGGGATCCATATATAGATGTTTACAGGAGAGTGAGTCAGCTTCTGGGATTTTGATTAGTGTCATTTCACTGATAGGTCTTGGTTCCACTTGGATATTTCATATCTCTTACTCATCCCTGGGCAAATTCAGAGAGGCAAGTGTCATATGAGCAGTTTCTAGAAGATTCTCTGGGTTTCCACCTAGCAAACTACTTCTTCCATTTGTCTGCTCTCACTCATCGCACCCTACATAAGGCTTTTTAATATGCATCACACACCCCATGTGTAATAGGTGAGATGCATCACACCCAATGCATGGAGCAGTCTGTATGGTCCAGTTTTGACCAGTTCTAAGTAGTTTTTCATGGAGAACTTCTCGGAGATGATGTAATCAGCTGACCTTGTTCCTTTAGGGTATGAAACAACACTTTTAGGGGTTTACAAACCCTTGGTTTATGGACATATGTGATTGGGGTTGTAGTTCCAAAATATGTCTATAACACTTGCCCCCTAAAGCATGAGGTCGTAAATCCTTTTGATGTCGAGTGAAATGATTTATAATGAGGATCTGAGGTTTTTTGAAGTGGAAGGTGACCTATAATAAGAAACAATACAATACATTATCTTCACAATATTTTCATGATCTAGCTAAGGCAGGCATTCCCATGCTTAGATTTATAAATTCATATTCATGTACATAAGACAGACAATCATCTGTGTCGCAGACTGATGATTCTAGTAGAGCCATCATCCTTTAGTTTGGATGATTATCTGTGTAGCTGTGATGTACATTTGATGTCTTTATTTTCCTGAATATATCACAGCCCGGATGGATGAAATTAGATTTGAGGTCTTCAAACTCGTTCAATCTTCACTCGAAGTAAGACATCGTCTGATTACCAGCCAATGATGTAAGCTATTAACAGGCACGAGAGGAATCACCAATAATGATGATGATTCTCAAGGTACTACAGTACAATTCACGTGGAGTGAATACATGAGCTGATGTCAAACACCACGTAAAATCTTTCGGTTGAAGGCCATTGATGTAAACCTGTTGCTAGAAGTGAGAAATTTGCCATTGAGGCATGCAAGCTTCAAAGTACTAAAAGGGTTGTCCCTAAGTCAAATTATTGGATAATGAGCTGATGTCGACAAGAAGTGACCCATTGTAGGAGGGCCTTAATGAATCCCACATCTACAACATGGAATGGAGCAAATGATTTTGCGAAGGTGAAAATGATCTGATGATACAGGGTTCAAGGTGGCGTCATGAAAAATGGAGAGTGAAGGTATTGCAGCAGATGAGATGTTGGCTAGGTTGGTGAATTCTCTGAGAGACTTCTCTTGAACATACCGGTGACACTAAAATGGATTAGTAGCGTTAACCCCAAGGTGGATGGTATGGTGGACCAATGGTGATGTGACTAGTGAACGAAATAACCCAACCTGACTCAATCATGGTGATGGAGTGGAAGTGTCATGTTCAAGGGTGACCTGTTACCAATGAAGCTATTCAAGTTTTCTTCCCTTTTTCCCCAGTCATTGCTGACCAGTACCTCTTTATTTTTGTCAAGCTTGAGGAGGGTAACATATGATTGTTTTATAATTTTCCCTTCGAGCAAACCTGTCGCTATGTTTTATCGAGCCTATCAGCAATGAAACTCGATCTTGTCTGCATGGACAACTTTGTCGCTATTGTTTTAACGAGTTTAACGACAAACATAACTCTGTCCTTTTCAATTTTAGAGAGTCTAAAAGGGGATGTAAAGGCAACTCCAGTGGTCCTTTTTCGTAATGTAATCCCTTATGTCTGAAAAAGTGTAAAATAATATGAAAGGGATGAATTTTCGATAGTTTTAATGAGCTGAACAAGACAAGCACTCAATCTTTTTGTGTAATAATCCCTCAAGTCCAAAAAGATTAAAATCTAGAGGAGGGATAGCACTTTTCGTCACTTTAATGAGTTGGAGAGGCCAATTGCTTCGAAATCTTTTCATATTTTACGAGTCAGATGAAAAGAGCTTAAAGGAGACTCGTTTTTTGAGGAACAAGTCATGTTCTTCGATAGCCACTGGTTCTAGGTAAGGTTTGGAACTTTTCAATCACAACAGTGGAAAGAGGGTGGCTAATAAAATCGCTTGTCGCAGTTGTTCCTCAAAAGGGTAAAAAATCAAACAGAGGCATATGATTGGCTAAAAACGAGTGGAGGCGATGGTAAGAACATGACCAAGGTTCAAAAGCTGATAGTCATGCGAATGGTTATTTACTGGAGGTGGGGTTAATTTTTTAATGAGCTTGAACTCTATGGAAACATTTGCTCATTGCTTGGTTTATTTTTGACGAGCTTGAACTTCACGTAAAAATTCTCATGGCGAGGTTTATTTTTTAACGAAATTGAACTTTGCATAAAACTGCTCGTGCAAGTCGTATGATAAGAATGTCTCATCGATAGGTTCATTTTTTAGGGACCTTGCCCCATTCGAAAACTTTACTCCTAAGCCTTTTGTTATGCAAGCTAGGAACGACCAACCTACATGTTTAAAGGGTTAAGAGCCTACAAACTAAGAAAATAAATGGTCGCTTTTCACTTGCATGCAAAAATGTTTGTGAGGCCCCAGGTATAATGAAATAGAGCTTCCAGGTTGCCTTCCAAAATTTATTTCATTAGCAAGATTGTTCTATCTATGAGGCAGATGAAACGCCTCCTCGGCTCTATCCATTGGAATGGACGAAGGTGATTCTAGCTACAATCACCTAACCTTTGATGGGGAAATCCATTTCCAGTCTGATCCATTTTTCTAAACAGATAGGATTGTCAAACTAGTCATATTCCTACGTGGAAACCTACCTTATATCTAGTGTTTTCCTACCGAAGCAAACCAGGGCACATGCCCCCTCGGTTTCAGTCATAATCACCGAATAACTCGCGATCATTAGGTGGAAAAACTGGATATTGATGAGACATTCCTTGCGCAAAAAGACCAGTTAGGGATGGCAATTGACTATTAGCTATGTGTGAACCGGGGAATGAAAGTTGGTCTACGAGCTGGACCACTCTGCCTTCATGTGGAAAACACATCACTCGAAAGAGTGAGGAAATAATAGCTCCCATGCTATAAATGTAGCCATGCCCAAGGAGTAGATTGTAATCTAAAGGTCCTTGGACTACCATCACATTTAGATGAACAATTTTCCTTCTCAAAGTTACAGGAAAATTTGGAAGGATCCCTAACGGTCGACTTGTTCCTTTGTTGAAGCCTATCAGATTTCGAATCTTAGGCAAAGCGATGGTGAACCAAGAAATTTCCAAGCAGTTGAGGAAAGGATACTCACAGAAGCCCCTTCATCTATAATAGTACTGACCATGATCATTCTATAAGCTTGTACTATGATTTGGAATGGTACATTAGATGGTAGGCGGGGTCTGCCTAGTAGATTCCAATCGAAGGAAATGACTCGATTTCTTGGAGGTGGGACTGAATAAACGGCCGGATACATCTCCGACGAACTTCCTTCCCGTGGTAAAGGAACGAGTAGATTACCCCCATGTTGTTTGGAGTCCATGTTTAAGAAGAGAATTTGAAAAATGTCATTCTCATTATCTTTGGTGACAGTATCATCTGAAGGTGGACCCTCTAAAGGCAAGATTGAGTTGACTGTCGTCTCGGCCTGTTGACTCTGGCTTGGTGTGGATTCATAGTGTTTATATTCAATGATAGGTGCTTCGACCGAAAACAATGGTGTGTTAGTCGGATTTTCAACTAGCGATGGACTCGGCAAGAGTTTCTTGTATCCAGGAGGAAGTCACTGCGGTGATGCAAGACAATTATTCAAGACTCGTTTAGCTTCGTCTAGGAAGGGACAACCGTGGAGGGCATGATCGCCTTCACACAGTCTAGAAGGAAATTTGGATCTTCCTTTTTGTGTATTGACTTCACTTTCACTAGTTGATGGTGTACTCTCAACATGATCGTCAATGGTTGAAGACACCAGATTGTGCAAGCGGGGAGACCAACCCCTTAAGATTTGTGGGATGCAAGGACAATCTCGATGATAGTGGTATCCCTTGCAAATGACACATGGAGATTTAGGTCTGGAAGGTGTTGTGTGTGGATTTTCACCAGATGATGCATGGTTTCCCCCTTTTGTGGTTCGATTCTTCTTCTTCTTCTTCTCAGTTACTTGGTTTTTAGTGTTACTAGCTTCACCAAGCAAAGAGGAACAAGGAGATGGAGAAACAAATGAAGTAGAAAGTGGGGGAGCAACTTCAGTATCATCTGGTTGCTAATTTGATTGCTGAGGAATTGCAGTGTTTTGAAAAAACACAGGTCGAGAAAAGCCATATGGGTAGGCCAATAGTGAGTCCTGGAAGGGACAATGTGGCCATGTGTGGAGCACCAACATCCCCCCAAGAGAAGGGACTAGGATTTCCCCCAAGGGGAAATCCTTGATTGGTAGACTCCATTTCTCAACCTAAAGACCAACGAAGGAATAGTGACGTTATTTCGATTAAAATAAATTTTATGATGCTTTGACACAAATTGCTTTTTCAAATTTTAAGAGTCAAGAGAAAGCTAAAGATGACTCTAGTCGCCTTCGGTTTTTAATGAGCCTGAAGTGACAAGTGCTCGAATGGACCTTTTCTTTTAAGGAGTCTGAAAAGGATCAAAAGTGACTACTCTGGAAATCTAGACAAAGGGACTACCAAACCAATCACAAAACTACAGAATACTTTTTACGGTACAACAGTCAATCTTCCTGAATGCTATGTTCAGTGCATTGTGATCGATAGGGTGGTAGACACGGCTTCCTAAGGATAAAGGATGTAGTCTATTGTGGTCTCCCAATATATACACAATGGTACATGGGATCACAAGTCCGTACTAGCACTTGTCATCTCAAAAATGAGGAATCACCCAATCTATGATGAAAGAGATAGTTACCAGGCTTTACGACGTCAGAATACGTCTCTAGCCTAGACTTCTAGATGTTGTGCATTAGGTTCCAAAGAATTTTTATGTTCATTGAAGTTTATATTACAATTGATCTTTCTTAAGAAGTTTGCCTTTAAGGTTCACCACGTGATGTAGATATACAATTCCTAAATATGCAATCTAAGATGATAAACAATCTTTTATTTTATTTTGCAATGAAAATCCTAGCTACTAAGGAAGAGAAGTGAAATTCTTTTAACATAGAGTAGAGAGCACACACTATGATGCACTATCCTAAATCAATCTCCACAAGCAGTCTAAATGCAAATGCACATGCATGTATTTTTTTTCCACTTTCTTAATGTGTGAATGACAAAAAGAATGCTAAGTATAGAACTGAACTATCTTCTTTCAAAGCGACAGTACTGACAATTTTCTTTTCAAAAAACGAAAGTAAAGCCAAGACGACACTTTGCGATTTCAAATTCAAAATTTCTTTCGACACTTGAAATACTAATGATTCAAATCAAATACAATGGAAAAAGTGTAGTCGACTGTCTAAAAGAGGAATGCTTTGTAATACTCTCTTTCTTGACTGAAAGCGACACTTGCGACACTTTCAAATCAAAAGATGACAGTTTGATTAAGCTACTATTTGCAAAAGAGAACTGTAAATGACAAAAAATACATTAAAAAATTGATAATTCTTTATCGATGGAGGCTGAATAATGCAAAGGAAAATGGTTTCAACAGAGATATATTGATCACAAACAGAAAAACTACTGAATAAAGCTGAAGAAAATGAAGAAAAAACCAAAATTTGGAGGCAGAAACGGTCTCATCTGATCATTGCACCTGTAACATAGAGAAACAGGGATGCATCTCACCTACAACACACGGGATGTGCGATGCATCCAGACTGCCAAGAAGAGATAGTGTGATGGTCCAGGGATGAGACAGAGCTTGGTTTTTGCTCATAGTTTGCAGCTAAGTTCAAGAATTTAGGCTGAGCTAATGATTTTCAGTAAACACAAAGTATACGAGCTGATCTAATGAGGTTATTTGAGCTACCACCAGGGCACTTAGGATGTTTACAAGTCAATTGTTCAGTTCATAAACAAACCCAGAGATTGATTGAAACAGTGTTGATCTACTTTGCACTTGCATAGAAAATGTAGTTTGAATGCTAGCTAGCTTAACTTCAGGCTCTGTCTGTAGTTTATGAAGCAAACAAATATAGACAAGCAATCAAACTATTCGTTCCCCAGTAGAGTCACCATTTTGTTATCGGGAAAACTAGTGTCTATTCAGAGCTGCTAGTCCTACTAAGATGGGTAGCTATCTTAGAAACAAATAGATTAAAGTTACTTGTGTTTTCCTTTTATGAGAGATAGATGAGAGAGAAGCAGAGAGTACCAACCTTAGTCTTTCACTTGGCTCCTTGCTTGTTTCCTCCCTCCTTCGACAGAGGTTCACCACTCCTTCCTTACTTGTCCCGCTTCAAAGAACACCTATAGAGTCCTAGCAACATCATACCATCAAAGAATAGAGATCTATAACCATAAATAATATAGGATCAGATGTATATTAAGCATACAAATGCATATATCAATACAAGATTCAGAGATATACAAGAATATGGAGGAAAACTCAAATAGCCTTATTGATAGAAGTAGTAGAAGAGATTATTACAACCCATTGGTTTGACCTAGTGCCATCCTCCCAGCATGAAAGCCCTCTTCACTTCATACAAAGCAAGATCACCCAACAATGTCTTCAAAGAGAAACCAACAACACTTCCTTTCAAATTACAAAATTCCAGCCTTTTGATCTCTTGGATGAGGGATCCATATATAGATATTTACAGGAGAGTGAGTCAGCTTATGGGATTTTGATTAGTGTCATTTCAATGATAGTTCTTGGTTCCACTTGGAAATTTCAGATCTCTTATTCATCCTTGGGCGAATTCAGAGAGGCAAGTGTCATATGAGAAATTTCTAGAAGATTCTTTGGGTTTCCACCTGGCAAATTGCTTCTGCCATTTGTCTTCTCTCACTCATCGCACCCTACAGAAGGCATTTCCAGTATGCATTGCACCCCCCTTGTGTAATAGGTGAGATGCATCAGCACCCAATGCATGGAGCAGTCTATATGGTCCTGTTTTGACCAGTTTTGAGTAGTTTTTCATGGAGAACTTCTGGGAGATGATGTAATCGGCTGACCTTGTTCCTTTAGGGTATGAAACAACACTTTTAGGGGTTTAAAGGCCCTTGTTTTATGGGCATATTTGATTCAGGTTGCAATGCCAAAATATGTCTATAACAGTAGGTCAACATCTACGTACTAGTACATTAGCTAGTACAAGAGCTAAGGGGGTTGTACCTCCCTTCCAAGAGAAGCTGGAGAACGAGAGAAGGTTGTAGCCTTCGGCAGGTAGAAGCCTGCGTACTGGTATAAGACTACACCAATACAAAAATATTATAGAAAGAAGTTTCTTATTTAAAGAAGATAGAGACAAATTGCAGCAGGTGGTTTTCACCCACATTAGGTTTCCACCTTATATCTTGTGTTCATGTGTTTGATGATCTATTCTATTTTACTGCACCTGTTTAGTGTTCTTAATGTTAATGAATTTCTGATGCACTAATTAAAGATCAACATTTAATGAATTATAAGTTTACTGATATACATTGGTTGCTTGAGACACAGTTGCGTATATACGCAGTTTCCCATAACAGAAGTAGCGTATACAAATCTGATTGTGAAATGAAAATTAATTGATTTGATAATACTGATTGACGCCCCCTTTCAGTATTATTTCCAACAATTGGTATCAGAGTAGGTCCTTCAGAAGAAGCTTGATTGCTTGAGGGAAGATCTATCATCATGAGCAACTACGAAAATGAGGCATCTATCAGGCCAACAATATTTGATGGGAGTAGATTTGTCTATTGGAAGGTAAGAATCACAGCCTATATTCAATCTCTTCGTACAGAAGTTTGGGATATCGTTGAAGTAGGATACACATTTCCATTAGCAAATCCTACAGATATGGCTGGTAAGAAGCAGTATGAAACAAATGCAAAGGTTTTCAAGACTCTATTAGGGAGTTTATCTCATTCAGAATTCTTCAAGGTTATGCAGCTCAAAACTGCAAAAGAAATGTGGGACAAGATCGTTCTAAGCTATGAAGGAGATGATCAGGTAAAACGTGCAAAACTACAATCTCTCATAATTCAATATGAAAATCTCAGAATGCACGATGATGAAAGTGTGGCTAATTATTTCTTATGTATAGATGAGATTTTTAATCATATGAAAAACTTGGGTGAAGAGATAAAATAAGTTACATTGGTTGAAAAGGTTCTACGATCTTTGTATTCTAAGTTTGAATCAAAAGTTTCTACGATAGAAGAAAAGCATAATCTATAGAGAATTACCATGTCACAACTGCACAGAATCCTAATTGCTTTTGAAATGAGAAAAGGGGGACCATCAGACAGGAAAGAAGCCACATTCAAAGCTTCAGGAAAAGGAGATTACAATGAGTCGGGACATATGTCAGAAGGAGAGGAAGAATCAAATTTCGTCAAGAACCTTCAATGGGGTTCTAGAAGATTCAGAGGTAAGCTGCCTTTCAAATGCTTTGCTTTTGGAAGAGTCGGTCACTATGCAACCAAGTGTCCTCATAAAGATAAGCTTGACGAAGGTAAGGAACAAGTTAGATGGAACAGAAAACAGAATGTAAGTAACAAGAGCTATTATACACATAAGGAGAGTGATGGATTTTCAATTAGTGGTGAAGATGAACAATGTAATGATTATATACTTTTGACGGCTTTTGAAGATGATGATTTCTTGGATGCTATAGATGAAGATGATATCTATGAATAAATTTCTAAACTTAAAATCTGTTTAGAAAAAAAGAGTATGATCATAGATACTCTAACATTCCAACTTGCTGAAAGGGAAAAACACAATGAAAAGTTAGAATGTGAAATTGTGGGACTTAGAAAAGATATTGAGAAAAAAGAAGCTCTTAATCTTAGATTTTCTAAAGGATCTAAAACTTTAGATGGGATTATCAAAGTGCAGCATTCTCCTCTAATCAAGACAGGTATTGGATATTCTGAAGAAGCATCTCAAGCACAGAAGACATCCACCTCCAAAAGTTATCTTGATGCAGCAAGGAGAAGTGAATAGGGTGACAATCGACAGCAAAGGCATAAAGGAGATCACCAGGTAAATCAGGGTCAATCTACTTCAAGGATGAATAGATATCACCAAGTAAATCTGGGGCAATATACTTCAAGGATGAACATAAGCTACAACCAACTGTAGGTAAATCATTCTCAATTTTCCTCAAGAATGAATGTCTTTGGAAACTACAATCACCTGGATGGTAGGTTTGATAATCGTAGGAATTTCTTCAATGGCCAATGTTTCTCTTGTCATAAATTTGGACACAAAGCTGCTCAATGTGTTCCCTACAAGACCATCATGATTATAGAAGCACGAAATCAAAGGCATGTGACAGGGATCATGAAAAGGACCTACAATAACTTTTCTGCTCTTGAAAATGAAATAGAATGTTCTATTTGTAACAACTTCGGTCATGAAGATTATGAATGCAGGAGTAGGTTTTAGCAAACAACTCAGAAGGAGAAAGCTTCATTGAGTCCCAAAACATGGAGAAAGAAAGAACTGTAACTAGAGAGATGTGGTATCGCCTTTTATGCGAAAGGGCAAGAAAATCAGTGGTACATCGACAGTGGATGCTTGAAACATATGATAGGTGATAAAGAAAAACTTCAGTCATATAGTGCCTTAGAAAAGGAAAGGAAGGTCTGATTTGGAAATGACACCCCTGCACTCATAAAAGGTAAAGGTTCTGTTATTTCGAAAGAAAAGGTCAAATATGGAAATGTTATGTGTGTTGATGGCTTAAAGCATAATCTTTTGAGTGTCAGTCAAATGTGTGATCAAGGAAATGAGGTAATATTTCGATCAAATGGATGTATTGTTCGTGAGCTTGATACAGGAGAAACAGTGATCAAAGGCATAATAACTCCAAATAATTTATACATGCTCAAGGGAGGACAATAACAATGCTATCTAAGCAAGAATGATGAACACTGCCTATGGCACAGAAGATTGGAGCATCTAAGCTTCTCTCAGATAAGGAAAGCATGCAAATATCAGGCAGTTCCTGATCTTCCTGACATCAAAATTCCAGACAATACAATATGCAAATCATGTCGGTTTGGTAAGCAAACCAGAACTAATTTCCCTGAGAAGGAAGGATCGGCTAGTAAGCCTCTGGAACTTGTCCATACTGATTTATGTGGTCAATCTAGGAAAAAGTTACCTCGAGGAGAAGAATACTTCATATGGTTCATTGATGACTTTTCCAGGATGTGTTGGATAGGACTTCTAAAGCATAAAGACAAAGCTTTCAAAAATTTCAAAGCATTAAAAGCCTTGGTTGAAAACGAATCAGATCACAGAATCAAATGCCTCAGGTCTGATCGAGGAGGGGAATTTACCTCGGATGAATTTTTCGATTTTTGTGAAGAACATGGAATAAGAAGGGAATTCTCTACTGCAAGGACTCCTCAGCAAAATGGAGTAGTAGAAAGGATGAACTTAACGGTTCAAAATATGGCCCATGCTATGCTTGATGAGTCTGGAACTCCTGAAACCTTTTGGGGTGAAGCTGTATTTTCTGCCGTTGCGATTCTCAACAAGAAAAATGTCCGGGTGAATAGCACTCAAACTCCCCATGAAATTTGGTATGGTAAGACTCCTATGGTAAAATACTTTAAAAAGTTTGGAAGAAAATGTTACATCAAAAGGACTGATGAAAACCTTGGCAAGTTTGAACCTAGAGTAGATGAAGGTATTCTCCTTGGTTACTCTTCCCAAAGTAAAGGATATAAGTGTTACAATAAAAGACTTGGAAAAATTGTTGAAAGTATTGATGTAGTGGTTGATGAAGTTGTAGGTTTTAACCCCATACAATAATTACCTGCATACGAATTCTAAAACATAGAAAATAAACAATGCGAGAGCATAACACATAAAACACATATACACAGAGATTTTCCCCTGGATCCTAAAACTGGGACTACCAGCTTGATTTTTAATTATGTTCCTTTCAATGCTACAATACATATTTATACATGTCGAAGCATCCAATACCATGGACTGAAAACCATCGCGTCCAAAACAATGCACCGAAAACCATCGCGTCCAAAAATCATGTGCAAAAATCATGCACAAAACCATAGGTGGGTCCGCCCAACCTAACATAGGGTCCAAAACCAAAATTTTCTGGGGCACTGCCTCGGACCCCATAAAGTGGGGTTATGGGTACACCTAAAACCCCTTTTGACCTCCCCCCATCTAACCCCTAGTTAACTACATGGGCTAGTCATGGAAAGAATATAACACAACCCAACATTCTCCCACTTGTTGTTTTCTTTCCATAGGGGGGCACAAGAGAGCTTAGTCATTTATCCAACCCTACAATGCCCATTGTTTCTCTACACCAAGAGAACTTCTCAGAGCTCACAAATTTTTTCAATGCATCTGTAGTATTCTTCAAAGTTTCCACCTTTACCAGCAACACCTTTTTATCTTCTATCATATCCCTCACAATGTGATACTGAACATCAATGTGCTTTGTCTTTGAATGATATGGAGGGTTCTTTTCCAAGAAAATTTCACTTTGGCTGTCACAGTCTATCCTTATAGCTTCCTATACTAACTCCATACCTGAACACAATCTCTGCAACCAAACAGCTTCCTTGCTTGCATGAGTGGCTACCATGTATTCTGCCTCTGTAGTTGATAGTGCCACGACAGATTGTTTCTTACTCATCCAACTGACTGCACCTCCAAATACGTTAAACACATACCCACTTGTAGATATTATCTGATCCATATCTCCAGCCCAGTTTGCATCATCAAATCCATGAATATCCAACACTCTGTCCAATCTTGGTCTTCCTTGGTAGCACAAACCGTAATCATTAGTGCCACACAAATACCTGAAAACTCGCTTCACTGTTGTCCAGTGCTCCTTCCCTGATTTTGACATAAACCTACTCAATACTCCCATTACATGTGTAATGTCTGGTCTAGTACAGACCATTGCATACATCAGGCTACCAACTACACTTGCATATGGAACATAGGACATATCCACTTCCTCTTCTTGTGTCTTGGGACACTGTTTAGCAAAAAACCTCACACCTACAGAAATAGGAACCTTCACGTGTCTACTATCCTGCATATTAAACCTCTGCAATATTGTCTCGACATACTTTCTTTGGTTTAACCAGAGCTTCCTCTTTAACCGATCTATTTTAATTTACATGCCCAAAATATAGTTTGCAGCACCAAGATCTTTCATGTCAAATTTGGAGGACAGTTGGGTCTTCAAATCCTGGATAACTTCTTTTTCATTCCAACCAACAACATATCATCCACATACAAGACCTGATAAATAACATGGTCACCAATTAATTTAAAATATGCACAACGATCTGCTTTGCTTCTGGTGAAGCCAAGTCCCTGTATAAATGTATCAAATTTCTAATACCACATCCTTGGTGACTGTTTTAACCCATACAGAGACTTCTTTAACTTACATACCAGTCAAGGAATTCATGTTAAAGAGGAATATAGCCGTTACCTAGTCAAGGAATTCAATCATTGGAGTTTCTTCTCTATATATTTAACATACAAAGCTTGATCTGCTCATTCAACTTGTCCTGACGATGAACCACACTAGTTGGTTCGAAACGCGTCGACAAATGAAATATCTTGTTATTTACGCCGAAAAATCTCTCATAAGCTTAGTATGGATCATAGAAGACTCAATTCAACAATTACATACCAGTTCTTTCTTACCCTTCACCGCAAAGCCTTCCGGTTGCTTCATGTAGATCTCCTCTTCCAGATCCCTGTGAAGAAATGTTGTCTTCACATCCATATATTCTACCTCAAAATCAAAAGCAACAACAATAGATAAAAGTAATCTAATAGAAGTTACCTTGGCAACAGGAGAAAAAATATCACCAAAATCAATTCCCGGCACCTAGGAATAGCCTTTTGCTACCAACCGAGCTTTGTATTTCTCCACTTTTCCTTCTGCATTTGTCTTCCTTTTGAACACCCATTTGTTGCCAATGGGTTTCCTTCCAAACAGCAACTCCACTAGATCCCAAGCCTCATTTTTGTGCAAAGATGCCATTTCATCAACCATGGCCTCTTTCCAGAGTTTTCCATCCTCTGAATCCACTGCTTCCTGCATAGTTCTGGGATCATCATCAGTAACAGACAAAGCAAAATTTGAATAGAAAGCAGATGGATTATATCTTTCTGGCTGCCTTTTTTCTCGAACTGTTCTTCTCACAGCCAGAGTTTGTGGCTCTTCATCTTCTGATTCCTCCTTTGTTGTAGAGTCTGATTCTTCCTCCTTTAGCTCAAACTCTATCTTCTCAGGTTCCTTTGGTTGGACTTCATGTTTAATAACATCTTTCACCTTTCTGAACACCACATCTTGGCTATACACAACCTTCCTTGTTACTGGGTTCCAAAGCTTATAACCCTTTAAACCATCCTTATACCCAATAAAGATGCACCTTTCAGATTTACTATCCAACTTGGTTTGTTTCTCCTTTGGAACATGTACATATGCATCACATCTAAATACCCTTAGATGTGAAAGAGAGGGTTCCTTACCAGTCCATACCTCTTGTGGAGTCTTATCCTCCAACGCTGATGAAGGTGACTTGTTGACCAGGTAACATGCAGTATCCACCACCTCTGCCCAGAATTCATGTCCTAACCCAACACAACTGAGCATGCTTCTTGCCCTTTCCAGCAACGTCTTGTTCATTCTTTCTGCAACTCCATTTTGTTGAGGTGTATATGGAGTAGTCTTTAGTCGTGCTATACCGCACTTCTTATAGAATTATTCGAATTCCTTACTGCAAAACCCTCCACCATTATCTGTCCTCAGCACCTTTATCTTCTTCTCTATCTGGTTTTCCACTAGAGCCTTAAATTCTTTAAATATGTCAAAGACTTTAGATTTCTTCTTAAGGAAATATATCCATGTATTCCTTGAGAAGTCATCTATAAATGATACATAGTACACAGACTTACCCAATGATGGAACCATCAGAGGTCCAAACACATCATTGTGCACAAGCTCTAATATATGTTTCGCCCTCTTACCACCAGACGGGAAACTCACTCGATTCTACTTCCTGTATACACAATTTTCACAGAAATCAAAATCCAGAGAGCTATTACTCATACCTTCTACCATACCTTTACCATGAAGTATTCAAAGGCCCTTCTCTCCAATATGTCCAAGCCTTTGATGCCACAACATGGTCTTTTCTCCAGAGACCACTAGATTTTCTGCTTTGCTTTCAGGAACCATGGAACTGTTGCACCCATCAACAATAGTGCTACCTTGCAGCTTGTACAGAGTTCCAATCTGAACTCCCCGCATCAATACCAGTTCTCCCCGAACCATCTTGAAATTATCCTTCTTGAACAATGTTGTTACACCTACATCATCCATCTTGCTTACAGAAATCAAATTTCTAGATAATGCAGGAATATGCAGAACACCCGGAAGTGTTCTAACCCTTCCACCTTGCAAATTCAACTTTACTTTTCCCCAACCAATGATTCTAGCCTTCCTATCATCTCCTAAGAAGACATCACCACGATCGTATTTCTCATACTCGCGGAGCCACTCTCTATGGGGAGTGAAGTGAAAGGATGCACCTGAGTCAATCAACCATGCCTCATGATCTACATGTGTACTTGAAGAAGCCAAGTACACATCCCCACCTTCACCTGAGGTGGTTTTCGCCTTTGCAGAAGGAGCCTCATCAGATCCATTTCCTTTGTCAAGAGCTTTAGATTTATAGTCCCTTTTAAAGTGGCCTTCTTTTCTGCATTTCAAGCACACCACCTTTACAGGTTTTCCTGGAGATTTAGATCTCCCTCTAGATTTAGATCTCCCACTCGATGACTTATTTTTGTTTTTTCTCTAGAACCGTCCTCGTACAGACAAGGCATCACCATTCTAGCTCTCCATATTTTTCCATCTCATCTCCTTCGTCAGCAAGGTTGAGACTATTTCATCAAACTACAAGGCAGTTGCATTACTACCTATTGCAATAACCAGACTATCCCACGAATCTGGTAGAGAACACAACAAATTGATGCACTTATCTTCATCTAAAATTTTAATGTCAACAGATGCTAACTAACTTATCACAATATTAAATTTGTTCAGATACTCTATCACCGAGTCTCCATCTTTAATCCTTAGGTTATACAGCTTTCTCTGTAGGAACAGTTTATTCACCAAAGACTTAGATTGGTACAAAGTCCCTAACTTGTCCCACAAAGCCTTCACTGTAGCTTCCCCTGATACATTCAGCAATACTGAATCTGAGACATAGAATTGTATTGTGCTCTTTGCCTTTCGATCCAACTTCTTCCATTCTTCATCAGACACTCCCATTGTTTTAGTGCCTGGATCTACCACAATCCACTAATCTTTATCCACCAACAGATCCTCCATCTTGAGTTTCCACAACTCAAAACTCTGACCATTAAATTTCTCGATCTCTATCTTTTCATTGCTCGCCATCTTCTTTCACCACCAGAATTGATCTCATAGGTCTCCCACTGAACATGGTCTACCTCAGGCCCGAGAGAAACCCCTCAGCAACAAAGGCATCCCCTTGAATCCAAATCTTCTCTGATAAAAAATGTAGGTTTTAACCCCATACAATAATTACCTGCATACGAATTCTAAAACATAGAAAATAAGAAATGCGAGAGCATAACACATAAAACACATATACACAGAGATTTTCCCCTGGATCCCAAAACTGAGACTACCAGCTTGATTTTTCATTATGTTCCTTTCAATGTTACAATACATAATTATACATGCCGAAGCATCCAATACCATGGATCGAAAACCATCACATCCAAAACGATGGATCGAAAACCATCGCATCCAAAAAACATGTGCAAAAATCATGCACAAAACCATAGGTGGGTCTGCCCAACCTAACATAGGGTCCAAAACCAAAATTTTCTGGGGCATTGCCCCAAACCCCATAAAGTGGGGTTATGGGTACACCTCAAACCCCCCCTCTAACCCCTGGTTAACTATGTGGGCTAGTCGTGGAAAGAATATAACACAACCCAACAGAAGCAAGAAACAATCCAAGGCATGTAAAATCCGAAGATTTGGAAGATGCTGAGGACTATCCTTCAACAACAAATCAGGCTAATGATGAATAATAAACCTATGAGGCACAAGAAGAACAGATAAGGGTAGAAGAAAAGACTCCATCCAAGTATGTCCAAAAGAATCATCTAGAAACTCAAATTTTGGGGCAGAAAGAGGCAGGTGTACAAACAAGAAGAACTATTTCAGAAGCTTCAAGCTATCTAGCATTGCTCTCCTCCATTGAACCACGAAATGTAATTGAAGCATGCAAAGATGAATGCTGGGTCAAGGCCATGAATGAAGAACTTGAGTAGATTGAAAACAATAAAACTTGGGAGTTGGTTCCTAGACCAAATGATAATAATGTCATAAGGACAAAATGGATATTCAAAAACAAGTTGAATGAAAATGGAGATGTTATTAGAAACAAGGCCAGACTTGTGTGTAAAGGGTATGCTCAACAAGAAGGCATAAACGTTGAAGAAACGTTTGCACTAGTCACTAGACTTGATGCCATAAGAATGTTCCTTGCTCTTTCTAGCTTTCAGAAGTTCAAAGTATATCAAATGGATGTGAAATCTACTTTTCTAAATGGAGACTTAGAAGAAGAAGTGTGCATTGAGCAACCAGATGGATTCATCCCTGGGAATGATCCAAAACTTGTATGCAGACTCAAAAAGGCTCTCTATGGCCTTAAACAGGCTCCAAGGGCTTGGTATTTTTGTTTGGACAAATACCTCCATCAACAAGGTTTTTCAAAACGATCAACAGATAGAAACCTATATATAAAAATTAACAATGATAAATTGCTAATGCTTGTTGTGTATGTTGATGATATCATCTTTGGTAGCAATGAAGAAACCATGAGTCAAAAATTTGCGTTGGTGATGCAGAAAGAATTTGAAATGTCCTTACTTGGTGAGCTCACATATTTTCTTGGTTTACAAGTCCAACAAAGCAAAGATGGTATCTTTCTATCACAAACCAAGTACCTCAAGCAGATCTTGAAGAAATATGGGATGGAGGATTCAAAAACAATATGTACCCCTATGGTAACAAGATGCAGCCTCAGCACAAATGATGAATCAGCAGCAGTACATCAACCAACCTATAGATCCATGATTGGAAGTCTACTCTATCTGATAGGTACCCAACCAAACATCATGCATACAGTAGGAATAGTTGGAAGATTCCAGGAAAATCCAAAGGAATCACACCTTCATGCAATTAAGAGGATTTTCAAATATCTTCAAGGAACACAAAACTATGGTTTATGGTATCCTAGAGAAATAGAGACACAAATCTCACACTTCATGCATATACAGATGCAGATTGGGCAAGAAGCGTGGATGACAGGAAAAACACTAGTGGTGGTGCATTCTTTATGGTTTAGATTAGTATCTTGGTTCAGCAAGAAATAGAGCTCAATAACATTATCTATAGCTGAAGCAGAAGATGTGGCTACTGCATCTTGTTGCACACAACTCCTTTGGATGATGCAAACTCTGCAAAACATTAAAATCACTTGTAATCCACCCATCTCCATTCTATTTGATAACACAAGTGAAATCAGTATTTCAAATAATCCAGTCATGCATTATAAGACCAAGCACATACCTATCAAATATCATTTTCTCTGGGAACAAGTGCTTGAACAAAAGGTCAAATTGGAGTATGTCCCCTCCAAGGAACAGGTTGCTGATATATTCACCAAACCACTACCCAAGGAAACATTTGAATACCTCAGAAAAAAGCTGGGAGTAGTTGATGCATCATCTTGCTGTTGAAATTATCTGTTTTAGAGAATAGTGGTTGTACGCGATTTTCATGAAGCCTATCCACATACATACGATAGTTTCTGTGGGTACAGTTGTGCATATGTTGGTTTGAAGAAAAATAGTGGGGCTAGACTCAGGATGAAAGGATTCTGATATAGGTCTGACAGAGACCACCTGGCATAGGTTCAGGGGCAGCATATACTTCTAATAATGCATTGTTGGCATTATTTTAGAAGATCTTAGTTCAATTTCACAGCTGTTTTTGTTAAGGTGGAACAGGTGTAGAGGGAGATCATGGTTGCCGGTCTGAATGATGATTGATAGATGTTGCTGATGTTAGTTTTTGATGACTATCATAGTCCTATCTTAGATATTTAGTCTCTATGTCATGTATTTCTATTATTATCAAGGTCATGTAATGGCCTATGATGGTTTCCCCAGTATGCCTGGGATGGATGATGTAATTTTCTTGGTTTATCATGTGTAAACTTTTGGTGTATTTGGGTGGATGAGTCAATATTGGTATATCCCCACTTGGTTGGGAGATAGATGTATGTATAGAGTCATGTTCTTTCCTGTAGAACATTTTTATGCAGACCTTGCCTACAGTCAGGGGGAGCATGGACAGCATAGCAGAGCAAATATTTCATCATGTACACAGGGGGAGCATAACCCTTTGCCCTTGATGACAAAGTGTTTGGAATAATACTGAGAGGAGGGGTGAATCAGTATTATCAGGTCAATTATTTTTAATTTCACCATCATATTTCTATATGCTACTTCAGTTAGTAAATATCGCATATGTGCGCAACTTCAGTTAAGGAAACAAGCGTATATAAGAAGACTTGTAATTTAAATTATTCTTCAGATGTTGATCATCAATATGTGCATCAAACCATATGAACAATAACCAAGAATAGTAAAAAAGAATAGGCAATCACACATAAGAACACAAGATATAAGGTGGAAACCCAATGTGGGTGAAAACCACCTGCTACAATTCGTCTCTATCTTCTTTCAATTAGAAACTTCTTTTTACAATGTTTCTATACTGGTGCATTCTTATACTAGTATGCAGGTTGCTACCTATAGAAGGCTAAAACCTTCTCCTGTTCTCCAGCTTCTCCTGGAAGGGAGCTACAACCCCCTTAGCTCTTGTACTAGCTAAGGTACTAGTACATAGGTGCTGACCTACAGAAGGCTATAACCTTCTCTTTTCTTCCAGGGACCACGTTTCATAGATTTTCAGACTGGATCCATGAATATCCATCAAACATCAAGTATATCTGCATTAACCAACCTCCTTTGTACAAACAAATACTAAATCAACCAATAACTTCTCAGAATGTTGTAACTAGAAAACAGTACCAGTAACCAACCACCAATTCTGAACCCAGAACACTGTAGCAATAAACAGAAGAAGCTAAAACATATTTCATGATATATACGCTACTTCAATGTGTGGAACCTGCGTGCATACACTTCTGTATCAAGGGCATCCTACGTATACGTTGTTTTAAGTTAGTGAACCAGTGTGTATACGCACCTCTGCTGCGCTGAAGCTGCGTACAGATCTATAAAAGGAAATTTATCTGTTTTACTTATTCAGACATTAGTTATACCCAGATTATCATATTTATAGATCATGTCATGTGCCAAATATAACAGATCAATTATTACACAAAGATACTTCTCTTCAAAATGCCTTAAGATCTTGACCCATCAATAGAACTTATCCTTCTCCTTGCACTCAAGTTCCTCCTTGATTAAGATCTAGTTATGCACCATAACCCAAAGACAATATTCTAGATCTTGCTCTTCATAAGGTATTCAATGCTACAATTGATCCTTACCGAATGATCTCCTTCCCTTTCTATAGACTTAGGCCTTACTCAAACCATGGTCCAAAACAATAGAGATCCAATAATATGGACTCAATACCTGGGTTCAACACTTTGGATGCAATACCAAGGACCAAAACCATAGGTTCAAATATGTCGAACTAAATACCATGGACCCATCATAAGTTTTCCCACATGTATGCACTTTTCTTCGCATGAAAGTGTGTGCATACATATACGCGCCTTTTGATCGGTACACCAGCGTGTATATGCAATTTCGTTCAGAGGAACTTGCATATACCTCATTTTCTTTCATTCTAAGAGCCTGAGTTGTGATCTGCCCTTTGAGTGAGTTGCCATCAAGAACAACACCTATGCCATAGTGCCAAACCTGAGTCAAAATGCCAACAATCTACCCCTTTGGACTTGATGGCAACCCCAAGTCACTCAAAATCATTCTCCCCCTTTGACATCAAGGGCAAAGGGTTATGCTCCCCCTAAATACATGCTGAAATCTCTATTCTACTGTGTTGTCCAAGCTCCCCCTGACTGTAGGCAAGGTCTGCAAGAAGATGTTTTACAAAAGAAAACATGACTTTATACATTATAAATGACCTTCCTATCACCAAAGACTCATACATACATTCATCTCCCAACCAAGTGGGGATACACCAATAATTTACACATGATAACAACAAGAACATTACTTCATCCATCCCGGGCATAGTGGGGAAACCAAGATAGGCCGTTACATGGCCTTGATAAGAAAATAAATACATGACATAGAGACGAAATATCCACAGCAAGACTAGCATCTGTCAATCATCAATCATCATCAATCATCATTTAGACCAGAAACCATGCTCTTCCTCATACACCTGTTCCACCTGAAATTAAAACAACTGTGAATGTAAACCAAGATCTTCTAAGATAATGCCAACAATGCATTATTAGAAGAGTATATGCTCCTCTTGAGCCTATGCTAGATGGTCTCTGCCAAACCTATATCAGACTCTTTTCATCCCAAAGCTGGCCCACTGTTTTTCTTTAAACCGACATATACGCAAATGTATCTTCATAAACCTGCGTATGTACATGGATCCCCCTCATGAAGCTCGTGTACAACCACCTTTCTCTGAAACAGACAAGATTCAGCAGCAAGATGATGCATCAACTACCCCCAACTTCTGTCTGAGGTATTCAAATGTCTCCCTGGGCAGTGGTTTGCTGAGTATGTCAGCAACTTGTTCCTGAGAGGGAACATACTCCAATTTAACCTTTTGTTCAAGCACTTTTTCTCGGAGAAAATGATACTTGATAGGTAGGTTCTTAGTCTTTGAATGCATGATAGGATTCTTTGAAATACTGATTGCACTTGTATTATCACAGAAAATGGAGATAGGTGGAGTACAAGTGATTTGTAGGTCTTGCAATGTTTGCATCATCCAAAGGAGTTGTGTGCAACAAGATGAAGCAACTACATATTCTGCTTCAGCTGTAGATAATGCAATTGAACTCTATTTCTTGCTGAACCAAGATACTAATCTAGGACTCATAAAGAATGCACCACCACTAGTGCTTTTTTTATCATCCACGCTTCGTGCCCAATCTGCATTTGTATATGCATGAAGTGTGAGATCTATATCTCTCGGATACCATAAGCCATAGTTTTGAGTTCCTTGAAGATACTTGAAAATTCTCTTAACTGCCTGAAGATGAGTTTCCTTTGGATTTGCCTAAAACCTTCCAACTATTCCCACTGCATGCATAATGTCTGGTCTGGTACCTGTTAGATAGAGCAGACTACCAATCATGGATCTATAGGTTGGTTGATGTACTGCTGCTGATTCATCATTTTCACTGAGGCTACATCCTGTTACCATAGGGGTACACACTGGTTTCGAATCCTCCCTCCCATATTTCTTCAAGATCTGCTTGAGATACTTGGTTTGTGATAGAAAAATGCCATCTTTGTTTTGTTGGACTTGTAAACCAAGAAAATATGTGAGCTCACCAAGCATGGACATTTCAAACTCTTTCTGCATCACTAAGGAAAAATTTTGACTCGTGTCTTCTTCATTGCTACCAAAGATGATATCATCAACATACACAAAAAGTATTAGCAACTTATCATTGTCAATTTTTATATATAGATTTCTATCTGTTGATCCTTTTATAAAACCTTGTTGATGGAGGTACTTATCCAATCGATAATACCAAGCCCTTGGAGCCTGTTTAAGGCGATAGAGAGCCTTTTTGAGTTTGCATACAAGTTTTGGATCATTTCCAAGAATAAACCCATCTGGTTGTTTAATATATACTTCTTCATCCAAGTCTCCATTCAGGAAAGCAGACTTCACATCCATTTGAAATACTTTGAACTTTTGAAAGCTAGAAAGACCAACAAACATTTTTATGGCCTCAAGTCTAGCAACTGGTGCAAAAATTTCTTCAAAGTCTATACCTTCTTGTTGATCATACCCTTTACAAACAAGTCTGGCCTTGTTTCTAATCACATATCCATTTTCATTCAGCTTATTTTTGAATATCCATTTTTTTCCTATGACATTCTTATTTTTTGGTCTAGGAACCAACTCCCAAGTGTTATTCTTTTCAATCTGCTCAAGTTCTTCCTCCATGATGTTTACCCATGATTCATCCTTGCATGCCTCTCTTACATTTTGTGGTTCAGTGGAGGAGAGTAATGCTAGATAACTTGAAGCTTCTGAAATGGTTCTTTGTGTTTGTACACCTGCCTCCTTTTGCCCCAAAATTTGGGTTTCTGGATGATTCTTCTGAACATACATGGATGGAGTCTTTTCTTCTATTCTTATCTATTCTTCTGGTGCCTCATGGGTTTCCTCTTCATCATGAATCTGATTTGATGTTGAAGGATAGTCTTCATCATCTTCAAAATCTTCAGATTTTACTTTCCTAGGAGTGTTCCCTTCTTCATCAACCACTACATCAATACTTTTGACAATTTTTCCAAGTCTTTTATTGTAACACTTATATGCTTTGATGTGAGGAGAGTAACCAAGGAGAATGCCTTTATCTGCTCTAGGTTCAAACTTGCCAAGGTTTTCATCAGTCTTTTTGATGTAGCATTTGCTTCCAAAAATTTTGAAGTATTTAACTATGGGAGTCTTACCATACCAAAGTTCATGAGGAGTCTTAGTGATGTTTACCCAGACGTTTGTCTTATTGAGAATAGTAACTACAGCAAATGTGGCTTCACCCCAGAAGGTTGTGGGAGTTCTAGACTCATCAAGCATAACACGAGCCGCTTGTTGAACCATTTTGTTCATCCTTTCCACTACTCCATTTTGCTGAGCGGTCCTTGCAGTAGAGAATTCCCTTCTTATTCCATGTTCTTCACAAAAATCAAAGAATTCGTCTGAGGTAAATTCCCCTCCTCGATCAGACATGAGGCATTTGATTCTGCGATCTGATTCGTTTTCAACCAAGGCTTTCAATTCTTTAAACTTTTTGAAGGCTTCATCTTTATGCTTCATAAGTCCTAACCAACACATCCTGGAAAAGTCGTCAATGAACAATATAAAGTATTCTTCTCCTCTAGGATACCTTTTCCTAGATGGACCACATACATCAGTATGGACAAGTTCAAGTGGCCTGCTAGCTAATCCTTCCTTCTCAGGGATATTAGTTCTGGTTTACTTACCAAACTGACATGATTTGCATATTGTATTGTCTGGAATTCTAATGTCAGGGAGATCATGAACTGCCTGATATTTTCATGCTTTCCTTATCTGAGAGAAACTTAGATGCCCCAATCTTCTGTGCCATAGCCAGTTTTCATCATTCTTGCTTAGACAGCATTGTTGTTGTCCTCCCTTGAGTATGTATAAATTATTTGGAGTTCTTATGCCTTTGATCACTATTTCTCCTGTATCAAGCTCATGAACAATGCATCCATTTGATCGAAATATTACTTCATTTCCTTGATCACACATTTGACTGACACTCAATAGATTATGCTTTAAGCCATCAACATACATAAGATTTCCAGCTTTGACCTTTTCTTCCAAAAACACAAAACCTTTATCTTTTATAAGTGTAGGGGTTTCATTTCCAAATGAGACCTTCTTTTCCTTTTCTAAGGCACTATATGACTGAAGTTTTTCTTTATCACCTGTCATATGTTTCGAGCATCCACTGTCGATGTACCACTGATTTTCCTGTCGTTCTGCATATAAGGCTATCCCACATATTTCTGGTTGCGATTCTTTCTTTCTCCATGTTTTAGAATTCAATGAAACTTGCTCCTTATGAGTTGTTTGCCGAAACCTACTCTTGCATTCAGAATCTTCATGACCAAAGTTGTTACACATAGAACATTCTACTTCATTCTAAAGAGCACAAAAGTTATTGTAGGTCCTTTTCATGATCCCAGTCATACTCCTTTGTTTTTGAGCTTCTCTAGTCATGATGGTCTTGTAGGAAACACATTGAGCAGCTTTGTGACCAAAGTTATGACAAGAGAAACATTGGCCATTGAAGAAATTTCTGCGATTATCAAACATACCAACCAAATGATTGTAGTTTCTATTGACATCCATTCTTGAGGCAAATTGAGAATGATTTTCCTGTGGTTGGTTGAAGTTTCTCTTCATCCTTGAAGTAGATTGCCCCTGATTTACTTAGTAATCTTTTTTCATTCTTGAAGCAAATCATCCTTGATTTACTTGGGGATCTGCATTATGCTTTTGTTGTCGATTATCAATCTATTCACTTTTTCTTGCTGCATCAAGATAACTTTTGGAGGTGGATGGATTATGTGCTTGAGAATCTTCTTCAGTATATCCAAGACCTGTATTGATTAGAGGAGAACGTTGCACTTTGATAATCTCATCTAAAGTTTCAGATCCCTTAGCAAATCTAAGATTAAGAGCTTTTGATTTCTCAATATCTTTTCTAAGTCCCACAATTTCACATTCTAACTTTTCATTGTGTTTTTCTCTTTTAGCAAGTTAGAATGTCAGAGTATCTATAATCATATTCTTTTCCTCTAAACAAATTTTGAGTTTAGAAATTTCTTCATAGAGACCTTCTTCATCTATATCATCCAAGAATTCATCATCTTCAAAAGCCATCAAAAGTCTATAATCATTACGTTGTTCATCTTCATCACTATTTTAATATCCATCATTGTCTTCATGTGTATAATAGCTCTTCTTACTTACATTTTGTTTTCTATTACATCTAACTGGTTTCTTACCTTTGTCAAGTTTATCTTTATGAGGACACATGGCAACATAATGACCAACTCTTCCACAAGCAAAGCATTTGAAAGGTAGCTTACCTCTGAATCTTCCAGTTCCCCGTTGAAGGTTCTTGACAAAATTTGATTCTTCCTCTTCTTCTCACATATGTCCTGACTCATTGTAATCTCCTTTTCCCGAGGCTTCGAATCTAGCTTCTCTCCTGTCTGATGGTCCCCCTTTTCTCATTTCATAAGCAGTTAGAATTCTGTGCAGCTGTGACATGGTAATGCTTTGTAGATTTTGTTTTTCTTCTATGGCAGAAACTTTTGAATCAAACTTAGGAGACAAAGATCTTCGAACCTTTTCAACCAAAACAACTTATTTTATTTCTTCACCCAAGTTTTTCATACAATTAACAATCTCATATATACGTAGGAAGTAGTTAGCCATGCTTTCATCATTGTGCATTCTGAGATTTTCATATTGAATTCTGAGAGTTTGTAGTTTTTCAGTTTTACCTATTCATCTCCTTCATAGCTCAGAATGATCTTGTCCCATATTTCTTTTGTGGTTTTGAGATGCATAACCTTGACAAATTCTGATTGAGATAGGCTCCCTAATAGAGTATTGATGGCCTTTGAATTTGTTTCATACTGCTTCTTACCAGCTGTATCTGTAGGAGTTGCTGATGGAAAAATGTATCCTGTTTCCACAATATCCAAAAATTTTGTACCAAGAGATTGAAGATAGGCAGTGATTCTTACTTTCCAATAGACGAAGTTGCTCCCATCAAAAATTGGTGGCCTGATTGATGCTTCTTTTTCGTAGTTGCTCATGATGATAGATCTTCCTTCAAGCGTTCAAGCTTCTTCTGAAGGACCTGCTTTGATACTAATTGTTGGGAATAATACTGAGAGGGGGGGGTGAATCAGTATTATCAGGTCAATTGTTTTTCATTTCACAATTATATTTGTATACGCTACTTCAGTTAGTAAATATCGCGTATGTACACAACTTCAGTTAAGGAAACAAGTGTATATAAGTAGACTTGTAATTTAAATTATTCTTCAGATGTTGATCATTAATCTGTGCATCAAACCATATGAATAGTAACCAGGAATAGTAAAACAGAACAAGCAATCACACATAAGAACACAAGATATAAGGTGGAAACCCAATGTGGGTGAAAACCACCTGCTGCAATTCGTCTCTATCTTCTTTCAATTAGAAACTTCTTTTTACAATGTTTCTATACTGGTGTAGTCTTATACCAATACGCAGGCTACTACCTCTAGAAGGCTACAACCTTCTTTCATTCTCCAGCTTCTCCTGAAAGGGAGCTACAACCCCCTTAGCTCTTATACTAGCTGCGGTACTAGTACTTAGGTGCTGACCTACAGAAGACTATAACCTTCTCTTTTCCTCCAAGGACCACGTTTCATAAATTTTCAGACTGGATCCATGAATATCAATCAAACATCAAGTATATCTGCATTAACCAACCTCCTTTGTACAAACAAATACTGAATCAACCATTAACTTCTCAGAATGCTGTAACTAGAAAACAGTACCAGTAACCAACCACCAATTCTGAACCCAGAACACTGTAGCAATAAACAGAAGTAGCTAAAACATATTTCATGAGATACACACTACTTCAATGTGTGGAACCTGCATGCATACACTTCTGTATCAAGGGCATCCTGCGTATACACTGTTTTACGTTAGTGAACCAGCGTGTATATGCACCTCTACTGCGTTGAACCTGCATACAGATCTATAAAAGATAATTTGTCTATTTTACTTATTTAGACATTAGTTATACCCAGATTATCATATTTATAGATCACGTCATGCGCCAAATATAATAGATCAAAAATTACACAAAGATACTTCTCTTCAAAATGCCTTAAGATCTTGACCCATCAATAAAACTTATCCTTCTCCTTGCACTCAGGTTCCTCCTTGATTCAGATCTAGTTATGTACCATAACCCAATGATAGTATTCTAGATCTTTCTCTTGATAAGATATTCAATGCTACAGTTGATCCTTGCCAAATGATCTCCTTCCCTTTTTGTAGACTTAGGCCTTACTCAAACCATGGTCCAAAATCATAGAGATCCAATACTATGGACTCAATACCTAGGTTCAACACATTGGATGCAATATCAAGGACCAAAACCATAGGTTCAAATATGTCAAACTAAATACCATGGACCCATCATAAGTTTTCCCACATTTACGCACTTTTCTTTGCATGAAAGTGCATGCATACGTATATGCGCCTTTTGATCGGTACACCCACATGTATACGTGATTTTGTTCAGAGGAACTTCCATGTACCTCATTTTCTTTCATTCTAAGAGCCTAAACTATGATCTGGCCTTTGAGTGAGTTTCCATCAAGGACAACACCTGTGCCATAGTGCCAAACTTGAGTCACAATGCCAACACAAAGGGGCTGAATGACTTTAGTGACTTAGGGTTGCCAACAAGTCCAAAGGAGGAGATTGTTGGCATTATAACATAGGGTGTTGTCCTTGATGGCAATTCACTGAAATGATAGATCACAGTTCAGGCTCTCAAAATGAAGGAAAAAGAGACCTATGGAAGTTCCTCTTAACCAAGTCGTGTAGACACTCGGGATAGACGATCAAAAGGCACGTATGCATATGCACACACTTTCATGCAAGGAAAAGCGTGTACATGTGGGAAAACTTATTTTTTGGTCCATGGTATTTAGTCCTTGGTATTTGGACCTATGGTTTTGGATCATGGTATCTCGTTCGAAGTGTTGAACCCAGGTAATTGGGTCCATGGTATTGATTCTTTATGGTTTTGGAGCATGGTATTGAGTAAGGCCTAAGACTATAAAAGGGGAAGGAGATCATTGGGCAAAGGAATTCACTCAAGCATTGAATATCTTATGAAAAGCAAGATCTAAAATACTAGTCATTGGGTTATGGTGCATAGTTGGATCTGAACCAAGGAGAAAAGGGAGCGCTAGAAGAAGGATAAGCTATATTGATGAGTTAAGATCTTAAGGCTTGAATAGTAGTATCTTTGTGTGATTTTGATCTATTATATTTGATGCATGACTTGATCTATAAATCTGATAATCTGGGTATAACTGATGTCTGAATAAGTGAAAAGGGTAAATTATCTTTTATAGATCTGTACACAGGTTCGACACAACAGAGGAACGTATACACACTGGTTCAGTAATTCAAAATAGTGTATATGCTGGTTTGCCTTAATACAACACCGTATGCATGCAGGTTCTACATATTAAAGTAGCATACATCTCATGAAATATGTTTTATCTACTTCTATTTATTGCTGCAGTGTTCTGGGTTCAAAATTGGTGTCTGGTTAATGTTACTATTTTCTCGGAACTCAGAAAAGTGACTACTTGTTTCAGTTTTGTTTGGTGCAAAGGAGATTGGTTGATGTAGATAAATTTGATGTTTGATTGATGGATCCAGTTTCAAAATTTATGAAGCATGGTCCCTGGAAGAAAAGTTGTAGCCTTCTATAGGTTAGCACCTACGTACTAGTACATCAGCTAGTAGAAGAGCTAAGGGGTTTGTAGCTCCCTTCTAGGAGAAGCTGGAGAATGAGAGAAGGTTGTAGCCTTCTATAGGTAGAAGCCTACGTACTAGTATAAAGCTACACTACTACAGAAATATTGTAAAAAACAAATTTCTTATTAAAAGAAGTGGTGGGCTCCAGTATTGTAGCAATAATGCTACAACTCCTGGAGCTTCCTATCTCTAATTTTATCAACCCGGTAGTTCGTAACAAACTTGGAAGCGACGGTGCTGTATGCACGAGTACTAGCTCTTGTCGCAGTTGTCACTTGGTCAGCTGGCACAAGTCCACTAGGGCTCAAGCCAACTTCTATTTGTTCTCAGAAGAAGCTTTCTAAATGATGGACGAAGGCTATCTCGAAAGAAATTAACCTACTTTGCAATAATGAATTGAAAGCCAACAAAACAGGGAAACCCTAGTAAACCCTAATCTGACTAGTCTAATCTCTATGATGCAATGGTGGGAGTGCAAACTTCTAGAAATGATGCCATTACTTCTAGTGATATGAGATGCATGAATTTAAGCTACTTCTACTGAAAAGAACATTGTTTTTGGATTTTTGCTTAAGTGGTTGGAGTTATTACGATTTTGTTTCTTATTAGGGTTTGACTATGCAGGGGTAGTTCGAAGGAAAGAAAGCTTGGGAAAGGTCAGGAGGACTAGGAGAGGTTCCAGAGGATCCAGAACATCATTCCATAGAAGTCCACAACGTTCAGGTGCTCGACAATCAAGGTTACAGGTTTCTACAGGATGTCTGCAGGGGATCCTACAGGAAGCTTGGGAATTCTACAGGAGGTCTGCTAACTTCTACAGGATGTTCTGTGGTTGGAGTTTTGGGTGATGGAGGAGTGGAGGAGTTGTATGGGTGGATAGGTAGAATGGAAAGGGAGCCTATGATGGCTCAGGGACAGAGATATGAGATGGGGAAAGAGTGCTTGCGGCTGGTTGGTGAATGGAAGGGTGGAAGCAATGAAAAGTCCAAAAAGATGGAGCTATGTGAACAGTGGAAGTGTTGGAAGGCAAACGATCTAAACAGAGGTTGGGTAGGTGGCTTTAGACGCAGTTGAGAAGAAGAAGAAGATAACAGAGTGATGCAACGCAGTGTAGAGGAAACAAATCTGCACAAAACCAAGAATTCATCAACCTATCCTAACTGTGTTATTAAATCAACGAATAACGATGTATACTTCAGAGAAAAATCATGCATGGGGTTGGAATGAAGAAGTACTGATCAAGATCAGAATGCATGGATGGATCTACAAGTGAAATGACTGTGTTGCAACTTGAATGAAAGCGTATGACTGCGTTTTTTTGGTGGCTGGTACGGTCTACACCCCCAATCTCTAAACAGAGATGGCAGTGAGTGCACTGTCAGCCTTCTCTTGGAGTTCTAATGAATGATGATCCTTCTACTCTAATATAAACAACTAAAAGCATTTGAACTGTAAACTAATCCTACTCAATCACATAAAAGGAATCGAATCAACAGACTGTAATTTCTAAATGCATGTCAAAGTAGTGGAATAAAGTGTTGAAAGGAAAGTTAAATAACAATACAAGAAAGAGGAGGTCTATTGCTCTCAGGTTGGGCCCTAACCTGAGAGCTATAGCTCCCTTAAAAACTCAGAATTGAATCAAAAACTGCCTATCTTTATTGAATTATCATGAGTCTAATGACATGCCAAAACTGGCTTACAAAAAGAAAAAACCGAGCTGTAGCTCGTGCTTAGAAATTGCAACAGTAGTTCAAAAGTTCAAAAAGATCCTATCAAAGGCCACGGCCTTAATATTTATACATGATGAGGGTCCAGCTGGCTTCCTCAATACGTGGAGCTTGGCTGTCCAACTGATAGTTAAACTGCTGTAAACTGCTGTTCTTGTAGAACCCGTTGGCTGCCTTTAAGCTCGGTGGGGAGAGTTGTTGGAGCTCGGAGTTAGGGTGGAGATCACGAGGGAGGTTATTTAAGGCTATAGACAACCTCCCTATAAACCTGCAATGCCACCTTTGTTGTCTCCTTGTCTCCTTCTGCGTGGTCTTTGCTCCCTTTAATGCCAAAAACCTGAAATCATCATGTATTAGCCACATAGATATAATGCCTGCCCTTCTTCCTACAAATAACACGAATATACCAAGAAATGAATGCATAAGTGATAAAAGATGAAGGGTTGAGCAAGGTCAGTAGGCCAAATGAGCCCAAATTGTAACCAAAAATTGGGGCTCATCATCACCCCCCAGCTAAAATATTTGCTCATCCTTCAGCAATTTTGCCCCAGCTCCTTGTCCTTGGCCGAGAACTAGGCTCTGGAATATCCTCTTTCTTCCCTACTCTTGGTGGCTCTGCCTGTTCTGCCCTTGGTGGCGATGAGGGTGCCGCTCCTTCCTTCTTCTCTATTTCCTTGACCTTGAGCCGGGCTTTTGAAGGCGATTGGTCTATCCTTCTTTTCCAAGTAGTTGCTTTTGGGCTCCCCTTCTCGTAGGTGACCGATATCTTCGAGGGGGACCTCTCAATGGGTGAAGTAGGGGCATCCCCTGTAGTGACTCGGCTGCTGGATGGGGGCTGTGGCTTGCCCGTCTTTATCCTCCAACTTCTTCGAACTTTAAAGTATAGAGGGGTCTCCCTCTTTCTCTTTTCTTTTGGCTTAGGTGGCGTGCTGAGGCCAGCTAGTACAACTGCTGCCTCTCTTGCTAGAATGTCCGCCTTCTTCTCTTTAGGTTTCACCTTTTCAGGGCTTCCTGTAGAAGACCTTGTTTTAGCCAATTTCGGGCTTCCTGTAGAAGACCCTGCTTTGGTAATTTTTGGGCTTCCTGTAGAAGCCCCTTTTTCAATAATTTTCGGGCTTCCTGTAGAAGACCCTTTTTCTATTTTCGGGCTTCCTGTAGAAGCCTGTTTCTGCTTTCCTGTAGACACAGGTGTCGCCACCTTGGCTGGCTTTGCTGCATGGGTTTTGATTTTTGGTTTGGTTGCGGGTGCTGATGAGGTACTTGTGCTGATGTGGACCTTCTCAGCTTTGTCCGTTCTGCTCTGCAACCTTTTCTCTCTTGCTGACAAGATGGGTGTGTCACCTTTTTCCTCAGCATCCTTTTTCTCATGCTTCCTCCTTTGTTCTTTCCTCTGCACTGTGGTCGGGGTCTTCTGGCCTGTTTCTTTCTTTCCCGCGGCCACTACTTCTTTTTCCTCATTGCTGGAGGAACCACTTTCTTCGGTCAGCATCCTTATGTCTCCATCTCTTGTCAAATTTCTGAATGATTCCCATGAGAGGGGAACCTTATATGAATGAAGCACATCCTCCATAAGAAGTTTGATCAATCCATGGTGGGCTACCTGATCTTGTATGCCTTCTTTTAACTTTGTGGCACACTCAATTAGAGACTGTAGCAAGAAATAAGGAATGCTCAGTTTGTTTTCTACAGGAAGATCAATCTGGTGTCTCAATTCAGTGAGCAACCTAAAGTGATATCCGTACACGATGCTAAAATGGCCTTCACAGGTTATATACTTCATGATTTGTAGGCTAACTTCATTCCATGGTGGCAGCAAGCTGGTTCTACGCACCCCATTTTTGTCCTCCGTGAATTCCTCCTCAGGTGGAAAGAATTCTTTCTTTGCCTGCTGGCTCAACTTCCTTTCTTCCTTATCCCATGGAAAACCCATCGGAAGTTCAGTAATTCGACTGATATATTGCGGGGTGAGCTTGAGGCTTAGGCCCCTGAAGTTCACGATGGCCAGTGTTTTGGATTTCGGCCTCAAGGCTTGTAAAAATTCCTCTGCCACTTCGTCGTCATAACCCTGTAACTTGTCACAAAAGGATATCCATTGCGCCCGTGTGAAGAGCTCCACCACCTCCTGGTTTTCTCTTAATTTTGATGAATCAGTGGGTTCCCGTCTAATAAACCCACCCGGCATGATAAAATCTGTTTCTAGAGGTGGCGAATGTGAAAGAAGTTTAGCTTATTGGGACAGAGCGTAGAATTACGCTTCCGTCGTGCACATAATCCACAAAACTTATCCCTGAGGAACTTGACACGGTTTAATTCACTGACATCCTGTAGAACGACAGTCTATGCACAACAGACAACACTTGCAACAACTTTCTATGACCAGACTGTAGACGACGATCCTGCCACCTTTAAAAACCAATTGCATGGAGAGTTCAGGGTTACCTTTTTATCTGCCACCTTTTTACGTGAGGAACACGGCTTCCTGTAGAAACAGCTTTCCTGTAGAAACAGCTTTCCTGTAGGAGCAGCGCGTGATTCCTGGGGAAGACTGCAGTTGGTCTGCGCTCTCGGTGGTGCTTCACAGCCGTTTTGATAGCCAAAGGCTCGGAGTTTCGAACTGCAGAGGGATCCGAATGTTCACTCGAGCTTCAAACGGCGAATGATAAATGCATGCGGCCAATCTAGCCGATTAGATTTGAATCGGCGGAATCCGTGGTGCGGGGGTGAGCTGTCCCCGCCGGACCGTTGGATGACATCGTCCCATCATTCGTCTGCGAGTTCACTTACTACCGCATCATCCCTCCAGCAGATCCGCCGCCGTTTCTTCTGCTAAATCCGTTTTTTCCGACGGGGATTGTTCTCACGTGTGTGCTGATCATTCCTTTTGTCACGGCCGCCACCCAAACATCTGACTGGACCATTAACCGGTCGACGTGGCCAGTCAACTGGCCACACAGCCGCTCAACCCCTTCACTTTACACTTTGCAAACAATTCAAAGTAAAATTCATGTGATCTGATGGAAGAAAGGGTCGAGACACTTACCTGTGCGGCTGCAACACGATTTTTCGGGTTTTGGACGATGATGAATGGATCTATCTGCTGCTGGTGAATTTGCACAGGCCTGGAGGTTCACGTTTACAGGCTGCCGACGATGGAGTTGATGCTTGGCTGCATGTGTCCGCGTTCATTGCATATGGCCAGCGCTGTGAATAGTATACACTCTAGCGGGCTTAACTGTTATAGGACTCCCGCGGAATGTCTTGTAACAGTTCTTCCTCCTTGGGTGCATGCTATACGATGAAAGATCTGGCCTCCCAATCACGCTCCCAGGGCTTTTGGATGACTGAGATGGATATGGTATGAGATCTTCAGCTTTTTTTCATTTAAAACTTGCTTTTTCTGAGAACTCATTGATCTGCTTTGCTGGTGCAGGTAACTTCGTTGCATGTCGACAAGGATGGTAGGACGAGGTGACAACAATGTGCAAGGGAGATAATAATAGCTTGCATGCGTCCAAACCGATCCTTAGTCATTAGATTTTCTCATAACATGGATTCTGGACCGTCTTGGGCTTCTACAGGAACTTTCCTGTAGAAATACAGAGCTTCTTGTAGAAAGGTTGCGTTTCTTGTAGAGAGTCTGCACCTTCCTGTAGAAAACCTGCATCTTCCTGTAGAAAATCTGCGTCTTCCTGTAGAAGAATGAAGCTGTGATAAAATTGCACATACCTTGGAGAAAATGAGTATTCTTGGAGGAGGTGCTGGTGAGGTCTCCTGACAGCATGATAAGGATCCTTGGCTTTGAGTTGAGAGGCTTCCTCTCCTCCATAGAACACCTGCAACTTGCATGCAATTTTACATTATGAATTTGTTGATCTTGTTTTTTCTTTTTTTCTCTTTTTTCTCTTTTTTTTGAAAGATAACAGGGGCGACTCAATGAGGTTTTCACCCTTGCCATCTGCCCTGAGCGCCTCAAAGAGGTTTTCACTCAAGGATCTTTTTCCAATCTTTTTTTTTTGAAAGACAATAGGGGCGCCTCAATGAGGTTTTCACCCCTACCACCTGCCTTGGGCGCCTCAGAAAGGTTTTCACCCAAGGATCTTTATTATTTTTTTATTTTTTTAGATCCTTCAGGGTATGCCCAAAGGAGAGGCAAAACCCTTCTCTATGACCAACACTGATTTCTCCATAGTTTTGATGAACTCTTGTCTTGAGAGAGGCTTCCTGTAGATCTTCAATTGATGCCCATTGACAAGCATGGGGATGTCTTCCTCATCAATGGTCCGAATAAGAACAGATCCATTGTCATGACATTTTTCCACTGCATAAGGTCCTAGCCATCTGGTTCTCAGCTTCCCCTTGAAATCTTTGTATCTGGAGTCATACAACAAGGCCCAATCTCCCGGCTGAAATTGCTTGTCATGGAGATGTTGGTCATGCCACACCTTTCTCTGAAGTTGAACTACTTCCGAGTGCAGGAGGGCCTGCATTCGGTGCTCATCCAGTCCATTCAGCTGCAATAACCTTTCTTGTTGTGCATGGCTGAGATCTAGATCTAGCTGAGCTGCCATCCTCAAAGTGTTGTACTCGAACTCAATGGACAGCAAAGCTTTCTTCCCATAGACTAGCTCATAAGGTGTGAAGCTGGTGGTGGTCTTCCAGGTGGTGTTGTAAGCCCATGTGGCCTCAACCAGGCGATCTGCCCAGTCTTTTCTGCTGCTGCTCACCACCTTAGTCAAGATCCCTTCTAATGCTCTATTGGTGACTTCCACCTGCCCATTTGCTTGAGGGTGATAGGGGGTGGAAGTCCTATGCTTGATCTTGTGGTGAGCTAGTAAGTCTTCAACCAGGTTGGATGTGAACTGGCTCCCTTGATCGGCGACCAGCTCTCTTGGGTAGCCAAACTTGTAGAAGATGTTTTCTCTTAGGAACTCGGCCACCTTTTCTTCTGTTGCTGCTTTGATTTCTTTAGTCTCTGCCCACTTTGTCAGGTAGTCAGTACACACAATGATGTAGGACCTTTGCCTCGAAGGAGGGTTGATTGGACCCACAAAGTCCATGCCCCACTTCTCAAATGGCTCAAGAGTCACTTGAGGTTGGAGAGGCATCTCATCCCTTTGAGTCGGTTTCCCCATTCTTTGGCATTGGTCACATTGGCTGATATATCTTCTGACATCTTGATGAAGTGTGGGCCAATAGTAGCCTGCCTGCAGGATCTTGAAGGCAGTTCTCTTTGCTGCAAAATGTCCTCCACAAGGCCCATCATGACAGGTGAGGAGGATATCAAAGACTTCCTCCTCCCTTACACAACGCCTTAACATCTGATCGGGGCCAAGCTTGAACAGATTGCCCCCGATCCAAGTAAATGAGGCACTTTTTCTGATGATTCTGCTCTTCTCTCTTGAAGATAGGTGCGGAGGGAACTGTGCTGAAACAAGATAGTTTGCTATATCAGCAAACCATGGAGAGAGTGCTGAGATAACAAATAGATGTTCATCGGGCATCTGGTCATCCACTGTTCCATCCTCATCTGCAGACAAATCCAATCTAGATAAAAAGTCAACAACAACATTTTATTTACCTGGTTTGTCAACAATGGTCAAATCAAACTGCTGCAACAAAAGTAACCATCTAATAATACGAGCATTCACATCTGGTTTATTCATTAAATATCTAATTGCAGCATGGTCAGTATGTACGAATGTTTGATAGCCAGTGATATAATGTCGGAACTTGTTCAGTGCATGGACCACAGCCAAAAACTCTTTCTCAGTTACAGTGTAATTCAGTTCAGCTTTGGACAAGTTTTTACTAACAAAGTAAATGGCATACGGAAGTTTTTGTTCGACTTGTCCTAAAGCTGCACCTATGGCTTTGTTCGAGGCATCAGTGTGGATGTGGAAAGGTAGGGCCCAGTTTGGACCTCTCAGGATTGGGGCTGACACCAACTTGTCCTTTAATTCATTCAAAGCCTTCTGACAATCATCAGTCCACTTAAACTCCACATCTTTTGCCAATAGGCCAAACAATGGCGAGGCTAGCTTGCTGAAGTCCTTAATGAATCTCCTGTAATACCCTGCTAATCCTAAGAAACTCTGAACATCCCTTACCTTTTGAGGAGGTGGAACCTTCTTGATGAGAGCAATTTTGTTAGGATCCACCTGTAACCCTTGGCAAGAAATGGTATGGCCTAGCACGGTCCCTTCAGTCATCAGGAATTCACATTTTTCAGGACTAAGGGACAGGTTCATCTCAATGCATTTGGTTAGGACTTTTCCCAGATTGGACAATGCTTCCTGGAAGTTGGCCCCATAAGGAGTGAAGTCATCCATATAGATTTCCACTGCATCATGGACCAGCTCCGAGAAGATGCTCAAGACAGCTCTCTGGAAGGTAGCAGGAGCATTGCATAGCCCAAAGGGAAGAACTCGGTAGGCAAAGGTACCCCAAGGACAAGTGAAGGTGGTCTTATCTTGGTCTTCCGGGCTGATTTGGATTTGGTTGTACCCGCTAAACCCATCCAGGAAAGAGAAGAACTCCTTTCTTGCCAGTCCATCCAACACTTGATCTATGAAAGGTAGAGGGAAATGGTCTTTATTGGTAGCTTTGTTCAGTTCTCGGTAGTCCACACAGATTCTCCACTTCCCATTCTTCTTGGGAACCAACACCGGAGCGGACACCCATTCACTATCTGAGATGGGGTAAATGAATCCGGCATCCAACAGTTTTTGCAATTCTTCCTTGACAATGTCCTTAAGGGCTGGATTCATTCTCCTCTGAGGTTGCCGAACCGGTTTACAACCCTCTTTGATGTATATGTGATGGGTACAAACCGAGGGATGGACTCCTTTCATCTCCTTATAGTTCCAAGCAAAAGCATCTAGGTGACTGGCCAACAGACTACACAGCTCCTTTTCCTAGGAAGGAGATAGGGAGGAGCTGATCTTTAACGTTCTCTCAGGGCCGAACTCCACATTCTTGACTCTGGGAGTGACAGGGTTGGTCGTACAAAGATCCACTAAGGTGCTGGCTTGGGCATCCTCCACCAATTTCTCTAAGGATAGTGCACTGGAAGGTGGATTCTGGATCAAGGTCTCAATCAAGTCATCCTCGGTTGGGGGGTCTCTTCTAGTGGTATCTAGGGTGCACAAAGGTGCTGAGTACACTTCATCCTCTTCTCCTTCCTCCAACCAAAGTGGTAAGTCATGCTCTAAGGAAGGTTGGGCAGGAGGATATAGGACTAGCTGCTTGGACATAGGACCATTCTTGATGGTCATGTTTCCTGCACGACAACTTATGTAAGCATCTGCAGTGGCTAACCAAGGCCTTCCCAAAATAAGAGGATATCCAGTAAGCTTTGCCTTGGGTTGCAGAACCAAGAAATCTGCAGGGTATTCCCAAGAGTCGACCGAGACCAAGACATCCTCCACAATCCCTTCGGGAGTCACAGTGGAGCGATCTGCAAGTTGCAGAACTGTCGAGGTCTTCCTCAAGGAACCCTGAAGATTGAGTTTGAGCATGGTATCCCTAGTCATCACATTAATGGCAGCCCCCAGATCAATCAAGGTGTGAGGTATGATGATGCCATTAATGTGGACATCTACTACAGGACTCCCAGGATCTAGATACTTTGGGCAGATGACTTGTCCTAACATAAGGTCAGACAGTTGTCCTGAGACATTGATGGTTGAAGCATCTCTTTTTTGCCTGCCTGGGTGTTTGAAACACTTTTCCTTAACCAGTTTGTTGTATATTGGTACATCCTTGATGGCTTGGAGAAGTGGTATTTTCACACACAACTGCTTGAGCTCACCCAGAAGCTCATCCTCCTCTGGGTTGGGTTGTGTGGTGGCTGTTAGTCTCTCAGGAAAGGGTGGAATAGCCTTTGGTTCACTTTCCTTTTTATCTTCGTCATCCTCTGGGGGAGGAGGTTGGCGATCTGGAAGAGTCTTGCCAGATCGAAGATTGATCTCCTCGATCTCCACAGCATAAGTAGGGCATGATGTTTCCCCAGTGTATACCTGCTGGGCCTGTCTATTGTTGGGGTTCGGGTTCGGTTGAGCAGGTATTTGAGGTTGCCTTGGAGGAGCAGGAGGTAATGGTTGAGATTGAACTGGTGGTGGAGGAAAAATGGCAGGAGCAGTGTTGTACTGGGGCCTCCACCCTGACTGAGGTGCATTCCACTTAGGCTGTGGCTGTGCATGTGAGTGATAGGAATGAGTAGAGGGTTGAGTAGGGTACTGAGGTGGGTAAGACCATGGAGGAGGCATAGACCAAGAAGGATGAGAAAGGGGACCCCAGGAAGGCATAGGAGTCGATTGGTTGGGGCTGTAATAAGCTTGAGGTGCCCCTTGCATCCCCTGCTGGTAAGGTCTAGGTCCTTGTGGCCTCCTTTGGTTGAGGTAATAGAGAGGTTCAGTGGGAAATTCTGTCCCTTGGTACATGGCTTTAAATCCAGGTAAGGTTGGACATTGATTTGTGGGATGGTCCTCCTCACAAATGAAACACACTTCAACCGAATGCAATGGACATTCGTTCTTAGGGTGTCTCCTGGTACATCTAGGGGAGAAGATAGCCAAGGCTCTCTCAGCTTCTTCCTTCTTCTGCTGGATCCTGAATGTGTGCAGCTGCATGGAAATGGTCTGTCTCACCTCACTCTTAAGATATTCTAATTGATTTGCAAACTCATGTTTGGAGAAAGGGACACCAACTGAGAGGAGGTTTCCTCTACCTCGTTTCCGAGCTGCCCTGGAGTGGTTTCTAAACACAGTCTTGATGTCCTCGTAAGGCAGACGGTAAATGTCCCCCCCAGCTAACATGTGAAGGGTATCTAAGAGGTCGTCAGGGACTCCTCGGAGCAGGACCAACTTGAGGGATTCAGGGTCAAGTTTGCACCTGGCCTGCTTATAGCTAAGTTGGAACCTCTCCTCATAGTCCTCTAAGGACTCATCATTTCCCATGGTCATCCGAAAGTTTTCTCCCTTGGTTTCCTTGGACCTACAGTAATCCCGGTACTTGGTATTGAAGGCTTGCTGCATCTGAGTCCAAGTGGTGATACTATTCCTAGGTAAGCCCATGAACCAGCGTAATGCTGCATCCTTAAGAGTGGAAGGGAAGAGTTTCAGCTTCTGCTCATCTTCAGTATAGTCATAGGTTCTACAAAGGACAGCAAACTCAAACAGGAAGGTATCAGGATCTTCAGTAGTCAGTCCATGGAAGTGAGGTAAGGCGGAGGGGCTAATGTTCTTCATTTTCATCTCTCCATTGGTCTCTCGGATGGGGAAGGCACCTTCTATCCTCTCATCTTCTCTTCTATTTTCAGCCATAGCTTCAGATGGGATGGTCTCTAATTCTTCTTCTGCTATAGGATCTTCGTATATCTCAAGAGGTTCACCTATAGGTTCTTCTGGATCACTGTCACCGAAGAAGAGAGAAGGGTGACTCAGTGATGTGGTGGGGGTGTTGGGTAAGAATTTACCTGTTTTATCTCGATTCCTACGAGGCATGAAATGGAAAGCCTTCTTTTTTTTTTGATTGCCTTTGTTTTTTTTCTGTGGTACCTGCAAAACTAAAACAGAGTGATCTACAACTAACTATAAAGATGCAGAATTAAATTGAAAGCGGGAAATAACTAATCTATTTTGCTCAAATGAAATTGCAGGAATGGAAATGCTAGTCTATGCTTGCAGAATTGAAACACTAATCTACGCTTGCAGAAATGAAATGCTAATCTACGCTTGCAGAAATGAAATTGCAGAATTGGAATGCTAATCTATGAAAGCAGGAAATGCTAATCTAGGAAAGCAGGAAATGCTAATCTATGAAAGCAGGAAATGCTAATCTATGAAAGCGGGAAATGTCTATGCTACTTTTTCAGAATGGAAATGAAATAAACTACTTAGCAGAAGGCAAGAGTAAGAAAATAGAAGAAAAGCAACAATTACTAATACTCTGACGCTTCCCCGGCAACGGCGCCAAAAAGATGGTGGGCTCCAGTATTGTAGCAATAATGCTTCAACTCCTGGATCTTCCTATCTCTAATTTTATCAACCTGGTAGTTTGTAACAAACTTGGAAGCGACAGTGTTGTATGCACAAGTACTAGCTCTTGTCGCAGCTGTCACTTGGTCAGCTGGCACAAGTCCACTAGGGCTCAAGACAACTTCTATTTGTTCTCAGAAGAAGCTTTCTAAATGATGGACGAAGGCTATCTCAAAGGAAATTAACCTACTTTGCAATAATGAACTAAAAGCCAACAAAACAGGGAAACCCTAGTAAACCCTAATCTGACTAGTCTAATCTCTATGATGCAATGGTGGGAGTGCAAACTTCTAGAAATGATGCCATTACTTCTAGTGATATGAGATGCATGAATTTAAGCTACTTCTACTGAAAAGAACATTGTTTTTGGATTTTTGCTTAAGTGGTTGGAGTTATTACGATTTTGTTTCTTATTAGGGTTTGACTGTGCAGGGGTAGTTCGAAGGAAAGAAAGCTTGGGAAAGGTCAGGAGGACTAGGAGAGGTTCCAGAGGATCCAAAACATCATTCCATAGAAGTCCACAATGTTCAGGTGCTCGGCAACTGAGGTTACAGGTTTCTACAGGATGTCTGCAGGGGATCCTACAGGAAGCTTGGGATTTCTACAGGAGGTCTGCTAACTTCTACAGGATGTTCTGTGGTTGGCGTTTTGGGTGATGGAGGAGTGGAGGAGTTGTATGGGTGGATAGGTAGAATGGAAAGGGAGCCTATGATGGCTCAGGGACAGAGATATGAGATGGGGAAAGAGTGCTTGCGGCTGGTTGGTGAATGGAAGGGTGGAAGAAATGAAAAGTCAAAAAATATGGAGCTATGTGAACAGTGGAAGTGTTGGAAGGCAAACGATCTGAACAGAGGTTGGGTAGGTGGCTTTAGACGCAGTTGAGAAGAAGAAGAAGATAACAGAGTGATGCAATGCAGTGTAGAGGAAACAAATCTGCACAAAACCAAGAATTCATCAACCTATCCGAACTGTGTTATTAAATCAACGAACAGCGATGTATACTTCAGAGAAAAATCATGCATGGGGTTGGAATGAAGAAGTACTGATCAAGATCAGAATGCATGGATGGATCTACAAGTGAAATGACTATGTTGCAGCTTGAATGAAAGTGTATAACTGCGTTTTTTTGGTGGCTGGTACGGTCTACACCCCCAATCTCTAAACAGAGATGGCAGTGAGTGCACTGTCAGCCTTTTCTTGGAGTTCTAATGAATGCTGATCCTCCTACTCTAATCTAAACAACTAAAAGCATTTGAACTGTAAACTAATCCTACTCAATCACATAAAAGGAATCGAATCAGCAGACTGTAATTTCTAAATGCATGTCAAAGCAGTGGAATAAAGTGCTGAAAGGAAAGTTAAATAACAATACAAGGAAGAGGAGGTCTATTGCTCTCAGGTTGGGCCCTAACCTGAGAGCTATAGCTCCCTTAAAAACTCAGAATTGAATCAAAAGCTTCCTGTCTTTATTGAATAATCATGAGTCTAATGACATGCCAAAACTGGCTTACAAAAAGCAAAAATCGAGCTATAGCTCGTGCTTAGAAATTGCAACAGTAGTTCAAAAGTTCAAAAAGCTCCTATCAAAGGCCACGGCCTTAATATTTATACATGATGAGGGTCCAGCTGGCTTCCTCAATACGTGGAGCTTGGCTGTCCAACTGATAGTTAAACTGCTGTAAACTGTTGTTCCTGTAGAACCCGTTGGCTGCCTTTAAGCTCGGTGGGGAGAGCTGTTGGAGCTCGGAGTTAGGGTGGAGATCACGAGGGAGGTTATTTAAGGCTGTAGACAACCTCCCTATAAACCTGCAATGCCACCTTTGTTGTCTCCTTGTCTCCTTCTGCGTGGTCTTTGCTCCCTTTAATGCCAAAAACCTGAAATCATCATGTATTAGCCACATAGATATAATGCCTGCCCTTCTTCCTACAAATAACACGAATATACCAAGAAATGAATGCATAAGTGATAAAAGATGAAGGGTTGAGCAAGGTCAGTAGGCCAAATGAGCCCAAATTGTTACCAAAAATTGGGGCTCATCAAGAAGATAGAGAGGAATTACAGCAGGTGGTTTTCACCCACATTGGGTTTCCACCTTATATCTTGTGTTCATGTGTGTGATGATCTGTTTTGTTTTTTTGCACCTGTTTATTGTTCTTAAGGCTAATGAATTTATGATGCACTGATTAAAGATCATGAATCATAAGTTTACTGATATATGCTGGTTGCTTTAGACACAGTTGCGTATATTCACAGTTTCCCATAACGGAAGTAGCGTATACAAATCTGATTGTGAAATGAAAATTAATTGATTTGATAATGACAATTCACCCCCCCTCTCAGTATTATTTCCAACACCATTTAGGATCATTGATGGTAAGATTATTGGGCAATAGGATTGGTTTGAGACTTACTCCCCTTTTTAGATTCTGGGTTGAGAATGAGCTCTGCGATGAGATTCCAGGGTCGAAGATGCGCTCCCCTGTATGATAAATTTATCATATTGCTTAGTATGGGTGGAATTTATTGCTCCTTGATTCTTCTTCTTTTAGATTTAATAAATTTTCATCAGATACATTTGAGCAGAGACAACCAAAGAATGACGAAAAAATGACAGGATGATATGATGATCAACAAAAATATATTGAGAGGTGGAATTATTCCTAGTTGAGAGGGATTGTTAATTTTTTCAACTATAGTCAAATTCCACCTTGGACAACTCATGTGACTGAGATTATGATTTCATTAAATTCCTCTTTTCGAGAGGACCAAATCGACCTAAAGATCACCCCATTTGGACAAGCGAAAGTTGTTTTTTGAATTATTTGATTAATTCATGTATAATGGAATGAATTGGCCCTAAGCATATGTGAAATTGGTTAGGTTGGACTCAACCCAAAGTGGACCCTCATGGAAGCCTATAAATAGAAGAGACCTCAAGCTCATTTCTACACATTGACTAAACCATCTTCTACTCTTCTCTTTTGTGTTGGTTCGCATAGGTCTGACTGAAGAAGTTCATGCAAGGGTTTGAAATTAAAGACATGAAGCTCATATAGATCTAGGGTTTCCATTTCTCAAACGCAGATACGTAACTAAGATTTTTCATTTTTATATGCACGAACAAATTGGATAAGAGAGTGTCCAGGAAGTCTTAGACGCTCTCATAGATGCCTAGAGGTAACATCTAGGGTTTTAGAGGTAGATTAGATAGTAATAGTCCCCAAACACTCACATAAAGAGGTCAAGAGAATGTCTATGTAGTCTCGGATGGATGCATAGTAATTGGAAGAGAGCATATGGGGGTTTTGAGCATATCCAAGTGAGTTTGACCCCAAACGCATGCATATAGTCTTTTTGATAGCATACGGGTAGACTCATACACCCCCACACAATATCTAAGGGAGTGTCTAGGGAGTTTTAGATGCATGCAGTCAGTCTTGTTGGGAGCATCCTAGGTCTTGATCTATGGTTTAGAAGTTGATTTCAATTAGCTTCAATGATCTAGTGGACAAATGGTTTCTCTCTACTATTTTGTAGATCTGCAATCTGTTTTTGTAATTCTCTGCTACAAATTTATGTATTGGGCTCATTGTACTCTCTACTGAAAACTTTTTATGACGATCTAATAAAGAAGAATATTTGAAATGGTTCCCCCTTGTCGCGTTTTTCCCTGGTCTTGGACCAATCTACTATCTCTTATGATTGTGTTGTTGTCTTCTTTGTCATTTCATATATTGTTCTATCTTCAGTTATAGTATATGATAGGTTACACTACTAATAATTGGATGCATTGTTAATGAAGAAGTAAATTGGGCTAAAGTAATTGATTGAACATAGAACAATCTAAAAGGTTGAGTATTGAATATCTAGAAAATAGTGAAGCAAACCAAGATTAGTGATTTGAAATGACTCATGAAGCATTATCCTTAGTTCATTAATCCACAAGGTTGAGCTATAAGTGATTGTCAAATCACCCACATAGAGCACAATAATAAGGATTTGATTATTTTAATGACAAATATAGATATCAAGTTCACTCTTGGAATTAGAGAATCCAATGCTAAAAAAAACTTATGGATCTTCTCATACCATGTGTGGGGTGCCTACATTAGTCCATATTAGGATTCCTTAAGTTGATGGACCAATGGTGTTTAGCCCTTTTCAAAAAAACTCAGTGGTTATTGCATATAGATTTATTCTTGAATATCACCATGAAGGAAAGCATTTAAAACATTCATTCGATGAAACTCCCATCTCTATGAAGTAGCAATAAATAAAGTCATCCAAATATAAAACTAGAGAAAATGTTTCTTGTAGCCAATACCTTATGTCGGAAACCTTCCACAAAAAGATTAGTATTATGCATTTCATTATGTCCATCAAAGCTATATTTGGTATTACATACCAAATATTCTTAGCAGGAACTAATTCCCATGCCTAATTTATTATTAGGGCCTCATACTTGATAGTCATAATTGCTTCCCATTTATGCAAGTTTTTGGCCTGATTATAAGTAGAGGTGTCACTTCTAGTGTCAATCTTGGTGAGAAGAAGACATGTAGTGGGAAAATGCCAGCAAATACCCAGTCCAACGTTAGGAAGGAAACTAATATAGTAGATCAAATCCATTTGGGTAATAGACCTTGATCTTGTTGGAGTAGATGGAGGATTATCTTTATCATTATTGAGTTTCATGTTTGTGGGAGAAATAAGAGGTGCAATCATTATAGAAGAAGATACTTCAAGTGAGTCAATGAGAGTCGCCATCAATCCATCTAGCTTGTCAATGTAAAAAGGGTGCTGGAGGAAACACTCATAAGAGGAGAATCATCATTAAAGTGTGGTAGATAGATATCTGATCTAGGAGGATTTTGTTAGATCAGTTGCACAGATGTTCAAGTGTCGTCGTCAGTGTTCAATGTCGTCATCAAATCAGGTTGGTGTCATTAGCTTTGATAGTGTTGGTTATGGATCAGGTTGTTCAGGTAATATAGTTTTTCATGGTGTTCATTTGATATGGTTTAGCGCCTCGTTATCCACATGTGTTCATCGGCAGTTTTTCCAGGATTGGTCGATGATATGCATATGATTGTTTGTCACATTGCGACAAATGTGTTTGTAAATGGGTTGATAAAATTTATGTATTAAACCTTAATCTACATCTAAACCATAAACCTAATGCTAAGACTTAAGCCTATGATATACCAAACCATGCATAAAACCGTAAAGACCTAAGTCCTACCTATTTTCCAAACCGACCATACTACATTGCAAAAACCATGTGTTATTACATAAACCTAAGTCCTATCACAATAAGAATATGAGTTTTAAGTCCTAAAATCCTAATAAAATCCAAACTATGTGTTAAACCTAGATCTTGGCCTATGTTAACAAACATTACATTGTAAAACAATTAAATACATAGTTAACCATGAACTCTGACCATAGGTAGCTTAACCACATCGGAAACATTTGACCAGGCATTGAATAGAACGTTAGGTAACGTCAGTTAGTTGACCACGTCGGAGTGTTCACCGCAACAGAACTTGACATGTGAACTAGGCATTTATTAACCATTGGGGTCTTCGGAACCGCGGAGGTTAGGTGGGAAACCATCAAGGCTTCGCAAACTGCAACAGGTCATGTGAATAACAAGGATTAACTGTCGGCGGTTTGGTCGCAGGAACTATAGGGATAAAACCTCCATGTGGCTGCCAAGGGTTAGACCGGTTGGTCACATGATAGCGGTCCACCCAATCCGTGTAGCCATAACTGCTAGTGGTTTGGATTTTAATGTAATGTTCAGTTTTGGTTTTTATATGGTTTTGTTGTTAGAACTAATTCAGGGACCATGCAACCTAGCCTAGGTGGCATTAAACAACAAGACTGAGCTCTCAAACATATCCAGACTCAACCAATTTATCCTGCAGTTAGCCCAAGGTGGGTTTTATGCATCTATAGGCCTATAATAGGTGGATTTTCCTTCATTGATGGGAGGAGAGTGGTTTTGATATTTGTTTGCAGATTTTGGAGGTCATAGGTAGTTTTGTTTCAATGTAACAGGATCATTTGGAGTTTAAATTTGGAACCGTGATAGGCATTGGAAAGCTGGTCCATAGGGATATTTGATGATAGTGATCAGAATTGCTTGCATGCACATTTAGACTGATCAAATATCTATGTAATCGACCTCATTTGTTTCAATCCTAATAAAGCAGTCACCCATCTTGAAAGCGCACCCAGAGACATAGTCCATCAGGGACGAACTCCGTAATCAATTTTGTTATCTGCGATCACTATGTTTTTATCATTTTCACTTATGTTATGCATCTATCCTGTGTTTAACTAGTTGTCATAAACTCTTCTTCTCAAGAAGCTTTCGTCAATTTCTGTGCTTTGAGCTAACATTCAAATCATTAATGGTTAATCAATTTTACATCAATTTAAGTCTATGAACATTTTCAAATCATGTAATTTGGTATTGGAGCAGGTTGCATTTGTATAATTTTCCATTGAATGTTAATAAGGTCAAAGTTGCAACGAGGAGAAGGAATCCTTTAGTAGATTGATCCAAAGATTGGAAAGCGATGAGTCGTTCATAAATTGACCATGTTAGGATCTAATGCAAGTGAAAACACTGAAACTAAGATGAGTGATGAACAGTTTTAGCAAGCATTCTTGACTATGCAACACATGTTGGGAGAACTGTATGAAGACAAAAGGCTAGAGATGCAACTTCTTCTTCAAAGACATCAAAGAAGGACAAAGATAAAGGCAGGGATGATAAACCTCCTTCACCTCCATCATCTTCATCATCTTCTTCTTCTTCTTCTTCTTCTTCTTCTTCTTCTTCTTCTTCTTCTTCTTCTTCTTCTTCTTCTTCTTCTTCTTCTAGTATAGAATCTGAAAGAGATAAGAAACTGAAGAAAACATCTCATTTGAAACTTGAAGTGAAACATGAGTTACCTGTTTATGATGGTGAAATGAATCTTGAAAAGCTAGATAATTGGATTAAGCAGTTAGAAGTGTATTGTTGCATTCAGAACATTTCTAGTGATAAAACTAAAATTCAGTTAGATACACATAGAATGAGGGGAAAAACTTTAATCTGGTGGGAAAGTAAAACTCAGATAGATGTAAAGTGTAAATGAAAAGTCATCTCTTCCTGGTCTAAGTTTTTAAAATCTTTGTTTCCTATCCTTTAGGATACATGCATCAATTTGTTATTGATTGGCAGCATCTGAGGCAAGGTAAAGGGTAGAGTGTTCAAGAGTTTACTCATGAGTTCAAAAAGAAAGCATTGGCGCTTGGTATTTCATTGGATACACGTGAAACTTTGTTAAAATGCATCAACAGTTTACATTCATATTTCCAACATACGTTACAGATGTTTAATCCTGATGATTTTGATGAAGTGTGTGTTAAGTCCATACATATTGAATTAGATGGCAGACCATTCAAGTTTTCATCGCAGTCATCCAAAAAATTGGAAATCAAATATTCCAATGATATTAAGGGGAAGAACATTTCAAAGAGAACAAAATCAGTCATCGTTAAGGAAAGGCCTACTTGTTCTCATTACCAGAGAATCGATCATGATGAATCTAACTGTTGGAAACTTCATCCAGAACTTAAGCCCAAAAATTTCCTTTAGGAGAAGGATGAAAAGTAGGCCATTGTAGCAGTCCAGCAAGATCTAGGTTTAGATTTAGGTAATGAAAGGAGGATAACCTTCATGGTTATGACAGGTAAAAATTTTCACACTGGTTCAAGTTCGAAAACTATTACATCTTCATCAAACATAAATCCTTCAAATGAGGGTAAAAGAGTTGAATTGTTTAACATAGGGATAAATTCTAAAGATACAAAGATAGATACAATGTTTGACAGTGGATCATAGGTGAATTTAATCTTTGAATATTTAGTTAAAAGTTTGGGTTTGGAAAGACGGAATCATCCAAGACCTTACCCATTAGGATGGCTAAATAAATCAGCTCGGATAAAAGTCACCAAACAGTGTCGATTAAGATTTTCCATTACAACTAATTACATTGATGAAGTGGAATTAGATGTGGTTCTTATAGACATATATGGAGTTGTCTTAGGAAGTCCTTATCTTTATGATCATGATGCAGTATTTACAGGATAGAACATAAATATCACCTTAAGAAAGATGGGGTGAATTTATTGTTAGGGCACATCAAAACAAAAATCACTTGAATTCAGTTAATGTTAATTAGATGAAGCGATTAATAAGTTCAACTAAAAGATTTGTAATCATGTGTGCAAAATGACAACATAACAATCGACATGATGGTTGTTTAAGTTATGAGACTCAGCTCAAAGATGTTTTGATTAAAGAAATAGAAACTATTCCAGTTCTATGTAAAACCAAACATCTTATTCATAAGTAGGAATTACAACATGAATTACAATTTGTGCCTAAAGCTCCTCTCCCTAATGTCAGAATGAAACAATTCAGTCCAAGTTTGGAAATAAATAGTTGCAGGGATACAAGCTAATATTGGGGAAAGTCAGTGTTCAATTTCTCTTGTCAGTTTGGAAACATCTTTTCAAGTGGAGAGGAAACCTATTTGTTCTTATATAAATCCTTTTCTAAAGAATGTCAAAGTTTCTAAGGGAAACTTATGCATTAGGGGAAAGTGCTAATCAATGGAAACATCATGTAATAAATGAAGGAAAAGTGATTCAAACAAATCAACAACTAATTCAATACTTTCAAAGACAAACTAAGTTTCAGCAGATTTCACCTTACAGTTTGATAGGTTCATTGCAACAAGTTCACTTAGTAATCGGGAAGCGGGAAAGTATGTTTAATCAAGTGGTTCGTTTGATGTCAATAGTATCTTTGATTGTCTCTTATTCTGCAAAATAGATTTTTTATACATATTGATGGTATTAAACAACATCCAGTAGAGACTGTCATCAAAGATGTTTATGAATCACTAACTCATGGTTCTTCATGGAAAGAATTCAATTGCCATGTTTATAACAGGTTGTTTGCCCATCGTCGCAAGTTGTTTATACTGCAGATGGAGAGAATAGGTCACCGGATCAAAATGTGCCATGGTCAGCATCATCAAGGTCATCACTTGTAGGTGATTGATCAAATGTATTGGTACATCATCAAGTCAAGGTGGAAAGAGAGGGAGTTCTACCCTCATCAACTATTTGTTTAGTCAAACTTTTGGTGGTCCAAAAGCTTTTAAGTGGAGAGGATTGATCTAGGAGGATCTCGTCATATCAGTTGCATAGATGTTCAAGTGTCGTCATCAATGTTTAGTGTCATCGTCAAATCAGGTCGGTGTCATCAGCTTCGATAGTGTTGGTTATGGATCAGGTTGTTCAAGTAATATGGTTTTTCATGGACTTCAGTTGAGATGGTTTAGTGCCTGGTTGTCGACATGTGTTCATTGACAGTTCTACCAAGATTGGTCAACGATATGCATATGATTGTTTGTCACATTGTGACAAATGTGTTGATAAACTTTATGTATTAAACCCTAATCTACATCTAAAACATAAACCTAATGATAAGAATTAAACCTATGATATACCAAACCATGCATAAAACCCTAAAGACCTAACTCCTACCTATTTTCCAAACCTACCATACTACATTGCAAAAGCCATGTGTTATTACATAAACCTAAGTCCTATCACAATAAAACTATGGGTTTTAAGTCCTAAAATCCTAACAAAACCCAAACTATGTGTTAAACCTATCTCTCGGCCTACGTTAACAAACATTACATTGTAAAACAATTAAATACACAGTTAACCATCACCTTCGACTGCAGGTAGCTTAATCGCATTGGAAACATGTGACCAAGCATTGGATAAATCATTAGATAACGTCAGTCAATTGACCGCGTCAGATTTTTCACCACAACAGAAGTTGACATGTCAACTGGACATTGGTTAACTATTGGGGTCTTCAGAACCACAAAGGTTAGGTGGGAAACCATTAGGTCTTCACAAACTGCAACAGGTTATGTGAACAGTGAGGATTAACCATCGGTAGGTTGGTGACCAGAACTGCAGGGGTAAAACCTCCAGGTGGCTGCCAAGGGTTAGACCACTTGGTCACATTCTAGTGGTCCACCTAATCCAAGCTACCATAACTGCTAGCATTTCAGAGTTTAATGTAATGTTTATTTGGAAAGCTGATTCAGAGGGATATCTGATGAAAATGATTAGAAGTGCTTGTGTGCACATTTAGACTGATCAAATATCTGTGTAATCTACCTCATCTGTTTCAATCCTAATAAAGCGGTCGCCCATCTTGAAAGCAGACCTGGAGACGTAGTCCATTAGGGACGAACTCCGTAATGATTTTTTTTGTCTAGTATCATTGTTTTTTTACTGTTTTCACTTCTATTATACATGTATCTTGTGTTTAATCAGTTGTATTAAAGTCTTCTTCTCAAGCAGTTTTTCTCGATTTCCGTGCTTTGATCTACCATTCAAATCATTAATGGTTAATCAATTCTACATCATTTTAAGTCTATGATCATTTTCAAATCAATATCCATTGAAACTATCTATAAAATGTATTTAGAAATTAGTAGGAAGATCTCGATGAGGTTGACAGTTACATCCATATGATTCTTTAAAATTTTCAAAGTATTGCAAATCTTCTCCTTTCATTGTGCAAAGAAAAGAATAATTAACATAAATTGGTGGGGTCCCCTATAAAGAAAATCAATTTAAGTTGAATAATCACTATGATTATTCTTCACATTATATTTATATGTCAATCATTGTGTTTAAATTTCGTTATTCTGAGTATATTGGAGGCATGGAAATTGGTGGAGGGAAAAGGAGCAATTTAATCACCTATTAGTTTTGTATTGGATCATCTTGGCACAACCTTATACTCTTGGTTTGCACATGTAATTGTGGCATAAAAAAAGGACTAATAGCATGGTTTATGGTTATGATATTAAAGGTTTGGTAAGGCTTGATTATGTTAAGGTACAAAAATAAATGAAAACAAAATTTCCTTTTAAAAATGACGGGAATTTATTTGTTGGAACTATGAATACAACCATGGTTCAATACTTGAAACAAAATCTAACATATAACATGTTGAAAATTCCATGGCATACAATAAATCCCTTGTGTTTGATGATTCGTGGGTTATTCATTGGTTTAATACCATGGGGATTACATTAATGTAATGTTTTGGATGGTATTGCAACAAGTAATATGGGATATTTATGTCACACACATTTATCACTAGCCAACACATGATATGACTTGCATGGTTTTATGTGATGGATAGATGCTTGATCAATGATTGAGATTTTTTCTTGGGCTTGGCGTGGTCACTACACCACCCATGCATTAATGTGAAAAGAAATTGTTAGCTTCGTAGCTAGATGGTGTTTGGAAGTTATCCCCTACTTAACGAAGCATTTGGTAATTTGGTAAGCTTAATGGTAGTGTTTGGATCTACTCTAGATGTTGGTGAAATTTTTCGGCCTTGGAAACTAACCACTACGGAGAAAATATTTTAAAGGAAAAATTGCATCATTAGACGAGGCTAGTACTCATCTCAGTATTCTATGATTGCATATTTTGTAGTTAAAGTTAAATCGGCTCTAGTGGTTGTGTGTTTTCATGCTTTTATATCCCTCTTTCTCTACTCTTGCTTGGTTGAAAAGAAGGTTAAAATATTATGGTTGATGGGCTTTCATTACTATTTCCTTCATACTAAAAAATTTCATAGACTTTCTTTTCCCCACAACTGTTCAATCATTGATAAGGAAAAAACTTATAAAAATTGTATCAAACTTATTTCATCCTTGAGTTGTCTTACTCTAAAATTTTTGTGTGAGAAAGAAAAGAGTTATACTACAAGCTGGGTTGGTCGAAGAAATATTTGAACTTGGTCATATAACATGTTATAACATATTGTTTATATGCTATGTGAAGAGCCCTATTCCTAAATGTAAGAGGATTATGGTTATGGTTTGGTGATGATATGTTGAATAAATACAATTATGATTTTCTTAGTCGCTGAGCTATTTCAATCAAAAAATTATGGCAACTTTACAAGCTTTGTAGGTTGAAAATTTTTAGAGAACGTTATGGTGCTTAAATTTGGTTTTGTTTTACTCCTGAGAAAATCTTTATTCCTGAATGTAATCAGTTTGTAGCACGAGTTAGCATGGTAAAATAATTGTAAGGTTGGAAAATTGTTTTTAAAATATAATAACCTGTAAGACCTGTTATCACTGAAAATCCCAATGCCAAAATTTCAGAACCACTCACATTAGTTTGATGCGCATTAAGCCTTTTTGTAGTTTCGCAGCGCAAGATGTTTAGGTAGTTTCGTAGCGCATAATTCATATTTTGCACTGGCTGCGCTACGAAATTGGGAAATGACAGATATTTAAAGCGAATTGATGGAAATACTGCAGGAAACGAGGTTTGTCAAGCTGTTATATGTGGGCCTGTCCTCCATTGAAGGGAGAGGATTATATTCTTTATTGACATCCAGAGATACAGAAGACACCGAAATCTGATAAGCTCCATGAATGGTATCTTGCAATATTGCGGAATGCCACAAAGGAGAACATTGTTATGGAACTCACTAATCTATATGATCAATTTTTTGTGTCCACTGGTGAATGCAAGGCTAAGGTAACTGCAGCTCGCTTGTCATATTTTGTTGGTGATTATTGGCCAGGCGCTGCAAAAGATATGATAATGCAACTTCAACAAGCGAAAGGAAAGACCAAGAAAGCTGCAACCAAAAGAGCATCAGAAGCTGCATCACAAGCTGAGCTTGCAAGCAATACCTCAAAGGATGCTTTATTAATGCAAAAGCTTGGGGAGTCCATATCTCCAATGAAAGAAGACTTTATTATGGTTCGTTTGCAATGTGCATGTTCTCATTGTTGTCACTTCATTGTTTCTGGCAAACGCTGGGCTTGCAGCCAATGTAAGAGTTGACAATTATGTGATATTTGTTACGAGGCACAGCAAAAGCTTGATGAAAGGGAGTGACATCCTGTCAACAGTAGGTAAAAAGCATTTATTTAATTCTGTTGAAGTCACAGATGTTCCTGCAGATACTTGGGACAAAGATGAAATTGTGGAGAGTGAATCCTTTGATACCCGTCAGGCCTTTCTTAGCTTTTGTTAAGGAAATCACTACCAATATGATACCTTTCCACGTGCCAAGCATTCTTCCATGATGGTTCTTTATCACTTACATAATCCTACAGTACCTGCATTTGTAACCACATGCAATACCTGTCATCATGATATTGAAACAAGGCAAATAAGGCATATTTCTCTGTTTTAAGTTGTCAACTTCCAGGAGGTATTTAGAGCAGCTGAAAGAATATTTTCGAAAATTTAAAGAGGTTTTTATTCCTAACATACTGAACTATAAAAACCTCTTTCAGTTTCTTCAAATTGATTATGCGCTGGGAGAAACGAGTGACTAAATTTGCGCTACGAAACTGCTGTAGGTGCAGTTTTTAATTTCCTGTTTTACACATCTTCTTCAAAGACAGATTCTGGGCAGCTGGAATAGTGTTTTAAAAAACCAAAAGAGGTTTTTGTTAAGTACGGATTGTTTCACAAAAACCTCCTTCAGTTTTCCCAAATACGTCTTCTGTGAGAAATTACGAGCTCTGTCTCAAGACATATTTTTCAGCCATAACATATGGGAGTAGTTGGTTCGATTGCATATTTATGGGTTAAATATGAAGCTGAAGTGAAGGAAGTTTTCTCAAATGATAATGCTACTAAAGCTGTTGTTGAAGATACCCTTGATGACGTTGAACATGGTTCTTTTGATGATCATATATTCCTTGGGAAAAAGGAACTTTCTGATTGGGAATCTGCTCTGCCAAGAATCTCAGAAAAGAAGGAAGAAAGGTGTTGTTCTTCGTTTTGGTCATTTTTGTTTAATTTCATTTTGTTTTGAAGACATATAAATCTCTGACACCTGTAGAGGAAGTTTAAAGAGTCATAGGTTCAAGCAAAGAATGCCTTAATGCAAATATACTCTGTTTTAGCAAATATACTCTGTTTTAGCAAAGAATGCCTTAATGCAAATATACGCTTGCTGTAGGTGCTGTTTTGCGATGAAAATAATCAGTTTAATGGTGAGATCAGCAAATCTATGAAGGAAACGCCTAAGGAACATAAGGGAGATCACATGAGGCTATCCTAGCCATTCAGAGAATGACAAGTGTGCTTTTTGGGAAAAGGTGAAATATTTTGTCTTTAGTTAAAGTTGTGATAAAGGTACTTTATGACCAGTTAGGGTTTGGCAGAAATGGCATACGAGGAGTATTGTTTTGGTTTATACACATGGCCATCAGCAAAGCCTCCAACACATCTGAGATATGGTAAGGCTCATCAAATTTTGGGGTATTAAAGAGCTGGGAACATGTTGCTTAACTTTCGAAGGATGGTGGGAGACAAGGACCGGTAAAACAGGGGTTTATCCTTATGGTTAATGAATCATCAGCGCATTCAGTATCCAATGCTAACCTTGTTCATTGCATCCGCTTCTCAGTTATCTCAGCCAAACAGAAAGTATACAGGTGTCAAGAATCAGAAAGTGATCATGCTACGAGGAGGACAGATTTGAGTTTTGGATAAATTAGGACTTTTTGTAATTACAGTTCAGCACTTATGTATTTAATGAATTAGTTAAACAGTAGATAGGAGTAGTTAATAGCAGTCTTCGAGCTCCCCTCATGCTGGAGGAGGAGGCTCAAGATGGTTAAGAATGTATTCCTATATATAGATCAGATTTGGATGTAATAGGGGTTGGATACTTTGATAGAGAACAAGTCTATTTTGGTTTATGTAAAGCATGTTTCAGGAATACAAATGACTGTTGTTTTTGCCTCAGGATTCTCAATAGATCTCATTGTTCAAATGTATGGTGGCTTGTTATTTTAGTGTTCTTTTACAGTTCTGTTATTGCATAATCACTCAGAACTCATGCCCACATGCTCTGACTTCCTGTATGTTATGGCAGACTGTGTTTTATGTTAGTTGTGTTTGAGCATAGATGTAAAGAGCCCTGACTTCCATGAAAAATAGTATTTTGGTTTGCTGAGATGTGTGAGACTCCATAAGCCCAATGGGAATCAATCTGATATCTGTCCAGCCAGCTTATTTTCATGTGTTTGTTAAAGAGTTAGCCATCTTTCCTTGTTAGTGATCAACATTCATAATCTGTGAGAGAGCCCTCTCAGACTAAGGAAGCTAAGCCTTAGTCCAAAGCTAGGTTTGAAATAGTTACACATTATCTTACTGATAAGCAGCCTTCAGTACCTGATTTTGTGATAACATTTTGGTGCGTCTGCCGGGAGACTGAAGTCTATTCATTCCCGAAATTAAGAGGTTGAACTTCTGAAGGTAGCAGGAGCTCAGACATCTTTTTGAGGCTGCAAAACTACCTTGGCGACTCCACACATCAAATAACAAATTGGAAGGTGACTCCACTGCTAGAAGATCAGTAGCTTGATGAAGTTTCAAGATGGATTTCACTGCAAGAATGAATGCCAGGTATGCTCCTATGGATTGGTCTCATATCCCTGGTTTTCCAAATCCTATGCCAAAGGTTGATTGGTTAGAGGATCTTCCAATATTCAAAGATGAAAAGAAAGATGATGCTGCACTTCATTTGGTTAAATTCCATATGCATGTACGCAGTCTTAAGGTTCATTTCCCTGAAGATTGTCTCATGAAAATGTTTATGACCACTTTAGAAGGAAAAGCATGGTCTTGGTATAAAAGTCTGGAAAATGGTTCAATCTATTCGCTTGCTAGTTTTCATGATGAATTCTGTGAAATGTATAAAGAAGGTTATCCTTCTTTTTTGCTGCTCAAAGATTGCTGTAGGCATTCTTTAAATCTTATTCAGTACTTGGAGGATTGTTATGGTGATAATGAATTTATGGATGAAGAAATTTTATAGGCTCTCCATAACAATGCATTTCAGCACCAAGGAGAAAGTATATCATCCCATGAAACGCAGCATGAGGAGCAGCAGGGGTTCACTTGTGAAAACCATGTTTCATCCCTTGATATGAATGAAGAGATGCAGCAGTATTCTGAAGATGAAATTGATTGCAAACAGCAAGAAGAAGTACTGGAAGATAGCTTTTACGACCCTCAGGCAGAGGATAAGCTTGTTCAATTTTGTAATTCCTTGCAGCAGCTTACTTCAAATAATGATCATAGTAGTGAGGAAAATTACATCATTTGTGAAGATCATTCAGAATGGCAGTTGGATAGCATATCAAATAAATTTGGTGTGGCTGAGGATAAGTTGTTTGAAGATATAGAATGTTATGAGAGTCAGCAAACTAACCATGTGTTTTTTGACCATATAGCTAAATACATGGAAAAGATTTACTGTTCAGGATTCCAGTTATATTTTCATGTTGAAGAACAGTTACACCTCATGCTGCCTTGGTTACTTCAGTATCTGGTTTATTTTTGTTTCAAGCACAGCCAAAGGACTCAAATATCAGATAAAACAGAGGATTGGCTACATTGGAAATTTCATATTGATTGAGCAGAAAGAAGTTGAAATTGTTAGGGTAGGTAGGTAGGTAAATGCAAATAAGCTCAAGGTCAACTGAGCATTTTTCAGTAGATGTAGCTTTCTTTCTCCTACAGTCATGCTTGTCAAGCAAATTTCTGTTTGTCATAAATGGATAAGGCACTGGACCTGCGAGTTCTTAGTGTACCACAAGGGCACACTATCCCAAGTGGAGCCACTGTTATCACTGAAAATCCCAATGCCAAAATTTCAGAACCACTCACATTAGTTTGATGCGCATTAAGCCTTTTTGTAGTTTCGCAGCGCAAGATGTTTAGGTAGTTTCGTAGCGCATAATTCATATTTTGCAATGGCTGCGCTACGAAATTGGGAAATGACAGATATTTAAAGTGAATTGATGGAAATACTGCAGGAAACGAGGTTTGTCAAGCTGTTATATGTGGGCCTGTCCTCCATTGAAGGGAGAGGATTATATTCTTTATTGACATCCAGAGATACAGAAGACACCGAAATCTGATAAGCTCCATAAATGGTATCTTGCAATATTACGGAATGCCACAAAGGAGAACATTGTTATGGAACTCACTAATCTATATGATCAACTTTTTGTGTCCACTGGTGAATGCAAGGCTAAGGTAACTGCAGCTCGCTTGTCATATTTTGTTGGTGATTATTGGCCAGGCGCTGCAAAAGATATGATAATGCAATTTCAACAAGCGAAAGGAAAGACCAAGAAAGCTGCAACCAAAAGAGCATCAGAAGCTGCATCACAAGCTGAGCTTGCAAGAAATACCTCAAAGGATGCTTTATTAATGCAAAAGCTTGGGGAGTCCATATCTCCAATGAAAGAAGACTTTATTATGGTTCGTTTGCAATGTGCATGTTCTCATTGTTGTCACTTCATTGTTTCTGGCAAACGCTGGGCTTGCAGCCAATGTAAGAGTTGACAATTATGTGATATTTGTTACGAGGCACAACAAAAGCTTGATGAAAGGGAGTGACATCCTGTCAACAGTAGGGAAAAAGCATTTATTTAATTTTGTTGAAGTCACAGATGTTCCTGCAGATACTAGGGACAAAGATGAAATTGTGGAGAGTGAATCCTTTGATACCCGTCAGGCCTTTCTTAGCTTTTGTTAAGGAAATCACTACCAATATGATACCTTGCCACGTGCCAAGCATTCTTCCATGATGGTTCTTTATCACTTACATAATCATACAGTACCTGCATTTGTAACCACATGCAATACCTGTCATCATGATATTGAAACAAGGCAAATAAGGCATATTTCTCTGTTTTAAGTTGTCAACTTCCAGGACGTATTTAGAGCAGCTGAAAGAATATTTTCGAAAATTGAAAGAGGTTTTTATTCCTAACATACTGAACTAGAAAAAAATCTTTCAGTTTCTTCAAATTGATTATGAGCTGGGAGAAACGAGTGACTAACGTTGCGCTACGAAACTGCTGTAGGTGCAGTTTTTAATTTCCTGTTTTACACATCTTCTTCAAAGACAGATTCTGGGCAGCTGGAGTAGTGTTTCAAAAAAAAAAAAAGAGGTTTTTGTTAAGTACGGATTTTTTCACAAAAACCTCCTTCAGTTTTCCCAAATACGTCTTCTGTGAGAAATTACGAGCTCTGTCTCAAGACATATTTTTCCGCCATAACATATGGGAGTAGTTGGTTCGATTGCAGATTTATGGGTTAAATATGAAGCTGAAGTGAAGGAAGTTTTCTCAAATGATAATGCTACTAAAGCTGTTGTTGAAGATACCCTTGATGACGCTGAACATGGTTCTGTTGATGATCATATATTCCTTGGGAAAAAGGAACTTTCTGATTGGGAATCTGCTGTGCCAAGAATCTCAGAAAAGAAGGAAGAAAGTTGTTGTTCTTCGTTTTGGTCATTTTTGTTTAATTTCATTTTATTTTGAAGACATATAAATCTCTGACACCTTTAGAGGAAGTTTAAAGAGTCATAGGTTCAAGCAAAGAATGCCTTAATGCAAATATACTCTGTTTTAGCAAAAAACAGCAATTTCGTAGCGCGCTACGAAACTGCTGTAGGTGCTGTTTTGCGATGAAAACAATCAGTTTAATGGTGAGATCAGCAAATCTATGAAGGAAACGCCTAAGGAACATAAGGGAGATCACATGAGGCTATCCTAGCCATTCAGAGAATGACAAGTGTGCTTTTTGGGAAAAGGTGAAATATTTTGTCTTTAGTTAAAGTTGTGATAAAGGTACTTTATGACCAGTTAGGGTTTGGCAGAAATGGCATACGAGGAGTATTGTTTTGGTTTATACACATGGCCATCAGCAAAGCCTCCAACACATCTGAGATATGGTAAGGCTCATCAAATTTTGGGGTATTAAAGAGCTGGGAACATGTTTCTTAACTTTCGAAGGATGGTGGGAGACAAGGACCGGTAAAACAGGGGTTTATCCTTATGGTTAATGAATCATCAGCGCATTCAGTATCCAATGCTAACCTTGTTCATTGCATCCGCTTCTCAGTTATCTCAGCCAAACAGAAAGTATACAGGTGTCAAGAATCAGAAAGTGATCATGCTACGAGGAGGACAGATTTGAGTTTTGGATAAATTAGGACTTTTTGTAATTACAGTTCAGCACTTATGTATTTAATGAATTAGTTAAACAGTAGATAGGAGTAGTTAATAGCAGTCTTCGAGCTCCCCTCATGCTGGAGGAGGAGGCTCAAGATGTTTAAGAATTTATTCCTATATATAGATCAGATTTGGATGTAATAGGGGTTGGATACTTTGATAGAGAACAAGTCTATTTTGGTTTATGTAAAGCATGTTTCAGGAATACAAATGACTGTTGTTTTTGCCTCAGGATTCTCAATAGATCTCATTGTTCAAATGTATGGTGGCTTGTTATTTTAGTGTTCTTTTACAGTTCTGTTATTGCATAATCACTCAGAACTCATGCCCACATGCTCTGACTTCCTGTATGTTATGGTAGACTGTGTTTTATGTTAGTTGTGTTTGAGCATAGATGTAAAGAGCCCTGACTTCCATGAAAAATAGTATTTTGGTTTGCTGAGATGTGTGAGACTCCATAAGCCCAATGGGAATCAATCTGATATCTGTCCAGCCATCTTATTTTCATGTGTTTGTTAAAGAGTTAGCCATCTTTCCTTGTTAGTGATCAACATTCATAATCTGTGAGAGAGCCCTCTCATACTAAGGAAGCTAAGCCTTAGTCCAAAGCTAGGTTTGAAATAGTTACACATTATCTTACTGATAAGCAGCCTTCAGTACCTGATTTTGTGATAACAAGACCTTAATATGAACTTTCTCGGGCTTGAAATTTGAAGAATGGTAATGAAAAAAGCCATTTCTTGAACCCTTGAAGTTTATCGTGTAACTCGCTCTTTGGACACTAGTGTGATTTTGGTTTGCAACTATGGCTTGAAAAAACATAATATTGAAATTTTTGAAATCGAAAGATGGTTCTATTATTTATTCCTCACAGTAGATATAATTGGAGCTATGACATTGGAAATTATTGAAAGTTTTGGGTTGTAAAGAGAAACCTAATTTTCTTTAAAAAAGAAAAATTAAAATCACAAGTCAAGTTTAATTAAAGGGAATTGTAGCATAGTATTACTACATTTGGCTTTGGATTTGATCTAGTAAAAGGTTACCAGTTACTTTGGTTAATTTTGATAACCCAAGGTATTGTTCAAAGTAATTGTATGAAATACATGTGACTTTTTATGTAAAAATGTTGAGTTTTATAGGGTCTTCTATACTAATAATTACTTCAAATGATTTACAATTTCACATTCTTATCCATTATTCATAATTAAGAAATTACATAAAATACATCAACAATATATTATTTATGATAGTAGGATCATGAAGAGATAACCACACAAAGAAAATAAGAGTTTACCCCAGGGAAAACCCACATGGGGGAAAATCCAACAACCTTTTCCTTAAAAAAAATCATCAATTTCAAAAGAGATACATCAATCAATTACAAGGTCAAACAGGCCAAGAATGTTACTAGATCAAACTTGGTCCATTGCCTCCTAGTCAAGTCATATCACTACCCAATAACTCTGGCCTACTCCTGTACTAATCAACTCAGTCCTAGAACTAATTTATACCCAGACATTTGGTCCCACAACCTTGAATTATTTTAGAAACCCAACCTTGATATGTCACAAAACCTTCAACCTAATTTTCCTTAGAAATTCATCCATTTTCAACAAAGACTCATCTTTCTTCCATCAAGAACGTGCCTCATAATTATCCATTCTTTTTGCCTTAAACTCTTCCCTTTATCTTGCCTCAAGAGGTTCGAACTTACTTGAGTAGATAGATCTAAATTGTGCTTTGTAGGGAGATCAAGTCCATCATTCCCACACACACACACACATTAAACTAGCTATTCAAATAGGTTGTAAAGAGAAATTGCGGTAGACTTGACTAGGAGGAGGGTTGGCCTGGATATTTTGGAGTCATAAATTTTATTTTTTCAAAAATTCAAATTTTCTTCTTTTAAAAATCAACATGAAAAACATGTCGATTTTTTTTTCTTCTGACAATAGAATGAGGAACATGCTTTACAAATACATCAATGAATAAACTATAATAATTATGAAGACTAACCATAGCTAAAAAATTCAACACTTCCTCCTAGCTAGGGAGGTATTCATAATCACTATCTGGATGTTCTCATGTTAATAGATTTCTCTAAGAAAAGGTTATAACAAATCCAAGAATCATAATCACATCAATAGTTGTGACACATGGTACATTGATAACATCAACCATACCGTAATTCGGGTCAACACTTCGGAGTCCAGACCTATGGTATATCCTCACCATAACTCAGGTCAATGCTTTAGACACATGGTAAATCAACTGCATCAACTAATCCCATCATTAGGGTCAGTACTTCAGACACATGGGATATCATCTAACATACAACTAGTCACCATAATTCGGGTTGGTACCTGACACATGGCATCCCAACTAGTATTGGGTCACCATCATTCGAGTCAATGACACATGGTGAATTTCCAAAAGGAAAAATTTAGCTACACAATCCGTGGCCCGATACTAAATGAAAATGATGTTCCAGGACCATTCTTCTTAATTTTGGTCATACATGATAGAGGAATAATGTCAGTCCTCTAATAGACCATTTTGCCTAACTCTTATTAATGTACTTGACATAGGAATAATCTCCCAAATTCGGGCCAAAGTACTTGACACAGGTGTTGAAAATTGGCAGTTCATGGATAAATTTCTAAAAATAAAAAATCTAAAAATATAATATCTAAAAATAGAAAGTATAAAAATATAAAAGAATAAAATCTCATATCTAACAAGTCTGGAGGGAATTTATAATAATATAAATTCATGTCTTGTTGGAAATAATACTGAGAGGGGGGGGGGGGGGGGGGGGGGTGAATCAGTATTAACAAATTCTTTTCAATATATTTATACTTTGAAATTATTCTTCAGATATTGTATGTCAGTACCATAAAGTAATGAGCATGAACAAGAAAAACAGATATTCACACCAAAGAACACCAGATATAAGGTGGAAACCCAATGTGGGTGAAAACCACCTGCTGCAATATGTCTCTATCTTCTTTCAATTAGAAACTCCTTTTACAATGATTTTGTACTGGTGCAGTCCTTTACCAGTACGCAGGCTACAACCTGTAGAGAGCTACAACTCTCTTTCGTTTTCCAGTCTCTCTTGGAAAGGAGCTATAGCCCCCTTACTTCTTTTCTTTCAAGGACCACATTTCATGAATTTTCAGACTGGATCCAAGAACATCAAATAAACATCAAGTACATGTGAATCAACCAATCTCCTTATACAATCAAACCAATGAACCACCCGAACTTCTCAGAATGTTGTAAACAGAAAGCTAACACCAGTATCCTAAACCCAAAACGCAGCAGCAAATAGAAAATAGGCAGCCAACAAATATTTCAAAACAGGTCCGCAACTTCACCAATATAAACCTCTGGATACCCGCACTTCACCTTCAGCTATGTTGCGCATACCCACACTTCGTCTTCTTCTGTACTGCGTACCCTGCACTGTGCCTTCAGCTGCTCTGCATATACCCGCACTGTGACTTCCTCTGTACTGCGTACCCCGCACTATGCCTTCAGCTGTGCTGCGTATACCCGCATTGCGCCTTCTTCTGTACTGCGTACCCCGCACTGCGCCTTTAGCTGCGCTGTGTATACCCGCACTGCGCCTTCTTCTGTACTGCGTACCCCCGCACTCTTGCTTTAGATCGCCTGCGAACCTCTGATTAGGGCCAAATTAATAGTCCTCCAATGTACTACAGATAGTCAGATCCACAGATCTGATCATGCACCCGAGAGATCACGACTTGGCAATAGATTCGCCTTCAAATTTTACCTTGATTTAGATCTAGCTTTTAAAACTAATAACCCAAAGTTCAGATCTTAAGATATTCAACTTTCAAAGATGTATCAGCCAAGTGATCTCCTTCCCTATTTATAGTCAAGCCCTTATTCACACCATGGGACAAAACCATCAATAACCAATACAAGGGATCCAAACCGGGGCTAAATTAGATCCTATACCACGGGCTGAAACCATAGGATCATGAACGACAGGCTAAATACCACGGGCCAAACATAAGAAACCCCTCGTGAGCGCACTTCTCTACCTTGAAGTGAGTGAACTGGGGGACCGCACTTTCTGAACGGGTAACCTGCGAGTATGACCACACGTCATGAACGACGAACCTGCGGGTCTGCACCTTTTGAACCATTCACCTGCGAACCTCGTAATTTTCATCATTTTGAGAGCCTGAACAGAGTTTAGCCACTTGAGTGAGTTGCCATCAAGTACGACACCAGAATCATAATGCCAACAATCTCCCCCTTTGGACTTGATGGCAACCTCAAGATCCTCAACGTCATTCTCCCCCTTTGACATCAAGGGTAGAGGGTTATGCTCCCCCTAAGAACATGCTCCCCCTGACTATAAACCAGAAAGAAATTTCTTCAAGAAGAACCATAATCCACCAAACACCATAAATGACCATGAAAGAGAGAGAGACATATTGCAGCAATATTCCTTCTGTACTTCCTCCATAATGCCAGCAATGCATTATATGCTCCCCCTGAACCTATGCCATTCAATCTTCGACCAATCCGCAACTCAGCAAATGTACACATATACCCCAGATGAACCTTGCATACAACCAACAATCAGAAGAGAGTCAACAACAAGATGATGCATCAACAACCCCCAGCTTTTGCCTGAGGTATTCAAAGGTCTCCCTGGGCAATGGTTTGGTGAGTATATCAGCAACCTGTTCCTTAGAAGGAACATACTCCAACTTGACCTTTTGTTCAAGTACTTGTTCTCGGAGAAAGTGATACTTGATTGGTATGTGCTTGGTCTTTGAATGCATGATTGGGTTCTTTGAAATGTTGATTGCACTTGTATTATCACATAAGATGGAGATAGGTGGTGTACAAGTGATTTGAAAATCCTGCAAGGTCTGCATCATCCAAAGGAGTTGAGTGCAGCAAGATGCAGCAACAACATATTCCGCTTCAGATGTAGACAAGGCAATCAAACTCTGTTTCTTGCTGAACCAAGATACTAATCTAGAACCCATAAAGAATGCACCACCACTTGTGCTCTTCCTGTCATCCATGCTTCCGGCCCAATCTGCATTTGTATAAGCATGAAGTGTGAGATCTGTGTCTCTAGGATACCATAAGCCATAATTTTGAGTCCCTTGAAGATATTTGAAAATTCTCTTTACTGCCTGAAGATGAGTTTCCTTTGGATTTGCCTGAAATCTTCCAACTATTCCCACTGAATGCATGATGTCTGGCCGGGTACCTGTCAAATAAAGTAGACTTCCAATCATAGATCTATAGGTTGGTTGATGCACTATTGCAGATTCATCGTTTGCACTGAGGCTACATCCTGTGACCATGGGTGTACATACTGGTTTTGCATCTTCCATGCCATATTTCTTTAAAATCTGCTTGAGATACTTGGTTTGAGACAAGAAGATCCCTCCTTCATTTTGTTGGATTTGAAAACCAAGAAAATATGTCAGTTCTCCAAGCAAGGAAATTTCGAATTCTTTCTGCATCACCAAGGAAAAGCTTTGACTCATAGCTTCTTCATTGCTACCAAAGATCATGTCATCTACATACACAACAAGTATTAACAATTTGTCATTTTCAATTTTTATATAAAGATTTCTATCTGCTGATCCTTTTGAAAAACCTTGTTGATGAAGATATTTGTCCCAATGATAGTACCAAGCCCTTGGAGCTTGTTTAAGACCATAGAGAGCCTTTTTCAGTCTGCATACAAGATTTGGATCATTTCCAAGAATGAAACCATCTGGCTACTCAATGTATACTTCTTCTTCTAAGTCTCCATTCAGAAAGGCTGATTTCATGTCCATTTGAAATGCTTTGAACTTTTGAAAGCTTGAGAGAGCAAGGAACATTCGGATGGCCTCAAGTCTTGCAACAGGAGCAAAAGTTTCTTCAAAATCTATTCCTTCTTGCTGCGCATACCCTTTACAAACAAGTCTGGACTTGTTTCTAATTACTTCCCCATTTTCATTCAACTTATTTTTAAAGACCCATTTTGTCCCTATAACATTCTTATCCTTTGGTGTAGGAACAAACTCCCAGGTGTTGTTCTTTTCGATCTGCTCAAGTTCTTCATCCATTGCTTTGACCCAGCATTCATCTTTGCATTCCTCTTTTACATTTTGTGGTTCAATGGAGGAGAGTAATGCCAAATAGCTTGAAGCTTCTGCAATTGTTCTTCTTGTTTGTACACCTGCTTCTTTCTGCCCCAAAATCTGAGATTCTGGATGATTCTTCTGAACGTACCTGGATGGAGTCTTCTCTTCTATTCTTATCTATTCCTCTAGTGCTTCTTGAGGTTCTTCTTCTTCATCATTCTCTCTTTGAGGGTAGTCTTCATCTTCTTCGATATTTTCATGATTTACTTGCCTAGGAATGTATCCTTTTTCATCAACCACTACATCAATGTTGTCAACAATTCTTCCAATTCTTTTATTGTAGCACTTATATGCTTTTCTATGTGGAGAATAACCAAGGAGAAAGCCTTCATCTGCTCTAGGTTCAAGTTTGCCAAGTTGCTCATCAGTATTCTTAATATAGCATTTGCTGCCAAAAATTTTGAAATGCTTTACCGAAGGAGTCTCACCATACTAGAGCTCATGAGCAGTTTGAGTGTTGTTCACTCGGACATTTGTTTTGTTGAGAATAACAATCGTAGCATATGCAGCTTCACCCCAGAAAGTTGCGGGAGTTCCGGACTCATCAAGCATAGCAATAGCCATTTGTTGGACTGTTCTGTTCATCCTTTCCACCACCCCATTTAGCTAAGGAGTTCTAGCTGTAGAGAATTCCCTTCTTATCCCATATTCTTCACAAAAATCGAAAAATTCATTTGAGGTAAACTCCCCACCTCTGTCGGACCTGAGGTACTTAATTTTGTAACCTGATTCATTTTCAACCAAGAATTTGAAGGATTTGAATTTTTCGAATGCTTCGTCTTTGTGCTTCAAAAGTCCTAACCAAACAAACCTGGAGAAATCGTCAATAAATAATATCAAGTATTCTTCTCCTCGAGGTGACCTTGTCCTGAAGGGACCACATACATCTGTATGGACTAGTTCAAGAGGCCTGCTGGCTGACCGTTCCTTCATAGGGAAGTTGGTTCTGGTTTGCTTACCAAACTGACATGATTTGCATATGGTGTTGTCTCGAATTTTGATATCTGGAAGACCACGAACTGCCTGATATTTGCATGCCTTCCTTATTTGTGAGAAGCTTAGATGCCCCAACCTCTGGTGCCATAACCAATGTTCATCATCCTTGCTCAAATAGCATTGTTGTTGTCCTTCTTCAAATATGTATAGATTATTTGGAGTTCTTCTACCTTTGATCACTGTTTCACCTGTATCAAGATCACGAACACGACATCCATTTGATCTAAATATTACCTCGGTTCCTTGATCACACATCTGGCTGACACTCAGAAGATTATGCTTCAATCCATCAACATACAAAACATTTCCAGCTTTGACCTTTTCTTTCAACTGAGCAGTACCTTTTCCTTTTATAGCTGCAGGAGTATCATTTCCAAACGAAACTTTCTTTCCCTTTTCTAAAGTAGAATATGATTCAAGTTTTTCTTTATCACCTGTCATATGCTTCGAACATCCACTGTCGATGTACCATAGATTTTCTTGTCCCTCTACATAAAAATTTATCCCACATCTTTCTGTTTTTGGTTCCTTTATTCTCCATGTTCTTGTGCTTGAGGCTTGTTCCTTTGTCTGCTAAAACCTGCTCCTGCATTCAGAATCTTCATGACCAAATTTATTGCAAATAGAACATTCAATTTCATTTTCAAGAGCCGAAAAGTTGTTATAGGTCCTTTTTGTAATCCCAGTCATACTTCTTTGTTTTTGAGCTTCTCTAGTCATGATTGTTTTATATGCAACACATTGAGCTGCTTTGTGACCAAAGTTATGGCAAGAGAAACATTGTCGATTGAAGAAACTTCTGCGATTATCAAATCTACCGGCTGAATGATTGTAATTTCTATTGTCATCCATTCTTGAAGCAAATTGAGAAGATTTTACCTGTGGCTGCTTGTAGCTTTTGTTCACCCTTAAAACGGATTGCCCCTAGTTTACCTGATAGTCTTTGTTTGTTCTTGATGTAATTCGTCCCTGCTTTACCTGGTGATCTCCATTGTGCTTTTGTTCATTCCTTCTTACTGCATCAAGATAACTCTTTGAGGTGGATGCTTGAGATGTTTCTCCATTATACCCCAGACCTGTCTTGTTTAGCAGAGAACGTTGTACATTGATGATCTCATCCAGAGTTTCAGGTCCTTTGACAAACTTAAGATTAATAGCCTCTGTTTTCTCAATTTCTTTTCTGAGGCAAACAATTTCACATTCTAACTTTTCAAGAAATTTTTCTTTTTCATCAATTTGAAATTGTAGAGTATCAATGATCACATTCTTTTCTTCTATACATGTCTTGAGTCTAGAAATTTCTTCATAAAAGCTATCCACATCTATAGCATCCATGTAATCATCATCTTCAAAGGCCATTAAAAGTTTATAGTCATTACCTTGTTCATCTTCATCACTATTTTATAGACCATCACTGTCTTCATGAGTGTAGTAGCTTTTCTTATTTGCATTATGTTTCTTGGTCCATCTAATAGGTCCCTTTCCCTTGTCGATCTTATCCTTATGAGGACATTTGGCAGCATAGTGACCTACTCTTCCACAAGCAAAGCATTTTAAGGGCAACTTACCTCTGAACCATCCAGCACCCCATTGAAGATTTCTAACAAAATTTGATTCTTCTTATTCTTCTGACCCATGTCTTGATTCATAGTACTCTCCTTTGCCTGAAGCCTCGAAGGCAGCTTCTCTCCTGTCAGATGGACCTCCTTTCCTCATTTCATAAGCAGTTAGAATTCCATGCAGTTGTGACATTTTAAGATGTTGTAGATTCTCCTTTTCTTCTATAGCAGAAACTTTAGATTCAAACGTAGGTGACAAAGATCTTAGAACTTTTTCAACCACAACAACCTCTTTTATTTCTTCACCCAAATTTTTCATATAATTAACAATCTCATCCACACGAAGAAAATAGTTAGCCACACTTGCATCATTATACATCTTGAGATTTTCATACTGAATCTTGAGGGTTTGAAGTTTTGCACGTTTTACTTTATCATCTCCTTCATAGCTCAGAACAATCTTGTCCCATATTTCTTTTGCGGATTTATACTGCATAACTTTCACAAATTCTGATTGAGATAGACATCCTAGAAGAGTATTGACCGCCTTTGCATTTGTTTCATATTTCTTCTTGTTAGCTAGATCTGTAGGAGTAGCTGGTGGAAAAGTATACCCTGTTTCTATGATGTCCCAGACTTCTGTACCCAAAGATTGAAGATAGGCAGTAACTCTTACCTTCCAATATACGAAGTTTGTCCCATCAAAAATCGGTGGCCTGATTGATGCTTCCCTCTCGTAGTTGCTCATGATGATAGATCTTCCTTCAAGCGATCAAGCTCCTTCAGAAGGACCTAGCTCTGATACCAATTGTTGGAAATAATACTGAGAAGGGGGGGGTGAATCAGTATTAACAAATTCTTTTCAATATATTTATACTTTGAAATTATTCTTCAGATATTGTATGTCAGTACCATAAAATAATGAGCATGAACAAGAAAAACAGATAGTCACACCAAAGAACACCAGATATAAGGTGGAAACCCAATGTGGGTGAAAACCACCTGTTGCAATATGTCTCTATCTTCTTTCAATTAGAAACTCCTTTTACAATGATTTTGTACTGGTGCATTCCTTTACCAGTACGCAGGCTGCAACCTGCAGAGAGCTACAACTCTCTTTCGTTTTCCAGTCTCTCTTGGAAGGGAGCTACAACCCCCTTACTTCTTTTCTTTCAAGGACCACATTTCATTAATTTTCAGACTGGATCCAAGAACATCAAATAAACATCAAGTACATGTGAATCAACCAATCTCCTTATACAATCAAACCAATGAGCCACCCGAAATTCTCAGAATGTTGTAAACAAAAAGCCAACACCAGTATCCTAAACCCAGAACACAACAACAAATAGAAAACAGGCAGCCAACAAATATTTCAAAACAGGTCCGCAACTTCACCAATATAAACTTGCGGATACCCGCACTTCACCTTCAGCTGTGCTGCGTATACCCGCACTTCGTCTTCTTCTGTACTGCGTACCCCGCACTGTGCCTTCAGCTGCTCTGCGTATACCCGCACTGTGACTTCCTCTGTACTGCGTACCCCGCACTGCGCCTTTAGCTGCGCTGCGTATACCCGCACTGCGCCTTCTTCTATACTGCGTACCCCGCACTGCGCCTTTAGCTGCGCTGCATATACCTGCACTGCGCCTTCTTCTGTACTGCGTACCCCCGCACTCTCGCTTTAGATCGCCTGCGAACCTCTGATTAGGGCCAAATTAACAGTCCTCCAATGTACTACAGACAGTCAGATCCACAGATCTGATCATGCGCCCGAGAGATCACGACTTGGCAATAGATTCGCCTTCAAATTTTACCTTGATTTAGATCTAGCTTTTAAAACTGATAACCCAAAGTTTAGATCTTAAGATATTCAACTTTCAAAGATGTATCAGCCAAGTGATCTCCTTCCCTATTTATAGTCAAGCCCTTATTCACACCATGGGACAAAACCATCAATAACCAATACAAGGGATCCAAACCGGGGCTAAATTAGATCCTATACCACGGGCCGAAACCATAGGATCATGAATGACGGGCTAAATACCACGGGCCAAACATAAGAAACCCCTCGTGAGCGCACTGCTCTGCCTTGAAGTGAGTGAACTGGGGGACCGCACTTTCTGAACGGGTAACCTGCGAGTATGACCACACGTCATGAACGACGGACCTGCGGGTCCACACCTTTTGAACCATTCACTTGCGAACCTCATAATTTTCATCATTTTAAGAGCCTAAATAGAGTTTATCCACTTGCGTGAGTTGCCATCAAGTACGACACCAGAATCATAATGCCAACATGTCTAGCATCTCAATCATGACTTTCCAAAAATAGTAAATCACCTTGCATCAATTGGTAATCAAGTATAGTTGATGGAAAATCAATTAACTTATAACCAGTCAATCCTAATAGTTCAATATCGACTTAATATCTTATCATTATTATTATTATTATCATCCTTTTTATGATAATACTATTATTATTAAAAAGAAATTCAAGTCTCTCAATCATGACTCTCAATAATGTTCTCTTACACTCTCATTAATTCTATTACACTTGCTTTCACTCATTAAAGCACATCATAAAAGATTCTCTTACACTCTCTTACACCCAGTAAAGGAATGTCATAAAATATTCCTCTTATACACTTTTTCATGCATATGTTACACTCTCTCTTAAAAAGAAGTTACAACGGCATGCATACCTCCTTAATGGCATGACTTGCATTTCCTAAATGAGCATGAGTTACACTCCTCAAAACATGCAAGTTACTCCTTTATGGCATGGATTCTTTTCTCCTCCTATATATATGTGCCTCATTCTTTCTTCCCTCACTACTTGTGCATTGTGAAAGAATAATCTGAACTTGAGAGTTGGAGAGAGTTGAAGAAAAGTGTGAGAGAGAGACTTGAAGAGTAAGAGTAAAACATGGTGAGCCAGTGTTAATTCAGTGCTTCAATCTTTCAGTGTTGATTTAGTTGAAGGGAAGCTTGAATCAGTGTGTGCATCTGTTACTGCTACCAGTGATCTTCATGCTACAACTTGTTCATATTTGGGTGAAATTACTCATTGTGTTGATATCTCATTGTACTTTGTATCTTTGTTAAACAATTGATTTCTAATAGAAGGTGGATCTGGTTGGGTTTTCCACTTGTGCGTTTTTCCCTGGTCATCGAACCTAAATTCTTTGTGCCTCATTGTATTCTTGGTTGTCTTCTATTGCGCATTTAATTTATGTTCTATCTACAATTGCATATCTAATATTACAACTTAAATAAGTTTTGTAATAAGTGATTGTTATAGAATAGAACATTGGAATTTCAACACGATATAAGAGCTTTGGTGAAGACAAGCTCAAGAATAAAATGACCATTTGCAACTATCTTTCTGTTGAAATATATCCTTTTTTCCACTCCATTTTCAACTCACTTTTTGCTGAAATATATCTTCTTGTCCACTCTATTTACAACTCTCTTTCCACTAAAATATATCTTGTTGTCCACTCTATTTGCAACTTTATTTCTTCTAAAATATATCTTGTTGTTCCATCTATTTGCTACTCATTTTCTGCTGAAATATTTCTTCTATTTTGCTGCTAAAATATCTCTTATCCTACTGAATTTTACTGCCGAAATCTTACTGCTGAAATTTTACCGCTGAAATTTTTTTGCTGAATTTTACTTTTGAAATTTTATAGGTACGGTTCTTTTAAGATTTCAAGGAACCCAAGATGTGATAGTAATTTTGCATATAGTAATTAAGGTGTTGCATGTGTTTAATAGTTGTGGTTTTGGTACTTGTTGATGCATGAAAAAGTAAAGAGTAGTTTTAATTCTATTTATAAATGTGCAAGAAACTATTGGCTTGAAAAGAAATATAATGCATAGAATGTTATGAAAGAATAACTCATAGAAATTGAATTCTTAAGATATGAGGATATTGACTCTCTCACATTATATGAGAAATGACATAACCTTATGGGTTTTGGTAATTTTGATATTATAGTTTACTAATAATAGTGGTTGTAGGTAAGAATCATGACTTTTACAAAAGATGGAATGATAGTTTTCTAAACTAACTTCTTTTGCAATGATCAAAGATGGATTATAACTAATATCATTGCAGATAATAAAGTCAATATGTATAATTATTATTACATGCCTTCACTCTGGGATCAAGGTTTGAAAATATTTATAAAATCAATGGAAGACTTATGCATGCATTGATTCATGATAAGTACTTATCGATATAAATTGTCATATTGAATGTTCACTCATCTTCACTATAAAGCATTACCTCAACTGAGAATGATGGTTTCCAAAATGTCTGAGATTAGAGTGGATCATGATGGGGTTTTCCAAGTGGTGTTCAATAAGATGCATTTCTTTTGTCAATAACATATGACTGATAGAGGCAGGATCAAGAGGGAGTTAATAACTTGCTTCAATCTCCATTAAAAAATATGTATTTTCAAGTTTTTTGTTGTTTCTCTATGGCACTTCTCTTGTTTAGATTTATCTTTATAGATCATTGATTATTATTCCTGCATGAATATTTGAATGATTCTTTCACTAACTTCTTGATGAGGATACAATCAAGAAAAACAGATCCTGAAGATCATCAAGGTGTAGAATAGTGCAAGAAGTGTAAACTCTAAGAGGAAGCTAGTCCAAGGATAACGAAGGAGCCATTTTCACATCTAGAAAAGAAAGAAAGACTTACCTTATTACCAAGTATACTTTCATTATGCTTATTTAATTTACTATTATTCCTCTTTCTCTTGTTCTAGGATCAACAAATACATTTGATGAATGTGATAACCAAGTCCTTTGTATCGAGATTGATCAAGATGTTGAGCCATTTGATGACTTGAGTGGACAGGAAGTGGATAAGAGCTCAAGATTTCTGCAAGGAAGCTGAAATCAAGAGAAAGACTAAAGTACCATATAGCCTAGTACAAAATGGGCACTTAAGGATGTTTGAATGTCCTATCTACTTTCATGTGCCACAGGAAAAGAGTACCAAGATGGAAGCTTTAGGTAAGAAATGTATGATTGTTGGTTATTGTGAAAATTCTAAAGCTTACAAAATATATGTTCCTAGTAAAAGAACTATAGAGTTTAGTGGAGGCATAACATGTAATGAAGATGCAACTCTTTGAAAGTCCATAGACACTCCTCTTCATGCTAATGTTGAAAGACATGATGATTCCTTGGATGCATAAGAAGATCCTGAGGCTGAGGTCAATCTTGCTCATGAACCCATGGATCCCATGGACTCATTGGATCCTTCTCCATGTGTTAGAAAGAGACGATTATGGCTTTGTGACACTTTACAAGATGTTGACAGACATGTTGCTCCCCGAGGAACCTTTAGAGAAAGCAAGAAACCATGTTGGTTCCAAGGATATGTTGTAGCCATAAGCAACAATATTCAAGCCTAACCATGCTCTTTTGAAGAATTTGTGAAGCCTAAAGTGTGGAAAGATGCAATGGCTGAAGAATATGAGTTAGTCATTCATAATGATGTATGGGAAGTGGTTCCAAGATCCCAAGGTATATTTGTTGTGTCTTCTAAATGGTGTATAAAATTAAACGTGTTGTTGATGGCAGTATTGAAAAATATAAATCTATATTTTTGGCTAGAGGTTTCTCTTAGAAATAGAGAATAAACTATGATGAGATCTTTGCATCGATTTCTTGTTATACAACCATCTGATCTATTGTGGCACTAACTGCAACCTAATGATGGCCTCTTCACCAAATGGATGTGAAGACTGCTTTTTTACATGGCTTCCTCATGGAAGAAGTATTTATGGAGCAACCACAAGGATTTGAAGTAAATGACTAGAAAAATCATGTGTGTAAACCGAAGAGAGCCCTCTATGGTTTGAAGCAAGCTCTAAGAGCTTGGTATGCCTGCATTGATAACTTCTTGATGAAGCTTGGTTTTACTAGAATTAATATTGATCCAAATCTTTACTTTGAGACAGTCCAAGTTATGCCTTTGATTTTGGTATTATATGTTGATGATTTATTTCTAATAGGTGGTGAACCTCGTATCCTCCAATATAAGAGGGAGTTAACTTCTAAATTTGAAATGAAATATCTTCATTTAATGCACTACTTTCTGGGTCTTGAAGCATGGAAAAAACTTGATGAGATTTTCCTTTCTAGAGGAAAATATGTTATGAAGTTGTTAGAAGTATTTCGTATGACAGAATGTAAATCCATGAATACTCCAATGGAGATGAACTTCAAGAAGTTGTGTGGTGAAACTATAGGTCCTAATTTGGAAAACCCTTCTAAGTATTGACAACTGATCCGGGCATTCATGTTCTTAGTGAACACTTGACTAGACATATGTTTTGCTGTCAATACTCTAATCCAATATGTCATTAAGCCATCACATGCACACTGGATTGTTTCAAAACATGTATTGAGATACCTTCATGGGACCATCAATCTTGGATTGAAATATATTTCCCAAGATGTAAGACTACTTGGGTAATATGATGTTGATTGGGTTAATAACTCTACTGCTAGAAAAGTCACATATGGGTGCTACTTCATCTTAGAATCCGCCATAATATCTTAGATGAGCAAAAAGAAAAAATATGTAGCCCTCAATATGACTGAATCTAAGTACATTAACACTAGCATGGGCTAGTAGTGAGGCAGTATGGCTGAGGAAGCTTTTTGGAGAGTTTTTTTAGCATGTTCTAGACACAACAATAATTTACTGGAACAATATGAGTGGGATTAGACTTGCAGAAAATATGGTGTTCCATGACAATTCCATGCATATTGAGATCAAATATCACTATATCTGAGATATGGTGCAGAAAGGAGAATTAAGACTCCATCATATAGCAACTGATGACTAGATTGTTGACATTCTTACGAAGCCTTTTCCAAAAGGAATGTTCTTGGTTTTCAGATAGCAACTTGGACTAACAGATGTGACTATTCCTAAAGAGGGAGGTGTTAAGGGAGAATTTCCCCTAAGGTCTTGGGTTAATACCCTAGTAGAGCGGGGGTTATCTATAAAGAAAAACAAGCATTCCACATAGCCATGATGCTAATATAAACAAACTACGCAAAGAGAGGTGCACCTGGGGGTCCTTCGTTTAGGAAGATCCAGCTAGGGTCCAAACCCTCTTGGAGATCCTTTTGCTCCTTCAACCTGCAAAACAATCAAATCAAGAAAGCACAATAGTATATGGACTAAAAATCATAAATAAATAAACTTCATATCATATTGAAAGTTAGTTTTGAAATTGAAATAATCATTCATTTGTAAATCATAACATTGATATCATAAACATGAAGAAGATTCATATCAAGAACAAGACAAGTGTTTCTTTTATTATAGATAACTAAAGTACAGAAATGAATGATTTCACCTGAGTCTTCCTTTCGCAAGCTCCAATCGGAACCGTCCTCCAGATTCATCCAATCTCAAGTCTTCAACAATCTCCTTCCATAACTCACTCAAGGATATATTAACAAATGGAGAGACATCATAACTCAAGGAAACAAGGGTTTCCTGTAATGGGGGAAGTGCTGGAAGCACAGGGATCTTCAGACCTGATCTCGGATAATCTCAACATAGTGATTTTTCTCTCTATTCTCTCCTCCCTTAGGCCTTCCCATTGAAGCCTTTTTATACTTCTCCCAAAGTAGTTTTTTAGTTGGGAATTCTTTGGGAACCATTGGGCCATGGGCACTAATAGGTAATCAGTAGGTAAAACCCACGATCTCCACCAGAAATTAAGGAGATTTAATGTTTTTAAGTGTTTTAAGACATATATGCGGGTTGGGTATAGATAAACCCATGTACACATGCATTTAGCTCAGAGCAATGTCACGTATAGGGAGTAAGACACTATTTTTTAAGTATTTGGACCACATCTGGAAGGAGGGGTTACCCTAGGCCATGAGTGCAACATGACAAACATCAAGAGTGATATTTGGAGCTATAACATATGCCCCCTAATATATGAGGTTAGAAGGGGTACATGATGGCCGCAATATATTATGTAAGTGCATGGAAAGGAAACTTCTCAAAAACTAAGAAGGACTTCACTAGAGTTCAGCCTGCCAAGCCATAAAAGGAGATCAGAAAGAAACATTGTCTAAGGCAGGAATACCCATGCTCAGAGAAATTAAAGCATGTATACATATCAATTACAAGTGGATCCATCAAGTATACAAGTATAAAGCAGTGGAAGATACATAATGGATCATCTGATCACGATCGAACAAGTACATGTCTAGATATCAAATATAAGAATGTCAATGATGCTGAAGGATGAAACAGATCACTGTTAGCAAAGACTGATCCCCAAAAGTACCAAATGAACATTATGGAGTAAGATGGTACTACACTACAAACTCAGGTGCCAACATATAAAATATTGCCATGAATGACTGCAACATATAAGGTGGAATGGTATCAACTAGCAGCAATAGGAGCAACTGTCAAGTGAACCAATGAATGTTGATGCAACCAGAGGTCTTCACTGACCTCTGTGGTACATTTATACACCATGGGAATAAATGATTTGAAGTCGACCATGTCAGAAATCATTTGATTACCGATCATTGATGTATACCGTTAACAAACTCGAGACTACTCGCCAATAATGATAATGAGCATCAAGGTACCCCGTACAATCTAACACGTGTGAATAGATGAGCTGGAGTCAAACACCTATAAGAATCTATCAATCAGGAGACAACGTTGATTTCCCACTGTCGATAGTGAAGGATCTACCACTAATGACTGCAAACCCCAAGGTACTACCAAATGGACTCTAGATCTTTGTCCCAGAGCAATGAGTTATAGTCAATAGGGAAAGATCCGCTAGAAGGAAGGCATTAAGGCATCCTTCATCAATCTAGCGCAAGTGTAACCCGTAGGCCAATAATGTGGAAGGAATGGGATGAAAAAAGATGTAGTAACCCGACCGAAGCACGTTTCTGGTGTACACAAGATGTGGCTAGTGCAGGACAGAAACCCTCTGAACCAACCAATAATGAAAGCTAACACAAAGATGAGTATCCACCAATAGGGTCAAATGGAGACCAAGGTACTGCACGAATCCTAATTTGTGATAGTGTAAGCTGATGTCGAACACAAGGGAAACCACTCAGTCAAAGACCCATGATATTGATCGATGCTGAGCACAAGGTGACCTATCAATAATGAAAATATGGCTAGGGTGCGGCTATAGGCCTGTCCTCAGACCAATATTTCATCGTCAATAAGGACAAGACCCGATAGTAAGAAGTCAATGAGGACCTTCTCAAATTGGCACGAGTAAGGGACCAATATAACTGATGTGATGATAGAGAAGATACTGACAACTAGGGATGGCTGACTGAAAAATGATTCAAGAGACACTATAGTGAGGCTGAATCAGGCTAACTTCCCTTGAAAAAAAGCACGACTCATTGTGACTATGTGGCAGCATATGATGACTCTATATAAGTTCACCATGTAGGAGGCATGAACGAGCCCTCCATATGATTGGAAGAGATAACCAATCGTGGGAGAACTGACTTAATAACAAGGTTGAGGCATACCTAATTCAAACAAAATCTAGCCCAAACGGAGGAGACTTTGTTTTGAGTGCGTTGTTCAAGGGCGACACGACTAACTCTAGCTACCAATAATAAGTGGAACTGTCTCGTTCCCGCTCTTTTTGGAATATATAATTTTTTTGTCTTTTTCTTTAAGCTAGAAAAAGAATAAAAGAATGCTATAGTACAGTGGAAATAATGATTTTTGGTGAAATAGATGATCTAGTTCCTGGGATTGAAACATTCCTATGCTCAATGTAAGGAGGTAAAAATTGGTCAAGGACACTCAAAGGCATGTTCCTTCCATGGGTCAACATGTGTCAAGTTGCAAAAGTCAAGGGCATGTAAGTTTGATTTTGCAGTCGTCATGGTCAAAAGTTGGCTTAAACATGAGTCCAAGTGAAGCTAGGTCAAGGCCAAAAGGTGAAAATGGTCAAAATGAAATGCAGTAGTACAACTCAACACAAAGGAGCATCTAGGGTGTACGGCCAGAATGAAGCGGAGAAGCAAAGAGGAATGAGTCTTCAGCGCATAAGTCATGGCGGGACTAGAGAGGACTCCTGAGCCTACTCAGATCGAAGCAGCATGGGAAACAAATGTTAGTGAGGTGATAACTACGATTCCCATGAAAAGGATGGCTCTACCATCGTGTCATGATTTAAAAATCGGCGGGTGAAGATGGTTTACGAACCATAACACGATGGGATCGACCCTATGGTAAGTATATCGGAAAATAGAGGATAGTATGAATAATGAAATGGAAAAAAATGACTTCCTTAACCTATATGCTAGTAAAAAAAAATGATACCTACCATGATGGGTCAGCAGTCATGGAACTATCTCAAAAATGTTGAAAAAGTGTCCAAAATGTCCTAAAAGTCAAACCATTCTCGACATTCCAATCTCGAAAGTTAAAAGTTACATGAGACAAAAAAAAATCAAGATTTGAAAATATTTTGCATTTTCAAAGCTTATATAATAGTCTTTTGACTCACCATTATCATCATTTGGTTTGAGAGCAAAGAAGTGGAGCAAAAGGAGCAAGCGTTGCCATTCGCCAAAACTGACCATTCGAATTGTCCCAAAATCACTAGGTAACCCTTAAACTTATCTTGCATTCAATTGTGATTGGTTTTAGAATTTTTAATTTAAGTTTTACAATTGAATTATTGTAAAAAAAAAAATCACGGCGTATACGCGGTTTGGATATAAACAACTCGCATATACGCAGGCCCTACACGCGATTGTGTGTAATGTGGACCCGCGTATACGCCATGAAAACTTCAAACAAAAAATATAACGGTCTAAATTAATTTTTTCTTCAGGATTCCAGTCACTTAGAGACAAAGAGAGCATACCTTAGTGGATGATGAGGTTATGAATGATCCTAATTCTTTGGATGCCTTACGAGGATGTGGTTTGCTAAAGTTATTTAAAATGCCAAATATGAAAGCAAACACCCGCCTGCTTGAAATGCTCATTCACTACTGGAGCATCGAGGATGACACATTTAATATTGATCAGATGCTACTCAGGATAGAGGTTGAAGATATTTATTTCATCACTGGCCTTTCCTGGAGGGGAGACGTGGTACATTCCACGGGAAGGTCACGAGGCAGTCTCTCCATCAAGGACTATGTACATATCTATTGCCCGGGTCATCCTAAAAAGGTTGGTAGTCAAATTCCAATCAAACATGTGGAGACTTTATCTTTGAGAATAATCATGTTCCCCACAGCTAGAGTAAACGGATCGGCTTCTTTGCACTAGGCATCACAGCTAGCCATGAGCTTGGTGGTAGACTACCTCACCATCGTCTTTGATTGGTGTACTCCTCTTCTTGCTAACCTGAAGAGCTAGCTTACTTCTATCAGGAAGGAACAAACCAAAAACTTCAGATATGGAACTATCTTGTGCTCTTTCTTCTTTGAAAGGGTCCCAGCACTTTGTCCTAGAATACCGGTTTCGATCACCACCCCACGAGATCCACGCATGGGCAGGTGGGTTGACTTGATGAAACGTCTAGGAGGTGGGGATGTCCCATGGACTACTTTTGATTATCACTTCTTCTGCTGGTGGGAGCAGCAGATCGTCTCCATAGATGACTACCCTTATGCTGGGTTGGATTTCCGAGGGGATCCTGATCTTGCATTACCACCGACCATAGCATGGGCTGACATAGGTAATAAATATTTTTGAGTTTACAATTTTTTGTGATTTTTCAAATAAATTTGGAAAAATAATTTTGATAGGATTCAAATGATTAACATGATGATCATGTTCCAGATATTGGGCTGGTGCAACTAGATGGGTTCCCATGGCATGGACATCACAGTCGAGGGGCCGAAGAGGCAGCTGTATACACAGAGCGACCTCTACACACTATTCGACAGCACTTGGTGAGACTAACTCACCGAGTACCGATGGAGGCCGTAGATGATCTCCCTATAGATATGCAACGTCATGTGGTTGGCATGCCACGAGGCTGGGTTCGCACTCTTAGGCGTGTGGCCAAAGCAATAGTTGCATACTTAGCTGCTCATCCTAAGCCGGTGCATTAGATGTACTGGACATGATTATGGGCATTTAAGTTCCAATTTTTGTATATTATTTTGGACACACTTATGTACACTCGAGATGCTTTATCATATATATATATACAGTTCTGACATTTTGATGCTTGGTTTTATTGTGATGAATGATTGATATGCCAGTCTAATGCTTGATTAGCAATAGAATCCGCTAACCAATTATGAGATCTTGGAATGTGAAAATAATTAATGTAAGTAAATGATCTTTGCAACAACCTCACCCTTAAATACTGGCGATATGAACATGGATCCCTTACCCAATAAATGTTATTCAGTTGTGACACTATCAATTGTGAATCAAGACAAACTACCAACTGATCGATTTCATAAGAAATTGCTTCGGATAGTAAATTAATGACGGCAGTATACTCAACCATATTATTTGAAGCAGGACCAATGAATACTCCTCTTGACACCATCAACTGACCAGTTGGATAGTAGATTACCCAAGCTGCAGAAGAAAGGTTCTGAGTGTGTCGACTAGCACCATCAGCGAATCCAAAATAGACCAAGTCATCCATGAACACCTGCCACAGCAGACCAAAAAGTGTCGATGTCAACAAACTCTAGATGTGATATGTACAAATATACAAAATGTAAAAAGAAGTCATTGCCTAACTGCTACTTAAGAAAAGTACTTCTTGAGGTAAATCTCATTTCGGGGCTCCGCCAACTTGTTTCCTTCAAAATCAATTAACTCATATGCCCCTTTTTCTAAAACTTGTTTAATTATAAAGGGACCGTACCACATAGGTTTGAACTTGCTTGCCCCCAAGGTGTCCTTATCTTGGTCATAGACCAAGACAACGTCGCCTTTAGAAAAGACTCGAGGATGGAGTGCTTTGTCATACTGAGTTTTAACCCTTTTCTTATGACCCTCATTGATTGTGGCGGCATCTCGATGCTGCTCATCGAGATGCTCCAAATGAAGGAGGTGCTCTTCGAGACTAGAGCTCAATAGCTAACTTAAGAGATGGAATTTCACATTCAATAGGAAAGATAGATTCCATACCATAAACTAACCGAAAAGGTGTAAAACTTGTAGTAGTCTTTACGGAGGTTCATATGCCCAAAGAGCCGGATAAAACATAAGATGCCAATTGGACTGATTTTTGTCGATCATCCTTTATACGATCATCTTAAGGGTTTTGTTCACTGCCTCGACCTGTCCATTGGCTTGAGGATACTATGAAGATGAGTGCTCCTACGGGAAACCCAATTTAAGAGCCAATTCAGACATTAGTTGGTTTTGGAAATGACTGCCATGGTCAGTGACAATCTCTCTCGGGATACCGAACCTTGAGATAATCTGATTAAAAAGGAATAATGCCACTGTTTCACTATCATTTTTATAAGTGGGCATGGCCTCAGCCCACTTCATGAAGTAGTCAACGGCCACGATAATGTACTTGTGATTCGCTGCTGAAGGCAGATTACAAGTTGTAAAATCAATACCCTATTTAGTAAAAGGACCGACAGTGACAATGGGGAAAAGAGGAGTTGGATGTGCGTGCATCTTCCGAGTATAGATTTGACAAGGGTGACAACGTTTTACCGCTTCAACACAGTCTTTGAAGAGAGAAGGCCAAAAATAGTTGGCACGCAAGATAAGTTGGGTTGTAGCAAGCCCTGAAATATGACCACCACAAGCTCCACTGTGGCAATCATTAAGAATTGACTCTGCTTCCTCTAGGGTTAAACAACGCCAAAGGATTGAATCAACCCCTCGACAATACAATGTGTCACCGATGATGAGATAGTTCTTGGCCAGGTGACGTAATTTTCGGTGTTCATCCTTAGAGAAAGTAGAGGGGAACTTCGAAGTCTGGAGATAGATAATGATATCTCAATACCAAGGGTCAAGTGAAGAGATGAGGAATAAATGTTCGTCCAGTAAACTTTCCTCGTAAAATGTATTCCCTCAACAAGGTAGCTCAAAGATTAACTCCAGAAAAACCATAGATTTCTTAGACTTGGTGGACAAGAACTCAAGATCGAGTTCTTGTAAGATGACTATCCATCGATTATATTTGCCCCCAATCACTTACCTACTGAGGACAAATTGGAATGGATTGACTGTTGCTAAGACAAAAGTTTTGCGTACAAAAATATAATGGCAGAGCCACTGGATAGCATGGACAGCTGCCAAAACCAACTTCTGAACAGGGAAATAGTGAAGTTCAAGACCTATCAAGCCTAGGCTCAAATAATAAATCACATGCTTGATGAGAGCATCATCTTCCTAAACGAGAACCATACCTATGGTTGATTCTGCCACAACGAGATATAAAAGGAATTCCCTACCATAATCTGGTGGACTCAAAAGTGGGGCAGAGACTAATGCCTTTTTCAAGGCATCAAACAACTGCTGCGTAAAGTCATCCCACACATATGGGACTCCTTTACGTAGCAAATGCATAAATCCTTTAGTGATCTCAGCATAATTTGCTATAAACCTTCTTAAGAAATTAGCTTTCCCTTGAAGACTTTGAAGTTGTCGAATTGAGGATGGGGGAGGCAACTAAATTATTGCCTCTACCTTGAAGGGATCAACCCGAATCCCTTCATTTGACACAATGAACCCTAATAACCAACCAGATGTAACTGCGAAAATGCACTTCCTGGGATTCAACTGGATCTTGTAAAATCGACATCGCTCAAAAACCAATCGAAGGTGACTAGGATGATCAGTTCTCTTTTGAGAACGAGCTTCTAGATCATCTAGGTACACTTTGATAATATGTTTAATGTCATGGAAAGCATATGACATGGCCCACTGGAAAGTAGCTCCAGCATTTTTAAGACCAAAAGGCATCTTTCTATATGCAAAGGTACCCCAAGGACATATAAAAGTTGTCTTATGCTAATCTTCAGGATGGATAGAGATCTAATTATAACTGGAAAAACCATCCATGAAGGAGAAAATCTCATTGCCTACACATTCATCAATAATCTGATCAATAAATGGCATGGGGTAATTATCTTTGGGACAAGCTTTATTTAGGTCCCTAAAGTCAATGCACAATAGGATTGTTCCTTGCTTTTTATCCACAGGGACTGGATTAGAAAGCCAATCTGTAAGAGGAACAGGGTATATGAAACCCACCTTGAGCAGCTTCTCTACTTCAGCTTTAATGGCTGCTGCTTTCCTAGGATTAACCAATCGAAGCTTTTGACGAATAGGTTTGGAGTTTTCATACATCTTGATCTCACATTGAACAATGGATGGATTGATGCCAGGCATTTCTTCATAAGACCAAGCGAATACATCTCGAAATTCCTTAAAAAGGTCAGTGTAAATTTGAATTTCTTCAGGGGAACATTCTTCTCTAATGAAGAGATTCTTGATCATGATAGGGTTCCTAGAGATGTTTATAGATATCATTTTTGAAATTACTGACATATTACCTTTAGCACGAAAGTGTGCTGGATCCAAAGGATTTTATACTATACAAACATCACTAGTAAAGAGCTCGGAGAACCTAGATTCTACTTCCTGCAATGGAGGAAGAAAATACGAACGATGGTGTAAATCTGCCCAAGGTCGGTGTACACCCATCATTACTTCCAAGATTGCTCCCTAGGATGGTAAAAATGTGTCTAAATAGTCCATAGCGGAGGCTGAATCAAGGGTCCAAGCCAGGGCCACATCACCATCTAGCTCCTCTTTAGAGAAAGGAGTAGAAAGGCTGTCTGCAGAGTTGACGATAGACTGATATCTGAGCTCTGTTGCAAACATAGGAAATGCCAATCCAAAACTTGTCCTTCAGCTAATGTGGTCATAGGTGAAGGCAAGGTCCAAGGATCTGAAAAGTAATGAGTTCGAAAGAACCCTTCTTGTGAAGATTCCTTGGTTGATGAAACAACATTGATTCTAGCGATAGGAGAGGGAATATCAAAGGTACCCATTAATGAAGAATACATCCCAGCTCCTAGATTCTCAGTCGGCAGACAAGCATTATCCACTAAAGGAACAATAGAGTCTGAAGTTGCTCGAGGATCAAATGGACAATAATCCAATTGATCAACCTTAACGATTTTCCCTTCATGAGGAAAGCAAATGACACGAAATAGAGTCGAAACAATGGCGTCCATTTCGTATACCCAGTTCCTTCCCAAGAGGAGATTGTAGTCTAGGTTAGCATCAATCACTTCTACTTCAACATTAACAACTTTTCCCCCAACACATATGGGAAAGGCCGGGATAATCCCATGCGGCTTATGAGAATGCCCGTCAAATGCAATCAAGAGGGTAGGTGAAGGAACAGCCGAAGGCGATCCGATGGCCTTCCAACATGACATCGACATGACGCACATGGAAGCTCCTTCATCAATAACGGTACGAAAAATGTTAATTTTTTGGTATGTATACTTTATTTGAAAATCCATGTGATGAGGGAGTCGCTTTTTGACATTTAGCATGTCGAAAGTGAGCACTAAAGAGTTATTTGGATCAACTACCCCTATCGCCAAAAGTAAAGCACTTCATTGAGTTGGACATGACTGGAGAACCTCTAAAGTGGAAATAGCACATGATCTCTGAGCCAGATCCTCAACAATGGAGTAATTTTTGGCGAACCTAGCATTTGGATTGATAGTCGCACGTTTAGCGGAACTTTTCGGTATCCATGGCATAGTCTCGACAGGGGGTCACTCAATATGAAGGTCGGTACTTCTGGGAGTAGTTTTTTCCTTGGATGTTTTAGCTTCACAATAATCACGTGACTGAGTGGCCACATGGACATTAGAAGCCTTCACGAAAACATTTGATGATTTCTCCCCTTCCTAGTTGCCCCCTGCAGAGGTACCAGGGTTTGAATTCGTGCCAACAAGCAGTTTCTGCCCTTGGGAAAAGGGTTGGTTAACACAGCTTGAGAACTAGAAGTCCATTGCTGCCCTAAAAAGTGCTAAGCATCTTGAATCTTTGGGCAGAGATAAGTTAAATGGTCTCCACTGCATAACTCACACGAAAACTTGACTTTCTTTTAGAGTCATTTCTACCACCACCAGCATTATTGTTGGATTTATTTGCATCAATATTCTCATCTTGACTCTTTTTCTTACCTCATCCTTTCTTCTTCCCATTGAAATTTTGATTTCCTTTGGGGTTGGCAGATTGGACAAAATTAACTAAAGAGGGTTGGGAAGACAAAGGGTTAGACGATGTGACATGGTTCTTAGGAGTAGTTTGTAAAGACAACTACTGCAATTGGGTTAACAGGTTTACCGCATTTGTGTCTACTGATCCAATGATACCATCCACATGGGGACTTGGCTTCGACTTGGCTATATCAACCTTAGTCCTGGGAGCTTCGAGAAAGTTTTTTTGTAGAATCCCAAACTGAGAGTAAATCAATTCTAATTGCTGGGCTCTAAAAATAGCTTGCTCTTCAGAATAGACTCCAAATAGGGAGACATCCTTAGAGATTTCAGGTTATAAAGATTTCAAAGACCATTCGAGAAGGTATTCTAGAGGGATTTCGGTTTTAATGAGCCTCTTTCTCCATCTCAATTCCTAAATGTGATAAAAAATGTGGGTTGCCATATCTTGACGAAAATTGGCTAGAAGTTTCGTTCTGGCATCATAATGGATGGGAAACTGGAAATGATTTAGAAAAATATTAGCTAAGTCGATGAAAGATGTAAAGCTGTCCCCTGGAAACTATATATACCACTTGGCCACATTACCAATCAAGGTGCGTTGAAAAAGTTTCAACCTAACCGAGTCATTGATAAGGGAGTTTGACGAGCACCACAAATGGAATGTGGTTACATGGTCGCCCGGGTCTTCGCCACCCTTCCCCTCAAACTTTTGGATTGTCCAAAGGGAGTTTGGTTGGGACCATAGGCCAGGCTAGATTGTATTTGATTGGATCATTTGTTAATTTCGTGAGATCTGGAAAATTCAATGTTGCTAGAAAAGGAAGCCTAGAAGGACCTTAGGGATTCCACCTAGACTGGGCTGAGCTCCCAAAGTCCTGAAAAGATTGGCTTGGATTTTGGAAAGCACGAGGCTGCCCGAAGTTACACATAGAACTAGCTGCACCAAAAGGAGAACCTTGTGATCTAGAAAAACTCAGAGTTTGACCAACTCCAGTTGAAAAACCTCCATAACCAGTGAAGCTTCCTCCTAAAGGATTATAAGGAGTTGATAACCCCTGATAAGGATTCCAAGCAGAAGCTAAGGGAGGAATACTTCGAAACGTGTTAACTGTGGAGTACGGCCTATTCCCTTGTTGGCCTAAGAAGGAATTCCCAGTTCTCATGCCATTACCCATAGGGTTAGTCCAACCTTGAAAAGGATTACTTTGTCCTGTAGCGGAAAAATGCATAGATCCTATCATCGAGTTGGAATGTGGTATATGACCACTTCCAAAAGGAAAACCCTGGAATGAAGCCAACCCACCCATCATGGATGTGGAGGCAATAAAAGGAACTGACGAAATACCTTGTGAATAGGTGCCAAACAGAAAAAATCTAGAACTAAAAGCACTAGCTTGGGAATTTCCACTCGTAGAAGGAATGGAGGTAGACCCAACTAAAGATGTGCTAGCAAAAGACCCAAATAAAGATGTGTAGGGAATGGAAATAGTTCCTCCCCCTTGTATAGATGTTGGAGTCTGCATAGTTGTAGCACTTGTGGTAGAAGCCATGCTCCTAGTAGTGGTCGTCGATGGTAAGTGCGTAATGTGACGCGGACTTGAAGGTCTATGCATCGGAGTCCCAACGTATTGTAATACATTTGGATGGCTAGAAGGTAGGGGAGAATTTGGAGCCGCTGACGACTCTGAGAGTTCTTCTACCTCTATGTTATCTTCCAATTGAAAGAGAACTCCAGAAACAACCGGAGTGTTCCTCTCTTGTTCTACGGAAGTACCAGACCTGTCTTGAACACTAATGCCCCCAAGGGGAGGATCAATCCCTAATGCATCAGCTGCCATGAAATGGAACCAACCGGCAGTATTACCTCTGCACCTTCTAGGAGAAGGCTCTAAACTTGGTGGTGAAGGACCACGAAGTCTTCGAGACCATATAGGTGATCGGTCAGCCACTTTGAATTTTTTATTAAGCTCTAAATAAAGACTCAAGGAAAAATGAAATTTAGGCTAACTGAGAGCACAAAGCACGCACTAAAAGGCCCCTAAAAGATATCAGCTAGTCAAACAAATTTCAAGTATTTCCACTCTCAGTGATGAGGACCAAATACCAAAATACAAGAAAGTGAAGTAAGGGGCCTTTCGAAGATAGTCTGGGATAATAACGGCCCAGTCCTACCAGTTAAGGTAACAGAAGAAGTTACGTTGACCTCCTAACAACAGCCTGCGCCAGTGCAAGCCCTCAAGCTTCACAAGGGTGTCCTCCAGTAGTACCATTGAAAGTGATACAATGTCGACCTCAGGTGCCATGAGATTCCCCTCCGCAGCCACCTATGTAGATCCCTAGGAGAAGCAACTAAGGTTACCAGCTCGTGTCAGAAGCCAGATGGAATAGTCTTGAGGTAAGATCCGACAAGTAGGAGAGGGGGTATCTATCTTCCTTATCTTCAAAAACCCTCATGCTTCACTCCTAGATCCAAAGCTTTCCTGGTATTCCTAACGCTATTAGATTTGCACTCACTATTCAAACTCCTATGTTTGACAGTTTAAATGGCCTTGGAGATTTTTCTCTCCACTCGCCTAATCCAAGGCCCTAAAATATCCTAAAACATGTGTCTAACTTGACAATGATAAAAAAGTTTTAGTGTATTTTAATTAGCGCTTGTTTTTAAATGGGCTATTCTTTAAGTCAAGGGATAAGTGGAAGTGAGACTTGTGGTGTTTTGACGCAGAAGAAATTAATAAAAACCAAACTATATGCAAATGCACTCGTTTTTTTCTTCGATGAAAGAAATTTCTACTAGGTTCAGAGGAACTTCTAAGAAAGAAACAATTTTTTCTTTTCTTTTCTCTTACTCAAGCTTCACACTCACAAAAATTAACAAAACTATGGATGCCCTAAAAAGATGCACAAATTTATCCTAATACAATGAGTACATGCTGATGGAAAACTTAAGACTACTCTAAATCAAGAAATGAAAGTAACTTGTTTATCAATTCTAATTTGCCACTTAAGATGTTTAGATAGAATATAAGTTTCTAATGCTAATTTTCATCCAAACACTGAAATCAAGTTTCAAGACAAACAAAAAATCACTTTCACTCGCAAAAAGAAACTAAATCAAAACAAAGTTCAAGAAAGCAAAACCAAGTTTTTGAGAAGTTTTCTTCAAAAGCAAAAACAAAAATGTCTTTTCAAAAAGTGCTATAAACAAGACTGAAACTCTATGATCGAAGAACAGGCAACAAAACGCTTTTGCAAGTTAACAACACAAGATGGGTGAAAACTCAACAAAAAAAATGTGTTTCAAGATACTCTTAACAATCAAAAGCAATAACAAAAAGCTTGGCAAAAAAGACCGAAAAGATCGAAAAGACAACTTTCAAGAAAGTGTCAATCAACGACTTTTAGAAAGTAAGAAAAGTAGATCGTCACAAAGATGTAGTTTTGACATGCAAACAAAAAGTCACCAAAACAATATTTGATACAAATATTGAGATCAATCTTTCTACCCTGGAGGACCAGAGCAGCTAAGATTCCCAACAAGAAATCTCGTGTGCTTAAACAAAAACGATGATGCTTGCAACAAAACAAAACAAGACCAAGACTTCCCACAAATGGAGAGAGTTTGAAATCATATACTTTCTATAAAAATAAAGACTGACACAAAAAATTAACTACTTAGGACTAATTCAAACTAGCAGACAGATCTTCAGAAACAAAAATATTTGAAAAATCTTGAAAATTTTAAGGTATACGTGACTATGTTAGTGCACAACTACGTTTATACGCTATTCAGCCCAAGGAAACCTGCGTATACATTGGTTGACTTGAGGAAACATGCGTACATACGCCTCTGTAAACTAGAAAAACATCGTATATAACAGATTACAAGAAAAAACAAAAACAGTTTGAAGAAACTGATCAAACTTACAATTCAAGTTCCTATAGGAACATACTACTCAGTCATAGTAAGTAAATAAACAGTTGAGCCCTGATTGGCTTGAACAAACCCAAACTAGGAACAACAATACTATTGTCCCCAGTGGAGTCGCCAATTCTATTAAGGGAGAATGTTCCCTAGGGTCTTGGGTCAATACCCTAACAGAGCGGGGGTTATCTATAAAGAAAAACAAGCATTCCACACAACCATGATGATAATATAAACAAACTACGCAAAGAAAGGTGCACCTGGGGGTCCCTTTTTTGGGAAGATCCAACAAGGGTCCAAACCCTCTTGGAGTTCCTTTTGCTCCCTCAACCTACAAAACAATCGAATCAAGAAAACACAACAGTATATGGACTAAACGTCATAAAGAAATCAACTTCATATCATATTGAAAGTTATTTATGCAATTGAAATAATCATTCTTTTGTAAATCATAACATTGATATCATGAACATGAAGAAGATTCATATCAGGAACAAGACAAGTGTTTCTTTTATTATAGATAACTAAAGTACAAAAAGGAATGATTTCACCTGAGTCTTCCTTTCACAGGCTCCAAGCAGAACCGTGCTCTGGAGTCGTGCAATCTCAAGCCTTCAGCAAGCTCCTTCCATAACTCACTCAAGGATATCTCAACAAATGGGGAGACGTCATAACTCAAGGAAACAAGGGTTTCCTATAATGGGGGAAGTGATGGAAGCATAGGGATCTTCAAACCTGATATGAGATAATCTCAACAGAGTGATTTTTCTCTCTATTCTCTCCTCCCTTAGGCCTTCCCATTGAAGCCTTTTTATAATTCTCCCAAAGTAGTTTTTTAGTTGGGAATTCGTTGGGAACAGTTGGGCCACGAGCACTAATAGGTAATCAGCAGGTAAAACCCGCGATCTCTTCCTGAAATTAAGGAGATTTAATTTTTTAAAGTTTTTTAAGACATATATGCGGGTTGGGTATAGGCAGGCCCACGTACACACGCGTTTAGCTCAGGGCAATGTTGTGTATAGGGAGTAAAACACTGTTTTTTAAGTATTTAGACCAGGTCTGGAAGGAGGGGTTGCTGTAGGCCATGAGTGCAGCATCACAATAATCAAGAGTGAGATTTGGAGCTATAACAGGAGGTCATGGATGATGAGCCTTGGATGTGTAAGATCCTTGTCATGTGTTGACAAGTGGATCCACCCAAGTAATGATGAGCCTTGGATATGCAAGATTCTTATGATGTGTTGACAAATGGATCCCCGAAGCAATGATGAGCCTTGGATGTGTGAGATCCTTGTCATGTGTTGACAAGTGGATCACCCCAAGCAAAGATGAGCCTTGTATGTGTGAGATCCATGTCATGTGTTGACAAGTAGATCCCCCAAAGAAGTGATGAGACTTGGATGTGAAAAATCCTTATCATGTGTTGACAAGTGGATCCCTCCAAGCAAAGATGAGACTTGGTTGTGTGAGATCCTTGTCAAATGGGTTATCCCCCCAAGCAGATATGTGACTTAGTTGCATCAAATCCTTGATAAGTGGGTTATTCCCCTAAGTAGAGATGAGACTTGGTTGTGCGAGATCCTTGTCATGTGTTCGAAAGTGTCAATCCCCCCAAGTGAATAAAGGGTGATGGATGAATCTCCCCTATGATGATTCTTATGCTTTAGATTGTGACACCATTTTTCCATATGAGATAGAGTAGAGATGAGTATAGATGATCAAAGATGAGTAGAGAAAGCATAGATCTTTGATGAAGAAAGAAATTCATCCCTAGCTGAGAGGGTGTGTTGAAAATTGGCAGCTCAGGGATGAATTTCTAAAAATAAAATGCCTAAAAATACAAATTATAAAATCTCATATTTAACAATTCTGGAGTGAATTTCTAAAAATATAAAGTCATGTCTAACATCTCAAGCATGACTTTCCAAAAATAGTAAATCACCTTGCATCAATTGGTAATCAGGTATAGTTGACAGAAGATCACTTAAATTATCATCAATCAATCCTAATAGTTCAATATCGACTTAATATCTATCATCATTATTATTATTATTCTCTTTATGATATTACTATTATTATTAAAAATAAATTCAAGTCTCTCAATCATGGCTCTCAATAATGTTCTATTACACTCTCATTATTAGCATGGCATATTCCTCTTACACTCTCATTAATTATCTTACACTCACTTTCACTCATTAAAGAACATCATAAAATATTCTCTTACACTCTCAGACAGTCAATAAAAGCATGTCATAACAGATTCCTCTCACACACTCTCTAATGCATATGTTACACACTTTCTTAAAAGCATAAGTTACAAATCCATGCGTACCTCCTTAATGGCATGAGTTACATTTCCTAAATGGGCATGAGTTACAATCCTCAAGGCATGGATTTGTTGCTCCTCCTATATATATGTGCCTCATTCTTTCTCCCCTCACTACTTGTGAATTGTGAAAGAATAATTCGAACTTGAGAGAGTTGGAGAGAGTTAAAGAAGATTGTGAGAGAAAGTCTTGGAGAGCAAGAGAAAAAATTAGTGACCCAAGGTTGATGCAGTGCTTCAATGGTCATTCAATTGAATGGAAGGTTGATTATGTGTGTTCACCTACTACTACTAATAGTGATCTTCATGCTACAACTTGTTCATATTTGGGTGAACTTACTCATTCTCTTGATCTCTCATTGTACTTTGTATCTCTATTGGACAATCGATTTCTAACAGAAGAATAATATGGTTGGCTTTTCCCGTTGTGGGTTTTACCCTAGTCATTAGACCTAAATTCTCTATGTCTCATTGTATTCTGATTTGTCTTATATTGTGCATTTGATTTATGTTCTATCTATAATTTCTTATCTAACATTGCAACTTAAATAAGTTTTGTAATAAGTGATTGTTACAACATAGAACATCAAAATTTCAACAAGGAGAATGTAAGTCTGTCATGTTATCTCATCAACACTCCCTCCCAATGAGTGAGGCATTCTCAACAAGTCCAAGCTTGTCCTTGAAGTAAATATATAGACTTCACCTGGGGATAGAGGCTTTTCCAGCAAACTGCTACACTATAGAGTAATATTGAAGCCACTTTGCTTCATTTTGTACCATGTCTCAGTATTGAATCTCACGGTGCTTCGACCTATCATCATGATCATCGCCTACATCTGATCAAAACAATCCTACAAGTATCCACTAAAGCCATACTACTCAACTTGCCAATCCAACTGTAATATACATGACCATTGGAATATTGACTGCGACAAATGTTTGCTTCATGTTCAGAGTCATAACAGAGCCCAAGCTTAAGAAATATCCTGATGAACTATTCTATCTTCAACACTCTCTTCTCAAACTAAATTTTCACATGTGCTACATTGTTCAAAAACATAATTGACTTTTCCATGACCGGCTGTACCATGCTAATACTCTAACTCATGTTGAGAAACATGCCTAGGCTCATAAAACTAATCAACTTCATTTCTTTGTGTCCATCATCACTACTACTTTCTTTTCACCTTAACTAGGTGCTCCTTCTCACACTGAAACATATATGGCTGTAATAATTCAGGTTGCTTCCTCTACCATTGTTTCTCTCTAGCATATCAACTGACAGTCCATCTCTAATTCAAATATCAAATCCCTCTGAATCTAAAACAAGGCTTTCTAACTACTCCCTTTGTCACATGAGTCCTTCTGCTTTCATTAGAGACAAACCATATACGATTACTCTTGATCCATCAATCCAAACCCAAGCTCAATGTGTCTACTTGTGATTCTACAAACCTTCTTCAATCATGAGACTTCTTCTCATGTACTTCAAAGTCTTGAGGTGACATTCTGTACACTTATTCTCCCTCAATTACATCAACGAGAGAAATAAATTTTTCATTCACCTAATGCAATTATCAAAGTAATGAAATTAGTTCTAACAAAAGTGCACCTCTTAGTATTGGAGAAAAATTCTTGTCATGATCCTCTCTCTATTTCTGGGAGAACCTTCTATTTAGCTCTTGCTTTGTACTTGTCTATGTTTCCATTTGCTGCATGCATACTTCAAACTTTTTGGTCTACTAGCTCACTCTAACCTTGGATTTCATTTAGCACAATATCTCTCAACTCGACTCATGATTCAAGGAAAGTCCTCTTGTCACGTGCTTTGCTTCATTCTTCCACTTCTTCCATCTGCTGCCAAAACTTTGGAAACCTTCAAAATGTACCAACAATCCTCAATAGAATGTATAAAAATTACAACCAAGCAAAGAGTACAATGACAAGAGATTAACTAATAATAAAAATAGTAACAATAGTAATAATCAAAGAGGAAATGGTTGGTTTGAAACGCGTCGACAAATGACTTTCCATGTGATTTTCGCTGAAATCTTTCTCTAACCTAAGGTACTTATATTTTGAGGATTATAGGAGAATGCCAACTCCCTCTTAATCTTAGCTTTCTTGCATCCATATTGTGAATTTATCATCATCGTCCACATCATCAACATGGTGTCATTCCTTCCTTGAATAGGCTAGGGTTTCTTCTTTCAGCAGAAAACGTTAATCTAGGTCTAGGGTTTTGTACATAAACCCTAAGTATTTCTTACTTAAACCCTTTTAACTATCTAGGGTTTTCAAATATCTAGCTAGGGTTTTTAACTTCAAAACCTAGATCTTCAAAATCCTTCAAAAATTGGTCTAGGGTTTACAAACCCTAGTTTTATAATACTCATCATTGCACTCTTTTCAAGTCAATTCCGAAATGTCCAAAAACTATAGAGTCCTCATGTTGGTCACTGCTTCAACAATACCTGCAATGATACTTTCACATAAATATATTCTTAGTTAAACATTAACCTTTATCACGGTAAAATATAAAAACACACCAAGTTCTACAAATGAATCATTTTTATTCTTTCTTGAGAGGACTTCTTCTTCAATATTGAAAAGGAACTTGATTTATTTTTCATTGTAAGATCAGAATATTAGCACACTCTTCAACACTCCTTGAAATGTGGAGAGTTTATTCTACACTACAGATTATCGTAGCAACGCTAGTAGCAAATTATGTGTCTACATAGAAAATACCCAAGACCATAGGACCTGTTAGCTCTGGTATATAACATTGATTCTCTAAAAGCTGGAGGAAAACTTGGTCCTTGGTCGTGCTCAAAGGAGGCCTATACTGGTTATTCTCACCTTCTCCTTTACCTCTCTCACCCTCCCTTCATCTCCATTTCGCGTGCCTTTTGGTTTAAACTCATATAAAAAATCCCTTACTATTAAGCCCCGAGTGCTAAAACCCTTACCCTGTAAACCCACACCCATACGACTACCCGCCTTCACAAAAACTTCACCCATAACCTCCACCGTTGATCTCCGCCTCCTGATCTGATGGCTCCTGTCGCAGTGACTTACACGATGGTTTCACCGCCATCAGATCATCTCTGCCACGATTGGACAACATTCACTCTCCCTGCGCCCGCAAACTGATGGGACATTAATGCGTGATGGAGGGTGGTTTGCCCCTCTCCCCCACTTCCATGTGTCACACTCTAGATGGAATCGCACTCTGTTGTCCTTTTACCACCCGATGATCAACAAGATTGTGATTAAAACCTCTTACCGCTCAAACCCATTTTCCCGCCCGATAGCTTCCGCGTGTTTCCACTGCCTGATGACCGTTGGATCTGCCTACTAATATCCAATGACCCACATTTATTCTGCCTCACCTTTCCCGATAGCCCTGCTAACTCATCCTCGCCATCTATCCTCCTGATCCAATGGTTAGTCTTGCTCTTCCATTCAGCTCGTACATTCACCATGCAGTCCATGCCCCTCGACCATTCCCATGTACCCAAAGGAATAAAGTGACTAACATGCCCATACTAGTTGCATTTGCTCCTCAGCAAATGCATTCAATAGATGGTATGGCTGAGAATAAAAATGACAGAGCTCAAGCAGATGACTACACTTAACAGTTATGGAATTCCATCCCATACGATACTCCACTTGCCCGAGAGGACAACAGAGCACCTCAGAAGATCAAATTCGCCCACGGAAGCAAGCAAAAATGCTCAGAGACTCAACCTAGTAGTTAAATGTGGTTGGTGGTCACTTATGACCCCTCCATACCTAGAATGGCCAAGTGCCTTTGTAATGAAACTCTATATATACCCAAAATATATATGTAATCAAGGTTGATGGTTGATGTTTTGATGTAAGGTTCAACTTCTGGAGGCTATAACTATTTTGATACTTGCAGCATCTCATCTTCATTTTCAACTAATACAAGCTTGTTTTGTTCTTAATTTCTCACTTTCCATTCTTCTTCTGTTCCAAGATGTGCCTGATATGCTGTATTTCTGAGCTCTTGGTGTCTAGCATTAGAGAAGTTGTCATCCTATCTCTGTGTTAAAGTCTTGTATGTATCAGTGAATAAGTTATTCAGGTTTCTTTTCACCTAGTACCAGAGAGCTGTCATCCGGTCTGTTTATTAGGGAATTAGATTTGCAGACTTCCTTACTAGTTGCAACTGGCCATCACATGGTCTTGTGCATCTGCTGGTGTGGTCAGTATTCTCCAGATTCACCCAATCCTTAAACTGTTAGTAATTCCTGGTGTAAAGCCTTGTAGTCTAGGGGTGTTCACGCATGTCTGGAGTTAAGAAAAGTAGAAGTGGTTATCTAGCTTGAACAAGCATCATTCATTCCATTCATCCATTTGCAAAAATAAGTTGAATTTGTATGTTCCCAGGCATCTCTGAGCTACAACCTAGGACAGTTTCTTGGGGTGATAACATTAATTGGCACCATTTCGAGGAGAGGAGATTGAAGCTCAACTTCCCTGGGAGAATGACACAGTTCCAGCTTTGATGATAGAAAAAGTCTGGACTCATTTCTTGTTGTAATCATCTATCTGGCGACTCTACTGGAGGACCAACCAAGTGGCGACTCCACATTACAATTCTGGCTCAGTTTGTGAGGCATACCTGGAGAAATCCTTAGAAATCACTAGCTGACTGAATGTCTGACACTAAGAAGATTGCTAAGCATAGGAAAGCATCATAGAAAAGAGCATCAGGATCAGGTAAGCCTAAGAAATCTTATGTATCTCCGCAAGAGAAGATTATAGCTGAGAATATACAGCTTGAAGATATAGAGCCTAACATTGTTAGTGAAGAAATACCTCTAGAGATTCATCAAGCTCCTTGTTCATCAAATTCCCCTTTGGATCTTAGTCCAAAGAAAGCCTCCGATATAGTCCCTCATACTCCTTTGTTTTTGTCATCCATTTCACTGCTCCCTACTGTTCAAACTACCAGTATCCTTCCACCTACCCCAGTCATGGCAGGCTAGCAAGCACCCACAAAGATGGAAAGAATCATAGCTGCTAGGTATGGACCCCTGGTCTTTCCTGTTCCTTTGAATGCCATGCCTGCAGGAGAATATCAGAAATATATGCCTAATTTCACTGGTACAAAGGGAGTAACAGTTGAATAACACCTTGAGTCTTTTTATAGTTATGCTGATAACCTAGATATCAGTGAAGATAATGTGTGGATGAGGGTGTTTGTTCAGGGCCTTGATAGAGAGGCTAGAAAGTGGTTCAGAGAATTTCCCCCTAGGTGCATAACAGACATTGAAGCCTTAGACGATGTATTCTTGAAGCATTGGGGAGATAAGAAAGACCTGCTCTATTACCATGCAGAGTTTGGAAACCTCAAGAGGGAGAATGGGGAATCATTGCCTGATTTTAATAAAAGATTTAACTGTATGTATAGTGATAAACCAGTTGAAGTAAATCCTACCCCCACCTCTACCAAACTCACCTATGCCAATGCTTTTGACTTTTATTTTTGCCTACTTTTGAGAGAAAGAAGATGTGCCACTCTAACTGAAATGCAGGATTCAGCTTTAGAGGTGGAATCTAATATCATGGCTATAGAAAAGCTTAAAGGTCATGCTGATAGAAAGAGGTAGAGAGGTGAGGCTTCTTCTTCCTCTGCTTCATCTTTAGAGCCTAAATTAGACAAATTGACTAAAATGATAGAGTCGTTGGCTGCTGAGATATGTAAGCTAAAGGTTGAGTAGCACTGTGGAAAGGCAAGGCTTCCAAACACATTTGCTCCAAGAAATTCAACTCCATTTAGAAGAGAAAATGAGCAAGTGAAAATCATTCAGAGGGGTAAACAGGCCAATGAAGAACAAAGAGTGAGGGCTCCCTTCTAGAATGTAGTCATGGAAGAGGAGCAATTTAAAGAAAAGGATGAAATTCATTGCATGGAAGATAAATGCAGTGTTGCCTTTTTGACACTGGCTGCCTATGAAGAATCATTACTCCAGGGTCAAACCAGTCAAGAGTGGGATAGAGATGCTATTCTACAGACTGATGAGCAACAAAGGTGCAATCTGAGGTCAAAAGAAAACAATGTCAAGGAGAATCCTACCCAAAGAGCTGTTTTCCCAACAAAGCAACAGAATATCAGATAGAAAAGACTAGCAGCTGATGCAGTCATCCTCAAAGCACCAGCTCCAGAGGTAAAGGGTCCTAACAAGTCCCCTTCCCCTTTCAGCTTTGAATCATAAGTCCAGAAATTAAAAATATTTGTACCTTTGTTAGAACTTGTAAAGAGTGAAGTTTTTAGAAAACCTATCCTTGATGCTCTTGAGTTAAAAGCCTCACTAGCCTCCACTAACTATGTCAATTTGCAAGATGATAAGCCTGCAATTGTCCTTAGCCCAATGAGTGAACTTACTGACAATAGCTCCCCATCATTCTATGTCTCCCTGACCATTCATGACAAAACCCTCCATAATTGCCTACTGGATACAGGGGCCAGGCACAATTTGATGCCTAAAGCTGTCATGGAAGAGTTAGGCCTTGATATCACTAGACCATATCACAATTTATTTTCATTTGATTCAAGAAAGGTAAAATGCTTAGGATTAATCAAAGACCTGGCCATTACCTTAACTCAGATGCCCATGAAGAGCATGATTATGGATATTGTGGTAGCAAATGTCCCTCCTGTTGGGTTGTGTTATATTCTTTCCACGACTAACCTACGTAGTTAAACAGGAGGTTAGAGGGGGGCGGTAGGCCCCCTTCGTTGTGTCGATTGTGCAACCGAGGGGTCACAGGGGGGGCGGTAGCCCCCCTTGTCCGAGGGGTTTGAGGGGGGCAGGTAGTCCCCCTCTACGGGGTCCGGGGCAGCGCCCCGGGAAATTTTTTTTTTTGGACCCTATATTAGGTTGGGCGAACCTACCTATGGTTTTGTGCATGATTTTCGCACATGGTATTGGACGCGATGGTTTTTCGGTCCATGGTATTGGATGCTTCGGCATGTATAAATATGTATTGTAACATTGAAAGGAACATAATGAAAAATCAAGCTGGTAGTCCCGGTTTTGGGATCTAGGGAAAAATCTCTGTGCATATGTGTTTTATGGGTTATGCTCTCGCATTGTTTATTTTCTTTGTTTAAGAATTCGTATGTAGGTAATTTCTGTACAGGGTTAAAACCTACATTTGGTATCAGAGCTGTTTTGGCTTCAAGGGGACGCCTTTGTTGCTGAGGGGTTTCGCTCGGGCCTGTGGTAGACCCTGTTCAGTGGGAGATCTGCGAGATCGATTCTGGTGGTGAAAGAAGATGGTGAGCAGTGGAAAGATCGAGATTGAGAAGTTCAATGGTTAGAGTTTTGAGTTGTGGAAACTCAAGATGGAGGATCTGTTGGTCGATAAAGATCAGTGGATCGCGGTAGATCCGGGTACTAAACCATCGGGAGTGATAGATGAAGAATGGAAGAAATTGGATCGGAAGGCAAAGAGCACAATACGATTGTGTGTCTCAGATTCAGTATTGCTGAATGTATCGGGGGAAGCTACGGCAAAGGCTTTGTGGGTCAAGATAGGGACTTTGTACCAATCTAAGTCTCTGGTGAATAAACTGTTCCTGCGGAAAAAGCTGTATAACTTGAGGATGAAAGATGGAGACTCGGTGACAGAGCATCTGAATGCGTTTAATACTGTGGTAAGTCAATTATCATCTGTTGATATTAAAATTTCAGATGAAGATAAGTGCATCAGTCTATTGTGTTTTCTACCAGATTCGTGGGATAGTCTGGTTATTGCAATAGGTAGCAATGCAACTGCTTTGCAGTTTGATGAAATAGTCTCAGCCTTGCTGACGGAGGAGATGAGACGGAAGAATATGGACAACCAGAATGGTGATGCCTTGTCTGTACGAGGACGGTCCCAGAACAGAAACAAAAATAAGTCATCGAGTGGGAGATCTAAATCTAGAGGGAGATCTAAATCTCCAGGAAAACCTACAAAGGTGGTGTGCTGGAAATGCGGAAAGGAAGGGCACTTCAGAAGGGATTGTAAATCTAAAGCTCCTGATAAAGGAAAGGGATCTGATGATGCTCCTTCTGCAGAGGCGAAAACCACCTCAGATGAAGGTGGGGATGTGTACTTGGCTTCTTCAAGTACACATGTAGATCATGAGGCATGGTTGATTGACTCAAGTGCATCCTTTCACTTCACTCCCCATAGAGAGTGGTTCTGCGAGTATGAGAAATACGATGGTGGTGATGTCTTCTTAGGAGATGATAGGAAGGCTAGAATCATTGGTCGGGGAAAAGTAAAGTTGAAGTTGCAAGGTGGAAGGGTTAGAACACTTCCGGGTGTTCTACATATTCCTGCATTGGCCAGAAATCTGATTTCTGTAAGCAAGTTGGATGATGCAGGTGTAAAGACGGTGTTCGAGAAAGATACCTGCAAGATGGTTTGAGGAGCACTGATATTGATGTGGGGAGTTCGGACTGGAACTCTGTACAAACTACAAGGTAGCACTGTTGTTGATGGGTGCAATAGTTCTATGGTTCCTGAAAATGGAGTAGAAAATCTAGTGGTCTCTGGAGAGAAGACCATGTTGTGGCATGAAAGGCTTGGACATATTGGAGAGAAGGGCCTTCGAATACTTCATAGTAAAGGTATGGTAGAAGGTATGAATGATAGCTCTCTGGATTTTTATTCCTGTGAAAATTGTGTGTATGGGAAGCAGAATCGAGTGAGTTTCCCCTCTGGTGGTAAGAGGATGAAACAGATATTAGAGCTTGTGCATAGTGATGTGTTTGGACCTGTGAAGGTTCCATCACTGGGTAAGTCTGTGTACTATGTATCATTCATAGATGACTTCTCAAGGAATACATGGATATATTTCCTTAAGAAGAAATCTGAAGTCTTTGACAGGTTTAAAGAATTTAAGGCTCTGGTGGAAAATCAGACAGAGAAGAAGATAAAGGTGCTGAGGACAGATAATGGTGGAGAATTTTGCAGCAAGGAATTTGAAGAATTTTGTAAGAAGTGTGGTATAGCACAGCAGAAGACTACTCCATATACACCTCAGCAAAATGGAGTCGCAGAAAGAATGAACAAGACGTTGATGGAAAGGGCAAGAAGCATGCTCACTGGTGCCGGGTTAGGACAGGAATTCTGGGCAGAGGCGGTGGATACTGCGCGTTACCTGATCAACAGATCACCCTCATCAGCGTTGGAGGATAAGACTCCACAAGAAGTATGGACTGGTAAGAAACCCTCTCTTTCACATCTGAGGGTATTTGGATGTGATGCATATGTACATGTTCCAAAGGAGAAATGAACCAAGTTGGATAGTAAATCTGTAAAGTGCATCTTTATTGGGTATAAGGATGGTTTAAAGGGTTATAAGCTTTGGAACCCAGTCACACGGAAGGTTGTGTACAGCCGAGATGTGGTGTTCAGAGAGGTAAAAGATGTTATTCAATCTGAATTCCAACCAAAGGAACCTGAGAAGATAGAGTTTGAACCAAAGGAGGAAGAATTAGACTCTGCAGCAGAGGAGGAATCAGAAGATGAAGAGCCACAAACTCCGGTTGTGAGAAGATCAGGTCGAGAAAGAAGGCAACCAGAAAGGTATAGTCCATCTGCTTTCAGTTCAAATTTTGCTTTGTCTGTTATTAATGATGATCCCAGAACTGTGAAGGAAGCAGTGGATTCAGAGGATGAAAAACTCTGGAAAGAGGCCATGGTTGATGAAATGGCATCTTTGCACAAAAATGAGGCTTGGGATCTGGTAGAGTTGCCGGCTGGAAGGAAACCCATTGGCAGCAAATGGGTGTTCAAGAAGAAGACTAATGCAGAAGGAAAGGTGGAGAAATACAAAGCTCGGTTGGTAGCAAAAGGTTATTCCCAGGTGCCAGGAATTGATTTTGGTGATATTTTTTCTCCTGTTGCCAAGGTAGCTTCTATTAGATTACTTTTATCTGTTGCTGTTGCTTTTGATTTTGAGGTAGAACAGATGGATGTGAAGACAACATTTCTTCATGGGGATTTGGAAGAGGAAATCTACATGAAGCAACCTGAAGGCTTTCTGGTGAAGGGTAAGAAAGAACTTGTATGCAAGTTAAAGAAGTCTCTGTATGGGTTAAAACAGTCACCAAGGATGTGGTATCAGAAATTTGATACATTTATACGGGGACTTGGCTTCACCAGAAGCAAAGCAGATCATTGTGTGTATTTTAAATTAATTGGTGACCGTGTTATTTATCTGGTCTTATATGTGGATGATATGTTGCTGGTTGGAAATGACAAAGAAATTATCCAGGATTTGAAGACCCAATTGTCCTCCAAATTTGACATGAAAGATCTTGGTGCTGCAAACTATATTTTGGGCATGGAAATTAAAAGAGATCGGGCAAAGAGGAAGCTCTGGTTAAACCAGAGGAAGTATGTCGAGACAATACTGCAGGATTTAATATGCAGGATAGTAAACCGATGAAGGTTCCTATTCCTGTAGGTGTGAGGTTATCTGCTGAACAGTGTCCCAAGACACAAGAAGAGGAAGAGGACATGTCCCGTGTTCCATATGCAAGTGCAGTCGGTAGCCTAATGTATGCAATGGTCTGTACTAGACCAGACATTGCACATGCAGTGGGAGTATTGAGCAGGTTTATGTCAAAACCTAGGAAGGAGCACTGGACAGCAGTGAAGCGGGTTTTCAGGTATTTGCGTGGCACTAGTGATTATGGTTTGTGCTACTAAGGAAGACCAGGATTGGACAGAGTGTTGGATATTCATGGTTTTGTTGATGCAGACTGGGCTGGAGATCTGGATCAGAGAAGATCTACAAGTGGGTATGTGTTTAACCTATTTGGAGGTGCAGTCAGTTGGATGAGTAAGAAACAATCTGTAGTGGCACTATCAACTACAGAGGCAGAATACATGGCAGCCACTCATGCAAGCAAGGAAGCAGTTTGGTTGCAGAGATTGTGTTCAAGTATGGGGTTATTACAGGGAGCTATAAGAATAGATTGTGATAGCAAAAGTGCAATTTTCTTGGCAAAGAACCCTGCTTATCATTCAAAGACAAAGCACATTGTTGTTAAGTATCACTTTATGAGGGATATGATAGAAGACAAAAAGGTGTTGCTGGTAAAGGTGGACACTTTGAAGAATACTGCAGATGCATTGACAAAATCTGTGAGCTCTGAGAAGTTCTCTTGGTGTAGAGAAACAATGGGTGTTTCAGGGCTGGAAAAATGACTAAGCTTTCCTGTGGCCCCCTGTGGAAAGAAAACAACAAGTAGGAGATTGTTGGGTTGTGTTATATTCTTTCCACGACTAACCTACGTAGTAAAACGGGGGGTTAGAGGGGGGCGGTAGCCCCCCTTCGTTGCACCGATTGCGTAGTGGGGCGGTCACAGGGGGGGCGGTAGCCCCCCTTCGTTGCACCGATTGCGTAGTGGGGGGGTCACAGGGGGGGCGGTAGCCCCCCTTCGTTGCACCGATTGCGCAGTGGGGGGGTGGCAGCCCCCCCTGTCCGGGGGGTTTGAGGGGGGCGGGTAGCCCCCCTCTATGGGGTCCGGGGCAGCGCCCCGGGAAAAAAAAAATTAGGACCCTATATTAGGTTGGGCGAACCTACCTATGGTTTTGTGCATGATTTTCGCACATGGTATTGGACGCGACGGTTTTTCGGTCCATGGTATTGGATGCTTCGGCATGTATAAATATGTATTGTAACATTGAAAGGAACATAATGAAAAATCAAGCTGGTAGTCCCGATTTTGGGATCCAGGGAAAAATCTCTGTGCATATGTGTTTTATGGGTTATGCTCTCGCATTGTTTATTTTCTTTGTTTAAGAATTCGTATGCAGGTAATTTCTGTACAGGGTTAAAACCTACACCTCCCAAGTTTGGCATACTGATGTCTAGATGGTGGATTAAGAGACTAGGGGAGGAATTACAAAATGATTTATCTTATGCCACTGTCCCAGTTTTTGGCGGAGAAAGCACAAGATTGTATAGAGAAGCATAGCTGGCCTACATCATCAGTGATGAGAAGAATCCCTCTAATCATCCGATTTATGCCGTGGATACCAATTTTCAAGCATGTATCCTCCAAATTGAAGAATCTCAGAAGGCCTCATTGCAGCTCAAGAAACCAATAGTCCAGGCTGAGGAAGAGCAAGGAAGTCAGGTTTGGGAGATGTTCTTTGATGGAGCATGTTCTTGGGAAACTGCAGGAGCAGGAGTGGTGCTGATATCCCCAGAAAAAGAAAGCACACATCTGTCTTTTAAGCTGGCTTTCCAAGTCACCAACAATATAGCAGAGTATGAGGCTCTGATATTGTGCCTTAATGCAGCTAAAGTCAGAGAAATCGGAAACATAAAGGTGTTCAAAGATGTTGATATTATCATTCAACATGTGAACAAAACATTCCAAGAAAAGCACCCAAGGCTGAAAGCATACAGAGATGAGGTATGGAGACTGAAAGATTCTTTTGATAGTTTTTGTATCTCATATATCCGTAGAGTCAGAAATCAGCTTGCTAATTCCCTTGCTGTATCTGCTAGCATGTTTATTCCTCCCATGCCTCCCAGGCTAGTTTATGAAGTTGAGATGAAATATAGACCATCCTTGCTTGATAATGTCTAGCATTGGAAAGTTTTTGAGGATGATGATGAAGTAAATAGATTTCTACAAGTCATTGATGAATTATCTGAAATAAAAATTGACCAAGAAAATGAAGCCTTGGAAGAAAATCCCCAGTCCTAGCTTAGAAATGAAATTGGAAAAAATAGCAATGTCCAATTATCCAGCAATCATATACCTAAAGGCCTAGTTCCTTTAGAAAATTTGTTTGACCAGAATGATGTGCCTTATAAGGCTGCCCAAAAAGAAGACCAATCTGCAGTCCATAGGCATAATATAGGGAGTCCATATCATCCAAGATATATAAATCTGTCCACTCATCTATCTGCTGCCCAAAGTTTTGAGTACTACAATATAATGAAGCAATTTACTGATGTAGATCATCCAGTATAAAATTCCCTTAGAGAAAGACACCATCCCTTTCAAACAGAAGCTGAGAGCCATAAATCCTTTGCTCCTCCCTCTGATTGAAAAAGAAATCAAGAAGTTACTGGCTGCCAAAATCATAGTCCCTCTTAGATATTCAAAATGGGTAGCCAACTTGGTGGTGATGAGGAAGAAAAGTGGAGAAATCGGCTTTGTGTTGATTCCAGAATCTTGAACAAATGCTCTAAGAAATACAATTTTCCTCTGCCCAAGATGGAGCATTTGCTGCAGAAGGTCTCAGGAGCCAAAGTGATGTCTTTCCTAGATGGATTTTTAGGGTAGAACTAGGTTGTTGTGCATCTAGATGACCAAGAGAATACTGCATTCACCACCCCTTGGGGAACGCTTAAGTATTCCAAGATGCCTTTTGGGTTGATGAATGCTGGAGCCACCTTTCAGAGATCTATGGATATAACATTTGTAGGAGAGAAGGATAAGTTTGTCGTCATTTACCTTGATGATATAACAATGTACTCTAGCATCCATCAAGACCATTTACAGCATTTGAAGAAAATGTTCCTGAAGTGCAGAAGGTTTGGGATTTCAGTCAATCCTAAAAAGTCACGGTTTGCTTTACAAGAAGGCAAGTTGTTAGGACATGTTGTTTCAGCTGCAGGTGTTAGAATCCACCCAGAAAGAGTAAGAGCAATACAAACTCTTTTGTCCCGAGATCAAAGAAGGATATTCAATCTTTTCTAGGCAAAATAAATTTTTTAAGGAGGTTTATGCCAAATTTTGCAGAACTTGTAAAGAACATCACCTCCATGTTGAAGAAAGGATTAGAAATCAAATGGACTAATGCAGCAAGAAAATCTTTTGAATCCATCAAAAGGGCTATCATGGAAGCTCCTACTTTAATCAGCCCAGATTACAACAAGGAATTCCATATATTTTCATTTGCCTTTGATGACACCCTTGCAGCAGTTTTGATGCAAGCAGATGAGGAAGGCTCAGAGCATCCAATGGCATTTTTCAGCAAAACCTTAAGGGATGCTAAGCTGAGGTATGATATCATTTAAATATAGGCGTATGCTCTTATAAAATCTTTGAAAGCTTTCAGAATTTACATTCTGCACTGTAAGGTAATTGCATATGTACCCTCTGCTTCAATAAAGGATGTCCTAAGATAGCCTGATGCTAATGGAAGAAGGGCTAAATGGATTGCAAAGATTATTGAATTTAACATAGAATTGAAGCCCACCAAGCTTGTCAGAGTTCAGGGCCTTGTTAGATTAATGGCTTAAGAAAATTGCATAATGTTGGACATGAATTTGATAAGCACGAATTCAGAAGATGGTCAGGTAGCAGAAGAAACAACCGAACTAGGGAAAAATCAGTCATTGGCAGAAAATATAGCTTCTTGTGATTGGAACTCTGCAATAGGCCAATTCTTCCTGAAGCTAGAAATTCCTCGAGGCCTTAGTTTGAGCCAGGCCATAACTATTGAGCTCAGGGCAGAAAAATACTGCATTCATGAAAATTTGCTCTACTGGAGGGACCCCTTTGGAATTATTTTAAGGTGTCTAGACAAAGAACTATCCATTGAAGTGATGCAGCAGTTTCATTCTATCATATGTGGAGAGCATCATTATTGGAAAACTATAACCCACAAAGTCCTCAGAGTTGGGTACTATTGGCCCACCTTATTTTTTGATGTCTTTTCATTTGTTAAATCTTGTGACAGGTGCCAAATATTTGAAGGAAAGTAGCACTTGAAGTCCCTGCCCTTAAAACCCATACATGCTAGTGGCCCTTTTCAACAGTGGAGCTTGGATTTCATTGGAGAAATCAATCCGCATTCCAGTGGCTAGCACAGATGGATATTAGTAGCCACATATTACTTCACTAAATGGATTGGGGCCATCCCTACCAGAAAGGCTGATCACCATGTGGTCATGAAGTTCTTAGGAGAGAATATCTTCACTAGGTTTGGATATCCACACAAGTTGGTTACAAACAATGAAGCAGCCTTTAGGGAAAAAGAATTGGTGGACATGTGTGACTCAATGGGCATTAAGCTAGTCCATTCCACCTCATACTACCCTCAAGGAAATGGTCTAGCAAAATCTTCCAACAAGAGCCTGATAAGGATAATTAAAAAGCTGTTGGAAGACAACAAAAAGAATTGGGATTCTAAGCTCAAGTATGCACTATGGGCTAATAGAGTAACCACCAAGAAATACACAGGGAATTCTCCATTCAAGCTGGTATATGGTACTGAGGTTGTATTCCCAATTCAGTTAACCCTCCCTGTGGCAAAGTTCTTGCAAGAAGAGCAGAATGAGGAAGAGGAAATGGCAAAAAGGATCACTGATTTAGCAAAGCTACATCAAACCAGGGAACAACTGGTTGAGAAATCTGCAGCACATCAAAAGAAGATCATGGAAGCTTTTGATAGGAGGACAAAAAGAGATAATTTTCAGGTTGGAGACTTGGTTCTTAAGTGGGATGCACTGAAATAGAAGAAAGGCAACCATGGGAAGTTTGATTCTTTATGGACAGGGCCTTTTATCATTTCTCAGATCCAAGGGAACAATACTTTCATACTGCAAAGTATGGAAGGGGGGACAATTTTTGATGGCCCAGTTAATGGCCAATTTTTGAAAATTTATGTTTTTTGAGGTCCTCAAGCCTTAAAGTTGTAAATATCTCATTTTTATCAGTTTTAGTGTAGATTCAGTTAGACTCCCTGCCCAATGGAACACTAGGAAAATTTGCTAATCTAGTTTTCACAGGAAAGGAAATGATCTGCAGTTCTTGAGACCTCACAAGGAGGATCTCATCCCCAGAAGGAGTCAGTTTTAGCTCTACTATATAACATTGATTCTCTAAAAGCTGGAGGCAAACTTGGTCCTTGGTCATGCTCAAAGGAGGCCTATACTGGTTATTCTCACCTTCTCCTTTACCTCTCTCACCCTCCCTCCATCTCCATTTCCTGTGCTTTTTTGTTGAAACTCATATAAAAACTCCCTTGCTATTAAGCCCCGAGCGCTAAAACCCTTACCCCATAAACCCCCACCCATACGACTACGCGCCTTCATAAACCCTTCACCCATAACCTCAACCGTCGATCTCTACCTCCTAATCTGACGGCTCTTGTCATGGTGACTTACACGAGATTTCCCTACGATCCGATCATCTCCGCCATGACCAGACGGCGTTCACTCTCCCCGCACTCGGAAACCAATGGAACATTAACGCACGATGGAGGGTGGTTTTCCCCTCTCCCCCACTACCACACATCACACTCTAGATGGGATCGTGCTCCATTGTCCTTTTACGTCCCGATGATCAACAACATTGTGATTAAAACCTCTTACCGCTCAAACCCATTTTCCTACCCAATAATGTCTGTGTGTTTCCACTTCCCGACGACCATTGGATCTGCCTGTTGAGATCTAATGGCCCACATTTATTCTGCCTTGCTTTTCCCGATAGCTCCACAACCTCATCCTCACCATCTGTCCTCCCAATCCAACGACTAGTGTTGCTCGTACATTTGCCATGCAGTCCATGCCCCTCGATCATTCTCATGTACCCAAAGGATGAAAGTGACTAATCTACCCGTACTAGTCGCATTTGCTCCTCAACAACCACATTCAACAGAAGGTATGGCTGAGAAGAAAAGGACAGAGCTTGAGAAGATGACTGTATTTAACAGTTATAGAATTCCATCCCATACGATACTCCACCTACCCGAGAGGACAACAGAGCGGCTGAGAAGATCATATTCGTCCAATGAAGCAAGAAAACATGCTCAGAGACTCAACCTGGCAGTTAAATGCGATTGGTGGTCACTTATGACCCCTCCATACCTAGAATGGCCAAGTTCCTTTATAATGAAACTCTATATATACCCAAAAGCAAGATGTAATCAAGGTTGATGGTTGATGTTTTGATGTAAGGTTCCACTTCTAGTGACTATAACTATTTTGATACTTGTAGTGCTGCATCTTCATTTTCAGCTAATCCAAGCTTCTTTTGCTGTTAATTTCTCACTTTCCATTCTTCTTCTATTCCAATATGTGCCTGATATGTTGTATTTCTGAGCTCTTGGTGTTTAGCATTAGAGAAGCTATCATCCTATCTCTGTGTTGAAGTCTTGTATGTATCAGTGAATAAGTTATTTAGGTTTTTTTTCACCTAGTACTAGAGAGCTGTCATCTTGTCTATGTATTAGGGAATTAGATTTGCAGAATTCTTTATTGGTTGCAGCCGGCCATCACATGGTCCTGAGCATCTGTTGGTGTGGTCAGTATTCTCCATATTCACCCATTCCTTAAATTGTGAGTAATTGGTGGTCTAAAACCTTGTAGTCTGGGGGTGTTCACTCATGTCTGGAGTTATGCAAAGTAGAAGTAGTTATCTGGCTTGAAAAAGCATCATTCCTTCCATTCATCCATCTGCAACAATAAGTTGAATTTGTATGTTCCCAAGCATCTCTGAGCTACAACCTAGGAGAGTTTCTTAGGGTGATAACAGGACCTTCATGCCTTCTTTATTCTTTCAAATAAATTAAATATAACTTCATTAGCAATGATGGTCATTTAATAGGAGCTTTAGGAGATTTACTTCAAATTTTGTAACCAATATTCTTGTGAATGCCCATTTTAAACTGTAGGGATTTTCTTTGTCATAATGCAAACTATGTTTTACATTCTTTAACAGAGTATTTTCACAAGGTGATGTATTCTTAGAAAAGGAATTTTATATGATCATACAACTTACATTTTAGAGAAAACAGTCTTCCTAATTTCAAGTCACGACGATCTTTAAGAAGCCTAAAATTTTAGTCTATTTGATCCATTTTCTTTAGTTATCCTTTCAAGGGTTATCAATATGGCTCTTAAGATATAAAATAGTATCTATGAATACCATTGATGACTATCTTTTATAAGAAAATAGTCCAAATTATGTTTGACGTGGTCCTTAACTAAGGAAGAAGCTACAATCTTGCACAAAATTTAAAACTTCAATAATCTTCAAACATACAGGTTTTTAAACTTTGGTCTTCATTTGTAGAACAATTTAATGTGTGATACATACCTCACATACAGTAGGCATCAAACCTTGGACAATAGAAACCTTCTTTCATTTTTCTGAACTTGAAATTTTATTTCAATAACTTCTAAAGTTGGAGAGGACCTTCCTCAAATTGATCCATTTAAAACGGTAATAGAAATTCTCCCTTCAATGTGATATAAATGATTTCGTTCCTTTAAAGTGGCAGAAGCTTGGATCCTTAAGAGTTTACGGAGCTTGATCTTATAAGACAAAGTAGTATTAAATTCTGGAAATCACTCAATTTAACAACCTTGGCTACTTTAGAAATATTGTAATAACAATCTTTTGTTCTTCTTTCAAATGCTTGTAGTGAGGTGACCTTGGATATGAGGCTTCTTGGTGACTAAGGATGCGATACCTTTCAATCCTTTTGAGTTACCTTTCCTTAAGAATTGAGAATTTCTCTGATATATATTTAATTGCATATATCTTATGTTTGCACCATGCATTTCCCTTTTAGCTTGTAATAATTATTGACTATCCTTCTTGATATAGTTCAAAAATAATCCTTTTCGTAATGGTTAATGAAGCATACATAACTTGTAAACTATAATAGGTTATTCTACCTCTAATATGCTTTGACCTATTGAAACATATTAGGAGGCTTTTCTAGGTCATTTCTAACATTCTACGATCCTTTTGCAACAAGATCGAGGTAACCTTTACTTACTGAGGTTCTTGGACCTCTATAACTTTCTGAGTTAACTTTGACCTGATATTTTGAGCTTCGACCTTATGCTCTGAGGCTACTTAAACTACCTATTGTTTATTTGAGACTTCGATCTTCTTCCAAGTATGTTTCACCCTTGTCTCGTGCTTAAAGATGGATCACACTCCTTTTAATAGGAACTTCAACCTACCTGTAATAAGGCAAAGGCATATAATTTCAAACCTCTGCAACATTTCAAACTGAGGTCATGATTGAGACTTTTTGGCTCACCAAAGTTGCTTTGGCCCTACTTCGTTTTGCTGAGATTTGACTAGGGGTTTAACACTTTAGGCTTTTAGCCTAGAGACAATCAATCTTATCCCGGTCTAATTAGGTAGATAAATATTTTCATCCTCCTTATGATAAGAACGGAAGACGATGACAAAAATAAACCCTAGAGAGAAGAAAAAAATTGAAGTAGAATGATTTTGTAGGGATGCTCTTATACCATAGCTCTGAAACCATGTTGAGTTTTATAGGGTCTTCTATACTCATAATTACTTCAAATGATTTTATCCATTATTCATAATTAATAAATTACACATAAGATATCAACAACATATTATTTATGACAGTAGGATCATGAAGAGACAACGACACAAACAACACAAGAGTTTACCTTAGGAAAACCCACATGGGGGAAAAATCCAGCAACCATTTCCTCAGAGAAATCATCAAGTTCAACAGAGATACATCAGTCAAATACAAGTTCAAACATAGCAATAATGTAGCTAGATCAAACTTGGTCCACTACCTCCTAGTCAAGTCATATCACTACCAAATAACTTTAGAAAGCTCATGTACCAATCAACTTAGTCCTGCAATTTATTTATACCTAAACATTCGATTCATTAACTTTAAATTACTTGAGAGACTCGGCTTTGATATGTCACAAAAAAATCGTCCTAATTTTCCTTAGGAATTCATCCATCTTCAACAGAAACCTGTCTTTCTTCCATAACGAATTTGCCTCACATTTGTCCTTCTTCTTTCCTCACACTTGTCCCTTTCTCTTGCCTCAGGAAGTTTGAACTTACTTGAATAGGTAGATTTGAATTGTGCTATGTAGGGACGTCAAATACTATATATATATATATATATATATATATATATATATATATATATATATATATATATATATATATATATATATTAGTCTGGATCTTCGAATTGGTGCATCTACACTGGGGTCCGCTTAATGACGAGGAGATCTGACTTGGCTATTTTGGAGCTACAAACTCTATTTTAAAAAAAATTCAAATTTTCGCCTTTTAAAAACTAACATGAAGAACATGCCAAAGTTTTTTCTTTTATGCCAATGTCATGAGGAATATGCTTTACAAATACATTAATGAATAAAATAATAATTATGAATACCGAGCATAGCTACAAAAGTCAACAAAAAGAGGGTACTAAAAGTAGAAATAACTATATCTGATTGAAAGAAAAGAACCTTAACTATATAAGGAAGATATGAACATTTCTACCTACCTATGTGTTGAACATCAACCAATGCTCAAATGACAACAAAAATGATCTTGTAAGTTGATATTTCAATGACTTTCTATAGAAGGTTTAAAGATATATTCACAACTAATCTTATCGATGGTACAATAGTAAATCTAAATGTGCAAATGTCGTAGTAGGAGCAGGGTCGATCAAGTTGTTAGTGGGTACATAAACTACTTAAATCGAGGATATGGATCCATTTTTTGTGGAAGTAATTCTCTCTTGCAAAGAACCCATTTCTATGCTAAGAGTTGGATGATAACCCATGATGGAAGGCATTTTTCCAAATATGGAAAATACCTGTTTATCTCACTTGGACAAAACGGAAGATGTTATCAATAAATAGTAGTACGTCTTACTCAATGACATCTCAAAAATATTCAGTCATGGTCTTCGTAAAGTGCCTCCCTAGGAGTTAACCCCCCATTTGTCCATATTTCCAAGAAAAGGACTTCTCGTATTTCATTTTCACTCCCACAGAAATGAATACTATAATTTTCCTATAACAAGTTATTACATAGTCTTCTTCCCTCCTCTTTCATTTGAAAAGTGTGGAAAAAATGTTGTTTATAATATTTGTACTTTTCTTTCATTATCACCATCATTTTTCGTTTAATTACATCTTTCCCTATTTATCCCTTCGAGGATTTAAATTTCATAATGAAGGCTACCAAATCATATGCAATATAGAACACACCTGAAACTGTTGGAAATTGCATGAGACAATCATAAAAGATAATTATGTGACACAATTGGGTGGAGACATAAGGATTTTGAAGGGTGAATGGTTTCATGTGATGATGCTTCTTTGATATACTTTCCTATATCACATCTTTGTTTATGCTTGAATAATTACACATTCATCCAGGCTGTACTTAATAGATTTAACAAAATTTGCAAATTATTTTTTTGTTTTTTGTACGATACTTATGATTGATGTTTTGATTTGGATATTTTCCAGATGAATTTTTTCATTAGAATCAACTGAGGTAATAGAAAAGGAAGTGGTAAAAGGCCTAACATGATTTGGTAAGAAGGATGAAACAAGAAAATTTGATTCTCTATACATTTTGATGCAAATTCAAAAGATTTTTATCAAATCCTTCAAATTGGTTAGATTAACCTCAACAATCAAGTTATCCCATCCCCCTTCCCCCAACCAACTCAACCAAAGTGAATTACAACCTCATCTTAGAGTTGTTGATATCCCTACCTCTCCTAAGCAACCCACACATGACAAATGGAATCCTGAGCCTACCCAACCTACTTTTAGTATTGCACATTGCCCCACTTTGCCTATTCATGTCTCATCTACCCCTCTTCTAGATCACATGAACCCGTCAACTACCTCATTTGCTAGGTCTCTCCCAAAATAGTTTATCATTGCAATCCTAGAAGACGAAGGAAAGAAACCCCTGGCCAAGCCTGAATAGGGCTCCATTAACTCTACCTCTACTTCCAAACCTAATAAAACTAAATTTAAGGTGGAGGGAAAAGGGGAGATGTCATTCAAATATTTATATCCATAGAAAGTGACTTTTATTTATTGTTATTTTCAAATATTTAATGACTTTGGACAAGATAATACTTATTGACTTATTTTTGTTCTCTCTCTATCTCTCTCTCTCTATATATATATCTATCTATGTGTATATATATATATATATCTATATATATATATATATATATATATATATATATATATATATATATATATATATATATATATATATATATATATATATATATATATATATATATAACACATAAAGCTATGTGATGATGATAGCATGACTTTATATGCAATATGTGATATACTGCAACCTCGTATTTGTTGATTTATTGTTGTAAAAAAATGAGAGTTACAAGGTGAAATGTGAATATTTAATAAATGGAAAAAAAAATTGCAGGACCTGATTTGCTTATAATTATATTTAATTAAAAGATTCATAATCTATCCTTTTCCCTAAAAGACTCTTATTTTTATAAAATTAATAAATAAATCAATGAGAGAAAGTAAAACGAATAAACCAATTTCTATTGGAATAAAAGCAGAAGAAACTATGAATGAAAGAGAGAAAATTGTTTGTGGAGGTACAATATAGCTTGAAAGATCATTATTATTCTTTTATTTATCCTTTCTAAGTGTTCTGGGACTAAGTTTGACTTGTTGATAACAAGGAATAACTTGAAAGGTAGTAAAGAATGGAAACTTTGCATTCTCTAATTTTTTCCTTCAAGGTTGACATTTTTGGCTCAATTTTCTATTCATTATATTCAAAAGTTCTAAGTCATTTCAATGTTGATTCCCCTGATTTTTTGTGGAATCTAATGAAATTTAGCAATTACTTAAAGTGATCTAGTGAATACTTCCGCTATTGCTTTCGTTTAGCACTTGGTTGTTATCATTTGCTTCTTTGACACCTTGGCATCTAAAGTAATCCTCTAATATTGACCCCCACAGGGGTTTGTAAGGACATATTTTTGTTAAGACTCAAATTGGTTTTTAATAATATAACTTGTTGAATTCTTCAAAACTTGGCTTATCGATGCTTTATCATATTATATTCATTTATTTATTTAAATACTGTTCTAGTTTCTTTATTCTTTGCATCATGATTTATTTTGCTCGAATATATATATATATATATATAGAGAGAGAGAGAGAGAGAGAATAAAAAAATGATCTCCAAATAAAAATCAAGGTCTCAATTTAGTTGTAAATTATTAAGGCTATAAGCCTAAGGCTACATTTCTGACTATCTCGACTACCCTTGTGAGATTCAAAAGTATTTCATGACAAGTATTGGAACTTCTCATCGTCCACAAACTCATTGTGATAAATGAATTTATAATGTACCAAATCCATTCATTTTATCACTTAATGAGTGGAGGCATCATATGGACAATATACCTTTGAAATTTCACTATAACTTACCAAAGTGAAACAATGAAAATTGGGTTCCAATTTGTTTAATTTTGCCTTGAGAATATGGGGCGATGTACTTGGTGGGCTCCAGTATTGTAGAAATAATGCTACAACTCCTGGGGCTTCCTATCTCTAATTTTATCAACCCGGTAGTTCGTACAAACTTGGAAGCGACGGTGCTGTATGCACAAGTACTAGCTCTTGTCGCAGCTGTCACTTGGTCAGCTGGCACAAGTCCGCTAGGGCTCAAGCCAACTTCTATATGCTCTCAGAAGAAGCTTTCTAAATGATGGACGAAGGCTATTTCTAAGGAAATTAATCTACTTTGCAAAAATGAACTGAAAGCCAACCAAAACAGGGAAACCCTAGTAAACCCTAATCTGAGTAGTTTAACCTCTATGATGCAATAGTGAGAGTGCAAATGTCTAAGAATGATGCCATTACTTCTAGTGATGTGAAATGCATGAACTCAAACTACTTCTATTGAAAAGAACATTGTTTTTGTATTTTTGCTTAAGTGGTTGGAGTGATTATGATTTTGTTTCTTATTAGGGTTTGGCTGTGCAGAGGTGGTGCGAAGGGAGAGAAAGCCTGGGAAAGGTCAGGAGGGCTAGGAGAGGTCCCAGAGGGTCCCTAGCATCAGTCCACAGAAGTCTACAACGTTCAGGTGCTCGGCAACCAAGTTTGCAGGCTTCTACAAGATGTCTGCAGGGGATCCTACAGGAAACTAAGGAATTCTACAGGAAGTCTGCTACCTTCTACAGGATGTTCTACCGTGGGAGTTTTGGGTGATGGTGAAGTGATGGAGCGGTATGGGAGGATAGGTAAGATGGAGATGGAACTTGTGATGGCTCAGGAGCAGAGAAATAAGATGGAGAAAGAGTGCACGGAGTTGGTTGGTGAATAGAAGGATGGAAACAACGAAAGGTCAAGAAAATGAAGCTACGTGGCAATGGAAGAGTTGGAAGGTAAACGAACCGAACAGAGGTCGAGTAGATGGCTTTAGGCGTGGTTAAGAAGAAGAAGAAGGAAGTGGAATGATACTGAGCAGTGTAAATAAAACAAATTGCTTATGTCTTGCACCAAAAACGAGAATCCATTAACCTGTGCTACCTGTGCTATTAAACCAATGAACAGTAATGTAAACCGTGAAGAGAAGTTGTGCATGGAGTTGTAATGAAGAAGTATGGCTCAAGATTAGAGTGCATGGATAGTTCTATGATTAAAACGACTGTGTTGCAGCTTGCATAAAAGTAGAAAAAGACTGCGTTTTTTTGGTGGTTGGTATAGACTGCACCCCAATCCCTAAACAGAGATGGCAGTGAAGGCACTAACAACCTTTTCTTGGAGCTCCAGTGAATTACAATCCTCTTATTCTAATCTAAGCAACTGAAAGTGATTTAACCATAAGCTAATCCTACTCAATCTCATTAAAGAAATCAAATCAGTAGACTGTGTTCTTGAAATGCATATCAAAACAAAGAAACAAAGTGCTGGAAAGAAAGGCAAATAACACTACAAGAAGAGGAGATCTATTGCTCTCAGGTTGGGCCCTAACCTGAGAGCTATAGCTCCCTTAAAAGCTCAGAATTAGATCCAAATCTGCTTGCCTTTATTCATAATCAAAAGTCTAATGTCATGCCAAAACTGGCTTATAGAAACAAACACCGAGCTGTGCTTAGAAATTACAATATCAGTCCAAAAGTTCAAAAAAGCCCCTAACAAAGGCTACGACCTTCATATTTATACACAATGAAGATCAAGCTGGCTTCCTCCATTCGTGGAGCTTGGTTGTCCAACTGAAAGTCAAACTGCTGTAAAACTGCTGATCCTGTAGAACGTGTTGGCTGCCTCTAAGCTCGGTGGGGAGAGCTGTTGGAGCTCAGAGTTAAGGTGAAAATCACGAGGGAGGTTATTTAAGGTTGTAAACAACCTCCCTATAAACTTGCAATGCCACCTTTGCTGTCTCCTTGTCTCCTTCTGCGTGGTCTTTTGCTCTCTTTAATGCCAAAAACATGAAATCATCATGTATTAGCCACATAGATATAATGCCTGCCCTTCTTCCTACAAATAACACAAATATACTAAGAAATGAATGCATAAGTGATAAAAGATGAATGGTTGAGAAAGGTAAGTAGGCCAATATGAGCCCAAATTGTACCGAAAATTGGGGCTCATCATCACCCCCCAGCTAAAATATTTGCTCATCCTTGAGCAACCTTGCTCCAGCTCCTTGTCCTTGGCCGAGAACTAGGGCCCGGAGCATGCTCTTCCTTTCCTGTTCTTGGTGGCCCTGCCTCTTCTGCCCCTGGCAGTGACGAGGGTGGCGCTTCTTCCCTCTTTCATGTTTCCTTGAGCCGGGCTTCGGAAGCCGGTTGGCCTATCCTTCGTGTCCAGGAAGTTATTTTTGGGCTTCCCCTCTCGGGGGTGGCCGATGTTTTAGAGGGGGATCTTTCACTGGGTGAAGTAGGGACACCCCTTAAAATGGTTTGCCTGCTGGGTGGAGGCTGTGGCTTGCCCATCTTTATCCTAACACTTCTTCGAGCTTTAAAGTATAGAGGGGTCTCCCTCTTCCTCTTTTCTTTTGGCTTAGGTGGCGTGCTGAGGCCAGCTAATACAGCTGCTGCCTCCCTTGCTAGAATGTCCACCTTTTTCTCCTTGGGTTTCACCTTTTCAGGGCTTCCTGTAGAAGCCCCTGTTTTGGTAATTTTTGGGCTTCCTGTAGAAGACCCTTTTGCCAATTTCGGGCTTCCTGTAGAAGACCCTTTCTCTGTTTTCGGGCTTCCTGTAGAAGCCTGTTTCTGCTTTCCTGTAGGCACAGGTGTCACCACCTTTGCTTGCTTTGCTGCATGGGTTTTTCTTTTTGGTTTGGTTGCAGGTGCTGATGAGGTACTTGGGCTGATGTGGACCACCTCAGCTTTGTCCGTTCTGCTCTTCAACCTCTTTTCTCTTGCTGACAAAATGGGTGTGTCACATTTTTCTTTGTCATCCTTTTTCTCATGCTTCTTCTTTTGTTCTTTCTTCTGCACTGTGGTCGGGGTCTTCTGGCCTGTTTCCTCCTTTCCCTCGGCCACTGCTTCTTTTTCCTCACTGCTGGAGGAACCCGTTTCTTCAATCAACATCCTTATGTCTCCATCTCTTGTCAAATTCCGGAATGATTCCCATGAGAGGGGAACCTTATATGAATGAAGCGCATCCTCCACAAGAAGTTTGATCAACCCATGGTGGGCTACCTGATCTGGTATGCCTTCTTTTAACTTTGTGGCACACTCAATTAGAGACTGTAGCAGGAAATAAGGAATGCTCAGTTTCTGTTCTACAGGAAGATCAACTCGGTGCCTCAATTCAGTGAGCAACCGAAAGTGATACGCGTACACGATGCTAAAGCAGCCTTCACAGGTTATATACTTCATGATTTGCAGGCTGACTTCATTCCATGGTGGCAGCAAGCTGGTTCTTCGCACCCCATTTTTGTCCTCCGAGAATTCCTCCTCAGATGGAAAGAATTCTTTCTTGGCCTGCTGGCTCAACTTCCTTTCTTCCTTATCCCATGGCAAACCCATCGGAAGTTCAGTAATTCGACTGATATATTGCGGGGTGAGCTTGAGGCTTAGACCTCTGAAGTTCACTGTGGCCAGTGTCTTGGATTTCGGCTTCAGAGCTTGCAAAAATTCTTCTGCCACTTCATCATCGTAACCCTGCAATTTGTCACAAAAAGATATCCATTGAACCCGTGTGAAGAGCTCCACCACTTCCTGGTTTTCCCTTAACTTGGTTGAATCAGTGGGTTCTCGTCTAATAAACCCACCTGGCATTATAAAACAGCTTCCTTAACTAGAGGTGGTGATTGTGGAAGAAATTTGGTTTATTGAGATAGAGCGTAGAATGTCATGCACATAATCCACAAAACTTATCCCTGAGGAACTTGACACAGTTTAATCACTCGACATCCTGTAGAATGACAGTATAGGCACAGCAGACAACAATTTCACCATTTTTCTATGACCAGACTGTGGACGACACTTCTGCCACCTTTAATAACCAGTTGCATGAAGAGTTCAGGGTTACCTTTTTAATTGGCCACCTTTTTACGTGAGGCACCCGCTTTCCTGTAGAAACTGCGTTCATGTAGAATGACAGCGTTCCTGTAGAATGACAGCGTTCCTGTAGAATGCAGCGCACGATTTTCAGGAAGGACTGCGGTCGGTCTGCACCTTGGGTGTGCTTCACAATCGTTCTGATAGCCAAAGGCTCGGCGTATCGAACTGTAGAAAGATCAGGATAGCCTCTCGAGTTCAAAACGGTGGTTGATAAATGCATGAGTGCAATCTAGCCGATTAGATTTTGAATCGGCGGAATCCGTGGCGCGGGGGGTGAGCTGTCCCCGCTGGACCATTGGGTGACGTCATCCCATCATTCAACTGCGCGTTCACTTGCTGTCGCATCAATTCCCGCAAATCTGTCGCCGCCTCTTCGGTTAAACTCGTTTTTTTTCGACGGGATTGCTCTCACGTGCGTGCTGCCCATTCTTTTTGTCATGGCCGCCACCCTCGCATCCAACTAGACCATTAACTGGCCGACGTGGCCGGCCAAATGGCCATACAGCCGCTCAACCCATTCACCTTTACACTTTTCAATCAATGAAAGTAACATTCATGCAATCTGATGGAAGGAAGGGTCGAGACACTTACCTGCACGGCTGCATACGATGTTTCGATTCTTTGGACGCTACTGAGTGGATTTACCTGGTGCTGGCGAACTTACACAGACCCGGAGGTCCATGTTCACAAGCTGCCGACGATGGATGGGATGTTTTAGTTGCATGTGCCCACGTTTCATTGCATATGGCCTGTGCTATGAATGGTATCCACTCTAGCAGGATTAACTGTTACAGGACTCCCGCGGGATGTCTTGGAACAGTTTTTCCTCCTTGGGTGCATGCTGCACGACGATGGATGGCCTCACGATCACTCTCCTGGAGCTTCTGGATGACTGGGATGCACATGGTGTGAGATCTCTAGCGTTTTTTCCATTTACAATTTTCTTTTTCTCGAGACTCATCGATCTGCTTTGTTGGTGCAGGTAACTTCGTTGCATGTCGACAAGGATGGTGGAACAAGATAACAGCAATGTGCAAGGGTGACAACAGTGGCTTGCATGCGTCCAAACTGATCCTTAGCCATTAGATCTCATCATGGAATGAATTCTGGCCCGTTCTGAGCTTCTACATGAAGTTTCCTGTAGAAATACAGAGCTTCCTGTAGAAAGGTTGCGTTCCTGTAGAGAGTCTGCACCTTCCTGTAGAAAATCTGCATCTTCCTGTAGAAACTCTGCATCTTCCTGTAGAAAATCTGTGTCTTCCTGTAGAAGACTCAAGCTGTAATAAAATTGCACATACCTTGGAGAAGATGAGTACTCTTGGAGGAGATGCTGGTGAGGTGTCCTGACTGCATGATGAGGACCCTTGGCTTTGAGTTGAGAGGCTTCCTCTCCTCCATAGAACACCTGCATGCAATTTTACATAATGAATCTGTTGACCTTGTTTTTTTCCTTTTGTTTTTTTTTTCTCTCTCTTTTTTTTTTTTTTTTGAAAGATAACAGGGGCGCCTCATTGAGTTTTTCACCCTTGCCATCTGCCTTAAGCACCTCAAAGAGGTTTTCGCTCAAGGATCTTTTCCAATCTCCTTTTTTTTTTTTTTTTTTGAAAAGACAATATGGGCGCCTCAATGAGGTTTTCACCCCTACCACCTGCCTTGGGCGCCTCAGAAAGGTTTTCACCCAAGGATCTTTATTATTTCTTTATTTTTTTTATTTTTTTTTTTAGATTCTTCAGGGTATGCCCAAAGCAGAGGCAGAACCCTTCTCTATGACCGACACTGCCTTCTCCATAGTTTTGATGAACTCTTGTCTTGAGGGAGGCTTCCTGTAGATCTTCAATCGATGCCCATTGACAAGCACGGGGATGGCTTCCTCATCAATGGTCCGAATAAGAACAGATCCATTGTCATGACATTTCTCCACTAAATATGGCCCTAGCCATCTGGTTCTCAGCTTTCCCTTGAAATCTTTGTATCTGGAGTCATACAACAAAGCCCAATCTCCCGGCTGAAATTGCTTGTCATGGAGATGTTGGTCATGCCACACCTTTCTCTGAAGTTGAACCACTTCTGAGTGAAGGAGGGCCTGCATTTGGTGCTCATCCAGTCCATTCAGCTGCAATAACCTTTCTTGTTGTGCATGGCTGAGATCTAGGTCCAGCTGAGCTGCCATCCTCAAAGTGTTGTATTCAAACTCAATGGACAACAAAGCTTTCTTCCCATAGACCAGCTCATAAGGTGTGAAGCCGGTGGTGGTCTTCCAAGTGGTGTTGTAAGCCCATGTGGCTTCAACCAGGCGATTTGCCCAGTCCTTTCTGCTGCTGCTCCCCACCTTAGTCAAGATCCCTTCTAATGCTCTATTGGTGACTTCCACCTGCCCATTTGCTTGAGGGTGATAGGGGGTGGAAGTCCTATGCTTGATCTTGTGATGAGCTAGTAGATCTTCAACCAGGTTGGAGGTGAACTGGCTCCCTTGATCGGTGACCAGCTCTCTTGGATAGCCAAACTTATAGAAGATGTTTTCTCTTAGGAACTCGGCCACCTTTTCTTCTGTTGCTGCTTTGATTGCTTTGGTCTCTGCCCACTTTGTCAGGTAGTCAGTGCACACAATGATATAAGACCTTTGCCTCGAAGGAGGGTTGATTGGGCCCACAAAGTCCATACCCCACTTCTCAAATGGCTCAAGAGTCACCTGAGGTTGGAGAGGCATCTCATCCCTTTGGGTCGGTTTCCCAATTCTTTGGCATTGGTCACACTGGCTGACATATCTTCTGACATCTTGATGAAGTGTGGGCCAATAGTAGCCTGCCTGCAGGATTTTGAAGGCAGTTCTTTTTGCTGCAAAATGTCCTCCACAAGGCCCATCATGACAGGTGAGGAGGATATCAAAGACTTCCTCCTCCTTTACACAATGCCTTAAGATCTGATCGGGGCCAAGCTTGAACGGATTGCCCCTGATCCAAGTAAATGAGGCACTTTTTCTAATGATTCTGCTCTTCTCTCTTGAAGATAGGTGTGGAGGGAACTATGCTAAAACAAGGTAGTTTACTATATCAGCAAACCATGGAGAGAGTGCTGAGATAGCAAACAGATGTTCATCAGACATCTGATCATCCACTGTTCCATCCTCATCTGCAGACAAATCCAATCTAGATAAAAAGTCAGCAACAACATTTTCTCTACCTGGTTTGTCAACAATGGTCAAATCAAACTGCTGCAATAAAAGTAACCATCTAATAATGCGAGCATTCACATCTGGTTTATTCATTAAATATCTAATTGCAGCATGGTCGGTATGTACAAATGTTTGATAGCCAGTGATATAGTGTCGGAACTTGTTCAGTGCATGGACCACAGCCAAGAATTATTTCTCGGTTACAGTGTAATTCAGCTCAGCTTTGGACAAGTTTTTGCTAACAAAGTAAATGGCATATGGAAGTTTTTGCTCAACTTGTCCTAAAGCTGCACCTATGGCTTTTTTCGAGGCATCAGTGTGGATATGGAAAGGTAGGGCCCAGTTTGGACCTCTCAGGATTGGGGCTGACACCAACTTGTCCTTCAATTCATTTAAAGCCCTATGACAATTGTCAGTCCATTTAAACTCCACATCTTTTGCCAACAGGCCAAACAATCGCGAGGCTAGCTTGCTGAAGTCTTTAATGAATCTTTGGTAATATCCTGCTAATCCCAAGAAACTCCGAACATCCCTTACCTTTTGAGGAGGTGGAACCTTCTTGATGAGAGCAATTTTGTTAGGATCCACCTGTAACCCTTGGCAAGAAATGGTATGGCCTAGCACGGTCCCTTCAGTCATTAGGAATTCGCATTTTTTAGGGCTAAGGGACAAGTTCATCTCAATGCATTTGGTTAGGACTTTTCCCAGATTGGACAATGCTTCCTGGAATTTGGCCCCATAAGGAGTAAATTCATCCATATAGATTTCCACTGCATCATGGACCAGTTCCGAGAAGATGCTTAAGACAGCTCTCTGGAAAGTAGCAGGAGCATTGCATAGCCCGAAGGGAAGGGCTCGGTAGGAAAAGGTGCCCCAAGGACAAGTGAAGGTGGTCTTATCTTGGTCTTCCGGGCTGATTTGGATTTGGTTGTACCCGCTAAACCCATCCAGGAAAGAGAAGAACTTCTTTCCTGCCAGTCCATCCAACACTTGATCTATGAGAGGTAGAGGGAAATGGTCTTTCTTGGTAGCTTTGTTCAGTTCTCGGTAGTCCACACAGATTCTCCATTTCCCATTTTTCTTGGGAACCAACACCAGAGGGGACACCCATTCACTATCTGAGATGGGGTAGATGAATCCGGCATCCAACAGTTTTTGCAATTCTTCCTTGACAATGTCCTTAAGGGCTGGGTTCATTCTCCTCTGGGGTTGCCTAACCGGCTTACAATCCTCTTTGATGTATATGTGATGGGTACAGATCGAAGGATGGACTCCTTTCATCTCCTTATAGCTCCAAGCAAAAGCATCTAGGTGACTGGCCAACAGGCTACACAGTTCCTTTTCCTGGGAAGGAGATAGGGAGGAGCTGATCTTTAACATTCTCTCAGGGCCGAACTCCACATTCTTGACTCTGGGAGTGACAGGGTTGGTTGTACAAAGATCCACTAAGGTGATAGCTTGGGCATCCTCCACCAACTTCTCTAAGGATAGTGCACTGGAAGGTGGATTATGGATCAAGGTCTCGATCAAGTCATCCTCGGTTGGGGGGTCTCTTCTAGTGGTATCTAGGGTGCACAGAGGTGCTGAGTACACCTCGTCTTCCTCTCCTTCCTCTAACCAGAGTGGTAAGTCATGCTCTAAGGAGGGTTGGGCAGGAGGGTATAGGACTAGCTGTTTGGACATAAGACCATTTTTTATGGTCATATTTCCTGCACGGAAACTTATGTAAGCATCTGCAGTAGCTAACCAAGGCCTTCCCAAAATGAGAGGATATCTAGTAAGCTTTGCCTTGGGTTGCAGAACCAAGAAATCTGTAGGATATTCCAAAGAGTCGATAAAGACCAAGACATCCTCCACAATCCCTTCGGGAGTCACAGTGGAGCGATCTGCTAATTGCAGTACTGTCGAGGTCTTCCTCAAGGAACCCTGAAGATTGAGTTTGAGCATGGTATCCCTGGTCATCACATTAATGGCAGGCCCCAGATCAATCAAGGTGTGAGGTATGATGGTGCCATTGATGTGTACATCTACTACAGGACTTCCAGGATCTAGGTACTTTGAGCAGATGACTTGTCCTAACATAAGGTCAGACAGTTGTCCTATGACATTGATGGTTGAAGCATCTTTCTTCCGCCTGCCTGGGTGTTTGAAACACTTCTCCTTAACCAGTTTGTTGTATATTTGCACATCCTTAATGGCTTGGAGAAGTGGTATTTTTACACACAACTGCTTGAGCTCACCCAGAAGCTCATCTTCTTCTGGGTTGGGTTGTGTGGTGGCTGTTAGTCTCTCAGGAAAGGGTGGAATAGCCTTTGGTTCACTTTCCTGTTTATCTTCCTCATCCTCTGGGGGAGGAGGTTGGCAATCTGGAAGAGTCTTGCCAGATCGAAGATTGATCTCCTGGATCTCCACAACATAGGTAGGGCATGATGTTTCCCCAGTGTATACCTGTTGGGCCTGTCTATTGTTAGGGTTCTGGTTCGGTTGAGCAGGTATTTGGGGTTGCCTTGGAGGAGCAGGAGGTAATGGTTGAGGTTGAACTGGTGGTGGAGGAAAAATGGCAGGAGGAGTGTTGTATTGGGGCCTCCACCCCGACTGAGGTGCATTCCACTGAGGTTGTGGCTGGGCATGTGAATGATATGAATGAGAAATAGGTTGAGTAGGGTACTGAGGTGGATAAGACCATGGAGGAGGCATGGACCAGGAAAGATGACCAGGGGGACCCCAGGAAGGCATAGGAGTCGATTGGTTGGGGCTGTAATAAGCTTGAGGTGCCCCTTGCATTCCCTACTGATAAGGTCTAGATCCTTGTGGCCTCCTTTGGTTGAGGTGTTATAGCTCCAAATCTCACTCTTATGGTTTGTGATGCTGCACTCATGGCCTAGGGCAACCCCTCCTTCCAGACCTGGTCCAAAAATTTAAAAAACAGTGTTTTATTCCCTATACGTGACATTGCCCTGAGTTAAACGTGTGTACACGTGGGTCTGTCATACCCAACTCGCGTGTATCTATTAAAACACTTAAAAAAATAATAAATTCCTCTTTTTCAGGTGGAGATCGCGGGTTTTACCTGCTGGATCACCTGTTAGTGCCCGTGGCCCAACTGTTCCCAACCAACTCCTAACTAAAAAACTACTTTGGAGAGGGTATAAAAAGACATCAAACGGAAGGCCAAGGTGAGAGAGAAGAGAGCAAGATTATTATGCTGAGATTTTTCCCTTAGACCAGGTCTGAAGTCCTTGGTGCTTTCTACACTTCCCCCATTTTGCATAGGAAACCCTTGTTTCCATGTGTATTGGTGATCATTCATCATTGATATCATCATTGAGTAAGACTTGGAAGGAGCTCTTGTTGGAGGCTTGAGGCTGGAACGAATCCGGGAGGAAGCTTTGCTTGGAGCCTGCTGAAGGTGTTCAGGTGATATCTTTCCGATATATGTACTTTATTTTCCTTTATATATAAAGAAACACGTCTTTGTTCCCGAAACAATCTTTCTTTATGCTTATGAGATTCTTGTCTTGAATTCTTATGCAAGTGGTTACTTAAAGATTTTTATAACTAACTTTATAGCATAAAGATGGTTTATACATAAGTATCTGTACATGTACTGTTGTGTTCTTTGATTTGTTTGTTTTGCAGGTCAAAGAAAGAAGAAGGGAACTCCAAGAAGGGTTTGGACCCTAAAGGCCTTCTCGAACGTAGGACCTTAGGTACGTACCCTAAACATTAGAATTTGCTTAAAAGTAAAAATGATGGTTGTGTGTGTGTTTCTTTGAATAAGCAATTTTCAGTCTGGTAGAGTCTTAGCCCAAAGGACCGTAGGGGTACTTTCCCTTCAACCAGAATTGGCAACTCCGTTGGGGACAACACTCTTGTTGTTCCTAGTTTGGGTAGTCTTCAAGCCGATCAAGGCTCAGCCCCTCTTTGTTGGCTCTGACTGTATGATCTTTTCTTGAACTCCAAGCTTTTCCAGTTTTTCAGTCTGTGTTTTTTTTATTTTTCTTGAAAGACTTCAGATACGCTCTTTTTCTGGATTACAGAAGCGTATATACGCATGTTGCACTAAGTGAACCCGCGTATACGCAGGTTTCCTTAGTTACAGTCGCGTGTATACGCATTCTGCAAATAATTGCAGGTGCGTATATTCCATAATTTTCAAGATTTATAATTTTTCTTTTTGTTGAATGTCTGTCTGGTGGTTTGGGTCAGTTTGAAGCAGTCACTTCCCAGTGACAGTTCTCTGTTTAACAGGGGGCATCTTGTTCTGAATTCTCTCTAGTTATAAGGAGTACTAGTCTTGTTTTTCGTTGATTGCAAGCGTCATTGATTTTTGACACACAAGATTTCTGTTTAAGAATCTTGATTGCTCTGTTTCGGCAGAGTGGGAAGATTGGGTTCAATCTTTGTGTCCATTTTGTTTTCATGACACTTTTGTTTGCTTAACGAAATCATTTTTATGACCATTTGCTCCTTCGTTTCAGAAAATTTGTTTGTTACCATTTTCTTGAAACTTGTCTTTTGATATTTTGGACTTTCATTGCTGCTTTTGATTGTCAAAAGCGATTTCAAACACATTTTATTTTTGTTGAGTTTTCATCATTTGAAAGGTGTCAATTCACAAAAGTGTTTGGTTGCTTGTTTATCAATCATTGGTGTCAGTATTTTGAGAGCTTTCCTTTGAAAAAGACTTTTTGGTTTGATTGAAAGAAAATCTTTTGAAAGTTTTTTAGTTTCACTTTCTTAAACTTGCTTCTCATTTGATTTCCTTTTTTGCGAAGTGAAAGTGCTTTGTTTTTATCTTAAAACTTGTTTTTATTGTTTGGACGAAATGGTTAGTAACACATCATCTTCTATCTAAGCATTTTAGTGGCAAGACAAAATTTGGTAAAGCAGCAACTTTCCTTCTTTGTTTTTAGAATAGTCTTTGAATCTTGCATCCACATATAGTTCTTGCATTAGGGTAAGATTTGCATCTCTTTTTAGGCATATTTAGTTTTGTTAGTTTTTTTTAGTGTGGAGTCTGAAAAGAAAAAGAAAATTTGTTTATATTACAAGTACCTCTGAACCTCATAGAAATTGCTCTTCATCGAAAACAAAAGTGCATGTGCATGTAGCTAAGTTTTATTAATTTCTTTTGCGTCCATAAAAACACCACAAGTTTCACCTCCATTACCTTGTGACTTAAAGAACAGCCTAATAAAATCAAGCGCTTAATTAAAATACACTAGAACTTTTTGTTTTAGTTATTACACCAACAAGTTTAGGATTTTAGGGCCTTGGATTAGGCGAGTGGAGAGTTAACTCTCCAAGGCCACATAAAACGTCAAACATAAGAGTCTGATTAACGAGAGTAAACCCAATAGCATTAGGAAGACCAGGAAAGCTTCGGATCTGGGAGTTAAGCATGAGGGTCTGTGAAGACAGGGAAGAGAGATACCCCCTCTCCTACTTGTCCGAACTTACCTCACGAATGTTCCGCCTGGCTTCTACGACGAGTTGGTACCCATAGTTGCCTCTCCTAGGGATCTGCATAGGTGGCTGCGGAGGGGAATCCCGTGGCACCTGAGGTCGACGTTGTATCACTCTCGACAGTACTACTAGAGGGCACCCTTGCGAAGCTTGGGGACTTGCACTGGCGCAGGCTATTGTTAGGAGGTCAGCGTAACTTCCTCTGATACCTTCGCTGATAGGACTGGGCCCTCATCATCCCAGACTATCTTCGGAAGGCCCTTTGATTCACTTTCTCGTATTTTGGTGTCCGGTCCTAATCACCCGGAGCGGAAATACTTGAAAGTTGTTTGACTGGCTGTTTCTTTAGGAACTTTATAGTGTGTGCTCTGTGCTCCTAGTCGGCTTAGCTTTTAATTTTTTGAGTCTCTAGTTAGATCATAACAAAAAATTCAAAGTGGCTGACCGGTCTCCAAGACGGTCTCGAAGACTTCGTGGTCTCTCGCCACCTAGTTTAGAGCCTTCTCCTAGAAGGCGCAGAGGGGATACTACCGGTGGGGTCTGTCCCACGCCGGTTGACACATCGAGGATTGATCCTCCTCTCGGGGATATTAGCAGCCAAGCAGAGCCTGGCACTTCTGAGCAAGAGAGGGACGCTCCAGTCCTTTCTCGAGTTCGCTTTCAAGCGGAGAATAACGTAGAGGTAGAAGAACTTTCAGAATCATTAGTGATTCCAAATTCTCCACTACCATCTAGTTATCCAGACGTATTGCAATACGTTGGGACTCCGTCGCATAGACCAGCGAGTCCAGGTTATGCTACGCGCTTACCTTTTATGATCACTACTGGAAGCATGGCTTCTACGAGTGCTGCGACTATGCAAACCCCAACATCGGTGCAAGGGGGAGGAACCATTTCCATCCCCTCCGCTTCCTTGTTCGGATCGTTTGCTAGCACATCTTTGGTAGGGTCTACCTCCATTCCGTCCACGAGTGGAAATGCCCAAACCAATGCTTTTAGTACTGGTTCCTTCCTTTTTGGCACCCAATCACAGGGCATTCCATCGGTTCCGTTCAGTGCCGCTACGTCCATGATGGGCGGATCGGCTTCATTCCAGGGTTTTCCTTTTGGAAGTGGTCATATCCCACATTCCAACCCAACGGTAGGATCCATGCCTTTTTCTTCAATAGGACAAAGCAGCAATCCTTTCCAAGGTTGGAATAACCCCGGGGTTAGTAGCACAGGAACTGCGAATCCATTTATCGGCCAACAAGGAAGTAGGCCGTATTCCATGGTTAGCATGTTTCAAAGTATTCCTCCCCTTGCTTCGGCTTGGAACCCATATCAGGGGTTATCAACTCCTTACCATTCTTTAGGAGGAAACTTTGCAGGCTATGGAGCTTATACGGCAGGAGTTGGTCAAACTCCGAATTTCGCTGGACCACAAGGCTTGCCTTTTGGTTCAGCCGGTTCTACTGGTCACTTCGGGCAGCCTGGTGCCTACCAAATCCCAGGACAATCTTTTCAGAACTTTGGGAGTTCTGCCCAGTCTGGGTGGAATCCCCTAGGTCCTCCTAGGCTTCCGTTTCTGGCAACGTTAAACTTGCCAGATCTCACTAAGCTAACGAACGACCCTATCAGATACAATCCGGCCTGGCCTCCAGTCCCAACCAAACTCCCTTCGGACATTCCAAAATTCGAAGGGAAGAGTGGTGAAGATCCGGGCGATCATGTAACCACATTCCATTTGTGGTGCTCATCCAACTCCCTCATCGAAGATTCGGTTAGGTTGAGACTCTTTCAGTGCACCTTGACTGGTAGTGCGGCTAAATGGTATATAGAGTTGCTAGGGGGCAGCTTTACATCATTCGCAGACTTAGACAATATCTTCTTGAATCACTTCCAGTTGCCTGTCCGCTATGATGCCGGAACTGAACTTCTGGCTACCTTTCATCAAGATAAGGCAACCCACATTTTTGATCACATTCAGGAATGGAGACAGAGAAAAAGGCTCATTAAAGCCGAAATCCCTCCGGAGTACCGTCTAGAGTGGTTTTTGAAGTCTTTACAACCCGAGATCTCCAAGGATGTCTCCATGTCTGGGGTCTATTCTGAGGAGCAAGCCATTTTCAGGGCCCAGCAGTTAGAACTGATTTACTCTCAGTTTGGGATCCTCCAAAAGTACTTGCCAGATGCTCCTGGATCTAAGGTTGATTTAGCTAAGCCAAAGCCAGGTCCGCACGCGGATGGTATTGTGGGGTCAGTAGACTCGACTACAGTGAACTTGCTGAATCAATTGCAGCAGTTGTCATTACAAACTGCTCCTAACAACCAAGTCACAATGTCTAATCCTCAGGCCTCCCAAAATTCTTCCATTAACGCCGTCCAATCCGATAACCCCAAAGGAAATCAAAATTCCAATGGGAAAAAGAAAGGACGTGGTAAAAAGAACTCGGATGGGAAGCCTGATGCAAATAAATCCGGCAACAACGCTGGTGGTGGTGGAAATGAGTCGAGAAAGAAAGTCAAGTTTCCTTGCAAATTGTGCAATGGAGACCATCTAACTCATCTCTGCCCCAAGATTCAAGACGCTCAGCACTTGTTAGGGCAGGAAGGAACTTCTAGTTCTCAAGCTGTGTTAACTAACCCGTTTCCCCAAGGGCAGGAACTTCTTGCTGGCGCGAATTTAAACCCTGGTACCTCCGCAGGGGGCAACCAGGAAGGGGACAAGTCTTCAAATGTATTCATGATGGGTGCTCACGCTAATGTGGCCACACGGTCACGCGATTATGGTGAAGGTGAAAATTCTAAGGGTAAATCAGTTCCCGAAACTAACAACCCACTTCACATTGAGCGACCTTCTGTTGAGACTATACCTCGGGTTCCGAAAGGTTCCGCAAAACGCGCGACAATCAACCCTAATATTAGGGCAACCTAGAATTACTCCATCGTTGAGGATCTAGCCCAGAGTCCATGTGCTATGTCCGCGTTAGAGGTTCTCCAGTCGTGTCCTGCTCAGCAGAGTGCCTTGCTATCGGCAATGGGGGCAGTTGATCCAAGTAATTCCTTAGCTCTCTCTTTTGATATGAGTAATTTCAAAAAGAGACTTCCTCACCACATGGCTTTCCAGATAAAGTCTACCTACCAGAAAACGAATATTTTTCGGACGGTTGTAGATGAGGGAGCTTCCACGTGTGTCATGTCTATGTCATGCTGGAAGGCCATTGGATCACCGACGGTTGTTCCTTCGCCCACCCTATTGACAGCATTTGATGGTCACTCTCATAGACCGTACGGGATTATCCCGGCATTTCCTATATGTGTTGGAGGAAAGGTCGTTAATATTGAAGTAGAGGTCATAGACGCTAACCTAGCCTATAATCTCCTCTTAGGAAGGAACTGGGTATACGAGATGGAAGCTGTTGTTTCGACTCTATTTCGTGTCATTTGCTTTCCTCATGAGGGGAAAATCGTTAAGGTTGACCAATTGGACTATTGTCCAGCTGATCCTCAAGCAAACTCTGACTCTACTATTCCTTTAGTGGGTAACCCCCGTCTGCCTATTGAGAGTCTAGGAGTCGGGATGTACTCTTCATTGATGGGTACGTTTAATCTTCCCCCTCCTACAGCTGGTATAGATACAATTTCATCCTCCAGGGATCCTTTACGGAGAGAGTTTGTTCAAACTCCTTATTCTTCGAATCCTGGAACCTTAGCCTCATCTGTGACCACATCAGGTGACGACAAGGTGGGTGGAATAGAATCTCTTAAGTCTGCAGCAGAACCTAGATGTGAATCTATCGATAACTCTGTAGACAACCATTCTACTATTTCCTCTGGGAAAGAAATAGATGGTGATGTAGCTCATTTTCAGACCCCTGATTCCACCTCTACATTGGATTGCTCAGATATTTTTTTTCCATCGGATGAAGCGGTATTCGAGGCAATGACGGTCGTAGATCGACCTTTGGAAGATTTACATCGTCGGTTACACTTTCATTCCCCTGTGCATGAAGTCGAATCTCGGCCCTCCTGTTCGACTAGTGATGTTTGTACGGTCCCTTTGGCTCCAACACATTTATTTGCTGAAGAGAGTATATTGATTGGTTCGATCGTCGTACCTATAAACATCCCTAGGAGTCAGTCGGCGGAGCCCCCTGACGGGCTCTACCTCAGGAAGTGCTTTGCTTAGCTTTGGCCAGGCAATGGCTTCTTTGTATTTTATGTGTATTTGTACATATATTATCGAGCTTTTTCTGATATCAGCACTTTTTTGGTCTGCTTTGGCAGGTGTTGATGGATGATTTGGTTTATTTTGGGTTCACCGATGGTGCTAGTCGGCACACTCGGAATCTTGCTTCCGCAGCTTGGGTACTTTATTACCCAACTGGTCAGTTGATGATATCGAGAGGCGTGTGTATCGGTCCTGCTTCAAACAATATGGCCGAGTATACAGCTGTTATCAATTTATTATCCGACGCAATCTCTTATGGGATCGACTCGTTGGTAGTATATCTTGATTCTCAATTGATAGTGTCTCAGTTAAATAACATTTATCAGGTTAGAGATCCATTATTATATCGCCAATATTTAAGGGTGAGGTTGTTGCAAAGATCATTTATTTACATTAATTATTTGCACATTCCAAGATCTCAAAATTGGTTAGCTGATTCTATCGCTAATCAAGCATTAGACTGGCATATCAATCATTCATCATCATAAAATCATGCATCAAAAAGTTAAACTGTATATATATATATATATATATATATATATATATATATATATATATATATATATATATATATATATATATATATATATATATATATATACATACATATATATATATATATATATATATATATATATATATATATATATATATATATATATATATATATATCGCAAAGCGTCTCGAGTGTACATATGTGTGTCAAAAAATATACAAAATTGGGACTCAAATGCCCATAATCATGTCAGGCATATCTAATGCCTCGGCTCTGGATGAGCAGCTAAATAAGTAACTATAGCATTGGCCATGCGCCGAAAGACGCGAACCCAGTCACGTGGCATCCCAACCACATGACGCTTCATATCTGGAGGAAGGTCCTCTATCTCAGCCATCGGTACTTGGTAGCTCAGTCTAGCCAAGTGTCGCTGGACATTGTTGAGGGTCCTTTCCGCATCTGCAGCTGCCTCTTCGGCTCCTCGGCCACGCCGTCCATGCCGCAGGAATCCATCTGGTCGCACGGGCCCAATGTCTGGAACATGATCATCATATTAGTCGTTTGAATCTCATCAAAAATATTTTTCAAAGTTCATCATTATATTTGAAAAATCATAAAAATCATAAAATCATAAAAATCAAAAATCTTACCGATCTCGCCCCATGTTGCATCCGGTGGTAACAGTAGATTAGGATCTCCTCGGAAATCCAGTCTAGCATAGGGGTAGTCATCTATGGCGATGATCTGTTGCTCCCACCAAGCAAAAAAGTCATCGTCGAATGCATTCCTGGGTACTTCCCCACCCCCCAGACGTTTCATCAAGTCAGCCCACCGGCCCATGCGTGGATCACGTGGACTACTGATGGGAACTGCTACCCTGGGGCGGAGTGCGAGAACCTTCTCGAAGAAGAAAGTGCATAAAATAGTTCCGTACCCAAAGTTCTTGGTCCGTCCCCTCCTGATAGAAGCAAGTTGTTCCTTCATATTGGCAAGTAGAGGAGTACACCAGTCAAAAACCGTGGTGAGACAGTCCACTGCTACGCTCATGTTTACCCGTGATGCCTGATGTAGTGAGGATGATCCATTCACTCGAGCTATGGTGAACAAGATTATCCGCAGTGACAAACTCACCACGTCTGGGATAGAGATTTGGCTCCCGACCTTCCGATGACCTGGGCAGTAAATTTGAACATAGTCGTCTACACTGAGGCTATTCCGGGTACTGCCCCGGGAGTGTACTACCTCTCCCCTTCGGGAAAGGCCCGTGATGAAATATATATCTTCCACTTCTACCCTGAGTGGCATCTGATCAATCACAAAAGCTTCTTCCTCGACATCCCAATAATCAATGAGTCTCTCGAGCAGACGCACGTTTGCTTTCATATTTGGCAACTTGAAGAATTTTAACAATCCGCATCCCCGCAGGGCGTCTAATGCCTCATCATTGTTCATAACTTCATTATCTACAGCTGAGTGCTCTCTTTCACACCATGTGATAGTCATCCTAGAAGAAAAAATCATTTCCATCCATTTGTTTTTTGTATAAAATTAGTTTGCTGCGCACACGCGGGTTCACTTGTATAAAGTCACTTGTATGGCCGTCGTATACGCGACTTCTATACAGCCAACCCGCGTGTACGCCGCAGAGCGATTTTTTGCAAAAGTCTAACGGTGAAACATTAATTAAACTTCCTAAAAACTATCACAATTAATTGCAAGACAAGTTTAGTGCTTACCTGGAAGTTTTCGGCAAGTTTGAACGGTTGGATAAGTCACGGGGAAGTTTGCTCCTTTTGCTCCACAATTTTTGCTCTCCAAGTCAAACGGTGAAAATGGTCAGTCCAAAATTTCTTTTTATAAGTTTTGAAAATGCAAAATTTTTTCAAAATTTTATTTTGTTTGGTTTCATGTCACTTTTAACTTGGGAGCTTGGAATGTCGAGATTGGGTTGTTTTTCAGGACATTTTGGACATTTTTCGACGGTTCGAGACGGTTCCATGACTACTGACCCGTCATGGCAGGTGTCGTGTTCTCACTGGAATATAGGTTAGGGACACCATTTTTCCGTTGCATTATGCATACTAGCCTCCATTTGACCGATACAACTGCCTTAGGGTCGACCCCATCATGTTATGGTTCGTAAGCCATTTTCACTCGCCGATTCTTTAAATCATGACATGATGGTAGAGCCATTCTTTTACATGGGCATCCTAGTTAGCACCTCACTGACATTTGTTGCCCATGCTGCTTCGTTTGAGTAGGCTCGGGAGTCCTCTGTAGCCCCGCCATGACTTATGCGTTGAAGACTCATTCCCCTTTGCTTCTTCGCTTCGTTCTGGCCTTATACCCTAGAGGCTCCTATGTGTGTCGAGTTGTACTTCTGCATTGCATGTTGACCATTTGCACCTTTTGGCCTATAACCGGCTTCACTTGGACTCGTGTTTAAGCCAACTTTTGGCCATGACATCTAAAAAATCAATCTTGCATACCCTTGACTTCTGCAGCTTGACATACCCAGATCCGTGGAAGGAACTTACCTCTGAGTGTCACTGACCAGTTTTTTCACCTCCCTGCATTGAGCATAGGAACGTTCCTTTCCCAGGAACTAGATCATCTGTTTCACCGACACTCGTTCTTTCCACTGTACCATAGCATTCTTTTATTCTTTTTCCGGCTTATCAGAAAAAGACAAAAAAATTAAATATTCCAAAAAGAGCGGGAACAGGGACATTATTTCCATTTATTGTTGGCAGCTAGAGTCACTCGTGTCGCCCTTGAACAAAGCACTCAAAACAAAGTCTCCTCCGCATGGGTGGGATTTAGTTTGACTTAGGTACGCCATAACCTTGTTCTCGAGTCAGTTCTCCCCCGATTGGTTATCTCTTCCAATCATATGGAGGGTTTGTTCGTGCCTCCTGCATGACGAACTTATACAGATTCATCATATGCTGCCACATAGTCACATTGAGTCGTGCTTTTGTTCAAGGGAAGTTAGCTTGAGTCGGCCTTTCTGCGGTGTCTCTTGACTCATTTTTCAGTCGGCCATCCCTGGTTGTCAGTGTCATGTCTATCATCACATCAGTTATATTGGTCCTTTACTCGTGCCGGTTTGAGAAGGTCCCCATTGACTTCTTGCTGGCGGGTCTTGTCCTTATCGACGACGACACCTTGCTCTGAGGACAGGCCTAGAGCCGCACCCTGGCCCTATTTTCATTATTGATAGGTCACCTTGTGCTCAGCATCGATCAGTATCATGGGTCTTTGACTGAGTGGTTTCCCTTGTGTTCGACATCAGCATACATTATCACACATTGGGATTTGTGCAGTACCTTGGTTTCCATTTGACCCTATTGGTGGATACCTCACCTCTGTGTCAGCTTTCATTATTGGTTGGTTCAGAGGGTTTCTGCTGTGCGCTAGCCACATCTTGTGTACGCCGGAAACGTACTTTGGTTGGGTTACTACATCTTTTTTCGTCCAATTCCTTCCACATTATTGGCCTACGGGTTACACTCGCGCTAGATTGATGGAGGATGCCTTAATGCCTTCCTTCTAGCGGATCTTTCCCTATCGACTCCGACTCATTGCTCTGGGGCAAAGATCTAGAGTCCATTTGGCAGTACCTTGGGGTTTGCAGTCATTAGTGGCAGATTCCTCGCTATCGACAGTGGGAAACCATCATTGTCTCCTGATTGATAGATTATTACAGGTGTTCGACTTTAGCTCATCTATTCACACTTGTTAGATTGTAATGGGTACCTTGACGCTCATTATCATTATCAGTGAGTAGTCTCGCGTTTGTTAACGGTATACATCAATGACCGGTAATCAAACGATTTCTCACATGGTCGACTTCAGATCATTTATTCCCATGGTGTAGAAATGTACCATGGCGGTCGGTGAAGACCTCAGGTTGTATCAACATTCATTGGTTCACTTGACAGTTGCTCCTGTTGCTGCTAGTTGATACCACTCCACCTTATATGTTGCAGTCAGTCACGGCGACATTCTATATGCTGGCACCTGAGTTTGCAGTGTAGTACCATCCTATTCCATCATGTTCAGTTGGTACCTTTTTGGGATCAGTCTTTGATATGAGTGATCCGTTGCATCTTTCAGCATCATTGACAGTCTTATATGTGATATTCAGACATGTACTTACTCATTATGATCAGATGATCCATTATGTATTTTCCAGTCATTTATACTTGTATACTTAGTGGATCCGCTTGTACTTGATATGCGGACATGCTTTACTTTTCCTGAGCATGGGTATGCCCGCCTGAGACAGTGTTTCTTTCTGATCTCCTTTCGGTGGCTTGGCAGGCTGAATTCTGGTGAAGTCCTCCTCGGTTTTTCGGCAGAGTTCCTTTCCTTGTACTTACTTAATATATTTCGGCCATCATGTTCCCCTTCTGACCTCATACATTAGGGGGCATCTGTTATAGCTCCAAATCTCACTCTTATGGTTTGTGATGCTACACTCATGGCCTAGGGCAACCCCTCCATCCAGACCTGGTCCAAAAATTTAAAAAACAGTGTTTTATTCCCTATACGCGACATTGCCCTGAGTTAAACGCGTGTACACGCGGGTCTGTCATACCCAACCTGCGTGTATCTATTAAAACACTTAAAAAATTAATAAATTCCTCTTTTTCGGGCGGAGATCGCGGGTTTTACCTGCTGGATCACCTGTTAGTGCCCGTGGCCCAACTGTTCCCAACCAACTCCTAACTAAAAAACTACTTTGGAGAGGGTATAAAAAGACATCAAAGGGAAGCCCAAGGGGAGAGAGAAGAGAGCAAGATTATTATGCTGAGATTTTTCCCTTAGACCAGGTCTGAAGTCCTTGGTGCTTTCTGCACTTCCCCCATTTTGCATAGGAAACCCTTGTTTCCATGTGTATTGGTGATCATTCATCATTGATATCATCATTGAGTAAGACTTGGAAGGAGCTCTTGTTGGAGGCTTGAGGCTGGAACGAATCCGGGAGGAAGCTTTGCTTGGAGCCTGCTGAAGGTGTTCAAGTGATATCTTTCCGATATATGTACTTTATTTGCCTTTATATATAAAGAAACACGTCTTTTTTCCCGAAACAATCTTTCTTTATGCTTATGAGATTCTTGTCTTGAATTCTTATGCAAGTGGTTACTTAAAGATTTTTATAACTAACTTTATAGCATAAAGATGGTTTATACATAAGTATCTGTACATGTACTGTTGTGTTCTTTGATTTGTTTGTTTTGCAGGTCAAAGAAAGAAGAAGGGAACTCCAAGAAGGGTTTGGACCCTAAAGGCCTTCTCGAACGTAGGACCTTAGGTACGTACCCTAAACATTAGAATTTGCTTAAAAGTAAAAATGATGGCTGTGTGTGTGTTTCTTTGAATAAGCAATTTTCAGTCTAGTAGAGTCTTAGCCCAAAGGACCCTAGGGGTACTTTCCCTTCAACCATGAGGTAATAGAGAGGTTCAGTGGGAGCTTCTGTCGCTTGGTACATGGCTTTAAACCCAGGTAAGGTTGGACACTGATTTGTGGGATGGTCCTCCTCACAAACGAAACACACTTCAACCGAATGCAATGGGCATTCGTTCTTAGGGTGTCTCCTTGTGCACCTAGGGCAGAAGACAGCCAAGGCTCTCTCAGCTTCTTCTTTCTTCTGCTGGATCCTGAATGTGTCTAGCTGCATGGCAATGGTCTATCTCACCTCACTCTTAAGATCTTCTAATTGATTTGCAAGCTCATGTTTGGAGAAAGGGACACTAGTTGAGAGGAGGTTTCCTCTTCCTCGTTTCCGAGCTGCCCTGGAGTGGTTTCTAAACACAGTCTTGATGTCCTCATAAGGCAATTGGTAAATGTCCCCCCCAGCTAACATGTGAAGGGTATCTAAGAGGTCTTCAGGGACTCCTTGGAGCAGGACCAACTTGAGGGATTCAGGGTCAAGTGTGCACCTGGCCCGCTTATAGCTAAGTTGGAACCTCTCCTCATAATCCTCTAAGGACTCATCATTTCCCAGGGTCATCAGAAAGATTTCTCCCTTGGTTTCCTTAGACCTACAATAATCCATGTACTTGGTATTGAAAGCTTGCTGCATCTGAGCCCAAGTGGTGATACTATTCCCAGGTAAGCCCATGAACCAGCATAATGCTGCATCCTTAAGAGTGGAAGGGAAGAGTTTCAGCTTTTGCTCATCTTCAGTATAGTCATAGGTTCTACAAAGGACATCAAACTCAAACAGGAAGGTATCAGGATCTTCAGTAGTCAGTCCATGGAAGTGAGGTAAGGCAGATGGGCTAATGTTATTCATTTTCATCTCTCCATTGGTCTCTCAGATGGGGAAGGCACCTTCTATTCTCTCATCTTCTCTTCTATTGTCAGCCATAGTTTCAGATGGGATGGTCTCTAATTCTTCTTCTGCTATAGGATCTTCGTATATCTCAGGGGGTTCACCTATAGGTTCTTCTGGATCACTGTCACCGAAGAAGAGAGAAGGGTGACTCAGTGATGTGGTGGGGGTGTTGGGTAGGAATTTGCCTGATTTATCCTGGTTTCTATGAGGCATGAAATGGAAAAGACTTTTTTTTTTTTTTTTGATTGCTTTTGTTTTTTTCTCTTTGGTACCTGCAAAACTGAAACAAATTGATCTACAACTAACTATAAAGATGCAGAATTATACTGAAAGCAGGAAAGAACTAATCTACTTTGCTCAAATGAAATTGCAGGAATGGAAATGCTAGTCTACGCTTGCAGAATTGAAACACTAGTCTACGCTTGCAGAAATGAAACACTAGTCTATGCTTGCAGAAATAAAATGCTAATCTATGAAAGCAGGAAAGGCTAATCTATGAAAGCAGGAAATGTCTATGCTACCTTTGCAGAATGGAAATGAAATAAACTACGTAGCAGAAGGCAAGAGTAAGAAAATAGAAGAAAAGCAACAATTACTAATACTCTGACGCTTCCCTGGCAACGACGCCAAAAAGATGGTGGGCTCCAGTATTGTAGCAATAATGCTACAACTACTGGGGCTTCCTATCTCTAATTTTATCAACCCGGTAGTTCGTACAAACTTGGAAGCGACGGTGCTGTATGCACAAGTACTAGCTCTTGTCGCAGCTGTCACTTGGTCAGCTGGCACAAGTCCGCTAGGGCTTAAGCCAACTTCTATATGCTCTCAGAAGAAGCTTTCTAAATGATGGACAAAGGCTATTTCTAAGGAAATTAATCTACTTTGCAAAAATGAACTGAAAGCCAACCAAAACAGGGAAACCCTAGTAAACCCTAATCTGAGTAGTTTAACCTCTATGATGCAATAGTGAGAGTGAAAATGTCTAAGAATGATGCCATTACTTCTAGTGATGTGAAATGCATGAACTCAAACTACTTCTATTGAAAAGGACATTGTTTTTGTATTTTTGCTTAAGTGGTTGGAGTGATTATGATTTTGTTTCTTATTAGGGTTTGGCTGTGCAGAGGTGGTGCGAAGGGAGAGAAAGCTTGGGAAAGGTCAGGAGGGCTAGGAGAGGTCCCAGAGGGTCCCTAGCATCAGTCCATAGAAGTCTACAACGTTCAGGTGCTCGGAAACCAAGTTTGCAGGCTTCTACAGGATGTCTGCAGGGGATCCTACAGGAAACTAAGGAATTCTACAGGAAGTCTGCTACCTTCTACAGGATGTTCTACCGTGGGAGTTTTGGGTGATGGTGAAGTGATGGAGCAGTATGGGAGGATAGGTAATATGGAGATGGAACTTGTGATGGCTCGGGAGCAGAGAAATAAGATGGAGAAAGAGTGCACGGAGTTGGTCGGTGAATAGAAGGATGGAAATAACGAAAGGTCAAGAAAATGAAGCTACGTGGCAATGGAAGAGTTGGAAGGTAAACAAATCGAACAGAGGTCGAGTAGATGGCTTTAGGTGTGGTTAAGAAGAAGAAGAAGGAAGTGGAATGATACTGAGCAGTGTAAATAAAACAAATTGCTTATGTCTTGCACCAAAAACGAGAATCCATTAACCTGTGTTACCTGTGCTATTAAACCAATGAACAGCAATGTAAACCGTGAAGAGAAGTTGTGCATGGAGTTGTAATGAAGAAGTATGGCTCAAGATCAGAGTGCATGGATGGTTCTATGATTAAAACGACTGTGTTGCAGCTTGCATAAAAGTAGAAAAAGACTGCGTTTTTGTGGTGGTTGGTATAGACTGCACCCCAATCCCTAAACAGAGATGGCAGTGAAGGCACTAACAACCTTTTCTTGGAGCTCCAGTGAATTACAATCCTCCTATTCTAATCTAAGAAACTGAAAGTGATTTAACCATAAGCTAATCCTACTCAATCTCATTAAAGAAATCAAATCAGCAGACTGTGTTCTTGAAATGCATATCAAAACAAAGAAACAAAGTGCTGGAAAGAAAGGCAAATAACACTACAAGAAGAGGAGATCTATTGCTCTCAGGTTGGGCCCTAACCTAAGAGCTATAGCTCCCTTAAAAGCTCAGAATTAGATCCAAATCTACTTGCCTTTATTCATAATCAAAAGTCTAATGTCATGCCAAAACTGGCTTACAAAAACAAACACCGAGCTATGCTCAGAAATTACAATATCAGTCCAAAAGTTCAAAAAATCCCCTAACAAAGGCTACGGCCTTCATATTTATACACAATGAAGATCAAGCTGGCTTCCTCCATTCGTGGAGCTTGGCTGTCCAACTGAAAGTCAAACTGCTGTAAAACTGCTGATCCTGTAGAATGTGTTGGCTGCCTCTAAGCTCGGTGGGGAGAGTTGTTGGAGCTCGGAGTTAAGGTGAAAATCATGAGGGAGGTTATTTAACGCTGTAGAAAACCTCCCTATAAACTTGCAATGCCACCTTTGATGTCTCCTTGTCTCCTTCTGCGTGGTCTTTTGCTCTCTTTAATGCCAAAAACCTGCAATCATCATGTATTAGCCACATAGATATAATGCCTGCCCTTCTTCCTACAAATAACACAAATATACTAAGAAATAAATGCATAAGTGATAAAAGATGAATGGTTGAGCAAGGTAAGTAGGCCAATATGAGCCCAAATTGTACCAAAAATTGGGGCTCATCAGCACTTGTTCCAAAAATTCTAAAATGTGAAATTATGGTTTGGAGCCATATCATTTATTGTATGGAGTCATACCTCAAACTATATAAGTGGGAATCTGGTTGATGATGTACACTACATAGACTATTTTGCTTCTTCGTAGAATTTCCTCCATTGTCTTGCCTTGAAGGATGCATCGAGCCATGTCCAAAATAACTTTATCTTCTAGGTAACTACTTTGTATTATTGTAAAAGAGTCTCATGCCAAGGGATCAAAATGATTTAGAGAAATATTTGAAAAATATGTTGGTAAAAACTTCTCCACAACCAATCCTAAGGCACTCAATCTTTATCTCAACTTTATTCTCCACTAAATAGTTTGAAATCCTTGAATTTTCTAAAATCATCATTCTTGTATTAAACAATAGACATCCATAAGATAAGAAAAGTCATTAGTGAAAGGAAGGAAGTATTTATGTCCCCAGTGAATTGAGTGGTCAAAGACCAGTAAATTCCCCTATGACAACCAAAAGAGGTTGAGACACATGTCTAATGTTAAGAAGGGACTCTTGACAATATTATGCTAGCATACATCCTTCACCAACATAACTAGGTGGTTCAATATGTGGAAGGTCTTCAACAATATCCAAAATGACGCAAGGATAAAAAATTTATAAGACCCAAAGGTTGATGCCACAACCTACTAGTATCGTTAGCATTAGCCACTACAGCAACAAATCCTTTCCATGATGAAGGAGAACTAAGCTTCCCCAACTTGTGTGTATGGACGAATTCATCATGTTGGAGAATATCATAGGGAAATTATTAATTCAATTTCTCCTTAACCTTAATATTTGCTTGTGAACGTTATTTATCTTCTTGTGTTCCTTTATTATATCTTTTTCATCAAACAATTATCAAGTGCAAAAATAGTAAAGAAAATGGACACATAAATTAGGCTCCAAGCCGGGGCAAAACCCCTCAAAGGGGAAAACCCAAAAAAATTCTTCTCTTCTTATAGAATCTACTTCAAATGAGGAAACCATGACCTAGACCTCAAGACCAAAGCCTCCCTCTAGCACCAAGCTAGCCCTCCAAGAATCCCTTCTAATCAGGTCAAATTCCATCCAAGTCAACAAAAGTCAAACCCTTCCATCACTGCACCAAATTCATAATTTCAGCCCCCAGCTTCAAAATTTCGGACCTACAGTAGATCTACAACTTTGACCCCTACAACAGTTCAATATCTTTGCATTTGAGAAATTAGGGCAAAACCTTGACCAAAAACTCAATATTATTTCCTTCTTTCAACTTCTCTTCTCCTTGTCTTTCTTGTCTTCCTTCTTCAATTTCGCACCCCATATCGAACTTCTTGATTGCAGTTCAAACTTGTTTCCAAATGAGGTCGAACAACTTTTATTTATACTCATCCGTGGAGGTAGAATAGCCCTCTTTGGTCTGACTTCTCTCTGGCAGGGCTAACGTGTGCTAGGTGGCTTATTTTGACTATCTTGACTCAAAAAAAAATATTTTTCATGGTACAACTTGCCCAAATCGGTCTTATATACATGACATTGACTCCCTTAACTCATGAAAATAAATATTATGACATGAAAAACCTTAGGAGCATGAAGAACATGCTTTACTTAGAAGACCAATCAAAAGAAGCATGAAACCCATGCGTTAAAATAACAATTCTCTTTCTTCTTTTGCTTATTACATAAGATATACATATTGACATGAGTACAATGAAAATTATGAAGACCAAAACTAGTTACATTTTCATTGGTAAGCCACCTTTAAGCATCAACATCATGATCAACATTGTCAACATAGTAAGTCCTTATCGACAAGTTCTTTCTTACTCAAGAGCATCATGGTGGCAGGATTTACGTGAGATACCACATTACCTCTACAAGGCACATACCCCATCCAGATGTTCACTAGGTATGTCCTTTTAGGACTCTATTCTTATCTTGTATTTCTAATTCTCAAAGAATATCAATCCTCTCTGGCCACTCTTGTCTCAGATACCTGTCCAATCCTCAAAGAGTGTCGGTCCATTTCCTGAAGGAAAACATGATTTCTTATCCAATCCTCCATCCAAAATTTTCCCTTCATGGCCTTCACTTAAACTTATGGTTGTTAGTCTTGGTCAAGTGCATGACACATGAAGAAGATAATACACATGTGATGTTCATCATCACTCCCTCTCAACCAGAGAGTATATCCCCATTCCCTCTTTATTAGGGAATCTATCCTTTCTCCTTTCCATATAGACTCCTTTACTTTCTCTCGAATATAGAGGAGATTCTCGACTTCCTTCCAATTTTGGAAGTCATAACCACAAGATTTATAGCTTGCCTTCATACATGCATCATTTATTAGTTCTTTATGGAGATAGCTGCATGGATCCCTCTTTCCTTCGCATCTCATTATATCAAGCTTTCTTCCTTTCAGGATATCAAGAAGCCAACTTCTTTCTTTAATCTTTTGACAGGGTTCGAGCCATCAACTTTGCATATCATTTTCCTCCAATCATCATCAATCAAGGAATTATGTTGAGCCTTGCCGAACCTGAAGCTAGTCATAGCTTCTTCATGAAATTGAGCTTTGTTGATGTAAGAACATGAACATCAGGTTATCTTCTTACACTACTACCTTTCAATCTCAAGGTGATGATGTGAACACCTTGACTACAAGACCTTCCAAGGATTGTTAAAACCATTTACTCAATTCATATTTTCTTTGAATTGATTCATTACCACCAGCTTAACTTTCCTCAACTATCATCATGTATTCCTACATTATCTTTCCAGACAAAAAAATAATTATGTTAGCCAGATAACCAGTATCAAAATATAAATATCAAACCTACCTTATGATGATGGCCCCTTTCATCAAAATACTCGCATACTTGAGTCCTTTGAGATCAAAATCCTTTCATATAATCCACCTCCACATTATTCCATGCATTCATTTTAATTAGAGTGCCCATGGATTGAGCTTAATTACCAAGTTGTAATATCTTCCTTGGAGTTGTCATTATTAACTCCCTTTCCTTCTTTCAGAGACTATATTTGATGTTGATCAACATTGTTATATTTATGCCATGCAATTTTGTGAGAGTCTTGATCTCCAGTCATTCCAAAGTATGTCAAAATTATTCTTTAGAGCATCATGCAACCATGGAAGACTTACCAAACTAACTCTTCCTTCATGATTCTTGTAGATGTCAACCATGTTTTTGGGAAAATAACTTAAAATATGTTTACCTTTGCTTTCATATATTCATCTAACCATCCTTGGATCGAGCTTGCTTCTTATATTTGTCAAAGATAAGTTTCCTTTTCCAAGTAGAGAAAGACGTCCATTATGCCTTCCATATTGTAACTTGACCATTATCATTCCTTTATCCTTTAGACATATTGTTTCCATACTATATGGAATATGTTTCTTCCAAGAATCTTCCATAATGATGATTCTTATAGGATCTTGATGATTCTTCTTTGCAAAATGACTATTTCTAACATGATGTTGGAAATCCTTGGGTGAACTATAATATGCAATATGGTTCCAAACTTCTCATTCTCTTTAAACTATATGATCTTTCCCAAAGAAAATTAAACAAGTAGATTATAATATTTCTACTATCACATGCTTCTATCTATGATGTCATGCTTTCTACAAAACCAAGACTCTTCTAGTGATGTAGAATGGATCATTATATTGTTTGGCATCCATATTGATGTATTTGGAGTGGAGTGGAGGAATCAACGCACGGGACCTTTTTAACTGGTGGGACCCAGTTTGGAAAAATGAGGTTTGAAACCTTCTAGGAGAGTTTAAGGCATCAAATGACTTTTCTACACAAAAATATCTTTCCAACTACATAAGAAGTGCATCAATTGGAGACTGTATGAAAAATTTATGGCACTCGGAAGTTAAAATTGTTATTTTCACACCTATAATTCGAGAGGATGCCCCATCAGCTCCCATTATTCATGGAAAAGGGGCTAGCCATGTGTTAGAGAAATTTTTGGGTACTGCCACCCCAATCACATATTTCCATAAACCAAGGGCTTCTCAGTCCCTAAAAATGTTGTTTCATGCCCTAAAGGAACAAGGTCAGCTGATTACATCATCTCCCAGAAGTTCTCCACAGGAAACTACTCAGAACTGGTCAAAACCGGACCATACAGACTGCTCAGTGCTGAGGGTGAGATGCATCTCACCTATTACACATGGGGGGTGCAATGCACACTAAAGATTCTTTCTATAGGGGGCGATGGACAAGAGTAGACAAATGGTAGAGGCAGTTTGCTAAGTGGATGATCTTGGAATCTTCCAGAAACTTCCCCAGGACACTTGTCTTTCTGAATTCACCTAGGGATGAGTAAGAGATCATCAATCTCCAAGTGGAATCAAGAACTATCAAAGAGAAGACACTAATCAAAATCCCAGAAGCTGACTCACCTCCCTGCAATCATCTATATATGGATCCCTCATCCCAGAGATCCAAAGGCTGGAATTTTGTATCTTGTGAGCAAGTGTTGTTAGTTTCTTGGTGGAAAATCATAGTGTTTGGTGATATAAACTTTTCATGAGGTGAAGAAGGGCTTTCATGCTAGGAGGATGATGCTGGGTCAGAACAATTGGTTGTAATCCTCTTTACTATTCTTGATATTAATAAAGCTATTCAACTTTTCCTCCACATTCTTGTATGTTTGATGATATATGCATTTGTGTGGTCAATATATATCTGGTCCTATATTGTTTATGATTGTAGATATTTTTTCTTTGATAGTATTATGATGCTTTGGTTCCATAGGTGCTCTTTGAAGCTGTGTAGACGAAGGAAAAGCGGCAAGGATCTGTCAGAAGGGAGAGGAACCAAGCGCAAGACTGAGGTTGGTGTCCTTTTTTCCCCTCTTATCTACTTCTCATAAAGGAAAGCAAAAGTAGTTTTAGTTTGTTTGATTCTAAGATAACTACTAGTCTTAGTGGGACTAGCAGCTTTGAGTGGACACTAGATTTCCCAATAACAAAATGGCGACTCTGCTGGGGAGCAATAGATTGTTTTCTTGTCTATATTTGTTTGATTTATAAACTTACAGACGGAGCCTGAAGTCAAGCCAGCTAGCCTTCGAATTACATTTTTCTATGCAAGTGCAAAGTAGATCAATGATGCTTCAGTCTATCTCCGAGTTTTTGTTTATAAATTGAACAATCGATTTGCAAACCTTCTAACTGCCCTAGTGCTGGCTCTAGTAACCTCATTAGATCAGCCCCTGTGATTTCTATTTACTAAATATCATTAGCTCGGCCTAAATCCCTGAACTAAGCTGCAAACTGTGACCCAGAACCAAGTTGAAGTCTCTTCCCTGGACCATCGCACTTTCTACTCTTGGGAATCTGGATGCATCGCACCTCCTATGTGCAGTAGGTGCGCTGCGTCGCACTTTCCCAGTGTTGCAGGTGCACTGATCAAACAAGACCTCTTCTGCTCTCAGATTTTGGTTTCTTTGTTCCCTCTCTTTAGCTTTATTCAGGAGTTTTGTTGTCTGTGATCAGTATACCACTATAGAAACTTCCTTCTTTTGCATGATTCCGCCTCCATAGTACAAAGAATTGTGAATTTTTTTTATGTATTGTGCGCCATTTACAGTTCTCTTTTACAAAAAAGTAGCATAATCAAACTGCCGTCTTTTGATTTGAAAGTGTCGCAAGTGTTGTTCTCAGTCAAAGAAAATAATTCTATTGTTCTTCATGGTCGATTATATAGTTAATCTTGTATTTGATTTGAATTAGTAGTTTTTCAAGTGTCGAAAGCAGTTTTCAATTCAAAATAGCAAAGTGTCGTCATTATCTTCCTTTCATTTTTGAAGAGAAATTTGTTAGTACTGTCGCTTTGAAAAGATAATTCAGATTTGTACTTAGCATTCTTCTTGTTATTCACACATTAAGAAAGCTGAAAACAAATACATGCATGTGCATTTCCATTTAGACTGCTTGTTGGTTTGATTTAGGACAGTGCATCTAGTGTGTGCTCTCTGTTCTATGTTGAAAGAATATCATCTCTCTTTCTTTAGTAGCTAGGATTTTCATTGCAAAAAGAAGATTAAACGATTGTTTATCATCTTAGATTGCATTTTAGGAATTGTATATCTACATCACGTGGTGAACCTGAAAGGAAAATTTCTTAAGAAATATCAACTGTAAAATAAATTTAATGAACCTAAAAACGCTTTGGAACCTAACACAGAACATTTAGAAGTCTAGGCTAGAGACATATTCCGGCATCATAAAGCCTGCTAACTGTCGCTTTCATTGTCAGTTGGGTGATTCCTCCTCTTTGAGACGACAAGTGCCAGTACCATCGAGTATATATTGGGAGACCACAATAGGCTATATCCTTTATCCCTAGGAAGCCATGTTTGCCACCCTATTGATCACAATGCACTGAACACAACATTCAGGAAGATTGACTGCCATACCGTAAAAATTATTCTACAGTTTTGTGATTGGTTTGGTAATCCCTCTGTCTAGATTCCTAGATTAGTCTCTTTCATTCCTTTTCAGACTCCTTAAAGGAAAAGGTCCATCTGAGCACTTGTCACTTCAGGCTCATTAAAAATCGAAGGCGAGTAGAGTCATCTTTTGTTTTTTCTCGACTCTTAAAAATTGAAAAAACAAGTTGTGTCAAAGTGTCTAAAATCCATTTAATTCATAAACATTTTCCCCTTTATTTTTAGTTGATCGAGTAATCCACAATTGTGGAAAAAACTCAATTGAAACCCCATCGTTCATGGAGACTTACGAGTCAACCGTATTTGTCTCTATAATCAAAACTATTCCGGACAAAGTGAACTCGTTTAACCGGTTCGAAGTCCCTCGATCTAGTTGGAACAAGTGTTCTGACACCCTCAGAGACTCCTGTTACTCCAAACATTTCTGGTATCCCTGCCTTTACAGAAGAAGTTCCACAGCCACTAGAGAATTGTAGAATTGATCCTAGTGTGAGGGTAAGCACTTCTATACCTGAACTAGCTCCATCTACAGCTGATTCGGAAGGTGTTATTCCCCAAACATCTGTCGCTACAGAATCTATACCTTCTTCAACACCGAAAATATTTTACGGACCTGACGATATACCTCTTCCACCTGGTTTGATTGTTATAGAAGAGATTGTGGAGGATCCTCCATCTAGTACTCCATCACATTTTTCATTTTGGATCACCCTATATCCTTCTTCATTAGAAATTAGTCTACCGTTATCGGAAGTTCTTGTAGAATCGCTAGGAAATCTTTTGGATAGGCTAGATATGTCTGAACAACCGTCGACATCTAGGGTTGTGTCATCTAACACAGTAGTGGCATAACTTCCTCCTGCCACTCCAACAATGTTCACCGGCATACCATCTGTTGCAACTAGATCTCAATCACTGGATGGAATCCATCGAGGGGTTGTTTTGACGGTATGGTTTGTTCCCATTTGTTTGTCTGGAATAATATCTGGAATCTCTTATGTTGAGTCTCAACAAATTGATCCTTCGCAATGTCAATTTGGGCAATTCGGTCATCTAAGGTAGATCATTCCTTTAAGCACTGGATTACTGTCGTATGGAGGTAAATATACCCTTTCATTGTCTCCTTCGAGAGAATGACCATACGAGAGTTCATAACAGAATTCAGGTTATGCTGGAATTATATCTAGCGGTTGGGTGCCAATACTGCCTCAACAACCAAGAGTTGTATACTCAATGAAACAAAGTTTACTTGTGTCAAACATCCCTACTACGCCGACTATTGTGACGGTGTCTCAAGTACAAGCGTTGCCTGTTGTATGCCAACCTCAGGTTTCTTAGGTCGTAATAGAACAATCTCTTGTCCCTGTGACACAACCGAAATCACCGACTAGTGGAATGACCCAGGTTCAAATGGGGACCATTACCCCTCATCTTGGTCAAACAGTCAGTACTGGACAACAGCTCATGGCTTCAAAACCATGGCTGGTGCAGTACCAACAACCGTAATTCCAACAAGCTTACCAAGGATCTGAGCAACAAGTCTTTGCAAGTAATGGGCAGCCATATATTCAAAATGGTCAACATCAGTCATATCATGATGGTCATGCCCATCAACCTTACCAAAGTTACCAACATCAAATGCATTATGCTGGTACTCAAAGTCCAACTTCTCAGGCGATCCCATCTTATCCTGGGTATGCTTCGCCAAACCTGAATCAACAGTTGCCTTCCGTGGCAACTTTAGAGTTACCAGATCTAAACTGACTAATGAATGATCCAATTGCTTACGCCCCTTGGTGGCCGGCGATTCCACATAAACTTCCATCAGATATTCCTAAATTTAATGGAAATCTGGGTGAAGACCAGTTGAATCATGTGATGACCTTTCATCTGTGGTGCTCAACCAACACTCTCAACGATGATTCGATCAGGCTTCGCCTTTTTTCAGCGAACGTTACCTGGTCCGGCAGCAAAATGGTATATCGAATTTCCTATAGCTTCGTTTGATAACTTCAGTACCCTAGCCACAACCTTTTTAACCCATTTTCAGTTACCCATAAAGTACAAAAAGAGAACAGAGCTTCTTACCAATTTCAAGAAAAGGACGTCCACTCACATATCTGATCATATTCATGAGTGGAGATGTCGTCATAGAATGGTAAAAACATATGTTCCTGATCAGCTGTTGGCTAAATGGTTTATTAAGTCATTGTTACCTTCTATTACAGAAGATGTGGCAAAGGGAGGAGTCGTCACTGAAGAACAAGTCATTTCTCATGCACAATATTTATATTTGATCTATACTCAGTCTGGCAAGCTCTATGATAAAATCCCTGATGCTCCTAGATCGGAATTTTTTGTTCTTCCCCCTCCTAAATCAAACAAAGATTCTCATGCTGGGGATAGCGTGATAGGAATGACCAGCATGAAAATCGTAAAGGCTAAGTCAAAGAAGGCCCATATGGTTTCAAGTAAAAATGCAAATGAAGAACTTCTTGCCTCGGAAGTAAATGTCATGTCAACTGACAAAGGCAAAGAAACCAAGCAACCAGGAGGCAAGAAGAGAAAGAAAGGGAAGAAGAAGAAACAGGAGGAGTCGACCCTTGAAAAATATTCTACAAACCCTTCTGGAGATAGGAAACCAAATCGTCCATGCCTTATATGTGATGAGGATCATTGGATAAGAGAGTTTCCATATAAAGTTGAGCTTATAAAATTCTTTAAGAATTCAAAAACATCAGTGGTATTGACTGATCCGTTTCCAAATCCACGAACAAATCTGGTTTCTAGTGACAATGCTTCCCCATCCCAAGTGCTAATGTTTTCAGTTTTGAAGTAGCAAAATTATGCTTTGATATCGACAAGGAATAAAGATTACGGGAATCCACAGCTATCAGACAACAAGGCTAATGATCAACCTAGTAGTTCGACAACGACTTCGACCAAAGTTATGCCACCCATCATTCCTAAACTAATGATAAAGCCGCCAAAGGGAGTAGTACACAAATCAACATTTAATCCTCGTGCCAGAGCAGCACAGCATTATAATATAGTGGAGGATCTGGCCCAATCACCATCCGGTATGTTGACACTTGAGGTACTGCAAAATTGCCCCTCTCAAAAGCAGGCTTTATTATCAGCGATAGGTGGGATTGACCCAATAGATTCCAATCTTGTGTCCTTTAATTACGAAGGATATGACCTTTACTTACTAGCTCAACTAGCTTTCCTTATTCAAGTGAAAGCCCTCAACAAAACTGTTCATCGAATAATTATTGATGAGGCAGCATCTACATGTATTATGTCAATGAGTTGTTGGAAAAATTTAGGATCTCCACCCTTGTCGTGATCTTCGACGACATTAAAAGCATTTGATGGACAAACATACACCCCATATGGGATTTTAAGTAACTTGCAATTTGAACTACAGGGCAAAACAGTAGAAATTGATGTTGAAGTTATCAATGGAAACCTCAATTAAAACATCCTACTGGGAAGGCCCTGGATTTATGTTATGGCTACAATTGTGTCAACATACTTTAGAAAGATTGCATTTCCTTTTCAAGGAGGAATTACAATCGTCAACCAACAAACATTTCTCCCCAACAATTCACAAGTTACGGGAAGCATTCCGATGATCCACGGAAGCCCTAAGTCACTTCAAAATATCGGAGTAGGCCTACTAAAAGACCCTACATTGATGGGGACTTTTTCCCTACTACCTTCAAACAATCTGGCTGAAGTGGCCATGGTGGGAACCTACAACATGATATCTTCTAGATTCAGAAGATTCTTGAACATTTTGTCAGCATGGATCATCACCATTTTAGAAATATTGTAGCAATCAATTTTCTTGGCCTAGGGGGCAAACCCAAATCAATGCTCTTTGAGTGTTTGGATAGATAGGTCTAAGGAATATGGTATCTCTTCAGATCCTTGGTTGCATATACATTCTACAGACGAAGGAATCATTGAGTCAATGATGATAGGAGCGGCACCATGGGAAGATTACCACCATCATTCCCATCTTTTGGATTACCACGAAGATTATTCCAGCAACCTTAATCATCCTTCAGTTTTTTATTTTCTATCAAATACTGTGAATACGATGGATTCTGAGGATAGTTCTTTTCCTATGTCAACCGCATTAAAAAATGAAACAACTCCCTTTCCAAATCGAGTCTTTGATTATGATCTCGTAAAATCCAAATCGAGTCTTTCAAACATCTCAAAGGTAAACCTTCATTCGAACCACCATTTGAATGCAATGAAGCTTGGGGGGCATGCACCTCGATTTCCGTTATTATGTTGGGGGCATGCAAACTTATCATGAGCAGTGTTACCGCAGGGTTCAAGCTCGTTAAAAAATAAACCCGCCACGAGCAGTTTTTATGCAAAGTTCAAGCTCGTTAAAAATTAAACCTAAGCAATGAGCAAATGTTTCCCCCAAAGTTTAAGCTCATTACAAAATGAACCAATTTCCGGTAAATAACAATTGTGAATGCATTATCATTAGCTTTTGAGCCCTGGTCGTGTTCTCATCATCACCTCCACTCTGGTTTAGCCAATCATTCACCTCCATTTGATTGTTTACCCCTTTTTTGAGGAACAACTGTGAAGAGTGACCCTGTTAGCCATCCTTGTGACACTGCCGTGATTGGAAAATTCCAAACCTTACCTAGAATCAACTGCTACCTAAAATTATCACTCGTTCCTCAAAAGACGAGTCTCCTTTAAGCTCTTTTCATTTCACTCGTAAAATATGAAAAGATTGCTGAGCAATTGGCCTCTCCAGCTCGTTAAAGCTACCAGAAGTGATATCCCTCCTCTAGATTTTAATCTTTTTGGACCTGAGGGATTATTACACAAAAAGATCGAGCGCTTGTTTTGTTCGGCTTGTTAAAATTACCGAAAATTCATCCCTTTCGTATTATTTTATACTTTTTTGTACTGAAGGGATTATATGATGAAAAAGGATTATTGGAGTTTCCTTTACGTCCCTTTCAGACTCTCTAAAATTGAAAAGGACCGAGTTATCTTCGTCGTTAAACTCGTTAAAACCAAATAGCGACAAACTTGTCCATTCAGACAAGAATGAGCTTCACTGTCGCTAGGCTCATTAAAACATAGTGACGGGTTTACTCGAAGGGAAAATTATAGAACAAGCATATGTTACCCTCCTTAAGCTTGAAAAAAATAAAGAGGTACTGGTCAGCAATGACTGGGGAAAAATTGGGAAGAAAACTTGAAGAAACTTTATTGGTAGCAAGTCGCTCTTGAACATGACACTTTCACTCCGCATCCAAGTCGGGTTGGGTTGTTCCATTCACTGGTCATATCACCATTGGTCCACTGCACCATCCATATTTGGGGTTAACGCTACTGATCCATGTCAATGTCACCGGTATGTTCAAGAGAAGTCACTCAGAGAATTCACCTGTGTCTCATCTGCTGCAATACATTCACGCTCCATTCTTTCATGACCGCCACCCTGAACCTTATATTATCAGATCGTTTTCACCTCCAAAATCATTTACTCTATTATGTGTCGTAGATGTGGGATTCATTAAGGCCCTCCTATGACGGGTCACTTCTTGTCGACATCGGCTCATTATCCAAGAAGTTGACTTAGGAACAACCCTTTCAGTACTTTGAAGCTTGCATGCCTCAGTGGCAAGTTTCTCACTTCCGGCGACAAGTTTACATCAATGGCCCTCGACCAGAAGATTTTTTGTGGTGTTCATCACCAAGTCCCTTTTCACACCATGCGAATTTTATTGTAGTGCCTTGAGGGTCATCATCATTATCGGTGATTCCTCTCGCGCCTGTTAACAACTTACATCATTGGCTGGTAATCAGGCGATGTCTTTCCATGTCCGACTCCAGAACATCTTTCACATGGATTCACTTGTACTCTGAGTGAAGATTGGATGAGTTTGAAGACCCCGGATCTAGTTTCATCCATCCGAGCTGCGATATATTCAGGAAAATAAAGACATCAAATGTACATCAGTGTTGCACAGATGATCATCTGAATCAAAGGATGATGGCTCTATCAGAATCATCAGTCTGCCACATAGACGGTTGTCTGTCTATGTCCATGAAAATGAATTTATGAATCTAAGCATGGGAATGCTCGCCTCAGCTAGATCATGAAAAATATTATGAAGACAATGTAGTGTATTGTATCTTATTACAGGTCGCCTTCTAGCTCGAAAAAGCTTCGGATCCTCATGATAAAGAATTTCACCCGACATCAAAAGATTAACGACCTCATGCTTTAGGGGGCAACTATTATAGACATTTTTGGGCACTGCAACCCCAATCACATATGTCCATAAACCAAGGGCTTCTAAGTCCCTAAAAGTGTTGTTTCATGCCCTAAAGGAACAAGGTCATCTGATTACATCATCTCCCAGAAGTTCTCCACGGGAAACTACTCAAAACTGGTCAAAACCGGACCATACACACTGCTCAATGCTGAGGGTGAGATGCATCTGACCTATTACACACGGGGGGTGCGATGCATACTGAAAATTCCTTCTATAGGGTACGATGGATGAGAGTAGACGAATGGCAGAGGCAGTTTGCTAAGTGGATGATCTTGGAATCTTCTAGAAACTTCCCCAGGACACTTGTCTCTCTGAATTCACCCAGGGATGAGTAAGAGATCATCAATCTCCAAGTGGAATCAAGAACTATCAGAGAGAAGACACTAATCAAAATCCCAGAAGCTGACTCACCTCCCTACAATCATCTATATATGGATCCCTCATCCTAGAGATCCAGAGGCTGGAATTTTGTATCTTGTAAGGAAGTGCTGTTGGTTTCTTGGTGGAACATCATAATGTTGGGTGATCTAAACTTTTCCTGAGGTGAGGAAGGGCTTTCATGCTGGGAGGATGACGCTGGGTCAAAACAACTGGTTGTAATCCTCTTTGTTTATTCTTGATATTATTAAAGCTATTCAAGTTTTCCTCCACATTATTGTATGTTATAAGATATATGCATTTGTGTGGTCAATATATATCTGGTCCTATATTGTTTATGATTGTAGATCTTTGTTCTTCAATAGTGTTATGCTGCTTTGATTCCACATGTGCTCTTTAGAGCTGTGTAGAGGAAGGAAAGGGGCAAGGATCTATCAGAAGGGAGAAGAACCAAGCAAGGAACCAAGCGCAAGACTGAGGTTGGTGTCCTTTGTTCCCCTCTTATCTACTTCTCATAAAGGAAAGCGAAAGTAGTTTTAGTTTGCTTGTTTCTAGGATACCTACCAGTCTTAGTGGGACTAGCAGCTCTGAGTGGACACTAGATTTCTTGATAGCACCATGTGATTATGAATTAAAATTCTCTAGATGATTCTATATTGTAACTCCAATTAAGAGTTGATGTAGTCAAAATTAACCACAAGTAGGATATCAAGTTGTGTTATAACCAGGCCACTAGGAGGAAGAGACATTCCATTATTTCGAGAGCATTTTGTTCTATAGTTGAGCAAAGATAGCCAGGAGAGATAGAAGTTAGAGCACACAGGGAGGATTTGTGCATTGTAGCAACCCACGAGCCACAAACATTACTTATTTGTACCTGCAGCCATATTTCCATACAGAGAAAGAGAGTGAAGCGACCTCACCTTGCAACTGATTTTTCTCCCAAAAGGGTTTCCCAGAGAGCATATCTTGTGTCTTATGTGTGTGTCAGCTTATTTTTTCCTTCTCTACTTTTACGCATAATTTCCATTCACATGAATGCACTAATTACAGTTAAATCTAAAAATTTAAAATTTTAATAAAACTATAATAGTGTAAAATTTCAGTATTTTAATATATTATTATTAGATCTATTGTGACGAATTGTCTAGTGGAATATCCATAATATTTTATGGATAATTTAATATCAAAGAAGATTTCTTTAGGAATTTTGTGGGTATTGCAAGGATCTAGATCGGCAAGGCAAAAAATCATAAAACCCTAATCATGGGCGATGAATCTGTAAACGAAAGTTGTGATCCTACGTAGGTGAGGTTTATGTGACTGGAACAGCAAGTCGCATATATCAACCACAATGTAAGCCTCCTCATGGCATCCTTGAATAGCAAGCTATGGATATTTGGAGAAGATTGGGGTTTGAATGAAAAGGAAAAATCAAAATGACGCTCAGAAGATCGGGGAAAAACAAAGAACCAGTAGAAGAAAGAGTTCAAGAAAGATCAACCTAGTTCAAGTGCCACAACGAGATCGACACTCTGACACTAAAAATTGGTTGTAGAAACTAAATTTTTATTTCAACATCCATTGGATCGAGGAAGGGAAAAAGATCTCATTCATGCAACTCAAATTAGAGGGCCCTACACTGAATTTGTCAGAGAGCCACACGAAAACCCTAAGGTTGGAGGGACAACCTCTAGTGACTAAGTGGGAGGATTTCAAAACCCTCATTAAGTTAAAGTTTTATCCCATTGGGTACGTGGAGGACTAGTGGATCTGGTGGGATTACTTTAGGAAAAGTCGGGCCAAAGTGTGCAAGAGTACACCACGGAACTCAAAAAGATGGCTATAATGTTGGGTATCTCTCCAAAGAACCCAGATGTACTCCTCAAGTATCTAGGAGATATGCACCTCCATCTACGTGAACAAGTGATGTTATTCAAGGCCAAATCGGTGGACAAGGCTTGTGTACAGACATAGTACTTGGAGATAATAGGCATGAAGGGAGCACAATCAAGTGGATGGAAGCCAAAGGAGTAACATGATGCTTCTAAGGAGGGAAAGAAGAGGCAAAAGGGGTAAAATATAAAAGGATGACAACCACAACACACCGGTGCAAATATCCTAGAAACCACTGCAACATTGATGGCCATATAGAGGAAAATTTTTGGAAGCTGCATCTAGAGGTAAACCCAAAGAATAAGAAGAGAAGTAACAAGAAGAATAATCTCATGGCCACTGATTCGAGAAACCAAGTTGAAAACAACTCAGATTTGGATGAAAGCATCGTCAATACGTTAGTATAGAATGAGGTGAATCTGAGTAGCCTTCAGCAACATGAAGAGAAAAAAATGACTAAAATCTTCCATATAAAGATACATGATTAATGTTTTGTTTGACTCAGGATCGCAAGTGAATCTCATTGCAGCAGAGATGGTCAAGAAGTTGGGGTTGGAAGTTCATGATCATTCAAACCCATATCTAATGGGATGGGTAAATAAGGATGCAGAGCTGAAGGTACCTAAGCAATGGAAAATTAGATTTTCTATCAGTGTTGATTTATTGATGAAGTAGATCTAGATGTGGTTCCCCTTGATGTATGTGGATTCATGTTTGGGAGTCCATACATGTACACGTGTGATGCAATATTCATGAGGAGAGCCAACTAGTATATACTCGTCAAAGATGGAAAATCATTCATCATCAACGCACACAAAGGCAAGTCAAAAATCTCACTGGTAAGTGCCAACCAAGCTAAAAAATTGATCAGTTCCATCAAGAAGTATGTTTCACTGTTTTTAAGAGAAAATCAATCCGTAGAGGAGTCAATAAGGGGCAAGTAAACCATGGATGCATGTGCTAAGAAACATAAACAAAAATTGGAGTTGTTATAGGTATAAAAGGATGTGTTTCGAGAGCCTAAAGGGTTACCACCTAAGAGAGAAGTGGAGCATGAGATCCAACTATTTCCAGAGTCCCCATTGCTAAATATTTGGTTGTACAGGTAGTCTATTCTAGAAGAAAGTGAGGTAAGAAACAAGTGCAACAGTTGTTGGAACTGGGTGTCATTTGACTGAGTACATCACCATGTGGGCCATCGATCATCATTATGCCAAAGAAAGATCAAACTTAGTGGATGTGTATAGAATACAAGGCGTTGAACAAAATAATAATCAAGAATAGATACCCCCTGCCTAGGATAGATGATTTGTTGGATCAACTGCAACAAGAAAAATACTTCACCAAGTTGAACTTGAAGTTTGGATATCACCAGGTTCAAGTCAAAGAAAAAGACACCTGGAAGACTACCTTCAAAACTAGACAAGGTTTGTATGAGTGGTTAGTCATGCCATTTGGTCTATGTAATTCACTAGCTATGTTTATGAGATTAATGAATGATGTAATGCATCCTTTTATAGATTCATTTGTTATTTTCTATTTAGATGATATACTGTTATATAATGCTACCTGGGAGGAGCATATTTCACATTTGACGCAGGTGCTGGAAACATTGAAGAAACATTAGCTACTAACAAATCTCAAGGGAAAATTTGTACAACAGCCTTTGGTGTATCTTAGGTATGTGATCGGTGGAGGAGAGTTAAGTATAGATCCTTCCAAGATGGAGGCCATCATGAAATGGTCAGTGCCTACTAGTTTTTATGAGGTTAGGAGTTTCAATGAGGCAACACAGTACCTAAGGAATTTCATAGCCTCGTTTTCAGTGGTAGCAACACTGCTTCATGCCATAACAGCAAGTGGCAAGAGTTTCCAATGGAGAAAAGATCAGTAGAAGGATTTCAAGGAGCTAAATAAGAAGATGTGTCAAGCACCACTTATGGCATTAAAAAAATTTCAACGACCCTTTGAAGTGGAGACAAATGTGAGTGGGAATGTTATGGGAGATGTCTTGATGTAGGGAGGAAGGCCTGTATGCTACCATTCTAAAGTATTTCATGGGACAGTGCTTAACAACCCTACCTATGACAAGGAGCTCTATGTCATGTTGTAAGTTGTGAAGAAGTGGAAGCACTATCTAATGTGAAAGGAGGCAATAATTCACACAGATCACCAACAGTTATAGTTCTTGCAAGCCCAGAGTAAGCTACAATAGACTGGGCATTACAAGTGGATTGGGTTGCTACAACAGTTTCGTTTGGTGATCAAGTATAAGAAGGGAAGAATAGATGAGTTGGTCGACATGCTTGCAAGGTCACCCAAATCAAATATTACAACTTTGGGGACTCTTATGCGCATGGAAACATTCATTGATGATGAATACAAAGAGACATAATCCGAGGATGAGGACTTCAAGGAGGTGTATCATTAGTTGTAGAGTTAGAGTCATGTGCATGACGGTGACAACACTATTGAATACCATATCCATGAAATGTTACTCTATAGGTTAGTTAGGCTATGTGTTCCTAAAGGTGAATGATTGTAGCTTATTAGAGAGGCTCACACCTCTAAGGTTGCAGGGCACTTTGGTGTAGGGAAAATCCAAGATGTAAGAGAAAGTAGCTAGGTTCATAAGATGGTGCATACTCTATTGTACCAACAAGACTAACAATAGGAAACACAGTTTATATAATCCATTACATGTAGCTACTCATCCTTGGGAAATCATTTCCATGGACTTTGTGGGAGTTTACCAACAACCAAGAAGGGACATGACTACCTTTTCATAGTAGTAGAGAGGTTCAGCAAGATGTGTGTTTTGATGCCCTGTAAAAAGACCATTAGTGGGAAAGAAGCAACAAACTTGTTCTTTGGACAGGTCTGGGTGCACTTTGGGATACCAAGGAGCATCATTTCAGACATGGATACAATATTTCTTAGTGCATTCTAGACTACATTATGGGAGAATATGGACACAAAGTTGAAGAGATCTACAACGATCCATCCACAGACAGATGGATAGACATAAGTAGTCAATAATAATTTGGTGTAGCTTTTGATCGGATACGAACAAAATCATTTTAATACCTGGGATGAAAATCTGGTATTTATACAACATTCTTATAATAGATCAGTCCACACTTCTATAGGAAAGTCACCATTTGGAGTTTGCTTTGGATATTTGCCACCTTCACCTTTGGATATTGTAGATGGGAAGCATGGAGGAGAGAGGAAAGATCTTACAGGAGATGCTTTGAGGGCTAAAAAATTTATAGAGAAGATTAGGAAGATCAATCTATAGGTACAAGAAACTCTATAGAAGTCGCAACATAAGTATAAGGCCAGACATGATCAACACAAAACAAAGAAGTCATTCAAGGTGGGAGACAAAGTATGGTTATAGTTGAACAAGGAGAGGTTGTAGGGACTTGGTAAGAAAATAAAGGCTCTGAGGTATGGTCCCTTTGAGATATTGGAAAAGGTGGGTGATAATGCCTATCGACTCAATTGACCACCATATATGCACATTTATTCAGTTGTGAATGTAGAGAATTTGAAGCTCTCTGAGCCTTCCCTGCTAGACCAGGAAGAGGAACATGGCCCACCTTCTGTGGAGGATTTTGCACTAGATGATCAATCAGAGTTGACAAAAGATACAATTTTGCAGAAGAGGTCCAAAACTACAAGATAGGGTGAACATGACCTTTGGCATATTCGTTTGAATGGAGAACTTCTAGGCCAAGCTAAATGGTACACTAGAGAGAAAGTGGAGGAAACGTATCCTCACTTCATTCATTAGAAGCTTTTGGGGACCAAAAGCATCCCAAAATGGGGTGGTGTGATCCATATTATATTATTATATTTTTTATGATCCATATCGATGCATTTGGAGTGGAAAAGGTAGAGGAATCATCTCACGGAACAATTTTTATCGGTAGGACCTAGTTTGGAAAAACAAGGTTTGAAACCTTATGGAAACGTTTTGACACATAAAATGACGTTTTCTATGAGTAAAATTTTTATGATTTAGTGATGCACCATTTCATTATATTCTACACACAAATATATTTCCAACGACGCAAGAAGCCCGTCAATCAGAGTCCATATGCAAAAGTTATGCCAGTTAGAAGTTGACCTTCTTGTCTTCACACCTATAGTTTGGGAGGATGTCACATCAGCCCTCATTATTCATGGAAAAGCGGCTAGCCATGTGATTAAGATGTAAAATACTCTAGAAGATTCTATATTGTAACTCTAGTTAAGAGTTGCAGTCAAAATTAACCACTAGTATGCTATTGGATTGTGTTATAACTAGGCCACTAGGAGGAAGATGCATTTCATTCTTTCAAGAGAATTTTGTTCCATAGCTGAGCAAAGATAAGCAAGAGAGATAGGAGGTAGAAGAAACAGAGAGGATTTGTGCACTGTAGAATCCCACAGGCCACAAGAGTTACTTCTTTGTACTTGCAGCCATATTTCCAGACAGAGAAAGAGAGCAAAGCAACCTCACCTTCCAGTTGGGTTTTTTCTCGAAAGGGTTTTCTAAAGAGCATATCTTCTGTCTTATATGTGTGTGAGCAATTTTTTCATTATCTACTTTTCTACATAATTTCCATTCACATGCATGCACTAATTACAGTTAAATCTACAAATCTACAAATTTAATAAAATTGTAATAGTCTAAAATTTCAATATTTTAAGATACTACTATCAAATTTGTTGTGACAGATTGTCCAATGGAATATCCACAACAGTTTACAGATCATCTAGAGTAATAATACGTGCTACTTTATTATATACTTAATAAAAGAAAGAATTTCTTTTATAAAGAACCTCACAAAGATGAGACTTTCTTCAATTACAGAGATCCATGGGATCTTCTCCTTTCGACTTCTTCTTAGGTTCTCCTCTTTCCTCAACTACGTGAGCTTCACTTCTTTCCTTCTTTTGTTTACTTTATTGTTTGGACAATCCCTTTTAAAGTGTCCATACTCGTTGAATCCAAAGCATTGAATCTTGGACATGTCTATGTTCTTCTTGGACTTTCCAAACTTCCCTTTCCTCAACTTCTTGGTTATTGTAATGAAAACTTGGGATCTTTCATTTGATTTAGTATCATTCTTTGCCCTGATCCTAGATTCCTCTAAGATACATTGTGCCAACAATTCATCAAAAGGTGTAGTATCTTTCCTTAAGTAGATTCTTGTTGCAAAACTACTATAATTAAGTCGCCAAACATTTAATACAAATAGTCATCTCAGGGTCTGTAACAATCTCCCCAAGCCCTTGCAAATGATCTCTTATTTGTGAGATCTTCATTAGATAGGTGGCCATGTCTTCATCATTTGATTTCCTTATTCTAATTATTTTATTCCTAGAAGAAATACTTTGACCTTGTGTATTATGGAGTACACCTTTACCAACTTATCATACATAGCCTTTGATGTCTTTACATCAAGAACAAAGGGAACAAGATGATCTTTGATGGATTCAACAATGATCCTTCATACCCTTCTCCCTTTTTGTACTTTGCTAACTCTTGAGTCTTTTCTTTGTCTGGTACAACTAATTCTCCATGGACACAATCAATGACATCATTCTCTATGGGTGCCAAGTCAATCCTTTTCTTCCATGCTAGGAAGTTTGCTGACCCAACTAGCTTGTTGCTTTCCTTTAGCCAGTTTATCTGTAGATTGAGACATAGAATACAATATACAACTTACTTTGTTAACCTAGAGTCCTCCTTCTTGATGATGTCTCCAACTATCTTGAAGTTTTCAAGACCTCCAAGGAGACACCAAAGATGCCCTAGATTGATATCTTTTAGGATGCCTTCAACAATGTTATCTTTAGTAACTTCAAAAAGTGGATGATGATCCCAAAACTCCTTGTTGCTTCTTTCTGTTAAAATTGGCAACTAGGGTCAAACTCCATATGGGTCATATTCTTTACGGCATATGATATTTTTCTTGGATCCCTCTCATTGAGAGGTGTAGGATTGATCTAAAGATCATTTGATTCTGATAAGTATTCATGGATTTATGAATTTCTTTGTGTTATAAGAAAATTCATCAAGGGCGGCTAGCAACTAAATAACACCCACATGTGCTCAACGTTTTAGTATAAAAATAGGTGACTTGATTGTCATTTTAAAACACACTTCACTCTTTATTTCTCTCCACTAGTTTTGGGTTTTCGTGGAAGAGAGATCAAGGAGTGGAAGCCCTAGACGTTGGACGAAAGGAGGCCACCCTAGCCGTAGCAAATAAGACATGGAAATGAAGCTATGGAAGCGACCTACGTTGACCTAAAGGAGCTTATGGAAGAAGTTTAATGCAGCTATGGAGGAGGCCTTAACAATCCCTAGTCGTAGTCCTAAAGCAGCCCTAACGTCGTCCTAAATCTGCCCGAACTGCAGGTCTTGCCCAGCCCTAATTGTAGGTCTATTCAATCTCTAGACGCAGGTCTATTGAGGTGTCTTGGGTGCAAGAAATGGAAGCGTATGATGCTACAAGAAGAAGCCGAGGTAGCAAGGGAGTTAAGGTCTGGTTCAAGGCTAACCGAGCTATTGTTAGAGGGCTGAGGAGCTGAGCTTAGAGGCCGAGTTGAAGAAGGGTGATCACAGGTCTGTTTGGGGCAGTGAAAAGGTAAGGGAAGCCTATTTTGAGTGGGTTGTAGGTGACAACGTGGAATTGTGGTAGGCCACAGTCCTGACCACCTCAAAATAGGGACAACGTGGACAGGTTGAGGGCTCAGACATGCCCAGAATAGTAGTGTGCTAGGGGAGGTGTCTCATGAGGGTGTGCCGCATTTTTCTAGAGGGTTGTTCAGGGACCATGTGAGGAGTTTGGGGATGCCCTAGTGCCATAACCAGATCAGTCATGAACAACATTATACAAATATATTTGGAGAAGTGTTTGTATGGTGTGTTGGCAGCTAGATACATGGGACAACAAGGTCACTTGGTGGAGAAAGCTATAGGATAGCAAGTAATGACATGATACAACAAGGCTACAATGGGACAAAAACAAATGGTGTTGGAAACTCATTAGGATAGCAGCAAGGTACATCGTGCCAAATAGGACAACTAGGCAAGTGTGCTTAGTACAACATGGTAAATGGGATAGCTAGGCAATGTTCCTTGGTGTAGCACGAAAATGGGAGGGCAAGGACATGGTGCCTATTGGAGCATGGTACATGGGACATCAAACAATCATAGGAGGAGTTTCACTAACAGTGGGACAACAATGCTAGTAGTGTGATAGCATAGTGTAGCAATGCCACATGAGACAGCAATGGCAAGCATATTGTAGCAATGGCACATGGGATAATAAGTACATGTTACAGTCATGATTGGTGAAGCATGACAAGATGCAACATAGTAATGATGAGTGTAGCATGGTGCAATGCGGTGAGGTGTAGCATGATGATGAGGAGCAGCAGAACGATAGGTGCAACAAGGTGATGGAGTCACCTTGGAGAATCAGTTGAGGTAGCATGCCTTCGCCTGAGTTTAGCTACCTCATGTATCATCTTCTTAGAGATGATCCATGCTCTTATTTAGATAAGTCAAAGTGTTGACTTCTATTGTAAATGTATTATCTCTCTCTCTCTCTCTCTCTCTCTCTCTCTCTCTCTCTCTCTCTCTCTCTCTCTGTGTGTGTGCTGAACTATTGAAGAACATATAACAAGAATTGATCAAGGGTTTCCCCAAATTGGGGTTTGTCCTTGGCTAGCGCCACATCTTGTGCCCTCTTGTCATGGCTTGTCTTCTGTGATTTATGTTTATGTTCTATCTGTAATTTACTATTATGCTGATGTGATTGCTAATATGGGAAAGGTATTGAGCTAACTGTGAAAATTGAAATAAATTGTTCTAAGCATAGAACATACCTAAAAGTAACACTTTATTTTTCCAGATGAAGTATACTAGAGAACTTTCAATGAAAAATTTATTCTTTCTTCAATGATAGCTTGATGATGGGGCCTTCTACAAAGTAGCAACCCTCCTTTCAGGTCAGTAGGCATTCTTCTTCTTTCCTTATGTCCTCCTTGCAAAAGATTCCCCTTGACAAGAAACCTCTTCTTTGTATCTTTTCAACTGCCATCTCTTGTTCATCGTAGCTCTGATACCATGTTGGAGAATGCAATAGGGAAATTATTAATTCAATTTTTCCTTAACCTTAATAATTTCTTGTGAACTTTATTTGTCTTCTTGTGTTTTTTATTGGATCTTTTTCATCAAACATTTATCAAGTGCAAAAATAGTCAAGACAATGGACAAGAATTAAGCTCCAAGCCAGGGCAAAACCCCTCCAAGGGGAAAACCCAAAAAAACTCTTCTTCTTATAGAATCTACTTCAAATGAGAAAACCAATACCCAAACCTCAAGACCAAAGCCTCCTCCAAGAAGCTGTGGTCAGCGCTCCAAGAAGCCCTTCCAATTAGGTCAAATTCCAACCAAGTCAACAAGAGTCAAACCCTTCCAGCATTGCACCAAATTCAAAATTCTGGCCCCCATCTTCAGGATTTCATACCTACAATAGGTCTGCAACTTCAACCCTACAACAACTCAGTATCTTCACACGTGTAAGACAAGTTAGGGCAAAACCTTGACCATAAACTTAATTTTCTTTCCTTCTTTCAATTTCTCTTCTTCCTGTCTTTCTTGTCTTCTTGCTTGGATTTCACACCGTAGATCAAACTTCTTGATTGAAAATTGAACTTGTTGCCAAATGAGGTCGAACAAATTCTATTTATAATCATCTGTGGAAGTTGAATAACCCTCTTTGGTCTAACTTGTGCTAGGAGGCTTATTTTGGTTGTCTTGACTCAAAATAAATTATTTTTCACGGTACAACTTGCCCAAATGAGTCTTATATACATGACATTGACCTTCTTGAATCATGACAATAAATCTTATAACATAACAAACCCTAGAAGCATGAAGAACATGGTTTACCAAGAAGACCAATCAAAAGAAGCATGAAACCCATGCTTTAAAATAATAATTTTATTTCTTCTTTTGCTTATTACATAAGATATACATATTGACATGAGTACAATGACAATTATGAAGACCGGAACTAGTTACATTTTCCAATACATACAGTAGCAAGCAACAATCACTTTTAACTCATCATCAATGTCTTTTATTACCCTTTAATCTTGCTAGAATTTCACCTTTTTATTGGTGTGAGTGATGCCATAAATAGAGAGAAGATTGGACACTACTATTGGAACATGAAAAATTTCTCCAAATTTGGCACTGCCAATGAGAACAACACCACATCTTGAAACAAGAAACGTTGACTTGTCACCAATAATCACTTTCTTGCCATTATGCTAACGCCAATAATCAAAGAAAATGTTTTCGTGTTTTGTCATATGTCAGAGCTACAAAGTTGTTAATCCATTCCTATGAAGTGGAGGACCAATATGCACGTTCATAGCCAAATATGCATTGTACAATGGATATAGTAGGTGCCATAAGACCTTTATAGTAGTAAAAAAAATAGCGTTTTTACTTATAGAACCACTACAAAAAACCTTAGCCAAGAACGCCCCATTTTTGCATCATAAGATATGATGCCGCTAGCCAATAGTTTTCAAATCAGCCAAGAGAATTGAGACAGTGAGGCTCACATCAACACTAATACCATGTTGAGATTCACAAATGAATGTATGGTATTATATGGAAGCAAAACAAACCCAAAAAATTTAGTAAATCACTAGTGTGACAGAGGGAGATAACCTTAGTGTGCTAGAGAGAGAGAAACATGCCTAAGCATAAATTTGCTACACAAGAAATGCACTAGTACAAAAAACAAGAGATGACAAGCACAAGAAAGGACCAAGATATAGGTGCCCTTAAGCATAAAACACTTTATAAGAGCGATCAATAAGATCACAAGAGGAGACTATACAAATCAGAGAATGAAAAAGTGAGGTATCCCTTCAAGAAGGAAGGTGTCCATTCCAATGGAGGTTTTTGGTTGACAACGTAAGGGCATGCACCCTAAGAGGATTATTGAGCCTACATATCAAATTTGACTAGGTTGACCTTCACCATACCTAGTAATACAATAAACGAATAAAGAATACAACTGTAACAATAATCAGAAGTAATAATAATGCATGAGTTGTAGACATATGTACAGAATGCATTAATAGTTCCAACACAATTGCATACAAAAGAGCATCAATCAGAGAATACTCAAATCCATTTCAATGAGAAATGATCATTTACTTCAAGAACACCAAAAAAATCTCATTTGTTGCTCATTTATTTGATTTATTCAATTATTATTTGTTGAAATGAAGCTTCTTTCTTTAGTTTTTCGTTATATGTATCTCCTTGTCTTCACTTGAAATATCATTTCCACCCATTTTAAACAGAATTAATCTTGTGATCATTTATATATATCCTATGACAAGATTGCAAACACTTTCCATTGTATCTCTTATTTCTTAAGTTAGTTGCCAATTGTCAACTAACAAACATTAAGCATGAATCTACCTGAAAATGTTATTTCCTACCAGGGTTACTTGGGAGCGGAGAGAAAACGAGGAGAAGAAGCAAAAACAGGAGCGGGAACGATATTTTCAGAAGCTCTCGTTTTGGAAGTGAATCCTGGAGCGTTTTTTATATTATATATATATTTTATATTTTTTATAATTTGATGCATATATGTCAACAAAAACATGTAGAATGATGAATTAGATAAAAAAAGCATTAAAAACATAGATTGAACCATATAACAACAATCATCTAGAATTTATAATCTTCATCAGCCACGTCCACAAGTTAGTAACATAGTAACATACAACATATTGAGTCTCATGATTCATCAATCTTAAAATTTCAAGCTTTCAAAATTCAATATACAACATTTATCATCATTGATCACCAAAGTTGTGCTTGTAAGCTAAGTGTAACCATTACAACAAATAATATCTAACATGAAATGAAACAACTTTCAACTTTCATGAAACATCATATTCATAATTCATTACTAATGAGTTATAATTGCCAACTTCAAACTTAAATTGTCATATATTGTTTAATAAAATATCATAATAAATATGAAAGAGTCAATAGCTATAAAAACTACTAGAAACTAGAAAAGACAAGCAAATCTATTATCTATTGCTTATGCTTCGGCCTCTTGCCACCACGAGAAATTTCTAATTTTTTTGTCTTGTTGGAAAATTGGGGTCGTTGTCATTAATATCACCCTCTAAGCATTAATATCCGGAGGTATCTTTGTCATTACCTCTGGATCTGTATAGGGATCTTTGTCATTAATATCACCCTCTAATCATTAACATAAGATAGAAAAAGCATGGCATGTCAAGTCAAGATTTTGTTTGAGTGTTAAGTACACTTTTAGGAGGGTCATGATAAAGGAGTTCGACAACCAATGTCACTAACATCAAGGTACATAGAGGGATTGATGGTCTTGATTAAATACGAGTTCCATACCTTAATACATGACAAAATTCAATGGAAACATTGCAATCCCCAATCCTGAAAAACTGGTAAGTCAACTAGATTTTGAATGAAATCTAAAATCCTAATTTCTCCATATGAAATCCAATGAGGTCAGAACCACTCTCAAACATCCTGAGTCATTTTATGGTAATGTTAAAAATTTAAGTAAAAAGATAAATCCTTTTACTTTAAGAATTTAACATTACCATGAATCACATATCAATACTAGGGTCATAGGCTCATCATTAAGTTTCCCCACTAAAAACTTATTTGTTTCTTTGAAAAAAAATTGCATTTGGAACATCACTGCAAAAAAAATTGCGAGTGTTTTTTTTAGGAAGCGCGATCCCGAGGTGCTCCAGAGCCACTCCCGCTTAGAGTGTGAATTGGGAATGGGAGCGAGAGTGGGGGGCACTCACCCACAACCCTGTTTCCTACACAATTTTGCTCAGATATTTACAACATAGAAAATCCAAGATAGGTAGTGTTGCAACAAATGAGTTAATTTCCACCGGAAAAGTAGCCCCATGGCATAAGATTTCTCTCTAATGTCCATCACAGCTAGCGTACAATCTTCCATATTAATTTCATATTAATCTAATGCCACTTACACAAATAATAAGTGAAAAAAGAACTCTACGACTTGAAGTACAACTTGCTCTAACAATTCTGTACAAGGTGTGGGGCATGCTACATTGGATAATTGACATGGGTGTGAGGAATAGTGTCACAAGTAAATAGGTTATAATCTATTGGACATACAAACATGGCATCAACATGACGCACCATCTGCGCCATCATGTAGAGCACAACATACAGTCGCCTTATGATTCCCTTGATATGTTCTGATTACTTCTCCAGTTGATAGGTCCCACAGTCTTGCAGTTGAATCTGAGGAAGCTGCATATAAACGAATTTTAGATAGCCAAGTTACATCCCATGATTCAAACATTGAAAATTCCAATACTGTTACAATAGAAAGAAAAGAGGAAATTTTCCAAATAGAGGAAATTACAAACCAGTAACAAGGAAAGCTCCATCAACAGAAAATACGCAATCCCAAACCCAACGTTGATGTCTTGCATCACATGACAAGTGTGTAAATCCTACATATATGTGCCAGAAAATTTTACATTGCAAAAATGAGTGCCAAGAGATGACATAGGTATTTCTCTTTCTAACAAAACAGTGCTTTAAATCCAACTCCAAGATCTTGAGTATTGAGAAGCATCAAAGTTTACAGTCATTACAATTGTTAGTGTACGCTCGAGAGCGAAAACAAAAACATTCCATATCTTTACAGTTTGGTCAGCTGATGTTGTTGCCAAATACCCGTAACACATCTTTTAAAGACTAACCTGTTGAATCTTAAACATATTCAAATATGTAAAATACCTCCAAATATTGCAGCTAGCATCTTGATTTGGTCAAGACAGCTGGCATTGAGCATATAGCAATTACAATTCTTTCCGTCAGAGTATATACAAGAAAAACAAAAGGATGGCAAATGCTAAACAAAACTGTTGTTTTTCAAGTTGGGACTTATGACAAATTAGCATTATTAGCTTACCCACGCCAATGTCACAATCGAGATTATTTTAAATATTTCCATGATTAGAATGGAGCTTTGTCATACATAATGGAACATGTTCCTGTCTCCTTAATTAATAAAATTTTATTTTGACTTTCATCGAACAAAAGACAAATGGTCACAATTTCTGTCGGAGATATAAATGCGGTATTCATGAAGGGAAAATGGTGCAATTCAAGAATTTTGGTAATCAGAAAGCAAAGTCAAGTAGATGTGAGATTGGTTGCTTGACTTGACAGCTAATTCACCTCACACAGTGATTCGGGATTCGTAGGATACGGGGATTCAAGTGTCGGATTCAGACACGTTGACCCCCCGGAACAAGACACGTAGGATTCGTTATATATTATTTTATTATATATTATATATATATATATATATATATATATATATTAAAAATTAGATATTTCTTACACAAATTCTCATTAATGATACAAATTCATTGATTTCAAACATATATCTTCATCTAGATGTTAGTTTTAATGTTTACAAAGTAAATTAGTAACATTATAGCATGGATAGTACATACAAAATTCAAATATCTGCATAAACCCTCACAACCCTCATAAACCCTCCCAAACCTCATAAACCCTCCCTCATAAACCTCATAAACCCTCACTTTTTTGGGATTCAAATCCCAAAATGTGGACATGATGTGGCCCAATGGGACACGACCAAGATTTGATGGTGTCCTGTTAGTACACATCGTGTTCCATTTTTGGATTCGAATTCCCATCGAATTATGTTGAATTCGAGGGATTCGGACACATGCCCTGTTTTGGATGAATCTGGTTTCATAGCTTGACAGTGGATTCCCTTTTACAGAGCTAGGTTAATGACAATGTACATAGATTCCTGCTAGGTGACCTGCAAAAGGCATGATAGACATGGGAAGTTTGATTCTGTGGTCATAAATGTGAAGTTGTGAACTAAGCATAGTGGCTAGAGAAATGTTCTACTGGTACCTTAGGATGTTTGTCCTATGTGTAGAAATTTTTGTCTCCGTAGAATTTTGCTCCTAGTCACATCTCTAACAAACATTTGACAAGAATAATTGGGATGTGAAAGGACTCTCTTCTTACTTTATACAAAGGCCAACAATACATATGTGGGTCTTTAACCTTACAAGCATCCTACAAAGACATGTGTAGGCTCACACCTACGGACTGCTAAACTCCAAGGATGCACATGTCAAGATCAAAGGTGAGGTTGTCCACAAGCAAGATTCAAATGCAAGGATGCTTCATTAGATGTGTTACGTGTCCAATGTTCCTCTTGCAAGTCTCCAATGACTCTAATGATTCTTCTAAGCCATGTAACCCGCTAGGTCCTTGTAATCTCCCTTTCTAGAATAAAGCAAACCAACTTGCAATACATTTGAAACCTTGTTTTCAACATTTTTCAAGGCATTTTAAACATAACAGCCTTTCTATAAACTCTTAGCATGCAAAATAAATAACAACTTACAAAAAGGATATTTCTTTAAAACACTTAGCAGGAAACATGAACACAAACCCTTATACAGCAAGTAACTCAAATAATTCCACAGGAAAGAAATTGAACCCAGCCAATTTTATTTATGAAATTTTGAATTTACATACCAATCTTTAATTTATGGAACCTATAAACACCTTGAGAATTGACATGAATTGGATAGAATTGGTCTGATGAAGCAATATTCCCCTCCAAAGAGCTATTGTTGCATAAGATACTCTAGGAAGATTGCACTCAGTTGCTTCACCATTACGTGGCCTTCCTTTAATAGATTCTTCTTGCACTAGGAAGAAGACTTGGCCTTCACTCCAGTGAACTCAGCAACTAAACTTGTCCTCAAGAAACTCAATAAATGGACCTCTGGGATAAGGAAATCGGTCCTCACAAAAAAAGAGTAAACTCGGCCTACCTAATAGCAATCTCTGCCTAACTAAATAAGAGTGACACGACATGCCAATGGAATGTAACTCGCCCAGGAATTGATAATCAATCTCTACCTACTTAAGTAGTGTTATCTCGTTAACAAAGTCAGCGTTCCACTCAAGGCTGCTTGGGAGCGGGGTGGGGAACGACATTTTCAAAAGCTCTCGGGTCGAGAGCGAATCGGAAGCAAATTTTTACATATTTTGATGCATATATGTTAACAAAAGAATGTAGAATGACGAATTAGATTAAAAAGAGCATAAAAACATGGATTAAACCATATACATCAATCATATAGAAGTTATAATCTTCAACCAATGTCCACAAGTTATGAGTCCTCATTTGTACAGCATGTATGGGTGCACATAACCAAAATAACATTGAGTGCAATCCATCTCTGAACCAAAAGTACATCAACAAATAGGCTCTAGATGGCCTCTAAAACCCAAAAAAAATCATGCTACAAAAAATCCCTACATATCATCAAAATCATTGCCTATCTTTGGATCTTTGTCATTAATATCACCCTCTAAGCATTAACATAAGATAGAAAAAATGTAGCATGTCAAGTCAAGTTTTTGTTTGAATGATGGGTACATTTTTAGTAGGGTCATGATAGAAGAGTTTGGCAACCAATGTCACTAACATCAAGGTACATAGAGGGCTTGGTGCTCTTGATTAAATATGAGTTTCATACCCTAGTACATGGTGAAATCCAATGGAAACATTGCAATCCCTGAAATCCTGAAAAACTGATAAGTCTGCTGGATTTTGATTGAGATCTAAAATTCTACTTTCTCCATATGAAATCTAATGAGGTCGGAACCACTCTCAAACATCTTGAGTCATTTCATGGTAATGTTAAAAATTTAAGTAAAAGGATGAAAATGAAAGATAAAGGGTCATAGGCTTGAATATTAGGTTGCACCACTCAAAAACTATTGTTTCTTTGAAAAAAATTTGCATTTGGAAAATCCTTGTGAAAAACGTTTTACGAAAAAACAAAGGAATGATTTTTTTCAGGAGCATGCTCCAGGGTCGCTCCTAATTTTCTCCTGCTCAGAGTGTTCTTCGGGAGCAGATTCGAGGGTGGGGTAGCTTTTCCCCCACAACGCTAGGCTAGAATCCCCAGACATGATGTTGGGCTTTGTAAGAAATCTAGCTCGAACGTGCAGGGAGATATTTAGGGCTATCTTCTTCTGAGACTGGGACTGATGTTATTGGAAGGTCATCATTTTTTTTGCACGAACCATTCATGGACCACAACCTTCAATAAAGTTAGTGATTAACAAAAATGGAGAAGGAAGAAAAAGACAAACTTATGGGGAGGCGTCTTTACTAGAGTGACTTACCTCTCAACATCAACAAAAAAAAATCCATTTTGGTAGACAATGTGTAATGCTATTGTTTTTGTGGACCTAGGGTACAAAAGTGCTACATATGAGGAGTTGCAAGGGCAAATCCTTTAAGCAAAAAAGTTCATCAACTCTATATTGGTGGAGTTGAAGCAATCATGGGAGGTCACTAGATACATAATGATGCCTGAATGCTGGAAAGATATGAAGGGTATAACCCTTCTAAATTTCTTGGTACATTGTCCTAGAGGTAACATGTTTATTAAATGAATGGATGCATCAACACATATAATGTTTTTTTTTCCATGATACTATAGTCTAGATTACAATCTTACAATCACTAACACTAACAACTAAGTATCAAAACAAATTACTTTGCACAATGAAACAATCAATAGAAGTAAATCAACACGTGCACAAACATAGACAACTTTTTACAATTTTTAACTTCCCAAATTTGTTATATTAACAAACTGATAATACAACTGTCTAGGGCTCCCATACCAGGGATAATGGCCTTCATACATCCATTGATACAAAGATATACAGCTAGGGTTTGGTGTCAGTCCTTTGACAACCAATCTACCCTCAACAAGATAAAACCTGACCTACTTGTTGATGGTGGCCACACACAACCCTTTCAGTCCACATACCCTAAACAAATATGCTCAGTCCTTTGGCTCCAATCTCCAACAACTCCAACCTGCCTCTATCAGTGAACCAACTCCATTAGGTCACTGAGAATAGCTCCCACTGCTCTCTAGTTGGTTGTTAGTCCTTCAACGCATCAACACATTGAAACTCCTGTCGAGTTGTTCACAACTCTCAACTGCCCACTGCTACTCCTTAACTCCTTTGAGACATCTTTCCGACTAACTACTTCTTGGTCCTTTAAGGACACAACTCTTCCAGACTTCTTGCCAACTAGCTTCTCCTTAGTCCTTCAAGGACATAGCTATTTGGGACTTTTTACCACTAATGCCTTCTTGTGCCACCCAATGAAGACACACTTAGGGCATGTAGGGATGCCACCTATCACTGTCAAAAGTCCTTCTTGTCAACTGACCTAGGGCTACTAAGGCCATCCACATGGTATCCTCCTTAGAGCTTTAGGATGACCTTCCAATTTTGTCCTCTTCAAGGACCTCATCCACTTAGCAAGGAACAACTTGATACACCATACTATATTGGAGATGCAACTCTTCTTTGTGCCTTCCATACACCAAATCTTTATGTTAGCCTCTCATGCTCGGCTCCTCCAGTACTCGACTCCTACCCCACTGATAGGCTTCTCAAGGATTCAGTTGCTCTCCTCTTTACCTACGCAAAACCAACCCAAAACAAAGACAAACAAATAAACTCGTCCTCTACTTCTGTTAAGCTCGACTCATCTGAGGTATGTGAGGTTCTCTTGAGGAATACTTGCACTTGTTGATCCTCCAACTCCTATTTATACCTTTTCTCCTTTTGGTAACGTCTGCCCTTAAGGGCTTAACCTAAGTTAGGTCGACTTCACTTTAGTGCCACAAGCCCACATAATAATATTCAAAAATTATTTTCTCAATTTCTTTAAGGCACCTCATGGTGCTTGAAATGGCCCCTTGCTCCTTTAAGGATGCCCTACATCCTTCATGTGCCAAGTGCCTAAATCTCCTGATGGTTTTGGCCCCACACCTTTGGGTACAAAACCCCGAGCTTGGGTTTTAAGCCCACAAACCATAGTTGTGTTCCCATTCCTCCAAAACCCTCTAGCCTAGGGTTTGGAGTACATCCCAAGCTACAAATCTCAATACTCCCTCTTAGCGAGGGAGGTACTTCCAACACTAGGAAGTCTCCATCATCATCACTGGTGACACTAGCCCAACTAGCATCCATTAGTGCAACATACTCTTTAGAATGAACCATGATATCTCAGTAGTGCCTCTACCTCATCACATCTGAACTTGAAGACCTCAACCATTCCATAGGGTTGCTCCCTCTAGAGCTAGACTCACTATGAGTCTATACGATCTCCACTGGTTCACCCTACCACTGATGTCATGTCCTACAAGGTTAGTGTGAGTTGCGATCGAACATAGGCTATCACCTAACCACAACCCAATTGCACAGGCATTCATCCTCCTGGATAAAACACAACAAGTGCCCATCCCTCCAATCTCATATATGCAACATCACAATCCAATGAAGAAACTAGCCTACCAATATGCAGCCCATCACTTGAAGAAATCTCAATCATGCTAATCTTGTCCATGCCAAAGAAATCCTTGAGTTGCCCCATGGAAAGTTATAGGAAATCTAGGATCAACAACCTGCCCTACAACAAACTGTTGTTCACCAGGCTCACCACCAATCTAGTAGAACTCCTAGCCAATGTCGTTGCAAAGCCAGTCAAGACCACATCTCCATGTCTTTAGCTGAATCCTTTGCTCCATGATCTAGACAATCTCAACTCCCTCTAAGTCACTTCAGTATGCACACTCTGATCAATTTTCCCTTCAAAGTGATACCATGTTGTTTTTCCATGATATTAGAGTCTAAGTTAGAATCTTACAATCATTGACGCTACCACTCCAAGTATCACAACAAAATGCTTTGCACAACAAAACAATAATAGTAGTAAATCAACATGTGCACAAATATAGGCAATCTTTTACAATTTTTAACTGCCCAACTTCATTATATTAACAAACTGATAATACAATTGTCTAGGGCTCCCATACCAAGGATAATGGCCTTCATACATCCATTGATACAAAGATATACAACTAGGGTTTTGTGTCAGCCCTTCGACAACCAATCTACCCTGAACAAGATACAACCTCACCTACTTGTTGATGGTGGCCCCACACAAACCTTTCAATCTATGTACCCTGAACACATATGCTCAGTCCTTTGGCTCAGATCTGCAGTAACTCCAACCTACCTCTATCAATGAACCAACTGCCTTAGGTCACTGAACACGTCTCTAACTACTCTTTAGTTGATTGTTAGTCCTTCAAGGCATCAACACATCGAGTCTCCTGTCAGTTTGTTCACAACTCCATTTGTGAACAACTCTCAAATGTTCATTGTTGCTCCTCAGCTCCCTTGGGACTTCTTGCCCACTAGCTTCTCCTTAGCCCTTCAAGGTCACAACTCTTAGGGACTTCTTCCCACTAGTGCCTTCCCGTGCTGCCCGTTGAAGACACAGTTAGGGCATGGAGGGCTGTTACCTATCACTGTCAAAATTCCTTCTCCAATAGTGAACTTGTGCTGATGTAATATGCTCCCTTGACCTCCTTCCTTTTCCCTTCAAGGATCAATCCTGAGCTTATGAGTCTTCACCCTTCTTGCAGCTACCAAGGTCCTTATCAACTGACCTAGGACTGTTAAGACCATTCACTTGTTTCCCTCCTTACAACCATAGGTGTTACAGGGAAAAGTTTCTACACAGAACTGCTTATCCCACTAAGGTGTGATAGCTACCTTAGAAGCAAACAAAGTAAAGCTACTTTCATTTTTCCTTTATGAAGTATAGATGAGAGAAGAACAAAGAAGACCAACCTCTGTCTTGCGCTAATCTCCTGGTTCGATTCCTCTCTCTCTTGATAGTCTTTCGCTACTTGTTCCCTTGCACGCCCAGCTTCACAGAGTACCTGTAAGATCACAGTAGCATAGCACTATACAAGAACATGGATCTATAATCATAAAAAATCTAGGATCAGATGTAAATTGACCATACAAATGCAGCAAACATAAATGACACGAGGATGGAGGAAAACTTGAATAGCTTTTATTGATAAACAAGAAAGAGCCAAGGGAGTTACAACCAGTTGTTCTGACCCATCATCATCCTCTCAGCAAGGAAGCCCCTCTTCACCTCACACAAAGCCTAGATCACCCAACAATCTGATGTTGCCTCAAGAAACCAACAGCAATTCCTTACAATATGCAAAATTCCAGCCTCTGGATCTTTGGGATGAGGGATCCATATATAGATATCTGTAAGGGAGATGAGTCAGCTTGTGATTTGATTAGTGTCTTCCCTCTGATAGTTCTTGCTTCCACATGGAGATTGATGATCTCTTACTCATCCTTGGTCGAATTCAGAGAGGCAAGTGTCACAGGAGAAGTTTCTGGAAGTTTCCATGCCTCTCCGCCTCGTGGAATGACACTGCCATTTGTCACTTCTCGCCCATCGCACCCCATAGAAGGGCTTTTTGAAATGCAACGCACCCACACAGTGTATTTAGGTGAGATGCAACGCACTTTACCTATGGAGCTGCTGAATTGATCCTGTTTTGAACAATTCTGAGCAGTTTTTCATGGAGAACTTCTGGGAGAAGCTATAATCAGTTGACCTTGTTCCTTTAGGGGTTAGAACAACACTTTTAGGGACTTAGGAGCCCTTGTTTTATGGACATTTCATGCTTGGGGTTGTAGTGCCCAAAAATGTCTATAATAGTTGCCTCCTAAAGCATGAGGTCGTTAATCTATTGATGTCGGGTGAAATGATTTATTATGAGGATCCGAAGTTCTTTCAAGCTGGGAGGAGACCTGTAATAAGATAAAATACAATACATTATCTTCATAATATTTTCATGATCTAGCTGAGGCAGGCATTCCCATGATCAACTTTATAAATTCATTTTCATGTACATAGGACAGACAATCGTCTGAGTGTATACTGATGATTCTGGTAGAGCCATCATCCCTTTGATTGGATGATTATCTGTGTACATTTGATGTCTTTATTTCCCTGAATATATATCACAGCCTAGATGGACGAAACTAGATCCGGGGTCTTTAATCTCGTCCGATCTTCACTCGAAGTACAAGTCTATCCATGTGAGATATGTTCTGGAGTCGAACATGGAAAGACATCGCCTGATTACCAGCCAATGATGTAAGCTGTTAACAGGCGCGAGAGGAATCATCGATAATGATAATGACCCTCAAGGTACTGCAGTACAATTTACGTGGTGTGAATAAATGACTTGGCATCGAACACCACGTAAAATCTTTCGGTCGAAGGCCATCGATGTAAACCTATCGTCGGAAGTTAGAAACTTGCCATTGAGGCATGCAAGCTTCAAAGTACTGAACGAGGTGTTCCTAGATCGACTTCTTGGATAATGAGCTGTCGACAAGAAGTGATCCATCACAGGAGGGCCTTAATGAATCCCACATCAATGACACAGAACGAAGCAAATGATTTTAATGGAGGTGAAAACGATCTGATGACATACGGTTCAGGGTGGCGGTCATGAAAGAATGGAGTATGAATGTATTGTAGCGGGTGAGACACAGGTGAATTCTCTGAATGACTTCTCTTGAACATATCGGTGACACTGACATGATGGATTGGTAGCATTACCCCAAATGTGGATGGTATGATGGGACCATGGCGATGTGACTGGTGAATGAAACAACCCAACCCGACTTGGATGTGGAGTGAAAGTGTCATGTTCAAGAGTGACTTGCTACCAACAAAGTTTCTTCAAGTTTTCTTCCCAATTTTCCCCAGTCATTTCTGACCAGTACCTCTTTATTTTTGTCAAGCTTGAGGAGGATAACATATGCTTGTTCTATAATTTGCCCTTCGGGCAAACCCATCGCTATGTTTTAACGAGCCTAGAGATAGTGAAACTCATTCTTGTCTGCTATGGACAAGTTTGTCGCTATTAAGTTTTAACGAGTTTAATGACAAAGATAACTCGGTCCTTTTCAATTTTAGAGAGTCTGAAAATGAACGTAAAGGAAACTCCAAAATTCATTTTTCGTCATCTAATCCCTTAAGTTCGAAAAAGTATAAAACAATACAGAAGGGATGAATTTTCGATACTTTTAATGAGCCGAACAAAACAAGCGCTCGATCTTTTTGTGTAATAATCCCTCAGGTCCAAAAAGATTAAAATTTAGAGGCGGGATATCACTTATGGTCCCTTTAACGAGCTGGAGAGGTCAATGGCTCGGCAATCTTTTCATATTTTACGAGTCAGTTGAGAAGAGCTTAAAGGAGACTCGTCTTTTGAGGAACAAGTGATAAAATTGAGTAGCAGCTGATTCCAGGTAAGGTTTGAAATGTTCCAATCATGACAATGTTACAAGGATGGCTAGTGAGATCACTCTTTACAGTTGTTCCTCAAAACGGGTAAACAATCAAATGGAGGTGAATGATCAGCCAATACAGAGTAGAGGGGATGATGAGAACACGACCAAGGCTTTTAAAGGCTGAAGTACTACATTCACGATGGTTATTTACCGAGAAATAGTTCATTTTTTAATGAGCTTAAATGCGGGGGGAAACATTTGCTCATGGCTTATGTTTATTTTTAACGAGCTTGAACTATGCGCTAAAACTGCTCGATACAACGGTCACTTCTTGACTTTACCATAAATAGCTTCGTTCTTTCAAAGATTGTACTGTATTTTCAATTGATTCATCAAACTAGTCAGAAATGAACAATATATGTTTGAAAAATGAGTTAGAACACTAATATTTTTCTTCGAACTATGTAAAAAGTAATGTAAAAGTGCTTTTACCTCTCATTTTACCATTTCATTTGAACTTTGGTTTGTTGGAGCTTTGGAGGTGCTTTCCCCCCTTGATTTTCATCAGCTGATTTCAAGAGATTCTGTGGACGATTCTTAGCGCCGTCTGGACCAGGTATGAGCTAAACTTGAGCTCTTTCATTTCATGCTTTCCATTTTGCATTCTGAGCTTGATTCCTAGTTTTTATGAGCCTCTAGGGTTTGAAAAACTCGCCCTGTCCTCAGCGCACCCTTTGTGTATCGAAAGGTGCTTTGGATGTTGGCCTGTCTACTGGCCATCTGACATGCAACGCACCCAGAGCGCTACTGTAGGTGCGATGGGCGCAAAGAAGGAATTTTATGCACAGTTTTTGATGGAAATTTTGCCTGTTTCTTACCAAAATCAGGATCTAAGTCTTCTCTTGTTTGTTTTCAGAGATCTTTGGAGCAAGATGACTATTACATTGCGAGAACGTGAGCATGAAGAAGAGGACATGCTTGCTTTACATTATTCGGTTACAGTAAACACACTGCGGAACTGTTGTTTGCTGAAGTTTTTCCGCATTTCTAGCATGAGACAACAGATCAACTTGCTGCAGTATTTGCTCGATGCTTGGGATCCTACCAACCAGGTGTTCCAGATTAGGGGCAAATCCATCCCCTTGACTGTAGTGGACATCTATTTCTTGACTGGCTTGTCGAGGCGGGGTGCCCCCATCTCTTTATCAGGTTTGGCCCGAGGAGGTGAATCTGTGAGAGATTATGTTCGTCGATATTGCAGAGAGGGATCTCAGCCGAGTAAGGACGACAAGATTATCATCTATGATGTCACTGACAGGTCTCTC